>CM069530.1:47560000-50065000 GCA_035773235.1 Eospalax fontanierii | reverse complement strand
ATGGCTGGGTCATTGCCCCTGGCTACCCCGAGCTCTGTGCTCCAGCTGCAGGTGGCACGGGATGCTCCAGGTAGTGGGGTGACAGCGCCTTGTGTCTGCGGTGTGGCGCGGCCACCAGGCAAGAATGGCGGCCGCTGTCCAGTGCGCAGGCCGCGGTGTGGCTCGGCAGCTCCAGGCAGGGCAGGACGCCAGCTGGCCCCGCTATGGGCCTCTCGCAGGCTGCGGGGGCTGGGCGTGGTGGTACAGGCCTGTAGTCCCAGCTACTTGGGAGGCTGAGGCAGGAGGATTGCTTAAGTCCAGGAGTTCTGGGCTGTAGTGTGCTACACCGGGTGTCCGCACATGATCCACCAGGAGCTGCAGGCTGACTTGGCCTTAGCGTGGGCCTTGCCTCCCTGCTTGCCATGGCCAGACTTCTAACTGTTTCCAACCGTCACAATCAACGTCACTAACTGTTTGGAATGAAGCCCTAAGAGCCTCATCCGAGTCTGACAGTCTATCAAAATGGACTTTGCCTGGCTGCAGCTTATGTGACAAAAGACGATTGGTCCTTCACTCCCTTTTAGCCCCACCCCTACCCTAAATAAGTCATTCTGTAAGCTTCAATAAATGAGATTCTGCTTGGACAGACTCCCGCCCAGTGTGGCTTTTTCTCCGGAGTGGAGAGGGTCTGAGTCGTCGACACTCACCAACCCACTCAGCCCCTGGAGGAGGCCGGCTGGACCAGCTTCTCTACCACCCTACCTGCCGGCGAGCCCGGCAGGAAAGAATAAAAATGAGTAAATTAGTCAGGTCTCCATTCAGATTTTATATTAAAGTGTATTTGTAAAGGCCACATCACATAAAAAATGATATATGAAAAGAAGACTGAAAATTTTAAAGGGCAGCAAAAAATATCAATTTGAAACATCTCAACAGCTCAAAGGAATATAAGTGTGTAACAGAGGGGTGAGGCTCCAGGCCAGCTGCCCTTTATGAAGCTATGTCTCATTGCTGTTATGTCATAGAGCATACTTTTTCCTTCTTAATTGTGTACCTCTTAATCAGATCAGTTGCATTTATTCACACGGTAACTGCTACCAGGCAAGAACAGGGATATTCTGAAAACCACGAGTCCTTTACATTGGCCAATAGACTGTTGAAACAATGGAACCAAGAAATTGTAATTCCACCAGGAATCTCATGCCTAGAAAAGACAAATTTTAAATCCTAGGTCAAATAGAGGGGGAACTTGCCTTCAAGAAAGAGATTTATTGTCAGACTTGTCAGACTACCTTGCAGGAAAACTAGAGTTGTGACAATGATGGGTCAGTGATGGACAGGACCACACCTTTGACTTGGACTGCTTAGCAATGGATCATAACTCTGGCCTTGTCCTTAAAATTAAACTCCATAATAGAACTGAAAGATGAATTTGGAGAGTAGACACTGGGTCTTTTATCCTCACCCATTGTGGTTACATTAAATAATTCTTATTTTTTTCTGGTTTTCAATATTGTTTCTGTAATTGGCCTATTAATGATGAATGTCTAAACTGTCTAACTGGGGCTTTCAGAGCCCAGTATCTGATCCCTAATTCCAGTAATAATATTGACCACTTCTGAAACATTAGGAAATAAGGATAATCATTTTTTCATAATATCAAATAAATGTGCGATTGGATGGTCTTTGAAAATAAGCTCCAAGAAGAAAACCATAAAATGACAAAGTTGATGCCTCCTCCTCTTTAGCCTTAGTATTCTTCCCAGTTGAGTTTCTATCAACAGTTTCTGGTTGAAATGCTTTCATGAAAGCCGGGGTTATTCCTTTTTGCTCTGTAGACAGATTAACACTGAATTTTCAGTGACCCTAAGGAGCCAGTCTTTGATTTTCTTTCCATTCTCTTAGGACCACTAGGATGCCAGTTCAAAGCACTGTTTTCTTCATGCTAGAGGTTTTGGTCTTTTACTTTGGTAATTTAGAGAATTATTTAGTTGCTCAAATTCATTCGAACAATGGTCATTTCTGATATCAAAACATTTCTTTTTGTTACTCTTTGTTTGAAATGGAAAGTTCAAAGCTTTAAAAATATTACATATCGAGCAATGCTTTCCCAGGGAGAGATTAACATGGTAATAGGCTCCTTAGAAACTGTAATTTACTACCTTTCAAATGAATGTCAAGTTATGCTGGCCAGCACACTCAAATGCCTAATCACTTCATCTATTCTGCTTCTTGCTTTGAGAAACTAAAATACAATTCTTAATGTGTGCTTCATTGTCACTCTATCACCAAGGATACCTGACGTAGAACCCTTGGCTCTGTGGAATTACAACAGAAGGTTATATATCTTCATTACTGACTTAGCTACAAGCAAACATTATGAAACTCCAGAGCATTGCATACTTTGGTGTGTAAGATTTTATAAGTCAACAATGTTAGATGATATTTACCTTATATGTGTAGAATATATAATTTAAAGAATTCTACAAATCATTATAACTCTACTGAGTGAAGTTCTTGCCCAAGGGTTGCCTCTAAGTTCCCCCAGCACACTAGATTTGGCTATCTGCCACCTCAAAGATCCATGCATATGTGGTAGTGAAGCAAGAAAGGAATTTATTTTGGTGTGGACATACCTGGAGGAACAGGGGCTCATGACTGTCCTGAACTTTAGGGTACTCAATAGCACAAGTATTATATGGGGAAAGAACCAAAGTACTATGGTTAAGAAGCATGCATAGTCATGCACTCTTGGTCAGACTGTGGTCTTGTTTGTCGATCATTCTTTCAGGTCTAGGTCTGTGGGGTCTGAGTGGCATCTGGGAAATCATTGCTTGGGATGGGGACACCTGGAGGAAGTATTAAGTCCTCATCACAAAGCCATTTCTTCTAATAGCAACCTGCCTGTAAGGCTCACTGTTCTTAGACTCTTGAAAGACCTTAGTTAGTCTTATCATGTTAACTTTTGCCTTGGAGGTGGAGGAGCTTAGGGAAATTGAGAGCTAATCAGTCTTATATTTCCAGTTTCTAGGCAGACACCCCTTAATTGAAGATAATACTTGGGTGCAGAATTGAGAGGTACCTATCCCAAAGTTTAAGTTACCAAAGAATACAGAGGCAGCATGAAGGCAAAGATGGCAGGCTTTTGTCTTGTTTTTAGTAACTTATCAAATATCTACATACAGCCCCAAGTGAATAGTAAGAAGTTTCAGTAAAAATCAGCTCTTAAAATTCTGTTAAAACTGTAAATTAATTACTAAATTGTTAGGTTCTGTGATAATATACCCAGCAGGTGAATTTTCATTGACACATACGTGTAGGATCATGGGAATTTTCTCTGAGAGTATCACAGTTGTATTCACCATTCTCATCTTCACTAGGTCAAATTTCTAGTTATAGCTGAATTCAGAAAATTAAAGCTTACATCATCTTTTCATGTGCTATACGTTAGTTTGATAAAAAGACAAAAACTGATTCACTATCCTGGCCAAGGAATTGGCAATGTTTTAGTCTTGCCATGTGGCAGATTATGGCACTGGGTGGTGGCCAAGGTTATTATACTCAGCAGGTACCCAGAAGCCCATAGAAACCAGATTGCAGAAGTTCAGGAAGGCTACAGAGTGATACTAAGGATTTCATTTCAGTCAGAGATTTTGATACTCCTCACTGTCCTAATTTCCGTCCTTTGGATTTCCTACTCTATCATTTCTGTAATCTATTGTTTTACAGTTTTGCTGGTTTTTCTGTTATTAACGTATAATAATGGTGTGATACTTAATGATTAGCATTTCTGGAGTTCCTTCTAAGGTATTTGAACATTTTGAAGAGAAAAGGCTCTACTAGTGTGCTCTAAGACTGAACATGATATGAAATCCAATTCTATATTTAATTAGGTTAAGGATATTTTGCATTATACACTTCATTGCTTTTTCTATAACTTGTTGATGTTCATATTCATTTAATACTTCATATTAAAACATACACTTACAAGAAAGATAACTCATATATTCGCTCAGTAAATATCATTGAATATTTATTTATTGTATGACTTTTCCTGGGGCAATGGAAAGAAATGTCTATTTGATCCAGATAGAGAATGCTAGTAGACCAAGGGAAGGGTTCCATACAATTACAGTTTTGTGAGCCATTGAGCTCAGTATGGGTGTATTGAAGTTACTTATAACAGCATGGGAGACTTACAGGAAACTATTTATAGGGAATTTTGACTTATGGGTAGCTAGATTACCATGAAGTTCCAGTCCTCAGTAACCTTCCATCTTCTGTATACTCCACAGTCACACTGTCACATACAGATAGGACAGGATAAAGCTGGGATGGAAGACAGTGGGTAATGGCTCTGTGGACCCTCCTTTCTCCTTCCTGGAGAGGTTGTTAATCATCTCAGAGCCATCTATCTGCTATATCATTGTGTTTATCTGATTTTCATGGCTGCAGACCAAAGGCCTCTGTAGTTTACCACCACAGCTCTGTCCCCTGATGTCTATGATTATATTAAGCCTGAAATAAATAACAATGCTGTAATATTATGTAACAATTCTGTACAAGAAACTAGGGAGACATAACTGAAGATGGTATAATATTTTCAAATTTACAGTATCAGAGAAGAGACAGTTATGAAGCCAGAAAAAAGACAATGTAGAAACATAACAGGCTAAAAAATGATGGGAATGCCACAGGAAACTTTTCTTATGACAAGGGAATGCTTTCTTTGAAAAATGTTATCAGATCTCTGGATGGACTATGGTGAGTAGAGAGACTAAAATCGCTAGGATTTGCATAGGAGTTAAGCAATGAAAGCTTGCTTATGGCACATTGAAGACTCGCCAGGTAGTGGAAAGCTCCAAGTGCTGACTTAGCAAAACTTCTAGTTCCCTAATCGTAGCATTCTAAACTTTGACACTAGGTAATCTATACACTGTCACAAAAGTCTTTTATAAGCCAGACCATCTATTTCTAAGACTTTGCTCTTGGTGTAGTTTCTTTCTGGGTTGACAGGAAATCAAATAATTTGTTTCCTTCCTCATAAATGACCAATGGGAAAACACATGAAGATATTACCAGACTAGAAATCCAGAGTAGGAAGAATGTGCCTGCCCAAATAGTTCAGGGAGTAAAGTCCTGGAGAAGTCTGACATGCTGGCTCTGGTCAATGTAATGACCACATGTGTTGTTGGTTCCCACCTTTGTGGTCTAGTTGAGAAGAGTCAGGCCAGTTCAGTCCTTTGTAAATCTAATTAAGTGAATCCATTTTATTGCTTGACTGTTAATACATTTTATTTTTAACAAGTATAAACACATTTAAATTGTTGATCAAAGCAAAATTATGTAATGTAATAGATAAAGATATTTTAGGCTTCCCATTATATATTTCCTCAGAAAAATAGAGTAATACCTGCCTGTTCTACTGAGGAAAGCTTCTTTTTAAAAATAGAGTGCTAAGTGTGTGTAGTAAAATAAATTTGTTAGTCTGGCAAGCATTAAGCTACTTTTCACAATTCTATGAGAAAGTTTGACTAATTATCTAATGCTTTTAAAACTGTCTTTGAATTATAAAGACTTTGCTTCTGTTTTTTTTGTTGTTGTTGTTTACCTGTCCACTGATGTATGCTAATATTAATTAGATTGTAGCCACTAAATTAACATGCAGCAAAGGAAAATAAATTAAAGATGCATTTATAATAGCTAGTAATGGCATTGCCTCATTACATATTTCATATTTTTCTGTTCAGCCAGTGACCTGAAATATTCCTCTCAGGAAAGTGGCTTTACAGTAGGGAAAGACTTTTACTTAAAATTATAAAGGTTTAATGATTTTGGTAAATCGTCATTAATCATACTAATAAAATTTTTGCACTTTAAATAGTAATAACATTTTTAGCTCCAAAGTATTTCATAATTTCCTTGTTTTTAACCTTTCCTTAATTAAAAAAAAAATGTAACAAGCTGAAGTGTGCTGTTTATGCAAATTAATTTCTCCATTTCATGTGAGTGTGGCGGCTGACCATGCTCCCTTAGTGGAGAACATACAATGTATGGAGCTTATTGAGGATTGGTCTTTTGCATTTTAATAATGCTAGTTTTTTTTTTTTTACAGATTTCTCAGGATTCATAAATCCTAATTAGAAGCTATATGTCAAGAAGAATTTTAAATCTGATTTACATGGGAATTCACAGTCAATGAATGTTTACTGTTGTTTATAAATTAAGTGATTTTTATTTATTAGAATTTTCCATTTAAAATGGAAACATTTATGTCAAGGAATTTTTAGCTACATATTTAAACAATCTAGCAAATCGTAGGCATTTCATCACATACTTATTGTGTAATCTTTAAAGAAGAGCTAGGATTGTCTTTCTATGAACTTAGAACATACTATAAACATATTTAAGCTATTGAAAAACTCATAATTTGAAATTGCCATTTTGTTAAAGATTAAGGAAATTGTTTATAATTAATGCATTAAATGAAGAAATTCCCTCTTCCATAACAATAATCAAATATTTGTAGCAGAGGTATTTATAAAACAGAATTTGATGGAAATTACTCTTTTATTAAAAATAATTGGTAATTAATAGTTGAACTGCACAAATTTTCATAACTCCACTTAGACCTACTTGTTTTTGGTCTTTCAGATATGATCAGTATATAATAATTTGGTGAAATTAGCAAAGTTTGTTTAACAGGAAAGCTGTTCATCTTAACTATAAAGATGAGAAAAATATAAACAAATAATATGTTTAAAAACCTGCTTGTCTATTTTAAAAAAGCATCCATTAAGGAAATATCTATTTTTCAAGCTTCAATTGCAATACGACATGAAGCGAGTTCCAGACTCTTTTATGCACTGCTTATCATGATGTCATTGTTTAGAATAACAGGGAGTCGGGTTGGGGTTTTTCCTAGGGGGTGTCCCACAAAATGTGCATTGAGACAATACTGTGACTTAGGAAGGCTTACTAGGCCCTCTCTCCTGGTCTCATGATATCTTGTGGGGTATATTCCGTCTCTGCTTGCCTTGAGAGTCAGTTTGTAAGTCAAAAAAAACCCACAAAAACCGGAATGACAGTATTCAAAGGAAGGCATCATTAGATACTCACCTTTATTAAAGAAGGTGTGTGTGTGGGGCGACCTGTGCTCAGGCTGGAGAGATGGCTCAGCAGTTAAGAGTGTGGTTACAATTGTAGACAACCCAAGTTCAGTTCCCAGCTGCCATATGACTGCTAACAACCATTCACAACTCCAGTTCTGTGGAACCACTGCCTTGCCTTCTCTGGCTTCCTTAGGCATTGTACACGTGGATGACTCACAGACATTCATAAAAATAAAAGTAAATAAAAAAGAAGAGGACTAGGGGACTTGGTTGCTACCACATAAGTAACAGGTTTGGGGAAACATGTATTGTATGTCCCTGCTATAAAAAGGCAGTATAAACCATCACACAGGCATATGTGACAAGGCAAAACTAACAAAAGAAATATAACCCCCTTAAAAGTGTGGCATTAAATTAAATAATTAGGTTAATGTGAATTTTAGTGTCTTCACTTGCCTTCATGTTTTAACATTTTTGAGTAGTTCTTCAAACCTGTTTCATGATAGTAAAGTTTTCTGATCATTTTCTACAGTTTGGGCCAATTCTTATTTGTTTGTACCATGTAATTAGATTGTACCATGTGATTTACTTTCAAAATAGTAAATTTAACCTTTGATTTTTTTTTTTTAGTCAGAAAAATATGATAGTTACTCTGATAATCTTTGCCTTTGATGCTACAGTTTTATTTTTGCTCAAACAAAAGTAGTATTAATTAGCATGTCTTGTTTTTTGACATTCAGTTTCTGATGTCTGCCAAAGAGCTCATTTTTAGCTAAGAATCATATAAATGAGAAGATTTTCATTAGCACAATCATATTGAAATACTGGCAGGAATTCCTTCAAAATTCACAAATATGGCCAATATTAGAAGTTTTGTTTAATAGAGCACTCTTAAAAATTTCCCAGGAGTCTGATCTTTTGATTAATTAAATTATCTGGTTGGTAAATTGAGCTTAATTTATCAATTTTTGAGCATTTCAAAAAATTGCTGTCCCTAGCACTCAGTCCCTTTGTCATTTGATTTCTCACTTCAACAACTAGAAGAGATCTGTCACCGGTCATTATTTATATTACAGATCATTAATCTGAATGTATAGATACAAAAGTAGATTAAAAAGTGCTGTCATTGAATTTTCAATTATCTATTTTACAATTGCTATTTGAAGCCATTATCAAAGCTCTTATCTATTGTGATAGCTCCTGCCTTAATCACACCTTCCATATTTGTCTTTGTCTAATCCATTCATAAATGAAATATAGGAAACAGATTATGGTATATGGCAAATTTGAAATACTTTAAGTCTTCCTATTACATGAGGATTTATAATTAAACTCATAATTTAAGGTCCTCATATTCTGGCTGACCACAAACTCACTTTCAATTATTACTACTCTTACCTTTTCATTCAAGATGATTCTAGATGATTCAGTGGCAATCACAGGAGAAAGAAAGAATTTCCATGAAAAAAACAAATTTGATATATCATGTCCATGAAATCAGCTCGACAGAGAATACTTGATGGAATACTTCAGTCTAAAGAGAAGAATAAACATTTGCCCGAGGGCACAAGGAATAAATAAATTATCCCAGAACAATTAAGAAAAATAGGCATATGGAAACAAGGCTACAATTCCAATAGGAATTAATAAATATTGGTAAACAATAACCTGTATTCTCCAGTAATAAGACACAGTAATTAGAGCAGAAAACAGTAAATCCATAAATTTACTGCATTCTAGAACCACATCTTACTATCAATGATTGATACCACCTTGGGATAAGAGGTTGGAAAAAAGCATTTCAAGCAACGATAACTAAGAAACAAAGAGGTACAGCAATGATCATATCTGACCAAACAGACTTCAAAGTAAAACTAAACATAAGAAACAGGGAAGTACACTTCATATTCATTAAAGGGAAACACACCAATAAGATATTACAATCCTTAATGTATATGCACCACACAAAGAGGCACCCAATTTCACAAAAGAAATGTTATTAGATCTAAAAATAAATATTGGCCTCCAATTCAGAGATATTGGGTGACTTTAATCCTCTGCTGTCACCATTAGACAGGTTATCCAGAAGAAAACTAAATAGAGAAACCCTGGAGTTAAATGACAGCATAAATGAAATGGACTTTACAGACATCTACAAGACATTTAACCCAAACACTAAAAATACACTTTTTTACTCAGCAACTCATGAAACTTTCTCTAAAATTGACCACATATTAGGACACATAGCAAGCCTCCACCCATTAAGGAAAATTTAAATGACACTTTCAATTCTATTTGACCACAGATTAATAAACTAGATATCAGCAACAATAAAAATGGGGAGAAGTACACAAACTCATGGAAGTCAAACAACAGTGTACTGTATGAAAATGGGATCAATGGAAAAATCAAGAGTTAAACATAATATTCCTATAACTGAATGAAAGAGAAAATACAGCATATCAAAATCTATGGGACAACACATTGCAGTCAGTCCTAAGAGGCAAGGTATAGCATTAAAGTGCCTGTACTGTAAAATTAGAATTATCTCATATAAATGAATTAACCATACCCTTAATGCCAAGAACAAACAACACCTAAAAAGAGCAGATGGAAACAGATAGAGAAATGAAGGCTGAAATTAATGAAATAGAAACAAAGAAAACAATACCAAGAATCAAATGAAACAAAGAATTGGTTCTTTTAAAAGATTAATGAAATTGACAAACTTTCAGCTAAATTGATCAAAAGGAAGACCTTAAAGAAATCCAGAAACCAAAAGGACATGCTTTAACAATATATAATGCATTAAACTGGAGTATGTAAGAAAAATAGATAAATTTCTAGATATATACAGTCTAAATCAAAATGACTTGAATAATTTGAATAGGCCCGTAACAACCAGTAACACAGATATAGTAATTAAAAATCTCCAAACTAAAAGGAACTCAGGACCAGATAGATTCAATGCAGAATTCTGCCAAACCTTCAAAGAGGCACTAGTACCAATACTCCTCAAATTATTACGTAGAAATATAAGACAAAAACCTAACAAAAAACAAAATTATAGACAATAGCTCTGATGAACAGAGATGCAAAATTCTTAATAAAATACTTGCAAGCTGAATACAAGAGCATGTCAAAAAGATTATCCACCATGATCAAATTGCCTTCATCCCAGAGATGCAGGGATGTTTCAACATAAGGCCTACCATATAAACAGACTCAATGAGAGAAACTACACGATCATCTCATTAGATGCAGAAAAGAGTTTGGCAAAGTCCACATCCCATTACAGTTAGGAACAAGATAAAGATGTCCACTCTCTTCATTCCTTAACTAGAAACCTCAATTAGACCAATAAGACAAATGGAGGAGATAAGGGGCTAAAAATTAGAAAGGAAGAATTCTAAATCTCTTTATTTGCAGATGACATGATTCTGTTCATTAAAGACTCTACTAGAAAACTCCTAGAACCAATAAAACATATTCAGCAAATTAGAAGTCTATAAAATTATCACTGAAAACCCAGTAGGCTTCCTGTAGATCAATGATAAGCATACTGAGAAAATCAATGAAATGAGCCCACTCATGTTAGCCTCAAAAACCATAAAATATTTATAAATATACCTCACCAAAGAAATAAAAGACTTGTACAATAAATCTTTAAAACACTGAGAAAAGAATTTGAAGAAGGCTCCAGGAGATAGAAAGATCTCTCATAGTCATGGATTGGTAGGATTAATACTTTGAAACTGCCATCCTACCAAAAGTAATCTACAAATTCAATGCAAAATACATTCCTTTTTCAATATAATTCTTCACAGAAATTGAAAAGAAAAAATCTCACATTTCATTGAAACATACAAAACTCAGGATAGCTAAAATATTCCAAAATATTTTATAACAAAATGTAGAGTCCTGGTCTATGTTCCTTGTCCGAGTCCCGATCGGTGGAGGGCTGCGGATTGAATGAAGCACATAAAAGCAGAGAAAGAGAGACACACTTGGTAGGAGGAAAGGAGAATGACTGACTTTATTCAGAGGCAGCAAGCCTTATATACCCTGAGGGCGGGGCTTTACAGGAGGTTAAAAGTTCAGGTTCTCAGGAGACATCTAGCCACATGACACACACCTGATGTAAACTGAGGAAGTCTGTAAAGGTCAAGTTGTTTACTTCCGAACTGCAACTGACAACATGCTGCTAGCTCTTGGCCTAGAGCCTAGCACTAAGAGAGAAGGGCTGCAGGGGGCCAGACCCTACAACAAAATAATGAATAAAATAAAAAACACTGGAGGCAATACCACTCTTGATCTCAAATTACACTACAGAGATATAGGAATAAAAACACCACTTCACTGGCATAAAAACAAACACACTAATCAGTGGAATATAACTGAGGTCTCAGATTTAAGTTCATGCTCCCTGATAAAGTAGAGCCACCTTATTTTTGACAACGTGGCCAAAAATACACACCGGACAAAAACGACAGCATGTTAAGTAATGGTGAACATTTAACTGGACAGGTACAAGTAGAAGAATGAAACTAGGTTCCTGTAATTCACTGTGCACACAAATGAGCTCCAAATGCATCAGGGACTTTAAAATAAAGCATGAAACCCTGAATCTGATAGAGGAGAAGGTAGAGAATACATAAGAACTTATAGATATAGGAAATAAGTTTCTGTATATAATTCCTGTGGCACAGTTATTAAGTCTGACAGTTGACAAATGGGACCTCATAAAACTAAAAATCTTCTGTACAGCAAAGTGACAACATCATTTGAATGAAGGGGCAACCAACTACATGGGAAACTGTCTTACCATCTATACTGCTAAGAGAAATTTAATATCAAGAATATCCAAAGACCTCAAAAGGTAAAAATGGAGCAAGGCGCTGAACAGGGAGTTTTGAAAAGATTAAACAAATTGCTAAGAAATGTTTATAACATTTAACATGGAGCTAATTACTGTGCCCAGAGAATGGTCCCCAAGAACGACAGTGGAGTCTGGAGCGTATGCAAGAACAAAGAGCCTTTATTCAAGCTTAAGTCTGGACTCTCAGACCTCTCCACGCAGTGGATCCATACCGAGAGCCCCGAGAAGAAAGGTTAGGAGAATTTTATAAGTTTGAGATAAAGAAAGGTGGGGAATAACAGTGTTACATTCTGTTCGGTTATAGGAGCCTGGGCGCCAAGCATATTTTAAATTAATTGGTTGTAACAAACTATATGCCAAAATTGTTTAATAGAGGTTTGGAGGTCTCTTATTGGTGGGTGCTGCCTTCAGGGCAAAGGAATGTGTTGACTATTATTCAAACCTTTTGCTAGTTTTTGTTTTAGCCTTATTTAATCTTGTGGCCTTGTGACGTTTAGAAGGAACAAAGAACAAGATGGAGTTATATTTATCCATTTTCTGATGTCCTATAGCCAAGCGTTTTTACAGAAGCGAAGAGAGCAGTTATACAGGGCTAACAAAAAAAAAAAAAAGGAAAAAGGGACTCCAAGGAGGGGGGGAGATTACAAAGAGGGGGGTCTTACACTAATACCTCTAGTAGACACCACAGGCTAACAAAATCAAAACCCAATGCCAGGGATGGACTCTTTCTTTTGGAACTGTTGACCAGCAGTCCTATACACCATCATACAATACTATTACTGTTGTTCTTGGTTACCCACCTGTCTGGAACCATTTTGTTCTTTAAGGACTCTTCTTCCTGCCAGGAGCCATTTTGTTGTTTACACCCCAAATCTAAGAGGAGATATGCTTTTAGCACAAGGATGAGATATGAACATTCCATGACCTTTGGGAGAGGATGTTGGTTCTACAAGATAGCACTTGTTGTTTTGAGCAAATGTCAGCATTGTCTCTAATTTGACTTCCTGCCTGAATTCTTATGCTCTGGATAGTGGTATAAGTACGTTGAGCAAAATAAAGTTGGGGCCTCGGTATTGACTGACAGCCTTCTCGAGTCTATCCTTTCTCTCTCTCTCTCTCTCTATATATATATATATTTCTCAATCCTCACTCCTCCCTTCAGGTACAGCTCGATTTTTCCAGTGGGCTCCAGCACCCACCAGAATTTGATGGTAAGGCCTTATTGCTGAATACACTACATACATGAGCCATGGGTGGTGGGGAGGAGAAATCAAGCAGGTACTGACATCTAAATATCATCTCTACTGTATAGTTTTCGTAGTGCTGGAAGATGATATGCAAGCTATCTGAAGAGAAAATTTACCATGACTCTTACCCACCTGTGAATCCTACAAATTGCAACAACTGGGCTGACAAGTTATAACCTCTGCTGCAATAGTGACATGAACATTATGGTATCCAATCACTTTCTAATTGGATTTAAGACCCAGTTTATAATATAAATACAATACCTGACACCGATATCAGGCCAAGGAACATGTGGTTGGATAGGACATAGGCCATAGATGGGAGATTAAAACTATTATTATTCTGCAAACTATAGTATTAAAGTGACTCTTAATGACTTACTGTTGTTCCCATAGATTAGTGAATCTCTCAACTCTCATCAGAGAAACTTCTTTCTCTAGAAGATGGTAATTAATACAAAAATCTACAACTAGCCAACAAGCAGAGAATAAAAGACTGCAGAGTGATTATCCCTTAATTGGATATTTATATCAAACTGTTCCTAAAGACATGGGAATCATTTGTGGAAGAGGTTGTAGAAAGATTGTGACAGTCAGAGGTGATGAATGAACACAAGTAAAAAATGTTTTATAGACAGCTGGGAATTTACAGATGTGAGCTCACAGCAATAACAGCATGTACAAGTACCATGTACATATTGAAGCTAGACAAAATCCCAGTGTAGACACAAGGAAATGAGCAATCAGGTAAAGATGAGACAGCCTGCAGAGTGTGAGAAAATCTTTACTAGATACATATTTGACAAATAAATATCTAGCATATAGAAAGAACTCAAAGATTTAAATATGAAATCAAACAAAGGAATCAATAAATTGATGAAATAGCCATATGGGTCTCAAACTATGAGGTATTAATGGCCATAACAATGAAAAAAATGTTTCATTCCAATAACCATCGGAGATGGATCTTGAAACTTCCTTTTGAATAGAGAACCTCTTGAGATTAGTGCTTCTATGTTTATAGGTCTTTCTGAATAGAGATGATTCCCTAAGTGATCATTCACTCAGGGATATTAATTTACCTAAGTACTCAACATCTTAAGCATAACTACTACCATGAGAATAATATAGTTTCCAGAAGTGAATATAAGATGTTAACATTATATTCATTCTTTAAGGATTTTCTTTACTGTTCAGAAATACTTCTATTTTTCTGGAAATGTAACAGTTCATTAGACTGAATTATAAATTCACAAAATTAATTCTTTTGTATACTGTTGTTGAGTCATGAAAAAGTGACAAATCAGAGCATGACTTGATCAGTAAAACTCTATATATACTTTTAATATTGTTGTATTAGTTACTTCTCTGTTGCTGTGATAAGACACCTTGACCAAGAGAACTTATACATGAAAAAGTTTATTTAGCTTACAGTTCCTAAGGGACAAGAATCCATCATGGCAGGTAGGCATGGCAGCAGAGGTGGCTGGAGTAGGGGCAGAAGATAAGTGCTTACATCTTAGAGCAGGCTCAAGAGGCAGAGCATGACTGGGAATCTGACAAGGCTTAAGAACTCTCTAAGCACTCCAGGTGGTGTACTTCCTCCAGCAAGGACATGGCTTCTAAGGACTCCCAAACATCACCACATACTTGAAGCCTATTTGGGACATTCTCATTCAAACAACCACACATTACTCCCTGGTCTCCAAAGGCTCATGACCACAAAAAATGTAAAGTGCATTTAGTCCACCTTCAAACATCACATAGTCTTTACCAGTCTACTATTCAAAAGTCAACAGTCAACAGTCTGAAGTATCTTCTAAGACTCAAGGCAATCTCTTAACTGTAAGTCCCTGCAAAATCAAAAGACAAGTACACACTTCCAATATACAATGGAACTGAATGTATTTTCCTATTCCCATAGGGAATGAGGTTATATTGGTGAAATACTAGACCAAAACAAGACCAAAACCCAGCAGGGCAAACACCAAATCCAAGAGGTCCATGTCCAACTTCTGGTACTTTACTTCCAAAGAGATGATTCAGCCCCTCCAGCTTCGTCTCATTCAACCTGCATCTTGGGGTGTTACCACTCCCTGTATGTAGCTGTCCTTGGCAGATGTCTCACAGCTCTAGCATTTCAAATATCTTCTTGGGCTTTCCACTCCCAACCAGGCTTTACCTTCACTGCTTTACACAATAACCTATCTGGGGTCTTTTAGATGCAGGGATTCCCCTAATGCAGCTGCATGGCCTCAGAGGCTCTTTGAAACCACAGAGAAAGAACTGATGAAACCTTCACTGTTGCCTTTTTTGTGCATCTAAAGCCAGTACCAGGTGAATGACACTACCAAGTTTGGCTACAAGTTTGGGATTGATCCCAGCTAGCTTCATGAACATTCATAGCTTTTCTCTGCAGTAGGTTTTCTACTAGAAAACCCATGCAGCATTTTCCTTTCAGAAGTTGGTGGTTTAGCTGGGTGTAGTCTTGCCCTGGAGGCACTCCATTGTTAAAATGCAAACTCTAGGCCTCTCCTTAATCACTTTAAACTCCTTATCAAAGAAATCCTCTCCTTTAACATATGGCTTAGCTCTAACATTAACCTTCCTAGTGCTCTTTTTCAATCTAACCTGTATACTTTGCATTTCTTTTTGCCACATTTCCTCTTTTGCACTCTAGATCTGCTCAACATTTACCATTAATAGCCACATACCACTTCTATGTTAGGCTATCTTGAAATATCTTATGCCAGAGAAATTAATTACTTTTCAACTTAGTCTCAGGCAAATTCTTAGGCTGTGGATAGACTTCAGCCTGACTCTTTGCCAAAATATCCCAGTTGCTGCTTAACTCCTTATTTCCCATGAAACTACTTTGCTATTAGTACAACTTTATTCCAGGCTCCCACTAGAACAGTCCATTAAGCTCTGCTTACAGCAATCAACTACTTTTCTAGCCCAAACTTCCAGAGTCTTCCACATTCCTCCAAAAACATATATGGTGAGTTTCTTCATAGCCAACATCCAACTCCTGGTACCAATTTATGTACTAGTTACTTTTTGTTGTTGTGATAAAACACCGCAAACTTGGGAACTTATAAATGGAAGCATTTATTTAACTTATGGTTTCAAATGGACAAGATTCCATCATGAGAGTGATGCATGGCCTCTGAGGTGGCTGGAGTTGGAGCAGAAGCTAAGTGTTCACATCTTCAAGCAGGCCCAGGAAGCAGAGTGTGACTGGAAATCTGGCAAGAACTCTCTGAGCACTCCCAGTGATGTACTTCCTCCAGTAAGGCCACACCTTATAAGATTTCCTAAAACAGTGTTGCCAACTAGGCGGGGGAAAATGATCAAATACTTGGACCAGGGGTGCGTGTGTGTGTGTGTGTGTGTGTGTGTGTGTGTGTGTGTGTGTGTGTAACATCTGGTGATTTACTGAGACATCATGTGCTTAAAGTGCAGATCTTATACTTTTGAAATTCTATGTGTGAGGATTAGTGGACAATTTAAAAGTGTTTTTAAAATGGTATTTTGCTTTTCTTCATAAACAGGTAAGATTTACATATTGTCCTAATTTGCTTCTCAATTGTTGTGACAAAATACTCTGACCAATACCAGTGTGAGGAGGAAACGGTTTATTTGGCTTGCATTGAACATTGTTTATTGGCTTGCTCCCCTGGTTCATGCTGAGCCCGCTCTCTTATACAATAGACAACAACCTGCCAAAGGATGGCCTCGCCTATAGTGTGATAGGCCCTCTGACAGGACTCAACAATCAAGAAAATACCCCATAGAAATGGCCATAGGCCGGTCCAATGGAGGCAATTCCCCCTGTTGACGTTCTCTCAACCTAGTGTGTTAAGTTGACTATCCAGCACACATGCATATTTTTAAGTATAACAATGTGTATATATATATATATATATATATATATATATATATATATATATATATAAAAGTTTGTCCCCAACGCTGATTACTAAGAAATGACAAAACAACATTGTAAACCAGTGCTTCTCCAGCATTTTAGTATTAGACTCTTGACACTAAAAATTACTTGGGACCAGACAGATGGCTCTTTAGTTAAGAGCATGTGTTGCTCTTACAGAAAACTGAGTTTGAGTCCCAGCACCTATATCAGGTAGCTCACAACCATCTATAACTCCAGGAGATATGACACTCTTTTCTTAATTCCAAGAGCACTTGGGCTCGCATATGCATATACCCATACCACATATACATAACTTAAATATTGCTTATGAGCATTGAGAGCTTCAGTTTAGGTGGACTGTACTACTGATATTTGTAATACAAGAAATCAAAACATAAACTATTAAACATAATTTTTAAACTGCTAGTATAAAATACCACATATGGGGGTTGGAGAGATGGCTCAGCAGTTAAGAGCACTGCTATTTTTGCAAAAGATCTAGGTTTGAATCCCAGTACCCATGTGATGGCTAACAACCATTTAGAACTCCAATTCCAGTGGATCTAATACCCTCTTCTGTCCTCTGCAGGCACTGTATGACCCAGGTACACTTACATACATGCAAGCAAGCATAATATGCAAACACATGAAATAAAATAAGAATAAATACACAAAAACACCACACATAAAAATTCCCATCCTTTCAAAAGATATTAGTAGCATTTAAGTTGGTGATGTTTTATTTTTTCAAACATCTTTGATATTTAATTTAATAAAAACAGGTCAATTATATCATTTACTTCTTTTTATCTGTTGTAATTCATTGCTTTGGTGGGAATATATGAGAAATCCAGTCTTACTGATACCTATTATTAGAAAACTGGAGGAAAGACTATTTTAATATAATTTTCAGTTATTTATGGACATCAATTTGTATACATTATAACTCCACTAGTGCATGTTTCTAAAGGCTTAGTTGCAATGTGGAACCTGAATTTCTCTCAGTTAACCTTCCACATGCTCTACCATTAAAACCCACCTACTTTGTACTTTGAGATTTCTTACCCATTAATAATTTCAAATATTGTGAATTCATCACTCAGGAAATGTTGATTTCCCAAGTCAGTCAGTAAGATCATGAGAAATGCAAGCACCATCTCTTCATTAACATGAATTTAGTCTCACAGACTGCCTATTACTTTCAGGAATCAGTTTGAGAACTGCTTTAGGTCTCTATTTGAATCCCAAAGACTACTCATGATTAATGTTCAAGAAGTCTAGATCTCTCTAGTTGCCAGCCATTTGATTGGCCTTTGTTGACTTTAAAGATTAGTTCTTGGTTTTGGTCTCCATACTTTAAAATCTATAAGTATGGAGTTCTTTTCATTTCTTTATGAATTCATTTGTCTACAAAGATCTACAATAGTTTTGAAAAATTATTTCTTCTATACTGAATTTTTCTTGTTTCTCTATCGCATTCTTGGCTTTCATTTTAATCCCTTTTTCAGACTTTTCTGCCTTTAGGAGCTGGATTTTTCTATAATTCCCACAAAGAGGTCATTGAAATCGCCACCTCTTTTCATACCTACATTGACACAAGAGTTTTAAATGCGTCTTAAATATCTATATCTTAAGGGGTTTTTTTTACAATTTAGTTAATATTCTAATATTTAATAATTTGTTTTAATTTAAAATCCTATTTTATTTTTAAGTAAATTAAGCATAAACTGTTATTCTGGTCTAATAATTTTCAAACACACACACACACACACACATATATATGTATACTTTGCATTTCTGATTTTATATTTTTTCTGTTAGCTCTCTGTGTAACACCTTGCTTCCACGTATAATTTATTTTTCACTATAAAATTTTATTTATGAGCACAGTTTAAATTAAGATGTTTTCCTCTACAGAAGACTTTCATTTCTGGTGACAGACACATGGGAGAACCACTAACCTGGAATCACTCTGAATTCTGTATTTGAAGGTTTATTTCTTTGTTTAGTACAAACAATGACTGTGTATTCAGACTAAGAATTCTTAGGTGAAATTTTTACTGCCATCTAGTACAAGCCAGGCTTGGGGAATTCCTGTGTCTTCTGATTTTTCTGAGTGGGTTTATATTCTAGCTCTCTTTCAGTCTTGCTTTGCCTGATGTCTTACACAAGAGAGCACCTCAAATGCTTGCTTTGAGGAAGGCTGTAGACTGAGCTGTTTGCAGTCTCTGGATTCCAGCAGGAAACAGTAGAAAGCATATTAGCTCTGGTATTTGATTGTCTTCCACGGTGCCTTTATGATTTGCCATCGTCTTGCTTCGACAGTTTCTCTGTTTTCATATCAAATCAGTAATACACTGAGAAAGAGGTACTTTTTAGACTTTGTCCTGCACTTTTATTATCTTCCTCAGAGAATTACCCAGGCTGTGCCGACTACCGCATTTCGAGATAGAGTGACTTTAAAAATGCTTTGTCGTACTTTTTGGAACAAGAATTATTTATCAAAAACATAGTTTCTCCTCAAAGAAAGAAGGGTAAAAGAATGAACTCTGAAAGGAAAGAGGCTAATTATTGTTTGATGGTTATTAATCATGAGTTTGTATAAGAATCCTAATTCTATATTTGGAGTTTAGACAGAGTGAATTAGAAAAAAGTGTTTATAATATGTAAGCTTTTATAATGGTGAAAATGTTGCTAAGCAGAGTAATAAGAATTTTTTAAAGAAACTAAAACATGGGATACAGTTCTTGGCCCTAGCTTGAAAAAGTAAAATGGATTCTGGAAGATTTACTTCCTAGAAGCATTTTTGTTGGGTCAGCTTGGCTAGGCTACCGTCCCAGTTATTCAGCCAAACACTGATCTAGTTGTTGCTGAGAAGGGAGTTTGGAGATGCAATTAAAGCTTCTAATCAGGTAACTTTAAGTGAAGAAGATAGATGGGGCTGACTGCCACAGTTGGAAAATCTTAACAACATCCTTGAACAACAAGAGAGGAGAGAGAGGATGAGGGAAGAAGTTCTATTTGGGATTCTGCCTGCACCAGTGTGTTCAAACCTACTGATCTTCCCGACTGTAAGAATTATGCAGGACTGTCTTAGTAAGCCCTGAAGGTATAAACTGGTACTTTGAGTTAAGTTACTCTCTCCTCCTGCTGTGTAATAACTACTGAGTAGTAACTTGCTGGTTGTGCATCTCTGACTAAATAGTGACCCACCCACCCAGAGCAATCATTTTCAAAATTATTTTTACTGTGACTCTGTTGCTGAAGACACTATATACCTAAGTTGCTGAACAAACAAGGAGAAATCAAGCTGATACTGATCTTGAAGCTATATTTCTGTGGGTTAGCTTTAAGGCTTTCTTCACAAGATGGAGTCTATACCTGGCACTGTTATCATAGTCAAAAACCCGTGGCTAGACATGGCATGGTCCACAGAGGAGAACCTATAACTATCGCTCTGCTAGACAGACATAATATAAAACTGATTCGAAATGATTATTATGCTCATAGATTAGTGAATCTCTTAACTCATACCAGAGAAGTTTCTTCCTGCAGCAGATGGTAATTAACAGAGAATAATAAATGGTCAAAGTGTACACAGTAAGAGTGCTCAGCCCTAATAGGACACCTATATCACACAGTCTCCGAAGCTCATTGTGGAAGAGGTGGTAGAAAGACTGTAGAATCCAGAGATGGTAGATGGATATAAGGAAACTGTGTTGTCTGGACACCATAGAGTAGTTTCACTTCTTGACCCACTTATGACAGTGTGCACAAGACCTGCACAAACCCAAGCCAGACATGGATTGGAAAGATAGGTAGGAAGCCCCAGTACTAGATCAGCATCTATTGATATTTGATGAATGCTGGTAGAAGAAGAATCAGTTTTCTATATTGGTATCATGCCTGGTATGTTGTCCAAATCACAAGTAGTAGGCCCACACCCCAAAGTACTTGGGAAACACAGATTAGGCTCAAAAGGACTTAAAAAAAGACCAATAATACTAGAGGACATGGATTTGGAAGAATGGTAAGGAAGCAGTGGAGAGCGGAGAGGTCTAACTATGATCAAAACACATTATATAAAATTCTAAAATCAATAAAATTTAAAAATTATCACTGTGTTTCCAATAATTTAATTTTGCAGAGGTATTTTCTGAATGCTAATATCTGATAAGTTTTGCTTGCCAAGATCTAGCATTGGCAATTTTGCCATTGTTAGTGATACAAGATTAAAGATGACAGCAAACATAAGATATTAGTAAAATGATTAGAATTGTTGAACTTTGCTTTTTGTTTTTTTACAGAACTGCAGGAATTTATCACTTGGGAATCAGAATTTCATCTTTCCTCAGTTTTTAAAAATGTTTCCTATTTAATTTCTTCACATACTTGCTCCAAATATTTTTATTCTCCCCGCCTCCCAGAAAGTTCTTTTTAAAGAAATTCTTCAGCCCCACATTCACACTCATTTTCAGTCATTTCCTACTATTAGAAGTCACTTTTCTGTGTACTCTCTATCTTCTTGGATATTTGCAGGTTCATCTTTCTGGAGGGTCCTTTCTCACCTCTGTCCAATATTTCTGGCTTCATAAGCTCTCCTTTTAGACAATGTAGCTCCTTTGTTGACTATTGTCTTGTCCTAAATATACATTCATTTTCTTTCAGAATTCAGGACCTATGAAACAGTTGTTCTCTAACAATACAATGTCATGCTCATTAAGTTCAAGGTGGGCTACCGCCTCATCTGACAATGAATCAACAGGAGACATTGACTCAGCATCTCCCAAATGCTTTTGACTGCTAAGATGTTTTAAAGCTTTCTGGAGCTTCACCAGCATTCACCTGCTTCAAGCCTTCTTCATAGCTTGGCTTTTCAGTGTGGCTCAAACATCCATTTGCTCTGCTTGTTCATAGATGACATCCTCTGAGCTCGTGGTTTCCTTTCATTTTCTGATTCTAAGAATGGAAATGAGTCCTTTGCCTTTAATTTCTTTTTTATCTCTATGTGATCTTCTCATTTTCTACTTTCTTTTGATCTTTCCCTCAGTCCAAATGTTGATGTGTATTTTTCTCATTTTCTTTTTTTAATCCTAAAAATATACAAAATAGCTTTTGAAACAATGTTCTTTTTCCTGTAGATGAGTCACTCAAGTCTGAACACTTGCAGGTGATGAACATACTGTCTAGTAATATTACTTGGCCTTGGTGAGGAGAAAACAGTGTTTTATTTGATGGTTTAGGAACTAATTCACTTTGAAGTTCTCAGTGGCCTCGAAGTCATAGTAATCCTCCTGCCTCAGCCCTTAATTGTTGAAATTATAGAAATATGTCTCTACACTTGACCACAGTATGTTTTATGTAAGAAGAGTGAATCACTTTGGTTTTGGTTTCCATATCAGATGCAGATGTTATGGAGTTAAGAGACTCTATTTATGATTTATCTAAATAGAGTACATTACTTCCTCACTTTTTTGTGGTCTTTAAATAATTATGTTTATGAATAACATACATATATAGGTGCACATACATGTTCAAAGAAGCATTATTTTGTTATGAATTTAAGCATATTTTTGTTAAAGTTTTCAACACATTTTTTTTTTTGCTTTTGGGGAAATTATACAATTTGAAAAATGAGTTCATTAGCTTGGTGCTATTTATTTTTAAAATGAGATTTTTGTTGTTGTTTTTAAGCCTAAGAAATCAACACAGAAAATTATTAATTAAAGTGGAAAAAGTAACAGAAATGAATTAAAGGTCAAAAGAGTTCAACAGTATAATTTTTCAGATAAAATGAGAAAGACGAGGGCATAATAAAAATCTCAAGGACCCCTCCTCACATTCAGCATCTCTAAATGAGGCATCTCATTGCTAGGAGATAAAATACAGATGTCTGCTAAAGAGAGGAAAGGCATTGTGTTAGGATCCTTTTCTTACTTCACTTGGCAATCACCTCCTTCTCCAGGTCGTCTTCCAGCCACCCCTGAGTCAGTTTTTCGAAAACAAATGAGGAGAAGCAGCTCTATCAGTGCTGTCACCCAGAAAGGTGAGTGGACTGCCATGCCCAATATTGTTACTACTAATTTATGTAGCTGGGAACTGGGATCCCAGCGCATTGTCATTCGATCGTAGGATTATAGATTGCCTGGGAGAGCTGCAAATGATGGCAGTAGGTAATTTCTTCATGATTGGGTTTCTGTCAAATCCAAACCATAATTCTTGTAAAATTCTCCAGAGGAATAATAATCTCTAAATTCTAGGTAAAGTAATAATTAATTTTAGGCAGTATAGAGAAAAGTACTGCATTATTGCTGACTCTACAAGATAAAACCTGTCTCAAACAATAAAAAAAAACAGTCATACAAATAAAGTATCAAACACAGAGGATAGAGGAAAGTACATCCTTTCTGAGTCCCCAGAGTTAGAGATGAGTACTGGGCATTAAGGAACAATATAGTGTATAAATAGACGTCTACCAAATAGTGCTAGCAATCTTCCATAAGACAAATGACTTGCTGACCACGCTGGCCATTCAGACTGTCTTGTTTGAAAAAGAACAACCCCAAGGGTCTCCATTCATTTCCGTTAATCTCCATGTGGGCTACATAGAGCTCTAACTTCCCACAGAGCATATAATGCAAAGTATTGTTTTTAAATATAAAATCAGAAAAAAATTCAGAGAAAAATTACTGAAAGTCACAAAAAACTGTTCTCTACTTTGGATAAATGAAAAAAAAACCCAGATAATTATAAGTTAAATATATAATTAAAATTGATAAGTACAGCATTAGTCTAATAAATAATGTGTCAACATTACAAACAATGTCACGTGGAAGTACCAAATAATGCTCAAACTCCTCTCCATGTTTAATAAATAAAGGTTTATTTTTAAGATGCATAGCTAGGAAAAACAAGAAACTTGTAGTTTAGGGTGAAACAAATTAATAACATGCTTGTAAAAGGTGAAACTAAATACTTAATATTCCCCTTTCCCATTCAATTTTCTAATAATCAAAAGGTTTTGTTTTCTGGGAAAAATAATTTGCAAACTCAGCTTCTTGTTATAAAATCTCAGGCATCCATCATTTTAGGGTTATTTACACGTACTGTCAACA
Source organism: Eospalax fontanierii (assembly GCA_035773235.1). Lineage (NCBI taxonomy): Eukaryota > Metazoa > Chordata > Mammalia > Rodentia > Spalacidae > Eospalax > Eospalax fontanierii. The sequence continues at coordinate 50,040,734 of CM069530.1, read as the reverse complement.
AATTTTAAGCCTTTATTTACCAATTAACTTTTGTATTCATGTTTTCTTTCCGTATAATAAACATTAGTTTTTAAATACCAATCTCCGTAACATGAATAGAAATAGCTATTGTCTAGGAAAATGGATATGATAAAAGTATTGACTTTTGTTCCAGTGAACATAGAGATTTATCGACCTGGAGGATATGGTCAATATTTGCCCTGAGAGATAATAAATCTAGATGTTCAACAAAATACAAAGTCAATATTTGTATTAATACTTATGTTTTGAATACCTGTCCAAAATCTCTGGACATTTCACTGTGGTTGAATTTCTTGATCCTGGAAAAGTGTATAATTTTAAGTAGACCTTGGAACAAAGTTTGAAGTTAAGACAAAAATAAATATTAGTGAAAACTTCAGAAGATTGACATACATTTGTAACACTCTGTTTCTTTCTTTTGCAAGAGTTATGTCTTTGTTAAAACATGTAAAAATTTTTTAAAGAATGTGATTATTTAAAATATGTAATTTATTTACCTTAGCACCATTGTCTTAAAGTACATTTAACAGCTGTAGTCCAATATAACAGAGCTAGAACTACAAAGTGCACAACTAGTACATTGTTTCTGCCAGATTCTAACTGCCACCTTCTACTATCTCTAGACATGTGGGATATGTCTTTTAAAATATGTCAGTGGTTTAGTAAATAGTGCTCATAATGTTACTAAATTGCTTACCACCTTAAGCATATTCATTCATTAGTGCAGTCACTGGGTTGAATAGAATCCTTCCTCCGTTAAGAGATACCAGTTATATATAGAGTATTGATTTCAGAGTCAAACTTTCAAGTAAGAACTTAGAGTCATAAAAACAATTCTAAACATCTTCAGCTCCATATCCCTCCCTGTCAACTCCCTGTCCCTCTTATCTACCTTCTAAGTCATCAGGGTTAATCAATGCAAAGTCCCTTGACTTTTCTGTGCCCTTAATCCACTTTTGATGGACAGTGGATGGCTCAGCCTGTGTGCCTAACTTATCTTCTCCCTCCATCATTGAATTTCAAAAGAAAAAAAGGAAAGGCAAAAACGATGGAAACTGCCTTCAATAACTAGTCAAGGAAACTCAAAATACTGGATGAAAGCCTATTAAAAATATAGCCTATTAACAATCTGTGCAAATGTATACTTGAAACACTTTTGACAAATGTTCTATTTTCACAGTCTACAAGGAATGAAGCAGCTCTCTGCTTCTACAGCTGTCACAGGGACATACTATGTAAAGCATGTCTACAGTGGTGGATGTGACCCACCCGAAGTGTAAATCCCAGTTAACTTTTGGAAAAAATCTTTCAACAACAGTTAAGTTCTTTCTAGTTCTACTTGCTATTGCATCTGTTCCTGTTATCCTGCAGGTAAAAGCTTTTAAAAACACAGATGGTTGTGGTAGTATACACCTGTAATTGATCAACTTAGAAGGTAGAAGAAGTAGGAGGACAAGGAGTTCAAGGCTAGTCTCAGCTACCTAGGGAGTTAGTTTAAGGCCTATGAAATCCTGGCTCAAAAAAAAAATAACCACATTAAATTTTGTAAACAACATAAAAAATTATCCAAATTTTATAGTACACAAATATTATCTGAAAGAATAACTTTCACTCCCCAAAGTGGACAAATTCTGATGCCCCACTAAATAGAAAAATTATTGCATATATGATATCCATAATACAGAAGCCATTTCTCTCTCTCTCTGTGTCTCTCTCTTTCCCTTTGTCTCTCTCTCTTGTCTGTGTGTGTGTGTGTGCGTGTGTGTGTATGTGTGTTTGTGTATCATGTTACCTAATCTACTTGACTTTTTAAATCTACACTATTTGGTAGTTACATCATACTAAATATTATTTAGTTGTATACATGGATATGTATATTCCTAGATATTATTCACTAATCTATCCACTCATTTCTAACATAAAATACACTTACTGCCTTTCATGAGTCATTTTTTGTGCTATCTGGGCTAATACAGTTAACAGCTATAGTCTAATATAGCAGAGCTAGAACTACAAAGTGCACAACTAATATATTGTTTCTCCCAGATTCTAACTGCCACCTTCTACTATTTCTAGACATGTGGGATACAGGTCTGTCCTCATGTAGTTTTATGTAGGAAAATACATGAATAAAACAGCAATGTATACAAATGTGTACAAACAAAATGCAGTGAAATCAAATCACAAAATACAGAGGACACTGAACCAAATAAATGGAGAAATAATTGGGGTCTTATCAGAAAATATTATATTAGAATTGGCATCTGAAAGACTATTACAGCTTAAGTAGTCAAAAAGGTGAGTGAGAAGAGTGTTTGTTAAAAGTATGCATAATTTAAGACCTGGAAGTGGGCAAGGCTCACCTAATTAGAGGAACTGAAAGAAGGCCCTGTGGCTGAGTACATGAAGGATGATCTGTGATAAGCTGAATTTGACAGGGATGAAATTGTCCATCCACAGTATCCTCATAGAATGTGAAGGTGAATATTGACTGTCAGTCAAGTGACAGGATCTAGAATCATTTAGGAGACACACCTCTGGGCATGCCAATGAACAATTATCTAGATTCCACTAATTGAGGTGGGAATATGTAGCTTTAACTGTGGGGGACACCTTTATATGGACTGTTATCTAGATTTAATGAAAAAGAGAAAGTGAGCTGAGAACTATGATTCCTTGCTCTCGGTTTCCCGAAGATCCAGTGTGACCAGTTTCCTTAGTCTGCTGCCAGCCCTTCCCTGTCACAATGGACTGCACCCTCAAACCGTGAGCTAAAATAAACCTTTCCTTCACTGAGCTGCTTTTGTGAAATATTTTTGTCCTAGCAACATCGAAAGTAACTTATGTAGACCATGTCACATTTTTTTCCTCTTTATCCTAGAAGTTAAGTAAGCGATCTCATATGGAATATAATATGACCAAGTTTGAATGATGGATACATTTACTCTGTAGAGAATGGATTAAGGGGAGCGAGAGCGGTTGTGGAGACATAAAGCAGCTGGTGATTCCCAGGTCCTTGTTAAATAGAGTAATGAATGTAGTTAGGATCCTGATAGTGGAGATGGAGGAAAGTTGATCTTTTGGAGAAATATTTAGGAAACAAATGTAAAGTGGCTTGAGGGTTATAGGAATAAGAGACGAAGGAGGAAGATGTGCCAAAGGAAGTTTCCCTAGTTTGGGGCCAGAACAAATGGCAAACTAATTTATCAGAAGGAAGAAGGGTGCAATTTTGGATCTGTGTAGTCTGTGACTTCTTTGTAACATCCATGTTAGATGGGTTGATGCTTAGGGAACATTTGAGGAGGGGTAAATGTGAGAACATCAAAAGAACCAGAAGCAAGGAATGAAGCAGGACAAGGAGAGATCAAGTCAAATCCTGAGAAGTTAAAAAATGGAAAGTCTTAGCTGAAGAAGATGAGCAGTTATGGAAACGACGAGAGGATGGCAATGATGATGACTCTTTCCTTTGGTTTGATCTGACAGCATGTAGGTCATTGGTGTAGCTAGTGATTCATTTTGATGGTACATTGGTAGAGAATACATTGAAATGAGTTGGAAGATTAAATAAAATATAAAAGATTAAATAGAACAGGAAAAGAAGAAACAATGAGTATGTATGGATTTTTCTTTTGGTTTTTCTTAGGTAGTATCTCAGAGCCCAGGCTAGACCAAAAGTTGTGTAGTCCAGAATAGCTCTCATCTCATCACCTGATTCTTGCAGGTGAGAGTCACAGGTGTACTTGTCCACGTTTGGCTTTGTGTATGACTTTTGGGAGGATGTCAGGAGTGAAATTTTTGTAGAGAAAAGGGCATTGCATACTGTAGATACTCACTGGTTTTGTATCAAGTAAGCAAACAATTAATACAATGCTAGATAATAGGAACTAGAATTGAATTCTTGCTATGCATGCTTCTTATTTAATCATTCCACTCATATTTTGAGATGGGTAATACTACTGAAATTTTTCATGTGAGAAAGCCCAAAAGTCAGCAAGATGCTTGACATTGCTTAGATTTATACAAGTAGGAAGTAGAAGAAAAGGATTATGAACCAAATTTATCCTCAGAGTCTGCTCTCCCTTAGAAAAGGGCAACTAATTTGATCCCAAACTTCTATTTCCCGTAGCTGAGAATATCTTATGACTATATCCCTTGCACTTAATTTTCTCTAGTTAAATGAAATGCACAAGGAGGTACATACAGTTTGAGTTAGATTTTAGACCATAGTTTAAGAAGTTTCATCTGGAAAGTTTTTCTTAATTTTGTTTGTTTATTTATTTCCTTATTTATTATTTGAGATCAGGTCATACTGATCCTGGGCACAAACCCAGGATCCTTGTGCTTCAGTCTTCCAAGTTCTGGGATATAGGTGTGTAACACCACCATATCTGGTCAGAATGCCTCTCAAAAAGTTGAATGTCCCAACCTCACTGTGAAAATATCTGGGAGATATTTTAAACAGAGATCCAGGTTATTCTAATGTATTGCTCAAATAGAGAAGAACTGCAGTAGATTGTTACTATGTCATTAATTAATTAAAACCCACAGACTTTAACTACTTTAACTACAAATAAGTTTATTCTGAGGATGTAACAGTTAGCTTTTAATAAGTACATTTTGGGGGTAAATAGTAGAGTATGTATGTGCTGACCACAGAGAGGTGAACATATCAGGCAATGATGCTAAGAATCAGGATGCTTCCAAAAGCTTAATAAATCTTAGGGCTTCCTCTGTAAGTTATCTCAGTTCTTTCCTTCTGATTCTATTCCTGTGCTGTTAAAAGAGGTATTTGTTCATATTTCAATTAATCAGGGAAAGACAAGTCCCAGAAAAAGTGGAATATACTGTCCATTGTCCTTTTTTTCTCCTTGTATGTATTCACTAGGGGCATAATTACGAGCACCTCCTCTGGACAGAGATCTCCATAAATTCTGATCTAGGTTGATGGAACTCAGTATTGTGAAAGTTTGTGTATGCTTGCATGTTTGTAAAGTTTGTATGTTTCTCCTTATGAGACCAAATTAAAGGCAATCTAATACAAAGTAAATATGTCCAAGGCGAAAATATATTGGGTCTTAGTTTAGAATTCATTTAGCATGAAAGGAGAATTCCGAGGTCAGTGCAGATTCAGTGAAAGGCTTTCCAAGTCCTGTCACCACTCTTTGTGTGCTGCTGTGCACTGCAGTGGTAGCTCAGGACTAGAAGCTAAAAAGTTTTGTACTTTTCTAAAGATGAAACACACTTGACATCATAATACATCAACTGCTGTTAAAAATGGTACGTTAAATTAATTGTCATCACTCTACCCCCTGATTTCAGTAGGTTTGAATTGTAACCCATGGTGAGCTAGGTGAGGAGACAGTGCATACATAATTTTCTTATAACTATCACATATAGCTTTGATTTCCTTCATCCTTATCCTTAGGCTCCTAATACACTGTGCATATACCTTTCAAAGTAGCTGGTATTCAATTTCTAGAGAATTCTTTTCGTTATCAGATACTTACAAAAAGACTCTTACCTCTTTCCTCATTATGATTTGCTTTCCATGTAATATAAATACTGGGGTGAGGAATCCAGTATCTGGGGATGGGTAATTTTAGAAAAGCCTCTTTTTATATATTTGTGTTTTAATTCTCATATAACCTTCAAAGTTCTAGCCCTTTTACTGTAGTTTTTGAGAACCAATACATAAGAAAAATAGCAGTATTGGAACTTTACCTTAGGTTAATGAAACACAAAATGAACTAGGTCATTAATTAATTAAAGCTCACAGACTTTAATTATAAAAGTAGCATTCAGCTCTTAATAAGTACATTTGGAGGGAAATAGTAGAGTATGCATGAGCTGACCACAGAAAAGCGAACATTTATTTATGACTGGTCATCAAAATGAAATTACTGTAGAGATGGCTCCTTTGGTAAAGTGCTTGCCACAGAAGCATGAGGACCTGAGTTTGATCCCCAGCACCCATGTTAAAAAACAAAGCTGAACACAGTGCACACTTCTAATTCCAGTGCTAGTGAGGCTGAGACAGGAGAATCTTTGAGGTGTAGTGACCATTGAACCTAGCTGAATCGGTGAGCTCCAGGTGCAATAAGAGACCTTGTCTCAAAAATTAAGGTGGGAAGCAATTGAGAAGGAAGACACCTGTTGCCTACTTCTGACCTCCACATTCACGTGTACACAGGTGCACATGGACCTGCACACACAGAAACAGGTACACACACACACACACACACACAGGAGAAATCAGGCTAAAGAATGATAGTTGCAAAAGTAAGTTACACATAAAAGACTGAAAGTTTTTCAATTTTATGATTAAAAACATTTGGAAATTAAATAGAAATTTGAAATATCATATTGTGTTTCTTTCCTCTTCTTTTACTCAGAAGGCAGTAAGACTGTATGAGCAAATACATTCCCTTTCTTTTATTAATAAAGAATTTTATGTACCATGTAATCTGCAGCATATTTTTGACAGCTTCTTAGATAATATCCTATTAAAATATTTTCCCTCCAAAAATTTCGTAGACTATATAAATCCATGTGATATCATTATAAAAATAACATGACAAATATTTCTTCTTAAAGCCACACCAGAGTTTTCAGAATCTGGCAAATTGGGACATTTCATTCACTTTTAGTAGCATGATCCAAGAGCTTCTGGCCAGCTCTGAGGCCTCTGTTGCTCTGTCCCCACTGCACATTCTGGACTTGATTTGTGCCTTCTCTGCTGTCTTGTTTTCTATAGCCACAGTTCCCTTACCATTGTTCTTTTTCTGACTTGTGGAGCTTGAACCTTTATGGTTGTTTCACATTCCATCTTTTTTCCCATGTCCTAGATGAGTCCCAGTCAGTCTTAGACTCCTAATATGTAAGTGTAATATCTGAAGGTTTTAAACACCCAGTAGGTAGGCACAGTCTTCATTTTGCATTATTCCACTTCTCTGTGAATATAGATTCAAACTTGGAGGTCTTGACCAAAGTATTCTTTGAATCATATAACCCATATAAATTCTCAAAGGATTTCTTTCCCAATTTTGAAATGAGTTTCAGCCTTCTCAATCTCAGTTAAGCCCTCTATCTTTCTAGAGCACTATTTTCCCATACCAGTAGTTTAGAAAGCCTTTAACAGTTCATCTTAACCAAAAAGTTTTAATCTTAGTGCTTATTTTCCCTCTTAAAATATATTTCATGATTCCTACGTGTTGCATAATGTCTCTAGCAAATGGAAGAATAAAATAGTGCTCTGAGGCACAAATTAGTTTAAAAAAATGAAAAAATTAAACAATTTATATTAATTTTTCCATTCAATATTCAGGAAGAGACTGAAAATTTCAGAAAAGTGAGATATAGACTGCATCTCATAAATATGTTATCAACCAATAATAAGAATGTTTAAACTTCTGTAGAAGTTTATGAAAGTGCTCCAGTCTAACTCAAGAGATAATGACTTAGATGTCTGTCCTCCAAAATTGAGATGTTGAAATCCTAATTATTTAGTTGGGAGTGTTCTGAAATGACCTTCTAGGAAGAAGTGAAGTCACAAGGGTAAATTCACCATCAATAAGATTGGTGCCCTTATAAAAAAAGACGCCAGAAACTCTCCTAAGTCTTTCTACCACATGAGAACACAGAAAGTGTTAATAAATGTTCACATAGTGTTTGTTTTCAGTGAGACTTGGGAGAGTGTTTATTTTGGTTTTTGAAGGTTTTTTGGTAAGATTTCAGGTATTATTATCATGCTAAATAATCAATATAATTGCTTAGCTACTAAATAAATATTTTTTTCAAGGCCAGTTGGGATAGGTGTTTTGGAGACAGGGCATTTTTCCAGCTCAGACAGTTTAAACAGTGTACACTCTCTGAGAACTGAAGCAGAGCTATTCTCTCAGTGACTTCATCCTTTCTCTCACAAAGCATTAGCATCTTATGTGCTCACATTAATTTTAGGGTAATTCCTTTTTACTTCTGTGAAACTAATCAGAATTTTGATAGAGGTTATTTTAAATTTTAGATTTCTTATTTGATTTCTTCCTTGATCATTTAAAAAAATTTTTAAAGTAGTTTTTACTGATTCGTTGAGAATTTAACACAATATATTTTGATTATATTTGCTCTTCCTCAACCAAATTCTCCTAGGTCCATCCCCTCTTCTTAAAATATTTTATTTATTATTTTTATTTTGCATAAGAGTGTACTACCGACATGTATGTAAGTTACTCTTGTCATGCAACGTCCACGGAGGTCAGAAGAGGGCATTAGATTTCCCGGAACTGGAGCTATGAACGTCTGTTAGTCACCACGTGGGTCCTGGGAATCAAACCCCATCCTCTGCAGGAGCAGCCATTGCACTTAACCTCTGATCCATCTTTTCAGTCTCCCACATCCTTTCTTCTTTAATTTGTGTTCTCATTTATTTACCCACTGAGTTCAGTTTTATATTCTCAGGTATGTGGCCATTCACTGGTATGTGGTAGACCTTCAAGAGCCACACCATTAATGAAAACTGACTCTGTCTCCTTCAGCAGCTATCAGTTGCCAATAACTCCTCAGCTATCAGTAAGACAACATGGTCACCACTCTTATTCATGCTCACATTTTGTCTGGTTTGAGCTTGCATATGTCTTGTCCGGACTGTTGCAATCACTGTGAATTTTGTGTGCAACTACCATGTGGTACTTAGAAAACACTGGCCTCAATAACATTGCCAGATATGGGGTTCATCATGTGAGTCAGGCATTAAATCTAATCAGAAAGTGACAATAACTCCAATAACATTTGTGCCACTATTGCACTAGTGAATATAACTGCCCAGGCCAGTCATTATTGTAGCTCACAGGCTTTACAGATTGGCAAAACTAATGATTACAATTCTTTTCCTGCAACATGTCTAGTATTTTTTCAGTACTATGAAAATCAACAGGGAAAACACCAAATCTAGTAACTCCATGTCAGATGTCTGGGACTTTACTTCTAAAGGGCTTAGATGGCTTATCCCCACCAGCATTGCTACATGCAACATACATCTCTCTCTCAGAATGGTACCACTCCCTGTATACAACACTCCTAGGCAGATATCTCACAGCTCTGGCATCTCCAACATCTTGGGGTTTCCACTGCCAATCAGGCTTGACATTAAACTTTACACAGTGGCCTTTAGGCCTTCCAAACACAGGGACTTCCCTGTTACATGTTGTCTGGCCTCGATAGCTCTCTGAAATCACCCCACTCTTTCATGCCTCTAAAGTCAATAATATGTGAAGAACTCTTCTCAGTTTGGTTCATGACTTGGGATGGATCTCAGCCAGTTTAATCTACATTATCAGAAGCTTTTGTCTGTGGCAGTTTTCTAGCAGCAGAAAATTCCTTAGGTCTTTTCTTTTCACAAGAAAGCTTAGGGTCCTGCCCTGAAGGTATTCTTTCCATTGTTCCATTAGAAATCTGGAGGCCTTTTTTAATGACTCTAATCTCCTTAATAAAGAGAGCCTCTCCTTCAACACTGGCCTCTAACATTAATAAGATTCTTAGTGTATTTTTTTCTCCAAATTATATATGCTGTATTTCTTTCTGCCCACCTTATTCTATTTCATAATAGATCTGCCTAAGAGTGACCATTAATAACCACATACCTGATTCTGTGTTGGCTATCCTGAAATTTCTTGAGCCAAAGAAATTAGTCCATTACTTTTCAACCTTGTCTCAGGCAAGTTCATAGGTCAGCAACCAGACTCTTTGCCAAAACACCACCCCAGTTGCTGTTTAAGTTTGTGTTTCCATCTCCTTCTGGAGTATCATGATTTGGGCCTCTACCAGAATCCCATTAAACTCTGTTTGCAGCATTGAACGACTTTTCTAGTCAAATCTTCCAACATCTTCCACATTCCTTAAAATAATGGTCAGGATCTTCATAGCAGCAGCCACCTTTCTGGGATCAACTTTTGTATTAGTAACTTTTCTGTTTCTATGATAAAACAACATGACCGAGGCAATTTATAGAAGGAAGACTTTATTGGATTTATGAGGGATTAAAAAGAGTTCATCATGACAGGGAAATGAAGCTGGAACAAAAAGCTGACCATTCACATCTTCAAGTAGGGAGAACCTGGAAGTGGGACATGGTTTTGAGCTCTCAAAGCCTGACCCAATGATGTGCTTTCTCCAGCATAGCCAAACCTCCTAAAGGTTCTATGGTTCTCCTCAAACAGTAGCATAAAGTGGGGACCAAGTTTTCAACTGCTTAGAGCATATGTAGGAAGTTCTCATTCAAACCACCACAATGTGTATGTGTATCTGTATGTTTATGTGCATGTGTGTGAGGTTGCCCAGAGGGGATCTTCTGGAAATTGAATTACAATGTGGTTGTAAAGTGCCAGAGGTGGGTGCTAGGGAAATAAACTCCAGTCTACTACAACAGCAGCAAGCTTTCTCAACTACTGAGCCATTTCCCCAGCCCCTTAAAATTTTTTATAGAATGATACTTGTTTATGGCAATTGAATTTCTGACAATAATCTGTTGTAAATATATCCAAATAATGTATATTATTTAGCAGGATTTCATCTTGCTTTGGGAATATGTGCTTTGTTTTGTCCTGAATGACATGCAAAATTGCTTTAATATGTCATAAACAGGAAAATAACACTATACATATCTTAAGATTTTGTAAAACAAATTGAGAAAGGACATTTTTTAAAATGGAAGACCTGAGTCTTACAAGGAAAAATGTGTAGAAAGTATTAGTAAGACAGTTTATAGCCTCAATTAATTATAACATAATTTCAAATACCATCTTCTTAATGAATTAAAACATAACAGAAAAAATGGATATTTGATGCATAAACATTGCTTTTATTTTTCTGTTAGGTGCAAAAATAATGACAGTCAGGTTCACAGCATACTGGGTATAGTTCTTTGTAAGTACTGACTTCTGGCATATTAATCCTCTGCAAGCTCTTTGATAGGTACTGCCATTATCCCTGCTTTACAGAGGAAAAAATGGAGGATTGGTGAGCCTAATTAATTTTAACATAGAAGAAATAGAAAGTAGTAACAGAAGTTGGACCTGAGAATTTGCTTTGGAGCCCACATGCTTAACCACTTAGGACAAAGCAGTCATCAGTGCCATGCTAGCTGTTGAGTTGATAACCTCATTGAGTTTTCTCTTGCAAAGTTTTCTCCTGTAAAGTAGAAATCTAGGGATTGATCAGATTTCCTGATTTGAGTATTTCTTTCCCTGGTTTCTAGAGCATTCTTCTTGCATGTACTTTTTGTACCTAACTAAAATTTAGCAACAAATATTTGATTTTCATAGAAGGTCTTTTTTGTCATTAGAAAATTGCAATATGAAATATGATATGTGGTCATTAGTTCTAATATATTGACATGCTTATCAATTATGTACATTGTTCTGAAAAGTTGAGAAGCATTAATACATACATACAGTTTACTGAAAATGAATACAACAGAGACCTGATAAAATCCTCTGCAGGGTTAATAACTATGACAGGCATAGTTCTGCAAGGCTTCCATTTTCTGTAAAGATCTAACCTTTTCTCTAGAAGATCTTAGGTATGGCCACGTATTTATAGATTGGATTTCCTATTGTTTCTATATTCTGTTGTTGCTTTAATAATTAAATAAAGAACTTATATCATTTACCCAGTCAATTACTATTTACAGAGCGCCTACTTTGCACCAGTCACAGTCTTTTTGCTAGGCATACAGACTAGAAACACACTGGTGAACTTAGGTTAATGTTTCTGTTGGGAAAGCTATTACTTTCTCCATCATTTCCATCTCAATTCAAGCTATCTTAACTAAGACAAATGTGAAGAAATCTCTAAGTTCTAAGGTAAATATTAGGCTTTTTCTTGCGTGTTGCAATTCCTAGAATACTGCAATATACTTCCTTGAAAGTTCTTATTTGAAATTTTTGAATGTAATTACCCATTTAATATAAAATTGGGTAATTTTAATTGAGAAAAGAGTGTATATTGTTTGGCTTCTAAAATTTTCTAAATATACGTTCTTAGTTCTAAGTATACGTTAATTTTCCCTGCTTCTCCCCACTGTGTACAAGAATCAGCTTTGATAATAAACAAGGATAGACAAGGGTGAGCCCTTAAAGATGGTGGGAGGAGAAAGGCCTGCTTTGAGACACAAAGACTGGAGGATCAACAGCGGCAGGTCATTATCCCCAATGGGAATCATCTGCTAAGAACTGCTGCTTCCTGAGCTCAAGACCAGGTGTCCAAACAAAGTGAAAATGATGAAAATATATTCTATAAAGAAAAAAAAACCCACACGCTTAAATTTGAATTTGCAGCTCCTTTATACACACATTTCAAGATAAGCACATTGTATGCACTGCAGCAGAGGGGTTTCTACACCTTGTGGAGGAACTCTGGATTCTCGCTCTTACTAGGCAATACAGTGCCAGTATGGAGCTTTACAGTGGAAAGTCTCTTAAACATAAAGAAAACTTCTAGAATATCATCTTCAGCTTGTCTTGGCTTTAGGAAGCATCTAATTTCTCTTTAACAGGCAACTTTAAAAATAATGAAGTCTGATGCAATGATACTTTATATTTATTTTAAAATAATATTTTTTTAAGCTGGAAAACCTTGTTGCAACCTTTTAGATAGGCTCTCACTATGTAGCCCTGGTTGACATGACATGGACTTGTAACCCAGGCAGGACTTGAACTCACAGAGCTTCTCCTGTCTCTTTTCCCAGAGTGCCTGGAGTACCAGCATGTACCACTATGCCAAGAACATCTTACATGAATTTATGATTTAAGTTTGTTATTTCAAAGTTATATAATGCTTATTTTTATCAGAGATTGAAGTATATGTTAAAGAGTTTTGACAACACTATTTTTACTTCCCCAATAACTTTTTGACATTCTTATCAGTTTATTTATATTTTCTAGAAAAAACTGATATTGAAATTTATTAATCCTATTCCTTTGATTATAAACTAGAAACATGATTTCAAAGTTCAGCTGAAATTCCTGAACTTTGAGGTGAACAAAGAGATGATTCACAGAAACAGCGATGGGCACAGGGTTTTCCCACAAGTCCTAGTAATTCCTTTCTGTATTTGCATACTTCTATTTATAATTCATTTTTAAAGAAAGGTGATTGTTACTATAAAAGATAAAATGCTGAGGGGATTCGACTGTGGTAGCTTGTTTCACTAATGAGAAAACACAGGAAGAGATTTGGAAACATTTCTGCAGGGATTAAGGTATGCTCTTATTCAGTTGGGTTGTTGTTCTTTCTGGACCTTGAATACTTGCTGAACATGAGCTGGGGAAAGGCCAAGGTGTGTGGCTTTCTTACTGTCACACCTCAGTTCCTTTTATTTGGTTGATGATCAGCTCAAAGGAAAATAGTTTTCTGAAATAATATAACCTACTTGACTACCTGGTTTAGGGAACATTTTGTAACTCCTGAAAGACTAAGAGAGTTGTGGTTTGCGCCCTGTTTTGGAATGTGTTAACTTGTAGATGTGAAAGCATCTTATATTAACCAAGAATATGTCCCTAAATTAAGTTCTATCCCACAAGGACTTGAAAGGTTTACTGAGAGGAACGAAGCAAAACTCTTTCCCTTTTCCTTTGGCTAAGATTCTTCTACTCCACACAAGATTTTTCATTTACATCTTTTTAGAGGGGCATTCCTCAGTAAACAGAGCGTGCAGAGCATAATTTACCCATTCTTGATGACTCAGACTCATTACAATGAACCCTGGTTAGTATACTCCACAGTATTAGAAAAATGCCCTTAAGAGCCATTAAGGTATGCAGTACTGTTTGCCCCGACTAACTAACAGCTCCCATGTGATGTAAATATTCCAGTCTGTAGTGGCTCCTCAGTACAATGTAACACTGACTAGAAAACAAGCTTTGAGGACTTCAGGGAGATAAGTGTGGGATGAGATCTAAACAGAAGATTGTTTGCCTGCCTCTGTTCTTTGAATTTAAAAACTTTCCAAACGTTTACCTACTTCATAAAGTCATGCCATTCCCATGCCAAATAACTAAGGAGGGTTCTTACGACTATTGCCTAGACTTTCGAGAGAACTTAATGTTAAATGCCCATTTGCAAAGGGCAAGATCACAGTGAGGACATATTTAGGGTCCATAATTTAAAAGGGTGGGACTAGACTTTCACCCCCATCCCAAATTCTTAATCTCAGATAGAAATCTATTCCTCCAGCTCACACAATCTGAATAGTATTTGCCACAAAGTTCATCAGAATTCTGGTTTCATGTTACAAACGCAAATATCATGGCGCAAAATAAAGAACTGTTGTTTGTCATGAGAAGGTGCATTAATTTGATCATGTTTATCTTGATCTTACAGAAAGGTAATTTTGGATGGATTGTAAGGGTCAGGGAAAGAGAAAGTAATTTTGGAGATTAAACATTTAGTACAGGATTACTTTAGGAAGAAATGTTAGTGATTGTGTAGATTTTATTAAAAGGTACTATTAGGACATGGACCATGGGAGATGACCCAAAGTCTCAGGAGGAGATGGCAAAAAAGACAAAAGGCAGATCACAGTGAATTTTTTTTCCTCCCAAGTCATCTTTGAAAAGAAATCATTCCTCACTGTATATAATTCATTATATAAAATATTTACACATTACAACGGAATGAGTAATTTGTATGTGAATGTATTAAAACAACGTACTCTCTAAAGAAATTACATTTTAGTTATTTTTGCTGTTTAATAATAACTCAAATTCCAATTGAAGAAAGTTGTCTTGTTATTTTTACATTTAGGTTGTGAGTCTGAGTCTTTGAGGTATAAGCCGTCCCTTCAGCCCAATTACTTGTAAATTTTACATAAGATTTTTATCATTAAGACAGAATATTTTTACATCTCTATTGGGAACATTATGGTAATTCAACATAGGCAAAATGCTTAATAATCAAATAAACATAATAAATATTTTCATCTCTTCAAATATTATTGCATGTTTTGGGAATTTAATATTCTATTTCTTCAGAAATATATGATAGATTGCTTGATGTAATAGTTATGCAATTGTACCATAGAAAAACCAGGACTAATTTCATTTTTTCTGTGACGTGGTGGCCCCTATTGAACTTCTTTCTGCCTCCCCCTTTATCAGTCTCTAGTGTCAACTATTTCGTTCCATTCTTCTATGAGATTAACCTTGAGATAGTTCGGCGGGTAAATCTTTTGCTGCCAAGCCTGATGACTTGAGTTTGATCCCCGGGCCCCAAGGGAACTGACTTCAGAAAGTTCCTTTTCAACTGCACACACGCATCATGACATGCATGCACACAAATATGTGCACATACACATGCACATATGCATGCACACACACTCATAAACACTCACACAAAATAAATAAATGAACAATGTAAAAAAGTTTTACAAAAGCCTGGTTAGCATAGATAAGTGAGAACACATGATGTTTGCCTTTCTCTGATTTCACTTAGTGTGATGACCTTCCTTTCCATCCTTGTTGTAAGTGGCAGGAAATCATTCATTGCATGAAGGAATCTCTCTCTCTCTCTCTCTCACACACACACACACACACATTATATTTTCTTTACCCACACATGCACTTATGGGTACCTAAGCTCATCCTGTATTTTACTTACTGTGAATAGTGCTGGCATACACACTGAATGTAAGTCTCTTTATAGTATAATGACTGTCAGGAATGGAGCTGCAGATCATAAGGTGGCTCTTTAGACTTTGAGGACTGTCTGTACTCTTTCTATAGTTTAATGTCTGGAATGGCAATCTCTCCAGCACTGCTCATTTTGCTCAGTATTGCTATCACTACTCAGGATATTTTGTGGTTCCATATGAATTTTAGGATATTTTTTCTAATTTTGTGAAAATTCATGGGGATTTTGATTGGTATTGCATTTAATCTATACATTGCTTTTGGTAGGATGTTCAATTTTACAATGTTAATTCTACCAGTCCAGGAGCACGGGAGGTCTTTCCATCTCCTCGGTCTCCTGTCTTCCTCAATCTCTTTCAAAGATTTAAAGTTTTCATTTCATTTCATTATTCCTAAATAAATTTTTAGGTAATTGTAAATGGGAGTGTTTTCCATGATTTCTTTCTAAGATTGCTTGATATTGGTATGTAGAAAGGCTAAGGAATTTGAAAATTGATTTTCTATCCTGCCACTATGCTGAAAATGTTGATAATTTCTAGATGATTTCCATTGGACTTGTAGGGATCTCTTATGTAACAATGTCTGCTTGTTCCATGGGGCCAGTTACAGGGAATATTTATTTCCTCATCCATTTTCCCTATGGCGGTGCCTATTTTGGAGGATAAGATGAGTTTCTTATAGACAATGAAAAGATTGATTTCATTTCTTAATCCATTCAACTGGTCTGTGTCTTTTGAATGGGGAGTTAAAGCCATTGGTATTTAAAGTTATTACTGAAAGTTGCCTATTGGTTACTATCATTTTATTTTTTGTTTGTGTTCTTAGCCTGAGTTTCTGTTTTCATATTGATAACTTTGCTTTCTTTCTGAAGCCTCTTGGCTATGGTGATTTCTTTCCTCATTCCTTTGTATTGCTTCAAGTATTGCCAGTTTTGGTCGACATGAATTCTTTCAACCTATTTATGTAATGGAAAATTATTCTTTCTCTTTTGACTAAAATAGTTTTGCTGGGTAAAGTAGTCTGGGTTGATATCTGTGGTCATTTAGAACTTGGAATACATTGCTATTGGGTTTTCTGGCTTTTAAAGTTTGCTTTGAAAAGTCAACTATAATTCTTATGGCTTTTCCTTATTAATTCTTCTAATTTTTCTCTTGAAGCTTTGAGTACCTCTCTTTGTTCTATGTATTTAGTGATTTTACTCTGATATACCATGGGAAGTTTCTTTTCTGGTCCTGCCTATTTGGTGTTGTGCTTTTTGTATCTGTATCGGTATGGCTTTCCTTAATTTAGGAAAGTTTTCTTCTCTAATCCTGTTGAAGATATGGTCCCTGTCATTGACTTGAGATTCTTCTCCTATGCCTATGATATTCAGATTTGGTCTTTTCATGTGTCCCACATTTCCTAGTAATCTATTCCTGTGTTTTTAAGTTTTTCCATATTCTTTGTTTGAATGGTCCATTTCTCCAACTTCACCTTTGAGTCTTAATTTTCTGTTTTTCATTGGATTCAATGTGCTGGTAAGTCTATCTTGTTTTAAATTGACTTTTTGAGATTTTCAATTCCATCTTTATTGCAGCTTGATTTTTCTTCAATATTTCTATCTGTTTCTTGAATTTACTTTTCAAATCCTGAGTTATCTTTGTCATTTCTTTCAGATTTATATTTTTATTTTCTTGAGCTTCAGTCAGGAATTTATTCCTATCCTCTTTGAGTTCTTTGTGTGTTCATTAAAGTCGTTGGATCCCGTTTGATTGCTTTAAGTTCTGTGTCGCTGGTTCTCTCTGG
Organism: Eospalax fontanierii; assembly: GCA_035773235.1. Taxonomy (NCBI): domain Eukaryota; kingdom Metazoa; phylum Chordata; class Mammalia; order Rodentia; family Spalacidae; genus Eospalax; species Eospalax fontanierii. Next base: position 50,023,248 of record CM069530.1, on the reverse strand, counting down.
GCGGGTCTCATTGTAGAACAGGACTGGTGCATTTTAGTGGAAACATATTATCTTGGTTTTTCATATTATTTTTCTGTTTGTATTGTGACCTGGGCATATGGAATTCTTTTATTGCTGGTGTGCCTGATATGGTATTCTAGGCTGCCTTTGTTGAGCTAAAGTTTGATTCTGCTTTCATTCCTATTGGAGCTGGTTGCTTTCTGATCAGGTGTAAAGAGTTAGTTATTCTGTGCCTCAGGTTTTCACTTTTGATTGCTTTTTTTTTTTTTTAAGAGATGGCATGGTTCCACGCTCCCCTGGTGTGCAAGGTGAACAATCACAGATAGGACTGTGAATATGGAGATGGCAATGTGGTGGGCTGGACTGGTTCCAGTTAGCTCATCAGAGTATTCTAGAGCAGGAGCAGGGGTTTTCAGGCCTACTCAGCAGCTCTCCAGCAACTGGTTCCCCATCTAGTCCTGAGTCAGAAGATGGTGATGGATTTGGTGGGTATCTGACTAGCTCAGCAGGATGCTCTGGAGCCCAAGAGTGGTGGGTTCTGGTGCTATTCCCAAAGGGGGAAATGGCACAGGAATGAGCGGGTTCTGGCTAGCTTACCAAGGTAATCAGGAATTTTCCAGCAGTTTGTTTCCTGCTTAGTCCAGGAACAGGAAGATGGTGGTGCAGGAGAGGGCCTGTTCTGAGTAGCTCTGCAGTGTATATGGGAACCAGGAACAGTGTGTCCCCTGCCTAGTTCAGAGTTTGAAGATGATAACAGAATGGGCAGATTCCTACTGGCCCTGTACAGTGAATGGGTTAAAGATTATTTTTCTATTTACATGAAGAATGCAACTGGAATTTTGAAAAAAAAAAGTAATATATGGGTACCCTATGTAGCTCCTTTTTACAAATGTGCACATTGCATTAAAGTGGTAAGGCCCTCTGTCTTCCTAATTGATTGTCTTTATCAGCTTTTTAAAAAATTAATCAGTAACTTTCCTAATCAATGTACTAGTGGTTAGAAAGGGATATTGTAATATTGTGTTGGACTTCAAGTGTGTTAAGAAGAAATAGTTTTAACCATTAAAGCTATCACAAAGTTACTTGAGAATAACAATAGTGAGAACAGATGAGAGAACTTGTTTCAGCAAGATTTATGTTTGTGTAACAATTTATAGTTTGGAAACTGAATTTGCAATGCATGTATTTTATTTATTTACCCTGTGATACGGAAATGGAAAGGATTATTTTTCCTTTTTTCACTAGACAAGGTAAAGCCCAAGGTGTGAAAGTTTTGTTACTGGTGACACAAACTGTATATTATACAGGTATAACTGTAATTTAGTTTTTAGTTTTGAAAAACTGATGTTTTTACTAAGGCACTTAAATCTGTGCCTAGAGTACATTATTACCGACAAAGTCAGCCACACTGTTACATTATTTGTAAAACTTTAAATATGAAGAGAACAATCTCAATGCAAAACAATAAATGTACAAAAAAGATGAGAGGGATATTTTTCATTTGCTATTAAAAAAACCACAAGAGGAATTTTATGATTCAATGTTGCTAATGACTTTCAGTATTTAAGATCATTTCGTACTTGATACATCTATTAACAGAAATAAAATCATTTTTCTTATTTTTCATGGAAAGAGATCACTTCTGTGTTTATAAGCTATTTATAAAACTTGTTTCTTTTAAGCCTATTTCTAGATAGCTACTTACTAGCAATGGCTTTAACTGTTATTCCAATGCCAGCAAGTAGATCTCTTTGTTGACATTAATTTCAGGTGTCTACCATTGCGCTCATTCACACCCCATATTTATAATATGTATTGTTCAAATAAGTATATAATCAAACATTTGGCACTAGTAAAGTATTCCCATCTTGAATTGATTAAAAACTAATGCAAATACATACTGTCTATTTATAAATTACAGACAGAAAAAAAGAACAGGAAACACTCAAAATAATTTAATGAGATGGAGAGTAACAGCAGAATAAGCTCTGGTATAAGGAGGCTGTGTGTGGTACTCATTTGTAAATCTAGCAGGTGGATCTGGAGTTCCTAGCCAGCCTGGACTACAGAAGAATATGTGTCAAGTACACAAAATCAAAGCAAAACCAAATTAAACATCAACAAATAATCTGGCAACTGGCAAAGGCAAAAATCAAAGATTGTAAAAAGGAAAACAGAGGGAAGACCAGCTTCACTTTAGTAAGCGTTTTGATAATCTTACATTTAAAAATTTTTTCAAGCTTAATTTTGTGCTAGTTCTTTGAGAATTTTGCACAATTTTATTTTCATCATATCCCCTCTTCCTATCCCAACTCCTCCCAACTCCCCCAGCACTAGCCCCTAAACACCCTACTCTGTGTTCTTAATTTTTTAACCCACGGGGCCCACTTTGTGCTTCAAATACACTTTTGAGTGTGTACTATCCACTGGAGTGTGCTCGATCTTCCAAGTTTCCCATTCTTAAAGAACACTGACTCTCCCTCTCTCAGAATCTGTCAATGGCCTACAAATCCTAAGCTGGGCTGGGTTTTTTGTCCATTACCACTTTCCATACTCAAATTTTGTCTGACTTGTGATTATACAGGTCTTGTGCATGCTGCTAGGGATTCTGTAAGTTATATGCATAACTACCATACTGTGAACCCTAAACGTTGTTTCCTTGTAGTCATCCACCACCTCTGGCTCTTACAATCTTTCTGTTAAACTTCCACAATGATTCCCGAGCCTTTGTAGGAGAGGATATGAAATTGGTGTCCAAGTTACGGCTTAACTTTTCCCAGTCTCTTATTCTCTGCACATTGACCAGTTTTGAGTCTCTGTGTTAACTGTGATATACTTTCAAAAGAAGTTTTTCTGATGAGGGTTGAGAGATGCAATAATATTGAGTATAATGATAAGTTATTAGGAGTGGTCTAATACTATGTCCATTTGGCAGAATACTAACAATAGTATATAGTATATAGGATAATAGGATATAGTATATCCTCTAAATCCTATGACATGTTTAGCAACAGGTTTTTGGCCCCAGTTTAATCTTGTGGTGCAGACCTTAAATCAAATCAGTAAGTGATTCATTACTCCTGTGACATTTGTGCCACGATTGCCCCAGTTGTCATGACTTCCTAGTCCAGTCATTATTGTATCTCACAAGGTTCACAGGAGAGTCAGAATGATGACTACTTTTTCTATTCCAGTAGTGTGCCTAGAACCTTTTAGCACTATTAAATGTAGCTAATACAGATGAAGCTTCTTGATCAGTACCAGCTTTATTCCTTCATGCTCTATGACTTAAGTACATAGTATCTTTAGCAGTAGGGACATGATGTCAAGTTTTTGAAGGTAACCAAAAATATTGTCAATAGCCAATAATGTTTAGGGGTTTTTGACACTTCACTGGTCAACAATTCCGAAAAATATAACAAGTTCCTGAGTTTTTTTGGTAGCCTGTGGTGTCTAGTAGGAGTATAACTCCTACCAGTATAACTCCCTTATAACTCCACTTAAACTCATTTTATATGTGTGTATGTATATATTTTAGGTTTCTTTTTGGAACACGAGAGGGCAGAGTAGAGGAGACAACATAGGGAGGGATCACTAATATGAAATATCTTTTGAAATAATCTAAAACTTACAAGGAACATTTTTATGCCTTATATTTTGGCTTTAAAGTTGACATTACCAAACCAGGGCCCAGGTTCTGGCTACTTCCTCTAGTAAACAAAATGTAGGTGGATCCCTGGCACAGCTGTTCATGTATATATTATCTATAGCTGCTTCTGCTCTCCAGTTACATAGTTGCTAGGTTCTTGTGGTAGCAAAAAGAGCACATGAACTATAAGCTAAAATGCTAAGTTTGGCCGTAAAGGGGTGGCCCAACTGTTAAAGCTCTTGCTGAGCTTCCAAGAACCTTAGTTCATTTCCAGGCACTCATTGTACCATTTGGGTAGCTAACAGTCTCCTAAATCTCTAGCTCCAGATGATGGGACACACTCAGTAGCCTCTGCAGGATCCACACCCATACACAAACAAACACGTGCACAGAAATAAAAACAATAAACTAAATCAAAACAATAAATTCTTATTTTTAGCTTTTTAAGGAAGAGCACATAGAGGATTAAAGGAATTCTGAATGATCAGATTGTGGGTAAGTATCTATGACAAAATTTTGTCAAACTGCCATTTGAAAAGTTCTGTCGATAGTGAATACTTGCTGTTCACAGCTACATCTTTGTAAACTGATGTTTCATTTGTTTTTCACAGGGAAGAAATTATTCATGTCTACCTTGGGAATCAGTTTACCAATATAGGTAGGAAAATGTGAGATCTAAATTAGAAAGGAATTTAAGTCTTATCTACTAACGATATTAATAAATACATAGAGTAACTTACTTATGAAGTAAGGAAAAATAATACTAGGAAATGACTGAAGAAATTATTAATGAATATTACAACTTGATAAAGTATTATAGGTATCCAATGTAATAAGATCACATGCCCCAAATTTCAAAGGTAATTTAATAGCAATATAAATTATGATGAGAAAGATAGACTTTAATATGGTGAAAAATACATAGCAAGGACAAAAATATTATGCATTCAAACACTGGCAGAGTCTATGATAATCACCACTGTGATAAAAATCATATAGTTTTGTTAAAATAGGAGAGAGAAATAATAGACATATCCATTAGCAAAAGGGCTGGAGTCAAAGCTAGTAAGGGTGTGTATCCATAGGAAACCAACTGAGAAATCAACTGAGAAAAAAGATGAATAAAGTAACACAGCAAAAGCAATTTGAAAACACTTTCCATATATTAATGCATATGTTAGAATTATGTCAGAAAATAAATCTGCTTAAATTATGGTAATGAAATATTCAGTTTGGGAACTGTTGTTTCTAAAATCATTAAAATGATCAGATCCCCTGTGAGAGAGAGGGGCAGAATTTAGGAAAATCAGAGAAGCATGTGACTGTCCACGAGGTGGGTCAAGGCAAGGGGTGTTTTGAGAGAAGACTAGAATTTGCTGCCTTCACAGAGGTCCTTGCTTATTTAAAGAAGGTAACTGTGGGGTCTGGAGAGATGGCTCAGCAGTTAAGGGCACTGGCTGCTCTTACAGAAAATATGAGTTTGAATCCAAGCACCTACATAGTGGCTAATAATCATTCGTAACTCCAGTTCCAGGAAATCCAAAACTCTTTTATGCCTTCTTCCATCACTGCAAGACTTACCGTGAACTTACATACATGCGGGCATAGCATTTATGCACATAAAACGACAGCAATAGACAACAACAGCAACAAAGCAAGCCAAAAAGTGTAGAACAATGGCGCCATCTCTGTTGACTCTGTTCTCTGTGCCTTGTTCCTGGGGCAGTGGTTTATTGGCAGGCAGTCAGTTGAAATAATGAGCAGAGAGGGGAGCAAAGATAGACGCCTTTTCAGGAGTTTCTATAAAGTTTAGCCAGTATAAGAATAATGGTGACACTTCATTGTGCTTCTAGATCTTGTGCGTTTCCTGCGTTTGCCAGATTTAATAACTCGGGGAAGAGATCTGGGATGTGTAATGCCCAGCCTCATTTGGAAGCAATCTTGCCGGTTTGACAACAAACAATCCAGAATAACTGTCAATACAATGGAACACGTAATAAAAAAGAATTCTTCCTACAAAGAAAACTGCTTGTCCAGATGGCTTCACTAGTGATTCATATTAAATATTTTAAAAGATCTGAGAACAGTATCACAAAAAGTTAGAAAATAGTGAAAGGACACCAATTGACTTTATGAAATATTATTCTGATATCCAAGCCAGACATAACCATTATAAGAAAGAAAAGAAAGTAGGAGCAAACTTATAGTCCAGTATGTATTTAACATATTTGTAAATGGAATTCAACACTATTTAAAAGAATCTCATTTCACATCTAAGTAAGGCTTATTCCAGGTGAGTCAGATTAATTTAGCATCCCCATTTCTAAACTAAGGCTTATTCCAGGTGAGTCAGATTAATTTAGCATCCCCATTTCTAAACTAAGTAACATAATTCACCATGATAACAAAGTAAAGAAGAAAATTTATTTATTTTTGAAGATTTATTTTACTTTAATTGTGTGTATTTGTAACTCCATGAGGATATGTGCATGTGAGCAAATGCCTTTAGAGGCCAGAGAACAACTGTTTGTGTGCCACCCTTCCTGGATGGAACCAAATTTGTATTCTCTGCAAGAACACTATATGTTTTTAACCATCAAACCATTTTCTTGACCCCCTAAAAGAAATTTATATGATCAACTCATATGATCAACTCAAATATAAATAGAATTTGCCACATTTTATCCATTGTGGAAATAAAACAAAACAACTCTTAGCCAAATAGGAATAGTAGATAACTTTCTCAATCCAATAAGGAACATTTATAAAAGCTCTTACTAGTTCACATTTGATAGTGAATACCATGTGCTTCTGTACTGATTAGGCAGCATTGTATTGAAATCCTTGTCAGTGAAAAGAAAGGAAGAAATAAGTTTTGTGAAACACGGATTAGGAAGGACTCTCTGTGCTCAAGCAACTTATTCATGTATTACAAAAAAATTGAAGGAATACAAAATTATTGGAATGAATAGTTTGGTAAGGTTCAGACCAAAAAGTCACCATAAAATCAATTCAGTTTCTCTATAGTCATCACTACCCCTTGAATACCAAATGAAGTGTTATTTACAAAACAATTCAAATATTCTGAATTTATTGACATAAAATATTAGTAAGATCTATAGATTGTAAATTAAAAAGCATCCATGAGAGAAATTTAATGTGACCCAAATAATCAAAGAGACACACCATGTTAATGAAATGGAAGAATCAATATTGTTCAGTTGTCCCGATTTTCAAAGTAATATATAGATTCAAAACAATTCTACTGTTGTCAGAAAGCTTTTTGTAGAAATTGCCAAGTTAAAAATAAAATATAGAAATATATAGTGAAGGACCATGAATAGGACAGATAGGCAAATAATTTGGAGAAACTGAACAGAGTAAAAATTAATTTTACACATATAATCAATTGGATGATTTTTTATTATTATTGTACTCTGTATGTGTGTGTGTGTGTTTGTGTGTGTGTGTGTGTGTGTGTGTGTGTGTAGGAGATGAAGCCATAGTATACGTGTGGCTGTCAAGGGAAAACCTTCAATACTTGGTCCACCTTGTTGAAACAGGGTCTTTCTTGTTTCTACTGTGTTGGTGTTCCAGGCTGGTGCCCTGTGAGCTTCCAAGCGATGCTCCTGTGTTCGTGTCTCATTTCATTGTGGTAGTACTGGAATTATAGATGCATGCTCCTATATCCAGTCGTTTGTTTATTTTTAATGTGGAATCAGTGATTGAACTCAGGCTTGCATGACAAGTACTTTTGACTTCTGAACCATCTTGCTGACCCTCAATTAGTTTTTAACATGTTCATTGAAGCAACTCAATGGAGGGAGGAAAATGTCTAAAAAAATCCAATACTGGATAAAACAGATTTCTCATGCTAGGTGTAAAATAGTATAGTCCTATCTCATGCTAACTATAATATTTATTAAGGATATATATATATATATGTCACATATAAAAACTAAACCTACCAACTCTCTAGAATAAAGCGTGTAGTTATATTGTATAGCCTTATAATGGGCAAAGGTTTCTTTGAACATATAAAACACAGCAACAACAATGACAAAATAGATTCAATATTATTATGAATGGAAGCACTCTTTAAAAATAAAACAGGCCAACAATAAATTAGGGAAAATCAGCAAGATAGTGACAAATTGTATATAGAGTGTATTAAGGAATGTCGTATATTCCTAGTCAAAATATATATGTGTTTGACAGATGCCACATATGATAGTCACTAAGAACATAAGTCATGTAGAAATAAAAATTAAACTCACAGTGAGGCTATTAAACACCTGGTATTCTAGTGTGGGTCTTAAATGCCTTCCACAGGTGCCTGTGCCAAAGGCTTGTTTCTACCTTAGTGCTAGTGGGAGATGATAGAAACGTGAAGAGGGAGGGGGCCTCCGCATAGCTTTTCTGGTCACTGAGGGTGTGCCTCTGAAGGGTGTACTGAGACATGGGCACTTTCCCTTTCTTCTCTGCTGCTTCTCTTTCAGAAAGTGAGCCATTCTCCTCCATCATATGCTTCCCAACATGGGTACTGTGACATCAGTCCTGAAAGCAACCAGGACAACCAACAACAGACTGAAATCTCCAAAACTGTCAGTTAAACTTTATAACTCTTATTATAAGTTAAATTTCAGGCTAATTATAACAAATGGAAAGCTGACAATTTTACCCAATATAATGTTTAAAAACATGGTAACTGGAAATATTGGTGTACAGATAAACCAACCAGAATTCTCATTTGTAGTATATATATTAATATATATATTATATATATGTATATATATATAATATATATATATATATATATAGAGAGAGAGAGAGAGAGGAACACAGAAATAAAGGCCATAGGGACTAAGTATTGCACTCAATGCAAGACAAAGCCACAAATACCAATTTATATATTATGTAATATATATAATTATAGACTCTTTAGGAAAACTATTTTGTCCTTTGGCTTTTAAAATCAAGTACATACTTTTTTATAACCAACCTACATCAAAGTCTAATCAGGAGACACACTATACAGTAAATTGGAAAATGAAACATCAGTAGAATGCTTTAACAGGGTTTGGGGTAATAGAGTTTAACTAGTAGGAGGTAAAACTATTACAAAGAGCACAGAAATAAGGGTCACAGGGACTAAGCATTGCACTTAAGGCCAAGACAAAACCACAAATGTCCCTGTCCCTTCTACTCCAGACTGAGACACTGACTTCATCTGTGAATGTGACATGACCGCCGAATGCTAAGGAGTCTGACAGTGCCATCTGGAGTGCCAGTGGAGGACATCCCCTGAAAAGTTCTGTGTCTATAGACATGCAGGACAGTGGGAGGGATTCTGCCTATAGGAATGTGTGTTAGGCCTTTACCATGGAGTGCTGCAATAGCCATGTGTCAGTGGAAGATTGCGGAGGGTCCCACACTTGTGCTAGGGTCAACTTTTCTTCCCTCTGTGCCTTCTACTGCAAGGCTTACCTCCTTACAGCTGGCTGAGGACAAATGTACAGGGCCAGTGACATTAGTGCAGACGTGGAAATGCAAGCAGATCTGAGGCTGCATAGAACTAAACCGACAACTGGAAGGGCAGTCATGAATTGCTAGGTATTTAAGTAGAAAGATTTTACAAAGTTGACCTTCAGAAAAGATGTTCCTATCAGCTTCATGCTGAATCTGAACCAGAGATAGAAGATAGTGGAAAGCTACTTAGAAATGAAAAGAAACAAAGTTCTCAAAATTATATAAATAAATCCCTAAAATATTATGTTTAGGCCAAACTGCCAGATACAAAAGAAATATGCTACATCTGACATCTGAAAGCCTTTGATACTCCTAACATTTGGAAAAGGCAGAGTTTATAGTTAACACGAATAAAATGAATCAGATATTTACTCAGATAGGAAAGACTATAGAAGTAATAGGATTTGGGGTAAAGTTAAGCAAAGTATATAAAAATGTGATATCTGCGTAAGAGTTTATCCTAAGCAAAAACCAAACGAACAAAAAGAAAACTTTTGAGGAGATGATGGAAGAATTTAGTGATAGTTTTGATAATATTTCTGAGTTATTTTGGAAAAAATGAATTTGATGGGATCAAAAATGGTAGCAACAGATTTCAAAACATCTTGCTTTTCATTGTTTTAGTCATTTTGATAGGAGGTATGTGAATGTAAGCACACCCGTGTGCATATATTTTGAATATTTAATTAAAGCAGGCAGTTATATTTTTGATAGCATAATTCTTCCACATCACACTATGGTAACTGGTGAACACCATAGATTATTATTTTTGATGCAGGCTTTCCTTTAGATTTCCTTCTGGGCGTGATGAGGCACTTCTCTTAATTCGCCCATTTGAAATCTGCTTGCCTAGTCCAGAGCCTTAAGCAGAGATCTTTTCTTTGAGCGAGTTTCTTGTTTAATGATCTGTAAGTGAAGCTGTTATTGCCTCCTTGCCTCTCATTTATGAGTGTCATTATTTCTCACAGTGGGTTGTCTTTGTCAGACAATAAAGGTAGAAAAAGTTTTTAAGCTTGTCAGGGATTTATTGATATAAATGAGAGAGAAGTTGGGTCAAAATTAATGACAGTGGTTTTCTGCGTAGAATAAGGGGAACAATTTTTTCTTAGATGATGGCTTATTTTAAGATATATGAGACTGCATTGGAACAACGTCTTCGTACTATTTCTACTTTTTGGATTTGAGGGTTAGACACTCATTTACTACACTTCCATGCTATGTTTAAGAAAAGCAATAAAAGTTTGGTTGCACAAATAAGAAGAGACTATTTATCATGAAATTTGTCATTTAAAGAATGTAGGTACTAGACTGTGATTATCTAAACACATTATTTAGATTTAAAGAATCTGTTGTTCATTATCAAAATGAGCCTGGACAAAAGGCTTGGACATGATAAAATGAGTGATCCTGAGAAACCAATCAGGTTCACATTGTTCACAGTAATTTTAGTAAATATACAATTCAGGCTTATTGCTCCCTTGTCTCTCATCAGCAGAGAAGAAGGAAATTGAAACTGTACAAAACATAAGTTTGTTTTTGATACCTCACATTCTTAAAAGCCTCCTTGGAATAATTTTGATGATAATAACCGAGTTTCTCTAATTGGGGAACAATCACCGCTTATATACTTAATTAGTCTGAGAAATATTGTTGATATTTGGAATTGAAGCCAGAAATATTGACTGGAAATGACACATGCCTTTAATCATGGCATTTTCAATGAATCTATAACCTATATTCACATTTCCTTTTAGTGCTGTTCATGTAATCAAATTCCAAGTTATTTACTTCACGTCTCATGTTTTCTTTTATAGACAAAATTTCTCATATAGATATGTATTTATATATGTGTATATATGGCCTTAATTGCTTTTAGAATAAGAATAGGGAGAATAAAAGTGGAGTCAATGTATTGTTGGTTGAAATGTCCCTTTCAAAAGTGGAGTTTGACTTATTCCAAGGGTGGATTTAATGACAGGAAAGGAAAGTAGACTTGAGTGAAAATGAGGCTATAATGACTTTAGCAGCTCTTATTTCTTTTCGGGGGTCTCAGGAAGTGACTGCACTCAGAATTTTGATCGCTAATATTAGCACTGAGAATTTTGCAACTTTGGGGGCGACAAAAACAATCAATACCTCCTTCAGCTGCTGAGGTGGCCGCCTGTTACTTAGCATTCATTCTAATATTTCCATCAGTGTTGACAAATGTGCTTAAGAGACAAGCTGAGTATTAGGAATACAGCTTAGATGACTCACACAAAAGGTTGCTTGGGCTCTGACATGTCTTATCTCTGTGCTGTGTGATTAGGGATCTCAGTTTCCAAGATAATTAAGTTTGGGTAAAGGTAAATATCAATGTGATTTTGTGTTGAATTTTTGTTCAACTAAAACATTAACCAGTGATATACTACAAGTGTGAGAGGAGTCTTTTAAAAAAGAAATTAAATCATTTATGAGTCATTATGGTACTTTAATAAATTGGTAAGCAAGTTATTCTTAGGAAAAACAGAAAACAAGAGGTCAGTTTCTAAGTTTTATGCATTAAAATTGTGTGTGTGTGTGTGTGTGTATGTGTGTGTGTGTGCTGTGTTTGTGAAGTCCTGTGAAATAGGTCACATTTTACACATTATGGGAGCCAACTATCTTTTATTAGCTGCTACGTGCATCTAGGGTAAGTTTGGCAATGGAATTTTATTATTGGGAAAAGTGAAATTGCTTATAAATGCTAGGATTACTGCCAACAGGACTGTGAGGAAATCACCAGTTAACTTCTATTTTCTGTGCTGTGTACAAATAAGAGTTCAGAGTTCTGACCTTAGTTGTGTTTCCCAATGTGAAATGTTATATTGAGGCTTTGATTTTTCAGACAAGAAAACTGTATCAGTTAATGAAATGCTTCAAATATTTTGAGAACGTTGAATGTTCTGACAGTTTTCATCCTAAATGTCAGTGGAGACTCTACCTCCACCTCTTATCTCTTTCCTTGTCCCCCAAAGCCTACTTACTTACACAAATAGTGCATGTCTCTGTTAGTATTATAAGATTCTCCATTGGCAGGGAAGACCCCATGGGTGAGACTAAAGAAAGGATCTCACTGTGTTTCTGATTTAAGCTATTGTACTTCCCGTGGAAGTTTTATGTTAGGCAATCCTTAATTTCCTCCTTTTAGTTCTGTAGCTGAATATAGCCTTCTCAATCTGCAACAGAATATCATTTAAAAGGATATATTTTTTTCTTTGTTATCAAGAAACAATTATGTCCCATTTTAGCTCTTTTCACTTTCTGAGTTTGAATTTCTTATAGTAATGGGAATGGCTCCCTTCAGTATAAAATTCTTGTAAACCATGGAACCTTATTATTAGTGTTGAAAATATTATTCTATAAAATCCTGAGCATTTAAGACTTCAGTGGCAGGTACACAAGTGGAAGAAATTAGATTTGAAACTACATATTCCTCTTGAAAAGATTTACATGGAAATAATGACATGTACATGATTTTCTTCATACTTTTTTGCTATTAGCAGATCTTAAACAAAGAAAATTTACTGTTCTTCGTAAAAAATAACAGCTTTCTTCAACATGTGTTATGTGCATTATAGAAAAATTGAGATTCAAAAGAGGCAAAGAATATGCCATCTATAATTATATTATGGCTGATTTGTTCTTCTGGGTCTTCTGTGTATGGTATAACTCAGCATACATTTCTAAATGGTTGAGAGTCTACAGATGCATCATGCTATTTTACATATTATGAATATTTACTATTTCAAAGTTCCATCCCAAAGCCATGTAAATTTTGACAAGCAATAATACACTTCAACAGCTCAATCATCAAAACTAAGTAATCCTTGTGCAATGACAAAAATGATAATAGGGGGAAATGGCAAAAGAATAAAGATGTTGATAAAGTTACATCAGAACACTGAATTTCCTCAGTGCTCAATATCAAATGAGACATAAAACAATAGTGAAATAATGCTTCTATAAGAATTTGTTATAGTTATAATACAATGTTTCCATCAATTAATTTAACAGCGAGTGCATATATCATAAGAGAAAAACGCATGCACCAATGCTCATAGTAGTTAAATTGTGCATATTAATACAATGCATATACCTTTTCTGTGTCCCTGCTGGCCTTCCCTACCAATTTTCTGAAAATCTCTGATATATTTTCTTGAGTGATATATGCTATCCTTGTTTGAGATTCTACTTTTCTGTTAATTGTAACAAGGTGTATCTAGAAATTGATTTAATTCATTAATTCTACTTTGGTCAACTCTTGACACTTTAAAATATTTAAAACCATCAGAAGTGATCATTTGTACATGTAGTCCTAGCACTGGGAGGGGCCAGAGTTCCAGGTTAGCCTGGGTGAGGTAGAAAGATCTCTCATTAAAAACAAATAGGAATAAGATGGCAGATGATATGCATTAGCTGATGGTAGAGGCACCTAGACAAGGAATCGACTAGAAGTTCATCAATTGATGGCTGGAGGAAAAAAATGTCAATCATATACAAAATGGAACTTTTCTCAGCCATAATGAAAAATAAAATTATGGTATCTATAGAAAAATGGATGCAACTGTAAATTATCACATTAAGTGACATAAGACAGACTCAGAAAACAAATGTTGAATGTTTTCTCTCAAATGAAAAGCCTAGAGTATTCTTATATATGGCATGAAAGTAGAAGTGGAACTATCTGGAAAAAGAAAGAGGACTAGCAGGAGAGAGAAGAGACGTGTATGATGGCTGAGGACCTTCAAAATACTTCTTATACTTGAGTGAAAATGTCTTTATAAAGCCTGTAACTATGCACAATGAAAACAAAATAATAAAAGACATGTGTAAAATCCTACATATTTGAAATAAGGAATGAAGAATGTTCATTGTGACCAGTGAGCACAGACACTTTAAAATATCCATATAGGGTCAGCGAGATGTATGTGTGTGTGTGTGTGTGTGTGTGTGTGTGTGTGTGTGTGTGCGCGCCAAGGATTAATATAGATGGATCTTGTGGTAGACCTAGTTTCAGCTCTTTTAGGATTCTCTACACTGATTTTCATAGTGACATCATCAGTTTGCACTCCAAACTTTGAATGAAGCTTCTTCTTTCCTTGCCAGCATGTTATTTGCTGTTTTCTTCATTTTAGCCATTCTGACTGTAAGATGAAATATTAAAGTAGTTTCAATTTGCATTTCTCTAGTTTCTAAGAATGAACCGAGAGGAACAGAAATAATCCACAGACACTGCTTATGTATGCCATTCTCCCCAAAATTAAAAAAAATCAAATAAATACAGAAAATATATTGCTTAGTGATTTTTATTTCTTCTTTTGAGAGCTCTCTGCTCAGATCCATAGATCATTTTTAATTTGGGCCATGGATTTTCTTGCTTATTTTGTGAGTTATTCATATACTCTGATATTATATCTCTATTAGATGTATAGCTGGCAAAGATTCTCTCCCACTGTTTTGGCCTCTCCATGTCTATTGATGGATTGTTCCCTTTGTTGGATTGGAGCAATAGTTTCACAGGGTCCTATTTGTCAATTATTGGTCTTAACTCCTGAGTGAATGGAGTTCTATTCAGAAGTCTGTGCTTATATTTTTGGGGGTGCTCCATCTGTTCTCTTCTAGTATTTTCAGCCTTTCAGGTTTCACTTTGAGGTATTTGATCCATTTGGAGTTAGTTGTTGTGTAAGGTGGTAACTCTAGGTCTAATTTCATTCCTCACATGTGGACATCCAGTTTTCCCAGCACCATTATTTGAAGATGTTTTCTTTCTTCCAGTGTTTTTTTTTTCACTTTTGTTGAGTATCATATGCACTTATGTTTGCGTCTTCTATTCTGTTCCATTGACCTACGTGTCTTTTTTGTGACAGTACCATGCTGCTTTTATTACTATAGCTCTGTAATATATCTTGAAATATGGTATGGTAATTCCTCCAGCACTTTTTTCCCCCAAGGATTTCTTTGGCTATTAGGGGCCTTCTGTTCTTCCATGTGAATTTTAGAATGATATTTTTCTAGTTCTATGAAGCATGTCATGGAGATTTTTACTAGGATTACATTAAATCTGTAAACTGCCTTTGAGAGGATGATCATTTTCATCTTCCAGTATCTCAAGGTATTTCATCTCCTTGACTATGTTTATTGTTAGATGTTTTTAAGGCTATTGTAAATGAGAGATTTTCTGTAATTTTTTTTGCAACATGTTTTCTATTGATATATAGAAAGGTCACTGATATTTCTAAGTGGATTTTATATCCTGCTCATTGATGAAAGTGTTGACAATTTTAAAAGTTTCTTGCTGCAATTTTTGGAATCTCTTATGTATAATATCATATCATCTGCAAATGGGGATAATGTGATTTCTTCTTTTTCTATTAATGTTCCTTTAATTTCCCTCTTTTATCTTATAACTCTAGCTAATGCTTCAAGCATTATATTAAAAAAGGAGTGGGAATAATAGACAGACATGTCTCATTCCTGGTTTTAATTGATTGCTTTGACTTTTTCTCCATTTAGGATGACGTTGACTGTGGGTTTGTCATATATTATGTTGAGGTTTGTTCTCTCCAGTTTAAATCCATCTAGGACTTTTATTATGAAGACATGTTGGATTTTGACAAACGTTTTTGCTGAATCTATTGAGATAATCATATGGTTTAGTTCCTCAGTCCATTTCTCTGATATATTACATTTATTGATTTAGGTGTGCTGACTAATCCCTGATTCTCCAGCATAAAGTCAATTTAATTGTCGTTGATGGTCTTTTGGATTTATGCCTGTATTTGGTTTTTGTTGAGTATTTTGTTGAGAGCTTTTACAAATATGTTGATCAGAAATATTGGCTCTAGTGATTTCTCTTTTTGGTGTGTCTTTGTGTGCTTTTGGTACTAGATTAATGCTGGCCTGGTTGAAGGAGTTTGGAAACACTTCCTCTATTTCTGTTTTATTCCATGAACATGAAACAATTTTATATTTTTTTGAATTTTCTTCATTTCTTACAGAAATGTATAGTACTCATTGTATAAGCTATGCGGCATTGTTTTAATGTACACTAATGCATATTGTATTTTAACACTTGAGAAGTCATGTTTTTAGTTCTTCTTTGAATACATGGTTGAACTCGGTTGTTAATCTACCTGGACCTGGATTGTTTTTAATCTGAAGTCTTCATATTACTATTTCAATCTCTTTACTTGTTGTGGGTCTAAGTTGTTGTTGAGCTTTTCTTGGTTTAACCTTGGTAGTTCAGCTATATCTAGAAATTTGTCCACTTATTTTAGATTTTCTAGACTAATGGAATACAGTTCTGTAAATTATTCTTTTGTAATTTTCTGAATGTCCTTGGTGTCTCTTGTAATGTTTCTCTATTCTGTTCATCTCTATTTTCATTAACTCTCCTCATTCTTTTGGCTAATTCAACATGTGTCTGCCAATCTTGTTTATCTTCTTAAAGATTTTTGATTCTTTAATTCTTTGTTTTCTGTTTTTGGTTTTATGTTTATTCATTTTTTGTTTGTAGTTCATTCCCAGCTACTTGATTTGACTTTGGCTTAAGGTACACCATAATATTGTCTATTTTTGTTCTATGGTATTTTTTCAGACAATGTCTCCCCATAGTCCCAGTTAATGTGACTTACTACGTAGATGAATCTGGCCTCAATCTCACAGAGATCTGCCTGCCTCCACTTCCTGAATACTGGAATTAAAGGTGTGTACTACCATACCTGGTTTCTATCTGACTTTTTAATACGGTGAATTAGAACCATAGATTTCCCTCTTCAGATTGGTTTTAATATGTCCCAGAAATTGTTATCTGCTGTGTTTTCACTTTCATTTATTTCCAGGAATTTTTATTTCCTTTTTTATTTTATTTTTGACTTGTATATCATTCAGTACTAAATTGCTTGATTTCCATGAATTTTTGTTAATACTAGAGATTCTTTTGCTATTATTTCAAGCTTTATTGCTTTCTTATGAGATAGAATACATAAAGTTAATTCAATTTCCTCTCTTTGTTGAGATTTATTTTGCATTCCAATATGGGATGGATCTATTTAAGTGAAACTTCTGTTTGTTGCTGAGTATAATGGATATTCGTTGGATTTTATTGAGAATATTCTGTAAATATGTTAGTTCCATTGGGGGTATAATGGAATTTGATCCTGGTGCTTCTCTGTTTAATTTTGTTAAGATGATTTGTCCTTTAGAGAAAATGTGACATTGAAATCACCAGCTATACTGAGTTGTAGTTGATCTGTATCTTGAAGCTCAATGGTTTGAAAATGACTGGTGCATACATTGAGGATTGTGATGTCTTCTTGGTTAATTGTTCCCTTGTTCAAAATGAAGTGCCCTTCTGAATCTTTTCTGTTTAATTTTGCTTTGATGTCTTTTGTGAGACATTAGAGTAGTGATGTTTGTTTGTTTCCTGGTCTTACTTGCTTTCAGTGGCTTTTGTATTGCAGGTACATGTTTCTCTCTGAGTTTTTTTTAATTTTTTTTTTTACTATTGGTTCATTCAGTGGCAAGTTCCACCCTCTGACCAATAAGGGGGCAGGAAGGTGGGGACAGAGGGGAAGAAAAAAACATGGTGACTAGTAACCATGAGTTCTGAAACGGCACTAATACTCAAAGCCATGCAGGAGGAAAGTGCCATGGCACCAGGCTCATGGAAGGCCAAGACTCAGATGGCAGCATTTCAGGACCCCACAGTCATGAAAATGGTGTGAACGGAAATGGGATTCAGGCCAGGGATGGACAGGAGCTGGGTGCCACTGGACTTACCAAAGAAATGGTGGTTGGTGGTGGGCCGGATATTTGTACAATAACTTTGTGAGTCGCCTTAAATAAAATCATTCTCTCTAAATGGAAGACCAGTTTCCATTTTATTCTGCCAGATTGACCAGACTCTGCCCACTAAGGCATGGAAAATAAATTTCATGAGACAGCTTTTTACATCCTTTCACTCTAAAGTGGAGCCTGTCCTTAAAGATAAGATGTGTTCCCTGTAGAAAACAAAAGGATGGATTTTGTTTCTTAATCTATTTAGCTAAGCTTTGTCTTTTGATTAGGGAGTTAAGATCATTCATATTTAAAGTTCTTATTGAAAGGTGTGTGTTGATTACTGTCATTTGTCAGTTTTATTTTTGTGCTCTTAGTCCGAGTTTGCATTTCAGTAATTATAGCTTCATTGGTCTTCTTTCTGCTGCCTCTTGGCTGTGCTTAGTCCTCTTGTCTATTAAAATACTACTTCCAATAGTCTCTGTAGGGCCATGTTGGTGGATATGAGTTCTTTTAGCCTGCTCATACCTCATATCATGGAAAGTTTTCTTTCTCTTTCAATTGTATCACATAATTTGTTGGGAAAAGTAATCTGGATTGTTACCTGTCTTCTAGTCCTTGGAGTTTATTGCTCCAGGATATTCTTGCTTTTACAATTTCCATTGAGAAGTCAACTATTGTTCAGATAGGGTTTCCTTTATATGCAACTTTTTCCTTTTCTCTTGCACTTTCAATATCCTTGCTTTGACCTGTGTTTTATGTTTTATCTATGGCACAGGGAGCTTCTTTTCTGCTCCTGGATGTGCTCTGTGGGCTTCTTGTATCTGTATGGGTATGTCTTTCCTTAGTTTATAGAAGTTTTCTTCTATCCCTTTGAAGATCTATTCTTTGCCACTGATTTGAGAGTCTCTCCTTCTGTGTCTATAATTCATACACTTGTTCCTTTCATGGCATTCTAAAGCTCCTTTATATTTCTAAATTTAACATAGTCTTTGAGTGATCCAATTTCTCTACTTTACGTTCAAGCCCTTCATTCAGTTAACGTGCAGTTTGTCTATGCTTATTCAAGGAGCAAATTCTAGTTGACTGTGGTAAATTATTCTTTTAATGTGTTATTAAGCTTATTTTATGGTGTTTTGTTAAGAGTTTTGTTTCTTTGTTCCTTGGGAATGTTGGCTTAAAATTTCCTATCATGAAAGAGTCTGTCTTTAATATCAGAGTATTCTTGGCTTCAATAATCTTGCCTTTCTTGAACTCATTTTGTATCTAACCTGTGGTCTACACTGGAGAATGTTCTGCTCATTTATGAGAATAATGTATATTCTGTTACAGTTAAATGGCATGCTCTTGTAGAAGTGGTTTAATGACATCATTTTACAAATTAGAAAAATATATTCACAAAATCATGTTTTACTTTTCTCATAGACTTCAATTTAAAATAAGAACTTAGTTTGTTCACCATGTATGGTAGTCCTGAATAAACTATACACATTTAGGAATCTTTATCATGAGAAGGTAGAAAGTATCTTTGTTTCTTTTGTTTTGTTTTGATTTTGAGACAGCTTCTCCCTACAGCCCCAGCTAGCTTAGAACTTGCTATGTAGAACAGGATGGGCTTGATATCACAAAAATCTGCTTGCCTCTGCCTCTTGAGTGCTTGAATTAAAGGTGTGTGCCACTACACATGGCAGAAATTATCTTTTTTAAAAAAAAAATAGGAACAATTTGAGTTAGAACACTTCCCTTCTTTCATTCTAGCACCAATCAATTGAGCTATGATGCTGAATTGCTCAGAATATGACATATGATCTTTCCTATGAATTTTAATATCAGATGTACTGTTAAAAATTATTCTAATCATTTGTTAAAGAATAGCATGCCATTTTTCAGTCAAAGTTGTGCTCCAGTTGTGTTGTACGGGTAGGCAGAGAGATCAGTATCAACTTTCAGTGCAGCAGGCAAGGAGAGATTGATATTTAGGAGCAGAGCAGAATTACAAAGAGGAAATATCAGAGGTAAAGGAAATTCTAGGTAAATTGACCTCACAGATTATTTTCCTAAAGATGGATCAGTTTGATATGATATCCAACATGAAAACTAAGGAATTTGATTAGATAGCAAGAAAGCATAATTCTCACTCACCAGATTCAACAGATTTCTTATTAAAAGTGAACTAAATAGGCCAAAGACAGAGACCATGTTTGGGGCAGTTAAGACAAGAATAAGGAAAGCCTGATGCAAGCATGAAGGCAACCTTTTTTTTGCCCTATGCTAGGGAATTCTTGGTTATTCTCATTAAGTTTTTGAAGTTAGGAATCATCTTTGCATACACAGCAAAGCACCATGTGTG
This sequence comes from Eospalax fontanierii, assembly GCA_035773235.1. NCBI lineage: Eukaryota > Metazoa > Chordata > Mammalia > Rodentia > Spalacidae > Eospalax > Eospalax fontanierii. The sequence goes on along the minus strand of CM069530.1, from coordinate 50,002,921 downwards.
TAAATATTAGGGATAGCAATGTTATTTCAGCTTAAAAAGCAGAGACACAGAAGTTTTTGCATTATACCTTTCTCTGTCCTCTGAAACCAGTACATAAACATTCTGAAGACTGCAGGAAAATGACCTGACCAAACCAAGCACAGCAGTATTTAAAAGAATTCTAATTAAAGCTACATACGGCTGCACTTATTTTATAAATGAACACATGAAGTACTTCAAAGTATCTTGAAATAATAGCCATTTAAATGCTTAGCATTGTCAAGATACATGTAAGGAATAAAATGTAGGCCAGAATAATGATTGCTGTCTGAGTGTGGCTTCAAGAGCTGAGCATTCTTGCGTGGTACCTCTGCATGTCAGAGTCATTTCTTAAAATTCTATTCTTTCTTCTTCATTTTGTATAATGCTAGGGTATTGTATTTTCTGTTTCAGTATTAATAATTATATACATTTTATAAACATAGATGATATATTAGTGTTAGAATATTCTGATATGAATTGAATATAGAAGACATACTTTCTCTTCCAAACACCAATTATAGATGAAAAATTTCCACCAATTTTCTAATCAGTGTCTTCATGGCCTACTGCTCCAGCTTCTCTTCTGTAGCTCATTATTCATGTGTGAAAATGTCACTTCTGGGGATGGTCTACGAATTCCATTTCTAGAAGTCATTCCCAGAGGCATTTCTTTTCTGGGACTTAATTTTCTTTCTTTTTCTTTTTCATCAAAATGGCATTTACGAGTTGTATGGTTTTTAAATCCGTTTTGTTATATGTCTAAAAATTCTGCAAATCTGTAAGTCTTGAATGTTTGAAAAGAAGTTACATTTTCAAAAACTAAGGCTTTTAGAAATTGAGAGCAGCCTTTCTTTACCTACAATATACATGCTTTCTAAAGAGCAGTACATCTACCAAATCATCATAAGCACTTTTCAGAGGTCAACGTAGCAGGCCATTCCTTCTGCCCCATCTCCTTGTAGGTTTTAATGTTTGGTGAAATGAAGACAGGTTCTGCTGATTTCCCCACCATCTTTATCTGTGACTGTTTCCATTCCTGCCACCTCTTTGCTGATATATTAAGTATGCAATTCAGCTTAAGATAATGAAGTATAGCTTATATCCACACTGATATTCCATCGTAAGTCCTCAAGCCCATGCTCCCAACTGTGATATCACTGCTGTCGGGTCCTAGGCAATGTCCTGGACCAGTGGTTGTAGGAAAGGCTCAAGGCTGCTATAAAGTAAGATTCACAGCTGACCCAACAAAGATGTGGGAGGTGCTGAAACAGGCACTTCCAGGCATACTCTCTGACTGCTGAAACTTTTCTTTTAAATAAATACGTTACTTATCCAAATTATCACTAAAGTTCTTTACATAGTGAATATATCAAAATCAAATTTGATTTAAAGTCTAAGCTTCTTCAGATTTTTCAGCTCATGCACAATCTTTCTTTAAAATTGTAAGGTAAAAGAGCTTTAAGCCTTGTAGAATTTTGGGAGAATTATTCAGTTAAAAAATATACATCAGAAAAATATTAAATATTCTCAAGCATGAATGTAATAACCTCGTGATAGTTTGTGAAGTAAAACATAATACCCCTAAAATCTATAATATTATATCCAAAAGACTTAATTTCTAGTTAGTTCAACATTTGCTAAACCAAATTTAAATGATATGGACATTAAGCTGTCTGATCACTTTATTTGGGATACTAGATATTAGAGAGGCTTCAGTAAAGGTCTTAAAGTTCTGTCATTAAAATGCTCAGAAGCATGCGGTTTACATGTGACATTTAAAGACTCAGTTAATGTCTCTTTAACAATGAAACTCCATCAAGGATTCCATCAACCAGCAACTGCAGTGATTCCAAAGAATATAACTGAAAGTGCAAAAATGAGTCAGTTCATGCTTAAAATCTAAGACACCTGAAGAGCAAATTCTTATTTAATGACATTAAAAAATATTTCTTTCATTACAATGAAATACAAAGAAAACAGCATTAAGGTGAAATAAAGAATATTAAGAATTCATTGTTTTCTAAGACTGAAATTGGAGAGCTGTGTCTTTTGGTTGCACAGGGGAATGACAGCCAAATTGTGGTGAGAACATGAGGAATGCTTAGAGGAATGAGCAAATCCTCCCTCTATATGATGTACAGAAGTGTTGGAGATAGTTAAATGAAAGAGAGGGCAGATTCCTGGTGTAGAGAACCCTGTGTGAAGGCAGGACTAAAGAGAACAATTCTAAAATCTGTAGGATGCCTAGAGATGCCAGAAAAGAGGATGTATATTGAGGATCACCCCAAAATAGAGTCATTACATGTTACCCAAATAGGAAATGAATTCGTTCAGAAGGTGCAGAGTAATATTTATTAAAAGAAAAGGGAATATTTTGACTTTGAGCATAGGAAGTACCCTTATTTGGAGGCAGTCTACAATAGAAAGTAGTCATAGTCTGAATGTTTACCTATCAAAAAATGTCAGGAAAGTAGAAGAACATGAGACTTCCTGATATGCAGTCTGTGGTCTCTAGTTCAGCTCCCACTTACAATAGGTCCTGGTGTTCCCACGGAGCCCATGCAGCCCTCTCTGCACTCTGACTACCTGGCAGCCATCTTTGGCTTATATCTGCCATGTACATATTAGCAGAAACCACGTAGCCTTGCTGATTTCTACACATCACAAGGGCATGACTGTTGATTTTCCTTCTTTTATAATGTAGGGACAAATGGATTTAACTGGGGACATTTTATTTTTATGGTCTTAGAATTGAGATAGCTGTTATAATTCATGGTTCTTGGCCTTTTATCTTTAAAAATTAAGAATATAGGGCCAACATGGTGCTGCACCCCTTTAATCCCAGCACTTGGGATGGAGTCAGAAACAGGCGGATCTCTGTGAGATCAAGGCCAGCCAGGTCTACACAGTGAGTTCAGGGTTAGCACGGGCTAAGGGAAACCCTGTCTTAAAACGAAAGAAAGAAAGAAAGAAAGAAAGAAAGAAAGAAAGAAAGAAAGAAAGAAAGAAAGAGAGAGAGAGAGAAAGAAAGAAAGGAAGGAAGGAAGGAAGGAAGGAAGGAAGGAAAGAAGGAAGGAAGGAAGGAAAGAAGGAAGGAAGCATACTTTTGAGTTAATACCATATGCATTTGTACATATATACTGTAAGGATAGTCAAAAGTCATTTAAAGCATCATCAAGAATTCATACGAATGAACATGATTACATAAATACTTCAAGTACTGCAACAAAAGCTTAATGTGAAGAGGTGATAAACATGATTTTTAATCAGTGAAGTAACTGGTGATCACCACATATGAATGACTTCTATTCCTTCATGAATAAGACCCATCACACAGGCTCTGAGGGCAGTCCTCAAGTTCAGCTATGCTTTTGTTTCTGCTTTTTCCCATTTCATTTGACTAGAAGTTTGTAGATATGAACACTATCTTTGTTTGCACCTCTGGGTATTAGATTCAGAATATTACCTTCCGTTCCATTTTCTGAGCTCCTCTGCTAGCATGCTTCATGTTGAAAGTTTTATGCTTTGGAGACCTGTTTTTTCACATTTTCTTCCTACTGCCAGCTAATGAAATTCTAGTAATTTTCTGTAAAAATTTGCCCTAATTTTCTGTTAAAGTCAAATGTCTCACACCCCAAAAGTTAATGTTGTTTCCTTTCTCATTTGTAGCTGCAGAAAAGCTGACATTTTGGGTACCACAAAATTAGTTTTCATAAACTAGCACAGTGATAATTCCACAAAAATATTAATCTTACTCCCCTGTTCACTGTGGAGACCATGATGACCAACTATCAGTCCCTTATTTCTGCCTTTTGTTAATATAGTTGTCTTGAGAGAGGTTAATAGAAAGAAGTCTCCAAAGAAATAATGTGAAGATTTTAGGGTTCTTTCTATGGCCTATGAAATATAATCGATAACTTCAAAAGACATATGATAAATAAATGACTTTTCTGTTCAGAATATCCAAATCGACATATTTTAATTTGGCAACTACAGATAATAGTGAAGTTTTATTTAAGTCAAAATGGGTCTTCTGTAATTTCTTTTCTATTTATGCAAAATGATAAAATATATTCCACTCAGATTCTCTGCTGAAATATATTTTTTCTCATTTAACTAAAGAGAAAAGACATTCTAGAGAAAGATTTCATTTGAGAATTGAGAATGAAGGCTTCCATCATCTGAAAAAGAAACAATTTGACTCTATGTGGCACAATTTTGTCTTAGTTTGTCTTCATTCAAACTTCCTCACAGGACACACAGGAAAGCCATGTGGTTAGGATGACCATGTATTTCCTGGGACAGTGTGAACTTGCGTTTTTGTTTTGGTGAAACAAAATGTCTTCTAAATGTCTCTGCCTTTGAATGGCAATTAGCTGCTGAGAAGCATGGCCTCTGCCCATGTTCTTCCTATCCTCAGAAGCATCCCAGTGCTAGAGAACATGGTGAATTAGCTTCAGTCCAGTCACCATGGTCATCTCAATCTTTGAGAAATGTTAGAAACACTGGAGTAGCTTTTCACAGATACTTTCTCATACAGGTTTGATCACTTTGGGATTTCTTGGGTCAGTTTGTACCTCAGGGTAGAAAAGATTTTTGTCCTTGATTCTAATTAGAAATCATAACTATTGTATGAAATGTATGAAAATCATTAAAAATTAAAAATAATAAAATATATACAAGAGAATCTGTAGAATCACTGAAAGAATAAATAGTTTAACTTACCAATTTTGCCAGATACACACTCAAAATACAAATGAATATATTTAAAAGGTAATAAAAATTAGATACCTTGGAATGAAACAAATCATATGTGTCAATTCAGGCTATATAACGATATTATAAAAAATGTAGGTACTTTAAATAAAGGACTAAACCACCTTAAAAAAGAAGTTATGTGTTATTCTGTAAACGTTAAATTCTTGGCGCAGTCTAGTTGGGAGTTTTCTCCTTTGTGCAGGATGTGTCATGATAGGACATTGTGGTAGTGACTTCATTATCTTCAAAATTTCGTGTTTTGCTCTACAAACAATGACAGCAACCGAAATATTAAAGTTTTAATGTGTGTGCCAGGTTGTTAAGTGGTGGTATATGTGGCAGAGTCTGGGCTGCAACTTGACTTTGTTACAGGACAATAGACCAATCTAACCTTCTCTACAGACAGTCCCCAAACTTTCAATGCATCCAAATGGAAGTAGAAAAGTTCATTACCATTTGCCATTGAAATTCTAAGCCCAGTAATTGGTTCTTTCTCTCTTTTTTCTCTTTTTCCCTTTTTTCCTTCTTTCCCTCCTTCCTTTCTTCCTCCTCCTTCTGTTTCTCCTCCTCCTCCTCACTTTTTCAGTAAATCTTTACTCGAAACAATTAATGAAAATTTTCTAATCCCTTAAACAGAGAAGAATGATATAATGAAAGGAAATATCCTGAACAGAAACTGTTACTTAATAAATTGTTATCCAAATAAAAATATGTTCAGGTTTAAATGTTAGAAGAAACATTCTAGGGATGATTAACTAGTGTATATATTATCTATTTGTCAAGTGAAAATATTTTTAATCTTTTCATAAGAATGAATTATATCCTAGTAAGATGGCTCAATCAGTGCAGCGTATGCTGGCAAGCATGCAGATCTGAGGGTGTGTCTCTAGGAACCATATAAAAGTAAGACATAACAATGCATATCTGTGGCCAGAGCATTGAGAGAGGGATCAGGGATGGAGGTAGAGGCAGGAAGATTCCCTGGCACTTGCTGGCCAGCTGGTCTCCTTGAATCAGTGAGTTCCGTGTTGTTCAGTGAGAAACTCAGTCTCAAAAATACAGTGGAGAATGACTGAGAAATACACCTGACATTGACATCTGGCTTCTGCACACACACACACATGCACACACACACAAAGTATACACACATATACATGTATAAACAATTACACACACATGCATCACACACACACACACATATATATATATACATACACATAAAAAAATTAAAACACATAATTTTAATTTTGGGTGATTGAGAGATGGCTCAGTGGTTAAGAGCACTGGCTGCTCTTGCACAGGACCTGGTTTTGGTTCCCAGCACTCACGTTGTGACTAACAGCCATCCGTAATTCCAGTTCCAAAGAATCTCATCCCCTCTTCTGATTTCCATTGACATTGCTTGACATGAGTACACTCACACACATGCAGGCAAAACACTCATACAATAAAACTAAATTAATATAAAATATACAATGAATTACTAATTTTTAAATATTGATCTAATTTAAACTCAATTTGATTACTCTTTATTCTTTTAGTTTCTATTTTCAAACTTTCTCAAGTTTCATACCTCAGGACTCATTTTAATGTTTGCATGTTTAAATCTTTTTAAGAGGTAACTTGAAAATCAGGAAACATAATTTTGATGAACTTTCCAATTGAGTTTCTAAGCAACCTAGGAGATATATCCCATAATACCTGTGGTTTAGGCTACTCATGCAAACAATAAGATGATTATCATCCTATACTTGTCATGTTTGGTAGACTTACATTTGTATACACTGGGCAGTTGAACAGAAATTTTTACAGTGGAAGTTATCAAAAGTTCTAAAATATACCGAGATGAGATAATTTTGCATTATTATTTGTCTTTAAAGTGCACTTAGGGTGAGAGCTGCAATTAGGAAACACTTGTGGTTGTTTCCTGAATCTATTGCAGGAAATGCTTTAAGTGCCACACAGAATTAAGGGAGTTTTCACACTCACTGAATTTCCCACCTAAGATTTTCCTACACCCTCCAGGGCACCATAGTTTTAATATTGTATGTAATATCCTGGCATGCAATATTAGCAGTTCTTTCCTAATTTAGCAGAAGGTCAGACTTTGTGTTATTCGCTGTAAAACTTCTTGTATAAATGGAGAGCCTCCTGCTGATGCTGGCATCAATTTAGATTTTTCTTCCTTTTTTCTGTTACATCTGCTGGCAATGCACAGGGACTGAAGACAGATTCAATCCTCCTCTGTAAAATGAGGGAGATGGTATTAGTTGCTCTCCAAGGTTCCTTCAAACTCAAAAACTTTATGATTTTAATAATGGAAGTTTAAACCATATTAATAAGGGTAATAGCTTTTCTTAGCTGAATCTTGGCACCGTTGTTTTGATTGCTCTACTTTGCTTTGAAACAATTCATGAAGCTAGTGCTTTCCTTTTCCAAATTTACCTATTGTGTCACTCTAATTCTCCAACCTTGAAATGCCAGCGCTCTGTAGGATACTGAAAATGTTATTTGTATGTACAGCTGACTTTCCCTCCTGGGGAGAATAGGTTGAAATCCATCTTCAGTGATTACAGTGCGTTTGTTCTCTTGTCCCCAATAGCTGTCTAATAAGGTCTGTTGTACGAATGAACACCTGACTTCTGTGGTTCACACTGCAACTTCGGAAATGTTCACAATGTCATTATTTCACAACTGTGAGATGTTAAATTTGAGTTGATTTCAAAGCGAAATCTCCGACTGCTTCCCGAATGCGGTGATTTCGCCCCCTAATGGACATTTTACTTGTTTTTGGAGGTTTTTTTGTTGTTGTTGTTGTCAAAATGGCGGTTATGGGTGCTACCAGCATCTTTCGAAAATTAAATTTCAGTTGAGAATTCGAATTTTTATTAAGTCCATACAATCTATTTTTATCATATTTAGACACCCCTCCACATCGTGACCCCCTTAATACACCCCCGCTCAATTTCATATACGTGTGTGTGTATTAAAACCTATAGAGTCAAATTTGTCTCCCCAATATGCTTTAGTGTGGATCATTCTACTGAATCTTGGTTAACCTGCCCAGAGTTACTCCCTTAAAGAAGTCTGACTCTCCCTCTTCCCTCAGCAATCACCTGCCAGTGGTTCCTCAGCTGGGGTTGGCGTTTCCTACCCACTATGTCAGGTCTATGTTGGAATTTTGCGTGCCTCCAACTTCAGTCTTGTTCTCTATGTGTTGGCCCATTGTGGATCTCTGTCAATCACCATCTGATACTTAAGGAAGCTTATCTGGTGAGAGTTGAGAGATGCATTAATCTATGGTTATAACAATAAGTCATTAGGAATCAGTTTAATACTGTGCCCATTTAGCAGAATCCTCCTAATACCCCAAGAATGCTTAGATTGACAAATCCTGTCCTTATTTTAAAATGGAGATCTGAAAACATTAAATAAATCTTCAGGGTAATTAACCTCAATGTTTTTGCCCAATACGTCGATTCTGTTAAATCTTGCAAAGAAGATGGAGATATCATTCCTGCTGTAGAACTGAGACAATGAATTTGGAAGAGTGCTAGTCAATGTTGTCAGCTCTGCATTTGTGATGAAGTAGGTCAAAAGTGACTCATGATGTACATGGGAAGAAATGTCATGCTATTTTGGTTTTTCTAAAGGTCCTGATCATTCCTTAACAAGGTTTGTGAACATCCACTGTTCATCATAATTGAGAATTTGCAACCACTGCACCATACATGAGCTTCAGATTCTCTGTAATTAAAGACAACTAGAAAGTCAGTCTCATTTTTACTGTAGGGTTGTATCTTGGTATGGAGATGTATACATTAAGTAATTCTATGAATGATGGTTACCTGATATCATTCTTTAGCTACTAGCTGCTTCTGTTCTATGGAGAAACAAAAGCAAAAACTGCTAATTGGATTTTTTTCTAGTATTTTTCAACATAAGTGGACACAAAATTGATCATGGAATTCTATACTATACAACATTGTGCTGCATTTACTTATCAGTTAAGCACTCAGGTGCCTTGCCCCTCCACTTGGATGCCTTAGTAGAACTGGATTAGCAAAAACAAACTTCCTATCCATCCCTATCTTGTGGTCTTCCTCTTCAGGAGCATACATTTTATTTCCTTTTCATTCTTTCCATCACTGCCTTAAGTATCTTAGATACATGCTTTGGAAATGAAAAATCTGCTACATAGGAATGAGTGAATTCCAGCTGTTGGTGACATAGTCCAGGATAGCTCCCTGGTGAAAATGAGCTTTTAATACTATACTATGAGGGTGAAAAGAAAAGGATGCAGAAGTTAAGAGCCCATATATTTGCCAGATTGTTTTGTTTTGTTCAGGTATTAGAAAATCTTGGGAGGGCATAGCTCAGTGACAAAATTCTTTTCTACCACACACTTGTCCCTGAGTTCAGTCTCTAGTATACTACATAATAAATAAAAAAATTTAAACAGCAACAGAGAAATGTGCTTAAAACATTTTTTTTCAATTTCTTCAAATTGTTGTCAATTCATGTTTCCATTTTACTGCAGTTTAAAAACATACATTTAACTGAAATGCAGCCAGACTCTATTGGGTTTTGCTTGCACTGTATCAGAGTGAGACAAATGTTATCCATATAAGGTAGGCATCTATTCTCAGATTACAGAAGAACATGATGCAAGTTCTCAAACTGCTATAATAACAGGAAAGAAAATAGCATATCAAGGGTAGTAAAGTCCATAAAATATATAAAGCAAACTTCTAAGGTAGGTATTACAGATGTATGAGCTATTTCAAAATACTAATTTTTCTATACACATTGATTTACCAAGTAACATGTTTTCATTAGATCTAAGGAAAATACTATTATAAGCAACCTTCCTGAAAGTACACTAATAGTATTTTCTTGAACTATAAAGTTTCCCTGGAGCAAAACATTACTTTATACTTATTTTGAGACAACCTTACTTGTTCTCAAATATTGAGAAAATGACTTTATTTGTACTGTGATACTTTCTCATGAATTTATGGTATTAACTCCAATACATATTTTTCATTCAGGGAAATATAAGTCTATATTTTTAGATCATTCTAGTCAATTAGAAATTACCTGTTTGTTCCGCAATTCGTTTTTCTTAGATGAAATATACCAATTCCCTTAATTCAGGTAAAAATTCTTTTAAGTAAAATATGTTCATGCTTGTTAATTTATCTGTCCCTACAATTCATATGCTTTTTTTCTTTACTGCACACATAGACTCATTTGTAGTATGGATGGTACCCAACTCCTAGAGCAGTTCTTGTGGACCTGCTTATAGACACGAGGGCTCCACATGTCCTGCCTCGCCTTTTCTTCTTCATGTCCCTTTCCTAAGCACGCTTTCCCTGATGCTTTAGGTCGCCCCAGATCTGGTATTTCTTTACTTTTTCTCTAAAGCTTCCTTCTCCCCACCATGCTGCTGCCAGTCCACCACGCGGCTGACCTCCATGCAGACTCTAAACTAGCAGGGCTCCTGGCTTTTATTTCCTTCTTCCCTCCATTCTCCTCAAGAAAGCTGCCCAGATTCACAGCTTACCTGCCCTGCAGATTTTTCTTTAATTTATAATGAAATTGTCCTAAAACTCAAAATAAACAAAATCAAAAAGGAAGAAATGCAATATAAATATCACATTAGAAGAGCATCATGTTTCATTCTGACAACAATTTGATCATTTTAGTACTTTTTGAGAATAAAATCAAAGTACTTCAGAAGACCATTCTATGCATCACTGCACTAAGGACAAATTGGCAGTTGTCTCTTAAATTCCATTCTGGAGTCAAATATAGTGATAGCAACAGAATAATGCATTTTATTTATGTGCAGGCCTTGAGACTTCACTATGCTTTAATTAATAGCATGAAATTAAGTTGTGTGATAGATTAGATGACAGGTGAGATTTTTCTTATTTCTTTAAGGGTATATAATTGAGGTATTATTCAATATTTACCAAGGTATTGCACATGCTGTCTCATAAAGCACTCTAGAGTACTTTTTTCCAAAGACATTTTTTTAAGGAACATTCACTTTAGTAGTCTTTCTCCTTCCACTGACATCATGTATTTAAACTTCTATCTCTGCGTGTGACTCCTGAAAGAGCACCGCATCAGGGCTGTATCCCCGGTTTTCTTCCGTCCTGTGAGTCATCCTTTCTTTGCAGTGTATACAACCTTCAGCTTTCATGTTCACAACATGTATTTTATTATAAATTTATGATCATGTTATACAGCACTACCTTTCCTAATTGAAAATGTCAATGAAAAATAAAGAACTATCTAGTATATTTCCATAAAGATGCTAAGACTTTTCTACCTTTCAGCAACTGTAATTTTAACCATTTTCAATTATTACCTGATAACTGGTCTAAAGGGAAGCTCATACACCTGCATCAAGTAACTTATTTTGTTTTTAATGAAAGTTGTTAGATTTCTGCCTAACTTTTACACTCCTACTTGCTATTGTTTTTCTGTATACTTTTGGTTTTTGCTCTTTGTTCTTTGTCATGTCTTCAATGAAACTTCCATGATGGGAAACTGAAACCAATCCCCACAAGTTGTCCACTGACCTGAATATATATACCCAGGCACACCTGCCCCACTACAGACAGATGAATAAGTGTAAAACATTAAAAAGTTAGGTCAAACCAGAAACCAAAGAGAGAGAGAAAAAAACAAAAACTCATCAGAAGAAAGAGGCAATGAGCAGGTCACCTCTAAAGCCATCCCAGAGAGCACAGCCCTGTTGCCATCTTGTTTGGGCTGCGTGAACTGACTTCATACTCCTGCCTTCTGATGCTGTGAGAGAATAAATTCTTGTTTTAAGCCAGCAAGCTTGTGGTCATGTTTTCCAGCAGCCGCAAAAGACTAACGCAGTAAACTATTAATAATGATACCCAATGATGCATCTCGACATTTTATTTAGCAGAAGAGATGCCAATCCGCAGCTACAGGGTAGATGAGGATGGAAGATGAACGAATGGCATCACTGAATGTCAGTAACTCACAGACCTATTAAAGGCACACAATTTAACGTCCAGGATACAGTTTTACAAAGGTAAAGTGCTGTGTTCTCTGCAGAGAGATCCAGCCCAGTTCCAGAAGCTAAACATTACTCATTGGCAGAGGTAAGGAGCTCATGAGCTGTGGTAAGTGTTTTCAGGACAGCTGTATAGGAAATTGATAGTTATTAATATTTAATGATTCATTTTATCCTTGGCAGGCTACCTATCTGAGTGCAGACAAGTTCACCCACAGAAGTATTTTTGGTCTTGAAAATATTTTAATTGTTGTGTTTGTGGTTAGTGGAATTATTTTTAACCAAAACATTTTAAGCTGTGACATTGCCTGGACATAGCTTATCTGAAGTATTTTTGTCAGTATCCAGTCCTACGACCTTATAATGGGCACACAAAATTAATTAAATATTTATATTTTACCTTATTTCATCATGAATTTGAAATGATTAAGAGACATAATAAAGCCCAATAATTTTGTTCTAAAACTTGGAAGATAAAAAAACTCATAATTGTGAAAGTGCAAGATTTCTTTTCAACACTACATTAATTAAATGACACGAATGCTGTAGACACTTAGGTGATTTTCACACTTTTTTCAGAACTTATCAAATTGTCCATTAGTCTACTTACTCGGCAACTAAACCTGTATATATGTATATTGCAATTCATCTCTATCTAAATATTCCCGATTGCTATGATTTGGACCTAAGCTGTCTCCCAGAGTCCGTGTGCTTGGTCTCCAACTGGTGGCAGTATTTGGAGATGGTGGAAACGTTAAGTGATGGGACCAGCTGGAAGAAGCAGGTCACTGGGAGCTTGACTATGCTATCTCCTGACCCACTCTTATCCATTTCCTGTGTACCATGATGTGAGCATCCTTCTTCTGACAAGTTCTTATGCCCTGATATTCTGCCTTATGACAGGCCCAAAAATACCTATCCAGTGACTGTAAACAGAAACCTTGGAGCTGAAATAAACCTCGATCTTTCTCTCCTCGATCTCTCTCTCTCTCTCTCTCTCTCTCTCTCAACAAGCATCTAATACAGAGAAAAATTTTCTAAGGCAAAAAATAAGTTTAGTAAATGTTATTGAATGTCTGAATAATGTCAGCATCAGAGCTGGAAGAATGAATAAGACAGCCACTGTCTTAAAGTTCACAGAGGGTGGATGATGGCTGTGTGTGTGGTGAGGTAATGATCTGACTATGTAGCATACACATCTCCTCAGGCGACTTCTCCAGCATCACTTCTTACCACTTTTCCAACACTTCAGCCATAAACATCTATTTCTGTCTCCTCAGGTGCCTCAGCGACATCCCTTCTTTATGACCTGCCTATCGTCCCTATGCCTAGGATTCTCTTTTCTCCCGTTACAAGTCACATCCTCTTCAGAAACACATTCAAACTCAGAGTCAGGAGCAAGTTACAGCTTCATGGAAAGGAACTGAGGAAAAAGCTCTTTGCAGTGGAACATGAATAGCATCTAACAAAAGCATTAGTTTTGTTTCCTTACGGCACTAGACTATTGGCTTTGGATAACTGTCAAAAAAGAAGAGGCCAGTAAACATCATCTCATAGTCACTTGAATCTCTATACTTCAGAGACATCTATCCTTCAAGGAGAATCTCTTGAAAGAACCATATGAAAGAAACTACTATGAAGTTGAGATATGGGACCTCATACCAGGAATTATGTGAATCTGCAGGGTTTGATTTCATTTTACATTTTCTTGGGATTTTTTGGGAGGGAATCTTTTTGAGACAAGGTCTTCCTATATCCCTTTAGCCCCAGCTTGTCTGGAACTTGCTATACAGACCACACTGATGTCCATCTCTGCCTGTCTCTACTTCTGCTGTGATTAAAGGTGTGTACCACCACTCTTGGCTCAAAGGCTTGTATTCTTGCTGTTTCTGTTTTCTCTACATCTTACAGATTTTCTACCTTACTTTGCCAGAGGAACCCATTGATAGCTTCTAGCCATCATCCTTACTTTGTTTTCCTCATAGTTCTTGATTTCTGCCATTTATTATTTATAGTTTTCTGTGCCTGATTCCATATCTTGTATGATAATATAAGTTCATTAGGACAGGGACTTTAATTGTTATTGTTGCATAGTAACTATATATATATATATATATATATATATATATATATATATATATTGCTCAGAAATAATTTTTGGAAAAACAAATAAAGGAATGAAGGTGACACTATGCAGTTTAGCAGATGGAATCAATGTTGATAGAGAACACTACTAAAATAAATGAGGAAGAAGTTGGGTATGGTAGCTCATGCCTAGTATCCTAAGAAGAACTGCCACTTTCTAAGGCCAGCCTAGACTACTTAGTGAGTTCTAGGCCAGCCGGAGTTATAATATGATACTGGTACTAAAACAAACAGAAGCATCAGATAGAAAAAGTAAATAGTGTATTTAACTAAAAGAGAAATAAAGTGTTCTTTAAAATTATAATGCCTCTGTCATTGATGGAGTGAAGAATTCATTAAATCATCTTTTCGGTTAAATATGCATCTTACTGAGCAAATAATGGTTTCATATTTTATGCCAGACATGCTATTATTCACCTATATTTAGACATAGATATTTTTACTGTGGTCTGAACGATTGTGACATATGAAATCAATGTACCGAAACCTAATCAACATCTTACATTAGAAGGTGGAGACTTTGGAATGAGAGCAGGGACCTCATGTCTGGTATTGTGTCCTTGCCGAGAAGACTCCAGATAACTGTGTATCTTTTACAACATTAGAACACAGTGAGAAAGTGCCATCTGTGAATCAGAAAGCAAGATATCAAGCATGCTGACACTTTGGTTATGGACTTCCCATTCTCCAGAACCATGAAACAGTTCCTTATGAATGTCTTATAGTTTGTGGTGTTTTGTTATAACAACCAAAATAAGTTAATATATAAAATGGCCACCAAGATTGGATGTGTTTTAACAATACCAAAAAGTTTGAAACTGAGTTTAGAACTAAAGAGAAGAGTTCAGGGTGGAAAAGAATCTTACAATATCATTAATAAAGAGATCTTTAATGGGAATTTTAGTGAGATCTAAGTAAGAACAGCAGATGAGACAACAGGATCCTGAATTTGAGGCCAGCGTTGGGTAGAAAGTGAGTCAAGAAAAATACAAGGCATCTAACATCATCACTGTGGATGAAAGAGGCGTATAGTCTGTATACTTGGTGGTGAATCCAATGCTGGTAAAATACGAGTAGCAAAGGTCATTCTGGTGAGGTTACAGATAGAAATGAGGAGCGTGTTATTAGACAATGGTGGAAAAATCATCTTTGTTATAAGGTAGCAGAGAACTTTCTTTTGCAGGTGCCCAAACTAAGACATGGCCTTCCTGCCTCTTAATGTTCACTGCGTTGATGAAATTCTCAAGGTGCTGAGCAGCAGAAAGGAAGAGCCTTTGGTGAGATCACACAACAGAGGGAGCTAATGTAGGATTAGCTTGGGTGTGGTCTCAAAAATCTATGAAGAAATGCTGATGGAAACACGTATTTCATTAGTGCTGAGATTAAAGTAGTAAATTGAAAAGAGAAAGGGTATCATTCAAAGACATGTGTTATAATAAAGTGTCCAATGCATATACAAACAAATATGACCATGTAGCATGGCAGGTAGTAATAAGGTGTGTGAAGAAAGATGGACAAGGAAACAAAGACCCTACAATAGGACAAGTTCACTTACGCTGCAAACCCGAGGAAGAAAGATTAGAGAGCTGCAGTCTACTTACAGGCTAAGGTGATTATAGAAAATGGAAGCAGAAAAGTGGTTGAAAGTTTTGTTTTGGCCTGAGGATTGCCATTGCTAGGGCTAACCAGGGAGTGGTAAGTAAAAGAATGCCAGGCGGCAGACATATCTCCTGTGCAGGCTTTTACTGCGGGTTGAAAGCATCGGAATGGCAAGAATATATACAGGGAATTCACTTTAGTTCTGAAAACAAATGACAGTAGTTTGGGGTTGTCTCAGTTCAGCCAGAATGGAGGAGCTTTAGAAAATGGTATAGGCCTGGTTTGCCACAGAGGCAGAGCAGAGGAGGGAGGCAATTACACAGTCTGATGAGACGAGGCTCATTGAGTGCATCATATTTCAAAGGGGAAAATTTATTTAAAAAATGAAGAAATATTCTGTGGTGAAGGGAACATGCAGGCAGAGCTCTGTGGGGGAAAGTATGCTTGGTCTTTAGTGAATGTGGTTCTGTTGTGTGAGGGAGGAGAGTGTCAGGAGACTGAGTCAGGGAGAAAGTAGACGTTTATGAGCTATCACAAGGGCCTAGATTTTTATCTGAATGAAATATGGCGTTTTGAGTGGAATAAGATCAGGCTTATTTAAACTTTCCAATATTCTTTTAAGAATATGGAGGGAGAGAGTAGACAGTGAGACTATGTAGAAAGCTATTAGGCATGATAGCTCAGGCTTGTAAAAACAACTGAGAGAGGAGGATCACAAATTCTTACACAATGAGAACCTGTTAAGAGGGAGGGAGGGAAGGAAGGAGAAAGAGAAAAAAAAGAGAGGAGAAAGAAAAGAAAGAAATGAAAAAGAGAGCCCTATTTTGATAATCCAAGAAAGAATTGAGCCTGTGTGTGGCAGTGTAGGTGGAGGAGGAATGAAGTTCTAGATCCAACAGTATAAAAGTACAGAGCCTAGGAAGGAGACCTACAGCGAGGAAGTGGCCGGTTACTGAGCTGGCATTTCCCGAGTGGACATCAGGAGTTCATTTTCAGGTGTGGTTAATTCTAATACTAAGCCCCAAATTCAGAAGAGTAAACACACACACACACACACACACACACACACACACAGAGAGAGAGAGAGAGAGAGAGAGAGAGAGAGAGAGAGAGAGAGAAAAGAACAATTAAGACTGATCTTTAAAACTACAGGCCTGGATTAGGAATAATGCAGATTTGATAAGAATCGGCCGCTGTAAAACCGACACCTCAGGAGATAGTAAGGCACAGGTCTGTGAGGCACAGGTCTCTAAGGAATATGTCTGTAAGTCACAAGTCTGTAACTCTTTGCTCTCCTTCCTTAGTCCTTGCATTCCAAAAATTAAATACAGTGAGGTGAATGTCTTAGATACCAGGCAGAGGTCAATTTACTAGTCTGAGATGTATGTGTGTTTGGGGTGAGAAGCAGGAGAAGTTCCCCTTCCTCCACCTCTTTACATCCAAAGACAGGGCTGTTCTGACAGAGCCTTCAAGTTTTTAGAAACAGACACAAATCAGAGCTTCTGAAAAATGAGTGTAACGGGGGTGTTTGAGAAATGACAGGTATTGTCATGGAAGTATTTAATATGTTCTTCCATGTAAGAGTCTTCGGAAAGATTTTAAAGTTCTTTAATACCTTCGTTCTTACATATGCATACACATACATGCATACATATTCCCATGCATATAAAACATGTATATCTACATATCATATTTTATCTTTTGATACATAAAGATAAACAAACTTTAAAATTATACACTTAAAAAAATCATTAAATCGTTTCTTCCTTACTTTTTTCCTGTTTGCTATACCTTGAGTGGCTCACTAAAAGCATGTACCATGTTTCCTTTTTCATAATATCAAAAAACATACAAGCAGCAGTCTTTACTTGAGTCTTGCTTTCTGGTGCCAACCATACCTAACTCTTAACTGTTTTCACTTACAACTCCCAAAATACATCTATGTATGAGGATTTGGTATACTTTTCTATGTGTTTGGCCATTAGTTACATAAAATGAGAATTTAGTTTCTTTATTTCATACCCTCACTTTCCCTGTTTCTTATTCCCAATATATTTTTATCATCTCTTTAGAATCTCGGTTTATCTTTCAGTCCTCAAAGTACTATCTATCTCCTTTGTTTCAACCTATCTGGTCTTTGTGTCTTACAGTACATATGACAGGAGGAGGGCGATAACACAATCAGCTGCTGAAAGGACAGATATTTTAAAACAACATGCTTAGTTCTCCCCTTCCATCCTTTTACTCAAATCTCAAAATATTGCTTTGTCAGACATGTACATATCCTCTCACTGAAATATACACAGCTCCTCTATGAAAACTGGGCAAGCCTTCCAGTAGGTTTAGTTCCCAAGAATGTCTTCTTAGGGACCTAGGAACCATCCTTTGGGCATTAACCACAAAGCAAGACCATGTTCCTCTCTCACAGCTTCTGTGAGAGTATAAGAATGTCACAGGCCTCTTGTTACAAGTTGCAATATGATCTGCTCCCATGAACACAGGAAGAGGTATGTGTGACAATTCTTCCTCCTTGAAGATTGGATATTATTTATCTTGAAAACATGGGGTAAAATCACTTGGCTTCATAAAAGGGTACGATTTCATTCTGCCTATGCAAAATTCCCTCAGCAGATTGCCTGTGATGTACATCACATTCTGGTTTAATGCTTATTCAATAATAAAACTGGCTTATTTTTCTAACTTCATGGGAGATAATTTTAAGATGAGAGATTTTAATTTTTTGTGCCTAAACTTCATCTTGAAGTTCCTTTTTACCCCTATTTAATTTCCATCATTTATATATTGTGGAGGTTGATAACAATAACTTATCTTGACAGTCAGTAATTGCTGTGCTTGTATTTTAGTGAAATCATTAAATAATGTCATCTGATGACTATGCAAATGCTGTTCATGGCAGGGCAGCATTTGCTGATCTTCTTTGTACCTAAAAATTATTTAGTTGGAATTTTAAGTTGCTTCCCTGTGATAGAGTTTTTATTGCTGTGACAAAAACCTGAATAGAACAAATTTGTCAAATTAAGGAAAGAATGATTTATTTGGCTCACAGTTTCAGAGGTTTTAGTCTCAATGGAGGCATTCTACTGATCTACTCCTCATTTCATTTACTTTGTAGTCTTTGGAAAGTCTACATCATCTTTGGAAAACGTGTGTGTGTGTGTGTGTGTGTTTAGACACACATGCACATATACATTTGTATGTTTTCTGTTTCTTTCCCTTAATACACTTTCTTGATTCTCTTCAGAAGTACAATGATCATGATATTGGATTTCTCAGACTGATCTTTAATCCACACTACCAGCTGGGAATGAAATATTCTACATTCAAGCATGTGAGTGGAATTTCATATTCAAAACACAGTATTAGGAATTGTCACTTAACAGGGCTTTCCATTTTGGGTTATATTGGTTTCATTTCTGTATTTTCTTTTGTTTCACGAGAACAGAATACAGTGTGTGCCATCAAGCTTTCATTTGAAATCTCAAGTTCTGATCTTAATTTCTTCTTTACAGCTTGAAAATATAAAACAAAACAAGGTAACAATTAAAATCACCTATTCTTTCAACAAGAACATCTTTTTTTTCTTCTTTAGAAGCAAAGGGATAACAGATAAAAATTACTAGAAAATGGAAGAAAATTACATACTGAAACAACTATGGTTTTAGCTGATGACTCAAAAATTTTCAAAGAGCTTAAAATTGCAACTTCTTTACACTGAACACAACAAAGTGAGTCTAATTTTCTTGTATTCTTATATTTCACAGGTAAAACTTTTACCTTTCTTCCAAAATTTCAGGTCTTTTGTTTCCTGGAGTACTCATTTGTACATTCCCAGTGTGTATCATGTGTTAACTTTATGCGTGTATGTAAAGCAATGCTATATGCCACACTGGCAGCAGTCTCTTGCATTTTATGTTTATAACATGCCTTCATTGCATTAGGAAGTTACATGGAGAGACTGACCTGAGTTTGTCTTTCAAACACAATCACCAGGTTGCCTAATGTATTTCTCAGAATCTTTGCCCACACATTTCAATGGAGATTGTACATAGAGTTTAACCAAGAAAATGTAAGAACTTACCAAAAATCATCTCCTTTGTCAATGACCCAGTATTAAGTTTAAGTGGTTCTTATGGTGAATTTATGTCACCTAGGCAAAGAAATAATAAACTTTTTGTTTTGTTTTGTTTTAGGTGTCAGCTCAACCTTTGATTACTTATTTTTAGTTCTGTTTTTTTTTTTAATAATGGAAGTCATCAAACCAAAGATTCAAGCTATTCATTATGATATATAAGTGACAAATCATGGGCTTATATTGACTTTCTTTAGTTGGGTCTGAGTATCCAATATTACATTTATAGTCTGGGCCAGGAATGGTGACATATATCTTTAATTCCAGCACTTGGGAGACAGAATCGGGTGGCTTTCTGTGAGTTGGAGGCCAGCTAGGTTCAACACAATGAATTCCCCTAAAGAGCCAGGGCCACAGGGCTACAAAGCTACATAGTGAGACCATTTCTCAAAAAAATGTATCCATAGTTCACACTGTGAAATAATGCATCCTATAGCTTCAGCTTCTGCTTTGCTGTCATATGTCACACTTTGACTCTTTAATGTCGGTGAAGGACTTTGGTGCTTATATGGAACAATCCTTATTCTCACATTTGTTTTACCTAATGGATCCATCTTCAGAATTCTGACTTCCAATCATGGACTCTTAGCTTCACTCCTTGGCAGACTTCTTCATATTTGTGACACTTTCGTTTGTGCCCTGCAGAGTTTGAGAAAAGATAACCCTCTTCTTGATGGTGGTCCAGTCATTTTCTTGCTTATAGGGCCTCTGAAGTCCTTCTAGATCTTATTCTTTGGTATGTGCTCTCTGTTCTGTAGTTTCAAATTTGGTCTGTATTCTTCTTCTGAGAACATTTTATGTTTATCCATTGTCCTATGGCATTATGATGTCTACAACATTAAAAAGTCAATAGGAACTTTTCAATTCTACTATAGTCTTACAAGATCACTGTGAGACATGTTATCTGCCATTCACCTTAATTTTACGTAGCACATAATTGAGCATAGAGAAGTAAATTGGTTTATGAATTTTATCTTTGATTTGAATTATTGCTCTGATTTTTTTTTCTGATCACTATAGATGCCTTGAAATATTTGAATTTTGGCTTAATGGACACTACCATCTTTGTTTAAAGTATGCTATATATTCTCCAATTTTTAATGAATTTTGTATGTGTACTATTGTATCAAAACCATTTATTAATTGAGATAAAATAACCTAATGACAAGTAAATAACTTGAAAGAGAATTTCCGCCCTTCCTTACTAAACTGGAGCATGTCTTCTTCAGTGACTTTCCTGTCACTCCAGTTGATGGCTCAGCTGTCCCAAAGGGCAGTCTTTGTTCCTGATTTTACTGACTTTCTCAGCTCCTTTCCACAGTCACTGTCCCCCTGCTCAATTCACCATCTGTTTGGCTTTTACCTCTTTTCATCCTTACTAACAGGGATTATTCAAATGCATGCCAATAAACATGAAGCTTATTCTTCCCCATTCTACCTCTGTTCTTCAAATTCCCTCCAATGGGCCCACCATTTGCATCGCCTTTAATCTGCTTCTTTGTTCTTTCTAGGCTGATATTTTTGAGTTTTAGTCACAGAGAGGAAGTTGTTTACATTCAGAAAACACAGTTTTAGAAATTAATGCCAGAGCCTTTCTTGTTTTGAAAAATAGTCAGATCCAGCCACATAGATTAACAGAGTCATATTTTTTTAAAATACCAGGATCAACATCAGTGATTTTAATTATTTATTTTGGAAAAAGTCTTGAGGTCAATTTTGAGAGTTAGAATTCTGATCTGTTGGAAAAGCTAGCAGAGTGCATATATTTCACTTAAGCTCTGTAACCTAAATAATCTGACCTAGAAGAAAAGTAAGACAAGTAACTTCATGGCCCTATCGTGTTGTGAAGACCATCTGCTAGAAAGTGAAACTAGATTTAGCAAGTTACTCTCAGATCTCACTATCATATAATTTCTTGGAAATGTAGCTAAGAACACCCGAAACACAGTATGTGTAAGCATGGAAAAGAAAAAAAGAAGACATGTAAGAGAGGATCAGAGGCACAGCAGAAATAGCTTGAAGAAGAGGCAGGGGACATAAAAGACAAAAGAATGTGAAACCAAGCTGTGCAGGCACTCCACAGTTACCTCAACAGAGAACTCTTGAACATCAATAAAAACAAACCAAGCTAAATCACATGTAAACAAAGCCAGTGTACCAGCTTCCAAATAATGTTGATACAGGAGAGAAACAGGTACCCTAGAGGGTCCCTAGTCTCATCCATGCGAGAATTAAAGAGAACCTGGTTCAGCTATCAGCACAAACAGCAGTTAACAGCAGCCTGTAACTACAGTTCCAGGGGCGTTGCACGGCACGGATGCTCTTATACACGTGCAGGCAATACATATACACATAAATAAAATGAAAATAATAAATAAAAACAGTTTAAAAAGACTTTAAGAACTCAAAAGGAAGTTTTAGGACAATTTTATTAGAATTTAAAGAAAAATCCTCGGGCAGAAAAGCTGGGAATCTCAGCAGTTGCCTTGAGGAGGAGAATGGAGGGGAGAAGGGAGAAAAGGGATGAAGCCAGGCTAGTTTAGAGAATCCGTGCTAGACGAGACCTTGCGTGCAGATAGACGGTGGCAGGTGAGCAGCCACGAGGCAGGAAGAACAGAGTTGCAGAGAAAAGTGTAGAGAAATCCAAAGAGTTTGGGCCACCCAGAGCATTAGGGAAAACATGGCTAGAAAAGTGGCACTAAGAAAAAAGAAGGGATTAGGCTTTTCTGAATTCTTCAGAAGGGTGGGCAAGTCTTGAAGCGGTCTCATGTCTGTAACCTGGTCCATATAAACTCCACTAAGAGGTCAGAGATCCCTGCAGTAAAAACTCATCATCTCATTAAAGCGCTAAGTATTCCGTTCATCTCTTTAGCAGGAGTTAAGGTGAATCCACTTCCCTAAGGACGGTCAGTCTCATGGCCAGGATTGCTCAGAAATCCTGGAAAGTTGGGTTTTGTTCAAACTAGAGATTCCAGAGATTGCTATTCTCTTGCTCCGTTAATCCTATCAAGCTTTTGCTACTTTAACAATATGTCATGTCTGAAAATGGGGACAACAACAATACATACCAAGCTACACCAATCTAAGGACACTCAAGGTCAGAAACAGACATTTGGACATGTGTTGCTTTAGCAAACCAGAAAGCATATTTAAAATTAATCTGTTAAAAATAACCCTAAAGAGACTTAGACTGTGAACTTTCATAAATAGCTGAATGTAATGTTGAAAATACGGAGATGAATGGAAAAAATTGGCAGAAAAATGAAGTCATTATCAAGGAAACGAAAAACAATCATAAGACTAAGATCTTTACAAGACACAGAAAAAGCAAGATTGCTGTGCACAAAACTTGGGGGAAAAAGATGTAGAAAAGAAAAAAAGTCACTCCAGAAGTATCAGTAGAAGTAAAAGTCAAAGAGTGATCAATCCACAAAAACATGGTGGGGATCTGTGAAGAAGCTGTACAGCAACCAGTGTGGGTATGCAGACTGTGGTCCCAATACTCAGTCTGAAATGCCAGGAGACCTGGGAATTCAGTGCCAGCCTGGATAACTTAGTGAGACTCTATTCAATAAAAGAGGAAGATGACTGAGACAAGGAGGAGGAAGACTAGGAAGGGCAAGGGGAGGAGGAAGAGGAAGATGAGGAGGACAAGGAGGGCAATGGGGAAGGGGAGGAGGAAACACGAGTGGAAGAAGCAGAATAAATTAATTTAGGGATGTCTTACAAATGCAGGCAAATCAACACACAGCTGTTTATGTATTAACAAAACACCTAGAAAAATACTGACAGTCTGATTTGTTCTGAAAAGTGGGTTAAGCTTAAAGGGTCAGGAATTCTAAAGAATGGACAGAAGCAGATCATTGATAATGGAAGTAAAATCATGTGAGTCTTCTATTTCACTAATACTAAGTATAGAGAGTGCTGTGTCATTTACAGTGTTTGTATGGCTCTGGAATACATACAGAAAAGTACATCCACTTAAATGTACAGTTTTGTGAGGTTTAACAAATGTATGCACTGTGTCACTCCCATTCACATCAACCTTTAGAACATTTTCTTCATGCCAGGCAATGTTTGACTTCCACAGCACCAGGCAACTTGCACGTATTGCAGATTTGAAAAAATAGGGCCTTCCATGATTTATAGACTTATCCTTCAGACCTTCTCTTGTTCTTTTGAGATTTAACTCCATTGTTTTTTATAGAGTTAGCTCCATTTTATTGATGAATAATACTGAAATATCTGGGTATACCATCCTTTCTAATTTATTCTGTTGATGGATATTTAGTTTGTTTGCAGTTGTTTTTTTTTTTTTTTTGGTAATATGAACAAAGTGACTTATTTGGGATTTTCCATCTTGTATAAACTCACATATTTCTGGGTCACATAATAAATTCATGTTTAATTTTTAAACATCAAACTTTTGGCAAGTGATTAGAGACCAGCAGTCTCTGAGATTCTACTTGCTCTGAGTCTCATCTATCCTCCA
The DNA here is from genome assembly GCA_035773235.1 of Eospalax fontanierii. Taxonomy (NCBI): domain Eukaryota; kingdom Metazoa; phylum Chordata; class Mammalia; order Rodentia; family Spalacidae; genus Eospalax; species Eospalax fontanierii. The sequence continues at coordinate 49,978,693 of CM069530.1, read as the reverse complement.
CTGTTAATAAAATGAATGTAACAAATCTAGATAGAAGCTGTGACAAGGCATAGCCTCCATTTTGTGTTAGTTGAATACTTGGAAAATAAATGATCACATTAGGTTACAAAATTATTACATAGCTGGTTATACATTGCTTTATTATATTCTTAGAAATTAAAAGAAATGATAACTCATCATGTGAAAACATATTCTAGACTATCCTGGGACTTCAATGATAATATTTAGAAGTATTTAAAATATAACAAAGTGTAAGATTCACATTCAGGTGAATATGAAGTTGTAGAAACATTCATTGATGTTAAGCAGCTGTAAAGACCAAGATGATCATAGCAGTGACAACTTCACAAGCATCCCTACACATATGCACATGCACACATTCAGACTTATACACATACATAAATAAAACTAGAATACATCTTCAAAAATAAAATAAAATAAAAATAAAAACAAACTTGCCGGGGAGCTGGGGATATGGTGAAGTCAGTAAAGTCCCTGCTACATAAGCACAGTGACTGAGTTTGGATCAGTAGAGCCCACATAGACAGCCAAAGACAGACACTTGTATAACCCCAGTGGAGATGGAGTGTGGGAAGATGGATCCTGGAAGTTCTTTGACCATCTAGCCTAACCCAATTGATGACCTTAAGGTTTAGTGAAAAATCTTGTGTCAAACAAAACAAAGCTGGAGGGTGATCTAGGCAAGGTAATTGGTGTTGTGTCCACATGCACATCTGCACACACACAAACTAACAGGCACACACTCCACATGCATGAACTCCCCACAATCACAAATTAAAATTTCCTGGGAGGTAAGAAAGAGGAAATACGTTTGCAATATATAAATAAGAAACTCATTAACATAAAATGACTTCCCAAATGTTCATGATTACCCAGGGTGATTCTGACTTAGTCTTCTTGTTTTTTAAATGTAGAATACTGTTGATTTTTAAGAAAAGTACAATTGTCAAGAAGCAGCTATATATATGCATTTACTGAAATCTTAAAAATTTTAGACATTATGATAATTACAGTGTATTTCTGAAGAAAAATAAAACAGGATAAAAGCATAAACACTCAATTCATGTTCTGTTTACCACATTAACTATATCCACAGCCTGCCTACATTTTTAGAAACAACTATGGATCTATGAAAGTTTTCTAAGCATTGATTCCAACCAAACTCATCTTTTTGTTTAAAGTTCCTAGTGTTAAGAAGTGCCATACTAATTATTTTGATGTTTTTTAACAAATTACAAATCTTTTAACAATTACAAATCTTTTCAGAAAAACAATTCCCATTTAGTGATAAAAATCAGAATGAACCACACACAATCTCTCTGTTATTTTCTTTTAAACTGTTTCAGTTCTTTACTGGGAACACAGGTCAATGCTTCAGAACATTTTAAGCACTTATTTGCAAATGATGTTGTACTTGGTGCTTTCAGAGTAAGAAGAAACTTAATGGGTCCTGCATTTAAAAGGGGGGTAAAATGCAAGACTGAACAATAACAAGATTTAAAGTTTTGAAAACTTAAGAGAGTGATAAACTTCAAATACAAAAAAAAAAAAAGCCCTCTTGCTTTTCACTGTACTGAATGTAAGTGTTCAGAACATTAGGCTACAGGTCTAAAGCTTCAAAGTGGGAAGAAAAAAAGAGAAAGGTTTAGAAAGTTTGTATTCCTGAATAGGAGCCAAAATTGCTCTTGCATAGCATGTTTCCCCCTTATTTAACAGAACCCTAAACCGTTTCAGTCAGTGGCAGATCTGGACAAGTACTCATTAGCTTTTCTGAAGACTACAAAGATTTCCACAGATATGATTAGTAGGTAGTGCGTGCCTATTATGGTCAGTGAGCGTGGAAGCTTCTGGGGCGCCTCGCGGCTCCAGATACATGTTTACTTCTTTCAGCCCTGCCAAATTCGTCGCTCTTCATGTGATCAACAAATTGCCACTTGTGCCTTGCTCAGTACTTTACTAAATTTGATAATGAGACTATTTCACTTCCAGCTGGGATTTTTGAATATTACTTACAAATATTATTTTCCAAAGAAAACTCTTTTCTTTTTAACCACACAATGTTTCATACTCGAGAAATTAAGAAAAATTATTCAGAGGCAATTCTCTTTTGTATTTGCAGTTTTAAAATGCATTTTTGACAATTGAATTTTCCTACAGACTGAGTAAGGCAGAGGTAGCGATTATTAGCTAATCATACTTATTTATTTTATCCAAATTATAACATTATACATGGAAGAGCTTTCTCTAGATAGTAATTTCATTTAGATATTCTTTCTCTGCTAAAATTTTAGATTATCTAGGTTTAGCCTACTTTTGTGAAATACTTTGTAAGCTTTCACATAACTCTGGGATATGTTATTCATGGGTCAGCTTTTCTGCAAAGAAAATGGCAATATGTTGAAGAATGAGGTCAAAGTATTCTGAAATAGAGGAGAATAGAGACATACATTTTTAAAATGTGCCATTTGTGAACTATTGTTTCCCAAATACAGATGTATATTTTTAGACTGCCTTCCATTGATATTTCTATAATAAAATAAAATAGAGAAATAAATCTATGTACCATCAAAAGAAAATGTTCGGACAGTTAATTATTTTTTCCAGTTACAATAGACTTTCTGAAAACATAATAATTGTATGCGTGATTCAATTATCTGTATGTTCATTCAGTATTAAGAGTGATCAAGTCCAAAGAGGGCAGATGTGATGCTTTGAATAGAATACCCCCACAGGCTCCAAATTTTGGGGTATTTTGTTGCCTGTTGGTGGCGCTGTTTTGGGAGGTCTTAGAGAGTGTGGCCTTATTGGAGGAAGGGCACCACCTGGGGTGGGCTTAGAAAGTTCTTAATCCTTGATAGTGTCCGGTCACTCTCTGCTTCCAGTGCCTTCTTGAAGATGTGAGCCCTTAACTTTCTCTTCCTGCTCTGGCCACCTCACAACGCCTCCCTGCCATGACGGACTTTAATTTCTCTGGAACTCATCCTTGATCATGGTGCTTTATCACAGGAACAAAAAAGGAACTAATACAGCAGCTGTCTAGAACATCAGCATCCTGGAAATCTGTGAAAGGATTTAGTCTGCATCATCAGAGCCAGTGATGGGAGGAGCAGTGCTCCAGAACCATGATGTAAAACCGATATTCTTCATGAGACTGATGAGTAAAAGCTAGTTTGTGGCATGGGTGAGGGAAACAAATATAAATATTACAATGATTTCTGTTTCTAGATAGTTCCATTTTAACTTAGAATATTATGATTCTTAGTATTCAGTTTTTCTCATGGGCTATGTGTAAGATTCATTGGCATTCATTCATTAGTTTACAATTCTTTTGTGATCATTTTTCTTTCATTACCCTTTTTTATGTGTATGTGTCTTTATGTGTATGTATACACATGTTCATCTAGGTGCCCATGGAGACCAGAAGATGGCACAGTTCCCCTGAGTTGTGAACTATTGCAGTAGTGCTGGCAACCAAACTCCTGTCCTCTGGAAGAGCAGTAGGCTCTCTTACGCACTGAAAGATTGATTTCCCCAGCTACAGGTTATTAGAGAGGAATAAAAGATGCACAAAATGAACACTACACAGATAAGTGAGCAGATGACGGCAATTGTGAACTTGCTACTGGTCTTTCTTGGGATCCAGAAACCTTATCAGTAGAGGTGGCACCATGCCTATTGGCTGTATTGCACACCTGATTACTTACATTGGATACCAAGTGCCTTTTCTATTCTTGGCTTTGGGGTTAATTAAAACTTGTTTGTCTTTCTTTATTTCTACACCAGTCAAGCTAGAATTGGTTATGTCAAGCAATAAAGAAAAAAGTCTACTGTACCTGAATGAATAACAGCTAGCAAAATGTTGCTTTCTCATATTAAGTAAAAGTTAAAAATTAAGTCCATTAAAAGTAATTTTAAGCAATTAATTGAATTTCTTTTTGCTGGAAAAGTTTTGAGTCATTAATTTAAATTTTTAATTACAGTGCTATTATATATTTATGTACATTTCTAATTTGCATGTGTAATTTTATATAACTCTTATCAGTAAATGCATTATACTAAAAGCTACTCAGCAAACATTACCATAAATTTATTTACTTTAAATTTGCCTTTACATTTTATTCAGTTATTCTTGACCCTGCACTGAATAAAGAGTAAGTTTTCTATTGCTTTTCATATGTAAAACTGAGCTAGGTGACAGTGAAAAGTAACAATGAAGGAAGTTAGCAAACATGGAGCCCGGGGTTTGGGTGTCAGCTCCAGATATACAATGCTATGTTTGATCATAATTAATAAAACTATGTCATAGTCTCTCTTCTCAAAGAGTGTAGACAAGGTGCAGGCAGAGGGCAAGTCCCAATTATGGGGATGGGGCATCATTCAGGGGTACAGCACATCTGCAGCACATACATAACCCTGGATTCAATCCCTAACTCATAGGGAAAAGCCCCATGAGAGTCAAAGTAAAATAGAAAACATCTGTGGTAGAATGCATGAAATTTAGTGGGTGGTGGCTATGGGAGGGTGCTGATGGGAAAGGGGATATAAAGATGATTAAGACCTTGTGTTTGAAACACACAAAAATTCAATAATTTTATTTAAAATTGAAAACATCTAATTGCAAATTCTAGACTAAACCCAATAATGTTCAGTCAAAGCATATAGAAACTTTATACATTTTAAATATTTTTATATTTTTCTTATTTTATTTACATCTATCTGTGTGTGTGTGTGTGTGTGTCTGTCTGTCTATGTTTGTACTTGTGTGTACAGGGACCTGCAGAGGACAGAAGAGGGAGTTAGATCCCTTGGACCAGGAGTTACAGGAGGTTGTGAGCCTATGGGGGTGCACCTTATAGGGATGCACAGAGCAAACTTTGGTAATTTGAAAGAACTGCAAGTTGTGAGCCATCTTGCCAGCCCCAATTTCTCTCTCTTAACGAACTAGCTAGATCCCAGGGCCTTTCTAAGTTTCAGTCTAATCTTCAAAACAGACTAATGGGTGATCTCTCTTGGACTTTGAAAAGACACTTTCATTTTCTGTCTTGTCCTTTTTCCCTCATTCCTCTCCTTACTGTATTTCTAAAACTTGCAACTAATCACTAGAATCAGACCGTTATTTTTAATTCTTTCCATTACTCCATTCCAGTATTAAATTCAGCAGGAAGTGTTTTTCTTGTCAAAATACTTGTTTGAACCATCAATACTTCTACTTAGAATCAAGTTTCTGTTAACAGGGTTATCTGATTATAATTTGATAAACATCAATGCTTGAAGCCTGCAGTGGTATCTTATTTCATTAGCGCATATCAGTCTACGCAGTATGCATTGAAGGCTCCTTTGTGATTGTGAGGACGACCTTAAGGTGCTCTAGTGAAGTTTGCTCTCACCACCAAAAAAGTCAAACTCACATTTTTGCAAGTTCTCTGCAAAGCACAATTCTTTGTTTCTTTAGAGCTGTTGCCTTGAGCTGTTTCTTTTGTGTAAGATGTTCTCTCCTGCACCATTTTTGGTGGAAGTATGCATTTTTGTCCTTAAGGTCTCACCTAGAAACTTCCATTTTTCTGTGGGTCATTCCAAACATCCTATCTACAACAGTCTCCACCTTTATCCTCCTATCTCTTTATCCGCATTCCCATCAATCTAGTTTATTTCTGTATCACTGACTATAACATGCCATGTCTGGTTTATTTGTTTACTTATTTTTCATACTTTTCCACGAAGAAATGTGCTTTGGACAGCAGAATTCTTTTCTTTGGTTCACTTGGTATCACCAAAGCTTCACTCCAAGTTTCAGAGTAGGAAAACTATAAATAGTCATTTTAAAATAGTCTTTTCCAGAAAGCATGAAAATTTCATGTAATTCTGTTTCCAAAATTCAAAGAAGAATTTGAAACTGTAAGGTTTCTGTAACTTATCTGAAGTGGAAACTGGTATATTGAAATCAAATAGTTCTTGAAATTCCATTCATAATGCATCATGCATGAGTGATACATACATAAGAGTGTAGTAAACTCTAGTTTTTCTCTTCTGAAAAATGCAACCACATAATGGAGAAATCACGAAATGAAAATTTTATAATATATTGGCTTCCTTATGGAAAGTTGTTTTAAATTAGCTTAACTATTATCTGGTTGAATAAATTATAGTCAAGTGGAGTTTTATAAATTTCAAACCTAAATTTATAATGCTTTTAACTAAAATTTAGGATGTGCATTACAGGTGCTTAGTTCCAAAGCTTGGATACCTTAGTGATATTTACTGTTTCACCAGAAGAGCTGAAACCACAGTAACAAGAGCGACCTGCCAGCAGCTATTAGGAGAGCTAAATCTGGCCAATCAACAGAGTGCAAAATGGGAAAAGCACCTTCAATATGAATGCTACCTCAAAGGAAATAAGAACAAATGTTCCAAATAGCATGATTTGATCTGCAATTTGACTGCTCTTCATATGGAAATGGTAGAAGTATCAGGGTTAGGGATTTAATCTGAATTAGTAGAATATCACCAGGAGGCAAATCACTCGTCATAGCGAAGGAAGAATGTGCAAGTTATTTTGGCATCTCATCCTTTATCGTTTTCACTATCTTGCATTTATGATGGCTCTCCTTGAAGGGGTATTTTGATACAGTTGTTTTTACTTCAAAAAGTCATTTTCTAAATCAAGAAGATAATACATGACCATATTTAGAGAGAATAATATAACAGTCTGTGTATATATCTCTGTGATAACGAACAGTTATGCATTATGTACACATACCTGGGTTTGGTCCTCAGCTCCATATAAAAGAAAATAATATGAATAGTCTCAGAATTATCAATTTAAAAATAATCAGAACTAAGAATTTTTGTCAAGCTTGAACATTTCTGTACAAATTGATTATGTCACTATTCAGTAAATTTTTCTCATCAGCACTTATTTTTTAAAGAATGTGCATTTCTTACTAAGAATTTCATCCATGCATATAATGTGTTTTGATGAAATCTACACTACTCCCTCCTCCAAATCATCCCATATCCTATCTGCCACTTTTTTCTTCTAAATTCATACACTGTTTTTAAAACCACTGAGTCTACTTAGTGCTGACAGTATGTGCATGAGTGCAGGGCCATCCAGCGGAGCATGGGCAATCTATCTAAGGCTATATTCCAGAAGAAAAGTAACTCCTCACCCCCCCACAACAAGTGGCCATCAATTAGAAATATATTCTCATTTAAGGGTGGGATTTCATTAGCTCTTCCACCATCCATGCTGGGATCTTGGCTTGATCTTGTGCAGGTTTTTTGTATGCAGTCACATCCATCGTGACTTGATGTGTGCAATAGTCCTGTCATGTCCAGAAAGCACTGTTTCATAACAGTCCTCTATTTTGTCTGGATCTTACAACCTTTCTGTCTTTCACATATAATGATCCCTAAGATTTGGGGGGAGAAGATGTTATAATAATGTCCAGTTAGGGCTGATCATTCCACAGTCTCTTACTCTCATGTTGACCATTTGACCATTTATGAGTCTCTACTAGTCACCATATGCTGCAAAAAAGAAGCTTCTCTGATGAGTGTTGAGGAGGTCATGCATCTATCGGTATAAAATCAGTAGGGGAATGTTTAATACCATGTTCATTTAGCAGAATGATACTAGTTGGTTCTCCCCTAGGGTCTTGCCCTACCAAGTCATGAGTTCTTGACACACAGTTACTGGTACCAGGCCTGATTTCCATCTTGTAGAGAGGGCCTTAAATCCAAACAGAAAGTGGCTCATTACTCTTAAAATGCTTATATTGTTATTGTACCAACAGGTACATATCTTGTTAAGCAGTCACTGTTATAGCTCACCAGGCTCACAGCTTGGTAACACTGTTGATTACTTTTTTCTCCCGGTAGCATGGAACACTGAGGAGCACCTTCCAACAGTTGAAAGCTAGCATGGAGGGACAAGGTTTCCATGTTGGTACCAACTTGGTTTCTCTGTGATTCATATGTTATCTTCAGTCTTCAAAATTAAGATCTTGCCATCAAGTTCTGGAGGATAGCCAAGAGCAAAGACAACAACTTGTAATATTTGGGGGATTTATGAGGCTGCAATGACTGACAGTTCCAAAACAGGTAACCCACTCCTAGAGCTGGGCTTTTTGTTTTATAACTTATGGTGACTTCCCATACTGAACGTTTTCTGCTTCATTGTTACCTTTGCCCCATCAGGTCAGCTGTGTTCTATCTATTCTCTCTTGAAGCAACCCTCCCCCCGCCAGGACTCCTTATTGCTGATTTATACAGATACTCCAATTTAAACATACAGGTCTAAAGAGTCATAGATAGGATCTAGAAATGAGAGAGAAAATGGGATATTTGTCTTTCTGGATTTCCACAGTATGATTATTTCTAACTCTGTCCATTTATCTACAAATATCATAGTTTCATTTTTCTTTACAGTTGAATAAATTTTTTAAAAAGTCTATATTCCATCAAATGGGAAATCCTAAACAAGATGGATAAATTGCTTAATGCATATACTCTACCAAAGTTTAAGAACAGATAAACAGTTTTAACAGATCTATCAAAAACAATGAGATCTGAAAAGCAGTAAAAGCCTTCCAACCAAAATAAGCCCAGGTTCAAGTGGATTTACCACAGAATTTTACCAGACCCTTAAAAATGAACTAAAATTATCCAGGCATGATGGCACACAGTTGGAGTGTCCCAAAACTTGGGAGTCTTTGTCATTCTAGAGATTCATGGATGGTTCATAAATACTTCCTAAATTGTCATTTACTGCCTAAACTTTATGACATTAGCAGAAGTTCTTTGCTTAAACCATGTAATATTGAACCTCATTTTGTTTTAAGAAACATATATTTCATGTTAGTGGCAGATAAATATAAAGATCTGGATGAAAGAAAAACTGTATATATATTTTACTATATCCATATTAAAAACTAAAGAAAACAGTACAAAGCAGTGCTGTAATATTTTGTATAATTTTTTTTTTGCCAAACATGCAGGATGTTGAGAGCAGTCTGACCTACAAAGTAAAACCCTGTTTCAAAAACAAAACAAACAACAACAAAAAATTATTTTGAAGGTACTTTTCCATATTACAAAATTATTAAGATATAAAATAACCTCCATAGAGGAAGCAATTTAATTATCTGAGGAATTATTTTATGTGTGATTATTGCTTAAAAGTTATCACTGATCATCTGTAACACAGATAATATATAGGTAGATAGATAGATCGTTATGAGAATATAAAATTCCCTGAGGACTCACTACAAATAAAGAAATGCTGCTTAATTTTCCTAGAGATCCCCTCAGTCAGTGAAGCTGAGGAACTAAAAGAAATTAAGAAAGTCAAGCAAATAACCAGGATATAAATAAATTCACTTGTAGACAGTTGTATAATGTGGCCTTTATTGCAACCATTAAAATACTTTTTGTCTCCATTAATAACGTCATTAATAACCCTCTCATTTCTCTTTGACTATGAGTTGCAGTCCCTCAACCAATCTACCTAATTAGTTTATCCATCATTACCCTTTCTTGGTGTCCATTTTTCAATTTAAGAATATCACACTAAGATTATTTTTGCTTCTTGTCTATTTTTGTCTTTGCTATTGTCTCTCTAATAATTCATTAATGACTTGTGTCATGTGTAAATCTTCCTAAGTATTAAAATAACTTATGGAATTTCAATCCTGTATTCTTTAACATCTAGTACAATATTTTATACAAAAAACAATAGCACCAGAGTTATAAATGATGGTCAACCTCAACATTATTGATATTACCACACTAGTGATGCAGTTAGCTATTAATTTCTAACTTCTGTAAACTTTACACATACTTTTAAATATGACAAACTTTACCATGAAAAAGTGCTTTTAGCAACGCATACAGACTCATTCTATTTCAGTCAGAGCACTCCAGACAGAAAAAAAATAACCAATATATACACTTACCAATATAAAATATATACTAGATAGCTGTCTAATTGCAGATAGAAACAGAGAGAGAAAAAGATTCAATAGGGGATTTGTCTAACTCTTTTCTGGTGTCTTGAGAAGTACCTAGACAAGCTATCTATAAGCTGGACAGCCTGGGAGATTGGCAGGATTGCTCAGTTGGTTTTCAACACAAACTGCTGCACAAAGGGTGCTTATGGTTGAGCTCTTTGTCATAGGGGGCCCAAGATCCTTGTGGAGCAGTCAAGGTAGAAGGAATTTGAAGCAACTAGTGACTTTATATGCATAGCTCAGGACACAAAAAAGTGAATTGATAGATACATGATTGCAGTCATGCCAAGCTGACAATTAAAATTAATCATCACCCTATATCTATCATCTATCTATCTATCTATCTATCATCTATCTATTTATCTATCTATCTATCTAAAAGAAATTAAAAGTACACAGATTATATTTTAGAATGAAAATTGTTTGCATAGGAACTTAATTTTATTATCTTAGAAGTTGTTATGCTTTGAATTTGAAATGACCCTTCCAGTGACTGTCCAGCCTATGCTGTGAACATTTGTTCTTCAGCTAGTGGCACTATTTTGGGAGGCCTTGGTACTTTTTAGAGTTAGGGACTAGCTGATAGAAGCAAGTCCCTACTTCAAAGAGTGAGTCTTTGAAGGCTACAGGAAGTCCTTGTTTTCTGCCTCACTCTGTTTCCTGTCCTGCTATGATGTTTGCAGGCTCTGCTACATGCTTCATTCGTCATAATCTGAACTCATCTACCTTGCTTTCTCCATGATGATGTAATAGTGAACAAAATATCTTTTAAATTATTATTTTTAAGCAATTTATCATAGAACTGAGAAAAATACCTAATACAGATGCTAAGACCAACAAGTAGTGACACATCTTAGAGGTCTTTTGCAATTGTTTGACTGATATTGTCTAAGACATGCATACAAAACTCAGTGGGATTTCTAGATAAAAATAATAAATAGCACTGGTTCTCAACTTGGAGATATCAGCTTAGAATCATTTATTCAGTGTTTTCTGGGATTATTTTTGCTTATCAAATTACTGGATTTGTAGTCATTATGTGGTCAGAAATGATGCTAACCATCATCCTATGAGGCATAGGATTGTATCCTTCTCCTGCAATAAAATTATCCATCTCAAAGGGTCAGTAATGTTGACATAGAAAAAAAGATTTTTAGCAATCTCCAAATATAGGAAGATATCAAACACCATAGTGAATAGTATTCGAGATAAGGGTGAATGTATACATTGGAGAGTGACCAGAGATCATCCGATGGCTTTCTTTCTATCTGAATTCATAATTGGAATGTATGTGAAGCATTTATGTTGTCTTTTTATTTTTCATGGGAATTATCAAATAAGTTCATCATTTGCTGGGTGACAATCATATTATTTCTTTATCCAGATATATTTTTATGCGTATTTTGAGGTATTTGAACACATTGTTCTAGTTGGTAGTGCCATCACAGAATCTTAGGAAATGTAGCCTTGCTGGAGGAAGTGTGTCCCTGGGGTGGGGTTTAAGAGATCATAGCCTCACCCCTCTTCCAGTTCACTCTCTCTTCTTTGTATTTGTGGTAGATGTGAACTCTTATTTGTCCTGCCCTTGCCAATTGCTACTGTGCTTACTTCAACATTATGGACTTCCCCTCTGGAACCATAAGCCTAATAAACTCTGTCCTTCTGTAAGTTTCTTTGGTCATGATATTTAATCACAGCAACTGATACAATGTGGAAAAGAAAAACAGGGGAGCCTCATGAGGTATCTCATTCACCTCCGCTTTATTTATGCATCCCCCTTGCTCATGTCTGAAGTGTCTAGGAAAATTTGGTACTAGTGAGTTATGGTTTGTGTGAGTGAGTTTGATTTGATCAGCTCTTTTGCATTAGCTCAGCAACCACAATTTTGTATTCTACACTGGCACCAATAATCATCAGCATGAAGTTGTTTCTTTATCATCAATATATTGAGATAAAAATAACATCATTATAGATGGATCTGGTGATGCATGCTTATACTTCTGAGAGAAACTGAATAATTTAAGAGCAAGTTCTTCATTGCATTCTAATGTGCAGTGATCACTGGAGAAAAGTGCACTTTTAAATACAAATAGCTGATGCCTAATATTAATATATGGCATTATGGGATACATATACATTGGCTTCATTGCTTTGGATCACTGGAGCCATTAAAAATTATATCCCAAATTATCATTATAATTTAGCTTATATATGGTAGCTTAAAATTTGCATCTGCCTTGTAGTTTTCAGGTGTTATTTTTTTAGCAAGTTAGTGTTGCATTGCCCTCTATAATTCTTGTTTTTTGATGAGATTTTGTTTGGCTTGTTGCTGGGTAAGGATTGGAATAAAGGAGTGCAGAACATCCCATAACAAAGGTCTTATCTTTTACTTTATCTCTTGAGGATCTTTCCTTCAGTCTTCCATATGGATGAATTGGATATAAGGATATATTCATTTATTATTTTTCCCATTAAAAGAGAAGAGTGCTTTATTGTAAGATAGAAAATCATTTCCAAATATAACATTTTCAAAAATTAGCATGTAAAATAAAACTATGAAGTCTGAAATTAAAGTTATGTTGGCAGGCAAGCTTTTCAAGATTGTCAGAACTAGAAGTTTTTGACTAATTACTTACAGCATATAATTTTAATGATATTTAAATTTTCTGTTATGAATACCTGAGGTTTAATTAAAGACCTAATATAATTAGTACTACTAAGTATAACTTCGATTTACACATTCAGAAAATAGTTTTAATTTAATGTGTTGTATTCTCTTCACAGATATTTTATCAGAAATGAGATTATAAAGTTCATAATTTTAATCTTTTTTTTACAAGTTAAAAATCAATTTTAGTCAATAACAGCTATCTATATTTTGTAAAACTATGTTAAAATGTGTATGCTCATGAGAAGAGACTTTATGTTAATTTTTTATTGAATTTTTTATTGAATTTTCATGTATTTCATATAGAAAATCTTAATCATCTTTATATCCTTTCCCATTGGCACCCCCCTCCAACACACACACTGGAATTCATGCATTCTGACATTTGATTAAGGCCTATCAGTCAAGTTAGTGTTTCCAGACATCCCTGCACAAGTTCATTCACTGGGTTCTAGTCAGCCTATCTAGTCTTTCCCTTTAAGAAGATCAACCCTTCTTCACTCTGTAGCCAATAGCTCTTCAGTTAAGATTGGGGTCTGCTGTCATTTTCCACAGTTCTGTGCTGGGTTTTTGTCTGCTTGAGTGCATGGGTCTTGTGCATGCTGATATCATTGCCGTAAGTTCTTATGAGCAAGGTCTGAAGATCCTGTAGGACTCTATTTCCATATGGTCATATACCTCCTCCCCTGGCTCTTACAATCTTTCTGCTCACTCTTCTTTAATTTTACTTGAACCTTGGGTGGGTGGAGTTTAATAATGGAGTCCTGTCCAAGTATCTACACTCTGCAGACTTACTCTCTAAACTTTGGCCATTAGTGTCCTTTAGTGTTCATGGACCTCTCTTGAATGAGAAAGTTTCATAGGTGAGAGTTGAGAGATGCATCAGTGTTCTGACTATCCCTAGTTCCACTATGCTCCATGAACCTTAAGTGTAGAGGTTGCATTATGTCACTTAAGCTTGGGCAATTCAAAGACAATCTCTGCCTGTTGCAAAAGATGAGTGGTGACTAGGAAAGTGTCTGTAAATATAAGAACCCATATTTTTCACAGAATAAGAAAGTACATTTGTCAAGGGATGTGCTAGTCTTGGGGCTTTCTCTAAGATCTATGACCTCTCCTTTCCATGTGTATTTGGTTGCATTTACAACTCACATGTGAGTTTCCTCCCATTGAGTGGGCTTTAAAATCAATTAGGTAGCTGTTGATTATGCCCAAGATAAAAGTGCCACTACTGACCAAATATAGTTTGTTGTGCCAGTCATTGTTTTGGTTATTAGGTCTTAAAGATGGGGTTGGATATTGATTGACATTCTCCCTTAGCAGCTTTCATAGTGCACTCCAGAGCTTTAAGAGCTAGCCTTCAGGAGAGGTGGCTTCCAGGACAGTAACAGCTCCATTGTTCCAAATCCTATCCAAAATATCTCCTGTGTACAGCAATAGGGTCTTTTTTTCAAGTTTTGGGAGGTAATCAAGGGCTGTGGGAATAATCTGTATAATTTTGGCAGTTTCTTGGACCACCCTGGACAACAATTCAAAGGAAGGTTTCTCCTGTCTGGCACTGTTTCTTCTTATGCAGCCTTCAGGTACGCACATGGACACATGTAGAGATACTGTATGTGTACTTTTTGGATGAATATGATTCCCTCTAGTTTTTCACACTAGCTAGGCATTAATTTCTCCTCTCTCTTTCCCTGTTTGATTTTTCCTCTGTGCCCTCCCCCGTTGTAATAACCCCCCATTTCCTCATTTCTTGGCAATACTAATACCTATATCCTATGGTTCCCCTTCTTGAGCTAATTTTTGCCCTTTATTCCCATAGTTCCTCATTCTCCACCTCCCATTTAAATATCCTCATTTTACTCATTTCTCTCTTAGTAACACCTGTCTCTTAGTGTTCACTCCCAGGTTCCTTCTTTCCCTTTACCTCTCTGTTTCCTTTCCATTTTTCTGCCTCCATCTCCGAAGTTACATGATGATATATACTCACATATGAGGATTTGGTGATAGGATCTACAAATGAGAGAGTGGACTCCATTGTGTAAATGTACTATATTTTTGCTATATCCACTTGTCAGCTTAGGGACACTTAGCTTGCTTCCATTTCTTAAGTAGATAAAAATGATATGTTGGGCTGGGGAGATAGTTCAGTTGGTAAAGTACTTGATATATGTTGCTAAATCTCCTTCCTGGGAAGAGATATAAACAATATCCACCCAGTGATCCAGTGATAAAGCAAGGTGCAAGTCCACCAAATCTCCCCTTGGGAACTAATGAGTTTATTTGCCTTACTTACAGATCCGTGGGTGAAGGGTCAGTACAGGACTATGCGTGCTTCCTTAATCCCACACCCCAATATCCTTCCCAGTATGGATGATGGTTTCCTTATAGTGCCCTCTTTTAGTCTTCCTCAGTCTATATACTCTAGCCCTTACCAAGGACCATGGGTAATTAGGGCTGAATTTCCCAGCATGGGTGGGGAGTGGCTATATACTCAGGTGAGTGTCCCATGACTCTCCCTTCCCCACTTATATGTCTGGGTATCCGCAGTCAACAAGCCCAGCTGTGATAATCTTTGGCAAGTGGGAACAGCTGAGCTCAGGAAGATGGTATTTGTCTGGCTTTGACGAATTTCTTATACAATAGTATGTAAGTTCGAAGGCCTGAATTTGAATCCGTGGCATGCACATAAAAAACTAGCTGTGGTATATGCCTGTAACCCTAGCTCTGTGAAACTGGCTAGTCTTGTGAAATTGGTGAGCTTCAGGTTCAAATTAACTAATGAAATAAATTGGAGTGTGAGAAAGGATGACATCCCACATCAACCTCTTGCCTCCACAAGTATGCACAGGTATTTGTACCTCCCACACACCTGTACACACAGCCATGAACAGTCTCTCTCTCTCTCATGATAACTTAGAAATTTTAAAATATGGGGCGTGGAGAGGTATGGCTGATCTTGGAGAGGACTTAGATTAGATTCCCAGCACCCACACGGCAGCTAACAACCATTTGTTA
Organism: Eospalax fontanierii; assembly: GCA_035773235.1. Classification (NCBI taxonomy): domain Eukaryota; kingdom Metazoa; phylum Chordata; class Mammalia; order Rodentia; family Spalacidae; genus Eospalax; species Eospalax fontanierii. The sequence goes on along the minus strand of CM069530.1, from coordinate 49,962,979 downwards.
TTCCAGGGGAGCCTTGCCCTCTTCTGGCTTCTGCAGGTAGTGCACCACACCGTGTACTTACACCAAAATCCAACCTGTTGAACCAATGAATTTGGGGGGCTTGCTTAGAAAGCATAGGTTTACTCAAGAACATGGTGTAGATAAAATTCCTCTTGGAAGATGCTAAGTTTAGTCCCTCTCCCCTCCCCCTCCCCCAGGTCCTTCAACAAATGATACAAATTTCCCAACTCACAGGCAAATTCTAGCTAATTTACTTGGGTTTACTAACAGAGCAGTGGGTAGGAGGTTCTACAGAGCATGGGCGCCCACCCTCCTCTCCATAAATTACATTAATAAATCCGCAACGAGGCTTGGATCTCTTGATTTCCTGGTGGTCTGATCTAAAATGGCCCACCTCTTGACACCTTTAGTTTAAATGCCCTTCTTACATCCAAGTCCAATCGACTGGTTGGGAGGGGTATAGGGACTTTCCCAGCTCCTTGTCTTCCCTCCACACAAGGTAGTCCTGGGTAAATACCACCCTGCCTGGCAGGGGGGTCTGTTTGTCCACGGCTCTTCTGGCTTGTCCCTCAGAGAATCAATTCACTCTACAATGGGTGACCTGAGAACAGCTGCATCACTGCATGGATGACAAAATCATGGAAGTTACATCATGGAGATCTTTCAAACAACCCTCCACTACCTATAATTTAGCATCTCCCAAGATCACTTGCAGGTGGGAGGGAATGTGACGAAAAGGAATAATAACTAGACTCTACTCGGAATGTAAATAGTTCCATCACCATTACCATTGGCCTGACTACCTCTATTGTTCTGCTAATTAGTGGTTTTAGCTACATGCCTAAGATATTCTCTGCTCTATGACTGGAGGAAAAAATGCCTACAACAAAACATCTTCAAATGTAGCCTACCAGAGAAACAGAATTTTACAGGACACTGTAGTGAAAAGTGATTTTTTCTGTTATGTACTTAATTTGTCCTAATTCTGACCCATGATTAATTTGAATTATTTGCCCAACCTCTTAAGATTATTGTGGAATTGTACTTTAGTTTCCTGACGGTTCCCTCTCTGGAATGACTTGATGTTGGTATGTGTCTCCCCAGAAAAAATTAATGGAACAATGCTTTATGTGACATGTCTCTTTTATTAGGAAAACATTGTGTTATTCTAAGGAAATCAAAATGCCTACATAGATCATCATCAACAAATTTCATAGACAAAGATATCCCTAGCATCATGAGTATATATTTTCTGCTGTTTGGAGAGCATTTTATTTTTCAGAATTTTATTTTGTTTTGATCAAAATCTAAATGGCAATTTGTTATAAGCACACTATGTCAGAAATATAAATGAACATACTGTTTCTTTCGATCATATCAGAATTTACTGAATAACAGTACATTCACCATGTATGGCAGGTTTGAAGAGGAAAAGAAATATGCATTTTATGTTACATTTTTGTGCGTGTCTGATGTTATTTTTATTATTGATTTTATACTTTAAGATGAAGTATTCACTTTATAATGGATTTATGAATACTTACTAAAATTTGTGCTCAAGAAGGAATCAAAACTAGGTGGTGAACAACAAAGACCTCAAAAGTATTTTGAGAAACAAGTAACACAGTTATTTAGTAGAACATCAGTTTGCAACTACCTTATTTGTTAAGGCCCCTGCAATAAATATATTTTTTAAAAGAATATCTTAACCCTTGTCTGTTTCTGCAAATATTCCTGCAAAAGGAATTTCCCCTTGGTGGTCTTAGGGCACTTAAACATCTGTGCTGATAAGCACATAGACTGAAACGTAAAACTACCAATGTTGTGATGGTTAAAGAATGATGCAAGGAGACCTGTAAAAGCTGCAAAGGACCTAAGCTAAGGGCTTGGGTCTTTGAGGATGAAGTTCCACTCAAGTTCGCCAGCATGAATAAACCTTCCAGATTTCTTCACGTGAGTCTCTTGCATTCCTTCTCCATGCATGGTGTGGTCTTGTGCCTCAGTTTCTGATAATAGTCTTACTGACATTAATTTGTCAAATTGGCAGTTCCAGCTAAATTGAACAAACATTGTATTATTCCATTATTAATACTGTAATTGTATATCAGACCATAACATATTAAATATATCTTTGCTTATGTAGAGTTATATATCTTGGTTATGAAATGACTATAAAGGGTCATAGAAATGTAAATGTAGCTACAGGGGAAACTGAAGAAGCTATGAGTGTCTTAGGTTTGGGAAGGGAGGTGTGGATTGAGTCTAATGACAAAAGGAAAGGAAAGGACCAGGTGCAAAGGAATGACCTGAGAGTCAACTGGATGACAGGAACAAAAGCTAACAAGAGGACAGCAGTTGAGAAGACTGTGTCAACGGCAGAGACCCTGCTGAGCTAAAGCCATAGGGACAATTGGAAGTTCTCAGCCTGCTGTCCTTGGTGTACACATTGTGCTTTCAGATGACAGATTGTTGAGCCTTTGTCTTTAGAGTCTATTCTGAGTAACAATCTTTTCTTCCAAAGATGTTAGGCAAAGGCCAGTATTCAATAAACCTCCTCCATCTTGGAAACCCTTAGTAGTGTACAGGCTACTTTGCCCAATCAGAGAAGCAAGGCATTCCTAACACATGACTCTGACATACCCTTCTCCTTCGTGCCATTTATGAATTAGCTAACCATGTCAGAGTGTGAGGTAGAGCTCCCACCTATGGAACGAGACACAGCCACCACCCTGCATTCGGATAAATGTAAGTGAACTTCCCACTCTAGTGTGCTTGCTTGCCCAATTTGCGTCTTTATGCAACCTTTTACAGAAGCCGAAAGTTGCCAAGTTACATTCACTTTGTTCAGATATGTCTTTGTTGGACACCAGGATCATTCTTTTCCATCAGATATGTCCATGTCTTTATGAGATCCAAGTGAGCAGTTACATCCTTTTTCAGTCTGATGTGTCCCATAACATTTTGGGTCAGGTTTCCCTGAAATAATATTAATATGCCAATGTGCCCCTGTAATCTCAGTCTGATAAATTTATAAGGTAACATTCTCTATACTTCTAGGAATAAGTCATTTATCTGTCTGTGATGTATGGATGGAGCCAGGTGGTAATTTTCACATAGCTACCCAAGCATACATACATCCTTCATCCCAAAAAACAAAAGATGGAATCAAAAGCTGCTTATAAAATGCAGTCTCTGGGAAAAGGCACAGTTTAATAAATACAAATTAATAATGGTTTCACAAATTATAGAGTAACTTAGATTAGGACAAAGCCTGTTCTCAACACAAAGAGATATTTCTCTTTAAAAAATGTAACACTGAGAACAAATGATAAATTCAAACAATACTTTCTGAGAATAGAGGTGGAAAATAATGACCACAATCATGGCAAAATGAAAAACAATGTTTTCTTTTCAAAAGAGACACAAAATTCACAAAAAGACTCACTGAAAATAGGCTATATAGGCTTTATATCAGGGCTGGGTTTTATCATTTTTCACTGTGGACCATTTCTTTGTGCGTTTCCACACTGCTTTTGTGCTCCGGAATACTGACCCCCATGAAATGCATCTACTGAGATCTCTTCCTGTGGTTTGGGTTGGAGTAAGCTGGAGAGAATCTGGGAAGAGTGGCAAGTAATATCTCCATTTCCTTGCTAGGCTGGGGCTTTAGCAGGGGCTGTTCTTTTGGAGATATCCATCTCCTGTAGCTACAGCCTTTTCTGACAGTTGCTGACTTCCTTTTCCTATGGCTTATGGCACGTGGAGAGAAGAACACCTTCCTTACTCATGACAGCTTCTGGGTAGGTCATTTCAGATGAACTGGTTTGCTGCTTATCTCGGCATAGACACCTTGTAAGTAGCTTCTTCCTTAAACTTCTTTCAATCAGTCCTTGAGTGCACCGTCTGTTTCAAGGTGATACATTGAAAATACAGTAAATTTAATTAACTTAAATTGAATAGAGGCCTGACTTTGTGGGAATGAGAGCTCTTTCACTGTAACTTCCTGATATTTATATTAAAAAATGTGTGACAAAGAGTTCCTGGAAAGAAAAAGCTGATTGACTGATTAGAACTTCAATGATGTGGAGAGACTTAAATATTGCATCTACATCCAAATTATCTTAAGGCATTTTATCCCCTTTGAGAGCAATTTATTCCCCTCCTGTATATATTTTGTGATCACTAGATAAGTCCTTTGGAATATATGAAAAGAACCTTCTAATTTCCACCAACCAAAGAGTTAAAAATGCTTCCAAATAAAGTCTAATGCCTATAGCAGAGTTTCACCCACTTTCTTTTATCTTTTCTACCTGATATGCCCATCAATGTATTTGAAGGTGCCTTGATTTATGATTTTCTTTGTTGTGTTACTATAAAAACTTCCTCAAACCATTATCACATTGGATCATGGAATCTGGAGTAACTGAAATCTGTGTTCTCAGGCCATGACCTGGAACACAAATTTGGCTTCAAAATAAACTATTTCTTATCCCCATTGGGGTCAGAGTGTTGTTTTGGGATGGGCATATATAAATTCAAAATGTTAGCATGTATACAGAAGAGTTAGCAAACCATATACATTCAACTTTAAAACATTTCACAAACTTTATGTATGACAAACTCAGCAGCACCCAAATAAGGAAACACCACATTTCTAAGTTTCCAGAAATTGCTTTGGTGCTCTTGTTAGTTGCTATCTCCCAGGTGTAATTTGTGTTCTTCCATCTAACCCCATTAACTGGTTTCCCTTCTTTCTGAGCTTTGGGTAATAGAATATACTCAACATATACACTTTAGTGAAAGTGTATGTTTTCTTTGCTTGATATTATGCTTCTGAGTACTGGGAATGAATTAATCACTCAGACATAGAGCGCTTATCTAACATGAATAAAACCCTGGGTCCTGGCTTCAGTACTTATCAATGTAAGACAAAACAAAGACTGATAGGGTATTTCTGAGATTAACACTTATTGTTCAGTATGCTTGCATTAATTCATTTTTATTATTCTGTAGTAGCTCAATGAAGTTTTCTGGGTTTTTAAAATAGTTTAATTGCTTGCATTTTGTGCAGGCGTGAATAACACTACTATGCTCATTACATACTTAAATTTTAGTAAATATGTAGTCTCTTATTCTTTGCTAAGTACTTCAGGTAGAACTTTAGCACTATTAGAAATGTTTATATTTAGCTTACAGATATATTATTAAAGAGTTTTTCCACTGTGTTATGCTAATTTAAACTCATAAAAACAAGGTATGTGCATCATTTACTCTAACCAGTATTTGGAATAGTTAGTCTATAATTAAGGCCCTATTTTTTGGAGATAATATAAGTTAATGTTTGAAGATTATCAGGAATGTGTTTAGAGTAAAAATATCCTTTAAATTTTTCTGTAGAAGATGTGACTACAGGAGGACAGTGTGGTTTGTGGTAGTATGCAAAATCTATCGGATCATATCATAGGTGATTCTTGAGGTGGGCTAAGAATAGAAATTCAATTCTAGGTTAGAAGTTGTTATGAAATGATAGCAAAGTAGCTATTATATAGCCTAACAATTTCTAATATAGGAGGTCAGATGGAAAGCACAGATGGAATTGGCATAGGTGGAGTGTCTGGGTTCAGCCACTTGCCAGGGGAGAAGGATATTTAGGAGCTGTTAAAACTGCATTATGTTCATCTATTTGGCCTTGTTGTATTGTGGTAATGGAGAAATGCCATGAGATTCTGGTATTCTGCTGAATCATTTATATTCTGCAGAGAACATCCACGGCCTGTTCTTATTTGTCAAGCCAGCCACCAGCTATCAGCTGCCAGGGGCTGTTTTGTTCTTTCTCAGCTCACCATTCTGGTAGAGAGAGTCCCAGGCACCATGATAGTAATATGTGTCATCCAGAACTACATTTTAAAAGTTATATTGACTGGAAGATTATTTAGAAAATATTGTTTGAAGCTGAACTGAAGTTAGTCTCTCTTACCACTTTTGTTTCGGTGGATTGTTGATTCATTTGATACTGCAGGAACTAGGAAGAATCATTTGAGACTCTGGACAAGGTTCATTAGTAAATTGTAATACCAGCAAAAACTGGTATTTTTGTGCGTGGAAATCAGAAGAAAACTTATCCAGAGCCAGGGGATTGCACTCAGGTCATCAGGCTTGGTGGCAAGCAATTTTACCTGCCAAGCCATGTTGCAGGCCTGCCATTTAACTTTCTGAAGAGGGAGAAGGAGAGTTTCTGGGTTCAGAATGTTGCAACAACTGATGCTGATAAAAAAAAATGAAATGAAATTATTGATAAATATCTAATGTTTAATGTGATCCATAAAGTATATTAATATTAAAACCAACAGAAATATCTAAAATGTAGTATATACACTTATGCTCAGAAATGCACTTATTGCCTTGAAAACTGCACTCCTTGAAATATTAGTTATGTTGTTGATTTTTGTTAGATACAAGTAGCTTAAAGGACTATATTTCTTTCATGATTAACTTGGTTTTAATTTTTATTTTGAAATAATGGTAAAAAATATATATGTATCTGGTGGATATATATATATATATACATATATATATATATATATATATATGCATCTGTAAAGAAAATTGTATAGAACTATGATATGCCCTAGTTATGTGTGGTGCTTTGTGGATAAAATTGTCTCCCCAAAATGTGTGGTGAATTCCTAGTACTAGTGACACTATTGATAGGAGATGAGCTCCTAAGGGCTTTGATGTAAGCATGTGTTTATTCTTTGATGTATTCCTCACAGGGCAATATTGAGAGCTGGGGTATAGTTGGAGGAAGTAGGGCACTGACTCATATCCTGGAAAGATAGACTTTGCAACAGGCCCGTCTCTTCTTTCTGCTTCCTGGCTGCCCCGAATTGAACAGCCTCCTCCTACACATGTTCCCACCATCATGATGTTATACTTGAAACTAAGAGGAATAATTAATCTTTCCTCCTTTAAAATTGTTTTTTTTTCAGGTATTTGTCACAATGACAGAAAGCTAATACATGGTGAATCCTTCCATGGTAACTAATTGCATGACTTATTACCATAGCATAGTCAGGAAATTGATACTGATACAATCTGCTGGCTTCAGATGTCATCTGTTCTACTTACATCATTTGTGTGTGCCTGTATTTAGATCGTCACCATTTTATCACCTGTGGAGATTTATGTTACCATCACCATAGTCAACATTCAGTATTCTGTGTGTTTCCATTTTATGGTCACTATCATTTCATCCTCTGGCACTCCTTGCAGCCATGGAACTATAAAGTGTACAGTCTTAGATGTTTTCATTAAATATGAGTTCTTTTGTTTTGCAATCCATCCAGTCTGTGGTACATATGTTAATAGTTTGTGAATGTCTTGTGCATGCTATCTCAACTGCTGTTAGTTTATATATGCAACTGCCTTTTTGTGTCTGGAATACCATTTCCTTGCATTCATCAGCCATCTCTGGATCTTACAATCTTTCTGCCCTGCCTCTTGCACAACCATACCTCAGCCTTGGGAGCAGGGTTTTTATATAGATGTCCTAAAGGAGTTTAGATGTCTGCACAGTGTCCAGTTCTGGGTCGCTGTGTTGCCATCTAGTGCAAAAAGAGCTTCTTTTGTGAGGTTTGAAAGATGCAACAATCTGTAGATATCCTAAGAAGTCATTAGGAGTCAGTTTAATACTGTGTTCATTTAGCAGAATAATAGTTTCAGGTTCCACCATAGGTCTTGTGACCCGTCTAGCCACAGGAGCCACATGATCCTCTTGTTAGATGCAGACAGGGTTTTCAATATATCCAAAATTCTTTCATTATTAAAGTCCTGAAGTGTCTAGGAATATAGGGGACATGTTTGAGCATAATAAAGGCAATATGCAACAAGTTCACAGCCAACATCATTCAAAATAGAGAAACTCAAAGCATTTCCACTAAAATCAGGAACAAGACCAAAAATTCTATTCTCTCCCCTCCTGTTCAACATAGTGCTCAAAGCTTGACCAAGAGCTATAAAACAAGAGAAGGAAATAAAGGCGATACAAAGAGGAAAGAAAGAAGTCAAAATAATCCCCATTTGCAAATAATATGAATTTATTTACAAAAGACCCCAAGGACTCCACCAGAAAATGCCTAAACCTGAGTAATAGGGTAAAAAGGTAAGTAAATCAGTAAACATCCTATATACTAATGACAAGCTTACCAAAGAAGAGATCAGGGAAATGCTCCGTTCATAAAAGACTAGCATGCACAAAACTCATAGCAACTCAGCCAGAAAAAAACCAGCATAGAAGTGGGGAAGTGGGCTGCAAGCCCCAACCCTGGACAGGGAACTATTTTTTGTAGCCATTCACTGTAAAGTGGTGCTTATCCTTGAAGGTAAGATGAGTGTCTTCTAGACACTAAGAAGATAGATTTTGTTTCTTAATCCATTCAGCTAGACTGAGCATTTTGATTGGGCAGGTGAGATCATAGATTTTTTTTAATGCTTTTTGGAAAAGTATGTATTGGTTACTGTCATTTTTTTGTGTGTGTTCTTAGTCCCATTTTGTTTTTGTGATTAAAACTTTATTTTCTTTCATGATTATAAATCTGTTTTTGTTCTGTAGCCTCTCGGTCATTCCTTTTCGGTCCTTTGTGTTGCTGTGAGTATTCTCTGTAGTGCTGGCTTTGACCCACATGGATTCTTTTAGCCTCATTATATTGTGGAATATTTTTTTCTCTTCTAACTATGATACTGTGATAGACAGTTTTTCTAGATAGAGTAGTCTATGTTGGCCTCTGTGGTCATTTGGAATTGAAACGCATTACTCCAAATTCCTCCAGCTTTTAATGTTTGCATGGAAAAGTAAACTTTTATTTTGATGGATTTTCCTTTGTATATATTGTTGTTTTCCTCTTGCAACTTTCAGTACCATTTCTTTGTTCTATATTTAGTGGGTTTTTTTTTTGTTTGTTTGTTTTTGTTTTGTTTTGTTTTTTTCTATCATATGCCCCAGGGAGTTTCTTTTCTAGTCCTGTCTACTTGGTGTTCTGTGTGCTTCTCCTATCTGTATGGGTATAACCTCTTTAGTTTAGGGACATTTTCTTGTATAATCCTGTTTAAGATCTGGTTAATGATATTGACCTGAGATTCCTATCCTTCCACTAGGCATATAATCCCTAAATTTTGTCTCATCGTAATGTCCCACAGATCCTGCACATTCAGTTCCTGTGTTTAAAAATAAAATCGTATTCATTGCTTGAAGAGTCCAATTATTCCACTTTATTTCTAGTCTTGATATTCTGTTTGTATTTGATTCATCTGCTGCTGAGACTCTCCTGTTGTTTCAGATTGTCTTAATGAGATTTTCAAATTCATCTTCATCTTGGCTTGGATTTTCTTCAGTATTTCTCTTTTTTGAATAAACTTCTCAAATTCTGAAGTGTCTTTTTCATTTCGTCGACTTATTTGTATTTTCTTTAGCTTCAGTCAGGAGTTTATTACTATCCTTTTTGAATTTTCTGTGTTTTGTATGTATTTCTTAAACTCCTTGATCATGTTTATTATTGTTCTTTTAATCTCTGTGCCCTAGCACTCCTCCAGGTAGTTCTCATTGTAGAGCACTTCTATCGGACTGTTGGGATTTGGGGAAAACATAAAATCTTTTGTTGTTTGTGTGTATGATATCAGTTTTCAGCCTGCCTTTGTTCAGCTGAAGTTCATTCTGTTTCTTTTTTTTTTCCCCCCTTTGGTTTTGTTGTTGTTGAAGCTTGGACAGTTTCACCAACTGGTTCTAGGCTGGTCAGGTATATGAGGTAAGCAATCACAGCTGGGGCTGAGGCTGTAATTGTAGAGATGACAATGGGACATCCTGGTTCTAGCTCATTTGCTTGCTAATCTGGAGCTGGAGCAGAGCTTTGCACGTCTAGTTGGGACCTCATTAGTAACATGTTTCTAGCCTAGTCCTGGAGTTGAAATGTGGTGACAGATTGTTTTGGTTTCTCACTAGCTCAGCAGGGTGTTCCAGAGCCCACAAGCAACGAGTTCTGGACCAAATCCCAAATGGAGAAGAAGAGGCCGAGGTGGGTGGGTTCTTACTAGCTTGGCAGATTAAATGGGAGCTCATGAGCCTAGTCCCAGCCGGGATATTTTCCAGTTTTTGTAGTGTGCAGTTTTCTCTGAATTTCATAATTCCTTATGAGAATTCTACTGCCATTCTTACCTGTTTCTTCTATGTATGGAATGCATAACCATATCTACTAAACGTTTGTAAAAGTTTGTTTTTATTAATTTTTCTTCAGCTTTATTTATGTAGCTTGATTGTCTTTGATTTTTGTTTTCCTCTTAAAGTTGATAATCACAATTTTTGTGACCTTATATTTTTAATGTAACTATGATAAAAATTGGTCATAATTTTTTCTAATATGTTTATTATTTTACTACGTTATTTTATGTGTATGAGCATATTGCCTGCATATACATAAGTACACCCATGTCATGCAATGTTCAGAAGAGGACATCGGATTCCCCTGGAATTGTAGTTATGGACAGTTGTTATCTGCCATGTGGGTGCTGGGAATCAAACTCCAGTCCTCTGCCAGAGCAATCAGTGCTTCTAGCCTCTGAGCCATCTCTCCAGCCCCTCAAATATATTTTTATGTCCTTTATTCTGTTTCTTCAATATCTACGTGATGCATATACACAGTGCTTCATATTTACATCACAGTGTACTGATTCTTTCTCTTCTATCCTTTACTATTATCATCTTTCCTTGTTTCTCAGGCTAGCCTCAGACTATCTATATAGTTGAAGATTACCTTGAACTCTGGATCCTTCTGCCTCCAACTCCGATGTGTTTTACAAGCATGTGTCATCATGTTCAGTTTTATGTGGTGCTAGTATCAAACCCAGAGTTTTGTGTACATTATATAAGCACGCTACCAGCTGAGCTACGTCACCTGTTTCCTCTGATTGATTTCTTTTGTAGGATCTTTATTTTCACATTTCCTTGGGAGTCTTCGTCACTTTTTAAGACACATTTAATTTGTTAGCATTCCTTTGTACCTATATATGTGTCTTTAAGTTGCTAATGGTATCTACTGCAGTTTTTAATATATTGCCATCCCATGAGATTCTTTTTTCTTATTAATTACATTTCTGATCTCTAGTATAATTCTAGGATTCTAAAAATCTTCTGCTTGTTCCCTAATTTTAGTCATCTGTTCCTCTATATTCTTGACACAGGATTTATACTTATAATCATTGCTAAATCTGTGATTTCTATTTTTTTCTGAATCAGAATCTGTTGACAAATTTTCCTTCTGGTTATTTGCCATAATTTTTGGTTCATGAATGAATAGCTTACTATTCATTCTTTTATGTGTATTGAATTAATTTTACCTTATTGAACTACAACATATTTCCCTCCTATAAATCCTGTTGGTCTTCATCTTATACACAGAATAACTATTTTAGCATTTGTTTTTTATTTTGTAGGAATATGTCACAATATTGACATAATCAAACTAATGCCTGTTTTTTTTTCTCCCTAACCTCATAATGAAAAAGTTATAATGTAAACAAGCTTAGTGAGCTATTTTCTCCTCTTGTGACTTGGACACCTGACCTTAATCTCTCAGGACCCTGCCTTCCCTATACTCTAGATAGTGAATCAATGTTGGTATACAAAACTAACCTATCAAACACTCAAAGGGAGAGTTTTCTGATTGAAAATAGTGAGAAAAACAGGGAAGTCTGTTTGTGATTATGTGAATTTTTAGAGTTGAGATCAAAGGACAAAAGTCTCTGTTAATCTCGGGGTGGATCCCAGCTTCTATTTCCACAATTCAGGTGGAGCACTGTTTCCATAAAAGAAAGAGTGAGGCCTGGCTTGAGAGCACAGTTCCTAGAGACATCTGAAGGAACAGGTGCTCAGCAGTTCAGGGCCACTCTCTTCTTAGAACCTAATGCTAACGGTCAGGTTGATTCTTCATTCAGCCATAAATGTAATGTTGCTGAGAAATGTCCCAATATTATGAAGCCCATAAGCCAACACAAATAAAAGTGAATTTAGGAAAAGCAGCCATTAAGTCACTGCTGTAACAGAAGCAAAGGGTTTGAAATCAGACAACATATATTTCAATCTGAATTCTACTTTACTATGTTTTTGACTTTGGACAAGTTACCAAACATTTCTTTTTTCAGTTTCTTCATCTATAAAATGGGAAAACAACTGAATAAGCTTGATGAAGAAAATAATTAGAGTTCTAGCCAAACTAAAAAACTAATGCTTATGGAAACTATGTCTAAAACTCCCTTACATACAAATCTTCATATAGGACAAAATAGCAGAGGAATCAAGCCTTTATTTATAGTCTTAAAACATTGCTCAGTAAATGGTTTACAAATGATCATTGACTTTAAGTTAGTCAGGACTCAAAAATATGTAGCAAAAAGGATAGTTTTAAAATCGCCTTCATTTGGATCATGATCTAGTTTAAATATCCAGAATTGTATATATGAGAGATTTTCATTAACTCTTTAATGAAAGAACATCATGAACATCACTATCAGTCTTACTGAAACTTGTCTGAATGGCAAATATGAGCTAGTAGTGAGCTAAGGCTTCCCTTTAATTCTGGGCTATGTAGAACCTACCGAAGAAAATTTATACTTTGTATTTATATTTTTTCCAAATAAAACCTTTGAAAATTTATTTTAGCTATAATATGATATAAACATTAAAATCATGCAATATCTGTAATTTTACTTTGGATAACTTTTTGTTTATAATTGTGGATTGCAAAATATGCTGTTTATCAACCTGAATGTCAGATGAGTCACAAAGACTGTCCTCAGACAATGTTATTATTAATTCATGAATCATTCAACTCTTTTCTCGAGTGAATATCTTTATTTTTTATTTGCACTATTAGAAAATGTTTGAAAGTAAGAATAGGGACTATTGTCAGAAACTCTTTTTCAGTTGCCATCTTTGTAATTTGAAATTTTATGGAATGTTTACTATTAATTTAGCTGTGTAGTAATTCCTTTCTACTGTGAAAAATAACAGAATTACAAATTTAACAGGCAATTATTTTCTTGTCACTTGCATATCTTATTTATCCATTTGAAATATTAATTTTGTTCATGATAATATTCATATTTCTGAATTCATTTTTCACTCAGATGCTATAAGAGTTTATAAAAAATTATAAGCTAGGTACAATTCAGAGCTCTCTTTTCCTTTATACATGTCATAATTCTCTCATGGATACTTGGGCTTTCATTGATGGCTGCAGTCTGGATTCCATGCTGTGTACTTTCATCAGTTTAGTCTACATGTGGAACAAGTGTGGCTGAAAATTTTGTGAGAAAAATAAATAACCCTTGGACTCTAAGCATCACTTTGTTTCACAAAACATCTACATATTAAATTATTATTGGGGTTAAGGGGAATAAAACCTAAATGGAGTTACTAAATTTAAGCAGATTTATTTTAAATTATGGTAAAATAGAGGTATTCTAAGAATTAAATGGAATATTAATCAAAGATATAAGCACTCCAAAAAATTGTCCCCAAATGGGTTTATCTTATTTATAGGGTATACTGTCTAATCTCTTAATGGTTGCAATCTAATCTCAGATGTATAAGTCTCTACTGTCCATCTAGAAAAATATACTACCTACCCATACAGGCTGATTTCCTCCATGCTCCATAGTTCATTTTGAACAAGAACATCACATTGGTGAGATAATGATGGGATACAACTATGTCTATATGCCACATATAACTATATTACTAATGCATTAATGCCACTAGATACTAACAGTAGGAAAACAAAAGAGATTGTATTAATTAAATTTACATCACTATAACAAAACTCCTGACAGGACTAATCTTAGGGAGGTAGCTGTAATTTTGAGTCACAGTTTCAGATCATCCAGGCATAAAGTAACTCAATTTACTTCATGTGGCTAGAAAGCAGAGTGAGATAAGAAGTAGACAGAGGACCTTCTAAAGTTTCCATAAACTTCCAGCGGAGGAAGAGGAAGCATTCAAAACATGAGCTTGTGGGGACATTTTCCATTCATTCCATAGTGAAACCTAGACTCCAGGTATTTCTTGTGAATCTCAGTAATTTGCACAGGGGAAACTGAAGTAAGATTCAGAACTCCTAGAGGTCCTCACATCTCAGTCTAGAAAATAACTTATCCAAAATTCCTTAAATAGGACAATATTTTTTAATAGATACTTCCTGCAAAGGAGACTACAGTTACAATGGCTTATCTTCCTGTACCTAATAGGTACAAAAGCCACTGGAAAATAAATGAAAACATAGTGTAGTGAGATTCTTAGATAATTTATAATATGGTACTATTTTAATTTTATTCAAAAATATATATTGCCAACTCTGAAGTGTTAAAATAATTGCAGGGGTCAGCAACACAGCTCAGTAGGTACAAGTTTTTGCTACCAAATCAGATGGCCTGAGTTTGATTCCTTATACCCACATAATGGTAGGGAAGACTCAACTCTCTCAAGTCCATGGGTCGTGGCATGCACATGCCTATACACACAGAGGGGGGAGAGGTATTAAAAAATTAGAAAATTAGTTGTGAGATTTAGCTAATGACTAATAGTGAAGAAAACTTGGAATAATAAACTGTATAGTCTTAATATAAACATAGAGAAGAAAGAAAGGGAAAAAAGGATAAGGTTACTGGGGCTTAGTCAAAAACACCCCAGGTTCTTATATATGATAGACAAATGCTTTTCCACTGAGCTATATACCTAGCAAGATTTTCTTTTGAGGCTGAATATCAGTTTATTATGTCTATATGCTACTTTGTAATATTTTTAATTATTTTTATTTTATGCATATGAGTGCATTGCCTGCATGTATTGTAAGTGCACCCATGTCCTGCAGTGCCCACAGAGGTCAGAAGAGGGTGTTGGATCATCTGGAACTGGAATCATCAACAGTCTTTAGTTGCCATGCTGGTGCTGGGAAGTGAACCTAGGTCCTCTGCAAGAGCAGCCAGTGCTCTTAACCCCTGAGCCATCTCTCCAGCCTTATATGCCACTTTCTTTTTCCATCCATCAACTAATGGACAATTAGGTCAATTCCATATATTAGCTAATTTAAATAATGATGAAATTAGTATGGAAGTCTCTCTGTTTTCTACACAATGATTTGAATTCTTTGAAATATATAACATATAGTGGGATTGCTACTTCTGATGGCAGGTTAAATTTTTTTTTAAGAAAACTTTGTGTTGCTTTATATAACACCGACCTTAGTAATTTACATTCCGGCCAACTGTGTCTGAAGATGACCTTCTCTCTACAGTTTACCAATACTGATTATCTTTCAACTTCTTTGAGGATGATTATTTTAGAGGATGTGAAATAGTATATTGTTATTTAATCTTTATTTCATTAATAATTAGTGATGTTGAAAATTTATAATGTGTCTATTGGCTGTTTTTCTTATTTTGAAAAATGTCTGCTCAGGTTATTTGTCCACTTTTAAAATATTTTATTTATTATTTTAATTTTATCTGTTTGAGTATACTGCCTTCATGTATGTAAGTGCACCCATGTCATACAATGCCTGTGTGGGAAGAGGGCATCAGATACCCCTAGAACTGGAGTTACAACAGTTACTAACTGCCACTTTGGTACTAAGAATCAAACCTGGTCCTCTGCAAGAGCAGCCAGTGCTCTTAACCGCTGAGCCGTCTCTCCAGTCCCTAGGTCATCTGCCTGCCCACTGTTAAAATAGATCATTTGTTTCCTTGGAACTGAGTTGTTTTGGATATTAATATCTTATACTAAAAAACCTCTCAAAACTATAACTCAAAATTGTAGGAGGAATTTTAACGAATCAATCACTATATAATAGTAAAAATAAAATCACGCCAAATTGAGCCTGTCAAAAATACGGCTTATATCCGCAATGCAGAGTTGCATGCCATTATACATTTCAATAATTTATAGGCTTATAAAGAAAACCCATATGATTTATTGCTACTGAGAAAAAAAAGCCTCATCCTATGAACTGCTCCCAGAATTCCTGGGAAGCCTCCAGAATCAGCTCAGACTGCAGGCATCTGTCAGAGAGCAGAATCACAGTCCTTTCATAGTGAATCTCTTCCTCTTGATATTGCATAGAAGAAAACCAAAATAAACCCTCTAGTTTCACTTTCTCTTGGATGATATAAAGATTATAAATTTTGAAGGTCACACAAGCATCAAACAGGTTAATTTCACAGTAGTACTGTAGATACCACTGTTCTATGTGGACTGTAATAACAGGTGCTTAATATACTTTGCAGGAACCTCAAGAAAATTTTGTTGTAAACAGTGACACTTCACTCGGGTTGACAGATATCTGATAGCTAATCAGGACAAAAATGAAAGCATTTACAACTTTCTTCATATTGTGACTGTCATTTTTGATCCCTTGACTGTTTTAGTGAAATTTTATTAAGCTTTACATATAGATAATTTTGGTTATTGGGAACATTATTTTTGTCTGAAGTTGGCTTAGACAAGCTTATTTCCTCTCCCTCCACTTCAGGGATTAAGTCATCTTCCATGTCCAGGACTAGAAACAGCAGGCAATAAAGGAATGAAAAGCAGTGGTACTCGAGTCCCTAGAAGACCTCCAACTCTTCCCCCAAGAGACAAGAAGCATTCCTTCATTAGCCTGTCTTTCTACCTCATTTTTCTACCCTTTTCTATAGCTATTTAACTCCTGTGGAATTGAGATCATTAGCGAGCAAAGCTCTCTCTTCTCTGTCTTTTAGTCACTGAACAAAGCCTTTAAAAAAAAATCCCCAATACTTGTCTCTCAGACACTGGTTATAATGTGTGATGAGATTTGCAGACCTAGGTTCAGTAATGGTCTCTGTAGATGAAATTGGTGAAATTCAACATGTACTCATCACAAAACTAGGAATGAAAGAACATTTGAATCTGATGCAGGAGTACTTAAAACTAGACCTTCTGTCATTCTCCAGGATAAAAGATAGTGTGCTTTTTTTCCCCTCTAAAGTTGGCAATAGGACACAAACATTTAATCTCATTAAATCTTACTGAAGTTTTCTGCAGTATTCTTTGACCGATAGACATATTTAATTAACATAAAGATGGGACAGGAAGAAATAAGTTCTCTTTATTCTCAGACATTATTGTCACCTATGCAAAAACTAAGTTTTCAGTATACAAAAATAAAAGTAAATTTTATTACAACAAGAAATTGGAAATTGAAAACAGCACTTTTATTAATAGTAAGACATGAAATATTTAAGACTGGAGTTTTAAAAATCTTGTTCAAGAGCTGTGCTGTGCACTGAATTCTACATTAGCCTTGTGAGGAGAATTTAAATTAATAGAATTATGTATTATTCCTATAGATTGGAAGATGTAACATTTAAAAATTTTTTTCATTTCTTTACTAATTATATGTGTGTGTGTCATATGTGTGTGTGTCATAGCTCATGTGTGGTGGTGGAACGACAATTTTCTGTAGTTGGCTCTCTTTTTTTACTATATGGTTTCTGAAGGCAAATTCAAACCTGACAGATAGTGTCCCTACCCACTAAGCAATCTTACCTACCCAGACATAATATTTTTAAACTATCTTTCACCTCAAATTTATTGGAATCAATATGGTCCCAATAAAAATATAAGCAGAATGTTTTAATAGACATTACAAGATAAATTTATATGGAAATGTAAACTATTAAGAATACTAAAAAGTTTGAAATACAATAAAATTTATGATTTATAGTTCTTGACCTCAAAAATTAGGATAACTATATAGAAGCTCAAGAAAACATACTATTGACATAAAGGCAGGGAATTAACTCAAACAGTAGAGAATTTATTATGACACAAATCTTGATGGGCAACTTGATGGTATTTAGACATCTCTGGATATATTGTGAGTGTATATTACTGAGCAGAGAGTCCCACCCTGAATAGGGGATGTCTTGGACTGAAAACAAAGAAGATGAAAGCTGAATCTCTCTCTTCTCTCTTCTCTCTCTCTCTCTCTCTCTCTCTCTCTCTGTCTTTCTGTCTCTCTTCCCTTCCTGGCTGCACACACAGTATAACCGGCTACACTTGAGAACACTTCTGTTACACTGTTTCTGTCAAGGTGAACTGTACCCTCTAACTGTGAGTCAAATAAACCCTTCCTCCCCTAAGGTGCTTTTGTCAGCTAATTTGAATTAATTTTTATAAAAATAAAATAATTGAACAAGGGAAACAAGTGATTCTGGAAAAACATAACGTTTACAAACAAAACCATTTAATTGGTACATAAAATTGAAAATATGACTTTTCATTTAACAGACATTTTAGGAGCAAACAAATTATGAAAGCAAATATTAGAAAAAAATCAATAAGGTGGAAATCCTTGGAATCAACAATATTTGCATTTCAAAATGTACTGCTAAGATTACAAAATGGGAAGAAATATTTCCAACCTATATCTAGTAATTTATATTTAGAATATATACTCTTACAACGCAACAATAAATATGCAAACAGCTTAATTTAAAAACAGAAAGTAGTAGATCTTTAAGACCTGTGGGTGATAGTAAGTACATAAAATATTTAGCACCTTCATTTTTCAGAAATGCACAAAAAATACTGTTTACAACTACACATTCAGTGAAAGGGCTAATAGACAGACCACCAGCCTGTTTGGTTTGAATGAGATGCCTCTGCAACAGCCGTGTGCTGGTGCTGTAAACACAAAGTTGCCACATCATTCTGAAAAGTATTGTTGATTTTCTTAAAATATTATGCATATCACTATAATATTACGATGCAGTGACACATTATGGTGTTGTTTAAATGGACAGCCTGACATCCGTTTTAGCCCAGAGGGACCCAAATTACTTTGAGTAACCATTTCTTTTACTTTCTCTCAGAACTATGCTCACAGGAACAAGGGCTTGTTACTTTTGTTTTTTATTTATTTATTTATTTATTTATTTGTTTATTTATTTTATACTGAAACAGTGTATTGAGCATGAGATAAGAAGTAAAAATGGACATTTATCTTAGCAAAGGATTTTTTCCTTCTGACCACTACTGACCTAGGATAGCATGCATACAACTACAAATAATCTCATCCCATCTGTAGTTTACAAAACAAAGTGGGTAATTATCTCATAATTTTCAATGAGATAAGTGTTAGTTCCAGTGTTACTTTGATAGGTAAAACACACACACGCACACACACACACACACACACACACACACACACACACCCCACACTTTCCTCGGACAAGGGTAAGGAAGGGACATAAGTATGTTTAGGTCACATGTGAACTTGTCTACATAATAAACGAATAAGATTAAAATTTTGGTTGAAAGGTTATATAAATGTTCAGTATAAGTATTGTAAGTCTTTACTGTATATCCCTAGGACAGAACATAGCACATTCCTCAACTTTGATCTAAAGGAAAGAAATGTCTACACAATGACCAGCACCTAAACCTTATAGCAGTTTTATTTGTAATACTCAAAACGTGGAATCAACTAGCAATGTCCATTAAGAGAAGTTAGATGAACAGTGTATAGTATATCCATAAACTGGAACACTACTAAAAGATTAAAGATAAAACAGCTTACATATGCAAAATATGAATCAATCTTGGCATGCTTATTAATGAAGGCATAATGTAAGAGAAAATGTACATATTGTGATTCCAATCATATCAGTTCTTAAAATCTATGTGATTTATGTTGTAAAACAGCAGTTCATTCTTGTGCTTAAGTGGAGAGATACTAATTGAGAAGGGTGTTACTAAGGGACATGAGAAAACTCTTGATTCTAATGGAAATGTTTGTTATCATGATTTCAGAGGTGACTTAATGGGTGTATATATTTTTGCAGAATATCTGGTTGAATACTTTAAATGAATTTAGTTATAACCATGTCAATTATATATTAGCAAAGCTGCCTACCTTATGTCATTTTATTTGTAGCCACAGTGTGTGTATGGGTCAATACAGAAAAGTGACATCATTATCATATAACATTTTCATTCATTAACATGAGACATCTCATCACATTTTCTTAATATATTCCAGTGAGCTCTTTATACATGTTTCATGCATGATGTAAACATATTTTCGTCCATTTATTTTTAGATAGTTTATGATTTTGAATGAATATTAAATGATCACACAAAGAGATGAATGTTACAACAAGTGATATAAATTACTATTTCAATTTTTATAGTATTTGTATGAGTCAATCATTAGGAAATGGTGTGGGAGAATATTGCTTCCATGGAAGCTAGCTTTGTGATAGAAAATTGTGGGTTTGGAGTAAGTAGTATTGTGATTAGATTGATTGGTTAGCAAAGACATTTCCCCAAATCCTTACTTAATAGGTTTCATTTCATGAATCTTTAGTTTGCTTTGTTTGGGGCTTTTATTTTTGACCGATCCCAGTTGGCCTTATTTGTTTATTCTTTGATTTGTACTTTACTAGACAGACTCCCTCCCCACCCTGGAATTGACATGTAGACTAGACTAGCTGGCCAGAGAGTCCTGGGAATCCACTTGTCTCCAACATGCAAGGGCTGTGGTTACAAGCACATATCAACATCACAGGCTTTTTCTGGTTTTTAATGTGGGCCCTGGATATTGAACTAAGGCTTCATGCCATCACAGCAGTTACTTTATTGATTGAAATATCTCTCTAGCCACATAGAGATTTTTTTAAAAAGATGTTTATTTCGTTCTTTGTGACTAAAGTCAGAAAAAAGAATCCAAGGTTCTTACTTATTTGGCACAGCATCCTATACAATCTGGCCAGCAGTTTTCTCTGTGACCTCTTCTTTCATATTGACACTCTTCACCCATGATCTCCCAAGTTTGTGTTCTTAGGGTTCCTCACAGATGTCACACATGCCCCAGGCCCAGCTGTGCCCTTGCTACTCTCCACGCCCACTTCACTAGTGGCCTCACGTATCTACAGACATCACTCTCACAGCCTTTAAGTTATTCTTTGCAAGAGCTGAATTTCTGTGAGTTGTCTATCATTAGTAAAATCTTCTTGCAGAAGTCTTCAAGATTAATCAGCATCTACATATATTAAATTGTACCTTTAAGATTATTAAATATTTTAGTATTATTACTGGTCTTTGGTCACTTTATCTGGAAGACTCTCTTTGTTTCTCTTTTACAAGATAGTGATTACACCTAAGGTCTTTTCTCAGATCTATTTCTTCCCCATACGAAGAAGTAAAAGTTTGCAGTCACAGCACACTACCAAAGTTCTTTGAAATAAAAGTAATACCCTACACAGCACATTAAAAAAAGACTCCCCACAAAGGGTTGAGGCTAGAGCTGGAACACTGTTTATCACTTGGAAAATCTTTACTATTCTATAAGGTAGAATGTGGGACAAGACTGGGCTTCCCACAGGATACTGTTTTGGTTGGCTCACTCATTTGAAAGCAAGAACCTGATTGGGTAAAATAAGCATGGGAAGTCTGAAAATCCTTCCAGTCACAACCTGCAGATGGGAAAGAAAAATATCCCCACAAAAGGGCCAACTTTGGACCTAGAAGTGGACCATCCCTCATGAAAGAGAAAGTAATAAGAGCTTAGCTCAATCTAGTATGGGCCTTCTTCCTCTGAGGATCTTCCTACTTTAGAACTATCTCCTACTCTCCTTCATTCACCGCTCTCAGAGGTCTCTGGAACTGCTGCTGGGTACCAGGCCATCCTTCTTTTTGGCTGCTCCCTGATGAACTGGGTTGTAGATAATGGGAGCATTCAGGGTGTCTCGTGGAGAGGAATACCTAGGAGACTGTGACTAAAAACTTGCTCCGGGGTTGATTGTTGCTGTATACATCTGGTTGTCCAAGAAGCCTTTCTAAAGGCTTGCTCCCAGATGGTTTGCTTTAGCATTGGAGCATTTGGAAGCTTATGGGATGAAAGCTGCCACAGTACTTAAGGTAGCCTCAATAAATGAAGATTGTCCCCAAGAGAAGGAATACAGAACCAACTAGGGCAGTGAGGAGAATTTTACCTGTTCAGGCTTTGAGGGAGTCAGAATTTTTGGGCAAGAGTAGTCATCCAAATCAGTCAAAAGATCCTCAACAGACTTTGTCATATTCATATTTTCCTTAATAGGTTTTGTTCTTCTTGGTTTAATATTTCCTCTAGGTGGTAAATTACTGCCTCTTAGTCTGTCATTATTTTAAAGAGCTTATCATTTTCCTTTTAAATCTTTTTAAAACAGGTCAAATTATTTCAGAGATTCTGACCTCATGAAGAGCAAAGATTATTAAGGTTACCTTGAGAATTTACTCTACATTCCAGTTAATGTAAGTTTGATTTAGGGTTGGGAATTTCAGGGCCAATACAGTGTGGTTAGTTCACCATATCCAGGTTTTATTTGACTCTTGTAAAGGTTTTACATTCAAAATCAGTTAGCAACATCCTTTCATTTGTAATTCCTTCCCAGCAAACCCTTGGTCCTTATACTATACATTATACTTACTCGCGGTGGAAACCAAAGCCCTAGTTTGGATTACATCTGGATTCCATTGATTTTGAGGGCAGAATCAGACATTATGATCAGTTCAGCAAGTGGAGAGACAAAGTTCCAGTGGTTTTGATCTTTTAGTATGGTTCATTGGTGGCCGATAGTACTATACTGGTGCCATTGAGTATAGTTATGAGTCCCACAAGTTTTGCTATGAAGTGTGGAATTGCTTCATTGAGTCTTGGGACTCAGGGTAACATAGTGCAGGTGTCCTGGGAGCAAGTGGCCTTAGAAATGTCCCAGTGGGGAGGGGCGCTAAAAAGCTCAAATATAGTTTTAAAATTTGCTTTGTCATTTGAAAATGAAGGTCAGTGGCACACAGCTAAATCAAATTCTATTTAAATCAATGCACTCAACAGTATTAGTAGGGATCAGGCAAGGCCCTTTCCCAAATAGCTACAGAATAGTGTTCAGAGAGAATATCGATGTGAGACTGCATGCATCCCTGAAAGACTTTATTCTGATTTGTTATCACTCCCCATTCCTTTCCTTCAGCTGGAAAGTTAGGCCCACTCAATGGCCTAACTTTGAGATAAATCCCTTTTCTCTAGATTGTTTTTCTTTATTTTGGGCCCATTCTTTGTGCCCTGAAATCCCCATTCATGTTCTGATATCCCATAACAGATCTCAAAATTTCAGGGATAGCCTTGTCTTGTGTTTGGTGGGGTAGTTTTGAGAGAGTCACCATGGAATTTGTTCTCTAGGAAAGGAGGTGTTTGAGGAACAGTTGGAATACATATTGTTAATCAAGAAATGGAAAGTAACCCATTATAGGTTTAGATTTGTAGAAATCACCTCCAAATTAGCTGTGGTCTTGGTTTTCTATTGGCACTCACAGATTTGTCCCTGCCATTAAAATAGGGAGGGTAGAACCACCAAGTTCCCCATGAAATTCAGGATCTTTAACAGGGAGTTCTAGGAGTAATCCGCTTAGAGGGCAAGTCTCTTTTAGAATGTGTTGATGACAAAGTGAACTCCAGTTTTGAAAAATGTATGTGATAAAGGGGGCATGAGGAAAGTGAGTAGAGTCTAAAAGTCTATGTGGATCTCCAGCCAGCAATAAGTCAATCAGTGTGGCATGCAGTGTCTCTGATCCTGATGTCTAAAGGAAAGGATTCCCAGAAAATTACCAGATCAATATAATTTTAAAAAGTATTCTGGGTATTCTAGTATGAATTAAGACCATTCAACAATGGGGTGTCATCTATGGATTTATATTCCTCTCTGGCCATTCCTCTTGATACTTCACATCCCACTTTAGTGGTGGCAGTGAAAACACTGTCAGAACCAGCAAGGGTAAATGGGTTCATGCTATGATTAAGGAGTATGGAAACCTGCTAAGGGGGACATTGAATCATGGTCAAGGGTCCTGGGTCCCTAGGAAAAGAACCACCTGGAAGAAAAGGCACTAGATAGTAATTTGATGTAGACATCTTATGAAGAGGAAGAAGAACATAATTAACTCTATTAGAAGGCTGAGCCCCATGCATCGTAGACATGTTCTAGGTAGGAGAGAGACTTACCTAAGTTTGAGGAATATTGATACTTATCTGAGTTTGGGGGTTATGTACCCCAAATATTCTCGAGTCCTCCAAAGATTCACAGATGTAGTGGATCTCAGCAATAGACTGGAGCCCTGTAGTCTCTCCAGATGGTTTTGATGAGGTCCAGGGTTTGATATGGATGTGATGGATCCAGGCATCACAACTACTTACACTGCTGCTGTAGTGGAAACGACGATGGACTCTGAACTCTCCCGTAGGGGTGGGATCAGGTTCTTAATAAAAACTAACTCTCCTGAACAGAAGAAGGACTGGTCTTATTTGATCCTCTTGGGTGCGTTTCTGTCAGATCAAATAGGGCTTTTTGAAATTTGGCTGACCTATTTGTGATACCAGATGGGTGGTCTTAGGATCTTGGGATCAAATCATCAATTTCCATATTGGGCCTCAAATGGAGTGAGTCCTTGTCAGTTGGGGAATGTTCTTGGGTCTGAGTGGGACTAAAGAGAGAAGTTTGACCCATGAAAAGTATTTTGAATTAGTTTCTTCAGGTTTCTCTTTAAGAGTTCATTGGTCTCTACTACTTTTCTTGAGGATTGAGGCTACCAGGAATAATGAAGGTGATATTGTATTCTTGGAGGCTTTGATAAACCGTGAGTGACTTCAGCCCTAAAGGCTTGGCCATTATCTCTCTGGATTGTCTTGAGTTATCCAAAGTGAAGAGTTATCTCTGAGAGTAATACTCAGAAGATTTTTCCATTTTGCATAGGAATACCTCTATCTAACTAACGAAGATGTTAATTAGGACCAAAGTCATTTAGAGCTGGGACCTCCTTGTTTATGGATAAAGTCTAGTTGTCAATCCTTACCTGGATATGTTCACTGCCTAACCCTTATGCCTTTTGATAATTTCAGTGCTCTGATAAGAGCAACTAATTCTGTTAATTGAGTATAGAATTCTTGGAAATGGGCCCTGAATCAAGTATCACAAATCTGAGACCACAGCATATCTGCATGATACATTTCTTCCTTTGTGAGGGACCACACATAAGTGTTCGATATTAAGTTTTATCCTTAAAAGGCTGATTAACTATATCAGAATGGGATGTAAATTCTTTATGAGAACATCTTCACAAGAATGAAGGGATTTCGTTCAGGGTGGTCAGTAGCTGGATTGAACAGATTTTACGAGTTGCTATCAACTCCTTTAAGCATAAGAGTCTGGAATTTAAACAACTGTCTGTTAGCCACAGGTTTCTTTTTGAATTAAGGATTCTACCAGTGTCATCCATAGTCAGAACTGACCAGGGATCCTTTATTTGGATAGATATGACAGGAGCCAAAATGGGTAGTCCTGGGACCTGTCATGATGTTGAGAGGAAACACTTGGGTCTTGATTACTTCCCAGGGTATTAAACCCTCCAGTGATTCCCCTTAGAGTTAGGACAGTGTCTTGGTGAGGGATTATGTCTTTGTGGGCCTTATCTTAAGAAGTGGCTTTTCTGTCCACAGAGGAAACACTCTCTTACGTCTGACTGATTTCTTGGAAGGAGGTCTACTGCTGAGTTGGCTTTCATGGCATCTTTCAATTCTCCATGATATTTGTATTTTCTCCTTTCCGTCTCTTGCTCCTGATTAATAGATCAAATTAGAGGCTTGGACAAAATCATCCAAGGGCTTGCTTATTTCAGTCCCCAGAATTTGAAGTTTTTATGGATGTCTTGGGCCAATTATGTGAGAAATTTGTCCTAGAGGAGGATCTCCACTTCCTGTGACCCTGTTTCTTCATTGCCTAATGGACTCTGTTCAGGAAGGTGATGAGGGACTCCTTATCTTATTGATAAATATAAAACAATTGAGAGTAGTTTAAGGGTTTCACTTCAGTTTTTGTAAGACCCACTGAGACACAGTATAAGAACTGACTTTTGGCATTGGAGGAATGACTCAGAGGTTAAGAGCACTGACTACTCTTGCAAAAGACACAAGTTCTGTTCCCAGCATCATATCAGCGGCTGACAACTGTCTGTAACTCCAGTTCTAGGGGATCCAACGCCCTCTTCTGACCTTCATGTGCATTTTTGGCACAGGTACACTTACACTCACACAGATAATAAATTCTGTGTGAGTGTAATTATTTATTAAAAATAATAAATAAAAACATTTTAAGGAAGAAAGGACTCATTCCCTTCATTACCGTATCCCATTCAGGATTCTGAATGAAGGAAGTGCCTCATCCCCAGTTGGTAGTTTTTTTTTGTTTTTTTTTTTTTAAGTTTCACACAAGTAGTATGAAAGTCATTTCCAACCTAAATAATATGCTCTAAAATTCTTCTCTTTTCAAGGTAGGATTCAGGGGGCCATTTATGTTCTAACAAGAGCATTATATCGTTCAATCCAGTTTTATAACTCATCTAACTGATGGAAGCATTGTATATATTGGTCAGAATTTTCCAGGCATTTTTAATCTCTTTAAATTCAGCTAAAGAAAAGGAAACATGGGGATTATTGCCCTGTCTAGTACCTCAGAGGGGAAACATTTCTGTGGGTGGGTGGGATTACCAGGCTATTTAGCAAACTGTTTCATTTTTTGAGGGAGCCTCCAAGGGGACCTCAGTTGGTTCTTCATTTTGCCCATGGAAGATTTCCCCTGGATTAGAACATACTGCTGTCAGAGTCTGAGAGTGTATAATGTGTACCTATATTCTAATTCTGGGTGATCCCAGAGAGGAGATTAAAAAGATTTGAACATGCGACACCTCAACCCATTCTCCTTTCCTTTTGCAAAACAGGTCTAGTTTGAATAGTGTAATTTAAGGAAGGTCCCCTCTGGTGACAATTTTTCTCCATCTCCTAAAGGGTTCTCAGGCATGAGTAGAAAAGAAAGTAAGCATGTCTGGGGATCTAACTTCTTCGAGGTAGTCAGTAGGCGAGGCAATGGAGAGCAAGGCTGTATCCTTGAAGTTGTGTTTCCAGTCAGTAAAGAGAATGCAGAGTGGCAGAGGCCAATGGAGGGTTGGTCAGTCCTCAGTAGCTGTCTCTCAGACCTTATTTTAGTGGGGTGACTCCAGTTCTGAGGATAACTATCAACACGATGTAACTATGCACACTGGGAGCTGGACCTAACTATACTTATCCTAGTTCATGTGTTTGGACCCTAATAATTTCGTCCATATCCTAGTTCCTGTCTTATTTTCTCTAGAAAGAGATGGATGAAGGCTAGAATTGCTAAAAGCTCTAGAGAGAGAACCCTACTTTTTCGAGAATTTATACACCTCTTCTCAGCTTGATTACTGGGCTTTATAAAGATGAGAATAACATCTACATTCAGGCATGTGGCTAAAAATATTCCCAGTTTCTCTTATAGACAAGTCTACAAGGGTGATGGCCAAGTAAGTAAATTCTGTATTCTTGGTTCTCCATAAATGTCTGGAAATCTTAGCGGACTCATATAGTGGGGGTAAAGGGAGTATTGTGTCTCAGATGATGGAGGAAGGGCAGAAAGTACCAGGATGCTGGAGGGAGAGCTGTACTATGAGAATCTGCAGTTTTGATATTCTTTAGGGAAGACGGTAGAAAGAACTGGCCTCCTTTCCCCCTTTTGGATTGGACATTGGTTCACTCATATGAAAGTAGGAACCTGATTGGTTAAAGCAAAGGTAAGAAGTTTTAAATTCTCACCAGAGGAATCCTACCAGTGAGAAAAACAAAACAAAACAAAACAAAACAAAACAAAACTCACCAAAAGAGCCAACTTTGGGCAAAAACCCAGAAGTTAGTATTTTGGATGAAAGTGAAAATAATTGGAACTCAGCTGTGTCTAGTCTGGGACCAGCTTCCCTAAATTAGAACTAAACATATCCTATTCTTCAATAGCATCTGGCTCAAAGATAGTGTGCCTTTTTTA
The DNA here is from genome assembly GCA_035773235.1 of Eospalax fontanierii. NCBI lineage: Eukaryota > Metazoa > Chordata > Mammalia > Rodentia > Spalacidae > Eospalax > Eospalax fontanierii. The sequence goes on along the minus strand of CM069530.1, from coordinate 49,934,995 downwards.
TGCCTAGTCCCCTGAGTTTGTTTTTCTTCATAGCATAGCATCAGCCATTTCTTTCAGAGTATAATCAGACTATATCACCATCAAGAGTAGCATTGTCTATTATTTTTTGTTTGCATTGAACATAATAGGTACTCTGATTCCAAATATATTTTCCACTAATTTAATTAATAATTGTAGAATAATAAACCCAGTCAGTGGACTTACTGTCATTCTTTAGCAGTTCAAATCTAAGGAAATTATTCAGGGATAAGTCAGAGGCCAATTGACTTCATACATACTTCAGCATCATCCCATTGGTCTGATACACATGCCTCTTTATCCTTTCCAATGTCCTGCATATGACTGCTATGTGATAGATGTGCATGCCAAATGCATAAACATGCATTCACATTCCATCTCAGAACAATCTTTCCTAAAATAACATATTATAGACTCATTAAGGGAAAAGAAGCACAGTGTACACTGCCTGGAATTGTGGAGCACTTTTGCTAAAGTGGTGAGGGCTGCTCTGCCCATGGGCGTCTCTCTTGGTACTGCAGATCCAGTCAACCTTGTTCTTCACATTCCAGAATGCATATATCAAGTGAGTCTTCTCTGTATGCTGCTTTCCTCTCTAGTACTCACAAGTCTGCCCTCTTCAGTCTCACTGCTTAGTAAGATCCACATTTAGCACCTAAGAGATGATACAGGGATAATAGTCAACTATTGTTCAAGGTTCACTACCTAAAAAGACTAGAAACTTACAAGATTACATCATATTAAAATTATAATAAAGAGCATTTTACATTTGCAAACCCTTGAGTAATGACTTAAAAACAAATTGGCATTTCATTATAGCTTAAAACTTTATAATTGATTACAACATGCTAGGTCACAGTAACTGATTGAGCACGTTTGTGAAAGATTAATTTCTTTACATCACTCTTTCCACACATTGCCAATGCTATTGGTTTTATCTCTTTTAATTCCAACCTTGTTTTCACCATAGACTGAACCACGTTGATGAATGTGATTACAATATGTTAAAAACATGGGGATTTCCATGCATTCTGAGACACTATTCAATAGGCATAAATATCCCTTCTTGATGTGAATTCTGTATGTAGAAGTTTATTGTGTTGACAAATATTAATAAAAATCCATCTTCGAGCAGTCTTAGTGTTAATTATTATGCATACTACTGACAATAATATTTTATGAATTTTTCTTGCAAAAAGACATTTTACTAGGAACTCAAAAGTAAATAGTAGAAAATTCAAAGATGATCCTGATAGAATACACAAGTGTCATGTAGAGAAACGTAGAGTGTAAAGATGTACTAAAAACAAGGAGATGTTTGAGCTTTGGATGACCAGTGAAAAGCAGCTAATTTTATTTTTTATAAAATCCATCTTTTAATTACTATACTTTCTATGAGTCAGATAGAAGAAAAGTAAGCAAGAAAGCCTAAAATGTGTTTTTACAACTATAGGATTGTAAAATATCCTGCCCAAAGTATCTGTCCTTGATATTTTTAGAGTCCCAGAGAGTCTGAAGTCACAGGAAGAGCTCTGAAAGATGTCCCATTTCTTATGGGAACTTCACCTTTTTGCAGAGGAAATCTACCTTAGTAGACGGCAGGTGCACATGTGAATCTGAGGGCTGTCTTATTTAGGTCCAAGCAAAAGTGATCACAGAGGTTACATATTCTTAAGACTATCACCTCTGAGACTTTAGCTACATGAGATAACAACATAGTATCCCTACGCACCCCACATACGTAATTTCATAACATATTACTGGTTGTCCAAGAGCTACACGTCCTTGTTTCTGTAGCTCAAAATGTTGTTTAAGCCTCAACCATCTTGATCTTTTTTTTTGAGACTCACAATGTCTATGTGACTTTAGTGCCTATGCACATAAAATTTTGTTTAATTTTTCTTCTGTTCAAATAATGTATATACTGTTAGTTCATTTCATAGACTAAATTTATCAAAATTTCAGATGGAAAAGACATATTTTAAAACATTTTATACATGTTATAAAGAACATAAAACCAATTCCTTAATGCTGCATTTATAAATTGGTTTTATAAAAGGTCCCTAAAAATCATTCTTAATTAAAATTTCATTTCAACATTCTTTCCTCAGATTAGAAGTTTGAAGATTAAATTTCATGACTAAATTCTGCCTTCACCACAAACCAAATCTATAACTCTCTTGTTTCTTCAACACTAAAAATGGAAATAATAACCCAAACATTAATACTGTGAGTAACCATACAGTGTTTTCTGATGTTTGGCATGTGCAATGATTATTCAAGGCTCTTGTCCAAGGGTGAAATGTATGTTAGTATTTTTATTTTTTCCTACACACTTAGAACATTTATAGATAATTTTGGAGCTAATTTCCAATGATTAATCCCAATTGAAATCCTAACACTTCTACTTAATTTGGAGAGTACTTAATACAATGTCAGGGAATATTTTCAAGCACAATGCATTAAAACTTACTTTCATTGCTCACAGAAATTCTGACCATTTTCCTTTCATTAAATTTTCATAATGGTGAGTGCAGTTACATATTGGCTTTCAACCCTGTGAATGCTTCCTGGTGCTCTTTTATAATTGGGATATTGAGTTGTGATTTACTATAAAACATTGGTATTAATTATTCTTAACTAGAACTTTTAAAACATATCCCATGTATGCACTCTAAAACATCTTTAAAGAACTAATGGTTAATGTAGATTGTCAACAGGATCTCATATCACCTAACAGGCAAGCCTCCAGCCACACCTGTAAAGGATTATTTAAATTAGGTTTCCAGGGAAACCTGTGAGGAATTATCTTGATTAAGTTAATTGAGATGAAAAGACCAATCTTAAGGGAGGGCAGCACCATTGATTGCTTGGGCTTGGTTTCTGGATTACATAAAAAAGAGAAAGCTAGCTGAGCAAAAGTTTTCAATTCTGTCTTCTTCATGACCAAGTGTTCATTTTGCCCTGAATCCTCAAGCTCCTGCCTTTATAATTTCATGCCATGATGAACTGTTCCCTTGAATTATGAGTCAAACAAACCCTTCCTTTCTTAAGTTGCAACAGAAAAGTAACAAGGTAACTTTACAATTTCAATTATCTTTAACTTTTTAAAATCATTTCTCCTTCAAGTTTGGGACATTTATTTATAGAGCAGATACACCATAGAACTTTGTTATTTGAATTAACTAGATTTTAAATATAATATTTATTTCATTCATTTAAATGTTAACCTGGGGGCTGTAAAGATGCCTTGCTGATTAAGAATGCTTGTTTCCTGTCCAGAGCAATCAAGTTCTGTGTCCAAGACCTATGTCAGTGGGTCACAATTGCCTGTAACTACAGCTCCAGGAGATCTAGGATTTTTTTTCTGGTCTCCATGGCCAACACACACACACACACTGCATACACTTACATATGCACACACACATATATACATAAATAAAAATTAAAAATAAATATTTTTAAAAAGCTAACGCAATTTAAAGCTAAATATAATTTTATGAAAATTAATATATTTGAAATATTAATCAATTTAAATCTATACTTTTATTAATATCTAGATAAGTGTCTTAGTAAGAATTAATGAGTAAAAAAATTTTTAGAGTGGAAATAGAGAACCAAAAACCAGGGTTTTTGTTTGTTTGTTTGTTTGTTTTATGCTTAGATATTCATACTACAGACCAGCTAATTCATAACTAATGAGACTTGAAAATTACATAATGTAACCATTCCTCTTGTGTAGGACTAAAAGAAATGCTTTCTCTGTGAAGATTTACTGGAAGCTTAGAGAAGATAGATTTACTATGTACGCAGAGGCAATCACAAAATGGTCCATACTCTAACATCATTCAGATGCCTTGTGTAAACTTTTTTTCACAGAAAGAAGAGAGAATGTAAAATTTGGATGGTTTTTATAAGAACTGTCAGTTGTTTTGGGAGAATTTAAGGAGCATGAAGAAAGAAATTTTCTAGGACACAGTCCTTGGGCCAGAGAACAGACATTGCTTTATAACTGGTTCTTCTTAGAACATTCAGTGGGACCAAAACAGAACACAGAGGTGTGTGATGAAAGTTTATGGCTGAGTGTTGACTGGCATCAATCATCTTTGTCTCTTTGTTAGGGACTGGTGGTTTGAATGAGAAATGTCCCCCATAGGCTCAAGTATTTGAACACTTGCTCCCCAGTAGGAAAGTGATGGAACCCTTAGAGGGTATCTACCTCCTGGAGTAAGTATGTCACTGGGGGGAGGGAGGGTTGGGGTTGAAAGTTTATAGCCTCTCTGCACTTTCATTTCATACAAACTTCCTGTTTGTAGTTAAAGATGTGATCTCTAAGCTTTCTGTTTCTCCTGCCATGCCTCCCCATCATGACGGACTCTTATCCCTCTTGAACCATAGATCAATAGACCAATATATATTTTCTTCTGTAAGTTACCTTTGGTCATGGTGTTTTATCTCAACAACAGAAAATGAATACCCAGAGAATGAAGCAGACATAACTGTTTTCCTCCTTAGCATGCTGTGACTTCAGGTGGACCAGATATAAGTGTAAAATCTCTTATAGTGTTTGCTGATTTCTACCATTCTTTAAGTTGATTAGCAATCAAGGCAGCAAATTTTGGGGTGACAATTCCTGGACTTTATCGCATTTTCATGCTGTTGTTAGTTGGAATCCCAGGGGATGGCAGACTGGACTAAGTATCTGAGAGATTTACTGAGGAGGGTGAACTTCTGAGATAAGATAGAAGAAAGTCAAGATACCACAGTCTATGACTGACCCAGTAGAAGACATAGAGAGAAAAGGACATTGAGGAGGAGAAGTCTTTGACCTCATGCAATTCTAAGAAAAGTTTTATCACTGTGGTGGAGGGCACTCAAATCAGAATTTCCATAAGAACAGTCTGCTCTTACAAGCTAAATGATGTTACACGTTCAGCATCCACGGAGACATCATTTGGCATAATGTTGGGGTGGAATTCAGTTTGTAGCAGTCCCTAAAGCAAGACAGAGAGGCTGCATATTTTTAGGACCATTTAACTGTAATCCTAGGCTGAAGGTCAATGCTGCAGGTCCAGTTAGGCTACATGCCTCTGACACAGCAAATGAAACTACTGTTAGAAATGGCAGGAAATACTTTTCATTGAAATGATGATTTTGTGCCATTGGATATTAGGCATCTCACCCAACTCTGGTGTACTAACATGACCTTAAGGTTAAAATAACAATTGGGGCAGTGTGGTGATTTGGGGGTGTGATCTCATCATACGGTGGCCTGTCTGTAGACATCTGTTTCTGGAATCCTAGCTGGCCACAGGTTTAGGACAATAATCAGAAACTTTCAGCTGCTTTTTGGGCTCTGGAATAGGACATTGTAAAGCTGATAGTTAAGTACTTTTATTGTTCTACTTTCAGCCCCAAAGGGGTATGAGATTGGTTAGGTATCACCAGTTTTTAGGCAGATACCATTTGAGTGATGACCAAGTCTACAAGCAGGGCTGGGCATGAATCTGACCTAAAGATAGCTGATAAAAGTGAAGATGGGATTCTCGGACTTTCATCATTCTTTCAGTTGAACACAGGTAAGGAGGCAGTGCCGTTTGTCAAGCAGTCCAAGTACTTATTGTGATTATATGCCACTTTTAGTTTGTTACATGAGAGAAAGGATCTTCTAAATCTGTCAGAGCTTCTCTACACTATCTTAAACTTTAGTCTGTTTTTTATTCCCAGTCTTTTAAAATAGAATTAAAAACCTGGTAAGGCTTTGTATATCAGAGGACCCAACCAGGAAAAGACAACTAGAAGAGACCGAAGCACATTGCTAAAGTTAACACCATGCAAAATAAATACCTTTTGAGATGATCCATCTTAGTATGTCATGAAAATCATCACAATGCCAAAGCAGAGACAGTTTTTATGAATGGATCGTGTCAGTGAATTCAAAGTCAGAGAACTAGTAGAGACTAGAAAAGGGGTAGGGATTTAGGAAACCATCAGGCAACACTTATCTAGGATGCAAAATCATGGTAGTTCTCCCAAGAATTTCCTACATTACATAAAAGTAGGATAAGGATCCATTTGCAAAGACTGGAAAGTGCACTGTCTTCAGTGTAGAGATTCAGTGTTTTTAGGCATGAGGAACCGAATTAAAGAACATTTTAGAAAAAAAAGGAAGAATAACATAGACAAAGTCCAGAGAAACCAGAAGCTTCACTATCAAAGGAATTCAGTTGAATTTTTTAAATGATTTCTTCTTTCAGTTTTGTCAGTCGTATAGACTTGGCTAGAGGTGAACTATGTTGGGCTTAGAATTCTTCCAGTCACTCTGGATATGGGCGCTTAGGACTGGCACAGAAAAGATATCCACTTCTGGATGAGGGGATTGCAACCTTCTCACTGTCTCTCAACTTCCATTGTGTAGTCTGTCACAGTGATGCTGAAATCTGTGGACAGATTTAAACACACACTTGCTCCTAATGCTGCATGTAATTTCAGAGAACTATCTGGATTGTTTCCAGTCATGCTAGTGTTCTAGTATCTGAATTTTATTCATCACTATTGCCATGTTAGCTGGTCTGTTCTCCCGAATGCTATAGAAGACTGTTTAGATTTTATATGTCAGCGTTATCTCATAGAGGCCTTGTGTAGGATAATTTTTCTTCATAAGTTGATTAACATCTAGAACTTTTGATATTTTGTAACTTTACAAAAATAAATCTAGAACTTTGCACTTAAATGCCTATACTGTATACTCGGAACTTTCTAGAGATATTTAGCTTATGAGTCAGAATTGGAAAGCATTCTTCTAGTAGTTATGTTTGTAAGAGCTTGTACCAAGAGATTTGACATCAATAATATCAGAAAATTGTCAACATAAGAATTTCTGGTTAGCTGTGAAGTTCCTGACCTTTCTCATTCCTTCCATTATTCTAATTTGTTATTTTTAACTATTAGAAATGAATCCTAGGAATTGTAAGCTATTTGATTATAGTTAATGCATTTATTTTTTAAAATAATGCCTATATAATATGAATTATTTATAACCACAGTACCAATTAAAATAGCCTTAAAAATTATATTTGCCTTGAAAGCTTCTTTGGCTATTCATTAATTTGTTAGTTTAATCTATTGATGTAAACACATTTAAGCATATTTTGAGCATCAAATATTTGCTTTCGGTAAATAAAATGATATTGTTAATTTTATATTTAAAGTATAACTATGATTTTAGAATAAGCAAAAACATATTACCTTTGGACTTTGAAATATGTTATCTGATCAGTGAAATAAAAGCTGTATCTTTTATTTTTATATATTTTTATATTTTATATTTCTCATTTTACACTTAAAACATTTTCATATCTATAGCAGCTTTCTAAGTTTAATGTAACCTCCATTCTTATTGTATTTTGACAAGTAAGTAGAAAATGATGTATATATTTTTCATTTTTAGCTTTAGATAAATCATAGAATTTCAATAAAATTTATTATTCTAGCAATCTCTCTGTACTATAAAGTTTCCAGACTGATATCTTTCCCAAGGAGAAGGGTTGTCTAATCATGGGCCCAAATGCCATTATCATATAATGTGTAGGTATTTGTTGCATGAAGAACAGCCTACTGGGTACAATTGATTTACAAGAATGTAGTTAGATTGATTTCTGGAGTCGTCATAAGGAAGCCTTTCTTTAATGAGTACACTACATAGACTAATAGGGAGCAGAAACACAATTTATTAAAGACAATTACAGAGTTTCAAACTTTTTTGCAAGTGCATTTATTATCTTATGCTAACTCCCCAGGAAATAACAAGTTCTGACACGATCTTTTATGATAACGTGTAAAATCCTACTTAAGACTTGCAAGCAGAAAATGAGAAATTAAACAGCTTAGTTATGAATTATTTTCTTTCATAGAGAATTAAACATTAATAGGATAATATTTCTATTTAGAACCAAGAAACAGTATCTAATTAATATAGCAACATATTTATTCATGTGATTCATACATTAATAACATTTTTTTCTCAATCTCTAAAGAAAATGCTCTATTAGCTATTATTTTCCACAAGAAAAGAAACCTTCTCATTAGTGTCAGCTTGTGGTATTTCTTTAGGAAATGTTATAAAAGTAATATTACCATCTTAAGGTCTGATCACCTTAAAGTTAAAAAGTATTCTCTGTTCAACCCAGTTTTATCATCTCCCTTAGGGTGAATAAAGGATCAGGGAGACTCATAAACAGAAGATGCTTATATTGGTAGAAACCAGTCAGTCCACGGGGTACCAATGCAGGAGCTTCTATCTCTGTTGTCTTGGTTGACTCACAAGCATCATTTTCAGTGGGAGAGAAATGTGGTTTTGACTAAAGAAATTTTGGCCCATGTTGAATTGACCATTTTTAGTGGAAGAAGTAATTAATCAGCAATTTTAGATGTTTTTTAGAGAATTGTTTTTCAGATTTTGCTGTGCATACAAAGCCCCTTGAGAGCTTATTAAGTTGTACTATTTCAGTAGGTCATGGAGGTCTGAAGTTCTGAAGTTCTTATGTTCTAACAGCCTTTTGTAAGATGTTCATTTGAAGAAGGCTGTTCTGAAACATAGCAGGTGCTGCTTGTATTCAAGGAGCTGTAACCTTTTTACCATAAGATGGCGCTAAGTCGAGTTCTATGACGAATGTTTTTATTTGCTTAATGCTGGAAATGGTGATCATTTTTAAAGGTAAGACAAATACAGTTGGCTACCTCCTCAGAGAGCTATCTGTACCTTGGTCAGTTCTGAAAATTCCACATTCTGTATGATGATTCTTTTTTTTTTCCCATCTGTCTTTTCTGACCCAAAATTATGTCAAATTGTGTAATTACTGCAATAGTTTTATTTTCACTTCTGATGCCCTTCCATTAAGAATAATGGATTGCTTTGCTTTGCTGATCAATTCTTCAAACTCAGCTTAATCTTTTAAGGATTATAAAAAAATATTCTATTCCTCCTTAAGTCCCATACATTTGTCTAGTCAAAATATCTGAAAAATATTATAGAAAAACATGACTCACCAAACATTTTAAAACTAATAACTCATTGTACAATGAATTTGAATTCATTGTAATCCAATAATCCATTCCCTAATCTTTGTGTTAAAGGAGCTTCATGATTATCTTGTTTTCTGTATTTGTGTTAACCTGTAGACAAGACAAATTTGCAAATGATTTTGATATCTTTTTTGCAAGGCAAGTCATTTACTAGAACAAAACATTGAAACTTCTACATTTATTGGTGAATAACAATGTATCCACTAGAAACAATGGAAATCAGGAAACAAGGCTTAGTGGTTAAGAGTGTGTACTATTCTTACAGAGGACCCAAGTCTGGTTCCCACACTACATCAGGTAGCTCACCACTGTCTGTAACTCCAGCTCCAGCAGATCTGACACTTTCTTCGTCTTTGAGGGTACAACATTCATTTGCAGAAACTCCCACACAGGCACACACATAAATACATAATTAAAAAAAATAAAAAATGAAAAGAATTTTAAGTAGTAAAAAGAATAAAAATATATTTCATCCAAATGTTAAGAGTGTAATTATAATGGCAAGTGAAACCAGTTGTGAAGAAGATAAGGTAATAACTTAACATAATAAATCCTAAGAATTAAAACAAATTAAGAAATTTTATAGATATTTATAACAAGCTATGTCACAAAAGGCAATAAATAAAGACAAGATTGTTATTTATTAAATATTTATTTATTCTTTCAACTTTTAAGTTGACTTGTCAGTAACTTTTGAGTCAAAATAGATTATTGCCTCAAATAGGGAATTCAGTTTATATTGTGAGCATTTATATGAATGCATATCATTTGAAATAAATATAAAAAGGAATTATGTGCACACTTATGTGGATATATATATATATATACTTATAATGATCTCTATTTCTCTCTCTCTCTCTCTCTCTCTCTCTATATATATATATATATATATATGTATATTTCCATGCAGAGGTTAAATTTTTTTGGCACTTCACTTACTTTTTTGTGGGTGCATGGATGCCAAGGAGTCTGTTTGGCGGTTAAATGCAGCTTATAGATATCTGTTCTCACCTTCCACCATGTAGGCTCTAAGGAAAGAATACTTAATGAAGGCAGAAGTAAGGTATAGTATCAGTCTTCCATTTTTGACAGTGGTAGATCACATGTTCCTTATTAACTGTTTCAGGTGAAGGAAAGTACAGCCATATCTTATTTGACAAAGATGCCAAAAATACACACTGGAGGAAAGACAGCATCTTCAACAAATGGTACTGGGAAAACTGGTTCTCTACATGTAGAAAGAAATTAGAGTCCTATCACCGTGCACAAAAATCAACTCTAAATTGATCAAAGACCCCAATGCAAAGCCAAAATAACTGAACTTGTTAAATGAAAATATAGGCTGTACCCTACAAGATATAGGTATAAAAAGATATTTTCTTAATAAAATTGCATTTACCCAGAATTAAGGCCAACAGTTCACAAATGGTACCTTATTGAACTAAAAAGTTTCTGTACAACAAGTGAAACAATCAAGTGGAGGAATCCCACTGAGTGGGAAAGAACATTTGCCAGCCAAACATCTGATGGAGGATTATTGTCAAGACTGTAATATGAACTCAGAAAAATAAACAAGGAAACAGTGGCCCAGCTAAAATTGGGGCCACTGGATGCTGAGTGTCTATCTTAGCATAGAATGATATGGTGAGTTTCTCAACCAGCTTTGATGGCTCTGCCAGAAAGACTGAGAACTTCTTAACTATGCGTCCTGTAGTCCTTCGCAAATTCTGCCTTAAGTCTTAGCCTTGATTATCCCATTGGTGAAGAAAGTGAAGTCCACAGCTCTGAATCATCAGAGAAATTCTGGAAATTCGTGTCCCATTCTTTTGTTTCTTGATTACACAGAGATATAAACCACACTACTGTAACAACTCAGAGTGATTTTATTTGAGTTTTGAAAGATTTCTAATAGTATAAATTGCTTTATGTAATTGCATCAGACCAGCACTTTGTATTTTGCTCTGTCAAGAAACAGTGCTTTTCTTGACACAACTCTATAGACCTATACACTGTGTTGTCATTTCTTCTCTGGGAGCTGCATGGCTAACCTAATCTTTCTTTTCATGATTTATTTTTGTCTGTTTACAGGGAAATACAAACATGTACTTTCATTTTGGAAAATGAAACAATGGTTGAATTATTTACTTTTATTAATATACCTAAGTTATAGAGTGAATTTTCTATGTTTGAGGCTGGAGAGATGGCTCAGTGGCTAATGGCACTGCTTGCTCTTGTAGAGGACCCAGATTTGGTTCTCAGCATCCACGTGGCAGCTAACAACTGTACATAACTACAGTTTCAGGGGATCTGATGCATGCCCTCTTCTGACCTCTGCAGGCATTGAATAACACAAGTGCACTTACAAACATGCAGGCAATATGCTCATATACATAAAATACAAACAAACAAATAAAATACAGATGCCTGGATCTGAGACCTTTAGTACATACCGTCTCCGCCCCCCCACCCCCCAGAGGTTGCTTCCTAGTTTGCAAACAAGTTATGTTAAATAAGAGATAAGAGATTTTTTAGAAACATAATTTGCTAAAAACCAGTTATACTGTCTATACATTAGAAGCCCTTTGTTGTATAATACATGTAAGCACTAATCTATTAAATATATGGGTCAAAACTCCATTTAACTTACACAAGTCTGAGGCACTGATGTTTCTCTTTGTCAGGAGAGATCTCATATATAGCTGAATTGTGAAAGCTAAGGTTCTTATAACTATGGATTCTAGTAATCAGAACAGGCCTCCAAAGGTAGAGAAATTGTGTAAGAAGGAAAAAGAAGACATGATTTAATGATTTAAATTTGTTCAATTTATGTGCTGATAAAAATATTTGAAAAGAAGAGCTTAATTCAGATACAGACAGTAAAAACTGCCATTGTAACTGCTAACTAATTGCTTATTTTTCATCATAAACTTCATGTGATACCTAGTGTTCTTATGTGCATTGGGAACTAGTGACTGGAAACTATTACACTCTGTCTCCATATTGGTTTTATCTGATAGCGTCCTGCCAAAGGTTTACACACAACTCTTCAAAAATGTTTATGTCATAATTTATAGAATTAGTGTTTTTTATGACAAACAAGAGTAGATTTTCAGATATAAGTAAAGAGAGCTGATTAGTAATTACTGGATGATCTGTAGGGCTCAATCTTGAATTCTAAAGACAGATAATTTAAAGGTATGAGGAGAAAGGGAAAGATGAAGAATTGCATAAGGGCTGAATAGAAAGAAGGGAAGGGAAGGGATTGTGTGTGGGAATGCTGGCAGACAGAAAGGAGATGAGGACAAAGTGCAAGCAATCCTCTGAGTCTGATGAGTTGCAGTCAGGTTCCCCAATTCTCCAAAGGAGAATGCAGCCTTGCAAAAACGTGTTTCTTGACACTCAGGCTTCTGACCTACAGACACAGTAAGATAAATTCATACTGTATAGAACTGTTCAATTTGTGGTAATCATGACATAACAGAAAAGTATCACACATGTGTTAAATCCCTTCCCATTTAAACACAAATAAAGAAAATATGCTGGCTCCTGTAACCTGCGAGCTATTACAAGGGTCTGTGTCCTCAAAATTTAAAGCAGTTGTTTGAGAGAGTGATGTCAGGAACAGGAAATTACAGCCTGAAATTCCAATGCCCTTAAGAAAGAGAAAGCCTCGTTAAAGGGGATCTTGGCGGGAAATTAGTGAAATCTGGATTGAGGGCTATGACTTTAGAGAGTGTTAAAATGCTGAGTTGATAATAAATGACCAACTTTTATCTTCCCCAAATGCCAAAGGATAAAGGAAACAAGAGAAGTTTTCCCTTTGTAGAAAGGAGAAATTTATGAGAAAATCATTTACCAGAAAGATTTATTGCAAGGGCTTCAGTATGGACTAACACTTGGCCCTTAGTTGACAGAACCACAGTGTTGCTGATGTCTTACCACTGGCACAAAAAGCCAGTCAGTTAGTGCATGAATTAATAAATGCATAAAAACCTGCTTTTCTTGTCCTTCTTGCATATCAGAAGGGTCAGGCTGAGTAATGAAAATGTGCACATAGTAATGAGTGACCAATCCTTGAATTTAAATAGAAACAAACACTTAAAAGTTTTAACCACTATATCATAAAATTCTGTTGGATGACAAAATCACACTGGGCATATTCTTAATACTTCAGTCTATGAAATAAAGTAGAACATGATGTGCATCAAACACTAAATTAATGCTTTGCAAGGTCAAATGTAAAATTTATTTCAAAATCAGACTAGGAAAAATAAATAAAAACTTAAAGGCTTTTAGTATAGAATTCATCCAAGAGATAAACTGAATAATAAATTCCCTTAATGTAGAAAAGGAAACTGGAGAGCAAGAAAGACTGAACAACATGAACCCTTTCTTAAGATGGAGGAAGGTCTGAGTTTGCAGATTTAAGATGTTCACTCAAGTTTCAGGCTTCATAGGAGATAAAAACTAATATAGAACATTTCCATGAATATACCTAAAATAATGGCCTTAATAAGCAAGAGAAGAAATCTTTCAAACGTCTGGAGAATTGGAAAGAGGAAAATTCAGTTTACATAATTGGGGAAAAAAAAAACTGTTACGGAACTTTGCATTCACAATGATAGAATAGAAGCCAGGAGACTAATGTTTATAAACTTGTGAAATAAAATGACTACAACTTTGGAATTATTGAACAGAAGGCTCCATTTTTCAGTTAAAGATTATTAAATTAAAATAATTAAAATTATTAAAGAAATAAAATAAGGTGCTATTCAAGAGCCTTTTAAATATAAAGAACAACCCAAAAATGCTTCCAGGTAATGTATATAGCAAAGAAGAATATCTATTGGGAAAATACAAATTGTTTTATAAATAATGACATAACATTCGTTCCTATCAAAACATTCAGAATGTAGCAAAAGCTCTTAGAGAGAAATTTGTAGGCCTCGGCTAATGATCTTATGCTTGCTTCAAAGCTTTCTCTTTTAAGTGAATACTTATTTTTTTCTCTAACGGTTTTTTTTTTTCTGCCAGTAAATGATTTGAGTATGGTGTATATGCAGGCAGGCTTAGTGTCTCTTAGGATGGTGCTGTTACATGTCAACCAAGGCTAATGTTCTCTGAAATCTTCAGTTGGATTATTCACATGGCTAACAGGCTGATAATGACCTTGTGTCACAAGGCTGAGTTTCTTGCAGTCACCTCCCATGGGACTACTTTAGTATCCTCCTGACCTAAAAGCTGTCGTTCTCAGTGTGCTTGAGCCAAGAGACAAAAGCATAATCTATAGACCTTCATGACCTTCTGTGTGAAGTCAGATGCATGCACATACAAGGCAGTCTTGGATGCATGTGTGAGGGACAGCACAAGGACAAAGAGAAAAGAAGTAAAGTATGAAGGAGGCCGGCGATCTTAATACTTTAAATGACTTTAGTGCTAGGTCTTTAAGGACTTGTAAAAATAAAGGAACTTACTACTAACCTTAAGAAATAAGGGGATGAAAAATGAATTGTAGGAAATCATATGATGGGCTTAATAACGATAAAACAATACTAATATTTAACAGTAGTTTTACTAAATGAGTACAAGTGCTTTTTAAAAAAACACACAGCTTTAAAAGGATTGAAGAAAGAAAGCAAAAAAGTAAGAGCTGTGACAAAAGGCAGTAGGATTTAGGTAAGTGAGAAAAGAAAATTAATATACCAAAATTAATTTTAGTTAATATTAAAATTTCTACTTTTATGAAAGAATCTAGTAAGATAATGAAAAAAACAAGCTTTAGCAAAAGAGAATATATTTTCAAAAAGATGTATCGAATAATACAGTCTTATTAAAACTCAACAAGTAACTAAACAGTACACTTAACAAATATGCCAAAGGCTGTAGCAAACATACCACTAAAGATAATATACAGATGATAAATAAATATGAAATGATGCTTACAAATGTCATTAGGGAAGCGCAAATTTAAGCAATAATGAGATACTGTTGAAGACTTGACCAGAATGGTCAACATGCAGAACAAAGACAGGATCAAATGCTGGCTAGCATGTGGAGCAAGATGCCATGTCAACCACTGCTGGTGGGAAGCAACTTGGTACATCTACTTTGTAACACAGTTTGCAGTCTTCTTTTCAAATGAAGCACCCTGATAGCACATGATCCAGCAGTTCTCCTTCTCGGACTCCTTTCCTCACTTCTCATTTTTCTCTTTTTCTCTTTTCTTTTCTCTGTCTTTTGCTAGTTTGACTTCACCTTCTTGCTATTTTTCTTTCCCTTTCTTATTTTCTGTTCTTCTGTTCTGTACTAAAATCCTCCTAATTTCAATACAACTGCATTTTATGTGTGAAAGACTTTACATAGTTGCAAGTCATATTGTTATAGTTAAGATAGCCTTTGGTCATAAGTACGAGAAATCTAGTCATGGTGATTTAGCTAAAAACAGTGTTTTTTTTTTTTGACATTAGAAAAAGTTTTCAGAATTATAATCCCTACCTGGGATAGTATCACCAGTATCCCAAATCCAACATCTTTTTCTTTTCTGTCCTTAATGCTTGACTTTGGTTTTTATGTTCCCCAAAATGTAGTACTTGGTGAAAAGTTTTCTCTATCTGAAGTATGTTTTTCTAATGGAAAACTGAATGTTCTAGGTTGACCAAATTTATTTCACCCCAGTGAGAGCAATAATAAATACTATGTTCAATGTTCTCAGTACTGCTTGTGGTCATTTGCCATTTGCAATAGGATGATGCCTAATTTTTGTGATTTGTACCAATAAACATTTCTCTCTCTCTGGCTACTTACTTGCTGCACATGTCTATCTACTTTGGAAACTGGACAAGGAGAACAAGCCATATTTGGTTTCAAACCAAATTCTATTCATAATGCAGATAGAAAAGTCAGCAGTTGAAGCTTTCAGTATTTCTTAAGGCTTTTGCTCAGACATAATGTGTATAATACAAGTTCAAAGTCCCATAACTCACATGGACAACTCTGACATTGGATCTGGACTTCACTTTTTTCAGAGATAGCTGCTGTCAGACACACCACAGGGAAAGAAGTTCTACTTCTCCCAGAGGAAAGTGGTGGAATCAATTGTTGCGAAAAATAATTTTCTTAATTAGTAGAAATCTATTTTTAGAAAACAATTTAGTAACATAAAGAATGCAGTGGGATTTGAAATCAAACTTGATTCACTGCTGATTATAGGTAATCTCTAAGTCTCAGATTTTTATTGGCAGAATATGTTAATTTCATTGAGAAATGTTCTATAGAAAGTAAAGTATAAAAAAATGGTTTAAGTCTCACTTTTCAATGAGGATATTAACCATGTGCTGATAATATTGTGATAAATATATCCATAGACATTTTAGTGATCTGAATTTCATGGTGCATTTTGTTCAGACAGGAAAAGGTGAAGCTCTGACATTTATATAGGGAATTGAATGTTAAATAAAATAAACAGCAATGTAAACAAGTCATGTTAAATTCAGAAAACTGAATATTTTATGCTCTGATATTTGGCCTTACACAAGTATACATAGCTTGTTAATTTTTATGAAATGATTTTAAGTGTGAAAAGATTGATTATGCTTTTCACATTGTGAATAATCAGCTAAGTATATGTTTGTTAGCCTATCTTGTCACTCTCTACCCTTGGAGAAAATACAAAATACATGTTTGTAACTGTAAGAAAAAACATCCTATTGATTAGTTAGGATTTCAGCCCATTTATTCACTTGTATGGCAACAGTCATGTATGGCTTTTTAAATCAGTTTTAAACAGCTATTGACAAAAATGAGGGGCAATTCAGTTCTGTGGCTCCTGGTTCTGGATAGGAACTAGACTATTGATTTTTGTTTTGCTTTTAAGTTTCTTTATTGATTTGCCCATTTTGCCTAAGCCCAATTTTTTGACATAGTTTTTTTAAATTAAGGACACAGTTTTAAGAAAACAAAATAATATTGAATTGATCTTTACCTAGAATGACTTTTTTAATCTTTAATTTTTCACATCTTTTTATTTTTCTTTTGTAAAGTCCCAAAAATGTTTG
Source organism: Eospalax fontanierii (assembly GCA_035773235.1). Classification (NCBI taxonomy): domain Eukaryota; kingdom Metazoa; phylum Chordata; class Mammalia; order Rodentia; family Spalacidae; genus Eospalax; species Eospalax fontanierii. The sequence goes on along the minus strand of CM069530.1, from coordinate 49,917,839 downwards.
ACTTCACTTATATCAGCAAGAAACTGAAAATTCTGGATTTAGTCAATGTCAATTATATAGTTAAAGATATTTAGTATATCATGTTACACTGAAGTGAAACATTTAGAATTATTTGTTTTTGAGAATGCAAGTCTATTAACTGACTTCTGCTTATATAAGTAGCTATAGAAAGTTACAAGAAGAACATGTCAGAAAAGCATCTAACATAGCAATGCTTTTTCACAACAAAACAAATATCCCTCTCTGGGACCATAATGTACTAATTGAATGACTTTCACATGTATTTTTTTTTCTTCCACTTCCTTCTAATAAGAGATCCAGGACTCTGAAAATAGATGCAGATGTGTGAGTTACTTCTTACCAATCAGATGAACCCATATTTTAGGAAATAAGAAATAATTGAGAAGTAAGTTTCAGATTCAATCAGACACAGAATGTATTTCTCTAAGTTTGAAAAGAAAGCTGTATTTCTGCTTGAATTGTCATTCTCAGAGAAGTGTCTCTGAGGTCTTTGGTTGTTGACTAGATCCTAGTTCTAGCATTGATCAAACAAAACCTAGACCACTTCTTTAGATATTATAATTGACCTAAGATTCTTCCCATACAAGAGAACCTGCATATTTCCTGCTTTTATTTTGTTTGTTTGTTTTTGTGCAAGATAAATTGTGGTCCTTTCATTTATAATCACTATAAATAAAAATAATATATTTCCCCAATACTGGAGTATCCTTTACATTTGATTAAGTCACCGATCTGGTTCAATTTGAAAGAATATGACCTTATGTTTTGCATTGTAACTGGAATGTAAAGGAGGCCACATGTGCTTAGTTGTAACTTCCTTTTACTACTTTACTACTCTGTCAGTAAGAATAATCAGTAGAGCTTTGCCACTGAACAGCTTACAGAGCTTCAGGCATGTTTGTGTTCATGCAATCCAGATAACGGTAGGAAGAAAAGCAGGGCTGGAGAGATGGCTCAGTGATTAAGAGCACTGGCTGTTTTTGCAGATGATCCAGGTTGATTCCCAGCACCTACATGGCAGTTAACATCCATCTGTAACTCCAGTTCCAGGCAATTCGATGCCCTCCTCTGTCTTCTGTGGACACTGCAGGACACGGGTACACTAACATACATGCAGACAATACACTCATACACATAAAATAAAGATAATAAATAAAATATTTTTTAAAAAGAAAGGAAGCAGATAAAGGAGAGAAGAAAAGAGGGAAGAAAGAGAAAGAGAAAAAGATTGATCAGTTCATTGCTTAGAACATTATAACTTCTTTGGGTATGTGTGTGAAGACCAAATTGTTAACACAGAGTGAAGCAAAGTTGTGGCTATTTCAGGTAGTTTTATAGACTATATACTGTTTAATCCTACCATTCTACCTTGCTCATTTCCTTCTTTTCTTTCATGTGTTAAAATATACTCCAGTGTTTATTTTCAAGTTGCATTCTTCATTAAAATGAAATGCTAATAAATTATCAATGATAATTTTGTCTTACAGATTAATTATAGAACATAGTCTTCTGTGAAGTATGCCTCTGCCATTTTTAAAGCCATCTCAATTTTTCAAGTTCATCTTAAGAGAAGGCATGGAAATGGAAAGAAAAGAAAAGGCGTGAGAAAAACACCACAGGCTGTGAGTGAGTTTCAACGTATTTTTAGCTAATATAATATTTATAGATATAGTATTATTATGTACATTTATAACTATATATGATATACAGTGATTAGGTGGTTGTAAATATAATTTTCATTTCCTCAAACAGCAATCATTTCTATGTGCTGGGATCTCTGGACTCGTCTAGTTATTTTGAAATGAATCATAGACTGTTATAGATTACTGTGACCAATCAATCATATTCTAGAATACTAGAAGTAGTTCTTCATCTCTGTTTACATTATGCTTGTGGTATTCATGTACACCTGTGTAAGGGTGTGCATGCATGGGTATGTGCAAAAGCCAGAAGAAGATGTTGGAGTTCTGACCCATCACTCTTCGTATGTGAGACAGGGTCTCTCACTGATCCTGGAGTTAGGCTGGTGGCCACCAGGCCCCAGTGATTCCCCCTACCTCTACCATCCAGTCCTGGGATACAGATACATGCATGGGCATGTCTTGCTTTTTACATGCTGGGAATTTGAATTCAAGTCCTCATGGTTTTGTAGCAAGTACTCTCCTTATTGAGCCATCTCCCCGACTCCTCCAATTGTATTCTGGAGTCTCCTATCTAACCTCTCTCTTACTGTTTGTATGAAAGTGGACTATAAGACATCATGTTAGGTGAAATTAGTCACATACAGAAATACTATGGCAATTCACTTTCTGTCATGGTGATAAATACTTGATACAACCAACTTAATAAGGAAATGTTAACTTCATCTCATGGTTTTAGAAATTTTATTTTGTGGCCACTTTGCATAGTTGCTTTTAATTTATGGAGGCATTGTCTACCATGGCAGGAGTGTGTGGTAAAAGAAATGTTTACCTCCTGATGACCAAGAATTATAGAGAGAAAGGAAGGAGCTAGAGTACCAATATCATTTTCGAGGACATGCCCCCAATGATCTAATGTTGTTCCACCAAGCCCCAGTAATGTTCCAGGCCTGTAACAACACTTTAAAACTATGGCCTTTGGAAGACATTCAAGATCCAAACTACAGCAAAGGCAAATGCCATATCCTCACTTGTTTTTGGGAAATTATTTTAAGAAAATCATGAAATCATTCTCAGAGAAGGAGTTGGGAAGTTGTCATAGAACCTGGACAGGTTAGGAGGACAAGGGCAGACAGGTGCTGGATTCACATTTAAAAAGTTAACCCTTCAACTATTTCATACATGTGAATGATGCATACTGATTATTTTCATTCCCATCCTCTTTCAACTCCCGCTCACCCCAATTTTACCCACTTTCCTTTAAAGTCTCCCACATTGATGTCTCACATCTTTTTGTTGTTGTTGTTGTTTATGTTTTTGTTTGTTTGTTTTGTTTTTATTCATTGTGTTTAATCACAATGTGTGTGTTTATGTGATCATGCTTGTGTGATCATGAGTTTGGAGCTATCCATTGGAGACTTGTGGGCTCAGCAGTGGGCATACAACTATTAGCTAATAGTTCAGCAATAAAGAGTACAGCCCATGAGTTCCTCTCCTACCCATAATTGATTATTGACAGGGTCAGTCTTCAATAGGCTCAGTGCAATCAACCATGGCTATTGTGAGTTCAATATTGAAGTATTTCTATCCTTTCTAGAGGATGGCATTTTGCCTTCTCCCTATCTGAGGTTGGATTCACTTTTTTAAAGGATTGGTAACTCATTGCCAAAGAGCTTAGTTTCTACCTTCTTTCAGCACATTTCAGAATCACAGAAAACACCTCATAGTTGAGGAACATTTCATTATGAGAGACTGAATTAAAGTTTTACTAATGTTCAATAAGCCGAGTACAGTGAAGAAGAAATGAAGATTTTTCCTTATGGTCCTTTCTCTCCAACATATTTATTAATCAGAAATGGATATACACATTTAATTATAGTAGTTATAAACTGTATGCTTCAAGACTTCCAAGGAACTTGTCAAAACTGAAAATAAGTGAATAGACGTGGATTTGGATAAAACTTATGATAAAATAGAAAACCGAGTAGCAACTATTTAGTATTTTAAAAATGTATTATGGAAATTTTCATTTATTAGAGAAGATGGTAAAATGACCTACGACCTCATGGAAGCATGTAATCACAGGCCAATAAAAGGCGACCTGAAGCATCTTGGAGAAATGCTTTTATTTTCAGAAAAAGTTAAAATCAAGTTTTGGCCTCATTATCAGTTGTAATGGACTTAATGGGAGTCATAGTAATTAGATTTTTGAATCCATATTTAAGGTGTGAGCACAGGTAAAAAGTTAATATGAAAATAGGATCAGAAACTAACCGGATACTTAGGTACAGTACTCTGTATTGTAAAAATATTGTTTGATTAATCAGTCATTTAAAATGAAGTTGTCTAATTCATATTCTTATTTTGTCTCACTTTTAAATGAACATGATCATGGAGGACAGGGAAGAGAATAAAGCAGAAATTTCCATAAGAACCCTGAGAAAATTATGATTAATCACAAATATCACATGAAAGGAATCTCATAGTGAAAGTCAGAAGGATATTTTCATGTATTTTTACTTCCCTAGGCTTCTCCCAGGTTTTACTTCTACTTTTTTCTTTTTCAAGCTTGAATTGCAATTTGGAATTGTATTAGAGAATCTGGGCTATAAAAAGATTTTGCTTAAACTCATTAAACTGTAAAACTGCTCGCATGCTTATATCTGTGCCAACGTTCAGACCGAAGGTCTAAAAGAAAGATCTGGAGCTATCAAAAAGGAGGAAGATTACTGACTGAATTTGGGCCCATGGTTTTTGGACCTAGACGCAGTCTGCAGATGGCATCGTCACGAGCAGTCAATGTCGATGCGGAAGATCTATAGCATCTGCACTTCTGAATCTCTGCAGCTCACTCTCAGCTCAATGCTTCTTGCTTATGACAGTTCTGTTCAAATTGTAGCATAATAAAGCTCAGAGAATGTTCTGCAGGGAGGGTTTATGATTCTATAAACAGCTTCATGTCGGCATAAAGATACAATCAAGAATTATATCTTATTTAGACCTCTTTGTAGACTTGAAGAATTTAGACCTTTATGTCATCTCTATATATTATATTTTAATTAGAAATAATAATAATGTTTTAGCATTAATTAAGGACCTACATGTATATATCTGGCAATATCTCAAATGTTTTACATATAACTATTCAAGAATATTTAGTACTTCTTCTAATCCCATACGTGCTGTATTATTTTACTCATTTGTATAGAAAATGGAAGACTTTTGAAGTACTAAAATGTTAACTATCTAGTTTCCCAAGAACAGAAGACCAGTAAATGTCTGAGCAGAAATTCAAGCTCAGGACATCCACCACTTCTACATGAGGCCAATGGAGCAACACAGAAAAGAAAAACAAAAAGATACAGCTATTTTAACGGTTGTTACAATAAATAGAATAATTGTTTGTAATTGTTCCAAAATTCGTGTTAGTAAAAATTGGACCAAAATGTTCACATGCAAAATTTGTACCTTTTCCCATTAATTTGCTGATGCCAGTATTTTGGTTAAAAATTTACAAAACCCACAAGAAATTGATTTGGAGTTGGGGGAGGGCATGAGAAGAGTTTGTGGGTGACTGGGAGGGATGGAAATAATACAAAGACAGTATTCATGTATGAAATTCTCAAAAAAATTTAAAAAGGAAAGAAAGAAAGAAAATAACAAACTCCTTAGCTTTTAGAAAGAAAAATGAATACAACCAACAGAATCCAGAGGCTGAGTTCACTGGAAATTGAAAATATTCTTGGAGTCTATCAGTTCCTGCTCAAGTTACTTATTTTTATTACAATTTAATACAAGATTTGTATCACTTATTTAGTGTACTTAAAACTTTTGTGTGTGTCTGGGTGTGTGTGTGTGTGCGTGTGTGTGTACAATTGCTTTGTGCAATAAATCTATGCCAAAAAGAACTTATGAAACCCGATTTAAAAATAGAAAATAAAAGTAACAACAAAAGAATTTTCTACCATAGATTTGAATGGATGAGATTTCAAAACATGATGCCTTTTTGAAAAGATTAAAATTGCCAATAATTTTGTGTTCTGTGTATAGATTGCTAGACAGGGTTTTTCTGTGTAGTCCATGCTTCAATAAAAGTCAGGATCCTTCTGCCTCAGAGATTGCTAAGCATATAAGTGTGCACCACTATAACAGGAGCTGATGAAATTTCATATAAAACCCATTGGATCTAGGATCAGGTAAAGCAAGAGCTATCTCTTTGTATGAAAGATTGTAGCAATAAATTTACAATATGGACATAATCTGAACTTAAGACTTTTACCTAACCTTGCAACCAAAATGTTACTCTTTAAAATGTAAACAAGCTCACTGAAACCTGTGCTCCTCTGATCCCTTAGGAGCCCTCCTGGCCATCCACACAAAATAGTGTAAGATACTGTATAAGTGTGTGTGTGTGTGTATGTGCACATGTGTGTGCATATTTTACATATGAAAGCACTGAGAGCAGCATTTATTTCTCATTGCAAACAATGAGAGAAATCTGTTTGTTGTTGTGTATATATTTTTAGCCTAGGAATCAAAGGGCAGGATTCTCTGCTAAGGGTGGGTCCCGACTTCTACTTCTCCATTTCATGTTAGAGATACTGTTTCAATAAAAGAATGAGCAAGGCCCTAGCTAAGGAGCACAGTTTCAAGATAAGTCAGAAAGAACAGGTCCTCTGAGTTTAGTTCCACCCTCGTCCTTTAAATAAATGCTGAGTCATTATATTTCTTAATTCAGGAATAAGTTGACTGTGTCTTAGAAATGCCCAGAGGGTGGTAAATGCTGTCTGGTGGTGTATTCATGTCTCCTGAGACTCTCCAGGTCAGCATGATCTAGGAAACTGACATCCCTCCAGCAGGCCTCCACCCATAAGTTTATGTAATTCCAAATCTTTCATCCCTCATATGTTGATAACCCTATATTGTGTTTACCACCATTTCTCAGAGTATTCTCATGGGAAAAAAATCACTTAATGATAGCTGTCTCAATGATTTGTTGATTTGATGATATGGTTTGGAGTGTATGTTGCTGTCTAAAGAGTATTGTAAATGTTAGTGACTTCAAAAAACAATCATTTTATCGCCTTCAAGAATTTTGTAGTAACAAATATGGCCTGAGAGCAGCTGTACAATTTCATCAGATTCATTTGCTCTCAGCTGCGGATACTGAGTAGTGGACTTTGTCGATGCTGAGGAGCTAAACGAATTCTGCTCATCTTGCTCTGGTTCACATTCCTTGAGACACATGGGCGCATCAGGAGAACTGAGTTTAGAGGGTTCTCTCCCCCTACATTATCATACAATATTCTACTGATGTCATCTGTACCTAAAATTCCTCCTCGGAGGTGCTAAGTTTGGTCCCTTCCTCCTCCACCCTAAAACAGACGAGACACTGAGGAGACTGGACAGAACAGACTCCATCTTGTAAAAAGTTTCCATCTTGTTGTTTACTGTAAAAGCACCCGGTTCCAAGAAAACCCCCAAAAGTCCTCTGCCCCCCTTGAGCAGCCCTGAGCTATCCTGTCTATAACCTAGCTCCGTCTGTGTTACCCAGTCAGCTTAAAATGCGCCCTCACCACACCACTTTGCACCATTAGCACATAACTTTGCCAAGGCATGGAATTCCCCGCTTACGGTTTTTCCCTTTAGGAACATGCTTCCCCCTTCACCTGCTGCGTGGCGTGTTGGGCTGTGGACTGAGCTCGAGCTTGCAAATAAAGATCCTTGTGTGATTGCATCGGATGTGGCCTCCCTGGTGGTCTTTTGAGAGGACCCTGTGACCTGGGCACAACAACACAAATTCCCCAACTCACAGTTAGGCAAATTCTAGCTAACTGACTTGGACTTACCAACAGAGCAGTGGGTAGGTAAGGAGTTACTTACAGAAGACTAGGCGCCCTTCCCCCTCCATAAGTTACATCAGCAAATCCACCACCAGGCTTGGATCTTGTGATTTCCAGGCATCAGACCAAAAATGATGAGAAGGATAAAAAGGGCCCATCTCGTGGCACCCTCAGGTTATACGCCTTTAGTCAGACCCTTCTAACATCCAAGGCCAATGGGCTGGTTAGGAGGGATGTCTGACTTTCTCAGCTCCTCTTTTTCTTGCACAAGGTAGTTCTGGGTAAGTAAACATCACCCAGCCTGTGAGGAAGGATGTTTGTTCACAGTTTGTCAATCCGGCTTGTCCCTCAGAGAATTAATCCACCAAGTACCATCCCTAGATAGGGAATTGAACTTTATACAAAGCAGTTTGGAGCCTTCCCGCCAGGTCTTTCAAGAGACAGAAAGTGGAAGTTACCAGAGACTTAAGGCTTCTGCAGAACACTGATGTAATAATTCTCTGCCATATTCTGTTGGTTAAGGAACAATTGTAACCAGTAATCTTTTACTTCATTTAAGAAAGTGGGAGGACAGAGTTTTTCTATCAGTCTTAGGGATGTCTAAGAATCTGTGGTCATCTCTGACCCACTTTTCCTTCCTTTGTTCTCTTTTACTGCTTTCCCTTACTGATGATCTCTGTCTAACCTGTATCATTCGAAAATGTTGTGCTCTCAAATCTTGTCTCTGTGGGGAAATACAAATTAAGGCGATAATTTTCCCCAAAGAGCGACTTTGAAAATCTTTCTTATTTATTTATTTATTTATTTATTTATTTATTTATTTATTATTTGTTCATTCATTCTTTTAATGAAGAGTGTAGGCATGTGTACATGTTCCTGTGTGTGCAGACATGCACCTGTATGTACATGTTTGGAGACCACAGCTAAATGCTAAGTGTCCTTTTCAACTGCTTCTCCAGCTTATATTTTTTTCTGGCACATACTTATATACATGCATATGTTCTAATTCCCACATGTGAGGTCAAAGGGCAACTTGTAGGAATTGGTTCTCTCCTTCCACTATGTGGGTCCTGTGTATTGAATTCAGATTGTGAGGGCTATAAAACAAGCACTCACCCATTGAACCACATTGCTGGCCACCAGGTTCTCTTTATTGTTTGAAACAGGGTCTCTGTCTCAACCTAGAGCTTGCCAGTTGGGTAAACTGGCTAGCCAGTGAGGTTCAGATGTTCTCCTGTCTCTGCCTCCCCAGTGCTTGATGATAAACAGGCCACCACACAGACCTTTTTGTATGGGTGCATATTCGTGTGTAGGGATCTGAAGTCAAGTCCCCAAGCTTTCATAGAAAGCACTTTACTAAGCCATCTCTCTAGCACCAAAGAAGGCCTTTTAAATTATTTTTATTTTTAATGATTTTTGTCATTATCATGCAATATAATTTGAAAGTATATAGATCCTCTCCCATATCTTCAACTCCCTTTAGTACCCCCTGTCAATTTAATGTTCTATCTATCTATCTATCTATCTATCTAATCTATCATCAATCATATTAAGATGAATAGAGTCTAATTAGGTATCCCCAAATGTTTGTCATTGTGGTTCCATTCTCTAGAGCTTTGTTAACCTCACAGGAATCCCATGCTTGAAAGATGCCCCTCTCAGTAGCCATCAGTTGCCTCAGTTTTCTTCAGTTGGATTATGGTCTCATGTCTATCTATTCTGGGATTTTGTCTGCTTTGAGCTTGCAGAAGACTTGTGCATGCTGTCACCACTGGGTAACTGATACGCTGCCTCGAAAACGAAAACTGTTTCTTTGTGGTCATCTCCCATCTCTGGCTCTTAGATCGTGCTACTCCATCTTCCTTAATGATCACTGAACCTTGGGAGGCAGAGATTTTATTTTGGTATCCTACTCAGGGATGAACAGTTTTCAGCTGAAAGAAGGCCATACTTTAAGTGTTGCAATAACTTAGTGAAGTAGCTCTGCTCCTACTGCTCATTGTCATTAAAAGGTCCTGAATGGGGGCTGGGGAGGTGGCTCAACAGGTAAGAGCCTCGACTGCTTTTGCAGAGAACCCAGAGCTTGGTTCCTAGCATGATGGAGTTACAACTTTCTGTAACTCCAGTTGCAGAGGATACAATATACTCTTCTGACCTCCACAGGCATTGCACAACATGAATGTACTTACACACGTGCAGGCAATACATTTATATACATAAATAAAAATAGTAATAAAATATTTTTAAAAGGTCTTGAAGGAGAGGTGCAACTTGCTTCGTCTAATAATCAGTTGCAAGGAATGAAGCTTTTCAAAATTTAATACCAATGTTTTTGCCTCTATGTCTAAGGATAAAAGAAGGAAAATAAATGTCCAGAGAATCACTTAGCTAAAGCTAGAGTGAATATAAATCCCAAGCAGGGCAGTAGTTTTATCATTGTTTTCTTTCTTTTGTTGAACTGAGACTCAACTCGAAAAACTGTTTTTTTTCCTGATAATTTCTCATATGATTCCAGCCAGCTGGTATGAAGTTAAAGGTTTACTAATTGGCTTACTGAACTCTGTCAGTAGCTCCACAGCCTCCTTGATTCTTACTCTGATTTGCCCAGAAAATGGGAGAAAATCTGGATTAAAATCTGCTGTGCACTTTCACTATTTAAGACTCTACACTATTCACATTTACTGCTCTCTTATTTAATCCTCACTTCTCAAAATAATATCTACATTCTCTAGAGGAAGAAACTAAGGCTTCAAACTAAGGTAGCAAGCAGGGAGTGTAATGCAGTCAGCCTGGCCACACAGCAGATAGATTCAAGGATGCTTTACTCTCCAATAAGAAGAAAATGCTTCGTGGCGATTTCCCTGTGGGAGAAGTGAATAGTTGGCCCTAGGACAGCATGAGATTCCTCTGCGCTGAAAGCAGCAGTGTTAGTGTCCTGCTGGGAAGTTGAAGCAATTTTCCCCTGCATGCTAGGTCCCTCGGTTTTATTATTGTTAAACAGCTCCTATTGAGGTCAAGTTTGACCTATTCTTGATATGATTGCTTTTCTACTTCTCCCTATTTTCCCTTGCTGACTTTATTCTTGGCTATCGTGTCTTACAAATCACTGGGTTTTACTTTCCAAGTACTCATGGTTTAGCTGTTCTGCTTTTGCTGCCATGTTTATTCTGCTCAAGTGGAACCTCAATATTCTAGACAGATGCAGCGGAAAGATACCTAAAAACAGAAACACAGCCTGCTCTTGCTAACGCTGAGACAGACCAAGGGGACCCAACTTCCTAAGCCTACTTGACTGGGGATTAAGCAGTTCTAGGCACAAAATTCAGAATGCTTCAAGTTATTAGAAGTCTACAACCTGTAGATTTTACCCTTCAAGTATGCTAAATTTGTGGGAGAGAGCTATTTGCTCCTTTGATTAACATCTGTCAGATACTTTCCCTTGTAGCAGGCTTCCCTGAGTGGGAAGCAGTGAATTAAGTGGCCCCTTCTTCAGTGACTGGATAGACTGTGGTCTTGTGAGACTAGTTTCTTTGAATACTTTACAGACCCATCAAGGATCAAACTCCACTCTACATGCAAAGACCAGTGCATTGGTGCAAAAGAAATTCAGAAGTACTAAGGGGGCTGGGAGTGGTGACTATGCTTAATCTGAGCACTTAGGAGGCAGAGGCAGGTGGATTACTGTGAGATCCAGGCTGGACTGCGCTGGACTACATAGCAAGTTGAGACCGTCTCAAAAAACAACAAAACCCCAAAGCAACCAACCAACCAAAGTTCTGAGAAGACAAGTCACCACAGTAGGAGGACTGTTAACACTCTCACTTATTGGTAGAGTTTCAGAAGTCTTTCAGAGGTTAACAGGAGAGGGACCCAGCATCTACAGCTTAGAAGTTGTGATACTAACTGCTGTTGGGAACTGAGGGCCACAACACTTGAAATTGAGGGTCTGCAGCAATAGTTGCTACATTTAGGGACAGTGTCAGCTGGAGCCTTGGAAAGCACCTCGGGTCTGAGACCTAGCTCTCTGAAGCTTGCAGGTGAACTTCTGGAATTCAGAGGCTCAGGACTGCCAATACTGAGGAAGCTTCCCTTGGCTGTTCATAATTTCCACCTAACTAAGTGACCCTCAGTCAGTCGTTTGTGACAAAATTTTAATTTTTGCAATTTGTTCCTAATATTATGGATGAAAAATTATTAAGTACTGTTTAGAATGACTTTCATTTGATTACCAATAAAATAACTTTCCTATTTATTTTACAATTTTTTTCTTGTTAAACTGCATTAATTTTTCAATTCTCTAATTATATTAAATATTTGCATTTGTATCTACAAATAGTTTGGCTTTCAAGGGTTGCACTATATATATATATATATATATATATATATATATATATAAACATCTTCAATGTTTATGGTACATTTTGTAATTCAGAAATTTGCATTTCAAAGGAATGTAATGTTTTCCTTCAGTGTAATTTGCTTTTGCTCTTTTGGTTAAGAACAAATAACAGTGTAAAATAAATATTATCTTAAATTTATTATTATATTTCAATATTTAAACTGTAGATAAAACATTTTTCACATATATAGCTACATACACATGTATATTCTCTAATATTTCCAAATTTTATTTAAAAATAGTATCCATAATATTCTTATATTCAGGAATATTTCCAAATCCTTCTTTCCTTTTTGGTTATTATTATAGTCCCATTCTTTACTCTAAAACAAGCATCTGTGCGTGTGCATGTGTGTGTGTGTGTGTGTGCATTTGTGTGTTTATGTGTGTATGTGTATATATGTGTATAAAACAATGGTCTTATAATGATTGTTTTTGTTTTGAATGGGTACATTTGTAGGAGTAAGTCATCAAACACACTACTTTATCTAGCATCATAAACTTGGATAGTTTGTTCTAAACATGCAATAACTTAATAATTTTAATTGTGCTTTCTAAGTTGATACAGGTATTTAGAATTATGTTTTTATTTTCTAATGTTCTCTTTGGTCATAGAAATTATCCTGTATTATTTCAACTCTTCTAAATACATAACATTTTTCTTACAAAAATAAGAATGAAATGATCATATCATAAAGAAGTCTCAATACTGAGTGCATGTTGGATAGCATAAGTTCTCAACTTGAAACACCTTTGAAGAGGAAACCTCAGCTGGGAATTGTTTCCATTGGCTTGACTGTGTGGGCGTGTCTGTGAGGCATTTTCTTGATTGCTGAGCGATGTGGGAGGGCCCAGCCCGGGAGGGCCCAGCCCACTGTGGGTTGTGCTGCCCCTGGGCAAGTGGTGCTGTGTTGTGTAAGAAAGCAGGCTGAGCACGGGCCTGAGGAGCAAGACGGTAAGCAGTCTTCTTCCATGGTCTGTACTCCAGGTTCCTGCCCTGACTTCCTTCAGTGATGAAGTGTGACCTGGGAAATGTAAGATATAATAAGCCTTTTCCTCCCCAAGTTGTTTTTTGTCAGTGTTTTTACCACAGCAATTGAAAGAAAGCTAAGATACAGGTTGGTACCAGGAGTGGAGTTTCAACCCACATGGGCCAGGCCTCACTTGCAGTGAATTGAAAGGGATCGAAATCCCAGGATTGAAGGGATCATGTAGAGATCTGAGGCTTAGCATCTTGTGAGGCCAGAAGAGGCCCTTGGTGAAGGTGCAACCTCAGTTGCAATGCGGATGCCAGCATATTGGAGATGCCAGAATGACCACCAAAGGCAGCGGCAGGTGTGGGGTGGAGCTCCCCTGAGGTAGGAGACAAGCTGTATGTGCTGTAGGTGGCTGAACCAGAAAAGTGAAGCTACCCAAGCCTTGAAGCCCAGAAGATTATGAATGAATCCCAGACATCTAGTCTTAAGCTATTTTAATGGACTTCGGTTTGGTTTAAGTGGGCCCTCCTCTTCCCTTTAGAAATAAGACAGACTTTAATTCGTTTTGGATTTTGCGGGAGCCCACAGTAAAGAAACTCTCTGAAGAGACTGCACTTTTAAAGTTTGGATTGTGAGGCTTTTAAAGTTGTACTGTTTTATGCTGTGATATTAATATTAACACCATATCTATGGGAGAAGGTGAGTTGCTAATGTTACTAAAGAATCTGCATGCAACCAGATCATCTAACAGCAGAATGCACTGGGAATAGCAAAATTCACATATTTGAGGTAAAAATAAACATTGATTGAATTTCTGGGCTATTAAATGATTTGATGCTGCTAGTGTCCAGTTATTGCTTTAATATTTGTCCTTAGTGCTTGTGGAATATAGTTACGCTCACCCTTGATTGAATGTAGGAATGAATTTTTAGGACTTGTTAGAGGTACACAAATGTCGTTGCACCTGACTCTGGTAATTTTAAATACACTACAGCCAGAACGGTCCTTCTGGCTTTATTTGCAATTACCCTTTAGCCTATTGACAGGATAAATTTTAATTATTATGCTCTGTATTTATGAAATAGTGCATGTCCTCTAAAATAGCAGACTATTGATTCCAATTGACATTTTAAATGCAATTGGAACGCCAATCATTATTGTAAGGCTACTGAATATTCATTTACTATACTTTTGTGCTCTATAACTACAAACCTTGCTTCATCATAGATGAAGCTGATAATATTTTCCTCAGTATTTATTAGATAACAAGTGTGTCTACTTACTATGTTATTTTGATAAGTGTTAAGAGACTCCCTACGTAAAATATTTGTATATGTACATGTATATTTATATATGTATATATTCTAATAAATTTACCAAGTTATATTTGAAACACCACTTCATGGTAGAATATATGTCTGCTTTAATGACCTAAATTTTCCATACTTAGTTTGACTCAGTAGGGAATAGATATGAAATTATTGGTTATTTTGTATGATGCTCTGATATATTTTGTTTGCGTACTTAGGTGGGCTGGGTAAGTGGCAAGCATTTTATTTTCTATTTTCTCTAGGTTTGTTTTTTGTAGACTGTTTAAAGTAAGACAGATAATCATATTTTACTTCAAAAATATGTTTAAATTTCAGTTAAAATTTTGAGAATTTAAACTTTCTATTTTTTAAATTTTAGGTAATTTATATCACTAAACAATACATTTGGAAAGATTATTTTGCATTGAAGTTTGCTGAGTTTTGAGCATTATCTTATTTAATTATTTAATATTAATTAAATTCTATTTTTCTTAAAGCCAGGGTAATCAGAATATATTTTGTTATTAATGACAGGGAAACTGACCAAGGTTCAGTTTCTTCCTGCCCATATATTTAAGACTGGAACACATGGCACCTTTTATCCTACTCTTTCTCAGTGATTTCTTACTTGTTCGATGAGTATCTATTGTGTGCCTATTATGATATTTGTAGACACTGTTTAAATAAAAATAAATAACCATACATGATCTCCAGGAAATTTATAGTTTATCAAATACTTCCCATAATGAAGATTAAGAAATGATAAGAAGGGGTCTGTGTCGTGATCACATAGGCAGGTATAACAACACAGAACAACCATGTGCAGCTATGGAAATGTAAAGTATGAATTCTTAAGGTAAAGAACAGTACAAACAACAAAGCATAAGATACAGAGCTTTATTTAACAACCCGTGTGACTGAAGTAGCAGATTCAAGAATTGGAGTAGGAGGCCAGTCCTTATATTAAGTAAACGAAAGTGACGAGCAGAAGTGTTCACTTTCCTTTAGGAATTTGGGTTTATCGTTTAGTTGTTAAGGAGACTGTGTGAAATAGCTGACACTTAATTTGCGGGAAATAATTTTGGAAGCTTATTTTAACATATATTAAGACAGATAATGGAAGCACATAAAACAGAATGAAGTTTAAGTTTCTTGAGTGAGATTAATGGGAAAATTTTTAACCTAATAATCTTAATTCATGGAATGATATGGGCTAAAGAAGTATTGGGAGGAATTATAAGGAATTAAGTCCTAGAAGTGAATATTGTTGCGAGATTCAGTATATAGGTAGTCATGTCATTGAAACAGGATGGTTAGAATGGAAGTATAGTATGTGAGAGCAATAAGAGCAGAAATTCAGTAGAGAATGAATTAAAAATGTACATAGTCATAGTTTTCAGCAGGTTTACAGTGTTTCACTGAAAGTACAGTGTGCCTTCTAAATATAGACTGAGGCTCAAGGACAACCGAAAATCTAGAAACCAGGAGATTCAGAGAGGCAGATGGGAGGGCGCACCCTAGTCACAAACGGCTTAGTTCTAGTTACAATTCACTCTCAGTGTGAGCATGCAAGACGTCACAGCAAGTGATTTTTATCTCCCTGAGACTCATTTCCTCACCTGTAAACCTGGAATAACAATGGTTCCTGTTATTTAATGATTCTTTTAGTGATTAATAAAAAGAGCACAGTGTTTAACACATAACAAGTAGTCAATGCATATTTCTCAATATTTTTGAACAACTGGTCGCTCTTCCAAAATTTGGAACAAATGAGAGGCTACATTTGATTTGTCATATAAGTAGAGATAGGTATTTATAATGTGATTTTTTTTTCTCACTGACAACGTAGATTGTATAAAACACGAATCTCAGAAGTTCATGCCCTTCATTTTGAAAGAAAAGAAGCCAGTATAAGTCACTGTCGCTAGGCAAAACAATGGGAAAGTCTTGCTTAGACACAGCTGTACACTTCGCAGTGGGAATCCAAGAGCTGCTAATGCTGAAGCCAGTACTCTTCTATCACTAAACAGAAAAGCCATACTTAACTGCACAACTCCTTGGCTACAAGAAATATATTACCAGGGGAAAGAATATTAATAGAATGAGAAGGTGGCATTATTACCTATGTCTGCATAGAGTATGTTAAACACACACACACACACACACACACACACACACATGCAGAAATTAGAATTTAACATAAAAAGCCACTCTATGCTCATCACAAATTGTCAGACAATCATATTTATGTAATTGTCATACTACTTTAAAAATTGTTGATTGATTTTTATGTGTATGAGTGTTTTGCCTGCATGTGTATAAGTACATCTGTGTCATACAGTACCTGTAGAGGCTATAAGAGAGCACGAAATCCCGTGGAACTGGTGTTACAGACCCCTGTTAGCCACCATGTGGGTGCTGGGAATTGAACCCAGTACCTCTGCAAGAGTACTGAGCCATCTCTATAGTCCTGTAATTGTCATGCTAATCTTTTTTCGTGTAGCTGATTTATTTATTCTCCATGAATCTATTTGTTACTTTGAAGACTTAAAGACATAGTTAAAATTACCTAGACCTGAAAAGAATTCCTCAAAATTCTGTACCACGTACTGTGTAGAAACGAGAGGAGGGAGAATTACCAGTGTCAGAATGGAGAAAACTGCCAGTCTGAATAAGTACCCTAATCCTTCTAAGGACTAGTAGAAGAAATGCTATGGTTTTGATACAAAAAATGACAATCCACAGCTGAGCATAGTGACATTTACATATAATTCCTGTGCTCCAGATGTGAAGGACTGTGTGGTTCAGGCCAGACTGAGCTATATTACATAACCCTTGCTCAAGAAACCAAGGGCTAGGGACAAGTTCATTAGTAGACCATTTGCGTAGCATGTGAAAGGTCCTGGTTGGAGCCTCATCATTACAGAAACAAAAAAAAAAACATGAATAAATAAATAAAACTGACTACATTTAACAATGTTTGAAAAGAATGAAGGTCTACGGGGATAATGCACTTGATACTTTTTCCTCTATGCTCCATTATTTCTGTTGTCAGTATGCTCCCGGGTTAAACTTGCATAAGACATAAAAAACGTAAAGTAACCAAAGGTTGTTGCATTATTGACCGAGGTGTGAAGATGATCATCCCCTATATGCAGCATTCAGAATTTAACTTTTTTTCTATTAAGGTTAAAAAGAAATGTGGAGGCACTGGGTTAGTTGCATTTTCAGCATGATCCCACATGGGAATTTGAGAAAATGAGTCTGTGTTTAATGTGATTGATGAGGTTTGCCTTTGATACATGCAAATTATTAAGTAGTTGCACATTTTAAAAACTTAGAAAATATTAATTATATTTTCTATATTAGGGATAAATTTGAATTACCTTTTGAAAATCTGGTAAGAAATGTCCTTAAATCAGTAGCACTTCCTGCCTTGTCTGTGTACCAGAATTCTGAGAAAAAGGAAACTGAAGTTTTTTGGGTTTAGGTACTTGTGTAAAAATCATAATTGAAGAGTTTTCCTACTAACAGCATGATTACAGAAGAATGAGTAAATTGACCACCCAGAACAAGACATAACATAAATATTGTAAATATATATGATTAAATATATAACATATGAATACTATTTCTAACATATAAATAGTAAACATGACATGCTTCATGTTAACATCTAATTTCTTCTTGATGTGGATAGGCTGAAAAGATCTACTAGAGACATGAGAAATAAATAGTAGTGTTTATCTCTTCCTGTCAATATTTCTCTCAATGGATCTGGGGTGTGTGATTTTTTTTTGTAGCCCATAATACAGTTCAGTGAAGCACTGTTTTTGTTGTGATTTAAGAGCATGGCTTTGGTGTTAAATGGATATGTTATATTTCCTGATAGTTTGGGTGAAATGATCCCCATTATAATTTTTGATTATAGAAAAGTAACTGTATGAACTGACATGTTTAAAGAAGAAATGGAATATTGTGACCAGCATCATCATTTTTCTAGTTGCATGATATTCTTAATCTTCAGTGTAAAACATGCTTATGTGCATATCTTATAGAACAAATCCTAATAATTCTTATTAACAGGGTTACTTCCTATACCAATGGTTCCTTTAAATGCTCAGTGCCAATTATTTATAATTCACAAATATATTGTGTCAAAGATAAGTTCTGGTCCTTCAGGTTTCCCACTTACTTCTGATCATTCTTTGTAAGTTTCTTCTTTGCTACCCTCCTCAGGTCCATGGCCTCTTTGCAGTTCAAACCTTCCATTTACAGATTCTCCTTTTAAACAGAAGGAATATATTTTAGCCAGCATGTTTTCTTATTAAGTGAATTCTTTCCTTTTAGAGACTCAGAAGTGTTTTACATGTTCTCAATTGCAACAACATTTTCACTCTTTAATCATTTCACATTTATAGTGAAATAATTTACATACACTGATCATAAATTTATTCAAGTATATGTTTTTATTCATTTATAGTTTTGGTGCTTTCATTTTTCAGAAAGAAGGTGGGAAAAGAAAAGTCAGAGACGAAGAAATGAAAGGGATCACAGTGCAAAGAAAGGAATATTTTTTGTCATTTATAAGCTACAATGTTTCATTGCTAGGATTCTGGACGTTTCTGGCAGTGATACTGCTTTAGTTTCCCTAGGGGGATTGTTCTATTTTATAAGGATGCCATTTTAACTATTGCAGAGAAATAACTACAGCCTTGTTCTGGACATGATTGATGATATGCTTTCAAGGAGTAACCCAAATTATCAATGAAAAAGACTAAAGGGTGTGACTTTTCTTCAGCTGCCTCAGCTGGATCAGCAATTACTTGACAGGATATGTTGTTATAAGTCACTCATTTGCATGCAGTTAGAACTTTAGAATATGGACTGTTTTGCATTAAATAACATGAACACTTACAATTTATAAGATAGAGCAAAGATTTTCTATTGGAGAATGGAAGTTTACTTGAAGATTTTTTAACTAGTATATTCAGTATTGATAAACTGTATTTCCTATGTGGACAGGACATACACTGTATTGACCTACTAGTGCTCTGAGATTATGTCACTTTTTAAAACAGTATCATGGCTCTTTCTGACATTTCCCTTGGGTTTACTTAATAGGGGAACTTATTTTTTAATCAAATAAAAATTTTATAGTTATAAACTTTTCTGTCTAAAATGTTTCTATTCATTTACTATCAAATCTCATGAAAATTGGCTATTGTTTTCAGAAAGAATGTACCTCTCTGATTTAGACAAGTGACATGCCCTCTGCTTATTGTTTTAACTGGAATACTTTAATCTATTGATGTTATAGTGCTTATACTAGCAATCTAAAGGCTATGAGAATCAAATTTTTTTTTCTCTACAAAACAGCAATCTCTTGGACTTATCTTTTGTTATTTGTTGATTAATAGAAGCATACCATCAATTTTTCCCTTCTCATAATCATTGCAAAAGAGATAATGTTTTGAATTACTATACATGTTTCAACAGAAACTGTCTGGAAAAAATTGCCTGAAAGATTGAATCAATGAAAGAAAGCAATGTTATGCTCTAAGTTACATAGAGCTTTATTATTAACTGCAAATACATGCTTATATCTACTGCCTTGAAACAGTAATTGGGATATCAATGGGATGGCATTTTCATGGTTCTTACCACATTCTATTGATTCCTTGACTAACTCTGGGGTATTAATTCCTGGATTCCCATGGATACCAAAAATCTCTGTTCAAATTCTTATACATAATGAGAGAATGCTTGCATATAAATATTAGACAGTCTTTTTTAAAGATTAAATCACCTCTAGATTACCATTATACATGTAAATGCTATGTTAATAGTTGTTACAATATGTTGTTTAAGAAATAATGACAAGAAAAAATCTGTTCTTTTTTCGGTACATTTGCAATTACAAAACATATTTTCCTTCCAAAGTTGTTTAGATCCACAGATGCAGAACTCACAGATTAGGAAGTTGACCCTAGTAGTCATTATAAAATACACATTTTAATATGTTCTTTTCATACAGGCATGGTGGCTCACACCATTGATCCCAGCATCCAGGGGCCAGAGACAGGCACATCTCCCTGAGATCAAGACCAGTCTGGTCTACACAGGAAGTTCCAGGCCAGCTGGGGCAATAGGAAGACCCTGCCCCAACATAAACAAAATCAAAATTCCTAATACAAATATTAATTCCTTAATTAAAATACTTACCCTTTGAGGCAATGCTTTTCATTTTACAAATGAGAAAACTGGGACATGCAAAGGAGGAATCATGGCCATGCTTATTTTTTTAGTAAAGAGCGTGTTCTGGACTCAAATACTGCCATTTTGGCTACAGACTCTGGTCTCAACCCCTTGATTTGTTGCTACTCTATCATACTTTGGTCCATGAGTGTTTGGAAAACACAGATCTGGCCTTGGGTATGTCTTCATTTAGATAGTTGAGACGTCTCTGAATTGATGGAAAATACAGGGTTTAGGGCTCTCAAAACTGTTTTCAGGTACTGGTGTTATACCTTTCAGGGAAACAAAAGATTGAATTTGTAAGTCTGTACTTTTTTAGTTAACTGGAGGGAGGTGCTTTAACCACTTTGAGCACGATATAATTCAGAATGTCTTAAATGAAATGGTGTTTCCTCCTGTGTTCTGTTGTATTATTTTGGATTCATGCTAAGGTTCATGAGTGAATTCAACCACAAACAATATGAACCTGTGTCCCATAGACTGGTTCACGATGTGCTTGAAGTCCCCCAATTAATGGCAAGTGACTTTTTGTTAGTTTCACTGGCTTCAACTCATGGTTCTGTTCATTTCACAAACTGCACAGCAACAACAGCACTGTGGCAGGCCCCTTCTCAGATATTCACACCCCAGTCTTACTTTCACTGGGATCTTGAATCCATACTCTTGATTGGAAAATGCATTTAAAGTAAGTTAAGTTAATGGGAAGTAATGGCTTCTTTTTCACACTGATATTTGACTGTTCATTTAAGTAGAATGGCCAAGGTTGCAGCAGGGTGAAGATGGAAGACAATATGTGAAAATGTAGAATACTGACTAGGGAAATGCCCTGGAATCAGAACCACTAGCAGGATTCTTAAAATCAACTGACAAGTCCCATTTCCTCAGTTAGTTTCTGAAAAGTTCCCAGCTGGTGCTGATGCCTCTACTTTGTCGACTAAACTCAGAGCCTCTGATCCAGAGCCGTTCCACCATCATTAGGACATGAAACAAGCCACACATTTACTTTTTCTTCATTTCTTATAATTCAAAATGATTGATACTTATGTATCAGTCTCATTGCTGTCTTATGTTAGTATAGGTAAAAATCCAGTTTTTTTCCAAGTATTACTTCCTGTTGCCTAATTAAGATGTATACATTTTTATAAGGGCATGATTGGGGTTGAGTAGTGATCAACTTATGATAATTTGTGAATCTGTCAACATAAAGTTTTATTATTTTTCTCTTGTATTTGTTTATTTTTAGATATGGTCTCACATAGTCCAAGATGTCCTGAAATGTACTATGCAGACCATTCAGGCCTTGAGCTCACAGAAATCCTCCTGCCTCTGTCTCTGGAGTGATGGGATTAAAGGCATGCACCACCATGCTTGGAATAGTTGTATTATTTTTTAATGTGGAAAAGTTATATATACTCCCTTCTATTTTGAGATATAAAATGCACTGTTTTCAATTGTATTCATTATGATGTACCACAGAACACAAGAACTCTTCCTATCAAACAATCATATTTTGTTTACCTGTATCTGTCCATCTCTTCCTCATTCTTCTCTTCCCAGTTTCACAGGAACATAATTTTACTCTCAATTTTTATAAGATTAACACTTTTATGTTCCACATATGAGTAAGATCGTTCAGTGTTTGTCTTTCTGTGCCTGGCTTCACCCATCAAAAGTTTATTTAAAAGAAAAGGTAATTAAGATTTGGGTGTGGGCAGAAATGAGTCAGAGGTGAAATGATGGATAATTATGTCTTAGAGGTCTTCGAGAGTTCATTGGATTAAAATGTATTCAGTAAGTAGGAGTTCAGCAGGAAATAGAAAAAACAACTTTTTGAGATTGCTTCATTAATATAGCTTTTTACAAAAATATAGTAAAAGATAGGAAACATGAATTTCAAAAGAAAGTTTTGAGAAAAATAAAATAGGGTTGATGATAATATTTGAAGATATTAAATATTTTTATGATCAGAAAAGTATTTTGTTATATTTTTTATACTGAATGGTAGTTCAGAAAATAAATGTTTTTATTTGTTTTTATAAAAAGTCTATTATTGAGACTAGGGAGTTATCTCAGCCCACAAAGAAGCTTCTCTGAAAGCAGGAAGAGCTGTACGTGATTTTAGCACTTGTGTAAAAATCCAGGCATTGAGTTTCTCTTCTATCCCAGCTAAGGAGGGAGAAGGAGGTGGATCCCTGGGATTAGCTGGCCTGTCAGCAGAGCCTAACTGTGCAGACTTTAGACCAATGAAAAATCCTGTCTCAATTTAAACAAGTTGGACAGCACCTGAGGAGGTGAGTTGCCTCTGGCCTTCACATGTACACATACACACATGAGCATGCACACACCTGAGCATGCACACATAGAAGTGTACGTATACACACAAAACCTATTGCCTGATTTTGTCAAGTTTAATTCCGAATGTAAATTATTCAGGAAACTTGAACATGCACTCTGACAGGAAGCATGGTTGAGTCTGGGCTGATATACTTACAATATTCAGAACAAAACTCTTGAGCTTCTGAAATAGTGTTTGAGCCATGGTAGCTGCTCTGAAAATATTTTTGAGCAAAGTATAGGATAAATGAATAGTACTGATTAGTTAAAGAATACCTGGTAAAATTATCTAAGGTAGCATTTAAAAAAATTATTTTTGTTTTACGTGCATGAGTGTATTGCCTGAATGTGTATAAGTGCATCTATATTGTGCAGTGCACGGAGATCAGAAGGGGTGTTGGATACCCTTGACCTGGAGTTACGGATGTTTGTTAGCTACCATGTAGGTGCTGAGAATCTAACCCAGGTCCTCTGCAAGAACAGCAAATATTCTTAACCACTGAGCTATCTCTCCAGCCCCAGTGTATCATTTTACAAAAAAATCCCTAAAATAAATTGAAAGCTTTCTTGGCTACAGACATACTGGTGACACAGGGTCTGCAGCACAACAGGGAAATGGCTCCGTTCACATATTTGAGGTAGCTGCTCAGATATTTGCCTCTGTTCAGCCTCAATGAACGGCTGCATAAACTTGCATAGATTACCAAGTAAGAGTTACCTTCCTGCTTGTGAGTTGAGGCAGTTGCTTATGTACCATTTCAAAACGGAATCTAACCTTTTCAAAATGTCAGCACACTTACCTTCCCATCGTTACAGTCATCATCAGTCTGCATTTATTCAGTAGCTTCACAGCTTGACTACTGTGTAAAATTCTTTTATTCTCTGAGAACCTATGTTCCAAGGAAGAAGCATTCACCACATCATTCAGACACAGACAAATGGCACAAATATCTGTATAAACTTTGCAATCTGTCTTCCAACAGGCTTTACCCCTGAGGATAGAGAGGGATACTTTCATTTTTGTTGATAGAAAGTGAATATTTCAAAATGGCTATCCGCAACACAACAGTGTGCATGTGGGGAGTTCACATTGATTGAAACTGGCAGGAGTGTCTTTTTAAATTCATAGTCGTAAACTGAAAGATTACAGAAGAAATTTAGAAGACCCAAGTTTCCCTAAAACATCCCAGAGTTCTGTTACTTCAGTACTTCAGTTAATGTCCCTGGGTTTACACTAAGCTGGACATTTGATTCATAAGTGTATAAATGTTATAAAGCTAATTACATATGACTGTCAGCAGAAGTCTTTAAATAAGTTATCAATAGCTTAAAAATAAATATCTCTATTTCCCAAGTGCTTAATTCTATGGCGGCATAGAGGTCTAAATCTCCAGTAGTTATAAAGTGCATGAAGAGCATTCTTAAAATATTTCTGCAAAAGTTTAGTACATTTTCTAAAAATGACATTTACATTCTTGTTTTTATATCCAATGATAAAAAAGAGATCCCTTTTCTTTTTACATTGGTTAGTTTGAGGACAGAGTTCCCTGAGTAGGAGGGAAGAATCATTTATTACACTTCCTCAACTCAAGATCCAGTTCAATTAGTCCTGAACAGATGGATGTCAAAGCTAAGCTCATTACCATGCTGGGTTTTTTCCAGGTAAAATCATTTT
The DNA here is from genome assembly GCA_035773235.1 of Eospalax fontanierii. Classification (NCBI taxonomy): domain Eukaryota; kingdom Metazoa; phylum Chordata; class Mammalia; order Rodentia; family Spalacidae; genus Eospalax; species Eospalax fontanierii. Next base: position 49,893,382 of record CM069530.1, on the reverse strand, counting down.
TCTATTAATCCTGAGGAAGTGTAAGTGTGCATAAAAAGGACAATGGGATGTTTCAGGTCTGTGTGTCCTGTTGTCACACTGTTCATGATTGCACCACTATTAACATCAGACTGACCCCTCCAGTAACTCAGGAACAACCATAGCACTGACAGAGCCATCCATGAATCAGTGTTTCACTCTGCCTGGACTGTTACACACATGCTAAGGGCAGTGCAATTTCTTAATTTTGTACAGCTAGGTTTTCATTTTTGACTTATTGTTAAGTCTTCTTTCTTGGATTATAATGTCAGAATTGGTTAAAAATAACCAAGATAAGTACATAGATGTTAAAACATCCTGTAGGAAAGTTTACAAATATGTACATTTTCAGCTTTTCAGAAAGGATAACAAAAATGATGTCATGTAGACATTTTGAATGATAATTAATAGATCAAGAATAATTTTTTTTATTTACATATTTTGAATGAATAAAAAGAAGCATTGAAAGGAATTACATTCTTTCAGTTCAGGAAAACAGAAGTCTTACTCCTAAGAACTATATCACTATAGATTTAACTTTGATGCCACTCATTTATTCCTAGGGGGCACCATTTTTTAAGACTGATTGTTTTATCAGTTTAAACATAGTAAACTTTATTGTAGTTACTGAGCTTTAATTTAAAATATTCTGATCTTATTTCTAATAGCCCTAGTGACCCACACACTTTCTTGAATTGATTTTTACAATCTTAAAGATATTTTACCTTTACTTTATAGAATTATTTTTTCTTTAGTGTCCAAATATATAAAATTTTCTGTCAAATTCATAGTATTGTTTCTCATATGGATTTTTATTAGTAATATATTATAAGGATATAAAATAATCTACCAACCTATTTAATTAGAAAACATGGTACTTGAATATTATGCTCAATTAAAACCAGCCATACTAATTCTTACTATAAGTAGTTTTTAGCATTATAATTTTGACTTCACAGAAAAAAGGGTAATTTCTCCTTCTCCCAACACATGGCAAGGATATTAGAGTTATTTCTAGAGCTGATAAGAGCCTCATTTGACTTATGTATTAAGAGATAAGGAAGAGAATCTAGAGAGATATTTGGTACTCAAACTGTCATGAGGAAATTTGGAAAAGGAGAGAGAGAGAGACAGACTTTAGAAAACAGAAGAATCATTCCCATTCTTTCTGACGAAGCTGTCCTTAAATTATCTTTAAACCATGGTTGTGTCATATACTTCTAAACTAACACCGACCAGAATCCACTTTTAGTGTAACATCAATTCAATTTATAAATTGATAAAGTCACATACATTTTTTAAAAAGGATTTCAGGGCTGAAGAGATGGCTCAGTGGTTAAGAACACCAGGTGCTCTTACAGAGCCCCCGGGTTTGATCCCCAGAACCAAACCATATAGTGGCTAACACCCTTCCTTGACTCCAGTTCCAGGGATCTGACACCCTCTCCTGACTTCTATTAGCATTGATGACATGGCTGCACTTACACACATGCAGACAATACACTCATATACATAAAATAAAAAAATAAAATATTTTTTAAAAAAAATTTCAAACTCATGGAAACTGTAATGTATATCAATTTTTGTCTGCTTTTTAGAAAATAGTTAAAGCTTTTCCCATGGATTAAGCACAGAGGAAGTTTAAGATGCTGGGTGATAGAACTTTTCTAGTGAAAATTCATTCGATTTGCCTTTGATTTCACTCAATTTGTTTTTGTTATTTTGGAAAGAAATATGTGAAGCAATATTCTCTGTGAGTCATCCAAGCTTGAATACAAGTCAGTTTATTAGGCCTGACAGCACCATGGCCAAGATTTGTCATATGTACATCTATGAAATGCATGACGTTTAAGGGCAACTACAGCTTCCAGAACATACTCCCATGAGTTTGAGCCTGGTATGAAAATCTGAAATACAATGAAAGCTCAAGGCCATATTTTACTTTAAAAAATTTAGTACTAGGTATTTAATCCATGATCTTGTGCATGCTAAGCAGGTGCTATAATAGCTGAGTTACATCTCCAGTCCTTTTAGTCAAATTTTAGTAAGACATTTCCTTTCTTTTTCATCTCCATAATGAGTTACAATATAGACAACTTTTGAGGTAAGAACACTTTCCTTAGAGGAGAAATAAAGATCTGGAGAGTCAGCATTCTTTAATCACCCCACTTCTGGCAGGCTTAATGGCGTTTGGGGATATGATAAATTTTCTCTGACCATTGAAAATGTTCTGGCAGCCTGGCTTTCTACAAGAATGGGAATATGAGGCCATGCTCTTTGACATTAATATATCATTGCACACAAAGAGACCTGCATCTACTGTACTAAAAATAACTGGAGAAAACATAGCTATTCCAATTTCTCTACGATTAAACAATGTTATATCAAAAGATTTTATATCAGTAATGTAATCTTCTGGTTTAAGGCATACACTATAAAGAGAATTCAGTGTCTAGTAAATCACATTAATTGCTAGTCATCTAACACAGTGTTCTACATGTTTTAAGAAATTAAAAAATAGTTATTATGTGTAAACTGATCTGTTATAAGAACCATGACAATCAAAGAACTGAATAGAAAGTTATTCTTTTACTAATTTACACTTCATATGTGAAGTTCTAAAAATGACTGTTTTGGTAAATACCCTGGTAAATAACATTCTACTTGGGCATTGAATGTACATGTCCAAACAAAAAAGCACATAACAATGAAAATCACTCAGGCGCAGAGGAATGTTTTCAGGTACTTGGTGTCTCAAAACTTTATAGATTGTATTTCCTCATTCAGGGAATTAAATTGTAAAGAGGTAAAGAAAAATGGTGGAAGTTGGAAAAAGCTATGAAAAATTGCTCTATGTTTCTAATTTCATCTTTGTCTTAAAGGTGATTTATCCACATATAGAAACAATATCTCAGGTTCACATTTACTGAGGCTCACTTGAGCTTGAGGATTGCCTTCCCACATTCCCACTAGAAATAGGATACGTAAGAATACGAAGCTCCAACAAAGTCAAATATTTGAGATAAAAGGTGATTTAAAATAAATAATTCACATGGAAATTGACTTTTCATATGAAAACATACTTATGTTATTATCATCAATAGGTTATAATGCACAATATTTAATGAAAGCTCTATAATAATTTTACATGAGTACATGGTAAAGGATGATTTGTATTCCTTAATGTTATATCAGGAGCACATCATTTATATACCTATGATACTTATTGTCATGTTTCTGCTGTCATTATGCAACAAGAAATCAGAAGGGAGAGCTCGCAATTTGCATGAACAAAACAGATGCGCTGAATGACATTGCTTGACACTGGCATTTGAGTCATTGTTTATCAAGGGACAGCACAAGGTGTAGCCAGGTATGGTAAACACTGATAGTTCTCTGGGGAGAAAGGAGCTGTCAGTGATGTTGAAAGGAACAGTGGGAACTCAGTAAGGACAAAGATATCATTTTTCAGAATTAAATAGAGAATAAAAAGAGTAAAACCTAAGTGAGCCGTTGGAAATGTAGGTGTACACACATACATCTATCGTTATAGTTCACCATTAGGAGCATTTCTTCATCTGCATCAGTGAAGTCAGTTATGACATAACTCCCAGATTAGGGAACATTTCATAAGATAATGCAAAACTCTAAAAATGAATCTTACCAGTTGCATTTTTCCAAATATCAGATGCCACTGTGATGCTTCAGTGATGGCAATATAATTATATCTAAGCCTCCGGCGTAATGAAAATGTTGAACAGTTTAATCAAGTAAACAGTATTAGAGCATGTATCTCAGCAATCTCTCTCTTTACAATACCTTATACTTGCATAGATCCATATTGTGGTGTTTATCTGACTTTTCTCCATCTCTGAAAAACTCAGTGATTTTCTCTCAATGATCATATTTAGGTTGACCTTTCTTAGGGTCTGATTGTCCTGTCTACAGCATGTTGTCAGGCCTGTCCACACAGGAAAGCATATGTGATCTTCCCTGGGAAATTTTTTTTTACATTAGCTCTAGTCACTTAAGATATGTTTTTATTGTTTTCTATTCTTCAACTTTTACTTATTATCAGTTTAACTGTGGTTAAACTCTTCTCTCAAATGGAGACCTAGGGGCATGGAAAAAAATCAGAAATCTAAAAACAAAGTAATGGTTACTATTTAATGGTACTCATTATGTAAGTGACATATTTGTTACATCTTTCCTATTAATGGATTATGTTTTAATATAGTTTTTATTTATATACTAATTAAATATGTTGTCCTGGGTGTGGTGATGCATGCTTTTAATTCCTGCACTGGGGAGGCAGAGGCAAGCAGATCTCTGTGAGATCAAGCCAAGCCTGGTCTATACAGCAAGTTCTAGGCTAACTTGGGCTATAGGGAGACCCTGTTTCAAAAACAAAACACACAAAAAACGTTTTGATATTCTTTAAAAACATTTGAAATTTTAATGTAAACATCAGTATGACTGGAACTGGTAAGCTTGGATAATCATATATTTGTTAAATAATAATGATAATTTGAGTATTACTCAGCATTTTGTTATGTCTCTCATCAAATTATAGTGCTTTCTATTAGCTCAACTCACTAAGATGTTTATATGCTTTAATAATTATACATCAAGAGAATAAAACTATAAAGAACACAAAACAAAAGAAATTTTTAAAGAACAAAACACTTTTGAAATTATATATTCTCAGAATTTATCCCATGCAATTTGATGGGAATTAGCATGAAGGCTGTAATTACCCTTCAAAATCAAGAAGAACAAGAAGTAATCACCACATAAGGTCATTGCTTCTCATGAGAAACGTTGAACAACAACTTTTGTTCCTGAAGTTTACAGGGGGTAGTGAAAGGCTAGGACTCAAAAGACATATAGAAAGAACAATTAATCAGCAATTACCAAGCAGTAGTCTAGGTTTTCTTCAAGCTCACTTTGTTTCATAATGAAGTATTATTTTATTAAGTAACTAATCAAAAATCTGAGTGCCTTTCACTAATTGCCACTTTGATAATTTCTGTGCGATGTGAGTGGGTCAGCTAACTCTAGGTCACAGTAATCTTAGCAGTGACTAAGGGCACACTATTATTATTCTTTCAGTTAGTCAAGTCTTAAATGAGTGAAGCTGTGTTCTGGAAAGGCTGTGTGCTTCATTTTGCCTTGAGAGATAAATGATGTGTTGCTTCCTGATAGTTGCAGCTTTCCCTCCTATCTCTATCACTTCAAAAATACTATAACAGTAAAAGACAGTTAGAAGTTGAATCGATTGTCAAGGCCTCCTCTGCCCCTGACTTGCTCACTCAGAGCTAGGCTCTCTAAAAAACTCTGACATTTTCAAATGCTCTACTTTATTAATATTTTCATTTCAGTTTTTTTTTCCCTGACAGCTTAATGGGTGGAATTTCTTGAATTTTCAAGGAACTGAATGATTGTTGGTTGTTGTCTTCCCTATATCATCTTAATCTAGATATTTTCTTCTTTCTCAGCAGCTACAGGTTAAGTCAAGGCCTTGCTGCTTGTCTTTGTACATACACCAATGACATTGCTCATCTTTGTGGTTGGTCATCCTATTCTGTTTATAACAAGATACCCAAGAATTTTATAATGAATTTCTCAGTAACCGGAGAACAATGAGCTGATTCCTGTAAACCTTTTAATTTCAATGAAGTCTGTCTTTAATCTTGAGAGTATACATGGTTTCCTAACCATTTAACAATTGTGTAAGTATCAGAATGCGCACTTGGATAAGGCCTAAGTGTTCTTTCAGGAGATCTCTAATGACAAGATTTGCAAAACAGACATCCTTCCTGATCAAAACTACCTTCTCAACTCGGCCTACTCTACCATCATTGTTCCTTATTTCTCCAAATATAAGTCCATGTTAGTCTGCCTGAGCTTGGTCTCCATTGTCAATTTTTCCATTCTCTGAACCTTTATTTACAGATCTCCATTCTTTAGGTAACGTGATAACTCTTCCCCTTCAAAACGTAACAGAAAAGAACCAGCTATAATTTCTGAGTAATCTTAACTTCTTTTCAAATGAAACTATTTAAGTCATATTAGGAGTATTCATTCATACACATCCATAAATTAGTGTTTTATTTTTATGGCATTGAAATCAGAATTGGAAATATAAGCCAGTAAAATGAGTTGAAGTGTGTATGTTCTAAGTACCCAAGTATTAAAGGCAAGTATCTGTTTTGAGCTCTTCTGTGTAACAGTAGTCCAGTATTTCTCGAACTTTCATTCTATGAAAAATAAAAGTCATTCTTCCATTTAAAATGCACAATATTTGACTTGCATCCAGAGACTGCTGTCTACCAACTTGTATATTCTGTGACAGAGCCAGAACTCTAGGTTGAGGCTCATGGACATACTTAAGATACTCTAAATCTACTATATAAGGACAAGACTAAAAATTACAAGAGAAAATTTCACATATATGAAATGTGCTGTTAACTGCATAAATATTAATATGTGCATATGTTTGTATTCACATATTTTTATTTTATTTTTAAATGATGTATATGTGTATGTGTGTTTATGTGTGAGTTTGTATATATGAGTACAAGTGCCTGTAGAGGCCATAAGAGGGTTTTCATTCCAGTAGAACTGGAATTACAGGCATTTGTGAGCCATACTACTTGGGAACCAAACTGAGTCCTCTGCAAGGGCAGTAGGCACGCTGCAGCTGGGCCATGTCTCTAGCCATTGTATTTAGACATTTTGGGTTGTTTATTTTTAAGCATGCTGAATCATTTTGCTTTATTTACCGTTATACAATATATTGTCCTTCTAAAAAGGAACATGTCTTATACTCTGGAAGTAAACTAACAATGTCACAAAGTATATTATGCACACAATGGTCTTTAAATATGGTGGTTTTCATTAGCAACATTTTATGTTTGTTTAGACAAATCTTTCTTTAAGGATTTTATTTATTTTTATTTTATGTGTATTCGTGTTTTGCCTTACATGCCTGGTGCTTGTGGAAGCCAAAAGAGGGTGTTAGATCCACTGGAACTGGAGTTGAGAATAGATGTTAGCCATTATGTGGTAGCTGAGAACAAAATCTGGGTCCTCTGTAAGAGGAGCAAGTGCTCTTAACTTTTGAGCCATCTCTCCGGCCCCTTCTAAGAAAACTCTTAAGCAGCACAATCTTTAAAATATAGGCATTCTCTCTAAATGGCATGATAACCTTGTAAAGTAAGTCCAAAAGCATTTCATTTTATAGATTAAAGAGTGAAGCCCCCCAGAGTTCAAGAACATGTCTCAGAACAAACATCTGGTGACTAGTTGAGCCAAAGTTAAGTTAATAAGTAACCCCATACTTTGCTCCATAATGTCAGAGAGTTGTGTTGTTTGACTGCATTACCTAAATTGTGGTTTTTGCATTATGCCTTTTTTGGTGACCAAGTGAAGTATTTTAATCATTAAAGATTTATCTCTAGCCATTGCATATAGTAATGATGGGAATTTTAACTTATATAATTTTGTGGCGTTTTCTGTAAGTTCTTAGCTACGTGCCTCTTGATACTCATACCTCATCGTCACACACGCACCTAGGATTCTCAACTGTGGCTACCACTGGCTGTGTTTAGATGATTATGGTAGAGTGGGATGTCTGTAATTCTGGAATTACTCCTTGTCCCAGCTTTGAACAAGCAGTTTTAATGAGTTGTAGAGTTTCAAAGACGTGAATTCTGCCAGCAAGCTCAGTGTCTGGACACAGGTTCTTCCTCTGTTAAGCCTTCCAGTGAGGGCCCAGCCTCTGTGCTCCTCCTGCTGGCAGCCTTGTGAACATTAGGCAGGATACTTCCTTCAGTCATGCTTTGTGTCCTGACACAACACAGGGAGCAGTGTGTGTCATTTAATCCATTAAGTCTGTGGAGATACACAGAAATGGAAAATGAGCACAGCTTTGGTTTGATTTTATCCTTTAAGTCTAATGATTGATTATTTAACTAGATATTGAATCTTTGGGTTTCAAGTACATATAAATGATCACAACATTTTCAAAGTCTTAAAACCATTATCTAAATGAATGTCTGTATTTTATTTGACTGCCAGTGAGTATACTGAGAAATTCATTTTTCTCTCTTTTGGTTCCTTTTAGCCCCTATAAACTGTTCATTAAATGAACAGACAAAGCATAACTGTATGTCTCAGTGAACAAATTCTATATTAGTTATTTTATTTACTTTATGTTCCCCGCAGTGTTCTTTAAAAATGTTGCTCAACATTTGGTAAACATATTCATAAACCTTTTTTTTCCCTCTTATTTAAGCTCACAAACATTCCCTCAAGTTCATTAAACTGGAGCTCAGGAGAGCTCTTGTTTCTATGGCACTCTGGTTTATGATTGTGCTTTTCACATGCTTGAGAAAGAAGAGGCCACAGCCGATGAAACTGCTGGCCTCAAACCTTTAGCTTGTCCTCATTTCAACAATGTGTCCCAAATGGAATATAATGATTAATACCAACATAAAATGTAAGAATAGGATTTGCTGAAAGTTAAAGAGAGAGTGAGGGAAACAGAGACAGAGATTCGGAGAGATCGAGACAGGTCCTGGTGCTGGAAGAACCAAAGCAGTGGGAACTGTAGTTCTAAAGGTTGAAAACAAGGGAGCTAATGAATAGTGTCTATAGTTCATTTCTGTGGACTATGAACCAAGGATAATAGGAGCAGATCAAGGTCCCAGCTCAAGAAGTCAGCTAGAGAGTAAACTCATTCTTTCTCTGCCTTTCTCTTCACTTCAAGCCCTTCACAGATTAAATTAGATGTCTGAAAAGGTTTAACTGTTTTCTATCTGTGTGAGATCAGCTTCTCTTATACTCCAACAAAAACAATATACTGCAACTGACTAAGTGCAGAAGCAGGTCAGAGACTCCATCTGTCCTCTATTAAGCAAGACATTGAGAGAATTTTCAAAAATTATAAACAATTACTACTCACTAGTTTCTGCTTTAGAGAACATAACTTCTTTTATAACCAATAAAATCATAAGATTATGTAATAGCATTATTGTTGATATTTTAAATGTATTAATAAACACATTTTCAAATGCACTGTCTGTGATTTCTAATAGAGTGAATTTTGATAGATTTTACTCATGAGCGAATGCTCTTTAGAAACCTCTCTCTGTACACATGTGTGTGTCTGTTCATGTGTGTGTGTGTGCATGCTTGTATGTGTATGCACACTTGAAGGCCAAAGGACAACCTCAGGTGTTGTTCTTCAGGCACTGTCCATGTATATATATATATATATTTTTTTTTTTTTTTTCTTTTGGGTTTCTCATTGACCTGGTACACAACAAGCACTATGAACTGGCTATCCAGGGAACCCCAGGGATTTCCCTTTCTTCTTCTCCTCCCCAAGGCCTAGATTACAAGTACCAGGCACCACGACCAGATTTTTTTTATGAGATCTGGGGCTTGAACAGAGATCTTTGTATTCTTGTGGCAAGCACTTTAGATCCCCAACCCCTCACTGACATTGAAAATCATTAAAAACAACAGTAGATGGACTCAATAATAATTAAAGATCTCAAAATGGAAAGGAAGTTGGGAGCATGAAAGGAATTCAAGGGGGACAATTAAGTATGAAAATGCTGTAAATATCAAAAATAAATAAGTAAATATAAATATATATACAAATAAATAAGTAAATATAAATATATATTTACATATATATATATATATGTATGTATAATAAAAGTAAAAAGGGTTGGAAGCCAGAGTTTGAGAAGCACTGTGGAGTTATGACATTAAAAGAGAGAATCTGAGAGTTATGCTGTGGTGAAGCCTGAGACAAGGGAAGCAACAATGTGGAAATCCCAGTGTTCTGAAACTGACAAAGCCCCAGGGTGCTGATAGGCCCAGGAAAGTTTTGCTATTTGAATGACATTGCAGATTTCAGGACTCCTGTCTAGTCATGGCTGATTTGCTACCCTAGGTTTCATTAATGATGATAAGCAACAATTATTTATTTAACATAATAGCCTGCCAGAAACTCTGAATTATGTTATTCTGCTTGAAATCCTTCAGTGGCCTCTGGTGATGGGTTCATGTTGAACTCCTTGGCCTGGCACAGGCCTCCCTGATGAGCCAGTCTCCTACCCTGCTCAGGTTCACCTTCTCCTATACCCTTCACACTTGTTTTACACCCATTTGTTTCCTGGACTCAAATATTCTTCATCATACCACATGACTTTTAATGAAAGGAGGCAGTTCTTTCTGTTTGGAACGTTTCACTGTCATCCTTTTCAGAATAGCAACAATAAACATTTCATGTCTTTATCTAGATTCATCTAAAGCAGCTTGAAGCTTGTTTTAAAGTGAAGTCTCTCAGTGTGGCGGTTGGCTGTCCTACCCGCTATCTTTGCACATTAATATTCTCCAAATAGTATATATTTCAATAAATACTACCCTTCTTTATCTTTTAGTTTATAAAATCTTACACATATGGGGAGTTGTTTCTCTTACTATCCCCGGCATCTAGTTTTTTTTTTTTTTTCTCTAGCACATATTAGGAGCAAACATAAATAAATAAATAGTTATATGATAAAAGTAGGAAAACAGCTACATTAGCTTTGGGGTCTGTTATCACCCCAAAGAGTCTATAATGAAAATGGATAGTCAGGGTGGACATCGGGATAATAACTTGAATTTTGTCACTTTTCTGCATTTAGAATCATCTAGTGGAATCAAAGGTAATGAAATAATTTAATAGAGAGTTCTTTCTAACCAGGAAAAATAACAGAGCAAATTAAAGAAAGGGGAGAAAACTGACATGCTGTTAACAAAATAGCACCTTCTGATATCAGATAAGTCCATAAAAAGTGCTACGTAGGTCATAAAGTCTCTTCTTCATGGTCAATTTTTTTTTCAAGAATTTTAGCTGAAAATGTTTATATCCCTTTCTTGGTTCTTCTGCCAATATTTGGTCTTAATCCCAGGTTTTTTCATTCTTTTCAGAGTTTTTTGTTTGTCACATCCTGGCTCCTTGTTCGAACAATACTCCACTTTTTGAGATGTGATTGATAAAGAATGAGTCATTAAGGTCTCTTCTCTATAACTGGAGGATAACCCCAACAATCTCCCTTCCATTATTCAAAATGTTTGCCTTCCTTTCTCAGGGGATTCCCGCCTACCCACTGAAGGAATTAGCGTCTCTGATTTATCTCTGCCACTGTTGCACTTGATTTGATCTGGTCAGTGAAATATGGCTAGAAGAAACCTAGGGAGGGCTTTCGTATTAGCAGTATTAGAAGAAATAGCACTCTCCTGTGTCCTTGTGTACCTGTGACTCTGAGAGAACACATTTTACCTGTGACGGGTAGCAGAGCAGCAAGGGCAATCACAGCTAGCAAACAGTAGACAAGGAGGAGACTAGGTAAAATCTAAAAGTATTAAGCTTTAGATTTACGAAGGAAACAACGGATCAAAACTTGGAATGCAGAACAAAGTCACTGGGAAGAGAGAGTCCTCTCTCCCTGCTCTGGAGACATCAAAGAGAAAGGAATAGTCTCCAGAAACTAATACAGCAAACCGAAACTTTTCCATGGCAGAACCTGATGCTGCATGAAGCAAATGCTGGGAATGGGCCCCTGCGCACACTCTGCCACGTAAAGGAGGGGGCTCATCCTGAGATAAACTACACGTTCAAATAATTCTTTCTGGGGCATAGGAAATTCAGTATCACTATATTCCTAAACTTCAAAGTCCCTCTCCTCCTTTGATTAAGTGATGCGTGATCATGAGAATCATGTGAAGACCACATGGAGCTGACTTAGGCACAAACTCAGTGGATAAAAATATACGAGGCAAAGACTGTGGAACACTATCAGAATAGCTGCCTGAACCCTAGTAAGATGAAAGTATTAAGCTGCAGGCTACAAGCAGGGCCACAGACCCTTCAGGATGATGGATACTGAAATCCATTGGGGGAAAATACAATCATTCAATGTACAAAGAAGACTGCCTGGCGGGGAGGGTGTCATCACCATGAGCTCAGGAGCACTACATGGCTCAAGCAGAGAGACTCCTGTGGAGAGCTGATTCCTGCATAGGAATTCGAGTCAGCAGGGAAGACAGACAGAACGCAGTGCACATACAGTTTATTAGGATCTAATTGGGTTGAATTCCAGTTCATTCTATCCTAAGATGGTTGAGCTCTGGGGCCACAAACAGTTATTTCTATATCATCAGAGTTAGTGCCAAAGTACAACTCAAGGGGCAGGGGAACTTACATCTATTTAAGCAAGGCACAGATTCTGACTGGTTTCAGTGAGTCTTATATTTGAAAGTATTTTTAATTTTACCTTCATTTCCATTGCTTTGCTTGTTTGGGTTATTTTCTTCGTCAGTTAGTCTTATCTTTTTGTACACCTGTTCTACTCTGCTCTGTTCTTTCTCGCACCTTCAGTCCATACACTTTCCCTCTCCTATCCTCCCCTTTTGCTATGCCTACTCTTTTTTGTTTCATAATTACAATTTTCTTCGCTTTACTAGTATTCACAATACATTTATCCTAACAGAGTCCTAGTTCTTTTCCCTATAACATTTTGGGGATGTAATTGAATTATTCTATTCCTTTTCTTTGCATTTTAGTACTAAATTTGTGGCCAAATCATTGTTACTATTACTGCTGTCTACCTGTTTCAAATATCTTCCTCCCAAGGTTCAGGGATCTTTGTAGAAGAGATCAAAAGACTGTAAGAGCCAGAGGAAATGGTTGACCACAAGGAAACAGTCTTCCAGACAACTGCTCAGATACTCACCTGAACTCACTGCAATGGTACAGCACGCACAAATCCTATGCAATTTCCAACCAGAAAATAGTCCCAACATAGATATTGAGAAGTAGTTTAGAAATCCCAACCAAACTTGAGGACCTTCTGGAAATTAATAGCTGCTGAGAGGAGGAGGAAAGACAATGTCTTACAGGAATGGGACTCTTGGTGGGCCCAGTGGATGGATCCATACTGAAGGACATTTGAGGATACAATTCAGACTCTATAGACCATATTATATATACAAGGGAGTACATTAAATGGGGCATGCAGATAGGGGAGGGGTCTAAACACCATCAAACTATATTGTATGAAAATAGCAAGAATTCAACAAAAAATTTAAAATGTGGAAGCATCATTTAAAATGTAAAAAGAAAAGCCCAGTCACTGTCACATCTAAAACTTTAAATTATGTTCAACTCCTTCTGAAAGGGTTTAGACAGGTCAGATGACAGAAAACGAAGCCAGTTCAAGACCCAGAGAAGAAAATCAGCAATCTGATGAAAAAGTCAGCAAAATGATGCTTTCAGCAACACAGTGGAAACCTTCATCAAGAAAATTGAGATTTTGAGAAGGAAGAACACAGAAATGCTGAAAATGAAAAAAATCAATCAAATAAAAATATAGTGAAAATTATCACCAAAACTGGGTAAAGCAGAAAAAAAACAACAACAGTATGAGGAATGTCTGATAAGGGTAAGAGTAGTAAAGGAAAAAGAGACAAGTATAACCATGAATCAATAAAACAGACACATAAATTAAATATATTATATGAACCAAATGTTGGTGTACTAAAATTTATAAAACAAATACTAGTGAACATAAAGTGACAAGTCATTAAAATTAGTGGGTAACTTCAATGTCAGCTCTCATCAACAGATAGAGCATTCTCGCAAAATATTCAATAAAGAAACTTCAGACTTAAGCTGATTCACAGACCGATTGGATTTAATAAAGATGTACAGAATATTTCACCTCACAGACTCAGAGTACACTTTTAACTCAGCAGTCCATGGAACTGCTGATGGTACAAGTCACATCTGTGGCCATAAGTTGAATCTTAATATCCTATCAGATCATAATGGAATAACAGTAGAAATAAACAGCTAGAGAGACTATAGAAACTATACAAATGCAGGGTGATTGAGCAATATTTAAATAAACACTGAAAGGATCAGAGAGGATGAATAAACAATTTTATAGAATCAAATGAAAAGGAAAACACAACCTGTTTGTAAAATAGCAAAGTAAGCTGTAAGATGCAGCTTCATAGCTACAAATCCCTACACTAAACAAGACAAATATCAAACAATCTAGTGATTCACCTCAGAGTCTTAGGAAGACATGAAAAATCCAACCAAAAATGAGCAGAGGGAAATATAAACATCAGGGCAGAAATGAATTAAATGGAGACTAGAAGAACCATATAAAGAATTAGGAGTAGGTAGGCAATCGGGAAGAGGTAAACTGAAAAGATAAAACTGACGGACTTTTATCCAGAGTAGCCAAAAGAATGAGAGAGGGAACAAAACAGAAGAAAATCTTTGCTAGCTGCGCATTTGAAAGGCAATTAATATCTAGAATATAAAAAATTAAAAAAAAACTAATCCCCAGACACAAAGAAGCTAATCAACAAATGATCAATGAAATAAATAAATACTTCTCAAACTGCAATCTAAAAATGACAAATGTCTGTACAGAAGAAAATGACCAGTGTCCTTAGTCATCAGGTAAATGCAAATTGTCACTACAAAGAGGTTCTCTTTGTTCTTTGTCAGATGACTATCAGTAAAAATTAAAAAAAACAACTGATGGTGCAGATATGGGAAAAAAGTAGTTCTTATACACACTAGTGAGATGAAAACTGGCACAGGTAAAATGCAAAGTAGTATGGAGTCTCTTAAAAAAAACTAAAAATAGAATTATTGTATGATCTAGATATAAACTTTCTGAAGTTACTCAATGGACCCCAAGTCAGTATCTCATAGGCACACATAGTATTATTCACAATAGCCAAGTTATGGAATCAACCTTGTTGGTCATTAACTGACAAACGGTTAAAGAAAATATGGTATATATTTGGTATATATATATATATATATATATATGGTATATATATATGGTATATATATATGGTATATATATATATGGTATATATATGGTATATATATATATGGTATATATATATGGTATATATATGGTATATATATATGGTATATATATATATATATATATAATAAAATTTTATTTAGACATAAGGAAGAATGAAATTCTGTCATTTCCAGGAAAACAGATGGAGTTGAAGTTCATGACAAATATCATATTTTCTCTCATATGTGCAACCTAGAAAATATATATGTCATTGAACTAGAAAGGAGACTATTTGCAAAGAGGACTGTTTAGGAGTGGCGGGAGCGGGGAGGAGGGGACAGGAGAGGGAATGGAGAGTGAATACGGTCAGAACACATGACATGATTCATCAAAATATCACTAGGAAAACTATTGCTTTGTACAATGACTATATGCTAATAAAAAATTTAAAAAGAGAATTAACCCAGGATGCTTTTAAGCAGAAGACTTTAGAGTAGGAAGCTCATCCAGACCATCCTTTTTCCTGTGCCACGAGATTGGCAAAGCTCCAGATAACAATTGCTCTAACAGTCTGGGTCCCAGGGAAAAGGCAGTATAGATGAGACCACAAATGACCTATAGTAGTTGTGGAATATAAGAGAGAAACGGCCTTTTCTTTTGTTCCTTAAATTTAAAACTGTGTTATGTGTCACCACAGTGTGATACAGATTAGCTTCTATTGTTTTTCCCATCCTCAGTGTTTTCTAACACAGTGGCAGAGTCACCCTTTTAAAACTATAAATCAGACATCATAACTTTTCTCACCAAAGCTCTAAAATGGTCCCCTTCACAAGAATGAAGTACCAGAGATTACAGGAGCTCTGTGTCTGTTGTGTATAAGCAGCTCAGGGCTTGTGGTGCCACTACTTCTGCTACCTGAACATCATGCACTGGGACCTTCTTGCTCATCCTTGAAGAAGTTCCTATCTTAGGAACTTTCCTTGACTCTTCTCACATTTTTATGAAAAACTCATTTACTGCTACTGAGGTCAGTATTGACCATCTTCACTCAAAATTCAAATTTATTAACCAGTCTTTTCCTGGTTGCCTGCAGATTCCATTGCTTTTCTCAACTTTGTGCAAATTATAATGCATATAATCATGGATGTCTGGGGCTTGTTATCTGGTACCTGTCAACAGGGAGCTTTGTGATGTCAGACCTTTGTCTCTTGTTCACATACTTGTAAGCTAAATCAGTTCTGTTAAATAGTAAGCACTATTGGCTAGTAAGTAAGTTCTATATACTCATGACTTCTTTTGTATTTCTTAGTTCCTCTGTGAAGTTCTAATATATCCATCCAATAAATTTTCAGGAGATTAGACTTAATGATGGCATTTATGTCACATGTCACATGTGGGTTCAGCAGTCTGAGGCTGCTACTACAACAAGAACACTGAAAGGATACTGGTAAATGAAATTTATATTTGGGCTTTCACCTCCTTTTCTTGGAAATTTTTATTTTTAATTTGAATAAAAGAATGAAGAATTGGAGTTATCCTGCTGTCCTAATGTCAATAAATTCTTTAATGTCTTTATCTTATACATTGCAAAATGAAAGGACCAAAATGATTAAGTAACAATTCTCTTGTCCCTTTCACTTTCACACTAACCAGATCCACAAAATAAGTCAGAAAAAGGGGTGGAAGGGCAAAGTGAGCCCCACTCAGTGAAGTCTGTCAGGGCTTCACCTGATCTAAGGATTTCCCAAAGGAAGTACTGCCAGCAGGAGGCATTCAAGCTCATAGACAGATGGAAATCCAAGGCTTGCCATTAGAAGCTGCACGACTCTTATTCCTAGAAGAAGTAATTTAGTGGAGCATGTTTAAAGAAAAATAATTTGGTGATGAACAAGCACCAAGTTGTGCCTGAAACTGACTGATTTCGATTCAGTCTACACTATGTTTATTATCTTGTTTTATTTTTATTTGTGCCTAATTCTGCTCAATGATGATTTCTTCATGGTCCGTGTAAGTTCAAGGATCAATGAATCTTGTTTTATTTTTTTTTGTGTGTGTGTGTATTATTTAAGGCGCTATTTTTGGAGAGTCATTTCTTAGGCATATCAAATGTTAGGCTTTCTCTCAAACATATGTATTTTAAAGCACTGTTTGCCACAATGGTGTCTTATGCCTTTAAGAGATTATTTCTGAAGATTAAGAAAATGTCTCTGAAAAAAACAAATTCATATCTAGAGAGATGAATATGCAATTATGAAAACAACTGTAAAAACTCCTGGCTGGTTGTGCAAAGAAAATGCCATTTAAGGTGGTGTTTTGAAAATTCTCTTTAGGCCCAACAGAAAAGAGTCTAAGAATATGCAAAAATTCAGAAAATTAATGTATTTTGTCCAAGAAAACTGAAAGAACTAACTCTCTAAGCCTTTCATGTCCGTAGACTCGACTGGGACTCTACACATATAAATAGGTTTCATTTGTTAAAAAGAAATAGGAACGGTTAATGATACTGTCTCATATTTCCCAAATACTTAGTGATAAAAAGAACAGTTTTACATCTATTGCTAGGATCTGGTTGGTAGCAATAAGAGTGAACAGGTTGTTTGAAATTTTCCTGATATTTAAACAGAGCTCAGGTCTTCAAGCTTAATCTATAATTTTCTGTTTTACTATTGGGAAATTAAGGGGTGATTTTCTGTATCACAGATTTTGGAAAACAGCACAAAATTTGTTTCTTTCAACCATGAAATTCTGGCACATCTTAAAAATTAAAATGCACTTTTATTTTGTTGCAAATAGTGTACCATTTAATATCAGGCTAAAGAATAAAACTCAATTTGAATATTTCAATTACCTTAGACCATTTACTGATACAAAATGCTAAACTGTATTTGATTACCAAAAAATCTTCAATACAAAGTCATCTGTCTAAACTTTTTTCTGTAAAGTTATAATTTAGATGGTTTGTCTTTCATTAACTCAGTCTTCCTTTATGCATCCTCTTTCTAGTTAGCTTAATACTTTTTGAATATTTCTATTTAATTCATTTGCTTTTTCTACATAAAAACTTACTCTCATGCAGGATTTTGCAAAAGAACTAAAAATAATATGTAAAAGTCTAATGAGAATTACTGTGCTTGCTGCTTTTGTGGTGCTTGCCATTACTTTAAGACAAAGAAATGTCAGGTATAAGAAAGTAATTTAAGAGGGATTTGAGGAGATTATGAAGTCTTTCCAAATTCCTACAATTCACACCACGAAGTAAGTGATTGCCTGTTTTGTTCAATTTTCTTGGCCTATGAACAGAATGTGTTTACTTTTCCCCAGTGGTTTGTTGGGACTATTCAGAAGTTCAGACAC
The DNA here is from genome assembly GCA_035773235.1 of Eospalax fontanierii. Classification (NCBI taxonomy): domain Eukaryota; kingdom Metazoa; phylum Chordata; class Mammalia; order Rodentia; family Spalacidae; genus Eospalax; species Eospalax fontanierii. Next base: position 49,875,110 of record CM069530.1, on the reverse strand, counting down.
AATAAATGAAAACAATTAAAAAAAAAGAAAATTAAACACAAACATCCACACTTTTATACTGTAAAGTATTATCCATACATGTCAAATGGCATAATTTTTCTTTGTATAAGGTTACACATGATCACATATTTGCCTTGTTTTGCCAAAGTGATCATTTAAAACTAGTAATTAATGTTAATTTAAAGGGTTGGTTAAAGAATTTTTGGTATTTGACAAGTATATTCAGAATTAATGATATAGCTACTAATGGTTTAAATTAATTAATTTAAACATTGGTTTACTTCTGTATGGTAAATTCAGGATTCTCTCTGAGGTGTTTTTTCCTATTGCTTCATTCCACGGCAAGTCCCGCCCTCTGGGCAGAAAGGCGGGGAGAAAGGAGGAACAACATGGCAGCATGTCCTGGGGAGGTACAGATTGAACCCATGCGCGAAGAAAAATGCCCGGCCCTAGGCCCACACAGAAGGCCAGACCCAGGAGGCAGCATGCCAAGTCCCTGCAGACCTAAGGATCATGTGAGGGGAAGTGAGAGGCTGGCTGGGAATGGAAAAGCCGTGCACCGTGGACAAAGAGCTCTGTGCCCAGGGCAAAGAGACTTGCCTGTCACCTCTTTGGCGGCTTTAGACTGGTGGGTCGCTGGTAAAAATGACTTTATGGCTCACCTGAAATAAATCAATCCTTCTAAAAAGAGCATTCTCCATTAGGTCGGTGGGTTCAGACCTGGAGGACGGGGTGAGGCAGAATGTCCGGACCGCCATGAGAAAATTTATGCAACAACTTCATATTTATTCATATGCTACTATGTAGGGAAAAATATCTTATATGAAAGCACAATAAGATTCATTTTGTAAAAAATAAATCATGATTTAAACATAAACATTTCAAAGCATTAGCACAACCTTAATGAGATTTTGATTCCAGTAGAAGACTTTATTAACATTTTTATTAAATATTTTCAGTGTTTAATTTCTTGCTATGAAACCACATTCATTTTTATAATTAAAATTTAGTAAAATATATGAACATACAATCAAAAAGGAAAATGAATAAGACTTTTTCTTATTAAGATGACACTGGGTGACTGACATGAATAGGATGAGGAGCAGACAGGCCCTAGTTCTGCTGATGATTAGTCATATCTTCCAGTGCATTTCCCATGGAAAGCTAACAAAAGAAAACTCTCATTTTCCTTAATCTGTTGTGTTCAGTTTTCCAGGCTAATCTTTTTCAAAGCAGTTCTTCGTGGTTTGTTAATTCAATTGGGAAGGAACAGTACAAAATAAAGATTAAAGGCATGGAAAGGAGGTCATTTGGTATGAGAGGTAGGACACCATCTGCATAATAAGGGAGAAGAAGTCAGAAAAGAGAGAAAGCACACTTAAAAAATACCTTAATGATTAATATATCAACTTCAAACTGTTTGAAAAATGCAAATTCAGGTGTTATGGTAATTTGACTCTATTATGGCTTTCACAATTTCTCTATAGTGTCTTAATAATGTTCTGAAAAACAACCATATGAAGAGACCATGTGAAGTTATGGCTACTATATTCTAAAATAATATTCACATTGACTTTGGCCAAAGTCAGTATGTTGCTGCAACATGGACAAGTTGTGCAATGTATTGGGATTTGTTTTATGTGACACATCAGTCTTACCGTCATCCTGACAATCTTAAAATAAGAGACACTGTCTTGCCCCATGGGTCGTTATTTTAGCTGGAGTGACTTACTTCAGTCTGTAAGTCAGACTAATACATACTCCCGGTGTCCTTTTCTAGGTACTGATAACAGATGCAGATACATAAAAGCAATAACCAAACTATGCAAGCTAATTTTATGTCCTTAAATAGATGTGCCATGCATTATACTCATAGCCAAACTAAAATTCAGAGAGACAAGGGGTGGGATGTATTCAGCCCTGAAAGGAAGCAGATGAAGTTACAAGGGGAAAGGTGTAAATGAGCCTGTCATTCAATTTGTGGGACAGCTGCCTCAATAAACTAGGATGGGACTGGATGGCAGTGAATATTTCCTTAAGGGAGGGAGGCCCAATCTGATTAGTACTAATCTTATTGTAGAAATTGCTCTGTCTTGTTAACATCCCCATGCACTACAACATATAATCTAATCTATGCTTGACTCTTGTCACTAGGTTTTAAGACAGCAACAGGAGAAATGGAATAGTGAAATGCAGAGAAATCAGCCTCCTACTTGGAAAGCTGGGCTGCAACTAAACATTTCTGCTCTATGGTCAAAGGGAGTTGATGGAGTTAGAGAGAAGATTTTGTCTATGTAAGGTATAATACCCCTGTGATTTTAGTGGCTATTTGAAATGTTTCCATTAGTGTACTAGAAAAAAAATCAACACTTCAAGTGGAGGGGAATAGGAAGAAAGGAAAAATCAAAGAATCACCAAACAAGCAGAAGGCATCTGCTACTGTGGGCCATGCCAACATTTATTTTCACTTCTGGAAAGACATTTGTGTTTTTCTATTTACACTCCTTGTGACTTGTGTTAGGTAGATTTCTATGATGCTCTATGCTTGGCTATGAAATTCAAGTCTAAGCAAGGCAAACAAGATATGTCAGTGGTTAAGAGTAAACAACTGAGGTGTATTTTAGAGATTTGTTCTTGTTGGTGCTATTGGTGCTTGCCGTTTTCAAAGACAAGGTCTCACTATATGTAGCCCAAGCTAATAAAGCTATGTGGGGTACTGAGCATTTTACCAAGGCGTAGCAACAAAAAGTGCCCAAAACAAGAGGACCCCGGTGATAATATCTTATTTTGGTTTCCATCCATGTTTGAGAACACTCCATTAGCATTTTTAAGTGAAGAAATTCAATATATTTTTCAATTATGTAATGCAGAATGACTTTCAGATTAGTTAATATCAGTATCTAAATTTGTTTAGCTCATAATAGCAATTAAGTCAAACTTAGTATAGTATATGCTTATAATGAGAAAAATAAAGACACATGTATCCTAGAAAAGAATTCCTTGTAGTTGATATTTGTTTGGTTATTTTTCTGTAATTATTTCCCTCCCATTCTTCTTCCCAATTAAGTTTAAGTTATTGAAGATCCATAGTAATTTCAATAATGGCTACTAAATTAAATATGGAAAAATTCAAAATCAAACCATATTAATCAATGTGAGTACAATAACTCTGCTTCTAAAATGCACTTGAAGTGGTTAAACATTTCTTCCTCAGTAAGATAGTCATAATTTATACGCAGTTTAGGACCTCAGAAGGGTTGAGTTCCAGTCTTCTGCTAATACATTGTGACCGTATACTCTGAATTTTAAATATCTGCCCAAGGCTTGTATGCAAAAAGCTTGAGTAGCAGTTAGAGGCCTGACACTGGAAGGTGGTGGAAAGTTTAGTAATAGGGTGCTATTTGGAGGAAGTAGGTCACTGAGTATATGCTGTGGCTGAAGGGTATATTTTCCTTGTCTCTCCTTCCTGTATCTCTCTACTTCTTGGCTACTTCCATGTGAGCAGTTCTATTCTCACATGTGCTCCTACCATGATGATTTTGCCTGTCTCATGCCTAAAACAATGCAGTCAGCTGATCATGGACTGAAACTTCTGAAACTATGAGCCAAAATAAAGCTTTCTTCCTAAATTGCTTCATTCAGGCATTTGCCAATGTGATAAAAAAAAAAAAAAAAAAAAAAAAAAAAAAAACAACAAAAAGAATACTAATACTGAAATAGAGAGAAAAGCATTTCCTGGCCAAAATTTTCAGTTATAAAATAAAACATCTGAATTAGGTCACTTTAAAAAATGTTGCTTTCTTTGAAATGCAATTTTGCATGCATTAATTCTGCTTTAAATATCATATATTCCTAAATAAATGTAGCATTATCTTTATAATTTTATAAATTCCTACAATGTCTATAGAACAGAACTATTTTCAGAAGTAACTATATCCTAAGTGCATAAGAAGCAAGTTAGGAAATCAAAGAAAACAAATAATTTACATAATCTCAAATTTGCTTCCTCAACAAAGCAGAGGAAAGATAAAGCTGACAGATTCACTATGCATAATGCATCCTGGAACTTTATCACTAATGCTGACACTCCATAATATTTAGAGGGAAAGAAAAGAATTTGTTATGCAATGTGTTGATATCCTGATAAGTATATTTTCCAGTATTTTAAGAGCTTAAGTACAAGTAAAACCCTGGAACTGTGTTAAGGAGAGGTGATACACTCTGGGACCAATACAAACTTATACTGTTATTGAATAAACTAGAGAGGTTTGAGAAGTGTATTACCAAAAGATTTTTTAAGAACTAATTTCCTATACTGGATTAGTGAAGGTTCTTAAGGTTTATTAATCTGTATCCCTGGTAGAAATCTTTTTATTTGTCTTATTTCTTACATTTGCTTGAGAATCCTTATGAATCTTTGAACCAAAAGAAAAATAAAAAGATTTTAAAGGGTTTTTGTTGTCAAAGTCAATAAAAATTTTAGATAAAGAAACTTCCATTAAAATAGATTCAGTGTACCTTTGTTCTTATGCAAAATCATTGAGTATTAAAATTCACATGTATATACAGTTAAAAGATTTAGATAAAAGAAGAAATATCCCTTTAAAACATTAAGCTTGATGAATAAACATTTCTAATTTAATATTTATTTCACAAAGGAAATGAATCTATTTGCAATAATAAATGTGATGAAAATGTTCAAAATGTTGTTGAGAAAGGAAAAGCAAGCGAACAAAGATAATAAGGTTAGAAATGTACGGAACACAGCTATAGGTGCAGATCAGAATCATACTAACTAATAGAAAGACTACGTTTATCTCTTGTAGATAAAAGTGAGAATTCCAGGCCAGACATGGTAGCACACATCAGAAGGCTAAAGCCAGTCAAGGCTACATATTGAGTAGCCAGGCATAACAAGACCCTGTCTCAGAACTGAACAAAAATGTGATTATCATGATACAGTTGAAGAGTTATGGTGCTATCAAGTAAACATGAACATACTGTTAATGAGAAAACAGATGCTTATGGAACTGATACTTGAATAACTTTTTCCAATGAAATCTTATGAAATAGATGACTTTCAGTACATACAAAATATTCATTGTAAGACATACAATGCATTTGATACGTGCTTAAAAGATCATATTCCTTTAGGTTGTTTGAGGAACTTGAAGTTGAAGTCAAGAAGAATGATTCCATGTCAAATCAAAATTATGCAACCTATTTGTGCTGACACACTATCATCAAGCTATTTCACACAAACCATTAACCATTAAACTATTATGAAGATGATACTTTTGGAGAATTACATGCATTCTGTATTACAGACCAGGAACCAAGAAGCATTTTAGTTCTGGTACTTAAAGTGCTTATGTTTTCGCTTGCTCTTCAGAGAGAGCTCAATGCTATCTGGTGTAAAGTTAATTTCATAAAGTGCAAAACAAAACCACAATACATCCTCGGCAGGGCACTATGTTATAAAGGTTAAAATTCCTGGATGCTATCTTTGTGATAGCAAGTGTTAGAAAGCTCTCAGAAAGGGTTGACTGATATGGAGGATGTGCTCTATAAAACAGTCCAGAAGATGCTTCAATCCTTATAGCTCTGCTCCTAAGAACTGCATTAGAAATTCTGTTTTTAAAAAAATTATTTTACTTATTATTTATTTTATTTGATGTGTATTAGTATATTGCCTGAATGTATATAAGTGCAACCATGTTGGGCAATCCCCAAAGAGGTCAGAAGATGGTGTCAGACTCCCTTGGAACTGGAATTATGAATGGTTCTTAAGCACCATGTGGGTACTAGGAATCAAATCTAGGTCCACTGCAAGATCAGCCAGTGCTCATAACACTTATGCCATCTCTTCAGCCCCCAGAAGATGGAGTTTTTATTATACCCGGGAGATTGAGTAAAATTAGAGATTTTTCCCATACTCATGTTACCTTAGAGAATCCTATCTGCACTCTACAGGTCAAATCACTATTTGTATTTTGGAGCATCCTATCTTCTATCTTGATTTTGAATATCAAATTGACTGAATGAAAAGCTATGCCCCAGACTACTTGTAAAACATTGTTATTTTAATTCTTCAGTAAGTACTGGATCTGTCTCTCTGATTTAGAAAGGGAACAGGGATGGTTCTGGTTTTGAAAGCATGACTGGGCTATTTCAGAAGAGACTTTATGTAAGTGAACATACAGAGTTAGGAAGATCTACCTTCAGGGTGGGCAGGCAAACATTTGATTTGCAGGAACCGAAGTGGAACACACTATGAAGGAAGGGCATTCTTCTTTTGTTATCTCCTGGAGCCTAACACTTTTCTTCTCTTGCCCTTGGACATCAGAACTCCGGATTCTCAGTCTATCAGACATGGGGTTTGTACCTGCAGCTCTACAGACTAAGAGAATTAGATAATCAGCACCTGTAGTTCTGCAGCCTTTGAAGTTGAATGGAGACTCCTTCATTACTTTCCCAGTTCTGAAGTTCATATTTTGGAATTTCTACATAAACATGTGAGACAATTCTCCAAACAAATGTCCTTTCATTATAACTATAAAAATTACATTGAGATATACAGAGTTTGGAACTGGGCAAGTGTTTGAGTGGTTAGTCTAGTTATATGTTGTTTTTACTTGTGAGTTCATTACAATAAAGTGATTTTTATTTTTAAATTGTCCTTTCAGTTTTGTCTTAACAGATACTATCAAGTTCTATTTCTGTGGAGAATGCTAAAACCCTAAAATAATTGAATTACTAAAATATAGTATTATGGACTGCAGTATTTTAGGTGATGATTTCAAGATAATGTCCAAATTTTCTATTCTGATAACATAAGAAGAATGGAACAAATCATTGAGCTGGATTTAGTGAATGAGTCGTAGAAGCTCTATTTCAGCTTTAATGGGTTCATATTGATATTAAATATGAAATTTGCATTATAATTTTCTGTAACTAAAATCTAAGTTAAAAGTAATTCATGTACAGGTGCAATTTTGCATTTAAATATTTACTTTTCTGAGTCTACTTACTTAACAATCTTTATTTTTTTTTCATTTTGTTTTAATATGAAAGAATACTGCAAGCCTGTTTTACTCAGAAAGTTAATAATCAAATTGTTCCACCTGTGTGCTTATAACTGATGCTTACTCTTTTCGAGGGAGATGTGGATATACTGAAAAATGCAACAGATGAGCTAGAAATTTGGATTAGTGAGAAGTCATTGGGATGAGCGCTCTCGATATTTGAATAAGTGATGGGAATGAAGGCACTGTTACCATGCTCGATTATTTTTGACCCAAGACTGCAGAATCACTTGTCCACATACACCAAACACTTTGACTCTTACTTGCAAAAGACTTGGGGATATTATATTTAAAAGGTGAATCAAACAAAGAGAAAAAACTGAAAAGATCCCTACACTAGAGAAAAGTGAATATTACACAATTACATAGTCATAGCTCCTTACTATCTGTTTGCTAATGTGGATAAAAATTGGTAATTTCTAGCTCTTAGATCTGATACTGAGATAGAAAAATAAAGTCATTGTTAATATGATAAGGCAAAGTAGATCATTTTGCTATAAATCAATCAAGATAATTTCAAAAACTCTTCTCAGTTCATATGTTATTAGGCCTTTTTCCTGGCTGGGTTTAATTCTCTGGTAATAGAGGTCTGGGGAAATTAGCATATACCTCCACAAGGGCAGTGTACATAAACATGTAAGAAGAGGTAGAGACGCACGTCAATCGGACAGATTTTGACAGGGCAAACTAAACTCACTGATAAATACCCAAGTTAGGAATGAAAAACCTCTAATGCCCACCAGGATTCACATAATCAAGACCATTTATTTTATTTATCTTTAGTTTATGTGTATGAGTGTTATGCCTGTATGCACGTAAGTGATGCAGTGCCTGCAGAGGAGAGAAGAGGGCATCCGATACCCTGGAACTGGATTACAGAGGACGGTTATTAGCTGCCATGTGGGTCCTAGGATTTGAACCCATGTCTTCTACAAAAGCAGCCAGTGCTCTTAACTGCTGTGCCATCTCTCCAGCTCCCAATTATGTTTTACTTGAATTTTAATAGTCTATCCTTTCTGTTCCCATTAATGATTTATGAAGTCATTGCTTTTTTGTAATTGCCAGTAATATTCAAGAATTACTTCTTCAAAATTCCCCTACCTTCTGTTTCTTATAAACTCTGAAGCATCCTCCTATCACCACTGTTGTCTTTATGCTTTCCACCTCTCAAAACAAAAACATTTTGTTTACTGCTGAGTCACAGAGAGGAAGTTGCCGTGCACTGAATTCTTAGTGTTCAGGCTGTACAGGGAATTGTAATAAAACTAGGAGGCTTATTTCTTCCTTTAAAATCTCTTTATACAGTGGGAATGGTGGAACAAAAGTAATGGTGGAATGGAAATTATTCAAAAGAACAGTGGACAGACTTTCTATGAGGCTGAGGGTAGATTCTCTGCTGCCTTATTAATGAGATGTAACATCAAATGAATCAATAAGATCCCTCATTTTCCTCGTCAGAAAAATAACAAGACAAAAGATTCTGCTTCTACAATTTCTTCTGAATGTAAAGATTCTATTTGCTGTAATTATTCTTTTCATTTTTTTCTGTATTATGTTTCAGCATAAAGTTCTTAGAGAAAGTAGTCATACTTACATTAAAAATTTTCTAATTTATGAAGAAATGTGGTACTAAAAATATAAATCATGCATATTCCTGTTTAAAAGTTTGCCAATATATTAACATATAAAGACAAAGTTTAGAACAAACTTTGATTATCCCATGAGACATCCAAACCTAGTGACAGTAACTATATAACAAATTATACCTGTGAAGAAGAATCTTTAAGCAGGTACAATAATTCCTTCAGGGAAGAGCAAGGTAAGTGTTATTAACCACTTGTATGCATTGCGAATCACACACAGGAAAGGAAGGAAATGCGTGGTGAAATAGCATTTACCAGCACTGTTCTCAGATTCAGTACACTTCCTAAAGCCCTGGAATTCCAGGACTGTTCTTCTGTACTGCTTTAAAGAAGTTATGTAGTGACAATCCAGATTGTCTTAAACAATTACCAAAAGAGTCCTTGGAAAAAAATTCAGACTGTAAGAACTGTAGACTCCACAAGAATTGTTAATGAGCAAAGTTAGCAGAATTTCTTGGTTGGTTTCCAGATGTATTAGTTTTGGGCCAGATGTACCAAAAATAAGTACCTTACTTAGACAAAGAATACATCTAAGTAGCTATTATTATTAATCATGAGCAAATAATATGAAATAAGAAAAATGCAAATGACAACTAACCTTTGCTCTAATGCCATGCATCCCATTTCTTTCTCAGTCCCAGACTTAGCTGTCATGAGGTGTATGCTAAGGAGTTGTATGAATTTTATTGCAATGCAGAGAATTATAAAGGATATCATCGCTGTATAGGACAAGGACAAGATTCTAAGGAGATGACTCTCAGAGAATCTGATGTTCTCAAGATTGCCTGTCAGCCCTTGGATGTGGGAAGGGTTCAGAGGAGCATCTGCTACTCTCCACTTTCTTAGTGGCCCTGACTATGTGGAAGAGGACCAAGGAAATTGCATATCTTACACTCAAGACAGGAGGCAATCTAGAGAAGAAGGAAGACAGAGGGTTCTGCATATGAACTATATGAAATGTCGAGATTTAACAACAGTGCATCATCCTTAAAGTCCCTTCATGTTGTTTTTGGAATACCTAATACATGCCACACAACTAGTTACAATTGTGTGCCTCTCATTTTAAATTTTAGTACCTACCCATAAGTTGCCTTTTAGTGAGGCACTGAAATACTCCTCTAAAAACTAGCTTATTTTATTATTTTTGGTTTTGTTTTTATTGAGACAGGGTTTCGTGTACCCAGGCTGCTGTCCAATTTGCTATGTGGCTTACAATGTCCTTGAATTCCTAATCCTTTTGCCTTTGCTTCCTAAGTGCTGAGATTACAGACATGTACCAACATGCTTGGCTCAAGTGTGTTTATTTTTTTATTAATTTGCTTTTTCCTTTAAAAAATTACTTTATTATTTTTATTTTATGTGTATGAGTGTATTGCCTACATATATGTAAGTGCACCCATGTTATGCAATGCCCATGGAGATCAGAAGTGGGCATCAAATTCCCCTGGAACTGGAGTTCCAGATGGTTGCTACCTGCTATGTGGGTGCTGGGAATTGAATACGGGTCTTCTGCAAGAGCAGTCCGTGTTTTTAAACACTGAGCATATCTCTACAGCCCCTGCTTTTCCTTTTCAATGCTTTTAAATGATTTCTATTTATTAGTGTTCATTTTATTATTTTATGGTAATTGTTTTTCTAAATTTTTTCTTAACCTAGAAGCATAATTCGAAATATTTCTTCATTAATAAATATATTTAAGACTATGAGATGTATGCATTATATAGAGTTTAAATAGTTTATTCAGTTTTAGTTTCTTTTTTCTTCTATTTTTATGGGTTTATTATTTCATTTTCACCAAAAACTTAGGAGTATTTCATTGAATTCTAAATAAAACACTCTGGGAACAAGTACTGTTTCATTTTTCTTTTCTTTATGCATTTCAATCTTTATGCATGTCAACCTGCAGATCAGTGTAGTGGGAGGCACATAGAATTTGTTGTGATTTCTTTTGTGATATAACATATGATCAATACCAGTATACATAAACACCAAATGAAGATGTTAGAAACATAGACATCATTTGATATGTTAATGATAAAGCTTAATATTTATGATATATGGCATATATCACATTACATTCTTTTTGTGTGCAAACATGAGTGTATGCTCGTGTTGTGTGCATGTATGCTTGCATGTGTGTGTGCAGGTAATGATTCTGTGTGCAGGTGGACGTCAGAAGTCAACTTTTGATGTCTTCCTCAATCACTCTCTACCTTATTTTTTGAAGCAGGATCATTCTTTTAATCTGGAACTTGGCAATTTTTCTAGATGGGCAGGTGAGCAGCAAGCTCTACGCTCCTTCCTGCCCTGCTCTCTAGCACTGAGTTTCAAGAGTACAGAGCTATACTGGGCTTTTATGCATGGATCTGGGTATTAAAGTCAGTTCCCATGTTTTTGTGTCAACAGTGTGTGTACCTGTGTGTGGAGGTGAGAGGTCAAAGTCATTGAGTCATCAAACTCCAGGGACCTCTCTGTCCTTGCTTCTCCTTTGCTCATATCACAGGCCTGGGCTGCCATTCCTGGTTTTAATGTGAATACTGGGGGCTGAATTTCAGGTAGCAAATACTTTACTCACTTAGTCATCTCATGAGCCCTCTCCAAATATTTTTGTTACATATTTTGTATCTAGTTTTTAATGGTTACATATAAATGCTGAACAATAACATTTAGAACTTTCTAAAATTCACATTAATCCTCTTCTGAAAATATGAGAGAAGAGCTTTGCATGTTTGGATTTCAGGCTTGTTATTACTTGAAGCTCTACTTAAAAACCCATGTTAAGAATTCATAATGAGAGCTGAGGAGGTGGTCCAATGGTAGAGGTTTTGCCTAGCATGTAGGAAGTTCTCCGTGATTTTTTTAGCCTTCTTCTGTCAATGAAATGAACATTGAAAGCCTGCACCTTTGTTTTATGAACTTGTTTAGTTGTCTGAATTTCCTCTGGATTCATTTTCTTCACTCATCAGGTTAGGTGTCCTCATGTTTATTCAAAAGGGATGCATGACTGTTCAGATTCCTAATAATGTCTTATTTTGTGTTATCCCTGAATACTGTTTGACTGGGAATAAAATTCTGGGTTGAAGGAAAATTTCCCTCAAGAGTGTACATTGTGTACGTTTCTTTGTGTGAGGGTGTGTGTGTGTGTGTGTACAGGTGTGTGTTTCTGCTCCTGTGTTAAGATGTGTAAAGTCCAACTGTGAATGTTAGTAGGAACATTTATGTCTTTCTTCCTTAAGTAAAATTGGAAAATAAAATTACTACTGAGTTCCCTGAATACAACCTGTTTTTTCCTTTTGGACTGTTTCTGAAATGTCTTTAGCAAATTTCAGTGTGTCTTTCATAAGTTTACTTTTCCTTTAGACTAACTTACATTACTTTGTTCTGGTGATTTTTTTTTCTGAGAGAATTCCTTTTTAAGTTCCTGTTTTCAGCTTTGGACCTGCAGGTCTTAAATCCATCCACTGATTTCTTTTATATTTTTACAACTAAAGGCTTGTCATGATTCTAGCAGGTTTACATTACTGAATGCGATATTTACTCACATTGCTCTCAGAACAATAATTATAATGAACATTTTATTCTGTCTTCTATATTAAATCCTTTGGCTGCAAAGGTGCTAGTTCTTATTGAATTGTTTCTTCCTAATGACTCAGGATTTCTGCAAATATTTTCTGATTCTCCATACCTAAAGCTTATCTTTGTATTTGAGATTTCTTATTTGCTTCTTACCCGTATCTTTAGAGCTGCTGTATTTGAGGATATATTTGATAGACATGAGCGATTCCATTCATAAGTGAGCAGGAACATAGGTTTCTAGAGCTTTGTCTGTGGTAACCAAGCTCTTGCTGCCAATCACCAAATAATTCCAAATTTATTGGAATTATAGAGAGAATGCATCAGGGTGGGCAAGCTACAGACTTTTTCACCTGCCAGGAGGATGAGAAAATTTTGTGCTTTCTGAGTTGGACATGAAGAAGTTTGCCAAACTCAGCAGTGGAATTCTGGGAGCAGATTCCATGATGGGGCCTTTAGAGAGATGAGAGTGCCCTGAATATCAGGAACCAAGCTTAGGGTTTGGATCAGTGTGGTGAGAAGAATGGGAAGCAATAGGAGTAGAGTTTCACTCTCTGAGTTATAATTTGAAAGTATATGCATACTTTGCACATATAACCTGAAAGCAACCACCTGAGCCTTTTTAATATGACTGTACTCTGTCATAGTGGAGTTGCCCTGATTGAGCGAGGAACTTTTCTGACATAGTAGTGTATATCTCAGTTCAGGTATGGTTATTCTTCTCATTTTCTGATCTTGTCCTTATGCATATCATTTGGTTTTAAGCTGGCCTATAGGTTGAAAATTGGGTTTTTCTCCTTAACAACAGAAATCTCTACCTTTGCCTGGGCATGGGAATTACCTGCTACCTGGACCCCAAGTATTTTATTGACCATTGACCAAACTATTTGTAAGGGAGTAGCAGACAGTAAACCATTCTATTAGTGTCAGAGGATGTCAGCATACTTATACATATTTATACATCCAAAAGGCAGTTCTGGACATGAGCTGAACCAACCATCTACATTAGAAAGGGTGTCACTGACCGTGGGTCATCTATTTTTACCAGAGAAAATCAGTGTTTTGGTATTCATAAACTGGAAATCATGCCTATGCAGCATCTGTAGATGGCTCTTTCCGTCCCTCTTATCAGTGTCTCCATTACTGTTACTTTATGCAGTTAACTTTCTTCTCAAAGTCTAAAAGGAGAAGATACATGAAAAGAAGTCACCTGCTCTTTTGGCTGTACCCTGTCATGTGAAAGTTACCTGTTGCATAAATTTATTCTCCACGCCTTAGCGGGTGGGATCTGGTTCATCCAGCTGGGTGAAACGTAAACTGATCTTTCATTTAGAAAGATTTATTTACAAAGTTACAAAGTCTCTGGATATGCGAGGCCTGCGAAGTCTGAGGCAGTCGGCTTCCTGGCTCAGTCCTTTCCCTGGTTACCCGAGGCCGGCTCACAATGCCCGAGACAGCGGGCAGGTTTTAGTCCGACCCGGGAATTGTGCTTCTACTCACATGATCTTAAGACGGCAGGAACGTGGCACGCTGGCTCCTGGGTTCTGGCCTTCTGCGTGGTCCTGGGGACCGAGGCATTTTCCTTCCTGCGTGGGCACAATTGCTCCGGTCTCCTGGGACTGGTCGCCATCTTGCTTCCTGCTTACTTCCCACCTCCCTCCTCCCTTATTGGTCAGAGGGCGGGACTTGTCACGGAATAAACCAATAGGAAACAAAAACTTCAGAGAGGATTCCTTTTCCCCTACAATCCACCCCTTATCTTCCCGTGACTGATATGTGATCCCTCAGGTCTAAATCAGAGCACATTGGTTTAGATGCTATCGCTGCTATGAACCCATATGAAGTTTTGTAAATAGGTTTTTTCCTCTGTGCAATCTCATTTCCTTTGCTATGAAGAATCACTTATTTTGATTGTGATACATAGCAAATATCATATTAAATTAACCACAGGAACAAAATATATTAAATGCTTGTCTTTTTACGATCAACTTGACATATCCTAAGAAGGAAGTCTCAGTTGAGGATGTGCCTAGATCAGATGGACCTGTGGGCATGTCTGTGGGAGGATCTCTTGAATGTTAATTGATGTAGGAAGGTCCAGTCTACTATCTGTAGCACTGTTTTCTGGGGAGGTGGTCCAGGCCTATTTAAGAAAGGTAGCTAAGCATAAACCTGAGTGAACCGGAAAGTAGCATTTCTCCATGGTTTGTTTCAAGTACTTGTCTTGATTTCTCTCATTGACAAACTGTAACCTGTAAGGTGATATAGGGTTGAATTATCATAGTAATTGATCCCAATTACATTCTTCTAGATATATTCTTACTTTTCTGTAATCTGTCCTCTGTAAGATAATAATCTGTATTCTACATGTTCATAAGAATTGTTAGAATACTCTGTCCATGGGGCTGGAAAGATGGCTTGTCAGTTAGGAGCACAGCTTCTCTTACTGAGGACCTGGGTTTGAATCCCAGTACCCACATAGTGGCTAACAACCATCTGTAGCTTGATTTCCAGGGGTATCTAATGCCCTCTTCTGACTCCATGGACATTACATAACACCAGTGCTCTTATATGCAGGCAATACCCTCGTATGCATAAAATAAAAATAATAAATACAATTTAAAAAAGAATACTCAGTTCATATTTACTTTTCTCTGGGTAATAAAATGCCTAATATTTTTAGTTTGAGTAATTCAATGTTCATAAATTACACGTGATTATTTTGCCTCAAAATATTTTAAAGAAGCTGTAATGAACACTGTCCCTCATTTAATTATAATGTTATCTTAAGCATCTTAATAGTAAGTTTAAGTAGATTATATTGCAATATTTTTTGAAGTCTAAAATGCCTAACCTAATCTGATTGAACCTGTCCACATGTAATAGTTCTTATTATCTTATCCTTCTCCCTTTCTAAGATCTCTCTTCTCTTAAAAAAAATGTTAAAGGGGTGTAGAGAGGACTCAGTGGTTAAGAGGGTATACTGCTCTACAAGAAGACCTGAGATTAGTTTTTGACACCCTTGTTGAGCAGTTTACAATTACCTCCAGAGTACCCAGCTTTCTCTTCTGGTCTCCACAGGCACCTGTAATCACATGCGCATACCCACATACAGACCTACACCTAATTAAAACAAAGTTAATCTTCAGGAGTGTTTAAGGCCTTCGGTATATCTATATTCCCTCTTCTTTTGAAACTTGATTTATAGTATCAACATTGCTAAAACTGCCACTCATTCATCTTCCTGAGAATCATCTGGTTGATTATGCCATGCTTAGCTAGAATAGAAGTTTCAATGTAATGTTTCCCTTACTTTCAAAACTCAGGTGTATGACCCTACACTGTATTGAATTAAGACATCTTTTTACCTCTCAATTATAACCGCTTTGTAAAACTCTTGATTCCATTCTCTATGAATTAAGGAACCATTCCATACCCATTGTAGTCCTTCTCAGCCTATGACAGGGCAAAGAATGTCCTGCATGTTTACTGGAACACACATCTTATAGGCATGGATGTACAAGTTTAAAAAGGGAAAGAAGGAGGTTGTTTGAAGAGATGAAGAGTTTGAATTAGTAGTTTGAGGTTAAGAGGACGAATTCAAAACAAATATCTTCCTGGACAGTATAGATTGCAGAAATGTGAAGGTTCACATTTTCAGTAGGAATGAGTTTCTGAGGCACAGTGTAAGAAGTTAGAAAAGCTGAGGTCAGGTAAATGGACATTAAGAAGCAGCTTCTGGCTAGCAAGAGCAGGAAATGAAAATAGAGGCGCCACTTTATTTTCTTTGTCATTTTCTCCATCTCATAACAGAAACACCAAAATTAAAGCTCTATTCAGGTCACTTACTTTCATTAGAAATAGGATGAATTGCTGTAGCATCAGTAACTACAAAAACAAGAGGCTTGAAACAAAATAACACAAAAAAGAACAATCCATTCTGTCCAGGAAGGTATTTGTTTTGAAATCATCCTTTTAGTCACAAATTTAGATTACTAATGCAAACTCTTCGTCTCCTCAAACAACCTCCTCCTTTCCCCTTTTTAAACTTCTGCATTCATTACTTAGGATGTTCTTTTAGAGCAATGTCAAATGGAATTTTCAGGTATCTAATGGTTTTGAGTAAGGACTCAATTTCCTATATTTAACAAATAATTTACATAGTAGGGAGTAAAGAAAACAGTATTTGCAAATGTGTCCTGGCTATGGGGTCAAGTGACAGGAATTTAACTGCCTTTTTATATTGCATATTGCACGTTAGTACACATATAGGCATAGTTATTTAACATTCTTTTCTCATTAAATCTTAATGTCTTACATTAAATTTTGGTATGAAAGCATTACATTTTGAATTAATTGGTTCTAACTTTTTAGAAATTCTTATAAAGTTTTGAAACCTTAATATTTTTAGCATATATTCTCTCTCAAGTATTTAGCTGTGTGGCCCAAAACTATTTGTTCCTTCTCTAAGTTTTCAGTTACTATGAAGCTCCTAGGATTGTTTCAATTTTTTTTAACAATTTAGATTCTTATCAATGGAGTGAATCTTATCCTATGGAGTGGAACCTATCATATCATAAAAATGAATTACAATATTCATAAAAATCAATTGAATATATTCAAGCAAAATTAAAATATGAGACATTTTCATTATGATCTCACTGATTGCAAAGCATTGTAAAAGATTTTACTTAAATATGGGCACAAAATTTTTCATTTTTCATATATTCCTCTTGTGATTCGATGAGAAAAATTGGAATATTTTCCTGCTAGAGAGACAGAAAGCATGGGAAAAAAGCAGAAAAAGTATTACAAATTTAAATTTAAGTCCCAAAGAAATGGGCTACTTTGCTTAAATTTTGAGTCAAATGCTTCCTTAGAAGTTTAAAGATTATCACCCAACATAGCTGCAATTGCACTGAGTGAAACACAGCTGCGATTGCACTGAGTGAAACTGTCTCCTTCTGTAGCATATACTAATAGTAGTATGTAATGGATTTCCACATGTGCACATGCTGTGCTGTGATGTACATCACTGTTACCTCCTTTCCTTCCTCTCACTTGCTGGTAACACTCTGTTTCCTCAGGTTCTTCCATCTTCCCCTCTATAAATCTCACATATGAAAGAAAACATGATATGTTTGTCTTTCCAAGTCTGGCTTGCTTCTTTTAACATGATTTCCAGTTTCATCTACTTTCCTACAAATTATATGATTTTATTCTCCTTTATGTGTAAATCTTTTGCATGTGTATAGCATATCTTCTTCATCCATTTAACTCTGAATGTAAACCTAGGGAGACTAATAAACTTGGATGCGTAGACGAACCAAAATAACCTGCAGTGTGTAGATTTCTGTGTGGCAAACTGGTTTTGAAGGGTTTTTTGATATGTACACGGAAGTACCAAAAGTAGATAAAAAGAAGCCTCATATTTAGATTCTCCAAGCTGAACACCACAGTGGCTGCACTGTACCAACAGTGGGTACAGATTCCCTCTCACCCACATTTCAGCAGCGGTTGTTGTTATGTGGTTTCGATGATAACCATTCTCACCAGGGTCAGATGAAATCTCAAGATAGTTTGGATTTGGACTTTCTTGATAACTAAAAAATGTTTAACTTTGTGTATTGGATTAATATTTCTACTTTTTAATCTAGAGAGTATCTGTTTAATTAATTTGCCTTATTTTTGTTGGTGTTTCCTTCTTTTGATACTTAATTTTTGAATTCTTTTATATTCTGAATATCAGTCTTCTGTTAGAACTGATGTTGGGAGAATATATTTGTTCTGTAGGTTGAATCTTCACACTGTTTATTATATTCATTTCTGGAAGGAAGTTATACTCTAATAAAATTTCATTTGTCAATTCTTACTATTACTTTCTGAGATATTGGAGTCATCGTCAGAAAGTTGTTTGGTAATACATATTATACATATTACACATACATAAAATACATATTATAGTATTTTCCCATAGTTGATTTAAAGTTTTTGCTTTTGAGTTGTCTTTCTCTGGGCAGAGGAAGCGATAGAATGTAATTTCAGTTTTCTGCATTGTTATATCAGTTTTCTCAGCACTGTTGGTAAAAGCCTATTCTTTTTTTTTTTTCAAAAGTCAAGTATAACTTTCCATGGCTGTAGCTCCTAATTTCAGAGTCTTCTATTCTACTGTTCTTTGTGTTTCCTTTTTTGTAGTACTGTACTGATTTTGTTATTATGGCTCTGTATTATAGGTTGAAGATGGGTGTTGTAAAACCTCCAGCATTACTAGTTGTGTTCGGGTTGTTTGCACAATAGTCAAGCTTCTATGTTTGTATGTTTTTCTATTCATAAAGAAATATTATTTGAATTTGAGGGGAGTTTCATTGAATTATTTCAGTAATACCAACATTTCCTTGTTTGTTTTTGAGACAGGGTCTCCCTGTAACCACAGCTGGCCTGAATCTCACTACAGAGACCAGGCTGGCCTTGATTTCACAAAGATTCACTCGCCTCTGCCTTCAGAGTACTCATACTTAAGGTGTGCATCACTATGCATGGCCTAATACAGACTTCTACTCCATGAACTTTGGAAGTGTTTCCATCTTCCAGGGTCTTCTTTAATTATTTTCTCTAGGGTTTTATAGTTTTCATTTTAGAGAGTTTTAACCTCTAGAGTTAATTTTATTCCTAAGTATTTTATTTTAGGAGGAGGGGGTATTATGAATAAGATTGCTTTCCTTATTTCTTCAGTGAGTTAGTTACTAGTACACAGAAAAAAATGTATTTTGGTACATTGCTGAGAATGTCTGCTAGCAGCATCTATAGGGTCTTCTAAGTATAGGAGCCCATTGTCTATACACATGGATAGCTTGAATGTTACTCTGCTTCCAGAGTGCTGTCATTAAAGGCATGTGCCACCATACCCACGTTTTCCTAGCCTTGCCATAGCTGCTTATATCTTTCTCTTGCCTTATTGTTTTGCTAAGATCTCAGACACTCTAATATCATTTTTGATTTTAGAGGAAATACTTTTAAAATTTCCCCACTCAATATAATGTCTGTTTGTTTGTCTTAGGTAGCTCTGATTATACTGAGTGCCTTGTAGTCACTCTCTAGTCTTATATAGGGGTTAATTTTAGTGAAGAGCCTTCTCTGTACATCTCAGTACAACTTCCACTCTGTAAAGAAACAAATCAGTTCCTTAAATATAGTAAACCATTTTTTAAAATATAGTTTTAAAACCTGGAAATATGGATAATTGATGAAAGAACTAAATTAATAGAGGATAGTCCAAACACTGACAGTTACTAAAAGATTAAAATAAAAGCATAGAACTCAAGAATGAGAAAACCATAATATTAGAGAAGAAACAAAAGAGGAAAAGTTGGAAAAGCACATGAGATGAAGAAATGGTAAATAATGGTGAGTGAAAATGAAATAAATATAAATCACTACAAAATAATAATCAATAACTCTTCGTAACTCAGGAGGGAGCAATGAGGTTCACAGTTTCTCTAGACTTCATATATTGACGTTCATTAGATGTAATTGCAGAGGAGAGACACACAGTGAATTTCCCCCCTCAGGTTCAAATAGGAAGTGTTGTATGGAGGCTTAGAGAATCCCCAATCCCCATCACAAGTTGCTTGAATCATAGCTTCTAAGACAACCTTGCTGATTGTACTTTTCTCGGTCATCTTTACACATGAACCTAACAAATCTGGGAGTACCCGAATCACTCTCAAACTGTTCATGTTGGTTGAGCTGGTATACCACTCATTTAGATGTTCCTTAGGGTAATCTACCTGTCCATTCTGGGACTTTGAGAGTAAAAAGTAGCTCAGACAAAAGCACTGTACTCTGTGGAGGACTGTGAGGCATGGCAGTGACTAGTGCTGCTTGTCCTGACCAGGCTTGTCTCTGTTAGATGCTTTGAGTTCACGAGAGCGAGAACCGTGCCAAGTCCAGAAAACAGCACTGTACAGGACTCCTCTCCATCCTTCCGGTCTTGCCACCTTCTCTTTTGTGATGTTTCTTTAGACTTGGTGGTTGAGTGGGTAATATAGATGTCCCATTTAGGACTGAGCAGTGTCTTATCCCCAGTGCTTTGGTCAGTTATACATCTCTCCTTTGAATACTGTCTACTGAAAAGACAGGCTTCTCTGTCTTTTGATGGTTGAGCAAATGCATATAGGCTTCAATATTTAAATGAAATTTGACAGCATGATAATTTAACAAAATAACAATAGTAGGTACTACCCTGGGGCCTATCACCTCCCAAGTCATGGGGCTTTGTTCAGGACAACAGTAGTAGATGTAATATTCCCTCCTGTGCAGCAGGCCTCAAATCTATTTAACCTATAAGAATCTTGCCACTACTGGACCAGTAGAAACAGTTAGACTGGCAACTTGGGATTCCAGGAAGCAGGGAACAGTACTGGATATGACCCTCGGCATCTTTCCTCCCCCTGCAGTCTACATAGCACTTTCCAGCACCATAAAAGTTAAATGAAATTTCACAATTGATTTGAGATTTAGTTTTCTGCGTCATGGAGCAAAAGTGTGTGGTGTTTTTAACAATAGGGTCTTACAATGCAGTTGTGGGGGGTAACCAAGGGCAATGGCAATATCCTGTGTTGTTTTGTTTTGGAATCTTCTGGGGGCTCCCTGCCTAATAACTCATAGGGGAGTATCCCATGCCTCCTACTGTCAGTTTTATTTAGTAACCCTTGTCTACTGGCATAAACATTGTCCATCTACATAAGCTAAATCTGTTTGAATTCTAATTAATATCAGTGCTACTCATGTTATTCCATGAGTTATTTCTGTGAAACAGAAAAAGAAAGTTCATGAACATGTTTTTGAAAGTCAGTATTATCCCAATAACAAAATCAGAAAAAGACAAAAGAAAAAGAGTAAATTATAGATAAAACATCCTGACGGGCATATATGCAAACATTCTTAATAAAATGCTGGTGATTGAATTCAAGTTCAAATCAAAATGATGACACATCAGAAGCAAGTTTGTTTCCAGATCTTCAGGTATGATACAACACACATAAATCAATAAATGCTATCCAACATTTAAATAGACTGAAAGATAGCAATCACATGATCATCTACTTAGATGCAGAAAGGGCCTCTGACAAAATGTGACATACTTTCATGACAAGTCATGAAGAGAATAGTGGTAAAATGATGGATGTTTTCTTTCTCTCTTTCTCTATCTCTCTCTGTCTCCTTGTGTCTCTGTCTGTCTCTCTCTCTTTCTCTCTCTCTCTATGTGTGTGTGTGTGTATGCGTGTGTGTCTGTGTGTGTGTGTCTGTGTGTGTCAGTGTTTCACTGTATGTCACCTTGACTGGCTTGGAACTCTCTATGTAGATCAGATTGGCCTTGAATTCATGGCGATCTGCCTGGCTTTGATTCCTGAGTATTGGAATCAAAGACGTGCCACTTAGAATCAAACTAGTTATTCAAGCTTGACAGCAGGTTCCTTTAACAACTAACTCTCTTGCTGTCTCTACTTTTTCTTCTTTTACTAAAACTCCAGCAAAGAGGTTTTTCTCACTTTACTACATTGACAAGTACCCATTGTTTCTTTCAGACATCTAAAGTCCAATGTATGTAGACTTCACTTTCTCTCTCATAGTGTGTAGATTACTATTGCAGTCACATGTTCTTCATCCATTCATGTTACCGTATCACACTACAGCCATACATCTGTGATATGTTTCAGTCTTGTGGACATGGAGGTTTGTACTGGGTATCGCTAATCAGTCATTTATCTTATTGGGTAATTTTTTTTTAAAAGCCAACTTTAGTTGTCTTCTTCCTTAATAGTTAATCCAGCTTAGGGGCTATAGAAATGGCTCAGTGATTAAGAGCACTGATTGCCCTTGCAGAGGACCCAGGTTCTATTCCCAACACCCACATAGTAGCTAACAACTGTCTGTAACTCCAGTTCCAGGGCATGTGATGCTCTCTTCTGATTTCCATGGGCATTTCAAGACATGAGTGCACTTACACACATGCAGACAAGACAATCGTACACATAAAATAAAAATGACAAATTTATGAAAACAAGTTAATCCAGCTGAAACTGCCAGTCAACTGACCAGGAGATCGATCATACCCGAGGAAGGCTGGTTAACTAGAAGACATGGTAAGCAGATGGAAAGAATAAATATTCATTTAAAGAGACGATGTGCTTGTATCTCCCAGAAGCCCACCCACATGAAGCCGTTTACGGAGCGTCTACCTTGCTGCTACTGCTAAGCCTGCATGCTTTTCTGAGTTCTAATTCAAGAAGTCTAACACTTTGAACTTTTGCTTTTCTCTTTACTTCTTCTTTGGATATTTAATTTGCTTACAATTGCTTTGATAAAAACACTGACCTACACCAACTTGGAGTGGAAAGGGTTTATATTCTCTTACGTCTCTTGGGTCACATTTCATCACTAATGAAGTTACGATAGGACCTCATGGCTGGAACCTGGAGGCAGGAGCTGAAGCACAGACCATGGAAGTATGCTGCTTACTGACTTGCTCCTCAGGCCAATGCTCAGCCTACTTTCTTATACAACACAGGGCCATCCATCGAGGGCTAGTACCACCTACAGTGGGTTAGGACCTCCCCTATCACTGGACAGTCAAGAAAATGTCCCCAAAGACTTGGCCATGGGCCAATCTAATGGAGGCGATTCTTCAATTGACATTCCCTCTACCCAGCTGAATCAAGTTGACAACTGAGATCATCCAGTGCAGACAGTAGCCAAAAGGCTAAACATGCTTTCTCTGACACTCTGGACTTTCTTAGTGCTTCTCTGAAGGATCTACCCATCCCACTTCTACAAATGCTTGTTTTTGGAACCTAACTCAAGAGGTCATGATTTTTCCATCTCCTCTTCTCCATTTCCCTCCTTCTGAGAACTCTAAAGATGTGCCTGCCCTGTGTTTTCTCTTTCAAACGCCACTAAAATGACCCTTCTGATGACCTACTACAAGCTTTGTTCTGAGTCTATTTTTAATTTCTTTTGTTAACAAGACTAAGAACACATAAAAATGACATGCAATTTCCCTGGAAACTCACAGATCAGGTCTAATATTCATTTTTCACTAAAAAAAATCATATCAGAACTAGTTTAATCCCTGTCGTGCTCAGCTTCCTTAAGGAAATCCATGTCTGTTTTGTATAGCATACCTATTTGTACTTTGGTTTTGTGTAGAATTTACAAAGAAGCCTCTGCTTTTCTTGATGTAATGTTAAATGCTGAATTAATTTAAGGAGAAATTCCCTAGACCCCAAGTTCAAATGTCTCTTCTATTGAAGAGTTAAGATGGTCCAAAAAGAGAAAGAAGTAATTTGTGAAATGTTATATTCACATTATATAAACACAGGGAAAAATGGAGTCCTCTTTTAGGGTTCTTAGTCTAATTCATACAAGAATTTAAGAAGGGACTCAAATGGAAGCTTTTGGACAATTTTACTAAAATTAAAAGAAAAAAATATCCTCAGGATAGGCAAGCCATAAATCTCAGCAGCCGCACTTAGGAGAAGAGTGGAGGGAAAAAGGGAAGAAAATCACAAACCACGCCCATTTAGAGCCAGCATGGAGGTCAGGCATGCAGTGGGCTAGCAGGTACATGGCAGAGGAGAAAAGAGCTGTAGAGGAATGGAAAAGAAACCAGAAATATTGAGGCCACCCAAAATGTTAGGGAAAGCATGGTTAGAAAACGGATGGAAAAAGACAGGGAGAGGATACACTTGAAAACGTCATAAACAAAACCAGACAGACTTCTGGAGAGCTCATATCTTGGACAGGCCCAAAAGCATTGCACAAGGGGTAAGTTTCCATGCAGAAAAAGTTCACCATCTCATTAAGGCACCAGGTCTTCTATCTCTTTAGCATGACTTAATATGAACCAGCCTTCCAAGGGTGATCCTGAGAGTATGTTACCATCTGGGTAAAAATGGAAAGCTAAGATCTTCTTCTAGATCAGAGATTCCCATCCTTTCTACCATATTTCTCCCTAAGGGTTTCCTTCCAGTACAACAATATCATTGCTGGAAGGAAGTTTACAGGCCAAGCACCCACCTTGTAGCTGAATCCTTCACTTACTTCCTTTCAGTCGGTGGCCCTCTGTATATGTTTCCAATCGTAGGTCACTCTCCATTTATTGAGACATAATCTCTCCAATTCGGGCATATCTGCACCTAAAATACTTTTCTATCTGGTGTTGTAATTGTTCTGTAAGTGTCTCACACAGAGACCCAAACTGTGACCCAAGGACTGTGCTGACACTCTGCCTAGACCCTCTGAGGTATTGTTACCCAACAGAAAAGGCAATTGAACATGAAATAATGATTCTTATCTTATGTATCAAGGGATTTCTCTCCTCCAGGAACCCCTTTCCTTTCACACAGTAGCAGATGACATTTTTCATCCTTGATTTGTAGGAAAGACATTTTTCAGTAGGACTAGTTTGAGATTGACTTTTCATCACTGAGCTTTTAGGGGATCAATGAATAGTGTTCATCTTCCCTACTGAATTCAGAACCAGATCAAAGTCAGAAAGATAGTCATAAAGATCTCAACTCCATTACTAATAAAGCAAATTCTGGCACTAAAGGGTTTGTGTAACTATCATGGCTTCATGGGAAGTTTGGATATTGTGACTGACCAAATAAACATAAAATTTGGGGTTCAAGATTCTTGTATTGTATTAATCCAGCAAGCAAAATGAAAGACAGACAACAAAGTTCTTAATTCTTAAAGACTGAAAAGCATGGTCTGAAAACCAGTCAGACTGTCAGAGAAAATGAGGAAGCTATCAGACATTTACCAGAGTTATTGCTCCAAGGAAATACACATACCAAGAGTCCGACATTTCCTCCAGTGACTGATTTGTATAGCATTGAATATCTTATCCAATACAAATTTATTTATTTGTTCCTCTGAATTTTCATTTAGTTCTTTTATTTAAACTTGAAGTTAGTTATAATCACCTACCAAAACAATGCCTCTTATCACTGATGTCATAAGGATGTGTGGTGGGTATGTGATGAAGGTGTCAGTGTTCTAGATTCAGTTACTGTCATTTGTCCCTTGAGTGCCAGACCCCATGCACATTCTTTTCACATTTAATTTAGGTTGCTCATCTTGCAAATGTAAGTTCAAGAAATTTCTGATAAGGGCTAAGTTCACACAAATATTAAAATCAGGGTTTGATCAGAGGATATTGAGAAAATATTCTTGTGTTCACCCTTTCCTTGTTCCTTGGTGTTCATAAAATGTCTAACTGCTAATATCCTGTTCCATTTAAAGGCTGAAGTGATTATCTTGCCTTTTGTTGATTTTAACTATTGGGCTATGAAGGCTGAGCGTAATTCAAGGTTATGTTTAAAATGCTGCCAAGACATCTTTTTAGGTCTTGTCATTGATGTTTTAAGATGTATGGAGCAAGGCCGTTCCTCTACTCAACTTAAACATCACTTTCAGGGAAAATGACAGTTTCATAATTGTAAATGGTGGGTAGAGATTCCCAGGCTTCCAAACATTCCTTGTTCATTTCAGGAGCACTATGGAATGTATCCTGAAGTGCTTTTAGCATACATATTGGGTCCTCTTCTGGAGTGAATTAAAAATGAAGTCCTTAAATAAAGTTTTATAATTCAAATGAAAAGATGCCAAAGATATTTTACAAATTCAATCCAATGCAATCCCCCAAAACATTTACCTGCTTTTAAGGAAAATTAGGCTTTCTGTTGGGTTCTGGGAGTTAAGCTGCACTCTGCTGAGCAGGCAATATTGTGCATACTGCATTGTGCTCTGCAGCAGGCATTAAGCTTTGGCTCTGGCTATACAATCACATTTTGAACTTTTGTCTCTCTATATGTCTGTTGAAACTTGGCAGCTGTCTAGAACAAGCACCTAATCTTTTGACTTGGGCTTTTAATTAAAGACTCTAAAGGAAAATGAAACCAAGGTTCTATGGCTGATAAATATACATTTGAAGATAAATAATTGCAAACATCTAAAATATTGTTAAATTTATTTTACTGTCCAAATTTAAAATTAAAGTGCATTTAATTTTGTAAATGAAGTTCATATGAGATTTGGTATGCTAAGCCTGAGCTTTTAAGCGGCCTACCTTTCTGTTCTACAGTCTTTTGGTACAATACAGAATGCAGAGCTCAAGAAAACTAATTCACAGCTTTCTCTTCCACCTGAGCACAGAGTTACAACTCAGTTCTTTGCTGCTGGCTGGCTTAGCTTTGACCTTTCACACTGTCCCTGCCTCTTAAAAGTCACTCTCAGGAGGACAGAGTGAAAATGTGCTGTTTAGCAGTTTAAGAAGCCAGGTGGCTTTGTGACCTCCTTGCCTCAGGAACTTGCTTTTCTAAAGGTACTACAGGCTTAGTGGGACCTTTTGGGAACATTGGAGAAAAATGTGTTCTTCTGTGATGTCAGCACTTAGGGCTAGGAGCTGATCTTGCAGAAATTTGAACTGTGGAATTCAATAGTCATAGATCCAGCAGATCATGTTTTTAAGGAAGCAGGAAATAAAGGAGACCACTAACCTGCCCCATAGTGACAAACTTGCTTTAAGAACCCTGGCCCTTTGAGCACTATTCAGTTCTTGATGTACTCCTGGTACATTGCATTCAGAAGGAATCAGTCATTGCAAAAGAAATAGGTTTCACAGTTGATCAAGTTTCTGACTCCATGTTGTTCTTCATGAGCTCAGGTTTTTGTTTTACTTTTTAATTTATTGTATGCCAAGGGTATATAGAGCATGCATAGCACATACTATATCCCAGACTGCCAAGCAGTATAGAGACTTCCATGTAGAACTACAATCACAGCAAAGTTTTTAAGTCTATGGACTGTAGAGGAGGACTACTAAAGCTTGGGCACTTAAGTGGGTCTTGTAATATTTTGGAGTATGCATCTGTTCTTCTATGAAAAAAAATGAGGAAAGTAAGTACGTGTCACTACCACAGAATTGTTTGTGGCTTAAACTAACATGCTAGATCCTTACATTAGTCCCTGACAGTCATTTCATATAGAGATCAGTTATTACTATTTTAAGTTGAATATCAATCTCTTGAATACTCACTTGTTTGACCTGTAAGCTATGGGAATTACCTATAGTGTACAGTTTTATTAACATTTAAGTGATGCATAAAATGTAAATTTAATAGCATATAATTCTTTAATGGCACACACACACACACACACACACACACACACAGATTTTAGCAAAATTGTTGCCAATACATAAACAATAAATGTTGATTCTTTGACACCAAAGATTAGATACATTTATATTTTGATACATGATATATTTAAAATACATTTAGTTTTTTGTCATTTAATAAATAACATACTTCAAAACTCTGTAGTATGAAGCTTGACATCTAATTGCCTATCCATTCATTCAATTTTGATTACCCAGTACAATATTTAATCTTTTTACTAGTTGTATATATCATTCTAAAATTGCTATATGCAAATATTACCACATAATTTTAGTTTTCTTCTGTCATATGGGTAACATATTTTACAAACTGTTTCGTACCATCCTTTTTTATATTATACATCTTGGAATATTTGTCATGCTATAATATATACAGCTTCTTTCTTTTCTAAAAAAAATACTTATTTGGGGCTGGAGAGACCACTGACTTCTCTTGCAGAAGACCCTGGTTAACATCCCAGCACTCACATGATGACTAATAACCATCCATAACTCCAGTTCCAGGGGATTTGATGCCTTCTTCTATCTTCTGTCTCCTAGTCAAACTCTCTAGAGACCCTCCATTAAGATCAGCTGTTTCCCACCCAGCGGTAATCAGCTGCCAATTTTTGTTTGTTTGTTTGTTTTGTTTTGTTTTGGCTAAGATTGGGTCCTGCTGCCCATTTCAATAGTTCTATACTGTTTTTTGTTTTGTTTTTTCTGTTTGTGTTTGCATGGAACTTATGCAAGTTGATATCATTGCTTTAGACTCATATGAGCAAGGTCCTAGGAGCTTATAAGACTCAATTTCCATATAGTCATGCACCTCTCCCCTGGTTCTTGCAACCTTTCTCCCCTTCTTATTCAATGAGTCCCTGAGCCTGGGTGGGTGAAGTTTAATATAAATCTGTCCAAGTATCCACAGTCTGCAGACTGTTACTATCTAAGGTTTGGCCATTTGTGTCCTTTTGTGTTCATGGACCTCCGTTGCATGAGGAAGCTTCATTGGTGAGAGCTGAGAGGTGAATTAATATTCTCTGTACCCCTCATGCTACTGTGTTCCATGAACATTACATGTGGAGGTCCCGTTGTATGTGTTTCACCTTGCATCGTGTATTTCACAGAAATTCTCTGTGGGTGACCGCTTGTGGAACGCTGTAATAATCACCATCTATTGCAAGAGTAGCTTCTTTGATGAGACATGACTGACATACTTGTCTGTAAATATAATTATCCATATTTAGCATAAAGTAGGACATTACATTTGACTAGGGATGTGGCAGCCTTGGGGATTTCTCTAAGATCTATGATCTCTCCAGTCATGTGTATTTGGCTATGTTTTTAATACCTAATATGAGTTTTTTTCTCATTGAGGGTTTTAAATCCAATTATGTAGCTGTTGACTACCCTCAAGATAAAAGTGCCAATATGGCCCAATGCAGTTTGCTGTATCAGTCATTGTGATTATTAGGCCTTAAAGCTGGGGTTGGACCATCACTTGACATTCTCCCTTAGTGTAGTTTGTGTAGTACTCTCCTAAAGTATGAGACCTAGGTTTCAGGGAAGAGGCTTCCAGATCAGTTCCAGCTCCATTGCTCCAGATCCTGTGTTAGAAGTATGTCTTTTCTTCAGCAATAGCATCTTAACTTCAAGTTCTGAAGACAACCAGGGGCTGTGACAATAGCCTGTGTAATTGTGTGACTCTCTTGAACTCTCTCTCAAGTCAACAACTTGATGGGAGATTTCACCTGTCTGGCACTATTTCTTGTTATATAACCTTCAGCTATATTCATGGACTCATGTAGAGATACTGTTTATGTAATTTTTCCAGAAGATGTTTTTACTAATATATTTACATCTAGCTTTTCATACCAGCGAATCCTTATTTATTCTCTCCCTCTCTCTCTCTCTCTCTCTTTCCATTCCTAGTTAAACAAACCCCACTTTCCCCATTTCACCTTTGATAATACCTGCCTTCTTTGGTACTTGCTTCTTTGAATTCCTTCTTCCCCTTTATTCCCACAGTTCCCTCTATATCCCTCCTCCTTATCATTAAACATCCCTGTTTTACCCATTCCCTTCTTGGTAGCACCTTTCTCCTATTCTTCTTCTCTCTCAGGTTCTGTGCTAGATAGTTTTGGTGTCAACTTGATACACCTGGATTGAGGGACTCTCAATTGGGGAATTTCCTGTATTACACTGGCCTGTGGCCATGTCTGTGGGCTATTCTCTTGATTGTTCAGTGTTATGTGATGGCCCAGTCCACTGTGGGCAGTGCCATCCCTGGGTAGGTTGTTCTGTATTATATAAGAAAGCAGGTTACCCCTGGGTCAGAGGAGCAAGCCAGTAAGCACCTTTCCCCCATGGCCTGTGCTTCAGCTCCAATCTCCAGGTTTCTGCCCGAGTTCCTGCCTTAGACTCCCTGATGAACTGTGTGACCTGAGACATGTAATCGAAATAAATAAGCCCTTTCCTCCCCAAGTTGCATTGGTCAGAGGGTTTTGTCACAGCAATGGAGAAGTAAATTAGGATGATTCCTATCTTTTTACCTCCCAGATTCCTTTCCATTTTCCTGGGTCCTACAATTAAAGCAGGATACATACTCACATATAAGGATTTGGAGCTAAGATTCACAATGAGGGAGAACATGCCTTGTTTGTTTTTTTCTGAGACTGTGTTATTTCACTTAGTATAACTTTTCCAGTTCCATCCATTTACTTGTAAATTTCATAAATTCATCCTTCTTTACTGCTGAGAACTCTATTGTGTAAATGTACTGCATTTTCATTATCCAGTCATCAGCTGAGGAATATTTAGGTTGCCTCCATTTCTTACCTGTTGTGAAAAGAACAGTTACAAACATGGATATGCAAGTATTTCTACAGTAGGATGAATCCTTTGGGTATATGCCAAGGAGTGTTATAAACCCAAACAGATATTGAATGATGTGCTCTTTTCTTTCTTGAAGTCAAAAGTAAAGCATATCTGTATCCTTTACTCTGGTTCACTGGAATTTATATTGTCTCATAATTTTTCCAAAAGTAATACTGTTTTTTTTTCAGGTTTCTAGAAAATGCTACATTTTTTGTAGAGAATTATATGGGTTATTCTCCTTGCAAGATGTTCTTTGTCTTTTAATCCAGAGGTCAATTAGAGACACTTGGTTGAAGGCTGTTCTTACGTCCTGACAACTGTGCTCTTCATTACTCTAGGAGTATGCTATTGGTGCTGGACATAAATCAGTACCGCTCTGAGCACCAACACACCTTCAGCAGTCCACCCTCCAAGAACAACTTATAATTTATACACTTTCCCCAGACTGTTATGATCTTCTTGAAGACAAATAATATGAAAATTTTTCTTTTGTCTAGAACATAAAATGCTTGCCTATTTTATAAGTATAATTAATTACTGTGACATACATGATCATATAATGAATACATTTCTATAGTGGTGACCAAAACTTTGATTTAATTGTAATATCATTTTTATTTGAATAAGATATTATTTTGTTATTTTGATTAAAATTTATTTAATACTTAGTATTTTTGTAAGAAAAAGTGTTTTACTCATTCATACATATTACTATATGTAATTTCATATCTTTAAAATGACCATTGTGGCTTGGAGAGTCAACTCAGCATTTAAGAGCACTGACTGTTCTTGCAGAGGACCTGGGTTCAATTCTGGGTATCCAAATGGTGGCTAACAACCACTTCCAGAAGTTCTGCTGCTCTCTTCTGACCTCCATGGGAATGTCACAATATGGGAGCACCAAGCCACATGGAAGAAATACACTCATATGTATAAAAAATAATTAAAAAATAAAATGACCATTGAATTACACAGACTGCTAGAGGAAAAAAATTTATTCTTTTATGTTTTGAAAGGAAAAGTATGATCCTATTATTGAACACATAGTCTAATGGGCTCTATATGGACTGATGAGTACATAGTGTAATGGGCTCTATACGGATCGATCAGCACATAGTATAACAGGCTCTATACCAATAGATGAACACATAGTATAATGGGCTCTATACTGATTGATGAGGACATAGTATAATGGGCTCTATACCTAAATTGGCACATTGGTCATACTATCATTATCTCTGTTTCATGGGGAACAAGACCGCAGTTTTTGCTCTCTCCAGTTAGATGTATTTGGACTCATACACAAAGCCAAAGTATGGAAATGAGCCTAACTTTGAGCCAAAGCAGCCTGATGTTTGGAAGTGTGGCCTTTCTCTTGATTTTTAGTGATCATCCTCCTAAACAGCTACTAGTCAGATTCAGGTAGAACTGAGGAGCAAGGGAAGAAAACGGTTTCCAGAACTGTTAGATTTCTTGGTCTTTACTGTGTAAAAGTTGAGTGCTGGATTTTATTATTTTCAGGCTAAACTCTCTTAGAAGGCAGTAGTACACTTTATTTATCATTCTTAAAAAATCACCTACCTGGTCACGTCTTGACCACCATGCTCAGCACTCTGATATCCTGCTAGATTTTAGGCTTCCTATAGTGGGCAGGAAAGCATGATACTGTCTTTATTACTGACCTGTAAGGCTCCAGAACATCAAAGTTATTATTTTCTACTTCTGAAACTGTCTGTGAGGCATAGGACTTTAATTATACTCACTTCAACTACCAAAGTTATATAGATTTTCTTAGCACTTTTCTTCATC
The DNA here is from genome assembly GCA_035773235.1 of Eospalax fontanierii. NCBI lineage: Eukaryota > Metazoa > Chordata > Mammalia > Rodentia > Spalacidae > Eospalax > Eospalax fontanierii. Next base: position 49,842,903 of record CM069530.1, on the reverse strand, counting down.
GTACACAATTGAAATGCTTTCTCTTCCCCTGGTATTTTATGATGAAAGGGAGAGAGGGAGGAGTTCTTTTAAGAACTGTACAAAGAGAAAATTGTACTAGTTTAATTTTGGTATATCATTTCTTTGACATACCGTGCATACCATATCATATACACCAATGCATGATAAATCATCACTGGATGGAGGTATGGGAGGCCAGGGTTTCAGTACCAACCTAATGCTAGTGAACTAGTAGTCATTTCCTTCACTCATCAAAAGGAATGATACAAACAGGACAAGTCTCCAGTTCCATCCTCTTAAATCAGTGATACGTGATACAAGCACAGCAAGCAGAGAGAGCAAAAGCAAATTTGAAAGTACAGATTATGTCGATTGAAATGTGTTGAATGAATCATCAGGATTATTTACATGTACGTAGTAAAAGTATAATTCTCTTCTAGAATTTTTGAATATTGCAGTTTGCATTATGACATGAAATTCTCAGTCCATTTAAACATATTTGAAAACAAAAATTAACTTAGTTAATCTTGGTTACTCTTGAATAACAAAGATAAAGGTAACAGGTAATTTAATAGAAAATGATTTTTCTCCCAAGGACACCCGATGTTGGAAAGGTGTCATAAACAGCATTCATTTAACTGAGATTGTTTTTTACCCATTCATGTGCTTTGTTCTAAAGCAATTGCATACTACCAGAAAATGTACTGTTCAGCATCATATCAATAAGAATTAAATACATCAATGTTGCCTGGAACCCCTAAGTCACACTGACACTGAGAGCAGCTAGATATCAAAATTTTCCTAAACTTCAACTACAGGTTTCTGGACACTTTGTCTTAATTTTATATATACTTTGTGGTTTTCTTGTAAGGATCCTTGTTGCAGGCTATATCCCGTCACACCAGGTCCTGCTTTATTTCTGTTACAAATCTACTTCATTTTCATTTTTCTAATACTACACTCTTCCTCTCAGTCTCCTAACACTCTATTTCCCCTTGTTTGATAAGATGCTGAAGATTCCTCAAGGTGTACAGTGCCCTTCATTGTAATGAGTCAGGATTTCAAATATATCCCTGGTGGTTACAGACCCGCTGGTCTGAGACAAGTGGCTAAAGAGAGCTGAAAAAAGAAGCTTTTAATGCATCGAGGAAATTTGTGATGGAGCTCATAGGGAAAAGGGGTTCAAGGAGGTGAAAAAATGTATGTAGAATTAATTCGGAAAATATGTGACATGCTATTTTACTTCTTTTCTGGAGACAGCAATTTTGGCTGTAAGCATGCAACAACAACAAAAAAATCAGTTTTGAAGAATATAGTTATTAGGACAAAAACAAACCAGTCACTTAAGAAAAGTCAATTCTTTCTACCACTGAGATTTGCAAGAAATGTGTTATCAAGAAATCTGGTGATGAACTATGTTCTCAACTACATCTCTCAATTGAACAGAGGCCCCTAACATATTCCACAAAACAATTACTGTTTCTGAAATGCTCAGGACTAAAAAGCTCTTCTAGTCTGTGCCAAAATTAATTTGATCCTCACTCCTGTCCTGTTTGAATTCTTAAATTTTCTTGCCATTATCTTTCCCTTTATATAGTGACAAAGGTCCTGATCAAAATGTATACCTCCTTCAGGTGAATGCACTGGACTATAAACAAGATACAAATTACCAGCAAGTACTCAGGAGCTGCAGTCTGCCCACTGATTACATTTCCCATGATTTCTCAAAGATACTTGGCAGTATTGAAGCCAAAACTATAATTATAGTTCTAACTAGTCTGCTCAAACATCCCTTGTTCTGTTCATAAAATGACCAACACAGTCTTAAATTATCAACTTACTTTTCTACTATATACATGGAATAATTCAACCAATCCTCATTGTTAAAGGGTTTAGCATCTCTTCAATACCTTAACAAAGGAATGCCAGGCCAAATAACTTTCAAAGGAGAGTGTGCTTGTACTTAATTTATGTTCATGCATAAGGTTTCTAAAAGGCTTTTTAAATTTAAGGCTCTTAAATTTAAATCTTAGGATCTCTAAAAGTGAAAAAGGTCACCTTGCTGAAGACATAAAGTACAAAAAGTAAACAAACTCTAACTTCAGAATCTCATTCCCTATAAGGAGTTAGCAAAAAATTAAATATTAGAATGAAATAATAAACAATTTGAGTATTAAAAAGTGAAGTTTTGTGCCTGGAGAGATGCTTTACTGGTTAAAAATTCCAGCTGTTCTTGCTTCCCAGCACGGACATGGTGGCAAACAACTAACCCTAACTCCAGTCCTAAGGAATCTGATATTCTCTTCTGACATCCACATGCATTGCATGCAGGGGTGCGCTTACATACGGCTGGCAAAACACTCATACAAGTAAAATAATAATAAAAAATTAATATTATTTTGAAAAGTGAAGCTTGTAGTAATTTTATCAAATTTAAAACAAAAAATCTGTTAGTTATTGAAAGTAATTATTGTTTTCTCAGTTGAATCTCCACAGTTCTTTAAAAATATAATAAACTTATTTTACATCAGAATTTTTTAAACATTAGTGAGTTCTGAAAAATGTTATAAAAATTATTTTCATTCTTTTATTTTCTCTGAGACTATTTGATATTATAAAACAATAAGACCACTAGATTTGTTGTTAGGTACTATGGGAAATTAAAACAAATGTTCCTTGAGTTTCAAGACCTGAATCTCTGTCCCAGAGAAGCTTGTGATTTATTTGATGAGACATCTACTTAGAATTTTTTAATTATTAAATACAAGGATACATAATTTTAATGAGTGCCAGTTATAAGGAGGCAATGCCCTGCTAGAGTCAAGTCACTTTTTTGGTGAGAATACCAGTTAGAGTCCTGGCAAGAGTCAGATGGTTTGTTCAAATTGATTAATTTAAAAGCTATTTACTAAAACTAGATAAAGGGATTTAGGAAGATATTAAATGATAGCCAGTGTGAGGGCTAGCATCAGAAATATTTGGTGGATATGAGAATCTGGGTCTGACTGGAAAGAATCAAGTAAGAGATAAAGCGTGTGTGTCTGGAGGGGAAGAAGGAAATACAAGATTTTTATTTTAGTGTTTAAATGTAAATGAGTGATGTTGGTATTTTAGAGTTTTGGTTTTGGTGGGAAAAAGAAATAACTATAGTGAAATAAAAATAGTTCTAACATCTGATGCTATGTTGATGTTTTGAAGGTTTTCATCCACAAATAATTGGCAAATTACTTGCTGTACCAGTGAGAAGGCAAAAGCATTATGTTAAGGTGGGGTACAGGAGTCTCAGCACCTGTGGTTAACAGGAAGCCAAGAGGGGAGGAAAAGGAGTGAGACACAGTACCAAAGTGTTCCAGGTTATTCCACTAGCTCCCAATGATGCCACGGATTGTAAGCAAGGAGGCACTTAACTAAACAAGAACACTCAAAGGCACTGAAGAACATTACTGGGGAATCATAGACATAAAATAATGGCAACTTAATAAGAAGGAGATGTAGAAGATATTCTTATTTTGATAATTAGAGATTTAAAATTCTACTTACTGGCATAATTATTCATGAAATTGTGTCTGTTTTTATAAGGTATATTAATATATAAATCCTTGAGATATTTTTTCTGACTAGTGGTCTAAAGTTCTGTCATCAAACTATTTATTCCAAAATCATTAATTAGCTCTTTCTTAGAATTTTAAAATTATGTGTGGAAGTTCTAAGTAACTAGGCATAATAGCTGATGTTCAGAGAGCTTACAGTGAAATACAAAGATGAGGATGAAAGTGAATATGAACACTGGATGTGCTACTAACCCTACTAAATGTGCTCAAAGACCAGAAAATATTACTCCAGATATTCCTTCCATGGCGCTATGGTCAAATTCATAAAAATAAATGAGAGTTATGTGTTATAATAACTTATTATTGACAGGTGACTACTATAATATTTATATTAATTTAGGATTGCCACATATATAGTGATCCCATATCATTAATTCCCTCAAGAACAAGAGGGTATTTAGAGGTATTGAAACTTTCTTAATATAAATATTCATTATTTACCAGATAATGAAAATACACAGCTTCTCTATATGTACCAAGTTCAAAATCTGTAAATAAACAGTGTTAATACTTCTCAAAAAAAAAAACCACAAAATAGAATTACTATATGACTCAGCAATCCCCCTTTAAGTATATAGTTTCAAGCAAACAAAATCGCTATTTTTGAAGCAATACCTGTATTTCTATAATGATTGAAGTACTATTCATAATACTCAAGATCCAAAAATAACCCAAGAAAAATCAGAAGATGAATTGATAAAGAAAATGTGACATATATCTATATAACGTGAATATGCATTAAAAGTAAGATCTATTCATTGTATATCGCTGTCTTACGGGAGTTTTAACATGTTTTTTTAACTAGAATATATCTAGAATGCATTTCCGTAATTTAATACTAATGAAGTATAAATCACATTTTATAAATAAGTTTCCATCATTTAGAGAACATGAATGTAATTGGAGAACATTATATTAAGTGAAATAAGACACAAAAAGACAAGTCCCATATGATCCAACTTACGTATGAAATAAAAGTCAGAGTCATAGAAACAGAGAGGAGGTGTAGTTACCAGGTGCCAGGAGCCAATAATGAAGATTCATGTAAAAACATAAAACTTTTGATTATATATATTGTCTTTTTGACTACTATATTGTGCAATTGAAAATTAGTAAGAAAGGAGTGCATTTCATATAATACATCTTAACCATATTTAGACCCCCTTCCCTATGCATACCCCAGAACTCCCAAAGGATTTCATGCATTCTGTTATATTTGTTAAGGAGTATCGAGTCATGTTTCTTTCTCTAGATATCTCTTTGTGTGAGGTCATCCACTTGAGCTTAGGCAGCCTATCTAGCATCACTTTCTAAAAGAAGATCGACTCTCCTTCACTTAGAAGTCATCAAACAGATGCTAAAGATTCCTCTGCTAAGGTTAGGGCTTTGCTCCTGTTTCCCCACATCTATGCTGGGTCTTCATCTGGTTTGAGTTTGCATGGGTCTTGTGCCTGCTATCACCGTGCTGTAAGTTCACATGAGTAACTTCCCAACTGCCCAGAAAACTCTGTTTCCTGTGGTCATCCACAACCCTTGACTCTTACAGCGTTTCCAACAACATCTTCCACAGTGTTCCCTAAGTCCTGTGTGACATTCAGTCCAGGGACACCTATTCTTCAGTCTCCTATTCTGGCCTTTTTTGGCTTTCTGAACTAATCATTCTCTATTACATGCAGAAACTTCAATGGTGAGAGTTCAGGGATGCATTAAGAGGCATTTCAAATACATTTATTCTCTGAATGTTATCAGTTTTAGAACTCTATAATTGTCTCCATCTGTGGCAAAAATAAACTCCTTTGATGAGTGGTGAGAGGTAGAGTATCTGTAAACACAAGGTTACATGTTTAGTATACAGTAATTACATGTGTCTAGGGATATGACAGAGATAAGGTTCTTTCTAGGATCTAGGATCTCTCCAGCCACCTGCATTTGGCTGTGTTTACAGTACCACACCTGCATTCCCTCCCCATTGATTGAGTTTTAAGTCCAATTAGATAGCTATTGATTACACCCAAGATAAAAGTACTGCTGCTACACCAATGTTGTTAGTCTTCTGGGCCAGTCATTGTTGTGGTCATTAGACTTTAATGCAGGTGTTGGATCATTGACAGATATTCTCCACTGGAAACTTGCATAGTATCCTCTGATACCATGTGAGCTAGTCTTCAGGGAGGAGGAGGCTTCCAGGTCATTTTTACCTCCATTGCTCCAAGTCCTGTGTCTGAAGTACGTCCTGTCTTCAGTAGTAGGGTCTTAATTTCTCATTTCTGGGAGTAAATCAAGGGCTGTGACAACGGCTTGTGTTATTTTGGGAATCTCTTGGACTCCCCTGACCTATAACTCAAAGAGAACTGTGTTTCTTGCTTTATAACTTTCAGCTATACATAGGCACCCATGTGAAGCTATTGCATGTCTCATTTTCATGGGCTTTTGAACTAATACATTTCTGTGTGGTTTTTCATACCACCTAAACATTATTTAAGTATACACAGTAGCCCAAAATGCTAAGTAATGTGAAGAGTGGGGCATATTGATTAGTATGATTGTTGAATTCTTTTAAATATGTAATTGTATTATGCATCTCTTTATATAGCTTATGTATATACAGTATTATTTGATAGCTATCACTCAATAAATCTAGAAGAAAGAAGAATTTTGCTTGAAAAAGCAAAAAAAATTATTTCTAGGGCTGTTAAGTTTCAAATATCCTCAAACTCAGCTCAAGAAGACTTTATTTTTGTGTTTCAGAGAGAAGATTTTATCAGGGTCATATATTTTCACATAGATTAAAAATGTTTAGGGGCCCTAGGAAAAGGCCTCTTTACCTCACATTGTGATAAGTGCTTATATTACTAGGTATTGATTATATGTTTGTTTAAATAGCTGAGGAAAAAAAAAGATAAATTGACTTTTTGTGTTGTGTAAAAGCCTCCAAATTATTTACCATGAGAAAAATACAATAATTTTTAGGAAAACTGTCACTAGAGTTTCTCTCTGGGAGACATATGCACACACACTGTTTATTTGCCTCTTACTTAGGCTCTGAGGAATCTGTAGAGACTCATTATACTTATAAAGATATAAAATGTTTTCTACTAATGTGTTTGCTACGTTGTTAAAGTAATGTTGACAGTAAAACATTGTGAGAATGGTGGAGCGACATTTTAAAGAGGATAGACTCTGGATGAGAGCTATTTATTATAATAAAATGGAATTTTTCCACACAATTTACTATTTTAGTCATTGTATATTTTTCAATTAATTATAGATGTTTCTTTCCGAGAAAATATTCTGGGTTTGTTGGACATTGACATTCAGAACATTTATTTAGATAATTAGTCTTAAAATGATCAAATTTTAAATTCATAGTAATTAAAAATCTCCTTTAAGCTCGCAGTTTGCCTGATTAATATATGCGCATTGCTACACTAAATATACTAACTTAAGATTTAATGAAGTATTGCTTTGATCTCAGCTCATGCAAAAGAAATGAGGAGCAAATTAAAGATTTCAGTTTATTTAAGTGACAAAATCTGCATCAGTGAAGTACAGCTCTCTTAGAAAAAAGTCAACAGGTTTTCAAAAGCAAATCTTACTCTAAGTAGTTTTTCTTATACAATGCTTTATTTATAGATTTTAAACATTGATATTCACCATGTTTTATTTTTATTTTAATCACCTTAAAATAATTCTGGACTTGTTAAACCTATTTTACTTCTTGGATTAGGTGAACATTTTCTTATTTTATTCGTTTATACCTCTACAATTAACTGAATTTTCAGTGATTAACTAGCTGCCATTCTTCTGGTAGTGCACCTGTGACGCCCTGCCCATATAGCCTCTCTTAAAATTAAGGACGTTTTCCTAGAGCTGTGAATGATGGTAGACACAACACTCTATGCAGAACTGAACTGAGGAATGCTGCCCTCCTAACTCAGCTTCCACCCACTCAGTGATTCATGTGACTCTAGAAAGATCAAGTTCTCTCTCTTCTTCCTAACTCAGTGCAAATCTGAAAGGTCTGCCCAACCTGGCAGCTCTTTAAATGCTGGTTATGTCATACAGTCTAGATTCTTCATTTGTCCAGTTCTTCTGTTTTCCTGCCATAGGTTTGAATCCCAGGAAAAATAAAATGCTAATAACTTGTCTTCATTCTCTGTTTCTCAATGGTTTCTAATCTGTATCTCAAAGTTTACTGTCCAGGAAATTAACCTGTGTCACACACTGAAATCTCTTGGTTTGTAGGCTGTGCTTAAGCATGCCTACACATTTCATTACCATGAATTAGCCATGTCCTACAAGTTTTCCTAACTTAGTCATTATAATTATATTTATCATTACATACTTAAATTGAAACTCTAAATAATTAAAAATGGAGGAAATGTGTTTTATTCAAACTAATTTTACATAAATTTTCGTAATTGAACTATATTGACAAAATATTGTCAATGGTATTTTAAGTTGCAAAAATCTATAACATTTTACAAACTTTGATTCACTAAAACAAGTTCTCTTGCAAATCACAAAAAATTAAGACTACAATCTGATTATGCTTGAAATATGAAACTTAATAATCAAATGCTATTTATTGCCTATAGGTTTGTAATTTTATATTATTATGAATTATTTATGTTGTAAATATTGGTAATTATTTCAATTTATTCAGTTACTATTGGTTTTGCATGCATCCGATAATTTTAAAGACCTATTAACTACATAAAATATTACTGAAATAGTGTGCTTCAGTCTTATCCCATTTTTAAAACCATGGGGATAGAGGTTGAGATTGTCTGAAAGGTACTGAAACTAGAACCAATTCTAGTGAAAGAAGTGAGGCCATCTAGTAATTCCTCCCACATCATATCATGCCTAAAAGAATCTGGAGAATTTGTTAAAAAATAAGTTTGGAAATAGTGTGTCTGTAGAGGAGCTGGAGATTCTGAATCTCCAGAATGTTTGTATGGAAAGCATGCACATCCCAAGACCCGGCAAGACTTAGCAGACCTGCAAAGTCTCCTGACATCTTACTGTCCTTATCTTTATTGTCTTGGTTTTGATCTTCATTTGAACCTGGCTTCTGACAGGGATACCTGTGATTTAGTATGCACCATGTTTTAAATTAATTCTACTGTGGTTTTTCTACTCTTTTTTTCTCCGTGCACAATGGGACTAATTAGATTTACTATTAACTCTACAACTTAAATGATTGGAGAGAGCACACTTCTGAGGTGCTCTTTCATAATTTCTAATACAATTAATTTTCCTCTATTCCTACTTTTTCCAAATCATTATTTAATAAGTTCTTATTCTAGAAATAAATAACTAAGTATACTAAAAGGTAGAATGGAGGTATTTGTTAGAAGTGGTAAAAGCAAGATTTCTCTACAGTATAGAAATATATGTTTGAATCTAGAACAACAATTATAGATAGAGATTTTCCTTTTTTCTAAGAAGTGAGATTGAAAATACGTGTCTAACAGAAAATCATTTTATAAGCCTAATACTGCATCATGGTTCCAAGGAAGTCTGATCTTTTTTGTGATGATTTTTCATGTTGTAAAGCTGATTATTACAGGTGTCATGGCAAAATCTGTCCTGTTTTAGGAGCATTTTTCTATTTGGGGTGCTTCCTGGTTTACCCACTGTTACTTTAAAAAAAAAAAACTAATGAAAACCAACGTGAGGGGTAAAGGGTTTATTTCATTCTACTTTCCATCATTGAGGGAAGTCATGGTACAAAGTATTGGCAGGGACTGGGAGGAGGGATTGAAGTAGACAGCATGGACGAATGTTGCCTACTGGCTTCTCTCCCTGGCCTGCTTAGCTATGTTTCTTATTTGTATAAGAATTATACAGACGAAATATACAGACCCAAATGCCTCAAGAGAGTGCTGCCCACAGTGGGGTGGACCCTCTTACATCACTAAGAGATTAAGAACATGTCTCATAGACTATCTGATGGAGGAAATGCTTCAGATGAGGTTCCTTCTTCCCAGGTGTATCGACAACTTAAGCTAAACAACATAGAGTGTATACATTCATTCATATATCAACTGAAGAATATTTTACACGTGGTCATTCACCATATCCAAATAATAGATTTGTATTTCCTTTTGAAAACTTGTATTGATCTTTCAAATTTTAAAACAATTTTAAACAACATATTTCCTGTAGTCATCAAATTTGATAACAGAGGTGGTAAAACATTGCCTGATGCTATCACACGTTTTTAACCTTAAAAGAAAACTAAATAAAGAATGACTTCTCTGGTTAAACAATATTAAAAATAATTTGGGAAATAACTTAAGCATTATATATAGATCAAACCATAAAATATACCACACTGATTACCATTTGTCTCAAACAGAATGACAACGGGCCTTCCGTTTCCCATATCTTAGAAGGAGTATAGTTTCTAGAAGGAACTTAGCAAATTGTCATTGACTGTATGCGTAGAAGCATTTGAGGATGTTAAAGGAATACATTTCCCCTCATTTAATATACCCTAGTTAGCTTTCACTTAAAGAATTTCAATGTTGATTCAAAACACAGAATAAAAATTAAGGTACATTTTAGGTTAGTACTTTGTTTTTAGATTTTATGCTATATCTACATTAGGATCCTCAAACGCTCATTTGCCTTTTAATATAGCTCCAATATTCTTTCTTATTTCTTAAGGAAACACAATACATTTATGATATTATAGTTTATGAAGCCATTCTTCAAACCTCTACCCTAATGATTAATGGTGTCATTTAGATCTGAATTGTTCTCCCAAATTTCATGGGGTGGAGACCTTTTGCCAGCCCACAGCACTACTGAGAGGTGGCAGAATCTCCAGAGGTGGGGACTAGTTAGCACTACTGAGAGGTGGCAGAACCTTCCAGACGTGGGGACTAGTTAGAACATGAAAGGTCCATGGGCTCATGACTTTACAGGGAATACTGGGACTCTGGCCACCTCCTGTCTCTGTCTTTCCCGCCTACTGGCCACTCTGAGGCAAGTAATTTCCTGTGCTATGCGTTTCCACCATAGTATGCTTTGCCACAGGCCCCAAAGCAAACACACCAACCCACTATAGACCAAAACAGCACCCGGAAGCTATGAGCCCAAGTAAATCCCTTCCTTCCTATAATTTGTTTTATCTTAGATATTTTTTATAGTTATGAAAAACTGATTAACCCATTCAGATTTTATGATGAAAATACAAGAGGCATGCATATATAAGTTTTGTCCATGGTTCTAAAAACAAGATCCTGTGCTTGGGAAAAATATAACAGATTTGACATACTAATCTGTAACATTTTCTTCTAAAGCATCCGCTATGGCTTAAAACCAAATGTATTCATTTGATTTGAGACATTAAAATGGAGCCCTGACTTGACCATATTCCAACTAGGCACATAATGTTCCACAAAAAGGGACAAAGAAGAAAAATAGAATCCCACATGCAGAGATAAACTAAATGCATGCAACTTCCTGTCTAACACTTGTGTTGCTAGTATCCAAATAAATGCAGACTTGAGGCCTTTATTGCAAGTTTGTGACTTGCCAATATAAACAGCTTTATCTCTGACTTTAACAACACTGACATCTACAGATGTGTGGCTATCCTTACAGACAAAATACAGATAGGAGGCAGTGAGAGAACTTTTGCTTCCCCCACTGGGAATGAAATGGCAATAACTAGAGATTAAATATTTTAAATCGCTGATGTATCCTTTGATCTAGAAGCCAGGTCTTCTAAAGTATGGATTCATTTTCCAAACTTTGCAAGTGAAAATACAACTTATTTTCCAAATGCTTTTGTCTATATTTTTTCCTTTCAAAGATGGAGATTTGACTACATTGCTCACATAGCTATCTGAATAGACATCTTCATCAAAAAAGTTGTACCATACTGCACACAAAAGTAGGCCTTTTCCCGTGCCAAGCCAAGATTCTGAGACGGAAGGTCTCTCTCTCTCTCTCTCTCTCTCTCTCTCTCTCTCTCTTGTTTATTTATCTTTTTGTTGTTCTTTGAGACACCTCATTCTTTTTAGCATGGGGTTTGCAATACACCTTCTGCTAGCAGCAGAGCACTGGGAGTCTAGTTCTGAGTCTTTTTCTTTATATGTGTGTTTTCATTAATGTTGTTTGTCTCTGTTCCATCACATCTCTTTTGAGATATTTTTGCCTTTGAACCAGGTTTCAAGACATGAATTGGATTTAGCAAGACTCAGCTTTGCTTCAGCTGCCAATTTAAACAATTTATTGTCTTATTATTTTTTGTTTGTTTTATGACTTCAGACCAGGATTGGACTTGTTTGTATACTATCAGTAGCTCAAATTATTTTTAGGAGATAGTCAACGGACATACTTGAAAGTCAAAATCTGTGCCCACTGGAGTAGAACCGCACGACAATGGGTGTCCAGCTTTGCTTCTATATTATACTGCTCTATTGGCGATATGCTCAAGAAACAAAATAACAAGTTATCTTGATTTTCTTATCACAGAATAGAAGTGACCAACAAGGAATTTTTGTTGAAAATAAATTATGTGCATCTCTTTCATAGCTAATATCTTTTTATAATGATAGCGTTTGTTCTTTCTTTTCTCTCTCTTTTGACTTCTCGTTACATATTTCCGTTTTTTTCTTTTTTTCATATGCATCTTGATGTCATTTTTTTTTCTTGGTTTCCTTGTTTGTACCATCCGTACCAAGACTGTGATCTCCTCCAGGGTTGAATGCAGTGCTGATCATCTTGCATCGTGTATGAGAGGAAACAGGCAGCCCTATCATTCCCTAACTCTGTAAGTTTCTTTAGAAAGTAGAAATATGCATATTAACTGTTTTACAAACATGAATTAATATCACTTTACTTTGAAATTAATAGATTAGATTGGAACAGTTAGTTTCCATTCTTATTGATTTACAACAATGAATAAGTTATAAAGCAAAATAATTCACTTTGAGAAATGGAGAGGAGAGATCCAAATGCTTTTAAAGTTCTGGTTCTTTAAGATGAGAAAGAGCTCAGAGAAGTGATTAAATTACAATAAAAGCTGGTTGCAGGTAATAATATAAGAAGCAAAGATATTAAAATTGGTAGCAGTTTAGTAGAAAAAAGCAAGACAAATTGAGAATCTCATTAATGATAAGTAAAATTTAAAGTTTAAAAATAACAATATTTCTAATTAAAACAAATACTTAAGATCCTCTTCCAACCTTGGATCCAGGCAGGCTCCAATTCCTCTACCTCAGATCTCTGGACTAGTTTCATAACCCAGACTAGCTAAACACCCTAGCACACATTGCCCAGACCCTCTTCATGCGCTCCCCTTAACAACCATCTCCCCTGGCTCTGACCAGTCAGGCAGACCTGCCAAGCCAGGGTTCTGATATGTCAGATCCTGCCCATTGAGTGTTTACTCCATTCCTTCTTTCCCACTCAAAACCTGCCCCTTGCCAATCTTGGACCTATGCAGGCTCCTATTCCTCTGCCTCAGATGTCTAGACTAGCTTCCTAACCCAGAATAGCTAAATTCCCTAGCATAGACTCCACTGATACCTGATCTGTCTGACACAGACGAGCCCTCCTAACCTGACCAGCCTATCAACTATTCTATCCCTCAAACTAACCAGACCCAGACAATTTTACTGTCCTGCAAGAACCTGGAGCACACACCAATTTAGTTTCCATTCTTGAACGATAAGTAACCAAGCTAAACTAACAATATAAACAGAACCAAAACTCAGTTAAACAAAAACAGAATAGAAGTTCCTACCAGACATATAACCAACAAAGAAGATCCATATGCCCAAATGATAACACAAAAACACAAATAATATGAAAACCAAGAGTCTATGTCCCCAACAAAACCCACTAATCTTAAAGAATTGCACTACAATGAGAACAGCCCTGAGGAACTCCAGGATGCAGAATTTAAAACAATAATCAAACATGATCAAAGAACTTAAAACACAGACAAACAACTCAAAGAGAAAAGACATAAACTTGTGCTGAAAGCCTAAGCTGATTAATGAAATATCAAAAAAATTCATGACTTGAAAAATGAATTCATAAAAGAGATAGAAATAGTGAGGAAAACTCAGATGGAAATTAACACAGGATTGAAAAACTCAAGAAAATAAAGCATACATCCAGTGCTTTTGAAGATTTTGAAGAGATAGAAATAGTGAGGAAAACTCAGATGGAAATTAACATAGGATTGAAAAACTCAATAAGCCAGTTAGACACAACAGCATAAAGCCTCATAAGCAGAACAGAAAACAGAATATCAAGACTGGATGACAAAGTTGAAGATCTAGATGCCTCAAACAAAGACCATGTAAAAAAATTTAAAATACAGGAAGAGAATACTCAAGAAATGTAGGGCAACTTGAAAAAAACAAATGTACAAATCATAGATATATAGAAAGGAGCAGAATCTAAGACCACTGGCGTTGAATAGATCTTAAGTGACAAATGGTTAATGAAAATGTGGTATGTTTACACAATGGAGTTCTACTCAGCAGTAAGAAAAGATGAAATCTGCAAATAAATAGATAGAACCAGAGATTGTTATACTAAGTAACACAAACACAGAAAAGCAAGCGAGTTTGTTCTCCATTTTGCAGATTTTAGCATCAATATCTTAGATATTATTAGTATATATCCTGATGTCACACCAGGAGCCAGGAAAACGGAAAGGATACATGGAGGCAAAAGACAAGAAAGAACTGAAAGTGGGGATAGAAGAGAAGAGACGTTACTGGCGGGCGGTAGGGAAACTGGGAGTGTTCCACTGGGATGAGAGGACGGAGGGGATCAAGGGGCCACTGTCTGTGAGGAACAGGAAGTCAAGAGAGGGGATCTGGGAGGATGTGGGAGTGATTTGGGGCATGGTGGGGATAATGGAAGTGCTAGAACTGGGAGGGTAGAGGGAGGCTGACTGGGAAAAACAGTAGAAATACAGAGAGGGATGTGGGGCCATCGGGAGCTGAACACCTGGTAAGCAGCGTCACAGGAGATTCCAGCCCTGTCTGTTGGATGTGCTCACCAGGTGGCAGGAAAGCTGAAGCCTCTTCAAGCAATGGAGTTTGGCATTTCTGAAGCCTCTCAGAAGTTCTGAACTCACAAGGTGATGGGTGAGGCTGACTTATCCCTTGTGTGGGAACTTCACAGGGCCAACTACAGGGTTTCTGAGATGTAACTCACATTCCTCCACATGAACACCTTCCCAAACCATGTACCCTGCTTCCCAGGTAGAATTTTTAAAGTGAAAACAATCCAAAATGTTCATTAAAGATAAACATGAACTAAATAAATCACTTACTGTAACAAGAATGTGTGTTATGTGCAAAACATGAAACTAACAAATCTTTTGCAAGGGACATAACATGATTCTTCTGTGATGAAAATCTTTGTTATGTCATCTAGGACCAAGTTTGTGTGTGTGTTCACACGTTCATAGGTAAATGTATATGTTTCCCTCTGTATATGAGCCAGCTTGGTGACCCCTACAAACAAAAATGCATGCTAATCAGTCACTCTCATTTTACTCATGAAATAAATAAAACACCTAGAAATTACATAATCGAAATGGCAAGATGAAATACTTTTCAAATATTTCCTGATATTCAATACAGAGTGACCACAAATACATACAAAAGAGTAAACACTTAGTCGGATTATGGATACTGTTCTCACCACTCAAACACAGTGAAGTCACCATTACAAAGATTAGCAAAATGTTCCACACAGTGAATTTACAGTTTTATGTCTTTTGCAGTGAACCATTTGTGAGTTTGGAATATAAGACATTCTATATTTGTCTAAAACTGAATCCTTGATGAAAACATGCTTCAAAAGTACCATTTTACATCCATTTAATGAATTTAATTTTATCAGGTTTTATAAAACTAAGCATTTAAAATACTTGCTGCAAAAATTCAAATAATACAGCACTTAAGAAAACAAAGCATACATCCAGTGCTTTTGAAGATTTTGTGTTTGTTTCAAGCTTTTTTGTCAATATATGTTGTTGCATAATTACTTTCAATAGGGACACTACCATGTACAATAGATTATCTCTAGTTTATTTTACTTCATATAAATAATCATAATGCCTTTCTATTTTATGCATTTATGGATTAATAATGTTGTGGTGAATATACCTATGAAATACTTTTGTAAATAATAGTTTGTTATATAAAACATCTCCAAAATTTCTAGAAAATGCCATATTGAACATAGTCTAATGCAAATAACAAATATTAGGTCATTAATTTTCTATAATTTATGATTATCTTCCAAGGGACCACATTCTATGAGGTTATTTTTCTGTACACACAAACTCTGTGGCAAGGATGTCATAAAACACAGAGCAATTGTGAAGCCATTCCTCAGAGCCTCATATGGTACTTATTCATTAATAACTTATTAAATGCAATCGAATGACGCATGTGTTTAAAAATGACATTTGTCCCATGTTTATGGTTACACATTTGATGTGCAGCCATATCATGTTGGGAAATAAAACATACTCTTACTGAATATATGTTTCTAACTCCATTTCCATGAAAAACAAAATGACTAGGCAAAACCATTTTGTATATTTAATTGTCCTTGCTTCTCTCAAAATGATAGAGCCATGGGTTACAGACTTGTCTGTCTAAATTATTGATGTGTATATGATAATGTTTTGCACTTTTTACAGATGATAAAATCTTTTCTGATTTTCTACCCTCTTTATCACTTGAAAACTTTTTTGATTTAAAAATTTAATAGTATATATGAATATATTTGCACAAACTAGATACTTTTTATATAATTAAATATATATTTAGATCTATATATTTGTGTTTATAAATCATTGTAAAATTTCAAATATTTACATATATTAACCTTAACACACAATGCCTATACAGAGAATTTCTCATATTATTAAATACCTAAAAATTCTTTGAATATAATAAATAGACAAAATCATGTCCAATCTTTTTCCACTATTGAATCTAGTGTATCTTCAGCCCTACCAGACTCTGCCCTGGAGCACATGCCTCTGGCCATCTCAGTCCTCTCAGACTCCACATTTTGAGGTACTCTGCCTGGACTCAGTAGAAACTGGCAGACCTCTTTAGGCAAACAACCCAAACCTGATTAGCTGCTGCATTATCTGCAGATGAAAGATAAGATTCAACCTATCTTCCAGAACCTTCTAGGCACTCTCCTATCTTCTGTTCCATATGTGTTTTCTAATCCCTAGAACATATATATGCAGCATTAATTGGACTCAGTTCATTACTTTTAAAAAAAGAGAGAATAGTTATAAAATAATATTAAAAGAAAATAAGAAAATTCAACAAATGACCAAGTTCCATATACCCAAGTTCCAGTGCAAAAACACAAGTACCATGAAGAACCAAAGTAACCTAATTCCTTCAACAATTATTGGAGGAAGGCCTTCAGGGAAAATAAATTAGATGAAATCTCAGATAAAAAAATTTAAAATAATGTTCAAAAATAATATGTTCGAAGAACTCAAAGAAGAAAATCAACTCTTGGAAAAAAATCTCAAGAAAACACAAACAGTTGAGTGAAATCAAGAGGTTGACATATGTCATCAAAGAAAAAGTCAGTAAGGAAATAGTGTCCTATATGAAAATCAAACTGAACTACTGAAAAGGAAAACCATAATAACACAAATAAAAATTCCATGTGAAGACTAACCAATAGAATAGACAAAATATCTGAGCTTGAAGATAAGGTTAAGGACTTAAGCCCTTCTAAGAAGCACAACCTAATAAAACCGGGTGAATTCGACATCCAGGATAGTCAGAATTAGACATCAGATAGTGCAAAGGTAAAAATACAGGAATCATGAGCAAAAACCAAGATGAAGAATTCCTTTTCAAATTATAGAAAACATTATTAATGAAATTATAGTAGAATGTTTCCCTAAATTAGGGAAAGAGATGTCTATCCAGATATAGGAGGCATTTAGAACATAAACAGACAATACTAGAAATATATTTCGGCTCTTCAAATTCAAATGAAAACAGTAAATGTTCAGAACAAAGAAAATATATTGAAAGTGGCAAGTGAGAAGCACAAGGTGACCCATAAAGGGAGAACCATCAGAACTGAGCAGGTCTGTGAACAGAAACCAAATGCCAGGAACGCTTGGAATGCTTTTTGGAGTTTTAATGGCAAAAACATCTAACCTAGACTATTACACCCAATAAAGCTGTCAGTCACAATTCTCAGAGAAAAGAAAAACTTTGCATGATGAAAACAGGCTTGAAGAATTCATTAAGACTAAACCAAGTAATCTGAAGAAATTCTTCAGAATGAAGATAAAGACAAACATATCCTTGGGGCCTGAGGCAAGAACACACAAAATACTTGAATAATGGCTAAGCAAGAAATGAATGATACAAACTAAAATAAAAATACTGATAATAATACTTTTTAATATAACTTCAGTACTGTTTTCAATTTCCTAAGTCAACTACACAGACTTGCACTTTGGATTGAAAAGCAGGATTCACTTACTTCTTGTGTTTAAGAAACATACCTTGCCATGAAAGACAGGCATTACCTGTGAAGGCTGGTCTTGTCTGTCAACTTCTCTGAATTTGGAATTAACTAAAAATGTGAGGAACTTTCTTGATCAGATTATTTGAAGCTGGAAAACCTACCCTAACTTGGTCAGCCTCTTCTGGTGGCCACCCACATAAAAGGACATGGCAGAAAGGATCTTTTGCTTTTCGCCTGCTTGATTTCATACTTAGATGCAAGTTTACCTATCTTGTTGCTGTGGAATTACTTTACTAATATTAGATCCAATTTATTTTGGTTCCAAGGTAGATGGAAGGCTATTAGCTCTCCAGAGCATTCTCAGCCTCTCTAGTATGGCACAACCATTGTTGGACTTCCCACTCCCAGCTCTGTAAGGCAGTCTAATGAATGCGTTTTATATATGTGTGCCTGACTATAGCAAAGAGCATAACAGATCACCCAGAACTAGAGTTACAGGAGGTTGTGACTCCCCTAAGATGTACTGGAAACTGAACTAGATGAGTAGTAAACACTCTTAACTACTCACTAAGAAGTGATATTCTTTATCTCTTCTGACAGCTTTAGTTTGAAGTTTACTTTATAACAATTAGAACAGAGTCAACTGCTTGTTTTTTACTTATATTTGTTTTTAGTACATTTGCTTACACTTTCCCCCTAAGATAATGATTTATGAATTGGTCAGGGTTCTCTAAATGAATAGAACTAATAAAAATGAATATCACTCACATACACACACACACACATACACCTCAAATGCAGATGTACCCTATTTTAATAAAACAGACACTTTAGATAAAGTCACAGATTGATCTCAATACCCCATTCTCATCAGCTGATATGTCATTCAGGCCCAAAATAAAGAAACAGCTGAATTAAATGAAATAATATTTCAAATGGACTTAATAGGCATATACAGAATATTTCATCCAAAGTCTACATAGTAATAATTTTTAAATGTTCTATATCCTTAACAATCAGGAAAATGCAAATTATAACTACAGGAATCTATCTCACCACAGTCACAATGCCTATCAGAAAGAAAACAAATGACAACATATAAAGATATGGTGTGGGGAAAGATTAATCTTTATTAACTATTGATGGGAAGGTAAGCTGGTGCAGCCATTATGAAAATAAGATTTCTCAAAAAGATAACACTAGTTCTTCATAGGAGCCAGACATGCCAGTTTTGGGAAGACTCTATGTTAAAATGGAAATATTTTCTCAGCCATGTTTATTGTGGTTCTATTTATAATAGAAAGAAAATTATATCGGCCTAGATGTGCCTGAAAAGATGAACTGGAATGTGATAATGTACTATGAAATTTCATTTAGCCACAAAGAAAAATGATACTATGTAATTTGTTAAAAATTGGATGAAGCTGGAAAATATATTGTGCATTAACCCAGTCCCAGAAAGACAAATGCAACATGTTTTTTCTTCTATACAGGTCTTACCTCATAATTTTATATGTGTGTCTACAAGGGAATGAGGGAGTGTAGTTGCATAAAGGTCCCATGGAGGGTGCTTTCAACAGAAAATCACCCTACAATTAAATCTTAGTAAATGTTATCTTTGCTATATTTAAAATTGAAAAAGTCATGATTAATTGGAGTAGCATCTGACCATTTATGAGATGTTTTAAATTCCAGATTATGTTCTGTTAGGAATTGCTATTCAAATTGCTTGCAGATGTATTTCCTCTTCTGATTAGCAATGCTGCTGAGAATGTTGTGGGTATCCTGTTTGTGCATATTTCTAGATATTTAATTATTTTCGTTGAATTTCAGTTTGATTTTGATTTTGATGCCTTTCAGCTTTCATTATTTCTCATTATGTTAACTCAGATCTTTTAATAAAATTATATAATTTTACAGCCATGATTTTTATTGGTTGTTTAGATTGGATGAAATAGCAGAATTAAGAACATAAGATCAATTAAGATACACTTTGTCATGTTGCCAATTATGTCCCTAACCACAGACAGTGAAAACACATTGGCTATGCAGAACATGGAGTCAAAGAGAAGAGAAAAGACAAACGCTTTGAAGATGTGATGGCCACCGTGGTTTCCTTTGTGAGTGAAGGGCTAATAGGCAAGGAACACAAGTGCTTTGCATGTTGTTGACAGATCTGGCTTTTCATCCTCATAAGAATTAAAACTTGTAAATACTCTGTGTACTCTTTAGCTTGAGAAAGATTATTTTACTTTTTATCTGCTGCTTTACAATTAGCTAAATTTTGATACATCACAGTAAATTTGCTTAATTAGAAAAAAATTTTTACATTTGATAATGTTCACATTAAAATAGTTTACTAAGTAAATGTGAGGCAGTAATAGACCTTTGAGTTTAAATTATGCCTACAGTATTTTGTCGAACCAGAAACAACCCATCCTTCTTTTATTAAGCTGTCTCTTGCAGCCTATTGCCCTTACCTAGCATGCATTTCCAGCATGACAAAGATACACAGAAATAAAAACTTCTCAGTAAGAATGACTATCTTTAAAACTTGGGAATTGATTAACTTTCTTTTGTCTAGTTTCCTTTTTCCTTGACAAACAAGTATAAAGGGTACAAGATCATAAAATGATCTTCCAAATCATAAACCAAAATGAAGTCCTATAATTGAAGCAAATGTGACTGAAATGTTACCATATGTGTTCACATGGGTGTGGGTAAGCAGGTGTGTTGGGCCGGAGGATGGATGCTGGAGGACCACAACCTCTGATGTCATGCTCAAAAATGCTGTCCTCATTAGCCTGAGCTCACCAATCAGAGCAAACTGGCCATACACTGATTCATATGGATTATCCTGTCTCCACCTCTGCAATATGGCAATAAAAGTTTGCTTCACTGTGCCCAGGATTTTTATGTGTTACTGACTGAACCATCCAGTTACATATTTTTCAGTTATCTTCTTAAATGCAAAAAAGGAAAATATTTAAAAAACTAAGAACAGATTCTTATGAAATTATAACCTGTCTCTAATAACTAGAGCAGAGGTAACACAGACCCCAACATTTAACCTTAAGTAGTTTGAATTTCTCAAGAGAGTAAGTCTTTTACTTAAATGCTATCAAATGTAGAAAACAGTAAAGATGAAACTTTTGTGTCTTTAAATCACAGCATTATCATTTTGTGCCTTGGTATTAACAGGCATGTTATTTAACTTTTTTTCAGTTTCTGTTTCCTCATCTATTAAATGTGAATAAGCAGACTACATTTTTATAATTATATTTAAGAATTTGAATTGCTTTTAACAATTGAATCTATAAAAACACTATATCCAGTGTTGAGAACAGGATAAAATTTCTCAGTATTTTGAATTATTATCACACATTTATTAAAATGGTTAATGTTTATTAAGATATCAGTTATGGAAAAGTGCAACATTTTAACCTAAGTAATTTTCCATTAATTGGAAAAATTCAGTTTCAGAACTTCAGAGGTATTTGTGATGCATTCAGCTTTATAATATTTTTCTGTGTCACTGCCTACATTCTTTCAAAACTTTCTCTGGATAATTAATTAGTTTCAAGGAATATTGCTGAGTTGCATATCATCATCCTTTACAGTGCTTTTGAGAATAATTACATACAGCTTAGATAGTTTCTTTTACCACAGATTTTATTAATTCATTAATTAACATAAAATATCATTAAATTATGCTTGCTAAATAACACTGAGGATTTTCAGTCTTCCATGCTATGAGGTTTCATGTCCTATGGATCTCTCTATTCCTTACAACTCTATATTGAGCAAGATTTTTTTCTTCCCTCCTAGAATCAGTCTTCTACTTCAAAGTAGCATCACCTGGCTAGTCTGATGCCCAGACATCAGGAAGTAAAAGTATGGCTACCTTTCCTGGAATGGACTAATTGTCCAAGTGGCCTGGTCTGTGTTTTCCTGGTTATTCTTGGACTTCATCAGTATAATTCTTTTACCAAATGGGCATTTTTTTTTCTCTCTGATATCTCCAAAAGTTGATTAGGAGTCTGTTTGTATAGTGTAATTTACTCTTACAGAGGTTCATCTTTTTCTTATCGCTAGGCTGTGACAATAACAAGTACTTCCAAGTGCATCTTGGTGTAAAGATTTTACTGTGGAATGTGAAATGGGAATACCTTGCATATAGCACATACAATTTCAAATGGTTCACAAGGTCAAATTTACTTTTATATTAATATGAAGATGCTATTTGTTCTTTTCATTCCTATTATTTTCAAATACAGAATGAAAAATATAAGTACCCATATGATATGTGATTTCCCAATAAACTGAATGTGGAGGAAGTGATGCAAACCAACTATCTTCTATTTAGCCAGAATTTAAAGACAACCAGAAAATTTAAATCAATGCCATTGTTTGCCAAAAACATAGTTATTCTTGGTAATCAATGTGGTATTAGTGTGCAATAAGGTTATGATTGTTGTTTTAAATCAATTACTAGTTATTTGGGACATTTATCAATTTTAATTAGTAATATGAGCAATACTGGTAAATGTAATTGTTATAAACATAAGTTCTTAATAGTTTCCAAGAGTTACTGTAATCTAAAAGAATTCTAAGGCCTTGTTTGAGTTATTTTAAGAATTAATGCTCCCCTGGGCATAGTGGCATACACCTTTAATCCTAGCAATTCAGGAGGTAGAGGTAGTCAGATCTCTGTGAGTTCAAAGTCAGCTTGGTCTACAAAGCAAGAAAGCAATGTTCCAGGCCAGTTGGGGGTAGAGGGAGAACAAAAGACCAAAGAAAAAGAAGAGGAAGAAGAAGAAGAAGAAGAAGAAGGAGGAGGAGGAGGAGGAGGAGGAGGGGGGGGGGGAGGAGGAGGTGGAGGAGGAGGAGGAGGAGGAGGAGGAGGAGGAGGAGGAGGAGGAGGAGGAGGAGGAGGAGGAGAAGAAGAAATGTATTAATGTTCCAAGGATCAGATATCCTGGAATAAAGCTACATCTAGTAAATGTCCTAAATTGCATATGTAATAATATGGCAAGGAGTAATTTCACTGTTCTTTCTTGTTCTTCTAAAATTATGACATTAGATAGCAAAAGGCAAGCCAAAGTTTAAATCCTGGATTGAGCAGAAATAGGACTGCATAACTATTTTGATCACATTTTCACTTGTATTTTGTTTTATTTTATTTTATTCGTAAAGTTCACATACCACAGGTTTTAACATTTCTGGAGAAGGAAAATTTTAGGACCTTTTTATATAGGTCAGTTTAATAAGTGAGAAGTATAACTCATCCCCTTCTAGTACTAGAATTTACATGCTGGGTCAGAGCGTATTCATTCATTCACCTAGCCATCCATTTACTTGTCTTTTTAATCAACACATATGCATCAAAGACTTTTGATTAATTCTCATGTGCAGTACCTCTCAAGTCTTAAGTCTTGATCTCATCAACATTATAGTTAAATCAGAAACAACAATAAATAAATAAGATGTAGGTAATTAAAGTGTGAGCTATAGATTCTTTAACTTGTTGTCCTACTTGAAAGTTGAAGACAGATGTTTTTCAAAAGCAAATGGTTCACTGTTACTCACTTTTTTATTTCATGTGTGTGTGTGTGTGTGTGTGTGTGTGTACGCATGCACGCACATGAATGCAAGAGCATGCAGAGACCAGAAGTGTAAAATCTTCCTGAAGCTGGAGTTACAGTTAGTTGTGACCCACTAGACAAGAGTGCTGGGTCTTCTGCAAGAGTCATCCATACTTTTAACAAATGAGCCATCACTCCAGCCCTTCCCCACAGAAGATAGCTTTTTAACCAGTTTGTTTTTCAGTCATACCCAGAATATTATAACTGAAGCATTTTGGAGTCAGGAAGGTTGATAGATGACTGGAGACATTAGGCTCACAAACAATGTACCTCTGAAAAAGCATGAATATGTGACATGCAAAGATCCTGAGTTTTCAAGAATTAGCTAGAGTGGCCCTTCTGATAGAGCTGGGCAGAACTATCTATGGAACAGAAACGGAAAGTGTGCAAAGGGTTCTAATTTAAATAGAACAGCTTCTCTGTGAAGGGAAAAGCATAACTAGAGAACAGTGTAAATAACAGCTGGCAGTAGTTATGCATCTCAAAAAATTCAAACAGTGTTCTGTTTTTGAATATAGTTAAAGTAGGTTTGATATATCTGTGCTATTTTAGAATTGGGAGTCCTAGAGTACTTCAGGAGCAGAGACTGCTATTATTTTGTTCTTTGCGCAATTCAGGCACTCTTGGTTTAATGATTTAATCCAACTACTGAAAAATATCAAGAAAACTATTTTTGCAGAAAGAACATTTATGGAACCAGTGCATTCACATTACACGTCACTTTTAAAACTGTTTTTCTCTACCTATTAATAGTAAAGGCAGTCTAATAGTCATGCCCCAACCATGGAGGTATTGTCAAAACCACTTGTGCCATAGAGGGTGATGGCATGGGGAAAGCCCTGCAAATTACCCTTTGCTGGACCACCAAGTTGCACAGGATGTAAGAACGTGAATCAGCATGTAGTCCACTTAGCTTTTAGAAGGAATTCACACTTTCTGCTTCTTTGTTTTTTATTTTCATGCATACTAATTCTTTGCACTTTTGTTTATTTCTGTAAAAATATCAGCATTAGTGATAGATCTGTTTGGTTTAGCATTGCTCAGTAACTGAGGTTTTAAAGAACATAATACACTACGGTAAATCTTGAATTTTGATAATTGGCTAATTTAAGAAAAATATAATTATATACATATTTACCTCTGGAGTTTGGAAATCACTCCCTCCTCCCCACTCCCTGCGTCCTCCTCCTCTTCGTACTACTCCTCCTCCTTCTTCTTCCTCCTTCTCCGCAAATCAAGAATTCTGAAAATCCTAAATTCTCAGCACTGAGAAAAAATTCTAAGTCTCTTTACCTTAGCAATCTATATTTTTCTTGACAGCCATTCTTATGGATGTTTCTGGTGATTGTGAACTCACTAACCGCTAAGCCCCACACCCAGTTCCATTCTGATGCCTCTCTGGCTGTCTCACCTTACACACAGGGCAAGTTCTGACTTTGCCTTGTTTCTAATAGTATAATTTCATTGGTACCCCAACAACAGTAAAGTTATTTCTTTTCTTTGAAAGTCACATGATGAATAAAAATAACTTTTCTTCTCTTCTACATTTTCTGTTTTAATGATAAAGGAAACTAGGGCCTTTCACCCTTCTCCACACTTGCTGTCTTCCCAAGCTCATGGTGGGTCATGGCAGTAGTCTTTGATTACCTGCAGGCAGGCTTGTCAGTGTCCCCTAAAAACCCCAAGTAGCTCTAATTCATGCTTTTGAAAGTTTTTCTTCCGTTTTGTTTCTCCTTGGATAAACAGTCTTTTTATATGTAGAACTGTAGGTTAAACTGTCTTTTATTCCTCTTAGTTTCCTACAGTGAAAGCAACTTTAGGAATTTTTAAAGAAATATGTCACTAAAAAGTCAAAGCACATTCCTTTATCTGCTTTAATATCTCCTGTTCCTCCCACCTCATGACTTTCAAAAGCGGATGTTTTTGCAAAGTACAGTATGCTGTTGTACCATATGTAAATAGTAAAATAGATTATACAGTAGAACAAACTAAATATCCATCCTCTCGCAGTTGTCTGTTTTTCCCTTTAGACAAGAATAGCTAGAAAAACTGTGTGCAAGACTGTTGGTAGTCATTTGGTACAACTTTCCACTTATTTTCCCTACATATTTGGTAATTTATATACTTTGATGTATGGTCTATTATTCTTAGACAATTTCCTACCTTAAATAATTTCTTATAAAAATAATTTCCTCTTTGTAAGAAAGTTAAAAAATATGGTAATATCTCATTATTGTCTCTTAAGTAGAGACAATAAATGCTGTGTTTCTCCAAAAATACATTCATTTTATTTTCCTATCATTTAAGAATCACTGGAATTGTCTCTTAACAACTTATCTGTAAACCCTACATTGTAAGCCCTAACTTTTGCTGGTCACCTTTAGGTGAAACTAAAGTCTCCGTGGGAATCACAAAAACATCATGCAAATTAAGAATTTTTTAAAGTTAAGAATGAAATATTCTATGTCATGATATCGTAGAGTTTCCAAGTTTGGGTGTTTTGTTTTAGTAGATAATGTCTTTCAGCTGACAAGATTTATTAATAAGAGATATCTTAACAAGGTTAATTAGTCTTTTAATAAGTACTTTTTACTTAGTGATTTAGAGAGTTCTCATCACAAACTGGAAGAGAGGTCAACATGCTCATGCCACTGTGCTGTCACTTATCTCTGCATTCTTATGGGATTGCTGATAGCTTTTCCTTATATTCTATTTGGTTAGACTGTTAGAAGAATAGCAGTTGAGCATTATGGTGCACACCATACTCCTATAGCTACATAAAGCTGTTGCTTTTGCTATACTTTCTAATAGTATAAAATGTACTTCTGTGCTGTCATCCCAACCCAAGCCCATAATTGTGAATACTGTCATCAGATCCTCAACTTGTATTTTACGCAATATTCCAGTTCAGAAGAATCCAGAGGCACAGGACAAATGTTGCCTGAGTGTGTGTACACAGGGGACACTCTGCATGACTTTTAGTTTTCTTAAATTCTAATACAGCACTATAGTTACTTTTTATCTCCTAAACACTTTCTACTCCTGTAAGGGAGGCTGATCTATTTTTATAGAACATGGATGCTTTTTCTGTAGCTAATGGTTTTGTCTGTGATGGCCTTCTACCATTTTAGGACAGTGAGGCCTTAATGTAAGATAAGTCAAAATGCAGAAAGCCCAAGATGGAGGAAATGAAAGAGCTGAAATTGGCTTTTTAAAGAACACATCCCCTCAAACATTGATTTGTGAAATAATGAACTGCCTTATTGTTTAAATTATTTTGATTTGATCTTCCTATACTTAGAGAGCCACATATGACTTTTTTATTCTATGATTAGAATAAAAGTCCTTAGTTCCTTGAATCTCATTTGTTGATACATATATAGAATTTCTATCACTTTTAAATAGTAATCCTTTGATAATATTCTTCTTAAATAATAATAACGATATACTTTGCATTGATTTTTCTCTCTACATTAAGTAGAAAAGAAGAGAGGCACTAGAAATATCCAGATAAATTTCTTAAGAAATGATTTTGGGGTGACTGTAACATTCTACGTCATTTATAGTAAGTACTGTTGACTCTGTGAAGAGAATCATAGAAATCAAGACAAAACAATTATACTTTTATTATTCTTCATATCACTGGCCAATTTGCTTACTGTATATGACACTAAATATGTACCATTTTCCTATAATGAGTATTTAACTTCTAAGAACTTTGTTACATTAAAATGTAACATTAACAAATATTCTTAAAGTTTTATAGCTCACAAACTCAGTAATGCAAAAAAAAATGCTATTTAAAGTTTTCTGAAGACCAAGCTTAAGGTCTATCACAGGCTCTTTTCTGCTGGAAATCAGAGAATTGTCTAGTATCTTTCCAGAATATTCACTTTTAAGAACATTTTTTCTTCACAATGAATTACATTTTGGAGTGAAGCTTAGTCAAATTTGAATATTTTATCTTCTTCTTCAGTTTTATATTCTAGAACCTCTATGTCTGGCTTTTATGTTATTGTGCTGTCCTCACTCATTCGATGATAACATCCTACGAAAAAGTTACATTTTAGTCTGTGCGTTGTGTCTGTTACTGCTCTAAAGTAGCTCTAGTCATATGTTTACCATCCTCTTATGCTCTTAGTGATGATCACCTTCATTACCTTAATTTGGTTTCTAGCTTTATTGAGGTACTGGATTAACATAAATAACTTCTTATTCTGCTGTGGTCCAAGGGAGAGTTTACTGCTTTCTGAATGCAAGATATTTGAGGCTATCAATGAGGATTCTCTGCCTGTAAAATTCCATGTAATAGTCTTTCTTACAGAAATGAGCAAAATTGAAAGATACTCTTGCCTTTCATTCTTTATATGATATAATGTTTAAAAAGAAATAAAAAGCATTTAATATACTTCCAAATACTTATAAAATGGCAAAGTACAATTAGCGTGTCCTAAGAGGTAAGTTGAATATCCTTGTGGTCATTGACCTGTTATAATACAAGTAAGTGGGAGCATTGAGAACATGTCTCTGCTATTATTAGAAGAGTTCTTTGAAATGGAAAAGTATGTCTCCCCAGAGTTGTTGTAGAATTGTCAACAAAGTCCAGACACAGATTTCTTCTTCCTCTCTTCCTGTCACCAGATTCCAGTCTTAATTATATCCCTTTTCAATGACCTATTAAACACCTCTTTATGATTTCTTTATTTACAAGGAGTTATCTAAGACTAAGTCTTCTTTATAAAGAAAGCAGAATGTGGCCACATCAAGACTATTCTCATAGATGCCTAACACAAGTCAAATATGCAGGAATTATTTTCCCATGGTAAAGAGATTAAATAAATTCATATTCTCTGCTTAGTATTTGCTAGTAAGTAAGATATGGGGCTGATTAATTAGAATCAAACCTTTAAAGTAAAGATGATAAAATATTAGTCATGACATTTTGTGTGCAGAATCACTTTTGCAACATTCCTAAAAGATGGTTTGTCATTGTATAGTACTGTCTCTGTCAGTTTTTCTTTAACCATCCCATATTACCTTAATTTACAATAATAAATTGTAATAAAAAGTAATAACTATTCATTATTTCCCAAAAAGGAACTTTGCAACTATTAAGAATTTCTGGGAAACTATGTCTTCAAAATTGTACTAGAAGGATGTTTACTTTCACTATTAGATACTTTTGAACCTTTTTTGAAAGAGGTGATAGAGCTTCAGTCGAACACTATCATTATCAACCATTTGTGCTGTTGTGTAGTATTTTGTAAAGAAAAAAATCTAGATCATTGCTCTTTGATACAGAGATTTGGTTTGAGGTAGGGTCTCCTGAATCCAACAGGTTATCTATAACTGAGAGTGCTTTAGTGATATTTGAACATTGCTTAATAGCAACCTGAGTACATGGAACTAGAGTTATAGGTAGTTTAGAAGCACCCAACATGGGTCCTGGGAGCCAAACATGGATCATCTAGAAGAGCAGTATGCATTCTTAACTACTGAACTGTATCTTCAGTACTCATGTATAAAATTTTCCAAAAAAAATACAAAATACACACACACAGGCATATTATATTTCCTACTTACGTCTATTTCTGGGAAGTCACCTGCATTCTGTCTACTTTCAAATCTTTTCTATTGCTAGACTGTTAAACTTCTGGTTTCTCACCATTTCTATTAGTATATTCTCAATACTCCAGGCAATTGACAAAATGTACAGTAATGTATTTACACTAAGACATCAAACTAAATCTGTATATTTTTACTGAATTTTTGAGTATTCCATGAGAATCATCTTAATCATCTTTATATGCCCTTCACCATCAGTTTCCGCCTGTTGCCGCCCCCTACCGAATTTCATGCATTCTGTCGCATGTGATAAATCATTTAGACTAGGTTATACCCCAAATGTAATCTATTGACATCAAGATATCAAGCTGAAATTTATCTTTTAAATTAAATAGATTTTTTTGACAATATAGCAAAGTTTTTACCTTCTCTATCAGAAATACTTTTTTTCAGTGCAAAAAAAAAACATGCACACATCAATATCTTCACACCTGTGTGAGCAGTAGATTGATACAATAAAGCCAAGGAACATTCTACTACAAACTCTTGTTAGTATAGAACAATAAATATTGATTGTTTACACGTATGGACTCAGTTGTACATTGATACATGCTTCTTCCAATGGAGCTTGGATTTAGTAAAAATTCTAGAGCTTAACCAGCTGTTGGCTAATATGAGTTGATTTTGGTGAAGGTGAACAGAATCGTCACTTTTAGTATCTAATTTAGTGTCTTTTGAGATAAGCTAGGACTTGCTCTGTTATTTCCATAGCCACAAAAATATGGCATACATCCAAGAGGATAATCAGGAAATTCCAAGTGCACAAGCATTTTCAAGCCTAAGTTTATCATACACATTTAAATGTCTAATAGAGTTCATGCCTGGAAGCTGTACAGCAAGGCACTGTAGTATAACTGGAAAGCAGCATATAAATATTTGGCTCTATGATAATTTAAAGAGAATTTGTGAATTCAACTCCATGACAGGATCTGTGGAATCTTTATAAAAGAAAAATCACATTTATTTTTTAATAATAAACGAGCTGGTATTTGTTGTTTACAGCAATGAAAAGAAGTAAAATCTATTTGCTGACTATTTGAATGAACTATGTGAAATGCCTCATGCTTCTCAATAGCTGACCTAAATTGCAACCTGGAGTTGTGCAGAAAAGCATCATGAGAAATAATAAAGGGACTGAATTTGCCTTAACAACCTGTAACCAGGCATTAATAAGCCTGGCATTATGTTAGGGATCTTTAAAATGATTCTGAATCTCTTCATGGCTTTGCAGTTTTCTGTTCTTGAAGTTTGAAAATCTTTCTGAGATCATGATAAATCTCTAAGTATGAAAAGCCCATTTCCTTGGTGGGCTGGCCCTTAAAGTGCCAGAAATAGAGAATGATGACAGAGTCTTGCAGAACAAGAAATATTTGAGTGAATATTAAAGATGAAAGTTATTTTTATTGATTCTTGATACATTTGGTTTTCTACTGAAATATAATATGCTTCCTGTGCATTTTCAAATAAAAAGATCTAAAATTTAAAATGATTTTAATGAGTACTTAACTGTCACAAAATTATTTTTGAGTGGTTAAAGAACAGGTGACATAAAAACAGTACAATGGTAGTCAACCATTTGTAGATATTGTCAATAAGTTGATGACTGTTACACTGAATTGAGCCAAATCTTTTAGTCTCAGGGCTGGAGAGATGACTCAGCAGTTAAGGCCACTGGCTGTGCTCATAGAGGCCATGGGTTTTGTTCCCAGCATCCACATGTCAGCTAACAACCAACTGTAACTCCTGTTCCACAGGATCTGATGCTTCTTTCTGGCCTCCACAAGCATTGCATGCATGTGTGCATTTACATACAGGTAGGCAAAATACACATAAAATAAAAAATGAATAAATACAACTTAAAAATTTTTTCATGTCAATAGACCGTAAATAATAGTTTGTATGTGGAAAGCTTTTGGAAGGACAGAACCTAGTGTTAAACTAGAGGAAACAGCTGTTTACAGTCTTAAAAGTTTATATTTACTACAGAAGCAGATTTTAGATCCTAAATAATATAATTTAACTACTATCCATTCTATTCCAGTAACAGTGCTAACTTATGCTCTACATAAGTTACAGGCACAACACATTTGTTAAATAAACATTGTTGGGGTCCGTCTGCTTAGCGAGGATCTCTATCGACGGTGGGTGAAAGTCAGAGTCCACACAGAGATCACAGGAACTGGGTGAAAGCATGAGGAGGGTGAGCCGCAGTAAACCTGTTTATTCAAGGAAGTGCAAAGGGTTTTATGAGTTTGGTTAGCCAATCACCCTATGGGGTGGTTCTCAACTGTGGCCAATAGTAATCTGCTCCCAGGAAGATCATCTCTGTGCAGGTTCTCTCCAAATGCTGGGTGGAAGCTGGTGTCACACCTGCCCAGAGCTGAACGCCATGTCCACAGGAGTCATTCTCTTATTTCTCATGGCAGGTGGCCTGGCTAAGGCCCACACTACATTTCGCCACACATATCCTTCTTTTTGTTTTTATTAATTGAGCGACCCTGGGAAACATAGTTTTGGGCCAAGCCATTGTTGACCCTGGGCCCCTAGGGATCACCTCAGGTGACAGTGCCTGACTTATGTCGCCCCAGTCATCGGGGTCTTACCCGTCATTGACTACCTGCCATCCTGGTGAAAGAACCCTAATGGTAATGCTTGTTGCTTAGGAGTGTTATCAAGATTGACATGAAATGTTCATGCAGGAAGGCTCTTGTGGCGTGTGTGAGAGTCCTTATCAAAGAATGATTTTGTGCCCTGTAGAAGACTCAGGAAAAAGTGAGATTATTTAAGTATAGCCAGGGTTATGGTGTTATTAAGTGGCCAGTTAAATGTGATTGTCCTGTATTGCTGATATCCAGATTTGAAGGGAATATTTGGTATTTGGGGGGAGGTCCGAGACCTGGATGGAGCCCTGGAGACTTTGAAGCATCAATGTCTGAGAAGCTCTGCTTTGATGCAGTGCTTTCCAAGGGCAACAAAAGGTCAGCAGCATTATCAAGAAGGCCACAATAAAAATACCCCAAATTACCAAATTGAGGGGCAAAAATATGGCTGACATCCTATTTTATCTTGGCAGATGGCGCTGAAGTCCCTTGTCTTAAAGGGGCCAGTTGTGTCTGCATTGTTCCGGTGGCAACGTTGGAAAAATTAGTCTTTTTCAAAGCTATGTATGGGGGGAAGGTCTGCCAAGGGAAAAGGAGAGGGAACCATTGAGAAGTCATTCCCTTATTCCTCATGGCAGGTGGCCTGGCTAAGACCCAAGAGCCAGGTCCCATTAATTCCCTGTACTGAAAGGATAGCCATGAAAGCCAACCTTGTTGCAGGATTGGATGAATACATAGTCAGGAAAATGGAGCTACCCAGAGACACAGGCATGGAGGTAGCTGGACACAGCGTTGCTGCCCACAAGTCATCAGCCCTAGACAGGAAGGGGAGTGGAGCATGAGCAGTAGAAGGAGCGGGTGTGGTTACGGATCCAGCGATTCCATGGTGCTGAGAGCATCTGCTGTGCCGGCAGGCTCAGCCATGGCAGGCTTAACATTTCTGGTGGGAATCCAGGGGAAGATGAGGTTTCTGGAAAGATACAAGCATATCTTTGACCCTATGTTAAGAGTGGGTGAGGTCCCTTCCATTCATTTGTTAAAGGGTCTCTCCAGTGGACAAGGGGCAAGGGAGTAGTGGCTGGTTGAGATCCCCAACATTTTCAGGCTGGAGAGAGTCCTGCTTCATCAAAGGTAAGAAAATTAAGGGTGAAACGAACTTCCACCAAGGCCAAATGGGGATCCCTGGGTGTCATTGCAGTTTTCTGCTTCAAAATGAGTTCCTTGAGGGTTCTATTAGCCTGCTCCACTACGGCCTGGCCCTGAGGGCTATAGAAGATGCCAGTGGAGTGTTTAATCCCCCAGAATTCTATGAAAGACTTGAATTGGGCAGATGTATATGCCAGGCCGTTATCTGTCTTCATCGCCCAGGGCACATACATTACCAGCACAGTGGTTTGGTTGCCTTAATGGCATGGAATGCTTTCTCACCCAAAAGGGTGATAGAAAAAACAAATTTGGAGTAGGTGCCCAAGATGACATGGACATATTTAAGTTTTAACAATGGTTATGTGGGTGACATCCATTTGCCAGATGGCATTTGGCGTAAGGCCTCTAGGATTAATTACCTGTGACTGCAGTTGGCTCAACTGGGCCTGTAGCACACATCCCTCACCACCCAGGTTCCAGAGAGCTGCACTGGCTGAGCTGTGGGAGCTGTGGCATCTGTAAAAGCTGAGGCTGCTAATGGAAATTGTCCCTCAGGGGCAGGACAGCAATGGATTGAAGTAACTTGTGAGCAAGGAAGTGGTTGTTGCCCAAAGCAACTGAGGGCAGAGGGTTGGTGGGGCATGCCATGCCCAGAGCAGGGTGGGAGGAGAGGGTGGTAGGGCGTGCCCAGGGCTGGACAGGTGGCATGGTTGAAGCTCTGTCCAAGGGTTAAGAAAAGCCTGAGTCTTTAATGGCTGTGCTAGCTCGCCAGCCCACTTTGGAGGAGGAGTGGGTGTTGTTTTAACCCTTTGCTCCACTTTAAGCCATGCTGCAGGAGAAGAGCCTGTAATTGTGGTGCTTCCTGGTTTGGGTGGAGATTGCTCGTTTTGGCAGAGTGATGGCCAATGAAATGGAAACTCAAAGCCTCAATGATCACTACACAAACCAAAATGCCCAATATTGGGGCCAATTGAGACATACAGACAGAATGTTGAGGATTCAAATGTCTTGTGCTTATTGGGGGACTTCCGTGGGTTGTTACGCCACAGCCATTTGCCCACACGGTGTCTCTGGAAAGGGTAAGCCTTGCCGCCTTGTTTCCGAAATCGGGGGTAGGGGATGGGGTGGGTTTAGGCCCTCGTGTGATTTTTCCAGGACAAACCAAGAAGGGAGGGGCTAGCACAGGCTTTGGGACTGTGTGGCAAGGTGTGCTTTCCTATGGGGTAGGGAGACAAACACAGGAAAAAGGAGAAGGAGGGGGTCACCCACTCACCCTCGGGCGAGTGTCAGCACACAGAACATAGAGGGGTCTACTTACCTACAACCAGGGTAGGGGCATCTCTCCAGTGCTGGGTGGGGTGAAGAGTCCCTGTTCAGGCGCCAGATATTGGGGTTCCTGTAGATGCAGGGTCTCTCCCGAGAGGGGGTGAGAGGCATGGAGTGAACACACAGACCCTGGGAGTTGGGTGAAAGCATGCGGAGGATGAGCCACAGCAAACTCATTTATTCAAGGAAGTGCAAAGGGTTTTATGAGTTTGGTTAGCCAATCGCCCTATGGTGTGGTTCCCATCTGCATCCAATAGTAATCTGTCCCTAGGCAGGTCATCTCGATGCAGGTTCTCTCCAGACACTGGGTGGAAGCTGGTGTTACACCTGGCTAGAGCGGAATGCCACGTCCTGAGAAGCCATTCCTTTATTCCTCATGGAAGGTAGCCTGGCTAAGGCCCACACGGCATTATGCCATACTAACATGATTAAACTTTGTTTGTGGGATATGAGTGGATAAACAGTTTACCATTCAGCAGAGGCAAAGGACAAGCTGGCCTCTAAGACATACTCTGGAATCTCAGGAATGCCAGACACAATCATAGCCTGTGGACGCTCTAAAAGTAGAGGTAGGCATATGGATTTAATTGTCATCTCATAAAAAGTAAACAGTATTTCAATTTTACTTACATGTTAAAATTAAAACACAATATATCAGATGATTGATCTCCAAAGAAAACGTATTTATGTAAAAGCAAAACCAATTTAAGTCGTCTCCTCAGATGACGGGGTTTTCTGTGCATGTGGAGAACACACCTCCCTGCATACACTGTTAATGAGCTTCAACTACACAGGGTGTAGATCTAAAACTACATTAATTCAAGGATATTAAACAACACATTTCTGAATGATGAATGAATCAAAGACAAAATTAAGAAAGAAATAAAAATATTACTGAAATTAAGGAAAAAGGACAATACAACACAAGAAAATCTATGGGACACTTAGATGTAGTTCTCCAAGGGACATTTATAGCTCTAAGTGCCTAATTTAAAAATAAGAAAAAGCACAAGTAAATGTCTTAACGATGTAACTCAAAAAATTTTGAAAGAGCAGAAATTATTGAAATACAATCAAACAAGCAAACAAAAAAACAATAAAAAGAATCAATGAATCTAAGAGCTGGTTCTTTGAAAGAATAAACAACATAGACAGATCATTAATCCAGTTAACCAAAGGAAAGAAAAACTAAATCCAAAACAACAATTAGCGATGAATATGGAAACATCACAAACGATAACAAAAAGATGCAGAACATTATAATGGAATACTTAAAAAAAAAAAAAACCCTGTCCTGAATTAAATTTCAAAATCTAAAAGAAATGGATGTATATCTAAAATTATGTGAATCACCAAAGCTAAAACAAGAAGAGATCAACAATTTAAATAACAGACCCATAACATATAAGGAAATTGAAACTGTAATACCAAATCTCCGATCTCAAAAAAGCCCAGGTCCAGATGGATTCACATCAGTGCTGTACTAGACATTTAAAGAAAATCTATAACCAATATTACTTAAATTATTTAAAAAAAGATGGAAACAGAGGGAGAACTCCTAAAATTCCTTCTATAATGCCAACATCACTGTGACACCCAAATCAGCTAAAGATACAACTAAAAAAGAAAACTGTAGACCCATAAACTTAATGAATGTTTATGCAAAAGTTCTCAACAGAATACTTGTAAATTGCATACAGGCACACATCAAAAGGATCATCCACCATCATCAATTCAGATTTGTTCTAGACATGCAGGGAGAGTTCAAAATATTTAAGTAAATAAATGTCATAAATCATAAAGATGAAATCAAAGACAAAAATCACATGGCCATCTCAATATATGCAGAAAAAGACTTTGACAAAATTCAACATGCATTTATGTTAAAAGTTCTAGAGGGAATTGAACTGGAGGGAACATACCTCAACATAATTAAAGCTAAGTGCAAAAAATACACAGCCACAGCCATTCTAAGTGGAGAAAAACTGAAACCATTCTCATTAAAATCAGGAACGAGAGAAGATTGTCTGCTTTTTCCACTCCTTTTTAATATAGTGCTTAAAACTTTTGCTAGAGCAACAAGACAAGAGAAGGAAATTAAAGAAGTACTCACTGGAAAAGAAGAAGGCAATCTATCCCTTTTTGTAGATGACATAATATTATACCTGAGAGATGCCAAAAAATTCACCAGAATCCTATAAATGATTAACACTTTCAGCAAAGTGGCAGGTTAAGAAATTAATCTATGAAAATCAGTAGCCTTTCGATACACCAATAACAAGCAATTGGAGAAATTGTACAAGGAAATCCTCCCAGGCACAATAGCCTCAAAGAAAATCTCATAATAAACCTGACTGAAGGCATTAAAAATCTCTACAATGAAAATTTTAGATCTTTTAAGAAAGAGATTGATGAAGATACCAACAAGTTGAAAGGCCAACTCGTGATCATGGATTGGAGGAATTAATGTTATGAAAATGACCACCCTACCAAAAGCCATATATAGATTCAATGCAATCTAGTCAAAATCCCCATGACATTCTTTATGGAATTAGAAAAAAATCCTAAAATCCATATGCAAGCACAAAAGATCATGGATAACCAAAGCAACCTTGAGCACAAGCTGAAATACAGGGGGATAATTATACCAGATTTCAAACTACATTACACAGCTGTAATAATAAAAATAGCATGGTACTGGCACAAAAATCTGAAACTCTGAAACTTTTAGGAGAAAACATTGACAGTAACCTACGAGATATAGGTGTAGGAAAGTGGATCTAAATAAAAATGATCCAAATATTTTGTAAAAAATTCAATAAAAAGGGAAATTGCTTTATTAGTAAATTAGAAAATTTTAAGAAATAAATTTAAAAGATGGGCAAATACACTTAACTGATTTCTATTTCATTTTATTTTTTGCCTTCTTTGGTAGTGAATCCAAGGTCTTGTACATATTAAGAAAGTTCTCTGCCATTGCACTGCATCCCCATCCACGTAAGTTACATATCTAATGAATATAAACCAGTACTGTCAAAAGCACTGCTTCAAATTTTCAATATAAACTATGTATTTAGATATTTTCATAACAACTGTGATGGTTTACTTCAAGTATCGTAATTGTCTTAATTAAGTTAGCTGATGTTGGGAAACACAGCCTACTGTGGCAGCACCATTCCTAAGCAGGAAGTCCTGAAATAAATAAGGGTGGAGGACTTTTGCTGGCCACACACAGGAAACAAACAAGCAATTGTACATGTGCTCATTTCTCTCTGCTCTCGACTGTGGATATAATATCTTCTAATGTTTTAAGTTCCTGCCACCTTGACTTCCTGGCTATGATGGACTATAACATTGAATTGTGAGCTAAAATAATCCCTTTTCTTCCCTGTTGCTTTTTGGCATAGTATTTTATCATAACAACAGAAATGAAGCTAAAACTCCATGGTACACTCTAGATCTAATAATGTGCACATATTTATCTTCAGTAGTTGTACTTTTATCTTCTGGGCAACCAACAGCTTTCTAACTGGATTTAAGGCCCACTCAATTGGAGGGAATTCATTCGTAGTACTGTAAATATAGTCAATTACACATGACTGGAGAGGTCATAAACCTTAGATTAAAATCTACTTCTAGAACTTCCCAAGACCAATGTAATTTCTTACAATATTCTAAACATGTTCTTATATTTAAAGACCAGTGTACCTCTCGCCACCCATTAAGGACACTTCTTTTTGCAACAGATAGAGACTATTACAAAGTTTCACAACTGGTCAAATAGAGAGAATAGGTGACTGTGAGGTGCCCAGCCCTAAGTGACACATCTGCAATGCAACTTCTATACCTAAGACTCAGGGAACATCATGGAAGATGGAGTTAAAAAAAAAAAGAACCAAGGAACAAGACACCTTTTGCTACTTGATGCATTCTAGACTTGATAAGAGAATCTGTGATAATGAAATTCAAATGGATTCAGTGTATTTTGTTTGACCGTGTGTGTTTATATATATATATATATATATATATATATGTTTATATATGTAAAAATAACTAAAAGGACAAGAAATTGAGAGTGAATGAAAGGGACATAGGAGGAGTTGTAAAAGGACTGGGAGGGATGGAAATAATGCAAAACAATATTCATGTGTGTAAAATTCTCCAAAATTAAAATTAATATCAAAGATGTAAAAGAGGACTTGAAGTCTGGGGAGGTAGTAGCGTGAAAATGAAGAGGGAAGGGTCTGACTGGGACCAAAATAAACTGCATAAAATTCTCAAATCAGTAAGAATATATATATGTATATATATATACATATATATATATGCATATATGAGATGATATAACAAACACAAGCATTCATGAAACAATTTCTTATCCTAAGAAACCACATATATCTATTATAATAATTTAGATTTAATATATTCATATTGTTATGTTGTGTTTAACTTAATTATATAACATACGTTAGTTTTCTAAAACTTTTGTACTATTTTACACTTCAAGTAGTAAAATGTGTATCTCAGTGTCTTAGTGAAGCTGGGCTAGTTACAAATTATAACTAATTACAGTATTGACTGTACTAAGAACATTAGAAATTTACCGCATGGTTTGGCAAGATGATTCAGGTGGTTTAAAAAAAAAAAGAGAACATACAATCAAGCCCAACAACCTGAACTCAATTCTTGGGTTTTGTATGGTAAAGTGAGATAGCCAACTCCTGGGTGCTTTTTTTTGACCTCAAACTGTATACCATGCCATGTACACCCACACATATCTACAAGCAAAATGAATAAAGAGAAAATAAGAAACGTATGGTCACATTTTGGAAGCTGGTGCCTCTGGTCACGGTGACACTGTGGTTCTTTTCTGGTGAAAGCCCTCTCTCAGACGGTAGAAAGCCAGCCAGCTAGCTCCCTGACCTCTCCTTATCACAGAGCCAGTTACATTCTTGAGGATTCCAAACACATGGCCTGATTATGTCTCAAATGCCCTAACTCCCAAATCATCACCATTAGGGACTAGATTAAACAAATGAATTTTCAGGGGATATGAGTATTCAGTCTCTAAGATTCTGTTGCTCCACATGCTCCTCAAACATTAGCATATAACAAATTGGTGGTTAGGTTAGGAAATGGTGTGCAATTGGGGTTTTCATTTGAATTTCTGTGATGACTACTACTGGATATATTTGAATATTCTCAGTGTAAATATTTTGCCAGAAATATGCATTGTAAAAATTTCCTTATGACTGCCTTTACCTTTTCCTGTTATTAACTGTATATTTTCAAGGACATGCATTTAAAATTTAGATTTTTTTGTTAATATATTCCATTTAATTGCTTATTCTTTGTTAACTCTAACCGTTGAAAGGATTTTCTTTTTGCTTACTTCTAGATTTCAAATACTTATTTCTGTGTTTTCCCATTAGAAGTTTTGTAATTTTTAGTTTTACCTTTTGGTCTATGATCTCTTTGGGGATGATTATTTTGTGCTTTGGTGTTTGGTGACAGTGAAAAGTTTAAGTGGAAATTTTTCTACATAGATATATAGCTGTTCTAGTACTATGTGCTATAAACACAATCTTTGTTGGTTAGATTACCATGGCTTTTTGTCAAGAATCCATTGACCCTTTCTATGTATGTCTATGAACGAGGAAATCTATTTTATTCCACCTTTCATGCCTTTCCTTGTGCAAATTATCATCTTTACATGCCTAGCTCCAAAGTGGATTGTAGAAAAATGGTAATGTCATAATAGGCTGGCAGTTCTGTCAGATTTTTCTAATGACTGCAGTTTAGGTCTCAAGTTTTGGCTTTTTCAGCCTCTTGCTTTCAGCTCTTCACAGCTGTTTTCTTCTATACCTTCAGTTCTCTGCAATTTTTGTTCCCAGTTGCTCTCTGGATCTCTTTAGTGAACTAGTCAGTGCTGCTGCCTGAATCTAGGGCTGAAAACCCCAGACCTTTTCCTTTTTGTTGTGCAACTAACTCATTGTACTCTATCTGAGAAAAAGATTGAAAAGGACAATTAATACCATCTAAGAGAAGTCTTTATTGGGGCCTAAAGTTACAACGTGGGTGAGGCCATGCACATAGGTAAAACAATTCATACTGTGCTTAAAATAATGAGAATGCAGCCTGTCTATTTTCTTGCAAGGGGTAATCACATGCTTGCCCATGTTTAGTTCTAGCATTCATAACTTTCTTTCATTTTTAGTTCCACTAATCATAAGCCTCAATTGTACTACAACAAACATTTTTCTGTGTATCCATGGCTGATCAAGATAACTGCAAAATGAGAAGAGCATCATGAGGTCATGATGGCTCAACATGGCCAAAGTCTACCAGAGCTACTACAAACTGTGTTGAGCTTTTGTGATTGAAGTAGGGCCCCTGGAATATGTCATGGCTTTAGCAGTCACCATGGTTGTGGTGTTTCTTGTAGGTGAAATGCCATCTCCTGCAAGTGGCAATGGAGTGTTCAAAACAGGCTGACTGCCAGGACTACTTGATTGACAGCTCCACAAAGCAGCCAGATTTAGGGAAAAGGTCTCACATTTGTCAATAAAGGGGTCAAAGCCTGACTTCCCAGAGCTTAGATTATTTTACAAAACCTGTTATCTTGTTCACATTTAAAAGCTTTTGATCATTTTAGTCCATTTGCATTCTTCTGTCTACCTTAAAATCATTTCATCAATATCAACATGAAAGATTACTAGGAATTTCCATTCTAGAAGACAGGAGCGATGCATTTGATTCACTATTCTATATAAAGCCACCAAAAAAGGGGGAAATAAAGCAGTTTGAAAGACACTGGCAGGCCACATAGCTCAGCTAGTAAAGTGCTTACGTTCCACGCAGGAAATATTGGGCTCAATAACCAGCACCACATAAACTGGACATGATGACACAGGCCTGAAACCCCCACATTCACAAGGTAAAAGCAGGAGGATGTGTAGTTTAAGACCATCTTTGGCTTAACAGTGAGTTCCAAGCAAGCCCTTGGATACTTGATTCACTATCTCAAAAACCAAAGCCAAATAAAACAACTAAATAAAAGCCATTTGCTCTAAATGAGCTAGTGAAGAATAGTGATCCTGAAGAAAAGGGAAAGATCACCAGAGCCTAAAATAGATTCAGGTTACAGCCTTGAGGTATTTTCTAGGCCTTCTTTTGGTAGAAGGATTGGAACATAAATGGAAACTAGTAGACCTGAATGGAGAGTATGGAATAGTGTGGGAAGAACAAAGCGACTACCATTCACAGGACAGTGAATACTGGAGAGGAAAGAACTTATGTTAAAAGAGAACTCAGCAGTGGGTTTCCAATGAGTACTTGATTCACAATTGATTAATTCTTTTATCAGAAAACTGCTTGATCTAAATGGACCAGAGGCTGCAGCACTCTGCATTCCCATAGGACTGAGAATGATATCCCTTCCTATCATACCGGACAATAAATTTCTTGATTTGCAGAATACTCAAAAGTATCACTTCAATACTTTGGAGCAACAAGCACTAACTGAGGATTACTTCTATCCTACCTAACAAAACAAAAAGCTAAACAGTCAAAAAGAAACTATTTTCAAGTCAGTTGCTTCTTTTTCACATTAACAACCAAGAACATATTTTGGAAACGAAAAATTCTGTCATATAACAAGATAAAATTCACAATGTCTAATATCTGATCAAAATTACATAGTCCTTATGTTTGTAGGAAATCCTTGAAAATGAAAATAATCACATCAAATGAAATGAGATAAACTCAAAATATAATTAGTACGTGCTTTTTCACATGTGAAATCTAAAAGTAGACATGGAAGTAGATTGAAACTATTAGGAAAGAAAAAGGGGATCATGGGTGAAGGAGGAGAGATACCTAGAGATAATGGGGAATTAAATATGATCCAAGTATGATGTATGAACTAATTATGTCAAAATGAAGCCTATAAATTTGTATTGCTAACATATGCTAATAAAATTGGAGTACAGATATGGAAGAACTGTTACCCATAATGGAAACAAACCAGAACTGAAACAGTAAAGCAATTTTTATAAGATCATCCCCCTCAAAAAGATATTTTGAGATAAGTAAGACATGAAGATGATAATTAAGGGTGAAGCATGTTGCTCAGTGTAAGAATGCCTGTCTTTACATATGTAGTTTAGAGGCAAAAGTAGAATCATAATAAACCTATTAAAACTGAGATGTTTTAAACACGTGTTGTGTGGGTTTGAATAATATTAGTATGTTGGGAGTGAAGTGCACAACATGACATATAGAGCATTCAATGAAACTTTACATAAATTCACCTAAGACACTCCTATAAAATTAAAATACTGAATGTTATTTGCATTACAATGCTTTCTTCTTGTCCCAGTTCCAGCTATATCAAAAATTATGTTCCTATTTTTTAATTGTTCATGAATAGAGTCACATTGTATATGACAGTATTTGTGTCTGGCTTCTCTCAATGAGAAAATAATTCCTATTTGACAGAATTGTAGCTAAAGGAATCCTTTGAAAGAACAGAAATCAACAGAAGAAAAAATATTACAATTATACCCACATTTGAATCTAACACCAAGGTCAGTGTAATGCTGACAATGTTCATCCACAGGTTTAAAATTTAGGTTCTATATAAAATTTTTGGACTTTATTTGGGAAGTTAGATAATTTATGACTTCAATAATTATTTGCTTAATGATTACTTAATGATAGATTGAAACAAAACAGAGGTAACCTAATATTCATGTGCCTGTGAAGTTATAAAGTCTTTGAGACGTAACAAGTTTGGAATGATGAGTATTAAATGACTAAATATTCCCATGGATTAGAAGTAACAGAGATAAAAAAGATTAAAGAAAGAATGTTTTTCCTTTTTAAAGGCATTGATATATGAGTACATGCTACTTAATTTTATCTGAAATTTAGCAATGTAAAAGAGTTGATTTGAAATTTAAATAACTGTCTTTGATTAATACTGAGTTTTCATATCTGTCCTATTCAGGTCCTTCAAAGAAAAGAAAGGTTGAATGTGTACATGTTTAACTCCCTTTTCTCATTAATTTTTAAAGTCCTATCTTTGAACTTCCTGCCTTGCGAAGATGTTTTCCATGATTGGTGTTGGCAGACAGATTACTGTCATGTCACAAGATATGCTGCTTTAAAGAGTTGATTAATTTTGAATACTTAGTTAAAGATGAGAAAACATTGGTAGGCTGATTTTTAAAATAAATAATATGTTCAGTTAATAATGCAGTCTATAAGGTCAGGCAAAAAAGTTGCCTCTGTGAAATGTTGATGTTGATCAGGGGATCACTAGAGTGATATACCCAATAGACATATTGATAAGACAGCTGCATTGTTTCAGGCATAAGGGGAATGATAATTAATGTTTCATTTATTTCTACCAAGCTAAAAATTATTTGGAAGACAATATTTGGGCAAGGTAAGGAACTTATCACTTTAGATTTCACTAGGCATTTAACAATTTTAATTCAAACAATAATCTCTTAATGAGAAAAGCAAACAAAAAATGGTAACAATGGTTTAGAGTTTGCAATATGCTTTCCAGGTCTTTCATGTCAGTATAAACATCATTATCATTGTAAAATCATGTTTTCCTTTGGTTACCTGTTAAACATGCGTTATGACAGAACACAGTTTACTAGCAGCAACTAGGAAGTTACTTTAGGTCACAATATTCAAAACTTCATATTGTTTGAAATAAAAAGTGAGAAAGGAAAAGAGAATGTACAATTATTCTTCCTCCGTAGCAATGGCAACGGCATATCTTTTGCTATATCTTCTTTACCGTGGAATTTAAGCTCAGTTGTTTGACAATCTTAATAAATGATAGCTAAGTATCTGGACAAATGAATAATTACTACCTTATCTAAAACGTCATACTGAAAAATGAAATGAGAAGGGA
Source organism: Eospalax fontanierii (assembly GCA_035773235.1). Classification (NCBI taxonomy): domain Eukaryota; kingdom Metazoa; phylum Chordata; class Mammalia; order Rodentia; family Spalacidae; genus Eospalax; species Eospalax fontanierii. The sequence goes on along the minus strand of CM069530.1, from coordinate 49,798,490 downwards.
AGGGTATCAATCATTCATCCAACATAATACAATGGTAGAAACTTGGGAAATTTTCATTGATGATAATAAGTAATTAACATTTATTTAACTGCTGTATTCTGGTCACTCTGCTAGGTTATCTATCAATTACCAAGCAGTTTTCTAAATTACAAATGTTTCACCCTGAACTTAAGGTTAGACAGATTCAGTTAATATTCCAGTATCCTAGTAATAATAAGTGATAGACCTAATATTCACCTTGAAAAGGCCTCTGTCAAATAACTACTTGTTCATCCTCAAATATTCATTTTTTCATAACTAAATATATCACTACACCAGCCATGTATATTCAGTAACTTCTTTTCAGACATAATTCTGTCTAGTCTGCAGGTTTTAGAAACCATTTTATTCTCCCATGCCTCATCTCCTCTGGCCTCCAAGGCCTCTAACTGCCTTCCTCATCTTTCTCTTTTACTTAAACTTCTCATTGTTGCAGTTTCCTAAATTCTATTCTCCATTCATAGTTCTACCCTTTAGTCAGTTCCCCTATATAATTTCATTCCCATATGTCATTATAACCTATCTTTATAATTGAGCATCATCAAATCGTGTAGTTTCTGGGCTCTAGTTTGACATTTATTGGACCCTTTTGTACATTAACACACGCATGTAATATGTGATTTTTGGATTCTCTCTCTCTCAATTCACAGATAAAAACTTTCACTATATAAATATGCATAAACAAACACAAACCATATTTAAATACCCATTTATATGTACATTAATGTGTAAGCCCTTGTCACTATGGCTTTTCTTTCTTCTCATTTTATTCTATCAGTTCTCATAAAAACCTATCATTTTTACCTCTCATACATCTTTCTCCATTTCTAAACAGCTTAAAAAACCTCATTAAACATATTTATTTCTTCAAAATTGACCTCCTTCACAGTATTTGAAGCAAAGCTGAGAGGGAGTGTGTGGGCCTGTCTAGCTGAAGTCTTGTGTTCAGACTGGCTTACAAGATTCTTTGTCTTCTTCATCCTAGGCTGCTGTCCAAATGAATTCTCATTGCCTTTACTCCTAAACTGTATTCTCTCATCAAACTATAAACTTGAGAGTCATAACCTTTTATTCTCTATCTCATATTCTATTTGTGCTGCAGGAATTATTTCTCTTCTTTGGGCCTGTTGAAGATCCTTTCTTGGGTGAAAAATGAAAACTAAGGACTTGTAATTCCCAGACATCCTATTAAGTAAGCCTTTTTACATGGATATTTTCATTGGATTAAAAAAAATAACCTGTGCATGAGTTAGGCATATGGATCAATGGGTAAACTGCTCATTGGGTAAGCATGAGAACCTGAGTTTTGATTTAGCACATAAGTTAAAAAACATTAAATGCTGGGTGTAGGAGTGTATATCTGTAATTCCAGCATAGGAAGATGATCACAAGTGGTGCCCTAGGCACATGCTGATAAGCTGTCTAGTCAATTTATGAGCTCAAAATTTAGTGAAAGATGGAGAGCAATAGAGGAAGACACCTGATGTCAATCTCTCGTCTCTATATGAGACCTCCACTGAGCATAGGTATAGGTACAGACGTTCCCATGAACATACATAGGGTGAGTAGTGGAGGGAGGTGTGGGTAGGGAAGTATATTTAAATACCATCAAACAATAGTTTTGAAATTCACAAAAATCCAATTAATATATTGTATTATATTTTCAAAAATTCAATAGAAAAGGATAAAATCGTTCAAAATCAATGTATCAACTTACAGTATTAATGAAATGAAGATAAAATGATTAATTAAAAAAGAAAAGTGAAATTAAGAAATTCACAGTTAAAGGAATGGAACTGGAACCCAGACCTAGAAGGAAATTTTGCATGTTCTCCCTTATAAGTAGATGCTAGTTTGGGATCTTTGGCTATGTATGCTTCACTTGGAAAATCCATAGAGGTCAGGAAATTAGTAAATGTTCGTGGATGTGGAAGGCTTCATGGGAGGGGAAATAGAATGTATTTATATTCTTGCTGAACTTGTCCTCTGACCATTGTATCGTAACCTTTTCTGTCTCTTACAGTTTTTTCGTAGTCTCATAGTTTTTTTCTTTTTCATAAAGTCTAATTTTATAGTTGCCTTGAATATTTTTTGTTTAATTTTTTTCTTTGTTCATCCTTGTTTCTGGCTTAATGGATTATTGTGTACTTAATGTTTGAATCTTTCTCATTCTATTATTTCTTGTGTATTTCCTCTTGTAATGCATTTTCTCATCCTTATTTTTTCTTCTACTTTTGGATATTGGCTTCTTTTTAGCAATTCTTAAGGACTGATATATGGTCATGCTTCTTTTCCTCCTCCTTTTCTTCATTCTGTTTTCTTTTTTCTTGGAGGATTTTATTTCACCTTCATGTCTGCATGATAACATTGCTGAATGTATTATCTTGAAAGACAGTTATATTCTTTCAGGATGATAATAGTCATTCAATTCCCTCTTGGCCTTCTGGGATTTCTGAACAGTAATTGCTGTTTGTCTAAGTGAAATACACTTAAATTTTACTTTGTGCTTTACTCTTGCACATCTTAGATTGCATTCTTTGTCCTGAACTTTGAAATTTGACAGTCTGCCTGCAAATATGCTTTGGTAAAGATCTTATTTTTGTCAGTTATTAATATTTTATTATACTTGGTTTAAGGTATTATTGATTTTTTATTTTTTATGAATTTCATGCAATATATTTTGATACTTTTTAGACAATTTCCCCTATCTGCACTCAATCCCCACTGGATCCATGTATTCTGTTATATATTTTAAGGCCTATTGAGGCAAGTTTGTGTCACCAAATGTCCTTTTGTGTGAGTTCACCTTCTGAAGCCTGGTTAACCTATCTAACATCACTACTTTAAAGAAAACAAACTCTCCTTCTTTCAGTAGTTATTGATTACAATAGTTTCTCAAATAAGGCTGGGACTTCTTACCCATTTCTCTTCTTCTTACTAGGATTTTTGTCTGGTTTGAGCTTGCATGATTATTGTGTATGCTGTCACCATTGCTGTGAGTTCATATGAGCTACTTCCTAGCTCTCTGAAAACTGTTTCATAATAGTCATTTCCTTACAGTCTTTCTGCAAGGGTCTTTGGTGGCAAAGTTTTGATTTAGTTGTCTAATTCAGGGATAAATACTGTGTAGTCACTTATTCTCTGTTCTTTGGTCAAATGTAGCTTTCTGGGTTAATTAACATCTGTTTCATGAGGATGCTTTGCTGTTGAGAGTTGAGAGGTTGATTAGTATTCGTTCTACCCCCTATTCTACTTTGTTCCCTGAGTCTCAGGTGTACAGGTTTCATTTTAGATGGGTCACTTAGGGCTTGGCACTCCATAGACAATTATTCTCTGTTTTTGACAGTTATGGAACTTTATAATATTCTCAGTTTGATGCACGCTTCTTTGATGGGTGGTGAGAGGTACAATTGTCAGGCTTCTGGGATCTCTCTGGCTTGCAGGAACCAAGAAACAGGAAGGTGCCAAGGTCCAAAGTAAATTGTAGTCAAGACTTTTTCTGACTATGTCTATTTGGGGTTCTATAAAAATCTTATCTATGAATACCCATGTTTTTCCCCAAGATTAGAGGTATCTTCTGCTGTTAGTTATATCATGTATTGAGATTTGTGCATGTAGTGGACTAGATATTTTATCCCTTTTATGAGGAAATTTCTAAGTCAGCAGCTTTCCCATAACCATGTGTGAGATACTAGCATGTTGTGTAATGTCATATTTATTTCCTGTTGGATATGGTAGTGCATGCAGTCTCCCTGTAACTTCTTTGTCTGTAATTAGTACACATGTGTCATGTGCTAGAGTTGGAGAAATCTACTGTCTCTGATGGTTATGCTAAAGAAGAAAAGTTCAGGTAAGAAAGTGTAGAGAGCTGAATGTGTGGAATGCACACTGTGTGCGTACCCCTAACAGGACTGATGGCCAATAGCAGATGATGCTGTTTTCCTAGGAACATTTGTTATCAGCCCTGTTACCTAGAAGCTTTTTTGGCACTGTGGCAATAATGATGAGAGCCCCGAAGCATTTGTGATCTTAACAGGCAAATCATAGTGTTTCATATAGAGATGTTATATCAGGAGCTAGAACACTCCTTCTCACACTCACATGCAGTCCAGTTAACAGAGGGGGCTGATCAGCCATAGAACATGCATAGGTGTACTGGCAACAGGAGTCATAATCTTATTCTCCTGTGACATTGTACAAACATAATCTAGAAAGGGACTGGAACCCCTTAGCCATGAACGCCTGTTGATAGCATAACTGGAAAACTTTTCTTTTTTTCAACCTTGATGCCTTCCAAAGCATAATGAGTACTGGGTATGTAGAAAAAGGGCCTCCCTCAGGTACAAGTGCCCAGGAATGGTATGACACCTAGGGATTTCTCCTTATGAATCTCACTGCTGCGGTTCCTTCTAGGGGAGTAGGAGTGGGTTGCTACTGGAGCCATGCAAACCCCTCAAGGTGTGCACCTGGGCTCTGTACATCTGAGGGAATGATGAGAGCCAGGTGTTCTCTTTCTCCTTGAAGCGTCTGTGACAGTGAGACAAGAATGCAGCTTTCATACACTTCTCCGAATTTATTTGGATCACAGACATCAGGTGCAGGTTGTAATAAAAAAAAGCAGGGCTTTGTTTGAGACTGCCTCACTCTGCCTTTGTGAACAGGGCAATGGCAGAAGTGTGAAGTTCTTTTCCCACACTGTTAGTGACAGGCACCCATGTGTAGTGCTGGGGATGAGGAGCCACATGGCTAAATTCCTTCAGTCTCGGAACCTGGGTGAATCTTCACATGATTACCCGTGTTCCTAGTCTCAGAATGCACATTTCTGATTCCCTGGTTCTGTGGTGCAATGCCATTTCTTCCCCTCTGTGTCACAGTGCCCATCCCCACAGTGGACTGGTGCAAGACAAGCCCCTTACTCAGGCACATGTGGATTGTTAGTCAGCTTTTAGATGAGACCATTTGGCAGCTTATCTGTGGTTGGGAATGTTGATGGTTTCTGACCCCCAAACGAGTCCAAACTCAGTTACTAGGTCCCTTCTAAACATGACTCCTGTTTACCGCACCCTTGGTTTTCTAGGATATGACAAATCCTTTTACAAAGGTTATGTTACTGAGCTAAGATATCAGGTCACTTAAAGTTAGGCTTCAAGCTGATAATGGATGTGAAATTTTCTAGTGGCTAGAATTGCTACAGCTAAGCTATTAATTTGTTGAGATTCTCTTTGACTTCTTTATCCCTGTCGAATGAAAGACTCCGCCTTAAGTACCTGTGGAACCCAGGCAACAGGATCTTTATTTTCTCTTGTTATGCTGTTGTCCCAGTGTTCTGATTCTTAGCAGGTTTCTGTTTCTGTTGTTGATTTCCAGTGTTCCCTCATAATCCCTCACTCCAAAATCCAGCTATTGGTTTGAGAGTAGGTTGGTACCGAGAGGCTCTGTTCAGCTATTTAAATACTCTTCCATTACTCCTTTTCATTCGTTTAAAAATATTCAATTAAAATACTGCTCTGGACTTTTTCTTAGCATACAGTTTTTCTGGAAAATACTGAAAAAACTTATGAAAATGCATTCAAGGAATCCAGGAGTTTAGTGTCTAAGTTATTTTAAAATACGCAGATTACACAGACATCCGATTACATTCCTGTACACGTTATTTCAGAAGAGGGTTGTCTATGACATAGAAATATGACTCCACTCAGTAACTTCTCTCAGAGTTTTAGACAATTTTAGTATCTAATCACCTGGAAGTGAAACACCAATTTTTCTCTAAGTTGACAGAGAATAACTTCTGTAAGAAGTGCAGAGATCAATATCCAAGTTATCAAATGGTGTATAAAGATTTTCTCTTTACTCACCTCAAAAATCTCTCTTTGGCTTATATGCTACTAGATAGTAAATAAATAAACACACTAAAACATCTATGTAGACATGACTTCTACAAAATCAACTTGTATAATTGTAGGGATTCTCAAATAGTTTCTAATACCTGGCTTCCATAAATTATCTGGAGGACTGAGTACTGCACACCCTGGGGCCTCTTCATATACAAAATGGACCAAGTATCAGATCGAATACATCAGAACTGTATGTAATTTTCCTCTCTCAGTATTCTATCTCTTATGAGTAAATGTGTCTTGAGTACTGATGACTAATACAACTCTTTAAGACGCCCGAAGAACTGTTACTAACAGTGACTCCAGACTTAGTACTATGGAGAATACCTCGACATACTGTATGAAATAAGTATTAAGACAAGTTGATGAGTCTCAGTTCTTACAAAGAAGACATATTTGTCCTTATTCTCTGTCCTTGAATGGAAATGTCCATATTTGTGCTGTTTCATGAATGCCCAGCTGAGCTGGTTTGAGGAACAGACACCAAATGAGCCTTTGTCAGAGGTAGTCCAGTATCATGAGGTTGTACAGAAAAGAAGAAATTTGATAAAAATAAATAAATAAAACCCCTAGAGAGTTCTGGATGTGTCTGGAAGTAAGATTTTGATAAATCTCTTGCTGGTTGTAGGGGAGGGTGAAGGAGAGATGGACTAGTGGAAAAGGACAGCTTTCTGACACTTTCTTGATAACCATCCCTCTGACAAACTCAAAGCAAGCATCATTCATTACTACGGTTGGCTGACAGTTTGATAAGCTGATAGATGAAAATCTCCTGGGTTGCAATTTAGGGTATTTAAGACAAAGTCTATGCATGTACTCTCTACAATGTGACTATTTTTTACAGCTCAAGTATGTTTTTTTGATGTTTTGCACATCACAGTGAATCATGTATGCTTGTATTCTTTGCTCAGATTTGTACAGTGTTTAGGTAAAATGCACTTGATATTGCTGGAGAAGGTGAAGTGGTCGAAACAGGAAAATTTTCCAAGCATTTATAAACACAAGTCCTTAAAATTGATTGTAGAAGTTACATTCAAACAATTTCCTTTACACACCTTCAAGAAGGTGACTGGGTGGCATTTTCCATGTCTATGCATTGCAGTTTAACTTCATATTTGGAACTTAAAATAGTAAAGGTAATTATCTTCCAAATATTTCTTCATGATTCACGTATCAGTCAAAAATAAACGAACATCAGGCCTTATATTTTCCATAAATGAGCTATTAAAAATGTATTCCTTACGCTCAAGACACACATTCTTCCAGCATGCTGCATCAGTGAGTATCATATGTTATCATCTCATTATCCTGTTGCATTGAGGACCAGTAGATAAGTGTAAAGAAACAGTGCTATGGCAACCATTAATGCTGATGAGAGGTACAAACTGCTGTTTGTCTCTGAAGAGGGAGTGTTGGATTTCTGTCAATATTTACAAATTTGGGACTGTCTAACATGGTAACCTGCAAGTAAGAATAACCCCTATTCCTTCGGAGCTTATCATGTAGATATTCCTGAAACTGACTATCTATTAACTTTAGCCATATTTGACAACAAATTATCATTCCATATTTTTGTTATTGTTTCCAGAAAAGGCCTCAAGGAATTCAGGATAGTCTCAAACCCACTATGTAGCTGATGGCTGATCATACTCTACCTCATAAGTGCTGGGATTGTAGAGGTGTGCACCACATTTGGGTACCGTTCTGCATTAATATTTTTTGCACTTTTGAGAATTTTCAAAGAATGAGATAAATATGAGAATTATTTTCATATGGGCTTTTAATAAAGGAATAATTAGTAGAATTATCTACTTTGATATCAATAAAATGTTTTTTAAATATTTTATTATTTTTATATTATGTGTATGCATGTATTGCCTGCATATATGTAGCTGCACCTGTGCCATGCAATGACCACAAAGGACAGAAGAATGTGTTGGATTCTGGAACTGATATTACAGACAGTTGTTAGCTGCTGTGTGGGTGCTGGAATGTGAACCTGTTCTGCAAGAACAGTCAGTGCTCTTAATTGCTGTGCTATCTGTCCAGCCCCAATATATATTTTATTAAATTTTGGGCCATGAAAATAAGTTGATAGTAAAATTTCATCTTAGGTATAGATACCGAGCTAAACTCACATTTTTAAGGACTTAAGACATGTAATAACTATAACAACTATCTTCAAGGCTAATTAAATGGCTCTGGATAATTACTAGCATAGTGTTCTTTAAAGTAGAGTTGTTGAAATAAAAAGAAAGCTTCAATGTGTCATGTACTTACCAGAAAACCTAGGAGTGATGGACCTAGGATTATATACTAAATTTTGCCCACTGAATTGTAAAATATCTAAGAAAGTATACTCTTTTGTAATAAAAATGTTGATTTTAAGGTGCCTTTACTAAGCATGTTAAATACTGACACATTGCTGCAGTCCCTAGACCACAGATCATGGCAGATTCTCAGTCCGATATTGTGAAACTAAGCATCGTTGTAAATTACTACATCCTAGCATATGTCTGTGACCTAGTCTATCACCTCTAATAATACTCTTGCTATAATTGCACCACAAGATGTGTCAATTTAAAAGCATAAGAATATTAAGTGCAACTTCTTATAATAAACTTTTTAAATACTTCTAAAAATTTTAAATCTTTATACAGATATAAAGCAACCTAATTTTGTTCTTTTTAAATATTTCTTTAAAAATATTTCTCTGCTCTTTCCATGGACTGCTTAACACACTGAAGCAGCAACATTGAAATAATTTCTTTCTCCTCAGTCTGCCCAAAGGTTTTTATGATGATGATATATATTACTTATATTGCTATGCATTTATCATATAATAAACCAGGTCAGCATGGGGATTCTCTTCATTGCACTCAACTGTATGTTCTCATTAGGGTATAAAATGTATGGGTGGGTTCTAAAGTTTATGAAATACTAAGTGGGTTTCACTATCTAAGCATTTTTATGCACTATTTCAGCTCCTTGAAGTCCCCCAGATACACAGCAGAAATCAGGATTTAGTAGAGTAATACACAGAACACACAACTACTATACTTGTGGTTATGGCCAATTGTAATTAAAGGAAAACTAACATTTAAATATCTGCAAAAGGAAAAATATACATATGGCAAAGTCTAGTAGAAACTGAGAGGAAACTTCCAAACTTCTCCTAGCATAGTCACGTGTGTATGCTTTTTTCCCCAGCAGCACATAATGACAAGTATAAGGTACTGCCAATCTGGAAATTCATATGACCTTTGTTCTGGGCTTGTATTGAGGGTTAGTCATGGAGACATGACAGAGTTTCCTTCTCAATTCTTATGTCATCACCTCCTAGCTGCATCCATGTCCCAAGGAAAATTAGACATTTATCTTAAGTCTTAGTGTCAAGTTAAACATAGTCCATGTTGAGAGACTAGACACACTGCCATAGGGAATTAATGGAGATAAACTTGATATGAATGAGGAACATTGGAACACTGATGTTACAAAAAGATGAGGAAGACCTCAGAGATGTGATTCTGATAACAAAAATGTATGTGGAAGGAACTCATGGAAATACTTCCTGGTATTCAGAGTAAAGTGGATAAAGCATTATAAGATGATCCACACTTAGAAAAAATATCACAATTTACATTTGCACATAAAATTCCTACTTAGTGTAGTAGATTATATGGCAAGTGAGAAGTAAACAAATGGCCCCGATGTAGATCCCTTTCCTTCTTCCTTCCTTCCTTCCTTCCTTCCTTCCTTCCTTCCTTCCTTCCTTCCTTCCTTCCTTCCTTTCTTCCTTCCTTCCTTCCTCCTTCCTTCCTTCCTTCTTTCCTTCCTTCCTTCCTTCCTTCCTTCCTTCCTTCCTTCCTTCCTTCCTTCCTTCCTTCCTTTCTAAAATTTTATTATCCAAGTGTTAGTGTTTCTGAGTACCATGTGCTGAATAAATACAAAGCTTGTTAATATTTTAATTTTCCTATACATTTACATGGCCATTTTGACAAAGATAGCTTTAAAGTTCATAGAATAATTTAAATGTTTTCCAGCAATTTTTAAAAGTTGTTTGTAATTGTGACAAGAACAATATAGCATGAAACTTAACCATTTAAGTTCATTGTTGAGTAACACTGAGGATATTTACGTTGTTGTTAAATATATCTTCAGAACATTTTCATTTGCCAAATTAAACACTCTTGCCTACTAAATAACAACTTACTCTTTCTCTTTTTCCCTAGCTTCTTATAATGCCAATGCAATATATTTTCTGCTTCTATGTATTTAAATACATAGATAATATTTTTATGACTGTCATTTGGATACTGCAATATCTTCCAGGATCATAGAGCTTCTAACATATAACAGGATTTTCTTCCTTTTAGATCTAAATAATAATCCATTTTACACATTGTTGTGTTGTTATGTGTATGTATATAAACATTTTCTTCCTGAAGTGAAGAAAGAGGTTCTTAAGACTCAGGAAGTTAACTGAATTTACCAAACTTCTAAAATTCAGAAGTTCAGAAAGTTAAAAGTTTCACATGGCTCCTGCCCAAGGTTGTATGAGCAAGTCATAATTGCTACTAGAGTGGAACTGTCGTGGGCGAGCCTCTGACAGTCATGCAGGGAGCTCCAGGGCTGCAGTTTTTGTGCTGGGTGGATTGTTGATGTAGCTGCCGTTGTGTCATTCATGTCATTCACGCTAGTACTTATAGAAGCAATCCCTCGCCTATGCTCCTTTAACTAACTCCAATAAACTTATTGTTTCATCTAGTTAGATTTAAGTGGAATTGTTTCTTTGACCTGTCATCAATAATCTGTCTGGGGCAAAAGACACATTTATTCATATGTTCCTAGGAAAAGTGACATAGCTCACATGTTCCGTACATGGTTTATTCACGCCATTTGTGTCCATATCTCCCAGAGAACATATGTGGAAACTAAGGTCTAGTGATGTACAAAAATCTGGTAGGGAAATGTTTGCATAGAGGCACATGCACGTAAATGTCAAGTCACTGTACACTGATACCTCCCTGCTCTCTCTCTTAGAGGTGTTCTCTTTACTTATTTATTAATAATTATATAATTTCAGATTTGTTCTTGCAATAATTATTAAGGTGGATTTACTTAGACCATTTTATGTTTCTAAGATTGATCTTGTAATTTGAAATTTTGGTAGTCACTCATTCAATAAATTCTCACTTGAGACCATATTTCAGGTTCAGTGGATGATATGTCTGTCATCTTAAAAAGTAAATTTTAATGTGAGGTGAAAGCAAATAAATACAGTAAAGAAGAACAAAATCAGCATGCTGTATAACAAGCACTCTGCAAAACAAGAAAAAATAAAGAGAAAGCTAAAACAGATTGGATGTACAGAAGAGAGGTCAGATGAGTTCAAGTGCTTAGTAGGTTCTCCCTGTAAGAATTCATTTGGCAAAAGTGGAAGAGGATAAAAAGCTTTTCCTTGTGGAAGTATAAAGACAAACTAAACTAGTGCAGAGCCAATGTCTACTTCTAAAGACTCATACAGACCTCTTTTTTATTAGAAAAAAAGGTGAAGATTAAACAAACAAGTATAAATGTGGTAGATGAGGTCAGTAAGCGTCAGCTTCTGAGGACTCAGGCTTTCACTCTGTGGCTATGGAAAAGAAGTCAGATTAGGATTTTTGGCAGAAGAATAAGTAAACTGTCTTTTTACTAAGTGTCTTACTCAAGTTACCTTGTTCAAAAAGTCTGTCAGAGGAACTGAGAGAAGGCTCAGAGGTTAGGAACTGTTGTTTGTTTACACGTGCAGAGGATCAGGACTTGTTCCCAGCACCCAGAGAAGGTGTCTTACAACTGTAACTCCAGCTTTATGGAAGCCCTTTTCTGGGCTCTAAGAATGCATGCACATACACACACACACACACACACACACACACACACACACACACACAAGTCCTTAGGATGCGAGACCAATGTAGAGATCATATTTGAAGTATATCCAAGCAAAAAATTACCAGTGGAAAATGACAAGTTTGCGTAACAAACAACTCCGTAAGTTTGCGGAGTGAGAATAGTGGAGTTCCCAAAGGAATGGAATTGGACTATGGGAAAGTTCTAAAGTTTGACAAAAGGTGTTGACCTGAGGATTCAGTTATATGGATTACCATCATTTAGGTTGGGAATATATTGGAAAGATAGGTCTCCTTAGAGAGAAAGAGGAAGGGAAGGGATGAGGGGAGAAAGAAAGATGGAGAGAGAGATCTTGACATCTTAGTTTTGAGAATTTTATATTGTAAAACAAATGGAGATAGGATTAAAACCGTTGGATCGAGAATTCTTGAATTTTCAGTATAGATGTGAGCTTTGAGTTTGTATTTTGAAGTTAGATGGATGCTGAAGGTTTTGAAAGCAGAAGTACAATGAAATACCTGACAGAAATGATTTGAAAGGTGTACATTTGTTCTGGTGTCATGTCAGTCTGGTCAGTTGCTTCACTGTGTCTGGGTCATGGTGCTGAAGGGAAAGACAGAGTAACGTGTCTCACCTCAACATGCTCAGGAAGCAAGCGATTGACAAGGTGGGCCTAGGGAATGATCTACTTCATAAACATCCCTCTGTGACCCACTTCCTCCAACCAGATCCCACCTCTTTACAGCCCGTTCCTATGAACCTATCAGTAGAACTCAGTATCCTCTTGACTGGATTATCTCTCAGTGATTGGATCTACCAACTTGTGGTCAAGCATTTTGGGGACTACTTTATATACAAGCTGTAACAATGTTGCTTAAAAGTAAATGTTTTTTAACAAAATACAAATATATATGAAAATGTCATGCTCTTTATAGATAAATCAAAATTTTTATAAAAAGTCTCTCTCTCTCTCGTTCTCTCTCTCTCTCTCTCTCTCTCTCTATATATATATAATTTGTATGGGGTGCGTGTGTGTGTGTGGGTGGGTGTGTGTGTGACTTGTGTGCAGCAGCCTGTGGAATTCAGAAGCCAATAAGTGGGTAAGTGATCTGCTGGAGTTAAAGTTACAAGCAGTTGTGAGCCACCAAATGTAGGTTCTTGGAACTAAACTCAGGTCCTCTGGAAGACTAGAAAGTCCTCTTAACTACCAAACCATCTCTCCCATTCCAAGTGTCACTATTTTAAATAACCTGGATGGCATTTCTTTGAAAATAACCTAATTACAATATTAACAGCCTTTCTAATTTTGTTTCATCACCTACATAGCAGTTTATTAATGTGTAAAGCCCGGGTTGGTTAAAATAAGCCTGACATATAGCACATTCAGGCAATGATAATGATATTAGGAATATACTGTAAGTTCTCAGATCTAGCCTGACTTTATTTCTTCTATTGAATTCGAGGCATGATTTCCTCTAAAATATGTATTTTGCTAGGACAGATTAAAAACACAAAACCTGTATGCTAGAATTAAGCATAAATAAATTAAGCATAAAATTAAATGATGTGGGGCAGTGTGGCAAGAACATTTATACACATAAATAATTCTGAGAGTGTAGAATATATGCCAAAGCAATTCCAAAATTAAATGTAATTGTTTTAAACTATGATAATAGTTTCTATATTTCAAGTTTTGCTTTGCTCTTTTGGGTTAGAAGCAATTTGAAGTAGAGATAACACTCAATCAAAGTCAATTGTTTCATATAATTAATGGTTTCTATTTTAGAGATATATGTGATAGAAATAGTGATTTGACAGTCATCAATACTGAAAATACATAAGTAAAACATTTCCCTTATTCTATTATGAAATTCATACGTGTGGAATCTAGCTGTGACATAAAATATTTATTTTGTTAGACTTAATCCATTTTGCAACATGATTATCCCACAGTCACCTTTTTCCCAGCTTGTCCTTCTCTGTCCTGATGAAAATGTGTTGTTTTGTGAGTTATCCAGCTGTATACATTCTTCTGTAGGCTAGATCATGAACCAGGGCCTTGCACATTCCAAGGCACTGATGAGGGTCTTTGATGTCAAAAATGCAACAAAATGAGCTCCACTTTTGTTCCAAAGGCCTTAAAGTCTCATGAAATTCCACAGCTGGAACACCTCATTGTGGATGTAGTTAGCTAGAGTATCACTTGCCTTGCAACCACTGGGAGTTAATGCTATAGAGCTCTTGACTCTACTTCAGGCCCCACTTCAGCAGGATGAAACAACGCACACCTTTTGTCATAATATTCTCTCCCACTCTTCTTTACCTAGTCTGTCTCCTGAGGACTTTTTCTCTTTCCCTCTTTCTCGTCTTGCCTTTCCTCATCCCTCCCCACCTTCCCTGTCTCTGGGCATGTGGCATTCACCGGAAATTTACTCTCTGAATACTCTGTTAAGACTTCCATGTTTATTTCTGTAAAATATGCAATGTGGCATTCATATGTTTCTATTCTTTTAATGTCTGAATATTTTAATCTTCTTAAACTGTGATTTAAGCTGACCTGCATTGGCAAAACATTGTTTTGTCCTTATCTTCAAAATCATTGAATGTGAAATCTGAACCATTATCAGGGTTGTTTTTCTGTGGTAGAGAAATTATTAGAAAGGGTTATTATTTGATTTTACTTATTCTGACTGAATGTTCCTCTCAGAAAAATAAGATATAGAGATAACTGATAATGCAATCAAATAATTCATTAAAAAACTTTAATTGAGATTTATAAAATAAATTTCCAGGCTCTGATGTGTTAACTCTTTGTGGGCTCATAATTGCATTGGGAACCCCACAGAATTTGGAGCTGATAAAGATCTCCAGATAATTTATGTGTGCCCATGAGGAAAGGATTAAAATGTCTGCTTTGAATGAAAATTCACATGAATCTAAATTATATCAGTCATCCTTATAACTATTTCACATATTTTCATCTTTGGGGAAAATAGATGAATATGAATATGAATAATCAATCAGAGAATGCAGTTCAGTGCTCTATAATGTCTTCATGGAATTTAAGATTTCTCTAATATACAAACCAACACTTCTATATTTACTTAACATACCTTAGATTCATGGTACTTATAATTTAGGCTCATTTGCTCTGTGTTCTTAAAATTGCAACCACTCAGCTCTATACATAAGACTGCTTTACACTTAAGAAGTAAAATCAAAATGATGCCTGCCTAAAGCAGTGAATTCAGGTATACTGTGAGTGTGACCCATTTAAACCAGCTCTAGTTTATGCTTTTCAGTTTTAAATGGACCGATTTATTTAAGTAACTGAACACAGAGAGTCTGAGAAGGAAAACCTAACAACTGGAACAATGTGATGATATCTTGTAAATTTGCTCCTTTTTGTCATCTGTTGGTTTGTCTAATCTTTATCTTAATTATTTTCTCTGTTATGGGGGTTCTTCTTGTAGTGATACTAGACAAAACTGCATTTATTTTTATATATTGATATTGGAAAAGGGTCTCATTAATTCATATTTAGTAAATAGCTCTGCTCTCTGTGTCTTAGGTAACAAACATATCTTCTGTACAGATATTAACTAAAACATGAAATAGTGCAAAGAAAAATTAATGAAATAGATAGAAAATAGCTTTTTCATGTTTGTTTTTAAAAGTGTCATTTTTTATGAAAATAAAGACAGTAGCTTAGTTTGTCAAAATTATTAATAATATTATCATTTTTTGGTGGCAGAATTGTTTCTGGACTAAGAATCTGATTGGAGACTTTCACTGGAGGTGTTTCTTAAGACAGCAATAATTTTACTTTTAATTTTTAATAATACCAAATTAAAAAATGTAGACTATTTGTCTGGGACTTTCTGTATACTAAGACAGCAGAGCTGGCCTTAGTAGTGTGCTCCTTCTTGTCAATGTTAGGTGGACTTTACAAACCTTGTCTGGCCAGCTTGTGATATTGTGTTTCCAAAAGAGACAAGAAGAGTGGAGTTGTTATTTAAATAAGCATCAAAATACCCTCTGCTTAGTTATTCAGAGCCAAAAAATTAGCATAAATATCCTAATTCTGTAAAAATGTACGTTTCCTCAGACAGCATTAAGCATCCCAAAATCTCTACAAAAACAACTGGCACATTACATCTGACATGAAAAATGAACCTCTGCTAGAACCATGGAAATCAGATTGCAGCTACATCGCTGTCTTCTCATTATGGACCAGAGCATTGGCCCAGAGTCTTTCTTTTCTCTTCAGTGATGGACTAGCAGTGAGAGAGGCCAATACCTTGCAGCTTTCAGTGTGTTCAGGTCTTAGTCAATTCCTATGTAGGTAAAAATATGTCAAAGTCATTGGCAAAGTAATGACCTAGAACTGGTATGCCTGTTGGCAGAATACAGGCTAGCATAAGGTTGCTCCATATGTGCTTCCAACGGAATGAGGATGTGCCAGACCCGTCAAGCAGCCCCACACATCTGAGAGGGTCTGTCCATGAGTATCGCCAGTGCTGGAAAGTATGATGATGGCAAATGAGATGTCACAATTGCCTTTCCTCTTTTACAGATTTGAATTTAGAACAAAATCCTAAGTTATTGAAATGTGTTATTTTGAAATTGAGTCAAAATCATTTATGATTTACAATGATTGAATTTTAGATCAGGAGGAAGAATTTGGCATCCAATTCCTTTCAGATTCTTCATATTTGGGTAAGGAAATTGAAATCCAAAGAAATGAATTTAAAAGCTTTAAAATGCGATGGAGATTCTCCATTTCCTGAGTGATGAGTTCTTTTTTACCACGAAGAAATGACTTGCATGGAGGATGGAAGTTGGACCAGCAGTTTACAGATATTCATTGTGATTAACAGTATGTTAGGTAGTCACTTTGGATTTCAAGGTTCAAAGGTAAATAGGATGGATGTTTTATGGGGCTTATGGTGAGTCTAGGGTGGAAAGAAAGACAGAATGCATGGAAACAAATTAATAAAATAATTTCAGACAAAAAAAGACATTTTTATAAATGGCGAGTGACATACAATTCAGGAGAAAATTAAGGAGTTATAAGGATTTATCCAAAGAGATCATTTTGAACTCCAGACAAAAGAAAGGGTGGCTTGGATTAGAGTTTTATGCTGGACATAGAAAAATATGGATTCAGGTTAGATTTCTCATGGAGTAGGAGATGAATAATTCATGGATGGATGAGATTTTTGGAGACAGGCATCAAAAACAATATCTGTACAAAAGTAGAAGCAAAGCTAGGAGGAAGAGGGAGCCTAATGGAGGGGGAGAGAGGTGAAATATATTCACAGTGCATTGGATATTATATGAAAACACCATTATGTAACCCAATACCAAGTTTGATAATGCAACAATAATGAAAATCATCTTAGATAAACATGTGTATTTGCATGCATATTTTAAAAACAACTTTCAAAATTAATTTAAAAAATTAAATTATCAAATAGAATGTACATTTATTTCAATAAAGAAGGCACAGAGAAAAGTAAGAATTTTTATCAGTAATAGAGAAAGAAAATCCAGAATTCCATTTTGACCATAAAAAATTGTGGTAGCAATGTGGATGGGGGAAATTTTCCAGTAAAGTGGCAAGTTACAAAATCAATTTATAAAAACCAGTAACCTGTCTATATCCCAATAACAAGCAATCAGGGAATGCAGTTAAGGAAACCAACCTATTCACAATATCCTCAAAAACATATATGAATAAACCTAAATAAAGATATTAAATATCTCTACAGTGAAATTTTCAAATCTTTAAAGAAAGAGATAGAGGAAGACACTATGAGATGAAAAGACCATGCTCATAGATTGATAGAATCAATATTGTGAAAATGACCATCTTACCAAAAGCAATCTATAGTTTCAGTGCAATGCCAATCAAAATCCAGATGATATTCTTCACAGGGCAAAAATAAGTGATCCTAAAAGTTTTGTGGAATCACGAAAGGCCCCAGATATTCAAAGCAATCTTGGGCAAAAAGAACAACATTAGGGGAATCACCATACCAGATCTCAGATTATATTACAGAGCTACATTCATCAAAGCAGCATGGTACTGGCACAAAAATAGACACATGGATCAATGGAAAATAGCAGAAGACCAAAAATGGGTACACGCAATTTCAGCCAACTGATATTCGGCAGAGATACCAAGAAGACACAATGGAGGAAAGACAGAAATCTTCAACAAATGATGCTGGCCAAACTGGATTTCCACCTGTAGAAGAAAGTGGACCCTTATCTTTCGCCCTGTGCAAAAGTCAACTCCAAATGGATCAAAGAGCTCAATATAAAGCCTGAAACTGTAAAACTTCTAGAAGAAATATAGCCAATATCCTCCAAGATATAGGTGTAGGATAAGACTTTCTAAATCAGACACCAACTGCTCAGGCATTAAGGTCAGTAATCAATAAGTGGGACCTTACTAAGCTAGAGCATTTCTACATTTACATCAGTGTTTGTTGCTGCTTTCCTCGCAACAGATAAGAAACGGAAACAACTTAAATGTGTTAGAGGCGGGCACTCTGCTGACTCATCCTGACCTCTGTTATTTTCTATTTCTGACTCCCCTGTTTCCCTGAAGCTCTGTTTTTGATGTGAGTTGAATCATTATTCTTACTGTTCTCACTAAAGGTAAAGGGTGTTTTTCTGAGTCTTGATGTCTGTGTTCTTCATGTTAAATTAACAAACGGTGTTCTAATCAGTAGATCCCAGAAGCTGGTCAGAGCTGGCCGACCATGACCTGTGAAACTGACCAGCCCCAACACTAACCGACCCCTATGTCATGGAATCTTTGAGAGACTTTTTGCCTTAAGTTAATGCTGAATTGCTAACTGTATATTTCTGCTTTTGTTCCAAGATTGCTTGCCTGCTTGCTTGCAGGGAGTCATGAAAGACTTTTAAAAAGACTCTGACACTTCTGCTCAGGGCCGATTTCCTCTCTTACTCCTGTGGAGAGTAAATAGGCCCCATTGCAATCATAGTAAAGTCCTTGCTTTGCTACACGTCCGGCTCTGAGCCTAATTGGATCCTGACTCCAAGACCATAACAAATGTCCCTCAGCTGATGAATAGATAACGAAAATGTTGTATATTTACACATTGGAGCTCTACTCAGAAGAAAAGCTGAATGACATTTGCAGGTAAACGGATGGAAATAGAGTGTGCTCCAATGATGAAGTGACACAAACACAGAAAAGAAAGCAATGTGTGTTCTCTCTCATTTGCGAATTGTAACACCAATACCTTATATGTGAGGATAGATCCTGATGTAACATCAGGACTCACGAAAACGGAAAGGACACATGGAGATAAGGGAAAGAAAGAACTTGAAAAGTGGGGATAGGAGGGGAAAATGGAGTGTTAGGCTGGGAGAGTGGAAGGAGGGGCATGGAGGGGACGCTTGGAAAGAGGGAACTCAGGAGAGGGGGGTTGCTGGGAGGCAGGTATTATTAAGGGAGGGTGGGGATATCAAGGGCACTTGACCTGGGGCGATAGGAGGGAGGTCAGCTGGGAGAAAGAGAGAGCAGAGATGAATGAGTCTTGGGGGCCTAGAGATGTCAGAGGGAAATGTGGTGCCTTTGAAACCCCCTGAGAAAAGTATATACACTGTACAACAGTGCATATGTGTGTGTACATGGGCGTTGTATAGCAAAGAACACAGTGTCAGATAGGAGAGTGCTCTAGGTGACTGGCTGGTGAGAGTGGTCCAAGAGACAGACACTCAAAGTATCACAGGCTGTCAGAGCTCTTGGTTATGTTTCAGAACTGGAAGATAAGATCCTACTGTTGAAGACAGGACACACTTTGGATAAAGGACTTGGAGCAATGGCACAGGAACTGACCTGGAAAATTTCTACCTGAAGTTTAGCTCTCATAGTGTTAGGTGATAATATGCAAAGTGCTAAGGGAGAAAATCAGTCAGTTGTCTAACCCCAGCCCTAAAGTCTAATAACCTTAACAACTGCCACAGCAACCTACCTCTATTGGTACAGTAGTGAAACTGTTATCTTGGGAGGAGGAGGTGATCAACAGCTGTCTAATTGGACTTAAAGCCCTCTCAATGAGAATGAACTCATGGGTGGTACTGTAAACACAGCCAAATACACATGGCTGGAGGGGTCACGGATTTTGAATTGTTGACTTTTAAGCTAGTTAAGCTGCAGTCATTTTTAGGGGCTCCGCTGCCACATCTTAGACAGATGCGAGTTTATTCATATTGGCTCCTCATGTGTGACTGTTTTTAGTGCTTGAAAACTTCCTTATTTTTTTATTTTCTGGTACAACAAATGGCCCAGATTCACTTCTGTTGCATTTCATATAACAATCAAGATTCATTGCTTCGCTAGGGATTTGTCTATTTTCCCAGTATTTTTGTATATAAATATCATAATAATATCATATAAGCCTGAAATCTCTTTCTCTTCCAATTCATGAACATTTACCATTCTCACAGTTTAAGTTTTTTTTTAAATACCTTTTCAAAAAATCAGTTAAAATTATTAAATTTGGACTTTTGATTCCTTTGTGTAATGTTTTCACCCTACAATTTGAAAAGCATCATTGGCCACATTATTTCATGATTAATCATTCCCTTGTCTTTTAAAAATATTTAATAAATTTATTTGTTTATTGCTTGTGTATGTGTGTGTGTGTGTGTGTGTGACAACACATTCGTGTGGAAGTGAGAGAAAAGTTGTGGGAGAAAATGGGAGTTCCTTCTCTGCTTCCACAATGTGGGTCCTCAGGATTGGACTCAACTCATTAGGTTTGGAGGCAAGACTTTAACCTGCTGAGCCATCTCACTGGCCTATCCCCTTGAAACTTTCTCATTGTGTTAACATTATTTATCTCTTTAGTTACATTATGTAATGTATATTTCTTTCCCCTATGATGGGGCATAATTCCCTTTTATTTAAAGTCACTTCTTGTGATTACTATTGAAATATCAGGACTTGGATATAAAAATCTCATTTCTTTGCTTATTAATAATTTTACCTCTGTCCTCTCCTGTGTCTTTTTACGTGGTAGTTTTAGGCCCACCTCCAATTTTTCAAGGAAAAATGAAAATATTCAATAACTATAGCTAAAAGTAATCAACTTTACAAAATATTAAGGGGGATGCAAAAATTAAAACCAACACTTAATGGTGATAAAAATTCAGCAAGACTGACTCTTCCATCAGGTGTGTGCAAGATTTAAGACCCTGTAATAGTTTTAAGAAATGTAATTTCCAAAAATCAGAGCATGGTTATATCCACTAAATTTGTTTTCCTAATTCTAATTTTAATTTTTTTGTGTGTATATGTGCATTGCCTGCATGTATGTAAGTACACCCATGTCATGCATTGCCCACAGAGGTCAAAAGAAGGCATTGGATCCCTTGGACCTGTAGTTCCAAACAGTTGTTAGCAATCATATGGGTACTGGGAACTGAACCCAGAGTCTCTGCATGAACAGTCACTGTTCTTAAACTGCAGAGTCATTTCTCTAGTCCCTGGTTTCCTATTTTTTGAAAATAAATACTTAATAAATTATGTAGATTAATAATAGAAATTACCTATAATATCAAAATATTGGGAAATTCTTGCAATTCCTAATAAAAGGAAATTGAGATATTATATACCTAGAATGGGACACTATATAGTTATTAAATTTCATGCTCCTAAAAACTCTTGGGAAAATCTTCATTGTTGATAAATGAAAAATTATACAATAGGAGCTATTCATATTTTAAAATATGTACTGTATAGGTCTAGACACTGAAAATATTACCTTTCCTCATGGTTCTTATTTATCATAAGTCAATTTTTTATATGTACTATATTTATTTTAACATTTTATTATTTTTCTTTTATATATATATATATATATATATATATATGTTGCCTTATACAATTCAAAGCTAAGTTCTAATTATACAAGGTACTTCACCAAAATGGGAAGTCTCTGTGTGGGCAAATGGTGCATAAAATTTACTGCTTAATAAGATCATGATGCTGACTTACCAATCCCGACAAAGTCAGATTTAAATGTCCCACAAAATAGGTCAACTAACATCTTCCTTAGCAGTTATGAATTGTTGCTGATTCCTCTCAGGAGTCGGCTCCCTCTGACAGTTCATGCACTGTTTCTGTACACATTGCTTATTAACACATGCATCAATTCTGGTCTGGTAAACACTTTTATTCTTGTAGCTCTGGCTTGTCATTTCTAGAAGGACAGCTAAGGAGTGTCCTTTTACATTACTGCCTGCAGAATATTCCTTCTTCATCATATTTAATTGCATTCTCCTAATTTAAGCACACATTTTTATATAGTACTGCCAGAAACTATTCATTTCAGCTCTGAAGAATCTCAGATTTCTTTTCTTTTTTTTCCATGAAAATTTATGGACACAACTTATTTTCACTATCTTTCAATACCACTCTTGTTCTAAGCACTGTGATTGTACATCTCTACACAGACACTCCTTGTCATACTTTAGCTTCAATCTCATAACCTGGTTTGGATTTTTGCTCCAATGTGATTATTTCTCAGTCAATTTCCATCTATGCCCCACAAGCCCTTCTATAGCCTCACAGTGAGGGTCTGATTTTCAACCCCATCTTCTCTTATGTTTGGATCCAAAGAAGTCTTTCATTAGGACTTGATTAACTTTTCTTTTTTCCCCTTCAAATCTCTCATAATGGTCCGTCATAAATGTGATTTTCCCCCCATACATTTTGCTTCCTTGATGATCTTTCACGCTGACAAATTCTAAACATAAGTAAAATAAAACCATTACCCCACCTTAAACTTGCCTCTGGGTTCCAGTCTCTGAGTGAGGTTGGAAATCATCTTTATAAATCTCAATTTATAATTTACAGCTATTAAAGTCATATTTCACGTAAGTAACATGATGAACTTCCCTTGCCAATTTGTTTTTGCACTATCTCAAGTAATTCACTAAGACTGTTTTCCAACTTTGAATACTACCTTGTCTCCCCAGTCTTAGGTGATTTCCTTGCTTTCTGTTTCACTGAAGGTAAAAGCCAGATGAAAAAAATGTGGAAATCTCCACCCTCACATTTGGATAATCTTCTCTATTGTCTCATCTGTTCATGGATGTTTACAAAAAAGGCCAGCTGACCCACTGGTGCACTGAATCCTGTCTACACCTCAACAGAATGGAATTACCCTGATTTTTCTGCATCATTTCTTTCTCCTAATGCTATACAAGTCTTTGTATCATATTAATCTGGATTTACATTTGGTATCTGAATAAAAGAACCCCTCTTTGAATCTACATTCTGCTTGAGCTATCACTCCATATTTCTTGTGACCTCCTTATTAACATTGCTGATAAAAAAAAATATCTCTGGATCACACCAGCCCTTAACTTCTCCCTCTATTCATCACTCAACAGTGGTGTTACTTGATTAATTTTACTGTCAGAGTGTACATCGAGACCATCCACCATTTTCCATCTCCATTAACACTACCCTGGGTGAAATCACTATCTTTTGATCAGACTGTTGTTAACCTATTTGGTTTCTCTGCATGTATTCATGCTTTTTAAAAATATGAGTTAGTGATATTTTAAAAATGAGAGTGAAAATATTTTCTTTCCTACTCTCAATAGCTTCCCACTGCATTGTAAACCGTAAATGTCATCCTTTACTGTGGCCAGTAAGACTCTGATTATTTTCCCTTGTCACCCTGAGGCTTTCCCCCTGCTTTCAGCCACACTGCACTCTGTTATACTAAGCCCTGACCCACTGTAGGATCTTGGCATACTTTCGTGCATTGTGTTATCACTGGATCCTCTTTATTTCTCAAAGCTCAAAAAGGCTTGTCCTAATTCCTTCAAAATAGATATGTTTTTACAGCCTCCCATGTTTTTCTTTAGAGCACATTTTTCAGTTTATAAATACATATTCACTTTTTTATTAGACATGCTTTCTGTATTATACTATTAATTCCATGAAATCAGATACTTGGGATCCATTCATTACTGTCCCTATAGTTAGCATACATGCTGCCTGCATAGTGTTAAATACTCTATGCCAATAAAACGAAAAATAAAATATTTCTCTGTGCTCTCTGCCATTTCTCTGATTCTATCCTCTTGATCAATTCCAGTCAGGCACCTTCTCCCATCCAGCTACAGAAATAACTTACCAGAATCACTGACTCCACAGTGGTATTGACACTGCTCAGAAACTGGTGGTTTATTCTCTCCTTCTCTGTACTCTAACTTGACTCCTGAGATATCACTCTAAATAGAATCTTGGAAGTCACTACTATTTACATGGTATTAATTATTCCTAATTTCACCTTCTGGATTTGGACTGTATTGTGGCATAGTCCTTTCGTTAGATGGCTTCTTTTATTTATCTGCAGTAATCTCTCATTCCTTTAATGCACTGTAAGTAATAAAATCATATCTCAAACATGTACTTCTTTCCAGCAGTTTAAAAAAGTACCTTCAATGACATATTTAGCCTCTTTATATGATAACTAATACAAACATTAATCAGTGAGAACCAAACACTGGTTTTGCTGCTAAAATGTTTCACCTCAGAAAAGGCAACATTCTTTCTGCCAGGGTCTCTGATTAAGAATTGTGAAGTTTTTCTAACTTTTCCTCTTTTTCTCACATTACAAGTTCAAAATATCAACCAGTCCTTCTTCCAATTACACTAATAATATTGTGAGTTCTCAGTCCACTCTATCCTGGTCTAAATCATTACAGTCTTCTTATCTTTCTAGTTTAATTCCTTCCTTCCTTCCTTCCTTCCTTCCTTCCTTCCTTCCTTCCTTCCTTCCTTCCTTCCTTATTTTTTCGTCTTTTTGAGCCAAGGTCTTCCTTTAGCCCCAGTTACTCACTATGTAGACCAGGCTGCTCTTGAACTCACAGAGACCTGCCTGCCTCTGTCTCCTGAGTGCTGGGATCAAAGGCATGTACAACCAGGACACCAAGTCTAGTTTTCACTTTTAATGAAGTCTGCAGGTTGTATCTGCGGTCAGAGTGAATTGTAACACTTCTTGCTCACTCTTCTTCATCTACCTGGATCTCTTTCCTTTTCCTTGGACAGGTGAAATGAACTCCCATCACGCAGCATTTGCAAAGTTTCTAGATCATTTTCAAAGTCCTATATGGTTTATTCTTTTAGTATTATAATTTTCTCATCATTAATTTTCTCTTTGAGAGCCAAGCCGAGACTACTCTGTTCTTTGTATACACATCAATATTTATAGTATTTTTCTGTATGTTATTTAAAAGTTTTTACTTTATTTCCAACCATAATACTGGTTCCTTGAGGTAAGGAAGTTTTCTTTATGCACTGCTATGTTTTTAGTCCATAGAAAATTTCCTGGCATTTAGTAGATCTTCTATAAATCTGTGTTGAAGGACCTTGGATGCAAAAGCAATATTTTTTCCAAGTTTGCTGTATCTTAAAATTAGGTGTTTCTATTACCTATAAATTTAAATAAAGTACTTCTTTGATGATCTCCAAGTTCCATATTGATAGCAAATACTCTAAAGTGATTTTATGGCCTTCAAGAATCAAGAAAATGCAGGTTTGGTCATGGAGACTCCATTAGGCTGCATTTTGTTACATTATTTAGCAACTGATACTATTATCGATTTGCCTCGTCCATCCCCCATCTCCCATTTGGTTTTTGACACAGGGTCTTGATATAGCCCCAGATGGTCTGGAATTTGCTATATAGATCAGGCTGATCTTGTCCTCACAAAGATTCGTCTGCCTCTGCCTCATGAGTTCTGGGATTAAAGATGTATACTCCTAAGTCTGGCTTCTTCTCTTTTATTAAATATTATTTTTATTGATTCTTTGTGAATGTCATGCCATTTATTTTTATCATATTCAGACTCCCTCCATCTCCTCTCTACCACTTTCTGAATTCATGTCTTCTATTATTGTTATTATTAATTATTATTATTATTATTATTATATTTTAAAGGCCAATATAATCTAATCTGTGTTCCCTGAATGCTCTTGGTATGGGTCAATTTACCAGGGTTAACACCCTTAAAGAAGACTGACTGTCTCTCTCCCTGCAGCCAGGTTTTCCTCAGCTAGGTCTGACGTTTCGTGATCATCTTTCCCATCCACACTGTCTTATTCTTTGGCCTTTGCTTGTACCCATTGTGCATACTGTCACCAGAACTGTGGGCTCATATGAGTAATTGCCCACTTGTGGTTAGAAAACACAGTTTCCTTGTATTCATCCACCACTTTCGACTCTTACAATCTTTCTTCCCCCTCTTCCACAAAAATCCCCAAGCCTTAGGACAATAAGTTGTGTTACAGATGTCCACTTAAGGCAGAGAACTCCATAGTGTCTCAATATCTGCAGGTTGGCCAGTTGTGGGTCTTTGTATTAATCTCCATCTATTGCAAGAAGTTTCTCTGGTGAGATTTGAGAGATACATTAATCTATGGGTATAAAAATAAGTCATTAGGAGTTGCTTTAATAGTATGTCTCTTTAACAGAATCATAGTAGTAGGTTCTCCCATATGACTTGTGACTTGCTTAGCCATAGTACCTGGCATGGGCTCCCTCTTGTGAAGTGGGTATTAAATTTAATTAGAAAATTTTATGGTTGCAATAGTTGCTCTATAGTGCTAGGTGAGGTGTTATTGTAGCTTCCAGAGTTCACAGCTGGGTAAGGCTGATGATCAGTTTTCTCTCTTGGTAGAATACATAACACTTTAATGTGCTATGAAAACTGGTCAGTTGAGAAAGAACTTTGAAGTCAGTGCCAGCTTGACTTCTCCATGTTTGTTCCCTGATTCACATATGTAGTATCTTCAGGTCTAGGCTCTTATCATGACCTGGAGGGCAACTCTCATGGTTGGCTTCCCTGCACACCTGGGAAGAGGGCGACTCAATTGGGAAATTTCCTCCATTGGACTGGGCTATAGTTATGTCTGTGAGGCACTGCCTTGATTATTGAGTGAAATGGGAGGCCTCAGCCTACTGTAGTTTGTTCTAACCCTGAGCAGGTGGTTTTTGTTTTTTGCCTGGAGTTCTTGCTGTGGCTACCCTCCATGATGAACTGTCTTCAGGACATGTAATCCAAATAAACCCTTTCCTCCCGAAGCTCCTTTATGCTCAGTGCTTTATCAGAGCAGCAGAAATCTAAATAGGGCAGAAATGTGTGCCAGGAACATAAAGCATTGCTGTGACAGACCTGACCATGTTGTTTTGGGAGGACTGTGGAAACCTTGGGAGTTTAGGGCTAAAAAGTACTTAGAGCTTAATGGACTGTTCTGTGGGAATCTGGAAGATAAGGTTAAGAGAAATGGAGATGGCAGAGGCTTGGCTTATGAAGGCTCAGATGCAAGCAAAGACTATCAAGACTGTTCATATGATACATTTTAAATTAATTTTCAAAAGTACAAACTTTTGTAATTTACTGGGACAGTTAATGCTAATCTGCTGAGGATGAAAGAAAACCATCTGTAATTAACAAGAGATCAGCATCATTGAGGTGAAATCTGTGTCATTAGGACAACAGGAAAGATTTCCTCAGGGGAAGGACACAGAATCTGCGGTCCAAGGAGCCAAGGCTGCATATCAAGCTGGCAGTTGTATTTGGCAATGTTCAAGAGTCTTCCGTGTGGTACTGGTTTTGATGGCATGATAGTAGCAGAATTGAAAGGGCCATAGAAAGGATCTGAGGCTTCACACTACTGAAGCCCGGTGAGGCTGTGGGTGAAGGTGCAGCCTCAATGCAGAGACACTAGCATACTGGAACTGCCAGGATCCTGGAATAACTGTCAAGGACATCAACACATGTGGAGTGGTGGTCATCTGAGTCTAGGGTGCAGCTGTGTGTGCTGCAGATAGCAGAGCCAGAGCAGCGGAGCTGGCCACTCCCTTTGGAGAACAGAAAATCTCAAGTGAATCCTAGATGTTATATTTGAGCTATATTACTTACCTTTTTGTTTTTTTAAACAAGAGCACACGGTTAAAAATCTTTGGACTTTTAGTAAGACATAGAACATTTAAAGCACTGAATGTTTTAAAGGCTGTGAGACTTTTATCCTTGTGTTGTGTTTTATATTTTGATATTAATGTGAGATCTTAGGGACAAAGTGTGGAAAGTTTCAAGTATATAGTGATGTATTTATGCCTCAAGGTTGACAAGAAAAGGGATGTCATGGTTGACTTAAGTTGTCAGTTTGGTACACCTGGAACCAAACTGGAGAGTTTCATCAGTTGGATCAGCTCGTGGGCATATATGAGAGACATTTTCTTGATTTTAACGTGTGAGGTCTTAGTCCACTGTAAGTGGTGCCAGCCTTGGGCAGGTTGTCCTGGGTTTCATAAGAAAATAGGATGATGTTGGTAGATAATGAATTATAGACATTTTAGGGAAGATGCAACCATAAAATTACCACAGTATGGTAGCCTAAAAAGATCTGCATCATGACAAAACTAGTTGATATGCTAATGTGGTTGGGAGAAATTACATGGGTCCCACTACTAGGTTAAGAACTATAGATAATCAGTGGATACTGAGGGATCTAGAATCAGTTTTCTACTGGGAGGAGATTCTTGACAGGTTATCTAACCCCAAGTGATCATCCATAAACACATGTATACTTGAGCACCACTAACAGGAATCAGTGTATTATACATATGTATATTTATAAATGTGATATATGTATATGTAACAATAATAATCCAAGAAGCAGAAAATAAATTGAAAAGGGTGCAGAAGACATGGGAGATGGAGGACTGGGGACTAAGAAGAGTGGAAATGATGCAAATACAATACTCACATGTGAAAATACCCACGAAATATAAATTACATACATAAAGAAGGAAGGAAAGCAGGATTTTCAGATCTGAAATGTAGTTCAGAATATAATGACTACATCACTGCATTTTCCATACTTATGTTTTGCTTTTCTGCTTGCTCTATTTGGGATTAAAAAAAAACTTAAACTCTATACAAACTAATATCTTAGCAATGTAATTAATAATACATTGCAGTTTTACCTTTAATTATAATGAGATTCAAATGAGGCATCAAAATTGTTATTAAAGTCAAATGGTGAGGAAATTTATTTATTCCTTTTTAGTGTATATTTCTGTTTCTATACGTGGGTTTGTTTAGAAAGTATTGTAGACACACTTAAAATTGCATCCAGTACTCAAAATGGTTATGATGTTTAATTAGTTTTTATTAATGTGGGCTAATTCTACTTAGTGGCAGATAATGAGAAGCCATATTTGGGGAAAAGAAAATTAGTTAATGTCACAAAGCCATCTTGTTTGCAGAAGTAAACTAATCATTCCTCTGAATAACTCCATTGATCACCCTTCAGATACTTGTTTGGAATTCTTGGCTATGTTATCACTATACCCATCAATATAATTATGTGCTATCTTCATATTTTTAAATTGTCATCAATTAGTCAACTTAAAACTTATGAAATAATTATTAGAATGTCCTGGGAACTCCATTGCTATAGTTCTATGCTGGAGTAAAATCAGTGACAATGGGGACACAACTGTAATTCCAGGTATTCTATTATGCTTCACCATTCCTATAAATTATAACTTAAATATCTCTCTCTTTGTTACTGCAGCCCCATCACTGATTACATGTCAACTCAAAATATATTCTCGATGATTTAAAACTAGCTTTCTCATAACTGCTAGTCTTTTGTGATGTACAGGTGCTTTAAAATCTTCACATTGCAAACAAGTCACAAATATGTTACCAAGCAATGAGGATGCATTAATTTTTTACCAAGCTCTCTTGTTGTTACTCTTTAAAATTAATAGTCTTATCAATCTTTTTCATTTAAATTTATGAATCTAAATTTATTTTAACGTACTAAATCTTATACCTGAATTCCTCCAGAATAACTTGCGGCGGTTCTATTTGGTTGAATGTTCGCTTTGTAGAATGTGATTACATTATTCATTTGAACCCATTTGTATTAAGCTACAGATCCATGAAGTAATTCTTAGCTAGGTAGATATCACTTTTAAAGATAATGGATTTGGAAGTTCTTTACATAGTAAATCCCATTTTAAAAGCATTTACTGAATTTTATTTTAATTTATTATTTATAAATTTTTTAAGCTTCATGACTTCATATAATGCATTAATATTGATTCAGCTTTGAATGGCATTTGTAAAATGAACTTGCATTTCTTCACATTTACTACATACTATTTTCCCCATTCATATAATATATGATTTGTGGTATTCCATGGTATTGCTAAGTACACTCTTACTAATTTAATTATAAATTATAAATTAAACATTTATAATCACAGATATTCATATTAGAAAACTTCCCATAACTGTAGAGAGAACAAGTCATATCAGAAGCACATAACTCCACAAGTGATCCTTAGCATTAGATGAAGCCTGTCAACTCACAGAAAGATTGTAGCAAAATACTCATTTTTCTCTAACAAAATACATGTCATGCATATGAGTGTGAACTCCTCATAACTATTTGACCAAAATATTTGAATCAGCAATGCTATTATTTCCCTGGATAGTTGCAAAGATGAATAGTTTCTTAAATTTTCTTCTGAGATACCATTATGTAGATAATCTTTGATACATACAGCTTACTACAAAGGAATACATGTTTCTTTGAGTTTCCTCTTGTAGATATGAACTGATTCCAAAGTTGAAATCATTGAACATAACAATGTTGTAAAAGAAACAATTTATTAAATGGACAATAGAGTACTTGAAAAATTTTGTAATACAATGGGACAAATTCTTCAAAATATAATACAAGCACTAACACATTTTCTATTCATTAGAAATTTAGATGACAGCACATCGTGAGAGAAATTTTAACATAAGACATATAGCAGACAGGATAAGTACTCCATCCATATCCTCCCAAACTTACCATTTTCACACTCCTCCTATACATTTGCATCTCCCAAATCCAACTTCTGCATCTCTTTGTCAATAGACTTCTTGAAGACTGTAAAGATCATTTTCCTATATGTACAAGGACCTGTCTTCAGGCAACCCACAATGTCTTGAAATTTCTATTTCCCAAGTTGGCCATTAACCAGTGACTGACTGATGCATGACTAGTTTATGTTCCATCCTTTCTTTCACTGCACTAAAGCTGTCTTTTAAGTTACTATTCAAAACTGGGACAAAGTCTCTATCCTTCATCCTATGAAGTCATACCTTGTTCTGATATGCTATTGAGTTTGTTTTGGGAATTCAGAACTTTAAAAAAAGGTTTATAAAATGTTTCAAAATTATGGGGCTGGAGAGATAACTCAGTAGTTAAGAGTACTAGGTGTTATTGCAGAAGACTTAACTTTGAATCCCAGTACCCACATAGCTGCTAACAATTGTCTATAACTCCAGTTCCGGGAGATTTAAATCCCTATTTAAGCATCCACTGGGCAATTCACAACAAAAATGCACTTACATGCAAACAGGCATAGCATTGATACAAATAAAATAAAAATAAAAATGTTTCAAGATGAACTTTAATTAATCATTTATTGATTTGTGTGAGTTCACTCTTTTGTGCACTTATGAGCCACTGTGCACATTCAGAGATCAGCAGACAACTTGGGGGAGTTAGCTTTCTCTTTCTTTCATATGAATCTTGGGTTAGAACTGCATTTATCAGGCTTGGTGGCAAGTGTCTCAACCTTAATCCACTGAATCATCTTCTTGGCCCTTAAAATAATTTTGTTTCGATTTGTTTTTTTAAGATGTACATGTACCAGAATTACCTCAGACAAATGCTGACAGAAGAAATCAAAGACTAAGAAAAGTGGGCATTTTAGAAAAGAACTACTGCATAAAATCTATGATGCTGTCATTGACTGAGCAGTACCATATGGAGTCATTTCCTAATGACCCTGTTCTACAAAGAGCCCTTTCTCTCTCTGAACCTGCTAGTCACTGACTTCATCTTCCTTCCAGACCAGTTCAAAGCAACCCAGATCTTGAGTCTGGTTCAGGCCAAACTCTAGGTAAAGCAGTTTCTGCTTTGAAGATCTCCTGCACAAAAGTTTGCCCAAGACTTAGGCTGCACATGCAAATATTTTAATATTTGGGAGTAGGCATAAGACATTTATATTGTCCACCATCTGCGTGCAGTACATTTTTATGAAATGCATGAATGGGACTCTCAATAGCTGGAGGTGCTCAGTAGTGGTGCTGATGAAAGGCCCACCACTGATCCAGCCTGGCCCTTGCAGTGATTTTCCA
This sequence comes from Eospalax fontanierii, assembly GCA_035773235.1. Classification (NCBI taxonomy): domain Eukaryota; kingdom Metazoa; phylum Chordata; class Mammalia; order Rodentia; family Spalacidae; genus Eospalax; species Eospalax fontanierii. The sequence continues at coordinate 49,766,382 of CM069530.1, read as the reverse complement.
ATGTATCCCTTTAATCAGATTAACATCCCTATAGACAAGCTTCCCAATGTTCCATTTTCTGCCTTGTGTCACCCCTTCGCTTCTTATGGAACTGTTCTACAATCTTTCATTTTATATTTAATTATATGGAATTAATAAAAAAATTCCAGCTAAACCAAAAAGTGAACAACAAATAAACAAAAAACCCAATAATCTCAACAGCAGCAACAACAACCAAAATGCTGAAGAAAGAGGGACTCAGAGGAAATTTTCTTGATTAAAGAGAGAGAGCCAATGTGGTGATTCGTCGCACAAATGTGCTTCCAGTCATCTGAAGACTTGAGTTCAATCCTAGGGAACCCATACGGTAGAAGGAAGCAAGTCCTTTGACCTCTGTTGAATAGATAAGCAGTTTTCTCTCTCTGCTGCGAGGGATAGGTTTCCAAATGTGATTGACAGCCAACTAACCAATGACTTAAGGGGGGTCTAGCAGATATGCCTGAAAGCATGGGAAAGAGAGAGGTGGGCGTGGTGCCAGAGTTCCATGCTTGTGGGCATGTTCCAGAGGTCCAGGGGAACTTATGATCTAAGTGCAGTCTCTGCCATACAACATCTCCTTCTCTCTCTCCCTGGGGATGAATCGTTTGTAAGTAACCTGGAATAAATTAATGTTTCTAAAGGAACATTCTCTGTTTGCTCAGTTGGTTCAAACCTGGTGGGGGGACTGAATGCCAGGCCTCACCATGAGAGAATTCATGATACAGTTGGCATAGCCAAACAGAACCAACTGACTAAAGGAGAATACTCCCGGGAAAAGGGTTTATGGAGCTGCTGCTAATACGGGGACCAACCAAGAGAAAGGTATGGGCAGAAGAAATTTTGATATGGTGGATTATCCCATAGGACTGGTGTGTGTGGTGGCCATTGCAAGGATAGTGTGGTTTATACTGAAATATGTAACTAAGGTGAACTTGAATAGGCAAATGAGATTGGTGGAGAAAATACTGGGATGACAGTCTAAGGCTAAGGTTATAGGCCAGAGAGAGATTCAGAGTGTGAGAGACGAGCATGTAAAGTATGTCTGTAGAAGATAGAACAACCTAAAAGATGTGTAAGGGAGGCAAAACAGAAAAGGAGGTCTGCTTGGGTTACTCGTAGGCAAATGTAGTGAGACTTGTGTTTAGCCCAAGTTCCTAAAGAAAGGATTGATAAAAATGCCAAATTCTGTGCTAATGCACCTTTGGGAGGCTTTGAGCCCTGAGAAATGGTTCACAAAAGGTACACAGAGGATGAAGATTATTCCAGAGGTGGATACTAACCACCCCCAGACTAAACATGGTACATTTTTTTCCTGTGACTGGGTATTCAAGGGGTGGAGACAGTTTGCCTGGCCAGGACATCTCCCAACAGCCAGGTGTGGTCAAGGGAGAGACCACAGGTGTGGCTAGGGTCAGGAATCAGATTCAAGGTCTTCCCAGCCTTAGTAAACAACAGGGGCAAGAGAAGCCTTATTCCTCCTTGGCCCTATGTAGGACCAAGAAGTTTGGGCCAGCACCAGTGAGGTTGGCAAGGATAAAGGGATGCATGGAAGCTCCATAGGGGAAATCCAGGACACTAAATGGATTACATGTCATTATACCCAACGTGGATCTGTTGAAAAAACAGGTGATGCAAATGAAAAGGAATTTTTCTTGCTATGTTAGACCTTGTATGTGTATGTAATGTTAACTTCTGACTGTTTTACAGATATGAAACCCAGTTGAGCGATGTCAAGTACACCTGTAGGAATAAGAAAGGAATGTAACTCATACAGGGTACAAGGGTGACATATAGCTGTTAAATTCAGGGTGTTCTATGGGCCTAGGCCTTTAGATGCCAAAGAGTAAAAAAAGTGTACTTTATATGATCGTTAACTAGAAATTCCGGTACTAGGTGTGGGTTGCTCCCCCTGTGAGCTGTTGGCCAAGGGAGCCTTGGAAGTCCCCTTCTATGAAAACAAAAGGCAATTGCCACATTATAACGCTGGTTGCACACTGGAAGTGGATGGTAAGGCCCTATTACTGAAGATGTGACGTGATTAAAGCATGGAAAGTGAGATCTAGCTGGGACCAAGCTGAAAAATCCCCACAAATGGATGGCTGGCTTTCAGATGCTAGAGGGTGCTATGTAGGCAGCTATGGGAGAATGGTGCTGAAAAGCTCTGCTTAAGGACAGATTTTGCATCCTTCACTGTCAGATGTCTCCACGGGTGTAATAGAGGCTTATCTGGTATGTGCACCCTCAGCATATTTAAAATTGGATTCAGGGCCCACTCTTCAGGGAGCGTGCACACACGTCTGATACTAGGAAAAGAATGTCGACCCCCAATGATGGGGAGGAGAGTTATAAGCCTTCATAAATAAACTACAGTAACTATTTGCAAGATAAATATGATGTGCCCGATTCAGTATTGCCTAAGCACTTGTGTTTATACCCATGGGTTAGGTCATTCAGTATTTGTGTGGATGCTACTTTTGCTGTCATTGTTGTTGTTTTACAATTATTGTGTTTTTACAGTAGAAGGAGCATCACTGAAGCAAGATGATAATCCATGCCACAGTCGAAAGAACATCATCCTACACCTGTTATTCCCTCCCTAAACCCCTTGCTCTAGTGGCTCAGGGACTATAGTGGAAGAGGTTGGCGAAAAGTATGTAAGAGTCAGAGAGAAAAAGTGGTGGGATGTTTCATTGATAAGCAGTTTTCTCTCTTTGCTGTGAGGGATAGGCTTCCAAATGTGATTGACAACCAATTAACCAATGGCTTAAGGGGAGAGGTCTAGCGGAAACTCAGGGAAGCATGGGAAGGAGAGAGGAGGGCGTGGAGCCAGGGCTCCGTGCTTATGTGCATGTTCCAGAGGTCTGGGGTGACTTATGATCTAAATGCAGTCTCTGCCATACAACATCTCCTACTCTCTCTCCCTGGCGATGAATCCTTTGTAAGTAACCTGGAATAAATTAATTTCTCTAAAAGAGCATTCTCAGTCTGCTCAGTTGGTCCAAACCTGGGAGTGGCGTGGGGCTGAATGCTGGGCCTCACCATGAGAGAATTCATGATGCAACCTCTAACTGTGTGTTATAACATGGTCTCAGTGCCCCCTCAGGATACACATACACATAGACACAAATAAAGAATAGATATAGTACAAATTAGATAAATGAATGTATGTAAAAATCATAAGGGAGTTGCTGTCTTCTTAAGCTTCTTAAGATGGACAGTTTTTGAGACTTCATAGAAGTGGCATCTTTTAATATAAATAAACAACATAGGGTCCAGAATATCAGAGAATGAGGGTTGAACTACTTAAGAAAACTAATGTTAACAAAAATGTATAATGAGGAGCAAGGATGCAACAAAAATGAATTTATGACTTTCAAGTGTGTGTGATGATGTCTGTTACACTATTGTTTTCTAAGGATGGACAATATGTATTTTATATACATATAAAAGAAAGCTCAATACTGGGTGGAGGCTATGGTGGCCATCTCTAAGGATACTCATTCACCTGTTTTCACACAGGATATCTTTTGTTGAATTGGAAAGATTTGTTACCAGGAGGAAGGGTGGATCATTTTGAGAAAGATTCCTGCAAGGTCACAGAAATGATATGCAGACATGACTCTCCCAATCCTATGTTAGTGGTAATATGTGTCCATTTATATGAGTAGCTTGGACCAAGAGAGAGACTCAGATATCAGAACTGATGCGGGATATGATGTATGAGCAGAACTTTCAGTGAAGGAACTTCAAATGCAGTAATAGAATCCTTATTCGGGTGAGAGAGCAATTAAGTCTAAACACTAAACAGCCCCAGCTAATGTTCATTTTTCTCTGTGTGAGTGTGTAATTAAGAAGAAGATACTTAGCAGTTGGATGTAAGTATAAGTTCATTCTTTGATCAGTATAATTCATAAAAGCCATGGTAGTGAAGAAGGCATGAGGAAGATGAAGGAATTAAGTACAATTAAAGGCTATTGTCAGGTGCTGTTCTCAGAGAGTTCGAGGTTTTGATTGTTATTTTACAGGTACAAATCAGTGTCTTGATCAAACAGCTCGATTGTAGTGTAATAATAAATATATCATTGGCTGTAGAATGCCACCAACCCTTGCTAAGTTTCTGTATGCAAGCATAGCTTCTAGACTTTTTGACTACTGGAGAGATTTTCCCATTGCAAACCAAAGAAAATTCCAGGTTCTGTTCCCTGACAGAGCTGGTGGTACTTAGTTGAGGATTCTCTCTACAACTGACACTCAGTTTTGATACTTATTTAAATAGACAATATTAACTGAAGTAACTGGAGCCTTTCCTTGATATTCTACAACTCGCAGACAATATATGTTGATTTTGCTTAAATATATTTATAATAATGTTGTATATGTAACACTTGGATTGTAATATATTTAATATTGCAAAGATCTGATATTGTTAAGGAATTCTGAGTTGAAGGAACCCACACATCTTTGTGTTTTCATTTAAGGTATCTATATCTTAATCTGCTCCTCTTATAAGTAAGAGCTACATGTCTCAAAATCTCACAACTCCACAAATTTTACTTAATTGCCCAAAATAGAAATAGCTATATTACAAAATGAAGCTCATACTTTGCCTATCACATTTTATAGTTTTGTGAATAGAATTGTAAGAACAACTTTAGTTTCTGGTATGTTCTTTGGGATACTAATACTATTTTCTTTTGAGACAAGGGCTCACTGTAGCCCAAGCTGGCCTGGAACTCACTTCCTCTAACAGGGATCCACCTGCCTCTGACTCTTTGATATATTTATTAAGAAAGTAGCACTTTCTGTACTGATAAAAGTATATTATTCCTTTCACTTATATTTGAACTTTTTTTCCTCAAAAAATTCCAAATGATATAGAAATACAATCCATGAGTGGTTTCAAGTTTGTGATATCAGAAAGTCATGCATTTGTAGTTACTCCATATATGTGACTAAATTTAGGATCAGCTCCTCCTTTTATTTTTAGAAAATCTTTCATAAATAAAGTAGTTGCCTGAAATTCCATGTGAAAATTATTTTTACACTCTTTCTTTGGAACTGATTATATTGTTGAGATTAACAAAGTTTTAGTTATTATAATGTGAAATTGCAGATCTTAAATGCAGAAATTAAATGGGGCATCTTTCAAAGACTGACAGTTGAAATCCCAGAAAATTATATGTACACCTTCAAAGATCCATGGATGATTCTTTTAAAAATATAATTCAGTTCTGATTTTATAAATGTACAAAAGAGAATAACACTGGAACATTACTAGCATAATTAATTTTTCTTAATGAATTGAGTCCAGAATGTCTTTAAAGCTATCTTTTGTAGTAGAATTTAAAGGTATGCATAATTAATATTAACAGGGTAGATACTTGAGTTACCATGTACCATTTCAGATGAGAGACTGTGCTGCTGAGAAGGAAAATTTATGTCAACAATGTAGCAGGCAGCAGAAATTGCACTTGTCAGATTACGAATTAGTATTTTCTCAAAAGAGTACAAATAAAAGACAAAAAAAATTCAACCTTAAAATGAGAGAGCCGGGGAGAAATCACAAGTGCAGTAAGAGAGCTTCTCATTCAGTTGTGTGCTCCTCAGCCACCTTTATCTTCCTACTGAGTGATAGTTTCACTCAACAAAGCTTTTAGCACTTGATTTTTTGCCTCATCCTCTAGTCTCTGTTTACACATTTATCAAACAAAACTACTGCAATGCATGCTGGTCAAGTATACAGCCTCAGCCTTTAATATTGAGCTATTTTGAATGATCATAAAAGTCAAGTTTAATAAGGGATGCTGGGGTGGGAAAAATAATATTACGATTGAACAGAAATAGCAAGTGTTTGGTAACTGGAACAATTTATAACACATACACTCTATCTAAAAGAAATTATAAAAGGTAAATTAGTATATAAGCAGTTTATTCAATTGGAAAGGACCAAAGTTTGGAGAACAGGTTAACTGCATGTCCAGGATGCAAATTCAAGTAGCATTTCACAAGAGGGTAAGTGTCTGTATTAAAGGGAAACAAACTAGGATGGATAAAATGAGATGCTCAAACAGGTACAAATCAGAGTAGAATGGTTCCAATTAATTGAACTGATGCTCAACATCCTCCTCAAGCTAGAAACAAATTAACACCTTCAAAAATGGGAAAATTAGAGCAGTTAGAAGCTAAAATGAACAAACTGATAATAGGTGATTTGGGAAGATTTAGTTAAAACACAGGTAGTAAGTAACAATGTAACCGATTTAGCAGTCAATACAAACAGACACAGTTTGCAGGAAGAACTGTGTCAGGTCTATGCTGTCTCTAAAAGTACCACTACTCACATGTGCGTAGCTATATTCAATTTACACTAACATAGATTAAAATGCATTTGAAATCTTCATTGGACCTTGACTCATCCTCAGTGATCTGTTGTAGCTTTTGACTCTATTATTACCTCTCCTGGATATGCTCGTTTCCATCACTAAGAAAAATTAATTGGTACTATTTAGGGTGAAACCCATTGGTGATTCAAATTTAGATACTTTTCAGTGATTAAAAATAATTCATATTAGTAGTGAGTATAACAATTTTACCTAAAACAAATACAAATGAGACAGAATAAATAACAATACATTTCTATATTGAAACCACATTTTAAAAAGAGTATTTATTATTTTTTATGTTTATGAGTGTATGTCTACATGTAAGTGTACCCATGTGCAATATCCACAGAGGTCAGAAGAGGGCTTCGGATTACCAGGATCTGGAGTTACACAAGGTTGTTTGTCACCATGTGGGTGCTAGGAACTGAGCTCCAGACCTCTACAAGGATAGCCAATGCTCTTAACTACTGTCATCTCTCCAGCCCTTGAAGAAACCCTTTTGAACACTAAATTAAAGCCAAAGAAGAATCATAAGAGTTACTATACACAAAATGAAAATCAAATAAAATGTTACTGAGAATTTTATAACCTGAAGCTTCACAGATTTTTTTTTTTTCGGACAGACTGTCTTTGTAACCCCAGATAACTTGGAATTCACTAAGCTTCTGTCTTCTGAGTACTGATATAACAGGAATGTGCCATCAAGCCCTATCCAAAGTTTCACATATTTTAGCATGTAGAAACTCTTAGACAGTTATTGTTCCTTTGGTAATAACACAAAAATAACTGAAAAGTACTTTATTTATAAAATAAATAAGAAGGACTCCACCAAATACACATGGTTAGAGAGGGCATAGATCCTAGAGAGAATCCAAACTCTATCATATTTCTAGAGAAATGAAATTTCTTACCATATGCTAAATATGGATCCTTATATTTACAGGCAGATATAAGTTACACCATTCATCAAAGAAGCTCCTTTTTGCAACACTGGGGGTTACAGCAGAATTCCACAACTGGTGAGATACAGAAAATATACAACTGAGAGATGCCAATTCCTAGGTGACATATCTGTAGTTGAACCTAAGGCTCATGGAATACAGCAGAACCAGGAGTAGAGAGAAATTTAAAGCATTCTTCAACTCTAAGCAGTGAAGCTTCCTCAAACAACATAGCACTATGCAAACAGAAGGCCACAACTGGCCTATTTTTATAGAATAAGAGACTGCAGAATGTGTATCCCTGCGTAGGACTCCTATATTGGACCTCACCCACCCATGACTCAGATATCTTTATGGAAGAGCAATTGGAAAGATAGTAGGAGCCAGGACTGGTTCATGAATTTAGGGAAGCAGAGTCTTCCAGGATACTGAAAGCTTGCACGAGTGGAACTGTGGCATTGAGTATAGGAGCCACACCAACTCAGATTAGACAAGGGCCCAGAGTGTACTGATAGAAATTGGTGGCAGGCCAAACCTAGACTGAGAACTACTGGAAACTGATTACTACTGGGAAAGGCAGAGTGTGCCTTTCTTAGGAAGTTTATATAGCCTGGCCAGACTCCAGTGGATGAATTTGCACTAAAAGACATCTGGGCACTAATGCTTGATTGGATAGGACTTAAAATGTATGAAGGAATACATGGACTAATCATAGACTGAAATATTTCAAGTTAAGAGTAAACATAAATTTTTCTTTATTCAAGTTGTTTTCCTTGGTATCTGTCACAACAAAAGGCTAACACAAACTCTCATCTCAACTGACTTTTCTATTTTGATAAGAATTAGATGCTTATATTATATTCATTTTAAAACCTTCCTTTCTACTCTCTTAACTCTTAAAACTTTTTGTTTGTTGGGATTAGGAGGTTGACTGTAAACCTCAGCTCGATGCTATGGTGGTAGGGATACTGGAGCTTGTAGAAGGGAATTCATACTTGTGTCATTCAGTCTCTAGAATTTGTGGTTCTTTGGCTTCTAACTCTTCATCTTTCTTCAAAGCTACATCCTCCTTGCATCTTCTAGGTATTTGAATTATCATTATAGCTCTTTCTCCTACCATATCTGTGTCCTAATGACAGTGTGTATTAGACTGGGTTTACAACTGTGACCCTTGCTGAATGTAAGGAAATATAATTATAGGCTCCAAAATCAAAGTATGGACATCTGTGAGGATAATATATATCTTATATTGTGTATTAATCAGTAATATTGTTTAAGATAAATTTGATTATCTTTGTAAATGTTATTAGTAATAAAAGGCTATATGATATGATTTGGAGACAGACTTTTCTTTTTAGTCTAGAGGTAAAATATTTAGTTTAAATACTTGTAATACCATATAACATTTTTTATTGAACATCAGAAATAAATTTCTTATGAAAACATATGTGTGTGCCTCTTTGCTAAGAAATGGTTGGTATAACCTATAGTCAGTGCTTTCCTTAAATGCTGAATGGTGTAAAACCTTTATTTATCTTGGAAGATGTTACTTAGCTGGTTAATAATTGCCACAACTTTTGTGGCAACTGTGGGGGAACATAGATGTCCTCCAAACTCAAATAGGTAATGGATGCATCCGTAAAGCCATTTTAAAATCCTCACCCAGATGAAGTATCAGATAAATGTATCCATATGATGCCCCAAGGCAAGGCCAGTAAGGTATATCTAAATAAAGTCATGATAAAATTGCTGAAGCTAATCATAAGAAATCACAAATGGTTTATTTTAAGACACTTTATCTGGGGATGATTTGGTGTATAATGAAAAAAGAAACAACAATACATAGAGAAAGGAAGACAATAACAAAACAAAATCTAAAAATGGACCACTGATATTAGTGCCATGTAGTGGGTAGAGGTAGATAGTGTCTTTATTTGAAATTAAGGACCAATTGAGGACACTATTGCTGCTGTCAGGAGAAAGGGTAAGCCATGTGGTGATGCTGTGAAGAGCTGGTGAAAATGCTGCGTTTAGTAGCTCAGAACATTGACAACATACCGAGTGAATTCAAGAGATTTAGCTAAGACGATTTCCTGGCAGAATTTTTAAAGCTCCAATTGGTTTCTTTCAAAAGCTTTATGGGTATTTCAAAATAGAAATGAGCCCAGGAATAAAATAGTCAGTTTGCAGGCAGAATTTAGGAAGTTAAAATATAAATTTTTTTCATATTTCTACATCTTTCACAAAGCAAAAGACATTCAAAGTAAAAAATGTAAAAATAATATTAAGAGTTTAACTGAAAGATCTCCTGTTAATTTGAAAATATGAAAATAATACATAACACTTTCAACTAGACCAAGGGTTTATCAGAATATTAAAGCCATTACTCCACAGCTGATTTATGTGTAGCCCAAAGTAGGGAGAGATTAATCTTAAAAATATGTAAATGTGTCTTTTGCAGCACGAAGTGAGCACTAGTTATATTTCACATTCATAGGAAATACACAAAGACATCTGAGGATTATATCAGCATAGACTAACAGACGGGGAGTCCCAGAGGGGAAGAGGCTTTGGGTCTGTGGAAGGAGAAACTCTCTGATACTGGTGAGGAATTACTGAGCTTCTCATCGGAGAGTTCTATGCTTGTAATAGCTTTACATTCTTTCAAATAGTATGGAAATAAAGTCTTTAAAAAGAAAGCCAGGGTATCTTTTACAATTTTAAAATAAGTATATTTCATAGACAAGATCTCAGAAGGGCCAGCAAAAATCAGGGCGGAGGTGTTGATTAGCAAATACTTTGGGGAGCAGAACCAGAGTATTAACATGTTCTTATCCTATTGCTATATAATCACTGTCTATTGAGTGTATGTATAAGAAAGTCTGGATTACTTGTTCAATTTTTAAGTCTCTGTTTGGTTAGTTTCCTTCTAGGAACTGCACTTCAAACACTGCCCCAAAGCCCATGCATTTATATCCACTCTAGATGGTGAGATCATGAAGTTCAAAATTAAGTCTTGTTGTGTTACGGGTTGAGACTTCTGATGGTCTTATGAAGTATGCATGTGTTACACATGAAATGTTAATTGTGGAGGTCAATTTCAACTATGTAAGCTAATTTAAAATGGCCACAGACACTTTATTATTCCTCCTTTAAAACCTGTAGCATAGAAGTTTACCCCATATTGACACAGGGCTTGTTCTTTGACTTGCATTGACCAAAGAAATGCCATAAAATGCAATAGGAGAGGATGTTTGATAAACACTTAGCTGTTGGATAAGTTTGGGGCCACAGACAGAGATAGCTACCTTTCTGTCACCCTATCAAAAGCCCATGAGACCAAAGTACAAGTACATTCCCCATAACAATTCAACCTTTTCAATGTCTACAGCTGCATAAGGGTCCCAGGTGACGGCATAAGTTACTTGACCTCTTGTTATCAAGCCCCAAGTTATTGAGTAAACAAACTTTGATGAGTAACAAATGTTTTAAGATACTTCCTTCTAGGATGTTTTGTTGTATACTGAAAGGCACAAGTAAAAGTTGCTATATTTTATAAAAAATCTTAGATGTCAGCTGGAGAGGTGAATCAGCAGTTAAGAGCACTGGCTGCTCTTGCAGAGGACTCAGGTTCTATTCCCAGCACCCATATGAAGGTTAACAACTATCCCTAACTCCAGTTCCACAGAATCTGATGCCCATTTTTGACTTTCACAACCATTGCACAACATGGGTGCACTTACATACATGCAGGCAATGCCCTCATACACATAAAATAAAAATAATAATAAAGAAAATATTTTTACTTAGATGTCTGGGTTGGAGCAATGGCTCAGTGGTTAAGAGCACTGGTCGCTCTTTCAGAAGTTCAGTTACCAGCACCCACCTGGCAACTAACAACCATCCATAACTAGAGTTCTAGAGAATCTGATGCCATGTTATGATCTCCACAGTTACACATAAAAATTAAAAAATATAAAATGTCTTAGTTTAGAACTTTTACTTTTATTGACATGGAATCACAAAAAGCATTAATTTCTGTATTTCAGTTCCTATAGTTTTAACTATATTCTCTTTGATCTCCCTATGACTGTGCACTTATATTTTTCTCTTTTTTGGATTATTATGCAGTTGATTTATCTTACTATGTAACATAGTTTCAGATTGTGATCTGTTTTTAAATAAATTTGTTTTATTTAGTATTTTGACTATTCTATTCTTGGATATGTTTAAATTTTCTTTTTTTAGTTTAAATAAATCACTTTTCTTACATACAATTGATATGTAAAAAGCCTGCATGTATAATGTATGAAATTTGATGAGTTTGAATATGGGCAAGTACTTCAACTGTCATTTCCACACTTATTTTCCTTCTGAGACTTTGTAAAATATTGCATTAAGTAAGAGTAGCTTTTCCTCTTGAGTCCCTGGGCAGTGTTACAGTCTCTTTGATGCCTAGAACACCTTGTCTGAGTAGCACATAGCTCATACTAGAATCAACTTAGCTAACAGGCTCTCCATTGTGGATCGTCATGTTTTCCAAAACTTACATGGATTGAGTCCACTGTTTATGGTGTTTCCCAGAAAACCTGACCTCAGGACCCTTGGTCTGAGGCTCCATGATCAACTGGAGCACACCATAGCAGGCCATTACTAGTAAGCCCTTCTAAGAATTTCCAGTATACAGACTCATCTATGAAATTCACATACGAACTCTACATTGTCCCCTGGGAAGCTAAACTACTTGGCTATTGTAGTCAGTTCCTAGTTCTCACCAAAAGAGTCTATGTCCTGGTGGCTAAGATAGTGATTTCTGTCCTGTCAGTGTCACTTGGAGTAAGCTGGCTTCTGAGTAAGCACCTCATACATTTCAGGTTTGAAGAGGGCCATAAAGCACAAATGTATTCTTCTTGGAAATTTGTACCATGGTCTTGCTGTCTTTTGTGTACAAGCTAAATGAAATGGATGCACACAAATACTGAGTCATGTGGTTCTCAATTATTTTATACTTTGTTTTACAGCAAAAGGCTTTAACACACACACACATATACACACACACACATACACACTTCTTGGCAGACTTTCAACTTCTGCTATATGCTATTTTGTTAGCTTTCTCCAAATACTTGATAGAAATAACTTAAGTGGGAAATATTTGTTTTGACTCATGGTTTTGTTTAGTTCAGTCCATAGTTGCTTGTATACAGTAGGGGCATTAGTGGAAGAGGATCTTTTGCTCAGGATGAGTGGAAAGTACAGACAGAAGACAAGACAAAGGGCTGGTCATAATTGTCAAAGGTGTCTTTCTCCATCAAGGCCACACAACCACAAGCCAACATCCATACTTCCTGCCCAGATAGTGCCACTAGCTGGGTACCAAGCTTTGATACACATGAACCTATGGGATACATTTTATATTTAAACTATAAAATCATTTTGTTCTCTTAGTGATATTATTAGTGAGGTTGCTTTGATGTAACTACTCACCAAACTGTTTCTTTTTTAATGGAAAACAGACCATTTGCTTATATATTTCTACTTTTTCACCTGAATACATATATCCAACTGCTTACTTATTTGTTCATGTTCCAGTTTTAGCACTGAACCCTTAATTTTAGGATTTCTAAATCAAGACATGGAAATTATCCAACAGCTTTTATCCAGAATTCTGTGCTTTATTTAGCTGAGACTGAATGTGTAATTAGAACTTCTAAAATAAATTTTGGAGTTCTCCAGTCATGAAATAAAATTAAACTCATAGTATAGCTGTATGAGATACTGGAATTGAAGGTGCATAACTGACTTAATAATTCCTTATATATCATCTCCTTTTTCTGGGTTGGTCACGATGCTAGTTATAAAGAAATGAAGGATTTGATTCCCATCTTCAGGCATCAAAGGAATCACTCTCTTGTGGGAGATGCACACTTTTTCTGATGGAACTGTACAAAGCAATGGCACTGAGGAGACCCTGTAAGGAGTACTGTTACAGAAAGCAGAATGCCTATCTGATCAGCTTCGGAGGCAGTAAAATCACGCAGAGGATATCTTTTTCAACTTAATAAATACACATTTCCCCTGTCTTTTGGGCAGAAAAATACATTTAACACACATTTTTATTTCATGATAAGCCATAGCATAGAGGTTAAAAACACAGCGGTAAAGTCAAAAGACTCTGATTTAAATCTCAACTTGACCCAGTAGCCCAGCTAAGTGAGCAGGGACAAGCTAATCAGCTTTTCTGGGCCTCAGCATCCATACCAGTAAAGTGCTGTCAACAGTACAAAATATGGGTCAGCTCAGATGATGGAATGATTAGGATACGGCCCGGGAAAATTTAACTTCTGTTAACATTGTTATTCTCGAAAGAGAAATGAAAACACTTGAATCTAGAAAAGGAATAAAATATGAAATGAAAAACATATTAGAAATTATGTTAATAATTTATTTTTAATTTCATCTTTATTTATTGAATTTTATGAATTTCATATGATATGTTTCACTCTCATTTAGATCCCTTCCTGCCTCTGCACCCCTTAGTACCCCACACTCAAATTCATATATTATATTTTATATATGAAATATATATAATAAATGTAAAATTACATTTATTATATATAATAAATATAAAGTTATATATGATATATAAATATAAAATATATTTATTAAGGCTTATAGAACCAAATTTATGTATATAAATTTGAGGGTGCAGTTTATTGGGGGACCAAACTGCTGGACTGCCTCCTGAGATCAGAGAGACGGCAACCAGCGACAGGAATTAGGCTACCTTTATAGACAATTAGGGGGTTGGATAACTTTTCCTGAGGTAGACTGGGCAGTTTAGTTTGGGATTGGTTGGTCTCCTATTAAGCAGAAGGTCTTGCCTGATCTAAGCCCATATCATTTTAGAATATGGGAGCTGTGTTGCCATTTTAGGAGTTTGCCAGAAACCTAGATTCCAGCCTTTTGTTGATGAATGAGGGGTGACTGTGATCTTTCTTTAGCTACTTCCCACTAGACAGGGATGTCAGCAAAGAGGGGTGGTCTCAAAAGGCTGGAACATCGGTCTGAATTGGAGGATCAGGCAGGAAACCTGAAAGAATTCCATTAAGATCATCAGGTTCACTGACTGTATAGTTATCTCATTGATTTTGTTCTGAAAAAACTATTACATGAAATAATCATCATTATGAGGAGGAAGGATATCAGTGGGCAGAGGTGGGGAAGGAGAAGTTAAGGGAAGAGTAATTAGGCACAAATTCTAGGCAGGGAACCAGGAGAAATCAAAGTGGATTTTCAACTTCAATTCAGAGTTTCTTGAGGGTTTCTAAAAGCATCCGTCTGCAAAGTGTCTCCTCATTTTTCTTTTGATGGCCATGTCTGGACTCAGAATTTGCTTTTCAGGTACTTTGATAGCTAGAATCACATTTTGAGTTCCCTCCCCAATGTTCTCTAGACAGGGAGAGAGGAGAAATGCAGCCATCATTTAAGGTTCAGATAAGAATAGTGGGATTTTTCCTTTGGGCTGCAGATAGATACTGAAGAGTTGATTAAGCCAACATTTTCTTATTAAGAACAAAATCATTAGTGAGAAATTGTCTAAGAAACATCTAATATGATCTTAAGCCTAATGTCCAGGAAATGCACTCCTTTGGAATCAAAGAAATATACAAACTTTTAAATGTTTGGTTATACTTTTGGGTGTTTAAGATCATATAGTACACCCAAATAAACCAATTACTTTGCTCTTAAGGTCAGTTGAGGATCTGTTCCTCAGGGTTCCACGGGCTTGGGAGAGCCTCTGGCTCCTTAAGCCTTTCTTTTACCAGTTTCGTCTATGTGAAGATGTCAGAAGTTTCTGTTAGAGTGCAGCTTCATTTGGAAGCATTGAGGAAATGTTTTCCTGTGTTGACCCTCCTCTTTGCAGATTAAACACTGGTTTGAATCCTTGTAGTAGGGTTTTTATGACCTTCCTGAACAGGAGGATAGGTCATCACAGTTACAGAACATTTTGAGAGATATCCTATAGTCCCCTGGAACTTAGTTGACCTTGGAAGACAAGAGACAAAACATTGTCCCTTTAAGTCTCTCTGACCAGATTAGTATAGACCTCAAAGTATGACTACTAAACATCCAAGAAGGTTGGTCGTACTAGTCTGCTACCTTCAATTACTGCATAACAAATAAATAAAACTTGAATTAAAACCCAACATTCTTAAATAAACTCTGACTGGAAGAGATTTAACCTTACAGGTTAAATTTTTGGCTGCAACAGTAACTATTATAAGAAGAACCCTGTTGAGACCTTCAATAAATTTCCTTAAATGTTATCTCCTCTATTCTAGAAATATTTAGCATCCTTAGTCTTTATACATGTTTTTCTTTCTCACAGTATATTTATTTTATATTCATTTAACAATGTTTTAATTTTATTTATTGATGCCAAATGCTTGAGGCAAGATAGCAAGACAGATAAAGGAGTTGCCTGCTTACCCCCTAAATTCAATGTATCTGTAGAAAGTTTCCATATGGCCAACAAATACATAAGGGAGTGAGGCCTGATAGTGTCCCTAAGTCCAGGAAGAGAGGGATTTCAGGAGGCAGGCAAGGGGAATTAGGGGCAAAGTGGTGTGAGAATGAGATTGAAAGGCAAGAGTGTTCAGAGGACCATGGCCCAGTGGGAAGCTGTTAGAGCTTCCGAGCCATCTTGATGCGTGGTGAGAGAAGAACCTGAGATATGTCCCTCCAAGTCCAGGACCAGGAAGGTCTCTCCCTGACGAGCTGCAACTGTGAGAGGCGTTCCTCTCACGTCGCCCTTCATTCACAAAATAGTGCCCATATCACTCTTCACAGTATCCGAGGACAAGCGAGGGAGGCTCCCAGTAGGGCGTGGGGAGTTGTTTGGCATATCAATGTGGCTTAAAAAGTGAGTCAAACACCGCTGTAGAGAAGGGAGGACCTCCAGGCAGGAGGATAGAAGAAGGAAGAAGAGTAAGAGATAGAGAAGAGAGGAATAGGGAAGAGAGAGCAAGAAAAAGAACTAGAGAAGGAAAAGGTTGAAAAATAGATCAGCTGCTCTCCATGAGTGGAACACTTACTGTCAGAGGGAAGACTGTTGTGGTGAGTGATGAAGGAAGCAGGGCCAAGATAGTCATATCACAAACAGGAGTGTCTGGTGAGCAATTTGTTTGATTCTGGAGGAGGGACTGAGTCTTTGGAGACCCAGGAGACCCTCCTGGGTTTTTAGCACCAAATGCTGGACTGCTCTTGGGATCAGAGAGACAGCCTATATATAAATTTACACACACACACACACGCACATATTAAGGACCATATGTGTCCCCAAATATCCTTGTAATATATCTACTGGAACCTGACCAACTTACCAAGAGTCTCACCCTTAAACAAGACTAACGTTTCCCTTCCAAACAGCCAACATTTACCAACATTTCCTTAGGTAGAGTTGGGGTATCTTACCCACCTCCCTATATCTATGCTATGTTTTCTGGGATTTGGCCTGGTTTGAGCTTATGTGGTATTTATTCATGCTCTCACTGATGCTGTGAATTCATATGAACTTCTCTGGAAACTTGTTTCCTTGTGGTCATCTCCTGTCTCTGACTCTTGTAATATTTCTGGCCCCTCTTCCACAATGATGATCCCTGAGCCTTGGGAGGCAGACATTTGATATAGGATAAACAATCTGCAGACTCATTCTCTGAACATTGGTCAGGTGTTGGTCTCTGTGTTAATTGCCATCTGCTGAATAAGGATGCTTCTCTGGATGAGAGTTGAGAGATGCCTTACACAATGAGTATATAAGTCATTAGAAATAAGTTTAATACTGTATTTAATCTATTCGGCAGAATAATCGTATTAGGCTCTCCCCTATGGTATGTGTCCCGTCTAGCTACATGTTCCTAGGCCTAATATCAGGCTATTAATCAGTATCAGGTATGGGATCCATCTTATGAAGTGGACCCTAAATCCAATTAAAATGTGATTGGTTCCATAATATTTGTGCACTATTACACCAGTGGGCTTATCTTTTCAGGCCAGTAATTTTTAGTTCACAGACTCACAGTTGGGTGAGGTTGATGATTAATTTTCTCTTCAGGTAGCTTGCCTGGCACCTTCTATCACTATGAAAGCTAGCCTTGGAGATGAGACTTTGAAGTTAGCACCAGCATGATTTCTTTCTCTCTCTCTGTTTTTTGTTCTACAGTTCATGTATGTATCTTCCAAAATAGGGTTTTACTATGAAGTTCTTGTGTGTAGCCAAGAGCATGGTTAATGGCCAGACAGTATTGTTTTAGAATATGGAACCCTTGATTAATAGCTTCAAAAGAATTAGCAGTTAAATGAATGGAATTGTAAACAATCATCCTGAGTAAGATTACCCAACCCCGAAAGACAAATGGCACATAATCTGTCTCATAACTGGATTCTAGCTTTGAAATCCTAGATAAGAGTGTTTTAATTTGAAAACTTAAGGGGCCAGGAAACTAATAAACAGTTATTGGGAGGGATTTTGTGTGAAGAAAGGCAGAATGCCATGATATAAAGGCCAAAGGGGGAATAATAGAGTAGAAAGGTTCAAATGAGGTGAGGAATGGGAGGGCGGGACAGAACAGGGTGTATGGGGAGGGATAACTAGCATTAAAGTCCTTTAAGAAAGTCATGAGGAAACCCACCAGCATAAGAGCTTCTTAAAGTATATGCATCTACATCGCAAAAAGAGGTTAAAAGTTACTGTCTTATAACAGGGGGACCGTGCCCCTCCCTACAAGGCACCATAGGCTAGCAAAGTAAAAGTTCAATGCCAGGAATGAACTCCCTCTTTAGAAGCTGCTAACAAATTTAGAATCCTTATTAGCGGTCATTTTACTGCACACTTTTATTTTCTTATAATTAGTCTCATTTTTATTTACATAAAAAGAATCTAGAGAAGGTTTGTGTTACTACCTCCCTTTCTCAAAATCGAGGAAGAATTTAATAGTGACACAGACTGTATTAGATAACCATGAAGTGCTTTCTCTTAGTAATTTGAGTCAATTTAAGATTTCTATTTATTTCTCACCAGTTAACAGCTTAAGAAGATTTGGTTAATCATAAGATGATTTATAACATGCTGATGATGTCTTTGTGGCTCACTTGAGACTTTTATAATGTGATTCAAATGATTTCATCTTAAGTATTACACTTTACAAAAGTCTAGGGCAACAGATTAGCCTTTCTCTAATGTGAATTCTCTAATTTTTTTTTTCAGCTGCAATGTTCCCTTCTGTCCAGTTGTCTGACTAAATAGCATATGACTTTAACTGGAGAGCTGGCTTAATTAGTGCACTGTGCTGAGTCAAGGCTGAGTTCTCAGGCAGGGACAATTGGCTCTGCTCTGATTCACATCTAAAGAGTGCAATCTGACCACCCCTTTACCCCCTACGTCTGACAAATGGCAAATAGTCAGGAGAAGGTCCCCATTAGGTAATGTGACTGCATGAATACAAGTCTGTTACAATTTCTGAGGGAGCAGTACCTACTTCTGGCTTGCTGCTACTATTTAGTAGTATTATCTTTATTTAGGAAAGACAGCAGTTTGGCTCAACCCAACAACTGAGATACTTTTTGAGCCCAGGTTTTGCTCTAGAATCAGAAATGGTTTTCTTTGAAATATAACCAATATAGTGAATTTCATCTTCTGTATTCTAAAAAATATGATAGCCAATGTTACTGTAAGCATTCTTTTCAATGTTTAACATGTTAGAAATATGAAGACTTTCAATGGAGAAAGATTTTCTAGGTACTGAGATGAACTGATTGTCAAATTTTATGAAGTCTATTAAAACAATTTTATGTAGGCAAATATCTTGCTAATTTAGTCTTCTAATCCATGCCTTCTGGTGAATGTTGTTACCTATCTTGCTTAGGTCATTTTGAAACTACACATATATTCCCAGATTTTTAACTTTATGTTTTATGCATATATTGTGTCAGTTCCTACGTCCATGTACCTGACAAAAAAATAAAATACAGAAAGAAGGGTTTATTTTAACTTATAGTTTAAGAGGATTATAGTCCCCCATCTTGGGGGGCATTAGAAGCTTAGTGGTCACACTGAAGGAATCAGACATCAGACAGTGGAGGATGGATTATCAAGCCTCAAAGTTCACTTCTAGTTACTCACTTCCTCCTGCAAGGCTCCACTTTCTAAAGGCTCCACAATTTTGTAAAACAGCTCCACCAGCTGGGAACCAAGTTTTCAAATACACAAGCATATGGAGAACATTTAACATTCAAATCACAACACAAAACAGCACGTAATAAAATATGCCTGGAGGGAATTAATGTGACAGGTATTGGTTAGTTATATGGGAATTATCAAGAGGAGGAAAACTATTTGTAAAATTTTTATATTAAATATGAAAATTAAAACCATATGTTAAGCAAATTATGCACAGAAATAATTTACAGGAAAAACAAGGCTGAATAGTATACATTTCTGATTTTAAATAGTATTTACATGATAAAAATGTACTGGAATTCAAGATTTTTACACAATGATGTTTTCATATACTATTTCTTAGGGTCTCACTGAAAGGTGATGATTACATTGTACATTTCTTCTAAGGAGACACAAACCTATGAATGCAATATAAGCGGGTATAAAGTAGTGATTGCAATTCTATTTGGAACTACCATTTCATGTCAGCCTTATTTAGATGTTAACATTCAGAAACCATTGCTTTAAGGAGTGCTATTTGGTACCTTTTTTTTAAAAAAAAAATGTTTCAAATATGCATGGTGGTGCACACCTTTAATCCTAGCACTCAGGGGGAGGAGGCACATGGAGCTCTGTGAGATCAAAATGAGCTTGGTCTCCACAGCAGGTTCCAGGCCAGCTGGGACTCCTGCAGACCTTGTGTCAAAAATCAAGAAAAAAGAAAAAGCAGAAGAATTTCAGTGCAGCATTGGCATTAAAAGGGGAAAAAGTGTTATTTAGAATATCTTCAATAAGCATGTTATCTGATATCCTAGTCTTCACAGATTAACTATGCTGCTCTAATGTTTACGTAAAATAATTTCTATTTTACGCTGCTGGTGGAGTGGTGAGCACAGAATTCAGCTAAATTAGATCATTACTGAAAACATGATGGTCCTGGCATTGACTAATTCAATTTAACTCTTATCATCAGCCAGAGTTTCAATGCTTGATTAAGGCAGCTGTGCTACTGTTAGCTAGGTCATGCTTGGTAAGCCATTGAACTCGCTAAGACTAATTTTCTTCACTTAAAAAGTAGTTTGGGTGCATGTGTGTATTCTAATATTACAGGCCTGAATAAACTTGTTTAAACTATGAACCTGGGAGGCAGATAACTAAGTGAAAACCCCTGATGTTCTTTCAACTATCTATATATTATGGAATTTTTAAGTGGCAATGTCTGTGAGCCTTACTTGGCTCATTTGTAAAATGGACATCTTACTAGTGTCTATTATAATGTGAGGTCATTGTCAGTATATACACATGTGCACACATGTACTTTGATTTGAAGTGCATAATGTTAACTATTATTTAGTTAGTAATGATTTGGAGACTTCTACATTGAAAATCAAAACAAATATCAAACTCTTGAGAACAAAAATCCTGTATTACTAACCTTTAGTTTTATTGACTATAGTAATCACCAATATTTCAGAATTAATTAAATGGGATAATTTTACTTTTGTAGTAGCCATGAACCTTTAGAATTGGAAATATGTTATTTGAGTATAATTTATGCAAATATTAATAGTGATACATGACAGTGAACATTTATTGGTACTCAGTTCAAGCCAGGCATTGCATTCTGTCTATTGCCATCTTGCTTTTTATTTGTCATCCCCAATCCACAATCTACAAGAAAGAATATATTATTATTTCCAGCAAAAATGAACAATGTTCATGTTAAGTTTATCTATATAAATTTAAACCTCATTGGTCAGGAAGCTGTGAATGAAGATCTAATTCGCTACTAGCCTCTCAAATGCAAATTGAAACATCATGAAGATACACTATCCAACTGTATGAATTGATGAATAAAAATAGCTCTAGAGTCTATTACTGAGAGATATTAAACTAAATATGATACGCTCACTTATTGGTGAAGAATGTGAATTGTTATCAGTCTTTTGGAGACTAACTGGTATTACTTATTAAAATAAAATTTCCAATATGTTTCAAGACAGTGGTATTAATTCTTTGAAACTGTCTTAAAATTAAAAAGAATAGAAGCAAGGACATGTGTATAAGCATGCTTGCTTTTTTAAGTTCTTTTTTGTAATAGTAAGAGTAATATTCATGTGATCCCCAGAAAAATTGTGCCAACAGTTCTTTATAGTCACATTAAGAAATACACATCTTTAACACATAATGATGTATAGCTATTAGTAGAATTTTCTGTGTTTTCTTAGATTTTTAATTATTGTATAAAAACATTCAATGTGAGATTTTCTCTCTTAATAAATTTCATAAATATAGTACATTACTCATCTTAGGGAAGTTATTCTATTGTAAATCAGATTGAGATTTAATATATCTTGACCTGCAATTTGCCATTTCTCTTTTATTCCACTCTTTTCTCTGACATTGAGTGATTAAAACATGACTATGCTACATACTTCACAGAGAACAAATACTGTGACTGACTTATTTCACTTAACACAATACCCTTAATTTTCATTTATTTGATAGCATAGTGTAAGGGTTTCTTCTTTCTAAAGTATTTTCCACTTTGTAAAAATGTTCTATTCATCAAAAGGAACAATCAACGGAATGTAAAGACAGCCTGCTAAATGAGAGAAAATATTTGAAACTATACATTAGGTAAGTGGTTACTTGTCAAAATATATAAGAAACTCATATGTTCTGATGGTACAAAACATGAATAATTAAATTAGAAATGAAATAAAGAGTTGAATAGACTAATTTCAAAGGAGTTATAGGAATGACCCAGAGGTATATAATAAAAGACACTTAAGGACAATAATTATCAAAGAAATGCAAGTCTAAACCAGAATGATAGATTATCTTATATCCATTAATGCTGGGCACTATTTTAAAAAAGGATGAAATAACCATCATTGGCTACAATGAGGAGAAATTAAGTCTTGTACACTTCATTCAATATCATGTGGTCATTTTGAAAAAGAATATAGATATTTCTTAAAACATTAAAAATAGGAATTCCATATCATGATGCAACCCCATTTCTGGGTATTTATATAAACAAATTTAAATAATTCTTTCTAAGTGGTATTACAAATTCAATGTTAATAATGTTAATTTTTAGCTTTGTTCAACATATCCAAGATATGGAAACAAGTTGTTTATTGATAAACATGATTCAAAAGTTAAAAAAATAAATGGCTAAAATGATGGAGGTTACACACACACACACAGAGAGAGAGAGAGAGAGAGAGAGAGAGAGAGAGAGAAGAGAGAAGAGAGAAGTATTTAACCTTAAAGGGCCATTTTGAATATTTTGATTAGATACACTTGCGAAACTTGAACAAGGTGAACATATCTAAAATAGAATAATAATAAAGTGACAGTCAAATGCACATATCACTATATAGCAATGGAAAAATAGCTGGAAGCTGTGATGATACTAATTGAAAAGGTGAGCTATGTAAAGAGTGGTTAGAATAAAGACTGCATATAAAACAACAAGAAATCAAACTGTTACTGTTACTGATCTGGAAGCTTCATCTCTACTGCCTAGATTTCATGGTGCTGGAACTTGCTATGCATGCTACCAGATGAGAAAACTAATTATCATTCTTTCCTAGCTTGAACTACAGTAATGACTGACCTGGCAAGCTATACCCTCTAGTGCATTAGGGGCATGGGTGTTATAGGAGTAATGAACCATATTCTGATTATATTTAAGGCACATATCCACAAGATGCAGACTATACCTGGCACTGGTAATGTGGCTAAGAATGTGCGGCCAGATAAGTCCTGGGTCTGAACCTATTACTAATATTCTACTTATTGGGCATATTAAAAATTACTGTTAAATGACTTATTGCTGTACCCATGAGTACATGCTGTACCATGACTTTGAATGCAGTTTACAAGATTTAATTTCTCTTCATTGTAGCCAATGATGGTTATTTCATCCTTTTTTTAATATTGCCCAGCATTAATGGATATAAGATAATATCTCATATCTCAATAGGGGTGAACCTATTACTAACATTCTACTAAATGGACATATTAAAATTACTCTTAAATGACTTATTGCTGTACACATACCATATTAGTGCAACTCTCAAATATCAGAGAAGCTTCTTCTTGTAGTAGAAGGCAGTTATCATAGAGATCCACAACTGGTCAACAGACAGAAAAAAAAGAGCCTTCAGCATGCCCAGCCCCCAAAGATATATTGCCATCTCACCCCTTTCCTCAAAGCTCAGGGTTTACAGGGAGAGGGAAAATTGTAAGAGCCAGAGGTAATGAAAACCACAAGGAACAGTATTTTCCAGCCAGCAGTAAAGTTACACAAGATTTGCTCATGCTCAAACCGGTCAAAATCCCAGCATGGAGCAAGAGGAAAGGTGAGCTTGAACTGTCTGTATCTGAGAAGCTATTGGCATTTGGTAGCACCTGGGACAGGAAGAGTCAGTTTTCGTTAATGATGTGACCATCCCTCAACCACAGTATAACACAGATCCACACACAATAATATTTGGGAAACATACTGGACTCAGATTAAAAAAAGAACAGGAAGTTAAGTGGTCAAGGAGTTGGTGGTGGATATAAGACGCACTGGGTGTAGTGGAAATATGATCAAATACATTGTATGCAGTTCTCAAATAATTAATAAAAACACTTTTAAAAGAAAAATAAAGAGTACACAAAGGGTAAAACATGCTTGATAACTGCATTTAGTTCTATAACTCCCCACACAGAAGTGTGAAAACACATCTTCGTAGATATGAAATAAAGAATATCACATCAAAGACTTTCAAATTCTTTAGAGGTATGTCTTGAACACCTTGAAACACAATATCACCATTTTGCTTAAACAATTTATGTAAAAATAAAAGGGAGAAAATTCAAGTGTTTCCATTAGATCTTAAAATAAGTTACTATGCTTAGAAATTTCAGAAAGAAGTCCCAGAGTTGTGGTGAGATGTTGATGAGTGAGCAGAGAGCTACAATTTCTGTCGGACACTATTTTTAGAACAAAATCCCTTCAAATGTTAGTTTGAGTTCTCTTAAAACTAGCCAATGATCTGAGTGATAACTTTCTGACTAACCAGGCTGTATTTTAAAATGATTAAAGGTTACATTTTATAAAAACATATTGAACAATTCCAATGTTACAAATACTATGGTAGGTGAACATTATCTCTGGTGCCATTGTACCAGAGAAATGAGTATGTTCTCCATCTGTTAATTATTTTATTTAACAGAGTGAATTATGACTTAACATAGTCAGAGAGAGTATTGGTAATCAATTTTCAACCCAGTACGTAGTCTTGATTTAAACAGTGCCCAAATTCCACTTCCTCTCTTACCTTTTGCTATAAAGTAACTGAGTGTGTAGAACAGCAGTAAGAGAAAAGAAAGAAGATATAGTAGATGGTCACATATTAGAGAGACTGTAAAAGAAAAAAAAATCACTCCCTCTACACCAGGAAAAGAAAAATATTAGAGCACAGAACTATCAGTTTGCTTCTTTTCTTTTGTGTTGTTATTAGTTTTTCTTGCGGCCAAGTAAATTTAAAGAAGCTTAATGTACAATAGGGAAACAGAAAGAATACATAGTTCTAAATAATATCAAAACGTACAATTAGCTTCCAAAATTTCAATTTATGATTACCAGAAAATCATTCCCATAGCCCAGCACCAATGACGTAGAGCTTCTAGGTAGGGTCCTCCTTCATGATGCTCCTAGAGTGTCCTTCCCCTTACTCCTGTTATCTCTGGCTCCTTCTCTCAGGCTTGCGTTTCCACCAAGTCTTAGCAGATTGCTGATTTCTGAGATTTCCCATGTCCTCCTTTGGCTCTCTCAGCCCTTCTCAGCATTCTAATGAGCACCTTACATTAAATTCCTCTTGGAAAAAGGGGATCATTTGTTTTCCTGACTTAAGCAAGAGAAGAATGTGGGGCACCATGAGTTTAGTCAGTAAGTATTTGAATGCTTATTTTTAACTACTCTAGCTTCTGAACCTAAAGTCTGAATTTCTGACATAAAATTTCTGCAGGTTTAGAAATCTGACAACTTAACAGCTAGGGCTTTTGAAAAATCATAGGGATTTTCCATGAGGTTAGATAAGGCCTTGTGGCATGAAAAGCCTTTGAAAATATGATTGATGTTACAAGCATCTGACCTCCACACTGTAACTCAGTCAACTCTATTCTAGTCTTGCCAAAAGACTTGCATTTGACTAGAGGCTATGTTCTGGTATGCATCTATTATTTTTCACAATTTAATTTTTCTGTGTTTCACCTTTCCCACTTCAGCCCTTTATGTCTTCGAATATTAAGACCAAAATGCTAACCCTGAAGATGCCTTAGTACTCAGTGCCTAGCACAATCTGAGCAATCAAATTGTTAACTTCTTGAGCTCTGAACTTAGAACATTTTGATCTCATTTTTTTTTCTCTTTTTTGTTTTACTTTCCAATCCTTAATTAGAAAGCAGAAAATTGTTCCTGGTAATTAAAACTGTAGCTGAAATATCAAGTATACAATCCTAGATCTGTCATTTATTCTCTGCTACTGTAGTAGGTCACATGAGCCTTCAGTGTTTCAATATCCACGTGTTCCTAATGTAGGATCCTTATAAAATGAGTTAAAGAGCATAACAAATGGAGAATAGCTTTTGACACATTATCAACATTTTATGAATGTGACTGTTATTACTATTTCTAAACAGCTGTTTCTAGTAGAATAATAACCTATTGTATATGTGTTCAAATTAACACATATACTACACTTACAAGTGTAGTATTTCCTTCTTAGATGAATGATCATCATATAAGGACTTATGTCTATAAACTAGAAATATAAATCAAATAATAATTTTAGCTTGATATGTGATAACCAGACACACAGTAGATTATTTTATGTTATTTTCTAATAAAACATGCTCATCTTCAGACCTACTGGAAACTCAGAGCATGTTGGGTATAAATGTCCTTTGGTATGACTTGGCATAATATTTTTTCTATATTATTGTGTCATGTCTTTGGTGTAGTTACTGTGACACTTTGGATTTAGATTATTTCATGAACATCCAGAGGGTAGAATGTCACATAATAAATCATTAATATTGCTGTAGCAGCATGATTTTCCATTATATTCTCTTCTTGAATGGTAACCTGACTTGACCTTAATGAATCTGGGAACTAATAGACTCATCACTCATCTGGCTGTGCATTTGATAATAGGGATAGATGCACACAGACTGTGCTTTGCTTTCAGTCACGATGAGAATGGATCCATTTAGTGATGATCACTAAGCTGAGTGGGGATATCTTTTTCTCACTTAGGGGCTCTCTACAAATTCTTTCTTCAGTCATCTGTAAGAAATGGATGATTTCTTCACAACAGAAGTCTACATATACTTTTTAATATTATTCGTTATGCACTTTAGAATTAATTATAGTACACTATAACTTAAATATATTCTAAAGTCATATTTAGGAGGCACAGATTGTTTTACATGGAGTTTTCAAAGAGATAAACCCTGGAACTAAGCTGTAATTATAGATAATATTTCAATGTGATGTCTGCAATGAATCTAAATGCAAACAGAGGCAGCAGCATGGATAGAAAAGAAGCCAGTTGCAAAGAAGTTGTACAAAGGGTCTCAGCAGACCCAAAGATGCTTCAAGTCTACTAGGAACTAAGATTCTACAGCTAAGAAGGACTGTCACAGAAGTCCCCAGTTGTTGGAAAGAAGCCAAGCTTTTCTTTTAATAGCAACTAGTCAATGTGGGCAAGGTGCCTGTGGAGAGAGCATAAACCTGAATGAGGTCACTTGAAATCAGATTTGAGTCATTAGCAGAAAATGCTTCTGTAGCTGAGGAAGTAAGACATGTGGGCAACTCACCACAATATCTCCACAGACACAAATCTCCAAAACAGTGATGATATTGCTAGTATTCAAACTTCAATCATGTCTTCCAGAATGTTCTAAATCATGGTATGCATATGCAACTGTATGCTGCTTTTTGTACATGAATTAAAAAGAGAGGGGGATCAATGAAACTATGGCCATTTGGAGCACAGAGCTCATAATTATAGAAAGCAATGAGGAGTCAGAAATGCTTGGATTTTATTTAAATAAGCAATTGAATATTTGCTTTTAGAACTGGAAATTGTCTGCCAGGGTAACCAAAACAATATATATTCTTAAAAGATTGTACCAAAACATATGTCCTATTTCTTGGAGAAATAATTAGTGAGCCCTTTACAAAACACTACACAGTCAACATGATATTATAAGGAATAAAACTATGTTAAGAATGTCATAGAAGAGAAAAAAACTGCAAACCAACATTGTTTAACTACCTGCATTTACCTAACAGGAATTATTTCTGATAGAAGAATTACTAGAACATTCAGTAGTAATAGTATTTCAGCTGTGGCCCCATACATTCCTAAAAGTGCTCTCCATTTGTTGAGTTTTAAAAAATATTCTATTATTTTTTAGCTTTAAGTTTATGAATATATGGCCTGCATGTATGTATGTGCATCTGGTTCGTGCAATGTCTGCAGAGGTCAGAAGAGAATGTCAGATTTCCTTGGAACTGGAATTACAGACAGTTGTTAACCATCTTGTGGGTGCTGGGAACTGAATCTGGGTCTTCTGCAAGAACACCCAGTGCTCTTATCTGCTTAACCATCTCTTCAGGCCCTCTGTTGATTTTTAAATCAGTAATTTAATGAAAAGTGAAACAATAGCCTATGGTGAGGTAGAATAAATTTAGTGGAGTTATTCTATTTTAAATGGGTGATATAATTTCATTTTGTAGTTTCCCAAAAGTCAAAATTAGCATTAAATATAAAAATATTACTCTTAGGGTCTCGAAAGATGGCTCAGATGTTAAGAACACTGGCTGTTCTTACAGAAGACTTGAGTTCATATTCTAGGACTGGCACCCACAAAGCAACTAACAACCATCTGTAACTCCAGTTCCAGGGTATCCAATGCCTTCTTATGTCCTCTGCAGTCACTCACAACACTGGGTGCACTTACGCTCATGTAAGCATAACACTCATGTACATAAAATAATAAAAATAAAATTATTCTTGGAAAAAAAATCACCAGATCTGTTTAGTATAGCATACTTACTTCCAGATCATCCTTTCATGAATTAAAGAAAATTCTTCATTATTGTCGTTTTCTACTCTGACCATTTGCTATGCATTCTCATTCCTTACTTATTTTGATCATTGCAGGTAGAACCTATTTGTGGCGGATTTTCTTTCAATCATTTTCATTATTATTGTGTGTATACATGTATATGTGAAGAAGGGATGAATCTAGGGATTTTGTTCTTTCTTTTAGATTTCTAAGAAATGTGAACAGCAGACAGGATGGTGTTTTATACTCTATCCATCCATCTTATCAGCAGAATATTTTATGCATTCTTTTAGTTGAAATTGTAATGTTTAAGTGGGTTTTTATTAGTTTGAGGTCTGAGTTTCTAATTCTACTGTCAGAGATTGGTGGTAATATCAATGAGAAGCCATCAGCAGGGCCCTTACTCCTAATTCTCATCCTGATGTGCAACAAAAATAAGCATGATAATCTTATGGCCCCTTCCCCTGCCTAAAATGTAACTACATTAATCTGAAAGACAGCTGATTTTTCAAGGTCACAAGTGTTTAGTTACAAATTGATGAGCTATTATGTGTGTCTGTGGTTTTCTTGATGGCACTGTATTAATAATATGCAGGAGAACAGGCCATAAAAATTCCATTTAAAGGTATTAAGCCATACTAAGACATTTAATCAGGTTAAAATTCCTGTCAGTTGGCTCCAGGCATGATGTTGTTCAGCCAATGATTAACAAAATGTGTGGAATATAAAGATGTGTGTCTATTACATGAGTTCAGATTTCACTGGAATGACCTTTTTTGTTTTCCACATCTAGAAAATGATTCAACTAAAATACATTACAGTGATATTCATTGTTTTAAATGACTCCTACTGTCTCCCAGCCTGGGTTGTTTTGATTAGAAAATCAGGAGATAATATACTTGTAAAGACGCTGGCATTCTTTCAGGGTAGGAGAAAAGCACTCTAGGATGAAATGTTTTTAAAATATAAATCATATTGTAACTTTTCTTTTGTGATTTATAAAAGCTATCCCACCATGTGTACACCATGCTTTCAGAAACCAAGAAAACTTAAATGAGTGAAAGCTATAGAAAAGATATTCTGATAGCCCCTTACAGTGTATTCTCAAGTTCAAGGGGAACACTGTTTAAAATGTGAAATATAAGGCAAGAGAAATGAGAATTAGTCTGCATAATTTGTGCATATTATAGAAACAGCCACATTTCTCAGATAAAGAAGAGAATGAGCATTCCTAGTCCACAAAAATAAAACCCTTTTCCTATAGTGAATTAAAAATAAGTTTCTGTAAGAACAAACTTCTAAGAATATTCTATGTAGCAGGCAAATTGACAACATTCAAGGCTGGGTAAATTTCTTCTCCTTAATTTTGTGAGCTTAGTTAAGATTCATATTTGCCTTTCATGCATGTTTGTATCTCTGTATGTTTATGGAAATGTTTGGAAAGCATCTTCAATATTGAAAGTGTCTAAGGAGCGATACTTTAAAAACGAATCTGTGTGCATAACCAAATCAACAGTTTGTAATTAGGTTGATTGTTTCTATTGAAAATGCTAAAATTATACTATTATTTGAGGTTATTCTAGTAATCTATGTACTATAAAATGTTAAACTATCTTATTAACTAAAAAAAATTCAGATACATGTTATGTCACGCCCAATGCTCATACACTTGAGAAGACTGCGTATTTCAGAGAAACGGTGATCTTTATTCTTCCTTAAAAAAATTACTATTTCTTGTTTTCTTTAATTTTATTGGATTTTTGTGTATCTCATACACAACATCTTAATCATCTTCACACCCTCTGCTCCAGTGGCACTGTCCCAGAGCCCCATCCTCTGGATTTCATGCATTCTGTCATTGATGTTAAGGCCTATCAAGTCAAGTTAATGCCCCCTGATGTCCCTCAGGGGACCCTGTCATTCACTGGTGTCTAATCAGTCTGTCTAGAATCAATTTGTTTAAAGAAGATCAGTTCTTCATCACCCAGCAGTAATTATCTGACCAATAGTTCTTTGGCTGAGATTGGTGCCTACTGTACTTTTCCACAGTTCTATGCTGGGTTTTTGATTGTGTATGCATGGACCTTGTGCACACTGTCACCACTGCTGTAAGTTCATATGCACAAGGAGAATTTCATATATAGATTTTTAAATGATATATTTATGTATTATTTCTTTTTAGTGTTTTATGTTTACTAACAGTGCACAAAATTGCAAAGCTCTCCCTCATGGTATACATTTCTATAGTCACCTGGTTCCTTTGTGGCTATCATTAGCCTGCTTTCCATCTTTATATTGTAGTGTTTCTTCTTTAAAGTAATGCCCTTTAGATACATCAGTTATTGTTTGCATCAGTCTTTGGCCCTGATATATTCCTACTAGCATCCTGTGGTGTGGGTGTCCCATGGTATGCCTAACCATTTATTGAGGCACATGTTAGTTAATTCTACCTTTTTGCTCTTGCAAATAGTAACTGTGACCAGTCATTTACTGGTTTTTATACAAATGAAAGTTTTCATTTTTTTAAAAAAAACAAATGCCCAGGAAAGCAGTTGCTCAGTCACATGGCAGTATGTATTTGGTTCTTTAAAAACTCTTCCAAAATGGTTATGCAACTTTATATTTTTAAATATATGAAAGGTCAATTTTTTGGGAGCTTAATTAGCATTTGGAATGTCATTATTAATGTTTTTAGCCTTTTTGGTAGATGAGTTGTGATATCTCAGTATAGTTTTAATTTGCATTTTCTCAGTATAATTAATTTGAATTAACCTGATGAATCCTGATGTTGAACATTTTCATAAGCCAGTTTTCCATTATCTTTACTTTTCTTTTCAGGACAAACCTCTGCATGACTTCTGCCCTAATCTGTTTGGATTCTTCTGCCCCTATTGACTCTCTGGGCTGAGTTCCTTGTTTGAAGGTATGTAGTTCCTTTGTCTGATACGTGGTTCTTAAATATTTCCTCTGACTTGAATTTATTTTTATCTTCTTAGGGTATTCTGCAGAGTCTACATTTTAAATTTTGACAAAGCCCCACTTACCTTTTTAAGAAAAATAGGTTATGCTTTTTGGTCCTGTTTAATAGTTTCTCACCTAATTATAGGTTCCAAAGTATTTTTTCCTATGTATGTATAAAATTTGTGTAATTTTACATTTAAACCTATAACCCATCAATAATTAATTTTATGAAGTGTCAAGATTCATATCAAGGTTCGTTTTTATTTATGTACAGTTGTGTTATTGTTGGAAAAATATCTCCTTCCAGTATTGCTTTTCTACCATTCTAAGTTTCTGCAAATCTTTTATACAGCTTCTGTAACTGTGTTGGCTGGCACAATATTGGTGTTTTGAAAGATATGTCAGGTATTGTTGTATGCATGTATTTTTACAATCTACCTTTCTCAATCTGTAATTCTCCCACCAAAATCATTTGGACAGGAGCTGGAGAGATGGCTCAGTGGGTAAGAGTACTGGCTGCTCTTGCAGAGGTAACTTCAGTTTCAGGAACTGAAACCTCTTGCATGCAAGAATACATTTACATAAATGCAAAACACTCACACATGTAAAAAACATAAATTTAAAAAATTAAGTGTAAAAGTCATCTCCCCAAATAATGCAACTTTTAGTCAGTATTTTATGTTCAACAGTTTGTAATTATGTTGATTGTTTCTATTGAAAATGCTAAAATTATACTATTATTTGAGGTTATTCTAGTAATCTATGTACTATAAAATGTTAAACTACCTTATTAACTAAAAAAAAATTCAGATACATGTTATGTCACGCCCAATGTTACCTCAAAGTTAAATACTTTATGAAAAATAAGTAATTTAATAAGTTGAAAAATACATATGTAATGAGTTATCATACACAACCTGAAGCATATATTGAAAATTAAAATTAAAAACTATATTGATGTTTCATCTTGACCCAGCCAGAATGACTATCATCAAGAAAACAAACAAGAGTAAATCCTAGTTGCCAAGAGGAGGAAGGAACCATTATACACTACTAGTGGGAATGTAAATCAGTGTAGCCCAATCAATATGGAAATTTCTCAAAACAAATTAAAATTAAAGCTAACATATTATCTGACCAAACCAGTTCTAGGTGCAAACTCTAAGCATTTTGAAATCATTTTACTATAGACATATTTGCACTCTGGTGTTTGTTTATTGCTACACTATTCAATACAGTAAAATTTTGATACCAGCCTTGGTTCCTAGCAATATGTGAATAGATAAAGGAAATACAACTGGATAATGAAGTTTTACCAAGCTTTAAAGAAGAATGTTACTATTTCATTTGTACAAATGGATGTAACTCGAAATTTTCATATTAAGTAAAATGAATAACTTCCAAAATTTGAGTGTCACATGCCTTTTATAACAGAAAATAGGAGGAAGGAAAAGAAAGAACAGCAGTCCAAAAAGGGAATTATTAGAGATAAAGGGGGTAAGTAGAAGCACAGAGCAAACAGTACTAGTAAAGAGGACTCAAGGAGTAAAGGCAATCAAAGCACATTCTATGCACATGTGGAAACCATGAAGCTGCTTTGTACAATTAAAATATACTAATAAAATATTGATAAAGATGTGGAAAAGTGTTTAAATCCTTAATGATGCCCAAAATACTTTTAATTATTAATTACCTAATAAGTCTCCTGTACTTTGGGGATTAAACATTATAAATGTTTTGAAATATTGAGAAATTATTGGTCCAAAAAAGCAAACATATTTATAGACAAACTAACTAAATTTGCTAAGAACGAGTGGTAGAAATTATTCATAAAACTATCTAACTTGAGTCTCAGAAATTGAGTTCTTATTATTTCAAAGGACCCAAGTTCAATTTCCAGCACCCACAATGGACAGCTCACATTAGATTGTAACTCCAGCTTCAAGGGATCCAACCCTTTATTTTGGACTCTGCAGGAACCTGTGGTCACATGCATATTCCCACACACAGACATGCACATGCACGTAGATATGTAAATAAAAATTTAAAAATAATTTGAAAGCAAACTAAGATTTTTAGAAAAAAAAATTAAAATTTATAAGTATATATCAAGACTAGCAAAACCAAAATTAAGGCATTTACTGAATAATGAAAATGTTAGCTAATACTTGGTGAAAGTTACCATAAGCAAAGTATTGTTCTAAATGCCCACATGAGTTTGATTTGTTTAAGGAAATCATAGACATTTACTGTTTTAGATAAAGCCTTTTTCATCATTTTCAGAGGAAACTGGGGTGAGAGATTATGGATATTTTGTAAGATCACTAAACCAAAAATTTTGAAGCTATGAGACAGCCCAAGAAGACCAATTTCAAAGATTTAAACTATTCAATAATATTCTGTATTCTGCCTTTTGTGTTTTATTCCCTATGATATAAGCATCTTATATTACATTTTATTATTTTACATTTTATATTCTATATGTTAAGTACCTAACAGTATTGAGCTATCTGAAATATCTAACTTTATGAAAGTTATGTTGCAAGCAAGCATGAATGACTTGAGATAGGTGCATTTTACAGAGTAATAGAGCCTGAAACATAAGTAGAATAGTATAAATGCAGAAACAACAGTAGTAATGTTTCTACTGCAAGCTAGAAACTGACACATTCAGTATAAACTAAATAGCTATGGAGTTTAAAGTTTACCTAACACATGAAGGAAGAAAGAAAGAAGGACATATGCCCCATTGCATGTTCATAGAAGGGCTGTTTTGAACACAGTTCTGGAATAGAACACAGAATAGACATGCATTTTCTTGTTAATTTGAAAAAAAAAACTTTGAAGCACGGGGAATTTTGAATTGAAGTTTTAAGAGAACATCAAATAAGAATAGAGGAGAATGCAGTCAAAAGAATGGGCAACAAACATGTGCAAAAGCATTTTTGAGCTTGTGGGCAGTGAAGGAATGGTGACAGATTCCCTGGAACTAGAGTAACAGGAGGTTGTATGCTGTCAGATATGGGCCATGGGAATTGAAATTGGGTCCACTGGAAGAGCAGTAAGAGATCTTATCCACTTAGCAATCCCTCCAGCCAAGCACCTCTCCTTCTATGCATTCTAGATCCCCAGCCCATGGAAAACTACCCCCACATGAAACCCGACTCTTCTCCTTCCATTTAACCTAATCTAAAATAATCCTTCAGAGATCTGTCTCTGTAGTGATTTTAGATTCTGCCACGTTGACAAACAATATAAATAATCATATTTTCCTGTTAATTTTTTCAATATATATATTTATTTCATTTCTGTGCATTTCATACAATACATCTTAATCATATGCTGATTAACCCACCTTCTTTCTGCACCTCCCCAAAGCTCATGTGAAGGATTTTATGCATTCTGTGATATATGTTAAGGCCTATTAAGTTTGTGTACCCAGATGTCTCTCCATGTGAGTTCATCCACTGGAGCCTGGTCAGACTATCTACCATCACTCCCTTAAAGAAGACTAAGTATTCCTTACCCATCAGTGATCTGTTCCTCTACTAAGGTTGGGAACTGCTGCACATTTCCCTAATTCTATGCTGAGTTTTTATCTGTTTGAGTTCAGGTGGTTCTTGTGCATGCTGTCACCATTGCTGTAAGTTCATATAAGCAAGTTCCCAGAAGCCTGCAATACCCTGTTTCTTAAGAACCACCCCTGGTTTTTAAAATCTTTTGGCCCTTTTCCCACAATGATCCCCAAGTGCTGGGCATGTGAGATTTAATACATAGGAGTCCTATCTAGGGACATGTACTCTGCGGTCTCTGATTCTCTACTCTTCAGCCATTTGTGGCCTTTTGTATTCATTGCCCTCTGTTGTTTGAGGAAGGCTGGGCATCTCACAGACATTTGTTTTCTGTTTGTGAACATTTGAAAAACATCTTAATAGTCTTCATCTTTTGCAAAAAGAAGCTTCTTTGATGAGTGATAACAGGTATACTTGTCTGTAAAGATAAAGATACATATTTTGTAGACAGGAAGAAATTACGTCTTTCCAGGGATATAACAGATGTCAGATTTTCTCTAGGATTTAAGCTCTCTTCAGCCATGTGTATTTTTGTACTGTTTTTACAGTACCACACATGAGTTTCCTCCTGTTGAGTGGAAGGAGCCTAAGTGTGTTGATAGCTATTTGTGTAGATATTTTGTCACACTAATACAGAATTGTTACCAGAGAGGTAGAAATCTTGCTGCAACAAACTTCATCTTATGACCCTAGAAATAGCTTGTGGGATGAACTTAGAAATATTTTGAGGTACATGATGGAAAATACCTATCATTGGATAAACAAACCTTGATTAACAGTTCTCGTGGGAGCTTAAAATTTTAAATGGCCAACATAATACAGAGAGTTACATATGTGCCCAAGCATTTCAAATGAGAATAGGTACTATTACAAACTGGAAAGAGTCCATTCCTTTTAAATTCTGGCAAATAACTTGATATTTTGCCCTTTCCTGGGACATTGTGAAAGGCAACTGAAGTACCTAGGGAAAAAATAAGGATATCATAGTAGACAATGCATTCTGAAGCAAATGTATAAGAAGTTTTCTTGGGCAGTTGGATAGATTGAAGTTAGGTCTTATGCATATTCTTTAACCTGTAATTATTACAAACAATGTATGGACATTCTCCATTAGCCTGAACTTATTTTTATTACATTAAAACTCAAATTATAAGATGTAAAATTCAGCATAATATTCAAATATAATGTCATTCTACATATTATATTTATGATTGCCTCTATTAAATTTAAAACATTCAGAAATAAGAGAATAAAATTGCTTTACTTCCTGGATAATAAAGATAATCATATTCCCCACACTCAATGACTGCTCCTTAAATATGAAAAATGATTTTAGACTATTTCTAATAATCATAATAGCTCTGCAAATAAAGAAAGTAGGCACAAAGAAGTTATGTAAATTAATTAAGGAGCCACAGCAAGGTATCCTCCAGAACAGCATTTTAAATGCAAGCTCATCTGTTCAAACTCTTATGCTCCAAGATTATGAACTAAAACATCTGTGCAGTATTATATTTACCATCTCAGTAGCAATTGAAATGCCTTTGCGAGATTAACATTGTCAGTGTCTTTTCTTGACACAAGAGGAAAATTATTTGCCCACCTTTATTCACAGCTGTTAAATAGAAAACCTCATATCAAAAAACTTGATGCTAGATTCATATAATTTGATTGGTTTCAAAGAATGGAACCCCAGAAACCATTTTAGCCAGCTGTAAGTGCAAATATAAGGCACGGTATATGTACTGAATGTTTCGATATTAATGCCAGACTTAGTAATGAGAAAACATTCTGTTCACCAGATTCAGCATTTTCTGTGTGCTCAAGAAAGTGACCAATCACTATTTCTTTTATTTTTTGAATTTAATTTTGCCTAAAGTCTTTTCTTCCCCAAATGGTTACATATGAATTTATTCCACTGACATATATTGCAGGTCTTGGCAATGTTCAACCACTTACTTAGTAACATTTCGTTTTAACCTACTCTTACTTCTAACAGGTCAACAGTTCATAAAAAGAACAAAAAGGTACTTTTTGTTATTTATTTTAAGGCTATTGCGAAAATGTCCTATTAGGGTTTGAATATTTATTTTGTTCAGCAAAATGTAATGTTGGTTTATGTAAGAAGGCTACAGAATAAGTTTTAAATTCAGTTTGTTTATTTTTCTGTCTATTCGTATGAGAATGTGCAGATTTTGATTGCATTCTTTCCTTTTTCTTTCCAAATCAATATTTACTATGTTTTTTTTATTGCACTATTAGACTGACATTTCAAAA
The DNA here is from genome assembly GCA_035773235.1 of Eospalax fontanierii. Lineage (NCBI taxonomy): Eukaryota > Metazoa > Chordata > Mammalia > Rodentia > Spalacidae > Eospalax > Eospalax fontanierii. The sequence goes on along the minus strand of CM069530.1, from coordinate 49,728,869 downwards.
TCTACCTTTGTGATAGAGACTGAGGCCCTACAGCTTCAAAGATCATTTGCAGAAAGCAGCAAAATAATAAACCAGGGTGGATTCATTGATCATATGGTACAGTTGTCATATCATTCTTTTAACCAATATTTACAAATGTCTTAAAAAAGAACATGATTATGTTTAAAAGATCACAAAAGGAAAGTACTCTACTTCAATTCTGGCTGTGCTGTGGACTGATGTCATTACATTTTCTATTACATATTTTATAATTTATCTTGCATTAGCATTTAGTACAGGCAAGAGATAATTTTGATAGCAGTCAATTAGTCATAGTAATCTATAGAAGTCTCTGATAAGCATTATAAAAAATATTACTAAAATTGTTTTTCAGAAAACACTTTTCAAGCCTTATAATGCTATTTAAATGATGTCACTATTTTAAATATCTATCATTGAAGTATTGATCAATTAAAAGTAATCAAATAGTTCTTGTTGATTTATTAATAAGTATGTTTAAGAAATATAATCAAAGTATTTAATTATTACTATGTAGTGGAAAATTAGTAATTATTTTATAACCCTAATAAAATAATCAAAGTTAAAAACACTAAAAAACAAATATATGATGCAAATGGCAATATCAAAAATGAAAGACATATATAGCATGTTTGATGTTATTCAACCAGCTTCTTCATATATATTATTTAAAACTTTGTTTTCCTCTTATCTGATTGAGTATAAGTATTTTTAATGTGAAAGGTCAGATTTGAAATGTGTGCTCATACACATTCTAGTTCCAAGAGTTACAGACACATGATGTAATTTGTAATCCAAGTCATATGTGGCAACATTTAAGTATTGCTTTAACAATGATATCACAAATAGTGACAAAGAAAACTGAGTTTCCAGCAGCTGTGGTTGCCTGCACAAGACCCACACATACAAGCCAGACAATGTTTCAGCATGCATGAGGGAGGGGCACCTGCGGAAGCTGCCAGCTTCAGGAGCTATTGGCAATTGATGGCTGCAGTGGAAGGGAACTTCATTTCTCTGCAGGAGTGTAGTCTGTAATCCAGGGTAAGTTAAACAGGCTTCATTGCATGGCTTCACACTCATGTACATGCTAGTAAAACTCATGTTGGGCTTGGTTATGACCCCCCAAAAAAGTGGACATAGTTGAGAGGGGCACATAAGGGTTCATTTGGAAGGAACTGAGTAGAGCAATGTGTGTGTGGGGGGGTGAAATAATCAAAATAAACTGTCTATATTTATAAAATTGGACAATATTTTTTTATTTTAAAAAGGTGAATTTTTCTCACAGAAGGAAAATAGTTGAAAATCATGTCCCCTTGTCAATAATCTCAAATGTATATTTGCTTCTTTTTTTATGGTCTGTATTTCTGACTTCATAATCTGAGAACACAAGTGAGGATGCCTGGTAAGGATCTTCTTGATAGTTGAAACTGAAGCAATAGATAAGACAGATTGTTGGACTTGATATTTGAATGTGATTGAATTTCCAGAACTTTATAACGAATTCCTACATGTTGACCAGAAAGGTTAATTTAATGAAAAATTATATTATTACTCAGAATCTCCTACCTTATTAATCATTATCTTTCTACATAATGAATTCTTACCTTTATATAATATGTGTTCAGCTGCTTATGAAAATTATTTTTAAGTTCTGGTAATATCTCCAATAATACTGGTAATGAAAGAAGCACTGGAAACATGTATTATAGTCAAAATTCACATCATAAACTTGCATAAAATCCTTAAAGCAAATACATGTCTGATGAGTTCAGTTGTCTTTATCCTCTACATACTATTTAATAATGAACCAATCCTTATCAGACAGCACATAGCCAAACTGAAATATAAAACTAATTCAAATTTTTGTAGAATGGAATAGAATGGTTCTTTTTATAATTTTATAACATTTATTTTTATTTTATGTGTATGAGTGCATGCTTTGTTTGCATTTATGTAAGTGCATCTGTGTGTGACCTGCCTAAAGAACCAGAAAAGGACATTGAATCCCCTTTGAACAGAAGTTATAGACAGTTGTTAATCACCATGTGAAGGTTGAGCATTGAACCTGAGTCACTACAAGAACAGCCAGTATGCTTAACTTCTGAGTCACCTCTCCTGTCCTGAATTGAATGGTTCTTATTTTTAAATCTGAGGAAATATTTTTAATTGTAATAATATTACAATGCTACCTCTTCACTTATTATTAGACTTGTGACTCCTACAACAATTTGGGAGAAAAAGCAATTTAAGGAGATGAAAACAAGGAAATCAAGGCACATTAGAGAAGAATATTCATAGTGTATAGGAATAAAGCAGGTGAATGCCCTTAATTACTGAAGGCAACATTTTAAAAGAAGAATCAATGTGACAGGCCAGAACAGTATATGGATATCTAAGTTATATTTTTGATATTATGTATCTTAACATATTTATTAAATCTTCCATTTAGTCCTGTGGTAATTTCATTAAAAATTCCCTAGCAGCATTAAATATAGTATTTATAAAATCAGCTTAATTTTTAACTTTTTTAGAAAAAATAATGAAGTAGAAATGAATTGTTGAACTTAAAAGCTAAAGCCTTGACAAGAGATAATAGACCCTAATAGATTTCTCTTAAAGTTCAAAATCAGGTTATAAAAAGTTATTTTAAAATTGTTTTAGCTAATTTCTTTGTTATTTATACTTGTTTTCTACTATAATCATGAGCCAAAGGAGCATACTTTTCTTGTTATTCATCTTTCAAGTTTTCTGCTAAATTGTGTTATTCATATTTTGAATGTTACATTTCAAATATTTAAAATTATGGTATACATTAGAACTGTTCATAAATATTTATGATTTTACACTTTCTATACATATGGTTGAATTGTACTTTTATATCATTCTTCAACTTCTCAAGTTGATATAAAACATAAACAAAATACCAAAAAAATACAAAATAAACAAACCAATCCAAAACCGAGGAGCTGTTGACTTAATGAACAGAAGCCTGTTTTCTGTGGTTTTGCAGGGTGAAGACCCGAACAGAGTCTGAGCGTGGGGTGTGTTCTCTTCATGGCTCACAGAGAGTTGCCTCTTCCTGTGTTTGCACAAGGCCTTTTCTTTATGTTGTGCATTATCACGTGGAATTTCATCCCTTTCTTTCTGCTTCTTCTACAGTTTTACATTTACTCTGCGTGTTTTCCCATGTGTTCATCTTTTTATTAATACACTTTCACCCTCCATGTTGAATTGAGTTCTATAGTCAAGAATTCTGAGAACATCTCATAGTTACTGCTCATATTGGTATTCTTTACTGTAGGAAATCACATGGAAGTATATATTATTTTACTGAGAAATATACATGTCAAAGATGCAGAAATCATAAAGGCAGCATAATGAGTAACTAGAAAAAAATTCAAATGGAAGCTTTTACCATTTCTTGGTTCTAGTCTGCTCTTCTGAATGCTTTTAGCTCTGTTATTTCGCTCTCCTCAGCCTAGATTAATAACACTTGGATGTTCTTGCTTGCTGATTTCTTCTTTGTTTTCTTAACATTTTGCCACTACACACACACACAAACACACACACACATGCATGCACACACACACACACACACACACACACACACACACACACATATATATATATATATTTCACTTTTATTTTTGAAAACTAGAAAATGGGGTAATATTGGACTGTTAATTGAAAGAAACAGTCTTTTAAAAATGTGCTAGAATTCTTTTGCTAGAAAATACAGAAGTTATAGAAATAAGATTAGAGAGGACACTGGAAAACTTCTTCCAAGATTTTGTCAATAATGCTTTGACACTAATGATGCTAGTGAAACCTGCTATAACTTTAACAGAATTTCATTCTATATTCTTGGTAAATTTTGTTTGTATTTTTGCTGATCATGGAACAGGGAAGAAGAATATTAGTGTTTATAGTGAGGTAAAAGAGATGCTGTGTTCTCTCTTAGCAAGTAAGAGCCTTTTATTCAGTATTCTGCAATAAAAGGTACTGTAATGATTTAAATGACCAGGCAAAAAACACTGCTAAGCCTGTCAAGTTACAGATTTTGTTAGAGATAAAGTATGAAGCTTATTTTAACACTTTAGAATGTTTAACATATATTTTATATAATGGCACAATTTGGAAAGAAAATAAAAGTGTTGCTTAATAAAAACTTTCCCGGAAGGACCAGAAGTAGATGTTTATAAACAATCTTATTTTTTATATTCTTTCTCTTGATGGCTTGTTGAGTTCTCTCTTTATTTTGCAGCCTAAAATAGCTATTAGGAAAAAATGCTTTTGAAATGTACTAATGTAAGTTGTCTAGAATATTGTCTTTTTATTCATTGTGACCTAGCACCAGATTAATAATGAATAATGCACTTAAATCCTTTGGATTCAGTTGGGAAGTGTAAGAAACTGCACACACATAAATGGTGTTACAATATTTTAGGAGATTTCTAAATGTCTTGTGCAGTCAGCGTTTTATCACAGGCTTTTATGGCATGTAGACTTCTTATAAATTCACTATTCTTTAAAGACTATTATTATCTTAGCAAATCATGAATACTCTTTTCCTTCTTTTTCTTTTAATTACGTGTGTGTGTGTGTGTGTGTGTGTGTGTGTATGTGTGTGTACCCGTGTGTGCGCACATATGAATAAGGCAGAAAAATATATCAAATCACCTGGAACTGGAGTTACAGGAGGTTGTGAATCCCCTACCATGGATACTGGGAACTGAGCTAGATTAGCAGCAAATACTATTCACTACTAAGCTGTTTGCTCAGTGCCCACCCCCAGTGATTTATATGAACATTCTTAATGATTCTGTTATTCTAGAAAATGTTTCTTTAAAAAGAGAACTTCAACAAATGGCAAAGTTTTTCTCCCACTATACTTAATGCCTCGAAATTTTCTTTCCTCTGTGACCTTTACAAGAGCACAAATTTAAAGCTTTAAATACCGAATGTCAGAATACTTACCTAGAGGCATAAGGAGCTCACTCATAGCAAAGTTATTACACAGCTCACATACCTTTATATAGTTTCTGCTCTAGGTAATAAAAGGTTAAACACGCCTTTCATAACGCAAAAGCCAAACAGTGACAAATGGAAGGTCATGTTTCTTAACCTCTTTTTACTCTCTGTAATGTTTAAGAAATACTACAGTGAATAAAACATTTTAAATGGAAAATTTTATTCAAAAGACCATGTCTGTCATGACATCTTCTACTCCCCTAAAACAGAAGCAGATTTGGAAACCATTATAGGAGGAATGCAATAGAATTTTAATTACAGGACAATATTTTGAGGTAAAAAAAAAGAGAAATTCGAATAAACCATATTCAAAATTGATGAATGGGAATCTTTATTGCTAAAAATATGTGCTAACTTATTTTCTATGTTGTTAATACTTTTAAGCATTCACAAACTAGCTTATATTTCTGTCCATAGAGACAAAATTCTTCTAATAATTTTCAATTATTATTCAATATTCAGGGTTGTTTTTACATAATTGAAAATTCCATTTGAAAGTGATGTCTTCACAGACAGGAAAATGTCAGTTTTGTGAATCAAATTTATTATGCTTGAGGACTTAATACTGACGCTTACTACTTGAAGAATCAGCTTGGAATGTGGATTTCTACACCAATTGTCAAGAGATTCAGAAGAAAATGTGGATGAGTAAGGAAATTTAATTAGATTTGTATTTTTAAAATTTTAGTGAATAATTTGTGCATTTCATACAACACATTTTGATCATATTTAGACCCATTCCACTATCTGCACCTCTCCCTGCAGGATTTCCAACATTATTTCATATGTTTCTGTCTCCAGATGCCCTTATTTGAGTCCATCGTGGGGACTGGGTCTGTCATATAAAGGTATTGAGCAAAGCCAAGCAACCCCGGATACCCTGAAAGGGTGGTAAGTTTCTGGCCTGCTCTGCCTGATGTGATAACCTGGCCCCAGGAAGCCACTGTAGATACGACTTAATGACCCCACGTTTAACTTTCCCGCCTTCTATAACTGTCAGAAAGGCCTCTCTATATACACCCCTGCCTTGGTTTTGATAACCGAACTAACCACTGACATAGTATCCTGGGAACTCTGAGCCACCTGAGGCCATGTTTGATCATCCTCCATTCTCTGGCATGGCTGGAGCACCACAGCCATGCTGGAGATGGAGACCCACCCACAAATGGCACCCAACGTGGGTGGATAGAGACCAACCATGGCGATTGAACAAGGGACACCCCAGGATGCCCTGGAGAAGATGAGTACTCCCCATGAGGGACATTGGCTTCTGCCTTGCCATCCCACTGTGAGGACAGGCATGATTTCTTTCTAACTTCCTTCTTTTTCCTTCAGTCTGATCCCTCATGAGGAACTGGTTATGTCATGGAGTAATTGAAGCTTTCTGACCAGGGCTACTCCCTGGTGTTAGCCAAAGGCCCACATGAGCGCTGACTGGGCCCGATTAGGTGTGGGCAATGACCTTGTATCTTACTCTTTCTGATCAGAAACCTGGTAACACGACGACCAGTTAAAAACTCTTAGAGTGGTCGCCAGTCTCTTAAACTTATGGTGAGTCTTGCTTGTGTATACTGGACTAAATCCCCTGGGAGCATTCCACACACTGGGAACGTTCTTCCTGTATTACACGTTTCTCTCCTCTTTTTCCTTTTCTTTGCATTTCATGGGCAATGCACCAGCTCCAACAAGCTACTTAGGCAGGTGAGGGAGTGAGAGCTTATTGTGACTCAGGGCATGTTAAAGCTGTAAATACCTTGCCTCTAAGAGTGAAGAAAAAAAAATGGTTTAAAAGACATTTTGTTCCTTCGGCTTTTTCTCTACCATTTCCCTACACAAGTATGGAAATGAACAGTTAGACAGACCTGAGATTCAAACCTCAGTCACTGGTGAGCACCAAACAGACATATGTAAAAATGGCTAGTCTAGAGTTTTCGTGTCTGTTTCTGGTTCCTGTCTCAGATCTTGTCTCTGTGACTTGGCAACAATCTGGCTTGTGTTACTTGTCTGTGTCTGTTTTAGTTTTGCCTTAAGTGCTGTGATCGCTTCATCATGGGCCGGAGTGAATCCGAAAATGTCAAAATGTCACTACTTTTAAATATATACTGACTAACTTTTCTGAATGCCTTTATCTAGCTTGTTATCTGAAAATGTAAATAGTTCTCTATAGGGAAAAAAAATAAAAGAAGGAAAAAAAGGTTTAAAAATTATTTCTTTCCTTAGACCTTTTCTCCACCATGGTTCTCTTCATGCATGGGGGAAAAGAGCTGTTAGAGGACCTGGACTTTAAACCTCAGTTGCTATGGTCCCAAGACAGCTGCCTTTCTAACTAGATCTAAGCATTTTAACTTTTCATGCACAGGAGAGTCATATGCCATGCTGTATATAACATTTAACTGAGTGCCTTTTAAAAGTAAAAAGAAGGCTTCTATTATATACCATGTGCTTGTTCACGATCATGGCCGGTGCCCTTACTAGGAGAGAGGCAACCATATGGTCTGGTCTCCAAATCTTACATGTGCAATTTCATCAATATGGTGACAGTCACATGGCTTGATTGTAATCTTGGACAAAAATTTTCAAAATGGCATTGACCTACTTGACCATGCCACCATCTTAATCCAGCCACATGGCATAGTTCAAAAATGGCCACACCCAGGAATTTACTGGTTCTACAGAACTCTAGGAGATCATGATAATCTGAGAATTCCCTGGACCATAGGCATTTAATCATATGTCCTAATTTTTTTGCATTTTAGATTCTTGATGGGATCATTGAAAAGCAAAAGATTCTCACATGGGCTTTTGTAACAAGGTTAATACATTTTTATGTCAAATTAGGAAGAAAATATCAGCATTTTAATATCATTTTGGTCTCTTTCTAATAAAAATTATTTTAAATTTTAACTTTTAGCATGGTACTTACTGGTTTTTAAAATGACTATTTTTCAATTGTCTTATACATTCACTGGTTTTTACAAGAAATTATTTTAAATTCTGATATTTGTTTGCATAACATCTTTATCTGTTTTTAAAGAAAATTATTTTGGATTTTAACGTCTTTATATGGTATATTTGTTGATTTCTAAAAGTAATTATTTAAAATCTTATATTGTTTTGCATAATGTAGTTGTCAGTTTCTAAAGGGAACTTAGAAAACTTTTTCTAGCCATAGGCCTCCAAGACTAGTTAGGTACAAAGTCAGCTAACATTTTGTGATGGCTAAACCTAAGAAGCTCATGTGAATTTGCAGTACTCCAATGCCAAACCTTATAAGAAACAAGCTACTATCAGTATATAACTACAGCAATGGGAAATAAAGAGGAATAGCTTGCTTGGATGTGAGATGTGAGATTTGGCCTTCACTGGTTTTATTTCCTGCCTTTTTTGCACTGTGATCCAAAGCCTGTTTTTCTAAAATAGAGTATTTCCCTCTCTGATGCTTAGTTGCTCCAAGCTTGCCTTTGTTCCTCCCCCTTCATGTCCTGAGCATTTCTGCTTTTCACTTTCTAGTTAGAATGTCTTGCACAGACTAAAAGAGAAAAACTTTTTTTTATTATTATTAACTCTTTCCAGTTTCCTTTAGGTATCATTGTTTTCTGTGTTCCTTATTATGGGTATTTATTTCAAATTTTGTATGGTAAATTATGATATGTTTTTCTCTGATCCAGACAAACTGAAAGCTCTCTTTAACAGAAACTGCCATGTAAGCTAATACTCTTGCCTCCTGTTTAGTTAAGAAAAATGTTTGACCAAATAAGTCATAACTTAAAAAAAGGTGTTAAAATATTTAAAGAGTACTTATTAAATCTTTCAGGTTGTGATTAACATGAATAGACAAACTAATTGATTATGGGTATAAGTTTTCATGCTTCCAGTCACATCAAGTATAGCCAGAGAGGATCTCAGGTCTGACGATGGTAAAGGCAAAACCTTCTGTCAGCCTAGTCATGCTTGATCTTGGGTGCTCACCAAACACTCATGGCCTCATAAGATTAAAAATATTAAGTAAACTAATATCTTAATATTAAGTGTTCTGTTTAATTAATCAAACCATGTTCTGGATAAAAGACCCAGCATATGAAAAGACTTGCCTACCTAGATAAATGTATACAAGTTATAAGAAGGATAGGTGTTTTCATTTACGCTAGTAGAGACTAAACTCAACAGCTCTCCTGTGCAATGACTCTTGTACAGGTTCAGGCTGGCCACCTGACTGTGTGACAAGACAAAAGGAGAACAAAACAGCATTAGAGTAAAGCCATTGTGCTACTGAGAATAACTAAGAGTTAAACCAATTTCAACAGTGGTTATTATTCTTCATGTTATGGTATAAAATGACTAACAAGAGTAGCTCATCAAATTCTCTATTTTCTCACAACAATGAAAAAGTCTATCACATAGTAATACAAATATATAGTTAAGGGGACAATTCACAGTCCTTGGAAAAGATAGACAGCACCCTCTGTCTAAAATTCCTCAGCCAGTGATTATGCTGGATATCCTAAACTTCAATTTGATAATGTATTATTATGTAGCACTTGATTCTTTCTATCTAGTATCTACACTCCTTCAAGACCTGAAGCAAGGTTTCAGTAGACCAACACTCTAAAAGAAGTAAAGTAAAAAGGATTTTATGTTTTTTATGTTTTCTGTAAGGTTTTACTAGAAACTTATAAAGTTCAATGTACATTATCTTATGTGTTTATTTACATTCCATGTTCTTTATTAAGATGATGCTGCACAGCACTCTTCTGAGTCCAGTAACTGCCATCCTCATGACTTCAGCTGTGCATACTTACAGAAGTTTATCACAGTTGGAATTGTTTATGGTTGTATTCTTCCACTGAAGGAGGAGTAAGCAGGGTCACTGGACCCCCACCTGAGTATCCAGCCACTCTTCCCAGCCAGCTGTATGTAATTTTGCCCTAATCACAAATGGTCTCCTGCATTTGGGGAGGAAGTTTGGGAAAGGCTAAAAGAAAGGACTTAACCCATAAGATTATAAAAAGTCAACATGCATGCTAGATAAAGATTTTACAGTGCATCTACTCTCAGGTCATCTATATACCTGTTAACAATACCTCACCCATCTGTATGAGTAGAGTCATTCAATCCCCAGGGTGAACTTTAATATGATCAAACATTGGTTTGATACTAGAGCCTTAGAAAGGGAATAAACATTGCTTAATGCAGCCAGGAAGAGAATTTTCTTAATGTTATTATGTCTCATGATCTTAAAAGAAAATGAGAAGATGAAGGTTTATGTATAAGATCATAATGACTAGATATTTCCAGAATAAAAAAGAAAAATAACAAAGTCTATACAAGTAATTAAAGATCTGAGTTTATATGTTATAATATAAAAAACATTAGAGAAATAATGTCTAAATATTCTTAAAGTTTCTAAAGTTATAGTTCAGCCAAATACTTTAAGGGACAAAATATATGTATAGTCAAGGCTTATTAAAAATGTTTGGCTTTTGCCCAAGCTTTATTTACATAACATACAGTAATTAAAACTACCAGATTGGTGAAACTAACCTTCTTGGGTGTTTAACAATATTTAGAGGCCTAGACTAATCTGGTCAGAGGGACTTAAAGGGACAATTTTTTTGTCTCTTGCCCTCCAAGGTCAACTAAGTTCCAGGGGACTATGGGGCATCTCTTTAAATGCCCTATAACTGTGATGTGTCACCTGTCTTCTTGTTCAGGGAGGTCATGGAGACCACACTGGAAGGACTCAAACCAGTGTCCAGTCTGCAAAGAAGAGGGTCAGCACAGGAAAACATTTCCTTGATTTGCTTCCAAGTGAAGCCATGGTCTAGCAAAAGCTTCTGACTCACCTTCACACAGGTGGAACTGATAAAACAAAGGCCTATGGAGCCAAGGGCTCCTCTCAAGCCCATGTAACCCCCCTGAGGAACAGATACGCAACTGACCTTAAGAGTAAAATTAAGTTGGTTTATTTGGCCCAAATTGTATGATCTTAAACACCCAAAAGGAAAGTATAACCAAAAAGTTAAAGTGATCAGTATGCTTCTTTAAGATTATAAGGAATGACACTTCCCAGACATTAGGTTTAAGTTTATATAAGTCGTTATTTACACAATTTCTTACTAACAATTTTGTTCTTAATAAGAAAATGCCACCCAGATGTAAGACTTCAAATCTTGGCCTACTTCAACACCAAGTGCATACCTGCAGTGCATACCTGCAGCCAAGGAAGGCAAGCCCATCATTGTTCTAACCCCAAAATTAAATGATTTATTTCTTTTCTCTCCCTGTCTAGAAGCCATTTGGGAGGGAACTTACCCTGACTGTAGCCACTCCAGGAAGCCTATCGAGGTGCCTGAAAACAAATCCTGACTTCAAAACTCTCAAGTTTAGCCTTGGCATTCAAAAAGAAAAACAAAGAGGTACCCAAAAGATGGAAGCCTTTGAAAGTCCTTAATCAAGAAATTCTTATGGACTTTGAATTGGACATTTGAATTTTTCCCTGTTCTGACTATTTTATTTCATCTTCCAGGCACCAGTCAAGGACTTTCTTCTCTCCCTAAAACTAACAGTTATGCAATTCAGGGGTCTTTTAGATAGACTCACTGAAGGGATACCCCAATTGCCTGTTCAGCATGAAGAGGCCAAGAGCGGTTAGCATCCAAATTCCCTATTGGCAATTTGGGTGACCTCTTCAGAGGGTGGTGTGATGAGAAGAGAAGGTAGAATTTGGCTAGGCAGTTTAGGGTAAAAAGACCCCAAAGACCAAAAACTATCCTTGTGCCCTTTAACAGACTAATCTATATCAAAGGCCAAATATGTACAAAGCAGAGGACAAGTAGCTAACTGAAAGATTATAAATTCTCTTACTTATCTGTTGATCCTGAAGGGATGGTAGGAGTCTCGTCTGCTCTGCTTGATGCAATACCCTGGCCCCAGGAAGCCACTGTAAATATGACCTAAATACCCCACCTTTAAGTTTCCCATCTTCTATAACAGTCAGAAAGCCTCCCTATATAAACCCCCGCCTTGGTTTTGATAATCGAACTACCCACCAATGTAGTATACCAGGAACTCCTCCAGTCACACTCTGAGCCACCTGAGGCCTTGTTAGATCATCCTCCACTCTCTGGCATGGCTGGAGCACAACAGCCATGCTGGAGATGGAAACCCACCCACATCAATCCACTTGAGCCAGGCCAGCCTTTCTTGAATCACTCACTTAAAGAAGATCCCACACCCAGCAGTAATTAGTTGCCAATAGTTCCTCAGATAAGTTGGGGCTTCTTAACCATTTCCATTTCTATGGTGAGTTTTGTCTGGTTTGATTTTTAGGGTCTTGTGAATGCTGTCACTATTGCTGCAAGTTCATACAAGATCTCAGCTGCCACCAGCCCTGGTCTTACAGTCTTTCCATCCCTTCTTCCACAATTGTCCCTGATCCTCTGGGTGGCAGAGGTTTCATAAATGCATTCTATCTAGGGACAACCTGCTGCAGTTCAACATTCTTAATAAATAGGAAAATGAAAATCAAAAGTAATTTAAGATTTCATCTTATCCCACTCAGAATGACTAAGATTAATAGGAAAAAAAGACAATAAATGTTGGTAAAGATAAGAAGAAAGGGAAACCCTCATTCACTGTTAGTGACCCCCCCACTCTGTAGACTGAGTCACTACACTTCTGGTGATAAGGTATGGGCTACATCTTGTAAAGCAGGCCCTTAAATCCAATCAGAAGATTGTTTGTTGCACAAAATTTATGTCACTGTTGCAGGAGTATGCATATCTTTCCAGGCTAGTCATTATTATAGTTTGCATGCTGGACACCTATAAAAACCTGATGATAACTTTTCTCTTCCATCAGCATGCACAGCACCTTCAGGTACTGTTGAAACTAGCCAGTAGAGCTGAAACTTCATGGTCAGTACTATATTGATTCCTCCTTGTTTGTTCTGTGACTCATGAGTGTAGTGTCTACAGCAATAGGATCTTACCATAAAGTCCTAGAGGTAATCAAGAAGAATGTTGATGGCTAGAATCATTTATAGGCCTATGTGAGCCCTCTGGTCAACAACACCAAAAAGAGAGTCCATTTCTGGTATTGGGTTTTAATTTTTTTGTTTGCTTTTTATGGGCTTTTTATTTGCTACCCTGTACTGTCATTATACACATTTATAAACAACCCCATTAAACTCTTTCTATATTATATTATATATATATATATATATATGTATGTATTTACTTTTTTTTGAATCATTGTGTGTTTCACACAGAACATCTCAATCAATCTTAATCATCTTTATATCCCTTTCCCCACCGGCACCCCTGCATAGCCAGTCACCTGGAATCCATATATTCTTTCATCTGTGTTAAAGACTATTGTGTCAAGTTAATGTACCCAAATGACCACAATGCAGGTTCATCCACCAATATCTAGTCAGCCTACTCAGAGTTCCCTGCTTTAAGAAGACTTAACTCATCCTCACCCAACAGTAACCAGTTGCCTATATTTCTTAAACAAGGTTGGGGTCTGCTACTCATTTTTAGGACCCTTCTATTGCAGTATGTTTCAAAATCTTTTATTCAAAAGACCTTTTATGTTAATTTTCCCTTCCCTTACTCCCTCCTCTACCTTATCCTCCCATCCCAGTCTCATTTAAGCCTTCTCTTATTCCGTTATTCACTTCTATAGAACTGCATTCTATCTCCCCTCCAATCAACACTCCCCCTTCCCATGATCCCTTTTTAATTTTTTTACCTCTATGAATTTTCCAATTGAAACACACGTATCTAAAGATTCTCAAGTAAATGGATAGAATTGGAAGCATTCATCCAAATTGAGATATTCTGGACTCAACTGTTGCATATTTTCCCTAGTAGTAGATGTTTCTGATTTTTAAGTATCATGTATTTTCTCATTGTTATTTAGTAATTATGAAAATATAGTCTCTGAATGTAAACTGTCCTCTAGGGATTTATTTTTCTAACTTTATTTCACTAGGTTTTCATATTTAGTCCATTAAATTAAAAGTAAAATTTATTCAGTATCTCCTACTATCCTATTCAAATCAACACATCATTTAATAATTATATGGCAATTTAATTTTTTTAGATTAGGAGTCAAGAACTGTATGTGTAATTTACATGTATTTTTCAGTTAATAGGCCCAAAGATAGTGCTTCTATGGCCTGTATGCTTGGTATGGTTGACATACATGAATTTAATTATCCATTTACTTTTAGGTATATAATATAACTATAACAACATGTATCAGGACTATAGTCATGGAAGGATAACTAAACCAAAAGATAAATACAAAGTTACTTCCAGTTAGGATGAAAACAGACTATTTCTCATCATTTTAGTGCCAGATATCAAAATTCCTTATAGAGAATAATCACTATTGAATTTTTCTCTTGTTCATTTTGAAATCTGCAATCACTCATTCATTATTTATTTTAACTGTTTATTGATACAACCTGGTGATTAGGACTGAGGCTTGCAGCTTTTGCATGTTTGTTATGGTGCCGTGAAGCAAAGTCACGAAGAGCCTCTATGAGCCACTATGAGCCTCTCTCTTTTGAGAGAATTATGTTTGATGCAAGTCTTGTGATCCTGAAGCATGAATACATGCAAGATAACAACCCAAGTTCATGTACAGTCTGTCCAGATTATACAGATGATATACCTTAAAATGAAACACTTCATTTTGAGCTCTTGAAAGGATGGGTTTTGACAGTATAGACTATGAACTGAAATTTGTAGCTTCTGGAGCAGTAAGTGATGTGACCGAGGATGTAGTACTGCACATGGTGCATTTCAAGAGAGAACTGCACTTCACTGCAGCACCCCTGCTATTCTTCCACATGCACTGTATATTCCAGTACTAAGACTCTTCATACTGAAAGGCATTTTTTATACAAAAACTAAAAAGACAAAGTAAGATGTAGATTAATTTCCCTTAAAAAAGGAACAATCCTTCTCATTTTTGGTATGCAATTACATGATGCTACAATGAACAAAGTCAGAAATGTAAACTCTGCCTCTGGATCAAAAAAGTTGAAGTGTCTAATTCTAATCTATGTGCATAACGATGATAATCTAAAATTGCATAATGATGATACATAGTTAGATAGAATAGAAAAAATACTGTGCACTTCTCTTTTCATCACCAAGAGGATATTTGAAAGAAAATCAGTATTTTTCAGTTAGATACATGTAACCTTTCAAGTTTCAATCCAAAAGAGATATAGCTCCAATTTTTATTACCATCTAGAATTCAGCATGTAATGAACACTTTGGCATGAATAAGTTCCACATTCAAATGTACCTTCCTTGTTTTAGTAGTATCTGAGAAATATAATTTATATAGTATATTTTTCTTAAATATATGATAACTTTTCCATGGACAGTTTCCAATAAAGAAATTGATAGCTAATTATTGCCTAATAGTAGAGCAGAGCATCTTCTTTGGGAAAACTGATAGATTTGGCTCTCTTCTCATCTTGTTTAGATGATAGAATGAACTCACCGGAACTTTTTTATCTCATATTGAGAAAACAGGTGTCACTGAAAACCTTCGTAGAGACTAGAGACAGCCAATTTGAAGCATCATGCCAAAGACCAGAGGAGTTACTGAAATACATGTGTTCAATACATTTCATTTTTTCTTAACCTTTCCCTTTTAGACTTTCTTAAATGTTCATAAGGAAATTAAATTTTGGTCCACATCAGTTCAACAGCACTAGGTTGAAGAGCCCACAACAAACCAATTTAAAATAGATCTTTAAAATAAAATGAGATACTTAGTTTTAAATGTATAATGAAATGATTACAATTAATATAGTGAACAATTTAAAGCTAGCTTATGTATCTGATTTTATATCAGTTAATACTTTTAGTAACTCTTCACTAATCAAAATGCACATTATTTTATTTTTCAAAATATGATGCAGTCACCTTAAAAATTGTACCAGAAAGCATATTTACATTTTTCTCATTATTGCATAATTGTAATAATACTCTGAGAGCATTGAGATGCATTCTCATATGTGTTGTGTTAGTAATTCTGTATTCTCTAAGTTATGATGATGAATCTTGATTTTTCACTTGGTTGAATTGACAGACAGTTGTCTTGAAGATTAGTAAAGCATCTGTGATGGCAGGGAGAATGGAAGGGTTTAACATAGTGAATGGATTAATCCCTTAATGAGTTAACAGAATGGTGACCTCACTGGCAAAAAATGGGGAAAGATAGGAACAGTGGTCTCATTGGAGGAAATAGGTTACAGAGGAGTGTGTATATTGGAGACTTGGAGATTATGTATTCTTCTTCCCCACTCAAGTATCACCTCTGTTTGCTTCCTATCTGCTACCCAACTCTCCTCTAGCACATGGTCTTGCTACCAGGATGTTTTATCCAGTAGGAAAAGGCTAGATTTCTGCAGGTCAAAGCCTATAAAATCATGAACCAAAATAATTCATTCTTACAGTAAGTTGCTTCTTTCAGCTACTGGGTCACAACTATGATAAAACCAACTACCACAAATTTCCAATCACAATATTCTACAGAAAATAACATTTTAACTCATTCCCTGATTTTAGATAGTCCCCTCCAATTTCCTAAAATTTTAAGAAAACAAAGAAAGCAATAGTATGTGATGTTGGCTTTAAGAAGTCACAAAAATTTTGGTTGCAATAATATTGAAATGTTAAATCAATAACAAAATTAAAATTTTATTTACCTGTAATTATTTCTTTTATTTATTGAGAGAAACTAGTCCTTAGATGACTAATTTATGTATCACAGTTTAGGAACTGGGTCTGTGACAAACTCCCATGGAGTTCAATCCAAAGAAATTCTTTTCATTCCCAAATCACTCTGTACTCTGAAATTAACCAACCTCTTTATCTCTTCAAACTCATTCATAGAAGCATAATTTCTATAGAAATCTGTGTATTTCTTCTTAGTTCAACCACATCCAACTAAAAGGAAGAACTTAGTGACAAAATGAAGATTCCAACGTGAAACCACAGACACGTATGCAGAAGACCCCACATCTATGTTTCATCAAAGCACCAGAAGCCATGGTCATAAACACCCTCCACACTAGGGTCCGTCCCGGGTGATGGAGCAATGAGTAAAAGTCATAATTAAGAGAATGAACAAGTCATATAATAGAATATTTGCAAAAAAGATGTATTCTAAACACATTTATTTATTTTTGAGTGGAAGATGCACATGTGCACAGCATGCTTGTGGAGGTCAGAGGAAAACTTGCAACAAGTCAGTTCTCTGCTTCTATTATGCGGTTCCTGGGTATCAAACTCAGATCATCAGACTTGTCAGGAAGTCTACCTCCTGCATTATATCAACGGCCTTGCTCAAAGATATTTAAGAATCAAAGAACTCATATTCTGAAACACAAAGTGTTCTTTTAGACAAAGAGATCTGAAAACCCTCAAAGCATTATTCATATCAATCAAAAGTGGGAACAACCCTGAAATTCATCATGTATGGAGTAGCTACAGAAATTACAGTATTACAAATAAATTAAGGTGAATTATTATTAATGACCTTAATGTAGATGATATCATCAGTATTCTGAGGTTTTCACTGCTCACTGTTCAAGCATTCTGCTTGGTGGTTTTTCAGTTTCTTCCAAGAAAGATGTATAATTTTTCTTGAATCATTAATACTGAGTTCAGTCAAATCGTGTGCTCTGGCCAAATGGCAGGAAGTGAGGAAAGGATCCTTACAACTGTAATTGTTTTCTTGCATTTTATGAGAACATGTAAATTTCTGAAAAAAACAATATTTAAGATAGTGTAAATTTTAACTTCTATGCATAGTATCTAAGTGAACTCTATGCTGCTTAAGAAGGAATCATATATTATAAAATGTAATAAAATTAAATTTTAAATATTGTTTTAACAATAGTACAAAAGAAATATGAGTGGGGAATAGAACAAAATGGCCTAAAATTAGTGGTAATATTCTTATTCTGGATTTTTTTATTTGATGATCAGCTTATTCTATTTTATACATAAAACACTGAAACAATTATATGTTCTTTCTGTAGGAAATTCTTCATAAAACTAAACAGAATTCCATTGTCTGATTCGTCCTTGGGTATAAAACCAAACACAGAACTTAGAAACTGAGGACTCTTCATAAAACATTGCACATTGTGCTAGTAGATATAAACCACCAACTCTGTCTTCACAGAAAATGAGAGCCTGCAGAATAGGTTATTTTCCTCTTGCTTACTACTTTAAATTTTTATTGGAAAAGATGGCTTTTTAAAACTCAAGTAATTATTATAGATATATCAAAAATAACAATAGATTTGCTTCAATCAAATCTCAAACATATTAGAAAGGAACTTGAAAAAAATCTCCTAACAGCTGATAAAAAATTATTGGCTAAGAGTGCACGGGGGTTGGAGGAGGGCAGGAGAGAAGCCACATGCCCTGAGGGTGCTCATTAAAACCATGGCTTGCTTGATTGACTGACCTAAAAAATGTCTCAAGGAATTTTGATCAAAATATTGACTTTTTAGTAGAGTTGCTGAGACTAGACTTAAGCAGTTCAGATGTTAATAGAGAAACTAAATCCTGCTGATGATTTTATTCAGTGTATGTTGGTGTTCTTTTTTATTACAGGGAAAATAACTTTGAAATAATCATCTTTTCTGAGATAATTATGTTGGAAAATTTTCACCGGTCTAGTGAACATGCAAATGACAGGCCTTTTAGCATCATTGCAACTGCCTCAATTTATCTCTTCTTCATCAGCTTTTGTTAAAAACTGGTGTTGGTACTGGGGTTTTTACCAGTGCGTAGTGACCGATGTCAAACATTTATTACATTACCTACATTCTGTGATGGTTCACATTGCAATCTTTTGCCAATTTTGGAAATACATTCTGTTAGAAAAAATAAATATCCTGTAAGAAATTTAAAAGGATGACATTTTATTTACTTTTAGAAATAAAACATTTGTATTGATTCTGTGATCATTTCATACAATGTATTTTGATCAAAGTTATAACCCCTTTCCGTTTCCACTCAGATCGTACCATCCTCCCACCTTCATGTCCTTTATTAATTTTCTCTTTTAAAAGACCTATCAAGTCCATTGTGTGTGTGTCCATCCCTTCGATCTAGTCAGTCTATCAGGTATCACGCAAGTAAAACAAAAGAAAAGACAGAAAACAAAATACTACTGCCTCTCCCACTCCCAGTAACTATCTATTGTCATGTAAGAGTTTTTGTGGCACTGCAGAATATTTTATATTTAAAAGAATTTCATAAAATATGAAAAAGCGAGATTATATTTCACAAAGTTCTAGTAACTTATTTGGTACTCCCCTGTGGTGTCCAGACAACAGTTTAGTTGTCTGGATTAGTACAGGAATTTCCCTTAATACATCTACCACATCTGGTTCTAACACTCTTCCTCCTTCCTCTTCCACAATGACCCTGAGCCTTTGGAGGAGAGGTGTAATATGGGTGTCCCATTTGGAACTGAGCATTCTGTAGTTTCTTATTTTCTGCATATTGACCTTTTATGAGTTTGTCTATGAGTCACCATCTGCTGCAAGAAGAACCTTTAGTGAGAATTGCGAGATGCACCAATCTATGGGTTTAAAAATGCCATTGGAAATCAGTTATTCTATGTATATTTATCAAAATAATAGTAGTAGGTTTCCCTATGTTCTATGACTTGTCTATCTACAGGTTCTTGGCCCATATCAGGTATATACTTCCTCTTGTGAAGCCATACTTAAATCCAATCAGAAGGTGGTTGTTTATGCCATAGCATTCATACTGTGCTTGTAGCAGTGAGAATATTTTTAGCAAGTCAGTCATTACTGTGGCTCATATTGCTGATAGCAGAGTAACATTTATGATGATCTTTCTCTGTCATAATCCCTTCTTAGACGATGTAAGCTAGTTGATAGAGATGAAGCTTCGCTGTAATTGCTCCTTGTTTGTTCTAAGACTCAGGTATATTGTGTCTTCAACAATACTGTTTTTACCATTGAACTCTGGGGTTTGGCCAAGAGCAATGGCAATAGCAATTATTTGTGGGTCTATGGAACATCACTGGTCAACAATTTCAGAGAAAGAATCCATTATTAGTACTGATTTTTTTTATTTGCTAGCCTGTAGTGTCTAGCAGGGCTTTTGAACATCTGTTATTGGGTAATTCTACCTAAACTATTTTTATATTGCATTTGTATATATGAAAGATGTTTCTACAGGTTTCCATATGGCTTTTTCAAAGGTTATTAGCATTCGTCATTCATTATATCACTCTCTCTTCTGTCATACACTCCCATTACTGAACCATTCAACGCATTCTGCCCCATTATGTCCCTTTCCCATCTGTAGAACTTCATTCTACTTCTCTGATGAGCCACATACCATGGTCCCTTATTTGTTTCCTGATCTATAGGGATTTTTTAATTGAAAGGCATATTTAAAGATGAAAAGCTCACATTGACTTATGAGAAGGAACATGTAACAACTGTCTTTCTGAGTCTCGTTACCTTATTTAGAAAGATTGTTTCCAATCATATACATTTACATGCCAATTTCGTAATTTTATTTTTCTCAACAGTTACCACTGAGTTATGTAAATGGACCATACTTTCATTATTTATTTATTCATGTTGGACATCTAGGCTGTTTCCATTTCCTAGTTATTATGAATAGGACAGCAATGAACAAGAATTAACAAGTATTTCTATATCTCTGTATTAGTTATAGAGTTGTTTGGGTATATACCCCAGTGGGGTATGTATGACTGGATCATGTGATACGTTTAATTTTATTTGGAAGGGGAAACTGTTTCACTGATTCCCAGAGGTGCTGTATGAGCTTGCACTCCCACCAACAGTGATAAGATTTGACTTTTCTCCATATCCCACCTCCAGCATTTATCATTGTTTGGTTTTTGCATCTTAGTCATTTTCATAGGGTGAGATGAAATCCCAAAGTAGTTTTAATTTGCATTTCCCTAATTCTAAATATAATGAATATGAAAATATTTCTCAGCCATTTTGTTTCTGCTTTTGAAGACTCCCTGTTCAGTTACTTGCCCCAATTTTTAATTGAGTTGTTTGATTCTCATGTTCAGTTTTTTGAGTTCTTTGTATATAAGAGACCATAACCTTCTCTCAAATATGTAGCAGGAAAAAAATATTTCCATTCTGTAGATTGCCTCTTCACTTGCATGATGGCGTCTTTTGTTGAACAACAGTTTTTGAGTTTCATGAGTTTCCATTAGTCAACTGTAGGTCTTAATGCTTTAAGTATCCACAGCCTGTTCAGAAAGCCGTTTCCTGTGCCTGTAAATTCCCATGTAATCTGTACTTTCTCCTCTCTCAGATTCGGTGTTCCTGCTCTTATGGCGAGGACCTTGATCCATTTGAAATTAAGGATTATAGAAGGTAATTGATAAGGATCTAGGTTTCTAGTAGTTTCTGACCTGTTTGACCAACACCATTTGTTGAACATGTTGTCTTTTGTCCAATGTATATTTTTGCCCCCTTTGTCAAAAAAAGGGTGACTATAGGTGTGTGAACATAGATATTTGTCCTCAACTTTTCCACTCTCTCTTTTTATTACAACACAAGTTGATTTTTCACTAAAGCTCTGTAGTATAATTTGAAATCTGGGAGCCTGATACCTCTATCATTCCTACTTTTCAGGATTGTTTTCGACTGTCCTATGAATGTGCATATGTGTGTGTGTGTGTGTGTGTGTGTGTGTGTTTCCATAGAAATTTGAAATTACTTTTTTCAAAATTTGAACAATTGTTTTGGAATTTTAATGAGCATTGTGTTCAATCTATAGATTTCTTTTGGTAGAATGACCATTCTCACAATATTAATAGGAAGTTTTACTGTTTTTTGTTATCTTACTCGATTCCTTTCTTCAGTCTTAAAGTTTCCATTATACAGGTATTCACTTCCTTGTTTTTCTTTTCTTTTGTTGAGGCTATTTTGAATGGGAATGATTCTCCAGTTTCTACATCAGTATGTTTGTTTTTGATACACAGGAAAGGAACATTGCTGTAAATGTTTGTCAGATGTAGGCATTTCTGGTGGAGACTTGAGTGTCTTTTATGTATAGAAATTTGTCATCTGCAACTAAGGAAACTTTGACTTCTTCCTTTCAAATTTGTAGCCCTTTATTTCCTTCATTTTTGAAAATTTTACTAGCTATGACTTCAAGCACTGTATTGAACAGGAATGAAGAGAGTGGCCACCCTTGTCATATTCCTGGATTTAATGGAAATGTTTTGAGTTTCTCTCCATTTAATATGATGTGGGCTTGTTGTATATTGCCTTTATTATTGTGAGATAAGTTATTTATTATTTTGAGATAAGTTAAATGTACATTTGTATTCGCCATGACTTTTATCACGAAGGGTTCTTGGATTTTGCTAAATCATTTTCTGCATTTAAAGAGTTGATCATTTGAGTTCTATCTTTGAGTCTGTTTTTGGAATGGATTATGTTTAGTGACTGAGAAATATTGAACCATCTGTGCATCTCTGGAATGAGGATGATTTGGTCATGATGTATAATATTTTTGATGTGCTTTTGAATTTGTTTATTCATATTTTACTGAGAAAAATATTATACCTATGGTCACTAGATAGATCAGAAAATCTATGGTTTAGTTGTAATTCCTTTTAAAAAAAATCTCAGTAATATAGTTGTGATATGTATATTTGATGGTAATTTTGACATTGCCTGCAAGTAGGACATTGAAAGATGCTATAAGTTCACTAGAAATAAAGCTAATGCTTTGTTTTCCTATATCTTTAATATGATATAAATGTTAAGAACAATAATTTGAATCCAGATATAGTTTCATGCAATAAATATAACAAAAAGTCACCTATTCTTTAGTAATCACAATTTTCCAAAACTTTGCCACAAAACATTATAGAAGCTAGTCACTTTTAGAAATGGTAAATCAAGGAAAGAAGAAATCGGACTTTTTCACAAGCTGCCCTTGATCTTGGCATTATACAATGTGTTCAGGTAAGAGGCATCATGTAGTTCAACTCCCTGTATATAACAAGTATAGTGTGTAAAAAAAAGAACATTAAAAAAAAAACAATGTAAAGAAAATAAAACAAACAACCTGACTGAGGTAGAGGCAAAGGAGCAACAAGAGAAGGAACTGGAATTATGCATTGTGGGAAAATTACCAAAATGCAGTCACCTCCTTTGCTCCATGACGGCCATGTGCACTAGGACTCTTTCTTGACCCTCCTACTCTATCCTCCTCCCAGTCTCTTCCTTTCCAGGTAATTATTTACAGAAATACTTGCTTTAGTTATTGCTTCGCAATTTTAATTATTGCAATCAACAAGACTGCCTAAACCCTTCCCCCTCAAACTGTTCACCTTTCACATAAACAAAGGCAGTGTTGCCAGTTGCTGCAATGAACATTGTCACTGTTTAAAAACTGTCTGAAAATGTATTGCAACTTACCATGCAAAACCTATTAATAAAGGGATTATAAATTCCATGAAAGTTATAAATGCTCTCATCTAAGAATACAGTAAGGATATTGTTATGACAAGTTTGATGTACTCAAGCTCCAAGGGAAGAAAGCTCATGGTACTTAAATCTTTGCTTCTTTGTTTCTTAATTACATATCTTAATTTTGCCAGGATATCTTATACCGAGCTATGTCTACAGGAAGAGCATGGGGTAAAATTGTTTCAATCTATTATTCTATGGGATTTTAAAGTTTCAACTGTTAAACTCAAATACTGAAGTTACAACTTCTGAGTTAATCTTGTCTCCAGGGTAATGTAATACAACCAAATTTGTGAGGCATTTAAAGGGATTAAATGTGATTGGTCTTGGCACCTACCTTGGACAGAGCTTGTTGCATTGGAAATGCTCAGTAAACTTTATCCCTTGTTACCCATTTTTTTAAAAAGGGACCTAAAAACATCTCAGAATATAGGTTGAAATTGTACTTAAAACAATGACAGCACAGGATTTTTTTCTGTTTCCTAGTAATATCACTGTATCATCATAAGTTTTAAGGGATTCACTAAGAATTTTGGTCAAGTAAGGAAAAGATAAAGTTGGAAGCTGTAGTCTGTTTTTTCAGAAAAATGAAGGAAGGAACAAATCTCATAAAAATCATATTTTGTGTTCTGTAAACTCCAAATAAGTTCAATTATATTTTTACAGTCTAAAATGTACAGCCATTGAAATTTTATTGACCAAATTTTTAAGAGTTTTAAAAATGGGCCCTTTGATCTTACAACTGCTTTATGAAACGGTCATGAAACAGTGTTAGCAGATATGTGCATATTCATATTGTACTTAATATGCATGTGAACGTATACCAATAAACATGCCAGATATGTATCAAAAATGTTTTTATGTTATAATCACATTAAACAAGTGTACATATATATTCATCCACACTTGTTCTAAACATTCAGAACTGCTAAAATTAACATGAAATAACCATTGTGCAATGTGATTCAATAGTATATGCTTCTTAAATAATCAGCCTCTTAAAAGACTGATAACGTGCTAGTATGTTTGCTTAGCATGTTAATCCCTGACAGTGCAAAACACAAAAGCAGGATTTTACCTATTTTCCTAATTGAAATGCTGTAACTAATAAAACCAAACATTTTAATAATGCACTTTTCTTATAGTGGAGGAAGAAGTAGAGTGAGATGGATGAGAATCATCACCAGACAAGAAGCCACATTCAGTGTCCATTAGTCAGTCTCACTGTTTGGAACTACTTGATTTCATGAAAACCAGTTCAGATTTCTATTTATAGAGGACTGCTTTAATCTCCTCAGAGAGCAATGTCCCCAGTAATTTGGCAACTCCAAATGGGCATCACCACTTAGAAGTTTCACCATCCCTTGCACTGAAAAATCAAATTTCAAAAACATGAACCCTTGGAGGCAAAACACATCTAAACGTAGAGGATATAACATAAGATTTCTCAAATCATAATACAATTCTGGGATGTGCACAGTAGTAAACATTTGGTGGGTTACAAGGTAAAAGGCAGAGAGATATGTGAAAATAACATATAGGCTCACTAGGAAAATAGGTCAAGATAGAACAAATAAAAAAGACATGGCTGAGCTCCATAAATAGGTGTGATATCAGGCCAGCTTGCTTCAAAGAATGGCATCTTAATTTCACACAAGCATATTCTATTGGAATTCCTTCATTTTGATATAGAAATGTTCCTGAAATTTTAGTAAAACCTAAAAAGTACACTTAGCTCTTTTACTTTGATTGATAATGTTTGTCAGGGCATGGCACAGCCTCTTGACCTGTGATTGAAGAGTGCCCCTTAAATAGCTCCTGTAGCTCCTTTACAAGATCAACCATCTCAAGAGCAAGCTATGAATGAAAAATATATGACCTTTTTCTTTAAGAGTCTTACTTGAAAGTCATAAACATACAGTATGTATTAACCTTAAGCAGACATGCAAAAACATGCTTTGATAAAAACTGAATTGTTTTGATTTATACTTTAGAAAACACTGACTTTGGGATGGCAAAATTGCTCAGTGAGTAAAATTCTTTTCCACATCACAATGGGTGTTTGAGATACGGCTGTCAGCAGGAGGCAGGCAGAGTGTAGTATGCAAAGCAGCAGAAACAAGAGCCTCAACAGATGAAAGAAGAACCTAGGTCTTGTCTCTGGACCTTCACATTTGTGGTAGTATGTACATGTCTGTACTCACACCCACAGAACACCACAGACACAGAAACACACACACACACACACACACACACACACACACATACACACATATACACACAAACACAAAATAATAATAATAAGGCATTGAATGCCAAAAGTATGTTATAACCATTTTGAAATAATATATCCTTTTAGTCATCTGTACATCATCTCAATTTAAATGTAATACTTTCCCCCAAATATTTAGGTAATCTAATAAAACATCATGGTTTCTTTCATTATATTTTATAAGAACTGCAGTGATTTTGTCATATGCTAGTCCAATCAGTGAGGAATATTTGTTTGCATTCTTAATTTTTACTTTTATAAATATTCAGCTCTTTGTGCTATGTTTTATAACAACTACTTCCTGTTTTAACTTTAGAATTCATTTACTTGGGAAATCCTCCTATCACCAAAAATGCTAAGAATTTCATTCTGAGATTGTTGATTTAGGCCCCCAATCAATTCCAACTGTTTTATTATATTTTTTATATAATATAAAATCTCAAATATCTCAATCCTAAAAAATTGGTAAAAACAGTTTTCATTAACAATATATGCCTTTTTAACTTTTATATAAAATCATATTTTTCTCAGAAATAAAAACTTCCTCTTTCTTATTTTATACTACATGTAGAGAATATCTTTATTAAAGTAGCACAGCTCATATAGGAATGTGCCTACTGTTGCCTCAAAATTTCCAAAGGTGAAGAAATAATGGAATTTTGAATTTGGTTGAATCTATGTAGGAATATCTGAATATATGCAGAAGACATAACGAATGCAAAGAGGAGAAATTGTCCTGAGGATCCCTTAAGATACAAAAGAACTAATGCACAACTCATCTGAGGGAAACCTCATCCTTCTCTCTCATGGAGACATAAAATTAAAGATATGTAATCCAGTAAATTCCCGGCTTAAGTGAGGGTCAGGTAGCATCACTGTGTAGAATCAGCATGGAAGAATAGATACCACATGCCCTATCCTAATGTGATTGACTCAAGCAAGATTTGCAGATTAATTTGTAGTCACATTTCGTTCTCCGGTATACTTAGTACTGGTGTTTTATTTCATTCTCATGTACTAGAGTGCTAGAATTTACAGGCAAATTCTGAGCAGTTCTATCTTAGGACATTTTTGTTTTCAATAAAATATTGTGTGTAAATGGATAACAAATTGAAGTGAAGGGATTTAGAAAACATGGCTTTACCTATGCCTATTAAATATGATCCGAGCAGTCATCCTTGAAAATAACTATTCAGCAAGAGAAAAAAAATGGATAGATTGCTATGATGAAAAATGTAAGGCATAAAACATAAACTATCTTATTCTTAGTGATATTACATCTCCAAATGGAATGCTTCAAAGATCTTTGTTCACACTACTCGAATAAGAGCCATCAGAACTCTTACTGACAAATAGGTGGAAATATTATGATGATGCGGTTAGCTTTATTCCCTGGTCAAATAATAATTAAATATACCCAGCAAATAGCAGTGTTATTAACTTTAAAATGCTTTAAAATACTTTGACAATTAACTCAAAAATTATTTGGACAATATTTTTAGTTTATCATCTAGCATGTTTACTCAGTGAAATCCATGATGGCCTTTATGGGAGAAATATATTAAGAAAGAATTTTGGAAACGGGAAATATAATTATTATAAACACTAAATAAATGAATAGGGCTTTCTCACCTAGGAATTGTAATGATTTGCAATGATTGTAAGCAAGAATGTATATTTCTACTAGAAGAACCAAGTTTCAAGTGAAAATTGTAGTCTACATGTGAACAAAATACAGGTATATCCTTTCTTTAAAGTTTATTGCATTAGTCAAACACTTGAAATAATTATAAAAATTATATGTATTATGATATGTATGATGAGTATTCTTAGTAGACACTGGATCGTTTTTATGTGCATTTTGTGTACATAAATATGGTAATATATTGAATTTCAGTGAAAAGCTCATGAGTTGTCATTAAAATGACTATTTTTAACTAACAGAGACAGAGATAGGCATATTTTATTTGGTTTTCATTGTTACATTATACCAAAATATCTGGTACTGAATCAATGTACTATGATAGGTGAACAGATGGGATTCTATTTTTAATTCACATTAGCATAACCTATCAAGCATTCAGTTCTCTTTACATACCAACCACTGTAATATAGCTTATAACTCTAAAGTATAATTTCACAAGTTTTGTAAAATTCATACAATGGAACACATATGTGAAATAAAATTTATTTAAACCTATAATGCAGTCCTCAGTAAAGGTAAAAAATAAAATGGTACTTTAATTTTGATTTTTTTAAGGAAGATTTGTTACAGAAAAAACGGAAAGAGTTCAATATAGTTAACAATTATGACAACTTTAAAATTAAATTAATTGTACTTATTTTTGTTTTTAAAATTCTACGTATTATTTTACATTACTATTTTTCACAGATTTCTTTTTTATGTGTGGTGCTTGAGACTGAACCCAGGGCCTTGATTGTAGTAGATTAGCACTCTACCGCTGATTGGACAATTGGACCCTCATATGAAATTTTAAATTATACTTTTATGCAGCTGTTTTACTTCAGTTTTCAAAGAAATCAATTTTATTCCACCAAATACCTTAAATATGGGCTTAATCTTTTATTTGGATATCTGAATTAGAGATAATAATGGCTTTTAGAATATCACTGATTATTTTGTCAACAAGCTGTATGGGATACTGATTAAAGTTCACACATGTTCATTGAAGGAACTGTTAATCTCCAAACTAAGTTCTTTGGAAGTAGAAGTTAAAATTATCACTCATCAGGTAAATAGTGAAAATATAGAGAGGAAATATAGAAAGAGATATCTGTGGTATTGATACGTCAAAGTGGACAAAAGAAAATAGTCTTAAAAGGTTCATTGAAGAGACGATAATGAAGAAAAAAGGATTGAGAAATGCTATTTATAATTAAGAATTTCATACACGAATATAATGAACTTGATCAACTGCATTCACAGTCCCTCCTCTCTGGTAACTCCTCTATCTCCCACATGACCTTTCTCTCCAATCTTCATGAGCACTCTCATTTTCAAACCCACTGAGATCATTTAATGTTGCCTGTATGTACATCGGTGAAGAATCATGTATTGGATTATAGGTAGTTTATCAATGGGTGTGTTCCTCAAGAAAAGTGACTCTCCTTCCCTCTATAGCCATCAATTGTCTCAAGTAGACTTGGGGCTTCATGAACCCCTTTCTGTCCATGATGAGATCTGGTTGGTTTTATCTTGTGCAGGTATCATGCATGCATTCACAGATGCAGTTTGTCAAAATGGTGCTGTCACATACAGCAAATGATGTTTCAATGCAGACATCCACTACTTCTGATTCTTAATTGCTTTTCTTTCCCTTCTTCCATGATGATCCTTGAGCCTCAGGGGGAAAGGGTATGCCATAAATGCTCCATTTATAGCTGACCATTTCACAGTCTATTATTCTCTGCACAATGACAATATGTGAATTTGTGTATTAACTGCCACTTACTGCAAAAAAAAAAAAAGCTTTTCTGATCAGGGTTGATGCATGCACTAATCTGTGGAAATGCTAAGATCTTATAAGACAGTTCAATACTATGTCCACAAAGCAGAATCATAATGTTAGGCTCTCTTGTAGGATCTATAATCTTATTCACAAGTTTTTCAGCCCAGTTAACAATATGCCATTAACTCTTTCTTATGGAACACACTTTTAATCCAATCAGAAAGCAATTGGTTAGTCTTACAATGTTTATGCCACTATTACATGAGTGGACATATCTTGCCAGGCTTATTTGGGTAAGATTGTTGAATTTTTTCCACCTGTCATAGAATAGACTTTCCAGCAAAATGAAAGCTTCGTCCCTTATGACTCAAGTATGAGGTATTCAGCAATATGGTCTTACCATCAAGTTCTATAGGGTAACCAAGAGCCGTGGAAAAAACCTGTATTGTTTGGGGGACTGTTGGATCTAAACTGACAACTACAAAACAGGTAACCCATACTTTTTATTAGAGATTTTTGTTTTGTTTTGCTTTTACAGCCTATGGTATCTGGGAATGGCACTGTCTCCCCTATTATAGAGTTATACTATCTAAAGTCTTTTCGTAAATGGACATACTTTAGTAACCTTCTGTAGTAGTAAGTTTCCATATGGCATTTGCAAATTTATTTAATGTTAGCTACACTCCTCCTACTCCTTGTCAACACCATTCCTCAACCATTTAAAATTTCCTCTTCCATTATTCCTCTTCCTCCTTCATACTGCCACCCTATCATTGTCATCTCCCTCTCATGTTCCCTTATTAGTTTTATGACTTCTACTGTTACACCAATTTAGGCACACCTAATCAAAGATAGTATCCACGTAAGACAGTAAATATTTGATACTCTTCTCTCGTGATCTGGGTTACTTCACTAAAAAATGATTATTCCCAACTCCCTTAATTTAACTGTGACTTTCATAATTTCATTTTTCTGGACAACTCAATGATATATTATAGCTTACAGGCATAGGAAAGAATTTTATGAACAAGATCACAGTTCAACAACTGACAAATAAAACCTAATGAAACTTAAAAAACTTCAGTAGAACAAATTAAAACATTGAGTAAAGAGGCTGACTATAGAATGGGAAAAATATCTTTACCAGCTATACATGTGACAAAGGGTTTGTGGATGAAATTTACACAGAACTCAAAATATTAAACACTAAGGAAACAAATATCCAAATTAAAAATTAAAAATTGGGATATAGAACTAAACAGAGAATTATAAAAAAAGAAATACGAATGACTGTGAAATAATTTTTATAGTTCATATTTCTTTTTTCTCAATGTATATTTTTAATTGAATTTTTGTATTTCATATGCATCTTATTCATATTTAGAACCATCCCACATCCTCATGCCCCCCAGTCAGCACCTCTCCACCCCCAGATTTCATACTTTCTGTCACATATATTAAGGTCTATCAAGTCAAGTTTGTGTACCCAGATGTCCCTCAGCGCAAGTTCATCTGCTGGGATCTAGTCTAAATAGGCTGACTAGATTCTGAAAATAATTTTTAAATTGCCCATCTATGATCCCATTCACAATATACTCAAAAACCAAAAAATATCTTGAATTAATTTAACCATGAACCTAAAAGATTTATGAAAAGAAAAATGTTAAGACATTGAAGAAAGAAACTGAAGAAGATACCAGAAGATGGGAAGGCCGCCAAAGGTCATAGGTTGGCAGGATTAATATTGTTTAAATGGACATCATATCAAAAACAATTTATAGATTTCATGCTCATTAAAATTTGGCAGAATTCTTCAGAGACTGAAAAAATGTAATCTCAAACTTTATATTGAAACACAGAAACCCAGTACAGCTAAAATAATCTCAACAGCAGAAGAATTGGAAGTATCAAGATTTCTGATTTCAAATTATACTACATACAGAGCTATAGTAATAATAGTTTAAAAAATGATAAATGGAATAAAGTTGAGAACACAGACTTAAGTTCAGGCACTTACAGTCATTTGAGTTTCACAAAGGGGACAAAAGTATACTTTTGAGAAAGAAAGCATGTTCACCAAATAGTACAGGCCAAATTGGATAGCTACATATAAAGGAATGATACTAGATCCTGGGGCTGGAGAGATGACTCAACAGTTTAGAGCTCTGGCTATATTGGCTTGCAGAAGAGCTGGGTTTGATTCCTAGCACTCACATGACAACTAACAAAGGTATGTAATTCCAGATCCAGGGAAATATGATGCCCTGTCCTGACCTCCACAGGTATCGCATGACATGGATGCACTTACATTCATACATAAAATAAAAATAATAAAATACTTTTATGAAAATAAAATGGATCCCAATGACTCATTCTGTAGAAACCTCACCTGCAAATGGTTCAAGAACCGCAACCTAACACAAAATACCCTGAATCTTGTAGAGGAGAAAGCATGTAATACATGGGGACTTAGAGGCACAGGAAAAGACTTTCTAAACAGGATTCTGACAGTGCCTCTTGATATTATAAAGTTTCTTTACAGCAAAGGACACACCAATTGAGGAAGAAAGAAATGACAGAATGTGAAAAAAAAAAACTTTACTGGCTGTGTCTCAGATAAAGGTATAGTATCTAGAATATACAAAGAACTCAAAGCACTAAATATTGAAAAGCCAATTAACAACTGGGGCAATGAAATAAACAGAGTTCTTAAAAGATGAAAAGCAAGCGGCTGATAAAAGTTTTAAAAATTCTTCAACATATTTAGCTGTAAGTGAAATGAGAACTTAAAATATTTAAAAATTTTATCTTACCCGAGTCAAAATTGCTGCGATCCAAAATGCAAATGACGACAAACAGTGGCAAGGATTTGGGGAAAAGAGAACAGCTACTTACGGCTGGTGGGAGTGTAAACTGGTGAAGCTATTAGGGGAATCAGTGATGATCCTGAGTGAAGCCAAATACAGATGTACCACATGATCCAGCCATACATTCTTGGGCACATATCCAAATTACTCTATAACTTTTTTCAGAGATGTATGTTAATTCATGTAGTTTGCTGTCTTATTCATAATAGTCAGGAAATGGAAACAACCTAGGTTTCCAGCAATGAATTAATGAATAATGAAAGTTATGGTCCATTTACACAACAGCTGTTAAGAAAAACAGAATTATGAACTTTACAAGTAAATGAATGGAAATGCAAAGCAAAGCAAAAACAAACATTCTAAGTGAGGTAACCCAGACCCAGAGAGACAAACACTGCATGTTTTCTGATATAAATGGACACTAGCTTTGAATTGAATCTTTAGATATGTGAATTTCAATCAGAAAATCCATCTAGATCAGGAAACTAATAAAGGAAGGAAGTGGGGGAAGTGAGAAAGAACCTCCAGCCCTAGATGAGAGTCAGTAGCCAAGAGATAGTTGTTTGGTGACAGAGAGTCAGTTTTCCTTAAGGATGTGACGCCTGGAAAATTGACTAGACTTAATGGATGTCCCCCAACCCAAGGGTATTTGGAAAAACAAGTTAGACTTAATACACCATTAGAAAACTGAAAACTATTGCTAGAGGGCATGAAGGAAGGGAGCCAGTATGCTGGGTGTGGGGATGAAAAGATGGATCTGAATATGATCAAAATATATGGTACAAAATCCTCAAAGAATTAATAAAATATTTTAAATGTTCAACATCTTTATTAGGGAATTAAAAATCAAAAGCACCTAAAATTTCATCTTATTCCAATTCATATGGCCATGATAAAAGTAAATCAATAGAGTCTGGTGTGCATATGGGAAAGGAGAATACTTGAATCCACTTTTATTGGGAGTTGAAACTGATGTACACACCATGAAAAGGAGCGTGGAAAACTAGAAATAGATCTGCTACGTAAACCTGATGGGCCGCTCCTGAGCATGTTCCAGAAGCATTGTGTCCTACTGTGGATATGTTTGCTCATCCTCCTTCACTGGTGGTTTAGTCACAATATCCCCCCAAAGGAAGCAGTTTAGAGGTCCATCTACTGACGAATGGATAATGCAAATGTGGTACACTGAAACATTATTTTTTTTTAATCCTATATAATTTGTGAAATTGAGGTACATTTTACTTAAAAGATCGTGTGTGGGACTAGATGGTTTTGGAAAATTCACACACCAAACCTACAAATAATAATAAAGTCCTTTCAACACGGGACTGGAGAAATGGTTCAGATATTAAGTGCAAGGTTCTGGGTTCAAGAGATACAGCAGACAGAAGGGACCAGACTCCACTGGCAGCTAACAGAAACCGGCTTTATTAAGAGAAGACCAGATGGGACTAGCTGCTTTGCACCCACGAGTGGGGAAATGCTAGCCCTCCCCACCTTGGGGGCTAGCCTCCCTGAAGAGATAGGGGGAGGCTATCCCCCTCACCCCCATCTTGGGGCTGGGGCTCCTGGGGAACCGGGCTGCGGTGCCAGGCTCCAGATAGGGATGGAGGAGCTCCTTCAAGGAGAGTGCAAGAGGCAAGTGGTGAATCTTATCTGCCAAGGAATTCCAGTGTCCTTTGTGAATTTGGGATCTGGAGTCATTTGCAAGGCTTAGATAAGCTTTGGCTCCAGGTTTCTTCCTGAGTCTGAAACTGTTGGGGGTTTCATTCACATCTTACATTAAGAGCACTGGCTGCTCTTGCAGAGGACCTGTGTTTGGTGGCTGACAGTTATTCATTACTCCAGTTCTAGGAGATCCATCCAATCCTATTTTCTGGTCTCTGTGGACATTGCATGACAGAAGGGCCCTTATATAAATTCTGGAAAAACATTAATACACATTTAAAAAATTAAAAAGCTTTCAACATGCCCAATAATTCCTTCCAGTTCCTTTCTGGACAATATCTTAGAAAGTCAAATGCTTATATTAATGTTTATCACTAGAAACTAATTTTACCTTTTTATAAAAGTAAAAGTAAATGCGGAAAATCTTCAAACACATTGCCTCTGTGTTATACCTACCAGTCAAAAGAGTGAAGCATTTATGAAATTGTTTTCTACACTATTATTGTTCAGTTATTGTATGATTAAATGTTGATACAAATGTAATAATTAGGGATATTCTGTAACAATGCAAGTTTCTTGATTACATTTGCAATTTAAGTTAGTTGACAAAGGTTAACATAAATGGAGTGGTGCAATTTCTATCCTGGTTAATTTTTCTACCACACACTTTTGTGAAAATTATATGAGTATTACACAACTTGATTACTCTTCTGATGATGGGCCTTTAAGTTGTCACAATTTTTGACTAATTATTAAGCGGTGAAGATGATTGAATGTTAAAAGGATAGGTAGAGTAAAGGAAAGATGAAATGCCTGACTTCAGAGGAAATGAAAAACAAAACTGTTCAAAGATAACAGGCCATAAGCATTATTCAACTTGGCCATGGTTCATATTTATGTAAAATTTAAATTAGATTGGTCTGACATCAAGTGAACTTAAAATAAAACATATTAAACATATCACAATATGTAAAAAGTTATCTTAGAAGGGAAAACGCATCAAAAGAATTATAATATTCACCATATTATACTTTTTATCTTCACCCTGTGGGCTTCTCCTACCAATATTAAAAAATGCCTAGACTTATAACAGCAAATAGAAGACATTTTTTTGTCTTTCATGAGTCACACAGTTGATTAGGAAGCACAACACAATATAATTTTCAAATATTCAAACAGTGTTATTCACATTTCCTCTGTCTTATACTTCGAGTTCTGAGAAATGTTTTTTTCCTGTGCTAATTTTCAGTTATTTTATGATTAAGTGTTGATACAATGCAATAATTAGGGATATTCTGCAACAATATAGAGATGTTGATTACATTTGTAATTTAAGTCAATTTGGCAAAGTTAAACAAAGATTTGCTCATTGTATAAAACAATAAACTAATCTAAATGACAAAACAAACTATAGCAGTAGTAGTGATGTTTCTGAAGTATTACCGCTTGTCTTCTTCCATAAATTATGTACAAATGAGTCCTATTAAATCTGTTTGAGAATGTGTAGCAATTCAGGAAATGAAAAACACTTTAAATGCCACAGTTTCTTAGAACTACTGTTATTTTAAAAAAATATTTTATGTGTATGATTGCCTATATGAATGTATATAAGAGTACCACATGTGTTCAATAATTGCAGAGGTCAGAAGAGGATGTTGGATCACCTGTACCTGAAGTTATGGACAATTGTTAGCTGCCATGAGAATGCTGGAAATCAATTCTGGGTCCTCAATATCAGTCAGTGCTCTTAACTGATTAGCTAGCTCTCTAACCCCTAGGATCACTGTTCTTATATAATTTCATTTTTAGTATTTTTATTGTATTGTAGTCCACGTGCATTGCCTACATGTGTGTAAGTGTACCTGTGTTGTATAATGTCCCTGGAGACCAAAAGAGGGTGTTGGATTCTCCTGGAACTGGAGTTGCTATCTGCAATGTGGATACTGAATATCGACCTGGGTGTTCTGCAAGAGCAGCCAGTACTCTTAACCCCTGAATCTTTCCAGCCCCATTAAATATTTTCTAACTTGTTATTCACAGTTTCAGATTCAATTCTTAGGCTGGACACTGAAAAGTTTTGTTAAATGAATTTGGATCATTGCCATGGAGACAGATTACATTTTTTTCTAAATTATTTTTATTTTATGAATGTTTTCCCTTCATGTATGTATGTGTGCCTGGTGCCCGTGGAGGAGGAATTGGGTCCCCTGGAATCAGAATTTAGGATGGATGTTAGTTGCCATGTGGGTGCTCGGAATAGAATCCCAGTTTCTGGAAGAACAGTAAGTGGTATAACCACTGAGCAATCTCTCCAGCCCCCTGATAGTTGTTTCTTCAGAATAAAGAAGTAATCTGTTATTGACTACTTGTCTTTAGAGTCTTACCATATGCATTATTCTGATAGCTTTCCTGTTAGTTAATGTCATACATTTGATAGACTTTTTTGATGGTCTGAATTTTCAAACCATAAGCTCCTAAATTCTTATGTGCATATCCTAACCTGCAAGGTGATAGTCTTTTGAGATGAGAATTTGGAAGGTGTATTAGTAACTGATCTTAGTGCTGCAACAAAATACTTGACAAAAACAATGTCAGGAAGGATTTATTTTTGTTCACAGTTTCATGGTACAGGCTGTAGTGGCAGCAAAGTCCTGGTTCTCACAACAGAAGCTTGAATATCAGAATTGTTTTCAAGTGTTGTTGGTTGTGGATAGCACTCCTGTGAAGCTGGGGGAGGGGGCATGAATTCCTTTCTGCAGAGTAACAGACCTGGTGATGATATTTATGGAGTGAATAAAAAAGGTTTTAACTCATTAAAGTTTTCTAAAATGCTTACCAAAATGACTGTGCATTTTAAAGTAGCAAGATATATTTCTGAATGCTACATTTATTCCATATCATTTCCAAGCCCTCTTCAAATGCACATTTGCCACCCAAGTGTCTTACCTGGTGTCAACTCATTTTCACACTTTACTCAGCAATGCCAGCTTTCTTGATTCAGTTTTTAATTATTGGAGTTTTAAATTATTTTAAACATATATTTCAGATTAATTTTAAAATATTTTATGAAAATCTGCATTTGTTCCAACTTATTCCTATCTATATGCCTACCACATATCATATTTTCTTCTACTGTCTTGTCTTTTAATTTTCTTAATGCTATTTCAAATCATAAGTTTTAAATTTAGACAAATGTTAATTTTTAATACTTTTTTAAGTTTCAGATCACATTATTTCTACATAAATAAAGTCACATGTTTATATTTTGTTATTTCTTCTCCATGTTTTAAAGTTAAAGCAACATATTTATATTATATCTTGTTGAGTCAGCTTGTTTATACTGGAAGTAAATCAAAATGGCCTGTAGAAACATGTATTTTAGAAATATTCCTTTTTACATTGATTGATTATTGCTCCCTTGTGGTA
Organism: Eospalax fontanierii; assembly: GCA_035773235.1. Lineage (NCBI taxonomy): Eukaryota > Metazoa > Chordata > Mammalia > Rodentia > Spalacidae > Eospalax > Eospalax fontanierii. The sequence goes on along the minus strand of CM069530.1, from coordinate 49,691,549 downwards.
TAGTTATTGCCTAAGAATTGAATCATTCACTCCTAAATGGAGTCTCACAAGATTTGTGAAGTAAATGAAAACTTCTCTCCACATAGTAACAGTTGCTGAGGAGATGAGGGTTCCTGGCTGACCAAACTGCCTTTAAGTTATCTAGAGATCGCCAAACTGCAGTTTTAGTGAGGGGTGTGCATTTCCATGTTCAGCCTTCATTGACTCATCTATGCCTCTGAAAGTAGCTGCTTATCTCCGCTTCTGAAGATAACATCAGTATTGACTGCTACACTGCAACACACTTGGGTTTCTTTCCCTGATTTTTCATTGGTTCCCTATAGCGTTAAATATAAATTTGCTCACATCTCTGGTAGAATCTCAGTACCGTTTTTGAAACTCAATTTACCAAGTATGTAAAAGTCTCTTTTGGTTTGGTTACAAACTGTTCCCAAAGGAATATATATATATATTTGCATTTTGGAGGCTGAGAAATTTTTTAAATATTTATTTAATTTTATTCCTTGGTGTGAGTTCAACCATTGGAGCCTGGCCAGCCTATCTAGCATCACTCCCTTAAAGAAAACTAACTCTCCCTCACCAAAGCTGCAAGTAATTTCTTGGCTATGCTTGGGGTCTGCTGCCCATTTCCCCTCTTATATGCTAAGGTTTTTTTCTGGTTTCAGCAAGCATGGGTCTTGTGTGTGCTGTCACCATTTCTGTAAGTTCACAAGAACAAGTTCCCAGAAACCTGGAAGACTGTTTCCTTTCTGTCATCTTCCACTTGTGGCTCTGACAATCTTTCTGCCCTCTCCTCTGTAATAGTCCCTAAGCCCTGAGTAAGTGAATTTTATTACAAGAATCCTATCCTGGGACACACATTCTGCACTCTTTTTTTCTATACCCTGACCAGTTGTGGCTTTTGTGTTAATCTCCCTGTGTTGAATAAGGAAGCTTTGCTGGTAAGAGTTACGAGATGATTAATTTTCGATTTCTGATCCACTATATTCTGTGAGCCTTAGGTGTAGAGGTTCCAATGTAGATGAGTCACTTAATGCTGGGCATCCCACAAACACTTATTCTCTTTTCTGACCAGTGGTGGAACTTTATTAATCTCCATTTATTGCAAAATGAAGATTCTTTGATGAGTGGTGACAGATATACATGTCTGTAAATACAGAAGTCCATATTTAGCATACAATAAGAAATTACTTTTGTCTATCAATGTGACAGATGTAGGGTTTTCTTTAGAATCTATGATGTCTCCAGGCACATACACTTGCCTGTGTTCACAGTATTACATTTGAGTTCCCTCACTGAGAAGGGTTTAACTTCAGTTAGATATCTGTTGACTACTCACAAGATAAAAGTGTCACTACGGCACTAATATCATGCTGTCAGTCATTGTGGTTAGCAGACTTTAAAGCTGGGTTTGGACCATTGATTGATTTTTCTCCCTTGGAAGCTTGCACACTATCACATGAAACTATGAGAGCTAGTCTTCGGGGAGGAGGTTTCCATGTCATTTCCAACTCCATTGCTCCAAACCTGTGTCCAAAGTATGTCCTGTCTTCATCAATAGCATCTTACCGTCAACTCTGGGAGGAAATCAGGGACTGTGGCAATAGACTGTATTATTTTATGAGTTTCTTGGACCAACAATTTGAAGAACCAACAACAGTCTGGCACTGTGCTTCTTGTTATATAACTTTTAGCTATATACATGTACTCATGCCTGGCAACTGAATCTTCGAGTCAGAACTCTGGTCATCAGGTTTGTCTGGCAGCTGAATCCTCTAGTTGTAAATGGAAATTGAGAAAATTTGTGGAGGAAGATCTAACTGGAAGAAACTGGTCCTTGGGAGCAGGTTTGAATGGTATAGTCCAGCTTTGCTGTAGCATGCTTTGCTTCCTCCAGTGAAGCAATGCAAAGATCCCAACGCATATTTCCAAAGCCATGAATTATACCACACTTGTCCTGACACGATGGAATTTGTACCCTCAAACTGTGAGTCACAATAAATTCCTCCTTCCTTAAATGGCTGCTGTCAGACATTCCATGACAGTGACAAAACAATTAGTCTTATCCTATCCTATCCTATCCTATCCTATCCTATCCTATCCTATCCTATCCTATCCTATCCTATTCCATTACATTCTGTTGATCTTTATATCTATCTATACAGAAAAGTAGAACTGCCTAGTTATTGTTGATTTATAAACTTTTTGAAATGAAATAAGAAGTCTTCAGCTTTGTTTCTTGAATAATGTCATGCATTTTCTAGTTTAACATATATGCTTTGCATTTCCACATCTTTCTTGGGGAATGTTTGCCTATATTGACCAATATATTCTGCAAATACTCACAAAAGTGTCCTGAAACTAATAACATATTGGGAAAACCTGTCATTTTGCCCAAACTCAGTTTTCCTAATACAATATTTATAACAATTTATCCAAATTCATGTTTTCCTTATTTTCTCTGATATTACATGATTATAATTATTCATGCTGAATTTATTTTGAAAAATATATTCATAAGTATTTATTTTTTGTGCTCTAGTAATATACTTTGATTGTTTGCTTATGTGCTTGAATCACGGGCTTCTTTATGTGGCCTGTCTGACCATAAACTTGTCATATCCCTTTTGTCCAATTCAGTTCTGAGATTCTAGTTATATACCAGTGCTCTCACTGTATTGCTTAAAAAATGTTTTCGTTTTGCAATTATTTAGTATTGTTACAGTATTTAGAAATTACTTCATCGTTTTCTTAGCCTTTTTTTTTTTTTTTTTTTTTTTTACTTTTGGTTATTCCATACACTTGGAATTATCTACATGGAAAACCTCGCTATTTAATAATGATCGTTTTACTTCTCTTCCAACTTACATTATTTTTTCTTATTTTAATGCGTGAACTATGGTCCAAGAAGAGGGTACAAAATGGTAAAACAGATATTTCTGCTTAATTCTATTTGTTTGAAAATGAACACATATTAGGCATGAATTTACCTAGAGATTGGTTTTGAAGTAGAGAAAGTTCATTTTATTCCATGTTGCTGAGTGCTTCGGTAATGAATGATATTTGGTTTATCTTAATTTTCTTCCCTCAATATGGTGAATGATATCATTTATTAATGAATGACAATATAAACCCAAATTCCTGAAATAAATCTCCAGTTTTGATTTTTAAAAATTCTGTGTAATAGCCTGGAGTTTCTTGCACAATAAGCCTTAGTGTTTTTTAAGGGGCTTCTATATTTACAAGCATGAGGTAAGTTTCTCTCTAGTTTTATAATCTTAAATGTCTATTTTAAAATACTTCATCAAACTTAAATAATACTGTCCAAATAGGAGTTGAGAAGTTTTCCATATTTCTTGATTTTATGAAAATGTGTTTGTAGATATTGCCTTATTGCTTCTTTAAGTGTTTGACCAATTTTACCAATGATGATTTAGGTACCTAAATGGACTTGGTAGTGAGAGTTTAAAGGATTCATCTGTTAGCGCCAGGCGGTAGAAACCCATTCACATTTTTGCTTTGTTGAGCAAGTTTTGTCTTTATGTATATTTCTAAGAGTTCATCCTGTTTCATATAATGTATCTGTCGACCTCAGATTGTCTAAAATATTGTTATGAACCTATAAGTTTGTACAGAATTAGGAATACCATCATTTGTTTAATTTATGGTTGAATAGTTTACATTTTCAGTTTCTCTCCTAATCTAATTTTATCAGTTGGTTTACAAATCAGCATCCATAAATTTTTAAACTTTCATTAATTTCTCATGTGACCTTTACTTGCCACATTTTACTCCTTACGTTTGATTTAGTTTTCCTTTTATAACTGATAAAATTTAAAGCACAACTTACTGATTTGAACACTCAGATTCTCTCAAATCCTGTTTTAGCAATGTAAGTTATATTTAGTATGGTGCTATTTTACAATCATCCTTTCAGTTTCCCATTATGATATCTTCATTAAAACACATTGCTTACCTTTAATATTATTGAAGTAGGCCCTATTTATGTATGTTGTTTATTTTTACATTAATTTCCCATATATTTATTTGTTATTACTTTAAACACAATACCATATAGTCAGAGAGCACTCCTTGCTTCATTATAATTTAAAAATATTTTAATTTGGGAGGTAGATCATTGGTGAAAGTTTTGCTGAACAATCATGAGGACCTGAGATTTGATTTCCAGCACCCATGTTAATAAGTAAAAAATAAAATAAATATGATGACATGCATCGATATGTAAACCAGGCATTGCAGGGATGGATACAGGCTGATTTAGAAGCTCATTGGTCAGTCAGTCTTGTCCAAACAATGAGCTCCAGGTTCAATGAGAACTAGAGAAATAGTGCCAAGTCTACATGGTCTGATGTTAGTACTTTCTTCCATGTTCTAATGATTTTCTTTCCCAACACTACCTATCTTGAACCCATCATTAAATTGATTTTAATATGTTGATAGTGTCTTCATTTTTATCTGGTCTCTAACTTGTTTTATATTGTCTCTGTCTTTATTTCATATTAATAACTACATTATCCAAGATACATTTTAAGAATTATATTTTTAGTTATGTATATTACCATGTGTCTTATGTATTTGAGTGTGGATGCCAGCAAAGGCTAGAAGAGGCTGTCATATCCCTTGGAGCTGAAGTTACAGGTGCGTTTAAGCCATCTGTCTTATGAATTCTCCTGTCGCAATGAGGCCAGGAGTTCAGCCCAATCCCACCCCCAGGTTTGAACTGATTGAGCAAATGGAGAATGCTTTCCAATTGGAGAAACCAGTTTATTCTGGGTTACTTACAAAGGATTCATCCCAGCAGAGAGAGACAGAAATTTCATATGGGGGAAGCCAGGATTCTGATCAGAAGTCAGGTGGACTTCTGGCACACATACACAAGACAGAGACCTGCAGCACCCCACCCATGTCTCCTACCCAGCTTTTCCTACATTCCTGCTAGACCCTCCCCCTAAAGTCGCTGATTGGTTGGAAAGCAGTTGACTCTATTGGCTTCATCTGTGTCAATCACATTCTTGGAGGCATGTTCCTCAAGGCACACCAATCAAGTTGGGTGCTAGGAACAAAATTCAGATTCTCTGGTAGAACAACAAGTGTTCTGTATCACTAGTCATCTCCATACCATAATTAGGATAAGTTTTCCAATAATGTATGCTACTTTTATATTTTTTTCTATATGTATCATTCAGTTTTCTACTTTTAAATTTTATTCTAATTTTGTCTTGATTTCTCTGATTTGAGGGTAGCTATAAGCTCTAGAACTGCAATCAGGAATTTTATTGTGGAAGTTCATAGAGTGCCTTTAGTAGAATGTTCCTTTGTCTTGGAAGATGGTCTAAGTTTCCATCTCATGACCAAGTTTTTCTTTTACAGAAAAATTTGAAAATAATGACCTTACTGCCATTGTGTGATCTTGTCTAGTTAATGTTATTAAGACATTACCTCTCTAATAGAGATCCCTAAGCCCTTTGCCTCCAAGAATTATGTCAGGTTTGGATGTGTTGGTCAGGTGAGACAAGAGGAAATGAAAGCAAAAGACTCCCATCCAAAGTGACTTGTTACAGATCTAGAGAGGTGAAGGGCGCTGACAGTAGGCTGAAGGGAAATTTTAGGTAGGCAAGTAATCCAGTGAGGAGGAGAGATAAAGATAGAGAGAGAGAGAGCACAATGGCCAGAACATGTACATGAGAGAGAGAAAAAGAGACAGCCAGAGCCAGAGATGATAGATAGATGATAGATAGATAGATAGATAGATAGATAGAGAGAGATAGATAATGATACAATTAGATTATGTCTTTGCTAAGGCCCATAGACTTTCCTGTAGGAAGAAAATTAACTAATGAAATCCCAACATGGAAAGAGAGCTCATTTGCATGATGTGGCATGTATTGGCCTTAGGTCATTAGAGTGAGGAATAAGTTAGTTGTATTTCAAATAATCAAATGGGAGGAGAATTGGAATTCGGCCCAAAGCATCCTGTTATACCTGTGTTTGGAACAATTTATGTCATGTCTAAATATGGATGCTAACACAGCAATAATTACAATTAAACAAATTTATCATAAATCTCATATTTTTTCAGTCTTTATTATTGCTTTTCTGTATTAAACAAAAAATTTAGCATGCAAATTTATTTCAGTTCTTAAAGTTTAAATTGCATCTTTGAGAATTGCTTTTAGTGGTTGATCCAAGATTTATATCTTCACATTTTCATTTGGAAATTATTACCTTAATTCTGGTAGATTAGCAAAAGATTTTTTTTTCACATGGTTTTAATTTTTTCTTTTGGGAGGTTTACTAATGTATTTCATCTAGATTTGTTAAATATCAAAATAAATTGCAATAATTTTGCTTATCCAGTTATGTTGTTTAAACAAAATAATAAAGTGTGTATATGTGTGTCTGTGTCTGTGTGTGTATTTAAATGTAAAATGATTTTTGGTTTACGTTTGTCTTTTGAGATAATATATTTTTGAACCTGACTAGTTTGCTTTTTGCTGCTCTGATAAAGCACTGTGCAAAAGCAGCTTGAAGAGGAAAGGGTTTATTACACCTTACAGCTCAAGATTCATCATCCAGGTAGGGCGAGGTAGGAACTCAAGGAAGGAGCATGGAGGCAGGACCTGAAGCAGTCCGTAGAGTGCTGCCTATAGGCTTGCTTCCTCTGGCTTGTTCAGCTAGCTTTGCCATATAGCCCAGGCCTGCCTGCCTAGGGGGTCACAGTGCCCACTTGGGCTGGGTCTTCTTTCATGAATTAATAATCAGGAGCACGCCCCCCAGACATACCCAAAGACCAGTCCAATGGAGGAAACTACTCAAATGAAGTTCCCTCTTCAGCTGTCTTTAGTTTGTGTCAACTTGTCCTAAATTAATCAGTGCAGATACTAGAAATATTTTTTTATATTTTCGTGAGTATAGTTGTTACCTTGCATTATCGTAATCTGTAAATGTGAATACAAAATATCATATCAATACCGATATTTATGTTCCATTTTTTTAAAGTTATTTTCATTTTTAATCCTAGTTCCCAGAACCACAATTATGACAATGTGTTCAATGGTGTGTTATTTTTTTCCCCTTGGAAAAAAAATTTAGTTCATCCCAGATAGAGAAGGCAATGGAAGCTCAAAAAAATGATTCTATCAAAGTTCAGCTTGTTGAATCAGTGAGTTTACTAAGGTTACTTATATATCATAACTGATGGGTTTCCTATAAGAGTGTCATAGACAACTGTATTCCTGCCAAAAGCTCAGGCCAGCGTAAGTGGGGATTCAAGGAGACTGCATCACTAAAATCATCTGAACAACCTGTGGGCAACTATACCAACGAAATGTCTCTATTCACTGGAAGGACCTTATGAATCTCATAAGATCTATGATCCTCTGAAACTTATTTTTGGGACATTCATAATAAACCTGTGAGCCTCATCCTTCATGATGGAAGGTTTGAACCTGAAGGACACAGCTACACAAGGTGCAAGTCAATGACACGGTCAGATTCTGTCAGATATTCTTTCCTCTGAGGCTTTTAGACTCAGTCAGCTCCATTATGCATACATGCAGAAATGTATTCAAAGTCAAAGCTACTTCTGAAGTCTCCACTGATCCTCATTTCATATTGGAATTGTCCAGGTCTCTTTCACATATGTATAATTATTTTCAACTGGAGACACATGAAAACTTCCTTTCGTAATTTGGTAATAGCATTGTTTCTAGGATCTTGGTAATTTGATCCATGTACAAAGATGGAATATAGATCTGTGGTTTCTTCAACACTAAGTCACCAAATCCACGCATCACCCTAACTCTTCCAAAACTGAATCTTCCATCTTTCTTGATAAAATTTGGATTTGTCAACTACCCATAAACAAGAAAAACTATAGAATTCAGAGAGAGGTATAAAATGGGGCTATTCAATGCAAGAAGCAAATAGAATGCGCTTTTATCTGGTGTTTAAACCTAAACAATTAAGAAATAAATATAATATGATGCTGAAAATAGGAAAGCATTGTTACCAGGTGGTAATGAGCATTGGCTTGGGACTTCACACATGTGAGGCAAATGCTCTAATTTGGCAAAATGTACCCAGCTCAGTGGAATAAAATATTTTAATGATGAAATTTGGAAGAATATTTTAGTCTTAAATAAAAATACAAAATTATCACTAAAAATCTATTTTTAGAGTAGGCATGGTCCTGAAAGAATTGTAAAATGAATTTGAGTCAAAAGAACAAATTAAGGCAATTTTTTTTTGGTCTCAGCTTTGCTCTGAGCTATACAACGTTAGTGAAAAGACAGACACAGGGATGTATGTCTGATAATTGAAGGAAAATTGGAAGCAGATCAGAGACTTGTCAGCTCTTAGATAAATAATGTAAAAGTGAACTAGCTAGAGATATTCAATTTGTTCAATGATCAAAACTTGTCTAGAATGAGTAGGCTAAGGAAACCACTTTTTAAAAATTTTATTGAGAAGTTCCTAGGAGTAGTTCATCTGATTTTTAAAGTATCCACCAACTTGGTAAAAGTGAAATAATCATAATACTAATTATTTTATACTTAAGACTGATATGAAATTATTTTGTGGATGAATTTCATTGCTGATAACATTAAGTTAACCAAATTTGTGACACCATATCTATACAATTTCTCACAGAATTGAAATCACCTTATCTTGAAATGCTGTTTCGGACCAATTATGACTAGTCAACATAAACAAAGAATTGTTGACTAGCTAAGATTTGTCAAAGTTAATACAATTTTCAAGTTCTGTATTATGGTTCATATTGGGACAAGGGAGACCTGAGATTAAACCACAGCTCTCTTTCTTGGCTTTATTTGAGAAAGTTTTTTTTTTTTTTCTAAGACTTTATTTTAGCTTTCTGCTATACTAAAAGAATAATAGTGTTTACTTTCTAGATTTACCACAAGAAACTTTTAGAGCATTTATTGGATTTTTAGACTCCATATGAAGAGTTCAACAAATGTGGTTTCACTTGTTCTTCCTCATTTGATACTGACTTTCTAGATCTATGAAATAGGCTAATCAAATTTAAGAAAATTATTATTTTCAACAGTTAGAGAAAAGAAAACTTTAAAGATTACCACTCTGCAAAAATGATTTACCTATTTAGATAAGCTGTGTGTAAAGCAGCTCAGACTTGGACTGGTATTGAGTAACTGACACTATCTGAAGGTGGTCGTGTGATCTTTATAAGGTTTTACTTTTGCTTTTATATTCCATTCTACCTGCTTATAAAATTATTTAATATTTTAAACTGCAGCTTTCTCATCTTCACACTGGAAATATAAGCATGTTACTTATTAAGATTAGTAAAAGATATTTAAAAAACAATTTTCAGAAAGGGCTTGAAAATTACAAACATTAAATGAACAGTTGCTGCCACCATGAACAACCGTTGTGTCATTAGACTTGAATGAAGTTGTCACAGAAATCAACTCCTAAGAGTTCTGACTCTAATACAAGTTCTGACCGCTGCTCCATTTTCATCATAGAGCGTCATGGGATATGTTTTCAAACTAAAACCATCAGCGTTAATTATTCTACAAACATCGGAAGACTAATCAAAGTGCGGTTTGTTGTATCTAAGATATAGATTTAGATTTTCAAACATACATAAAATTCTGTTAACATAAAATTCTATTTATCTACAAGTACATTGTGTTGAAACCTATCACGAAATGTAAACCTTTTGGGACATTGACATTCCCCTAATAAGGCCAAGGACAATTATGTAAGTGATAAGCATAATAAACACAAGCACAACATTGCCTAGAGAAATGAAAGGATTTGACTTTATTAGACAATTGAATGGGAATTATTTTTTAAACCTGAAAATCAGTTTGTGTTATTTTGTTACCTTTATGCTCCTAGCCTTATCCATTTTTCTGGAAAACTGTCATTAAAAAACTAGCAATCTGTTATTAATGGATTATTGATTGGCTGTGCATGCAGAATTGATTCCCTAGAAAATTTACACTTTTGCCTATATAGAAGTACATTCAAAATATTTATACATTCACACATATGTACAAATATAAATATGTGTATGTTATTGTATAAAATGCTTTAAACCATGCATGTCTAGTGAAAACTAACTCCAGGCTTGTTTTTATTTGCAAAAATCTATGGACTTGTTTAACCCATAATTTAAACTGAGCAGGGAAAAACGAATCATGAACACATTTTTTTATGTTCATAAACTGCTCTGAATCTGAGAATTTCAGAGAGCTGGAACTTTTTAAATCGTGCTTTCATTATGAAAAATTTATTCATTGCACCATCACATTTTCAGTTAGAAACAAAAATGGATTTTATGAGCCCTCTGTTACCTTTCATCAACAAAGACTTGCAGTGTTGCTATCTCACAAGACACTTTTCCTTTTTAATTTTTTCGTTAAAATAAGCAATATGTATGTTTAATCCTAATTCTTAACATTTGAATAAATTCAGTTGATCTTTAACACTGCACAATAACAATGTAACAATTTTAATATTGACACAAATATATATATGTATTATCATATATATCACACCACATACATATAAATCATATATATTTATATAATTTGCATATATATTTTCCTTCTTGATCTCTGAACACATGGCATTGTAGCAATTTCTTTTATTAGAAACAATAGCTATTCATTATTCTTATAACACTTAAATACTTTTTATTCCAAAATTGAAGACCCTTAAGATAACTTCAGCATGTATTTTTGTTCAGTGTTTTGAAGTTATATTAAAAAATATTTTATAACATAGGTTTAAAAACTGACCAGCACTTGATATAATAAGACTGAGCATGAAGCAACAGCTTGATCAAGGAAGGCTGGGTGTTAATAAATGTTAATTCAGTACCAGACTGTAAGAATGGAGAATCTTTTTCAAACTAAAACTATTAAGCTTAATTATCCTATAAATAAAATGAGAAGACTAATCAAAGTTCAGTTTGTCACATCTAAGATATATATTTAGATGTTCATATATATAATATATAACATATATAATATATAAAATATATAATATACAATATATATTATATTATATATATATATATAAATTCTGTTTACCTAAAATACTTTTTACCTACAAGTACATTGTGTTGAAACCTATAAAGAAATTTAAGACTTTTGGGACTTTATTTCTCCTAAATAAGGCCAAGGTCAATTATGTGAGTAATAAGCATAATAAACACAAGCACACAGAATGGACAGAATCCTGGACCCAAAAGGCTTCTACTGTTTGTAATGCAAACAAGCTCACTGAGCCATGAGCTCTACCTGTGACCTGGTCTTATGACCTTGATCCCCCCAGAGTGAATGAATGTGAGTGTGCTCGAATTAGCATATCAAAGTGCCCCAGGCAGTGGTTTATATTTCTTACTGCAAACAGTGAGGAGAATTCAAAAGTCTGAGGTTGTGTGGGTGATTTTAGACCTATGGATCAAAGGACAAGATTCTATGCTGAGATAAGGCTGGATAATAGCTTTGGCATCCTAAATTGCTGCTGGAAAGGCTGTTTGAATAAAAGTATGGGTGAGGCCTGGGTAAAGAGCACAGTTCTATTAGACATCAGAAGGAATGTGTGCCTCAGAGCATGGGTCCTTTTTTGACCTTAAAACTGAAGATAAGAGTCAGGCTGATTATTTACACAGGTAAAATGGCAATATAGCTTAGAAATCCCACAGTAGACTAGATATTGGTAGCACATGTTTTCTATATTCAATCCCTCATTTTATAGTTTAACGTTACTTTTGTTTAAATAGCTCAAAATGCCAGTGTCTGGATCTGTCAGATGTTATACAAAGTTAATGCTGGATGATAAAACTATAAAAGCTTTACATCTATGTCTATTTTTTTAATTGCTTCATCTGAGCTCCTAAAAGATTGTATGTTTTATTTTGACGAGTAACTATTTGTTGAACAAGTTAAGGGATGTTAAGAAAGACACATTGATAAAGCTAGAAGTCAAAATCTTATATTCTGTCCTATGATTGAGATAGTTTTAAGAAAATAGGTGGAAGGATGCCACCTTTGATTTATCAAAGTACAGCACAACAATAATGCCAGCCCATTTCCTTCTTTTCTTGCAATTTGATACAGGCATTTCTCCCCACTAGAAGTGGATTCTTTATCCTCCCTAATTGGGGCTGGATAGGCATTTGACTATAATAAAGAAGCTATGTCAGAAATGGGACAAAAAGTTACAAACCCATGTAATTTACACATGCTATTATTATAATACTTTTGAATCCTTGAATTATCATATAAAAATCTCAGACTTACCATTCCAATCCACATTGAGATGTGACGTATCATTATGTAGAGTGAATTTAACTGGGGTTTCACTCACAGGACACACCTCTAGGAATTTGTTTGATGGAAGCAGAGCCAATAGACTCAATCACTTTCCAACCAACCAGTGACTTGAGGGGGACGGTGCGGGGGCAAAAGCAGGGAATGCTGGGGGCCATTCAAGAGCTCCAGGACAGAAAGTGCCTTGACAACACATAAGCACAGGCAGGACCAATGGCCACCGGGGCAAGCAGTGCTGCTTGGCTGCGGTGGTGTTGCCATCTTGGTGGGGTGTGTGCAGGAGGTCCACGGCACTTCTCATCAAAATGCTGGCTCCTCCATGCGAGACTGGTCCCCCTCCCCAGTGACCAATCCTTTGTAATTAATTACAATAAGCCCCCATTTCTCTAGTCAGAGAGTATACTCCTTTATGCTCAACCCATTCAGAACTAGAGGGGTGGGGTCAAATGCCACATCCCACAAAATTCTTAAGGCACATTAGGATAGCCAATAGCCTCATATGATTTCTATCAGACAGGCTTAAGCTGGGAATAGCTGAGCGTTGCTCTTTGAGAAAGAATATAAGTATACATTACCAACATTAGTGGTGGATGGAATGAGGAGAATACTAAACATACTACTTAGAGGAAACTGGATAAATCATTTTTATTGACTAATTGTTTTGACATACATGTAACATAATATATTCTGATTACTCTCCCAATATCGTTTCTTATTTCCCTCCCATTCTGTCAGAGTTTCCTCCATCTTTATTGCAATGTTTGCATGTTCAGAGATGCTGAGAGAAAGAGAATGGAAGGCACAAGGAGGTCCATGAGAACAAAGTTTACTGGAGAAGCACAGAGGACTAGCACCTAGATCAGGAGTAGGTGGACTCAGTGACAAAATGGCTGCTAGTCTGGTACTGTATAGGGTGAAAAAAAAAACATGGAAGTTGAAGAAGTTACCATTTTGGTGGAAAGAGACTGGGTAGAAACTTGTCTGCCCCCAAGGCATTGTGAAACATCAGAAAAAAACACCATGAGCCCGTTTTGTTTTGTTCACTCCCAAGACTAGATGTGTGGAGGAGGAAGAAAGATGGGGGATAACATCATTTTTCCTAACATTGATCAGTCCCTTTCTTTAATTATTATTTGTGTGTGTGTGTGTGTGTGTGTGTGTGTGTGTGTGTGTGACACATTTAAATTAACCAGGGCCATCTCAGCAACAGTTTAACTGCAACTACCTATTTTAACCTGATGAGGCTATCAGGGTGCACACAACTAAAGGCAATGATGTCCCCTCTCCCTGAATCTCTCCATAGCAAGCTGTTCAGCAGTGAGAAATAGAGCCCCTGAGCCCCTCCATCATCCATGTCTGACTGTCATCAGTCCCATTTTTCTTGCCGACCTAGTGCAGGCATCCACAGCTGCTGTATATTTCTCAGTAGAATAGCTGTGACTTGCCTTGGAAATGTTACTTCTCAGCCCTTCTCCTCATCTTATTTTCCAGCTCTTACATTTTTTCTAGTCTTTCTCCCACAATGCTGCTTGAGCTTTAGAGAAAATAGTACAAATGACTTGTGTATCAGTTATTTGCCTGTTGCTGTGATAAAACACCATTACCAAAGCAACTTAGTGAAGAATGAGTTTGTTTTGCCTTATGGTACCAGAGGGACAGTCCATAATGGTGGAGAGGCATGGCAGAGGTGACTGGTGCAGAAAACTGAGAAATCATATACTCAGCTCAAACACATCTTTTAAAGTGCATATAAGCCATTTACTTTCCTTCTTTGGAGAAGGAGCTACTACAGAGTTTTACAGTAAGCTCTTTGTTGTTCAATTTAATTTAAAAATGTATATTTATTTATTTTTATTATATGTGTATGTTTTGCCTGCATGTATGTAAGTGCGCTGGTGTCATGCAGTGCCGATGGAGGCCAAAGGATGGCAATAAAATACCGGAACTGAAGCTATAGACTGTTGTTGGCTGCCATGTGGTTGCTGGGAATCTAATGCGGGTCCCCTGAAAGAGCAGCCAGTGCTCTTAACTGCAGAGTCATCTCTCATCTCTCTAGCCCTTGTTTTTAAATTTTAAAATCTAATAAATATTTTATTAAAACACAATTTAATACTGTGACACTCATTACTAGAGCTAGGTCTAGTAGTTCGTTTGGTCTAGTGCTTGTCACATAAACATGATAACCTGAGTTCAATCTCTAAAGTACACTACAAAAAGCAGATATGCTGGCATGTGCTTGTAATCCCAGTATTTGGGTGGCAGAGATCGGTTTATCACTGGAGCTCCCTGACTAGTCAACATGGCACAATTAGTAACATTTAAACCTGTGAGAGAAACTCTGCCTCAAAAACAGGGCAGACACACACACACACACACACACACACACACACACACACGCAAACTCACATGATTAAAATGAAGAAAGAAATCTATTTTCCCAAACTGATCTGTAGAGCCAATGAATTCCTTTAAAAATAAAAGCAGTAGATTCTGTGGATAGTGACAAGCTGCTTCAAAATTATGCAGAGGAAACTATGGCTGAAACTATGCAGAAAAATTTCAAAAGAGAACCATATTATGTAACTTTCATTAAATAATTCTAAGACTTAACATGAAGCTTTCTTAACAATGAAGGTGAAGCATTACCATAGGATAATTAACTTTAAGATTGAGACCTCATAAAAATGACAGTGAATTTATAATGGCACCAAAGTAATTAAATTTGGGAATACATCACATTTTCAAAAACTATGATAGAATACATGACTGTTCATGCTAACAAAATAAGCTGCATTTTTAAGATTCTTTTTTTTATTTTTAGTTATATGTGTGTGTGTGTGTGTGTGTGTGTGTGTGTGTGTGTGTGTGTGCCCATGAGTGCATGAGCCAGAGACTGGGATTCAAAGGTATTGGGTTTCCCTGTAGCTGGAGTTATAATTGTCTGTGAGATGTCCAACTTGGGTGGTGGGAAGCAAACTTGTGTCATCTGTAGGAGCAATATATACTTTTAAACAGTGAGCCATTTCTCCAGTTCTATTAATTTCATTCTGTGATAGATTTTATTTTAAAGTTAAAGTGGACCATGAGTATACCCCTATGAGACAAAACTATAGAGAATTTGAAAGTATAGCAAATACCTGAAATACTTATAATTCTTTCAACTAAGACAAGAGCTTGTTTGATAGGTCTCAAAAAGCTGAAAGTTACATAAGAAAAGATTCATTTAACTTCCTAAAAATATTAAATATATTCTCTCTAGCTAATCAAAATTTCTCTCATTTACCATGAACCTAACATATAGTTGATCCTATAAGTACTCTTAGTTATTATTTTAGGTACATAACCAGAGGCAGTTTTAGAGTTAATCTTGAAGATAAGAGGAAAGACTTCTTAAACATGCATTAACCTGTCATTTTCAGATAGCATCTTTTCAATGACATTAGTTATACATTTGCCAAATAATAACTAGTGGGGCCTCTCTGGATTTAAAAATTAAATTTTATATTTTTTTCCTTAGACTTACTGTAATAAACAATAGTACTTCGTTACAGGAAGTTCAATGTATTTCATAATTTAAGAACTATGATATTAGTACTTATACACATTCTTGAGGAATAAAGACTTTCATGTTTTCTTGTAAATATTCTTTCCCATGATACATATCTAGAACCCTAAATATGATTTATATTTACTTCAATATAAACCTTAATAAAAGGACCAGGAAACCACTAATTAAATTCTGATTAACTTCCACACTCCTCACAGACTATTAACAGATTCTTAGAATGAGCTAAATGCAGCTATATCTTTACTGCAATCTATTAACATAGCTTGTAAAGAACTATACCTTGATAATGTATACTGCTATCATAGTAAATATACATGCTTGGAAAATGTTGAACTATAAAAAGTACAGAATTATTTATAGGGATATTTTTGAACTGTAATTTATATTTAATATTATAATGATTCAAGTTTGACAGTAATTTTCCTTCCCTTAAAAACAATATAAAGATGTAATAGATACCTTCTTTTGGTATGTCATCTGTAAACTGTACTCTTCCTTTATGTAATAAATTGAATTATCTACTGTCATCATGATTATGCATAATGAAGACAAAATAAAGATATAAGACATGAAATACTGCTGCAGATAATACGTGAGATAAAAGCAACAGAATTTAATATTTTAAATAATTCAAAAGGCAACACACACTTTTTCTACATAGATTTTTTTCTACAGCAAAATGTTCATCATATAACAAATCTTCATCAACCGTCTAACATATGGTCAAAGTAAAAATTAAATAAGTTAATTGCTTCATGTTTGTTTAATTTTGATTGCTCTAGATTTACTATTAACCAAGGTCCAAGATTTGTTGATGAGTGTGCATGAATGCATGAAATTTAAATTAATATCATGTATAAAAATTTGCTCACATTAGCAGAACTGAATTTCAAACCATACAAATCAAAATTAAATAAAACATGGTATGTAAAGTTTCAAAATATTCAGGAACTCAGAGATGCATGGTCAGTTGCTATGGATTAAATCTGATCCAAGTACTGACTGACCATGCAGAAGTATCAAGTCAGTTTCAACTTCCTCATGTGTTTTCCGCAACCAGGAATATACAGTTTTTAATATGTTGTAATTTACTCTTTGATAATTGCACACATTTATACCACATGTTTTGATCAAATCCATCTCTACTCCTTCCCCTCTGACTCCTACCAGAACCACCACCAGTTTCTCTCTCAAATTTATGTAATCTTTTGTTTTGTTTTTCTTAAATTATTTAATTGGATTTTTGTGTATTTCATTTGGAACATCTTAATCAATATTAGTCATTCTGATGACTCCCCTCCACAGACCCCAACTGGAATTCATATAGTCTGTCATCCCTGCCAGGGCCTACTGTGTCAAGTCAGTGTTCACAGACATTCCTGAGCACAGGTTCATCCACTGAGGTCTAGTCAGCCTATCTAGAGTTCCTTGCCTCAGGAAGAAAGAACTAGCTCTTCTCATCCAGCAGTAAACACCATCTAGGTTTTGGGTTCCCCGTACATGTTCCCAGTTCTATGATGGGTTTTTATATGCTTGAGTTTGCGTGGGTCTCGTTCATATGAGTAGGGCCCAGGGGTTTGGAGGACCCTATTTCCATATGACCATGCATCTGCTCCCTGGCTCTTTCAATCGTTCTGCCCCTTTATCCACAATGGCCTCTGAGCCCTGCGTGTGTAAAGTTTAATATAGCAATCCTGTCCAACAACCAGCATTCTGCAAACACTTAATCCTCTATGCTTTGGCCACTTTTGTGTTCCTGGACCTCTGTTGCATGAGGGAGCCTCATTAATGAGAATTGAGAGATTGATTACAGTCTTTTTTTTACCCCTTGTTCTATGTTCTGTGAGCCTTAGGTATAGAGGTTGCACTGTAGATGTACCACTTAGGCTCTGGCCATTCTTTTTTTAATCCACTGAGTCCACTTAATCAGCTGACGCTTCAGTGATGGAGAATGCTTGATATTGTCATTTGAGAGACTGATTAAATCTCATAATTCCAGCGTTTCTTTTTTTTAAGGCCTACATTAATATTTTATGAATCTTAACATTTACTATTAGGTTGTTTTTATGCAGATTCCCTATCTGCAGGACTGACTTAGAATTACTTCAACAATTTTAAGTACATCTGTTTAACAACCCACGGTAGTTGTTTATTCATTATTTCTCAATCATAAGTAAGTCTATTACAAGTGATATCATGATATTTCTAAATATTTACTTAACTTTGCAGAAAATACAACTATTTTTACCAATAATAAAGCAGTTCCCAGATGGCATTACACATGGATGTCCGGATAGAGACTGAAATTTTTATATTTCATGAATATTTTTGAGATGTAGCAATGAATATAAAGTTTAGTAATGTGAGTTCCAATTGTACCAATTTGTAAAGAAAAAATGTTCACTAAATTATATATATATATATATGAATACATGCATGCTATTTCATAATTAAACATAACAAGTATAACACAAGGAGTTTTATAATATTTATGTATTGGACAGTAATTTTGGATGTTTCAGTAATTATGATTAAGAACAATATAAATTATCATATTTTTCTTTATATTTTGTCTTTCACATTATAGCTGCTTGATTCTGTTGGCAGAAAATATAATAAATTACCTTCTACCTCCATTACTAGTCCCAAAATACTTTTAGTAAGTATAGAACAATTAATCTTAATTTTTATTAGATTAGAATGAACTTCTTATTAAATTTACATTCAGTGTATATGACAGGAATTAACTTATTTTTATAAGTGAAATGGATCTTCTGAATATGTTTTCACTGTATGTATTAGTTTCTTCTCTGTTACTATGAAATAACACTATGACAGAAAGAAAAGTTTATTAGTCTTATGATTCTAGAGGGATTACAGTCCATAATGGCTGGGGTGGGGAACAGCAGCAGAGGTGGCTGGAGCAGAAAGCCAAAGGATCATATCATCACATAAGCAGGGGAAGTGGAGAGTGACTGGAAATCTGGAAAGGCTTAAGAACTCTCAAAGTCCTTTGCTTCTTCCAGCAATGCTGCAGCTCCTAAACCCCCCCCCACCAACTGGGCTCAGAATGCCCAAATATTTGAAGTCGATAGGGGACACATTCAAACCACCACATTGTAATAGGTTTATTGGAATATAATTAGATGGAAGTAAATATAAAATACTGAAAGAATATTGTAACTTAATTTTTAAATAGGTTTTTGTGGGATATTTGTTTCTAAACTTTTACAGTGAAAATAGATTTCAGATATTTATATGCATATGCATATGTATTTAAGCTCAAAAATTCCCAGATATAAAACAATCCATTTTGTTAAACACTCTGTTAAACTATGCTTTGTCAGTTGTCCAACAGTATCACATTTATCGCTTTATTTTGTGCAAAGTCCTTTCAAGAAAACAACTATAAATCATGGCTTTATTGAACTTGGGTTCCAGAAGCCCCTCTGATGGCGTTAAACAATAATTATTGAATCCATAATGATACAGTACTTAGAGAATAAGAGCTTGTGCCATTTACTTTGTAAGGAAATTTATGGAAAATCATTGAATTGATTGGTTTATAATGATGCAGATTGCTAATGCTAAATGGGCACATAGAAACATAATTGTGTAAAAAATGATAAAGGACTCTAATTACAGTAACATATGGGTCATTTAAAGTTTGAAATGATTAACAAAAGAAATGTCATATTGCTGTCAACAGTTTTTGTTTTTTAAAGATAGATATGTAGAAAAGGCTAAGCTTACTAGAAACAATGCTACATGAGGTTCTGAAATGGCTGTTCCTGACATGGTAAAGTATAGTAACATGCATTCTGAAAGTGCTGCCTGGCTACCTCCATTCTTGATTTTCAAGCATCATTGCTCTTCAACTAATAACCACTCAAAAAATTACATAAGTAGACCTAGAAGTAGAAATAGTTCTTATCAAAGGCTGTAATTTAATGTAGAAAACAAATATTTATCACTTTATATTATTTACAGTAGAAAGGACTTGACTGTTTTCTTATGAACCCATGAATTATTAGTTCAGCATCTTAATGAATTAATTAATTCAGTCATTCATTCAAATCCTGTCAGGGAAAAAGTCAATCTTGTTCTCTGGTTAGGAGCTCATTAAAGTAACATGTTTGTGACAGGTTCACAACATTTTTAGTAACAGGTATATAGTTTCCATCATTCTTTTCATCTACCACAACTTCCGGTAGAATTTATGATACTTTAGAGATGTGGGTTTAATAACATTTGAGAATTATTAAAACTGCATATTGAGAAATGGAATGATTATATGTATGTGTATGCCTCTCTGTATATTTATATATAATAAATTTGCTGCAATTAGCTACTAAGCAAATGACTTTTCTATCATCAGTTTCATACCTCTCCCATCAGAATATCAAAGGCGGAAAGAAGAGTCTGAGAACCTTTGGTAAGGTTGAGTCAGCACCATAGAGCTATATGTGATTTTTTTTTTTTAATGCAAACTAAGTTATCGCCTTCCTGCTTTAAGGAAACTCCATGAAAGCTTTATTCTCATGATCTTCAGAAGTTTTCAATATCTTTAGCTCTTTCTTTTTTTTTATGGTGAAAGCCTGTAAGTGTGACTTTGTTGTTCATATTTACTGAGTATTTACATCATTACATTTAAGAAAAACTTTCTTTGAAGGTGTAGAGGCAGGTTAGACAGCAGTGAGGGGCGGCTCTGTCTCCATCTATCTGTTCAGTTTTGTTCCTTTCATTGTGTTCATCCTACCTTTTGCAGAAGAAATATGAGTTAATTGTGAAATTGGGCTTCTGGGATCTCTGAAAGTCCCAGTTTACCTTGGGGGAATTAAGCCTAGATGGGTGAAAGATAAGAGGCATTACATGCTCTCTGAAGCATTTCATGTTTCAGCAGCGAGTGGTTGATGAAGAGAGGTTAAAATGATTCCATTCCAGAGCCTGCTTTCTAATTTATATTCTTCAGTTAAGACAGCATTTGCATTAAAAAGGAATCTTGCACTTTCCTCCTGCCTTTCTGTTTTTTAGACAGAGGAATCCACACCCTCCAAGTACTACATTATATGAGTTACAAACTATATAATGGTTTAAAAATGCTTGAGAGTATAAACATACACAGATCAAACGAAAGTTGAATATAATAAAATTGGCCAAAGAGAAATGCAAAAATTCTTAGATTTAGAGGAAGAACATATTGATACATCCACTAGGCACTGAGATGATCTCAAAAGAAACAGTTCTGGAGCGTATCTCCAGATGTTACAAATAATGGTTTACACTTCTCCAGAGGACTAAAGATATGTGTACAGTGAAAAAAAAAAGATTTATTTTGTATATAACAGTAGATGTACTTTCATAAAACATTACATTTTGTTTGAAATAAGCTTATGCTTACTAAATCAAACTGTAACGAAACCAAAATATCTTCATCTCATGAAACTAGAAACAAAATGAGTGTGACAGGGTTGTAACTCTTAGCTTTTGAGTCAAATTATTTTCCATACTTTGAAGTGATGTGTTAAGCCAAAATGTGAAAAATAGAAAGTTCGAAATCAACCATTAAAACATTAAACACACTGCTAGATTAGTGATAAAATTATTAAATAATTGAATTTAATCAATAGATAATAAGATTTGTAAAAACATGACCAATGTTAAAATATTAGAGTTAAAAGGCAATATAATAATAATAATATAGAGTTAAAAATAAATTAAATGGTTGACTCATTCCTATCAAAGACCCTTCAGAATCTTATACACAACCTCATACCATCTTTGACATTGTTTTCTCTATTTACCTACAGACCCTTTATGAATATATTTACAGGTTTCTCTGCTTGGGAAGCTCAATAGGGGCTGAGCCTTTATCCATCTTGAAACCTGCTTATTCCCCAAACCCCCAAAACTATCTTTCAGTGACATTCAATGACTATTCATAGAATAAATTAAAAAGGCTCATTCTGATCTCACATTTAAAACATCTAAAAAGGCACTTGAAATTTTTATTTTCAGTTTTCTTCAAAATTATTTATATCTCTTCTTTTTCCATTTTCAAGAAGAAAATGTTGGTGTTGCTCTATGTATTTCCTTTATTTTCACATCTACTATTTTGACAAACTTTGAAAACTGTGTCTTTTAACGATATCTATCCTGTAATTGCCACTCATGACTTTTATGAATGTATTATCATATCCCTTACCTGAGTTATAGGCATTTCTGAAATGGTTGTCTTCCTCTGTCTGTTAGCCACACTATTTTTTTTTTATACTAACAACGGCCATACAAATACATAGAGACCTTCAAGGCACACCACTTCATTTGGAATGTAAACCTTAAGCCTTGGTATGTTCTTACGCTTTCTCTCTCTAATCTTACCACCTATCACTCCCCACAAACATTCTAAGACAAATTACACATGCCATCCTCTAAACATAAATGCTCCACCAGGCTTTTAAGTGTTCCTGTTTCCAGCACCCAGACATCCTGTGACTAGAAAGTTCCTTGAGCTCAGGCCTCCTGGCAAATGATGTTGTTATCAGTGAGGTCTATGGATAACCTCCTTAGCAGGCAGGCCTCCCACTTCTCTCTGTGTGGTGGTTTCATCATGCCTGATTTAAGATTATGACAGCTAGAGGACAACCTGCAGGAGCTGATTCTCACCTTTCACCAAGGGAGTTTTGGAGGTGGAACTCCGATTGCCACCACTTTAACCCACGGAGCCATCTCATCGCCTCTACCATACACATTTTAATGGGCTCAAAAGAAGTTTCTTTACCCACATATCTGCCATGTTGTTGCTTTTCCTTTGGTCTGGGTATTCCATGTTTTCTTTTGGTCTAGTCCCACACGTATATTGTGATACTTGCATCCCCCCAATTACATACACTCATAAAATAAATATATGGATGTCGCAAGAAAGAATACTCCTAATAGATGAAAAACAAAATTATCTCAACTAGATTCATATTCGACAAGTACAATTATTGTTACTGACATTACTTCCTTCAGTATTTACTTTTCAATGGAATACATTATATTTAATACTTACACTATTTTATGATAGGTGTGAAGATCTTACAGTATTTGGTTCCTTTTAACCATTTCATGGAGCTTTGCTCCATTCTGTCAAATATTTCAAATGCTTTCTTTTTATGTATAATAACATCCCATCAGAAGTTGTGACTGATATTTTAATCAAAGTTTAGTTTCCAATTTCTCTAACATTATCTTTTTGTCTCTTCTGTTTTGGCAACATAAATTTTCCTTTAGCCTCATGAGATTCATGTGATAATTTTTTTTTTTATTGCTGGGTTACTGGCACTGTTTTCTTTCTCTTTTCCCCCTTCCTCCCATTCTCAACACCTTTCATTGCTTCTCTTTGGTAAAACTATTTCCATGGAAATAACACTTTGGTTGATTTAATTTTATTTTAGGAATTAATTTTTTTTTCTTTTGACTTCCATGATGTAAATAAGAAAGTCAATTTCTGTTCTTATTTTACTTTATGGAAAAATGATTTTAATTGTAATTGTATTAATTTTATCTTTTTGAGTTTAACAGCTTTAATGTCTGAGGTTTTCAATTCTTATCTCTTTGAATATACACTGAAATGTACAATGATGTCTTGTTATTTTACCTTAAACATTTGTCAGGTTAATTTGGAAGCTGAATTAAATACTTCCACCAACCTGTTGCTTCTTCATTTTCATTCTTGAAAGTTAATCTAAATTCATTTTTGTTAAAATTTTACCTTAGCTTTCATGTGGCTTATGTTCTTTTGATATTGTAGATCACTTAAAGTATCTTTTTGTGCTTTAGTCTGGATGTTTTTACTAAATTTCTAATGATTTCTCCTCTTTTGCTTAGTGTGATAGCACATCTAGCTCCTATGCTTTTAAATTATGCTTTGTGAATGATTTGTACAGTACCAATGTACTCTGGATTGCTTGAAATGCAAACAACCTTCTTGAGCCACCTGCTTCTCTTGTGACCTAGGCATATGACCGTAATCCTTTTGCTGTAGTGTAGCAGTTTCTTGCAATAAAACCTTCCATTAACAAGGTGTTTGGAAAGGAGGTGAAACATTCAGCCTTCAAGGAAGCTCCTTGAGCTCAGGAAGTCAGCAACTGAATAGCTTCAGGAAGCCCCTCAAACTGGCCAGGTTCAGTGTGCCCCTCGCTTCCCAAGGCTGCTGAGAGACCTTAGCCAAAGCAGAGACCGGCTGAGCCCCCTGGAAGAGGCTCAGACCAACTGCGCTACCTGTAAAGGACACTTCCCCACCTGCTGAGCTACCTGCAGGTTATGCAGTGCACTGAGGTTTCCTGCATTGTCTGAGCTGTCACTGATTCTGAGGTGGGTTTTGATGATGAGTTGTCTTTGGGTAATTTCAGCTCTTATAAGTAACCCTTCACTCATACTCCTATAATGACCCCAATAAACTCATCAGCTCATCCAGTTGTACTTTGGTGATATACTTACTTTTGTTGGTCATCTGTTTGCTATCTGGGGTGAGTAGACATCTGCCTTTGCACTCTAGCCAAGATTATGAATTAATGTATGTATGAATTTTATATATTAAAGCATCAAAGCATCCCAAACAGTGTGTGTCTCATTGGAAGGAATAAAAGAAATTTATAACATCTCTTTATGATTTTTGTGTGTGTGTGTGTGCTATTTTAATTTCAAAGAGGTCACAAAGGACATGATATGCTGATCAGACAATTCTGCTTTTAATTCCATATTTCATACTAGGGATTGTGTTTCAATAATGAATGAATGAAAGCCTTGCTCCAGAGCATAGTTCTGAGGGAAATCTGAAGGAACAAGTTCTTAGCAGTTTGGGTTCACTCCTGGCCTTAAAATAGATACTGAGTCAGGATGTTCTATATTAATTCATGGTTGTAATGTGGTATCAAATGGTAAATGCCATATTATGCTTGTGTATTTTATTCTTAGCATATCTATTTTATGCACTTTTGAATATTAAAGTATTATGCTTGAATTTTTAAAGTTTTTTGCTTACTTGATCATACGAAACATGATCATTTAAAACCACTGATGTCTGACAACCTCAGTATCTCTTGTGGTTTTATTTCTTTTTTATACTTATTGTTTGGACTTAGTAAATTTATTCTTACATATGTGACATTTTCATTTCTTTATTTTAACTTTTAAATATTGTATATAGGAAATAGTTTAAATGTGAATATCCTTCCAGAAGGAATTCTGTTCTGTTGTCAAGCTCTATATATATACCAATCAAAGCTGTGTTTAAGGGTTTTGAGGAATATTTCTCACTACTTTGCCTTACTGCTAAGGTAAACTACCGAAGAAGTCTTAGCTTAAAGGCTGAGTATTTTAGACTCTGAACTTTATTTGTTCTTCAGTATCCATGGTCCATTAGAATTTCTTCTAAGACCTTTAGTACCCTGTGTTGGTTTGTCTCATATTTCTTTGAAGTCACAGAAAGCATAGAAATTGGCAAGGACTGTGACAAAAATTTCTAGCTGAATATTGGGTTCAGTTTCCAAATTTCTTCCTATGACGTGCTATGCTTATTCATTTCCCAAGTGTTTGGGCTCACAGCAGCAATCTAACCTGACTCTTGAGCTCAGAACAACCTAATATTTGATTGTCTGTTCCATGTACAATAACTTGGGAAATTTTCTGAAGTAGATAACAGAGGTGAACCTAGGCCCAGTGTTGCCTCTCTCCTAGATGTTGTTCTTTTGGTGTCTTGCTGTACTGTTGCCCCAGATATGTTGAAGTAGCTGTTTTTGTTTGGATACTTGGTTTTGTATTTTATTGACATATTACTATTCTTTCTAGGAGGATTGGTTGGTTATAGTCTGTTCTGTTATGTGTAGAATTTTCTTTGGGATTTAACAACATATTAATACAGATCATAAAGTCACCATCTTTTTAATTTGAAAGATAAAAGTTATTCTCTGCTAGCAAAAACCTCTTGAACATTCAATATAAAACATTCCATTCTTTAAAATGTTAATTTGTGCCTCTTCAAATGATTTATACATTGATATACATTTTTATACTTGTGAAATAATCTAGTATTCTGACACAGATAAATAAATAAATGAATTTGCAGAAATAGAAAAACTATATGTAGTTTAGCATCATTTATGTTTTTTCGATTTTATTCAAGACATTAAAAATTATGAGATTGTGCTTTCTTCTAAGGACTTTATTGATTCATATTTATATATTTTCCCAACTTGTCATGATAGAATCGCTTTGCAGAATTTACCTGAGCAGCTCTGAAACTTACAGAGTTACTTTCACTCTTTCTTTCTTTTTTTTTTTTTTCATGCTTAAGAGGACTGTCTCATATTTTGGAACCGAGGTTAAGGTTGGGAATGTAATACTAATCTTTAGTATGACTTCTCTCTGCATGACTACCAAGTTGCTAGGGAGGAAAAAAGGCAAAGCAACAAAGCAGGTCAATGGCATTGGATATGAAAGGAAAATCCTCTTTGCTAGACTACCTAGAAAAATCAGACACCATGTCCGGATTAACTTGGTACCTGATAAAGGAGAAAGCTATTGAAGTGAGATTTCCACATAATATGTTTTTCTCCACAAATAAAAGAACAGATTAGAATTTCAGCTGAACAAGATTCCTTGACTCATTGAGCATATATGATTTATAGATAATATTAAGAGTGATGGAGGAAATACTGATGATGGTTAATATCTGGCTTTATAATCATGTTGTCCAAGTTAAAATTCTACATTTGCAGTCTACTTATTTTAGTAAATGTATTCAGACTTTTCTTCTGAGCTCAACATAATTTATCTAAAAATATAGGCATAACAGTAACATATCATCTATTGTTTTTTTATTATTATTTTAGCAATATAAATGAAGTCCTGAACAAAATTTCTGTAATAATGGATTGTTTATAAATGTTGAATGTTATCTCTATAATTCACCCAGTACTTAGAAAAATATAGCAAGAATTAGCATAATATTAATTCCATATTTGCAAAAATTCAAGGATATATCTTATATATCCAAGATTTTTCATTCAACTTCATTCAGCTATTTTGGATTTAAATTAAAACTTCACAATCTCCTTTTTCAATAACTAAGTCAGTAGAAGTAATGTTTGATTCTGATTGAGGAAGCAATCTTTTAAAACTTTGTTTTCTCTTTGCTCATGTATTACTCCTAATTATCTTGTCAGATGTCACTAAAGACAGTGACAAGGGAGTAATGAAATTCCTCAAATTTAAAAAGAACTCAGTTCATCTTCTGTCAACCCTATGAATTCTGAGGCCTTTATTCAATTATGGGTAAGTCTGTAAAGCAAATACAATCTTGTACTTAAAAATCTCAAAATCAATGTACATTGTGTTGGAAGTCCTGAGGTTATTTATAGCTATTGACACAGTCTTCCAGTAAGAGACACAGTAAGTATATGGTGCCCACTAAATTTTAACTGTAAAGAATAGACTTCAGAAAAATTGAATCTAGAAGTTATGGGACAATGATAGAGATGTGGATGAAAGGTTCCAGGTCGTGAGTATGTTTGATGAGGCTGACTTAGGTCAAAACAGATTTCAGTTGCAGTTTTTTCCAAAATAGGAAAGAGGAAGGAGGATACAGAGAAATGTAAAGGAGACAGTTTAGGAGACAGTGGGGGGGAAAATCTTAAATTAGATTATTTACTTTCTTCCCTTTTTTTCTATATTACTGATACATATGTGAGTTAAATTTTCACAGTTTTTATATTAGAAAATACACTTCTGAAATATAATGCTGATTTTGACCGAGGCAAAAACACAAATGCTATCACAATCCTAAATGTTGAAGATTGTCTTATAAGTGTTTCATTTTGATATTCACAAAACTGCAAATATATATTTTTACACACAAATGTATGTAAATTCTGTGATGTTTTTTGATAATGCTTTGTTCCTTATTAACTTCACATGCAATAGAAAGGTTTATAAAAAGTTATTTCCAATAATAATTACTTCAGAATATAAAGCAGAAAAATATATTTACAGAGAATTTATGCTTGTTTGGCAAATTAAGATAGAAAAATAACCCAATTCTTTGACAGAATTGACTAAAACTAGACTTCTCTAGAAATCATTACCTGGTTTTATGATTTTTTTTATTCAATTACTTTTTTCTATATTTATGAGTACAACCTTATTGACTAAATCATGTTTATTAAATAGGGATTTATAATAAATTTTAAAATAAAATTTTAAATTTTAAAATAAAAATTGAGATTTCATTTTTCCCCCCACTGGATTGTCCCTATCTTTATTTTTTTTAATTCTCTATATTTTAAAAGAGAAAACACATTTTCCTTAATAATTTAATTTCCATGATATATTCAGGCCTGGACAAGTGGCCCTTGTTTTGCCAATTTGTGGCCCTTCATTAATTTTATACGGATTTTGTATTTGTACACAGAACTCAGAACTTTCTTCTTTCTTCTGTAATCTTTTAGTTTATGTGCTGTTTTTCTTAAGAAAGTGTAAACCAATCCGCTTTCCTTCCAGTTGTCCCTGGGGGTCTCTTTGTTGTTCTTGGACATGAAGAAAGTGCTGTCTTTAGACTTAACTGTTTAACCAGCATCATTTTGTTAAAAAATCCTAAAGGGTGGCATTAAACTTTGTTTAATAAACAGTTATTTTATTGTATGCATGGAAATCAGAAGGAAGATTGAGTCTTACAGAATTTAAGTCACAGAATCAACGGGACAGGTTTCTCCTGGTTATTCTAGGAGAGTTGCTTCCATAAGTTGGGGAGGTCCTACACGCTGTTTACATTCTTCAGCCATTGGCTCCAAGTGACTAAACCTCTTGCTTCAGTGTTCTCACATTTTATCTTTAGCTGCCATTAAATGCTACTCCACAGTTCAGAATGATGTCCCAGTTCTTTGGGTGTTTGGCCAATGACTCTATTACTCCTAAGATTTTGCTCACATTGCCTGTTACCCACCTCTGATTTCCTGAAAGACTTTTTAAAATGAAATGTTATTTATGGAAATTTAGTGCCATGTTGACAAGAATGAAAAAGATAAAGATTTCTCCATCTATCTGCTGAGTCAGAAGTCAAGGGCAGATATAGAACTTGACTGACAGAAGCTTCCCTAAATAATTCCTGTATTCAGCTAAAACTAAGAAAACCTATTTTAGGGGGACACTTCGCTTCATCCAGATTTTCGCAATATGATTAAATAGAATTAAATTTCAAAATTGGGTGTCATCCATCTTCTTTATTCACTGTTATTTAGTGTCTGAGTCAAAACGCCACTGGATCAATATGCATAAAATCTATAGAGAATTTTAAAAATGAGTTTATTAAGTGTAAGGTTCAGGGTTCGAGAGACGCAGCAGACAGAAGGGACCGGACTCCGCTGGCAGCTAACAGGACCCAACTTTATTGAGAGAAGACCAGATGGGACTAGCTCCTCCGCACCCACGAGTGGAGAAACGCTAGCCCCCCCTTGGGGGCTAGCCTCCCCGAAGAGATGGGGAAGGCTAGCCCCCTCACCCCCATCTTGGGGCTGGGGCTCCGGGGAACCAGGCCGGCCGCGCAGCACTAGCAGCACCAGCAGCAGCAGAAGCACAAGCAGCAGAAGCAGAAGCACGTTGTCCAAGTCCTCAAAACCTTTTAACCTTCAGTCCCCTCCTGGCTTTTAAGGGAGGGGGGTTGCCATGACATCTGATTGATGTTTCAGGCAAGCTTCTGTCCAGGAAGCAGTCCTTTTCCAGAGCTGTTCGTGAATTCCTTGCTTATCTGCCAAGGAATTTGGGATCTGGAACCGGTTTGCAAGGCTTAGATAAGCTCTGGCTCCAGGTTTCTTCCAGAGTCCGAAACTGTTGGGGGTCTCATTCACACCTTACATTAAGTAGTTTTCAGATTGCAGTACCTATCATGTCAGCATTTAATTTTGAGTTTTTGAAACAGCAGAGAACAAACCAATGTAGACTCTAAATAAAGTCCAACTGCGAATAAGTTCTATAATGTCTTTCAGGGAAAAGATGGACAGAGCATAAGATTAAAAGACTTGCTATATTCTCTTTCTTCAAATCATTTTTTATCATGTAAACTTTTTTTCTCCTTTAATCACATCTGATATCTTTTCTGGGTATAGTACTATAGGCTGGAATGTATTCTTTCATGACTTGTATGACTTATATCTAAGCTCTTCTGACTTTCATAGTTTCCACTGATATGTCAGCTATTATTCTGATGGGTCTGCCATTATATTGAGCTTGATCTTTCACTTGCAATTTTCAATATTTTTTCTCTGTTCTGTATATTTAGTGTTTTGGGTGTTATATGACATGGGAAGTTCCTTTTCTGGTTCTGTCTACTTAGTGTACTGTACTCTTGTAAATTGATAGATAACTCTTTCCTTAGATTTGGGATGTTTTCATCTATGATTCTGTTAAAAGAATATTTTTGTGTACCTTTGAGATGTGGTTCTTCTCCTTCTTCTAAACATTTGATTTGTAGGTTTGTTTCTTTCACGGTGTCCCAGAGATCTCGCATTGTCTATTCCTGGGTTATTTTAGATTGGAAATTTCCTTTGAATGATACATTTCCCCTAGCTAGTCTCTAAGAACTAATAGTCTCTCTTCCGTTTCCTTTACTTCCTTTTTTCATTCTCTCCTTAGAGCTATCTTTTTGCCTTCCTGAGTTTCTCATTTACAGGTTTCTTTCAGTTTAGCTTTCTTCAGAGATTTTGTCTTTCTTGAATTGTAATTTAATATATTGACTTGTCTTAGTTATTTTATACAACTGTTCATTTATGTTTTCATGGTCTTTATTCATTCTTTTATTCATATCTTCTTTGAGTTTCCTGAATATTTTTATAATTGCTATTTTGAAATTATTGTCTTGAGTGTCAGCTAAGTTGACATTCTTAGGAAACATTACAGTGGGGTTGCTAACTTCATAGGTCAGACTGAGGGAGTGCACAGTTTTGGGGTGTGCACAGATCTGAGAAATACATGATCATGATTGTTTGTTGCAGAAATGATTCTCTATAACTCTGCTTTTCCTTTAGTAATCTCGCAGTCATAAAATTCTGTCTTAAAAATTGTATGTGTTTGTGTGTGTGTGTGCACATGTGAATGCAGATGCCTTCTGAGACCAACTGGAGGTACAGATGGTTTTGAGCTTCCTGATTTTGGTGCTGGGATCCAAATTTATGTCCTTTGCAAGAATGGTACACCCTATTAAACTGCTGAACCATCTCTCCAGCACCTAATAATTGTTCATAACATTATCCTTCAACATTTTCTTTCACTAAAATTTGATGTGGTGTTATAAATGCAGTAGAAAACTTATTATTTAAATTTTAATGTAATTTGATTGTAAGAAAATTTAAGTGTTCTGAAGAAGTAGTCACTAGTTCATAATTTTACTTATTTACCAAAATGATTAATTCATTTATCAAAAATTAGTAATTACAATATTAGGCCCTTCTAAATATATTCTGTGAGTTGAACACAGACTAATTATATTATGGCAAGAATCATTTACTGTTGTTATAGAACTTGTTAATTATCACTTTGATGTTCTTTATTGACAATAAACTCGCTTTGTCCATTGCGGTATTGGTTTTTAAATCAGCACATTATTATCAGATATTTACCTTCCTAGCATTACAGACTAAACTATAATGCATTTATATTCTTCAGCAATTTTTTCAACCCTTAAACTGAATGAGATGACCATAAAAACAGAGCTTTTATTTGTAACTAATCTTTCACAAAGCCGATAGTTAACTGATCAATATGTCTGTCGCCTTGATTTCTGTGTGTGAATAAATGGATTTTTCAATTATGTCTTTTCACATATGTCTGTGCCAACTTGTCCCAGATAGCTAAATACAATATAAGGAATATATTAGCCCTGGGATATGGAAAGAAAGTTCATGTGTAGAATAAAGAGCTTTAGTATCTTAGAAATAACCAGTGGGGTCAAGTTAAGTCTGTTTCCTGGCAGTGTTCCTGGGGATTAGTCAATGTCAAATATTCTTGTAGTATATATAAAAACCCTCATATTCTGACAAAGAATTTTCTTATTAAAGGGTACTTTACCTTTTATGGTATCTTAAAGTATCTTAGAATTCTAGGTAATTTGCTAGTGCAGTGAGCAATATAAACGTCCTTAAAAGTTATCCTTTAGGTATATTGTGGTCTCCTAGCATTTTAGTCATTCCCATAAAGCATTTGGCTAAAGTTTGCTACAAGAGCCTCTTATCTACTTCTGTGCCTTTCCGACTTAAATGAGTATCTGAGTCACCTGGAAACTTTCAGATCAGAATCGAGTTTTGCACATTTGCAGTGGAAACGGTTTTGTATTTTGCCCAAATTCACAGAATATCTCAGTGTTTCCTTTAGTGACACCATCCTTGACTTCCAAGGTCCTAGAGCATTGCACCTCAGATGAATGGTTTGCTTGCCTCTCAAAGCCTGGGCATGGCTCTGTTTCAAATTTCTTCAGGTGATCTAAAGAAAGCAATGAGTTAGAACATTTTTTATAAAAGTTCTGAGAAGATCTGATTTCTAAAACTGTAGAAGTTTGAGACATGGAATTTATACCCTTTTATTGGTTGCCATGCAAACCTCTAAAGCCCAAACATAGTCCTGAAATAAAAGCACACTTTGAACAAATAGTAACAAATAGTACGTTTAATTGAGGCAAATTGACCCTTAAGATCAAGCTATTAATGCATGTTGTCCCTTCTCTATCATTAGCTGGTATCAGTAGGTGGATCAGCATAAGAATAGCAAAGGAATATTCTCTGTGGTAATAACTGTGCTAACTCTGCATATTTCTTAAAGCCATTTACACAACTTTAATGTACCTGTGATTTAGTCATATCCTTGGAGTGCAATTTTAAGCTGTTGCTCCCTTGGTTTTGAAACCTGTGTGTGGTTTATGACCCAGTTAGTTTAAATTGATTCTTTCCCTATTTACCCAATTAGCAATTATGGTTTTCAGAGCCCAAAGGGGGAAGTGTGTGTTGGTGGTACAGAATCAAAGCTATTAAATACAAAACACAAACACAAACAAAATAAAATATACCCCAAACTAACTTGTCATTAGTCATTTGGGAGACCTACTGCAAACATGTTCTAAATTAGCCTGTGTTTTATTTTGTGTAAAGCAAGTTCATCCATGTTTATGATACCTCCATTTGATAACGCCATTTGACAGTGAATGCTCAATTCTCTTCTTAACATAAGTTCTTTCCCTTTGCCTTCACTTAGGTAAATGTTGGCTCTTTCATTCCCTTCCTTTAGAACACTGGAATATTTATCATGCTTCTCGTGCTATAACTTCATTTTAAAGGATAATTATGAATTTGCTACATATAAAGTATGTATTATAGAGATTGTTGCACATTTCTTTATTATTAGAATTCAGTACCAACCAAGGTTAAGCCAAAGAATTAAGTTCAATGAATGTAAACTCACTCTGACTCAAAAAGAGTCATCTTAAGGAAAACACTTGACATGCAATGAGATTTTCACATTGTCATAACCCCAATCCATGAACATAGTTAGAACATGTCTTTAGTCAACACACTGTATTATTTCAGAAAAATTTCTGCCCTTCATGCATACCTTATGTTTAGACACAGGTTTATTCCTCTTCTAATATATAAACTTATAGCTGGGCAGTTCATACCTCAGGGTAATTAGACTGCAGCCAAGAATCCCAGGTGACCATATCAGAAAGTGGAGAATGATATGAAATTGATTTACTAGAATTCTGTAACATTGAAGGACAAACTGGTGGTTTAAACAGCAGGCTTGTATTTTTGGACAGTTCAAATATAGATGTCCAAATGGATATGATGACAAGGTAAGGATTCACTCGGCCTCTCTTTGCACTTCTGGGGACTGGTAGCAGCCATTCCTGCTTCCTTGTCTCCAAAGGCTTCCCCCAGAGCTCTGCTTTGATGCTTACAAGCACTGTATTCTCACTGGATGTCTTCTTGCAACTAGAATGATTTTTGTCTTTTCTGAACTTCAGTCATGACTCGTTATAAAGAATCAAATTTACCTTGATGAACTGTTTATAAAATGGAAAACAAGAAAAGAAAGAAAATAAGAAAAGTGTTTCCAGAGGTCAAAGTCTTAAGTGGACTTCAAGATAACAAAGTTAGGACACAATTCAATCCATATAACAGAGGGAACTATTTGGGGCCCATCTGATTCTAAGGAATACCTGGTGGGGTGAGAATTATGTCTGAAAGGTCACCATAGATTACTTGTAATTATGAGGATAAATAAGTAATCCCTGTTTTGATGAGAATATAATTTCCTAATTTCCTAAGTGCCTTGATCAAACAGAGACTTACCATCGACTAGTATTTATCGAAGTTTTGCGACAGGATAGGGCTCATAGCATTCCACTCCCTCCACCCTACACACTCACAACACATTTATCAGAAAGAGAAGAAAAATGGGACACAGAAAAATTAAGTAATTTGCCAAGAGTCAGAGAACAGAAAGAAAAGGCCAGACTGAAACCCAGAGAGGTTGATCCTGAAGGTTGAGCTCTTGGTCACAGGAAGAAGTTAGAAATGGTTATCTCATGGCGAAACTGTAAAGGGAAGAGTAAGAGACAATGGCTGCCTGCTAGTGACCATGGCCTATTACCTGTCATGTCTAAAAGATGGTTTGGCTGTTTAACAGGTATTAAAAAATGAAACACTAATGACATCTGGTTTTAACTGAATATTTACAATGAAATATTTGTCCCTAGTTAGAATCCTTAATTTTGTCAGTTAAAGAGAACATGAAAATGTGAATTTGAACCCATAGAGCTTACAGAAGGAATCAAGTATGAAAAAACATGTTCCAAGAGTCCTGTTGTACTGAATTAGAATATAATAAAATTGGAAAAGTGGAAAACAGCATTACTTGGCTCTTTTAAAAGGAATGAAGGCAATTGTAAAATTAGTTAATGAGGAATTTTTACCACTTTTCTCGGCAGAGAGGGCAGTGGACCATAGGCAAGAAAGTCCTGCCCAAATAGGTCTTTGGTGATTTTTGTGAAGAATGACTCTTCCTTTGGTGCTGACACTGTTTTCTTCCTTAATGTCTGCAGTTCAGTTGGAATCAGTCATGTAGAGATCAGTTAAAGGGGCCACTGCGCACGCAGAGAAGAGATATTTGAAGATATTTCTTCAGAGCCAAGAGAACTCAAGACAGAATAGCAGATGAGATCCTAATGAAAGGGCTTGGGAATTCCCTAATTGTTGCCTTCCTACAGAGGTGGCAAATGAAACACCCTCACCTTTTGGGAGTTCTGAGATGAGAACACTCAGTTTTGAGTAGCAAGCCTGACAAAAAGCAGTAAAAAATAAATCAGCCAAACAGACAAATAACACAAGTAACTCAAGCAGAGGTAATAATCTTTATTTTCCTCTGTCATGTGACACCTGCTTTATTCTTATGTCCTTCTTCTTTGCAATGCCCACTAGAAGCTTTTGTATTAGTTCCTGGAAGATTGTTACTTTATCTGGTCACAGAATCTGCATTAGAACACAGCTTCATGGCACTCATAGGAATTGGTAGGGAGAATTTAAAAGCACAGTCTGAAAGGGAAAACTCATTCTAAGGAAGTGTTCGGGTCAGCCTGGGCAGTGGGCAGGATTTATGTAGTCAAGCTGGAAACAGAACTCACGGAGATTTTTTCAGGTAAGCAAGATGTCATAAATCAGGGAGAGTCTAGGAACTTATGTGAAAAATCTCTCAAGAAAAGCAAACTGCTTGCCAAGGATTCAGGGGAATAGAAACTAGAAGATCTGAAAGGAAAAAAGACCAAAGCAGGTCAGCAGGAGAGAATGAGGAGTTACCATTAGCAGAGAAAGACCTTAATAAGGGAGGCCAGAGCCTGCTTTAACTCAGAACTTGCATTTGTTTCCTGTGGATCAGGAACTAATCTACAAGAATAGCTGGCCCCAGGCTTGTAGGTGGAGAGAATTAAAAACATTACATTAGTAAAGCACTTGAGTTAAAACTTTAAAAAAAAAAGACCTATTAGCAAAAGTTTTCTTTCCCTTTCTTTTTACAAGAACTAGAAATTATTTCTTCGCATGTATTACACTGTCTTAATTTTTATCTAAAGGTATGATTTAAGTACTAGGAAAAAAAAAACTACTTTCAGAAATCTGTTTTCGTGAAGAAGTCATGTGTAATTTGAATCCTCCCCCTCCATACACACAAGGGAAATATATTCTTAAGGAAATGCTCAAGTAGGATGAGACACTCAGTTCTTTCCATTTATTTGCCAGTTTTCCTGGTGAAGCCAAGAAGCATCCTGTTCTAGCAGGATGCTCTACTTACCCTGAAAACATCCTGTGAGCTTCAATGCAGATTTTCATTTTATGTACATGCTATCCTCAGGTATCAAGATCTTGCCTCACAAAAATGATAAACTAATGCACTGTAATCTGCTATCATACTCAGCCTAGTAGAATTAATATTTTTAAGAGACATTTTAAAATGGGTCCAAGAAATTAGAATTTTCATTTAAAATCTCACACTAGGAGAAGAAAAAGCTGGGCAGAGCAGAAGCTTTGTGCCCCAAAACTTGTCTCTGTGGGAAAGAGATTTGCAGCCTTATGTACAATGATGTGTGTGTTGGGTGGGGAAACTGCTTGGATGTATATAACCTTTTATGTGAACTTTAACCTCAGGTCCCCAGAGGATTGACTGGAGGGAGTGTGTGTGTGTGGTGGTGGTGGTGAGTCATTGAATCAAATTTATTTTCTTGTCAGTGTGGCTACATTGAAGCAATTTCTTTTTTCTGCCTTAATTTACATATTTAATTGGCTCCTTGATAATGGGTGGCCAAACTTGGCTTCTTGGGGTACAGACTATTGTTTCAAGTTTGGCAACACTTTCAGAAATGAGTAGAGACCTGACAGCAAATTCATTAAAGGAGAATGTATGTTAATACTTTTTCTAATCACAGGTTATGGAGCATCCAGAGGTGGAAATCTGGAGTTAGGACTCTTCCTGATTTGTTTTCATCATAATCAGTCCAATCTTAACAATAGTTATTCATTTTTATGAAGCAATAATGGCCAATGCTGAGTTTATGGATGATCTCTTGGTTCCTGTTTTCTAGAAGAAAAAATTTCAGTTGAGAAACAACCGTTGAAACAGAAGTTTTTGGCAAAGCAAATCAAAAGAAGCACTCTGGAGACTGGAGTTGGCTTTCTGAAAGGTGGGGAGAGGGGCTGTGTTACACTATAGATTTTAAAAAGGTTTTCATTAATATTTAGGAAGTGGATAGTATAATTTTGGTTAAGATGACTCTTTTTTCCATGGTGGCCTAGATCTTCTTTTAGGGTATTTCCCGTAATCACCTAGCAATGCCCCCAAGGTGGATGTCAGAAGCAAAACTCTAATCCCAATGATATTATAATGAAGTCAGAATCCTTGGAGGATTCAGAGTTTGTGTTGGTGAGGTGTTTGGGGGAAGTACCCTGGTACCCTATTTCCTTACACAGTGGGAACAACCACCTACAGGTTCTGGGACAATTATCTATAGAGGGGGATTTGGACCATCAGGAGGCACAACCACCAAGATACAGCCGTGGTTTTCACTAGTGACCTCATGTCCACCTCCTGGCCTATCTATCCAGTATTATTCATGCAAAAATAAAACTGACACTCTGCTCTGCTGGCATTAATGGTAGTCATGTAAGTCATACTCGTCAGATAGGAAAAAGCATCATTTCATATCCTGAAATGAAAAGGAACTGTAGCAACAAAAACCAGGGTCACTCTTTTCTAACAAATGACACCTTGGCATTTCTCATGGGTCATTGACTCTTCCCCCAAAGTGCATTTATTTCTGACCTTTAAGTTCTTACTATCTAAAGAAAGAATGGTTTGTGAATGTAATAATCGTGTACTAAAATTCCTGCTTGTTCAACATGAACTGGCAAGCAGTGCACCTAAGAGAACTTCCCATCTAGGTCAAGCATCCTAATTATCCTAAATTCAGAATTTTCAGAATTCTAAAACCTGTTAATCATAGACATGAGTCCAAAGTGGTAAATTTTTCCTATGACATAATGTGAGAGCTATACCGAAATCCAGACAGGTCAAAAACATTTAATAAACTGAGAACTAAGCTATGTGTATAAAGGATCTATGTAAAATGTGGAATTCTGTATTTAGAATGAAAGCCCATGCAAAAGATTTTATATATATATATATATGTAAAGTTTTCTGTAATCCCCCCAAAAATACTTCTAGCCCTAAGCATTCCAAATAGTGGATGCTCAGTCTATGCTGTGTTGGTCATCCTTTTCTATATTAAATAAAATTAACAAGTTATTTTTATTGTCTAATCTCTCCTTAAAAAACCATTTATATGCTTTATTGTCTGAGACAGAAAATTTATGAATATTGTTGTTTCTACAGGGATCCTGTCAGGTACTTCTTGGTTTGTTTAGGTTTTATTTCTTTTAGTTTTATTGCATTTTTGTTTATTTATTTTGTGTACATGATTGTGGTTATGAGTGGATGTGCACATGCCACTACACATGTTTAGAGATCAGAGAACACCCTGCAGGAGATAGTTCACTCCTTCTACTTTGCTCATGCTGGGGATCAAATTCAGTTATCCAGGCTTAGCAGCAGGCACCTTGACTTGCCTAGCCAAGTATCTGGCCCCTCTGTTTAGTTGTTAACCATTCTTTTTTTCTGGAGTTTCTCCTCTGCTTTTCCATTCAGCAAACTCTTATTTTTTATTCATAGCCCAAATTAAAACTTACTTCTTTTGTTTTTTATTTTCTAAAGATGTCTTTATTAAATTTTTGAGAATTTCATGCAATCTTTTGATCATATTTAGACGCCCTCTGCTCTCCACATTACTCCCCTTAATACTCAGATTTCATGTTTTGTTATAGATATAGTTATAGATAAGGATGATGTAGATATGGATTAAGGAGTATTGCGTCAAATTTGTGTCCCCAAATGACCTTCAGTGTGGGTCCATGTTGCATAAATCCACTCTCCATGCCTTAGCGTGGGCGGGGGGATCTGGTTAATCCAGCTGGATAAACGGAAAAGTGATCTTCTATTTAGAATGATTTATTTATCTACAAAGTTATAAAGTCTCTGGGGACGTGCACCCCACTTGCCCGACTGGTGGCCGGCCCCATAGTTTGCAATCGCTGTGTGCCAGGTGCAGGCCTCTCAGTTCATTTCACTCAGGAGATTCTTGGATGGCGGTGTGTGGCTCCCTGCTTCCTGGGTTCCTGGCTGTGTGCGTGGGCCTGGGACAGGGCATTTTCTCCTCCCACATGGATTTTAGTAACCTCCGCTTCTCTCCCCAGCTGGCGGCCATGATGATTCTGCCTATTCCCACCTCCCTCCTCCCTTATTGGTCAGAGGGCGGGACTTGCCATAGAATGAACCAATAAGAAACAAAAACTGCAGAGAGACAGTGTCTATGGCGCTACAGTCCATCCACTGAAGCCCAGTTAACCTAGCCAGAGTCACAACCCTTAAAAATTTGACTCTCTTTGTCCTAGCAGCTTTAAGTTGTCAACAGATCCTGGGCTAGCGTTGGAGCAACCTACCCACATCTCCACTTCTATGCTGAGATTTTGTCTGTTTGGAGTTATGTAAGTCTTGTTCATGCTGTCACCACTGCTGTGAGTTCGTCTGAGGAAACTCTGACCACATCTGGCTATTATAGTCTTTTTGCACAATCTTCTACAATGAACCCTGAGCTTTGGGTGACAGAAGTTTGATGAAGGTATCCTATTCAGAGATAAACATTTTGTAGCCTTTTGTACTTCAGACTTTGACCAGATGTGTATCTCTGGGTTAACCACCACCTGCTGCATGAGGAAGCTTTTTGGGTGAGACTTGGAAGATGCTTTAATTTCTGGGTATAAAATAAATCATTAAGAGTCAGTATAATACTGTGTTGATTTAGCACAATAATAGTACTAAGCTATCACTTATGGCCTGTGATCTGTCTAGCCACAGGTTCCCAGGCCTGATATCAGTGTCATGTATGGGTTCCATCTTGTGAAATGGACCTCAGTGTTACTCCCATAACATACATGAAACTGTTACACTAGTGCAAATATCTTGCCAGGCCAGTTGTTATTGTAAATCACAGACAAATCTTAGACAAAGTTGATGATCACTTTTCTCATATCACATAAAACAGCACTGTCCAGCACTATGAAAGCTCAGTAGAGATGAAACCTTGAAGTAAATACCACCTTTCTTTCTTTCTTTTTCTACAACTCATGTATGTAGTCTCATTAGCAAAAGTGTCTTCTTGTGAAGTGTTGATGGATAGCCAAGAGCAAGGGCAATGGACAGTATTGTTTGAGAGTCTATGGGACCCCTGATCAATAGCTTTGAAGGAAGAGTCCCTTCCTGGCATTGACTTTTTTCTTTGCTGGCCTATGGTGTCTGGTAGGAGCAACAGTTCTCTTATAGAATAATTGCTTTTAATCTCTTTTTCTGTTGTGTACGTTTATACTTTAGGGAGCTTCTATAATGATAGGTTTCCATTTGACTTGTTTCCAAAGGTCTTTAGTCTTAGTTATTCCTCACTTAACAACATCATCTGCCTTGCCCTACGATTCCCCATCCTATTTAACCCTTTCTACTCCTTAAGGCCTTGTTTCCCTTTTATAACACTGCATTCCACCTTCCTTCCTATGAATATACCCCATAACTATGTACTAGGTTCCTGACCTCCATAGATTTTCTAATTTAAATATGCATATCTAAACACTCAAAGTTAAAATCTAATTATGATAGAGAACATAGTATATCTGTCTTTCTGTGTCTCAGTTATCTTACTGATTATTATTTCCACTTCCCTCCATTTATTTGCAAATTTCATAATTTTGAATTTAAAATCTGAATAATATTCAATTGTGTAAATATACTATACTTTCATTTTCCATTTACCTATTGATGAACTTCTAGTGTGTTTCTAATTCTTGGCAATGAACATTTATAAACAGGTATCTCTGTACTATGATATAGAGGCCTTTGGGTTTATGCGAAAGAATGGTATGGCCTCATCTGGTGGTAGATCTATTTCTAGCTTTTTGAGAAATCTCCACTCATTTCCATTGTGGTTGCACTAGTCTGCATTCCCTCCATCAGTGGATGAGAGTTCCCTTTTCCTCACATTCTCACTTGCCTTTTCATTGTCATTTGGATCTCATGCATTCTGCCTGAAGTAAGATGGAATATCTAGTGTTTCTAATTTACCTCTTAGATGACTAAAATATTGAATATTTAAAATATAGCTCTCAATCATTTTATGTTCCCTTTTGAGAACTGCCCCAATTTTAATTTAGTTGTGTGATTTTTGATGTTTAGGTTTTTGAGTTCTCTGTAGAGTTTAGATATTAACCCTTTGTCAGTAAAGATCTTTTTTTTACCATTCCTACAATGGCTCTTTATTCAAATGATGTTGTCCTTTGAAATACAGGAGATTTTTAATTTCGTGAGATCTCCTTTGTTAGTTGTAGATCTTACTTCTTTTTCTATGAGGGTCTTATTATGTACCTATGAGTTCCTGTGTATTCCCCATTTCTCTTTGTCAGATTTTATGACAAGGTCATTGATCCATTTAGAATTAAGGGGTTCTTTTAGTTTATAGTTTTAGTTTTGTCTTTTTTCCTAATTTAAAATTTTTAGAAAACAATACAGAGATCCACCTTCCTCTGCCTCCCAAGGATTAAAGGTGTGTGCTGTTGATTCTGTTCAAATCCTCTCTCTTTGGACCTTCATTGACCCCATATCACTGAGGTTGCTGGAGAGCACCTGACTAGTGTTGAGTTTTTTGCAGTGTGAGACCTAGGGATCTAGGTTCATTCTTCTATGTGTAGCTACTCAGTTTGATCAGCACTATTTGTTGAACATACTGTGTTTTTTATCTAATGTGTGATTTTGACTCCTTTGTAAAAAATCACGTAACTGCAACTTAAATCTCAGTCTTGAATTTTATTCCACTGACATATGTGTTTGTTTTTTGGGTCAGTATCATGCTGTTTTTATTACAACAGCTCCGAAGTATAACTTGAAATCAGGGGTGGTGTTGCCTCCATCATTTCTATTATTGTTCAAGAATGTTTTGGCTATCTTGTGATTTTTTTGTGTGTGTCTATATGAAATTTGAAATTATTTTTTAAATTTCTTTGAAGGATGGTATTGGAATTTTAATGGGATTTTCAGTGGATATCTAGTTTGATTTTGACAAGATAGACATTTTCTAAATATTAATCCTATGAATCCACAAAATAAGGAGGTCTATCCATCTTCTAGTGTCTTTCTCAGTTTCTTTCTTCCATGTCTTAAAGTTTTTTATAAACATACTTTATTTCCTTGGTTAGATTTATTCCAATATATTTTATGGTTCTTGTGGGTATGAAGAATGGGATCATTTCTCTTATTTCTTTCTAACTAGATTTGATGTTGTTATATAAGAAAATGGCTACTTTGCTTAATGTATTTATCATCTCTAGGAGTATTCTGGTGAAGTCTTCAGGGACTTTTATATAGAGAGTTTGCAAATGAAGATACTTTGACTTCACTCTTTTCAATTTATCTCCTATTTATCTCCCTCATTTGTCTTATTACTCTAGCTAAGACATCAAGTACTATATTGAACAAGAATGGACAGATTGTATATTCTTGTCTTGTTCATGATTTAAATAAGAATGCTTTTACTTTTTCTTCATTTTTTATGATATTGACTCTTGGCTTGTTGTGTATTGCCTTATTATGTTGAAATATGTGTCCTGTATCCCTCAACTCTCCATAACATTGATTATGAATGGATGTTGGATTTTGACAAAAGTCTTGTCTGCATCTAATGAGATGATCATTTGGTTCTGTCAATGAATCTGCTTATGTGGTGAATTAAATTTGTTGATTTACTTCCACTGAAATATCTCTGCTTCTCTCTGGGATGAAGCCAACTTGATAATTGAGAATAATCTTATTCAAGCTAATTTTTATTCTTCTTTTTTTACATTTCATAAAACAGTTCTAATAAAATTTAGATGCCCATTCGCACACCCATACCCAAACCCCACTGTGCCTCGTGTATTCCACCATACATGGTATGTCCCATCTGATCAAGCACTTGTACTCAGATGTCCTTTGTTGCAAGTTCATTCACTGGAGTCCAATCAGCCTATCTAGATATCTTAAGGAAGGTCTACTCCCCTTTGCCCATCAGTAATCTT
Organism: Eospalax fontanierii; assembly: GCA_035773235.1. Taxonomy (NCBI): domain Eukaryota; kingdom Metazoa; phylum Chordata; class Mammalia; order Rodentia; family Spalacidae; genus Eospalax; species Eospalax fontanierii. The sequence goes on along the minus strand of CM069530.1, from coordinate 49,648,347 downwards.
TCTCCAACCATGTGCAGGCTAGGGCTGGCCTTCCACGCATTTCGCTTGTTCCATTTGGGACCCCTTGTCTGATTGCATTGGGCATGTTTCTTGAGCTGGATGGCACCACTGCCACAAATTCACATTAGCAAACTTCCAGTACCCAAAAGCCTCTGTTTACCTATGTCCATGGACCAATCCTGGCTCTTACAATCTTTTGCCACCACTTCTGCAATGGTCCTTGAGCCATGGTTTGGTGAGGTTTAATACAGGAGTCCTTTCCAAGAACACACACTCTACAGTCTCTAATTTTCTAAAACTTAACCAGTTGTGGCCTTCTGTGTGTACCACACTCTGTTGCATAAGGAAACTTCCCTGGTTGGAGTTGAGGAATTCTCTAGCATTCTCTCCACCTCCTGTTCCACTGTTTTCCACGAGTCTCAGGTGTAGTGGTTCCACTGAGGAAAATCTTTTTGATAAGTTTATTCATTTGGTTTGAATTTTAATGAAATGTTTTGTATCTATGTTCATAAAAGACATTGTTTTGGCTACTTTGATAAATGGTCTCCCTGTAGCTCTAGATGGACTAAAACTGATTGTAGCACATGCTTGCTTTAATCTCATAGAAATATGCCTGTCTCTGCCTCTTGAGTTCTGGGATTAAAGGGATGTGCAACCGTGTTTAGAAAATTCAACATTTTTTTATTTCTTAAGCCTACCTATAAATAAATCTCATCTTTAAGATATTGGTGATTCAGATACCATTATTTTAAAAGTAAAAATGCACAGTTCTAAAATGAATATCTTAAATATATTAATGTTGTCTTTGTTTATTTTAAAATTATAAGCTTATTATTTTTATTTTATGTATATGAGTGTATTGCCTGCATGAATGTAAGTGTACTGGTATCATGCAATGACCATAGAGGACAGAAGAAGATGTTAGATCCCTTGGAACTGGAATTATGGATGGGTGTTAAACCCTAGTCCTATGCAAGAGCAACAAGTGCTCTTAACTGCTGAGTGAAACAAAAACCTCATGATCATCTTAATAGATGCAGAAAAGACTTTTTGACAGAAACCAACATGTATTCATGTTCAAAAGCCTAAAGAGAATTGGTCTGGTGGGGACATACCTCAACATAATTAAATCTATATATAATTAACCCATATCGAAGTTCATTGTAAATGGAGAAAAACTGGGAGCAGTCCTATTAAAATCAGAAACCAGATAGGTGCAGTCCACTGTCTCACTCCCTTTTTGTATAGTTCTTGAAACTCCTGCAAGAGCAATAAGGCAAGTGAAGGAAATAAAAGGAGCACCAAATGGAAAAGAACAGGTCAAATTACCTCGACTTACAGACAATCTTACATTATACATAAAAGATTCCAAAAAGTCTACCAGAAAATGGTTAACATTTATTAACACTTTCAGTAAAGTGGTAGGTTACAAAATCAACTTACAAAAATAATAGCCTTTCTATGTACCAATAAGAAAACAACCAAAAAGACATTCAAGGAAACTCTCCCATTCACAATAACCTCAGAAAAATAACATAAATAAACCTAACTAAAGAAATTAAAGATCTATACAATGAAAATTTCAAATGTTTAAAGAAATAGAGGAAGACACTAGAAGATGGAAGGTCTTACCATGCTCATGGATTGGTAGAATCAAAATTATGAAAATCACCATCTTACCAAAAACAATCTTTATATTCAATGTAATGCCGATCAAAATACCTTTAACATTCTTCACAGAGCTAGAAAAAAACATCTTAAAGTTCATATGGAATCACAAATGTTCCTGGCTAGCCAAAGCAATTTTGGGCAAAAAGAATAACTCTGGGGGATCACCATACCAAATCTCAGATTATACTACAGAGCTATAGTCATAAAACAGTATGATCCTGGCATAAAAATAAACATGTAGATCAATGGAACATGATAGAAATCCCAAACATGAGTACATGCAACTTAAGCCACCTGATAATTGACAAAGAAGCCAAGAATCCACAAGGGAGGAAAGATAGCATCTTCAACACATGATGCTGGCAAAACTGGCTATAGAAGAATGAAAACTGGACCCTCATTTTTCACACTGCATAGAAGTCAACTCCAAGTGGACCAAAGACCTTAATATAAAACATGAAACTCTGAAATTGTTAGAAACAACCATAGTCAGTACCTTCCAAGATAGACATATGGAAAAGGCCTTTCTAAATCAGACATCTGCTGCTCAGGCATTAAGGCCAGCAATCAATATGTGGGACCTTATTAAGCTACAAAGTTTCTGTACAGAGAAAGGAGCAACCAAGGAAGTGGGGAGGGAACCCACTGAGTGGGAGAAAATCTTTACCAGCTTTCCATCCGACAGAGGATTCATATCCAGAATATACAAAGAAATCAATAGGCAAAGAAATAAGAAAATGAACAACCCAAATAAAATTGGGCTCTCTACCTGAATAGAGAATTCTCAAGTGAAGAAATAAATATGACTAAGAAACACTTTAAAAATTGCTCAACATCTTTAGTAAATACAGAACTGAGGATAAAAACCACTTTAATATTCCATCACACCACAATCAGAGCAGCTAAGACCAAGAGAATGAAAGACACCAAATGCTCGAGAGAATGAGGAGAAAGGGTAACAGTTGCATAACCACTGTGGAAAGCAGTGTGGAGAACTCTCAAAAACCTAAAAATGAATCTACCCCAGTTAGACTACTCCTTGGCATATATCCAAAGGACTCATCCTATTGTACAGATCCCTGTACTTCCATGTTTTTTGCTGCTCTCTTCACAATAGCTAAGAAATGGAAGCAGCCTAAATGTCTTTCAACTGACTCATGGATAATGAAAATGTGGTACATTTACACAATGGAATTCTATGCAGCACTAAGAAAAGATGAAATAATGAAATTTGCAGGTAAATGGATGGAACTAGAGAATGTTATACCAAGTAAAATAACAAACACAGAAAAACAAGTGGCACATGGTCTCCCTCATTTGCTGACTGTAGCGTCAATCCCCTATATTGGGCATAGAGCCTGATGTAAAACCTGGAAACATGAAAAGCGAAAGGATAAGTGGAAAAGAAAGAACCTGAAAAAGGAGAATAGAAGGGAACAGATGTTACCATGAGGGAGGTGGGAGACGTGGGATTGTTCAGGAGGGAGGAGAGGAGGGAGGGCATGCAGACTGTCAAGGTGGGTGTGTGGGGAGAGTCAGGAGGGAGGATTGCGGGAGACAGGTGTGAATGGGGGCGTGGTGAGGATAATGCAGGTGCTGGGACTGGGAAGGGAGGAGGGAGGTTGGATGGGAGGAAAAAGATCAGAGAGGAATGAATCTTGGAGGGCTGGGGAACCCAGAGGGAAATGTGGTGCCGCTGAAACCCCCCGAGAAATGCACAACCAGCATGTAAACATTAGCACATCTGTTACCTGGGGCTGTTAGGCAAGGAGCACAGTGCCGGACAGAGGTGCCTTCCTTTGTGTAGTTGGCGAAAGTGATCCAAAGACTCCCAAAATAAGACAGGCTATTGCCAGTTTTATCATTTATTTTCCAGAACTAGAAGATAACACCCTGCTGCTGAAGATAAGGCGTACTTGGGATACAGGGCTCAGAGCAATGGAGCAGGAACTGACATGGAAGCATGATGCCTGAACTTTTATCTTCCATAATGCCAAATGATAACATGCAGACAGCTAAGGGAGAAAAACAATCAGTGTGTCCAACTCAAACTTAGATTCTAATAACAGACAGCACAGCACAGCACAGCACAGCACACAGCACAGCACAGCACAGCACAGCACAGCACAGCACAGCACAGCACACAGCGCAGCACAGCACAGCACAGCACAGCGCCTCTACTGGTGCAGTAGCAGCACCCTCAGCTGGGGATAATAAACCATTATGTAATAATCAGCTATGTAATTGGACTTCAAACCCTCTCAATGGGAGTGATTTCATGGGCGGCACTGTAGACTCAGTCAAATACGCAGGGTTGGAAGAGCCATGACTCCTAGAGAGAACCCGATCTCTGTCATATTTCTAGAGAATCAAATTTCTTACTATATGCTAAATATGGGTCCTTATATCTACATATAAACATACAGTACACCCTTAATCCAAGAAGTCGTCTTTTTGCAACAGTTGGAGGACAGCAGAATTCCACAATTGATTATGACACAGAGAATATAAACGGAGAGATGCCAAGTCCTAGGTCACATATTTACAGTTGAACCTCTACACCTAAGGCTCATAGAACAGAGCAGAGAGGAGCAGAGAGAAAACTAAACCTCCCTCAATCTCACCAGGGAAGCTTCCTTAAACAGCATAGGGCTACGCACGCAGAAGGCCACAACTGGCCAAGTTTTATAGAATAAGAGACTGTAGAGTATGTATCCCTGGGTAGAACTTTTATACTGAACCTCACCCACTATGGCTCAGGGATCATTGTGGAAGAAGGGGCAAAAAGATTGTAAGACCCAGAGCTGTTTCATGAACTTAGGGTAGCAGAGTCTTTCAGGCAATTAAATTGTGGCAATGATGGCACTGAGCACAGGAACCACGCCTACTCACATTAAACAATAGAAAGTGGTGGTGAGTGAGACCTCACTTAGAACTAATGAGGGCTGATTACTACTGTGAGAGGAAGAGTAAGCCTTAATTATGATCTCTAGGTAGCTTGACCAGACTCCAGTGGATAAATTTGCATGAAAGGACATCTGGGCACTAATGCTTGACTGGCTACAACTTAACATGTATGACAGAATATATGAGGCCCTGTGTTGGTTTGGGAGGGAGATGGATAGGAGAGGAGGTCTGAATCTCATTAAGAACTGTTGTATGAAATGTATAAAAATAAAAATAAACTATGAGCTTAAAAACTTGTAATATCACAAGTGTTTTTCTTTAATTAAAGATAATCAATCAATCAATAAATAAAATAAGTAAATATAAATACAATAGAGTAAATAAATCCATAAAAAAATCAAAATTAATTTGCTTTTGTTTCATTTTGTTGCTTACATTGGAGGGAGGAGGGAAGAAGGGTGTAGAAAGATTTACAAAATACAAAGAATGGATAAATTAATACCCTTCTAATAATGTTCAGACCTCTACTTCATGCTATATGAATCTAAATATAAGCACTTTTTTCATTTAGCCTGGATGTTTAAGTGACGGATGTGTCATTGTGTACTGATGGGATACTCTGCCTTTTTATTTTCACAGGGAAAGAAACTCTATCCTCACTATAGGACCTCAGCAGTTTGATGATACTTCATCAGGCTCAAGGATCCTTGAGTGGTGAGTCTCTCATTATCACTGTCAGATTGCTGGGTTCAGATCCAGCTTTACCTTTCCTAAGTTGCATTACTTTGGTCAGGAGATTGAATTGTTTAATATTTTACTTTCACTTATCATTTTAGGAAGAACTTAGAAAAGATTATTCTTATCCAATTTTCTGTTCAACAAATAAAAAGAGCTCAAAGAAGAGAACAATTATTTTTAAGTCACAGAGACCAATAATTTGAACAAAACACACTGCAATCTTGTTTTTTATCAACAGAAAATATGATTATATATATATATTCTATATAGCAATCTTCTTTGCATATTTGGTTTGTATCATTAGAATTCTCATGAAGAAGCATAAAATCACTTGTACCCTCTCTTTATTTATTTCCATTATTTTGATGGGGTTGTTCTGATTCTTAATTCTCTATTGAACTTCTGTGACTTTCATACAGTATAATTCAGATCCTCAACTCTGCCTTTCCCCTTGCTGCCCACTTCCCAATTTAATATAATAGATAGATGATAGATATAGATTGATAGATAGATAGACGATAGATAGAAAGATAGATAGATAGATAGACAGATAGATAGCCTCTAGAGTCTGATTGTGTTCCCAAATGCCCTTCAGCAGGGGTCCATTCAAGGAGTCTGATTAATCTACAGAGTTCCATCCCTGTCAGTTACTGTCATTCCCCCACCCACAGCCTTCAGTTGCCAAAAGGTACTTATGTTGGACTGGGATTTCTTACCCACTTCCCGTGTCTGTGGTGGGGTTCTGTCTGGTTTGAGCTTGTGCATAGTATCCTGATTGCTATGAGTTTGTATGTGGAACTGACTGGCTGTCTTGAAAACTTCATGTCTTTATGGTCATCTACCACATTTGACACTTACAATCTTTCCTTCCCCACTTCCACAATGATTCCTGAGCCTTGGGAGGCAGAAGTTTGAAAAAGGTGTCCTATTAGGGGATAAGCCCATTGGACAGTTTTGCATTTCTGTGTTAGTCACCATCTGTGGCACAGAGAAACTGGTCTGGTGAAAGTCGAGAGATACATTCATCGTGTGTACAGATGTTGCACTGACAATGTGCCACGTGAGCCTAAGTGTCTCACAGACAATTATTCTCAGTGTTTCACCACTTGTGTAACTCTGGCTAAGTCTCCATGTCTTGCAAGAGGAATCTTCTTTGATGAGTGGTGCAAGGTACACTTACCAGTAAATATGAAAATGAATATTTGGAATCCAGTAAGAAATTGCGTATGGGGCTGGAGAGATGGCTTCGTAGTTAAGAGCACTGACTGGTATTACAGAGGACAAGGGTTCAATCTGTTGCTAACATCCACGTGTAACTCCAGTTCTAGGGGGATCCAACACCCTTCTCTGACCTCCATGAGCATTACATCATAAGTGTGCACTTACATACATGTATGCAATTCACTTATACACATGAAACAAAAGAAATAAAATATATTTTTAAAAAGAAATTATGTAGGTCCAGGGATGTGGCAAATTTAGGTTTTTCTTTAAGTTCTATGACCTCTTCAGCCATGTTGGCTACGTTTGGCTATGTTTACACTACCACACAGAATTTCCCTCCCATTGACTATGTCTTAATTAGACAGCTGTTGATTACTCCCAAATTAAAGTCCCACTCCTGTACCAATAGCGATAGTTTTCTGGGCCCATCATTTTTGTTGTTACTCTTTTCACAGTAGTGAGAAAAACGGAACAACAAAAATGTCTCTCAGCAGATGAATGGACAATGAAAATGCAGTACATTTACAGAATGGAGTTCTACTCCACAGTAAAGAAAATATTCAGGTAAATTCGTGGACTAGAAACTGTTATACTAAGCAATGTAACACAGACAAAAAATATTATATATCATATGTTTGCTCTCATTTGTGGATCTTACTCCACAAATGTGTGTTTATATCCTGATGTCAGAGCAGGAGCACAGGAAATAGAAAGGAAGAATGGCAGAAAGGGGACGAAGGAGAAAGGAAGATGGTTGGGAGGTGTTATCAAAGGGAAAATGGGGAAAAGGGGGCTATTTTAATTGGGGAGAGAGTAGAGAGAGTTATACAGAGGAATTGAGGGAGGGATAAATAACACTTAGAGGATGTTAAAAACCAGAGGGAAAGGTACTAGTTCAAAGTCCAGTTGAAAAATACACATACACACACACACACACACACAGACACACACAACTGCACGTGATAGATGAAGATTATGTAACAAAAAGCACAGTTCCAAGCAGGAGAAACCTCCCTTGAGTTACTGGTCAGGGTGGTACAAGAAAGTTCCCATGTGACACAGAATATTGACATGCCCTTGATTGCCTCCCAGGACTTGAAGTAAGACTCTATTGCTTAAGACAGGACATACTTCAGACATATGAATTTGAGTAATTAAGCTAGAACTGACCTGGAAGTTTCCTCCCTGAAGAATAGCTCTCATGGTATCAGAGGATACTATGTAAGTTCTCAAGGGAGAAAAATCAATGAATGAATTATTCTGCTTTCTAGCTTTGATAAGTCTTATTTTATATTTTTCCACTGTCCATTGAAATATCAACATATATATATACATATATATATATATATAGTTATTTTACCTTCCAACAATTTTCCTTGTATCTTTAATCCCATTTTTTCATAGGATTAGAAAATTAACATCCTTGAGTTTCCTCTGCCTTTAGGCTTTTCTTCTGTCTCACAGTACAGAAAATAACTATGCCCTCAATGAACTCCTTTGCGGTAGACAAGTATATTCATTAGATTGTTATTTTTCAAGAGAGATTCTACACTAGAAATGAAATATCAAAATTCATTTTATATGACCATTGAAACATTTTTCTATTACTTCTGGTCTGGTGATAACACCCTGAAAAATCCTTTTTTGAAGTTATATCAAAACTCATCTCTAATGTTTATATTTCTCTGATGATTTGCATGGGAAAATTTTAAAACAACCAGGATTGCTCTTGTAGCTATGAGAATTTCATTCTTCTGGGGGAACTGCTGGATCTAAGCATTTATTTCTGTCCCCATGCCCACATGTGCAGTGACAGAGCAACATACTGGGCAACTGAGTGCCAAAAGTATTTAGAAGGGCCATCCAAGCCTCCGAAGCTCATCTCTATTCTTAAAGATGTCTTCACACAGAAGTGCTGGGAACAGCTAGATTCCTTCTTATCGCCTTAAAAATCATTAGCGTAAATGCATCAGTAGAGCTTACTAGAAGGGATGAATTTGCTTTCCACTATTCATGTATTTGTTTCCTACTCAGAGTACCTGAGTGGCCATATAAAGATACAAAGAAAGAAAGAAAATAAAGTTTACCTGAGTGGATTCAACATTCCTGGATTGAGCAGAAAAGGATTAAAAAAAAAAAGAAAAAATATGTAACAAAATGAAAACAAGGTGATGTGGTTAAAGATATACATTGTGGAAATATGACATATAGAGAGTTTTTTTTAAAGAGTTTTAACATAATACCCTAACAAATGAATAACAACCAGAAACCGAAACAGGCAAACAAACAAACAATGAAAAAACTAAAACAAAAGTGCACTGTAAGAGAAAAGTTGCCAGATAGAATCAGGACATGGGACTATCTAAATAGTTGTTCTTCCCAAAAGGTGTGAAAATAAAGCAGAGGTTATTGAAAATGCATTAATAAAATATAATTCCTTCCACTTGCAGAAACTCACAGATTTAGAGATTAAAAAGACTGAAAAGTTTCTTGTAAAACTGACTTCATAAAGACACACCCTTGCAGACTGCACTACTAAATACTGATACTAATGATGACTATGCAGTGTGTAATAAAAGAGAGAAATAATAAATACTAATCACTAATTGAAATAATTAAAATATAGTAGTTTCTCATCAATCATACCCCAAACTGCAAAGACTAGAATATCTGTAGATCCTAAAAAAGGTAATAATTATGGCTTAAAAATATTAAATACAGTAAATAGAGCATTTTCCTTTTCCACAAAATGAAGAAGTTTTGAGATATTAAAGGATTCTAGTCATCGATCACTAACATCAAACATTTCATTAGCTTAAAATCTATCTGTCCCAGCATGGAATCCCAGGGCAACAGACTCGGATGGAAATCTATCTGTCCCAGCATGGAATCCCAGGGCAACAGACTCGGATGGAGATTTATCTGTAGAAATGTATTGGTGATTAATTTCAAAACTTATGCCTTTAAAAATAGCTCTCAACCAAATTTTTATGACTCTTTCCTGCTAGAATGGATGCTTATATTTGTTCAAGACTGGGTAAGAGCGTTCAGTTTTAATGGTTTTATGTTTAAAATCATTGAGAGAGGTTGCTTTGGGTGAGGCAGCTCTCCATCTGAGGTCCATTCTTGGAGGGACTTCATCCATGCATATTTTCTGCAAACATTTCCTAGAGCAGGCAAATCACTGGATCATTCCTAGCTGGGAAATAAAATCAAATCTGTAAAGAAAACTCTTCAGAGAGCACAGGTAAAAGTTTAAAAGAAGGAGGGGGTGACATAGATAAAACAAAAAACAAACGTACAAAATAACCATTTGGGCAATGGATATAACTGTGTTTGATGCCACAATCATTCTGCCACTATTTTAGTTTGAATGGTAATGTTTCCTACAAGATTATGTTTTGAATTGAGCTCTTGGTCCTCCCTTGGTTGTGCTATTATAAGAGGTGGTGGAAACTATAGAAGCTGAGTCTAGTTGGAGTAAAAGTCATGCCTATGAAGGTGGTGCCTGATCTCAGGTTTCCTCTTCCTTCACTGCTTTCATGTTCAAGGAGATCTCAGCTATATTGTCTCCTCTGCCACAGGCTCCCTGCCTCAATGGATGTTCTGTTTCCCCAGGATACAGAAACAACAGATACAAATAACCACGAACTGACCCCACTGGAACTGTGAACTAACATCAATTCTTCATTCTTTTACTTGTTCACATCAGGTATTTTGTCACAGAAAAAAAAATAACAAAGACAAGAACAAAACTTTTGTCATATAAATGATAGGTAGGCTTCTTGTTATTGTATCTGGTGGCTGTCATTTGGATAATAGAAGCATGATACTGTAAATGAATATTCAGTTTATAAAGTAGATAGATGGATAGATAGATAGATTGATTGATCAATTGATGTCATATAGGTTTACTTGGGCTTTAAAACTTGTACAGTTTGTGTAAGGAGTAGAATGCTGACATTTGTTTTGACAGCAAAGGGACCACTGCACTAAGGAGGGTTGGGACAGTTGCATGTTCCCAATGGGAAAAACGTACACCAGAGGGATAATGTTGAACTAGTATTACTATATTTCATTAGGTATTTATCATCTGCCTCATGCTGCTCTAAACATTATGCTCACTAGGTCATACAGTGCTCATATAGACCTAAGGGGCACAGTGTTTAATCAATTGAACATTTTATAGTATAGAGTAATATTTTGTGGTAATATTTGTTTTTCCTAAGGAATTTGAAATACAAAAAGGTTACATGACATGTTAAACGTCACATTTACAGTAACTGTCAAGCCAAGATTTACTATCTATGACAAATTTTTGCATCACATGCTATATGTGGAAGTGTACTTGTTCTATGGATGATGGTGCAGGAAGAGCCAAGTCGACATATATATTAAAACAACATCTAGCAATTTATTTTCATATTTATAGAAAGTCAATCTAAAGCAACAGTATTTATACAAAGTTAAACCTTGTAGAGTAGGCTCTTAGCCTTACATCATAGCCAAAGTAAGTACAGATATATTTAAGTAAAATAATAGGGAACATATTAAAAAATAAATATTAGACATTCATGGAACTTTAAAACAAAGTAAGAAACTCCAAAATATGAAGGTAAATATAGACATTAAAAAATAAAAATAAGAACAGGAAAAGAAAAAAATGGCAATTTGGTAGATAAAATATTTACAGTTCAAATAAAAGGTCAAATGTTATCTAGCACCACAAAAGCTCCTTACAAAAAGTAAAGATCTTAAAAAATGTAGAAAAGCATGCTGATAGACAATTTAAAAAGTAATAGAGTTCAAAGCTCCAAAGCTGGTGAAGTGATTATTTTTACACTAAAGTCAAATTACATATTATTTTTTAAACAAAAGTTTGCTTTACAAAAACAGGGGGAAAAAAAGGAAAGGGACCACAACCCTGCTTTGCACAATAAAAACAGGCCTTCACAACACTATTTCAGATGTAACTTTGACAGTCCTTTTTAATGTCTTCTTAAAAATAGATGTTATAATTGGAATTAAGCTAGCAATGATCTTAATCAACAAGTATTTTTTGAGGAAATATTCACATGTGAAAAAGCCAAACCAAAGAAGTACATTATATGCTTGAATAAATGTTGCACTCTTTGTAGGAAAAAATATATGTACATCAATTAAAATGGACTAATTCCTATAATTCATTTTAATTCATTCTTTTCAAAAAAATCCAGACAAACCACAATATAATGTAAAAATCATTTTGCCATTACTATAACAAAATACCTGATGCTGACATTTTATTTTATTATTATGACGTTTTTTTATGTGTGTGAGTACATTGTCTACATGAAGATTGGTGCACTTATGTGTTGCGGTGCCCACAGAGGTTGGAAGAAGGTGTTGGATGCCCTGGATCTGGAGTTAAAGACTGTTGTTAGCTGCCATATGTGTGCTGGGAATTTAACTCAGGTCCTCTACAAGAGCAGCCAGTGCTTTTAACTGCTGCGCTCTCCATTTTAAATGAAAAGATGTTTGTTTATTCAGCTTAGAGACTTAAGAGTTGGAAATGCCAAATAGCAATTAATCAAATGTGACAAAGTTATTTCTGGATACCTCACATTACCCCAGATAAATTTATTGCAGGAGTGTAGGTATGAAAGAGATCGGGTAGTGAGACAGAATACCTGAGCCTTCTGAAGAATCTGTTTACTTTTATAAAAATCCTCTTATAAGAACTAAAACAAAGCCAAGCATGGTGGTGGAAGCCAGTAATCCTAACAGAGAACGTGATTACCTCCTTGTGAGCACAGTGCTCCAGTGACTCAGTGACACCCCACTAGGATCCACCCTTAAGGATACTGTCATCTCTCAACATTGCCAGTCAAGGAACCAGACTCAGCACATGACCTGGATGGTCTTCACATCTAAACCAAAGCATGAGAGAATACACACTTTAGTGAATCTTTGCCCATGAAAATGAAAGTTTGTGTGTGTAATTCCTGCAACCACTAATACTGGAAGGAAAATATATAAAAGAATACATAACAAAACCTCAACACAAATAGCCAAAGTGCAACAGAAATAGCCAACGTGTAGCGAGTCTGCAGTATACGGGTTCTTGAACAAGACTCCTGTATTAAACTCCATTCACCCAGATCTCAGGGTCCATTGTGAAGAGAGTGTGAAAAGACTAGAAGAGCAAGGAGAGGACGTACATGACCATATGGAAACAGAATCTTACAGACTCATGGGACCTTACTCACATGTATCTACAGCAATGGTGCCATCATGCACAAGATCTATGCAAACTCAAGCAAGTCAAAAACTCAGCGTAGAACTGTGGAAATGGGCAGCAGACCTCAATCTTAGCCAAGGAACTATTGGCAACTGGTTACTGCTGGATGAAAGGAGAGCTGATCTTCTTTGAGGGAGTGACTCTAGATAGGCTGACTAGACCCCAGTGTTGAACTTTCACTGAGGGGTGTCCAGTCTTGTTTGGTTTCTTGACTAGATGAATTATTTGTATAAATTTTCTGCTGGAGTTTTATTCATTACCTACCTTGCCCGCATTATGTTCCAATCATAAGTGCTCCTGTATATCCTATATTCCAATAAACATTCCATTCCCTTCCATATGCCAAAGTACTAAGATGAATTCACTTTCTGTCTCATATCCTGTCAAAATTTATTAATTATTGATATTTTTCTATCTCTGAGCAAGTAAATATTTTAAGAGGGCTTTCATTTCCTTCTGAGTCCCACCACAGCCATACTATGGTGTAGATATAATGTGATACCAAGAGAGCTTCACACATTGAAGATTCGGTCCTTGATGAAAGCCATGTGCAGAGACAGGGCATTGGAGAAGGAACTGGATGATTAGGGCTCTGTCCTTACCAGTGTAATGATGCAGTGATGGATTCAAAATTAGACTCAGAAGGTGGTGTTGGAAGTGTGGACACTTGGCACTTGTTGGAAGAAGGAGATGACTTTTGAATGGTGTCTTGCTGGTCCTCTCCAGTCTGTCTTTCTCATCCTCTGCTCCTATTTTCCATGGGATGGTCTACTTTGCTCCAGCATATACTCTCTATAATGGTGTTTATCTGTAACTCTATTTTACAGCTATAGAACTGAATGACCAGCATTAAAACATGAGAAAATGAATCTTCCCTACTTTAAACCATTTTTGTGAAGTAGTTGTCCCCATGATGAAATTCACACAAATTCTGGCAGCCTTAATGTGGAAAGTATAACATTAATCCCATATTTCAAATCAGCATTCATATTTGACTCTGTGTCTTTTGGGCACGAACGGAATGATCATGACTTAAACTAAATGAAATTAATGAAAACAGTCAGTTCAGTGACTGAGTTAATTAAGCAACACATACTATGTCAGGCAGCTTTATTTTTTAATTTTTCCCTAATTTAAAATTTTTAACAAACACAAACAATTCTGATGCTTATGAAGATCATGACTATTAGTTTTAAAATCATTACGGAACTTTAAATACAAAGCACTGTACTGAGAAAACAGTCTTCAAATGGCCTCTATCTTGTTTTATACTAATTAGTCATACTTGGTTTTGGATTTCATAATTTTTCAGTAGTGTTAAATAGCAGGAACTAGGACCTCTTGACTCCTGTTAGCCAATCCTTTCAGTGGAACAGCAATTGATACATTATTTGATATCTTAATATCTTTTAACAGTATCCTGGATTTAGGTTTAAGACTTAATGAAAAAATCAAAACCAAAATCAAAATCCTGCTTTCTCATCTATCTAAAATATGGAATTTGCAAATCCAGTATGAATGGAAGAATAGAGAAAAATGACATATTGTGAGTACAAGAGGCAGAAAGGCTCATGAAAGAAGTTGTCATTGGGAATATAGACAGAGCTGTAATAATAATCATGCATCAGTTCTCCAATATAATTCACCCAGAATAGTTCACCTTCATAAGCTAAACATTAACTCAGGAAATATGATTCCCTTAAAATACGCTAAACACTGAGGAAGAGGAAATTTCTCTATGTGTTGGAGTTGTGTCCTCAGAAAGCAGACCCTCAGATGGTAGTGGATATGGAGAATATCAAGTAGCCAATGGAAGAATGTATAGAATCTGGGCCACATAGCAATGGGGTCTGTAGCTTGACTATCCTCTTTGTCTTTTGCTAAGTTGGGGAAGGGAATGAGCCTTAAGAACAAACTATTTGTCACCCCTTCTTTCTAGTCTAAGTTCTCCTCACTGTCTCCTGGCTGAACCAAGTGTTCCCTGGATGGAAACACAGACTATATCCTTGAGGTATCTGAGCTATCAATAGATCATCATCAGACCTTACTTTCTACCCTTGTTTATTACAGCAAATATCACAACAGGAAATACAGTAAGTGACAACATAGACCAGCTGGGTGCTAAAGTGCCCCCTTTACATATTAGTGGTTTTGACTTCTACTGAGAAAGACAGATGTTTTCTTATCTTCTTACTGTTGCTTTCTTGCCTGAAGATTCTTTGCCCAGGTAGGCAATGTAGTTTCTCATCCAACAGAGCTCTTGATCTTTCTGGAAGTTCTTCTCCTTTAAGATACTAAATCATCGTAGAACATATCTCCAACCTTCAATAATAAATATCTCTTTCCAAGACCACTGCTTGCTCATGAACACTTATTAGCATGATTTCTGTGATGGAACTTACCACCCATATAGAGAGATAAGACCGCTCAGGACTTCTGGGTTTGTTTGCCCATAAAGAGAAGAATTAACATAGAAGCATGTACAAAATATCTCAATATGTATCTGTTTCATGTGACTATTAACAGTCTCTAAACTCCTGAGTTGTTAAGCCTGCAGAACACTGGAATAAGAGGCCAGTAACATAAATTCCCAGGTACGTTACTGTTTGTGATGATAAGTAGAACTATTCTTCCTTCTACTATTGATTCATATTTCTTCCTACTAAGAACACAACAGCATAAGAAATTCTTTAAATCCTGAACTCCTATGTCCTGGAGAATGATGCTCCATCTTATTGATGCTACTCAAATAAAGCACACGCTGGTGCATGTTGAACTCCCACTCCCAGTAAGTATGGATGATAGCCAAGTAGATGACTTTGGGCTCTGCAGCAGCATAGTCTACAGTTGTGAAAATCCTGTGAGCTATCTATCAAAATATACAAAAGTAGTCAGGACCACATATCTGTGTACCCCTAACATTTGTTTGCTAAACCCCTGCAACTTACAAGTCTTTTAAAATTTGAACTACGAAATGACATAATCAAAATAAGGAGCTCCCACTACAATAAAGGAGGTATGAGTGAGGTCACAGGATTTTGAATTTGATTTTTATAATACATTTAACATTGCCATAAGTGATCTGATAATTAATCTTGTTGGATCAGAGCCATACCCCTAGGACATAATTTAATTTAATTATTCCCTTAGTGGGCTCATCAAATATAGAGACACTGGGGACTATTAGTACTTCAACATATGAACTAATTCTTATTAGTTGGAGAAAGTTCAACATTCATAAGTTGTTATTTATTTCTGTGCATTTTCCCAATGACAATATTCCTAGCAATTTTAGTTTGGTGGCTGATTACTAAATCATCATAGAACATATCTCCAACCTTCAATAATAAATATCTCTTTCCAAGACCTCTGCTTGCTCATGAACACTGATTAGCATGATTTCTGTGATGGAACTTACCACCCATACAGAGAGATAAGACCACTCAGGACTCCTGGGGTTGTTTGACCATAAAGAGAAGAATTAACATAGAAGTATGTACAAAATATCTCAATATGTATCTGTTTCATGTGACTATTAACACTCTCTAAACTCCTGTAAGTTGAAACATGGTATATGTCACAACTCCTATATCCTTTAGGTTATTAAGACTGGCCCTTACAATCAGAATATATTTTTCTGAGTTTACACTTGATCTGTTCCTCTGCAAAAGTAAGACTCTTATCCCGTATGCTAAATTCCCAAAGAAATCTTTAAGGCATCTTGCAAGTGAGTCAGTTCCAATTGCTTATCCAGGAAACAGCAAAATATTCACCAGGTGGCAGTGCAGATGCTGTGGCTCCCTTTTAATTTGGACAAAGGTTAGTACATGCTTATTTTCTGGACTTCATATGCTTTCATTCTGCAGGTAAGCAGAGACTGTTTAAGTTCTCTCATTATCAGAGTCAATGCAGACCCTGGATTGAGTAGTCTGAAATGTTCAGGTTTTCTCTGCTATTGTAAATCATAGTCTTACCACCACCGATATTTATGACTAACAGAAGACACTGACCCATGTTGCCAAGAGCAAGGGGTGAGCCGAGAGTTGTACCACTTAGTCTATAAAAGTACAAAAGAGGTTATAAATGATTGATTACTTTTCCTTTCAGACCTGAAACCAGCCAGTAGATATTCCTTAATCAGCTTTTACAGCTGTGTTATCATGAAATGGGTGTCTTATAAATAACAGATTTTGTTGCTGTTCTCACAGTAGGGAAAGTAAAGGTCCAAGATCAATGTTTTCATGACTGGGTTGTGATGAAAGCCTTTCCAGGAAGCTGACTGTGACTTCCTATAGCCTCATACAGCAAAGAAAGAGCTAGCTAACTTTGTCCTCTACTTGCTAGGGCATTAATTTCAATCATGAGGTTGAACACTTTATAACAATAACTGTCCGAAAGGCCCCAACTTATTTAACATTGGCAATAAATATTCAGCATGTGAATTTGGGGTAAACATAAATGTTTAGTGCACTGCAACTTGTTAAAATCACTATGCATTAAAAGCCAACAAAAAAAAGCAAAATGAAGCAAAGATTCATAGCCATCATGGAATGGAAGACAGAAAACCAAGTGGACTTGGATCTGTGAAACAAAACAAACAAGCAACCAGCTCTCCCCTCTGGAGCTGTCATTGGTGCATCTCATTGGAAACCTTGTCTCTTCTTATGTTTTTTATATCACTTATGTATTATGATGAATATTGTAGGGAGAAAGACAGTTTTTTAAAAACTTCCTAATAACTAATACTGGTTTGTATCTGTCTCATGAAATTTATTCTCCATGCCTTAGTGGGTGGGGTCTGGTTAATCCAGCTAGATAAAATGGGAACTGATCTTCCATTTAGAGAAACTGATTTATTTAGGGCCGTTTACAAAGTCACTGGTTACCTGCCACCCGTGATGGCCGGGCGCAGCGCTCAGTCCATTCCCAGCCAGCATTACACTTCCACTCACATGATCCTTAGGACTGCAGGGACTTGGAAAACTGCCTCTGGGTTCTGGACTTCTGCGTGGGCCTGGGGCCGGGGCATTTTTCTTCCCACGTGGATTCAATCTGTGCCTCCCCAGGACTCACCGCCATGTTGTTCCTCTTTCTCCCCACCTCCCTACCCCCTTATTGGTCAGAGGGCGGGACTTGCTGTGGAATGAAGCAATAGGAAAACAAAACAAAACAAAAACCTCAGAGAATTTACTATACAATCCACCCCTTTCTCTCTGGAAAACAAACAGAACATAACAATACAGCAGTAGCCATAAAGGAAAACAGTAACATTCACATAGACTGTTATAAACACAACTGTCTAGACAGTGGATGTATTATATTCACCTCACAAATAATCACAGTAGTTTCTCTACTGGGGCCTATAACTTCTTTTAATACTATTGGGAGTCAACCCCTTTTTCTTTTTATATCAGACATGTGTTCTGTCCCTGAAGAGCGGGCCTTAAATTCAATTATAAATATGCTGTGGATGCACATATCAGACAAGCCTCTATTACACCTGCAGAGCATCTGTCATTAAGCAGAGCTTTTCAGGACCATTCTCCCATGGTGGTCTGTGTAGTGCTCTCTAGCACTATGAAGGCCAGCTATCCATTTGTAGGGAGTCTTTAGCTCAGTCCCATCTAGATCTCTCTTTCCATGCTTGAGCCATGTCACATTTTCAGTAATAGGGCCTTACCATCCATTTCCAGTGTGTGACCAGCATTATAATGTGGCAACTGCCTTTTGTTTGGTAGAGGGGACTTTCAAGACCCCATTGGCCAACAGTTCATAGGGAGGGTCAACCCATGCCTGGTACTGGAATTGCTAGTCAACAATTACATAAAGTATACCTTTACTCTTTGACATCTGTAGGCCTTGGCCCATAGAACTCACAGAATTCCACAGCTATACTTCACCCTGGTACCCTGTATGGGTTACATTCCATTCTTGTTCCTTCAAGTGCACTTGACACCTCTCAACCCAGTTTCATATCTGTAAAACACTCAGAAGTTAACATTACATACACATACAAGGTCTAACATAGCATGGGAAATTAGACAGTCCTTTGCTGTCTTTAGTTATTGTCAGGAACCCATTTAGTGTCCCAGAGTCATCACATGGAGCCTCCATGCATTCCCGTATCCTTGCCAACCTTGTTGATGATGGCCCAAACTGTCTGGTCCTACATAGGGCCAAGGAAGAATAAGGTTTTCCTTGCCCTTGTCGCACCTGTTGATTCCTAGGGCCAGGGAGACCCTGGATCTGATTCCTGACCCTAGCCACACCTGTGGTCTCTCCATTGCCCACACCTGGCTGTAGGGAGAGGCCCTGGCCCTGCAAATCATTTCTACCCCTCGAATAGCCAGTCACAGGGGAGAAATATACTCTTTTTACTCTGAGGGGGGTTAGTATCCACCCCTGGGATAAGCTTCATCCTCTGGGTACCTTTTGTGAACAGTTTATCAGGGCTCAAAGCCTTCCATAGCTGCTTTAGCACAGAATTTGGCTTTTTATCAATCTTTTCTTTAGGAACTTGGGCTAAACACAAGTCTCTCCACATTTGTCTATGAGTAATCCAACCAGACCTCCCTTTCTGTTTTGTCTCCCTTACATATTTTTTAGGTCTTTCTATTTTTTCTACAGATGTACTTCACATGCTGGTCCACATTGTTTAAACCTGTCAAAGCCTCTCCGGCCTTGGTAAAGCTCCTGCCCCACCTGGGATTTTAGTAAGGACAATAAATCTCCATATCAATGTCCAGGTCCTCGTTCAATGAAATCTGTCATTAGATCTCTAGTGAGCACAGTCCGATAAGGTCCAGTGAAAGGACTACTATATGTTGCTTTCCTCATGCCCAGTTCTCTTAAGAGCACTTGTCCTTCTTGTGTCATAGTCCAGCTCCTGGAATTCATGGCGATCTCCACCGGTGATGACCAAGTGTCTTCTGTGGCATGCACAAGCCAGTCCATCAGTGACTGCTTTCCCTTGTATTGTGCCAGGTTATTCAGCTTAAGTCTCAAGGAGGGATGAGTGGTTATGTTGCTCAGCTGTCTTGATTCTACAGCATTGCACACAATTTCATCTGCTCCTCTGTCCCATATTCTCAGGACCCAGGTGATGACAGGCTCTTTTGCAGCTTGTTTGAATGTCCTCCCTATTTCCAGGAGTTCTAGGGCTGAAAACCCTTTATTCACTAAGTCCTTAGATTTGTTAAGGCCTCCATCAGCATTTTGACATTTAGATATTTCCTTCTATATTACAGGTCGAACCTGAGAGGTATTTTTAGCTTCTTCTGGGTTGCTTCTTTCCTGCCCATTGCCTGCTTTCTCCTTTTTATTTAATTTATTAATGGGGTCAGTGGCTGATGCAGAAAAGGTCAGTCTTATGTCCCTCTCTTGCTTTAATCTCTCTCTTAACTCTTCAGTCCCTCTCCAGGCTATAGTCTCTGTTTGAGATAAGTTTTTTATCACACATAGCAGAGGCCATGCTGCCTCGGCTAGCGCCTGCTGGAATCTTGGCTTTTTCCCATCCAGCAGAGTTTTCAAAGTCTGCTTCAGTCCCTCTGCTGTTTTCAGAGTATCACCATAATCCTGTGGTGACGCCCAATGGCTCAGTAAGTGCACCACCCCATGCCAGCTACAAGCGGGCTCCCATCCTGGGATTTCTCCCCCAGACATTTGTTGGCTTTGGCAATATTAAACTAATTAGCCATTTGAGGATCCACTGTAACAGCCATGTCAGAACTCTGTCTGCATTCCCTCTTGCCGGTCTGCTGTAAGCGCAGTTAGCACTCTTAACCACTGAGCTATTTTCCGTTTGTGCCAGCCAGATCCTGCTCGACTACGCCAACTGTCTCATGAAATTTATTCTCCACACCTTAGCGGGCGGGGTCTGGTTAATCCAACTGGATAAAACGGAATCTGATCTTCCATTTAGAGAGGTTGATCTATTTGGGGCTGTTACCTAGTTACTGGTTACCTGCTGCCCACGACCGGCTGGGTGCAGGGCTCAGTCCATTCCCAGCCAGCATTTCACTTCCACTTCTGGTGCATGCTCACCACAGCAGTATGTTTATCTTGTAAATCTTCCTTAAGCTAGGACTGCAGGGGGCTCAGGTGTTAAGAACACTCACTGCTCTTCCAAGGACCGGTTTTTATTCCCAGAACCCACATGGTGGCTCACAATATCCACATATCTAGTAACAGGGGATCCAATGATGCCATTTTCTGGTCTTTGCAGGCATTGTATGCACAGGTGCACATGGATATTTGCAGGCAAAACATTCACACATTAAAAAAAAATAAAAAAAAAGAAAAGAAATCAATCAGTCAGTAAAAATTGTAAACCGAGGACTGATGGCTCAGGTCTTTAATTCCAACACTTTGAAGGCAGAGGCATATGGATTTCTGTGAGAGTGAAGCTGGCCTGGTCTACATAGTGACTTCCAGGCTGACTGGGGATACTGGGAAAACTGTCTCAAAAATAATTATTAATTAATTAATTAAATAAAAACATAAATAATTTCTAAAAGTTTCTTTGAATTTTCCACTTGGGTTACACATCATTTTAAACGTTTATACTGCACAGCTAAAAAAAGAAATCTTTCATTGAGAGCAGTGTTTAGGAAAAATATAATCTTTGCAGTATTGATGGGAATGTAAAATGATACAGATACTGTGAAAATGGTTCTGTGATTCTTCACAAATTAAACACAATGGCCAAATCAACCAAAAATTTCACCTCTCAATATTCTAAAAAGAGGCCCAACTCCTGTCTTGAATGGATACATGTAATCCCATGTTCAAGGTGCATAGTTTGCAGTAGCCAAAATACAGAGTCAAATCAAGTGTTCACAGATGGATGAATGCAACCAATGGCAAGGCATATGGAGTAGGATTCATCACATTCAGAGAGCTTCCAGTACAAAATATAAAATTTTACAACTATAAAGTGTTATCGTCACTAAGAAAATCCTTCCTCTGCAGTAAGGACTAAGCCTACAGAGGGAACACTGATCACTGCATGGAAGAATCTTCTAAACACAACAAATACATGGACCAGAAGAATGATTGAGTTTTATTTCATGAACTGATTTTAGATCATTTAGTAATGGGAAACAGGGTATTTTAGGATGGATGACTTCATTTTCAAAAATTAAAAAGCAGTATTTAAGTAGAAGCCTGATTTTAATAAAGAACACAGTAATAACTATAAGAAGAAAAATTTCAGAATTCATTTCCTTAATCAGTCTGTTAATTTAATAGTCATTATTTATTCAACTTTGAATATGAAAACTAGTTAATTATATCTTTTTAAAAATGTATGAATTTCTAAATCATGTTAAAGTTGAAAATATATGTTTAGCACATACTACATAATCAGAAGTTGGGTTTGCATGCTGAGTTATAAAAAGCATCGAAAGCCTCCAATCAGTGAGATTATCATATTCTTGAGGTTACGGGTTAGTGGAATATTCAAAAAGAGAAATTACTTATATGAGAATGATTGGAGAACAGTGAGTTTCCATGAGATTTTCTAAGTTTCTTTTCTTGTCTCTCTTTTTTCTAGTACAGAAAATAAAAGATGAAATAAAATTAATATGGTGGCATTACTTTGCTTACTTCTGGATACGACATTTCTTTCTCAAGGCTTTTAATGAACATTTAGAACTATTTTTAAATTTTTGATTTATTTTTATTTTATTTCTACAAGTGCTTTGTCTACATGTATGTAAGTGCATCATGTGCATGTTATGCCCACAGAGTCCAGAAGAGGACACAGATACTTAGGAATTGGAGTTATATATGTTTTTAGCAGCCATGCATATGCTGGAAATTGAATCTGGGTCATCTGAACAATCTCTCCAACCCCAATATTTAGAATTTTATTACCCAGCAGCAAAGTTCCTATTGAGAAAGTACATTGCATAGATACATGGCACATTAAGAATGGAACATTTGGCCATTTACTGATGAATGCTATACTGACTCTCTTAATTTAAAAGGAAGAATTAAAACAGCATAGTGAAAGAAAGAAAGGAAAAGAGAAATCATAAGCCTAGTTATTTGTGAAGAATTTTGAGAGCCACTATCAACAAAAAAACATACTACGTGTATATTGGGGAAAGGGTGAGGTAGAACCTCGTTGCTAAGCAATCTCAGAAATAAAATTTGAGAAATTTTGATACTCTTCATGTGTTGCCATTAAAATAAACATGTATTCATGAAAAATTTTAACTGATTTATTGAAAGAATTAAAATTTTCAGGTACATATAATCTTGTACAACATATACAAATATGTACCCCTTCTTACTGAATGATCCTTAAGTAAAAAAAAAAAAAAAAAAACTAGTTTGATTTTTGTCCACTGAAGTAGTGGTACAAGCTCAGATATGTTCCTAACTAATCAACAGTAAAATTAGTTTCCTACCCAAAGGTATTAAGCTAGGATGCAGCAAGCTGTTTGCCTGAGATTAAAACTCTGGTGAGCCAAATCCCAAATCCAGTAAATGTGAATAATGTCAGAGCAGTCTTTTCCTTGCTGATCTTTAAAACTCTAATCTTGTTTCTTACCATTCTTTAAGGACATTCTCTCAGTAGCTGATGGTTCCAATGTCCCCAGTGAATGACAATTTCACATCGTATGGTATGTTTTTCTGGATGGTTCTGCCTTATCGATGAGATTGATGATGGTTATAAGTTATGCACAGTTTGCCGTGCTTGAGGATTAGCCTCCATAATAGCTCGATTAACTTTAGTTAAGATGTGTTTCTAACAAGTTCTGAATCCTCAAAAACTGCCTGACTTAGTAAGTTGGTCTGCAGTTTAAGTTGGAGACTGGAGGTAGCACAACTTGATTTCAGATTTTTACTCCCAATTTCTGAAAGTTTAGACATAAAAGCAACACTTCCTGTTTTGGTTTGACTAAGTAATTTCCTGCAAAACTTCTCCTTCTCAGGTATTCCTAAAGTGAGGCATTGAATGACAAATAACAGTCACTGTTAAAATCACCTTGAACATAGCATGAAAGGAGGAACATTATGTTAAATTAAATGTGATTTTTTTAAAATACAAAATAATTTCACAGGCTATTCTTATCCTATACCATTTCTGACCATTTTTTTTATTTCTCACTTCTTTCTGTGACCGTATTTTTTAATATTTCATTTTCAGCAAAATGTATACTGTATAATAATCCTAGGATATATCGAGTGCCTCCCCCAATGATACTGGCACAGCCTGAATTTACCTACCCTTCCATAATGTGATACCTTTTTGTCTTCTGGATGTCTTCATCTCAGGCCAAGATGATCAAAGGCAAACTAATATACTCCATATTCAAATTTGCTTTACATCTTAATTAGCTCCTATAATTAACTGGTGCATTCTTACTCACTACTAAATATTAGAGATGCTGGTGTCATCTCTACATTTAACCCCCTTTCATTCTGTTTGACTTATGGTAGAAGAACCAGCTACTGATTTTCCTTTGACGTCTCAAGGAATTATGTTTCTATCTTCTTTTTCTTTTATCCCTCCTACTCCACGTTTTCATAATTCCTTCCTTTGATTATTCTAAAAGTCTCCCCACAGAATTTTCTTAGGTCAATTCATCTCTAGATATAAGCAAAGCCTTTTTAAAACATGCCATAGTTTATCTTGCAACGTTGTTTTCAGAAACAAATACTCTGTTGTCTGTCTCTAACAATTGTTAAATGCACTCCTGTCATCTGTTTGCCTGTGTTCTGTGATTTGCCCTCATGTCCTTTTTACAAAAGCTGTATCCTCATTGCAAATCTTCCTTTTCTCAATTTATATATTTTCCCCATTTGCAGGATGCTTTCATTTTTTTAAGCCTTTCTATGTTTCCTCTCCATGACTGAAACACTATTCACACTCCAAATCCCAGATCACCTCTGACTTCAGACTCACTCACTGATATTTACCGTTCACCACCCTCATTGCTAAATTGTGTTACTTCATGGTATTTCCTCATGAAGTACTGGATTTCATCAAAATAGTATCTACATAAAATATAAAGTACATAATGTAAGAGTTCTTAAAATACTTCTTAGTAGATTAATAATTCAAGTATTAATGTATACTGATTTATTTATGAGAAGTCCACAGTTGACAGTTGTATCTTCTATATGACAGTTCAGAAGGAAGTTAACAGACATGTTGAACAGAAAACATGTCTTCATAAGTTTACACATATCATGCTTGCTCTTGTTTGAATACTATACTCTGTTAGGACCTATTGCTACAAGGGAAAAGTTATGGAAACTGAGAAATCAAAGAGAAGATGAATATTCATATTTATTTGGCTTTCTTTCAATTTAATGTTTATACCCATGAGTAATTTTCATAAGGAACAAGAGAAATAAATAAATATTGCCACATAAATGGAAAATTTAATATAAAGAGTTCTTAAAGCTTTAGTTGGGCTTTGGAGAAGAAAAAACAACCAGGTGATTTGACACATCAGGAAGATAAGATTCATGCTTTTAATGTTGCAGGTGCAACTTAAGATTCAAAGTTATGCTTTTCAATTATACTCAACTCAGATAACTTTCATGAAGCTTTTCATGAGTCCATTGAATGCTTGATTCAGTTTGGTGGATATTATCAAGCTAATATACATTTTGGGTAGGAATAATATTTTTAGTTTAACAAACTGTAATCTTCCAGAAATGATAGATGTTTTTCAATATTATTTGAATTTATCACTAATTATAGTAAATTATTTTCAACTTCTCCCTTAGCCTTGTTAGTAATCTTCCATTTCGGAGTGCATAAAAATAAAACATTTTGAGAAGGGAATCGTCTGTCAAAACTTTCAAGGTTTGGAAGTAGAGAATGTTTTTTATATAAATTCTAAAGATAATCTATCTCTCAACTTTTATCATTACAGCAGTATTCTTATGCAGTAGACAGTGATTAACAGGGAAACCTAAAACTGGCCAACACACACACACAGACACACACACACACACGGACATGGACACACACACGCGTGTGCATGCACACACACACACACACAAACATTATATATACAAAACATCTGCATCCCAAGGCTCATGAATCATTATAAGAGAAGGGTTGCAAAGATTGTAAGAGCCAAGGATGGGAGGTGAGCACAAGGAAATAGAGTTTTCCAAGCTGCTAATGACTGGAGTTACTTATATAAATTCACAGCAATGGCAGCAGCATGCACAAGTCCCATAGAAGCTCAATCCAGGCAAAATTTTCAGGACAAGTTGAAGTAGGTAAGAAACTCCAAGCCTGCCTGAGGAACTATTAGCAAATGATGGATGCTGGGAGAGAAGGAAGAGTCAGTCTCCTTCAAAGATGTGACTCAGTAGGTTAACCAGGTTCTGGTGAATGCACTCACACAGAAAGGCATTTGATGACACAAATTAGATTCTGTAGATCTCATTATATATATATATATATATGTGTGTGTGTGTGTGTGTGTGTGTGTGTGTGTGTGCGCGCGCGTGTGTGTGTGTAAGGAAACATTAAATTGCATGGGAAGTAGAAAGAAGAGGTTGATAAGGAGTGGAATCTAAGCACAGTCAAAATTATTGTATGAAAATCAATATACAAGTAAATAGAAAATAAGAGATTAAATTGAAATTCTAGCATCCCGAAGTAAAATTATTTAAAATGTATTTTTAGCAAAGTGATTCCTAAATAGCTTGCCTTCTTCTCAGGATATTACAGTAGGCTGTTAACCTTCAGCACACTTGGATTTGTATGAACAGTAGCTTTGTCTATGTGCTGGGAATAATTATAAGAGAAGAGCTAGAAATGGAGCACAGGGTTTCCACTACTGGCCTTACTTTAGTGCCGTTTATCTGGAATGTAAGTGTTCATGATTTTATCCAATAATAACACAAAAAATATAGTATTTTCCTTCTTTTTAGGTGGAAGGCATTTGAGAAAATTAATCCTCTTTACACATGGGAGAATGCTTCCATATGATATTGGTGACTGTTGCTGTGTTGCTAGGGCTTTGTTCTCCCCAGCCACTGTTCCTTTCATGACATTGAGGTCTCCATTGAATTTAGATAGAAAACAAAGTGTAGAAGTTACACAGTTTGTTGAAGAGTAGAAAAGTGCACTCTAAAAGAGGGAGAGTGAGTCATGACCAAAAGACCATTGTTTTGATGTATATTTTAGGCAGGCTTTATACTAATTCTAAGCATCTAGAAAAGACAACTTTCCTGAGGGGCGTTTTCCTGTGCAGGTAGTTGATAAGCTCATTTGGAGTGATTCCTACAGAAGGGAAGCAGTTTGTAAAACTTTTTTCTAGAATATTATAAGGTACAGTGTTCCTAGAACAAGATCCTAATTAATGACCTTCTGGGAAGCTCAAATCTCACATATTTCCTCAGGGGCAGAGATCTTAATCAGAGTCCAGTCCTTTGAACAATAATTAGAGACCTAAAATTTCAGCACGTGATTTTACAAGATGTTGATTATGAGGAAATTGTCCAGCAATTGTTAATTGTCAAGCTTGTTAATATCTAGCTAGGTATGTGCCAACTCGAAAGAAAAGAAATTAATTCTGCTTATGTGTCACCATAAATGAGCAAGATCATCTATGTTGAAAAGAATCCTCAAATGTGAAATAAAGACATCACTGATTTTATCAGATAGGCCCAAAGCACTATTCCTACCTTGCTGGATCACTTTACTGTATCAGTGGTCTGGATAGGAGTGAATGCAGACACACTCTAGATGAAAGCTGGTTAACCGGACCATTTATATTTGCCTTTGGGCACTTGGGAACATGCCCGCAGTTCTGACATGTACACCTATCTAGAACAAGGAAAAGCTAATAATGATTCATTGTTGCATGCCTTTTTTTGGGAAGGAATACAGTAAGATATTCTCGGAGACAGAGGGGGTAGGAGTTCAAAGAATGAACTCCAAGTCCAGCTTTGAGTGTAGATGAGATTACTGCCAGCCCTTCCCCCCCCACCAGGAGCATGTGCGACTCAAAGGCAACTGCATCACCAAAGCACCCACTCCAAGCACAGCTGCTGTGCTGTATATCTTTAGTTGTCAACTTGACACTGGCTGGCTAGTGGGAGCCTCAACTGAGGACTTGTTTGATTGGATTGGATTGTAGTTATGTCTGTGAGGCATTTTCTTGATTGTTGAGTGATGTCAGAGGGCCCAGCCCACCGTGGCCCTGTACTGTATAAGAAAGCATGGTGAGCACAGCCCAGAGGAGCAAGTCAGTAAGCAGCACTTTTCCATGGTCTGTGCTCCAGGGTCCTGCCCTGAGTTCCTGCCTTGGCCTCCCTTGATGAATTGTGCTATAAGCCAAATAAATCCTTTCTTCCCCAAATTGGTTTTAGTCAGTGTTTACATTACAGCAATACAAAGTAACTAGAAAAACTGTCAACTCATGAAACTTGCACCACTGAACAGTTCTGTCACCTCTCCCTCCCATATACTCTATCATCCCTGACCCCATAAGAAACTGGGCTGCAGAGGGGTGGGGTGGGATCCTAACTACAATCTCAGGTGAGTCCCATGATTTTCCTGGCTCTCACCCTGAGGGAGAGCTACTAGGCTTATTACCACTATCACAGAGCTAGCTACTGTTCTGTTTATTTCATTGTCTTGATTGCAGCCCAAGGTTTTCTGCAGGTCACCACAACAGTTGTTCTGAAGCATGAATTTGGTTATACCACATTTAGATGAAAAATACAATACTCACAAGCCACTTTGGCCTATGAGATGTTGAGATATGCAGGATCTCATGTGCTTTGTCATGTTGGAAGGCAAGTCTGAGACTGTTCGCATCAGTATTCTGAGTTTTCTTAGTAAGAAAGAGTCTCATTTAACTCCAGGGATGGTCAAATAGAAAATCCCCCCTTGGATAGTCTTTTACTTCTTTTCTGTTTTAATTGTCCAGGTCACATACAGTACCTTAAAAATCACTGGCTGAAATGGCCTCCTCTTCTCTGCCTCCTTTCTCAGGCTGTTTGTAAAAGGAAATAAAATGAAACATTTATAATAAAAATGGGCCTGATGAGAAAGCATAAATGAACTTAAAATGTATTTTAAAGAGGCAAAAAAATCTTATGACTCTTCTGGATTACTTTGTAGGATTGATTATGGAAAACCACTTTCTAAAAATGGATACAACAAACCTAAGTAGATTGTGCTGAGGAATGAATAAGTGTGCAAACCAAATTCCTTGATTTTCAAGTACATTTTGAACATAGGAAAAAAATCCTCATGGCATTCTGTCCACATTGTAATGATATGTTTTAATGGTATAAATGACTGTCATAATGATTTCATGAAGGTTGCTAGCTCATTCTGGCATAAACTACATGTTACCAAATTGAACTCCTTTTCTCTCAGTTTAGGAAATAAAAAGGAAACACTTGCTGATTCAGGTTTATAAGCTCCATTTAAAAATAAGTCATTGTTAGGGTAGTCATTAAAAGAGCTCCAACTTCTTTGGACCTGAATCACCTGATCCTGAAAATTGGATATTTAGGGCATAAAGAATGTGTTACTCCCTTAAGCTGGATGCTGAAGAATCTTGATGAGAGGATTCAGGAATTGATTCACCTGTTTGAAAAATGTGATTGATAATTTGGTTTCTGAATTGCAACATGAAAGACTCATACTTAAATGCAGGAGCTGTAGTTTCTTATTTTGAGGATAATAAGAAAGACCTTGACATTTCACTCTTTATAACAGTATATACATAGCTAGCAATATCAATCTTGTGTTTTCTTTAGAATCTTCTGCTTAAAAGCACACATTCTTAGTTAAAAATTTAAAAATTATTATACTGAGTATACACTTTCAGTATGACATTTTCAGACAAAATTTCCGTTGATTCTCCTCTGTCTTCTCCCACATCGAGATACCAAGTTTGCAAACAGATGTATCCATATCATTTTGAAAACAATAAAATCCTTATTCAAAATTATTTATTCTGTGCCTGACTATCTACTGTCGCTGTATAAAGAACATGTGACACAGAAATGAATGAAATGGAACGCCTGCTCTGTGGAGATCTCTTATCTAGAAAGGGAGGTCGCAACTTTAACTGTGATAGAAATGATAATAGTTTTAATATCTGTGCTCTTGGAGAATAGAGAGGAGGACATTTTAACAAATACTTTTGCTTATCTATTGTCTTTGATAATTTTTATGCCATATTTAGCAAAATTTAATTAAAATTTATTTTACTGTTACTGTTGTAGATGATCAACTGTATAGTCTGAGAAACATAAAAGACCAAAGTAAAACCATGATATATTATGAACGTATTTCTTATGTATTTGCTCTAATCTTTATATTAATATTTATTTACTTTTCTTTATTTTTCTTGGACTTCAGTATTTTTGATGTATTTAAGAAACATACTGAATTGTGTTACTACTCATTTATCAAAATATCATAATGGGAAGTAGATGGATTATACCATAGAAAGTTTCACTTCCTACAATAGTTCATAGTTAACACTCAAATCACGCTCTCTGTGTGTAAATATTCCTGTTCTTAAAAGTAGAAGGTGAAAGTTCACCATGTTTATTAAGATTGGGTTCAGTGTTTAAATCACAAGCAGAAATTTATCCAATTTTATTATAATGATAGTAGGCTTATAAAAACCTCACTGATTCTTCATAAAAACATTCAGTATGATGCTAAACATAAGTATATTACTTTACCTGGTTTTGAAATTAGAATGATTCATTCCTTCATAGAAGGAATGTGGAAGTTCTCTCTCTGTTTCTATCTTTTTCAGTAATTTAAGTAGCATTGGATATAGGTCTTCCTTGAATGCCTGGTAAACTTCTGCTGTGAATTCATCTGGACCAGGGCTGTTTTTAGTCTGGAGATTGTTTCACTGTTTCCATTTCCTTTTATGTTATGGGTCTGTTTGAGCTGTTGGTCTCTTCTTAGTTTAGCTTTGGTGATTCCAATGATTTTAGATAAGCATTTATTTCTTTAAGGTTTTCAAATTTAAGAGCATATAGGTTTTTAAAGTA
The DNA here is from genome assembly GCA_035773235.1 of Eospalax fontanierii. Classification (NCBI taxonomy): domain Eukaryota; kingdom Metazoa; phylum Chordata; class Mammalia; order Rodentia; family Spalacidae; genus Eospalax; species Eospalax fontanierii. Next base: position 49,617,506 of record CM069530.1, on the reverse strand, counting down.
TTCCTCAGTAATGTTCTGGATCTTTCTGTTGTCTGTTATGATCTTTCCACTTTGCTTCCTTTTGGTTAACTGGGCTAAGGGTCTCTCTATCTTGTTTATCTTTTCAAAGAACTAGCTCTTGGACTCATTGATTCTTTATATTATTTTCTTTGTTTATATTTCATTCATTTCTTCTTGTCTGCTGGGTTTGAGTTTCATTTGTTGTTGCCTTTCAGACTCTGGAGCTGCAAGGCCGTCATTTATTTGTGCTCTTTCTGATTTTTATAATGTAGGCACTTAGAGCTATCAACTTCCTTCTTAGGACTGCTTTCAAAGTGTCCCAGAGGTTTTGTCATATTGTACTGTCATTTTCATTTAATTCCAGTAATACTTTTATTTCTTTTTTAATTTCTCCTTTGACACATTCATCATTCCGCAATATGTTGCTTAATCTCCATGAGTTTGTAAAATTACTAGGGCTTCTTCTGGTGTTGATTTTAAGATTTTTTTGCATTGTGGTCTGATAGAATGCAAGGAAATATGATTGAATGCATATAAATATTTCTCTATTTTTGTATTTGCTGAGATTTATTTTGTTCTCAAGGATGTGGTTTATTTTGGAGAAAGTTCCATGGGGTGCTGGATTCCTCCAAGTCCATAGCTCAAACTGTGTGGTGTCTTCAGCAATAGAATTTTACTTTCAAGTTCTGGGAAGCAATTAAGTTCTATGACAATAGGCTATGCTGTTTTGAGAGTCTCTTGGACTACCCTGACCAAAGGGTGGTTTTCCTTGCCTGGCACTAGAATTTTTGTTAGCTCTGGGCTATACACAGGCATATACATAATATATACCAAATCTGTGTATTTAAGCAAACATAAAATATTAGATCTCAGTTACTATTATGTATCTCTCCTTGCATCTCTCTCTCTGTATTACCTGCCTTTCCTCTTTCCAGTTAACGTCTCCCTCCATTTTACACATCCCCCTCCAAGACTGCCTGTGTTCTAATATCCTACTCTCCATAGCAATTATCTTATTTGCTTTGCCTTGTCAAGCACATACACCCAATATGTAAAACATATTATATAAAAATCAGCTGAAACGTCTTTCTGAACTGAAAAATCTTAATTATTTTTTCAGTAAATTAATATAAAATCCTTGAAATAATAAATATGACCAAGAAACTCTTTCTGCTATTTCAGCCCTGCCAAGTTCTTTAAAGCAATATTAGCTAAAATGATTCTTCTTTTGTACAGTGCACAAATAGCTTCAAATAAGTGATTGCATTTTGTTGAGAATTAAATTTAGGTCTACTTTCTCAAGTAAAAATACATTACTAAATTTAATAACATATATTATCTAATGTACAGATTTAAAATAACAGTTTTAATTTCAATTTGGATTCATAAATATTTGGTAAAGTTTGACTTGTTTATAAAGAAAAAAAGATAAAAAATAAACAAATAAACCTATTTAAAATGCAAGGGAGCATTCTGATGATGAGATATGTTCTAGTAAATTTTGTTTTTAATAATAATTGCATATATGGAATGATTTCTTATAATTACTTGGATAAATGTAATTCATAAATCTGTTATTATTGCTTAAATTCTTTAAAGATTTGAATATATTCAGTCAAATTCAAAATGCAAATGAAAAGATAATCATCACAGAAAAGCAGAATTATGAATGACTGTAAATTTACTGGACTTTTGGAAACATGTTTACCTGTGAAATGTGTATATATGCAATTGGAGTAGATGTTCCAGACAGCTGAATCATGCTATATACTGAAAATCAGGATAAGTGGAATAAACAGCACAGTTGCAGAAGAACATGCCTACACTTCTAAGAACTACAAACCATTTTATTGCATTTCAAAATAATCGCATATGGAACGAAATTCCATATTTCGTATGATACATTTTACCAGATGTGAAAATATTTTTGCCAGGTACCCATGAATGACTGAAGACCATTGGAGAATACATTCAGTCAGGTTGATTAGAAGGAAGACTACTTGACCTCCTTGTTTGGTTGACATATGTTGATACACATGTCTGGTTTTACAGCCTGCATTCTTTTTGTAGCATTGTTTTTCTAGTTGTTTTATACAGAGGTCTCTGGTTCCTAAAATCAGTACCTGAAACAGATTTAGTGCTTGATCTTGCTTATTGAAGCAGGTCTGGAGCCACTTACTCTATGACCACAGCCACATAGCTGAGAGATAGTATGTGTGAGGCAGTTCTTTTGAAGAATAGTGCCATTTTTCAAGGACACACAGTCTCCTCCTAGATTATGGGATAAATGTTTGAAATCTTGATTGAAACTCATTGACAAAGCCAGCCAGGACTTGAGCTGCTATTTGGTCTGTCTCATATGGTATCTGTTTTTTGTTTCCAGAAACAAACGTTAGATAAATATCACCATATGAATTAGAACAGAAAGTAAATTAACTTAATGAAGTAAGTAAAATAAATAACTAGAATTTCAGTATTCAAAATTCACATTTATTGTGTAACCTAAGAGTTCTACTTTATATGGCATAGTAACTCATAAGTAGAGCCAACAACATGGATCTTATTTGAAACTTGGAAAAATATATTCAGTTATGTAAATATGAACATGGTGGGTATTTTAGTTATAGGTTCAAGAATCTCTGGCATAAATAGTAGACAAATTCAGAAATATGCATTTCTACAGGAGAGTAGTGAAGAAATAAGGACAGGAATGACTGCACAATGGTACACAACAGATCTATTTTAATGCTCCATTTATATGCAATACTATGATATATAGATAACCTGTCCATCAATTGAATTTCTAAATTAGGAATAAATAATACCAGTCTTATCATGTTTTGATTAGAATTAAATCATTCAAGATATGAAAAGTACAGAGCATATAGTAACTCTAAAAATAAAGCTTAAGCAAAACTAGAATAGTTAAACAAGCAGAAATCTTGGGGGAAACTAGAAAAGAGCTCCAGTTAGCATAACAAAGTTCATACGTAAACTATATTTACTGTATATATAGGTATATTTTTCTTGTTCACAAACATGTTTATTATACTATAAAATCACAAAAAGCTGTAAAATGTTTTCTTTAAATCAGCCTGAGATTGTTCCCTTTTATACACATTCTTCACTGGTCCTTTAATATTCATAAATGCATTCCTAGGTCTCTTTGGTGCATCTTCATGGAACAATAATCTAACAAAGAAATTTAGTTTCATTTCTGTGTGTCTCCTCATTTCTGTTTCTTTGCTTTTGGAGAGAATAAAATTTTGACTAGGGACAGCATCTCCTATACTTTTAATGATTAAAAATGCATTAAATTTTCAAGTTTGTGTTTGGAACACTCAGAGGCACAATATTCTTGATACCAAGTTAATGAACTTGAACATTTCTCTGAGCATAGAAATGGTTTGTTGGTAACATTTTTGGTATGATTTCCTTTACACTCAATGTAACCATTATTTCCTTTTTTTTTCAGTAATGTGAGCCTGGTTTGACAATCTTTCAGTAAAAACATAATACCAATAATACATTAAATCACTTTCAATGATAATTCTTGAATTTGCAGCATCAAGCAATTTAAAATGGCCTCAGCATTCTGGTGTTTCTTATGAAGACAAACATTCCGTTTGCTGAAACATAAAAGTAACTGTGAAAAGTAACTGTGATTATTGCTTCCCTAAATTAATTTTTTCATCCTAAAGAAATCACATATGAATTTTATTATTAAAATACAGAACAATAAGTAAGGTAGAAGCAGAGTTTTCTGTCCTCAGCTAAAATTGTGTCTAGGTCACTTACTTGTTCTTTGACTTTTACAGGCTGTTCTGAAATTTTTCTGGTGAATATTTTCTCCATCATGAAATGGTAATAGCATTTCAAAAATTTGCTAATATTAGGGAATTCACACAGCATTCTGTACATAGAGAACAACACATAGTAACTGTGTTCATTCTGCATATGGATATATGTGGCATTTTTGAATTTCAAAATGAGCTTTATTTAGGAGTGCTATAATTACTAGAAATGTCAAATCGGAGCCATTTTATAGTCTGTCGTCCAGAGATGGATCTTCTAAAAGTGAAGCTCCAGTATTGTGGCAAATGCACATAAATGGAGTTTGACATTCTGCCATCCCTTGTGACCAGTTCTACTTGATTCCTCCAATCTACCCAGAACACTCCTACGCCATGATGTTGACAAATCTAAAATTAGACCTCTGACATTTTCCTTGTGCTTACTCATAAAACCTCTTGCTTAACCTCTTCAATAATTGTTCATCCTGAATTGTTTCGCCATTCAAATATTCTGTCTTAGTTTTTAATGTGAGATTTTCCAAACAAAAAAAAGTCTTGAGTTAAGGAACACTTTACAACCTATAACCTACTTTCCTCAGTTTAGAATCTTATTCAATTTTACTGACATCAAGTCTTTAGGAGATGATTTTACAACTCTTTGTGATGATATGCTATAATTTACTCCATTAAAGTAGGAAAATTTGGGGGTTGGGTTTACCTTTGAACTCTGAACAAGTCTTAGAAATAGTTCTATTACTTATATTTTATCAAAATGATATTATTTACCAAAAATTCCTGTTTGCAGTTTAGGCACGAATCAGTTAAGTACTATGAACAGACAAGAGATTAACATAGACCCCCATTTTGTACAATCTAGCAGCCACAATACAGCCTCTGTTTATATTCTCACTTATATCTTAACAATGGTGCTGGAATCCTTAAAGAGTTTGCATAATCTCTTTATTTGAGAGACATTTACTCAAATTGAGATGTAATTCTAATTACCTTTCCTGTGCATGACATCTAGAACTTTGGGAGGAGTTTCTCATTATCCAGCTCCTTTTTCTTCTATATTGATTGATATAGCTCATTCTAAATATTTAGAATTTCTTTAAAGGGGGTATGTGCATGGTTGTACATGAGGATTTAATGTGTGTTCATTGTATTTCACTATAATTATAGACCTGGAGTTAAAGGAAGAATACTAAATTCTCAAACTAGTAAAGTATTTGTTTTGGATATAGGCTATAAATTGTTGTTTTAATAAGTCTTTTTACATAGGCCTTCTAAATCTCTTCCTATCATGGTTACATGAAAATCAATCTGTTGTCTGAACACTCAACCTGATAATAGTGTTATAGGCAGCTAACTTAATCTAAGTAATTAGAATGCGGCATTCATTAGCTTCTAACTTAAAATCCTTAACTCTTGGAAGATCTTCATTTCTATTTGTGTCATTCCAAACATTTCATCCTTAATTCAATGTATTGAGCCATCAATCATCTGCAATAAACAGGTATGTGTATTTTAACAGATAATTGGGTTTACTTCTTCCACACATTACACTGTGTTCATGTTGATTATCTCTGTATGATTTGAAAGAAGCATATGAAGCATACGAAACCAGAGTAAATATTTACTTTTTTCCCCTTTTTAACAGCAAAATAGGTTGATCTTATAATATTTGTTATAGTAAAATTCTATTTAGATATTGTTATTCAATTAATCATGTTGAAGTGTTGCTTTTAATTTAAAAAAAATTTTAATCTCTTAGTGCCTGAAGCTAATTGGGAATGTTTTTCCAAAGCAGTAAAATTGCTGAAGTCCTTTTTACAGTCATTCTTCCCATCTATCAAAAAATCTTTATATTCAATTACTAAGCATACGTAAAAACTAAGATTAAAACATTTCAATTCTGTCTAAATTAAATGAATGCTCCTTTACAGTTTCTATGCTGAGCGATAATGACATTTTCCATGAAGAAATTTATTGAATAACTTTCAAAGTGTATTGGTACAAATTTCTATATCAGTTAATCATTTTCTGCTGTAGCCTATAATCAAAGCTCAAAATGTACAAAAAGACCTATCAGAACATTATTTCTTTTAAAGCAAGCATGAGTATTGTAAGAAAAAGTCTGCTGTGTGATATTTGTGAGGAGAGACTTTGGATTTGATTGCACATTGGTAAAATAATGAAATCATCCTTCTGCTCCAGAAACTTCACAGAAAGCATAAATTGATAGGTTGATTTTGTGCAGTTTGAAAACTGAAAAATGAGGAATTGGTAATTCAAAACCAAGTACAGAGATAATGTAAGCGTTGCTACAGTTCCTCAGTGTTGGTTGTTATAGCTTCTCATTGCTATTGATAAAGTTAAAACAAGCCAGAATCTTGCAAATACATTTTTCTTCAATTTCTGAGATGATTATATATATATAATCATCTTTTATATATATATTTGAAACTCCAGAAATAGAGTAGCCTTTTATACAGTAAAGTATTTCATCAGAAAGAGTTCTTTTTTTCAAACATTTCAAGACATCACAATTACTTAACACTACTTTAATTAAATGAAAAGCTCAGGGGCTGGAACGTTGGCTTAGTGCTGAAGAGCACTGACTCACTTCCAGAAGATTTGGGTTCAATTCCAGCACCCACATGGGAGCTTACCACTGCCCATAACTCCAATTCCAGGGGATACAACACCTCCTTCTGACACAGGGCCACTGCATGACACAGGTGCAATTACATGCAGACAATATTTTCTACACATAAAATAAAATATAATACATACATTATTTAAAAGAAAAGCCTTGGTCTGTGTGCATATCACACTGATAGTCTTAGATTTTTTTTTCATTTGATTCTTTTTGGAGTGAAGAAAATATGAGATTCTTACTCATCACAAAAATGGAGTAACTGGACTAGTTCCCATGACTTCCAGAGTGGAGGGCAGGGTATGAAGGTGATCAAAATAGAAAAATGCAATGAAAGTTCATCATTCGTCCTGGTCTACTCAGCAAAATTCACATTTTCAGATTAGCATCCAAATTTATCATTCTGATTAGTGTACCCTATTGTTTGCTACACAAATGGGAGAAATATCGCTTTTGTAGTACTTGATATCACACACACAAACACACACACACACACACACACACACACAGGGGCATTCTTCATCAGTTGGGGCCAAGGGCAGGGAATATTCATGTGGAATTAAAGGTATATGTTTATGTTATAAGAAGAGCACAATAGCCTAGTACTCTGCTTTACATTCAAAACAAGCTGAAATAATACTAAATTATAAGAAAGCATAAGATTACATTTGGATTAAAGACTAAGTTAAAGTCATTAATCCAGAACATATCCATCTTTTATTCTTTTACATGTTATTCCCACAGTGCCCAACATAGGCTAGGACCGAATTCATTTCATTTCTACAGTATGGTACTTACTTAATGACAGGATCAGTATAATCATAAGCAGCACCAGAAAGTCAGCCTGTACCTGAACTCCTGCATGCCTACAATCTCCAATATTCACTACCCGTGAGTAACTACCCAAGGGGAAGCATCTCATTTAGAGTCCAGTCTTTGGGACCCACTCATAGATGAGGCTATCTCCCTCTTCGCTACTTTGTTTCATCATCTATAACCCAATGAATTAAAGAAAGAAAATTCAAACAATTCTGACAAATACAATTTCATTGTATAATTCAGGTGTATATTTCAGCATACATTTTGATAACTATTTTAAAAGATTGCTGAAAAAAATCCTGCATACCATTTTATGATCTGTTACATACATCAGGTTTAGAAATGTATATGGTTAATGTGAGCAATTTATTAGATTTCCATAATTTATGACACTAAAATGAGCTTTTAGCTATTTTTGTTTCCTATTTATTTCACAAACTCCATATGTATATATTTACAATGTCCTACGATCATATTCATCTCCTGCTTCCCCCTTTTTTCCTCCTGTACTCTCTGATGACACCTTCTTCTTCCCACCTGTTCCTATCCGACTTTGTTTTTCCTTTTCTGTTTCTTTTGAACTACCAAGTTAAATTAAGGGTGCGCCATTAACAGGAATACCAGGGTATTTAGGTTATTCATTACAGAATAAGCAATTAATAGTTGCTAAAAGCAGTGAAGATAATGACAAGTCTCTACCAGCAACCATTGACTGCTAATGGCTCTTAATGGACATGTGGCCCCCATTGTCCTCATGATATAATATGGAAGGCCCAATCTTTTGCAGACCTCACACAGATATGGCTGGTGCATGTTCATGAGTTTTACAGCAATGTTACGTTTACAGAACAAAGCTAAAGTTTTGAAATAGATATATGTTAGAAAACAGAGTAATATTTTTACAAGCCATGTCTTGTCTATGTATTTGATTTTTACTTGCATTCCAAAAATACATAAGCATATATAAGTTTAATTTTATTAAATAGCAAACCAAAATATTCTCAGGTTAGTGATAAAAAGTTCTACAGAGATACAGATTAGTTTTTTCCAGAATTTAATATAGTTATTTATGAAAAGATTTCAATATTTTATAAATAAAATGTATTAAGTAAATTTACCTATATTTTAAAGTTATACAAATATAATTTGAAAAATGATAAGTACATTCATATCTACAGGTTTTATTTAGTATGTCTTTAAAATACAATAGTTTACACCAAATTTCATATTTTGGAAATCTCAAACTCTGATAGATTGAAAGTGTAAGAAGTCAATGTTTGGATTCATTCTTTTTCTTTAAAATAACCAAAGCTCTTGAAAAATGGATGAGCTGAAAAGAAGCTGTATGCAACTCAAAGAAATCATTCACAACCTTCTCTGTTGTATTCTGTCAAGTCAGTGTTGCAGCTAGGCCGTATTGTGTTGTATGTCTAAGTGCATACTCCTGTGCAAACTATTTTGTGAAATTTTCAGTAATCTTATTATTGAAATAAACCAATTGCATAGTTATATCCACAGTTTCCTTGGTCAGGTAGATGTTTTGAATCTTATGTGATCACCTGAAAACACTTAAGAAACCTAAGGGCAGGGAGATGGCTCAGTGGATAAAAGATTCCTCTGTACAGTCATTATGACCTGAATTCAAATCTATAGCACCCACATTAAAAAAAGTCACAAAAGGCCATATTTGCTCCTCTAACTCCAGAACCATGAGGAGAAAAGACCCCAAGAACCAGTGGCTTATTAGTTCCCAGCTGTAGAGTGGATTGATTCTCGGAAGGAAAAGGTAGACAAACACCCCTCCCAGAGCGGTATCACCCAGGACCACCTTGAGCGGAAAGATGAGGAACTGGAAAAGTCCTATGCCCCACCCACCCTGTCTATTGGCCTTGGATGTGAGAAGAAGAGGGGCTAAAAGTATTTAAACTGGGGGCTCCAGGAGGCCTGCCTTTTTCTCCCCTCCCCCATGGGCCATTTGGATCTGTTCATTGGAAAGTTGCAAGATCCCAGCAGCGTGGACTTACTAATGGAACTTGCGGAGGGGAGGGTGGGCGCCCGTGTTCTGTAAGTAACCCCTTACCCATTGCTCTGTTAGTAAGCCCAAGTAAACTAGCTAGAATCTGTTTAACTGTGAGTGGAGAAATTTGTGTGTTTGTTGCGAGGCCTGGGAAGACTTTTTTGGGTTGCAAGGCATGGAGAGAGAGGCAGGTTAAGTTGGTCTGCCTCTCCCAAAGAGAAATTTTGATAACACCAGTGTACTTCCAAGTTCAGTGAGAGAATCTTTCTAAAAAGGATAAAGGAAGAGCAGGAAATCCAGTGTCCTCCTATGGCCTCTGGATGCACACATAGCCAAATACCAGGCACATGCCCGTACACACACACACACACACACACACACACACACACACACACACATACACATTTAATCACTCACGCATTCATGCCACATTTATAATAAATAAATTTTAAAAAGAAACAAAAATATATAGATAGTTGAATATTGTTAACTATGCTTGATGAGGAATCAAGTAGATTATTGGTTGCAATGAATATATCTTAAAATAATTTTCAAGTGGTCTGTTATAATAAATGAAAGAATGAAGTATTAAATATTACATTTGTGGATGCTTCAAAGCCCTTGTCAAATGGTAAAATCATGTCACATAATTATTTTTCTGGGCCATCATCCATAGGGTAGATAAAATGTTTATCAGGTTTAGACTTCAAAAATCTTTTCTAGTGAACATACTACCAAGAAAAATGCACAAGAGGAATGAAGTAATTGATTTTGAACTTACAATTGCATTTGCTTTTAAATTGCATATTATAATGTGATTACTTAAATTCAAAATAGTAATATAATAACCAGATTGATGTCATTTCTGGTTACCCTTCAGCATGTGTCTTTCTCTTCAGTAGCTAAATTTCCAATATATTCTCTGGAATTTCTACTATTTCTGAGCATATGCCTTACAATTACAAAGAGCAAATCATGAAAATGCTCTTCCTACAATATCAATTGCATATACAAATTACAGTCCCCTCAGGACTTCACAAATAGGAAGCAAACTGAGAGAGAGAAGTTTGTGTGTTAAAGTCTCTAGTGACCCAAGTGCCTACCTTGGTAGGAAGCCAAAATTTGACTATATACTTGTACTTTCCAAAGGAGATCTCTAAACTTCCCGCTAAATTTTCACCCAGATAGCTATAGTTCTATGCTTTACACACATTGAATTTGTTTTCTACAGGTCTTTCTTTTATATCTTGTTCAATTTTAAAAGTACCACTTTTGATAATATTACCTTTCTTTTGCTTCCCAATCTATGCAATATTTAAAGATAAACAGGAAATATTTTGTACTATATAAGTAAAATATTTTAATTACCATAATTTGCTCTAAGCTAAACTATTACTGCTTTGCGTAGCCGCAGATCAGCACTCTCAGTGTGGGAGAGTTCACCCTCCCACTTGTATTCAAACTTCTCGATAGAGTTCATTAACTCTTTTTTTGTAATTAAATCAGATTTTTTGGGTGTGGGACCCAGTAATTAGCATTTTTTAAAATTATTTTTATTTTATGTATATGAAAGCTTTTCCTACACGTATGTGAGTGCACTTGTATGAATGTGTGCAATGCCTGAAGAGGCCAGAAGAGAGCTTTGTCCCCTGTAGTTAGGGACAGTTGTTATCTACAGATGGATGTTGGGAGTTAAACCTGAGTCCTCTGCAAGAACAGACAGTGCTCTTAACCACTGAGCCAATTCTCAAGGCCCCAACATCACAGTCTCTTTGTTCCATAGCATCTTCTCTAAGTTATTTCTTCCCGGGCTCTCTTCTGAGTCATTTTTCAGTTGACTAATTCAATTTGTTTAACTGCTTTTAAAAAACCACACCAAGATTTAAAAATTGGTTCTTTTATTTAATCCTTCAATCTCTAAAAGAAATCTCTTGTTCAAGCATTCTGCTATTAAGTTGCAAAAATTTCCATGTATTAAAAGAATCTAAGAACGTAACAAGCATACTCAAAGTGAAAAAAAATTGTATCATTTCTTCTCTACTTTTAAATTTCACATTAATAAAGAGAATCAGAAAACAAGAAAATTGTAGAGATGGGTGTATGAATGTCAAAGGAGAGTGAAATAATATTTATTTTAGAGAAAATAATTGAATTAATAACTCTTTAGAGCTTAATAAAAAATAATTTCTATAACTCAATTTATGATTTACAAAGGTCTTTACCCCATGGAAAGTGACAGAGTAGAGAGATTGCGAATCAATGTCCATACTGCAAGAAGTGAAGAGATCTGGGAAGCAACTACAGCAATGTTCAAGCATGTGGGAAACTTGACCAACACTTTTAGAGAGCTGGAAAGCACGTGATCAAAACAAAAGAGAGGGAAGGTGAATTTGAGTGAATTTTGACATTTCACAAGTATGTGAATTGTTCTATGGTGATCACACCGCAGATTTGGGGAGGTAGATCTTATTTCTGGTGCAGCTTAATTGGTCCAGGGCAGGCAGTAAGGACCTAGTTCAACAATGGCCAGAATATGTGCATGGATATTACTGGTAATTCAGAAAAATGCTCATTGGATGGCTAATGTTTTAATCCCTTCAAGTAAAGCTGCTTCCTGGGCAGCATCCACTTAAAAACATCTAGGGTGCAGAATTTATTTGGATCGAGATATACGAGGTATGACAACAGGTCACCAGATGAGTTCATCTATGTTGGAACATATGACATGCATAAATTTGTAGATATTTCACACAAATTTTTTCTAAAAACTCTCTAAATAAATAGATGACTCAACCCTTAACATGCTATACCAGAAATTGTTGGAATGGATACAAAACTCGATTTCCAGACTTACCACATTACATGAAACTGTATCTCATATATAGTTCAAAACACAGAGAAATCAAGAAGTACATTCCATTCACAAGAAAATCAAAACTAACAAAAAGCATTCATGAAGTGGAGATGAAAATGACCTAAACAGATAAGATTTTAATCAAGTTCCTCAAATAAAGAACCAAAGTCAGGCTTGTAACAAGTAATGCCTAGAAAGCATCAGTGAAAGGGTTAAAAGTTATTTTTAAAAGGGATCAAGAAAAGTTCTGGGAAGTCATCTAGTTGAGAGGAAAAGCAAATAAACAGAAGAAAGATTCAATGTCTTTAGATAGAAAAGCAGAAGGAATAATTGGAATACTGAAGATAAATTAATTTAGTTGTTCTCAGGGACATAAAGAAAAACATGAAGGAAACATGAATGGAGCATAAGGTACCTATAAGACCAAATCAAGTCAAGTCTTCCAACAACCATCACGAGGAATCTTAAGGCAAAAAGAGAAAGGAATAAAGAGAAAAGTTAAGAAATGATGGCTAAAATGTCTTAAATTGAATAAAATACATACAAATAAATATCTAAGATTTTAAACAAAATTGAAAGCGGGATGAAAACAAAATGATTTCCACCACAAACCATTATAAACAGATTATTGAAAGAAAAAGTCAAAAGAAGAATCCTGAAAGGAACAGCAAAGAAATAACACACTGGATAGAAAGCACAGTCCATAGGAGTAGCAGTCAGTTTATGACCAAAGGTAGGAGAACACTGTGTTTAAAGGGAAAACCAAAATACTGTCCATCAATTCAATAACCAGGAAAACAGTCCTTCAAAAAATGAAAACTATATCAAGATTTCCAGGGTAAACTGAAGCTGAGAGAATAACCTCCAGTATGTCTGCCCTAAAAGACAGGCTAAGCAGAGTCCTTCAGGAAGCAAAGTGAAAGAGACTCTATAAAAATCGAACTCTAGACCGGTTGACCAATTTAACTACACAGATGAATAAAATTCCTATTAATATAATCTGAGCAGATAAGTACTGCTTGCTTAATATATGGTATTTAAAATATGCATAAATTAACAGTTTATAAAGATATAATCTTGGGAGGTATGGCATTAAATGGGGAAGTTATGCAAGAACATGCAGTGGTTTGTTTCAGTTCAACTCTACAAATTTATAAAAATGAGGTAAAATACAGAGAATAAAACAGTACAATAATACAATCAACTAGTACACTAGAAAAAGTACCTGTTAGAAATAAAATAAGACCCTAGAGAGAAATTTAGAAGTTAAAAAAATAAATATATGAAAATAGTGTTAATAGCAAAATGAAAAGTATGTCATCTGTAATCAGTTTCACGGTTCTGTGTATGTGGGCAGGTGTTTAATTGTTTTCCTAATATTTACAGTGGGGGAGAGTGCAGGGAGCATCCACAGGCCACTTGTAAAGGTCAGAGAAAAACTTGAAAGACTGATTCTCTCTTTCTACCTTCTGGGTACCAGGTATAGAACTCAGAGCATCAGCCTGAGCACCAAGCACACACACCTGCTGAACAACTTGTCAGCATGTCTTCACTATTAATACGCATGATCCACCAAGGGAAAGACAGGAAACTTCCAGCATGAGTTTACCAAAATTTAACTCTGTAGCATTTAAAAAAAAAGACTGTATGAGATCAAAAGATAAAATAGAATCAAAGTGAATGAAGAGAAAAATACATTCAAGATAAATAGTAAACAAAGGAGAACTAAGTTGATAATATTAATATCAAAATATATGATAACTAAAAGCTGCCACAAGAGACAAAGTACATTACATATTGGTAAAGTCTTTGAAGAAGATATAATGAATTGCATCATGCCAATTTACAAAGGACAAAGACTTATCAGGCGAGTGTTACATAATTGATGGGCATAATAAATATTTACACGATATTAATTGGAGAATTATTTTAGCCTTTTCAATAATGAATAGTAAATTCAACAAAGATTAATATGGTTCTAGCGGCCTTTGACAGTGCTGGGAAATGAGTAGAGCTAACAGGGGCTCTAGTGAAGCAGCAGAATGCTGATTCTTCTCTGACAAAGGGGGATGTTCTCCAGAAAAGGCACATATAAGGCTACAAAGGAGGTGCTATATATTTCCGTGATATAATAACATATATATATATATATATATATATATATAGTAACATAGTATTTAACATAGTAACATATTGTTTTGAAACTCACAGTTAATGTCATATTTCATTAAAAATGAAAAATTAAAAAAAAAACTTTGCCAGACTTATATTGGAAGCTAGCCTTTACTTTCCAAAGTTACTCCTAGGATAGACTTGTGACATTCACTGAATGATGGCTTCATGTATCAGCAAGTTTCATAAAAAACAAATTTTGTCTTTGGATCAAGATATAATATTCACTAGCTTCTGAAATAAAGTGAAACATATATCTAACATTTTATATTACATATTATTCAAAGTGATTTTCTCAGTATTGGCAGTTATAAAATATATATATATATATAAATATATAAAATATCAGAGGCCTTGGATTATCAGTCCTAAATGCAACTATGTAAAAATAAACATGGATATCCATGTCAGTAGTATTTAAATTTGCATAATGTTTAATACGTCATATATATGAATATATATAACAGAAACGTTTTAAAGTATATTTTGTCACTGTTGCACATAATTAGCAATGATTCTAAAATTCTAGCCCTTCATCAACTGTTCTGAAAACTGTTCCTTATACTAAAGTGCTCAAATGATTTTAGAAAACAAATACAAAGGAAATTTTCCTTTATTTCTATTGTGGAATGTGGTGGACACATATTATGCATCATAAGTCCCATTTTGAATTACATGTTAATTATGTAAAACGTTTGACAGAGAATTGGAGATATGTCTTAGCCGTTAAGAGCACTAGCTGCTCTTGTAGAGGACATAGTTTTGGGTTCCAGCACCTACATGGCAGCTAACAACCAAAAGTAACTCCAGCTCCAGATTATCCGATGTCCTCTTTTTACTTTCAGGGACACTGTGTGACATGGGTGCACTTGCATAAATTCAGGAAATACACTCATACACATAAAGTAAAAATAAATAAAATATATTTTACAAAACCGTTTGACAGATATGCTTGTATGTGGTTGGTTATGGTTATAATTTGGTGAATAACTAACAACGTTTGATGAATAAAAACCTATTTTTGTCAAACTGGAAGCTTAATTTGGGTACTATATATGAAATTATTGTTTCTATAAAAAGAATATGCTAATGAGATTGAAATAAATGTATCCTTGTCCTAAAGGTCAGTGAGTCCTGCCTGGGTTGGTGATAGTTGAAAACAAGGCTATAGAGCAAATCAAGTAGCAATTTTTAAAATAATATTTTAATTAATTTTTTGAGAAATTTATATAATGTATTTCATTGAATTTTTGTGACTTTCATACAATATATATTTCAGTACTTAGAATACCACCCATCTCTGCTCCTCCCCACCCACCCTCTGCCGAATTTAATATACTTTTATACACACACAAATATATATGTATATATAAATATATATATGTGCATAATATGGCCTATATAATCCTATTCATGTCCAAAAATGCCCCTCAGTGTGGATCCATCCACTGGGCCCACCAAGATTCCCAACTCTGTACAACAACGTCTTTATCCTTGCCAGAGACCATCAATTGCCACAAGTTTCTTAGGTTGGGATGGGATTTCTTATATCCCCATGTCTGTACTGGGATTTTGTCTAATTTGAGCTTGCTTAGGAATTGTGTATTCTGTGAGTTCATATAAGTAACTAAATAGCTGCCTGAAAGACTCTGTTTCTCTATGGACAACCACCCTCTCTGGTTCTTACAATCATTTTGCCTCCTCTTTCTCAATGATCTCAGAAACTTGGGAGACAGAGGATTGAAGTAGGTGCCCTATACAAGGATAAGCACTCTGCAATGTCTTGTCCTCTTCACATTGGTCATTTGTGGGGTTTTGTTTTAATCACCATCTCTTAAATTTCTCTGGTGAGAGTTAAGAGTTGCACTCATCCTAAGTGTGGAAGTTGCATTTAAGATACGTGTCTTAGGGTAAAATGTCTCACACACACTTATTCTCTGTGTGATCAGTTCTGGATCTCTGTAATAATTTCCATCTGCTGTAAAAAGAAGTTTCTTTGATGAAAGGTTCAAGGTACACTTGTCTGTAAATATGAAGATGCATATTTAAAATAACGTAAGAGATGATGTTTGTCTACACGTGCGGCAGAAGTAGGTTCTTCTGTAGGATCTATGATCTCTCCAGCCATGTGTATTTGGCTATGTTTACAGTATCACACGAGTTATTTCCCACTGAGCAGGGCTTAATTCCAATTAGACAGATGTTGATTACCCCCAGGACTGAAGTGCCAGTGCTGCCCTGTAGCTGTAGTGCTGACCAGTTGTTATTTATTGGGTTTTGCAGCTATGTATGGCAATTTATTGGTTTTCTCTCTTGATACTTACATTATCTTTATACATTATCCCATGATATCATGAGAGATAAGCCTCAGAGAGGAACTTGAAGGTCAGTTCCAGCTACACTGCCCCAAGTTCTGAAGTATATGGTCTGTCCTCAGCAGTAAGGTCTTTCTTTCAAGTTCTGGGAGGCAATCAAGGACTGTGGTGGTAGCCTGTGTTAATTTGGGAGTCTTCTGGATGTTTCACACCAGCATCTCAAAGGAAGGTTTCTCCTGTTTGGAACTTTGTGTGTGTGTGTGTGTGTGTGTGTGTGTGTGTGTGTGTGTATGTGTGTGTAATTAATATAGTCTTCAGCTATACACATGCGCTCATTTGTCTATTTTTCAGTAGGAATATGAACTAATACATTTCCCTCTAGTTTTTCATACCATGTAAGCATTATTGCTCTTTCCTCTCATTCCACGTGCATAGCCACCCTTGACCCTCCTCAGTTAAAGTACCCCTCTTTTCCCCATTTCCTTCTAATAACACATGCCTTTTTTACTATCCCCCTCTCCCAAGTCATTTCTTCTCTTTCATCCACATGGTTCCTTTCCATTTTCCTGGCTTCTGCAGTTACATCATGATATATATATATATATATATATATATATATACATATATATATATGTGTATATATATATATATGTATATATATATATGCTGACATTAAAAATTTAGAGCCAAGATTCACAAATCGGAGCAAACAAATGTCACCTGTTTTTCTGAGTCAGAATTTTATACAATATGTTTTCTCTCATATTCACCCCAACTCCTTCTAGAACCACTCCCACCACCCAAACAACCCTACTTCATGTCCTCTTTTTGCTTGTTGAGTTCAATTTGTGTGGGATCATGCCTCTGAGCATAATCAACTTACCAGGGGTCACAGCCATATAAAAACTGACCATTCCTCTCCTAGCAGCAGTCACCTGATAGCAGACCCTAAGCTAAGAATGGGGCTTTGTGCCTTCCTCCCCTCCACATGCTAGGATTTTGTCTGGCTTGAGGTTGTGTGGGTCTTATGCATACTATCACATGTATTATGATTTCATATTTGCAGCTTCCTTATTGTGCATACATTATTTTGTTCTAGTGTTATATTGCTTATGACTCTTAAAAATCATTTTACCACCCTACTTCCAGGATTATTTTTACTTTGCCTTGGGAGAAGGGGTGTGATATAAATAGTCCATTTAGGATTACTCTATAGTTTCTCATTGTTTACACATTAAAAATTTATGGTTCTTTGTGTTAATTACCATTTACTACAAAATGCAGTATCTCTTATTATACACACACACACACACACACACACACACACACACACAAGGTATATAATCTATTTATTAACCATAGGTTCTTAGCCCTGAAAACAATGTCAATTATATATCATGTTGAGGGGCCTTAAATCCAATCATAAAGTGGTTACTCCTTTAACATTCATGCCACTATTGTACCAATGGGCACATCTGTCACATCTGTGTTTTTTTTTTTTTTTTACCATTGCTCCAGCTAGTGAATACAGGCTAGGAATTCCAGAAGCACCCTGAATTTACTTTAAGTTTCATTTGGAATTGATTTTTGGATCACTGAACTTTCAAAGATCTTTTCTACTACTCAGTTTTCATGATCTGCATTATTTTATTCCATGATCCCACCTCAGGACTTGATAACAGGTTAAGAAGCCTGGCAGACCAGAAGAAGCTGAAACATCCAATGCTTCCAGTCTGACACTGTAAATATTCCTTAAAATTTCTCTCCCCCCCTCCCTTTCTTTCTTTCTCTCTCTCTCCTCTTACTGCTCCTCCTCCTCTTTCTTCTCCTTCTGTTTCTTCTCTATGTTTCTATCTTTGTCACTGTCTTTCCTTAATTTTGTAAAGAAAAGTTTAGATACATATACCCAAAATAACCCATAGAGAAAAACTGGGTTTCATGCATACATATTTACTTTGTGTATAATCAATGATGATCAGAAACACTAGTTCAAATAATGGCATATGGCTAATTTACTTAATAACCATAGGACATGGTTTGACAGTAGTATTGTCATGAGATATTCTTTAAGGACAAAGACAAGTAAAAGCATGGGATAGGGGCTAGTATTGGAATCCACTGCATTCATTAGTCTTCCATCTGACTCCCAATACATGTTAACATACTCTGTGTGAAAGTCCAATGTAAGACATACTTCAGTAAAGACAACTGTTTGACTTCAATCTTTGCAACAGAGTATTCTTTGAACCTTAGTCAAGACAATGTTTCAAAAGCACAGTTTGATATCAAACCTTTTACAGTATATCCGAAAAAAAAATATATATATATATATATATATACTGTGTGTGTGTGTGTGTGTATGTGTATGTCTTTCACAAATTTTGATACAAAGGACATATAGGGACAAAGAAGTGGATATTATTTGACTTGGGCTGTCATGACAAATGCAAAATTTCGGGATTAAAATACAGAAATTTGATGTCTCAGAATTCTGGAGAATAGAAGTACAAACCAAGTTATAGAGAAAGAATTTCTTTTTGGGCCTCCCATGCTCTCTAGTAGACCTCCACATTTTCTTTGTGTCAACATGTGGATTTTTCATTGTTTATACCATTGCCCATGTGTCTCTCTTTTTAAGGACACCAGTTCTCTTGGGTTGATTTTCTTTTGTGTAATTTAGTTATTCATTTTGATTAAACTTGCTAATTTTGGCTGGTCAGTTTGTAATCTGTAATCTTTTTTCGTCTAACTGATAGAGTAAAACATTGTCTCAATCCTTGAAAATATGAGAAAGCAATTTAAAGGTTAGTAATCAGATAGGTCCCCAGGACACTAAGTGGTTGGTTGTATGGACTATAACCTCTTGATTATCTCTCTTAGAAAGGTGTTGAACTGGTAGCTCTGTTACTCTGAATGCTGAGCCTTCAATTTCAGTACTTAAAGAGAACACATACTGAAACCTTTTCTTTACTTCATGAATTAACGAGACTTTACTTAATAGCAAATAGAGAACATGCCAGAAGCCAAAATTTCCTGAAAAGTACAACAATGCCAGGTTGGCTTTGATTTTTGAAGGACTCACTGGTTTCTAATCTCCATCAGGGTACAGATAGGAGTTTCAACTCAATTCAGATATTGCCTGCATTATTGGGACAAATTTCTATGATACATCCCTAAACAAGATTGATTTTAGACATAGACATAGCAAACAGAGAATCCTTGAGTTCGTTACGACCTTCAGTTTGTTTAACATCACCAAGTAAATTCAGTTTTCCAGAAAAGGAATTTAAGGAAATGTACATAAAATGCTTTCTTCCTAGCACTGTAAATCCCTGTAGGCTCCTGTGAGTTATACAACAGCTTTGAAGATTTAGATAATTAGCCTCACAAACTAATTATGGAAATTATTAGAGCAGTGCTTTTTCAAAATTGTTCCAGATCAGCATCACCAGCATCATGTGAGATACAGTTTGAAAATAAATTCTAGGAACGTCTTGCCAGCCCACCTGCATCTCAGAGGCTGGGCTGGAAACGAGGGTGCCGAGCCTTAACCAGCTCCCCACGCGCTTCAAAGGCAGGTGCCAGTGCTCCGCAGAAGGTTATGACTTGTGCCTCCCTCGTACTTTTGTTTCAGGTTGACTAATTTCCTATAGTCAGACAAGAAGTGTTTTATAAAAAAGAAACATTTTCAAGTGGAGCATTTCTGAAAATATGTTCCAATGGCCAGCCATAGAAGCCAATTCTGTGAATACACCATAATAAAAGTACACCGAAGTCCCCCCGAAAATGCTACTTGTCTATTCTGTATGTCTTCTTAAGGGTCAGTTGTTTCTGTAGGGGAGTTACCGCTACTTCTTTCTTCATGGATAATGCTCCTCAGCCAATAAAATAATAAAATATTTTGTTTAATAATCTCTAAAGTATGGGTGCTTTCTAAAGTGATGCAAATCCCCAGTAGCTGATTTTTCTCATATTCTTTGGGATCTGAAAAACACAATATTCTTTCAAATAATTAACTTCCCAAGCTCTAATCATAATTTACTTTGGTTCCTTATATTAAAATATGTATTCATTGATTCAAGGTTTACAATAATGAGATTGTTACAGAACCCTAGAAAGTTATAGTACCCTTAGAAAGTTGTAAAGATAAAACGTTTTTTTCTTCTTTCTCTATGCTATGTCATTATCAGTGTGTGACATACAGAAGAAAAAAAACTAGTCAATTAATTTGTTGTCTATAGTCATTTGGAACGATATGATATTGATAGTCATATTAGTCAGCATTTTATACAGGAGCAGAACTTGTAACAGACACAGGAACACACAAACACAAACACACACACACACACACACACAAAATCATGCATAATGAAAGTGGATTTACTAGAATGGCTTACAGCCAATATGGACTGCCTAAGTTCACAGTGACACACTAGAAAAGCTGAAAAATCTATAGAGTCTCATCACATGAAGATGAATGTCTCAGCAGTTCTAATCTGTTGCTAAAGGTCTGGAAGGTTCCTGTATATTTACTTGCCTTCCATTCACACTGGAAGGCTGAAGAAGCTAGTTTGATGTCAGTGTAGGACAGTAGTGGCAGCAACAGCAACAGCAACAGACATACTCACCATGAAGAAATGAAGATGCAAGTGAACTACTTAGCCTGTGCTGATCCCCTCACTTAATCCTTCCTGGAAATGTCCTCACAGATAAATCTAAAGGTGAATCTCTTAGTTGATTCTAGATCAGGTTAATTTGGTAATCAAATTTAGCCATAATGGTGGCGTCCCAAGTGGTATTCTTTTAGGTTAGAGGTAAACAATCCTTTCTAGGGGCATTTGGTATTAGATTATCAGTAAACTTTTCAGTTAAGCCTATTTATTTCAGTATTTGAAACATGCATACACTCCTTGATATTTAAAATTTCCCTTGCACTGACAGGAACATGTTACTCAACTGCCTGAGCAGTGAGTGTCACATCTTTTGTCTTACCTGACTGCTTCAAATTGTGTGCTGGACAGTTTTTGTCAATTTGATAAAAACTATAGAGTCCCTGGGAAAAGGAAACCTCAGTTGAGGAACTTCCCACATCAGACTGGCATGTAAGTGTGTTTGTAGGGGTTTCTTCTAATTGCTATTTAATGGAGGAGGGCCCAGTTCACTGTGGGCAGTGACATCCCTGGTCGTGTGGCCTAGGGATATATAAGAAAAGTGGCTGAGCAAGCAAGCATAAGCAATCCAGTAAGAAGCACACATGCTGGCCTCTGGCCTGTCACTTCCTGCCTCTAGGTTCCCTCCTTATCTCCTGCCCTGACTTTGTTGATGAAGGATTATCAACTCAAATAATCCCTTTCCTCCCTCAAGTTAATGTTTTGTCTTTTTGTCAATGTTTTATCACAGAAACAGAAAGCAACCTAAAACAAGTAGGGACTGTGAACCTCCAGGTCCTTGGCAAGTAACCAGACTCTAATACTGTCCAAATGTTTTAAGGTCACCACTTCCAGGCTAAAGAAAATTTGCTCTAGCCATAAGAACCATTACAATTGTTGCCACAACTTCTACAGACATGAATGGAGTTGCCAAGGACCTTAAAATATCAATGGGAATGAACTGACCAGGTTATTCTCCCATTCTTCCTCCATCCAGTAAAGCCTTACTAACTCAACACTGAGGTTCAATTGTGTCCCACTCATATATTCCTCACCCTCCATACAAGAGCTCTGCCTTCTTTCTGTCTCTTAAGCTCCATATAATAAAATATTTCTTTCTAAAGCCAATCTTGTTGGGTCTGTGAATTTCATTCTTTTAATTTAAGTGACAAGAAATCCAAAACGATTGGCTCACTGTGACTTTGGTGCCTGTTGAGTTTCTGGGACCTGAACTCCCTGAGATAAGCACATTCAAGAGTTCAGAAAGGCTCTGCCACTCCCCAAGGCACCCCTATGTTCCTGCATCAGCACTCCAAAAGATCTTGCCCTGTCACAACTGCTCCAGATATCCTGCACTAGTTTTGTAAGATGTCACTCCAAGGCAAGCATTGTGCTCCACTTGCACCTGCCTTCACTCAGGCCCAGACTGCAGCAGCATTTCTGCCTGCCGCTCCACAAACATTTGTGTTGGTGCAAGCATAATGTTTCTGAGTTCTTTAAGCATGGCAGAGTAATGGGGTTTTTTGTTTGTTTGTTGTCTGTATTTTGTTTTTATGTTTTTGGTTCTTATGGGCTTAGACTGGGGAATTATGGTTCTGGAAATATACCAGTCACCCAAATCAGTCTGAAGCAGTGGCTTGCTAGTTCATTTTCTCATATTTAAGAGCAATAATGAATGAAAACAATAGAACAAATACAAATTACAATTTACCTAGGAAGAGAAGCAGTTCCCTAGAGCTCAGGAGGACTCAAGAGAAGGGTTGGAAATAGGTTTCCAATCTGGCCTTTTAGGGCATGGCTATTTATGCACAATACATGAGCTTGACTGGCTAGGACTTTTGTAAAGGAGGGATCAAGTTTATGTATTTTTTGCTTGATCTATTTAAATGAGATTTTGTTTGGATGAAAGACAGAAGTGTTCAGAAAAACCTGGTCAGGAGAAAAGCCTCCAAAATGTACCCAGTGGGAGGAAGAATCAGGAAGTGAAGAGAACAAAGGCCAGTAGTTAGCAGACATTTTGATGAGTCAGATAGTTTTCAGTTTCCAGCTTCTGCACATACTGTGCGAGAGTTCACTGAGAAGCCTGTTCTGCCAGACTGCAGACGCCCGGCTCTGCATGGGCCTCTCACTGACTTTCAAAAAACTGCCTTTCTCCTAAGGTCTGTCAATAGGCTTATAGCCGATTCTTATGAAAGGCTTGTTACTGGACTTCAGGATCTCTGATTGGTGGAAGTAGAAGCTAAGCTATGCCTCATTCATATGCCACAAACCCTCATCTGGTTATACAGCCAGACCAGGCTGATTTACTTGCATTTGCGAATCTGCTGACAAGGCAACATCCCATCCTCCCCCTTGGTGCTGCAGCATTTGGTCCAATAATAGATCTTTCTCCAAGATCTATTACTCACAAAGAGGCTTAGTGAGTAAGATTACTTGCGACATTGCCGGATGACCTGAGTTCCATCCCTGGAACCCACATGATAGAAGGAGAGAACTGATAGATGTAAGTTGTTCTCTGACCTCTACAAAGGCAATGTGGTATATATTTGACACATATATGCATATAGACAAACACAAAATAATGACTGTTTTAAAAGTTCATAAACAGGCTGGAGAAATGGCTCAGTAGTTAAGAGCACTGGCTGCTCTTTCAGAGGATCAGGGTTTGATTCCCAGCACCCACATAGCAGATAACAATCTTCTATAACTCAAATTCCAGGGGAATCTGACACATTCTTTGGAT
The DNA here is from genome assembly GCA_035773235.1 of Eospalax fontanierii. NCBI lineage: Eukaryota > Metazoa > Chordata > Mammalia > Rodentia > Spalacidae > Eospalax > Eospalax fontanierii. The sequence goes on along the minus strand of CM069530.1, from coordinate 49,593,484 downwards.
CTCCATGGGCATTGAATGACACAGGAGACATTCAGGCAATGCACTCATACCATAAAATAAAAATAAATGAATTTTTAAAAAATGCAAAATTTCAAAAACAAAAGTTTCCCCTGATTTTTAAAAATTGACTATTCATGATCTTTATTTTGGGTAATGCAGGCTGAGCGGGTTCTATAAGAGACGGCAGTGGCCTCAGGATATGGTAAGAAAGTGGCTGGGAAGATTTCAGAGAGGTGCCGTTAGGCTTATGTTGAATAGATAAGCAGTTTTCTCTCTCTCTCTGCAAGGAATAGGCTCCCAAATGTGATTGACAGTCAACTAACCAATGACTTAAGCGGGGAGGTCTAGCAGAAATGCAGGGAAGCATGGGAAGAGAGAGGTGGGTGCCAGGGCCAGGGCGCCATTCTCTTGCATGTGTTCAGAGGGACGGGGCGGGGTAACTTATAATCAAAATGTAGTGTCCGCCATACAACATCTCTGTTTCTCTCTCTCTCCCCAGGGATGAAGCCTTTGTAAGTAACCTGGAATAAATTAACTTCTTTAAATTGGAAGAGCATTCTCTGTCCACTCAATCAGTTCAAACCTGGGGTGGGGTGGGGCTGAATGCTGGGCCTCACCATGAAAGAATTCATGATACAGCTTGTGTCAATCAAGTTCCAGAGTTATAAGTGTCTAACTTATAACTTAACTAACCTGTAGTTCCTGGCTTGTAAAGCCTACACCCATAAGCCTACAGTTCTTATGGCTTGGAGTTATAAGCCTCTGAGTCTTTAGGTTCCATTTTTGTCATTCGAGGACCTAAGACAGATAATAATCCTTAGAAGGATTTTTCCTTACCTACTCATGATTTCTATTTAAGTACAGCAAAAGAACCTTAGCCAATAAACTGATGGCATCCATAAAGCAAATAAATTCAGTGCTTATTCGTAGAAGGTAAAAATCAAAGTTTACAATCTAAGTATGTTTTCAAGATGCCACTAAGTATTTTTCAATATCTCTCACAGTTAATAACCTGTAAGTTTGATCAGGGATTAGTGTGCAACACATATAAACAATACCTGCAAATAAATAACATAAAAAAGAATCTGAAAAAAAAATAGAACAAAACATTAGAATTACTTTTGTCCAAAGGAGATGTGACTTATAATGGGTGTATAAAAATATGTTCAAGGCTACTAATAAAAATTGTAGTGAGGTATCACCTCATTTGGTTAGGATGACCATTGTAACAAGAACAACCACAGCAATAAAATAAACAGAGGGAATGACAACAAACTTATTTGTTGATATCAAAAATTAACTGGGGACTGGAGAGATGGCTTGGCAGGTAAGAGCACTGGCTGCTTTTCCAGAGGACTTGGGGTTGGTTCCCAATAGCCACATGGCAGCTAATAGTTATCCTCCCCTAATGTTCTCTTCTGATCTCCTTGGGCATTGTAAACACACGGTGCACTACATACATGTAGGCAAAATATTCATACACATAAAATAAAAACATATAAATAATTAAAATAAACTAATTGAGATGGCATGTCTAATGTTGTATGCATTTAATCTCAATCAAATCTCATTATTACATATATTTAAAATGCTAAAATTATGTTTTTTAACATTATGGTATTTTTTAAATATTATTGTAAAAACTAATACAGAAACAATGGTGTCTGACTATAATCTTAGATCTTGGGAAGGTAACATAAAACGAAATATTCAAGGCCCGACTAGAACACAGTAAGAACCTGCCTCAAAATAAATGAAAAAAAAAATCAGATTATTTTATTTGTATTTCTTTTTGTAGTGAATAATTTGTCATTATAAGAGCCATTCTTGCTATTAACAATACTATATGATTTATTTCCCTAAAAATAAAAACTTTTGAATATATTTTTTCATTTTTTTCTTAAAGAACTTATTAAATTTAAAATTTGGTATGTGGAATATCTAGATTTTCTTTCAGAGTTAAAATTTATTGAAATTTTGCCTTTTTCAAAGGTATTGGAATCAGCACTGTACACATTTACATGTCATCATTTGTTCAAAGGTCTCCGGTAACTCGTTCCAATAGAGCATGAACTGCTTGAGGAAAAAAAGACATTGTGATTCTGATTTGTTTTGTGTTTTTACTGTTTGCATTCATCAGACAACATTTTAAAAATAATTTTTATTCTTCTTTTGTAAATTTCATAGAGTATATTTTAATTATACTTAGATCCCTTCCCCTATGTGAACCAATACCTTAATATATATATATGGTTGTAGAGTGGATTGATTTTCCAAGGGTTTTCCCTTGGACAAACACCCCTCCCAGAGTGGTATCACTCAGGACCACCTTGAGCAAAAAGACGAGGAGCTGGGAAAGTCCTATGCCTCACCCACCCTGTCTTTTGACCTTGGATATGAGAAGAGGAAGGGCTAAAACTATTTAAACTGGGGGCGCCAGGAGGCCGGCCCTTTTCTCCCCTTCCCCACCGGACATTTGGATCTGTTCACTGGGAAGTTGCAAGATCCCAGCAGCCTGGATTTACTAATGTAGCTTGTGGAGGGGAGGGTGGTCGCCTGTGTTCTTACCCACTGCTCTGTTAGTAAGCCCAAGTAAACTAGCTAGAATCTGTTTAACGGTGAGTGGAGAAATTTGTGTGTTTGTTGCGAGGCCTGGGGAGACTTTTTTGGGTTGCAAGGCAGGGGGAGAGAGGCAGGTTAAGATGGTCTGCCTCTCCCAAAGACAAAATTTAATAACAATTTTTGTCAACCCTCTATGGCTCTTCTCATCTTTCTTCCACATATTCTGCAATGAATTGTGAGTTTTGGGAGACAGAAGTCTGATACAGGTGGACTATTCAAGGGTAACCAGTCTGCAGTCTCTTATTAATGCACTTTACCAGTTACTTCTCTGGTCATTGTTGAGAGATGTAGTAATCTATGCATGTCACAGTAAATCATTAGAATCCAGTTTCATACTATATCTATTTAACAGAATAATATTATTAAGCTCTCCCCTATGCCCTGTGACCTGTCCAACTCAGGTTCTTAGGCCTGATATCAATATGTAGGATGATTCTGGCAAGGTCAGGCCGGCCTGCTGGCTTAGAACAAGCCAGAACCCATATTGAGCATGCGTGCACAGTAAACACTTCCCGGATCGAACCTGGACCAATGAGAGCAATGAACTTCGGATTGTCAGGTGTTCAGGACCTACCAGAATGAAGCACGTCAAATGACTAAAGACCTCCCCTAAGCCTGACAAATATATAAATCCTGTTCTTTTCTAAGATTAAATGAGATCGTGGCTCCACTTTCTCCCAGGGTCTGTGTCGTTGACTCTGCGCCTCCTTACCCCCGCCCCCGAGGGACCTGGCCATGCTGGCCAACAGCTGGCACCCATGGTAGACAACACCTGGCACCCATGGTAGCCAACACCAGCCAACCGATAGCAGACAACATCAATAGTCAACTCCAGATAGATGAAGGACATGGACATAAAACAATAACCATGAATCTGATAGAGGAGAAAGTAGGGAATACACTGGAACTTAGAGAAAATGAAAGGCCTTTCTGAAAAGTACTATTATAGTACAAGCATAAAGTCCAACAACTGAAAATTGGGACCTCGAGAATCTAAAATGCATTGGTACAGAAATGGACACTGTCATTCCACTGAAGAGACAATCTACAAAGTGGGGCAAAAATTGTCAGATATACCTCTGATGGTGTGATAGCATGTAGTATATACAAAGAACTCAAAATACCAAAGACCAAAAAAGAAAAAAAAAATCAGACTGTCCAATTTGAAATCAGGATAAGGGGCTAAACAGGGAGTTCTCCAAGAATGAAATGCAAAAGTCTGAGAAATACTTAAACATTTTTTCAGCATCTTTAGTCATTTGAGAAATGCAAATTCAAATCATGTTATGCCCCTTATAATGGATCAAATTCAAAGAATAAACAAGGACAAATGCTGGTAAGGATGTGGGAAAGGAGAACACATTTCCACAGTTGTTAGAAGTGCAACTGGTGCAGCCACTATTGCAATCAGGTTTCTCTGAACACTAGAAGCTGATCAACCATATGTCTATTCATATCAATCTTGGGCTTATATCCAAAGAATATACCTTACTACAGTAATACTTGCTCATCCATGTTCATTTCATAACAGCTACAAATTTCAAATAACCTCAATATCCATGAACCATTAATGGATAATGAAGGTGTGATACATATACACAATACAATATTATTCAGCTCTTAAAATACGAAATTCAGAAATTTGCAAGTCAATGGATGGCACCAAAAACAATGATCCTGAGAAGGGTAATCCAGACCCAGACAGACAAATGTCACATGTTGTCTCTAGTAGCTGGATGCTAGCTATTGTATTTTAGTATGTATGCTTCAATTTGAAAATCCAGAAAGTCTAGATGTCTTAAAGTATATATACAATGTAGAAGTCTAGCTAATTAACTTATATGCTGCATCAGTTTTTATTGCTTTTGTTGGGAGAAACATACTCACTATCCTAACATTTTTTTCAAGAAACAATATTTCATTTACTATGGTCACTATATTATAATATAAAATAATTTTCTTTTTAGTTTTATTTTATGTGTATGACTGTTATGCCTGCATCTGTGTAAGTACATCCATGTCATAAAGTTCCCATGGAGGACAGAAGAAGGCATAGGATCCCCTGGAACTGGAGATATAAATGGTTGGTAGCTATTATGTGGGTACTGGGGATTGAACTCTAGTCCTCTGTAAGAGTAGTCAGTACTCTTAACTGCTGAGCCATCTTTCCATCCCCATAAATTTCTTAACTTAACCATCATAACTGTAATTTTATATTCTTTGAGATACATATCTCCAACTTTCCCATTACTCCACTGCTCAGTTAGGAGCACTCTACTTTCACTTTCTATGAGACCAACTTTTAGATTCTACCTATAAGCCAATTCAACCATAAGTTCCCAAATATTTGTTGAGTAAGATATAGAAACGACAAGTCTTAATAATTAAAATTGTTCCTTTCAGAAAAAAATTTCATAGTTATTTTTAAAGCAACTTTTCTGAATTATAAATGAAATGCAAATTTGCTAAAGGTCATGAAGTTGACAATAAAAATAATTAGACTTAAAAATTAAGTCAACTGGAAAATCAAAACTCATACTTATTATTTTAATGCTTTTTTTATTTCATCCTGATTATTCAACTCAAGTATTTTCACAAAACTTAAAATATGTTTAAGATAAATTTTAAAATTTGTTATTAAATGCAAAATAAAAATCTTTCAAGTTTATTTTTTGTACTTTTATGAGAAGCAATGCATATTCTAGTAAGATACACTTAAACTATTTTTATTATTCAAGAATTTTATTCAGTAAATTTTGAACCTGTTCAGACACACCCCCACTCCACTCCCACCTTCCTATAACCCCTACTTGATATCCTCTATTATTTTTGTAAAGGTCTATTTTGCCTAATTTGTGTTCCCAAGTGCTCTAGTGTCTAGGTCTATCCTTGCAGTATGGTCAGACTACTAGTTATAACACCATTAAAGAAAAACTGACTCTCCTTCATCCAGCATCTGTCAGTTTCAAAAAGGTCTTCAGCTAGAGGCAAAGTGCAAAGAATAAGAGACTGCAGAGTGACCAGATCTAAATGGTATACCCTACCACACCCTCCCTTATCAAGGTTTCAAGATAATTGTGGAAGAGTGGTAAAAAGTTTCCAAGAGCCAGTGTTGATGGATAAATATTAGCAAGATAATTTTGATATATGACAAGAAGAAGATAGCAATGATATAAATATGTATTTTTCCAACAAAGACTTTAAGGTGTGATATTTCAAAACTTAACATGAATTTGCTTATACCATTACTGCAAAAACCAAAAATATATTCTCATTCTGATAAGGGTCAGTTAAGATTTGTGTTTAAAATTTGTCTTTTAAATCATATATTGCTGAGAAAACTTAAAATTATGAGTTGCATAAATATAATCTTTTGTACACTAGGAAGAAGTTAAGGAGTGATTCAATATACTGAGTTCAAGTGACAGTGTCTGTATTCACAAATAAATTGAAATGCTGACGTCACATTTTAATTTCCTTTTGTGCATCTTCTTTGAAACTCTAATAAAATAGATCTAAAATGTCTAGGTTGAATATATCCTGGGGCAGTAGTGTTGCAATTAAATTTATACTGGATCGCTGTGCAAACACCTCTAGGAATTTGAAATTTCTAATTAGCGAATTCTTAACTAATAAGAATTTCGGAATTGCCACCCTGCACCCATACCTGTTTTACTAGCTGATGAATACCACAGTACTTAAGCAATTTATGGTTCTCTTGAATAAAAATGACTCTCTGTGTAATAATAATGATGGTTATGACATATTCAGCAGCAACACTAGACCAGGCTACCAGCAATTCAATTTTCAATTACTTTTATTTGTTCTTATTTGTTATGGCTCTTAATAAATTTGTGTAAAAATTGGGCACAATGTGTACATTAAAGAGTCAATCTATTTATTTTCAGCACAAAGATCATATTTTTAATTATAGATTCAATAAATCATTATTTTGAGAAAACATCAGTATCATATACATCATTGGCGATTTTTATTTTCCCTATAAGCAATCATTCATTCAATTTGACACATAATGCTTTAAAGGAGCTTTCTTAGTTGGGCTTGTAGTTCACTGGCACAGCATTTGTGTTCTGTCCTCATTACCAAAGATCAAAAACACATCAACAACAACAAAAACAAAACAACCCCCAAGCTAGAGAAGTTTTAGTTAATTTAGCTAGTTAGAAGCATATTTTAATAGTAACTAGTGTATAATATATGAAAATCTATGAAATGGTCTTTCTCAAGAAGCTCTTAGAACATATAGACAAGCACCACCCAATAGCTTCAGAGATTGTTTCTAGAACAATAACAATTAAATTGTGTCTTGAAAGTTGTTTGAAAGATAAACTTGGAAAGGGTAGTAATGCTGATAGACGCTTCCATGTCTTGATTATGGTCATGATTGTGTGTGTGTGTGTGTGTGTGTGTGTGTGTGTGTGTGTGTATATATATATATATATATTTATATATCTTTACATATCATCTATCTATCTCTATAATACATAGAATGTACTCACAAACACAGAGACACAAATAAATACATGTGTAAATCTGGGAAACTGAGTAAGTTTTGAAAATTATACAAGTTTTTGATTCTTAGTTTGGTACTCTGCTATGATTGTATAAAATTTTGAGGCACAATGAATACCAGGTATCTTTCTCTGTTTTGTACTATTTTTTACAAATATTTTTTGCAATAACATTTACATGTTTTGCAAAAGACTTAAAACACAATTTTTAAAAAATCACTAAGTATTATGGTAATTAAATTAGGAAAAAAAGAATAACAGAGTACAATATAAATGTTTTTAAATGGATCTGTGTCACGGGAATAAAAGGATGTGGCATAGAAGATAGATTGTGACCATGTTTCATAAGGCTTTAATCACTATGCTTAGAAATGTAGATTTTTTTTTGCTTCTAACATCATCAGCAAAATATTGGTCTCTTTGCAATACAAAAATTACAAACATTTATGAAAAATTTCTTGCATTAACCTTTGCTTTACACTTTTTGTAAAATGTTTTAGAAAATACTATAAAACAAAATCTCATAACAAATATTAGTGAGCTGTCTTTAGAACTTGACACTTGATTATTACTCAAAACTCTGCTATTTACTGGATGATTCAGCAGTTGAGAAAGCAGGTAGCAGTTATTTATCACTGAAGACAGTTCAGAAGATCAAGCAAATCCACTAGTCACTGAGTCCTAGTCTGACAGATTCTGTGCAATGATTTTCACATGTATTTCTCTAAATTTCCATAGCAAACATCAATGAACGCATGTTGAAATTACATAAATATGCAGATAGTTAAGAGAGAACAGATTATATCCTAGTGTGCACAAAATATTCTCTCTCTCTCTCTCTCTTTGTCTCTCTCTCTCTCAGCATTTCCATCTTGGTCATTTAAAGGCAGGAGGGACACTTGCATTTTCTTTTTCCTTCCTAGCTTTGCTCATTAGCATAAAAAATCCCAGCGTATATAAAATTTACTACTGGTATTTCAACACAGAACTATGAACAGCTTAGTTCATCTGCAATTATAATATTAATTTCAATTTAAATGCTTTCTTTATAATTTTCTGTAGCCCTACATTAAATACATTCTATTTCAAAGTGCATGCTTGGTTTACTGTATAATCCCTTCTTTCAAAGTTAGTTAATCATCTTTGCAATGTTCTTGGTGACACAAAGTTAATGTTTCAGATTCATTTAAGTATGACCATTGTCCTTGTTTAGGATTTTTCTGACTTCCTTAACCCTTAATGTAATTAAATATATGATTCCTTATTTTGATTTAAATCCATTCCATGGTCTTATACCTAGACAACTCTTTCTCAATAAGCTTTCCTATGTTTTTATTAAGTAAGAAAAACCTGCAGTGAGTAAAATTGAAAGGGTGTTGCTGCTTCAGCTCCCTCACACTTTCATAATGATGACTCAGTAGAAAAGTTAGAAGAAACCAGGTCAGGAGTATAGTGTGTTCAGACTCCCACTTAGCATAGCTGCCTCCTCACCCCAGTGCAAAGCCAGAGTTCAGGTCAAAGGTGGATTTTAGGTGGTCTTCCTTGTCAGGAGGTGTTTGAATGGGCAGCCTTTAAGTTGGAAGAAGGATGAACACAGAAGTGAAATCATATAAGAATTTTAATAAGTTCAAGTCTGGAGCACATGAAATAAATCAAAGCCTTGGATATTTTTATTAATCTAGAAATAAGAAGGTACATTTTTACTATTAGCTAGGAAAATAAGTTAATACATGTAGGTATATTACTGCAATTATAGAATTATTTAGAGATCTAATTCATATAGTTGAAAATTTCATTGTTTTTCATTCTATGAAATAAAATTACTTGTAGATTAAGATAACAGGCAATTATCATAACACTTAGACCATGTTATATAGTTTGGATATGAAAGGTCTCGAAAAGTTCTAAGGATTAAATAATGGCTTTGTTCCCTAAGGTGCTTATATTCTGATATTGGGAGATGGTGGACTCTTTAGTGTTACTCAGTGAGGCCTTTAGGTCATTGTGGTTATGCCCCCACAGAACATCATGGTACCCTGGCCCCCTTCTTTCTCTCTTTGACTCCATGGCCGGTAGTTAAGAATTAGTTCTGACACACTATGATCATCTTTTGCTGTTTTGCCACAAGCCCAAAAGCAGAAGGCCAACATATCATCAAGAGTCCCAAATGGGTGAAGCCAAATAAAGCCTTTCTCTTTGCATCCTAGGTATCTTTGGTATTTGTTATAGTAACAGAAGTTGACTACTACTGGAGAAAAATATCCTTTTCAGTACACAAAAAGAGATAATGACATTATATTTAAAATAATAAAAAGCAACATTCTTAAAGCATCTTAATTTCTTCCTTTACTTAAAAGTGTCAAGAATGATGTATGTGTTAAATTCATAGTAAGCATTTCTTCACTGGTCACATAAATGACAAATCTAGTCACCTGGCTCTTTCTACAGAGACAGTCAGGCATGAAGGCAAAAATGCTGATCACAGATCTGCAAGGTCTTTTCAAGCCATAGGTTCTTGCTAATGAATTTTATGTTGCAGCAGCAGTAATCATTACTGCCCAAAACAGAGAAAGTGGAACAGTAACTGTTAGTAAAACATCATGACTTCATTTCCATCAACAAGAAATTGGCTATACAACACATTCCCATTGCCATTTTCATTATGAAAGATTTAAGAGAACAAGGTTATTTCTAGTGTAGCAACTGAATAAAATCAAGAGAGAACATCAAGAATATTTCATGTTTATAATACAGTTAACAATTCTCAAGAAATTAATTGGTTTTCAGCACCAGGATATACTGTTTTTAACTATAGGAGGACTCTATTAAATATTTTCAATCTATACTGTTACAGAGACTATTGATAAGGTGATGTCAATACTTTGGAAGACAAAAGACTTCAGTGACAGGGATAGACCCCATAGGAAAAGGAAGTGATGCACCTGAAAAGATGCAAAGAATTAAGAGACCTTGGGGTGGAAGATTCAGCAAACATACCTCACAATTGCAAGGTATCTCTCTCTGAAGGCTCTGGAGGCTTCTTGTTTTTAAATAACTTTATCACATCTTCAATAACTAATTTTTAAAATTGTACTGTTATAAAATTTGGTGAAATAAATATCAGGCACACCTACAGGAAAGGATTAAAGACTATGAAACCAAGGGAAACATGTATTAGATACTCATAAATCAGATGGTGTTCTACTTTTCATTAAATTCAGAATGATAAACTTTGTCATGAATAAAGACAAGAAGTAAGAATACATCAAGTACTAGGGAGCAATAATTTGTTATGAAAGAATGTGTTTTCTTCCTGTTGAGAAGGATTTGACAAGTTCATATTTCTTCACATTTACTCAATTCAACTGATGGAATCATCTTTCCAAGTCACCACTAAATCTGGTCTGTTTAAACATAAACACAGGTGGAATCAAAAGCTATTTGAGAACTTAACCTGCTCATCCTGTTTTCCATGTAATATAGCAGTAGGTATGGTGAAATATACACTGAAAAATGAAGGTTACTAGACAAGAGGGAAGCATTTCAAATTAAGAACAGTGTTATGGCAGTTCTAAGTGCCAGATCTGAAGTAATGTATTGTTTCTATATATTGTCCAATAATTTTTATTCTTTATATAATTCATTTGTTATTTTATTATTTACTAAAGTGCAATTTTTAAATTTTAATTTTATGGATTTTTGAAATGCTATACATCTTAAACATATTAAGATCCCCTCCCCTATCTGCACCCATCATGGGTCACCCCAACACGTTTCATGCATTCTGTCATATTAAGGTCAATCAAGCCAAATTTGTGTCCCCTTCCGTGTGAGTTCATCTACTGGATCCTGGTCAATTTTATTAAACATCTTTCCTGTAAGGAAAACCGACTCTCCTTCTCCCAGTAGTCAGCAGTTGTCAATAGTTTCCCAGCTAAGGCTGGGGTTTCTTATTCATTTTTTCCCCTCTATACTGGATTTTTGTCTGCTTTGAGCTCACATAGGTCTTGGGTATTCCGTCACCAGGGCTGTAAGTTCATATGAGCAACTTCTAGCCTCCTAGAAAAGTTTCCTTTGTGATCTTCCCCCATCCCTGGCTCTTACAGTCTTTCCATACTGTCTTCCACAATGGTCCCTGTGTTCTGGGTGACAGGTTTGACATAGTTGTCTTACCTAAGGACATTGCCTTATTAAATTTATTTTCCACTCCTTGATGGATAGGGTTTGGTCAATCTGGCAGAGTAAAATAGAAACTAGTCTTCCACTTAGAGGGATTAATTTATTTAAGTGACTCACAAAGTTATTGTTCGAACAAACTACATGCGGCTGGCGGCCATAACTTTTGCAGAGTCCCAGTGCACCGCCCACGGTGCATGGCTCCCGCCTGTTCCCCGCCTGAGTTCTGTTTCCATTCACACTATTTTGGGGTGGTGGGGACCTAGAAGCTGCCCTCTGAGTAGCTGGATCTCTAAGCGCCTGGAGCCATGGCACTTTCCTTCTGCATGGCTTTGAGTATTCTCTGCCTGTCAGCTCAGTGCCCCTGGCTGGTGCTAGCTGCCTGTGTCCGCCTTGTCTCCCTGCCTTACTGACCCCTCATTGGTCAGAGGGCGGGACTTGCTACTGAATGAACCAATAGTAGAAATTCAGAGAGAAATATATATCTACTCTACAGATATACAAGCAGCAGTCTCTTATTCTCTACATTCTGACCAGGTCTTGTTTTGGGGGAGATTCACCCTTTATGGCATTTGGAATCACTGGTGAGAGTTTGGAGATGCATTAATATTCTTGTTCTCCCTGTTTCACTATATTCCTGGAGCCTTAGATGTAGAGGTGGAATTACAAATATGCTATATAGGGCCGGACTTCCCACAGACACTTATTTCCTGCATTTATCCAGTTACGGAATTCTGAAATAGTCTTTATTTGTTGCAAATAGAAGCCTTTTAAAAGAGCAGTGAGAGATACTATAAGGATACAGATTTATCATGCAGTAAGAAATTTTGTTGTTCTGGAGATGTGACAAAAGTTACGTTTTTGCCTAGAATCTACGATGTGTGTATTTTACTGTGTTTACATTACCACATGTCAGTTTCCACCCATGGGGCAGGCCTTAAGTCTAATTAGACAGCTGTCGACTATTCCCAACATAAAAGTGATGCTACTGCACCAAGAGAGATAGTTTGTTACACCAGTAATTATTTCAACTATTAGGCTTTACAGTTGGTTATTTTTCCGCTTGGCAGTTTGCATAGTATCTTTTGATACTATGAGAGCTAGTCTTCAGGGAAGAGGCTTCCAGGTCATTTCAAGCTCCATTGTTCAAAATCCTGTTTGAAGTGTGTAAGGTTTTCAGCCACAGGGTCTTACCTTCAAGTTTAAGAAATATGCAAGGACTGTATCAATGCTTGTATTATTTTGGGAGGCTCTTGGACTACCCTGACCAGCAACTCACAGGAAGGTTTCTCCTGTCTGGGAGTGTGTTTCGTGCTGCAAAGCTTTCTCCTATACATATGAGCTCATGCATAATTTGTATGGGTGTTTTTCAGTAGGTTTTTGAACTAATACATTTCCTTCTAGTTTTGCACACCCATGTAAGCATTATTTTTTTCTCTTCCCCCTTCCCTCATACAACCCTCCCTCTTATACCCCCAGCTAAAGTGCCCTCAATTTCCCCATTTCCCTCTTGATAATACTCGTCTCTAACTGACTCCTCTCAAGCCTCTTCTTCCCCTGACCCCAAGTTTCCTTTCTATTTTCTTGGCTCCTGCAGTTACAGCAGAATATACACTAACATCCAAAGATTTGGAAGTAAGATCATGTATGGGAGAGAGCATGCTTCACTTGTGTTTCCTTGTCTGTGTCACCTCACATGCTATACAATATTCTCGTTCCATCCATTTATCTGCAAGTTTCACATCTGGTTTTTCTTTACTGATAATCAGAATTCCACTGTATAAATGTAGCACATTTTGATTGTCCTTTCATCAGTTCTAGTGCATTTTGGTTGATTCCATTTCTTAGCTGCTGTGAAAAGATCAGCATCAAATATGACCGTGCACATATTTCTGCAGTAATTGGGGTCCTTTGATTATATGCCAAGGACTAGTGCAATTAAATCACATGGTAGATTTATTTTTAGTTTTTTAAGAGTTCTCCATATTGATTTCCAGAGTGATTGTATCCATTTGCTGGTGGGCCAGCAGTGAATGAGGATTCCATTTTCTCCACATCCTCACCAGCACTGGGGTAACTAGTTTTCTTGATCTTTGACAATCTATAGCCCTTATCTAACTGAATTTTTGTGATTTTCATGCAATGTTAATTTGATAGTATTTAGATCTACTCCCTTATCTCCAAACCATCTCAAATTTAATGCTTGTTTGTTTAGGGTTTCTTCCTCATTTCCACAGGACCATGATGGGCTTCTATCTGGTTTGAGCTTACATGGGAATGGTGCATGCTGCCACTATTGCTGTGCTTTCATGTGTGGAACTGATCCCTGTCTGGGAAACTCTGCTTCCTTAAGGCCATTCTCTACCTCCTACAATTTTTTCATCCTTTCTGCCTTAATGATCCCTCAGCATTGGGAATCAGAATTTTTTCTCGATGTCCTATTCATGGATAAGCAGCCTGAAGCCTCTTGTTCTCTGCACATTAGCAAGTTATGAGTTTCTTTGTTTACTACCATGTCCTGCATAAAGAAACTTCCCTGGTGAGAGTTCAGAGATTCCTTAACCTACAGATGTAGGGAAATATGATCCTCTCTGCCCAAGTCCTGCCAACTGGCCAATAAGGGAGGAGGGAGGCAGAGAGGGGTGGAGAAAAAACATGGCGGCTATTCCCAGGAACGGACTGAGATTTTACCCATGCGGGAAGAAAAATGCCCCGGCTCCCAGGCCCATGTGGAAGGCCCAAACCCAGGAGCCAGTGTGACAAGCCCCCGCCATCTTCAGGACCACGTGAGTGACCTGCGCCTGCAGGGGCCGCTGGCAGTCGCAGACCATGGGCGGACAAGCTGCACCTACTCAGCGGATTTGTAAACCCTGTATATGAATAAACCTTTATAAATAGAACAACAGTTTCTGTTTTATCCAGCTGGATGAACCAGATCCCACCTGCTAAGACGTGGAGAATAAATTTATGCAACAACGGCTATAACACTAAGACATTATAAGTAAGTTTAATGTAGTGAATATTCACTCAAAAACTAGCACTGGAGTCTCCCCTATGTCTGTGACAGCCTAGCCTCAGGTTCCTAAGGATGATATCAATGTCATATTTAGGCTCCATCTTATAATATTCATGCCACTATTTCACCAGTGGCTACGTCTTGCCAGGCAAGTCCTCATTGTAGCAGACAGGATTTACAGTTGGGTAGGACTGAGAATAAGTTTTTCCTTCTGGTACTATATGTGGTGTCTTCCGGCTCAATGAACATTAGCCATTCACCTTTGAGTTAGAATGCGGGTATACTCTTTTAATTAATAACACAGCTGTGCTTTTTAGAAATGTATTTTAATGGATAGTTTTATTGAATTTTTGCATTTCATACAATACATCTTAATCATATTTAGACCCTCCTACCCTACACACTCCCCACTTACAACCCCCCTACCAGATTCCATGCATTCTGACATGTATGTTAAAGCCTATAATGTCAAGTTTTATATACAAGATGTCCCTTAGTGCAAGTTCATCCACTGGAGTCTAGCCAGCTTATCTAGAGTGACTTCCTTGAAGAAGATCAGTTCTCCCTCACCCAGAAGTAATCAGTTGCTAATAGTTCCTCAGCTAAGGTTGGGGCCTCCTACCAATTTCCTCAGTTCTATGCTGGGGATTTTGTCTGACTTAGTTTATTTGGGTGTTGTGCATGCTTTCACTATTAATGTAAGTTCATATGAGCAAGCTCCCAGATGCCTGGAAGACTCTGTTTCCTTATGTTTTTACTTCACCCTGGGCTCATACAGTATTTCCACCCATTCTTCTGCAGTGGTACCTGAGCCGTGTGTGAGTGAGTTTTAGTATAAGAGTCCTATCCAGGGACACATAGTCTGAAGTCTCTTATTCTTTACAGCTTGGCCAGTTATGGTCTTCTGGGCACATTGCACCTTATTGCACGAGGAAACTTGACTGGTGAGTGTCGAATAATGCATTAGTATTCTCTCTATTCCCTGTTATTCTCTGTCCCATAGATATTAGGTGTAGCGATTCTATTGTAGTTGTGCATTTAGGGCTGGCCATTTCTCAGACATGTATTTCCTCTGTGTGACAAGCTGTGGAACACTGAAATAGTCTCCATCTGTTGCAAAAAGAAGCTTCTTTGATTAGCAGTGAATGGTATACTTGTCTGTAAATATAAGGATGGATCCATATTTAGCATACAATAAGGAATTACATTTGTCTAGGCATATGAAAGAGATAGTTTTCTCTAGGATCTATGATCTCTCCAAACAGGTGTATTCAACAATATTTACAGTGCAACACATGAGTTCCCTTCCACTGAGAGAGCTTTAAGTTCAATCAAAGCTGTTGATTACCTCTAGTTAAAAGTGCCACTACTGTATCACTATCGTTTGTTGTGTCAGTCATTGGCTTTAAAGCTGGGGCTGGATCCTGATTGATTTTCTCTGTTAGCACCTTGCATAATATCTTCTAGAATTATCAGAGGTAGTGTTCAGGGAGGATGTACTAAGGTCAGTTGCTGCACCATTGTTCCAAGTCATGTGTCCAATATATGCTGTGTCTTCAGGAATAGGGTCTTCTCTTCAAGTTCTGAGAGGCAATAAAGGGCAATAACCTGTGTTATTTTGGGAGTGTTTTGTACAACTTTGACTAACAAATCAAAGAAAGGTTTCTCCTCTTTGGCACTCTGTTTCTTGTTATGTAGTCTTCAGTTCTGCTTTTAACTGATTCAAAGACAGGACTTTTAAATTGCTGCAGTATTTTGTTTATATTTTTAATTATATGATAGATTTTGTAAAAATATTGGAATATATAAGTCAAATATAACATGAAATTAAATCTATATTTTACAGCAAAACCTCACCTAAAATATCAACTATGTATTCATATTGTTCATATTACAAGATTTTAAAATACCAGATTGACTTCTCTATTTCATAGATATAGCAGACAATTTTGTTTGGCTTTTAAATTTTAATCATAGTTTTAGTAGATACCATAAGGTATCATTTAACTCCTTATCTCTGGAAGCAGCTGCAACTTCCTAAGCTCATAGATATGAATTGGCATTTGAATGAATATAAACCTTTAATATCTTAGCTCTTTCCATTTTTCTTTGCTCTGCTAGAAACCCAATTTAAAATATTAAGCATAGGAACAAGGGAGAATTCAACTGAAGTATATTTAAAGTAACAAAGAGTATTTGGTCTATGCATATTAAATGCTGTCATAAACTAAACTAAATGCTTACCTTTTATTTCTTGCTTTTAATTTTAGATCTTTAAAGGACTTATTCAAATTTAAAACAAATATGCCTGAGTGAAATGTCTAAAAACTTAGGAAAGCATTGCAGCAGGTATTATCTGAGTGCTACAGTTGTGGGGCATATCAGAAAGAACAGAGACATTCACTAGTGATAATCTACTTAAGTTGGAAACATTTAAGTCTTCTGAGTAATCATACCCTGAGTAAACCTTGAGAGTCTGGCAACAAAGTTGAAATGAGAATAACATAAGGCTATAACATAATAACAAAAGGCACTTGTGGAAAAAGATCCCATATGGTTCATCCACTTGATTTCCTTCCCAAACTATAGCCTTTGAACTCATTATGGACACATGCTTAATTCTTTTCTTTAAGAACTGAACATGTGTTGTTATTTTGTTTTTATATTTTTCTGTTTGAGCTATGGTTTTACTAAACAGAATAATCAGTGAATTCATTTCATCCTCATGTTTCCCCTTTGATTTTACATAAGACGATGTAATAAAATAGGAATCTTTAAAAATTGGGTAATTAATGTTTTAACCAGATGATCTTGATGCACAAATTTGTTTAAGTTGTTCTTTTAAACAATATTCTAATATTTTATGTATATGAGTATACTGCCTGCATGTGTGTAAGTGCACCAGTATTGTGCAATGTCCTGGAGTCAGAGGAAGACTTTGGATTTCCCTGGAACTAGAGTTAGGGATAGTTGTTTGAACAGCCAGTACTCTTAACTGCTGAGCCATCTCTCCAGCCTTACATCCTCATTTTATATGAACAGAAGACTAGATTCCAGATATAGTGTCTATATGCATCAAAGTGAGTATATTTCCTGCAATTACTTAAGTAACTCTAATTATTAGCTTTAGAGACTTGGGTTCTAACTAAGTCACATTATAATCAAGCAGGTTATCAAGGTTTCCTTAGCAAAACAGAACTGTAGAGTGCCTTCTCCTGGCCTTTGAGCCCCAGACCATTGTTTACTTAGAGCACAGATTAGGAAACTTGTCACATTAATAAATGTTCTATTCTTTGTAAATTTTTGTTTTCTTACTAAGGATTTTGTTTATTTTTCTTATTTATCTTTTTAATTCAATTTTTGTTTATTTTATACAGAACATCTCAATCAATCTCAGTCACATTTATACCCCTATCTTCATTGGCACCCTCCCACAACCTCTCCCACCACCAATTCACACAGGCTTTTCATTTGTGTTAAGGCTTATTATGTCAAGTTAGTGTTCCCAGACATTCCTCAGTGCAAGTTCATCCTCTGAGGTCTACTCAGCCTATCCAGTATCCCAACTTAGTTTTAAGACGATCAGTTCTTCCTCACCTAACACTAGTCAGCTGCCAATATTTCTTCAGCAAAGGTTGGGATCTGTTGCCCTTGTCACGAGTTCCATGCTGGCTTTTGCCTGTTTGAGTTTGCATGGGTTATGAGCATGCCAAAATCATTGCTGTAGGTTCATATGCACAGAGTCCCAGGGGCTTGTAGCATTCCATTTCCATACGGTCACATACATCCTCACTGACTCTTACATTCTTTCCATGCCTTCTTCAGCTATGGTCTCTGAACCCTGGGTAGTAAACCTTAATATAGCGGTCCTGTCCAGGGACCCGCATTCTATAGACTCCTAATCTCCATGCTGTGACCATTTGTGAATTTTTGTGCTCCTGGCCCTCTGTTGCATGAGGGAGCTTCATTAATGAGAGCTAACAGATTCATTAGTCTCCTCTTTTTCTGGTTGTAGAGGTTTCATTGTAGATATGCCACTTAGGTTTGGGTAATTCACAGATAATGTTTGTGTGTGCCCAGTTGTGGTACTATGTAATAGTCTCTGATGCAAAAGAAGCTTTGATGAGTGGTGACAGGGGTATTTGACTGTACATATAAGAATACATATTTTGCACTTAGTAAGAAGCTACATTAGTCTAGGGATGTGTGAGTCTTGGGGATTTCCCTAAGATTTCTTCAGCCATATGTATTTGACTATGTTTACAGTACCATTTTTGTATCTTTTTTAAAAAAGCTCTTTACAACCCAGTGTCTTTCCCAAAGATCTAGTGCCTTCCTTGAAATATAAGTATTCAGGTGAGAGCAACCACCTGGAAGATAGAAACCTAGCTCTTATTTACAGCTTGTACAAATTTAAGATAACAAACAAAAAATTACAAACAACAAATACTTCCATCTATAAAAAAGGAAAAGCTTAGTGTTTCTTTGATTATAAACAGCATGTTAACAAAAGTGATGACTTTGATGCCATACCCCATCCAGCTCTTAAAAACTCCCCAATCCTTTGCTTAAAAGGAATAGAACTCAGTAGGAGGTGTGGCCAGTCACACCTATTACAATAATCTGAAATAAAGTCATTTTATCTGTTAACTTTGACTTGTGTGATTTATGTTTTGATAACATCTGTGTACACTTGACTACATAGCATGTTAGAACAAGGAACACCTATAAAAGATGAGTAACCTGGCTGGTGAAATATTAATGTACATATGAAGATTTTAAAGGATGCTGTAAAAGTAACTGTTTCATAAATTTTATTGTGCTTCTGAATGCAAGGGAAGGTGAACAAAGAGTCAGAGTGGGTGATTCTTAGCACTTACAGAAAGAGACAGTCAGTAAGAGCACAGCTAGTTCTCAGAATGCTTATCTGAATTTTAACACCAATAACTAACTTTATTTTAAATTCTATGCCATTGATATTGAGTATGTGCTCTTTAAAAACTCTTAGATAATCAATTTACATATTGATAATTTATATACCAACTGGTGAGTACTACTAATTCAGTATGACATAAAAATTTTTGTTCATTCCAGTTGCAAAAAAAAATCAATCTTTGTATTGTGTTCTATTATTTTTAGAAATATGTCGGAAATTTAGAAATAAAATATGTTATTATTGTTATTTGATGGGTATAAATGTATTGCTTGCATGTACATAATTGCACTCATGTTGTGCAGTGCCTGCAGAGGTCAGAAGAAAGTGTCAGATCCCCTGGAACTGGAGTTATAGACTGTTGTTGGCTATCATGTGAGTGCTGGGATTCATCCTGGGTCCCCTGCAAGAGCAGCCAGTGCTCCTAATTGATGAGCCATCTCTCCAGCCCCTAAGTATTCTATTCTGAATTGTGGGTAGTCCATCATTTATGGAAAAATGTAATGTTAAACTGTCGGGCATGACAGCCTTTTTTTTTTAAATATTTCTTGAGTAAGGTACTGTGCTTCGTGCCTTCTTTAAAAGTGTAAATCTCAAGCAATTCAGATAATTAATGGTTAATGAACAAACTACTGATTCAGGTGAAAACTATCTTCTAGGGTTCTTAGTATCAATAATAAAACAGTTTAAGGATGTATTAAAATGAAACCTTTAGGACAATTATATTATAGTTGTAAAGAAACATTCTCTTTGGGGCTGGGAAGTTGTAAATTCCTGCAGTTGCTTCAGAGAGGAAAAGGTAGGACAGGTGGTGAACTAACAGCTACATAGCAAGAGGGGAGCTTCATGGAAATAACATGAAATCCAAACGTTGTGGCAGACCAGAATGTTAGGGAAAATGTGTGGAAAAGACCTAGAAAGAAGCAAAGGAGGATTTACAGTTTGCTGAAGAGTTTAGAAGTGAATGTGGATGTTTGGAGCTCTGAATCCATACAGGGCCAGCCAGTAAACTACAGCACCACGAAGCAGGGATTCTGGGAAAAAAAAGTCTTAATGCACTAGTTATTCCACGTACCTCATTAGCATTGCTTCTTAGGGTTGATCCTTTGGTCAGATGACTGACTTGAATGAGCTGAAATGCTGTGCACACATACTCTCTCTCTCTCTCTCTCTCTCTCACTCACACACACACACTTACAACTCACACACTTTGACCTTATAAATAAGTTAGTTAAAATTTAAAGATAACACACATGACAAAAATAAAATAAGCAATAAATCAATCAGGATTCTTTTTCTGTAGTGGCAATAGGAATGCATCAAGAATGAATACGAGATTAACTATTATGTTAATCTCATATTCCATTTCTGTGTCCTTGCAAATAACAGTTATTCCTAACTACATGCCATTTGTCCTTTTGTACATTAAAAATTGTGGTAAATTTCAGGAAAATCCAGTAAAGCAATGTACTTGTATTTTACTAATTTTGCCTATTCTATCTTACTATCTTGTTCTGTACTCTAGGAAGAGCATGGTGGTTATATATTAAAAATAAAATAAAATGCTCATTTAACACTGATATTCACTTTGGGAAAGTTGTCTCAAAAGTTGGTTTACTAGATTTCTATGCTGTGTTTTGACTGAAGATGACACTCTCTAATATTACAAGTAGCCATAATTTTGACAGTCTAAAATTTTAGGAGTGCCACCGTAATTGGTTACCAAAAAATAATTCAATACAGTTAACATGAAAATATTGGAAAATTACTAATCAAAATGGTCTTCATGCTCTTGTTATATGTATATTATATAATGAATCTATGATGCATAAACATTTCTCAACCCTTTACATAAGTTATCTCACCTCCTTAAATTGATGAATCACCCAGTGTTTTGGTGACTTCCTTGCAGTCTAACCTGTCTCCTACACAGAGAACATCATTGATGCAGGCAAAGCTAATGGGAAAACCATATATCAGTATATTTTAATGTTATTTGTCAACAGTAGTTTAGCTCCTTTTTGAGAAAAGCCATATGTAGATCACTTAAAGTAATCACAAAATTTACTTTCTAAAATGTAAAACAGAAACTCGCTCTCTCTCTCTGTATGATAGGGATATTTGAAGGTTTTTTTTTTCTATTATTTGATGTTGGAAGAAATATCACCAGTGATTTTGCTGAAAGAGTTTCAGACACAGGGAGATAAGATTGGTTTTCTGTGGTTTTACTCAGAATAAGTTCTTAATAAATAAGCATTGTTCTAGTTTCATTTCTGTTGCTCTCCTAAAATCCCCTGATGAAAAGAGCAGCATGAGGAGGATGAACAGGCTTTTAAATATTTTATCTATTGTTTTATTTTCTGTGTATTACCTGCCTTTGTGTTAGTGCACCTGCAATGGTCAAATTCCCTTGGAGGTCAGAAGAAGGCATTGGAGCCTCTCGAACTGGAGTTACGGAGAGTTGCTAGCCACCATTCCTGTGCTGAGTCTAACTAGGATTCTCTGCAAGAGCCGTGCTGAGCCATCTCTCCAGCCCCGAGGATGGAAGGTTTATTTGGCTTATAAATAGATGTTTCAGCTCAAAATGAGTGTGAGTGAAGTCAAACTTAAATTGAAAGGAACTTAAAGTGTCTCGTTCCATTGGTAATAAAGAGCAGAGAGCAATGGGCATGTAAATGCTACTGGCTTGGCTGCTTGGGTCCAGCTTGATTTCTCCATTCACACAATTTAGGAAGCCATGCTTAGGGAATGGTGTGACTAACAGCGGCTGGGGTTTCCCATATAAATTAACTTAAGACAACCCCATACTGACATAACCACCGGCCAACACAATGCAATGTAGAGTAATCCTTCAATCCTTCAATGAGTCTCTCTTCTCTGTATTCTATATCAAGTTGATAATTAAATGTTAACCATCACATTCTTTTAAATTATAATAGAATTCTATATAAATTAACACATTCTATATAAATTAAATTCTATTAAATGTTAACCATCACGTGCCTTTTCAACTTCACACACAAATATAACATTTCAAACTCTAATATTCCACTCCTTGTCTCTAGTCTCCTGTTTATTTCATAATAGAAAATATTACCAAATTTTAGAAGCTCCCTGTAGTCTTTAACTTTTTCAATATTTTATGAATTTCCAAAGTCTCTTAACATTGCCGTCCTATAAAATCAAAACCAAGTTGCACAGTAAACATTTTAATTTTAATTGTGAGAAATCGGGGCATCACAAGGAATAATCAGATCAAAACAAAACTAAAGGGGGCTGGAGATGATTTAGCAGTTAAGAGTACCCAACTGTCTCTGTCAGAAGACCCAAGTTTGATTTCTAGTATCCACATGATGGCTAACAACTGTACATAGCTCTAGTATCAGGGGATCTGACACCTTCTTCTGACCTCCATGGGCATTGCATAACACAGGTGAGCCTTCTTACATGCAAGTAATACAATCATAGTGATAAAATAAAAAAATAATAAGAAAAAACCCCTAAAATATAGTAGCTCAGATACCAAATCTTGTAGCTCCAATGTCCAGCAGCTAGGGTTTTTAATGTAATCTTGATTCCAAAGGACCTGTGTAGGTTCTGTCTTGTAGTTCTGCAACCTGCAGCATACAAAAAAGTCTTCTTTCTTGAATTGGACTGGTATCACTGTACACATTAAATTATCCTTGATGGATAATGACCTATGGTCTTTGACATCTGCAATATTTGGCAGTCTCTGTTGCAGCTGGGGCTTCAATTTCACAACTCGGAACAATGATCGCTCAGTGTCTCTCCCTAGGGACGTCCAATCTGCCTCATCGTGCCAGACTCAGCCGCTCTCATTGACCACTCCCTTCATGCATCTTTTATGCCTTAAAACCAGTATCATGCCTTCAAAACCAATGCTATGTAGACTAGATTTTGCTGCCAGTTCAAGATATATGGATCTCTTTTCTCTGATAAACTGAAATTGTCATTTGAAATTCAGTAAAGCCAAAAATATACAAAAAAAGGAAAAGTGATGGCATCACTGCTGAAAAGAATGCCATTGTCTTACCCCCAAATGTATATATTTTGTCAATCTACCTAAAATAGCAAGTTTTATGGATTTCTGGTATATTTAATAATGGATAAAATGTAAAGAATATACCTGTAATAGTCTTTCTCCACATTAGTAAATTATTCTAAATGAAATAGGCATTATACAATGAAACCATTTTTATGATAAATGCTTAATAGTAATTTTTAAAGTTCTTCATTCATTTTGTTCACTTCTTATACAATTATTGTCATAGAACATTTTCACTCAGCTTTGTATGTAGGAATGGATGCAGAGTGAAAGGTTTTGAAGAGACACTGACTTTGGATACTGAGCAATCATTAGCATTTGGAGTTTTCACTGTGTGAGGAGGTAACTGTTACAGTGGCCAGTTGTATTGCTCTCAGTCCCAGGAATGGGGTGCGGTGAGTAGACAGAAGAGCTGATAGCCCTCCACTCTGCTTACAAAGGGACCTCTTTGAGAAGCTCTTATCAGGGATTACAATGTTTCAGTCACAGGGGAGCAGGAAGAGCCCCCAACACACTAGAAAAACATAATGTGTAAGTGCCATATTGCTAAAGATCACATTCTTTCAGAATAAGCAAAATAAGTGAGCATTTATCTAATATTAAGGCCAAAGAGGAGAACTGATTTGCAGAATGATTCGCTCCCAAACATGAAATAATAGATTGGTCCAGGTACTCTATGCTGTGTAAGACTCTATTCCAGAGTTCTAGCTAGCAGGTCAAATTGGGAACATGACTTGGAGGCTGAGCTAGACTTACCTTTATAGATGCTCTGTCACCAACACACTTCTTTCCAGGTCTGGCAAATGAGCTTTCACAATTCTTGTTTTTAAAGAATTATTTTATTTTTTAAACTTATGTGTGTGTATGTAAGGATACGTGCATGCTGTTTGTCAGCGCCTAAGGAGGACAGAAGAAGTTGCTATATCCCCCAGAGCTGGAGCTACAGGTGTTTGTGCTTTGGGGGTCTCCGTACTCAAGGGACAAAAGGGTCTCTGCTGTGGTAGGGGGTGAGTAGGCGGGGAATCGAGACACAAACTCCAGGAGCTGAGCGGGAAGCAGCAGTGATAATCTGCAGCAAACTCAATTTATTCAGGAAAAACATGGCATCTTATACGTTTGGTTAACAGTCAACTTATTGGGTGGGGTCCCAACTGCAATCAATTGTAGTTTGTTCCAGGTGGACCAGGTTCTTTCCAGGTACTGAGCAGAAACTGACTTCACAACTAACGGGAGCGCCACGACCATGAGAGTCATTCTTTCATTCCTCCTGGCAGGTGGCCTGGCTAGGCCCACCTGCATTATGCCCAACAATTGTGAGCCTTCTGACCTTATTTGCTGTGAGCTGAACTTAAATCCTCTGCGAAAACAATACCCATTCTTAACCACTAGGCCATCTCTCCAGCTCCAACTCTTGCATTTTATTCATTTGTAATCTGTCTCTGTTTTCCAGAAACAGTCTGGAAAATATGAAAGAATGTAAGAGTATTTTAACTTTGAGTTTTAAATATCTGTTCCTAACAAAACTTATAAAAGGTGATGAGGGTGGGGAAGCCCCTTTAGCACGTCTCCAGTGATAATAACCTAATTAGTAGGAAGATAATTAATTTTACTAAGCTTATCAATTAAGAATATGATAATATGTGCTCTATGCTTTTTGTTTAACATTCCTGGATATCATACTGATTCTAGTATTATGATACCTGCAGATTACAAGAGAAGGTCTTAAAATTTAACTTCTTAAGGATTATGAGATGATCTTATGTCCTAAGACTTCCTCTTCACACACCTGAGAAGCAAATACTACTCATAAAAAGTAATAAAGTAATTTAAGAATGGATAAAGCTTGATCAGTTAATAATTACTTTGTGTAAACTATTCTAGATGGTAGCTTAACATTTTCACTTTCTAATTCAATTTACATAATTTTTAAAGAATATGAAAAATCCACATGGCTTTTCTTCCATGCTTATGAAGCTCTATTATATATTGTATTTAATATCATTTAAAATAATTTATAGCTAGTTTAACTCATTAATTTAGCATGAATGGGGAAAGTATTTCTTAACTTACTCTTATTTTTAAAATTTCCATTAAAAAATCAAAACTGTATAATGTAATGACTTCTGTAGCAGTTAATTGAATTTCTGTAGGCTTTTACTTCTATTCACCATTTTTTCATCATGTTGCCATATTTATTGTCATCTTTCACACCTTTCTCTCTTCCTCTCCCTCCCTTTTTTCTTATCTCTCTTTTTTTTGTATTTATTGCTCCTTTGGTTGAACCATTATGAGAGTAAGTTTCAAGCATCATAGTCCATTGTGTCTTAGTGGCTAATTTAGTATGTGTCTAATAAGGACATCTACTACAGGCTCCCAAAACAACTAACAGTAAGGAAATTTATCCTGAACAAATAACTTTATCTACTATAGTGATGTTACTCTAGCATTTCCTTTCCAAACTCTTAAATACTACTTCATAAATATTTGTTTTTAATTGATGGCACAACCCAGACTTATGAATTCCATTTGCCTGTCTGTGTTTTTATGCTCCTTTATCAAAAATATTTCCTCTGCTTTTTGAGTGTGTGTATGTGTATGTCTGTGTATGTGTGTGTGTGCACACGCTCATGTACACATGTGTACATGTATGCATGTGCTGCCAGTTTTGGAAGATTATATGTATTTGCTTTATTGTTTCTTCATAATTAGATTCAGATAGCACATTCGTATGTAGGTAACAATGACCATTCTTCTTGACGCAAAATATCAGGAGCATAACAACCTGTGAGTCTCTTTATTTCTGTGTTGTTAATAAATGTGCATGTTCCATATCAGAAAAAATTATGTGTACTGTAGAGATACTCTGATGACAGATCGTAACACATTCTCATAAACTTTATTTGATTGTGCTAGAATTCTGCCATGAAACAAGAATAAAATGGAGGAGTTTTTAAAATCTATTTTTTACTCAAGCATACTCATTATAGTCTCATACTCAATGAATTATAATCATAATCTGTTATCTTCAGTATATATTTTACACCCAAAGTTTTCCAGAATTGACCTGTGTGAACAAATTCAAATGGATTATACCCCGATTAATAGCATTTTCTTACTATCTAAAGTATTAAGATATTTCAAATTTATTTTTATGCTCTCCATTCCAGCATTGAAACGGATGGTTTCTTTAAACATCTGTTGTTATTTTAAGTGGTGATAGTTATGTGAACCAAGAATTGCTTTACGACTTTCTTTTTGCTGTATTAGGAGTAACACTGTACTTAAATTCGTATAACAAAGACTACTGTTAGTAGATATGTTGGGAGGAAAGTAGCTATATAGACAGGCTTTAAAAATTCTGAGTGCATAAGTCACCTTAAATTCTCAACCAACACTACACAGTTCATCTTAGATTCTTTGAAGTGTTCATATTCCTATTTTCTCATGAAATGAAAACTGATTTATATAATTTCATATAATTTGCTATATATTTGATATTTTACAAAATTTTATAATGTATTTAACACTAATGTGGAGAAAAAAAGAACTAACATAGCAGTACAAAACGAATATCCTTGGAAATGAGTGCTTACAAGTTGAATCCTTAGCTGATGTCTGAAGATTTATATTTTTAAAGGATTCCTTAAAACATTCCCAGTTAAGTTTCCCACTGTGCTTGAACTTACTTGGGCAAACAATATTGTTTATACATCTCTTTTCTTCCAGAGTCTGGAATTTTATACCTATCCAGAAGAAATTGCTAATATGACCCTTCTCTCTAAAAATTGTGTGTGTGTGTGTGTGTGTGTGTGTGTATTGATTCTGCAACAAACTTCCAGGTTGGCATTTCATACTCAACTTTGTTGAGAACAGTAAGTAGGAAGTGTTAGATTCTACTGGCATAGATCATCAAGTAATTGTGCCTCACTCTCCTGATTTTGTTCCATGTGACTTTTATCACTGCTTGTTTGAGATTTTGGTGTGAGTTGTACTTACAGGCAAGAGCATAGCTATACATTAACTACTGCGAGTCTTCCTGGGGAATTTTCAAACCTGCAGGCAGTTGAGGAACTCTGACATACCTACAAAACAAACCTCTAAGGCAGTTTTTGAAATCAGAGTTATTCTTTCATTTGACTGAGAGAACAGAGTCAGAAATGACTTTTTTGAAATCATTATAGTTTTATAGAAATTGAAAAAGAGTACACAAAGCTCTATGAAGCCTGAGCCACTTTTATGCGGAGCTATAATACAACATCAAAAGAAAGAAATTGACATGGGTATAATGTGTGTAGAGTCCTCTGCTATTTCATTCCATGTATGGATTCATGTAATCACAACAATAATAGCATACAGAACTATTTGCTCAGCACAAAAGTCCCTACAAGCTGCCCTTTTGTAGTCATAGCTGCTGCTTGAAGTTACAGCCACCCTCCCCTTGCCACAGTCCCCATCATTACTGTAAACAAAGATGTTTTCATCTCTATAATATTGGCTTTATAAGAATGTTTTATGAATGGAGTCATAAGTACATGACCCTTTAAAATCAGCTTTTTTCACCCAGAGTAATTCAGATGAGATTACACGAGCTACTGCTTGTATTAAACAGCCTAGTGTTTTAAGTTAATATATTTTTAGGACAGTTTTATATTTACAGATAAATTGATCAGAAAGTACAAAGTGTGTGTAAATGCTTATGAGTTCTTATACACATACACACTTCCACCATTATTGACATCTTGTACTACAAAAGAATATTTGCTAAAATCAGTAATCTAAAATGCTGCATCACTATACTCCAAAGTCTGTATTTCACATCAGAGTTCACTGTGGTACATCTTACATATCCTAATGAATTCATAGTGGAATCTGTATATATGTCATGTTACATGGAATGGTTTCATGGTCCTAAGTGTTCTCTGTGTTCTATTGTATATCCCTTGTCACTGCAGTCCTGGACACTTACTGATGTTTTTATTCTCTGCACAATTCTTCCATTCCATAGTGTCAATAGATAAGATCATATAATATGTGGCCCATTTCACCGACTTTTCTTAGTTAATATAATGCATTTATGTTTCCTCAGTGTCTTTTCGTGACTTGGCATGGTCACTTACTACAGTGCAAATATCTGGATATACCTAAGTTGACTTTCTATTCATCTACTGTAGTATATTTTGTTTGCTACTAAGAACTGGCAGTTATGAATAAATGTTGTATAAATGTGGGGCAGTTTTTCCAGTTCAACTGAATAAATGCCAAATCAAATGATTACTGAAATCGATGGTAAGAGATTCTTTAGTTCTGTAATATTTTCCAGTTTCCCCTACCAATAAACGAATGCTCATTTTGCTCTGCATCCTTGTGGACATTTGATGTAGTACTATTGCTTGATGGTGATGTTTTATTACATAATTATGTACAGTGCTAGGCATCTTTTACCATGAAAACCTGTTTTGAGATATCTATTCAGTAATCTAGTCTATTTAAAAATGGGTGCTGTGCCTATGTTTTAAGAGTTCTTCGTATATTTTGGTAATTAGTTCTTTTCCAGGAACATGAGTATTTTGTATCCAACATTTTTCCAAGTCTCCGGATTAACTAATTTTCTTAGCATTACCTAATAGCATTTGAATTTCAATGTTAAAAACAGTTTATCAATGCTTATTTGTGGAAGGTGCATTTGATGTTTTCTCTAAATCATTGTCTTCATATCCAGAGTCACCTAGGATTTGTACAAAGATTTTATTGTTTTCCACTTCATATTTCTGTCTGTGACACATTTGAGTTAATATCTGTGAGACTGTAATATCTTTCTAGGTTCATATTCTACCAGTGTATGACAGGTTGTACCTGTACAATGTGTTGAAAAGACTGCTTTTGCTCTACTCAATTGCTGTTGAGTTTTGTCAGAAATCAGTTTACTATACTTCTGTGTCCCATTTCTGTGCTTTCTAATCTGTTTGTCTTATGTCTTTGTCCATTCTTTTGTGAATATCACACTATCTTAATGTAGCTTTACATTAATCTTGAAGGAAGTACTGTCGGTCTTGTCTGTCAATGTGTTTTGTCTCATCAATTTTGAGTTTTCTGTTCTGGGACTGTTTCCTCTTTAGAATCAATTTCTGAATGTGTACAAAACAACTTGCTGCTGTTTGAGTTGGGACTAGATTGAGTCTATAAATCAAATTAAAAAGAACTGTCGTTTCAATGATATTGAATCTTTCTATCAATGAATATATCTGTCTAGTTATTTAGTTCTTTTAGATAACTTCACTGGAGTTTCAGTTTTACTCATGAATTCTATATATATTTTATTACATATGAAATAAAAGTATGTATTTAATTTATATCTTGGTATTTCGTTGCTGTATGTGCTAATGTGAGTCATCGTGAGTTTAATCTCAAATTCCATTTGTAATTGTTGTTGTATAAGACAATAAGTGGTTTTATATTGTAACATTGTGTTATGTAACATTATGAGAATTATTTATTCATTCCTGGAGCTTTGGTCTACTTGTTTAGGATTTTCTCTACAGAGCATCATACCAAACATACTTTACCAAACTTCTAACTCAAAGCTTTTCTCCTATCTACCTTAAGTTACTTTTTGTGAAACACAAGTTAAGGTTTATTTTCTTGCTTATTAATATCCAGTTGCTTCATGCCTATTTACTGAGAAAATTCTTTCCTTAACTGAACTGCACTTGCACCTTTTAATTTTTTTTTAATTTTTATTGAATTTTTGTGTGTTTCATACAATAAATTTAACCATATTTAGATCCCTCCCCTATCCACCCTCCATCCTCCCCCCTGGATTTCATGCATTATGTTATATATGTTAAAGCCTAATAAGTCAAGTTTTTGTATCCAGATGTCCTTTGGTGAAAGATAATCCACCAGAAACCAGTCAGCCTATCAAAAAAATATCAACTCTCCTTCACTCAGCAGTAATCAGTTGCCAATAGTTCCTCGGCTAAGGATCGGGCCTGCTTTCCGTTTACCCAGTTCTGTGCTGGGTTTTTGTCTGACTGAGTCTGCATTGGTCTTGTGCATGCTCTCACCATTGCTGCATATTTATATAATCAGTTTGCAGAGGCCTGGAAGATATTGTTTCCTTATGTTTGTGCACCAGCTTGGCTCTTACTATCTTTCTGCCGTGTCTTCCACAATGATCTCTGAGCCATGGGTAGGTGAGGTTTAATATAGGACTCCTATCCAGAGACATGCACCATTAAAAAAAAATCATTTGACATCCAGCATGGTTGTGGTGTGGTCTGTCTAAGCTTTTGGATTTTGTGATCTCTGTGTTAATCCTTCTACATTTAACACACAGTTTTGAGTAATTTTGTATTATATCTCAAAGTCAGAATGTCAGTTATTCTTATGTCCTTTTCTATTTTTCTCAGATATTTTGTTTCTTTTGTTATTTCACAAAACTTTGGGGGTTAGCCTATCAACATCTAAAAAATGTACTGTTTTTGAGAGGAAATTCTAAGAGCTTATACATCAGTAATTTCCCACTTGAAGTATACACACATATCCAGATGCTTACATGTTTCTACAGATATCCTTTTGTTGAATTCACAATGCATAAATTTCAATTGTATTTATCTTTTTGAGATAGGGTCTTCTTGTAGCCCCCACTGACCTGGAACTTACTATGTAGACCAGACTGGCCTTGAACTCACAGAGATCCATCTGCCTCTGCCTCCTGAGTGCTGGGATTAAAGACATGTGCCTCCAAGCCTGGTAAAATTTCAATGTTTTTTAAATGATATATGATTATGATGAAGAAGACTATAACAGAGTATGCACACCAACTATAGAGAATAATATATTTTCTCCCTGTAACATTGACATCACAGATGTCTCTGAGCCTTTGGGAAGAAAAATAGACTCAAAATCGAAGAGCACTTGATGGAGCAAGACACGCTGAAGAAAGAATTTGAGTAGTGATCAAACATTTATCTAAAATAGATATAGATGATTAGAATGTAGACTACAATTTCAGTGATTGATGAATAATTGACCATAAGCAAAGAATATGGAAACAGGTAGAGAGATATTTAACACTTAGAGATGAATATTGCAGATGTTCAGTCTGCCATGTGATACTGGAGAAAAAAATGCAGGAACCTGATACAGTAGCAGACTTGCCACCAAAGGATTTAAGAAGTGTGTGATGGCCGGGATTTAAAGGGAGAGCTATGCAGTAGCAAATTTGCAAGATAGGGAAGAGTAAGATGAAAATTCCAGTTGATAGTTATTATTGTAGTGATGACACTGTTTTACCCAAACTCCAGTAGACATGATATTTTTGTCTTTAAACTTGATAGTCATGTTTGTGATGTGTCACATATTTTTATAATGCCAGTAAAATGTTATTGTTGGTATTAATGAAGGAATAAAGTTGTTTTTATTTTATAAGGATATCTTATATGGATCTTTGGGCTTGTCCTTAGGCATCCTCAATCTATTTTGAGTATTTTTTTATTTCTCTTTTAAACCTAACAATATATAAGTTAATATGTAATCACAAAGACATTAATACCTATGTAGTCTATATTTCTACAGATATACACAGATGTGTTTCTATACATATAGACACAGATATGCCTACAATTCATTGAAATTTACTATTTATTACTGGAATATGTTTTTCTAAATTCACACTCCTAGAAATCTCAGCATTGACCTTCATGTTATTTTCTGCGGCTTTGGCATTTTTTCCAAATGCCACAGTATCAATTATTTTTAAGAGCTTATTTTATTTCAGTTCTTCTTTATATTTTAAAATCTTTCCTGGTTATAAAAATCTTCCTGTACTTAACAAAAGTATCTATGTTTGGCTTTTTATTTTTCTGTTTGGATTATGTTGGAACAAGTTCCTTATATGGAGACATTATTTTTATGCTTCTTCATGAAATAACTTTCATAGCTATTTATAAGTGATAAATAATTAAGCTCTCAAACCAAACTACTCAACATCCTTAATGAATATTTGGAAGTCCCTCAAGAAATACATTATTTCTTCCCCTGACAGTGGTAGGAAGAAAGTAATCTTCAATTAATCCTAATGTTATTTTAAGATTTTTATGGCTCACTGCTTGGAGATATTTTATCTCTATATTCAATATAATTTATATTAAAAGACCTATAAGGTTTTTATCATCATCATTTTATGAATATGTTTTAATTAGTATATCATGTATGATCAGATTTTGAATAGCAGACTGAGAATGTTCCTTTTAACTTCCTTTTCAAAGATTAACAAGAAATTCAACAAGATGGGTGATTTTTCCGTGTCCTTTGTTATCTTCTCAGTAACTTGAACCAAATTAAGTTGAAAAACAGTTAAAATTGAACAAAACATATCAAATGTGAAGAGTATAAAACTGAAAGTTTTCAATGAATCTGGAATTAAGAATCTTTTAGCGTTCTAGAAAGAATTCAACAAATGATAACAGGGTCAGTAATTGAGAATATTAGTCAATCATCTAATTTCTTCTTTAATATTTGCAAAACCAATGAATTAATTAAAATGGAAAGCTTTTATTTATTTAATCATTTGAACTGATATTAAAGTTTTCTTTGGTGCCACTTATTTTCAATGCACTTGCAGTATATTGAGAGATAAATTGTAACAAAAGTTTTCTGGTCTCGTGTAGCCTACATTCCAGTAGGGCAGAGTAAATAGATCAAATAATAAAATTGAAAACTATGGTAGCAGGTACAGTCTTGTGGGTCTAAAACAAACGGAGAGTTGTAGCATATGATAGTATGGCTGGAAGCAATCTCATCTACTAGGTGCATTAAAGAAAAGACAGAGAGAGGGTTGGAGAGATAGCTCAGTATTAAAGGGTACCTACCGCCCTTCCAGAGGACCTGAGGTCAATCCCAGTGCTTCCATTTTGTGGCTCACAATCACCTATAACTCCAGCTTCAGGGCATCTGATACCCTTCTCTGGCCTTGAGGGAATGCAAACACATATGGCAAAAACTCAGAGACATATAAATTAATATAGGTTTTTCCAAAGGAAATACAGAAGGGGACAAGTTAGTCAAATTGATTTCTGAGGGAAGAGTCCTCCAGGAGGAGGGAACAGGAAAAGCAAAAACCTAAAAGTGGAGGAACATTAACTGGGGAGGAAGGAGGGATGATACATAAGGAGAGAGAGATGAGAGATAAAGAACATTTGTGTGGTGTGGAAAACCAGAAGGAAATATATTCATTCAAAAGCCTCCTGAAAAATACACCAACAATATTTGTACATGAGTGCATGTGCATACTTGAAGGCTAATGACCAACACAGCCAACTATCCATGCAGTTGTGACACTTTCATCTTGGGGATAATCAACTGTTATCTAATTGGAATTAAAGCCTGATCAGTGTGAAGAAAATCAGGTATGGCACTGTAAACCTAACAAAATACACATAGCTGGAGAGGTCATAGGGCCTACAGTAAACTCTACATCTGTCATATCACTAGACAAATGCAATTTCTTATTATATTCTAAACATGAACATTATATTTAAAGACATATATAGTAGGCACTACTCATCAAAGAAGCTTCTTTTTACAATAGATGGAGACTATTATAGAAATCTACAATTGGTCACACACAGAAAATAAGTGTCTGTGAGATGCTCAGCTTTGTGACACATTTGCAAAGGAATCTCAACACCTAAGGTTAGATGGAACATAGTGGAACCTCAGGTAGAGATACTACAAGTTGCTCAACTCTCTCCTGTGGAGTTTACTTATCCAATAGAGGACAACAAACACAGAAGAACACAACTGGACAAAATATAGAGAATTTCAGAATGTATATCCCTGAATAAAACTCATATTAAACTTTACCCACCGAGGGATCAGGGACCATTGCAAAAGAGAGTGGTGCATGGCCATAAGGAAACAGAGTCCTCCAGGATCCTGGGAGGTTGCTCATATAAACTTACAGCAATGGTGACAGCCTGCCCAACACCCATGCACACTCAAACAAGAATAAGCATAGATCTCAGGAAACAGGAAGTAGGCCCCACCCTTCTCTGAGGAACTATTGGCAGTTGATCCCTGCTGGGTGAGGCAGAGTTGATCTTTAAGGGAGTGACATTAGCTAGGTTGACCAGGCTCCAAAAGATGAACTCAGACCTAGGATATCTGTGTACACAAACTTGACTCAATAGGCCTTAACATATATGACAAAATGCATGAAATCTTGTTGGTGGGCTATGGGTGGTGGTGGGGTGGGATGCAGATAGGCGTCTAAACATGACTAAGATCTATTATATGAAGTGAACAAAAATTAAATAAATTTTACATTGTAAAAAATTGGAGTGTGTTTGTGTTTGGTTTACTAGAGGTGTGTATAGTAAAGAGACTGGTCGGGGTAGACCTGAGATCGGAGGACTAATGAAAATGCCATTGCAGGATAAGAGGATACAGATTAAACAAGGTCATTTGGGACATTTTAAATATGTTTGCTTTTAATTTTAAAAGATCCTGAGAGTCCCTGCAGCACTGTGGAGAGAGGAGGCAAGAGCACTCTAGTTTCATAAGGATTACTTTAGCTGTATTCTTCAGACTAGACTGTGCATAGAGTGGGTAGGGTGTACACTGAAGAAAGGCTGAGACTTGTTTGAATATACTTGCATGGACCGAAATAATAGATGCTAACTGCTGAGACCAAATTGAAGGTAAAAAGACAGTTAAAAACTTGTAATTTCAAAGACAATAAAAATTTTTGATTTGAAATGAGTGGAGAAAGACTAGTATGATTTTGTGATTCGCGTGGGCAACTGACAACAGTGTTTATAAGTGAACTGTGTCAAGTACTGAAGGTCAGTACTATAGGACAGGATGAGGGGCCCAGTAATCATGACCATATGTTGCTGATATTAATACTGTTCTTTTAAGTCTCTAGAGCACTAATTTGTTAAAATTATAGTTTAAGCACCTGCACTGCTTTTAACATATATTTTCATACTAAAATTTATATCTGTAAAGAGAATATATTTTAAGACATATTTTTAATATGTATAATTTTGTGTTTCTTTGTCATGCCCTCCTAAATCTTTAACTTTGAAGCAGCACATTTATTTTAGAAGATTAATAATAGTACCAGAAATCGTGATTTACAGGAGTTACAAAAAAAAGAATAAATGACAAAGTCATTGCAAAGTTGTCCCTGCTTGGATGTGGTAATTTATAGTATAGGTTTTTAATGTTAAATAAAATGTATGATATACTACACTTTATTTTATACACAGAATTTTCAAATTGATTTCAACAGTAATACAGTATCTTTGTTAATTTTCAGATTAAAATAAAATTAAAATAATTCCAGAAATAAAATGTAAAATTGAAAACAATTAAGTGCAGAAAAAATCCTGCTAATAGAATATATTTTCTGTAAACTTTTATAAAGATCAAGTAAAGAATGAAGAAAATGTAATTAGACTGGAGTCACTAAGTCAGTAATATTTCAGTGGCAAAAGTCAGAGAAGAGATTTTGATGCAAAATTTATTATTAGATAGATTTATTTTGGGAACTGTAATACATGCACTTAAAATAAGTTTTAAAAACAGTGAATGACTGATGGAGTAATTATGAAAAACATAGTTATATTTGAATGCATACATTAGATTGCAGGTGTGAAGGCCAGACTACCCTGGAATCACTAAACTGACATCCTCTTAATAGCAAAAGTTTCTTGTTCTAACTTGGCACAAATGTTTACCAGTCCTCAAAAAAATGGCATAAACTACAAGGTGTTTTTGTAGGGTTTATTTTTTTTTGTATCTGTATTTTGTCCTCCTCACCCACATATACATCTCTATAAGGTTTATTTTTAAAGTATGTCAGGTATTAAGAGGGAGCAGGGTATATTCAAAGAATGCTCTTCCTCGACTACATACAGACCCACGGTTTAGAAAAAAGAAAGAGAACAAAGTATATTTTAATCATTCAGGGATACGTATTTCTTTTGTAGAATAAAATATTTACAAAATGTAGTGATTTATACTTAGTGTGCTTATCTTGAGTTTTTGAAAAGAAATGGTTATTTTGTTGTATTTAACCGTTCCTATGCTGTTGTATGAAAAATAGACACATTTATTCTAGATGTGTGTATGTGCGTGCATGGGGAGGAACATACACATGCAGGTATTGAGGTTAGATGACAACTAACTACGGTCAGTTCTCTCCTTCCACCACAGGGGTTTCAGGGTCATACTTAGGTGGGTGGTGTCCTAACCCAACAAGCCTTCCAATCAGTTCCGGTGAAGCTTTTTTCTGGTCATAGATTTCAGCATAATTGCTGAAGCTCTCTCCTTCCTCCGCCCTTCCTCTCTTCTTTTCCCTTTGTCTTTCTTTCTTTCTTTCTTTCTTTCTTTCTTTCTTTCTTTCTTTCTTTCTTTCTTCCTTCCTTCCTTCCTTCCTTCCTTCCTTCCTTCCTTCCTTCCTTCCTTTCCTTCCTTCCTTCCTTCCTTCCTTCCTTCCTTCCTTCCTTCCTTCCTTCCTTCCTTCCTTTCTTTCTTTCCTTTCTTCCTTTCTCTTTTTTATTCTTACTAGCATTTTGTTTTCCCTGAAGAATAACCTTTATTTTTTTACTACCATCTGAGAATAAACTTATCTCAGAGGTGTCAGTCTCATTTATAATCCATCCTTGCACATTCTACTTCACATGATTTTTTTTTTACATCTAGATTTGCTATAAAAACTGAGTTAAAAATTCAGTTATTTGGAGAGATGAGTATGAAAAAATTTATTTTGATTCTCTATCTGTTCTTAATGAGAAAAAAGTCAATGAAAACTAAATTTCATCTCTTGAGTCTTTTTTAACTTCCCTGTATCCAGTGATAAGAACAGTATCACAAAGCAACCATCTCCAGACTCGTTTGAGACCTCACACATCGCGCATCCTCTTACTTCCTTGATTTTCAGCCTCCTAGTTTCTCCTGCCTCCTTAGGTGCCACCTATGAAACTGTAAAATGCAAATTCTTCCTCACTGTCTAATCTTTCAAATCATCTCTGTCTTATTCCATTTCTTTTAAAATTGTATTTATTTGTTTTAGTGTGTAAGTGTGCACATATGTACACACCACTTATGTGGATGCCAGAGGACAACTTGCAGGAACTATTTCTTTCTTTCTATCATGTGGGTTCTTGGAACCAAACTCAGGTCCTCAGTCTTCTCAGAAAGAACCTTTTCCCTCTGAGCCATCTTGCCGGCCTCCTTCCAATTCCTCCCAATAATATTTAAAAGAGTACACATTCTTAATTTCTGTTTCCTCTGTAACACAAAATATTTATTTTTGACTCATCTGAAATGGTTCTTACTAACTTACTAATACCTTCGTTTGACGACACAAAATGCTTCAAGAAAGGGCATGTGAGAGCTGGCTCTGCAGTTAAGAGCTAGCTGTCCTTGCAGAGGACCCAGATTTGGTTCCCAGCACCCACATGGCAACTAACAACTATCTGTAACTCGAATCCCTGGTGATTGTGGCCGCTGCGGGCATTGTGCACATGTGGTACACTGCAGAAAAGCAGGTAGACATATGTACACACATAAAAAATATTTTATAAGTGCATCCAATTAATATAAATAAAATGTAAATATAGAGGAGTAAGAATCTGATCCCTAATTTTAATTGCAGTGGCTGTTATTTAAAACATTTCATTGGGACTGTGGGGAGTGGAGACACACAAGATCAGGAGCCAGAAGACCGGTGTGAGGGAATTGTTGAATTACTATGAACTTAAATTATAATGCTTTGTTCTAAGAGTTAAGCTATAATTAGTCTTTGAAAATTAGGGTAATGCCATGGGCATTATAAGATGAAACTTAAATAAGGATTTTGTGACAAAGGAAAAATAATCGATTTAGTTCTTATTTTTATGCTATTTTATGATATATACTTAGAAACTTAAAGAACTTTCAACTGACTGGATATGAGTCTGGAATGAGGGAGGAAAGAGAAATTTGCATGTTAAGAAGTAAACTACACTAAAACTGGTGTAGTGAGAAAAGGACTGAGTGATCAGTTAGGAACAGACTGTGGAGTAAAACAAGATAGATGTAAGTATTCGTTTTTCTGTATGAGACCTAGGAGGAGACAGAAGCCCAATTAATTCCACTTTAGAACACTGAGAAGAAAGAAAGAATCTGGTGAAAAGAAGAAATAAATATATATAGCAAGTAAAGTTCTCATTCAGATGTGACTTTCATTCTATTGGAGAAAGAACCAAAAAGTAAGTAATTTTCAATTATGATGAATACTGTGAAGAAAATAAATAAAGATAATGGTTGGACATTAGTATCTGCTGATGGTAGAAAGCTTCACCCAAGAGATGATATTTAAGCTGCTAACAGATTGGACAGGCAGGGGGAAACGGCCTGGGCCATATGCTCCTATGCTTACTTTCCCAGCCATTTTCTGTGTGTTTCCTGCCTTGGGAATAATTTGAACCACGCCCAGAGAGGAATCATGGGAAGGGTCAACATGCTTTCTGAAATTATGCCTTCTTAGACTTAAGAAGGTAAGTTTTAATTTTACCTTTTGTGACATGTTAGCATCCTATAAAATTTTCTGGTTGGGAGAATGTGCTGTTGCAGAATACATGTTGCAGAGTTATTGACTTAGAATGATTAACTTGACATTGTGTTTAAAGTTTATTTCAGTAGACTGTACCTTACATACTGTACACATTGGAGCATTTATGTGTGGCAAAAGACCCAAAGAATATTATTGCCCTTCCTATCAAATTTCTTCTTCCGGAGAAATGGAATACCAATGTCACCATTGCAATAGCCAGCCTAAATATATTAGGTTTCAGATTTCCAACAGATACAAGAGATGTCTGGAGATGTTACATAAAGATGTGATAGAACCACTCAGATAATACTAGTTTAATATATTAATCTTATCCTAATAATAATTATATGCCTCTATTGCAATAAATGTTTTGACATGTATAGTTATTAAAATAGATGAAATATTAATTTTATTTATTTTAAATGACCATATAGTATATAAAAGACAAAACCCAAGATATCTGTGTTTCTCAGACACAAGTTCCCATAGTAAAGCGTCAAAGTAGAATGAGGCTGTTGCTATAATTCTACTTGGTGTAATGAATAAGCAAGTAAATGCCCTATATCAAACATGATATACATTGCTCATTCATGTAAATGACAGATGGGTATAAGTTTCATCTAAGCTATTCTAAGGGGTGATTGGTTTTTATAATTTGCTCTGTCTAACCATCAAGTATTTATCATAATATTGTTCTGTGTTGAGATGTGTGAAAGAAAAGATAAGGTGTAGCAATAAATGTGTTTCTAGAAGTATCACATCGATTCAAGGTCTAGGGTACATCAGGAGCTAATCTTTTACAAGAGGGCCAGAAGGTGTGATGCTTAACTTTAACTCTACACTATGGTTAACAATAAATGTAAAGATAAATGACAAAGACCATTAGGAACCTTTAGGAAACTGTATTTGTAATGATGTGTATGAAAATTTTAAACAATCAAAACTGAAAATTAGTAATAAAGATTGAGAACATTTCAATAAAATAATACATCTGCCTCTGAAAACTTATCACTAGAGAAATGAATGTGCAAAGCATAGAGGAGAAGAAACTTGCTAAGTGCATATCTGAGCAAGTCTGTAATCTAGGAAATATATAGACTTTTTCTGAATTAATTTATTCTAATAAGGAAAATACAGTACAGTATAGATGGCTCAGTGGTTAAGAGCACTCTTGCAAGAGGACCCATGTTTAATCCTCAATACCCACAGGATAGCTAAGAACCATCAACTCCAGTTCCAAGGGATCTAATGTCCTATTCTGACCTCAGTGGGCATTGCATGACATGGATGCACTTATATACATGAAGTCAATGTACTCATACTCATAAAATAAAAATAATAAATAAAATATTTTAAATAAGGAGAATACAGAAATCAAACACACAAAAGTACGTGATCAATTCTCAGGGCAGTACAAGGTATATAGACTTATGTTATTGATGAAGATATGTTGTGGTTTATATTTTGAAAATTGAAATTATAAGTTAAACTGATGGTTCAGTAAGGAAATAAATCAATATGTAACAGACAAATGTTGAAAGCAAATCATAGGATTAATATGGGCTCATGGATTTCTAGTAATTAGTATAAAATTATTATATGTATGTTACTGTTGAAAAAATTAAAATAATTCCTTAAAAACACTACACTGACAAAATAGACATATACTGTATTATTTAAGCAAGTACTCTTAAGTAAAACTACAAGTTTATGTAATTCAGAATCTTGAATTTTACTTATATCATTATACTAAATTTTATAAGATAATATAATATCATAGGACAAAAATAATCTTTGTTGTTGTCAGGAGGCTTATTTGGGAAACAGTTTTAAATACACTACTTTCTAACACTTTCCTGTTATGCTTTTGAGAAAGAAGAGTGTTATTGTATCATCTTCTAAATTAAATCTCAAAGGTGTTGAATAGATACTTAGTATCTTATACTTTAATGTCATAAATGTTATTTTTTCTATGGATAGATAATATAATAAGAGGAGAAATATAGCTAATATTCCTAAACAATGTTTGCATTCTCTCTTAAAATCATATATATTTGGGATATCAGTATAATACAGCATTTTTATTAACTATTAAAACATTTAAAAGGAAAATAGCATCCTGTTTAGTGCAATGGAAATTATATATCTCTATTTAATAGGAACAAATATTTCAGGAAACTTTGTATATAAAAACTGTGTGTGTACTAATAGAAGTCTTTCCATCTTTCACAGAAGAGTGGCTAAGTGATAATGAAATTTCAAAAACATGCAAATCCAAAAGTTAATGAGCCTGAGATGGATTGTGATCAATTTTTAGAAAGGTGTGAAGAGTTCTCTCTGTTCTAGTTCTATGGAATTATGGTTTACAATAATAGAAAATATGTATCAAAGAATGCTACACTGAAAAAAAATGAAAACAGAAATTGCCCAACAGAAGGGACTCTGTGTCCAGAATACGTTAGTACAGTCTGCCGAACTCTATGTAGAATGAGAACAGTAAGGCAGTTTTGTTTTTTTGAGGCAAGGTCTCACTATGTAGCCTGGCTGGCCTGGCATTCACTATGTAGCCCAGGCTGGCCTCAGGCTCTCAGAGGTACACCTGGCTTTTCCTCCCAGGTGCTGAGATTCATGGAAAGCCACCAAGCTTGCCTCTGACACTTAATTTTTTTCACTGTATATTTTAATTGAATTTTTGTGGATTTCATATAATACATCTTATAATATTTAGACAAATCCTTCCCATCTACCAAATTTCATGCATTCTGTCATATATGTTAACAGTATCATGTCAAGTAAATGGACCCAGATGTCCCTCTGTCCAAGTTTATTCACTGGAGTCTAGTTAGCTTATCTAGAGTCTCTCCCTTGAAGATGATTAACTCTCCCTAATGCAACAGTGATTAGCTTCCATTAGTTCTTCAACTAAGGTTGGGGTCTTCTGCCCATTTCGCCAGCTTTATGCTGTTTTTTATCTGATTGAGTTTGCATAGGTCTTGTGCATGCTGGCACCATTGCTGCAAGTTCATGTAAGCAAGTTCTCAGGAGCCTGTAAAACTCTATTTTCTTATGGTCATGCACCACTCTGGACTATTACAATCTTTTGCTCTCGTTTTCCACTGACCGCTTAATATGTGAGTTTATCATTGTGTCAATTACTGTCTCACCACTCGGGGCCTGCCCGAGTGGACTTTGAGGGGCCAGCCCTCGGGGTCGGGGGTGAGTAGACACAGAGTCAAGCCACAGACTCCGGGAGTTGGACGGGAAGCAGGCCAAGCGCCTGGCACTGCAAACCCCTTTGTTGAAAAGGTGCACAAGCTCTTATAGGCCTGGATAGCCAATGACCTTATGGGGTAGGGTCCCAAATACAGCCAATAGTAAGTTTGTCCCCAGGTAGGCAGGTTTTTCCCAGGTGCTGGTCTCACAACTAGCCAGAGCAGAACGCCACATCCACAGGAGCCATTCCTCTATTCCTCCTAGCAGGTGGCCTTTCTAGGCCCACCTTTCATTATGCCCAAGATGTTTTAATATAGGAGTCCCATCCAGGGATATGCTGTTTGTTATTGTTGATTTATTTTGTTTTTCAATACTGGGGAAGTTTTATTAAGCTTTTACAAGACAGAAATTTATTCAGTAATCTATTGAATAAAATATACATTCTTGTCAGAAGCCCACAGAGCTCTATCCAAAATGGACCACGCTGTTGGATATTGCAGACTAAACTGCTACTGTTTACACTCAACATGGAGTTCAATAATCTGTACTCACCGCAGACTTCTGCTTCTAACTGGAAAAGTTTCTGTTTTCATCATTTTCTAGTTTGAGTTTTATGAGAGGTATTAATAAAATATTACCAAGGACAAGAAAATTGAAATAACTTAGGTGATTATGATTGAATCAAACTAGAAACAAATCAAGGAAACTACAGAAAACATACACATTCAAAGATATGTTGTTGAATGATTAATGGGTCATCTAAGAAATCAGGAAAGAAATACAAAAGTTCTGGGCCAGGAGAGAAGGCTCAGCAGTTCAGAGCACTAATTGCCTTTGTAGAGGACCTGGATTTGTTTCCTAGTACCCACGTGGCAGCTAACAACTCTCTGTAAATCCAGACACAGGGAATCCAAAGCCTACTTCTGCCCTCTTTAAGCATTGCATGCAAGGGCACTTAGATATATGCTGGCAAAACTCTCATTCACATCACATAAAAAATAAACTACATTAAAAGCATAAAATACTTCAAATCAAATGTAAAAGAAAATATTTCTTAACTCATGAGATACAATGAAATTAGTTTTAAGAAGAAAGTTTAGAGTTGCAAATTCCTATATTAGAAACATCAGAGAGATCTTGTGACTGCAGAGACAGCTGAGTGAGTTCCTAGAATATAAGTCAAAAGACATGAGATCAGATCCTCCAGAACAACAAAAATTTAGGTGCACCATAGCACATCTATAATCCCAGCATTACTAAATGAGATGGGAGGTGGAGATTCCTTGAAGTTTGCAGGCCAGTTTGTCTGTACTCAATAGTGGCAAACAGCAAGAGAGACCTTGTCTTAAACTAGGTGTAAGGTTCGAATGGACACCAGACTTTATCTACTGATCTGATCTTCACAAGATTACTGAGGCAGGCACTGATCCTTACTCATGGAAACATAGACACACACACACACACACACGCACACACACACAGAGAGATATATATACAGAGATACACACAGACTATTTAAATATCATAGAGATGTCAAATAACTTCATGATGTATCTCAAAATTTTAAGACAGCAAGAATGAGTCAAATCCCAAACCGCACATGGAAAGAAGTAACTGTAATCAAGGCAAAATCAATC
The DNA here is from genome assembly GCA_035773235.1 of Eospalax fontanierii. Lineage (NCBI taxonomy): Eukaryota > Metazoa > Chordata > Mammalia > Rodentia > Spalacidae > Eospalax > Eospalax fontanierii. The sequence goes on along the minus strand of CM069530.1, from coordinate 49,549,682 downwards.
CTCACCAAAATTTCATTACGTTCTTCACAAAGTTATAAAAACAATCCCCAACTTCATATGAAAGCTCACAACACAAATAGCCAAAGCAAACCTAAGGGAATTATCCAAAAGGGCTGGTGATACTACATTAACTAATTTCAAATTGTACTACATAGTCATGGCAATAAACAGAGCCTGGAAACAGACACACAGCCAACAGTTTATAATAGAACAATGGGTTATAATAGAGCCATCAAGAAAAAGCATAAGAATTATATTGAGATTATATCTCATGTATTTAGAGCAATAGGCATTTATTTTGTTTTTCTTTTGTTGCTGTTGTTGCGTTTCTGAGACAGGATCTTTTTAGTCCTGGCTGGCCTAGAACTCCCTATGTAATTTAAACCAGGCTGGCTTTGAATTTACAGAGCTCTGTCTAACTCTGCCTCCTAGTTGTTGGAATTAAAGGTGAGTGACATCTGGAAACAATCATCCTGAGTAAGGTAACTCAGACATAGAAAGAGAAGTATCACATGTTCTGTCATAAGTGGGTGCTAGCTGAGTATTAGATAATATTGTTTCAATTGGAAAATACAAATCTGTCAGGAAACTAATAAGGGGCCTTGGGGGGTTTCATAGGAGAGGAGATAGAATGCAATGTTATAAATGATGAAAGGTGAATAATTGTATATGTTGAATTAAATGGGTTGGAAGGGCTGGGCAGAGGAGGGAGTGGGAGAGGTAGAGCTAACACTAAAGGTCTTGAAAAGGCCATGTGGATATGTACTATCTAAGTAGCTTCTTTAATGAGGATTAGATCACCCTAAGACACTACAGGCTGGAAAACAAAAAGCCCAAATGTCAAGAATGGATTTCCTTTCTTGAAGCTATTGACCATGGTGGTACTACAGGCCCTCAAACAATATTATTGCCATAACTCTTGGTTACCCTCTAGGACTTGGCATTGCATACTGAAGACATAATGCTTGTGAATCTTACAACAGAGAGAAATCAGGTTGGTGCTAACCTTGGTCTCATCTCTATCGACAGCTTTCATAGTACTAGAAGGTGCGATGCCTGTCAATGGAAGAGAAAAGAAACCCACAGTAATAGTTGGCAAATCAAGATATGCCCACAGGTGAAATAGTGGTATGAATGTTATAGAATTAATCAACTGCTTTCTGATTGGATTTAAGGCCAGCTTCAGAAAACTGTTCTGTGGCTAGACAGGTTACAGGCCATAGGGGAGAAACTACTACTAATCTACTCAGTAGACTGTGGTGGTTTGAATGAGAGTGTCCCCCATAGGGTCCACATTTTTTTTTCTCCAGTTGCTGGCACCATTTTGGGAGGTCTTTAAAGGTGTGGCCATGCTGCAGGAAACATGTCACTGGGGGATGGGCTTAGAGATTTTTTCAGCCTTGACAGGTGTCAAGTCCATCCTCTGCTTTCTGTACCTGCTTGAATATGTGAATGCTTAGTTTCTGCTCCTGCTTTAGCTAGGTCTGCCACCATACCTCCCTGCCTGATGGACTCTTGCCACATTGGAACTGTAAGCTAAATAAACTCTTCCTTTATAAGTTCCCCTGGACAGTGTTTCTATCACAGCAATGGAAAGCAAACTAATACATAGACATAGTATTAACCTGACTCCTAATGACTTATTGTTATACCCATAGACTAGTGCATTTCTCATTTCTTGCCAGAGATGTTTCTTCTTGCTATGGAAGGTGATTAACACAGAGATATATGGTTGGTCAATGTGCAGGGTATAAGAGACTGCAAAGTATTTGGTCATAAATGGGACATCTACAATACAACCTTTCAAGGCCCAGCGATGATTGCAGTAAGGGGAGGTGAAAAGATTTTAATGGCCAGAGGTGGTAGATGAATACGAGGAAACTCTGTAGTCTAGACACCACAGGGCTGTGGTGCATATTAACCCATAGAACATGTGACTGCATGCATAAGACTTTGTGCAAGCCCATGCTATTTAAAAACCCAGCATGAATGGGGGAGCTGAGTGAACACCACACCCTAGCTGAGGATCTATTGGCAATTGATGACTGCTGTGAGAGGGAGAGTCAGTTTTCTTTAAGAGAGTAACTCTGATAGGTTTGGCAGACTCCAAGGACTGGATCCACATTCAAAAACATTTCGGAAACACCAATTAAACTTCATCACCCTTTAGAAAAAGAAAAACAGCATGGTGTGTTAGTACCCTTCATTAATCCCAGCACTTGGAAGGCAGAGAACACTGGATCTTTGTGAAATCCATGTTAGCTTGGTCTACATAGTAAGTTCCAGGCCAGCTGGGGATACTGGAAGACCCTGTCTCAAAAACAAACAAACAAAATCATCATCATCAACAGCAACAAAAAACCCACAAAAATCATGGAGACTGGACAGATGGCTCAGTCATTAAGATAGTTGAGAACTAGTTTCTCTTGCATAGGACCTAGTTTCAGTTCTCAGCACTCATACAGCAAGTAACACTGACCCTTAACTCCAGTTTTAGCAGATCTAATGCCCTTATCTGGCTTCCTTGGGCAGTGTATGACATGAATGCATTTACACACCCGTGGGCAAGACATGCATACATATAAAATAATAACAAATGAATAAACATTTTAATAGAAAAAGAATACTTGAAGACATGAAGTTGGGGCAGTAGAGTGGGCATAGAGAGGGGGAAGTTCAAATATGATCAAAATACACTGTCTGAAATTCTCAAAAATCAATCAATAAATAATAAGAGAAACAAATAGCAGTCATTAAGAAAACAACCAAATTCTGATGAAGACACAAGGAAAAGGGAACACATACACATCTGGTAGGCTGTGTATTATTCTAGCTGATATGGATATTCCTCATCATCTAATAACATGGCCCAACTGTATCACGTATGATGAAAATCCCAAATGAATCTGAGTCAACATATTTTAGAAGTACTTTCACATCTATACAGATATGTTTATTGCAGTATTATTGCCAATGGCCATGTTGTAGAATGATCTTAGGATTTATTCAACAGTTTAGTGGATAATTATATTATGGTACATGTACACAAAATTGTTTTATTCTGCCTTTAAGAAAACAAAATTATGTGATTTGTAGGACAGTTTATGGAAAGGTAGATCATCATCATAATAAGCAAAATAAGATAGACTCAGAAATATGATTGTTATCATATGTGTTTACTAGAATTTATGGGAGAGAGAAACAGAGAGAGAGAAAGGAGAGAGAGAGAGAGAGAACAGGTACATGTTTCCCAGACCATACCCACTAAGTATTTCTCTAGCAAGGGAGGCAAGGGAGAGAGAAGGTCTAGGGACTGTGGCTTTGTTTGCTGCAATATGTGTCTACTGACTATTTGAGGTTAAGGTTTTTTGATTTCTGTGGCCTTCAGACAGATGCTCTGCCATCCTCTGGAGGCTTTTACAAAGGTATGTCATGACAGGAGAATTGTAAGTCTATCTGGGAAATGAAGGGGCTAAGCAGAAGGGAGGAAAGAACATTAGATGTTCAGGGAGAGTGTGGTAAAAGTACATTATATAATTGAATGAAGATGTTTTTATGAATTTCATCACTACGTATAGTGAAATACACTGAAAAATGTCATTCAGAGTTTGGAACAGATCCTGCATAATCAGATGGAAGCAAAATTTATACATTTAATATGGGAGATAAAATCATTCCACAAAGGAAATACTTCTCAAAAATGAATTTACTGTGTTATTAATACGTATGATTAATGTTAACAGTGAGAGAAGTCATAAATATTTTCTCTATGATTACATCAAATTGGGTTAAATGCAACATATTTAAAATACACAGAATGTCACAATCTAGAGAATTAATAAATGCAATTGTTTATGGTTTTGGGGGGTTGATAATTGATTTCTCTGGTGCTAATTAAATTTAGATGAAATTCATTTCTGGCAGGAACAATTTTATATAGTGCAGACATTTAAACTATACAGTTGGTTGAATCATTTTGAAATTATATATTAAGGGATTTTCCCATAATATACGGGACCATCTTATAAATATATATTTTTATATAATCTGTTCTGAAATGAGTTATAGAATAATTGTTTGATATTTTAAGTTACAGCCTTAGTATAAAAGTTCTAATTAAAATTTCTATTTAAGATCTTGCTTCAGAATTCTATTACTTTCAAGCAAGAAAAATATTTTTTTCTGTTTAATAAAACATTGCTATTCATTTCCATTTTTAATTTTGTTTTATGCTTATGAGATACCACCAATATGCTAACCTCAGTGTAACTTAATTTTAGAGACTAGCTGTTAAGGTCAAATAATGATCATGAATTATATTTTATGAGCAAATATGATTGATGAGCAGGATATAATAGTAAAAAGGAGCAAATCTGAATCGTGTCTGTGAATCAAAATTTAGAATGTTTATGACATGTGCGTGTGTATGTGTATGTGTGTGTTTGTGTGTATGAATTGTACACATGCATACATAGGCAGAACATTTTTATCTTCACTGATCTCCAGGGCTATAAGTTTTTCCTTTCTGAATTCCCTACACTAGTGTTCTTGCACATCGTAAATATAATTTTTTTTAAATATTAAAAAATTCCTTTAAAACATACAGGTGTCTGGGTCCCGGGCCAAAATGACCTATAATATAGGTGTAGCATTCAGTTGTTAAGGTCTTGGCAATGTGGCTTTTAATTTGATGCTATATGTATAGGTTGAGCTTTCAGGATTGAAACTCCTGTCACCTCCCAGAGCAAAATATGAATTTGAAATTGGGTGTTATGCCACACACCTTTAATCCCAGCACTCTGAGATAGAGTTGGGTGTATCTTTGTGAGATTGAGGCCATCTTGGTCTATACAGTGAGCTCCTGGTCTGCTGGGGTTACAGGGAGAAAATACATACATACATAATAACAGCAGGGCCTAGTGGCCCTCATCTTTAATCCCAACAGGCAGGAGGTAGAGGCAGAGGCAGTTACATGTCTGTGGGATGGAGAACAGAATGGTTTATATAGCAAGTTCCAGACCCATTTGTGCTACAGGGAGGCACTATCTCAAAAATGAAAACAAAAAACAAAAAACAAACAAATGAACAACAGCAAAAAAGTATGGCCTTGAGATGAATGCACTGCCATCATCTGGAAGTTTATGATACAGACAGCTCAGGCGGCACTCCAGCTCTACTGAATTATAATGTATAGTTTCAAAATATCTCTTCATAATGCATTTGTCTATTGAGGCCTGAGGACCACTTCATCTAATGTGAACATCCGGGTAACTGCCTTTGGGGGTAATTAGGTTGACTTGAGCTCAGTGTATCAATTCAGTTAAATAAACATAGAGTAACATAAGGTCCTCTTTGAGAGGTCCTCTGTGTCGCACAGTAAGAGAGTGCTATTTTCTCTCCAACCTACAGAGTCTGTGGACTGTAGGTGTTGAGAGCCTCTTATGATTTCTTAGGAGGATTTGAAGAACTTGGTTCTTTCTTACAAGCACTGACTGACATCTCTGCACTCTGATGGGCAGAACAGCAGATGAGCACCACTGCCTTCCAGAGGTAAACGCTTTCTGCAGTGACGGCTCCTGAATCCCCACTGCTGGTTTTGAATGACTTCATTGCTTCATTACCTCATTCACCTTGCAACTTGATTCGTCTGTAACCGACTTCCCTTGCAGCTTTTGTTCTTTTCAGTTGTATATCCTCAAAATCCCAATTCCTTTTACAGGATAAAGTTTTGCTTTTCAAGCTTACTGTTATGAATTTGAAGGATTATCATTTCAGAAGCAAAACATTTTTAGCTCTTCCTTTGTATAATCTTTCTCTCAAGTTTTGAAGTTTTTCCAAACAATACAAAAATAGATTCCTTGAGCTGGATGTAGGAAGGAAGGCAGGGAACGTAGAGAGGATACATAGTCTCAGCAGCTGGTGGTGTGGAAACTCTGAATAACTATGATTAGGGCTAGTTTTAAAGTCTGCTATTTCCTTTCACTTGGCACATTGATATGAATTATTTTTTTTTAGTTCTATGACAGAACATTTTTGCTGACGTTTATTATGTCAGTACCTATGAAGGAAAGTTAAATACAAAATAAATTGTATTAGGTTTTTAGGAGAATATGTGACATTACTTGTTGATCTTTAAACAATTGCTACTAAAATTCCAAGGGTTTTCCTCAAGGGAAATATCCTTGACCTCATAAAGAGACTTCCAAGTAGGCTGATTTCATAATAGGATGTGTTAGAATCCATCATAGTAATATATTTCCTACCAAATATTGACAACTAGTATTATCTCCTTAGAGTACATAAGATGAAAATTAAATGAAATACTCAGCCTAGCTAAAGGTAAAAAGATATTCAGTAACAGTACTATTTTACTATTATATTTTCATTAAATCATAAGAATATAATTATTCTTGAGTGAATTTAAATTAACAAATTTAATGATATAAGTAATTAAGGTCAGTATAATCTAATATGTTAGTGGGGTGTTGTGATAGAAAACCTTGAAGCATGCAAATCTTACGTGGCTTGGTTAGAGTTCTTCCTCATTTAGATACTTAGCAACCTAAATTCCCTTTATCTTGAAATGCCACTCCATCATCTTATTGCTTGATGTCAAACTTTGCTGTCTTCATAAATATGGGAGAGAAATGAATGATGTCCTTGTTCTTATAGAAAGGCAGAAATCAGTGAATGATGTTTGTATGAAAGATGTCAGTACACAGTACAAAAATTACTCCATAGGTTTTATATATATATATATATTTGTATATTTATGTATACATACACAATATACATGTAGAAATATATGTATGTTACATATGCTAATTATATGACTATCCTTTATAAATGTATACACATAAGAATAATGTACTTAGGTGGTGCTTAATTTTCAGTGTCTATTTCATTTTCATAGCAATGAAATACATTCCTTTAATTAACAATTTATGTATCTGTAAAGTCAATGACTTAGTTAAATGTCTATTTGTTTAAAAATTATTACATATTTTAGCATTAATTTTCTTATTAACACAGCTCTAGGCCTGTAGTACTTAGATGTATTTTAATTTGTATTACAATAATGTGTGTGTGTGTGTGTGTGTGTGTGTTGGAACAAGTATGAGAGGACCAGTAGATTCTTGCTTATAACATTCTATTTCTTTTCTCTGTAAATATTTCTGAGGGAAATATTAGCAACATATATAAATAGACACTAAAGAATTACTAGAGTAATTGAACATAGTCTTGCTTCAGCAACTCTATTTGAATCTTTTTTATATTTGTTGTTTACAACAACTCAGGATAAAATGTAAATTTTCCCACAGGTTCTTAAAATAGATGTGTTTAAAGAAATTCTCAGGAGGAACATAGGAGTTGAATAACAAGAAGTTTTCCTTTTATGAAGCCTCCTTAGCATATTTTTTCTTGGGGCAATTCAGAGAGACTAAACAATTTTGACATAAATAAGAACTGTCTAAATTGTAATTTTAAAAGAAGTCTTGAAATAGGTAGGTTTCCTCTTGAGAAGAATTGATGTGCATGTACTATGAAAACTCATTCCCAAATGATAATTGGAGCATTTTCTTTTTATCTATGATGTGATTCTTAAGATGCAGAAAGTGTTCTAATTTTAAGAGAAGGGGTAACAGAAAAAAAAATACAGTTAGCTCAAAAAATACAAGGTGAACTGTAAGCAAGCAGAATTAACTCTCTATACAAAATGTTTTAAAGGGTTAGTATTACAGTTTCTAACATTAGTATCTGTGTTTTCTGAAAGATATAAGGTTCTTCCTTATAAGGTTATGTAATGTCAGCAAGTTTTCAAACAGACTACAGCACTTTAAACAGTGCGATATTGTGGATTAGGAAGAAATTGTACAGTGTCCCATTCAACTTTGGTTTCCAATAGATTGGGCAATTAAAACCATCAAACATCATAAATCTAGAAGCAAAAATGTAAGATCAAGATGTAAATATGTCCAGTTTCTGATGAGGGCTGGTTTCTGGCTTTTGCTGGCTGCCCTTTACCTGTAACTTTACAGGACAGTTAGTGAGCGTTTGCATCACTTTCATTCCCAGAAGGAAAAATAAAAGAAAACTACTTATGAAAATTTTCATATCAACATTTCTTATCCATCAAAGGCAAACCACTGTCTTTCAAATTAGAGACACTGAAAATGACAGAGAATTACAGGTATGCAGAGAAAAAGCTCTGAAACAACACTCACTGCTGGATTCCAAGTAGGGAAGGAAAACTTTAACCATACTCTGAGCATTGGTGGCCCCGCCCTGGGCACAAGTTAGAAAGTTACAAACATATCAGCAGAAGATGGGATGTGAGGGCTGTGGAACTGGGAACCAGCAGAATTCTCTCATCACTAAATTGTAGAAAAATTTGTTGCTTTTATCAGTTTTTAATTTCTTCTAACTCTCCTTTACACACACCATGTCTTTTTTTTATTCTAATTTTATAAATTTTAATTTACAAACCATGGTTTGATTTGAAAGAAGTAGTTGAAGTATAACTTAAATCAGATAAATAGTACACTATTTAATTTTGACAATATAATGCATGGTAATGTCTCATCTTCACAAAACTTGTGAAAGGTAAGGCTTCTCTTTAGGCAGAGTAGACATGTCTTGATTTTTAAAATAATTTTCACAAGCAATTGAAAGCACCCATAAACTTGAAAATGTTTTGATATAAACCTAACACAGGACTATTTTAAGAAATTCTAAATTATTTACAGTTTATGTTTGAAGGAAATTTCAAGTTGAGTAACAGAATTATATAAAAATAATATGTGATAATCTTCGGAATTTGTATTTCATGATTAAAATGATTATCTGCTGGCAAGTGAGAGTTTGAAAAGTAATTTAAGAAATACAAAACAATTAAAATATTCTTTGTGACAGGGACAGTCAGATAAACAGCTCTCTAATAGGTCCACATCAGAATTTTCTGAATCTCTATTTATGAGAAAATAAAAATAATACAAAAATAAGCAAACCTATAAAACAGAATGATCTCTTTATGTTGTTAAGGTTAACTTCCAACCACTGGAATCAGGGAATCCTCTCTGCCTCCTGAGTAGCTGGACCTGCAGGTGTGCCACACAGTGCCTGATTCCAGAATGGATTTTATAGTGCTGATTAAATTGTAGAGCATAAACTGTGGAAAGATTAGTTATATGAATCCAATGTAAATGCAGAGTTCTCAGTCTTCCAGCAGGCAGATAGTGAGATCAGTGGCCGAGGGACAAGGCTGAATATGGAAAAGCCGGCCAGCATCTTTCAAGAAAATCTCCATTGGGTGTTCTGACTTTGAAGAGGGAGGAGGCACATGGAGAGGAACACAGGGGCTTCAAATGCTAGAGAGTCAAGAATGAGAACTGCCCTAGAGTTCCAGGAAGAATTCTTTTGCAAAAACATGGTTTTTTGCTCAGTGATATACATTCAGATTTTTTACACATAGCAACATAGCATAAAGTACATTATCATAAGGCACTAAGTCTGTAGTAAGCCATAAGTCTGGGAAGTAGGAGCCTAAAATTTTAAAAATACTATGTTAATGAAAGAATGTATGAAATCTGGTTGACGGAGCTAACGGGAGGGTGCACGTGAGGGAGGAGGTATAAAGATGATTAAGATGTTTTGTATGAAGTACACAAGAATACATTAAATATATGACCCCCTCTATAAACAACTATGTTAAGTCTGGCATGGTGGTACACCCCTTTAATAACAGCACTGGGGGGCAGGTAGATCTCTTAGATCCAGGCCAGCCTGGTCTACATAGTGAGTTCCAGGCTAGCCATGACTAGTGAGATCTTTTCTCAAAAAGACAATAAAATAAAATAAAATAAATACTATGTTAAGTTGAATAATAGGTAAGTGACAATGTTGGTGTGGAAATCATAATTATACAATATTTGTGTAATTTTCTTAAAATTTAGTTTTAAAATGTAAATTTAATAATATTTGAAGAACAGGTTCAAAATAATTTGTTTTCAATTGTTTCTGAGTAAAAGTCAAAAATATATTCAATCATCCATCATACATCACACACACATATATAGTCGTTCACACATATGATACTACTAATGAAAGGAAACATATTGTTAAACTATTTTATGTTTAAAAGATATTTATCTTGAATTCCCCATGAACAAAAGAAATAAAACAAAACAACAACAAAAAAACCCCACTTGTTTACCCCTTAATTGCTGATCACCTCACTTCAAATTCTAATGCATGCTGTTACTGTTCCAGCTTACTTTGAATTCCTGTGATACTGAGTGCGTGCATACAGTTAGTCGTATCACTATCGGTATCATTTTGGCATTATATTGATTATAGTATCAGTATTAACAGGATTTGATTAACACCCCCACATTACAACTGTACATTGTAGAATAAGTAAAATATAAAATGCAAAGGAGATCATCTATCAACTCAGGTAACCCAAATGCTTGAAGCCTGTTTTAAGACAGCTTGATGTCTATGCAATTGGATCATCCTCAATTCAGCTTGTGCATATAGCCAAGTGAGCTAATGCGCCAGCATGTCATGACTTTCTTTTCATATCAGTGCACATGTCTGTATAATTGGTCACAACTTATATAGAAATTTGTGACTACTTTTGTTACTACTGCTATCAATCAGTGTCTAATGTTTGGTCATTTGATATCTTATTTTGCTATAATTTACATTATTTGGGTAAATATGTTTATTGGAGTAACTATATGCTGATCTGCAGTTATCTTCCTTATATTTTCAAGTCTAATATTATTCATTATGATATAAATTAACTAGGTAAGTGTTCAGTTTCTCAGTGTTTTAGTTATATAAATAATTTACTTCTACAAAGGTCACACCACCAATTATCCTCATCAATGTGTAAGAGATGATGATGAGCGATAGGATAATTTTAAAGTTATATTTAACAAATGAAAAATGAATCAGAACAATCTTTTTCTCACAAAATAAAATAAATTAAAAAAACATTAATTATAATCTCTTCAAACAAGAAAATGAAGATTAATATATCATCCTGACACTTAGGTCCATATAACTAAAAAGAGGAAGATGATACAGCCATTTAAAATATTAACAAAGGAACGTAGATTAAACACAATAGAGAAAGGATACTGACTGTGGACAGATTCTAATGGTTCCAGAGTTCTGAGACTGGACAAATGCCAACAGAGAATATCTCACTTCAAAGCCTGAATATATAGGAATTTAAAGGACTGTGCTGACTTGGGTGAAGTAATTATTTCTAAGGAACATTACACAGAATTTAAAATAAGATTGTAAATAGTTGTTATAACAATCTAGATAATTCTAAATATTATATTTAAAAACCTAAAATTATTTGCACATTTAAGATAAAAATGTATAGTCACGCAGAAGTATATCTATATGGAGTAAAGAGGATATACAGAGCAATTATATATTCAGGTTTATCGATCTTAATGTTCTAGTTGCTTTACTTTGGATTTGCAGTTAATATATTTATATGTCAGATGTAAACATATAGAAATTTAACAATGTCTCCTCAAAAAAGGTAGGTATTTAGAGAAGTAAAAGTTGCTAATTTAAAATTTACTGTATTTTTTATTTAAATTTTGTAAAATGTACCTATTGCCCTATTATAAATATTAATACTCAAGGAAATTAAATTAAGTAAAAAGTTTAAGTAAATTAAATATTATCATACTTCAGAGTTTTCTTTACACTCCCTTGCTTGACTGCTATATAAGACAATGGATTCTGTGTGCGTGTGTGTGTGTATGAGTGTATGTATGCATGTGTGTGTGTTTACGTAATTCCTTCTTTGATATATCATTTTATCCTATTTTAGTGCTTGTGATATGACAGACACCAGAGAAGCATAAAGTGCTTAAAACTGTACTCATAACTCATGCATGACATCGACAGAATCATTCCATCTACTTGTAATGAACAAATGATAATCTATTGTTATTTAAAACATACTGTAATTCTTGATGATTTTTATGCTTTATGTCATTGTGTTTATATATATATATATATATATATATATATATATATATATATATATATATAGTCACCTCACAATGACTAAAAGCAAAGACAGTTCTATCATGTGCAGGCAGTCTCCATTATATAGAAATTATAATAGCCTCCCAGACACAGGAATGGCCTTGGTTTTTCACTGCCAAGAAGTAATGAGATTTTGATTTTAATCTCCAGCTAAGGTTATTCATAAAAGTGTGTTTTAATGAGCTTAAAATATCAATTGGGTGACTATAGTTACTTATCATTTAAAATAGAACTCACTTTTAGCAATCTTACTTTGATCCTTCATCAATTACAATTTTTAGGAATCACAAAAAGTCAAAATGTCCTTGGCCATTTTCCACCTCTGAGAATCTCTCATGGGAAACATCTGAAATTGCCAGATGCCCTGAGAATTTTATTTTTAAAAACCTTTTTTTCTTGGAAGTTATTTATAAATTGTGTCAAAATGTGACACGGGCTGTAAGTGTTAATTCCTGATGTGTGTTATCATCCTCTCTAGTTGTCATATTTTATGTGGGGAGCATTAAATTTAGCCTCTCGACTCTAAAATTAATATTCTCTGTCTCTCAGCCTCGCAGCCTCTCTCCTCTTCTCCTGATTCCTTCCATCTTCCCTCTTCCATCGTTGTACCGCATATTTCTCTTTGTTTATGGCTTCAGTGGAAATATGAACAGAGTATTGAGAAGAAGACAATACAAAGGCTGAGTTGACTGGTTGCCTCAGAGAGTGAACCAGTCCTCTGATACAAGTTTTCACAAATGTAATTCCATTAAATTTCCATTCATTCTTTATAGATGAATTTCAAAGGCATTGGCTTATATGTAAAGAAAGTTAAGGACTATGGCTGCCATTCCAAGCTATATTGGAGTAAGTTTTGTTTTTGTTTTTGTTTTCACCCACAAGAAATGCTAACTTTAGCAAATGATGATAAACTAATTAATTATTTTTATTTCCTTATAAAGTCAATGCTAACTAGTCTGCATGTCAATCTATACCTGTATGAGTACTTACTAATGCTACACTATCTATTAGTAAAAGCTCTTATTAGTAATGCAAAAGTAGCCCATTACTCCCTCATTTGTGGGTGAGAAAGGATTGTGAGGAAGTGGGCAGGCTTTGTAACCCATGTGACTTTAGTCCTAGTGTTTGCATAGGCTTATTAGATCATTCCAAGCATACACAATGTAATGTATCATACCTCTCAAAATATGTATGTTGTTACAACAGTTTGATGGGACAATTCCCCACAAAATTTATATTATAAAGTAAGGTATTGAGAAACAAAACTCTAACCTTCTCAATATCTTACAAAGATGGCTCTGAATGGAATGGTTGTGACTAGAAAAGTATCCTGGAAGGTTCACAGTCTGCTTTAAAAGATAAATTCAGATGAACTAGTAAAAGAACAAAAACAACCTATGCTATGTAAATAAGCAAAAAGTCAGTGCTAAGGGACAAGAGTGTCCCAATCCTTTGTAAAGCTCTGCATTTTGAGCTGCTAATCTCTTTTTCTTCCTTTCATCTTGCTTCCTCCCCCTTAGAAGTATACAATTTTCTAATAAACTGTGTTCGCTTCTTCTACAAGTATATGTTTCATCTCCATTCTTTGTTCAGGATTAGAATAATCTGTAACTGCTTCAGAGATGACCTAAAGCTGTAATGTCAGTCAGTAGCAGTAGTCAAGCCAGACAGGTGGTAAACTTTAAATTTCTAATCTGTTAAACTTTCTAATGATTCCATGGGTGCCTTTCAGGAGCTGTTCCAATTGTGCAGATGGGTTGAGCAGTTAAAGGCCATTCCTGTGCTCACAGTGGAAGACACTGGTTTAGAGCCAAGTTTAGAAACTAGTACTAACCAGCACTAGAAAATGCTCATCCATCAAAGCACACTGTAAATCAATATACCATTCATACCTAGAAACTCCATTAAGGATTATGAAATCCAAAGGATCCAGAAATGTTTTACTTCTCTCTGTCCTAGCAAGTTCACCTTTCTGAGCAATCACTGTCTCCTTTCCTCCCTGTTGTCCTCCCTCCTTCTTTTCACCATCCATGTTACTTTTCTTTCCTCCTTTGTAATGTCTTTCCTGTCTTCTTGAGTAATCACTTCCTTCTTACCTGCCTCCCTCACTTTGTCCTCCCTCCCTCCTTTCTTGTTTTACTCTCTTCCTGTTTCCTTCCTTCCCCATCCCTTCTTTCTCTTTCCCTTTCTCTCTCTTCCCTTCATTCTTTCTTTCCTGCCTTCTTGTCCTCCTGCCTGTCTTCCTTTGTCCCGTCCTTTCACATTTCTGAAGGCCAGTATCAATGGTGGATGTGAGGCTAGAATGATGTTATCTGGGTACTTGATAGTTCATCTGAAGGTCTAGGTTGCATCCTCAGGGGTGACGTTCTGCCTGCTGGCTTCAGTTGGTGGTGGCAGTGTTACAGCCCTGGGTGTGGAGCATTGCCAGCATATCCAGCACTCCCCTGCACCTCTGGATAACCTTGAGTCTCCCCAGTCTTGTTTAACTTTGCTTCAACTTCCCTATCACTGTCCTACACCATCATGTTTTACCCACACTAGCTTTGTCCTCCACTTTCTGCTCCTTCATAATACACAAGAACCTCAGAAATGTCATTAGAAGGGACTTGCACCCCATTCCAGGAACTTTATCACTGAACATCCTCTTCAGAAACAAAACTAGTAATTAAATTACATGTCAGGGAAGGATGAGTGATCCCAAAAGGGCTGGTAAATCAAGTCTTAGTTTCTAAAATATTGGTGGGCTATGCTCAGTTCACCAAGGTTGCCTGGTGAAATGACAGAGTTGGGAGACTCCCTAATCCATGATGGAAGTGAAAGTGGGGAAGGACCAGGACTACCAAGCCATCCCACTGGGCTAGAGGAATGACTCCGCCCACAGCAGATGGTCTTTAGGTTTCACCCTCTTTCTGCAATTTACTTCTCTCAGAATCACAGACAGCACATCCTCAAAAATTGACATGTTTATTACTAAAGCTAAATAAACTCATATTTGGCTATTGACCTTATCTTATCCCAGTATAGGATGAGTGATGGGAGGTTTGGTGAGAGGATCAAAGGGCCTACTATTGGTCCCATTTATTGTGCCCAGGAAGAGAAACAGTATCCAGAAAGAAGCTATGAGACAGGAAAATGAATTGTTTGTTCAAAATCCCACTGACCATCTACCTGGAGCTCAGAATCAAGGACCATCTGCTTGAGATTAGAACTTACCAGAAGGGTTCCTTATGGAGATGAAATACTCTTTTAAAAGATATGTTCACCATAAGATTTTCTCCCTCAAGGAAGGAAGAAATATCATACTCTATTTCTCAACAAGCTAATTGAATCCTCAGAAAATTAATTACCTCAGTAGGCCATTCTCTACTTTTATCTCGGAAGTAGGCAAAGATATTGGCCTAAAGGCATAAAAAGGTTTTACTTTTGAACTTTTTTGGGGGGAGGGTATTTTGATTTTACCAGTGTCTTATTTACTCTCAGAGATATAAAGATTGCAAACTTTCTATTTTGATTTACTGAATGCATTCCACATTTATGTAATGTGTCAATGTTCTTGACAATTGTTTCCATGTAAGTACTTTTACATTTAATTTTGTGTGTACATGTATTACATAGTCATAAGTATGTGAACGTATGTATTAAACTAAATGTGCAGATATGTGCTGATACATGTGGAGTGCAGAGATTGAGTCTGAGTCTATTATCTACAATTGCTTTCCACCTTGTATTTGGAGGCAAAGCATCACGTTGAACCTAGAGTTCATTGATTTGCCTGGGTGCATGGGCACAAGCCAGAGGGACTAGTCTGCCTTTGCCAAGACTTGGGATGACAGCTGCATTCTGTCACAGCCAGCTTTTTAATTTTATTAATTTTTATTTTTTAATTTTTGAGAATTTAAAATACTTTGATCACATTTAGATCCCCTCCCAGATCTATAATATCTGTACCCCCAGTTCCTAACTCCCCACCAAATACCTGTTTATATATATACACCCCCCCCCACATATGCCTATGTAGTCAAATTTGTATTCCAAAACACCCTTCAGAGTTGGTTTCAGTGTGGGTTCATCCACTGGAGCCTGGCTGATCTACTAAGAATTTCATCCACAGTAGAGACTCCGTCTCCCCTTCCCAGTAGTAATTCCTCACATAGGGTTGGTGTTTCTTACCCACTTCCCCAGTCTATGCTGAAATTTTGTTTGACTTGAGTTTATGTGTGACTTGTCCATGCCTTCAGCATTGCTGTGAATGCATATGAGTAACTCTGTAGGACTGTTTCCTGGTGGCCATCCACCTCCTCTGGATCTTTCCATCTTTCTGCATAAACTTCTACAATGATTTCTGAACCTTGGGAGGTATAAGCTAGATACAGGTGTCTTATTCATGGATCGGCATTCTATAGATTCTTATCCTCTGCATGTTGGCCAGTTGTGCTTCTCTTTAATCACCATCTACTGCATGAGGAAACTTCTCTACCATCCCCACTTCTTCTCCTTGAGCTTTGCATTCAGCACTGAAATGGAAAAAGTGTATGTTGTCAACCTTTATTTACTAATACTGTTTTTATTATTTGGAGCTTCTTAAAATGGAATCTTAAGACTGACGTCAGACTGGATTTTCTTTCTTCACAATGAGTACCTGATGTTTGAATTGCATTAAACTTTTAAATTGTTTTGGGGAGGATTGGCAGCTTAACAATAAGCTTTGCAATCCATGGATGCACAATATAATCTTGGAACCTTCATATCTGTTGGCAATGGTTTGTAATTTGTGTGAAAGCATCTCACTTGTTTTGTCACATATATTAAAAGGAATTTTATTCCTTAAGCTCTTATTGTACATGGACGGTTTTCATAATTTTAGATTTGGATTGTTAGACACAACTAAAGGACTGTGGGGATGGCTAAGTGGTTAAGAGCATGTATTGCTCTTGCAAATGAACAGGTCTAGGGGCCTGATGCCCTCTTCTGGCTCTTGTGAGCACTTGCACATACATGATGCAAATAAACTCACACAGGCACACACACACACATCTAAAATAATTTTTAAATCATTAAAAATTTAGCTAGCATTTGCATATTGATCCTTTATTATGAAGATCAGATGTTCTGTTAAATTTCTTTCGAATAACTATAGCTCCATAAATATAATATGGGGAAGATAACTCTATTTACTGTTTTTGTTTTTCCATTCAATTTTGTTCCAAAGTTTTATTTCTCTATGTTGAACTCCAAGTTCAATGTCAAATAATAATTGTAAAATAGCTGTGACTGTCATATTTCTGGCATATCAGAAATAAATATTTTTGTTGTCTCACCATTGAGTATAAGGTTAGTTGTATTTGTTTTAGTAAATACCCTTTATTTTGTTGAAGGAGTTCTTGTCTATTCTTTGATTTATGCTTCTTTTTATCATAAAAACACAATGATATTTTGTAAAATGCTTTGTCTATGTCACTTGAGATAATCATGTATTTTCCTTATCCCATTAACATGGTGTATCACATCCCTTTTCTTTCCCTTAAACACCTGTACCATTAAGATGTATCTCATTTGGATATGATATATAAAAGATCTTTGCATATAGATAGGCTTGATTTTCTATTATTTCTTTGCTATAAAGTTTTTTGATTACTGATTTGATCTCTAAGACAGCATCTCTGAGATACTTTTGCATTATGGGGTAGTTCTGGTTCTTTTTTCATTTTTATTTTTTTGGTAAGCACTTACATATGTAAAAGTAGCGTTCATTTAATTTAGAACTTGAATTAATTTAAATAAAATCAAAATGGAAAAAGGGAAATTCAGAAATTTTATTTTGGGATTATTAAGAAATCTGCTCCAAAATACAAACAAAATTTTTCAATTGTATATAGTGGATATATTTGAGGTTTGTATTACTGTATTATTACTGAAGAACTTATTTTAAAAAGCCATCTGGAATCTCTGGAAGACATGAAATGGGCCCTTATTTGACTCTCTATAAACCCAAAACTGAATGTTACGTGTAGCAACGATAGCTAAATCCATAGCACAGACACTAAAAAGATCCTGAACATAATTAGGGAATGCTTTAAAAACCTATACTTTGTTAAATTTGTAAACTCAAAGAATTAGATGAATATCTAATCATGGAAATTACCAATGCTAAACCAAAAAAGTTCAAAAACTTAAACAGAACCATAACATGTTAGGAAATTGAAACTAATACAACCCCCTTCCCAGCTTAAAAAAAAAAAAAAAAGCCTAGGCCAAGATGGATTCACAGCAGAATTCTGCCAGATAAAGAAGATCTACAACCAGTACTACTTAAATTATTCAAAAATACAGAAATTTAGACAGAACTCAGAACTCCTAAACTCCTTTTATGAAGCCAGCATAACTCTAGTATCAAAACTAGGACAATACAAACTCAAAAAAGAAAACTATAGACCCATATCCTTAATGAACATAGATGCCAAAATTCTGCAAAAAAAAATACTTGCATACTACATACAAACACACATCAAAAACATCACATCATCCACAATGATCAAGATGCATTAACTTGAGAGAGGCCAGGATGATTCAATATTTGCAAGTAAATGTATGTTATAAATCAGATAAATTTACTCAAAGACTAAAACCACATGGCCATCTCAATAGATGAAGTAAAGCCATTTGATAAAAGTCAACATTCTTTTATATTAAAAGTTCTAGAGAGAACTAGACTATAGGGAACTTACTTCAACACGATTCAAGTTTTATACAACAGACCTACAATCATTTTCTCATTCTAAAATCAGGAACCAGACAAGCTTGTCTACTATCGCCTCTTCTTTTTAACACAGTGCT
This sequence comes from Eospalax fontanierii, assembly GCA_035773235.1. Lineage (NCBI taxonomy): Eukaryota > Metazoa > Chordata > Mammalia > Rodentia > Spalacidae > Eospalax > Eospalax fontanierii. The sequence goes on along the minus strand of CM069530.1, from coordinate 49,530,764 downwards.
TGAAATTCTTCCTAGAGCACTAGGAAAAGAAGGAAATCAAAGGAGTACTACCTGGAAAATAAGAGTTCAAATTATCTCCATTTTCACATGATAAAATTATACCTAACAGATTCCAAAAAATCTACCAGAAGATTCCTAGAAATGATTAATACTTTCAGAACAATGGCAGGTTATGAACTCAATCTACAAAAATATGTAGCCTTTCTATACACCAAAAATAAAGAATCACAGAAAGAGTACATGGAAACTCTCACATTTACAAAAGCCTCAAAAATATATCTAGGAATAAACATCATCAAAGGCATTAAAGATCTGAGCAAATCTTTGAAGAAAGAGATTGATGAATTCACCAACAGACTGAAGGAATTCACATGTTCATGACCTGGAAGAATTAATATTGTAAAAATGACCATCCTACCAAAAGCAATATATAGATTTTATGCTATCCTAATCAAAATCTCCATGGAATTCTTCACAGAATTAGAAAAAACAAAACAAACAAGCAAAAACCCTAAAATTCACATGGAATCACAAAAGGATCCAGATAGCCATAGCAATCTTGAACAAAAAGAGGAATGTTGGGGGGATTACCATACTTTATCTCAAATTACATTACAGAGATATAGTCATAAAAACAGCATGGTACTGGGGTACAAATATTATTGAGATGTTGTTTATGAAATACAAAAAATTAAATATATATTGTATATTAAAATATGTATATCTTCTTTACATATGGTCCATTTTTGTGTAAATATTTAACAATACTTTGCAAAATTTACTTGTAATTTTTGCACAGCTGTTAAAAATTGCTAAATAAGGTACAGCTTTTAAAGTAGTAGAAACAGAAAGCAGAGAATAAAGATTAAGGTTCTTTTATTAAAAGTAGTTTTTTCTTTAAAAAGTTTTAATAATACTTTCAGTAGTTTTAAAGCCAAGAAAGTGACTCTACAAACCAATTAGTTCCCTGATAAAATGCTAAAATACTAGTTGATAGAAATAATAGATTGCAACAGTCTTGGCATAAAGTCAACCCATAGTATTTTCTGTATGTTTGCCAAAAGAAAAATAAATAAATAAAAGCATAAACTATTCATATAAGCCATCTAAACGGAAAGGAACTTCCATGAGTTTGTTTCAAAGTGAGAGAATGACAATTTTTTCAAATTTCTGAACAAAGAAATTTTCCCTAAATCTAACAGAAAATCAGATTTATATCAGATTTATTCTCTTCTCCGATCAGTTAAAATCTAATGTGTTAATTTACCATATATTTAAAAAGGTGAAAAATTAAAAAATACTATGAACTAATAACTTAATCCATGATAATGATGACATGGTTGTGTAGCTATATATATATATATATAAAATCTTAATATGTATAACCTATATATTCCAGTGACCTGTTCACTTGGAGAGTTTTGTTGTTGTTGTTGTTTTAGCTTTTTGAGGGAGAGTTTTCCTGTAGCCCGAGCTGTTCTGAAACTTGCTATCTAGACCAGGCTGACCTAAATCTCACAGAGACCCACCTGCCTCTGTTTCCTGTGAGCTATAATTAGGCATGTGCTATCATACTAGGATTTTACTTGGGGATTGTTAAGGCTTTCCTTTAAAGTCAAAGGAAGAAGGAGAAGAGCAGGAGTACGAACCGGAACCACAGTCACCCTGGTCCAGAGAACAAGCTGTGCTAGTTCAGAGCAATTGAGTGACACTTTTAAACTGTGTCGAATGCATGATTGAGAAAAGAGAATGAATTAAAACAAAATAATTGTATTCTATAGTGTAGTGTATATGTTTATAACCATGTACATACATATACAAATACACTCACATGTTTCCTAGATGCATTCTAAATTTCTATCAAGAGTCACATCATCAAGATACGGTCTACAAAGTATCATTCCAGAACGAGGTAAAATTCATTTCCATGTAAGAAATAGAAAGTCTACTAGTTTCCATGATAACGAAACTCAGGATGTGCATCAGTTGGCTTACTGGTTCATTTGATACCAGTCTGATGTTACAGATCTAAACCCTGGAAATATGTCAGATGTAGTCATTAAATGAAATTGTGATGTAGAATGGATTCAAAGGTAAGCTCATTAGCCTTATTTTCAAAAAGGAAACACATTTAATGATATTCACAACCTAAACTCTCACAAGTTGAGTTAGAACACTTGTAATGACAGGAGCTGACCACTCAAGGAGACAGACTATTCTCTTCTTGAAGCTCTAGAGTTCATCACTTTGTGTTGAACTGAAATCTGCATCTGAAAAATTTACTTCCATGAAATTCCCTTTGTAAACACAAGAGTTGTGAACAACAGTCAATATTTCCCATCACAACATCAACTGGTCTGAAGGTACTTCAGCATCCTTGAAATCTTAACTTATGCAATTGAAAATATTGCTTAATACTTCCTAGTATATAGCTTCCAGAGCTTTCAGTCTGAAGGCCAACCTTATGCTTCATATACTATAACTTACATATATTGAGCTTATAATTATTTTATAATTTGTAGATATTATTCTAGGAAATACTCATGACATTGTGTGCTGGACTATGCCAAGTGAGACCACTAGTGAGACAATGACCACATGTCTGAACATGATTTTCTTACTAAGTTTCTTGTTATATAAAGTTAGTCTTATTTTCCAGTAATTGTATCTCATTGCCAGATTCATGATGATCTTAGTCATTCCTTTTGTTCTGTTTCATCTTAATAGGCTTTTACCATTTCCCAACATTTAACTTTACACTTGTTTCTTTGAGTTTAGTGAAAGAACCTCAAATTTACCTTTATTAATTTCAAGCAGCAGATTTCAGACATAAACCTACATTATGAGCAAGGATTTGCTATTATTATTATTTATTATGTTTAGAATCTGCATTCTGTTAACTTGGGGGATCATTTTCTTGCCATCTTAAAATCTTAAATGACTCATGCATTAAGAAACAACATGGAGAACTGCTCTGTCACCCACACTTAACTTGTGCATTCTACAACCATCCTTTGTCTTTCACATCTTTGTTTCCTCATACTGTCTCAGGCTTATTATAATGTATTTTCTTAGCATCATTTCTGTTTTATTTTGACAATGAATTCAAGTAAATAATTGTTTTAGTTTTGAGGTCTTCAGCAATATATTGCTGAACTATTGCAAACACCTGTCATTCACTGATACTCATTTTAATAACGTCCTCATTTCATCAGTATCTACGTAGAGTTGATAACACACATTTGCCTTTAATGACAAGTTCACAAAAGCCTCCACAAAGAAAGGAGAATATTCACATCTTCCTTATACCAACTACATCTAAAATTGATTTTCAAAAGGGAGAAAATTTTGAAATAATTTATTCATGCAAATTTCAGAAAAACAAATATTTTTTAAAGTTTCTAGAGGCCATCTGCTTAACACAATCTGGAGTTGTGAACAAAGTATGCTTTCATATCTAAATAATTATTTACACAGAAAACTAACAAAACAATCAACAAGTAATATGTATAATGTATTGACAGACAGTTTTTATTTCAAAGCTACTGGTGAAGTTCTGGTCAGTGTTGACTACGATAATGAATTTAACTCCATCCAAGTTTCTGCATTACCTTGTATTATCATGGTCATAGATTTTCAAACACACAATTTTTTTCTACCTTTGTTTGCTGGATCTATCATGCCACTTACTTCAGAGAAGTCATGTAAGAAACATATGATGATAATATAACACCCTGATGCTCACCTGCTCAGTATTTATACATAAGAACATATTTCTATTGGAAACAATGCCCTACTAAACAGACAAGAAAAACAACAGCAAAACAGACAATTTCCTTTTAGAATACAATTTTATAGAAAAGCCTTTCAGCATTAGTTCCTCATAGAGCTACATAGGGCTTGTGTGACTGGTTGGAGTAGGGTTTGTGGTGTGGATTTAGCTATGGTTGCTACACTTAACATTCAGTTTTGGGTTTATAGAGAGTCAAATAAGGGCCCATTTCATGTCTTCCGGAGATTCCAGATGGCTTTTTAAAATAAGTTCTTCAGTAATAATACAGTAATACAAACCTCAAATATGAAACAGACCTCTCATTTTTATCTTCATACATATTACATAATTTTCACATGTATATTTTTTTCATATAGATTTCTATATTTTCCAACAGTATATACTTGCAACATATGTTGTGTCTTTGTTGTTACTTGAGTTTTTGTGGTCTGAAAGTTTCGCAGTCTAGGTTTGGCTACCTGTCTCCAATATGCAAATTATCAATAAATAGCAGTGAAAGCCACAGAAAGGAGATTTATGCAATGTGGCCACACTCCTTCCTTCTTCCTTCCTCAGTTTAAGTGCCCCCATTTTCCCCTTGATGATGCCTGTCCCCTATTATCCCCCACCCTACTCTTGAGTTACTTCTTCTCCATTATCCCCATTGTTCCTTGTATGTATGTCTGTTCCTCTTTCCTTCCCATTTGAATGCCCTCACATTCCCCATGTTCTTTTTGGTAATAACTGTATCTCTCTCTCTCCCTCTATTGTGTTCTTTCCCTTTACCTCCTTGTTTCTTTTTCATTTTCCTGGATCCTGACGTAACATCAGGATACATACTCACATATAGGGGATTGGTGCTAAGAATTCCAAATGAAGGAGAACATAATGTTGCTTGCTTTTCTGAGTATGTGTTACTTCACTTAATATAATGAATTTTAATTCCATCCATTTGCCTGCAAATTTAATAATTTTCTTTTTCCCTATTGCTGAGTAGAATGCCATTGTGTAAATATACCACATTTTCAATATCCATTTGTCATTTGAGGAACATTTAGGTTGTTTCTATTTCTCAGCTATTGTGAAAGGAGCAGCAATAAACATGGATGTTCAGATATCTCTAAGCAGGAAGAGTCCTTTGAGCATATGGCAAGCAGTGGTGTAACCGGATCATATGGTAGACTCACTTTTAGTTTGTAGAGTTCTCTGTACCGCTATCCATGGTGGCTGCACAAGTGTGCATTCCCACCAGCAGGGAACGAGGGTTCCCCTTTCTCTATATCTGCACCAGCATTCGGTGTCTTTTGTTCTCTTAATCTTAGTCAGTCTGACTGGAGTAAGATGAAATCTTAAAATGGTTTTAATTTGCATTTCTCTCATTACTAAGGATGCTGAGTACTTTTTAAGGTGTTACTTAGCCATTTTTATTTCTTCATCTGGGAACTCTCTGTTAGGGTCCTTAATCCATCTTTTCATTAGTTTGTTTATATCTTATTTCTTGATAATCTTTTTGTTAGATCATTTATTTGACATACTGAAAACTTTCTCAAGTAAGAAAATTTGTAAATGTTCTCCTTGAAACTAGAACAATAAAAAAATACGTTTACCCCATTTATCTGTGAAAATATTCACACTCAATTGTTAAATAAATTAAACTAATTTATAATTTATTCATATCATAATTTACTCCCTATCACCTTGCATTTGCTGTTGTATCATGAAATATAGGCAGAATCTGATATTTATGAGACTGTAGGGGAAAACTGTGGCATGGGCATTGATAAAATTTCCTGTGTAAAGGAATATAGGTAACAATCCATACTGTATTAAATATAACCGAGTTCATACCGTCTTTGTCACAGCTATAATGAAAGAGTCCAGGGACAACAAGTAAACAATCTTGTGTTTAAACAAGAACCCTTATTTACAAAAAATAGAAAAGCGATTCAAGCTAGGTAAGGAGCATAGAATGTGGTATAAACTTCTTCACCCTCCTGAAAGCGGTTTAGAGGGATTTAAGTCAACATGACTTGCCTGTCTGTCTTTCTAGCGATTGTCAAATATCAAAAGACTTGCATGTTCTTCATTCATACTTAAATTCCATGTTTAGGTAAACAATAAGAGCACTGAGCTCAAACACAAACACACACACACACAAACACACGCACATGCATACACACACACACACACACACACACACACACACCATAAATGCTTGTTTCCTATATCCAAACCTTAGAAAATTTTAGTATCACTGTATATCAAACTCTGTAAGGAAATACACATTCATGAAAATAAATATTCAATGGCATGGAAATCTAATATATTTTAAAACGATATAACTGTGTAGCTTATGATGGTCTTATTGTATAAAGTGACATGTGAGTATTTGTGTGTGATCTATTCACCTATAATTTCAAGTCTATTTTTTGTTCTGTTGTTATTGTTTTTGAGATAGAGTCTCCTTGTTGTCACAGCTGGCCTGGAATTTATTACGTATACCAGGCTAGCCCAGATTTCACAGACATCCTCCTGTCTCTGCCTCTCAAGTGCGATGATCAAATCTGTGTGCCACCACACATTGCAGGGGACTGATCTGAAATATATGCTCTAAATTTTTGAATATTATTATCTGTAGGTATTTTCTAGTAATGAAATATTTAAAGATTTTATTCCATTATTAATTTTTTTCTTAAATAAAATATAGACAAATACTTATGTTAAGTGAAAAATAAAAATCAGTATTGATATATTTCCTTTATTTATTAAATTATGAAAAATGTTCATAATGTGATTTGAAATTTCAAGTTAATTAAACTTTTATGATCTTCACTGTATCACTAAAAAAGGTGCTTATCAACATCATGAAAATGAAGTGCATATTACTTAAAAAATCAGTTAATTAAATATTCAAATCTATGCCTGGAGTTGAAATATGGGTGATTAGAAGCAATTGATTTTTAAAGCCATTTGAAAAGCTCTACTGGTTGATTCTTTGTGAAAATTGACCTGGATCACTAAGTTACACCATTTTAATTATAGCAACAAACATTTCTGCTACATTATTTTGTACAATCATTTATTAATTTCCCCTACTATCTTTCAAATGTCATTTGAGCTGCTGCATAAGCAGCCATCTAAATCATTTTAATTGCTAAATTTCCTTCTCAGGACTACTTTAAAATAAAAAGGCAATTTGGGCAATTAATCTGTCAGAGAGGAAACAACATAGATAAAAGCTTGATTAGCTAGAAGACACTTTATTGAGACTTCAGTTAACTGTAATTTGGGGAACAAATTAACTTCAGGAAGGAAGCAAAGGCCACATTTTAGATTTAGAAACAACGCAAACAAACAAAATCTCTTTGAAGACAGACTACTTTTGTCCCTAAAAATTTTTTCATTTTAAAGCCACTGTGGTCTCTTTCCCATGATTCAGAATAGTTAACCATGAACTCTTTCCTCTGCTAAGAGTCAAGCTGATGCCTTCCTTCATCTCTCTGCTTTGATCTTCTGTCATGACTGAACTTATGAACCTTCCCAGACACAGAACAGCATCCTTGTTTTCATTATTTTTCTGTTGTAATTTTTAATCATATAAAACCATCACCTTCTCCTAAAAGTCATTTTATAATCAAGTGTCTCAAAATATTAAACTACTGTCATTATTACATTGTGTCATTACTATCCTTTTACCTAAGTATGTCTTTTGTCTTTTGTTAACCATTCTCCAAAAATCTTTCCAAACAAAGCAGTCCTAGCTAAAATTTTTCTTTTCCTTCCTTTCCTAAAAAATATCTTTGCATTCATTTATGTACGGTGTGGGGACACGTATACATGCCGCAGCCCAGCAGTAGAGGTCAGAAGTCGGCATGCCCGCACCACTGTCTCCTTCCCACCACTTAGATCCCAGGGACTGAACTCAAGCAGTCAGGCTTGGAGCCTTTACCCACTGACTCATCTTGGTAGCTGTTGTTCTCTTTTTTCTATTGTAAAGTACCTGACTGAATAATTTAAATAACAGAGATTTACTTGGCACATGATTCTGAGGATTAGGAGGTGCAGAAGAATGTTGGCATGTCTGTTTGGCATCTGGGGTGGCCCTTCTAGCTTCAGTATTCCATGGCAGAGTGTTTTGCTTACTGATGCAGAGTAAATGTGCAGCCCGGACATGAATGTCATGTATAGAGCATACTCTTGACATCATCTAATCCTCATTATCTCCAAAAAGGCCGCATTTGCAGACAGTGAGAATATGCAGATTTGCTAGTTACTTCTTGACACATGAACTCTCAAGGAAATGCAGGCCCAAGTGGGTCAGAGGCTCTATTTGATGCAAAGGACACATATTTAAAACCTCACTGCTTCAATAATATCTATATAAAATAAACTGGGGCAAGCTGTTTAACTTTTATCAGTCTTAATCTGTCATTTAAAAAAAATAGAATGGTACTGACACAAAAATAAACAAATTGAAAATAAACCAGAATTGACATTCAAGATTTAAGTCCATGCACGTACAGCCTCCTGATTTTTTTAAACTTAAAAATTTTTAAATCTTCCACATGTAATCGTGTCAATGGTGGCACTGTGCACAGGATCCATGTCAACTCAATCAGAGACGAGCCCAGAGTGGAGGGAGGGAAATGGGAGGAGGGCCGGCCTTAGATTGGGAACAATTGGAGACCGATTACTACTGGATGAATGAGAATATTCCTTACTATCTCTGGATAGGCTGACTAATCTCCAGTGGATAAATTTGCACTGGGGGACATCTGGGTACAAATACTTGACTGGATAGGACTTAACATGTATGGCAGAGTGCATGAGTTCTGGTGGGGGATGAAGGTGGCATGGATGACTGAGGGGGTCTAAATTTGATCAAGAACTGTTGTACGAAATGTGCCAAAGCTCAATAATAATAAGTAAAATATTTTAAAACATATTAAACACTTTTTCTTATTTTTATGAATATAAGTGTTTCCCCTACATGCATGTAAGTGTTCCACACGTGTGCAATGCTTGCAGCCACGTGGGACCTGGGAACTATACTGTGTCCTCTAGAAAAGCAGCTGTGCACTCTGGGAAATAAATTAATGATTTGCCTAACAAGACATTGCCACTGTGGAAGAGTGGCGAGAGTATTACAGGGGTAGCCAAATCCTTTTTGGGGCGGGTAATTACTCCCAGTTCTACAAGATAGAACCTATACCTGACACTGTAATCAGAGCTAAGAACCTGTGGGTATACAGGACCTATGTCTTAGCAGATATATATTACTATTATTCTAGCAAGTGGATATAGTTTTTTTTAACTTTTTCTTAATACTTATTGTTAGAATCATAACTTAGTGCATCTCTCAATTCTCCCAGAGGAACTTCTTTATGCAATAGATGGAAATTAACACAGAGACCCACAACTGGTTGCAGAGTGTTCATTCCCAAATAGCACATCTGTATTACATTCTTCCTTTCTCTCACATGGCTCAGGGATCACCTTAGAAGAGGGGGTAAAAAGATTCTAAGAGTCAGAGGTGGTAAATGACTACAGCAAAATAGCTTTTTCTCAACAAGAAGGATTCATACATGCATGATTGCAGCATGTATAAGGACTGTGCAAGCTCAAGCCAGACAAAATCCCAGAAATATGGGGAGAGGGAGGCACGAAGTTCCACCTCAGTCTGAAGAACTACTGGAAACTGATAGCTGCTGGAGAGGAAAAATCATGTCTCTTTAATTATGAGCATCCAAGTAGATAACCCATGCTCCAGGGGATAGACCCATACCTACAAGTATTTGGGTAATATAAATTAGACTTAATGAGCTTTATAAATAGACATGAGTTTGGGGAGTGGTAAAGAGGTGGGGCCAGATCTGAGAGGAGATGGAAAAGGGGATGAATATGATTCAAAATATATAAATACTCAAAGAATTAATACAAATATCATTCATTAAACAAAGTATTTTGCATCCATCACATCTATTTTAAATAGGTAATGCTTAAAGTCAAGTAACTGTTCATAATGTCCCTGATAAAAATCCTGCTTGAAGTTCTAACCTTTCATTTCTATATCCCTCAGGTCTAAGATTCCAGTATCATAAGGATTTGACTCCTTTTGCCTGATTGCTCTTTACTCAGGTTGCGTGTTGTTCCTAAAACCTTATCTTACACTGAATGACTTGCATCATGTAGGGTCTGGCCCCACTGCATTCCCTTCTCTCTTAGTGCTAGGGTCTCGGCCAAGAGCTAGCTAGATCTTGTCAGTTACAGTTCTGAAGTAAACAACTTTAAGCTAGACGGACCACAACTTCCTTTTTCCTATTTTCAGCTGTATATCATCAATAGAGGAACCTCCTGCAAATCCCCGCTCTCAGTGTATATAAAGCTTGCTGCCTCTCAATAAAGTCAGTTATTCTCCTTTCCTCCTACCTAGTGTGTGTCTGTGTCTCTGTCTTATGTGTGTCGTTCAATCTGCAGCCCTCTGCCAATCCAGACTCGGTCAATGAACGTAGCCAGGGCACTACAGCATGAACTCTGCTTTGTGTTTCAGAGAAATATGGCAGATATTCTTTAACTCCTTGAAGAATAACAGTTATCAATTTCAGTAGACATTGATTTATTTGGTCTGTTTTGTACTATTTTTAGAGACCAGCTTGCAGTTAGTAGCTATCATCTGTTGTTTGCTCTCTGGATATTGACCTCTGCCTGCCAGTACAGGTTTCTCCTGAGATATAACTGTGGATGGGTTAACTTGGTTCTTGCCCCACACCACTAAGTAGACAAGGTTTTGAGCCCCTTCCATCCACACCGGAATGGGTCATGCCTTCCGTGTCTCATGATATGTCATTTCATGCAACTTACTCTCCTGAAGACATTTTAAAATTATCTTTTTATAGTCAACATAAGCTAACAGATGGACAATCTGCTTGAAGGCAACCGAGGTCATATATCATTAGGCATCAGGGAAATTCTATAAGAAACCAAACATCTGCATTTGCAAAATAGAGCTGAAAGCTTTCCAAAAAAATTCTCAAGCCCTAATTTCTTGCCAATTTAACAACTGAAAGATGTAGAAAAGGTAATCATGAAAACAGAGTCAGTGAGTTTTTGACAGAAAGGGCCCATAGAGATCATGTTTTCCAACTCAGTAATTTCAAAGATGGAAAATGGAGCCAAGAGAAGTTAAATATTTCACCTAAATTCTCATAGCTTGTGACTGTCAAGAATGGGGCTGAAATACAATCCTCACACCAATGTTTTATTACCATGTGGCCTCCTCAATTTATTAAACCCTAATGTATTAGCAGACATTAAGACTGTACTCTAAATGTAATTCCAAAGTCTCCAGTCATTTTAAATGAAATTTATCTAATCATATTGGAAAAGTGACAGTCAGAATCATTTTTCCTATATGCCCACAGAATGCTTACTCCTGAAGGAAATAATATCAGATTGGATAACAAGATCTTTTTAAAGTGAGCATTTCCATTTGCTGAATTAAATATTTAGAGATTCCCAGAAATGTATTGGTATGAGTCCATGGATTTTAACATTTCCTTTCTAATTTATAAGAATTAGGCTAAGAAAGAAGGAAATGTGAAATAGGATTTAAGCTGCATCATCCCTGGATGCCAGGGTATATCACATTCAATGTGTCAGAAACTATGAGAAATGTTTGATAGATACAGGCTAGATGAGGTGCTGGACAGACTGATAAATCATCTTCCTGTAACAGTATGGCTAAATGGGAAAGCAATGGGATTGATGGAGCACTAGGGATTAGGTAAAATGGAGAAGGAAATGACAAGCTGACTGGTAAATTTGATAAAGGCTATTTCACTCCAGTGGCTTTTATCATGGATATTATAGTGCGAGGGCTTGATGGATTGAAAGTAGCTATTGATAACTATTGACTTTTTGCTAGAGGTGTTTGAAATCTGATTGAGTTCTAAACATACATGCATTGGAACTGGAGAGATGGCTGAGAAGTTGAGAACTGACTGTTCTTGGGGTAGACCCAGGTTCAATTCCCAGTACCCACATGGTGACTAACAAGCATCAATAACTAGTTCCAAGGGATCTGACGTCCTCTTCTGACCTCTGCAGACACTGAACAGCATATGCAGGTTATATATTTGTACATATAAAATAAAAATTAAGCTTAAAATATTTTATGAACATACCTGCATAAGAAAAGTTTTGGCCTATATCCTGAGCCCATCTTCGTGTTCATGCTTCATTGATTATCCATGTCAATTAAAGCAGTTTTATTCATAGCTGAGACTAGAACACTGCTAACTCCCATCTTTATATAAATAAAGTGTACCTGAACAGGTTTAAGTCTTAATTAATTTATAGTAATGTAATTAATGTATAGGTTAACAAAAGGCTATACTCTTGTAAAGACATGAAATAAGTGGCTTGGCAAGGCTATTCCTGTGATATTTAATTGAGTCCTTCAGATAATGTTAACAATATATATTCATAGACATTAATATCACTGTATCAGTTTCCTTATTTTCAGTTAAAAAGTTTACTAGCTATGATGTATAAAATATCATTTATTAGCATAAATGATTTTATTGTGATCTCACCTTCATGTTACACTTGGGGATTTGTATTGTCTGTGGCGAAATGTATGTAGTCAACATTCTGAACTTTATGATAAGACAATAAAAATGAATAAGTAATTTCTGCTTTAAAATGTGATAAGATGTCTGGTTGGGTTGTAAATATTGCCTTTGCCACAGCAGAGGAATTTAAAAGCAATGCTCTTAGCACTCTGCCACAGGCAGAGGAAGGGAACATCTGCTTGGTGATGCGAGTATCATATACAACTTTGGAACAAATGTCAGTGGCTCAGAGGCATGTGTGTAGGTATCAAGTGGTTAGTAGAGTGGTTCTACTTGAGCAAGTAGAAAATGTTGGCAAGAGTGCCCTACAACATGGAAAAAATGGGAACGTTCTTATCTCTAGTTGGTTGCTGCTGTGACTTGTGATAATTCTTTGTAATGAACTCATTGATGAACCTTGGAAATACCATTTAAAGGACTCCAGCTCGGTACACTCTTCAATAATTAACCCTTTCGTGGATTGCTTTCACTGGAAACTGCTGTCTCTAACACGATGTACCAGTTGGAGGTAGATTAGAAACATGACCTCTATAATTGGGCCATCATTACTCAAGTGATCCCTAGAGTTAGCCCAGGCTTTCATTGGGGCTTCTCTTACCACCTGGTCTCCATTCCTAGTATCTGCAGGTACTGATCTAATGCATAGTCTTCTATTGACACTTTAAGAGCAGTCTGACTCCAAGAAACAAAACCTGTAACATTCCATGTTGAAATTTTGTGATATTTCTCAAAAGATACAAAGATGTGAACTTCCTGTGTGGACTTTTCTTTCTTGTAGGTATTGCAGTTAATTTACATACTTTCTCCAACAACTCTATGTAGATTATTTTCAGATCACAGAGATAAAAAAATAAACATTAAGAATACCATTTTCACTGCTGAATGAGTCCCTGATTAGATGACAAATGGATTTATGGTCACCTTTCTCTTAGCCCATCAGTTTGAAGAAAAATCTTCCTGAGGTAGCCAATTTCTACTGGGATCAATTAAGCCAAATTTGTTAAATCAAAGAGTGGGTGACCCACTGCCTCTAGTCATGTAGAATATATTTGTTCACACAATGGGCCTGGCAGTCAAAAGTAGTTGGATGTGAAAGAATAAGTCACTTCAGTGTCAGAAATGGCAGCCAACCAAAGCCTGCTTGGCACAATATTTTGCCAAACCACGTTCAAAACAACAGAAAAATCCATATTTCCTTGCCTGGTTTATTCACGCTCTTGGCATCTTTGTGAGTCAGTTTAGACACCTGTCACTCCTTTCACTATGCTAGCAAGAACCACTCTACTTGACATCCAAGATGCTGTGTCTAGTTGTCTTTAAGTTTTTGGGGAAATGAACACAAAAGTAAGTACATTTCAGGCCCCCAAAATACAAGCAAGTTCACAATGCAAAAATCGAAGAAAACATATCACAGACTGAAATGGAAATATTGTTAACATTGCACAAAATTATAAACAAATAACAAGTCTCTAAGTAATTAGATAATTCGTCAGTTAACATAAATTGAGAAAGTCTCATTAATTCCTGAATCAGAGGACAAGTTAAACTGCAGTGACATAATGTCTAGAAAATAATGATGTTGAATAATCTGTATCATAAATTCTGAGATGTGGCCAAAGCAGAAATCAAAGCTAAATTTCTAACAATTGGTTCATTAATTTAATGCACATTAATAATAAATGAAAGATATAAGAGAAAGAGGAAAAATGTAATATTGCATTTCTTTAAAACATAACTTAATTGTATGACTTGTGACTTATTACTTTCTGAATATGTAAAAATAGAAATAATTATTTACTCTGCATTGTAGCAATATTATACAGTATGCATGAATGTATACATACATACATATCATAACTTATGATTATATTTTATTTATTTTAATTTTATATGTATAAGTGTTTTACATGTATATAAATGTACTGTGTGTGCATTACCTGTGGAGGCCAGAAGAGGGTGTTGGATCCCCTGAAACTGGATTAATGACAATCATTAGTTAGAATGTAGGTGCTGTAAACTAAATCTAGGTGTTCTGCAATAGTAGCCACTGAGCTATCTCTCCAGTCTTGAAATAGAAGCTTAATCTAATTTTAGCAAGACACCTTGACAGCTGTAGCAAACCATATGAGCTAGTTACAGGATCAGGTTCAACTGAATTTCTTATGAACATCCATGAGAAAGAAAACATACCGTAAAACTTAAAATTGTGATAAATGGGAAATCAGAATAAGCTCAATGAAACTACTTGATGTTGAGTAACTCCTAAATGCTAAACCTAAAATTATACATGAGAGCTGTACATTTTTTATATATATTTATGCAACCTTTATCAGCACTACTCTCTAACCAACTGAGCTGATCAGCCAGCTGTCATTTATGCTACTTTTATAAATTATCAAAATGCTAAATGCTTTCTTGGCAAACAATATATTATAGTATATATGTTTGGGATAATTTTGTATGAATCTTTTTGTTAAATGCATTTCTTAGAAATTATAATTTTGAATTTTTTATGTTTGCATTTCTTGTTGCCAATATTTTTATACATGATATTCTCATTCAATGTGTTTGTATCATTGAATGATAATATGTACTGATTTTCAATAATAATAAAAATATATGAAAAACATTGTCTTGCTCTTTCTTTGCCTCCTACTGGGGAAAAAAATGTAACCAAGTCATAAAGAAGCAACTTAACTCACAAATGCAGAATTAGTTCATTTATAAGTTAGCACCTGCCTATCTAAGTTAGTAAGTATGTAAATAATGCTTGTATTACTGGATGTAGTATAGCCACTACTAACTACATATACTGTAATTAACACGGTTCATATCAATATGCCAAAGTAAAGCAGTTACACTATTACCTTGACAGATGAGAAAATTTGAATTCCGTAACAATTCACATGAGATTAGTGAAGCCATATAGTAAAGTTAACAAATGGTGAACAGGTGTTTGCCAGATCCTATGTAGAGCTTTAACTATATTGTCTTTCTTAATTTTCAAAACAACTCTATTTGATTAGTACTACAGCTCTTTTTACTCGCACAAAGACTAGATTAAAGAGGGCAGTCCATGCATCTACAGTCACATATAAAAATAGATTTGACTTTGTAGTAATAGGATAAGAATGATGCAGGAAACACAGATTACATGTTTTATCTTGAGTGTGTATGTATGTGATTAGTTATTGCATATTTCATAATAAATAAGTTCATAAATTGTATATTTATACATATGTATAATGGTTGAAGTTGAAAACTAGCATAATGTGAAAAAAAGACAAATCTAATTGGTGATGCTGTTTATAATAAGGAAATATTTTAATACTATTTACGAATATAGAAAATCATATTGAAATGTATAATGCATTAATGATATTTTTAATAAAACTATTTCATTTTATCATGTAGTCCTCATCACCTTCATTAAGTGACACAATCTTGTAGAATTTATTTTTCTGATGTATTAATTGTATTTTATATTTTTTCCAACAAGCATTGTACTTATGTATATAATCAACAAGTGGTTTCATATAAATTATGAACTCTATCAATATATATCAAAAATGTTTTATCTATAAATACTAATTTGTACACTATGTCTACCTTTAGGATTCATTGAAGTTATGACTGAGGTATCTAGATATGAGCCCTTAAATTTTTATTGTTTTAATAAAAAGATAATTGATAAAAATCTTGCCTGGTTCATGGTTAGGATTCTGCAGCATTATCCCATGTCTGCCCAAGTTTTTCAGGGTAGAAATTATGTCTGTACTGTTCTGAAGTGTATATGTGGCTTCTCATACTTGTAGAACATTTTCTTCTCATATGTTACTGCAGTCGTTTGTTTTCAACTAAAATGTGAATTGAAAATTGTCCAGTTTTCTCTAGTCCCTTAAATGATTTTTTCACAATGAATCTGGCTAAAAAAGTACTTCTGATCCCCGCCCCCCCATACATCCTGTTCTCCTTCTAGCTTTGAACACAGAACACTTTTATTCTTAGCCCCCTCCCCTCACCCCATCTCTGGACTATCCTCTTAATTCTTCTGGTTGCTGTGAGCTCTCAAAAATCACAGTTCCCATCCCCTACATCTGTAGACATTTATACTGCTGTAGGGCTAGGATTGTGTGTCCTTTAGTAAAGGCCAAGAACTTTGCAGGCTGCCTGAGAAAAAGACAGAATTCAGCCTCTGCCTAGCAATATTCCTAAATTGTGCTTTGTCTGCTGTCTAGAGGCATCCAGACCTTAAGAGACTGAGAGCATCTGATATTCTCTGACTTGTGCTTCTGAAGGAATTCCTGATCATCGGGACAAGAACCATCTGGTCCCACAAATATAATATCAAAGGAGAGAAACTGAAGGCTTGACCAGACAGCTTTTCATACCCAATAAGAAAACAACCAAGTCACATAAAATATACAAACAGAATCATAATTTCACTACACAAAAGAAGTCTTCATTATCACTTAAAACAATAAAAGAAATCCACATGCCAAGATCACAATAAAAATAATATATAAAAATAATAATAATATGATAAACCCAGATAATATATCACCAAACAGTAACAGTTCTATAGAGGACTTCTACAAGAACCCCACAGAGACAATCCAAGACACAGAGTTTAAAAGAAGTCAGTGAATTTAAAGAAGACACAAATTAAAAAACTGAAAGAAGATAGGGATAAACTTCTGGCTGAGTTCACAAAAGAGATAGAAATACTGAAGAAAACTCAGACTGAAATGAAAAAGAAAGTGAAGAATTCAATAAGCCAATTTGAAATAATGGGAGAAAGTCTCATGAACAGAATGAATGAAATAGAACACAGGATATCAAGACTGAACGATGAGGCTGAAGAATTAGGGCACTAAAGCAATGATTATGAAAATCAATAAAAACAAAACAGGAATGGACTATGCAGGAAATCTGGGACAGCACGAAAATAACAAATTTATGAATCACAGGCATAGAAGAAGGAGAAGAATCTCAGGATAATGGTATTGAAGAGACTTTTCAACCAGATTATAGAAGAAAATTTCCCCAAATTAAGGAAATGCCCATAGAGATACAAGAAGCATACAGAACACCAAGTAGACAGGACTAGAAGAGAAACTTCCCACAGTATATGATAGTAAAATACCAAGAATACAGAAAAAAGAGAGAATACGTAGAACTACAAAAGAAAAACAGCAAGTCACATATAAAGGAAAACCCATCAGAATTACAGCTGGTTTTTCAAGCAAACTATGAAAGACAGAAGAACCTGGACCATAGTAGTATCAGACTAAATGACCATAGATACCAACTCAGATACTTTACCCAGAAATAATGTCTATTATATCTGAAGGGAAAAAAAAATCTTCCATGACATGAATAAGGTGAAAGAATTCATGTTCAGACAGACAGCCTTTCAGAGAATATGTGAAGCTGCACAAAGAGTTGAAGAGAGGAATGACTGTGTCCAAGAGCAACAGGAAGAAACTAAATTAATTTATAAGTTTGGAACCACAAAGTTGGACCAAAAATAGAAACAGAAATTAAAATGATGGGACCCAACACACATCCTTCATCCTTTGAACTCCCCACTCGAAAGACACACGCATCAAGAAACAAAATTGGTCTTTTTGTTGTCTGGGGGAAACCCATCTCACCTTAAAGGACAGGCCCTACCTTAAGGCAAAAGAGTGGAAAATTTATTCCAAACAAATAGCACTAAGAAACAGGCAGGAGTTGCCATTCTAATATCTGGAAAATAGATTTCAAACTAAAATTAATCAGAAGAGATTAAAGAGGGCCACATAAAGCTGATTAAATGAACAATTAACCAAAAAGATATAACAATCATGGATATATGTACCATACCCTAGTATACCCATCTTCATAAAAACATTACTTCAGAACTTTAAGACACAGATCAATGCAAACTCACTAATAGTTGGAGACTTCAATATCCCATTGTCTCCTTTTGACAGGACACAACTGGACAGAGAATAAACAGACAGATATCTGAATTAAACAATACCATATATCAAATGGACCTAACAGACATGTACCTAATATTCCAATCAAGCAACAAAGGATACAGATTATTTTCAGCAACCTGTGGAATTTTTTCCAAAATTGATCACATACTTGGAAACAGAACAAACTTCAACAAATACAAAGTAAAATAAAGAATTCCATGAATTGTATCAGATCACAATGCAATAAAACTTAAAATTAACACTGGAAGAAGCCCTAGCAACTTCATGAACTCATGGATACTAAGCAACGCAATCCTGAATGATGAATGGGTCAAAAGAGAAATTATGAAAGAAAAAAAAAAGTTTTCCTTGAATTAAACAATAAGGACAATATAACACAACAAAACCTCTGGGACAGTTTAAAAGTAGCCCCAAGAGGGACGCTTATAGTTCTAAGTGACTATATTAAAAAATCACAAAGAGCATATATAAGTGATTTAACACTGCAATTCAAGAATCTTGAAAGTCAAAAACACATGAAACCTAAACACAGCAGACAAGAAATAACAGAACATAGAGCAGAAAATAATGAAATAGAAACAAAGAAAACAATACAAAGAATTAACAAAGCCAAGAACTTGCTCTTTGAAAAGATAAACAGACCGTTATTCAGTTAACCCAAAGAAAGGAAGAGCAAATCCATATCTGCAAAATCAGCTATGAAAGAGGAAACACCACAACAGACAAAAAACCCATCAAGAACATTATATGGGAATACTTTAAAAACCTATACTCTATTAAATTATAAAACCTTAACAAAATGGATATATATCTAAAATTATGGAAATCAACAAAGCTAAACCAAGAAGAGATCAATAGCTTATACAGACCCATATTATATAAAGAAATTGAAACAGCAATACAAAACCTCCAGAAACAGTTCAGGCCCAGATGGATTCATACCAGAATTCTACCAAACATTCAAAGAAGATCTATATCCAATAGATCTTAATTTAAATTTTAAAAAGATAGAAACAGAGGGTAAACTGCTAAATTCCATCTATGGAACCAGAAACACTCTAATACCAACACCAGGTAAATATAAAACCAGAAAAGAAAACTTTACACTCATATCCTTAATGAACATATATGCAAAATTTCTCAACAAAATACTTTCAAACCACATACAGACATGTGTCAGAAAGATCATCCACCATGATCAAGTCAGGTTTATTCCAGAGATTCAGGAATTGTTCAATATAAATGAGTTAATAAATGTCCTAAAGCATATAAATGGACTCAAAGACAAAAATCACATGGTCATCTCAATAGACGAGGAAAAGGCCTTTGACAAAATTCAACATGCGTTTATGTTAAAATTTCCAGAAGGAATTGGGCTTGAGATAACATATTTGAAGATAATTAAATCTATATAGAAAAACTCCATAGCCAACATCATTCTAAATGGAAAAATACTAGAAGCATTCCCATTAAAATTAGAAACCAGACAAGGCTTTTCACTATCTCCACTCATTTTAAATATAGAGTTTGAAATTCCTTTTAGAGCAATAAGAAAAGGACAGGAAGTTAAAGGAGTACTCATTTGAAACAAAGAAGTCAAATTATCCCTTGTTGCAGATGACATGATATTGTACCTGAGATGCCAAAAATTCTACCAGAAAACACCTAGAAATGATTAACATTTTCAGTAAGTTGCAGGTTAAAAAATTAATATACAAATTTAGTAGCCTTTCAAAATACAAGTAATTGGAGAAATATTGCAATGAAATTCTCTCATTCACAATAGCCTCAAAGAAAATATCTTAGAATAAACCTGTTCAAAGATATTAAAGATCGCTACAATGAAAATTTTAGATCTTTTATTTTTAAATAGGGAGACTGATGAGGAGATCATAAGATGGAAGGACCTATCATTCTCATGAATTGGATGAATTAATATTGAAAAAATGACCATCCACCCCAAAGCAATATATAGATGCAATACAATCCCAGACAAAATCCCCATGACCTTCTTCACAGAATTATACAAAAAAAAAAAAAAATCCTAATAGTCATGTGGAAGCACAAAAGATCCGTATAGCCAAAGAAATCCTGAGCACAAAGAGCAGTGCAGGGGGTTACTATGTTAGATTTCAAACTATATCACAGAGTTATAGCCACAAAAATAACATGGTATAACATGGTACTGGTACAAAAGTAGATCCATAGAACGACGGAATATAATTGAAGACTCACACATGAGTACATGCAATTTCAGTTGTATGATATTGAAAAAAAGGCCAAGAATACTCATTGGAGGAAAGATAGCATCTTCAGCAAATGTGGCCGGCAAAACTGAATCTTTACCTGTAGAAGAATGAAACAACATCTTTATCTTTCACCTTGCAGAAAAGTCAACTCCAAATGGATCAAAGACTTCAGCGAGGAACCTGAAACTCTGAAACTGTTAGAAGAAAACCTATACATACCATATATATATATATATATATATATATATATATATATAGGATATAGTAGTAGTACATATATATATATATATATATATATATATATATATGGATCCAAAAGGACTTTCTAAGTCACACATCTGTTGCTCAGGTATTAAATTCAATAATCAATCAAGTGGGACATCATTAAACTAAAAGCTTCTGTACAGCAAGAAAAAAACAACCAAGTAAGGTTGAAAAGGAAACCCACAGAAAGGGAGATAATCTCTATCATCTACATACCCGACAGAGGATTAATATCCAAAATATACAAAGAACTCAAATTACAAAGAAATTAAAAAAAAATGACCCAATAATAAGATAGGCTATAGACCTGAACAGAAAGTACTCAAAGAAAGAAATAAAGATGGCTAAGAAACGTCTAAAAAAGTGTTTGATATCATTAATAATTATGAAAATTAACCACTGCAAATATAAACCACTTTGATATTTCTTATCCCAGTCAGATTGGCTAAGATCAAGAGAACAAATGATACAAAATGCTGGAGAAGAGGTGGTGAAAAGGGAACAGTCATTCACTGCTGGTTGGATTGTAAACTCATGAAACCCCCATGGGAAGCAGTGTCAAGAGCTCTTAAAAAACTAAAAACGACCCATTTGACCCTGTTATATCACTCTTTGGCATATATTTGTAGGACCCATCCTACAGAGATACTTGTACATCCATGTTTGTTGCTGCTCTTCTCACAACTTAAGGGATGGAAGTAACCTACATATCTCTCAACTGAGGAGTGGATAATGAAAATGCTGTACATTTATACAATGGAGTTCTACCTAGCGGTAAAGAAAGACAAATTTGCAGGTAAATGGATAGAAGTAGAAACCATGATGCTATGTGAAATAACACAGACTCAGAAAAACAAACAACTTATGCTCTCCCTATTGTGTGGATTCTAGCACCAAACCCTTATATGTGAGTATCTATCCTGATGTAACTGTAGGAACTAGGAAAATGGAAAGGATCCAGTGAGGTAAAGGGAAGGAACCTGAGACAGAAGAATAGTGAGGGGCAGGTGTTGCTAAGGACAACATAGATAAAATGAGGATATTTAAATAGGAGTGGGGAGCGAGGATTAAACAAGGAACTACTACGGGGTAAAGGGGAAAGAGTGACAGGCAGGTGGGAACATAGGATACTGGTATTATCAAATGAGAAATGGGGAAATAAGGGCACTTTCAATGGGGAAGGTATGGAGAGAGGGTTAGACGGGGAGAGAGAAAGAAAGAGATGAGATAAATAATGCCTGGCTAGCCTGGCTAATATAAAGTACCAGAGGGAATCATATTAATCTAACAACCACATTTAATATCTCTACATGAGTCCATGTGCATAGCTGACTGAAGGCTTCATAACAAGAAACAGTCCAAGACAGGAGAAACCTTCCTTTGATTTGATGGCCAGGGTGTCCAAGAGACTCCCAAAATTACACAGGTTATTCCCACAGCCCTTAATTGCCTACTAGAACTTTAAGGTAAGACCCTATTGCTGAAAAGAGGACACACTTCAGCGACTGAATTCGGAGCAATGGAGCTGGAAGCCACTTCCCCTGAAGGCTTGTTCTCATAGTTCTGGAGAGCAGAATGAGAGCGGCTGAAGGAGAACATCGATTGATGGCCTTACAATAACTTCATAATCAAATAACCACATCAATGATCTGCACATCATATGACACTGGTGTAGTAGTGACACTTTTAACCTGGGGGCAACCAACAGCTACCTAATTGTTCTTAGGGCCCACTCACTGGCAGGAAACTCATGTGTGGTATTGTAATCACAACCAATTGCACGTGATTGATATTGATCTTAGTGAAATTCTCAAGTCTGTCACATCCCTAGTCTAATGTAACTTCTTAGTAAGTGCAAAATATGTATCCTTATATTCACAGTCAAGATTCCAAGTCACCACTCATCCAAGAAACATTTTTTGCACCAGATGAGACTACTGCAGAGTACCACAACTGGTCACACACAGACATTGTCTGTGAATTGCCCATGCCTAGGTGGCACATCTAAAATGCAGCCTTTACACCCAAATCTCACTCAATATACAATAAGGGGTAAAGAAGACACTATTGAATCTTTCAGCTGTCCCACATGCAAGAGAAGGCTAGGATCGCAGAAAAGTCAAGGCATGGGAATTTGAAATCTGCAGAGTTCCCTGATCCAGACTCACACTAAGTTTCACTCACCCAGGGCTCAGTGATCATTTCAGAAAAGGGCACAGAAAGACTGTAAGAGCCAGTGAGGAGATGTGTGAACATATGGAAATAGAATCCTACAAGCTCCTGGAACCCTCCTCATGTCGACCTACAGGAATAGTTTTGGCATGTTCAAGACCCATACAAACTCTAGCAGACAAAAAGCAAGCATGGAGCTGGGGAAAAGGGCAGCAGTCTTCAATCTCTGCTGAAGAAAAATCGTCAACTGAATACTGTTGGGTGAGAATGAGATCATTTTCTCAAAACAAGGGACTCCTTTTTAGGCTGAGTAAACCTCAGTGGATGAACCTGCACTGAGGAACATTTGGGGACACTAAATTGATACAATAGATCTTAACACAGATGAAAGTATTGATTCCAGTTGTGGTCTATGGGAGTGTGCTGTTAAGGAAGAGTATGAAGCTGACTGAGATGGATTGAAATGTTCTGTTTAGAATACACAATGGGTCATCTAAAATATATTTCTGCTTTTATTTTTAATTGAATTCTTTCTTTTTATAAAATATTATTTGATATTAGATCCTCTCCCTTATCCCCAAGTGCCTTTGTTGTCCCACCCAATTTAATGTACAAAGCTATTCATATGTGTGTGTGTGTATGTGTGTGTGTGTGTGTGTGTGTGTGTGTGTGTGTGTGTGTGCCTGTACAGTCTAATTTGTTCTTCAGTGTTGTCAATCCAGTGGATTATGGTTAATCTAACCAAGAGGCTCATTCTTGAAAGAGACTATCTCTGCCCCTTCCATCAGCCATCAACTTAGGTGGGTCTCTGGTTTCTTACCAACTTCTTCATGTCTAAGATGGATATTTTTCTGGTTTGAGCCTGCAGGGTACTCATACACGCTGTTGTAATTGCTGTGAGTTTATATGAATAACTAGTCAGATGTCTGGAAAACTCATTTTTTGTGGTCATTTACCACCTCCTGGTCTTAGTCTTTCTGCCCCTTCTTCTGCAATGATCCCTGAGCCTTGGGGATCAGATATTTGATAATATGTGTCTTAATTCAGGATAAGCAGTCTGAAGCCTCTATTTCTGTGCATGTGGGCCAGACGTGAGTTTTTATTAATCGCCATCTGTTGCAAAAGGAAACTTCTCTGGTGAGTGCTGAGAGTGCATTAATTTAGCAGTAAGTCCTTAAGAGTCAGCTTAATATGATAAGTATTTAATAGAAAACTAGTATTTGATTCTCCATTATGTACTGTGACCTGCTTAGCCTGAGGTTCCTGTGTCAGATATTGGCTCCATCCTCAGAAATAGACCTTTAATACAATTAAAGAGTGGTTGGTTATTCCCACAGGAATATTTGTGCTACTATCGCATTGGCGAACTTATCTTGCCAGGCCAGATGATATTGTAGTTGATGGAATTCCCAGCTGTGTAGGTTGAAAATTATTTTTTCCTTCTAGTAGCTTGCATAGCACTTTTTAAAATTATGACAATTAGCCTGTAGAGATGAGGCTCTGAGATTACAACCAGCTTAATTTCTCTGTGTTCTACTCCCAAGTATGTAATGTCTTCCACAATAGAGTTTTACCCCAAACAGTCCTGGTAGGTAACTAACAGAAGGAACAATGATCATTATTGTTTAAGGGTCTATGGAACCTCTAGTCAACAGTTTTCTAAAGCGGTTGTCCATTCTTGGCATTAAGGTTTTTCTGTTTGTTTGTTTTAATTAGACTAAGATGTTTAAAATGGAGGATGACTTCTCATTATTATATAACTCATTACAAACCAATATATAATGCAAAGTTAAATTCTGACATATTCAAATATTTCTAAAATCTAGTCCATTTAACCTTACTGCCCTGTTACAAATTTTCTAGGGTACAGAAATTTTATTCCAAATCAAGTCTCCTTTTGCATAGTAGACTTTCTTCTCCTTCAAAACATCTCTACTAATTCTTAAATTCTGTCCCCCAGAAATAATTAAACTTTAATTTAATTAAATGCTGACCTAAGAACAATCTTTGTGTAATGAAAATGAACCATAAAAATGTTTTTACAGGTGAGGTTCCAACACTTTTAATTGAGTTCAACACTTATTTTTCTTTCCACATTTACATTAAAACATGCTACTACATTATCTGGTAAAATATTTGGTAATTTTATAGTACAACATAACCATTCTAAATTTTTAGTTATGTACTTCTTTACACATTCATTTATGTTACTTTCGTTTTGTACTTGGGAAAGCCATCTTCACCAGAATGGTTATCAATCTGTAAAAACTTAGATATGTTTAATACTATTAAAGCAATAAAGATGATTGTTAAAATAATAAATATTAAAATATTTAATAATATGTACTGATCTCTAAATCATTTATGTATATAGAAATGTTAAATGTTTCTGTTGGACTGTATGTAGGCTTTTGATATTAGCTTAAGTAATGTACGTATGGTTTGTAAACATTTATTAACAATGTCAAGAATTTTACCTAACTATTACATTAATTTATTTCCTAATACAGGTTTGTGATTTAAACCAAATATCTTCAAGTTCAATATAAAAGGACTTGTAATCATATTTTAAGATGTATTCATTACCTTTATTTTCCTTCTTGGATTTTAATTTTGAAAAACCTTTAATATTCAGGAACATCTCTATAAATCAGTTTTATTTGAAGAAGAAAGCATAACTCAGAAACAATTATTTTTCCAAGCCAAGGTTTATGAATATAAAATCTAATCCACATTGCTATCCTGGGATTTCTCAGGGAGATTTGGATGATGTGTAATTCTACTGCACATGTCTCAGAGGATGCAGAGAGCATTGCTGCCATCATCTCAACACAACCAGGATAGAAGATTAAAGAGGAGAGGACTGTTATTAATGCTCCGTGATAGATTACAGAACCTCTTCAGTATGGAATTGCATGAAAAGCCAACATTTGTAATTTTATGCTTCCGATGTTTTACTTTTGTTTATGGGCTTACATACCTAAAATATACAACAAAACATACATACAAAATACACATACCTAAAAAAAAAGAGGAACATACTGAACAGGAAATTAAAAGATGCCAAAATATTGAGATTATTACATGGAGAGATCAAAGAATAGAAGAAATAAAAGCAAAGGTATGAAAGGAAAAGAAAATATTCCATATTTTCTCCCCCATTTAACTTCCTGATATATCTATTGAATTAAAGAAGTTGAAAATCCTCCTCCCCCTTTCCAGTTTCAGACAGTCAGATATGATCTATCTCATTCTAACATTTAAAACACAATTTGTTTTTCACAACAGTAAGCTTGCATGGGAGTTAAATTTCAATTCCAATCTCCTTAGACTAGTAAGTTTTATAAGTATAAAATCTATTATTATTGTAATTATAGTTTCAAGTTCAATATTTGTCTTCAACATGATTTAGGAGACTAATGTTTTTCTAAATTATTTGCTTGAAAGCTAATATTAATATACTTTATTTTATGAATCTATGCTTTGTTTTCTATATAATTTTAGCAATTAATCTATTTAAAATAATTATTAGTTTATTTTTTATTTTTGAAAAATTAAATAAAAATATACATTGAAAAGTAATTAAGTTGGGCTTGAGAGTTGTCCTAGTGGTGAAAAGCACTGAGTACTCCTGCAGAGGACAGGGGTTCAATTCCCAGCACCTGCAGAGTGGCTAACAACTGTCCATAACTTAAGAACCAGGGGAATCAGACACGTTCTGACCTCCATGGACTTTGCATGACACAGGCGCACCTACCTATATTAAAGCAGTACACTTATACACATAAAATTTAAAAAATAAAGTGTTTTCAAAATAAAATAAATTAAATCAATCAATCAATAAATTAAAAAGATGGCATAAAGCTGGGACGGTGATGGGGTGGCAGCAGGAGGCAGAGCCCGAGGGAGGTAATGGTCGATGGATATTCCCAATGTACATAGCATAAATGTGTGGAACTTTCAAGGATTCATCATCTTGCCACTGGATTTTTCTCAGCGTTTGTCTCTTCCTAAGGAAGATATTCTTCTATAAACTTTACTGTATCCTGTACTGATGACTGTGACTGTACGTTTTGTGTTTGCTGATGTATTTGAGTTTCCACCTTTTCATGCTTTGCTCTACATGAGGGTATGCTGATAAGAAAGCTTAGACACACCCTGCTTTGAATACCACAACAAGTCCAGCCAGAAGCAGGAACCCTCGCTCGAGCTTTCCTCCAATCACATTGAAAGGCAGGTCAGTAACTTTCTATACTTTCACTGATCAAATCTGCTCTGCTTGTCTGGCTTTCCTCGGAAATATCCTTTTGTGACTGATAAACTACTCAGAAACCTCCTGTGTGTGTGGTAAATAAAAAAAATCTGCTTCAGTCTACCCAGCTCATGGCATATAGCTACTGTGTAGAGAAGTCCCCATTATTTACAAGAGATGAAACAAGTGCAGGAACTTTTATTCATTTTTCTAATTGGTTGAATATTTTAGGAAAAAAATCCTGTTTTTTAAACAGGAACATAGCAAAATAATTTTTTGTTTATCTCATACAGCCCTATTTCCTTCTATTTTGTTTTTTCTTTTCTTTTTTTCTTTTTTTTTTTTTTTTTTTTTTTTTTTTTTGCCTGTTTCAGTCTATGTGTTCCGTGCTGACCTGGAACTCACTATGAAGACCAGGCTAGCCTCAGGTTACAGAGTTCCTTTCTTCCTGTATCTCTAACAGAACGCTGAGATTAAAGGACTGGGCCACGGAAGCCAGCTGTTTTGCATTCTTAGCCAATGAGAACAGCAGGAGGCCAAGGCCTCTCCTGCATGGTGACTGAGTTCTTTGGGAAGGTGAATATGTTTAGCTGCTTTATTTCCCTTTGCTCAATCATTGTGTATTTTTCTAGAACAAATACTTGATTGTTTAATTTTGATCCTAAATATATGAGATGGCTTAAACAGATATATTGGTTATACAAATCCAAAGCCATGTTACTTTCTAGTTCTGAATCATTATTTTCTGTTCTCATCTTAACTATTTTTCCCAAAAAAAGGATTAGTCATCAGTCACTGGGAGTTCTGTAATCCGAATAACCCTACAAAAGTAATCTTAATAATACAACATCAAATAAATTATACCACATATTAAATCACTGTAAAACCTCTTTCATTATCAAAACCCCCATGAAGAAATTTTTAAAATGGTAAAGTTCCCTTTAATAATGAAAACCCTTGGAAATATCTTAAATTTGTTGTTGTTGTTGTTGTTGTTAGAAACATCATCTTAACAAAATCATACCAAAACCCAAAACTAAGATTTTTCTTTTTTACATGAATTTCAGAAACCAAACACAAGTCTGAAAATATATTCAACAGAAAATAAGAGGTTAAAATTATGCTAAGGAAATATGTCATGTTGATAAAGTAATTCTATAAAACTAAGAATCCATGCTCATCCCCCAGAGCAACATTATGTCAGCATGTCCTTTGAATTCTCTGACAGGGAAACCAGAGGGAGGTTGAGCAATGACTGTGTCTTAGGTAATGTCTTGGATCAGAGAGTGCAGTGGCCCTATGAACCTACACGTTCATCTAATGCTAAATCTTCAAAATAAACAAATTTGCTTTCTTTATAAATCCAGACTGCTAAGGCATTAGCTAGCTTAAAATAAAGCATAGTTTAAAACTCTGCCTTTCTTAGTCATCAGTCACTCTAAATGCTAAGTACAGGAGATGTCTCAGAGCAAAGACTCCCAATCTCCTGAAGCAAGATTATTGCATCATGTTAATGCAACTTTTCATTTCCTGATGCCATCTTAACCTGGTTGGGATGAGAAGAGCAAAGTAATATACCCTGCAAACAGTTATTGAAGCACCAGCTTAAATGAGTGATATATTATTAGGGGGTACACATGAAACTATCAAATTTTTCTAAAACGAAATACTGCTTTTCTTGCTATAAGAAAATGAACAGTTTGCTCAATATGATGTACTTTTCATCTTCTATAGCTTATCTCATAGTGTAATATCTAGATTTCATATATATATATATATATATATATATCATCATATATATATTGTAGCTAAACCTTATTCCCATTAGATTTCCAGAACTGCCATTTTAGGGGTCAGAGTCTCCTAATTTTTCCTGACTTAGTTAGGACCATTATACTAGCCCATGAACCACAGGAGTTTTTAGGACCATGTAAATAACAATTTTAAACACAAGAAACTTTTTATAGCATCCTCATTTTGAGCAAAGGATATACACACTACAGCATATCCCTTTCCTTCCTCTAATAGTACTGATGAATTAATACCCAAGACCAGCATTTTCATGTTTCCAATATTTCCAGGTGATTAACTTCCCTGATGATTGCGTGGTTAGGGTGGACTTAGGTAGACTCTTTCTGCACAAATAGAACGTCATGCTGCAAATAAATTATGATAAATTATAGTAAAATAATGTATATTCTTGAGCCTGTATTTTATCACTGTCCATATAAAACAAATATATATCTGTCTCTTATTAAGAAATATTAGTGTCAAGAAGACTCAAACTCCAATGAATTTTTCTTTCTCTTTTGATAGAATTTATTTGATTACAGTAATTGGAACACTGAAACATATTTTGCAGCAAATTTCCAAAACTGAACTAGATCAAAGCTAGCCCAGGGGAAAACTCACCCTAACACAGGCTAGCTTGACTAAATTCTAAATCCAAGATTTAGGCCTTGGAAAAATCAAATGTGTTCCTATTTTCTCCAGAACTGTGGAATGTTTGCTGCTACTCAGAATTCATTCTAATGATGATCTCTTTAGCTGCAGCATTACTATGTTGTATCTACAGTTCTGTAACTCTGCATGACTTTTTATTGCTTCCTAAGCTTGTGGGCTTTAGCCATAGGTCTAACATACGGAGATCATTCAAAGACTCTACTTATAAATGATACTATACTTATTATAAAGTTAACAGTTTTATTTTCAGTTACTTAAATTTAAAAGTTCCCCAGGGTATTTATGGCAAATTAAACTAGAATCATTATTTCAATATGCTTATTAATACCTTTCTAAATGATAATAGATAATTGATTAAAAGTTTTGTTCTAGTTTACAGAGTAAAAGCTTCATAAATTATAATTTTATTTCTGCATTAAATATTTGCTGTTATAATCATTTTATTTCAATTCCATAATAATCTGAAGAGACAGATGCTATAATTACTTAATTTTTAAAATTTAGTTCATTTATATTTCAGTATTGTATAGATAATTATATATATTATATATAAAATTTCTATATTAGCCACATTTTCTGGACTATGAGAGTCTCTATTTTTTCAATTTACTGTGGAAAAAAATACCACATTTTAATAAAATAAATTCCTAAGGAAGCATGATTCTTCAAAGTAATTATGCCGTTATATGATGAGTTGTTCCTTTCAGTTGCCTCTGACTGAACAGACCTACCATATTTATACCTATTTTAGTTTCTCAGATCATGTTTGTCCTATTGAAGAATAGTCACAGAACATATGGCTTTGTAAACAATTGCTAGAGAACAAAACAGAAAAAGTCTGAAGGTATAAATAATTATATTCAGGAAGTTTAGGATCATATTATGATCTGCAAAAACTGCCTACTAATACTGTGAGCAGACGAATATTAAATATATATATATATAATGTACATAACATTTTTATAGAAAATATCATACTACTGATAGCTGATGATTATTATTGTTCATAATTTAAAGATTTCACATTCATGCACATACACTTGTACACATACTCATGTGTGC
Organism: Eospalax fontanierii; assembly: GCA_035773235.1. NCBI lineage: Eukaryota > Metazoa > Chordata > Mammalia > Rodentia > Spalacidae > Eospalax > Eospalax fontanierii. Next base: position 49,499,907 of record CM069530.1, on the reverse strand, counting down.
CGATACATTTGAGAAAACACATTCACAAAAGGAATTAAAGCAAGAGCTCAACTTTCCACAGTCTGTCATCCCCAGTTTATACCTATGGTCTTAGAAGGCAGTTTTGAATGACCATCTGAAAGAACAGAAAATTTCTGCATTGTCCTTGCAAATGGGCACACTTGGGCTGTGGGTGCAAGATGGAAAGCAATATCTTTTGTATTCTATCTACACTTGATGTGGTTCTGAAATCTGGTGTCTTGTAGAGAGAAGAATGTCAGTTGTAGCCCAGGATCAGAGGCTAACAGTAGTAGGGAATCTGTTGTTCAGCCATTCACTTACCTTTTCTGTATCGCATAAAAAAGGGAGGCATCTACAGACCTAGAAAAGTAATTTTCTAGTTTTGTGTGCATAACTATTTTTATATGACTCAGGAAATGAATTATGTTAGATATGCTCTTCAAACCTCCAATGCAGGTGATGAAATTGATCAAGGGTACCAGCCGGTAGATTCTGAAACCTAATGATTTGCATCCTGTACTTGATAAAACAGCTCCCAGTCAAAGATTGAGCAGACCAAGGGATGGCAGCAAGTTCATTCCTAGGATATGGTCTATCATTAGTGTCTTAGATCAATAAATCACACCTTAGAAGTACCCATACCAAAATTTCTACTAATAATTCCATAAGTATCATACAAACGAATTGCACATGATGTATACGCATTTATACTTAAGTACACAGGCAATAGTTTTAGGATCATTTTATAAATTAAGTAGTTGGAAGTATTTTTGTTAGAACATCCAAGCAGAAAATCTGACAATAAGATCTGTTTAACAGAAGTTAGTTAAAATAACATTTCTCCAAATAATTTTATTGAATAATAGATATTCTATTTGTTAAGTGTAAAGAAAATTAAGTTTGAGCTCTGGGAGAAATCCAGGAAGTTTCTACTACACAGCTGTGTTTGATATAAACTGAAAGCTTATAAAAAATAAATTCACTCAGCATTTTGTCAGTAGTTCTGGTGTATACCAGAAGTAAATAGATCAAGTCTTCATGAAGCAAACAGAATTAGATGCTTTAGATAGATGTTAGAAGACACGAGTCAAGCATTTTAATTTTTAGATTGCATATTTTAATTTGCATAGGAACATTTGACCTGAATAAATCAATAAATCAATCAATTCCCACTGATTCAACACTCAGAAAGTTCAGAGTAATGTCCTTGTTATGAAATCATGCTGGCATGGCCACAAGCAATTAATTAGCCAGAGATGATGTGCATTTTTAGTACCGTGGCTAAATCTATTTCTGCTTATTATAGTCCTAATGCTTATGCAGGTGATGTAGCAATTTTCCAGGCTCAGAATTAAAAGATTACACTATCAAAATCATGCCAGAGATCTAGAATATTCATAGTATAGGAAAGAATAACAAGTTATAATCATGCAGTTTGGCATGTCAGCTAGAAGCTTGGAGACTCTAGGCTTCAAGAGGAATTATTTAAAATTAAATTAATTGCAGGCTTTATTTTACTTAGTTATTTGAGAAGATTGTTGCAGGAAATTAAAGTATAGTGTCTTTTCAAATGAGCAATATCTTAAGGCAATGAGTTTTCTTTTAAGCATAAAATCTTCAGTAAGTCCTCATAGGAAGCTAAAAACTTTATTTTCTAAAAGTTGCATGTTACCAAATACAAAAATTCCTCAAATATGCATGCCAACATGTGGTCTATTGTTCTTTATGCACTTATATTTGTATTATTTGAATTTATCTGTGTTATAAAACTTTAGTATCTCAATCTTCTATATACAGTCAAAAATTGGTAAGTTTCTAAGCCATACTCATTGTTTAATAACTGAAATTATTTCCTACAAAAACTAATACAAGTATTGAACTATCATGTGATCTAAAATTATAATGACATTTGTATCTAAAACACAAAAACAGAGAATATGGACCTACTTGATATAGCTTATAACATAATGGCAATATGTTACATTATAAAATAGTCCTAAAGATATAATCATACTTTATTAGAATATTGTTTCATGTCATAATTTTAGCAACTTTATATTGAAATATAACTCCAAACACAATTCTGTAATGATGCAATTAAAATTTACAAAATTAAGGGGCTGGAGAGATTTTTCAGTGGCCACGAGGTCTGACTTCTTTTGCAGATGACTCAAGTTTGGTTACCAGCACACACAAGGCAGCTACCAACGAATCATATGTAACTCCAGTTCCAGGTATTTGACACCTTCTTCTAGTCTCTGAGTTCATTGCACACATGGGTAAATTCACATATATGGAACAAAACACTCAAGCATATAAAATAGAAATAAAACATTTATAGGCTTTATAAAAAGTTTTAAAGTTAAAATATTCACAATTAAATGATTAAAATTCTTAAACCTAACCATTTCCAAATATTGTTACTATCATCATGTCAAAGTTAGTTTTGAAGTTTTGGATCTGAGCTTCTTTTAGAAAAATGGAATAGAAAATAATGATAAAGAAACAGTTGATTCTTATTTATTAGTAGGAGAAAAAGTCAGATTCTGAAAGAATCCAAGCCTTTATCCTAATGTTTAAAGAAGTGTCAGGAACTTGATTTTAAGTTATGACAGAGAAAAACACCCGTACATATCTATTAAGTGGTATGATTCGGTAGCAATCATAGGTAAAACTTGGAAGTTGATATAAAACAAGTTTTGGTGTATACAGCTTTGTAACAGTAGTTGTGCATGAAATGTAGGAAAGAAGTGAATTGCATGTCCTTCAAACTGCACTGAAAATATGATCTCTTAGCTACGATTTTTAAAGGGAAAGTAAAACATTTAATGTTATTATATTTTAAAGACTCAACATTCCAAATAAGTCAATAATATAACTGCACTAAGGATTGGAATAAATGTGCATTTGAATATGTGTTCTCAAATTTTCAATGTTTCCTTAAATTTAGGGGCCCAACTGAAACATATTTACTCTTAGACTGCTAAATATTTTCACCTGACTTTGAAATTCTAGATTTCAATATACAAAGTAAAAGGCATTTGATCATTGCAACATCAGCTGCAGTCCATCAGGATAAGACAAAGTAATCTATATAAAGTAAAATTCTAGGTAAATAATTTACCCAAGTAAAATCAATATGATAATATAGCAAACAACTTTGATTGTATCTTAGCATAAGAAATAGATTTTATATTTTCTGAGTGAAAGGATGTGATCCTCCTTTTATGCTTAATTTAGGATCTTAATATTTAATGGATTGTTGAGAAGAGAGGCACATAAAAACAGACTGTCTTTTAAAGTTTTTGTTCAGAGAGCTCCCATAGTTCTTCAAACAATATTGGTTATTGCCATTGCACTTAGAGCCATGAGAACTTGATGAAACTCTTTGGCTGAAGACATTATATACTTGAGTCACAGAACAATGAAGGAGAAATCAGGCTGGTACTGCCTCTGTAGCTACTTCCTTGTTGGTAAGCCTTTATAGTACTGAAAGATTCTATACATGATACTGGCAGAGAAAGGGGATCATTAGCTGTGGACTTTGCAAGGTACAATAACAACTGGCTTGTCAAAATATGCTCAGTCGTACAATACTGGCATTAATATTATGGGAGTAACCAACTACCTTCTAATTGGATTAAAAACCTGCTTCATAATAAGGAGTCCATGTCTAAAACTTTTAGTACGGTCAAAAATTGGGTACTAGATATGTCATAAATCATAGAGAGAACATACTATTTTCATTCTGCTAAACAGAAATAATATGAAACTGACTCAAAATGACTTACTGCTATAATCATAGATGAGTGTATCATCTCTCACTAGAGAAGATTTTTCTTGCAGCAGATGGTGAATAATATAGAGTCACACAATGATCAACATAAAGACAATAAGAAACTATGGAGAGTTCAGTAATAAGTGGGATATCTATACCATACTTTTTCCTCATAGTGCTCAAGGGCCATTGAAGAAGAGATGGAAAAGAACCAGAGACAGTAAATAAATAGAAGGAAATTATGCTGTCTGGACACCAAAGGTACTTGCACATAGAAACTTACAGGACTAGGATATCATGTGCAAGAACTGTGCAAAGCAAACCCTGGCAGGCACCTAGCATGCATGGGAGAGGTGGGCAGGAGCCCCATCTGTAGCTGAGGATCTATTGGCACTTACAGATGTTGGGAGAGGGACAGCCAATTTTCCTTACTGAAGTGTCACCTGGTAAGGTTGACCAGACTTCAGGTGATAGACGTATGTGGAAGGCATGAATTGGATTTAATATGTTTTTAAAAATCAAAAAAGAAAAAAAAGCGATAATAATGGAGTACAATAATTGGATCAAAATACATTATATGAAATTCTGAAATCAATAAAAGTATTTTTAAGTAGGAAGCACAAAATCTAATTGACAATAAAAGTTTGGGTAGTGAATATTTGTATACACCTAGAGACTTATGTGTATGTACCACATATATAGATATTTATATACATACATACATGCCTGCATACACCACATATATACATAATTCTATAAATACATACATGTCTGTAAGTACATGTATATTTATTAGTTTTGATTGTTTCCTTTTGTGCTTTCTTTTAGACACCAATAAAACATATATATTTATCAAGTGTAGTCACAAACATTGTATTCCTCCATAGCATCATCATCAGTTAATTTTGCTGAAAAAGGAGCATTAACATGTGTGTGTTTGTGTGTATGTGTTTGTGTGTGTTTGATATACATTTATAGGAGTGTGAACACCTGTGTGACCATACATAGAAGCTAGAGGATAATCACAGAAAAACTTTCTCAAACAATTTTCAACATTAATTTGTGGGATGGGGTCTCTCACAGAATGAGGAGCTTACTACTTCAGCTATGCTGGCTGGCCAGGATGCGTGCCCCCTACCACTGTGTCTCCACCACTGAGGTGCCAAGCACAGGTTACAATACTCCTGGCTGTGAAAAAGTAGCATTGACTTTTAAGGAAATGTTGATGTGTACTGCTTAAAGGCAGCTCATGTTAGTTATCAGCAGATTTTCTTGGCCCAGACTAGTTCAGCTAACTTTAGTAATGTACTTCGTGATTTGTACTTTAGGTTTATGACTTCTTTCCATTAAAAATAAAGTATTTTCAATTGGAAATGTTTTTAGAAACTTGTTCAGATTATATGTGGTTTATTTAAAAAACACAACCAAAAAGCAGTATTCTAACATAGTTTTTAATTCAAATTATTTTGTAATTGGGTGATTTTATACACTACTTAAAAAAACAAAGGCAGGCATATGATGACACACATGAGCTAAAAATAGCAAATGATCAATGATTATTAATGTTTTTCACAGTCAAGAACAAAATTATACTGTCAATAAAACATAAAAGTAATAAAATACGAATTTTAAAACCACACAAGTAACTACAACAAAAGGCAATTAATATTGTCATTCATTCAATCAATTACTTAACCAGCAACTCTAGACTGCTTTACTCTGCTGCAGAGAGAGTTGTGAGTTCCATGGGACAAATAACCCTATTTTGCTGGACAGACGCTTTCTAATTTCATGTTTTCTTACTTGTCAATTCTTGGTACTGTTTCCGTGCTATTGGAATTTTAATCAGAAATTTAGTGTCTAACCCTATGTCCTGAAGTGTTTTAGATTTCTGGTTTTAAATTTAAATCTATGATAGTGTTTGTATTTATTTTTATTCCTGGTGAAAGCCACAGTCTAATTTTATTCTTTTTAAGCTTGGTATTCAGTTTCCAAACACAGTGTGTTAAAAAGGTTTCATTTATATGCGTGTTCTTGACATCTTTATCAAAAATTATGAGTCTGAAGTTTCTTGGGTTTATCTCTGGGTCGTCTATTATTTCCCATTGAACTACATGTCTGCTTTCGTGACTGTTCTATGCTGTATATACCTTAAGGCTCTGTAGTATACTTTGAAGTCAGATAGCCCCATGCATAAGGTTCTGTTCTTTCTGCTTAAAATTATTTTGGGTTTCTTCAGTTCGTTGTGTTTCCCTTTGAGTTTTAACATTGCTGTTTCTTTTTGTGTGCAGGATTTCATTTCAATTTTAATTAATAGTGCATCTACTCTGTAGATTGTTTTTGAGGTACAGCTATTTTCTTATTATTCATTATGCCACTGCAGGACCACGGAAGATCTTCCTGTATTCAGTGTGTTTTTGTAAACAGCCTACGTAATAGAATAAAACATTTGCCATCTATGCATCATGTTAGTTGTCAATAATTTAGAATAAATAATGAATGATTTCTCAGTATGGAGGTCTGCTGATCATCTACCCTATCTAGGCCAGGATTTTTCTGACTTGATCTTGTGTAGATATTGTGCAGGTAACCACAACCGCTCAGGAATGATACAGTCAATTTATATCCAGAAAGGAGCATTTCACAGAACCCCATCATTCTCCAGTTCTGACACTCTTTCCACCTCCTCTTTTGCAAATGCTCCCTGAGCCTTGGTGATAGGGGAGTTAATACAAATGATTCGTTTAGGGCTGAGCACTAGATCTCTTATTCTCAGCACATTGACAAGCTGTGAATCTCTTCATTGGCTGTTGTCCACGACAAAAAGAAGGTTTGCTCACTGAGTCTGAGAGTAGCCCAGGTTTATGTCCATAAACATAAATATTTAGAAAACAAATTGACAGTGGGAGCATTTAATAAAATAACTATACCCGATTCTAGATTCTACCCTAGGGCTATGACCATTTAGTCATGGATTTCTGACCAGGACTGCAGTGCTAAGTATGATATATTGTCTGTGGAGGGAGAATTATTCTATATTGAGACTATGGCAAATTATAGATATCCCATGCTCCAGTGGATGACCCTGCATATATGAAGAGTACTGATTTGAATTAGTATGTTATAAAAAAAGAAAAAAAAAGACATGAAACTGGAAGTAGGCATGAAGGAGGGTAAAGGGGAAAATGGGGAGAGATGTGATCATATGAATTATACCCTTGTATGGAATTCTCAAAAATAAAGAGAAATAGAAAATATTAAGAAATAAATAGCATAAATTAAACACCACAAAAACCAAGCTGCCAATCAATACATGTGTCGATTTTCTGAACAGTTTTCAGAAGAAGAAATAGAAATGGTCAACATAATTTAAAGAGTATTCAACGTTTGAGGGATCAGAATAAAACAAGCTAAAACTACTTGTGACTTGTGATAATGGTTGTCAAGAAAACAAATGACAACAAACGCTGAGAAGAGGGAGGGGCAGGGGGCTCTCACACGCTGGTAGGAGTGCAAGCTGGTGCAGCATCCGCAAAACTTCGTGTGGAAGCTTCACGTAAAACTGAAACTAGAGCTACCCAATGAACCACCTACACCCTCTGGCACAGACCCAAAGGATGCCGCAGCCTTTGACAGAGGCACTTGCACATCTATGTTTATCCTTGTACTTTTCACAATAACAAAGAAAAGAAATCAACCTGGTTCTCCATCAACAAATAGAGCATGAAAATATGGTACACATAGACACTGGAGTTTGAATAAGCTGTTAGGAAAAACGCAATTTTTAAATTTTAGAATATGGATACAATTCAAAAATCTGAGTCACTTAATTTAAAATACTGTTTTTGAATTTAGATTTAGTAGGTTTAGATTTAGTAGGTTTAGATTTAGATTTAGTAGGACACATACTATATGGACTCTCTTGCATTTGGGTCCTAACCAGCAACAGTCAAATGATTGTATCTAGGTAAGAGTAAATATGAATAGGGAGCAAGAATTAGAAAGGGGCCATGTGACTGGAATAAATTAGTTCAGGGACAAAAATAGAGCAATGTAGAATGGGGACAAATGAGTGTCAAAGTGCACAGTGGAAGGGGAAGAAGGGAGATAAGGTGGACCTGGAGGGGAATCAAGTAGAAAGGAGTAAGGATGAAAATGTTTACTTTGTAAGAAAATTTTAGAGATAACCACTGGTAGGTTTTCTGTGCGTGAGTAGATCGTCCCACACTCATGCACTAAGAGGATCCCTGACAGATCATGGTGGGTTACCAAAATAAAAGAGATATGAAACTGGGTGGGTGTCATGTTGGAGGGTATCCCGGAGGAGTTGGGGGAAGAAAATTGAGGTAGGTGTCATATTTCAGTGTATACATGTATGAAGTTCTCAAAAGTAAATAAAATTTAAAGATAATATATATTTGTAACAAAGAAAGAAAAGAATACTTTTGGATTCATAGCCTATTATGTCTAACAGGAAAGAATTGGAAAGCAGTCAATAAATACAAATTAAAGGTGTAGTATTTTAGATACTGATAATATTTGGCATATGAGGAGTTGGCTCAATGGGTACAGTCTATGCTAAGCAAAAATGGGGACGTGATTTCTAGGCCCTAGCACACACTTATAAAAGCTGGACATGGCAGCATGTGCTTGTGACCACAGGGTTGGGCAGGGAAAGACTGGCACAGTCAAGTGAACCACTGGCCAACCAGCCTCGCCAATCAGTGTACTCTAGGTCAGGAAGAGATATTGCCTTAAAATAATAAGGTCGATTGCAATATATAAAAAATCTGGTTTCCATGAGGATGCACACACACACACACACACACACACACACATAATAATAATACTATATCTGTTAAAGTGGTAGGGATAAAGAAGACGGTGTTGGGGAATGTTATTATTTTATATATAGCATAACATGGTGGAATCGTGTGGATAAGAGTTTCAATCAGAGAACTGAAACATCAAAAGTGACATGCATGAATATTTTGAAGAAAATGGAAAACAAGAACAAGATGTGCTCCCAAGGCCCATGTGTTAAAGGGATTTTTACCAATCTATCGTACTATGGAGAAGTTATAGAACTACTAGGAGGAATGCACAGTGGGAGGCATGTCACTGCCCTCGAAGTGAATATTGGGACATGGCTCCTTAAGTTTCCTTTTGCTTCCCAAATACTGCTGTGAGGTGAGCATCTTTCTCCATCTGGTCTTCCCACAGCCATGTACTGCCTCAAAGGCCAAAGCTTCAATCATCCACGTATTGAAAGCTCTGAAATCATGAGCAAAATCTTTATAAGCTAATGATCTCAGGCAGTTTTTCACAATGATTCCAAGCTGACTAACACAATATACAAAGTCACAAGTTTGTTTATAATTGTGAAAAGAGGAGCATGAACACCAGGAATGAATAGTTGATAAGATCTACAGAGTTTTGTGCGCACTGAGGGCTATGATAAAGTTAGCTTTGAAAAATATCAGTTTATAAGCAGAAAAAGAAAATGTAAGCATTGCAGGTTGGCCTGAGGTCTGGGTTACTCTAACTTTCAGAAGTCTGTAGTGAAGGGTCTAGTGATGAATGTTGAGAGAATCACAGTAAAAATGACATGGAAGAGATGGCAAATGACACAGGCGCGTTATCTGAAAATGCCAAGCAAATAAAATGCTTTAACAAATATTTAAAATGTTTCCATCAGTTTTATAGCTTAACTGGGACAAAATCTATGAATGAACTTCTTGATTTGGTAATGGAGAGGCATTTGTTGATTTTTTCAAGAGTTGTTTGAAAAGAAGATGACAATAAGAGCCTTGTTGGGTAAAGAACAGACACGGAATGTCTGAAAAGCAACCAGAAAAGGTGAGTGGTGATCACATTAATTCAAGGAAGGGGTGGTGTGAAAGGAATGCAGAGATGCCTGCAGGGAAAGCTAGCCTGAGAACAAAAACCTTCTAAAGAAAGGGGCAATTGTTTATGTTTATATATAAATGCTCCCTTAGTCTAATAATTGTCGATTAGAGAGAGTAAAATGGTGATACAAGGGTTTACACAATTATTGAATCAATGTTCTTAGAAAATCAAGATGAGTAGGAGTTAATATGTAAAGGGTTTGCCTTATATCAACGCTGAAGCAATTCAGATATAACCTGTGCTTCAAGTCCCTGTGGGAAACAGATGGCATGCCTATGGGTGAGAATACAGGGAATAGTAAATAAAATGGGCTAAACTTTACAACATCACAGGTTAGGAGGAGAAAGGCAGAGAGAATGCTTCAAGCTGCCAGCACTGTGGACATCTAACACATTTAGCAATTGCTTCTTTTTGATTCCTTTAAAGTTAACGCATTTCATGTGTACTGTTTTCTCAGGCTTGTGTATATAATGAAATAGAAAAAATATTTAAAATCAATAGTACTTTAGATACCAGAGATTCTTATTGAATTGACATAGGCCGGCCTAAGTAGGTTGTTTTTGTTTTTTAAAGTCTCAATGTATATCCAAAACACAGTCAAGTTTGTGAACATCTGAAAATGCTAATTTTACTCAGCAAGTAAGTACATATCATCAAATGAGTAGCTTATGAATTGTTCAAAAGTACATGCTATAACTGTAATCTATGAAATTTACACTTTATATAGCTATATGAGAGTAGAAGCAGGCTTAATTTATTCTAATTTTATTAAAATTAATATATAATCATTGGCAGTTTGAGAAAATCCTTATTATGTACAAATTAGCTGTATCAGTTAATGTTCAAAAGGAAATGCAACAATTGACAAAAAAATCATCACTGTGTTTTATCTTTTGTGGTCTTTTCAACTGAAAGCATTTCATGGCATATTCAGTACTCATTGGTCTGGTTGTTAATACCATAGAGTATCACTGGTCTTTGACAAGTCCGTGTCCTCATAAATAGAATAACTTTTATTCCCATCTCTTTTTCCTATTTAAAATAAAAGTTACTTTGTTCTTGCAGCCTGCATAACTAACATCCCATGTGATTTCCATTAGATTTTTTGATCCCTTGTTGGTCCGTTCATCAAGGTCCATACCCTCATCTTTCACTGAATTTAGTACCACACACACAAAAGTTATTCTATAACATGATTCTACTTTTACCTTTATACAGTTTCCTCTGCATTGTGTATTACTTTAATATTTTTGTTGCAACTGCGTACGGTTTCACATGAAGATGCATTTATGTGAATGTATGTATGTGTTTATGTATGTTCATTTCAGTCCTAGTAAGCTATTTTCTCAAAATTGTCTAAATTGTTTTGATTTTGCTTCAATGCAATGCATTAATAATTTTTTTCTTCTCTTTCAGAAAGTTAAGGCAAATTTCAACCAGGAAAAAGTGTACATCTAAATCAGCAATTATTAGCTTATGAAGATACCACAGTTAATTCATCACTAAACTACAAACTTCATTCCTTTACAAGTTGTTATGGATGTCTAGTATGTTTAACCTGTCAGTCTCCACATTTCTGATTGACCTGCTATTAGCTACATTTCTATGTAAGTGCCACATCACAGCAGCTGGAATCTTCCTTTTTTTGAAACAGGGTCTCACTATGTATCTATGTCAGCTGGCCTGGGACTCACACATTACCTGTCTTTTTTCCCAGGTGCTGAAATTAAAGGAATTAAAGGCATGCACTACCACACTATCTTCTTGAAGCTGCTAACATTTTTGTTTTGTTCTTTTTTCCTATTTAGCTCTATTTTGTTCCTGAGGTATGATAAATGCTAATGTGTTCTAGTTCCAAAAGCCAGCTATAGTAAAAACAAGTAGAAATTTGTGATTTTCTGGTGTCAGACAGTATTTTCTTAATCATATATTCTACCATCCTCATTCCTAAGTCTTGTTTCTGCTTTGCTGTTTCTTAACCTAATTCCACCTTTGATGGTCCCATGGAAATTGACTGGTGACTATCTCTGCCCCCAAACTGAAACCGAGGTCAGAATTTGCAAGCTCTTTTACCTTTCCTTCCTATCACTAAGCCATGTCAACAGACAACAACTATTTGTTCAGGTGTACTATCCTCTTCAGATATACTTGTCCTGCTTCAACATTCTACTTGACAACATAAAGCAAAAGAAAAGTTGTGCACAAAATCCTTACTTCCATATCCAGTCTAAATTCCAGAAAGGACAATTCAGAGTCCCTAAATATCTTTACTCCCCATAGCTTTTGTAGGGGATTGAGAGTAAACATTAGACTTCTCTAATTTGTTCAGTATGATCTAATGATAATATATATTTTAAAACACTTTTAAGGTTCTGCTATTTCTACTATATTTACCCATTTGAAAGGATTCTACACTTTTCAAAATTCTCTATTTCAGTTGATATTTGAATAAAATTGTGAAAGCAGAAACTAAGAAAAGATTATAGGTATTTTATCACATAATTTGGAAGCCTGAACTTATCTACATAAAATCATGGTGGTATTTTAAAATTTAACACAAGAGTTACATTATTTTAGTTTAACTCATTGCTATATTCTTAGTTGTACATCTGCTTTAGGTTGTTTATAACCCACTTGCTCTTTTCATAATTTGATTGCATATGAATTAACAATTCTATTCAGGTCACACACAAGAAGTAATAGATATTTTAAAATAACACTTCTTAAAATTGAGAAAGTGATTTAGGCTTCCTTTGCATATTAAATGGAAGTCCCTTCTTATGCTGGTACCAGCCTGCAGAACTCTACCTCCTTTCACACAGAGCAATGTTCTGTGAGTCATACACTGTGGCTATGATAATGTTGCTACCAACATTTGAGGCTACATATATTGGAAGAACTTTAATAAGAGAAAAGACAGACTTTTAACACAAGGAGGGCTAATAAAACTAGATATTAACATGTAGAAGAAGGAAACTAAGCCGGTCTCTCTTACCCTTTATAAAAAATTTAACTGAGAGTATATAAAAGACCTTTATGGAAGACTTGAAACTTTAAAGGTACTAGATAGAAATATAAGATGTCCATTTCAAAATATAAGCTTAGGTGATAACCTTCTGAATAAGAATCCAGTAGCTCAGAAAATAATAGCAAGAATTGTTAAATGGAATTTCATCACATTTTAAAGTGTCTGCACAGTAACTGGTGGTCTATCAAAGGCTAAGGATTTATAATATATAAGACTCTTGAACAATTTTGTACCCAAAGAGTAAATAATCCATTTAATAAATAGAAATGAATTGAATACTTTCCTCAAGAAAAAATACTAATTAAAGTGGAAACATAACTACATGAAAACATTGGCCAGTAGGAAAACACACATTTATGCTACATTAAAATATTGTCTTATCCCTGTTAGAATGACTGTACTCATGGAAAAAGTACAACCAATTTCAATATGCATAGTGGAAAAAGTAATAATTTTATACATTATAGGGCTATAATTTGGTTCAGACACCTTGGTAATTACACAGAAGTCTTATACATTAAAACTGTAGTTTGTGTTGAAAAGTCAGCTATAATTCTGATGGGTTTTGCTTTATATGTGACTTGTTTATTTCCTTTTGCAACTTTCAGTATTCTCTCTTTGTTCTGTCCATTTAGTGTTGTTTCTATGATACGCCATGGGGAATTTCTTTCTTGGTCCTGTCTATTCAGTGTTCTATGTGCCTTTGGCATTTATATGGATATGTCTTTCCTTCATTTTGAGAAATTTCCTTTCCTTCATGATGTACTGTGATGATTGTTATTTTATGATATATCGTGAACATTTTTGAATAGTCTGTAGTAGAATTTTAGAGTAAAAATACATGAACTAGATGTTTTTATTTTTGGAATGATTTTTATAATAATTCTAAGCATGTTAATAAATACAAGACTAGACATATTTCTTACTAAATAATATTTTTGATCTTTTTGAAACAGGGTCTCCATGTAGCACCAACTAGTCTGAATCTTGTTAGTTAGAGCAGGCTGGCCTTGATCTTACAGAGATCAACCTGCCTCTGTCTCCCAAGTGGTAGAATTCAAGGTGTATACCATCACGCCTGGTTATAAATTTTGGTAGTGTTTTTTCCAGTAATGAGTATTTCTCTTATTATGCATTCTATAATTTCTAGCCACGTGCTCTTGTAAACTTGTGTTACCTTCTTAAATTCCTGGTATATATAGTAATACTTCACTCATAATATTTTAAATTCTTTTTCTTTAATTTGATTTTTCAAAGAATTAGCTGTTTTGTTTTGAATTGCCATTGATCTTATTCAACAGATAATTTACAGACATGAAATGCATAGTTTTATATATCTTAAATTACAGTGGTGAAAACCTTCTTCTTTTCTAACAGATTCTTTGTTATAAATCTTCCTTTAGCTCAATAACAATATCCAAGAAATCCAAATATTTCCATTTTATGGATTAAAAAAATGTTTTTCTTAAAATTTCTTTAAAATATGATGCAGTGTACTCATATGTACAATCAGATCTATGGCTTCACATATCTCAAATATGAATAAGTATGTAGATGGGTTGTATTTTATCTGAATATTATAGGAATGTCTCCATTTATCATTGATATTAATTCTGCTATTATCCAGGAGAATCTACTCTATAATGGACATTTTATTAGAGTTCCTAAAAGTTTGCTGCATCAATTTGAGTACAATCCATCTTCAGGTTCACTTGAAAAGAATACACAGTACATCAGGGCACCCAGGCTAATCCAGTGCTTGCTCTTCTTTCCACTCAATGAAAACCAGCTGAAAAAATCAAATATTAATCATGTCCTTCTAAGAATTAATCCCTGGGAACAAAGATTTATTGAAACTTCATTTGCTAATGTTGGCGATTCATAAATTATTCCACTATGTAATTTAGATATTATTTATATGGCTCTATATATTTTCTACATTACCTTATTTTATATCTAACATCCACACATTAAAAATGGCTATTACTTTATTTTAAAATTGTTAATAGACACAAGGGCAGGAACTTTCTCAGACCTAAGATCAGTTCAAAGTATGTTTGGCTTTAGAGAAAACAATAAAGGCTTTTAATCTCTGTGTACTTATTCATATTTTCAATATATGCTGCCATAGATCTGATAATAAATTTCAATGTCTTTCCTTCTAGTTCTGAAACTAAAGATGCAGCTACTTTGCAGTTTTAGTTAAAATTTTTCTTTCTAAAATCTTTAAAAATGTGTATTACTTTTTTGTTTTATATTTTTGAGTGTATTTCCTCTTTTATATTAGTGCACCTGTGTCTTGGAATGCCTGTGCAGGTTAGAAGAAAGAGTTAGATTTCCCTGAAATAGAGTTAGGGCAGTTGTTGGCCCCCACATGGGTGCTAGGCACTAAACCCAGGTCCTCTGCAAGAGCAGCCAGTGCTCTTAATCACTGAGCCATCTCTCCTGGCCCTACAATTTTCATTTCTAAAAACTATTACATGACAAAATATTTCAGATTGTCAAAATTTCATATTATGTCACAGTAATCATCCAAATTGACACTGCTGAACTACTAAAATCTAAACACTCACCTATGATAAATTTCAAGAACAAAGATTTGGTCATTATTTTTGAAAATCTGTTGGTTTATTTCTTTCTAAATTTTGTCTTGACTTTTCCTGTGTTATGATGTTGAAGAGACAAGTAAGGGACAAAATCTTCCTTTCTAGCTCTCAGTCCATCAGATAATTCATCCACGATACACGTAATATTAAGGTATTAGGTGCTGTCTAATGTTGTTTTGCTTTATAGTTAATATATATTAAATATATTTTTACTGACTTTACATTAAGTACTTTTTCAAATTATATATAATTTTATTCACAAAACTCTATGACACATTTCTATTATTCCATAATATTAATTAAAACATTATGGCTTGTCCAGGTTTAATGTCCCATGACTTACTGCATATGCAACATGAAAAATTACTATTCATAGCTAATTTGATAAGACAATCTTGCCTCTGTTCCCATTCCATGAGAGTGCTGAGATTATTCCCCTTTCATCTTTTCAGTAGTATATGTTGATGGTATTTTTAATAACTCTATTTACCTAATAATAATGGTTACATAATAACCATTAAAATGTCCTTTTCAAGTAATATTTTTCATTTTTATAGATCCCTGAATGCACATTTACATATATTTAATTTCAAATCGTTCATTAGTAGATGAAGCACTCATATAATTACTTAGCAAAATTTTATATGGCAGGAAGTCATGGTTTTATTGAGTGTAAATTACTTTCAAGTTATAACTTAGAAACACTATGGACTCAGTGTTATAGTTTAAGTTACTTTCCTTCAGAGAAAATAGTCCTACTTACTCAGGGAGTGCTATTTGTACTACATAAAAGATCTTCCATCATTTTATTATTTTCTCAGTTATAACTAATGATATTATATCTATCTATCATCTATCTAATTATTCACATCTACCATATATGTCAAAACCCATGTCTCAGGTAAACTTGTGTTTTATTCCTTCCTTCTTACTATAATTTAAAACAACTTACTCCTAATTCATTTTTTGATGTGAGATTTATTTTTAAGTGGATAGCTATATAACATATATCAGTGTGCAATGAAAATTAGTATTCCAAATAATTCATCACAGGGGTGAATAATTTTTTTATTTGTATCTGACTTTTTGTAATAGGAGAATGGATTTTAATTTATCAAAACATTACTTCTCCCAAATTAAATGAGTATTTCAAGTTCTGACATTACGTTTACTTTGAGATTATAAAGTGATCTTAACCACTATATTCCAATGTGACCTTGAATTTATAACACTGAAGTTCTAGAAAGAATGTCAGTGTAATCATTTGCAATGTATCTACACTTATATTAGAAACATCATAGTTGAATTTTTAAGAATTTTCAGTATTACTAACACCACTCATATGATCTAAAGTTTGTTTATCTCCTCAGAAATCTTGTTTTTTAGAACAATATTTGCTTGGAAGCTGTTTTTAAATTTTTTGTCTCACCAAAATTATATTTTATTTCAAAAGATATTTTATAGTTAAGTTTTACTCATTTTTAGAGTGCTTTTTCCAGTATTTAAATATAAAAGTAATTGAAAACTTAAAGAAATCTTTATTCCCGTGAAAAAGTGGCTGTAAAACATTTCTATATCATTTAACAATTAATTTGGGGACACCATCTCCAGATAAATTTTAAGTATAAATTATATTATAAATTTAATATAACTATGCCATTTAAATTCCTTTGAAGATATCACATATAGTTTAAAATACTACAAATACAGATAAGACTAACTATAAGGTGGATTAAGATACTCAAGTATAAGCCAAAATATATTATATTTTTCTGCATATGGTAATCAAACCATACGAAATGCCTTTATATCAATTCTCAGATAACTCATTTTGTTACTATATATTCAAAGCACTAGATGAAGATAATAAGTAATATAAATTATTAAGAGTACAATAAGCAAAAAACCATAAATGTCTTTGACTGAGATCTGCATTATATAGACTAACACATTTTTCTACTTTCCATTATGAAATTACAGATATCAATTGCAGAAAAAATGTGTATGATTCTCTAAGCAATGAAACTAGAACACACCTACAATGTGCAAGAAGATGCTGGGTTCACCACATCGACCAAAGAGAAATGGAGGTGTTCCCAGAGGAAGATGAGAATAAGGATACAGCAGAACCAAACCACTGGGACACTTTGAAAGCAGTCCTAAGGGGGGTTGTTATCCATGTCCATTGAAAACATACACTTCCACCACAGAGCAAATAGAAATATTTTTAGGAAATGTGACCTAGAGTTGATTATTTTGGTGTTTTAAATTATTTTGATAATTTTTTTAGATTTTAAGAAGATAATTTAAGAAGTATGGCTTATAGATCTTTGAATGTCTGGTAGAATTCCTCTGTGAGTCTGTCTGGGTATGGGCTTTTTTTAGTCAGGAGTATTTATTTTGCCCTTTCAGTGTCCTTGTAGGCTACGGGGTCTGTTTAAGCTGTTTTATCTTCTTGATTTAGCTTTGGGTTTCCAAAATGGTTTAGAAATTCAACCATTTCTTTTAGATTTTCAAATTTAATACAGCATAGCTTTTTAAAGTATTCCCTTATAATGCTCTAGAATTGTGGGAATCTGTTGTAATATTTCCCCTTTCATCTCTGACTTTGTTAATTTGAATTTGTTTTTGTTTTATTTTATTTAACTGGGCTAAGGGTCCGTCTATCTTATTTTTCTTTTCAAAGAACCATCTCTTAGATTCCTCTATGCTATGTATTGTTTGCTTTGTTTCTATTCTATTAATATCTGCTCTGATTTTTTGTTATGTCTTCTTGCTTGATGGGTTTTAGAGTGGTTTGTTGTTGTCTTTCTAGAGTCTTGAGTTGAACTGCTGTCATTTGCATGTGTTTTGTACTGTGGGCATTTAGAGCTATAAATTTCCCTCTTAGGACTGCTTTTAGAGAGTGGCAGAGGTTTGCTTGTGTTGTATTCTGATTCTCATCTTATTCTGGGAATACTTCTATTTATCTTTTGCTTATGGGGTAGTGGAAGTGGGCCCAGCATCTTCATGCACATTGTAGGCATGAACTCTACCATTACTCTATATTACTTGCCCTACATTGCTATTTGAGTAAAATAAACACAATTAAACTTTCCTTAGTGCTTATGTTAATAAACAGTAATAAATACGGTAAAGACAGCTCAACCATATCTGTAGTCTATTAAGTAGTTGAAGTACTGAGAACCCATACCTGTCTCTAAGAACACATTAACCTGGAACAGTCAAGCTTAATAAAAACATTGTTTAAATAAAAACTATGGTGGTGGTGGTGGTGGTGTGGTGGTATGCTGCTGGTGGTGGTTGTGGTGGTGGTATGGATATTTGAAATGTGACGCAGGAGAGATAACAAGGGAATAAGCAAAAATTCTCTGCATTGGACCTGAGTCATGAAACCCAGTTAAAGTGATATTTTCCCTAATTTGGAGACAGAGTTTGTTTATCTTGAATTAAACCCCTCTTTATTGAAAATTCTTCTTTCATATAATTGTAAAGTTTCCTTTCTTCAGTAAAGGGATATAAATTCAGTCTGTGAATTCTTGCCAATTTCCAATGCATGTTCAAGATAAAGATTAAACTTAGGCCATCTATAAATAGTTAGATTTAATCAACATGGTAAACATTCATATAGCAATTATTGCAAATTAACCACTTTAATGTTAATCATTTCCATTTATGCTTTTTTTTGATGTTGATTTCTTACGTCTTTAAAGGAGATAATTTTATTATCCTCATAAGATGCCAACTTTTTGAGTCATCAACATCAGTTAAAAATAAAGGGGGATCACCTTGAGCTGCAGAAATGCAAATCAACTGGAAAAACACCAGCTGGCCTTAATGGTTCAGCATTGCAGTTTAGTCTGCCTTGTGTCAGCAGGCTAGCAGGTATGCTTTTTATAGAAACAGGAATCGAGCAGATGTAGCTGCTGTTTCTTTCTTGTCAAAAGTGAAATTCCCCTTTTCCCAGCTGTATTGAAATACCCACCCCCTCTGACACACACAGACTAAAATTTGGAACATAGTAAAATGTTAGTGAAAGTTGCTGTGTAGCATAAGAACAACATAATGGCTAATAACCTACTTTTTATATTTAGTCCTGAAAAATCTTTTAACTCTAGACTTCAAAGCAGTATCTTTATATTCTGACATAATTTAGATAGCAAAGACTTTGCCCTTTTTACAGTAAATTATTGTTACAGAAATAAAATATAGACATTAGTCATTAATCATATACTTTTTTAATAGCAATGAATGCAATGAAATGGTCATGAAAGTTAACCTAAGGTTAACTTCCAGCTTAAAAATACTCACCAGAAATTGACTCTGATAAAATTTCACAATGTTCTGATTCAGTCCCCCCATCTATTTTGCAACCTTATTTTTTAAAGCACATAGTTCACTGTCTCCTTTTCTTTTTAACTGTGTCCCAAAAAAGATGAAGAGGTAATATATGCAACCAAAAATAATCACTTCTTATAATGAGTAAAGGTTAACACCATTTATACACTGACTCAGAGCCTTGAAGTGATGGTTGCACCCAGACTCTGATGGTATTCACATAGGAGTCAGGGAAGATTGCATGACTTCATGTGCTTCACCTAAATTTGGAAAATAAACCCTCTCTATGGTTTGCACATGAAATGGGACGCCATTTGAAATTTATAGCATTAACCAGAACTAGAGCCTTATGCCACTGTACAGTGCCTCTGTTTTCTATGTATACAGTCATCTATGATTGCATGGCTCGTGCTTTGCTCTTTAATCAACGATCATCATAAACCTAACAACACCTCCTTCTGTCTTCCTCCACCTTCAATCTGTATGTGCTTCTGTGTACTCCATACTAATGCATGTGTACAGCTATTCTGACTCTGAATCTTTGAAATTTTTATTTATATAAAAAATGGTAATTGCTTTTCGGGTAATGTGACTCTCTTATATACTACATGATATGCGGCACATCTGAGAGTGCTGAAGAGTATTAATCCATGCATCGAATCCCCATTGTGCACCAGGCACTGTTCTGAATACAGCGGAGACCTCTGAGAATGCAGGCCAGCTATTCTAGTAATTATAGACTTTGTCAAATTAAATTCATCTTCATGCATCTCTTGGCTGGGTGAGTAAAGTGCAATGATATGTCTTTAAATGCAAGGATTAAAATTACATAGCATATATGACTCATTATCTGGTTTTAGCCTTCATTTGTTTATATGTATGATATAGTTTAATACCAAATGAATGAAAATTAAAACTTATGTATTCACATTAAATATTATGTGATTATGGAACACCAAATAGAAATAGATCACAAATAAATATGCAACATGTGAAAAAGTGATAGCCAATATTTACTACATATTACTGTACTACAATATTTATTATATATTAAAATATATATTAAAACAATATGATGCCATTTTATTATTCTATATAGAATTTTGAAAGATACTAGATGGGAAAGCTAAGTAAAAAGAAAGAAATCCATAATGCTTTTTATGACAGAGTAATATAAATTTATATTTTAACATATCAATTGTTGTACCATTATCTTTTATATAGTAAAACATCCAAAGTATTCTTCAAACCCATCTCAATTTTTCTCCATATATATGTGTGTGTGTATACCGTATATATCTAATCTCATTTATTCATTTTTACTTTTCAATTTTTATTGAGTTTTTGTGCATTTCATATGATAATCTTAATCAATTTACACCCCTCCCTGTCCCTTACAGCTCCCTCCAATGAATTTCAGGTATTCGATGATATATGTTAGGTTTCATCTGATCAAGCATTTTTATCCATATGTCCCTTGGTGCAAATTCATATGTATTTTTATTTGAAATTTTCTGCATTTCCTACAAAGCATCTTAATCATGTTTAGACCTCTACCCCATTACACCCCACATACTCCTCACCAGATTTCATGTATTATGTCATATATGTTAAGGACTATAGATTCAAATTTGTGTACCCAGATGATCTTGAGTACAAGTTCATCCACTGGAGTCTAGTCAGCCTTTGTAAAGTCACTCCCTTAAAGAAGATCAACTCTCCATCACCCAGCAGTAATCAGCTGCTAATAATTCCTAGGCTAAGGTTGGGGCCTGATGGCCATTTCCCTAGTTTGATGCTGGGTTTATGCATGATGAATTTACATGGATCTTGTGTATGCTGTCGCCATTAAGCAAAAATTAGTTATTCCATTAATTTTTAAGCTTTTTATGTAAAGATATATTCATTGATCTATGAAAAACTTCATGATGCCTCTGTAATTTTAAGAATAATTTAATAGTAAACACGTCCCTTTTCAATTCAACTATTTCCCAAATATTTGATATTTATGAAATTGACATATTGTTCTTCTCCATCAATTTACCTGCTTTTCTTTGTATTCTAAGTATGATTAAACCATGGATTAGTTATGTAATTACCCAGTACTTTACTGCAATTTAATTTTCAAGAAAATATTGCAAGATATTTAGTGTATAGTGTCTTACCTACTCTCATCAACCACAGAAAGGGAGGTACCTTCTGTCTGGCACTGTGTTCCTTGCCAAACAACCCTGGGTCTATCAATGTACTAATGTCTACACATTGTGCATTTCTCGGGGGTTTCTGTGGCATCACATTTCCCTCTGGGTCCCTAGGCAGATTCATTGATCTCTGCCCTTTTTTGTCATTGTTTGTCATGTCTGCATCAAATTACCTCACCAAAGATATGTGTGGGTTATTTTTTTCTAATTCTGCATTGATGGATTGATGTTTTATGATCATCTAAGCACTAGTTTATATATATATATATATATATATATGTATATATATATATATGTGTGTGTGTGTGTGTGTGTATATGTATGTGTGTGTATAAATATATATATATATAATACAGCCTGTAAAGTCTGATTTGTTTTTCCAGATGTCCATTACTGTGTTTCCATCCACTGAGCCCCACCAAGATTCCCATCAATATTGGATACTGAACTTCAAATACTTTCATAAATAGACTGCTTATACTATTGGAGAATTTCCTATTGCATGTTTCTTCTTCAGTTCTTCATAAAAGTTACTTAATAGTTAATTATTCATCTTTGTCAGGATTGTATTTCCTTTGTCCCTTCTGTGAGATTTCCTTTCATTTTAAGACATGGTCTTGTTATGAAGTATGGTTTGCCATGGAATTCATTATATAGCATTTACTTTCCTCAAACCCATGGCAAGGTTCTTGCTTCAGCTTTCCAAGACTAGGATTACTGGTATGAACTACTTCCTCTGGCTTTTGTATATGTTCTGATGTTAAAGTTTTCCTTTAAATTTCAATACTAGCTATTTCTATCTCTTTGTGATATGACATTGTGAGATCTGAGTAACCAAATTTACTTTCTGATTTGATTTAAAGGTTGTTCCATAAGAGGAAAATCACATTTGGCACTATAAACCTTGTTAAAAACCCAAGTGAGGGGAAGTCATAAGCCTTAGAGGAACACCTACTATTGTGTTTACAATGCTACCTACAGTGTATAGTAGTTCTAAATACAATATGTGTATGTTAGTAATATGAATATATTAAACAGTTGGCACTAAGTTGAATGCAGTCTCTCAAAGTTGGGAATGTAGTAATAATACATGTCTCCAAGCTATTGTTCCCATTGTCTCTTGATAATAACCCTTTAAACTTTAAAACCAATAAAATAGAAAAGTCTTTTCTTTGCATAAGTCTATGCAAAGTAGTTTTCTTTGCCTTAATTTTCTCCATTTTCTTTAAAATGCTTTCTGAGAATGCCAAAAATTATCTTTTTGATATAGTGTGACACAATTTCCTTTCAATATTGATAGAAGTCTAAGAGTTTTGATAATATCTTCTGTTTTGTTACCTTGCTCTTCTCTGTGTGTGTGTGTAGACATTACATTTAAAACATTATTTCTGAATTGTAATAGTCTTATTGATTAATGACAGTTCATGCATAAATACCTTCAAGATTTTTTTGACAAGATAAACATCTCTTGTTAGACCTCAGAGTTCGTGTCCCTTGATAAAAATTCTATATTAAACCTCACCCACTCAGAGGTCGGTGACCATTGCAGAGGATGAGACAGATTGTTAGAGAGGGGAAATGAGCACAAGAAAACAAAGTTTTACAGGCTTCTGAGAACTTGCTCATATAAACGCACAGCAATATTGACAACATGCACAATATCCAAAGCAACCTCAACCCAGACAAAAAGACACCATAGAACCAAGAAAATGGACAAGAAACTCCAGCTTTAACAGAGGAACTCCTGGCAGGTGATCACTGTTGTGGGAGGAAGAATTGGTCTTCTTTAAGAGAGTAATGTTACATAAACTGACTGCCTCAGTGAATGAATTTCCACTGAGGGACAACTGGGAACAAAAACTTGTCTAGATGGGCCTTAACATACATGGCAGAATGCATTAAATCCAGTGAGAGCGTATGGGAGTTTGTAGGGTAGGGTGTTTGTAAATATGAATACGATGTATAAAATGCACAAAATTCAATTAAAATATATAAAAATCTTGTTAGTTAAGTTGAACTGTCGGGTTTCATCTACTAGAATTTGTGATATTTGTTTTGTGCTGAATTTAAATTTTTTCTTATTCTTCAGAATTGGGAAACCACTACACCCAGACTTTCCTGTTTCTGTGAGATACAAGCTACTATCACTGAACAGTTTTTCTCTCACCAGCCATCAATAAATTTTTTTCCTATGATATTATTTTAACTTAACTTAAACTATAATCTACATGCTAATGAATCTCAGATCTGTCTTCTACCTTCATGTTTTCTACCAACATTGGATTGCTGTGCATAGTTACTCCAAATTTATAACTCATGGCTCAAAATCAAAAAAAAACTGAAAATTAAAATTGACACAGTCTTTGGTCCTGCTTCCTGCTTTCCTTCTTGGTCATTGCAGTCTTACCTTTACTCTCTGTCTTCTATCTGCTTTTTCTTTTAGGTACTGTATCTTTGTAAGAAAATTAGCAGTTTGCCTGGTATCTCAAATCAGAAACTTGGAAACTATTTTCCAATCATTTTCCTTTTCACAGCCATATCCAATTCAGTAGGGTTTCTCTCATTTCCTCTGTCTGAATGCCTTTTGTGCTTTTAATAAGCATGAGTAACTAAGATTTAGGACTAAATTTGTCTTAGTTTTTATTGCTGCAACATTTTCATTGTCATTTTGTGTACAATTTTGAGGTCTTTTCCATCCATACTGATTCTTCAGGAATGAGTTTCTGAAATTTCAATCTAATCATGCTATTTCCTCTGGCTGTGAGTCTTTTAATAAGAAATACTGCATCCTTTAGTGCATTACTTCTTCCAGACTGCTTTGTTGTATACACTCTATATACCTTTATTATGGATACAAATTGTGGAGCATGAAAAATTTTAACCATTCAAAATATCTGTTTTATATTTTAGCAAATGGTTGACACCCACAGAAACATTCTATTACTGGGAATTGAAAATGCAAATGGATGTGCATTTTCAGATCATAATAACAGCATCTTTAGGTTCTTGAATGTCAGAAATATTCCATGCGCAATTTAGTGCATTTCAATAAAACAGAAGTTTAGGTGGTGATTTTAGGAGATATTTCCTAAAATCTGAAAAACTATATTTTAATTTTCTAAGTAATTTGAATTTTACTTTATCATACATGAACTTTTAATTTAGGGTTGCTTTTTATTACTGTAACTACAGTCCAGTATTTATAATTAAAAATGATGCATCACTTTTTGTTCTTTTTAATTTTGGAATTTCAATTAAAGAGGCAGCATAACTGTCTTTTAATTAAGACATCAACAAAAGAAATTCTGCATTTATTTGAAAAAAACATATTTTACTGGGCTCTTAAGAATTATATCCTTATTGAATTGATCTATAATACATAATTATCTATATTATTTATGTATTGGATGACAGAGTTATCCAACTCTGAATTAAATGTGTGCACTTTTCTGATATTTTAATAAGTTCTATTCACAGTTGAAAGACTCTAAGATGTAGATTGTTTTTATTTGAGTTGATAAGGACTCTAAATTTTGAATGTCCTGTTTCATTATTAAACGTTTGTTAGCTAATAAATGTCTGCACAGTAACTCAGATTACAGAATCCAGAAAAAATATACAACTGGGAGATTGGGTCTGTCCTGTCAATGTTAATTTATGGCAGTATTCCAAATTCTTCAACTATATTCTGATAAAATAAGGAGGCAATTAGATGCCCTTCATTGATTGTTGAATTGCTTACTGTTTTTCTCATAGGAACTTAGGAGATAAAAAATGTGTTGCTTGAAGCCAAGTAAAGAAAAGGAATGAACTTAAAACTGGATGAATTGCAGGATTTAAACATATGATGTATATAAGTAATGCACAATACTTACCTTAAACTTTAGTAAGTTTTTAATAATAATAATTCATACACCATGTAATGTGTCACATAATTAAATCCTTAGTGTAGGCAATATGTTTTATCTTGTTAATAAACTCAACCTATATGGAAAATATACTGCAACCTTTTGGAAAACATTATATTAACACGTTGTATGCAATTTCATTTTTCAAGTTGATAGATAAATAATAGTAATAAATAATTAAAAATGCATAATAATAGTAATATAATTGTTGAACGTTTTCAGGAACATTTAACGTAAGACACCTAGAATGCTTATGTAGATGGAAAGTAGAGTGATGGTTGTCAGAATTGCACACAGAGGTTGAGAGAGACTCCTAATGAACATGATTTTTCTTTTGAGATGATGTAGACATCAAAAAATATTTCTACAAATCTGTGATTAAGCTAAAAGTCACTTAGTTAAATCATTTAAAATTTGGTGAACACTACAGCAGATGAATCATATCTTAATAGCTATGAGGAAAAAATTAAAAATAGTGTAGAGCTTACAATTGACAAATATTATCAATGACTTAAGAACTGAAGGCTAAATATCTCCATGATAATGTTAAAGTGTTTTACTATTTCAAACTATCTGTAGCTTTCAAAATGTGTTTTCATGTCATATAACAATATTTACAC
Organism: Eospalax fontanierii; assembly: GCA_035773235.1. Classification (NCBI taxonomy): domain Eukaryota; kingdom Metazoa; phylum Chordata; class Mammalia; order Rodentia; family Spalacidae; genus Eospalax; species Eospalax fontanierii. The sequence continues at coordinate 49,473,518 of CM069530.1, read as the reverse complement.
ATTTATTTTCAGTATTATATATGTGAAAATATTCTTGATTATTCCATTTATATATTTAAATAAGCTGTGTTTGAATATTATGTATTTTAATCCAACACATGTTAGCCTTGTAATTTTAGAACATATGTATTTACCTCCTAGGGAATATTTCAAAAATATAGTTGTTACCAAAACATGATATGAATAATATTTTAGTACAAATTTTGTAATCTTTTAGCTTGCAAGATTTTACTTATTTACGCTTAAATAAAGAAAGTCTTCATTACACACCTGCAGAATTATGCCTTGCCAATTTTTTAAAGAGATAAATCATTTACTTGGGAACAAGAAATAAAAATGAAATTCTTCATTCTCTCTTTTGCTGTTTGATTGAACTGTGGTGGTAAACAGACACAGCATATGAATTCCCTCAAACTTGATCTTTTGCTGAAATGAAACAGTGTCAGAGTTTCACTTATTTTCTAGACACAGGTGTCAAATATTTTCTTTTTGATGTTTTGGTGGCTGCTACAGTTTGTTTGTATTTCATGGCACCTGGACTTACAGCAATGGTGTTGTTTATTGGTATGGACATCTGATTTCATCTTGGGTTTGAATGTCTGTTTGCTGTTACCAAAACTTCTAAGGTTATGATCCATCTTAATGAAGGTTGGGTTCAGTGTTGGGTCCATTTTGTGTTGATGTGCACATGAGATGCCAAAGTGGCCCTAGTACAACTAGGGAGAGATATACTTCTGAGCTGAAGAGTGAACTCTCTGTAGGATTAGATGATTCTCAATGCTGATCTTCAGAAGTCTGTTGAGAACTTAATGGCTTTTAATGGTGATTCTTGGGTGAAAAGGGCTGGGTTTATGGTTGGGAGGTATATGATGCTCCCTGGAGACTGGGTGTAAGAAGCTAAACTGACCTAAGGTGTAGGAAAATTGTTTGGAGTCAGGACTGGGGGGTCCCTAACTCGGTTACAGTTCATTGAATACCGTGAGAGTGTGTTGGGTGAAGTGGTTGGTGGTCAAGAGGACAGGTTCTAGGAGTTCCTATCTAGTGTTAGGACCACAGGTGCCATGTGGTCCCTGGGCTTCATAGTGCGTCTGTGGGGTTTTCAGTAGGCATCTGTCTGCCACATTTATGACAAGATCAGTGAAGAAGTCCCCAATATGCCAGTGACAGTATTATTTAATGACCTGAGTGAGTGAAATATGTACATGGAACTGGTGTAAGTATTGTTCCTCTCCTTTGACCTTCAGCTGGTAGACAGCTTGAGAACAGATCTTGCAGTATTGACTTGGGACCAGAATCTTTTCCTCAGCACACATACTGTTGTCAACAGGGCTGTTCATTACAGCAATGGCTCGGCTTTGTGGTTTCTCACTAAGCTCTTTCTGGTTTGTCTCTTTCTCTGCCTCTTCTTCTATTTCAAATATCACTTTAGTTTGTTCTTGCTCATATTGGCTTGCCATCAACTTCCACTTCAGCCTTCCACACTGTGACCATTTCCAAGGGAACACTCCCAAAACCTTGCCAGTTGTTTACATTTGGTCAAGTCCCAACGTGTACAAATCTGTAGCTTTTTTTATTATGCTTTAATGACAGATATGCTAACAGTCTCACATGCACATTAAAAATTCTTTTGTCTATGTTTTATTTTCTACATATTTCATCTGGATATTGTAACACTTAATACAAAATAAGCATAAATAAAATTGATGCATATTCTTAATTTCTGAGTTTTCTAGAAGATCTAAATCATTAAAATGTGTGAGAATGTTATACTTAGCAATGCTCAAAGTGTTCATGTATGTGTCAAAGTAACATATACATAATTAAACATGCTTAGATCTGTAGCAAGCAGCTGTATTTGTCCATCTGAATACGTTAGAGTTATTTTAAACCAAATAAAATAATTCTGTCTAAATAACTCATTCAATTACTCCACATATGTGATGGAAAACAAAGTTGTCAACTTGACTGGATCTAGCATCAACTAAAAGGACATTTCTAAGAGAATTTATGAACAGATAATTTGAAGTCGGTAGATCCACCCTAAATGTGGGTGACACTTTCTGGTGGTGGCAGCCCAGACAAAAAGAGATTGAGGAAGAAAAGCGTTACTTTTTACCTTCTTGCCCTCACTCTGCTGGCATATTTGTCTATCCTGTTTCTGCTACAGCTTAATTGTGTCACTTGTAATAGAATCATGGTGCTTCTTTGGACTTCCAACATAGATTGTAAACCAACAGCTTTCTAAGACTTTTCAATGCCTACAGCTCCATGTTGAGACTGCTGAGACATGTATCAAACTGTATCATGCAAGTCAATCTGATAAATCCATTATAATGTGTATTCATTCTACTTGCTCTTCTTTCTAAAAAATTCTAATACATAATTTTAAAAGAAGCATAACAAACCCCTTTGTTGTATATAATTTATGTCAGATGACAACATCAAATAGTAAATTGTGGACAATGTAACCAGGTTGATTCAACACCTATTTATGTACAAATATCCAAAACTATGATTCCACAGTTTGTATTAGAGTAACATATGTTTAACTATATGGCTGTACATCTTTATTTAAAATTGATGCTTTAAATACATATTTTATCTCTAATGAGGGGGGTTAGTTGAAATATAATTAAGTGTGTGAATACAAAGAATTCTTATCTTTTGGTATCAAAAACATTTTCTCAGTAGAAATTTCTAGTTTGCAAAATCAGTATTGCTCAAATTTTTGTAAGAAAAGTATCAAGCAATCAATTTACCTGTGTTCTTTTCAGTATCCCAGAACTTCTGTTCTCTTACACAGCTCTATCTTTTGCCATCACACTATGAAATGTTTCCATGTTTTAACATTTTACTACCCAATATTAGTTTTATTTCCACTATTTAAAAAATATTCCCCTTTTCATAGTCATTCATAAAAAATATCAAATTTTAATTTCTTGAAGTCTTTTATTTGTGCAAACAATACAAAATTTTGTACAAATATGTATTTTTTATGGGCTCAGAGATATTCACCTTGTCAACTTTTAAAAATATTGAAAACACCAAGAAAATGGTAGAAATCTTTATCTCTGAAATATAAGAAATTTGGAATGTGATTTATAATTGCTATATGAATTACAAAAAAAGTCATTAAAGTCTAAAGTTTCTTCAGACCCATGAGAGAAATAATGCAGAGGGAAAACAGCCTAGAATTTGAAATATGGAGAAAGAAAACCATATGATAGGGAAGATCTGGATTTACTCAAGAGAAGTCATAAGACTTTGAATTGGTGGGAATATTTATTACAAGGAAACATTAGTGAACTGGTGGAAGCTGAGAGTGGTACACTGTGTATAAGAAAATCTCCATGTGGCCTTATAGTTTGGCTTTCTTTCATCAGTTTCACCAGATTCTTTTAGTAAGGATCTCACAAAAATTCCCTAACAATTCTGGCATAGGAAAAGACTTAGTAATTATAGGGTGTATACTCAGCACCTTCTTTATGAAGCAACATGGAAAAGAGATATTCTAGAGTTAAATGTGATTCAAGGCCATGGGAAACTACCCCTCCACGTTTATCCTTCTTTCAATCTGCTACACTTAGGTGAACATGATTTTATCAGTAAGAGTCAACTCTTAAGAAAATACATTAAGAATTTGACTTGAGGAAAAAAGAAGTATAGAATTAAAGAACATTTATGAATGTCACATTCCCAGCACACTGGCCAATTAAAAGACTGGTATTCAACCAGGAAAATACATAATCTGTACGTTTATTTGGCTCTGTAAACAAAGTGTTATTGCTTATGATGTAAGTAAGCTCACTGAGTCATGTGCTTTTTAGACCTGAGCATATGACCTTAATTCCTAGGGACCACTCTTTGCCTTCCACTCAAGATAGTGAATGAATGTGGGTGGCTTCTTTAACATGAACTGAAAGCAGCTGGTTCTCATGAGAAGCAGTGAGAAGAATTGAGATGTTCGTCTGCAGTTACATGTGTAAATCTTATGCTTAGAGAACACAGGGAAAATTTCTCTGATAAAATTAGGGCGGGTCCTGGCTTCCAGTTCCCCAATTCATGCTGGAAGGACTGTTTCAATAAAAGTATGTGTGGACCTTCCTCCAGAGCACATTTCATAAGACATCTGAAAGAACAGGTGCTTCTGAGTTTGAGGTCAAACTTGGTCTCAACACTAATGCTAAGAAACAAGTTGTTTCTTTATTAAGGTATAACTGCAATTTGGTTTAGAAATGCAGATTTTGCTGTGACGTGTAGCTCTCTACTCTGAACTCACAGAACAGTGGTCGGTGAAGTCTTAATGGGAGATATAGAAGATCTCAGTCATGCCTTGAAGGTGGTATGGCATCAAGCACACAGCTTTCCTTGATAGCACACATCAGAGCAATGAATCATGAACTGGTACCTGGAGAAATCCTAAAGTAAAGGGAATTATTGGACACTCTCAGTCACACATGAGAGTAAGGAAGAGCATGCACTGATGCAATTTAATAATTCTTTATCACTTTTCACGTCTCTCTTTTTCAGGATGAGGTTGGAAGGAGCTTTGCTCAGAGCTGTCACTTCCATCCTCACCTTTCTGTTTTCATCTGGGGATCCCTTTATTTCCTCATTCTTGTGACCATTCATGGGAGCTAATATATTTATTTAAGAAATTAGAAATAAAGCATTTCCAAGGCAAATTTGTGAAGATTTAAATATTATTCAGAAACATTTTTTCCTAGTATTCCAATCATGGGATTCATACATTGGGAAAAAATGATAAAAATTAAGCTACTGCTTAACTCTATGGGACAAAATTAGACAGTCTTATAAAGAAAAATAAAGGTGTACTGACAAAAGAATCATATCTTACAGAACCTCACTGGCATCCTCCACCTAATTTTCTTGCCTTCCCTGGTACTTTGTCCCTTTGGGCAAAGAGCAATGGAAGAAACGTAATCAGATAAGTGGTATATCTGCTCTGGCAGCTTCTGAGGGTAATAATACTGACTTTTGTGCCCTGTATCTCAAGGCTTTTCTTTCCCTGAGATACACTAATGTTTCCTTCTTTGAAACTCCTTTGATATCTTCATTATTTCACCCTGTCACATCATGTTGCTTTTAAACTCATTTTGTAGTTAAAATGACATGGATGGGTTCATGAGAAGCATAATTCTATTTTTTTCAAGTTATCTTTGATGGTTTATTTTTCCATGTTCTGTATTTGTTGGGAATAATGAAAGGTGGGCCTAGCCAGGCCACCTGCTAGGAGGAATAGAGGAATGGCTCCTGTGGGTGTGGCGTTCTGCCCTGGCTAGTTGTGAGATCAGCATCTGGAAAGTACCTGCCTACCTGGGGACAAACTTACTATTGGCTGTATTTGGGACCCCACCCCATGAGGTCATTGGCTGTCCAGGCCTATAAGAGCTTGTGCACCTATTCAATAAATGAGTTTGCAGTGCCACAAGCTTGGGCTGCTTCCCGTCCAACTCCCGGAGTCTGTGGCTTGACACTGAGCCTACTCACCCCCAACCCCTCGGGCCGGCCCAAGTGGTGAGACACGACTGAAACGAACATGACAATAGGCTGAGTTCTGTAATACCTGTGGACCCAAAATCTACTCCTGAAGTTTTATGAATGATGGTCCCATTCTGTCAAGTTAAAGATCAGAAAACAGAAAGGTGAATTTTGTTTTCTAATCCGTTCTACAAGCCTGTGTTCATTGACAAAGGAGTTAATATATTTATAGTTACTATTGAATGATATGTACTGTTTGCTCTCACTATATTTTTAATTTGTGTTCTTAGTCCTAGTTTGTGTTTCTGTAATTATACTCTCCTATGTCTTCTTTCCATAGCCTCATGGAGATGGTCATGCCTTTGTTCAGTCCTTTCTGCTACTGCAAGTATTCCATGTAAGGTTGAATTGATGGACTTGGTTTCTTTCAGCCAATTTATATCATGAATGTTTTTCTTTCTTCTTTGACTATGATGGACAGTTTGGCTGCGTAAAAAGGCTTGACTTGGCATCTATGGTCATTCGGAACTTTGAACACATCTCTCCTGGCTACTCTGGCTGTTATAATTTGCATTGAAAAGACAGCTGTAATTCTAATGGGTTTTCTTTTGTATGCTACTTGTTATTTTTCTCTTGCAGCTTTCAATATTCTCATTTAACTGTATATTTAGTGCTTTAACTATGCTATGTTATGGAGAGTTTCTGTTCTGTCCCTGTCTATTTGTTATTCTGTATGTTTCTATTATATGTATGGCTATGTTTTTCTTAATTTGCAGAAGTTTTCTTTTTTAAACTTGTTCAAAATATGGTTAATATTTATTCCTAAGATGCTTCTCCTTTATTTATGTCTGTAATTCATAGATTTTCCCTTTATGGTATAACACATCTCCTGCATGTTTCATATGTTCTTTGTTTGAGCAATCCAATTCTTCAGCTTTGATGTCCAGTCTTTATATTCTGCTTTCCAGTTGATTCATTATGTTTGTGAGACTTTATCATGTCATTTCAAATTAGTTTATTGAGTTTTTCAATTCTATCCTAATTTTAGCTTGAGTTAACATCTCCATCTCTTTAATGGATTCATTTTTCATATCCTGAATTGCCTTTGTCAGTTAATTCAACTATATATTTGTTTCTTCTTCAGTTTAAGTCAGAGTTTATTCCCATCCTTTTCTAGTTATTTGAGTTTTTTTATTATTTATTCTTTAAAATTCTTATGTTTTTATTGTGTTTATTATTGTATTTAAGATATGTGTCCTGGGTTATTTTGGGAGTTTTCACTGTAGAAAACTTCTAAAGGACTGGTGGTATATGGTGGGGATATATGATGTTGATTTTTCCTATTATTTGTGCTTTTTTGTTTTTTGCATTGCAGCTTGTGCATCTTCTTTAGTTGGTAGTGTTTCTGATATGAAATTCTGTCCTTCCTTTGTTGAGTTTGATTTTGGTTGTTTTTATTATTGCTGTGGTTTTCATTTCCAGATCAGTTGACCTATGTTTCAGGTTCTCAATATTTCCTTTTTATTGGAGGGACAAGATGGCTCCAGGCTACTTCCACATCCAGGCTATTTCTACATGTGAATGAACAATCATAGCTAGCACTGTGATTGTGGAGATGGCTGCAGAAATCTCTGGTTCTAACTAGCTCATCAGGCTAGCTGGAGCTGGGGCAGACCAAGTCATGAGATCTCCAAAAGCATACTCCTGTCCTCATCCCTGGACAGGATGACAGCAATGGAGTGGGTGGGTTCTGACTAGCTAAGTAGTATACGTGTCAATTATCTTTCTTGTACAACATTAAGTATTAAGGCAATATAGTATTATTAGACTGTATCAGTAATTTTTCAGTAAACAAAATCCTGTAGCAGATAAACATTAAGATGATATTAAAATATGTTAATTTTAATAATTAAAGCTGTTTAAAATTTCTGCCAGAACAAACACACTAATTAATAGACCAGATTTTGTTGCATCTTCAATAAAAGAGTCTTATCAATAATTTCTGGTGGGTATCCAAGAACACTAGCAGCACCATGTACTTTGAGGTAATCTCCAGGACACTAGACCTGCAAACTGAGGGGAACCGGGCCAGTCCTAGTACTGGCATTTTATTTTGGTAACTTATTGCTTCTGGGAGGATCAATATTTCCTGTATAGGGTAACTTTAACAAAACACAAATATATATGGATTTCATTTTAAAAGGTTTACATGTGGCTTTTTCAAGCATCCTTAATGTTTGTTAACCTTTCCCACCTTTGACTCCAAGGTCTCCTCCCATCCACCTCCCCTCTTTTGCCTCCCTCTCCATTATTTCCCTCTTCCCCATCAGATCACTTGTCTTTGTACTAATTGCTTTTGCGATATGACACGGGAGATCAAGCTGTTACTAACCGAGAAACTTCCTCGTTGTTATCCAGTTTTCGTAGTACTGGAAGTTGCTGTATAGGCTGCTGGGAGAGAAAAGTCATCAACAGTCTTACCCAACTATGAATGCAGCGAGCTACAATAGTTATCAGGATTGTAAGACATGCCCATTGGTACAATAGTGGCATAACTGGTATGGGGTAACTAACCGCATTCTGGTTAGATAGAAGACCTACTCCAGAGAAACAATTCCATGCCTGGCACTATAAATTTGGACAAAATGTCATGATAGGAGATACATTGTATACATGTATGAGAATTTCAAAGATAGATGTAACTAAAATAGATATAATTAAAAATAGAAAAATAGGTAAGCAAGACAGTTAAAATGAATTGGAGGCTCTACTCACAGGACAAGCACACAACTTTACAATCCTTTTAAGTCCAGTTGTGGTTTTTGGTGAGACAAAGATGAATGGACCTAGCTCATGGATAGGTCACCAATACACAAACATCCCATTGTGTTGGAAAATAAAATTGGGTCCAATAACACATCAATACAGTGCAAAAACAAGCAAAAAAACAAAGTAAATAGGCAAGGCAGCTTTTCTTTTTTAAGGAAAGAATGTGTTGCCTCATTTGAGTAGCAGGCAAGCATACCAAGCAGGAAATTCAATGGGCTTTTACCCTAATGCAAGAGTACCGTGTAATTTCCCTATTGGCTAATGGTCTCATCTCACAGACTTTTACAATTGACTAGTTTTAAAAGAATAGGTAAAAAGGAAAAGAAAGGAAAGGTAAAAATGGGGTGAGGTGTCAGCCACTCTGTCCACAGTTTGGAACATGCAGCATGAAGCAAGGTCTTCATACAAACAAAAAATTTTATAAGGTTAAAAAGATTCAAAAATAGCATTAGAGAGGTTACATTCCTGTTATCATTATTTGATAGAAAAGATGTGAATTGTAATTATTTCCATTATCTGTGTCACGCTGTACAACTCAAATGCAGTTGACAGGAATTATCATGAGAGGGAACAAAACTGAGCTACCTTGGAGTCTTAAAACAGTGAAATGCCGGAAGTGAAGAAGCATGAATTTAGTCTTCCATGGCTCCAGAAAAAGAGACAGCTCTAGAAAGTGGTTGTAGAATGGGAGAACCAGAACCAAATTAACAAGAGAAGTACAAATAGCAACAGGCTGGGCTGTCTGTATAACTCTGAACCCTGCCATTGGGATAAGATCTTTTCAACTGAAAGACTTAATCCTTGGTCCCAATAGCCTTGACCCTAAGATCATCAGGTGGTATGGTGCAATCTCTCAAGGCACATAGGAGTATACACTACTGTATAGTTCATGAACTCTGAAGTGCTTCCTTCCACCAGGGTGATTAATAGTTATGAGATCTTTAAAATGAAGACAGATTCTTTGCCTGTATGGATATGTTTCATTCTGACATTTTAACAGCACTTTGAAAACAATTTCCTGCTTGAACATTAGCTAGTGCTTGAGATATGATCTAGGGAATCTCTGACCAGTGGAAGAATTTAATCAGTCCATACACCAAAAATGTTATGTAGCCAAAAGAAGTCCCTGGGAAGCACAGAAAAGTAACTACTAAAGAAGACAAATCTGACAGATACTAGATGCTGCATCAATGAAGTCTCAGTTTCAACATTAACCGTTGAAAAGACAATAGTCCACAAGGTCAACGGACCCTTCCTGCTCTAGAGTATCTGATTAATGGTCACGTTTTGTAGATCCAATGTGAAGTTCTGCCATTTTTCTTTCTGCTTATATTTCTACTTATTTTCGTCCTTGGGCTTCCCCATCAGTTTTGATTTTTATTACACTATTTTCAGGTTTTTACTTGATCATAGATTTTTATGTCTGTATTTTTTCATTCTGCTTTTTCATGAATAAATTGTGTTGTCAACTAAACATTGAATATTTGGAACTGTATTTTATCTTTTTAGACCCTCATGTTTTTTATTTATTGTTCTTCTTGTTCCATTTAGATGAAATAATTTTTGAATTTTCTCATTATTGGGACTTTGGTGAATGGGTTTCTTCTCTTTATAATTATTACTGTTTTTGAGATAGCATATCAAAACTTACTATAGAGATCAGTAAGCATAGAACTTACTATAGAGATCAGGCTAGCAGCTAATTTTAGTTCAATGCTAAGAACTGATAGTGGAATTAGAGAACCAACTTCTGAAAGTTGTGCTCTCCTTCTTTAACCTCCACATGTGTACTTATATAATAATGTATAAAATGGTTTTAAAAGAATAAAGTGTAATGACACATAGGTATGAAAATGAAATAATAAAACGCATAATTTTATGTGGTAACTCTGGGTCATGTGTGAAGTCTATTTACTTATTCATTTATTTATTTGTGAAGGGGTTTAAATATATGGCTCCTGGAAACCTTCAAACAGCACTCCTTGTGGCTCAACTTTGTATTGCTAGAATTATAGGTGAGTGTCACCAGGATATTTATTTAATCTAAATGCACCAAAATGTAAGTACATTTACTTTTATATTCACAAACTAGGTAACATCTTTCAGCATGTATCATTTTATAATGAACTTATTGATAAGGTGTTGGAGTTTTGCTGTTTTTTAAAAAAATGTTTTGTCATTTTCTGTGTATGAGTGTTTTGTCTGCATTTTGGTATGTGCACCCATGTTATGCAGCATTGAAGGATGTCAGAGGTGGGTTTGGAATCCCCTGAAGATGGAGTTAAGGACAGTTGTCAGCCACCATGGGGGTATTGGGAATCAAACTCTGGTCTTCTGAAAGAGCAGCCATTGCTCTTAACCACTGAGCCATCTGTTCAATCCCCTCATGGTGTGCTTTTTTACTAAGAATTATTATTATTACCATTACTATGAAGGGTATTGAGTCTAATGACACTTTTAATCAACAGCTTGTTTTGTATTGTTTTGTTTTTGACAGGGTTTCCATAGTCCCAACCTGCCTGGAAGTCACTATGTGGACCAGACTGGCCTCAGCCTTGCAGAGATCTGGATGCCTCTGCCTCCTGAGGGCTGAGTTTAAGGGAACATGCCACCACACTTGACATTTTTCTCAAGTTTTATTCTAGCACATTATTCAGAATTATTCTAAAGTTATTTTTAAAAGAAGTCACGTAAGAACATTTATGGAATCTGTAGGAAAACACTATTGTATATAATGGCCTTTTACTCATTAACCTCGTCAAGAATAAAATTTTAGCTACATGCAAAATTTGTTTAAATTATCTCATTATGTGTTTGTCTGTCTTTTTCTCTAAACTTTGGTTTGTTTAGCCTAAGGGTGACTAGATTATGATTTGCACTAACAATTTATGAATAATATTATTTTAAAAATATAAGCCTGAAAACAATGCTGATGTATAGAAAAGAGTGGAATAAAATTTAGTTGACAAGTAAAGCAAAAAAAGCAAACTGTAGCTATCTTAAAAATTTTCATAAACTCTGGCACATTATTCTTTTCAAATGAAAAACTTCCAAATATGTTTGAAAAACATGTATACATTATTCCTAATTTCCTAAGATTAAGTCATCAAAAATGTCTACTTATTTGCTTTGATAAGAAACATTACTTGATAATTACTTTACTATTTCAAGCAGTCCCTAGACAAGCTCCCTAAATATAATAATGCATGTCACTGTGAAGATTTCTTAAAACTATTTAAATTATTTATTTAAATATTTAATTCAACACCAACAAGGATAAAAATTTGTCTAATGTTTACAACATGTCTTACAGGATCTTATTTCTTTGATGAAATCAACAGTATTGTTAGGATAAACAGTTAGAACAGGTAAATATGTTACAAACCTTTCCCTTGACAGTATTTCTAGTTTTCAACTATTATGTGATTTCAATTTATTATCTGTAAGTCCTAGAAATAATTTCCTCTAAATGTTTCTAATATTCAGCCTGAAAACTTTCAAAGTGTAGACAGCCTTACTAGTTCTGATTCAGCAGCAGAAGGCCCATCACAACGGGGGTGCATAAATGAGTGACACCGGCTATTCATGATTATTTTCTACAGTAATATAGACATTTAAGGATTCACTTTCTTTTTACACATTATTCCCATTTTAGATATAAGAAAATATCAACATCATATATCCAAAAACTAACTCTGAAATAACTCAGTACACTCTAGATTTTTTCAGCTTCCTACAATTAGTGGATAATTTCAGAAACTGAAAGTTCTTATTTTGAAATAGGTATCAGGATTTCTGTTGTGTTGGTTAATTGAATCCTTACTGATATATTGCCTTTGGAGCAATTATAGTGGCAAAGCTGTGGAGAGAGTTTTCCTCCAGATATTCTCTTGGGCCCAGAAATCATGATCTGGGGAGTATTGTCCTCAGTAGACAGAAATACTGTGCTAGACAAACTGCCCAGTTACATGTCACCCTTACTTGTAGTATTTGATTCCAATAACAAGCACTTAAGATAGTAAAGTTCACCACATATAAGATTCAGCCATCACTGAGAAAGAACAAACAAGACACACAAAAGAGGCAGTTAACATGTAGTCAAGTATGGGAAAGGACAGTGAGAACTAGTTTAGCTATAATATGTGGATTTAGCAGACTGAGGCGAAGTACGTGTGTGCGTGTGTGTGTGGTGTGTGTGTGTACATATACACATAAATTCACAAGACTTTATGAACCTTTAATATCCTGGTTTAACATCTATAAAAATTTAGAGGGTATACTTTCAAATGATATAGTTACAGCTTATATTAAATTTGAATTATCAAAGTGGGACACAAAATAAATGTACTCAAAATATAGGGCAGAGAAGCACATTCTTGAAATTAAAAGAGATCTAGCAAAATTAATATTGTGATAATTATAATTCCAAGGGAACTTATAAAAGGAAGAGTTTATTTAGCTTATGAATCCAAAGGGGCAAGAGTCCATCATGGTTGGGAAGTATAGCAGCAGAGGAGGCTATAGTGGACGTATAAACTAAGTGTTTGCATCTTCAAGCAGGCTCAGGAAGCAAGAGTGTGACTGGAGATTCAGAAATGCTCAATAACTCTCTAAACCCACCCCCAGTGACGTGCTTCCTCCAGCATGGCCACACTTTCTAAGTCCTTCCAAAACAGTGATACCAACTGGGGACAAAAATGTCCAAATACCTAGAGCCTATGGGTGACAATCTCATTCAACAACAGTATTTATAATAGCAACATGATATTGGCACAAAACACACATGTAGACAAATTAGTACAAAGTGTACTGAAAAATATGCTACATATGCACTATACACACATGAATGTACACACACACACACATACAAATGAGTGCATATGCATAGCTGAAAGCTATAGGACAAAAAAACACATTCCCAGGCAAGGGAAAACTTCATTTAAATTTGGTCCAGGTAGTCCAAGATACTCCCAAAATAATACAGGCTATTGTCGCAACCCATGATTGCCTCCTAGAACTTATTCAAGAAGCTCTTACTCCAATGAAGAATGAAAAATAAAAAAAATTAAAATTTATAATTAATCAACATGGTACCAGGAAGAAATGAAATATGTATTACAACACTCAAGGAAAGACTGACTAGAAGACAAAATGAGTTGAAATTTACCTTGATCAAAGAAACCTGTAGAAGGGAGAAAACATATTAAAGCAATTATAGATGACAGAAGAAAACAAATTATCATGAAATTTATTAGTTACTGCACTAAATATAAGGAGGGTGAATCTTCATATTGAAATATAGAATACACATTATTCTCGAAAGATAAAATGATTTGAATTTGAAATTGGATCTAGATGTCACTGTTTCTCTGATGGAGCTGAGGTTATTATGATCATGATTGGGTAAGAGAGCTAGTAAATCCTAAATTTCTAAGTATGAAGCAGGCCTTTGAAGAATATAAAGCAAAGCATTTTAGCCCAGTTACAGTGTGCTAAGACTGACTTTTCTCATTCTCTGAAGAGTATCTAGAACTACACTGGTATTATAATAAAATGTAAAGTCTATGTCTTATTTGCTTTCCAAGACGGTAAGTTTTTTCTGCTCTTGAGGCGCTTTTGAGGCACTTCATACTTGTAGTCAGCTCACCTAACTTATCTAGCTGATGGTGATACGCTCACCTTCTTTGTTATACTAAGCAAGCACAACATACACAGACCATTGTGAGAGCTGAATAAAGACACTAACTAAGTTGTTTTCTTAAAATAATAATGGAGAAAAATTAAGAGATTTGCTTTCAGAATTTGAAGTCCTAACCAATTCTTGTAGATAATGGAAGAGTCAAAAGTTCTTTCAGTACTTCAAAAATGAGTCACTAAGATGAAGAAAGGCTGCTTCTATGCCAAAATAATGAGTGTTTCTACATAAAATGTCTCTTACAGGCTGTTCTGGTATATTATTAAAGAAATTCCCTCTTATGAAAACTTTACAGCAATGGTCCAGTATCAGAGGGAATTATTTCTTCTCCAGTAAGGATTTTGAAATTAATATGCTTTCTTTTTGCCCTATGGCTACTGAAAATGTCATGATGGCCCGAATGTACGGGGAAATAAGCTACAAATTGTAATGTGTAAGTGAGGTGTATTTGAAGCATCCTGTGAAAAGATATTTTGGATCCACAGAGCTCCATTTGCACACAGCTATCTTCATATGTTTACCGAAGACAAGAGATTGTATGAGATGATCACCAAAATAATAAACAGAATAAAAGTATAGCGTTCAGCACATTTAGTAGCAGGTAAACATCGAATGTATATTTAGCATCCTTGCATCCCTGGATCTGTATGATCATATTTTTTTAATGGGAAGTATAACAATTTCACTTTGTTAGCTTAATGCAGGAATATGAGGAGAAAGGGATTGAGGTCAGCTAGGAAGGAAGTGGGTTAAAACTTGGGATGATAAGAATCCTTTACAACTGTGATGCATGCCTCAGTCACTGCAACTGTATATCCATCAAAACAAACACTGAGCTTGGGACTCCTCTCAGCCCAGCAACTTTTCAACCTGTCTTCCTGGTTTACAGTGTGATGAGGTCTACCAGGTCTATGCCTTTGGGAGGAGGCATACTGTCAGGAAATAAATTTCCTAAGGTGTCAAAGAGTTGAGTTCTTTGAGCATAGGTGAGATCCACATCTGAAAAGCCTAGAGTTGTAAAATCTGAGCCAGGTTGATTAGGCAAGAAATTGAAACTGCTGTTGCTTCTGGGTCTGAATGATCCAAAGTTACATAAGTATCATTTTGCAAACATTTCAGAGAACTAATGGGATCCATTTGGGCCTTTACTTCAAACCTGTGTTTTCTTATGAGGCACTTGCAATGACTCAGTAAGTAAGTTTTGAAGTTCTACACAACTTCAGTGAGCAGAAATCATGTAGTCATCTGTGAAGAGCAAGATTTTCATGAATTTCCACCAAATACATAATGAACCTTGTATAGCTCATCATAGACAAACTGATGTGTAAACCTTGGGCACAATTCTTCTTCCTGCAGATTTTACTTGGATTATCTTTTGCATATTGACCATTCTTCTTTTTTTAAATCTGTTTGGGTGTATTGCCTGCATGCATATAAGTGCAATGACCATGGAGAACAGAAGAAGAAGACAGATCTGGAACTGGAGTGATGGATGGTTGTTAGCTATCATATGGGTACTGGGAATCAAATCTGGGTCCTCTGCAGGAGGTCCTCTTAACCACTGAGTCAACTCTCCAGCCCTCTTTGCACCCTAAAGGGTGTTTAATCTTCTCTTCTGACAAAGTAGTCCATCAAGTACTCTATGTAGAGTGGTTTAATAGACATCAATTCCTTAAATCTGTGTTTATGATGAAAAGTTTTTTTCTGTCTCTTTCAATTACAACTGGTATATTTGCTGGGTAGCCTGTGCCAGAATCTCTATTCTTTCACCACCCATATGACATGTCTCCATAGCCTTCTCGATTTCAATAGTATTCATTGAAATGTCAGCTTTTATTCTGATGGGCCTGTCATAATATGAACTTATTTATTTTCAATATCTTATCTTTGATCTGTATGTTTAGTATTTTGATGAATCTATGATGTAGAGAGTTTATTTTCTGGTCTTATATACTTGGTGTTCTGCATGCCTTTTGTAACTTGATAGGTAACTTTTCTTTGGGTTTGGGGAATTTTTTTCTATTATTTTATTTAACATATTTTTTATGCCTTTGACCTGGGTTTCTTCTTCCTATGATGATGATTTATAGGTTTTTATCTTTTTTTACAGTGTCCCAGAAGTCTGGTATATTCAATTTCTGGGCTATTTCAGGTTTGACATTTTCTTTGACTTGAGTAATTTTTTTTCCTCCAAGTTGTATTCAAGATCTGGTATTTCCTGTTCCATCGCCTCCACTTCCCTTTCTCTGCTCTCTGCTAAGCTTTCTGTTTGAGTTCCTGGGATTTGATTACAAGTTTTATTTCAGTTTGGCTTTTCTTCAGAAATTATAGCTCTCCACTGAATTCTATTTTCATGTTTTCAATTATTTTTGTTATTTCAGTCAACTGTGCTCTCACGATCTTCATATATCCTGCGTGTTTCTTGAACATATTTATAATTGCTATTTTGAAAATATTGTCCTGTGCATCTGCTTGGTTACCATTATAAGGTAATATTAAGATTGGGGTTTTGTTTTCTGTAATAGCATTATCTTGATTTTGGTTATTCTTTCTTTCTTTCTTTCTTTCTTTCTTTCTTTCTTTCTTTCTTTCTTTCGATTTTTCTTTTCTTTCTCGAGAACTAGGTGTCCAGATGTGTAGTGCTATTTCTTGATATGTGTACTTTCTTGGCCCTGTTTTACCTTTGTTTATTCTTTCTCTAACTTGACAGGATAAGACCCAGTTGTGTATGGTGTTCAGTTTTGGAGAAATTTTATGCTGGTGTGCAAATGATGTGAAAAAAAATGTTCTCAGTTCAGCTAGAGATAGGGGTAACTTTTGAGCTGAAATTCCAGGATTTATGACACAGGGTCTGGAATCAGGAGTGTGGGATGAGGGTGCTAGGTAAACAGTCTGACTGATAGGTTATATTTGAATATTGTAGGTCTGGGCCATACAGAGTTCACACAGCAGTGTGCAAGGAGGTGTAATGAATGGAAGTCCAAATGTGTAATATTTGGTAAAGGAAGGATCCCAGAGATCCAGGTTGAACTGAGATGATAGATTGTGACTTTCCCTGCCAAGACTGGAGCCCTGCACAGATCCAAGATGAGATTGGATCCCCCTGACTGGAGGTGGTAAGGCAGTGGGACACTAAGGGCCCTTACCCACACATATTGTGTGTGTATAATGTATATTAATATTTTATTTTTATTATTTTTAATTTTATGTGTATGAATGTTTTCCCTGTATGTATATAAATCCACTCATGTTGTGCAAAGATCACAGAAGCCAGAAGAGGTTGTTGAAACTAGTACAACTAGAGATACTAATGGTTGTTAGCCATCATATGCATGCTGAAAATTGAACATGGGTCTTCTCCAAGAGCAGCCAGTTTTCTTAAGTGTTGAGCCATCTATCCAGCTCCTATTACAGATATTCTTGAAAGAGACATAATATTTATTGTTTTAATCAAACACCAGATTCAAATTTATGGTGTCAAAATATATAAGCCTCTTCCTTTCGGTGATTCCTATCATTGACATAGATAAAATGCAAGAACACAGTGCCCTAAATTTGCTTTGACTATATAATATATTCATGCTAAATTAGGTGGTAAATATTTGCATATACCTTAAATATATTTTACTATTATCTTTTTAATATCATATTTTATATCAATGATTAAATTGTGTGTTTCTTAGTATCTATAAGAGAAAATTGCTGAATATTACTCTTTTTGTTTCATCATGTGATTCTGGATAAAACTCAATTAGTCTAAAATTTTTGAAGAAGAACCTCAGTCTCTTAAATCCAAGTCTAGGTATACATGTTTTATTGTTTCATATGGAGTTTAGCAGTTGCCAGGGTAATTAATATCAAATCAGAATTTACATTTTCATCTTTAAGTCTGCATGCTAATGTTCTCATATGTTCTTAGTAATTTCAAACTAGAAATAATTTAATAGCCATTGACTTGTGAAAGTGTAAATCATATTGGATTTAAAAACTATATATTATATCATTCATATTTCATGATCTTCAAAACTCCCAAAATAATGTTGTTTAATAAACATGAATAAGAATACAGAAACGTTTGTGTTGATCATTGTTACATGACTATACACATTTCTGAAAAGGCATCAAATTCCACATTACATGTAGTTTAAGATTTCTGCATATTTTTCAGAATAAATGTCTTAGAAAAAAACTAATGAGAATTGAAGAGGCCTGGAAATGAAACTCAAATTCAACACTTTGAAGGAGTATCATCAAATCTGGTGGTTCAGGCCTGTAGTCACAGCTACTATATAGGTTGATGTGGTTACAGAATGAATTCAAAGTCAGTCTGGAAAGTTCAATGAGATCCAGTTTCAAAAATAAAATAAAGAAAGAATAGAAAAAAAGTAGATTCATGATATAGCTTAGTGATTGATTAGTATTTGTAAAACCCTGGGTTCATTGCTCAGTATTGAAGAAAAAAGTGAGCAGTAGAATCCATCTAAGTCTTCCGATGTCCAGTTTTCCTTAAATAATATTTAGATGTTTAGACAATACCTCCTATGCAATTCTGCATTAATTAAAACATACATACATATTTTAGTATTATATATTATGTTATTTTCATGTAGACTTGAGTTAATAAGTAGAATTGATAGTCTCAGTGCACACACACACACACACACATATATATATATATATATATATATCCTGTGATATAAATCTTATAAGTTAAATAACACAATCGACTGAAAACTGTATATTAATTAGGACAACTTTTCAAGTTTCCCAAAGGAAACCAAAATTGGTAAATCATTCAGGGTTCATTTTTCTCTTAATGTCAGGAAATCTCAAAGATGTCATTGTATTCATAGATCTTTTCTCTTCCATCATCCTTGGAATTTTGTCTCTTGCCTTCATCTTAGTCACCTCATGGTGACAAGGTGCCTGTCCTCAGATCTAGGCACATACATATTTTCTGAACAGGAAAGGTGATGATGAAGATGATGATGAGGAAGAGGAGGATGATGATAGTGGTGATGCAGAAAATGGATTTGTTTTTATTACTAGAAATTCTTCTCACTGTAAGCTAGGAAATGAACAGCATAGAAAGAGAACCATCCATCTGGCCAGTGGGTCCAATCTTTAGGATTTATATATACACTGTCAGGGGAGGAAACCCAGCGGCCAGGCAGCAGACACCGCAAGCATACTGATGGTGAGTTGGGGCCTGTCAGAGAGGCAGAAAAGCAGGAAATCAATGCAAAGCTGTTTGGAATGGGCAGTAAGGCAACTGTCTCAGCTTATTTTTATTTAAAACAGAAGTTTCTACAGTATGCAAAGTAATGGATCAACTTCATATCTTGAATTTATGTATATATAGGAAAATAATCACAAAATTAATTTAACAGAATTTGAAAAAATAAATGATGTTTTTTAAAAGCGAAATACAATGTAATAAGAATGCAGTGTGCTGTGTTCATCAAAATGTGCTTCAGTGATCTGTGACTGCCCTGACAGTTTAATTGCCAGTGTCCCCAAATGCTACTCCTTGAAATGTGTCACAGCATTTCTGCAGAAGCCATGTTTATCAGGGTCTGCTGCTAACAGCTGAGTTGAACGGGGTATTCAGGCTGACCCACTCCTTTGGGAAAGTCCTTCTAAATGCTGACTTGGTTTCCAAGAACTTAAAATACAATTATTGATTTAATTTTCTGAAGCCTTGAAGAAAATATCCTTATTTATAATTGAACTACTGAGGCTTCCTCGTTCCAGGGATGAAATTCTCATGCTGGTCTTCTGGCTTTCCCACACCTGTTCCTCACGTCTTGTCACTTCACTGGCTTTCCTAAGATAAAATGAATATTTACTTGAAAATTCTAACCTACGAAAGACAGATAGAAATAATAAGGACAAGATATATAGTACTGAACAGTAAATACTCAAACTAAGAAAATTGAAATTAAGGTTAGGAATAATTTTGTAAGAACTATGTGAAAATTTGTACAGTTGCTCAGATGATAATATCCTTAAAGCAGCTTTCATTAGTTCTTTTAATAATTTATTATTTGTGTATATATGTCTACTCTAAGCCCACTATGTGAAAAAAAAAGGATTTTTCTAAACACAAGATTGGCAACATTAGAAAAAACTTTAAAAGGCTATACAGACTAAAATTCTTAGTTTCCTTTAACTTCAATTGTGAGAAATAGTCAAAAATACAGTAAAATATAGATAAAATGCTTTGCACAGTACTTTGAAGGGTGCAAAGGAGTAAAATAAATCAGGGGGAAAAAACAGAATATATTAGCAATGAGGTAGAAGACTAAGGAGATATCAGATGAAGTAACCTAGAAGAACTAATTGAAATGTGACACTCAAACAATGACCTCAGGGAAAGAGGGAATGGGCCATGCAAACATATGAATTTATCAGGGAAAATGCATTCAAAGTGGAACAAAGTACAGGGTGTCAGAGCCTGGGGGCAGAAACACTTTCAATATGTTTTTGTAAAGTATAGAATTTGGTAGGTTAACAAGCGAATATAGTAGACGAGTTCTGCTTGAGACAGTAAGATCATTTAGGTTTTGTAAGTCTTGGGAATTTAGAGAAAAAATATCTGTGACATTAAAGCAATAGCCTATACTGTTCACTATGCTTCTCTAATGTTCAAACTACATTGGGTAGAAACAGAAGAGAATGCAAGGAAGACAGTCGAGGGATGGCTGTGTCTCTAAAAGAAGCAAGTCAGCGTTAGTCTACCTTTTGAGAGTGTGTAAGGATTGAGACTAGGAATCAGTAAAGGGATGTAAGAAGTGGACCATGAAGAATAAGGGAAAGCAGGTAAGTGTGATGTCTCCGGGGAATTAAAGATGTTACATGAATAAGAGCAGCCATGTGTGTCAAGCACTGCTGGTGATAAACTAAATGGAACAGAGAGCACATATTAAAAGTGACGGATTATGTATGATTCAGAGCATTTTCAGTGCTTCAGGAGAAGCAAACTCTGGTAAGGAAAAGATGAGAAGAATCAGACTATTGGTAAATAAATGAAACCTTTGTAAAGAACTTCCTTAACAGGGAGGATTGGTGCAGTATCCAGAGAAGCACCTGAGGGGACAGTGTTTGGCTCTGTGTCCTAGACGACTTCTGAATTTGAGATCCTCCTACTGCAGCTTCTTGAGTGCTGAGAATATAGGCTTGTACCAATACAAATGGCTTAGAATACAAAGCAGGAAAGAATTCACCATGTTTTTAAAATTGCTAATAATGATTCAGTGGGAAAAGAAATGGAATAGCAAAGAAAAGGGATTTCTAGAGCTTTGCTTTTCATCAGACAGACATGAACAGGGGATGATGGGAAGCAGATGCTGGAGCAAGGTGGTGACTGCTGATCTCTATCCTTTACATCACTGCTCATGCACAGTCAGCAACTGTGAGTTCTGCATGCAGTAACCTTTCTCCTCAAACACCTTTGGTGCTGCACACTATTTTCTGCTCACATTAAGTACACTAAGTAGAGAAAAATGCAATACTATTCAGAGACTATGAAGAAGGGACGGCATTGGAGAAGCTTAGTCTTGTGTCTTGTGCTTCCGAAAGCTCTAGTGAGGCAGATTAGGTCGTCCTCCACAAACTCCGCCTAGAAAACACAGAAAATCGACTCCACAGATCTATAATGGAAACCGGTTTCTTAAAACTATTCACTGATTCTAATCTTTTCTGTTCCACTTTCCCGGTTACTTTACTGTCTTTCTGAGGATTCCCTTTCAAATAATCTTACAACTGGTGTGTCTTATGTGGGTGTTTTGTGTGTGTGCGTATGTGTGTGTGTGTGCTCATGTGTGTATGCTTACAGGTATTTGTTGTGTGTATGTGCATTTTAAGGGAGAAATGTGTATGTGGAGGAATTACTAAGACGGTGGTTCAGCTCTGAGCATAGGGATTGTGTGTGCATAAACTCATAAATGGTGCAGAATGAAAATACATGCATGGGTTTGATTTGAAGATAAAAGGATGTGGTAATTCTTTTCTAATAATATCTAACTTTGGAAGAAAATTATTTTCGTTGAGCTTTATACATTTTATACAGCAGTTCTTAATCAAATTTAGACCTCCTCTCCTATCCATACTCCCAAAGCCCTCACCAGACATGTTAAGTCTTATCCAGTCAAGCATTTGTGCCTAGATGTCCTTTAGTACAAATTCATCCATTGGAGTCTTGTCAGGCTATCTAGAGATCGTAAGTAATATACACTCTCCCTCTCTCAGTTGCAATCAGTCTCCAATAATTCTCAACCTAGCTCTGGGACACCACCAATTTCTATGGCTCAACTATGGGACCTTGTTTAATTTGAGTTGGTGTGAGTCCTGTATTCGATACCACTATTGCCACAAATTCACATGTGCAAGCTTCCAGTGACCTGAAAACCTCTGCTTCCCTAAGTTCATGAACCAGCCCTTGTTAATCTTTTCACCCCTCTTCCACAATGATCCCTGAGCCATAGATGGGTGAAGTTCAATCTAGGAATCCTATCCAGGGATATATGCTCTGTAATCTCTTATTCTTTAAAACTTGGCCAGATGTGGCCTTCTGTGTGCATAGAACTATGTTGTATAACGAAGCTTCCCTGGTGATAGTTGATTGATGCATTTATTCTCTCTCTACCCCTCATTCTGCTATGTTCTACGAGCCTTAGGTGTAGACATTCAACTGTAGATTTGTCAACTAGGACTTGGCATCTCTTAGATGCATATAATGTGGGTCTGACCAGTTGTGGGATTCTGCTGTAGTCTCCATCTATTGCAAAAAGTAGGTTCTTTGATGAGTGGTGTACTGTATGCATGTTTGCAAATATAAGGATCTATATTTAGCATATGGTAAGAAATTTCATTTCTCTCTAGAGATATGACAGAGATAGATTTTCTTTAGGATGTATGTCCCCTCAAACCCTGTGTATTTGGGTGAGTTTACAGTACCACCTATGAGTTCACTCCCAAGGAAGACTTTAATTTCAATTAGATAGTTGTTGATTACCACCAAGATGACAGGGCTACTACTGCACCTCCAGAGGGAGTGTATGTATGGAACAGGTTGTTATAGTTAATAGAATTTAGAGTTGGGCTGGACCACTGACTGATTTTCTCCCTTAGCAGTTTGCATGTTATCATCTGAAATTTTAGGAACTAAACTTCAGGTAGAAGGCTTCCACATTATTTCCTATTCCATTGCTCAAGTCCTGTATACAAAGTATGTCCTGTCTTCAGCAGTGGGGTATTATCTTTTCCTTCTGAGAGATAACCAAGACATTTGACAATAGCCTGTATTATTTTAGACCATTCTCTCCATTGACACAAAGAGAGTTCTCTTCTGCCTGGCCTTGTGTTCCTTGTCAAACAGGCCTCAGGTATAAATATGTGCTAATGTTTACACACTGTGCATTTCTCAGGGATATTTTTGTGGTATCACATTTCTCTCTGGGTTCCCTAACCCTCAGATTGGAAGCTGTTGGTATCCTGAGCAGAAGAATATATTGTATTTTAGAGGGGAGAAGACAAAAAATAAAATGGAAAGAACAATAGAGACAAGAAAATTGAACTAGCAAAATCTGGTTATCACCTGAGCAGCATAAAGCATTATGAGTATCCATATTCTCAGAACAAAGTTTCTTAACACTTGTCAACAAATAATACATGGAATTGAAGTAATAATGTAGAAACATAGATTTTAAATAAAAGCTATAAGGCGATTCATGACAACTGAAGAAATGGCTCAGCAGTTAAAAGCACTGGCTGTTCTTCCAGAAGTCTGGGATCCAATTCCCAGTACCCACATGGCAGCTAACAACCATACCTACAGTTCCAGGGGATCCAATGCCATCTTCTGATCTCTGTGGGCATTGCAAGACATTGATGCAATTAAATACATGCAGGAAATACATACACTCCTGCGCATAAAATAAAATAAAGAAAATATTCTTAAAAAGAGAAGCATCAGAAACTGTGAACACAGCAAAATTGGACATTTTAAATTCAACTTTTATGTTGGAAGTACTTGTGTGTTTTGTCATATTTCTTCCATGTGTTACAAACAGAAAGAATGATTAAATTGGTTTTAGGAAAATGTATAAAACAAAACTACCAATTCTCAGTAGTAGTATTGAACAGTGAATGTTTGTCATGCTTAGGAATATTTTGGTCGCTTTCTTTGATGCTGTTTGGGGAATGTGAAGATGCCAGTTGGTACGTCTCTTCCCTTAGGTTAAGGAGTGCCCAAAACAAGTTGTCTTATGTCAAAAACTATGACAAACAAGCAAGGAAATCAAGTCTGGTTCCTTAAAACATGAACTTGAAAGTGGCACAAAAAATCAGTCACCAAAGCAAGTCATCTGGCAAAGAAGATGGGCAGAGGAACGGAAGATAAACTAGTGATAGGAACTATTCCAATCCATAATGTTTTATACAATATTTATCATTATAAAATCTCACATGACTTCATCAAATATCAGTGAATTATGTGTGTAATTGAGTGATGCTTTCATCTTGATATGCAGTCTATGTAGTTTATATACACCCAGATAAGAGCCTAAGAAAACTCAAATTCAGTAAATATGTGTTGTTAATATTTGTAAAAGAAAGCCTCTTGCTCGTATTTCTGCACAAAGCTGAAGCAGTACAGTGAGAAATAAAAGAAGCAGTGAGAGCGCTAATCACCATCACATACAAAATTATAAACAAGAAGTATTGTTGATCCCAGAAATAGCTGAGAAAAGGAGCTTAGTATCAATTAAGTTTAAGAACAAACAGAAGAAATTAACACTTACTATAAACAGTGTGTTTGCTACATATGAGGAGCTGCAAATTGTGCAGATTTTTCATTACAAGGGACTGGCTTCACATGTTTCCACCTTTTGTGATGCTGCCCAATGGGGAGATGCAATCAGAATTGCTTTCTTTAAGTGCCCATAGTCCATTGTGCCCTCTAGGACTTCTGCTCTAAATTCTCTATGCTGTAAAATGATATCTACAATAATATTTCTGAGCCTGGTGAGATGACTCAGCAGGTAAAAGCACTTGCCTTGCAAACCTGAAACCTGAGTTTGACCTCAGAATCCATGGTGAAAGGAGAGAACCAACTACAGAAAGTTTTCCTCTAATCTGCACATCAGCACCATGGCAGATACACTTCTGCATGTCTACACACGCGCACACACACACACACACACACACACACACACACAATATACACACTGCATTCACAATAATATTTTAAAAGTTAAAATACTTGTAAAATTTATTTCATTCTGATTAATTTTGCAGAAATACATTTGTCTTGTTGTTTTCATGTCATTTAAATCTCATTTTAGAAATGCACATGACTGACTGGATTAAGTTGTATTTCAGTGACAAAGTATATCTTAACAGTCATGTCAACTTCCTAAAATAATTAAAACAGCAATGTTTCTGATACAATGCTACTAATGTTCAACAATCCCTTTTACTCCATGCACATGTAGAAAATAAATGTTACTTTGAAAGATACTTAGCTTTGATTTCACTGTTAACTGATCATTTTTCCTAAAAAAAATAAAATCTCCATTTTGTTCATGCAACCTGCTCTTGCTTGTTAGATAATGTGTTTTCTACCATGGCATCAAGACAAAAATCAATATGTTAGTGTTTTCAATATCCAGAAATATTAATGTGCACAGATTTTCTCTTCTGGTATTTCTCTTTCCTTTAAAAGACATGTAAGCTCCTTTGACATTAATTAAGTTGTTAAATTTCTCATAGGCATTTCTGTCAAAGCTGGTAATAATTTCACAGGTACATAATTATATTAAGCTCTCTCTCAATGTAGTGTCTACCAGGGATTTGTTCATTTTCAAAAAATCAAAATCAAAAAGTGATAGTTCAAGTAAGTTTTATTTCCTGTTATTGAAAAATTGCCCCTTAGACTTATCCCAAGCTATAGAAAAATCTATCAGCCTAATTTTATTAGTAAATGATTTTGTGCTGTCCTGCCACATCTATTCTATCTAATATGAAGACTGTACTATATAAATCCTAGGCAATTTCATATGCTTGATACCAAGTATTAATCCAAGAAGATGGGAAGAAAAAGTCATAAAAACGTTATTGAGACAGTCAGAAGTTTTTGATTATTATGTCAGTACAATGAAGAGCAACATTTTCTGAGATTTAATAGACAACAGAATTTATTTTGTTGACTTAAAAAAAAAAACAGCATTCCAAACCATTAGAAAGAGTTTATTCTTGGTTCATAGTGGCAAAGTGAATGCCATACTGCAAGTGCATGAAGGTCAAAGCATTTGGGCTGGATAGATTCAGTTGTCAACTTGACACACCTGGGTTGAGGGAACTTCAGTTGAGGAACTCTCTTCATTGGATTGGCCTTTCATGTCTGTGTGGGTATGAGTTTTCTTGATTGTTGAGTAATGTGGGAGGGCCCAGCCTGCTGTGGGTAGTGTCATCCATGGGCAGGTTGTCCATGCTGAAAGCAGGCTGAACATAGGCCAGAGGAGTCAGGCTGTAAGCAAGCCAGTTAGCAGCATACCTCTATGATCTATGCTCCAGATTCCTACCCTGAGTTCCTGACTTGACTTCCTTTGATGATAGACTGCAAAAACTGTAGTCAAATATACCCTTTATTCTCCAGGTTGGCTTTGGTCAATATACTTATTACAGCATTTGAAAGTAATTAAGACAGAAACCTTCTAAAAGTTATATTTAAAAATTATAATTAAAAATTGGTTCTATATTAAAACATAATTTTAAATAGTATATGGTAATATAAATTGTCTTGGTTCAAAAAGTCAAATTTATAGGGAAAAGAAGAGTAAAGTGCAGCTGGAACAAATTGCTCAGCTGTTTAGAAAACTTGCTACTCTTCCAGAAGAGCAGAGTTTAGATCCCATATGAAGCGATGCACAGCCGCTTGTAACTCCTGCTCCTGGGAACTGGTGATTTCTCCTGTCCTCTAAAGGCAACCTCATGTATATGCATACACACACATATACACAAACACACTTAAGCATGCACATAAATAACAATAATAAAAGAATAAAGGGAAGTTAGGAGGAGAAGAGGGGAAGGGGGATAGAGGAGGATGGAAGGTGCTCACAGAGGAGAGGAGAGGAGAATATTTTCTTCACCTGAAAAGAACACTGTCAAAGTAATGTGTTGATTAGATGCTATAGATCCACTAGAAAAAGTGAACAGATTATAACACTGGGAATCTATTGGTAGCTTGATATTGAACTCCAGGTAAGAAGGCTACCTCTTTATAAGTTAACTTTAGCCATTATGGAAATCAGATCGGCAGAAAGGAGAATTCCTGCAGCAAACTGAGAAGTCTCCCCTTTTGTCCTAATGTCAGCAGCCTCAGGGAACACTCTTCATTTTGGTCAAAGCATCATGAGAAGTTAGAAGAGGGCTCCCCAACGCTCACTAAAAAATGTATCTTATGAAGTCCAAATTGTAGAGGTTCCAAAACAACCTCATATCAAGAAAACATTACAGACCAAAATTTCATCATCCTACCTTTCTAAAGAGTGTTAAAAACAGATGCAGTTGTTTCTGTTTGTTTACTACAATCAACATCAAGCTCTTCATGATCATTTAGCTTATTATATACAATAGCTTTCCAAAATGCACTGGATCTCTCTCCTAATTTTCGATCCTATAATGTCTCTCCTAAAGTTTGCATCGTTTATCCTCCACTCCGTCACAGAGTACCTCTTGTCTTAAATAACCTTCTTTATCCTCAGCAAAACTTGCTCCATGGGCCTCCTAAAGAGACTTGTTTTCTCCATCCCAAAGGAAATGAATGGAAATCTAACCCCCCCCCCCGTACTTCCTTGATAATCATTTTCTTTACAACTTCTTTGTTCTTTATTAAATTGCTAACTTGTTCACTCCTAGTCCCATATGTCATTCACATAAGGCCTTCAGCTGATGAAAATGTCCAAGATTCTGAAAGATCTCAAGATATAGACTTTTAGCTATAGACCCATATGCCGACCACTACTACATTATTAGTGTCACTGCCTGAAATTCCTGCCATCTTGCACACCAACTCTAAAATTCTAGTTATCCAACCTCATTTTTCATTTTCTTTCTATGTCACCGTATTAAATATCTTTAAATAACATTTAGAATTAAAAAAAACTAATGCAAAAATAATGGTGATTGTGAATTTTTCTCTCTATTCATTCTGGTTTGTATAATTCTATGACCATCATCTATTCACAATTCAATATGTTACTGTTTGTAAGTCAGCTGTATTTGGAAGCTATAACTTATCTTGAGGAGGAGATGAAGAGTCTCAGGAAATGGTGTCCAATTATAATCCAGGATTGACTGAACTCACAGTAGACAACAGCTCCTATGGTGACATGTTCTAGGAATATTCAACCCAAAAGAGAGTTTGTGAAGATGAGGGATCAAAATATTATGCCATGGCTGGAGAGATAGATGATTTAGTGGTGAGCACTGGCTGCTCTTGACAGGGCCTGGAGTCAATTTCCAACACCCACATGGCAGTCAACAACCCCCTGTAACTCCAGTTCTAGGGGATCAGACATACTCTTCTGACCTCCAATGGCATTAGATGATACTTGTATACATGCAGGCAATAAATTCATGCATATAAAATAACAAAAAATTTAAAAAAGATCACTATGCCACATAGCATCAATGGAAATAAGGCTTATGAAACACAGAATGCTCCATTCTGGTATATAAGACAGTTTTGTCTAAGCTACTTAAATTAGAAAGGAAGTAGGAAATAATCAAAGAGAAACACCTGAGAAAAATATTTATACCACAGATTTATATGATAGACTACAATATCTATACAAATAAACAAATTTGGATTTTAACATAAGGACTTTGTTAAGATTTTTTAACATAAATTCCATAAGGATGCAATATGTTTTTAATTACTGCAAAAACTGACATATGTTTATAAGAAAATAACAAAAAGAAACAACACTTAACAAAACTCATGTGCTTAGAGCACATAGATTTAAGGTGCTAGAGCAGATTGGGTTTATATCTGAGGAAATTCTAAAAAAAAAGTAATGTTTGGATAATTTTAGAACAATAAACTCTTTATTGATTATTCTCAAGATATTGATTCTAGTTAATTAATATTTAATATTGAAAGGGAAAACAGAAAAGAAAGGTAAGTAGTTAATTGAGTATATTGTTCAGTAATATGTATTATTTAAATAACACCCAAAGGAAATAAAGCTCATTAAACAGTTTAAAACACTCTAGATAGAATGAAAATATATAACAATATGAATAATTGATTTGTCATTTTGATTAATTTCAAAATAGTTATGATTCATTTTGCTAACATATTGGTATATTATCTTTTTTGCTTAAGTTTCTCAGTAATTTCTTATAAACTAAAACTATTTTCATATTATGCTCTATTAAAGACTAGGTTGAAATCCTTCGATTACTTAAAAATCTAAAAATAAGCCAAGTATGGAGCTTTCAAACTTTACTTCACGATTGTCAATGTTTAACGAAAATAATTTTACTTATTTATTTATTTTATTTTATGTGTAGAGTGTTGTACTGCATTTATTTAAGTGTACCGCATATGTGCAGTGCACATGGAGGTCATGCGGGCTCTGGTACCTGAACCTGACAGCAAGTGTTCTTAAGTGCTATGCAGTCTTTCTCAAGAAAACAATTTTGAAAACAAATTATTATGGTATTTTCCACTATATATTATTTTAAACTGAAAACATTTGTTAAAATTTAACCATTTTACTTTAGTACTACTCTAGAGAGGACCATGGAGGCCCATTAGGATTCAAAATTTAAGACAGAAATTAAGACAGAATAAAATCTGCCCCATCATTAGTGAAGGAACAAAGTCTTATGAGAAATATGATCTGATTAAAGTTGATTTTAAGATCTTTATTTTAAACTCTTGCAAACTTGAACTGTAAATAATTAATGCTAGGGTTCTCTGAGCTCTCTGATTCTGTTGATGTCTGTAGAATTCTGGAACTCATAGACAGTGGTTTGCCAGATTTTTACATTTGTATTCATCACCTAGTCATCACTTATTTTACTTTTCTGAATGTATGAAACTCTTCTTTGAGTGGCCTTCATTCTAACACTACTTCAATTAAAGCCACATAAAATTTAATTGCTCATGGGCAGCAGAACTATAAAAGGTATACAGATTTTACCTGCAAAATGCGAACTGAGGTTGTTATTTATGAAAAGCTACATCATTCCTGGAATGGTCACTCCGTGCTATGTGTCTCTTTGAGTACCAAGTTAGGTATTTGAAAACCATTGACTATACACATTTTCTTCTGTGTTTTACATTTTTCATAGTTATACAATATGCATTTCCAGAGTTAGAAAGACTGTGACATAACTATTTAGCTATAATATTCAAGTATTAATATATTAGCCAGATCTACTAGCCAGCAAGACTTTTCTTTATCTTAGATAATCTGTTTCTGAAATCAAGGCAAAATTTAGTCTAATTTAGTTCAATTATCATTTTATCAGAAACTTGGCAGTTATAACATAGTGAATAAAGCATTATATAATACAGTTGATACTCTTTCTAACAAACAAAATTCAAGATTATTCCTTAAATTGAGGTGATGTGCTTAATTACTCTCCTTAATCTGCAAAATGTTTTCAGGTTTTGAGTGACATGAAGAGAGCATTTTAAATGTTGGGGAAGTCCTTTTATAGGCTATATCTAAAGAATGGTTTACTACATGTTTTTGGATGTCTACATTGTACTTATAAGTGACTTTGTAAAGTACCATACTCCTGATACAGCATATCATTAGGTATGTGACTACAAGTTTTCATGAATAGAGCATACAAATTTGTTTACTTCATTAACGTCATATTGGTGAGTTTTCTCTATTGTAAAATTAAAATTCTCTCATTTGAATTAATAAGGATTTTGAGATTTGGCATTTTTTAATTTGAAATTATGTAACTATCTTATTCTTCAAACATTCACCACAAGGATTGACTGCTATTCATTAATATCCTTTCAGTATTATTATGAGAACCAGTTGGCTCCAGATCCAAGAAAAGTTATATATATATATATATATATATATATATATATATATATATATTTTTTTTTGGAATAGTTTTATAGTGTGAGAAAGTGAAGGATTATTCCATGAGGGTTCAGGGACCAGTTAGAGAAGCTCTCAATGGGAAAATCTGGGACAATCTGAACATAAGTAAGGCCAGAAATAATATAACTCAGTGAACAGAGTAAGAATCAGGGATGTTGTTCTACTTCTACAATAAATTAGTTAAGATGAAGCTTTGTTTTTCTCTTTGAGACAGGGTCTTCCTGTAGCTCCAGCTGGCCTGGAATTCCCTATGTAGACCAGTCTGACCTCCATCTCATAACAACCTGCCAGCCTCTGTCACAAGAGTACAGTGATCAAAGGAGTGTGAGACAACAGCTGGCACGGATTCTGACAGAAGATAATCAAACACCAAACAAAGACTGAGCAGTCGTACTGGGGCTCAGACTTCATGAAGGTAGCCAAATTCTGCAGGTCTTCATCAACAGGAATACAAAGGAGTTCAGTTTTCATCACTGTTTCCTCCAGTGCTAATACTATTCTAAGTACACATCTAACATGAGATATGTTTGAAATCACCAAAGACATAAATTTAAAAGCGTGTATTCATACCCAAGATGCTGGAAGCTAGATTTAATGCAAAGTCATAAAATGACATTGGCTGTTTTCTCACTAGTCAGATCTTACAAGCCTACTAGAATTAAGCATCCTTGAAGTTGTGTTGCTCTGGTCAATTAAGTTACATATTGCATGCAGAAAAATGGAATATCCATCTC
The DNA here is from genome assembly GCA_035773235.1 of Eospalax fontanierii. Taxonomy (NCBI): domain Eukaryota; kingdom Metazoa; phylum Chordata; class Mammalia; order Rodentia; family Spalacidae; genus Eospalax; species Eospalax fontanierii. The sequence goes on along the minus strand of CM069530.1, from coordinate 49,441,611 downwards.
TGACTCTACTGTTGGCATGAGAAAGTGAATATATTTATGCAGATAATAGAGACCTACTGGTTTCCCTGTGAACTTCTAGAGTCAAGGGACTAATGAAGTTTACTAAAGGTGCCAGTGAGTACAGCATAGGTGGGTTTCTGATATTCTGCAAAACAGTCTTTGAACCCCTACTACAAGTACATCAAATGTGTAGATTATTTCTTTGGAGTTTTAGGTTTGTCATCTTTGCAATGTATTGTTTAAAACAACAGGAAAAGAAGCCTTTACTGAACGTAAGAAATGCATTTTGTCTGCTAAGTAGCCATATGATCATAGGGTTGGGCCTAGATTATGTTTAATGCTGTTTATACACTGCCCTCCTTAACAGAGTTCTGTGCACAGATATTGGTTAGGAAAAGGAAGAAGAGACTATGAATAAATTTGGTTTTCTCTCTTGATTAAAAGTTATAGTGGGAACTTGGAATCTAATATTACCTGTGGCTGTGGCAATAATATAATATAATGGAACATGATGGAGTCAAGAAGTAATATCAATCAGGTGATGAAAACAGAATTACTAGAAAGATGTGATTGGGCACACTGTTAATCCCAACACTCAACAGGCAGAGGAAGGTGGATCACTGTGATATCGAGGCCATTTTGGTCTACAGATCAAGTTCCAGGCCAGCTGTGCTACACAAACGTCCTGTCTCAGAAAAAAGTCAATGCCTGGCAAAAGAATATTGATCTGCAGTTAATATAACCAAATGTACTATATACTACAGCATTCTCCCCCTGCACTGTTCTTGTTTGCTAAACTGCAGTGACAGATATTTTCTTCAGTTAATCAAATGTATCAAGATTATCATAGCTCAGAATATGGCAGCCTGCTGTTCTTCCTTGGAACACAAATCTTCCACTTTATAATCGATTTGTGTTTGCTTGTGTAACTAATATACATCAGGTCCCAATCTTAGCTCTTAATAGTCTATTGTGAGGAATCCTTCATCTAATCTTCCTAGATAGGTAAAATCCCATTAGAAATGAGACTTTGTTTAATAGTTACATTTATATGTTTGTTTTTATTACAGATGAACATTTATTGTGTGATTCAGTATCTAAAGTTGTGACCTTATTGCTGTATCGATTTCAGGACATTAGGTCTATTCTTAGTTGATTTTTATATACCTTTTCCCCTCCACTTTCTTAGTGTTCTAATTTCTTAGAACCTAGGATATATTTTGGCATATGGTATAGTCTCATTAATCATAAGTTGAACAAAACTTACTAAGGGATACTGAATGAAGGTTCAGCAATAAAAGCTGGCAATAGCAATCTGACAGTACAGCTAAGAAAAATAACTAAGGAAATCCCAGTCATTTTCCCAGATGATCTCTATCGTGTCCACAGTATTTTCTAAAGACTAAAAAATGTCATGCATCCTGAAAACATTCCAGAAATTGACATAAGAACTGTGAAATTTCACAGTGAGAAAACCACTTTTATAACTAAAATGTTCATAGCTAATTTTGTGACTTTGTTACTTGTTTTAATCTACCCTTTGGAGATTTATTTCTTTTTTGATGTGTTTCAGATTCAGAAAAACTAGATTTGTAATTAATGGTAATTCATCACAAAATGAAGTCCAGGTCCTTGTAGTGAGCCATTTATGTGTCAAGTGAGATAGCTATGAAAGAGACACTGATTCTTTACTTCACATCTTTTGTGATTGGTACTTAGTTATAAGGAGTTTAAATTGGGAATTGTTGCTTATATTGAAATTCACTTTTTCTACCTAAGTCTACCAAAGGTAAAGCATAACCTCTTCAGTATGTATCAAAATGGAAACAAAATTTCTAAAACAACTTTTAGGTAATTAGTTAGGTAATTAGGTATCATGTCAAAAATGGGCTACCATAACAAATACCTCTAGTGATGATTCATATACTACTATTACAGACAGGTTATATTTTTAGGAAAAATGTTTTCTGACTTAAAAACCAAATTGTTTTTTTTTTCCTTTGGAAATATCAGGTTATAGAGGCTAAATGATAAATAAAAGTAAGTATTTAGTCTGGATAGTTACGGTTTAATGTCTAATCATTCACCATATATGTATACAATATATTATGTTCCTGGTTCCTTATATATTTTTTTCTTTACTTATTATGTGTGTTGACACAAATTTGAGATGCCTTGGGACCAGGAACTTCAATTGAGTAATTTCTTCCATCAGGTTGGCCTGTGGGTGGTGCTATTCCTGGGCAAATGGACTTGTGCTACATAACAAAGGTGAGCAAACCATTAAGCAGCATTCTTCTAGGTCCCTGTTTCAGTTCTTGCCTCCACATTCCCCTTTGAGTTTCTGCCATGACTTCCTAAGTGACTTCTGACTTTCCTATCTGGAAATTGAACATGAAATAAATCCTTTCCTCTCCATGTTGGTTTTGGTCATTGTCTTACACAGCAACAGAAACACTACGTACTCTTTAATATTTCAAGTCATTTGCAGTGAATGTGCATTAAACGTTTACATGTAATGCATAATGAGAAAGACAAAAATAAATATTTATGAATTGGGTGCTCCAAACAGGACTATTATCCACTGAAGCAGTCTGATGTTTAACAGGAGTGACTTTTCTCAGTGGAGTTGGAGTTTATTCAATACCTTCTAAATACTTTTTTTCTCTCCTACATTGGTGCAGCTTGCAGCTCTAATCAGAGAATCTTATTTTTCAGTGGACTATAGTTAATACAAAACTCACAAATGATCAAAATGATTGCTAAATGCTCACATTTAAATGGGACATTGAAATCATATCTTGTCCCCTCAAGGTTCAGAGTACAATGTGGAAGAGGTTGTGAAAAGACTGTGAGAGACAAAGGTCTGGGAAGATTTCTTTGAAACATTGTCTTCTGAATATGATAACAATGTTATATTCATCATCTTAGAGTAGTTTTGATTATGTGTAAGAGACCTACCAACCAACATTCTAGGATGAAGAGAGGAGGGGATCAATATCTCCCATCCCTGGCTAAGGAGCTATTGACAGTTGATGGCTGCTACTGGCGGAAGAGTCAGGTTTTTGGAGCTTGACTCCTGGTAGGATGCCATACTCCTGTGTTTGGTTAATATGCAAGTACTTATGGGGAGCCCTAAGTGTACTCAGGGTTTTAAAAACACAGTCAGAATAAAAGGACATGAAGTTGAGAGGGTGTGTGGTAGCATGTGTCCAGGAGGATTTGGTGAGAGAGTGAGAGTGAATAAGATAAAACATTTTGTTTACATGTATAAAATTCACAATGAATGAATAAATTTAGTATAGTTTTAAAGAGATTATACCATAGACACAAAGCCAAAGGTTAATAGAGAGAGAGAGAGACTTAGGAAAGGCTAAGACACCCCCAAGCATGGGTGTGTCCTTCTCAAAGGTGGTGTTACAGATCTTAAAATATGAAGATTATCCTTAAGAAGAAGATTTTTTTCCACTTGCTAAATGCTTAGAACTGAAAAAGGTCTTAATAACATTTTAAATGGCTTATACACCAATATTTCTGCAAATTAAGAGTTCACAAAATAATGAAACATTCATTTTATATCATTAAAATTATTCTTTCCCATCTTCATGCATTTGATTTAAACTTTTCAGTTTTTTCCCAAGAAATCTGAGATTCAAGGCCATTTCTTTGTGTTATACATTTACTGTACATTAAATTTCCACATCCATAATTTATTAATATCCTACATTTGTATAATTCTCTCCACATTGCCTGGTGACTTTACTATATTTATCTCTTTCTATCACAGTAATCCTATTGTAAGTAGGGCAGGAATCTTTTCCTTTCCACCATTTAGGAAATTAATACTTAGAGGCGATTATAAGATTGCCCAAGGTCAGACCTGCAGTAATGTGGTTAATCTCAGACTTGAATCCATTTTTTTCTCCTTTCAAATCCAGGGATTTTTTTTTTTCTGTTTTCACTCTGCTTCTTATTAGTTTTTGTAAGGTCAAATTTGCCTTCTATCTTAATCTTTTAGATATCCTCTTTATCCAAATAAGCATTCAATTTTAATTTCATGATTCATTAGAATCTAGTACAAGTTATTTTATTAAAAAGTTAGGTCCTTATGTGGTTGATTAATGTATTCAGTTCACTTTTAACTGCCCATTAGGTACCAGAGGATATAAAAGGCTGAGCAGACACACTTTGTTTGCAATCACCATGCAGGCATAGAAACAAGTGCTGTAAAGGAAGAATCTGCAAGGTGAGAGTCAGTGGAGATGCAGACTATGCTGACTACCTGAAGATAAGTGAAGTCATCTCCAGAGGACTTTGGATGAGGGACTGTTAAAGAAACACATGCACAGGAACATGTGCGGTCTTAAACAGATTTGATTGCTTTTGCAAAATCTTGGATTAATGAAAGACAAGAATATAATTTAATTTCACTGATATTCAATGTGAGCGAAAGTATGAGCCAAAAGGAAGTCTTCACCTACAGATACCCATGACGCTTGAGAAAGGCAAGTCCCATGTACTGGTGTTTATATTTTCCTCCTAGGTGATGTGTGACATAAAACAGTGCTAGCCAGAGGACAGGCAGGCAAAAACTAGGCAGAGTAAGAAAGCTAAGCCATGAGGGATTGATTGGAGCCAGTAATTAACGGTATTTAAGATTTATGATACATGGTTTATTGGACATAGAACTATATCTAACTTTTTCATTAAGAGTTCAAGAAACCCAATTTGAAATGTCAGATACATACACATGCACGCACACACATACACACACACACATTTTTATTTCAGCTTGTGAATTATATGTCACATGACCCTCTTTCTAGAGCCCTCAGCTGTTTTAAGTCTAGGCTTTATTCTCACATGTTTGCAGCATCTTTATAGCTGTTGATTCCACTGTGAAAACTCTGATTCTCTATCCTATAGGACATTTTCTAATTTCTGTCAAAATCACTGGGTCTGTACAGCCATCAACTACTCTGGGCCACATCCTACCCTCATGGTTATAATACTCATGATGGCTTTCTTCACTCACAATCAAACTGAATTCCTGAGTGTGGATCCTTAAATTCTACTCTGAGAAAGGTGTATCAGTGTAAAAGTCTAGTATTGATTCTAAATTCCTGGATAAAGCAACCAGGTACATAACGGTGCTGTACTAAAACAAACAAAAACAAAACAAGCCTACAAGAGGATAATACATGCTCTGCTTATGGAACACATAGTAGGAATCATTTATTAGGATATGGAATGCAGGACTTTGAACATGGAAATCTATATCCTTGTGGCTCTATGGTCACTTCGGGATTATTTAAATGCTTCTTACAGGAAAGAGTGCCAGAGCTACTGTGTCAAGTGAAAAAAACAGAATCATATACATCAGTGTTCTAATGTCTTTATTTTCATAAAACTTCTATTTTAAAATTATTCAGAGCAACCCAAAGTAAAATTGTTTTCATATATATATTATATTTAAACATTAATCTTCAAACTATATGTTAACAGAATATTATTACATGTTAGAAATAATTTGAAAATAAAATAAAGATTTCTTGATTTATTTGGAACTTGAAAAACAATATTTAAATTTTTATTCTGACTAATATGATACCTTAATAAGTTAAGCATTAGTTGATTTAAACACAGAGGAAAATAACAAAATCAAAATATTTGGGGACGAAAGATTCTTAAATGGTTTATATGTTAAGCTGCATCCATGAAGTAAGGAAAGTGTGATGAAAATATGCATTCATCTCATCTCAGAAAACAGTTGTTAATTAGTGCTGACATTAATGTCACAGTCCATAGAGGAGGAAGGGAAATGAGTTAGGAAAGGAGAGGAAAGAAAGTCACAATATTAGAGGGACTCATCTATCACTGCTAGATTTCATTAAGAGAAAGGATCCAAGAGCTAAGTTATGTTGGAGTCTTGCAGAAACTGAAGCACATCACCACAGCCACTGAGACACAGAATTCAGTCCCATGATTTCATGAAATGGGATCCTAACAGACTCCATGAGAGTGTGATTGGGATCTCCTCAGTTCTTCAGCAAATAATAAACCTGATGACATGATTTCAACCTGAGACTCATGTGGAAATTCTTCTACCTAAAGAACTCCAACACGACACATTTGTATTGCTTAAACCTCTGGGATTACAGTAATTGTAAAATCTTTCCTCTGTGTGGACGTGGTCACCTGTGAAATATATGCATTGCACATGTGTTCATGTCCATGTATGTCTTCACATGAGTGGTGTGCATGCTTGTGTGCCATGGTATCCGTGTTGAAGTCAGAGCACAACCTCCATTTTTTGGTTCTCACTTTCCACCTTGTTTGAGACAAGTTGTCTTTGCCAACACTGTATGTCAGGCTAGCTGACCTTAGAGCCTATAAAGTTCTCCTTTCTCCTCAACCCATCTTGTTGGAGTTTTGGGATTAGATATGAAAACTTTCTATGGGTTCCTGGGATGTGAATTCCAGTTCTCACTTTTGCCCACATGCACTTTATCCGCTGAGCCATCTCCCCAACCATGTGATAATGTCTTGTGTAAATGATGGCCCGTTAATGCTATAAACAATATATCTTTGCATCCTATAAAAGGGCAATGAAACACTACTTTCTTCCTGTATGGACTGTCATGAAATAGAATTTTGTATCCAGATATGTAAATTACTTGATCACTGCACATTTTCTTCAACTGTGATATGAGGCAGTCGTTGGTTTGGAGGTTAAAAATAACTGCAGGTAGACACACTTGATAAACATTTACAAATTTTCATTAAAATAAGTTTTAGAACTTAGATGAAAATTATCACTAATGTTACAATTATATTTTACATACATTTTCTTAAGAAAATGTTATTGTATTTATCATTTTAGTATTTATTTGAAACCTTGACAGAGAGAGCAGAGAGATCCTGAGCATTGTTCTCCAGTTTGTTTTTCCCACTGAGTTATAACAGAAATATGATCCTTAAAATATAAGAAGACTTCTTCAAACCCTCACACTGCGTCTCTCCTCTTTCATTTATCATAAAATCCTATATAGAACTAACTTTATAATGTTCTCAAAATATGTATCCATATACATATAAACAGAGGACTATTCACTTTCTAAGTAATCATATTTGAAAACTGTTAAAGACAAATTATATGCCTAACTTGTTAATATCTAATTGCACATCAATATCATTAAATTTAGAAATCAAAGCAGAGATGAGAAACTTAGTATTGTATCTGGAAGAATATTTGACAGTGAGAAAAGAGAAGAAAAGCACACCTTTTGTCCTTGAATTTTGGGGAAATAGGTCTATACAACAGAAAAGGGGTTCATGGGAAATCTCACTTTATCATAATTTTATATAAGTATTTTTCCCCAACACTTCACATCCTGTAAGTTACTTACAAAAGTTAAATTGTAACCTTAAAACATGGCTGTGGGTGTAATTTGTTTCCTGAACTATATTACCTTCAATTTTAAATGGCAAAGTGTCCATTCAAAACTATAGTTGACTTCCTGTAGAGAGAAGGGATATTCTATTTGGTGAACTCCTTTAAAATGTCACTTTAGAATTTTTATTTTGCAAGGTAATTGCTTACTCGAGTTTCCCAAAGCAATATGTTTTTGTAAGAAGGTTTCATATTTCTCTGTATTCTTAGTGTGTTTATTTCTGTCACAGATATTCAAACATCATAACTTCAGGTTTGCAGTTTCTAGGTTGTTGATAATGTTGTTTTGCAACCATGAGATTTTGCCTAGGTGTTTCATGGTTGGAAACATGCTAACCAATAAGGAGAGAGTAATCCGAGTGTAGGGAAACTACCATCTGCAAAAGCAACAGGAACAAATGTACTGATACTGTATTAAGAGCAGAAATATGTACTGGGGACATATTCTGTCAGGACCAGGATGATGCTCACTAAGAAATGACTAATGACTCTTCCCTAAAGACCATACAGGAGACCCAGTGTTTGCAGTTTTGAGGACTAAATTTTAAAGACAGCATTCCATGTCTCATTCTTACACACTTGCATTTCTTTATGTATGTGTTAACAAATTATTTGTTATTAAATGCAGTGCTTTTTAATTTGTGTTGGGGATATGTTCTTATAAACACATCATAACTTGAAATTATCTTAAGTTGAAATTGTGTTTAGCACCTTATAATTTAAACCATAGGTTGTCATTGCAGTAAACTGGAAAACAACTTGGTTTATCCTTGTGATCACATGGCCGACTGCTGCTGCCTGACTTTTCAGCATGTGGCAGCATGCCTGCTAGCCCAGGGGAAGATCTGATTTCTGCTAAAGCCTTCCTTTCTACCATAAAATTAAGCATTAATGTAGAGCTATCAAGGGTCATCCGAAGCCTGAGCATGTGAAAGAACATGCAAATTCCTATTGGTCATTAGAGGAAAAGGAGAAAAAAAAGGTTTTCCAATGTTCAGCAGCGTTCGCGGCTCTCCAGAGGGCTGAGATTCAGTTCCGGTGCCCACATGATGGCTAATAACTATCCATAAATTCAGGTCCAGAGGATCCAGCATGCTCCTCTAGTGCCCACAGGCATTGTACACATGAGATTCACTTACCCGCACTCAGGAAATACACTCATACATGCAAAATAAAAACAAATAAAATGTATAAAAGGAATAGTAAGCATGATAACCACTGCATATTGCCACGGTGCCATTTGCTGTGTGCCCATCTCCAGATCTTTCCTTCCTTCTCTCCTGAAGTGACTAATGTAATGTTTATATTTATATCCTTTATTCAAAAATATATGAAAATTTCATGTATATACAACACTATGTTTAATTAAAATTAATGTATATGGTTAATCTTTGTTGCTAGCTTGCCAAAACATAGAATCACCTAGCAAGTGAATCCCAAGGAGGCACTGTGGGCATCAAGTTGGCTTGTGGGAATGCCTATGAGGAATTTTTCTCCCTATTGGGTTAATTGAGGTGAGAAGTCCAAGACCATTGTGGACTTATTCCCTTCCTTGGGTTGGGTTCTGGAATGTATGAGTAGAGAAAGAGATTTGATTACTAATTATCTATGCATTAATTTCTCTGTAATCTTGAATGTGGATGGTGATGTGACTATATGCTTCAAGCTCCTGCTGCCTTGATTTTCTTAAAATGATGCGCTATGAACTGGAATTATAAACTAAAGAAACTCTTACTTCCCTAAATTGGTTTTTGTCGACATATTTTCCCACAGCAACAGAAGTGAAAACAGAACAATTTAACAATGCATTCTTTCTCCAAGATCTGCTTATTGATTGTTAATGAAATTACTGCTGTAGCCTCTAGTTTACCTTTAATACTTTTCATCTCTGAAAGGTATTCAACAGTTCAAGAAGGTCACAGTTTAGTCTATTATTAATGGATACATACATATTTAGGTATGTAATGGTAGATGATAATTTAATCCTCATATACTTTAAGTATGTTATTGTAGAGCAGTATAGATTTCTTTGGAATAAATAGACTAAAATTACTAAGACACAAACTATGGTTATTGTAGGCTTTACTAGATAGTTATCAATTGTTTTTCAAAGTATGATCCAATCTTTATTCAGTATAACTTTTTATATTCAAAAATAATGTCAACAGAACATGTCACTTTACTGTGTCTCAGGATTTTTAAACTATTAAAATATTTTCATATTTTGACTGATTCTTCACATGCAATATTTTTGTGAATTCTATCCATATATTATTTTACCAGAGCATTTAGTTTTGCCTTAAATTGAAATACCTACTTGACTTTAACATTATCTTTGTTTATTTTTATGTAATTTTATATTGAATGGTTTTACTGATGTATGTGTCATAAGTAATAGATATGTACCTTATAATTGAGTTTAATTCATTTACAGAATATTTAAGTCTTATCTACAACATTTCATTTGTATATATTTCTTTTCACTTGGGTTAATTTTCTATTGTTTATTTAGTTTTATTTTGTTCCTTCCTTCAAACAGGTTTCCAGCTCATTATTTTAATGTTTTATGTTTAATATTGCATTCTAGTACTTCACTAAAGGAATAAATTTTTCTTTTTTATTGAGTTTTGGAATTTTTCATTCAAATTATTTTATGGTTTTCCAGTCTCTCCAGCAGCCACTCCTCTCATAACTCCCCTCAAAATTCAACGTACTCCAATATATATACAATATGGCTTATGGAGTATTATTTGGGTACCCACATATCTGCCAACAGGGTCCATTAAGTGGAGCCTGGTCAATGTACCAAGTATCCCATCCCTGTAAGAGACTGTGTCTCCCCCTCCCAGTAGCCATCCATTGCCAAAAATTCCTTAGGTTGGGTTGGAATTTCTTACCTACCTCCCCTATGTATACTCTTGGATTTTCTTGGGTTTGGCCTTCCGTCACCATTGGAGTTGTGTTCACTTGTGCAACCTAACAGCTGCCTGGAAATCTCAGTTTTCTTGTGGTCCTCTACCTACACTAGCTGTTATAATATTTCTGCCTCTTCTTTTTCAAGGATACCTGAGCCTTGGGGGACAGAAGTTTGAAATAGATTTCCTATTCAAGGCTGAGCAGACTAGCCTCTCATTTCTCTCACAATGGCAGGTGTGTGGTTTTGTGATAATCACAATGTGCTGCATAAAGAAACCTTTCTGATGAGAGTTGAAATATATACTCATTTTTGTATAGAGGTTGCATTGAAAATGTATCACTTGGTTTAAGGGTTTCACAGACAGATATTCTTTGCTTTTGCTCAGGTGTGGAACTCTGTGTTAGTCTTTATCTGTTGCATAAAGAAGATTCTTTGATGAGTGGTGAGAAGTACACTTGTCTGAATATGAAACACTATAGCCAAAAATTATATTGGTTTAGGGATGTGGCAAAAGTTTATTTTTCTCAAAGATCTATGACCTGCCCAGCCATGTATATTTGGCTATGTATTAAGGAACCACAGATGAGTTCCCTCCCATAGAGTGGGTTTTAATGCCAATTAGGAACGTGTAGATTACCCCCTTGCAAAAATTGCCACTATAGCACCATAGGCAATATTTTGATGAGCCGCTCATTGTTTTTAATTAGGTTTTACAGCTGGCTAGGACCATTGATTAGTTTTCTTTTTTGGCAACTTAGATAGTGTCCTCTAATACCATGTGAGCTCGTCTTCAGGATGGCGGCTTCCAGGTCAGTTGCAGTTCCACAGCTCCAAGTCCTATATCCAAAGCATGGCCTATCTTTAGCAATATGGTCTTCTCTTCAAATTCTAGGAGGCAATCAAGGGTTCTGGAAATACCATCACCATCTATTCAAAGGGAGGTTTCTCCTCTCTGGTGCCATGTTTCTAGTCATATAACCTTCAACCATGCACATGCATTCATGTAAAACCATTCTGACTGGGGTTAGATGAGACCTTAATGTAGTTTTGATTTGTACTTCTTAATTACTATGGATGTTGTACATATTAACGTATTTCTTAGTCCTTTTATTTCTTTTCCTGAGAGCTCTCTGTTCAGATCCATAGCACATTTTTAAATTGTGTCATTTGTTTCCTTGCTTTTTTTATTTTTTTTGAAATCTTTGTATATTTTGGTGAAGTTTTTAATCCCAACCTGTGAACTTCCTCTACAAGCAACTGGTTGTTTCTTTTGATGTCAACAAGCTTTGTAGTTTTATAAGATCTAATTTGTTGATTATTGGCCTTAATTTCTGAGCAACTGACGGCTGATTTACAAAGTTCTTTTTATTATCAATATATTGCAGAATACTGCCTATATTTTTTTCTAATAGTTAAGCATTTCATGCTTCACATTGGGGATTTTGATCCATTTGGAGATGGCTTTTGTGTAGAGTGATATATATGGGTCTAATTTCATTCCTTTCCACATGGAGATCAATTTTGATAGAACCATTTGTTGAAAATGCTGTTTTCTTCCACTATGTGTTCTTGGCACATGGGTCAAAGAGCATATGACTTTAACTGTGTGAGATCATATTTGGGTCTTATTTTTTCCCATTGATCTGCAAGCCTGTTTTTGTGCCAGTGCCATATTGCTATAGCTCTGTAATATAGATTGAGGTTGGTATAATGATCTCCATCCCCCAACCCTAGTATTGCTCTTTGTAGTCAGGACAAAGGGGGATTATCTGGGGTCTTTTATGTTTCTGTATGAATTTTAGGATGATCTTTTATATTTCTGTTTAAAATGTCATGGAAATTTTGCTTTACACTGCATTAGATTTCTAAATTGATTTTGGCAGGATAGTCAATTTCAAGATATTGGATCTACCAATCCATGAGCATGAAAGGTCTTTCTATCTCCTTGTGTGTGTCTTCCTCAGTATCTTTTTTCAACAACTTAAAATATTCATCGAACAAGTCTTTAATATCTTTGGCTAGGTTTATTTCTAGATATTTTGAGGTTATTATGACAATGATTATTCCCCAGAACCCTTTGTCTTTTGTCAGTTTTGTATAGAAAGACTAACACTTTTGCAGATTGATTTTTTGCAATACTACTTTCCTGAATGTGTTGATCATTTCTAGAAGTTTTCTGGTGTAATTTTCTAGATCCCTTATGAATAATATCATACCATCTTCAAATAGGAATAAGCACTCCTTTAATTTGCTTATCTTGTCTTAATGCTCTAGCTAGCGTTCCAAGTACTATATAGGAAAGAAGTGAGGACAGCACATAGCATTGTTTACTTCCTGATTTTCATGGGAATGCTTCTAACTTTCTCCATTTGGAATGATGTTTGCTGTGACTTTGTTGTAAATGGCTTAAATTATGTTGATGTATGTTCCCTCCAGTCCAGTTCTCTCTAATATAATTATCATGAATATACATCGGCTTTTATCAAAAGTATCTATGGAGGTGGTCATATGATTTTATGTCCATTTATATGATTTATTACATTTATTGACTTACTTTTGAATATTCCTGTTGTTCTAGAATAAAGGTTACTTTGCCATGTTGGATTAACTTTTATATGTGTGGCTTTATACGATTTGTGTTTTGCTAAAACGTTTTGCATCTATGTTCATTGGGGATATGGGTTCTAGAATCCTTTTTACTGTGTCTTTGCCTAGCTTTCATATTAGATGAATATTGGCATTATGGAAGGAGTTTGGGGATTCTCCCTGTGTCTCTATCGTTTTGAATAATTTTAAGTAGTAATGATTGTTGATCTTTGAAGGTCTGGTAAAATTCTGCTTTGAATCTACCTAGGCTTTTTCAGTTGGGAGGTTATGTATTACTTTCTATTTCCTTTTTGTGTTATTGATCTGTTTAAACTGTTGAGGTATTTTTTGGTTTAAACTTGTTGGTTTCCATGAATTTAGAAATTCATCCTTTTTATCTGATTTTCAAATTTGAGTGTAGATTTTTAAATATTGCCTTATAATGTTCAGGATCATTTTTGTATCTGCTCTAATGGTTCTCCTTTAATCTTCAGTTTTGTTCATTTGCATTTGTTCTTTCTTACTTTTGGGTAACTGGGCTAATTGTCTTTGTATTGGCTTCTTTGTTTTTATTTCATCTCAGATTTTTGTTATTTCTTCATATCTAATAAATTTGGTTTTGGTTTGTTCTTCCCTTGGCAGATTTTGAGTAGTACAATTTTGTCATTTATTTGTGCTGTTTGTGATGTTTTAATGTAGAGAATAGAATTATGAGCTTCCCTTTTAGAACTGCTTTCAAGGTGTCATAGAGGTTTTTGTGGGGTATTGTCATTTTCATTCAGTTATATAAATACTTATTTCTTGATTTCTTCTTTGACCCATTCATTATTCGGGAGTGTGTTGTTTAATATCCAAGAGGTTTTGTAGCTTATTTTCCTGTTGATTTTAAACTGTATTGCATTGTTTTGAAGAAATACATGGAATTATTTCAATTTCATTGTAGATTTGAGATTTGCTTTGTGCTCCAAAATGCAATCGATTTTGGAGAAACTTTTTTGGCTTCTCTGTAGAAGGTGTATTCTTTAGTGCTTAGGTGGAATACTTTGTAGATGTCTCCTAGTTCCACTTGATGTATTGTATCATTTAATTCAGGTAGCTCTCTGTTTATTCTTTGTCCAGTCGTCCAGTCTATTGTAGAAAGTAGGACATAGAAATAACCTGCTTTAACTGAGTTAGGTTAAATCTGCTTATTGAAGTCCTACAATACTGTTTTTTTATGAAACCGGGTGCTCCAGATTTTGGTGTGAATATGTTCATGACTGTAATGTCTTCTTGGTCAATTGTTCCATTCATCAAAATGAGGTCACCTTCTTTATCTCTTCTGAAAAAATTTAATTTAACTTCTATTTTGTCATATAGCAATAATCACAATGCCTACTATTTTATTTTTTTGGAGTATTTTTTCTATCACTAAGGAAATGTCTATTCTTGAAGGTGAGATGAGTTTCTTATGTAAATGATGACATTTGTTTTTTAACTTACCTTGTAGACCCGGCATGCCTAGCTCTCACAAACACAGACCAGTGTCTGCCTCCTAGGTACTGGGAATAAAGTGTGGTCCACCACTCTTGTCCTAGATTTTGTCTCTTATTCCAGTCAATGAATCTGTGCCTTTTGACTGGGAAGTTGAGGCCACTGATATTGAAAGTTATTACTGAAAGAATTGAAAGATGTGTATTGTTGGTGTTATTTTAATTTATGTTTCTGATTTTGATGTGATTTGGTGTTTCCATTTTATACAATATATATATATATATATATATATTATATATTTATTGTTATCTTTCTGTAGCCTTTTGGGTATGTTCATTCGTTTATTTGGTCCTTCCTGTTTCTTTGAGTATTCTCTGTAGAGTTTAGTTTTGTGGTCATGAGTTCTTCAGTTCCTTTTTGTCATGGAAGATTTTTCTTTTCCATTCAAATATTATAGAAATTTCTAAGGACAGTATTCTGGTTTGCCATCTATGGTCATTTAGAACTTGGATGACTTCCCCACCCCCCAGGTTCTTCTGGCCTTTATGCTTTGCATTGAGAAGTCAGCTGCAGTTCTGATGGGTTTCCCTTTATATGTCGCTCATTATTTTTTTCCTTCATCTTTCACTGTTCTTTCACATACTGTCTATTGTTTGTGCTCTGATATGCCACAGGGACTTTCTCTTCTGGTTTTGTCCATTTGGTATTCTGCGTCTCTTCTATCTGTATGGGATTCTAAGGAAATTTTCTTTTGTAATTCTGCTGAAGTTCTGATCAATACACTGACCTGAGATTCTCCTCTTTCCTCTATACATATGATGTGAAAATTTGGTGTTTTCATCGTGATCCACATATTTTGCATATTCCGTTCCTGTTTTTAAGTTTTCATATTCTTCACTTGTGTCATCCAGTTCTTCAATTATGTTGTCCAGTCTTGATATTCTGTTTCCCATTTCATTCACTCTGCTTATGAGGTTTTTTCCTGTTACAAATTGGCTTACTTCCTTATTTCATCAACATTTAACCTATGTCTACTTCAATATTTCTATCTTTTTTTTGTGAATTAACTTTTCAAATCCTAAATTGCCTTTGTCAATTATGTCATCTATGTATTTGTATTTTCTTTAGTTTCAGTCAGGTGTTTAGACCTATCTTCTTTGAATTAATTGTTTGGGCTTCTGTACATTTGCTGAATTACTTGATCATTTTTTTTATTGTTCTTTTAAATTCTGTTTCCTCAGATTCCTCTACAAATTTTAATTGTAGAATACTTCTATAGGAGTTGCAAAGTGTGGTGGGGACATATTATTTGGGTTTTTCATATATTTTTCTCATTGGGATTCTTGGCATATGAATTTCTTTTGTTTGTTGTGTTTCTTGAAATTCAAGCTTGCCTTTGTTGAGTTGAAGTTTGTTTCTGTTTATATTGTTGCTGTAGCTTGGTTGCTCTCTGATCTTGTATGAATAATTAGTCAGTCTATGCTCCAGTTTCTCTCTTTTGATTTTTTTTTTTTGGAGGGACCAGAGGGATTCAGGCAAACTAGTCCAGAGTTCTCCAGAACAGTGAAAGAATCTAGACCCATGCTGGGATGATAATGATCAGATGGCCAGGTTCTAACTAGTCAAACAGGGAAGGTGTGAGCCCTTGAGTCAAACAAATCAGCTTGTCACAAAGCAGGGGAAAAATGACCCGGTGTGGTGGGAGTGGGCTCTCTCCCTATCTCTCCTATTAATCCTGTGCCCTCTGGAAGTTCCAGCAGGAAGGGGACAAGGTCCAAGGAGGACTGATGAGAACAGGATGGCCTGGTTCTTACTAACTAGCATAGAATGTCAAAGCTCTGATACAGTGGGGTGTGTAAAATTTGTCTAATTCACATTAGCTTGCTGGTTAATAATAATAGGCTGAATCTTACTCTGGGAATTTTAATACACATTTAATAGTACATGTTCAAAACTTCTTCCACATCATCTTTTGCTTTAAATCCAGTTTCCCTCTATAGTATCCTATCATGACTATTACATAACATAAAACCATGCCTTAAAAATACAAATTTGATAATATAATTTTATGTTGTGCTTATTTTTGTATACTTTCGCACATTGTTTATCATCCTTATAGCTCTTCCTTGTCGTTGTTATCACTTGTTCATTCTCCGGGAATATAGCTTTATATCCATGGCTAAGAAGTTGCTCATTTGAATGTATCATTAGTTCACAGTTTTTACTGAAAGTTAATGTGTCAGCATAAAAATTTTAAGATGGTCATTTCTGTATCTCATTGAACGATTATTGAACTGTGTTTCTGCTTAAGATGTTGATATAGAAGAGTCTGCTCTTATTTACAATAGTATATATTACAGAATAATTTATGACTATTTTCTCATTTGTCAAAGACAGAGAATTTTTTGATTTGGCATTGGGTATAGCTTTATTTCTACTCACACATTTGGAAGTAACAGTGAAATCTAGAGGACTGTCTGCTTTCATAGAGTCTGAAAAAATGTCTCAGCCAAAGTTTTACCTGTTAATCCTTCCACAATGTATCCACATTCTCCTGTAATTACATCTAAACTTACTTTACACATCACATACTATCATTCACTTTTCCTTTCTTCTGTTCAACATGGTCCATCTTTTTATCTCCTTTAATGCTTTTCTAGATTATCAAATCAATCTTATGCTTTAATTTATTCTTCAAATATTTCTGACTTGTTATTAACCCAATCCATAGTGTTTATTTTCTTTTTTGCATTTTATTTCTAAATGTATATTTTTATTGAATTTTTGTTCACTTAATATAAAACATCTCAATATTTTTATACCCCTCCCCTTTCTGTATCCCTCTATAGCTCCCCAACCAGATTTCATGCAATCTGTCTTATACTAAGTGTGACCAGAAGTCTTTCAGTGCAAGTTCATCCACTGAGTTCTAGTCAGTTTATCTAGCGTCTCTCCCTTAAAGATGAGCTCTCTCTCACCTAGAAGTAATCAGCTGTCAATAGTTCTTTAGCTGAGACCGGGGCCTCCTGTCCATTTCCCTACGTCTGTGCTAGGTTTTCGTCTGATTTAATTTTCATGAGTCTTATACACGCTGTCATCATTGCTGTAAGTTCATGAGAGCAAGGACCTAGGAGCCTGTAAGAATACCCCATATCTTTTTGGTCACGCACCACTTCCTCTGATTCTTAAAATTTTTCTGCCACCACTTCCACAATGGTCCTTGAGCCTTGAGTGGGTGGAATTTACTATAACAGTCCTGTCCAGTGACTCACACTCCTTAGACTCTTATTTTCTACACTTTTTGGCTTTTGTGACTTTTCTGGTTTATTGCCCTTTGTTGCATGAGGAAGCTTCACTGATAAGAGTTGATAGACATACTAGTATTCTACATCTCTTTTCACTATGTTCCATGAGCCTTGACTGTAGAGGTTCCGTTGTAGATGTGTCACATAGGATTGAGAACAAAAGAGCCAGTTTCTTGCAAGACTCAATTCAGAGCTGCACATTGGATAGAGCTTCTCAAAGTTGTAAAGCATCTGACAGTAAAATGAATCACTTCATATTTCTTAAAAATTAAGAAATCATAAACATTATTTCCCATCTTAACTCAGTATAAGCACAGAAACTTAGAAAACATGTGCTACTTTGTAAAAATCTTGTCTTTTACAATTTTCTTATACTAATTTTATCATTTTATATTTGTTCATACGTTTTAGTTGAGTCACTACAGAAGCTAACAACTTATAGAATATGCTTTATGAATGGCTACAACATATGCTGTTTGGGATTTCCTATCTTCCTAGTTTCCCTGTCCTCATCTTTTATCTTCTTCTAACATTCTTAGAATCTTCTGTAACAAAATTAATAATATCCCTTAGTGATAATAATGTGTCTACTTATATAATGATGCCCAAAGAAAGTTGTTCGTATGGTTATGTGACTTGTCTATTTTAAAGTAGACACTTGTAGCCATGACAAGAAGAAACACGCATATATCTACGAACCCCTTTAGTTCTGTAAACTTAAAGTTGAGGTCTACTTATTTACCTTTGGTAAGCCCTGAATCAATGAAGTGTGCATACTTAAATGTTTCCATTATAAGATGTTAAGTCAGGTTCTTAATAATGTGATAGTCTATGCAGGATGAAAATCTTGGAATAATATTATGCTTTAAAATATGTTGTATAATACGAATAACTAGATAAAATCTAATATGCCTGTATACATATAAGAAATACATATTAAAGTCTTAAGATTTCCTTTACTTGATTTTCTGTTTAAAGTCAAGGACTTGTTTTCATTAATAGAAGCTACTGCAGATGTAAAATATATGATCCCCTGAAGGATGCAGCCTTCTTTGTTTTCTAATTTATTGTAACATTCCCTTTTTAAAGGAGGATTTGACTTTCTATTTTCTCTACAGTATAGTTTTTAAATTGTGGGTTTTTAATTATTCCTTATATACTTTGACAGGACTAAGGGAATGAGATTCAGTAGGTAAACACCTGGCATTATCAAGCTTGTTTTCTTATCAATTATATACCAAAGGAATAGAAATAATTAAATAATAACAAATACATCCTGAAAGCAAAGAGTTCTTTTCTGAATGTGCTAGACAAAAAAAATCACTTTCTACATTATTGCAAAAAAGTAGAGAAATGGAACAAGATAATAAAACTAAAGCAGAAAGTTACATACTGATTATTTGGATTAAGTAGCAAAAAAAAAATGACTAATGAGAAAGCAGTACCATCCTAGTGAGATCTAATGAGATTTGGCTCAAATCAAGATACGGATTGTCACCTAATTTACTCACTCTGCAAATCACATAACTCTCCTTGTTATCATTGTCCTGGATGAACTAAACGATGTCAATGAACTATTAAATTCTCACATTTCAGTCTCTGGATTTTCAGTGTAGTCTATATTGTTGTAGGTAAATTTTATACAATTTGTAAAATTATTTATTTTTATTTTTTATATATGATTGTTTTGCCTTCATGATATGTAAGTGCACTTGTGTTATGCAATGTCTGTGGAGGCCAGAAGGGGGAATCAGAATCCCTAGAAATGCAATAATGGACAGTTGCTAGTTGCCATTTGGGTACTGGGTTTTGAATCCAGGTCCTCTGCAAGAGCAGAAAGTGTTTTATCTTCTGAGCCATCTCTCCAGCCCTTTCATGCAATTTGATTTGTGGTGAAAGCAGAATAAAATATACTAACCTTACCCACATTGCATGTGTATTCATATTGTTGACAATGAGATACCAAGGATTTTTTTTTTTCCTATAGAAAACTGAAATGGCATGCCTGCTCATCTTTATTTTCCCATTTATCTTTCATTTCAGCCATGGAAATCTCCATTCTTCCGAGATTGCATGATTTGACTAAACAGAAACTATGTATATGTTGACTCATACCACATTTGTTGTGTTTGGTTCACAATTTTGTCAAGTTTTATACACTAAATGTACAAATACATGGGCAATTTTTTCTTTTGTTTTAAGGCTAACACTCCATTGTGTGTGTGTGTGTGTGTGTGTGTGTGTGTGTGCCATAATTTGTTTATCTATCAGTTTTTAATTTTCCTTCTGGCTATAAGGAATAATTCTGCTGTGAGTCGGCATGTCCAGGTTATCAGTTAATTTGAATATATACTAAGAATGGGGATGATAATGTGGTATTTTTAGAAAACATATTTTCCCATCACGGTTTGTTATTAAAATTTCTCTTTGGGAGAGGCAGACCAACTTAACCTGTTTCCCTCCCCAGGCCTTGCAATCCAAAAATCTCCTCAGGCTGTGCAACAAACACACAAATTTCTCCACTCACAGTCAAATTATAGCTAGTTTCCTTGGGCTTACTAACAGATCAGTGGGTAAGGGGTTACTTACAGAACATGGGCGCCCACCCCTCCCCTTGGCAAGTTACATTAGTAAATCCAGGAGGCTTGGATCTTGTGACTTTCCAGTGAACAGATCCAAGTGGCCCATGGGGGAGGGGAAAAAAGGGCCGGCCTCCAGGCCCTCCAAGTTTAAATATTTTTAGGCCCTCCTCTTCTCACATTCAAGGCCAATGGACAGGGTGGGTGGGGCATGGGACTTTCCCAGCTACTGGTCTTTCTGCTCAAGGAGATCCTGGGTGATACCACTCTGGGAGGGGTGCTTGTCCACAGCTCATCAGGGTTTTCCCTGGGAGAATCGATCTACTCTACATGGTTGCATCATTATTTCTATATGTGTTTACATTAATACTTTGTTGTAGTCACGTATAGTGTGGATTTATTCCTTAACTCTTTAAACTATCAGAAGAAATTGAATCCACATCTGTGTGCTGTACCCTAACATCACTTCTCTAGGTTATATAGCCAAGCTTTTGTCTTGCCAAGTTAATTGGAAGTTATGAGTAATAATAAAGTTGTTTACATGAGATTTTCAGTATCTACCAGTGTTAGTAAAATCGTTTATACTTACTATGTTTTAAATTCATTTTCTCAGGCTAAATTATGATGATTGTAACAGACAAAGAGGATTTAACTATTTCTATGATGCAAATAAATATGACCTTTTGCCTTTCAATTTGTCAGCTTAGCATGATGAAAGAATATCATACTTTTATATCATGGACAGCCTGATGCATTCTAGGCTGAAGATTTCAGTATCTCTCTGTTCTTCTGCAGTTTAGAAATTATAATATTGAGAATACAAATAATTTAGAGAGTCGTTTACTTATACAGAGTTTTTATTCTCCATTACAATATTCTCTCCAGGGGCCTACCTGTAATATGCCAACTCTCAGAAACCTTCAGCTAAGTTAATATTTTGAATGGATCAGGGATAAGAATGCTATTTCAAGCTGGGCATACAGGCACATGCCTTTAATCCAAGCACTGGAGGAGCAGAGGCAGATGGATATCTGTAAGAATGAGGTCAACCTGTCATACATAGCAAGTTCCAGGTCAACTGTCATGACAGAAAGACCCTCTCGCAAAAAGACACACACACAAGCACAATGTTTGTTTCTTTTCTAAAAGGAGGCTTTTAGGGAGAAACTGGGGAGGGCAGTAGAATACACGTGATAAGAAAGGAGAAGAGGAAATATAGGATACAAGACACAGAGGGTACTGCACAGTGAGGCCAAGGAGAAGCAGGGACATGTGTAAGGGTGGGAGAAAATCAAAATGAAGTATATAGGAAAATGCCACTGGGAACTTGTTACTGGTAAGTTAATTTTTAAGTGAATGTGTATTATTAAAGATCTTGCTTAAGAAACACTATAATTTAGAAGGGAAAGTGCACCTGTTATTTTTCCTGCTGCAAATATTGGAAAAAGATTAAATGATGTTAGTCTGGAGAGATAATTCAGTGGGTAAGGAACTTGCCTTGCAAACATGACCTGATTTCAATCGCAAGCACCTTTGTAAAAAAGAAAGTCAAGCTCCTTGATATGAATGCTTGTAATTGCAGTATCTATACAGGCAGTCCCAGGTGAGTCCTTGGAGCCTGCTAGTCAGCAGCAGAAGAGACTGTGTAAGTTCCAGGCCAATGAGAGACACTGTCTAAAAATAAAGAGAAATAAAGAGAGCAGGGAGGAAGGAGGGAGGGAAGGAAGGAGAGGGTGAACAGTGCATGAAAAATTAACCCCCATGTATGTCCTCTGGTGTGCATTCATGCCTTCACATAGGTGCATCTCCTTCACATGAACACCCCTCCACAGGCAGGCACCCACACACACAACCATGTGCACGTGCATGCACACGGGGCTTGGGGTCAATGAGACGTTTATTTATATTTCAAAATTGCATAGTCATATAAAGTTTAGGATACAAAATTTAAAGATATTAATTTTATAGCGCTTTCAATCTTCATTCAATAAATTATCTCATCATTATAGATAAATTCAATTTCTTTTCTCAAATTTTATTCCTTTTATTTTTGGGAATTTCGTATTTTTGAGAATTTGTCTTTGCATATTTTCATCCCTCTCAGTCCCTCACCAACTCTTCTGCTCCTCCCGCTCCCTCTGAATTTCTTGTCCTCTTCTTTATTATTGTTACATATAAATACATGGATTTACATGGATCTATCTAGGATTGTTCATGTGTACCTGGGTTTAGAGCTGTCCATTTGGGATTAGATAACCTCTCAGAGAACTAGTCCCATAAGAAAACTGATTTTCCCTCTCTCAGCAACTACTCATTTCTTGTAGCTCTTCATATTGAGGTAGGATCTCCTGATATTTCCTCATCCACATTGACATGTTAACTGCTTTTGTCATTATGCATTGCATATCTCTGTAGACTACCATACTATGGCGATTTCATTGGTGCTATTTCCCTATCATGTCTACACCACATTAAGTAGCAGTGGGTATCTTGTCTTTCTGGGTTTTACGTTCTTTCTGTGATATTCACTGAGTCCTAGGTGTAGAAGTTGCATTGTAGATATGTCACCTAGGGCTGGGCAACTCAAAGGCACTTTTTCTCTGTGTGTGAACAGTTGTGGAACACTGTAATAGTATTCCTTTCTTGCAAAAGCAAACTTTCTTATTGTGTTGTGAGACATATTTGTTTGTGAATATAAAGATCCATATTTAGAATAAAATAAAAAATTATGTGGTTTATAAAAGTGACAGAAGTAGGTTTTTCCAGAGTCTGTGACACCTAAGACCAAGCATGCTTGGCTGTGTGTACAGTACCACTCTTGATTTCACTCCCATTGAGCAGACCTTAAGTAAAATACTACAGCTGTTGATTACTCCCTAAGTAAAAGTGCCACTACTACAACAATAGGGACACTTTCCTGGGCTCATCATTGTTGTGATGTGTAGGCCTTACAGCTGGTTAGGATCAATAAGTGTTTTCTCCTATGGCAGCTTTCAGAGTATATTCTGTTACAATGAGGAGTAGTCTTCAGGAAGGAGGTTTTCCATTTCTGTTTGGGCTCAATTGCTCCAAAACCTTTGTCCAAAATATCATAAGTCAAGTAAGTCTTCAGGAATAGGGTCTTACGTTCAAGTTCTGAGATGTGATTACAGCCTGTGGTAATAGCTTATATTATTTGGACTATCCTCACCAACAACTTGACTCTTAGCATTCATTTTAAGGTCAAGAGTAAACCAAAACTCTGAGAATTTGTTTTTCAGATATCTCATAGAACTGTGTTCACCAGCCTGGCTTCACTATTCACATAAAATCTCCAGCATGAAATGAAGAAGTATAAGCTAGGACTCACTCTTCTCTAATCAGAGAAACTTACCCTTCGCTACTTAGGCCTAAAATATCACATGAGGGCTGGAGAGATGGCTCAGCAGTTAAAAGTACTGGCTGTTCTTGCAGAAGACCATGGTTCATTTCCCAGCCCCCACATGGCAGCTAACAACTAACCAAAACTTCAGTCCAGGGGCTCCAACACCCTCTTCCATCTCCCCAGGTACTGCATAATATGGTTACACTTCAATACATATAGACATCATACATGAGTACCGAGTGTAGTCATAGACTAAAAGTAAATTAATAAAAAAAGTGAAAGGACTGTGACATGAACAATTTCAGATAGACTTTTATGTTTTTATCACTATTTGCAAAGAGGAAAACATGAGGCTTCTAGGATATCTATCTATCATCTCTCTCTCTCCCTCTCTCTCTCTCTCTATATATATATATATATAGAGAGAGAGAGAGAAGAGAGAGATTGTGAAGACATATGAGATGCTGTTTCATTATTTATGAAATAATATCAATGTCCTCCATAGAGCTGGAAGTAGAACTCTAACAATATGGCATCATCTAGTAAATTGAGTATTAGTTAGAAAACAGAATTGTGGGAAAATAATGATCTGAGAAGCAACTTAAAGGTCAATTACATCAAATGCAAGTTTATTAAACATCTAAAAACATATTAATAACAATTTCTCTAATATCTTCTTTTGGTAGTATAGTAATTCTTGATTCTTGAGCTACACAGGTAAAGTTTAATGCATACTATATCCATTGATCATTGAATGTTAAAAGGCAGTTAATACTCTGCCTAATATTTCTGTAATAATTAGTTCTTTATTTGTGTATTAGGCTAAAATTTTATAATCAGGGAACCCTTGAAATGTTCTCAGAATTTATCTTGAAATAGCCACAATTCCTCATTTTATTTGTTGAGTACCAAGAGGTGACATCATGATTGTTTGATCATTCTTTGCTACCAGTGGAGCTTTACCAGTTGTTTACTAGTTATTTCAAATTCCATTATTATGTTTTATGGATACAATATGTTCTTTTAGTGTTCATAGTGGGTAAAGGTTCATTATGTTATCTAACTTCTTTTT
Organism: Eospalax fontanierii; assembly: GCA_035773235.1. Lineage (NCBI taxonomy): Eukaryota > Metazoa > Chordata > Mammalia > Rodentia > Spalacidae > Eospalax > Eospalax fontanierii. The sequence goes on along the minus strand of CM069530.1, from coordinate 49,416,862 downwards.
ATTTTATTACACTCTTTTTACTTTAGTGATATAAAACCTTATGGATCACTTTGTGGTTTATCTATATTAAAATATTAAATATTTTATGTATTTATGATAAAATTTTATATGTATTAGTGTTTTGTCTACACTTATGTAAGTGCAATTATGTATTCAAAACCTGTGGAGACTTCAAGAGGTTCCTGGATCCCATGGACTTCTCTTAGTCACCACGTGGGTTCTGAGGACCAAATTCAGACCCTCTTCAAGAGCACTTAGTGTTCTTAACCACTGAGCCATCACTTCTGACCCCAATACATTAAATCTTGATACCAATTTTATTTAAAAAACAATATCATTATCCTAATACGTTGCAAAGAATATTAAAGTGAGGCAAAATGGATTAAGTAATTATTCCAGTGTCCTCAGGTGATTATGGCAAAGCTTGAATTTATGTTAGTACTCTGGAAATCGATCTTAGATATTATACATGGTTGTTACTCTTTTGATTAAATTTAGATCTCCAGGATAGGTAATAAATTGATTTTAATAAAATGATTAGATTACTTAATATACAGTACTCTTAAATGTATGTATGTCATGCAATTAATTTATCCAAAATATTAATATTGCTCTGAACTTCTCTTTGGTGCCTCTAACATGATTTGGTATATCACTTAGAAAGAAGAATTTTGATTTGATTTTCTTTTGAATTGAATAATTTTGCACGTTTCTTTTTAAACATTTGTACTGTAATTTTATTATGGGATATATAGAAAATAGAAAATTGATTATAATGAATAAATTAATATCATTGTAATAACAACAAAAAGTAAATATTATTCTTTACAACACATAAATGGAAATTAAAGAGTATATAAAAATGTCTTTTGTTTTTCTATTTTATTTCTTTCTTTTCCCAAAGACCATCATTCTTGCTCAGGGGCTTATACATTTCCTAATATACAAGCTTTGAAAGTTTTATATATTTTTATGTTTTTATAAGTGTGTCATAAATCAAGTGTATCTTACTTTACAAACCTGTCACTATTTTCAGCATTTATATGTTAATAGTTAATGCAAATGGTTTATTATTAAATCAGAGCATAAAACTGCTCCATTGACTTCTGTCCACATATGAGGATGAGGAAATCATCTTCATATGTGGATTCAAATTACTGATGTGAGCACTTCTCCCAACATGCTCACAGCAGAGGAGTTGTCTGAGTACAGTTTGTACCTTTTATTTTCTAGATTACTAGGTGTTGCATGCATTCTAGAGTAATTACAGCAGTTCACTTATCACCATCTGTGCAGGAAATTCTTCTTCCCTCCAAATCCATTTCTAGTCTCAGGATTGCCAAATCACCGGTTCTTCAACTTAAGAATATTAAAAGTAATATGTCTACTTTATATTTCGGTGACTACTAATAATACAGAGCCTTTTTGACCATTCCATTTTATTTTTGACACAGTTTTAGTGTATTTAATTGAATTTTTTCAGTTATCTTATAACATTTTAGATTTATTTAAATAGTATGAATAATAAATATCTTCATAAGTTTTTTGCTTATTCATAACTGTATTTCTTATCTTTTAATATTATACTATCTGTATCTAAAAGTTTGCAGAGAGATAAAATATGTTATGAAACAGGTAGTCTCAACCATAGCATTTGGAGTAGGCCTGAGTCTCTTCAGGTATTCCTTAAACCAGGCAGAATTTTGTTAAATTGATTACCGAATGAAGAGAATTAACATTAGCTTGTCCATCTTGATCATTACTTCAGACTTCAATACTCTCATTGTATACAATCATCAAGCATCTCATTTTAACTACTGAAATGGTAACTGCTATTTAGGATGATCTAAACTGTTAATTTTGTCTTCTTGGCCACGTACATTTCTAGAATTCCCATACAATGCCTATTTTCATTTTCTATAACACCACACCTACATTACAGATAAATGTAGGTCTACAGAGCTGCTTATACTATATTATTAAGGTGTTAAAAATAAAATAATTCTCTGGATGTGGTGTCACATGCTTATATCAGTCCTCTGGAAACAGAGGCAGATGGATCTCTGAAAGATAAAGACCAGCCTGCTCTATATAGTGAGTTATAGGCTAGCTAGGAAGCTAGGATTAAGGGGTGAACCTGTTTTTTTTTAAATACCGATTTAAGATTTCAAAATATTATTAAACATCTAAATCATATTCTCCTGTTTTATATTGTAAAAGTGACAGTGCTTGAAGGGGACTGTGTAGACCACTCTAGGTACTTAAGGCACGGACTGTGTAGACTACTCTAGGAACTTACGGACCTTTCAGCAGGGCTGAGGGGCCTGGTTTTCCTTTAGTTGTGCCTCTTTTAACGTCTTTCATCTATAACTTGCAATTTTTACTGCAAACGTTTTTCATTTACTTGAAATTCATGTTTTTTTGCCTCATATTTTCACTGTAAATGTGAGGTTGTTCATCTTAAATTTCTTTTCATCTTGTTTGAAATCAGTGGATAAAATTAAACTGATGTTTGTTTCTATCACATGAACTCAATTTTATTATTGTTTCATCATTTTTATAGAATCTTTAAGATTTTCACATATAAAATCATTCTTATGAAAACTTATTTTTACTTCTTTTATTTTCAGTAATTATTTGAATCATCTGAAGTAAGACTTCCAGAAGTGCAAAGAGTATGGTGTCTGAATGGTCTTTGATCCTCAATAAAGACGTTTAATTTTCATGACCTAGTATGTAAGCTATGGGATTTATTTGTGTTCTTTATTGTTTTGAGGTAAATAGATTTCTGTATTTTTAGTTGAATTGTTTTCTGTACCCATCAAATCAGTCACGTGATATGTACTCTTATTTTATTAATGTGCTGCAGCAAACTATCAAACCACTAGAAAAATGATGGGATAAATACCTGTGTCTTAGAATGGCAATATTTTCTTAGTTATGACACACACACACACACACACACACACACACACACACACAAAAAAAAGAAACAAGCAACCAAGAATAATTAGGCACACATGACTAACTCAAACAGAAAATCCGTCAGTGATAGAACACGAATTGAGAGAATGACAGTAAACTTGAGTGAGGGAAGACATCACTTGAAAAAGATACCTGAAAGAAGGAGTGAGGAGTATGTGGAAGGACCGGAGGGAGAGGCAGAAACGGTGCACGTACGGCACTAGTGTGTGAAACTCTCAAAGTCAGTGGTTAAGAATGCACACCACTCTTCCAGAGTGTCCTAATTCAAATTTTAGCAGCCATGTCAAGCAAGTCACAACCACCTGTAACACCAACTCCTGGGGAATCTGAAGCCTAGGGCTTCCCAAGATACTTGCACCCATATGCATGCCCCGAAATATATACACATAATTAAAATAAAAATCTTTAAAAACAATTTCTAAAATAGGCAGGCAAGGGATGCTAAGTTCAATACTAAAAGAAAATATAACCCTATTAAAAATAAAAATTATGTTTCCTTGAAAGAGTTGTACACTTGCCAACAGGTCTAAGAAAAGAGGCTCAAAATCAAATGGAAATCAAACCACAATAATATACTTATTACCATACATCTGTGAGGATGAAAAGGTATACACATTGCAGAAAAATAATGAATGTCAACAAGGATGTGGAGTGCTATGATTTAGATGTAGCTTGTTCCATAAAGGCTTACATGTGGGAGACATGGTACTCAGTGTGTCATGAAGGAGGAAATGAAATTATTAAAAGGTCAAGCAAGGGGAGAGACCTCCGGTCATTGGGAGACCTACCCGTGTAGAGATAAAGGTAGTTATTAGGAGATCATGTTATTCTAAGAATGAGCCCTATGCTTGTCCCCATACATGCAGCTTCCATGATGCAATTTGTCATGATATGATTCACCAGAGGGCTTTATCAAAATCCAGTTGACAGAGCCACTCAGTCTTTTATTTTGTCTCTAAAACTGTCAGCTAAGCTAAGCACTTTTATTTACAATGTCAGCCTCCCACAGATGTGGTCACAAGAAACTGCCTCATGCATGTGGAAACTGAAACACTTGTTGATATTATTAATCATGTAAAATAGAGCAACTGCAGTGTAAAGCAATACTGAGGTTCCTCAAAGATTAATAGGATTTGACAATTCCAAACTTGACTAAATATTTAAAATCTAGATCTCAAGGGAATAGTTCTACGCTATGTGAATTTTTACAACTGTTCACATATTGTCTGGGTAGTAGTAATCCATCTCAGACAATTTTGAATATGTAACTCTTAGGTTACCAAAAGAATGTTATTTGAAAGTCAACTAATTTTTGTTTCAAGCAATTTTGCATTATAGTAACCATACTATTAAAGGTCTTTTATGACAGTTAAGACTATTTCCCAATGATAATTCTTAATAATTGTATTTTATTACAAGAGTGGAAAATGGTCTTGCTAGAGAAGTCTGAATTAAAACAGTGAACATCAAGAACTACTTGATGCAGTGTTTCAGGGTGGAGGAAGCTGGTTGGGTAAAATAATAGGTTTCAGCTCTTAGGGAACAATGAGTCTTTTTCATAAGCCCCAGAAGAAAGACAATCTGCACCCACATAAATTATCTCAGTGAGTTTCATGTCATATTTATGGTGTCTGGAACTGTGACTTTGCTGCTGCTCTCAGTATCTACATTTTGTGTTTCTATTCAGTAGTCAAAGAAATTTAATGCAATAAGTATCAATTTATTCACTAACACAATGATAAAATAAATATGCTTTTGAACATAAACATTATTGATAGCAACAGGAATGTGAAACCCCAGTTGTGAGACTGAATTATCAAATCCCTTTCACTGTTTTATTTTATGTGTATTTGAGTTGGTCAAAGGACAATATATCAAAAAGACAAAACAATTGCAGTATTCTTTTTTTTTTCCAAGACAGTTACTTAAGATCTATAACAAGGCATCATCTGAGAAACAGAGAGCTAAAACTTCTGAGACTCTTAGGACAATGGGAAACATGTTGATGTCTTGTGTTTTACATTTTTGTTAAAAGGCAAGAATTGAATATTTTTAAAGGATTTTAACTAATACACAACCTCATAAATAAATAACTTGTGTTTACAGTTTTAGATATTCAGCTGGAATTTTAAAAATATTATTGTTGTCATTTTTTAAAGACTGGGTCTCCCTAAGCTTCACCTGGCCTGGAACTTGCTATGTGGAATAGGCTGACCTCAATCTCTAGAGAACCATATGCCTCTGCCAATGGAATACTGAGACTAAAGGCATGATCCACCATGCCTGACTGATAATGCATTTTAAAGAAAACACTACCATAATAAATTGTAACAAAAATATCATGATTATAATTGTATTTCCAATTAGATTTTAATTATGCATCTTTCCCTTAAGGACATTAAATAAATTCTTCAAAATGCCTATATTCAATTGAGGTTGCCCTGTATATAAGATATGAAAATGTATAGAAGACATGCTCACATAATGTGATTACATTAATAGTGACTTTTTTCATTTTGAAACATTATTAAGTAATAAAAGGCTTTTATAATTTCAAGGCAATCAAATAAGAAGTAGATATCAGAATTCCAAAATAACTTGATATTTATAAATGGAAGAAATTATAAATACTAAATTGCTAAAATATCTTTCCATCATATATTATATTTACATGCATCATATCATTCTATTATAAAGGAAATATCTCATTGTGCCAAACTAGTCTACATAAGAGAAAAGGATAAATCCTAATTATGCTTAGTAATGTAAGACACAGATTGTATTTTGTACAATTCATGTCTTTCAGCCTAATGCCCTATAAATAGGCATTTTTGTTACAAAATGTGTAATTAATAATAACTTATAAGCTTACATATAAATGCGTAGATGCATGCAATACAATGAGACAATATCTGAATGTTAATTAAAACAACCAGCTTTTTCTTATGTGTCTCTTAGGTCAAAATCAGAAAGGAAATTCAAAATGAGAAAAAAAATAGCATTGACCTTAAAATGCACATGTATAATAACAATTTATATCAGCCAGGTGCTAGTCTGGAGAGATATACATTGGTAAGAAAACGTTTTGTTGTGTAAGCTTGAGGATGTGAGTTCAATCCCTAGAACCTACTAGAAAAGAAAAGCATCTTGCCTTGCTCTTGAAATCCAGACTCATGACATGGATACAGGTTAATTCCTGGGAATTGGCGATCTGGCAGTCTCATCTAATCAACAAGATCAAGGTCCCAATGAAAGATCCTATCTCAAAGAGCAAGGTGGATGAAATCTGAGGAATGATCCCAAGGCATTACCTAACGTGGATACCCTTGTATATTGAATAGATTACATGTCACATCTTTATGTTTGAAATGCCAATAATACCCACCTAAATGCTTTGAGAGACGATTTCAGATAATTTTAGGTTGCTGCAAAAAGTATATGGTGCATAGCATATTTACAACATATTGAAAAATACTCATTTTATTGTTCAGACATAACTTTAAGATATGATGATTATCAAGTCTGTAATTAAGGTTGAGTTAAATAATAATTCATTACTTTCTATAAGTTTTATTTTACTTCAAAAAATAATTTTAGTGACTGTAGACATGGCCCAGTGCCTAAGTGCATTGCTTGCTCTTGCAGAAGACCTGGGTTCAAATAGTTCCCAGCATCCACATGCCAGCTAACTACTTTTTGTTACATTATCTCCAGGGAATCTGCCAACCTCCTGGTGAATTCCACAAAGCAAGTGTTCTTACATACTTGCAGGCAATACACTCATATCTGTAAAATAAAAACAATAAATTTTTTTTAATAATCCAATTATTATTGAATTTTTGCAATCTTCACACAATATAGTTTGATAGTATTTAGATCCCCTCCCTTATCTGCCTTTCCCCCCTGGCCTCCTTCAATTTAAAATAATCTCTCATACACTTAGTTCAGCTTCTAGAGTCTGATTTGTGTGTTCAAATGTCCTCCAGTGTGGGCCATCCACTGGGCAAAAATTCCATTCCTGTAAAACAGTAACAATCCCCTCCTAGCAACTATCAATTACCAAATGATCCAGTCATGCCAATCCTTGCCATATATCCAAATGACTCTTCCTAACACAGATATACTTAGATACTTACACAGCCAACAGCCATATTTGTTGTTGCTCTTTTCACAACACCTAAGAAACAGAAAAACAAAACAAAACAAAACAAAAACCATACATGCCACTCAGCTTATGTATGGATAATAAAAATGTCATACATTTACACACCAGAGTTCTACCTAGAGGTAATGAAAAACAAAAGGACCTGGGAATGGAGTGGTTAAGAATACTGGCTACTCTCAGAGGACCCTGGTTCAGTTCTTAGTACCCACATGGTGGCTAACAACAATCGATACCTCCAATTTTAGGGGGTCAACAACCTCTTGTACCTTCCTGGGAATTGTACAACATGGGTGCATTTATATAAATGCAAGCAACATACTCATACATATAAAATAAAAATAATAATATATTTAAAGGAAACAGACTCATAAAAATTTTTTCCTGTAAGTAAATGGAACTAGAAACTGTTACACTAAATGAAGAAACACAGACTCAGAAAAATAAGTGATATATGTGCTCTCTCATTTGTGGATCTTAGGTCCAAATGCCTAGATGTGGGTATTTATCGTGATGTAATCACAGGACCCAGGAAAATGGAACAGTACCATGGAGATTACTGGGAAGAAGGAGCTCAAAATAACTGGATAATAGGAGATAGGTGTCATTAAGGAGAAATGGGAAAAATCACAGTTACTTTAACTGAGGGAGAAATAGGGAGAAGTGAGGGGAGAAATAAATGATGTTTAGATGGTGTGAAAAAGCAGAGAGAAATGTACTAGCTCAAAATCCTATGAAAATGCACACAAAATAAATATGCATCGGCCTATTAGTAGTTAAAGACTGTATAACAAAAATCAGAGTGCCAGGCAATAAGATCCTCCCAACAAGTTCTTTTTCAGGGTAGTAAAGAGACTCCCAAAGTAACACAGGATATTGCCACAGCCCCACATTGCTTCCCAGAACTTGAAGGTAAGACCCTATTTCTAAAGACAAACCACACTTGGACACAGTACTTGGAGTAATCTAGTTGGAACTGACATGGAAGACGCCTTCTTGAAAACTAGCTTTCGTAGTATCAGAGAATATTATACTAGCTGCCAAGGGAGAAAAATAATCAATGGTCTCCTACCTGGATGGAAAGCCCAATAAAAAACACTGGTCCAGCTAAAATTGCTACTATGCTCTAGTGGCACCTTTATCTTGAGGGTAATCAACAACTGTCTAATTGAAATTAAGGCCTGATAAATGGACGGAACTCATATGTGGCATAGTAGACATAATCAAATACACGGTGCTTGAGAGGTCATAGATCCTAGAGAAAAAACAACTTCTGCCATATATCCAGATTGATGTAATTTCTTACTTTATTCTGACGATGTGTCCTTGTACTTACTGACAAATACGCCTTTTACCCCTCATCAAAGAAGATTCTTTTTGCAAGAAATGGAGACAATTACAGAGTTCCAAAATTGCTCAAATGCAAAGAGTGTCAGTGAGATGCTTAAACCTAAGTGACACATCTTTATTTTAACATCTATAAGTAGGATGGATTATTATTACTTATATGAGTGTGTTTGAATGTGTGTATGTACCTATGGAGATGAATGTGACCCCAAGAGATGGAGTTACAGGGCCTGTCTGCCACCCAGTATAGGCAGTGGGAGTCAAACTCTGGCTGCATGATCTTTCCAGTCCATTTATTTCTTTCTTGAATGGAAATTTCCTCATAGACAAAATGCTTACGATTCATACATGTATATATGCATATACACAACTATATGCACACAGGTTCATATAATACACATGTGTGCACACAGAGATCCATGCATACACACATTCACACAAATAAATTTATGCATTTGGTACACATTCATGAACAAACATACATGAGCACGCACACAAAACAGGAACACAAACAAGCATGCAGTGTATATTTATATGTGTGCATGAACACATATGTGAAAACACAGATATACACACAGGAACATAGACAAACATGTGCACACTCCCTTCCAGAATGATTTGACACATTGCCTAAGAATCTTCTAGCACGAGGTTATTCCTAGATACAGCCTGTAGACCTTTTTCACCTTTGGAAGCATGAGCACAAATGGAAAGTTTTCTTTTAAAAAAATCATTGTATGGTTTTATTTCAAGGAAGAGGAATATTATTAGCACTACAGCAGATTTTATCAAGATAAAATATGTCATTACACCTACTGGCTTTAAGGTTTAAAGTTGATTTTTTGCTTATTTGGTTGATAAGTACAAAATGTGTTATTGTTTCCATTAGTTTATAGAATTTTTAATAGTAGAAGTATAGGGATTTTTGAAGTCCCAAATTCAAGTCAAATATTAGAGTAGGCAACAATCATTCCGCAATAGTGACACACAATTATAACAGTTTTATACCCATAGAGCAACAAATGTTACTCGGTCTTAGAATAATGCCATATTGGGAATTACAGTTGTGTTTAAGAGTAACACTTTACTTTCTACTTGTCACAATTATTGGTGTTTTTATTATTCAAACATGAAATACACATGCATAAAATTAGTTTTGGTAATTGTCTCATTATTTCACATTGTTTTGTGCCAACTCTATTTTTATTAAGTGAAAACCATTTCTCTTATCAATCATTCTTTGGGGATTTTTAATTAGCTTGTAATGCCATATGGTATGCATAGTCCATTTTACAGAAATTATTCATCCCTTTTACTTTATAGTTCATTGCAGTTTAGAAAGAAAAAGTAATAAAACTTGAGGTGATCAGCAATGCAAAGTAAAATGGCTGACTTTTTTTCCTTTGTAGTCTGGGTCTTTATCACATTGAATTCACATAGCTGAGGTTGTAATTAAATAGTAACTACGAACATTTTAAGAATAAAATAATGAGTATTCAAATCACATGAACTGTGTAATTGCTATTCAGATTAATTTTCTAGAAGCAAATTGTTCATAAATAATAGAAAGAGGTCAACATACATATCAATTAATTATGTAAGGATTCATGTTTATACATTTTCATAGTGCTCTTAACCATGTACATTAAAATCAACAGGATTCCTATAAGGGAAAACACCACATAATTTTTGATAATTAGCTTTATTAGTCTCCTAACACTATCATAACAAAATAATAGTGTCTTCATAGTATAACCATCATAAATTGAAGGTTTTTGGTCATTCTAGAGCCTGAAAATCCAATATGTTGTTTTCTAGATAGGCTTTAAAATGGTCTTACTGATTCTTCAAGCATTTAATACAAGGCATTCTGATCACATTCAGAACTCTCCATCATCTCTAATCCTATCCAATTTACCCTACTTTGTATCTTTTATTGTTTTCTTTCTTTGAAAAGACCTACAAAATCTAATGTGTGCCCCAAATGCTCTTGGGTATGGGTGTATCACTTGGAGTCTGGTCAACATAATAAGTCAAATACCACTAAATAGAATTGCCTCTCCTTCTCTCAGAAGATATTGTCAGTAGAACTGCAATTAGGGCTTGGGCTTCCTGACTACTTCCACAATTAATATTGGGTTTTTGTCTGGCTTGTTTTGTCTGACTTGGGCTTGCACAGGTCTTGTGTATGTTGTCACAGGTGCTATATGTTTATACTTGCAACTACCCTGTGGTATTCAGACATCAGTTTTCTTGTATTCATCTACTACCTGTGACTCTTACAATCCTTCCTCTCACTCTTATGCAATGATCCTGAGCCTTGGGTAGAGAGGGGGTAATATAGGTTTCTTGTTTAGACCTATGTACTCTGTGGTGTTATATTCTCTGCACATTGACCAACTGTGGAGAGGCCTTTATTATTGATGACAACCCTCACATTTGTCTTCAACTGAGCTTCTTTCTCTATTCTGTGCCAGAAAGGTACCTGTGTTTTTTTCCCATTTATTATAAATATAACCCTACTACTTCATCTAATCTTAGTTGTCTCAGTAAATGGTTTATTCCTGGTACCTTGGAAGATAACATCTACAACATATGAATTTGATGCAAAGGGAGTAATTCAGCCTATAACAATAGTGTCTTTTTTTACTGATGAGTTTACACAACACACACTTTAAAGATTTCCTTTGAGATGAACACTCTGTATAAGGTCGTCACAGCTGGGCTTCTTGACTACTGGCATTCCCTAACAGAAGGAGAGAGTCTCATTATACCCTCATCTGAATGACTAGTCATTCCTCCCAGTCAGTTGTATGCAATTCTGCAATAAATTATATAAGGCCTTGGGATCTCTGAGACAAGCCAGCATATATATATATATATATATATATATATATATATATATATATATATATATTTTCCCCCCTAGGGAATAATAAAGGAAGGGGAATTCATCTACCTAGCCATTGAGAATCTATCAAAAATGTCTCCTGTGCTTGGTACTTCCAGTTTGGCCAAGTTATCATCTCTCAAGCTTCTGCCTGTTAGCCCTCACCTGTCCTCTCTTTGTAAGTCTAATAAACGAATTGGTCCCCATGTGTAAACCTTGGTGTAATTAAACTTTGGTCTGTCACTGGTACTTCATGAGGAGGAAGTAGACATTGCTTTAGTGCCCCTCATGGAGAAATGCTACCAACAACCAATGAGAAGTGGAACTACTACCACTAATTGGATTGGCCTATTGCTTCCTGACATACGTCAGAAAGATTAAATGTGAATACAGAGACAGCAAGTGGGGGAAGAGAATGCTTGACTTTTCTCAGGTAGCTTTGATAAATTTATGCAATATGTATCCTAATTCCTTCACCTATAAAATAGTGTGGTGTTTACCACAGGCATTTATAGAGAGAGTAATGTGAATTAACAAATGAGAAGTTCTTACATTTGCCACATGCCTGGCAAATAGGCGCCATACAATTAAGACAGATTTTAGTCTTTAACAATATGGTGGTCTAGTTTAATTTGTATAAAAAGTGCCAAAACTCTTCTTTTTAATATCCAAGTTAGAGAATGTCTGAACTATACCTAAATCCTACAGTGGATTTTGGTCTCTTAAAAAAAAACAAGAATCAAATGAGCTCTCAAAGGTAGCTCAACTTTTACCTTCTTCTCCTTCCTGCATCTAAGAGGCCTCTTTTGAACACATAACTGTCTCACAAACACTCTCTCCTTCAGAACAGTTATCTTCAATACTTTCTCTAACCAACAAACATTTCCCTACTATTGGAAAGCATTTTTTTTTAATTTTAGAGGTTTTTTTGTTTGTTTTTGTGGTACAATGACAGCTAATTTTTTTTTAAAAATTATTGATCTAAAAATTTCATAAAATATGCTTTTTATATCAGTCAAACCACCTTCTTTCTGTTTTCCTCCAGCTTAGTGCACCCCCTTTCAGGTCCTCTATTACAATAATATTTATCTCCATATTTTTAAAAGGCTAATCCAATCTAAACAAGAAACAAAGCTAAATCACATTTAACTTAATTATCTGACTCTAATAAGTAACAGCATTGATTAGGGGGTTAAAGAGATGTATCAGGTATTAAGAGCACTGGCTGTTCTTGCAGAGGACCTGGGTATATTTCCAGCATCCTCATGGTCATTACTAACCATCCATAACTCTGGACGTAGGTGATCCACTGTCTTCTTCTGGTTTTCCTGTGCATTTATAAACATGCCACAAAGCACTCATACAGACAAATAGATGACAGATAAATGTTTAAATGAACAAATAAGAAAAGTTTAAGAAAGAAACAGGAACCATTAAATACAGACAAAATCAGCAATATTAGAATCACAGTATCTGTCTTACTCTGCATGAACTTCCATAACCACAGAAACACAGACTGGATGACTTAAACAACATTTATTTCTTTACAGTTTATGAGGCAAAAGATAAAAATTAATTAATATACAAAAACTAACTTTCTGCTAGGGGAATTTTCTTCCTGACTGTTAAGAATATCATCTTCTTATTGTGTCCCTACCTAATCTGTCTTCAATGTACACATAGAAAACAGAACTCTAATGCATTTTCTTGAACTTACACTGACACTAACCATCCCAGAGTAGGTCCTTACTCTATGAATAAATTAGTTCCTCAAGACTGTATAATAAATAGCATTTCTATAGGAAGATTTCAACAAATACCTTTTGAGGAGAAATTCAGATCACAACTATTTTCAACATCTATGAAACTGTGATAAGATAAATCAATATGGAAGAACATGTAACTTATTTTGCATGAAAGGAAATTTCATAGACCTAGAAATGACAGATAATGAATAGTGTACAACAGAGAAAATATTATGAATATTCGTATTCATTTAAAGAAAAATATAAGTAACATAAGATGATATAAGATTATAAATAATCAACTAGAACTCATCAAAATGAATACTAGTTTACATGAAATGATCATTTTATCTATGTGTGAAAGTGATATTAATGGAAAACTATACAGGCTGAGGAAAACTTGCATGTGCTAGTAGAAATCACCCAATATAAATTGTGGAAGGCAAGAAAATGATTGAAGCTCAGAAAGAGAAGGGAAGTCGATAATAAAATTAAATTCTAAAAATGAATTATGTACAATTAGAGAACCTATTAAAAATTAGCACAACTATAACTAGCACAACAAAATGTGGCAGTGCAGTAGTGGCACTTTTGTCAGTTTCAGAGGGAGGCTATCAACAGCTATCTAGTTGAACTTAAATCCCCCTCAATAGAAAGGAACTCATGTATAGCACTATTAAAAATAGCTAGGTACACATGGCTGGCCAGGTCATAAATCCTAGAGAAAACCTCTACCTCTGTCATATCCCTAGACAAATGTAATTTCTTACTTTATGTTAAATATAACAAACAATTTATTATTCACCATTTATTAAAGAATCTGGTTCCTACAACAGATGAATGCTATTACAGAGTTCCACAACTGGTCACACACAGAAAAAAAAAAAGTACCTGAGAGATGCCCAGCCCTAAGTGACACATCTCCAATGGAACTTAGACACTTAAGACTCATGGAACTTAGAGGAACATGTGGTAGAGAGAATACTAATGCATCCTTAAATTCTCACCAGTGAAGCTTCCTCATGCAACAGAGTGTGATGCTCACAGAAGGCCAAAGCTGGCCAAAGTGTAGAAAATAAGGTATTTGAAGACTACAAGTCCCTTGATAGGAATTCCATCTTAAACCTAACCCACCCATGGCTCAGGAACCAATGAGGAAGAGGGGGCAGAAAGACTGTAAGAGCCAGGATTCCTGCATGATCATAAGGAAACAGTCATCTAGGCTTCTGGAAACTTGCTCATATGACCTTATAACAATGGTGACAGCATGCACAACATCCCTGCCAACTCAACCATACGAAAAACCAGCATAGGACTAGGGAAATGGCAGGAGGCCCTAGTTTTAGCCAAAAAACTATTGGCCTCTGATTACTGCTGTGTAAGGAAGAATAGATCTTCTTTAAGAGAGTGACTCTATATAGGCTGTCTAGATTCCAGTGGATGAAATTACACCAAAGAACTTCTGGGTATGAACATTTGACTTCATATGCTTTAACATATTTTGAGAGAATGCATGAAATCTGGTGGTGTGGATTCAGGAAGTGAACATTGGGAAGGGGGGTCTAAATATGATTAAAATATATTTTCTTAAATGCACAAAAACTCAATAAAAATATGCATTGAGAAAAAGGAGAGGGGGCAAAATACTTAAGGGAAAAAACAGCAATATTTTCTGTCATTCTTAAGACAGAAGCTAAGTTATCAGAGAAGTAAAAATTAAAACATGCAAAAAAAACTCAGCAAAATTTTGTCATATTAATTTATTCATAATGCTAGAATAGTACTGGTAAATAAAACAATATTGATAGTCCTCAAAAAGGACACCATATATACAATGGAAAACATTAAAGCAATATTCAGATTACTTAGGTGCTAGGGATGCAAGCAGAAAACAGAGCAATATGAAGAAATCACTGACAAAAGAGAAAAATGTGCTTTCATACTCAGTAAAGATCTTCACAAATGAAGGCCCCACACATCTTGTTTTCAGACAAATAAAAGCTGACAAAATTTATGAATTAAAAACTCCACAAATTATCATGGGCCATTCAAGGAATAGAATGAATAAAATATGACAAGAGCATTGTTGTGGGCAGAGATAATTTTTCTATTATATTTCAACTCATTAAATTATTTTCTTTTGTAAGAAATGATAGAAACTAAAGCAAATTCAGTGAAAATTGAGTATGAAGAGATAAAGAAACCATGCAAATGAGTAAACCAAAACTAAGCTGTTAGAGATAGAAATAGAAATCAATAAGGGAAAATGGACAGACAATACGGGAGGAAATGAAACTGAATACTGCTTTACTGTGAAGATAATTAAAATGAGAACTTTTAGTTTTACTGATGAACACAAAATAAAGAGGATAAAACAACTCACAAAAATCAAACGAATAACAGAACATCACTACTAATTATAAAATAACTAAAAATACAGATACATACTTGTATAATGGCATGCCAAGATGTCATAAATAAAATGGAAATAATCATTGGAAGTCATGTATTATGAACATTAATTCTATAACAAATACAAAAATGTTTCACTCTCTATTTTAAACACAAATTAAAAATCTTTCCACATACAAAACTCTTAGGTATAGTAACCATTTAAAGAACACCAAAGTGGTATGAACCATTTTCAAAAATAAGGAGAGTAAGCAAATTGTAATTAAATTTATGAGGCTGAATTTAGACTGATAAAAAAATTAAACAGAAATCTATCAGAGAATGCTAAACATCTCAATGAACATAGATTATATTTTCTATAACTGTAAAATATATCTAGTTACATGTAAGGAACTTTATCTCTGCTTGCAGAGGTTAACATTTTAGATTAAATACTAATATTTTAAATGCTGAAATTTTTCACTGTTTATTCCTTAAATGTTAAGAAAATTGGTGTTTTTCCATTCTGATGAAGTACATCCATCATCTCCAACCCTGTTGAAACTTCATAAATTATGGTGAAGGCCTAAATGTTTTCTGTGTTTTGGAGCAAAGGAAAGAATATCAGCTCTTCATAATTTTACTCAACCTTGTCAGAAATTTAAATAATGCATATAGTTTTGAATTGATGAATTAAAATTATTTTATTCTGAGAATACCAAGTATGTATACAGGAAAATCTTTAAAATACACAGCACGACTATATAATTAATAAGTGAATAAATGAAGGTCACAGAATATGACAACCCATTACTATGCATCAGAGAGTAAAAGGATGGATGTTTAAAAATCTATCTACAAAATTCCAGAAAACATGACTTATTTGGGCATGTGGTCGTTCTTGCTTTTAATTTCAGCACTTTGAGGCAGAGGCAGGCAGCAATTTATGAGTTCCAGCCTAGCCTGGTCTACATAATGGGTTCCATGCCTGCCATGACTACACAGTAAGAACCCCAACTCATAAAAATAATGCAAAATAAACTTTATATTTGAAAGACTTAGAAATGAAGACTTTGAAGAATGGAGAAATAAAATTGTCTATAAAATGAGTGGATTAAAACTTTATGATATTAATTATTCATAAATATGGGGTTTCAGTAGGCTATTTGTTCATAAAGCTAAACACAATTCAAACACACAAGGATGAACAAATACTTAGAAAAAAGCCTGAGGGGGAGGAAAGGAGGTATCCACATGTGTCTGTCTCTATGTGCATGTTTCTGTATATTTGTGTATAAGTATGTGTCTGAATTATACATAAATTGATTATATGGGTTATATATTCAACTTGTTTGTGGCTTATTATTCTAAAAATTACATTTAGTAGAAAAACCTACTGACAAATTAAACATGCACTGGGTCCACATTAGTCCTTGTACACAAGGCTACAAAAAAAAAAAAAAAAAAAAAAAAAAAAAAAAAAGTAACAGACAGGAGTAAATTTCCTTTGAGTGGTTGGTGAGAATGGTCCAAGAGACTCCCAAAATTACACAGGCTATTACAATAGCCCTAGCCCTTGAAGGTGAGACCCTATTATTGAAGATAGGACACACTTCTGATACAGCAACAGAGCTGGATCTGGCAGGGAAGCCCCCTCCCCTGAAGGCTATGTCACATAGCTTTGGATAACACTATGCAAAGTGCTATGGGAGAAAATCAACTGATGGCCAACACTAGTTTTAAGGCCTAATAACCATGTCACTGACAAGCACAGGAAACCACATTGGTGCAGTGATAACATTTTTATCTTGGGGGTAATCATCACATTCCTAAATGGATTTAAAGCACATCCAATGGGAGAAAATGCATATGCGTGGAGAGGTAACAGATATTAGAGAAATCCTCAAGTTTGTCACACCCCTAGACAGACATAATTTCTTACTATGTGCAAAATATGGATCCTTATATTTACAGACAAGTATCCCAGTCACAACTCCTCAAAAAAGTTTCTATTTCAACAGACAGTGATTATTACAGAGTTCCACAACTGGTCATACACAGAAACTGTCTTTGAATTTCTCAAGCCTAAATGGCACATTTATGAAGCAACCTTTATAGCTAACACTCATGGCAAGTACAGGAATCAATAAAGAGAAAACTAGTGAGTCTCTCAATTCTCAACAATTAAGTTCCATCATGCAACAAGGGGACAAGAAACACAAAAGTTCCCAAATGGCCAAAGTGTAGAGAACAATTCTGTAGAGTATGGATCCTTGGACAGTCCTTCTATATTAAATTCCATCCACCAAGGGCTTCAGGGACTGTTGTAGAAGAAGGGGTGGAAAGAGTGTAAGGGGCAGGAAGGAGGTGCATAACCATATGGAAACAAGAGTCATACAGACTCCTGAGACCTTGTTCATATGAACCTAAAGCAATGTGTCAGCATGTGCAAGAACCATGCAAACTCAAGTAGACAAAAATTCCAGCACAGACCTGTGGAAATGGGCTGGAAGCTCCAATCTTAGTTGAAGAATTACTGTCTGGTGAATGAGGAAGAGTTGATCATCATAGGGGAGGTCATTCTGGATGAACTGAATAGGCCCCAGTGGATGAACTTGGAAAAATAACTTGACATGATGGGCCTTGATACAGATGACAAGATGTGGGAATTCCAGTGTGGGGGAAGCTGTGAAAGGGTGCCAACAGAAGTGGGTAAAGAGATGATTGGGATGTTTGTGTTAAATACACAAAAATTCAATTAAAATATATATAGCCATGACTTTTGAAAATACCCTTAAAGTCACGATGCCTTAAAGACATATCTTGTAAAGAATATCTGAATGAATTCTAGTTTGCAAGCCTAGGGATTTTTTTTTCAGGAATAAAGGAAATTGTCCTATATAGACACCCGAAGATATTGAAAGGAATGAAAACAAACAAAGAAGCAAATGTATAGATAAAAACTGAGCAACCTGAGTATAGAAAACACTTTTAGTATATTTTAGTTCAGCTTAAAATATATAATTAGAGTGCATGATCCAGATATGGTAATGTATGTCTGAAATTTCAGCACAGTAAGAGGATCATGATTTGAGGCTAGCCTTGGTTAGACAGGGAGTTCCAAGCCAGCTGGAGTGCCAGCTAGAATCTGCCTCAAAAGATTACAATGAATAGTAACACTGCATAGTTTGATTTGGGTTAAGCCCAGAGCCGAAATTCAGGGTTGGGCATGTGATACACACCTGGGCAATAAAACATGTTGTTGATAACTGAAGGACATATGACTGAAGATGAACTCATAAAGATCCACAAGCATCAGTTCTGAAACTTTGGCTGAATGTCTGTAAATATAGGCATTTTTCTCATTGCAGTTGCTAAGCAGGAGAATGTAAACCTTGAGATGCCAAATGCTACTTTAACGTAAAAGCAGGATGGTCTTTATGAAATGAATCAAAAACAGAGTAGGCAGGGAACATAGATGGAAAGAGATGAATGGATTTAAGATTGCAGTTCAGACATTTCTGGAACTAGTGCTATCTGTGGAATCTTATAGTATGCATGTTGATTAATTCTTTCTTCTTCCTTAAAAGGTGAACATGATAATATAAAATGGAGGTATACATGGATTTAAAGAGTTTAAATTTTTTAATTAAAAATACATTTAGGAAATATCCCAGTAATGATTTTTAATAAAGTTAATTTATTCTTGTTGGTGTTTAACTGTCTATTATATACACAAACCACAAATTATTCATTGACTTCATACTAAATGCAACTGGAAGTATTTGTATTTTGTATTTGCGTGTTCTTTAAAACAGTGTGGACATAATTAATAATTATTCATTTTAGGTATCTTTTAGAAAGCAAATTTTGGAATATATAATATGCATTTGCTTTCTTTAAATACAATGGAAATACTTAAAATACACTGAAAGAAATATTACTTTTGAAATCATAAGTATTTAACTTATGGGGGAAATATACATTATGACTAATATTACTCGATTCATAAGCTTGGTCTTAAGGAAAAAAAGAGGAAAGTAGATATATGCTTTCCTTATCATTCTCAAAATCATTTATAAGTCATTTATTAAAAGCATATGTGAGGTGTGTTGCTGTTTGCAGAAGGAAGAAGGGGTATAGGATGATTAAAAGACATCTGTACTATAAATACACCAGATATTTTATACATCTTCACTTTAAAATATAGGAATAAAAATTTCCCTGTACTTAAACAGCCCTATTGTTTTATTGTCTGTCCTGGACATATTTCCATATATTTACATGATCTTTTATTGGATTCTATCTTTAGACCTTTGAATTTTAAAATCCCTTAAAATTTTTTATACGACAGATGTAATGACATATAATTTCAGCTTGTACTTGTTTAGTAAGAAATTCAGATGTCAATCATTGCTATGTGAATTTTTGGCTTAATAGGTAGATGTTCAAATGCATCAAACACACTTTAATCTTTGGAGAAACAAGAGCAGAAATATTTCATAAAACACGTAAAATATTGTTATTTACATAACTTCTTTATTTCTCCTTTATGTTGAAACTCTGGTCAATAAATACATTAGATTGATATTTGTTCTTGAAGTGATGGGATTTTTGTGCAAGTATTAAACATACAAATATCACTAAGCAAACTTACTAGAGTTTATAAAGAATATCAGGTAAAGGAAGAAGAAAAGATTTCAACAATTATTTTAACAACACATTTTAACTCAATAACAGGTCTTAAAGTCTTTAGTAAGTTTTTTGCATCATATCTGAGTGATAATTCAGTCTTTCAGGCATTCTCAATACCCAGCAATAACAGTTTTAGAAATATAATTTCAGTCTAATACCCAATATTTTTATTAATATTAAATGTGCCAGTAAGTGGAAAACAAAAAATGGAAGCAATTTACTTCACAATTACAAATTTTAGGCCTGAGAAGTTAGGTACTCTGCTTGCTAACCATGGGCAACCCATTGGTTTCAGTCCCCAGGAACACACACACACACAGACACACACACAGAATCGCTCACATACACACACAAACAAAATGACTAGATGAATACGAGACTAGGGCTCATTAATCAATGCTATTTAATTCAACATGAACACCCTGAAGCTGCTGAAGAAAAGTAAAAGGAGAATAATGGGATAAAAAGAGATAAATTAAATGAGCATGGGAGGTCAGTATAAAGGAGAATGGGGAGGGATAACTAACACTAAAGACCTTTGGAAATGCCATATAAGAATATATTGATGTAGAAGCTTCTTAGCTTCCTGAAACATATATCCACATATAAAGCGGATCTCAATGGAGTTACACTCTAACAGGGGTCAATGCCAGTACAAAAATTTTGGACATGAAAGGGTTCATGCCCTGACAAAACTTTCACAGTATGGCAGTCTAACAAGATCTGCATAATGGGAAAACTAGTTAACCTACTAATTTGGATGGATAAAATTTCAGGGATTCCCATCTCAAGATGAAGAACTGCAAGATATACTTGGAGGCTGAGGGAGAGAGAATTTGTTTTCTCCAGTGACTGGCTCCCTGGTTATCTAATCCCAAGTGGGCAACCTTAAACACAGACATACATAAACACCACTAAATGGATGCAATGCATTATTTACATGTATATTTATAAACATATATTTATATCTAATAGTAATAACTAAAGAAAAGAACAAGATATTTTGAGCAAAATTCTCATGTATGAAATTCTCAAAAAAGCATGAAAATAAAGCAAAAGGAATAACAACATTGATCTCCACATTCTTTTGGGGAATATAAATGTCATTAATAATTAATTTAAACTGATTACAAAGAAGTTTAAATGTTGTCTGATTAATATTTAACCTGTTTCTGGGTTAAATGTTGCGTGGTATATAATAGGCTTTGAAGGAAGTGTGGCTACAGAAATGGATTTGAGGCTTAGCTTCCAGAATGCTGATATGTTTTTGCTGTTTATTTAAAAAGAGTACTACATACAAATGAAGTTTATAATGAGAAAAGTCAATTTTCTAATATTGTCTAGCCTCACTGGGCAGAGAAATTAGTTAGAGGAAAAATCTATCTATAACAAGGCAAATAGTAGTCCTTAAAATTATGAGCATATAAGATTCAGTTGTACCTATACTATAATTTTAGCATACCTTAAATGCATAGAGAAATATTTATCTAAAATCTCCATGTTCAACTACATCAGATGCTATTTTAAGACTGAAGAGTTTGAAAACTGTTGAGAACGTCAACTCAGTCAGAAGCGTGGAGAAAACCAAGGCAGACAATGCGATCTATGAATAATCTTCTCAGCATTCACAGCAAAGTAATGAACTAAATAATATCCCAAACTCCTTCCTTTCCCAAACAAAATGTAACTAATTAGTTTGTAAAAATTAGTCCTTATTCCTCAAATAAAGAACAAAATCAATGGGAAGAAATCTATTCCTTTCAAGAAACAGCATTAAAGATGAAAATCAATTCTGAGTCATCCCCATGCTGACCTGAGATACTGAGGGAAAGCAGAGAGAATAAGCATCCTGTGAAATTGAACTCTACACACAGTTTGTCCCAAGACTGCTCTGTATGTTAGATGCGCTGATACCGAGACTCAAATCAATAGCATGATTTCACAGCTCTCAGTAAACACATCAATAGATATCCAGTCAATCTCTCTGTCTCTGTCTCTGTCTCTCTGTCTTTCTCTCTCTTACCGTCCCTCCCTCTCTCTCTCCCCATGTTTCTGTCTCTGTCTCTCGTGCATGCACTCTCACTCTAGATATATTTGTCAATTTGATCTTAAAGAAACAAATTACTTTACTAGTTTTCTCTGCTGCTTATTTTATTTTTTTATTTTTACTAACCACAATAATTCTATGATTTTATTACTTTTTCTTGTTTTAAGTTTAATTGGCTCTTTATTTCAAGTGTCCATAATACTGGTATTTAAGACACTGACACTAAACATTGTTCTTTTCTTTTAATGTGGGCATGTGTTTTGTACTGAATTAGTTGTATACCATTAGTTTTTACATTTTTTAGCTTAATTTAGCTTAAAAATAACCTTGGTGGTATTTTCCTGTTTCCTTTGTGATTTATGTAAGTTTAATTAATTTTGAATTATTATTTCATTTTCATATATGTATGATAACACTTTGCATAATCAAAACAACTGTTTTTAAATCATTGAGTTGGCTTTCTTACTAGAGAGTGGACTGTTGCTAGGAAGAATCTGACCTTGGCTTTATGAGGAATGTGAAAGACTGGAAGTTTGGGCTAGAAAAACAGTTGAATTCTGTAAAAAAAAAAAAAAAAAAGAAGATCTTAATGGCACTTTCTAGTGGGAACCTGGGAGAAAAATAAGCTAAGATCAATATAGTTCCAGGGGAAATAAGGACTTAAATGCCAACTGGGATAGTTTGGAAAAGAATAAAGTTTCCTGTCTGAGGCTAAATTAAAAAGTAATGAATTATTTCTTTGGCAGAGAAAATTTCAAGACAGCCTAATATTGAATCTGTAGCATGATTATTAATTGTGAATATTATGAAGATCTACAGTGAAAGAGAGCACACAGGGCAAGAAGAAGTACAAAATGTGAAGTTTGGAGTGAAAAAGAACACTGGAAAGCTTAATATTGTGACAGTCAAGGCATGTGATGGTAGAGAGGCTCACTTTGATAAGGAGATTTCAGCATTAATAAGGGGGCCTCCAGATGTGCGTTTGAACAATGGAAAGCATGCCCCAGGATGAGAGTACATCCAACTAAGCTTCAAATTTACAAAATGAAAGGGTCTTAGGAGAGTTCTGCTCCTAGAACATTTATCCTGGCTGGCAGTGGAACTTGACAGTGTCTATCATATGGTGCTGTTTTTAAAGGTATAAAATGAAAGCGTTAGAGGGTCATCCATTCTTTCTCTGTGGTTTCAGTGAGCAGATCACACAGCATATGGCAGGGGATTCTCTGCAAGAAAAAGGCCCTGGGAGGCCAAGAGGCCCTGAGATATCATTTTATGAGACTGTGAAGTGATGCCTGGTTGGTACTGGAGAACCAAGATGTCAGAGATGACAGAACCAGGAGACATCTATCTGCTGATTAGAGCTGTATACAAAGAGTGGTACATGCACATGAGAGAAATAGATGTTGAAGGCAGCAAAATTGGAGGTTCTGGTATTTCTTCACTAGACCCCCATTCTCTCCTGTGGAATGGAGGCCTGTATTCTGTGACTTGGTATATTAAGAGTATGTAATTTAAAAATATCACAAGAGTGATTTGAGTATCAGAAGAAACTTTGGATGTTTTACTTTAAAACCGTTTTAAGAATGAAAGACTAAGGGGACTTGTGAAGCTGGACTAAATTTGTTTTGCACTGTGGTATGGACAGGAGCCTATAGGAGCCATGGAATCAGCTGTGGTAAATTGGGAAAGAATATCCTCCATAGATACCATGTATTTGAATATTTGGCCCAAGTTGGTGGCACTCTGTAGAGTTTCTCGAGGTGCTTCCTTACTGGAGAAAGCTCATCATTAGAGGCAGGCTTTGAGTGTTCTTAAGCCTTGTCTGAATTCCAGTTTCTCTCCCTGCTTCGTCTGTGTGCTTGAAGAGGTGAGCACTCAGCTTCCCGCCCTGTCTACCTCTTGCTATGTCTCCACTGCTGTAATGGACCCATCCCTCTATAACCATAATCCCAATGAAATTATCCTTCTATAAAGTTGACTTGGTATTGGTGTTTTATCACAGCAACAGAAAGTAACTAATACAGATTTTAGTATATTATTTAAGGAAAACAAAATTGAAGTGGTCATTCTTTCATTTGATGATTTTTGATATTTTATTTTCTCTACAAGAAGAAACTTTCAGAATGTAGGAAAATAATATATATTTTAAAATTATTTTATTTCTTATGCCAAAGTAAATACCTAGAATATTATTTTTGTCCAGGTACTATAACTGAATGACTCTCTTTCTTATGCCAACCTCCTTTCAACCCAAATAACTTATCACAGTAGCTTATTCAAAGGTGCCCAGACTACACCTTTTATTTTAATCAGTATCTGTCCCTTCTAAAGGACACCTTTTTTCTATATAAATAATAGTAATTTAATTACAAAATAAGTTATACAATTTTAAAGACATTTTAAAATTCAGTAGATCTCAAAGACTCAATTAGAGCAACCAATTTCAGATTTATTTTTCACAAATTATTCAATTATTAATTCATTGTTAAATTTTATGTGTTGAAGGAATTAATAATTTGCCTTAAACTCTGTAGACAATGTTTCATGCTAATAAAAGTGCCATCAAATTGTATGTGATATAAAAACAATTTATTGAAATAAATTTTGACTCTTTTCTTCATTGTGTTATTTTCAAGCTATACATATTACCTTGACCAATCCATTAGAGTTTCTCCATGAGATAATTTATTTTAATGATTTTATCAACTAGTGCTCTCAAGCAGCCAATTTTTACTACTCTAATGTGCTTTCAAACACTGTATTTTGAGTTCAAGCATAACTTTGTTTAAATGTACATATTACTCAACTAGCCAGGTTGAAGTGACCTTGAAATCATTATTGGATAAAAGTATTATTAGACTTCCTAATGTTAAAAAAATGCTCAAAGTGGTAATGTGGGTTTTAAAAAATAACATTAAACTACGTTGCCATAGTATAATGACATAATATTTCTGCTTTTATGGATCTCTCAAGATTGATTAATGGCTATTATCCATGCTCATTTCAGGATTACTTATTGCTTTAAAAGAATTTTTATGTTGTCAGTTTAAAACTTTATTTTGCCAGTCAAAACTTTTTTATGTATCATAAACTTTCGTTGGAAGCTTAACTATAGGAAAATGAAATTGCAAGCTTAATAAAATGTTTGTACATGTAATTGTATGTCTTCAGGAAGCATTACTAAGATAATTTTGTGCATTTGTATAAAAAATATGGTTTAAATTGTATTTCCTTGACATGTATACACGTTAAAATGGTTAACAATTTTATAATGTTTTTTCAAAAAATGTTTTACCTTTAAAAATGCATTTATTTATTTACATCATGTGTCAATATTTTGCCAGCATATATGTACATGTACCCACGTCATGCAATGACCTTAGAAGCCAAAAAAGTATGATGGATCCCCCTAAACTAGAACTTTGTATAGCCATTAACAGTCATGTGGGCTCTTTGAGCCAAACTCAGGTCCTCCACAAGAGGGGCCAGTGTTCTCAGTCACTGAGCCAGCCCTCCAGCCCCAAAGGATATTTTACCTTTTTATAGCCAAATGCAAGAATGAAATTTGATTCTTCCACTATGACCAATAGTTCTATTATCTTAATATAGGAAATATTATTAAAAGGTATTGGATCAATTCATATAAGTGCATTTGTAATTCGATCTTATTTAATGAATATAAAATCATACTAATAATTACATACTGATATGATAAAATAATATTGAATAGAATTTTTTCTGCCTTTTCATCATATTCATTATTTTAATAACTCTGGCTATTACTGATATCTGATCTCTTAATACTTGGTTCATTAACAGATATTTACATTTAATTACATATACAGTAAGGCATAGGTAATATCCAGGAAGAATGACCTTCTACATTGCATAAAATGAATAACTTTTGAAAGTGTATACTATCAGTTTCTAAAAGAAGTAGATTTTCCATTTGTGATTTCATATTTCATTATCCAGCCCACTATTTGGTATATATAAATTATAAATGTGTACATATGTTGTAATATACGTCATAAATATGTATTTATGAGTGTACATATGTGGTAATGTACTTCATTCTATTTTTTCCTATTTTGCACAATGTAAAAGTGAATTTTTGAGGAAATTTAAATGTCATTAATTTAATTATTGATCAGGAAAAATTGGCAGTGAAGTTTTTAAATGTTTATTATGCTTCAAGAGCGCCCATTTTTTATTATTTTCCCAACTTAATGCAGATAATTGAAATTTGCATGATATTGAGAGTTTTCTTAGTCTATAGACTCTGTTAAACGTCTTTCCTTTTAATGAAGTATGTCATAAAGTGTGTGCTATTAAATCTGTTAACTTGGATGGCATTTGCTTTATTGATGACTTTATATCATATCACTTATGATGGTTAATACTGTTTGCCAATAGAGACTAGAGAGATGACTCAGCAGTTAAGAGTACTGACTGCTATTGGAGATGGACTGGAAAATTGGAGGGGGCGCTTTAGATGTGGAGAGAAGGGAATACGGGGTGGGGGAGGAAGGGGAGATAAATGACACTAAAGATGTTAGAGAAAATCAAGGGAAACATTTTGTAAACTTACTTAAAATCCAAATATATGTGTGTGTGTTTGTATATATATCTACACTACACAAGTGTACACACACACACACATATATATATGTGTGTGTGTGTGTGCATGTGTGTGTGTGTATGTGTGTGTGGTTTAAATGTAGTTAACACCACACAGAATGATAATGATCTCCCCAAAAAGGCATAGAATATTTGGAAAAAAAAATCACCCTAGTGCCAAGCATGGGAATTTGAATTTTTGCTCAGGAGATTTCAAGAGTGTTCCAAAACAACATCATAATCAACTGCCAATGTCAGTGTTCATTGCCATTAGTTGCCTCCTGGAACCTGAAAGAAAGACTCACGTTATGAAGGCACCAGACACTTTAGACACGGAATTTGGAAAAACCGATCCAGAACTGTCCTGGAAGCCTCCATCCTGAGGGCTATCTCTCCTAATATTGTCACATTCTATTCAAGCCACCAAGGGAAAGAAGTAATCAATAATACCACATGACTGCAAGACCCATGAACCACAAAATGGCCTCTCAAGATATTGTTAATGATGCAGTAGTATTTATTGGGGTAACAAAAAGCTGTCCAGGTGGACTTAAGGCCTGATCAGTAAGCAATTCATGGATGATACTGCAAACTAGCCAGCTCCCCGTGTGTAGAGAGATTAAAATCTCTAGGAGAGGACTTAAAACTGGCATTCTTTGAAGAAAATATAATTTCTAATTATATTCTATATGCTTATAAGTGTAACTCTTTCCTTTCATTAAAGAAGCTTTCATTTATACAATGGATGGAGACTGTTTTAGAGAGTCACCCATATAATTTCTTTATTCCCACTTGCTTTTGCTCTTAAACTTATGTTTTGGAGACTTCCTTCTTGGCATGTTGGTCACTGAAAGAAAATGTACATATATGAATTATTCTTACAATCTGAGTATGAAAAGAGTGAAAATTTTTCTAAAAGATTTCAATATACTAACCTAGTAAGCCATAATTATTAGATGTTATATATATATTTATAGTAGTTGATATTTAACAAGGTTTTAAAATGTAGAAAAATGTATTCATGAAGACAGTACATAATGACTATGTCAGCTATATATGTAAATGTTTCTAAAAAAAGCAACAAAAATGCCTATTTGTTCATTTAACAAAAGGGAGTCAGTATGTATAAGACAAGACTGAAGAGAATTCAAGTCATAAATAGATCCCATTTTGTAGTTGGGGACCCAATTGTCCCTCTTCTAACTGCATGACTAAACTGTCAGAAATTCAGTAAAGGCATAGTTGACCACAATAAAAGTAAACTTGATCAAACAAATGTTTGCAGAATAAGTTATCTTATAATAGGTTTAAGTTTTATTACAGTCAAGTGAAGGTTCTTCAAGGGAGACCATGCTCTCACTAAAAACATCAATTAGTGACTTAAGATAATTAAGAATACAATAAACTTACTCAGACAGCACTGGAGTTAAATTTAAAAACAAATGTTGGAAAAGAGTCTGATAATATACACAGATTAAAGATCTCTTATAAAAGACATAAAAGTCAAAGGGAAAATCTCAAGAGGAATTTAAAATCTTATTTAGAGCTAAATGAAAGTTGAAATACAGTCCATTAAAATTTATGAGGTAAAATGAAAGTAATGGTTACAGTGTAATTTACAACATCAAACACATATATTAAAATGAAAGAAAAAAGATATCCTAAATTTCCCTCTCCTGGGAACTAGATATAGAAGAGCAATTAAGGACTAAAGGAAGTTAAAGAAAATAATAGAAAATTTAAAAAGAAACCTTCAAAACTTTAAAATCATGAAAATAGGCATTGGGGAAAGGGCTCAGCAGGTAAAGGAGCTGCTACATTAGCCTGCTGAACTGAATACCCACAAACATCATGCCCTAGGAGCAATAATAATCCATTATTTTTTAGTAATAGCAAGAAAACTCCAAACTAGAATTTTGTGAAGATTAAAATTATTAGACCTATAGCCAGGGTAATTGAAAAATAAATAAAAAGACATATCCTATCAAACAGTACAGTGAAAGAAGAATGTTACTGTTCATTCTTTGAGTTTAGAATGATAAATGCAACTGTAAGATCACAGGTTGATCACTTTGATACAATTATTCACAATCTCTCCTAGAATGCAAAAGAAAACATTTCCCAGGGCATTTTGAAACACCTGAGTTATAGTGAATTATAACTTCAGATCAGCATATCTTATTACCATCAATAAAATAACTGCAAAAATAAATAAATATGGAGTTGGAAGTTTATTTATCTCAAAAAGGGTAGAATAATATTTGATGGCTAATATTAAAAAGGTAATGCAAATCACATCATCAGGATAAATAATAAAATAATTCATCTATTATTATCAAATGATTCTGAAAACATTTAGGGGGGGAAATAAAATACATTAAAATAAAAATTTTCGGCAAACTACTACTATAGAGCTTTGATGTTATTATATACAATATCTACAAAATTTATATAAGTGGCATGTTACTTAGGTGTTGAGAGATTAAAAAATGGTCTCCTACATTGGAGAAATATCTCTAATACCCATTTCCTTCTTTATTTTAGTATTGAAATAATATACAAAAAGACAAATATCCCTAATGAAAATTAAGAGCTAAAAGATTTATTTACAGAAAACATGAGTTACTTATTTTGAATTTTTTTAAATTTTATTTTATGTGTTCAAATATTGCCTACATGTGTGTTAATGCACTTATGTTGTGCAATGTACATGGAGGTCAGAAGAGTGTGTCAGATCCCCTGGAACTGGAGTTATGGATGGTTGTTACATGCTATGTGGGTTCTTGGAATTGAAATCAAGCCCTCTGTAACAGCAGTCAGTGCTCTTAGCTGCTCATTGACCTTTTCAACTCCGAGTTCTTTAAACTTTATTTTTGTTTTGTTCATATGAGTGTTTTGCCTCAGTGCACCATATGCATTCAGTATTCAAAGAGACCAGAACAGGGTGTCATAGTCCCTGAAAGTGGGGTTATGGACAGTTGTTTGCCATTATATGGCATGCTGGGAATCCAACCAGGGTCTTCTACAAGAACTTCCAATGCTTTTAACTCCTGAGATATTTTGTTTGCCCCAAGATGACATTTTCTAATATAGAAAATGAAACTTGTCAAATTGTGTTTGATATTTATGTATCAAGATAAAAGTTAATTACAAGTCAATTTCTTTCTTATATACCAGAAATATACAAATTTATTTTGAAATCTATGGGCATATATACACACATATGTACCTACCAAATGATAAATATTACATTGTACAAATATATATGCATATATATATACATATATATAGCAGATTATTACATATGTGTAGTATGTTTTCACATATGCACCTCAGCTTCTATTTTTTGGAAGTGATTATGGACAACTAGTGACCTTGGTATCATTTATTTATTTTACAGGGTAGTGTTATATTGATAGAGCACAGGTTCTTTCTCTTGTTAAGCACACACTACAATGAGCTCATATTCTCAGGCCTCTTGTAACTTTAGTTTGAAGTAGAGTCTCACTAAATTGCAGAGACTGAGCTTGACATTGTAATTGCTTATTAAGTGTTTGGTGGAATTCACCAATAAAACTAGTGGGCTGTGAATTTTGTTTATAAAACATTGCATTATTGATAAAAGCTATTAAATATATTAATTATTGTTAAAAACAGTAGCTATTTAGTTGATCTCTAAAACTATTTGGTAGTTTTAGTAGATTATGTCTTTGATGAACTAATGTATTTTATCCAAATGATCAAATATTAATTACAGAGTACAAGGGTGTTAATTCCAACATGCAGGAGGCAGAGACAGGTGGATCTCTGTGAGTTCCAAAACCAGCATGGTCTACATAGGAAAGACTATACAGGGAGACCCTGTCTCAAAAAACAAAACAAAACGTATAAAATGTTTTTTTGTTGTTGTTGTTTAGAACTTGAAGTGAAATACTCATATATATTTAACAGAATAAAATAATTTAATTCTATTGAACACATTTAAAGACTTTAATTAGAATGTGTTCAATGTTCATGAATTAGAAGACTCAGTATTGGGAGGATGTCAACTTTTCCAAAACTATGTGCAAATTGTAATACATTTCAGTATAATCTCAGTAAATTATTTTGTTGATACATAAAAATCAATTTCTAAAACTATGCAGAAAATTATAAGATCTCAAATAATCACATATCACTGAAGAAAATACTGAAGTATTGCTAACTTTAATAATATTGTTTCTTGATAATTGTTATATATTTCCAGCCATTAAGGCAATGTTGCAAAGAAAAATAGACTTTGACCTGGGCTGTCAAAATGGCTCAGTAAAATAAAAGTGTTTGCCATCAGACTTGACAAATTGAATCTAGTCCTTGTGATCTATCTTTGTGGGAGAGACCTTTGACCTCTATACATGTATTTCAGTATACATACACACACACACACATACACACAAACATATATATAATTTCTAAAGAATAGAGAATGATCAAAGAGTCTCTTTCATGTGAAGAAATACCTGACAGAAATAACTTATGCAAGAAAGGTTTATTTTGGCTCATAATTTGAGGGTGCAGTTCATCATGGAAGGGAAGACGTGGCGGTAAGATCAAAAGGAAACTGGTTACATTGCATCCATACTTAAGGAAGTATTGGAACTACTGGCAATTGGCAACTGCAAGGAATGTGAGTCAGTTTTCTTGAATGAGTGTTGATGAGTAGAATGATCAGGTTCCAGGAAACTGATCCAAACCAGAGAAAACTTTGAGACAGAAAGGAGACTCCATAAACCTCTAAAAGTTGTAATAGAAAACATGAAATTGGTGGAGGGAGTAGTGAGGTTAGGAGTGGACATGGGGCTCTGAATATCATCAACGTACAAATACCTCAAAGATTCAACAAAATATTTTTGGATCATTGCACCTGAAACATTTTCTGTAGTAGAAGCATAAAGGCATTATACTGATCCTACAATTTGTGTTTCAAGTGCTTGTCCCTTTAGAGTTCTAAAATGAGCTAATGGAATAGATTAAAGATTAGATAGATTGAAGAATGGGGTTAGGGGATGGAGATATTATTAATTCATCTCAGTCTCTCAGCTCTCACCAAGGAAGCTGCCTTGTGTAATAGAGGGCGATTAATACAGAAAACCACAACTGGCCAAAATATAGAGAATAAGAGACTGCGGAGTATTTTTCTCTGGATAGAATTCTTATATTAAATTTCTGCCCCAAAGGCCTCAGAGATCATTTCAGAAGAGGGTCAGAAAGATTGTAAGATACACAGGTAGCAAATGACCACAAGGAAACAATTTTCCAGGGATCTAGGAACTTCTTATGTGAACTTACAGCAATAGTGACAACATGAACAAGACCCACGCAAGCTTAAACCAGAACAAAACCCAGCAGAGACATGGGGAAATGGGCAAGGGACCTCAACCATAGCTGAAGAACTATTGGAAGTTGACCATTGCTGTGTGAGAAAGAATTGGTCTTCCTTTAGAAAGTAATCCTTGTTATGCTGACCAGGCTCCAGTGGATGAACTCACAATGAGGAGCATCTGGGGACACAAACTTGACTCAGAAGACCTTAACATATATGATAGAATGCATTAAATACGGTGGAGATGACAATGGGGGTGCTAACAGTGGAGGAGGTCTGAATATGTTTAAGCATTTCATGAAATGTACAAAAGTTGAATACATATATACTGAAAAATGGGTACAATGTATATTAGGAATGAGTGGACTTGATACCACTTGCTATCATCATTCCCTATTATCCATGTTTACAGTAAGTGAAAGACTCATGGAACAGAAGAGATGGGGAGGAATTCAAGAAAAGAGAAATAGTTAAATGAATGCTGTTGGGATTGAGGTCATATAACGCTAAGCGCATATAATGTGCAGCACACACACACACACACACACACACACACACTCAGGACAGGATTATGAGCCACCGAACAGAAACAGTTTTCCAACTTTTCAGGTCATATTCAGTTCAAAACTAAGAAACAAACACCATCAAAATTGTGTTTAGTTGTATCAGGATGAAAAGTAATGAGAGCCTGATAATCTGTATTTGTCCTTTCAAATGATGAGGGCACAAGAAGGTCACACTTGCCCATGAGGTAAGGAGATATGAAATCAAACCATGGGATCATTGGAGACTTTTTTTGAATAGGAATGGAGATAAGTAGAAAGCAATTTAGAGAGCCCATCAATAAAATAATGGAAATCCCTGAAGCTGTTTTATGGTCCTATGAAATTGAGAGCATGCAGTAATTTTCCACTCCCATCGTGCACATCTTTTCCCTAGCCAAGTCCCCCAGATCTCAGTTTAATTGAGTTTGTAGCATTTAAGCCCAAGGCTTCAAAGTAAATCAGGTTTTAAAAGAGAAAGTCATACCCACTGTATAAGTACAAGCTCAGATTTCAATCTTAGGCGCAGCAGTTACTATCATAATATGAGTCTTTGAATAAGAATTTAAATCCAAAAGCCTAATAATAAAAGAGAAATATTACCCTTTTTCATGCCCATTTCCCTGGGCCCTACAAGTAAATTGACATGATATAGTAAAGTAACTTTAATGTTCTTAAAAGTCAGTAATTATACTTTTATCCACGTTCTCAATAGTGTATCTCAGATTGTTTATAGAATGATTTAGAAAAAAAATGTCTAGTTTACCTCAAGAAATTTTCAGTCCATGTAGAATGGCATTTAAATGTAGAAGTGTTACAGGATTTTTTTTCTGAAGAATGGCACATTTAGCAGAAAAGATAGGGTGAGAGGTATCTGTGCAACAGAGAACAGTTTGGACATTCAGATTATCTGGGGGTGTAAGAGGAACACATTAGAGAACTGGAATGGCTAAAGCAAAGTTCCTGAAGAGGGAGGTGAACATAAGTTTTTGATAGCGGTGAAATCTTGGTGAATATAAGAGAAACACTAATACAATCATTTAGGAAAAAGTACATGCTATTATTCATATAAACCAAGAAGTAAAGTTAAGAAATGAAGAAATATTCATCCGTAAAGTTGTATAAGTCAAGGATAGAAACTAAAGTATGGATGCATTCACATAAACAACACAAAAGCAATAAATTCATAGAGAAAACAAGAGGCTGGTGATTGTCAGGAGTTAGGGGAAGGTGAGACAGATATACTATTGGAACTGAGCTGTTAATTTCAAAATGGTTAAATTACACCTAGTAAATTTCACTTTAGTGAAGACAAATTCAAAAGATATAAACAACAAGTTTCTGAAGATCGCTCATGGGTACTGGTTTTGTAGGACATAATCGTTTTCATATTTCATGCCAAAAATATCTGGAAAATGTTTTCATCAATGGATGAAACCATACACAGTTATTTCTTGAATAGTGTGAGGGATAAATTCAATTGTCAACTTGACACACGTGGAGAGAATGTACTCAACTGAGGCATTGGCTCCATTAGATTGGTCTGTGGTCAAGTCTGTGAGGCAGTTTCTTAATCACTGGCTGATGTGGAGGGCCAGCCCTACGTAGCCTTGCTACCACTAGGCAGATAGTGTTGTGTAAGGTTGTGTAAGAAAGCAAGAAGAGAACAGGCCAGGGGAGCAAGCCAACAAGCAGCATTCCTGGGGATTCTGTGGGTCAGTTCCTGCCCTCAGCTCCTGCCCTGGCTGCCCTCTTTGATGAACTAATCTGTGAGGTGAAATAAATTGCTTCCTCCCCAGCTTTATTTTTCTCAATATTTCCTACTAGAAAAAGACAGAAAACTGGAACATGTATCCCTCATAAATATTCAATATTTCTATTTGTCATCGCAGCATTATTCTTAATTTCAACATCTTCTTTTCAAAAATGACATATGAAAAAAAAATGCACAACCTTACCAAACTGGTATCAGTAAAAATCATACAATAAATTTCCTTTCTCTCCTTTTAGGTAAATTCAGTATATTACATCCGCACATTGTTCTATTGGTCACTTCATTATTGATTCTTGCTACTAGTGCAACCTTCGTCACTCACCTGAATCATCATATTACCTCTTCCTTATTCACCTACTGACAAGCTGGCTCATCCTTATTCATTCCTTTCAATTACAGAATATTGAAGCTAAATTAGTTTTTAATAGTACTATATGTTTGTTTCTCATATAAATAATCACAAGAATAGATTGATATTTCTGTTAAAATGGCTCCAGGTCCTTTGGAGACAAAGATTCTTTGTATATTTCTGATGAAAAATCCAACTATGGTTCCTATTCTTATAGTCACATCATAGTCCAAGATATTTTGGGACAGCCTATCTACATGATATATCACTATGTAAAACAAAAACAAAAACAAAAACAACAAAATCTCGGTAAGGATGCTACCTACCCAGTCTATCCAATTCTTTCTAAGAAACATTACAAGAATTCACAGACAACACTTCTGTTTATATCAGGGTCACAATAAGTGACAAGAATCAGTAGAAAAAATTCCTTTATTAGATAATTGTCACTCTGAATAAAATTGGTGTTTCTATGATGAAATCAGGTTATAAAATGCCAGTTGGACCCATAACAAGCAAACTCTTATTTTTGCGTATTAAATAGTATATAGACACTAAATATTTATATCATCATATATAATTTATATTATGTATTTTGTTTTGTATATTATGTATTATGTGTGCGTGAACTATACTAAACACTGTATCACAAACTTAATTTTATTTATTAAGCTGTTCGCCATGTTTTTGCCACAAGACTAGGTACTGGGAAACAAGAACAGTCTTGGCACCACTTAAGGATCTCCTGGTTGAGGAGGGAAGAAAGCATTCTTCAGTTCAATAAAAATTGAAATAGGAAATTGACATTTAACAGGAAATAGACATTAAAGAACAGGTTGTGATGTTTCTACATAGAGGGCACACAAAACCAAACTCACTACAGGAAAGAAAGACCAGAAAACAATTTGATTTCAGAAGACTAAAGTCATTGAAGTTAAAAAAGCTGAATTACATGCAACAAAAGGCTCTTTGCAAAAGAAATCATGCTATACTCAGTAGACACAGAATCTTACTACTCTGTACTTCACACTTCGGTGTTAATCCAAATTGATTTTTTTTTCAACTTGACACATGTGATTATTCCTTTGTCTTCTTGTCTGTACACTTTGTCCCCTCTCTGCTATCTAGTTCAGAACTTTCCTCTCTGTGCAGACCTCACCAGTACAAAAATCCCGCATCCCAGACACACCAGAGACAGCATGACCCTCATGATGTCTTCATAAAATTCAAACACATACATTCCATAATTTAAAAAAATTACCATGAAGTCTATATACATATATACAAATTCACTTTGGTTATTATTGACCCTCATGATGTCTTCATAAAATTCAAACACATACATTTCATAATTTAAAAAAATTACCATGAAGTCTATATACATATATACAAATTCACTTTGGTTATTTCCTCTTTGTGTTCCATTGTTTTTTCTTTTGATATCTGCTTCTGTGATTAAACACTGGGCTTCCTGAAGCCAAAAGTATGACTTTATCACGTTTGTTTTCTATATAACCGAACAAAGTTTTGGCACATACAAAAATGCAATGAATTGTTACTAGGGAAAAAATGAATGAATTTTGATCACATTAATGCATTTTGCTCTGTGAATCCAGTTCTGAAAGCCATATTACATTACTGTACAAATTTTTCCCAGACTGCAAAATATCTAAGGAGAAAAATAGCATAAAATTGTATTTCTAAACCTTTAAATGTACTGTTCTGTCTTAAGAACACCATTGGGATAGTCTGATGAAATGGTTCTGACACTAATACTGAATCTCTTTAGCACTAATGAAAGCAAATTGCTTGCTTTCTTAGAAGCAAAATTGTAGGAGTTTCTGCTGAAGATGTTTTCAATTGCTAACAACCAGTTTATTTATTACTTCTCTGACTTACTAAAAATTGTGTTTTCAGATTTTCTGAGGAGGAAAAACATTGTTCCTCTCTACACTTGCACACATTTGTCTGTCTGTGTGCTGTTAAAGTATAATCATAGAGAGTTGAAATGGTGGCAAACAAAAAATTATTATTTTGGATTATGATCAATTGATTCGCTTGAAAAGAATGCGAATGAATCAGTAGTACCATAATCCCTATATGCTAACGTTAGGATTGAAACCTTGAAATAAAGATGCTTCATCTTAGGGGAAACATGGATATCTCTGAAAAGAGTCTATTTTATTTCCAACACTTCTGAATCTTAGAGAATTTCTATAGCTCTATAGGATGTTCAATTAATTCTCCCGCCTATAGTTTTCATTTTTATTAAGTTCTTGGAAAATTGTAATATTAAGATGCCTCAATATTATGTTTATCTCTGAAGTCTACTGATTTTTTTTCAGTTAAGCATATATATGGATATTGACACTCGTGTATATGTGCGTATAAGAATGCATGTGTACACGTGTATATATGGATATGTTCGTGGACATGGCATATAGTCAACAGATAAAAAAGAGAGCAGGAGAAAAATATCACTAATGTCTTTGTCTTCATCAGAAGACATATTCATGAATCGACATTCTCATTTGCATTAACAAAATTATTTTTCAACTATCTAAATCCTAAAACATTCAAGAAAGGATACATATTATTTTCTCCACTTTACTCATCTAGGAAATATGTGCAGTGATGCCAGTCTCACATGTTTGTTGAGAATACAGTGATGTGATGCATGTAAATTTTTCAAAAGAGATCCAACATCAAATGTCAGCATGCTCTCTATTATTATAAATCCTCATTTGGAAGAAATGCCTTAAAACTAAGGAATCTTTACCAATTTAACAAAAGTAATATAGGGTAAAACTCAGATTCAAATGAATGACTTCTGTTTGAAAATACATGGTTTTCTCCACTGTGCCTTTCAAGGGAGTTTATATTTATTTAAAAAGGTTTTTGAAGGCATCTTACTTAAAAATCCAATTTACCATTATTTTAATGACAATATAGCCTATGAATTATGTTGAAAGTCTGCTAACATCTGAGTCTGTTGAGAACAATGCAGCAGAGACTGAATCTAAGAGAAATAGATTTTTATAATTAAGTTTAATCAGAATAGAAATAATTTAATTTGGACTGCAAATAAATGTTTATGTATCAAATTTGAACCTTAATTAAAGTATCAGTTCAAATGTAGAATATAGTATTATTCCTCCAGAAGGGACAGACTTGAGAAAATAAAGATAATAATATGATTCTTTAGATTCCAGTGGTTAAGTTAGGAAAAAATAATCATTATCTGTGCTAAAGTGGCAGAGGTAAACCTCAAGACCAGAGGATGAAAAAGAGCACCGAGAACTCCATAAGCCCTATGTGCGTCTGTCTTCTCTCCTCAGCTGTGACTGAATAGCTACATGAAAAAGATCATGTGTTTATATTCGTTTTTTTTTTCCATTTTGTAAATGATCCCAATATACTCATACTTTGCAATTTGCCCAGTGGGAAAGCACTCATTTAGAACCAAATTGGTAAT
Source organism: Eospalax fontanierii (assembly GCA_035773235.1). Taxonomy (NCBI): domain Eukaryota; kingdom Metazoa; phylum Chordata; class Mammalia; order Rodentia; family Spalacidae; genus Eospalax; species Eospalax fontanierii. The sequence continues at coordinate 49,378,478 of CM069530.1, read as the reverse complement.
ATTATCGTTTCTACAACAAATATGAAAATTAGAATGAAGTGAATTTTGGCAATTGCCAAATGATAGTATTTAGTTAACACTTATTATAATGTCTTCAACCCTGAGTATTAGTAAACATAAAATTCTTACACAAGAGATGATAGTGTGACTAATAAATGAACGGAACCCTGCTTCCTTTGATGACCAGCTGTGGTTTTGGCGACTCATGTGGCCCTGGGCACGCAGACCTTGGTGTTTTATGGGGAAGAGAGTTCCATCTCCAGCTTGTGGGAGGAGACTACAACTACAGGTTCATAGGAAGGGCCCTATCTCCAGCTCACAAAATGGGACCAGAGCTCCAGCTCCCAGGATGAAATCACAAATCCAGCTCCTGAGAAACGGACAGGAGCTCCAACTCACAGGATGGAACTATCTCTCTAGGAAGGAAGGTATAAGATATTTAAATGAAAGATTTTTTATATGTTAAAGAATAAATCTGTAAGAAATTATGTAGTTAACAAACGCACAAGCAATCACTTAATGCATATTGATATATGCTGTAATAAATATGTATGGATATAATAAATACCATTTTGAACGTTAATAATCTCACAAAAACATTTAAAAAACTAACTTATGATATTTACAGTGCAATTCACTAGTATATATGACTAGTTAATTTAAACATCTAAAACCCTAAATCATAGAGAAGAAATGTAGAAATGAAATTTTGGCCTGATATGCTACCACATTTATATTTGTGCCTGTTCAAAAAGATTATCACTGGATTTAAGTTGTGTTCAATATGTCCGTACTTTCCCATATACCACTTTAGCTTTGTAGATCTACACATTTGATGCCATGTTTGCTACTATAACATTATAAAGGCAAGAAAATTATAAACACCAGTGAGCAGCCCACTCACAGGATATCGGTTTTCAGTCCTTCTAATTTTCAGTCCTTCTGAGACCTTAATTTTTCTCTAAAGGGATCTTACAGTTTTAGAAAGACGTAGTTAGATTGAGGGTTCGCCAAGATTCTCAAGGTGATATTTTGCTAGCTGTATCAGAGACATTTTGAATCACCTATAACTTCTATACAGGTTTAATCATGTAGGATCAATCTGTCTGTTCCTTTAATTGTGAATTATTTTGGACCATACAGCCAGCTTTATTCAGCACATTGCTCTGCTATGAGGATATTCTCACTCGAGTTGTTAGTACTATTAAATATTTTATGGATCTAAACTGTAGTTTATTAAATCAGCAGAATAATTATCTAGACACAGTACTCTTCCAAATAAAAAGGGTTTGTTCTTTATGGTGAGGTCTCCACTTTAGAGATTTGTGTAAGTATGTGTAGCACATACTGGTGAATCATTCCTTTCTCTGTGGTTTTATATTAGTTGCCATTTGGCTCCTTACTATCATAAAGTACTGATGATTGTTAGTTCATAATATAACTAATGATTCCTACGTTCTTTCATTATTAATTTATTCAGATTCACAAATCTATTCTTTTACTAATAGTTCCCAGTGCTTCTTCTTTTTTCCTGCCTTAAATTTATCATTTGAGAAAATAATGGTCAGAACTTCAAAATGCATTTGTTACCAGTGTGTCTGACATTGGTGTTATGCATCGATACTTTAGAGATGGTTGGCATGTAATTCCAATAAATGGACTGAAAATTTAAACTGACATTCAAGAATTCAGTTTGGAGTGATCTAAGCATCTAAGAAGAAATAAGAGAATGGGTTAAATTGGATTGGGGAAAAAGTAGAGCGAAAAGTGTTTACAGCAAATTCCTTAGCCAACATTATACAAAGTAATCAGAAGTACATGGTGGTCATTTTTGCCTAGGATACCATAAAAAATTTTCTTGAGAAACATGGTGTTTATTGATTGCCTTATAATACAAAACAACAAGATTTACTGAATTTATTCTTTATTATGTGTTAGCATGTATTGGTGTTCTTTTAAGACAAAGAATATAATTTCATACCACTTGAGATATGTAGTGTGGTAAAAATAATGATAAAATAAAAAAGTATTAGAGTTCTTTATGTTTCATATGCATATATATGGAATATATCATACAATTGACCTAAATATTCATTTATATGAAAGTGAAGTTTTATTGCACAAAAATTATCAGTACAGTTGTATTACTTGTTTAAAGTATATAGTAATTATTTTCTGTACATTGATGCATTAAGCAATTTAATGTAACATTTTATTTGGATATTTTCAGTTTCTATTTTTAATTTTATTAAGATTGATGTTATTAAGGTTGTTCATTTTCCAAATGTGGATGCATTTTAGCAACAGTTTAAAATTGGTAATACAAGTCAAGAACATTGTGGGGTTTTTATCACATTCAGAATATTTAATTTCCCCTCCATCTGATAATTTTGCATGTAAAAAATAACACAAAACTATGTCAATTTGAAATAACCACCCACACACCTTATGGAATTAAAATTTTGTGTGGGCTTGAAATCATGAGTATGTTCTGTAAGCATGATCTCCAAAACCATATTTTTCTCAAAAATTATAATAATGACAGTTGTTGAACCAAATGATTTGATATTTTAACGTCAGGAACTTGCTCAACAGTCTCTGGATCTTTCTTTATACTCTTAACTAGAACATTTGGATTTCAAGGACATAAAGTCTCATGGTAGTAAAATATAGTAACACAAAATTTTAGAATGAAGATAGAACAGTAAGTCCATTAAAAACTCATTTTATAGCATTGTATTGTTTTTTATTAAGTGCTTGTTTTAAATGTAGATTGGAGTGCTAAGTTCTCTCTCAATTTAAACAGTTCCTAGTGTATGGATACAGTCTAGAATATAGAGTATACATTTTAGGGGTAGCTCTAAGAACTAGCTGTGTTTAATTTCTGAATGGTTTTGGCATAGCAAACATTACATATAAAGCAAACTTTACTGTTTAACACAACTGATTGATACAACAAAATAATATAATATGAGATTTTCTTTCACTCTAAGCACCCATTGAAATGAAGAAAATTGTCATTGCAAGTACTTAGTCAACTTGAAGAAATTTTCATGGTATATTTTATGTTCAAAAGTCCCAGAGTATAAAGTATTCCTTTCATACTTACTTTAAAATTATAGACTAGAGATTAGTATTTTTATAAATGTATATTTTTTATAGAGATGACTTCCTTAACTGAAAATGAAATGTATACCACAGTCAGTCTGATGTCCTCAGTACAGTGTAATTCACGAGCTTTACACTGTAATGAGAAAAAGGATTTGTAATTTTAAGTATTTATTGAAATGTTCATTCATTTCAGATATTGGTGTTTTTAAATGTTGTTTTGGTAAATATATACTCTTTAATTTCAATGTAAATGGATTAACAGATTATTTTATATTTAGTAAGTACTTTAGAAGTACCTCAGATTATTCCTTAGTTCTCTAGTACAGAGATGTCATTGGCATCATCCACAATAAGTTAAGGACATCTATAACTGGTGGATAAATGATATAGGAATGAGTAATGTTCAAAAACCCAACAGATCTGGGGTGGTTCACACACTTTTAATCACAGCATTTGGAGGATCTCTATGAGATCAAGGCCAACCTGGTCTACATAGCATGTATCAGGACAGCAGAGAGACCCTGCCTGACAACAATACAAATCAATAATACCTAAACAAAACAAACAACAAAACAAACAAAAAGTGAGAGGAAACAATGGAATACAGTTTCTATTTTTCTATTTAAGCTGATACCTTTGGGGCTCAAGAGATGACTCAATGCTTAAGAGCACTGACTGCTTCCACATGGTGGCTAAGAATCGTTCATAACTTCAGTTCCCAGGAAATTCAATGACCTCTTCTGAACTCCACTGTCATTACATCACATGGCTTTCTTTATGTATATGCAGGCAATAGATAAACTCATAGACATAATAAAAAATAAAATATTTAAATGACATCTGTTAATAATGAATCATTAAGGTTCTGCATATATTTTTGATATGTGACTTATCAGACATAAGATCTGTAAATAATTTTCACATTCCTTTGAAGTCTTTAAGGTTTTTTTAACTATAGTGAATTTGTGTGTAGTTCACACAATACATCAGAGATTTTAGATAAGCTGTGCAGGTTCCAGTGGATGAACTCACACTGAAGGACAACTGGGGAACCAAACTTGATTCCATAGGCCTTAACATATAGGAGAGAATGTAGGAAATCCAGTGTGTGGGACCATATGTGTCAGATGCAGATAGGGGATGGGTTGTAAATAAGATTTAAGACTATAACTTCATGATGAAGTAAATGTTCAAGGAAAACTGAAAGGGTAAATATCTATGTGTTATTTATTAACAGTTACATGCACTTTATGACCCTCACATCATATATATACAGCATGAAAGCCTGGACACTTTATATCAAACTGAATGTTCTCAATTATTGGTTACTCTGTGTTTTATTGATCTTTTAGTAGTAATAAAGTTAATGTTTTACTTCATAATTTGTCAATTTATATGACCCATTTGATTGACTTCAGATGTTTGTAAAATTTGATATAGCTCTCAAGTGACAGGAAAGTACTTCATTATGCCCTCTGGAGATACTAATACAAAATAAGCCTATTAACATATGAAAGTACAAAGTTTTTCAATAGAAATTAAATTATTACATTTTTACTTTTAATATCATTTTACAAATGAAGTAGAGAAATAATACCATGAAGATATAATTCTGAGATTTAGTCAGATTCTGATATTTTACTTCATGTGTTATTTTAGAAGTCACAGTATATTAAATATAATACAAACTGAAAAACTAAACATATTTTGTCTTCTTCTAGCCTCGGGCAAAAGCCTGCTCTTGCTTCTAGCACCCCAGATCTCTAGACTACTCTTTCAGTTGAGACCCATCCACTGCATCCTGAACTCCTACTCAATTTTTCAGTCTAGATGGTTAGAGCCTTTACATGCTATCCTTACCCCAACTTCTCTCTGCCTGCCCTAGATTGACCATCTACCCTGCCTCTCCCCTCCTATCACCTGCCTAGGATTTCTGTGAGCAGCCTTCTTCCCTGGCAAGTCTGATCCTGTCAACTGTCTTTCCACTCCCCTCCCACCTGAGCAACTCCAGTCTCTTCCTGTCTCATGTCCTGTTCTTCTTCCAGGCTTGGGAACAGGCTAGATCTTGCTATTAGCTCCCCAAATCTCTAGACTACTCTCTTAGTCCAGACTCACCCACTGCATCCTGAATTCTGTACTCAGACCAGGTCAAATTGTTAGAGCCTTCACAGGTTGTTCAGACCTCCAACCTCCCTCTATCTGCCCTAGACCAGCTATCTACCCTGGATGTCCCCTCCTGGAACCTGAAGATGACATGATATTATACCTAAGAGATGCCAAAATTTTCACCTGAAAACTCCAAGAAATGATTAACACTTTCAGGAAAGTAGCAGGTTTATCTATAAATTAATCTAAAAAAAATCAATAGCCTTTCTATACACTAATGACAAGCAATTGGAGTAAGAGTGTAAGGAAACTAAAAATGAATTTACCATTTGACACAGTTATATCACTCCTTGGCTTATGTCCAAAGGACACATTCTATTGCAAAGATACTGTATATCCATATTTGTTGCTGCTCTTTTCACAATAACTAAGGGATGGAGGCAACCTAAGTGTCCCTTAACTGTAGTTGATAATGAAAATATGGTACATTTCCACAAAGGAGTTCTATGGGGCACAACGAAATCATGACATTTGAAAGTAAATGGATAGAACGGGAAACTGTTATGCTAAATGAAGTAACACAGAATCAGAAAAACAAAAGGCATATGTTCTCTTTCATCTGTGGATCCTAGTACTAATCCCTTGTATGTGAGTGTGTATCATGGTTTAACTGCAGAAAACCAGGAAAATGGATAGGAACCAGGGAAGTACAGGGAAAGAAGAAACCTAAGAGAGAAGAATAATAGGAGACAGGTGTCACTAAGGGAGAAATAGATAAACTGGGGGTATTTAAATAGGAGTAGGGAGGGAGGGTTATACAGGGAACCATGGAGATAAATGCAAAGAAGGAGGTCAAGAAGGATGACACTTTAGGAGACCGGTATTTTCATGGGGGAAGTGGGGAAAGTATGGAGAGAAGGTTGGACAGAGAGAGAAGGAGATAGAGGAGATATGAATAATGCCTAACTAATATAAAATACCAGTGGGAATCATATTAGTCTAACAACTTAATGACAAATTTCACATACAGTATCTCCACATGAGCCTACTTGCATAGCTGAAGGCTACATAATAAGAAACAGTCCCAGACAGGAGAAACCTTCCTTTGATTTTATGGTCAAGGTGGTCCAAAAGACTCCCCAAATTACACAGGCTATTCCCACAGTTTTTGACTGCTTACCATAGGTAACTCCCTATTGCTGAAGACAGGATATGCTTTAGAGAACCAATTTGGAGCAATGGAGCTTGAACTGCCATGGAAGCCACTGACACTGAAGGTTAGCTCTCATAGCTTTGGAAAGCACAAGGCAAGTAGCCAAAGATGAACACCAATCAATGACCCAATATCAGCTTCATGACCACATGACCATATCAAAGCCTGGCACAGCATTTAACACTGGTTAGTAGTGACACTTTTATCTTGTGGTCAATCAATGGCTTTCTAATTATACTTAGAGCCCATTGAATTGTAGGAAACTCATATGTTGTAATGTAATCATAGCCAAGTATACATGGCTGAAGAGATCATAGATCTTAGGCTGTCACATCACTAGGCTAATGAAACTTCATACTAAATGAAAAATATCCTTATGTTTATAGTCAAGTATCCCAGTCACCACTCATCAAAGAAGCTTCTTTGTTGCAGACAGAGATTAATACAGAATACCACAGCTGGTCACACACAGACATTGTCTGTGAATTGCCCATGCCTAAAGGGCACATCTACAGTGTAACTTCTATGCCCAAGCCTCACACAATGTAGAATAAGGGGTAAAGAATACTTTGATGAATCTCTCACCCCTCATTAAAGAAGCTCCCTTAATGAAGAAAGGGCCAGGAATACAAAAGGTCAGAAATGGCTAAATAATGGGATTAGGAATCTGCAGAGTGTGGGTGCTTGGACAGGATTCCTATATTAAGTTTCATTCACCCAGGCATCAGGGACCATTGTGGAGAAAGTGACAGAAGGCTTGTAAGATCCACTGAGGAGGCTCTATTACCACATGGAAATAGAATCCTACAAGCTCTTGGAACCCATTTCATGTGAACCTATAGCAATCGTTTTGGCATTCTCAAGATCCATGAAAGGTCAGGCAGATAAAAGACCAGCGTGGCATGAGGAACTGCATAGAAGACCCCGAACTTTGCTTAGGAAATATTGGCAGGTGATTACTATTGGGTGAGAATGAGCTAGTCTTCCTAAAGCCAGGCACTCCCAGTAGGCAGAGTAGACCTCAGTAGATGAACCTGTCCTAAGGTCATTTGGGAACACTAACTTAACACAATAGACCTTAACACAGAGAGATATAAAATATGAGGATTCCAGTTGGGGGTCTATGAGGAGGTGCCGGTGAGGAAGGACAAATAAAGATGATTAAGATTGATTGAAATGTTCTGTATGAAATACACAGTGATTCAATTTGTAAAAAATTTATAAAAGCATACTTTTCCTGTTTTGTACTTGATAAAAATGAAGGTTAAAAATGTTTACCTGACAGTTAAAATGAGACGCATTTGCAAAACTTCAAACAGTTTAAGGGGAGGGTAGAGGCAGGCTGAGCAGAGATAATAATATGCCTGAGTTTTGTTGAGTAACTAGGCACTCTGTTCAAGCTGGTTTCTTAACAGTTCCTGTGATTGGCAAGTCCCAGAATTCCTTTTGCTCAGCCACTTTTTAAATATGACATAATTATAATACCCATGCACTTACTGCTCAAGCTTAAATACTGTCATTTCCTGCTCAGATTCCATAATCCTTTCAATTGCAAACTTATACCTTCAAAATCAAATAAATAATTTTCAGATTGGATTTCAGTATTTTTCAAACCTACCTTGACTTTCATGGTTCAAATCTCTATCCTATTACTCTCTAAAATTATTACTTAGCTTTAGTAGATGTGAGTGTTACTGATTTTTCTAAAACTGTTTTTTTGTATAAGCTCTTCTACACAATTTATCTATAAACACTTTACCATTCTTTTTCACTTATTTAAATACCTCCAATATCTTGATGTAGTGTATTCCCCCCTGACATTCCTCAAAATTTTGTTGTTGTTGTTGTTTGACAGGATCTTCCTTGTCTCAGCCTACCTTGAAGTCACTATGTAGACCAGGGTAGTCTCCATCTTACAGAGATCCACCTGATTGTGCCTCCCCAGGGCTGGAATTAAAGACTCAGCCCCCACCCCGCCAGCAACAATGGCAAATCTTAATAACCCGGTATCTGAGACAAAAAAAGTGCTCAAGGAAGAATTTTATTCAAGTTGCTGAATTGCACTTTTAAACACACACATGATATGAACTATTCTGTAAACAGAACTTCCATATAACAGAAAACAATAAAAAAAAATTTTATCCGATACAATACTTTTTAAAGAATCTTAACCGTACCCAAGAGAAAATGTGTTTCAACCTAAACACATGATTCTAAAATTTTTAAATGGTTGTTTAGCCAGGAATGGTGGTGAATACTTTTAATCCCAATACTTGAAAAGTCTCTTGATGTCTGTGAGCTCAAGGCCAGCCTGGTCTACATAGTTACTTTCACATGCTGGAACTACAGTGAGAGCCTGTATCAAAAAGCAAACAAATATATTGAATGTTTAAATATAAGAATTGACATATGTTGGCAAGAATTTAATAATTTAAATTCTTGAGATTAATGATTGTTAAAGATTTAAAATATACAAGAACAGCATAATAACTCCCAAGAACAAAATACCCTTTAATTATTAATGTGGTCCAAAATTTATTATTAAATAGAGATAAAATATGAGCATTCAGTCATGTTAATTTTCTATTTAAATTTAATAATCACATAATAAAATAAGCATACATAATTTATAATTTTATGTGACACATATTTTAATTGAATTAAAATTTATTAATAGATGCCTATTATATCATATGTATAAACCCTCTTGGATATACCATAATGTAAATTGTACATGAAAGCTTCCTTTATTTCTATATAAGTTTTTCCTTTGACATCTGGTTTGAAAAGAATTTATCTGGGGACTGGAGTAATGGCTCAGCGATTAAGAGCACTGGCTGCTCTTGCAGAGGATGGGGGTTCAGATTGCTGCACCCGCAAGACAGCTAAAACCTGGTCTGCAACTCCAGTTGCAGAGGATCGGATGTCCTCTCTGACCTCTGCAACACTGCGACATGAGTACACTTACATACATGCAGGTATTATACTCATACACATAAGACAGTAATAATAAAATAATTTTTGAAAAAGAATTTATCTGAAGCTTTTGGCAAACTTTTTTTTAATTAGTGAAATATTTTTCTAAAATAATGAAAATCGATAAACAAGAGTTAGTTACTTCTGAAAGCTATTTTCCTTTTTCTGGCTCTTCTGTAACTTAAAGGTCACACCAAAGCTGTTTTAAATATAATTCTTCCATATATTAGCTTATAGTAAAGATGATATTTAAAAATGTGGCTCTCCCTTAACCAGAAGTAATCAGCTTCCAATAGTTCATCAAATAAGGTTGGGGTTTCTTTCCCATTTCTTCAGTTCTATGCTGGGTTTTTGTCTGAGTTTTGGGGGGTGAGGGCGGGGTTGCGCATACCTTCATCATTGGTGTAAGTTCATATGAGCAAGTTTCCCGAGGCCTAAAGATTCTGTTTCCTTATAGTCATGTACCAACTCTGGCTTTTACAATCTTTCTGCCCCTCTTCTGCAATGGTCCCAGAGCCATGGGTAAGTTTTAATGTAGGAGACCTATCCAGGAACATGCACCCTGCAGTCTCTTATTCTCTATACTTTGGTCAATCCAGTTGTGGCCTTCTAGGAGCATTTCGCTTTGTTGTGAGGAAGCTTCATCACTCGTGATAACTGAAGGGGGCGATTCTGGATGGGATAACTGCACTCCGGTGGATCTACTTACACTGAGGAACGTCTGGGTACACAAACTTGACTTGATATGCATGAAATTAGGTTGGGTGTACCATGGGATGTGCATACCCAGCAGGGGTTCTAAATATGATTAAGATGTATGAAATGCACAGAAATTCAATAAAAATATACATTGAAAATAAAAGTAATAATAAAATATTTTTAAAATGTGGCTCTCACCACATAAAAGCTAGACTGCTAGCCCTATTCCCTATAGCCAGAACTCAGAAGTTTTGGTTTCCTCTTAACTTCATGAGTTATCTTTCTCTCTGCCATGGAGTCCATGCAACCTGCCTGTATGTACCTGGTGTGAGAGGCATGCCAGCCTCTCAACAAGGTACACCCTGAAGAAAACTGGTTCTCCCTTTTCTAGCAGTTATAAATTGACAATAGCTCTTCAGCTCCTCAGATATGGGTGGAACTGCAGGAACACTCCGCATTCATGCTATGAGTTTGGCTGGTTGGAACTTGACTTTGCATAGGTCTCTTGCAGACTGTCTAGAGATCTAGCTAATTTTTAAGTTAGCCCTGTCATGTCCAACCAATACTGTTTCACTGGAATTGCCCACTATGTCTTGATTTTACAGTCTTTCGATGCCCACATTTGCTATGACTCTTAAGGATAGGGGTGAGACTGTGTGGTATAGATGTTCTATTTATCTCTGAGCATTCCAGGTTCTTTTGTTTTTGTTGTTGTTGTTCTACTCATGTTGACCAATTGTGAGTCCCTGTATTAGTCAACATCTACTATAAAATGAAGCTTGTCTGATGAGAGTTAAGAGATGAACTAATCTATGGGTATAGAGATAAAGACTGATTACTATGCCCATATAGCAGAATAGTAATATTAGGATCTTTCGCAGGGCCTATGACCTAGTCATTCACAGGTGTGTTGCCCAGTTAATGGTACCACACATGAGTTCTGTCTTCTGGAATAGGGATTAATTATAACCAGAATGTAAATGGCTGTTCCTATAATATTCTCCCAATGGTTGCAGCAATGTCCATATCTTGTCTGTTGAGTCATTATTGTAACTACCAGGATTCACAGTCCTGGTAATATTAACGTCCCTCTCTGCACTTCCTCCTCCACCTGTCCTACTACTCCCCACCCATGTTACACTTCCTGTTAAATTATTCCTTTCCCTCCTTCTTATCAGACTGTGTTTTAGCCCTTTTACCCCTAAACCCCATGAGTACTCCTTAGCTCCAACAGCACAGGCATTAAGCACAACAGTTGACAAACAGTTCTCACAAAAGTACACATCACCTATACTTCAAAGGACACCATAATTTGAGTGAAGATGTAAGCTATAGAATTGGAAAAGTTCTTTACAGCTATCCATTAAACAAAGTTATTATCTACAATATGCAAATAACTCAGAAAACTAAACAATCAAAAAAGCAACAAATTAAAAATCGGGGCAAGGAATTGAACAGGGAATTCTCAAACTATGGAATGCATATGGCTGAGAAATATTTATATTTTAATGAAATTTTTCTTTATTTCATACAGAAAACCTCAATCAGTCTTAATCCCCCTTCCCCACTGGCAGACCCCATAATCCCCTAACTGATATCCATATATTCTGTCATCTGCTTTTAGGCTTATTGTGTCAAGTTAAGTTAGTGTCTCCAGATGTTCATCAGTGCAAAGTCATTCAGCCTATCTAGAGTCCTCTACTTTAGGAAGATTAGTTCTTCCTCGTCTAGCAGTGATCAGTTGCCAATATTTTTTTCATCTAAGATTGGGGTGTGCTATCAGTTGTCCCAGTGCTATCCTGCATTTTTATCTGCTTGAGCTTGCATGGTTCCTTACATGCTAATCACCATTGCTGTAGGTTCACATGAGCAGTGCTCCAGGAGCTTGTAGGGCCTTTTCCATACAGTCAGTGACCTCCTCCCAGGTTTTATCGTTCCACCCTCTCTTCCATAATGAATCTTGGGTATATGAAGTTTAATATAGGAGTCCTAATTGCCCAAGCATAAGTGGCACATCTACAAGTCACCACATAGAACTAACTCCTTGGCTCCCGTAGACTCACGACCATATAAAATGTGAATTGCATTTAGTCCATCCTTAAAAGTCCTCATAGTCTTTAACAGTCTCAACTATCCAAAAGTCCAGAATCCAAAATCTCTTCTGAGATAAAATATAATATCTTAACTATAAGTCCCTGTGAAATCAAACCACAAATTACTAATTACTAACATACAATGGAACCCAAAAAAGATTCTCATTACAAAAGTAAGGAATGGGGCATAACATGAAAATACTGCACCAAAACAAGATAAAAAACCAGCAGGACAAACACCAAATTCAGTAGCTCATGTCCAACTTTTTGGACTTTACTTCCAAATCATTTAGATGACTCAGCCACTTTGGCTTTGCTGTCTACAATATACATCTCTCTTGGGCTGCCACCACTCCTTGTATGCAGACAGTCTCATGGCTCTGCATCTCTAATGTCTTAAGGTCATCAGTCTAACCAGACTTCATCTTCACAGCTTTACACAATACCCTGTCAGAACCTCTTGTCCTGTGAGGGCATTCTTTATGCAGGGACTCCTCTGTTGTATGTTGCCTGGCCTCAGCAGTTCTCTGAAAACATGAAGGAACCAATAACCCAATAACCCATTCACTCTTGCATTTTTATGCCTCTAAAGTAAGCCCCGTGTGAATGACACTGCCAAGTTTGAGTACCAGTTTGGGATGGATCCTGTCTGGCTTAATTCACATTATAAGCAGTTTTTTTTTTTTTTTTTTTTTTTGGGGATGGATCCTGTCTGGCTTAATTCACATTATAAGCAGTTTTTTTTTTTTTTTTTTTTTTTAAGGAGAAAACTCCTTATGCTTTTTTACATTTTAAAGGAAATTTAGTTGGATGGGATGATGAGCACCTGAAGGATGCATTTACAATTGTTTAAATGCAAAATCTAGAGGCCCCTCTTCAAAGGCTTTAATACCTTATCAAAGAGGCTCTCTCCTGCAGCACATCTTCACTCCAACATTATTAAGCTTTCTAGTGATCTTTATCTCCTAACTGTACATTTTGCATTTCTTTCTGCCACACTTGTTTTTTTACATTGTAGAGCACCATAATATTCACCATTAATAGCCACACCACAATTGGTTTCAAGACTGTCTTGAAATTTGCCCCAGCAAAGAAAGCACTTTTCAACTTATCCTCAGCCAATCTCTTAGGCTCTGAGCATATGGCAGCCAGATGCTGGATCAAAATATCCCAGTTGCTGTGAAAGTCTTTGTTTTCCTGTGGGAATACTTTGTTCTCAGTACTACTACTAGACTGGCCTCTTAGGCTCTGCTTATAGCATTCAACTATTTTTCTAGTCCAAACTTCCTAAGTCTTCCATATTCCTCCCCAAACCCACAAGGTCAGGTTCTTCACAGCAAGCCCCCACTCTCTTGTATCATCTTTTATATTAGGTACTTTATACCTATACTTTTTTTATATTAGGCACTTTTCTGTTGCTGTGATAAGATACTATGACCAAGGTAACTTATAAAAGGAAATGTTTATTTGGCTCTTATGCTGGATATGGATTCTCCTTCCTTACTTGTAATGCTTTTGCTAAAACTACCATTCAGGGGCTCAAAGAATTCCTTATCCACAGCCATGCCATGATATTTCACATAGCAGCTCTTCTGACCAGGGAAGTCATATCACAGACACTAATGTGCAGCAGTGGGCCCATGATCATGCAATTCACCAGTCTCATCAAGTTCTTCACCTTCCTGAAGCAGCTTGCTTGATAGACTTTATAATGACCTTTTAAAGACACAGTTACAGTGCATCTGGTTGGCAAATGTCTGTAAGACTAGAACAGGGTCTTCTAGTAGGTAGTATATGCTTACAATCAGCAGCCAGTATATGCTACTATTTCTCCTATAGCCAGAATTCACAAATCCAGAAATCTAAGGGTAGAAGTGGGAATGGCTCCATTCACTTGTGATCCAATAGAATATTTATTTTTTTTGTTCTTGTATCTACAAACTTAAGCTCTGTTGGCATAGAAGTTTTGGTTTCAGAGGGGCAAGTGGTTCTGTCATGAGATGCAACAAACATTCCATTGATCTTAATACTAAGACTTCTCTCTGACCACTTTGGACTTCTGATGCCCTTAAATCAGTAGGTTTAAAAGAATAACCGTATTAAGAAATGTGATTGATTTAGATTTCCAGGGTGAAAAACAGACTGTTTCTACAAAAATGGAGGTAAGGAAGATTACCTCTGGAAGGCAGAAGGTTCTTTAGGGCATTTTCTTAGTTACTTTTGCTTGCTGTGATAAAAACACTGGCCATAATAAATTTGGGGAAGAAAAGGTTTATTTTATCTTACACCTCGTGGGTTACCCTTAATCACTGAGGAAAGTCAGGGCAGGAACCTGGGGGCAGGAGCTGAAGCAAAGACTATGAAGGAATTATGCCTACTGTCTTGCTGCCCTAGTCTATACTTCCCCTGCTTTCTTATACAACCAAGGACAACCTGCCCAGGAGTGGCACAGTCCCAATGGGCTGGGACGACCAACTCCAGTCAATAATTTAAAAAATGCCCCCACAGATATGACCCTAGGCCAGTTAAATAGAGGAAATTCAATTGGCATCCTTTCTACTCAGGTGTGTCAAGTTGACACTGAAGCTATACAGTTGATCACTTGTCAAGTGGACACACACACATCACTATTAAACTACAATTTTCCATTTCTTATCCCAAGATCTTATGTTAATATTAATATAACAGTGTAAAACAATATGACTTTAAAAGTCCCATAGTCTTTAAAATTTCAAACACTTCAAAATTTCAGTCACTTAAAAAATTCTCTTAGCTATAGGTTACTGTAAAAAACATAAAACAAATTACATACTATCCAAGGGGAAGAACTGTATACACTATAGTAAAACCAAAGTCCAGCAGTGTGTCTCAAGGTCAGCTTCATTCTGGGATTCATTCACAATATTCTGGACTCCAAAGGACTTGGGCAGCTCCGCTTCTCTGGATTTCTGGATCTGCCATCTACAGGACACAGAGCTTGTCTCATAAGTTCATGCTGACTGTACTTGAACCTACCATTGCCCATGGTAGTCATCCCATAGGCCTGGCATCTTCACTATGCAGGGATCTCATCTACAACTGAGGATGCTCCATCACCATTGGGGTCTCCTGGCATCTCAGGGTGTAAAGCTTCAGATTATCTCCATGACCCTTTAATGTCTTCAACACCAGTGCCACCTGGGAGATTTTTATACATTACTGAGTTCAGCTGCCAGGTTTATGTTCAGTCTTGGGCCTCTCTGGCCCAGAGCGTCTATATGTTCCTGCTGAGAAAATATTTGCCAAAATATTTCACTCAATATGTTGGTCTCTTGTTGCTCACAGCTCACCAGCATTGAATATCTCAGTAAAGCACAAAATCTTTCAGCCTCCAAATTTTTAAATTCATAATATATTATACAAACAGCCTTGATAAAGTCTTTGCTTCTCTTTGACACTTCACAAGCCAGGCTTTCAACATCTACACTTCCTTCAGCATCATTTTCTAAGTTTCTACCTAACAAATCACTAAGTTCCAAGCACAAAATGACTTTTCCAGTCCAAAGCTCCAAAATCTTCCACAATCCTCCCCAGAACAACCGGGTCAGGCCTGTCACAGCAATAACCCACTTTCTGGTACCAATTTCTGTCCTAGTTATTTTCTATCGCTATGATAAAAATGCTGAGAAATATCCAACTTGGGGATCAAAGATTTCATTTTATCTTACATCTCCTGAGTAACAGTTCATCACTGAGACAAATCAGAGCAGGAACCTGGAGGCAGGAGCTGAAGCAGAGATCATGGAGGAATATTGCTTACTGGCTTGATTCTCTGGCTTATGCTTGGCCTAATTTCTAAATTCAACCAAGGACAACCTTTCTAGGGTTGGCATGGCCCGCAGAAGCTGGGACCTCCAATATCACTCAATAATCAAGATAATGTCCCACAGACATGCTAGAGGCCAATCCAATGGGGGAAATTTCTCAAAAAATTCCAAGTGCTTTTTTTCTAAGTTCCATTTGCTTGGTCTACACTTTTCCATGCTTTTACCCTGAGGAGTTTCATTAATGCTAAAGACTTTTTTGTTGTTGTTGTTGTTTTTTGTTTGTTTTTTGCCCAAGGCAGCAAATTGATGGATCTTCTTTCCTAATCTAATCAATTATTTTGCTATTTTTCTGTGGAGTTGAGAGCGTTAATATTGAAAGTTATTGTTGACCCAATGATTTTTAATCCCTGTTATATTGGTGCTGTAGTATTCTTTTCTTAGATATCTTTTGGATAACTATTTTGAAATTGTTTATTGATTTTTTCTGCCCTCTTGACTTGTTGACTCTTTTCTTTAGTCCAAAGTTTTCTATTGAGTATTCTGTGTATAGCTGGATTCATAAACATATGAATTACTTATGTATTTTTTATCATGGAAACTTTTTCTTTTCTCTTTGATTACAACTGATAGTTTTTCTGTATATAGTAGTCTAGGCTGGAATCTTTTTTCTTTCATGTCTTGTAGGAGAGTGTTAGAAGTCCTTTGGGCTTTCATAGTCTCCATTGAAAAGTCAGCTGTTATTTGGAGGGGCTGTTTTTATATGACTTGAACTTTCTCTCACACAGCTTTCAATATCTTTTCTTTGTTCTGTACTATGCATTCTGTTCCTGACCTGTTTTATGTTTGACATTTTCTTTGATTGAGCAATTGTTTCCCCAATCTTTGTCTTCAAGACCTGAAATATGCTATTCTATTTCCTCCAATCCCTTTTTTATCATTTTCACTGAGCTGTTTATTTGAATTTCTAGGTTGTTCATTTCAAGCGTTATTTCACTTTTGCTTTTCTTTGTAGGATCTATCTATTCACTGAAATGTGATCTCATGCCTTGACTTGTTTTAGTCATTTCATTCAACTCTTTGTGTTTTCAAGGTCTTCATTTAGACTTTTATTCATAGTGTCTTTGAGTTCCTTGAAAGTATTTATAATTGCTATTTTGAAATAATTTTCTTTGTATCAACAAGGTTGTCATTCTCAGGAAAACTATCAATGCAGATGCTAATTTCTGGAGAAGATATTGTCTTTCTTCTTCATGTTGTTTATGTTTGTTCAATGGGACCTATACAAACTGGACTTCTGTTGGTGGTGAAATTTCTTCATATGTTTGACTGATAGATCAGTCTGGGGGAGCTGATAATTCTGGGGCCTGCATGAATCTGAATAAACTGAGAAGGTTTGAGATCTGAGATCATTATTATTTTTAATTATGTGTGTATATGCCTGTTTGTGGGCATATGCAGGTACACACAGACGTCAGAGTTGTTGGATTCCCTGGAACTGGAGTTACAGGCAGTTGTGAGTTGCCTGATGTGGATGCTGGGAATTGTATTCAGGTCCTCTGGAAGCATAGTATATGTTGTTAACCACTAAGCAATCTCTTTAGAATTATATATGAAAATCAGGATACTTTGACTTATTTTCCTCTTTGTATCTGCTCTATCACCTTCATTGGTCTTACTGCTCTAGCTAAAAAATCTAGCACCATATTGAACATCAATGGGACTAGCAAGCATTCTTATCATGTTCTAGATTTTATTTTAAATGCTTTGAATTTTTCTTCAGTTAGCATAATGTTGACTCTGGGCTTGTATATTTTCTTCTTATGTTGAAATATTTACTTTGTATTCCTAGAATCTTCAGTCATAAAGGGACTTTGAATTTGTCAAAGAACATTTGTGTATCTAAATAAATGTTCATATGGTTTATGTATTTTACTCTATGTGGTTGACTATATTTATTGACATAAATGCTGAACTTTCACTCCATCTGTAGGATAAAGTGATTTGATTGTGGTAGGTGATCTTTGGGATGTGGTCTAGAGTCCAAATACCCAGTATTTTATTGTGAATATTTCTACTTATGCTCACTGGGGAGACTGGCATATAATTACTAATTTTCTGTTTGGCCTTTGTCTAGTTGTAGCATCAGGAGATGGATTTCATAAAAGAATTTAGAACTATATCTTATTTTTATATTTTATGGAATAATTTGAGAATATTTTGGTGTTAGTTATTTCTTAAATGTCTAGTATGTTTCTTTACTGAATCCATCATGCCTTGGTATTTTTGCCTTGTTGACCTCTCCATTAGTGATATTAGAGTACCAAGTTGCCCATTATCACTTTAGATCTATAAAGTTTCTTGTATTAAATTGGGGACCACAGTGTGTGATGCATATAGATCAGGATTGTAGTGGCTTCCTGGTGTATACTTCCTTTAAAGAATATAACATCACATTCCCTGTGTCTTCTAACTAGTTTTATGTGAAATCTATTTGGTCAGACTTTAGAGTAGTTATACTTGCTTGTTTTGCAATTCAGTTTTCTTGGGGTATATTTTTCCTTCATTTTACTCCAAAATGGTAGTCTATCATTGTTGGTGAGGTATGCTTCTTGGAGGCAGCAAATCAATGAATCCTGTTTTCTAATATAACAATTTATTTGTCAGATTTGAGATCCTTAATATTGATTGTTATTATTGACCAATATTTATTAATTCCTTTATGTTGGTGGTGTTGTGTTGTTTACTTGGACCTCTTTTGGTTGACTACCTTGGGATAATTTACTTTTCTGTACTCTTGGAAATGTTTATTCATCAATTCACACAAAAGTATGCCATTGAGCATTCTCGGTAGAGCTGGTTTTGTGGACATAAATTCCTTAAAACTTTTTTTTTCATGGAATTTTTTTCTTTTTCTATTCCAACTGATAATTTTGCTTCATGTAGTATTCTGTGATTTGTTCTTTCATAATTTGTATGACATTGGTCCAGGCACTTCCAGTTTTGATAGTCTCCATTGAAAAGTCAGCTATTATTCTGATATTTCCTGCTTTTGTATATGGAGCTTTGTCTCCCACAGTTTTCCATGTCTTTTTTACCCTGTACATATAGAGCGTTCACTGTTGCATGACATTAGGGCTTTCTTTTCTATATGCCTATTTTACTTTGATAGTTATCTCCCTTAATTTGGGGAATTCTCTTCTATGTCTATTAATATTTCTACGACTTTGAATTGAGTTTCTTTTACTTCTTCTATGCCTGTGATTTCTTATTTCATTTTTCCAGAGTTCTTGCATAATCTATTCCTAAGTTATTTTAGATTTTATGTTTTCTGTGTTTCAGTGACCAATTTCTGCAAGCTTGTCTTCAAGATCTGATAGTTTCTACTCCATTTCCTCTACTTCCAGGCTTTATATTTGAGTTCCTGGATGTTTTATTTCAGTTTGGGTTTTCTTCAGAGATTCCATTCCTTTATTGAATTCTAATGCCATTTTTCGCATTCTTTTAGTTATTTTATTCTACCGTGTTTTATGGTCTTCATTTATTCTTTTATTTATATTGTATTTTATTTCCTTGAAGATATTTATAATTGCTTTTATTGAAATCTTTGTCTTGTTTATCATCCTCTAGGATGTAATTTTCAGGAGACCCTGTGATAAGGATACTAAGTTCTGCAATAGACAAATTACTTTGGTCATTCCTGTTGTTTGTGTTTTCATAATGAGACCTAGGCATATGGTCTGTGTTGTTGTTGTTGGTTTTTCTTGGTATTAGTAAGTTCTCTCACCTTTTTTGAGTAGTTATTTGCATCTGTTTTTTTCTTTCTGCAACTTTTCAGGCTACAGTCCCACTGAGTAATGCTTGGTGTTCAGTTTGGAGGTAACTTTATATTAATGTACAAGTGGGTTGTTAGTAGTGGTCTCAGTTAAGCTAGGGATAGACACAACTTTTGAATTTAGGTCCCAGGGTTGAATCCTCAGATCCAAGGTAGGTCTGGGAAAGCTCACAGATATGAGGATCCATAAAGGTCCTAACAAAGCAGAGATTGTATGTATGAGGAGGTCTTGAAAGGCAACGAATGTATTCTTATATTTTAATCTTTCACATTCCTCATGCAAAAATTAATATAAATCAGACAGAAAATCATTAAGAAAGAAAATGTAGAAATATATAATGGCACCATATATTTTATATAGTTTAAAACTCTTAAAAATATAAAGACCTGCGTAAGAATTTTTTAATAGTTTAATTCCTAATCTTCAAAATATTAAAACAATGAAAATGTACTTTAGTGATGATGAAAAAACTCGCATATCTACATAGTGGAATGTGGTTCACTGTAAGAAAGGATGACCCATCAAACCATGTGTGCTCATTTGAATGAGAAATATCTCCCATTGGCTCATGTATTTAAACACTTGCTCGCCAACATGTGTTGTTTAGGGATATTATGCAGCCTTATGTTGTGGAGCCTTTCTGGAGAAATTATGTCACTTTGGGTGGGCTTACAGGTATTATAGCATAGCCCCATTTTTTTTCTGTTTCTGCTTCCTGTGAGTGAATAAAAATGATCATTTAGCTTCCTGCTACTTATGACATGCTATGCCTTCCACATAAATATAGACTTTAACCTTGTGGAACTGTAAAGCAAAACTAAACCCTTTGCTCCGTAAGTTGTTTTCACTTATTTTACTTTTTCACAGCAGCAGGAAAGTAATTAATACAGAAGTTAGTATCAGAGTGGGACTGATTCTGGGAATAACAGGATCATGCTGCTTCGGGGAGGAATTTGGAAGACTTTGAAACTGTGAAAAAAAAAAGCAGTTAATTTGGTAACACTGTATAATAGGCCATATTTGTGGGAACCCTGAAGACAATAGTGCAGAGAGTAGTACACCAGGGGAGGGAGAGCTCACGAATTTCAGGGGGCTACAAGGACACTATTAGCAACAGGGATAGAGGAAAATTCTGTGATATTTTAAGCAAAGAATCAGGCTGCATTGTTCTCTTATTCTGATAACTTGTCTAAGACTAAATCAAAAAGTAATGTATTAATTTCTTTGGTGGAGGAAATTTCAAGACAATAGATCACTAAGTTATTTCACTTACGAGGTCAACACAAAAAAGTACAGCTACTAAGAAAGAATGATATGAAGAACATGCAGCTTCTAAATTAAAGGATCACCAAGAATCCTGAGGACATAGTACTGAATTATACTGAACAAGAGGCTGTAATCATTATAGAAAAACTTTTTTTCTGCATTTGAAATACAAGAAAGGTGTTCTGAGTGCAAGACTCCACTGAATTTTAACTCCAATTTGTGAGAGAGTGTCTGGGGTTATCTGTTCATTAGACAGCATACAAAAGCTATTACGAATGTGATTCAAAATGGTTAGGGTTCATGCCAAGCTGGCAGGTGAACTTGGCATTGTTTCCCATCGGCTACTGACTTTGAAGGCAAGAAAAATATGAGACAGAGTGTGTGATGGATTATTCCTCCACAATTTCATAATCCATGAGGCCAGCAATGTTTGGCAGGATCACAGTTATGGAGAAGAGATCCTGAGAGAGGTTATTGCGTGAGGCTGTGAAAGTTAAGCCTGGAATGCAGTGAAGGCTCCAAAATGTTGTAGATGACAAAGTTATGAAACATCAGTCAAGAATAACTATATATGGGGAGTGAAAACATTCCAAGGAAAAGATGAATGTTTCAGGCACCAAAGTTGGAATGACTAGCCACAGAATCCCTTTGAATCTGAAGTCTCAGATATCAGACATAAAGCTTCAGAATTTAGTGTTTTCCCTGATTATGCCCCTATTCTTCCCCTTTGGAATGGTAATGCAAATTCTATGATTTTGTTTGTTAGATGTATATAATTTATGTTTGATGTAATAGGGGATCAAAGTTCAGAGAATTCCTTGAATCACTGAAAGTACTGTGGACTTTGGATTTTGAACAGTGTTGAGACTGTTAAAGACAGTCTATGGGGAGTTTTGAAGTTGGACTAAATGTGTTTTTTACAATATTTTATATTCATAAGCCTATGGGGCTCAAGGTTCATGCAAATTTGGTGGTTTGTATGAGAAATGCCAGCCATAGGCTCATGAACTTGAACACCTAGTCCACAGTTGGCAATGCTGTGTGGAAATTGTGCAACCTTTGGAAGATGCAGTCTTGTTGGAGGAAGTAAGTCACTAGGGAAAGGCTTTGAGTATTTATAGTCACACCTCACTTATTTTTCTCTTGCATTCTGTGTATGAATGTGTGGGTGTGGCTCTCTGTCTCCAGCATGGCCATGGTGCTCCAGCCATCCCAGAGAACAGAGAGTGGATGAACAGGTCCTCAGGTGGCCCAGAGTGTGATGGAAAACTGGGACACTGTGTCAGTAGACATCTCATTTATTGAAATCAAGGCAGGGGTTTATATAGGGAGGCCTTACTGAAGGTAAGAAAGTTAAAGGTGGGGGTCATTTAGGAACTGGAGGTTCTAGGGCCGATGTGGAATTAAGGAATGAGGAAACAAACCCAAAAATCTGGTTTTGGTCTGGGGTGATTTTTGTGGGGGAAAAAGAAGATTAAGCAACTGCTGAGGAATGAGGATGTTGTACTTGCAGTGGCTTCCTGGGACATACGTTATAGTTCAGGCAGAACTAGTCAGGAGAATTGCTGTCCTTTCTGGGTCTTTGTGGTCACACTGACCGCTCAATGTCTTTATACAAAAGGCCCAGGTCCCACATGAATGAAACTGTTATTAGCTAACTTCCTGGTGCCATGCCATGCCATGCCTCCCCAAAATTATGGGCTCTAATGTTCTGGAGCTGTAAGCCAAATTAAAGTTATACAACATGGAAAGACCTAGAGTAATCTATGATGCCGATTGCTCAGTCAAAGAGTCCAGTCTAAACTGCTCTCAGTACTATAACCTTACACTTGTCTGACATTGTGGGGAAGGCAGAATTATGGTAACAATTAATACTGGCTTCCAGGAGCTTTGGTGGTAGGAAGACTGGACAAGTGAGGTTCAGGAGATTCTGTAAGAAGATAAGGTTATTTTGCATTATGCTATAATATTGCAAATATGACAATGTTTATCCTAAAGACTTTATATCTCAAAAGTCATGTAAAGTTATTTAAGACATCAGAGAAGTACAGAATGGAATGTAGAATGTGAAAAATGCATTATAATTCAAAATGCATGAAAAAAATAGTTCAAGTAATAAATAAGTAATTACCTGTGTAATTTTTTTGCCATTGTATTGACTTTTTGTGTATTTCCTACACAACATTCATAAAATATTGGAATGCTGTTTTTTTTTTTCTCTTTCGGTTTGCATGGATTTTGAGCATGCCAAAATCATCTCTGTGTGGGTTCATATGAGCAGGTCCCAAGAGCTTGTAGGATTTTATTATCATATGGTCATGTACTTCCTCCCTGCCCCCTCTTTCTCAATAGTCCCTGATTCCTGGGACAATGGAGTTTAATATAGGAGTCCTGTCCAGGGACCCACTCTCCACAGACTCTTAATCTCCACTCTTTGGTCATCTGTGACCTTTTTGTGGTCCCGGTCCTCTGTTGTCTAAGGAATCTTCATTAATGAGACTTGAGAAATTTATTAGTGTCCTTTTACCTCTTGTTCTATGTTGAATGAGCCTTAGGTGTAGAGGTTGCGTTTTAGACATACTGTTTATGTTTGGACAATTCACAGACGATGTCTGTGGTACTCTGTAGTAGTCTACATCTGGTGCCAAAGAATCTTCTTTGATGAGTGGTGACTGGGACACTTGACTGTAAATATAATGATATATATTTTGCACTTAGTTAGAAGTCTAGGGATGTGACAGCCTTGGGGACTTCTCTAAGATCTGTGACCTCTCCAGCCATGTGTATTTGGCTATAGTTACAATATCACTGATGAGTTTCCTTCCATTAAGTTCAGTTAGATAGCTACTGATTGCCTCCAAGATAAAGTGCAATTACTGCACCAGTGTTATATGCTGTGCCAGTCATTGATGTGGTTATTTGGTCATGAAGCTGATAATTGGACCATTGCTTGATTTTCTCCCTTATCGGCTTACTTAGTGCTCTCCAGAACTGTAAGAGCCAGCCATTAGGAGAAGTGGCTTCTAGGTCAGTTCCAGCTCCATTGCTCCAAATCCAGTCTCTGAAGTATATCCTGTCTTCAGCAATAGAGCCTTACATTCAAGTTCTGGGAGATAATCCAAGGCTGTGACAGCAACTTGTCTAATTTGGGAATTCTGTAAAGCTAAAGGAAACATTGACAAGAATTTCTGTTGATAATAGATTCATGAACAAAATATGATGATATAGGCATGTGCCTCTGTGAAATTCTTCCCCAAGTAGATATACACAGTCTAATGATCATGAATGCATGAAGCAAACCCAAATTGAGAACTTTCTACAAAAATCTGAGGAGAATGGTAAATTGGTGCAAGTAAGAGGACTCTAAGGAGACTTGATAATCAAAATATAATGTGGTGTATCAACTGGGATTAGTACTAGAATAGTACATTAGAAAAACACTACGCAACTGTGAATAAAGTATGGACACATTTGAACAATAATTAATCAATGTCTGTTTAGGCATTGTGATACAATGAGTGTAAATATAAATGCTAACAAGAAATCAGATGTTTTGTGCTTTTGAACTATTTTATATTCACAATATCTTTGTATATTAATGGAATTCTAGAAGTAGAAAGTTTCTGTAAACTAATAACAATTTTCTATTTGCCTATGAATGTCTTTAATGTTATTCTTTTAATATCAGAGATGATAATGTTTAAAAAGAACAGACAAAACAATACAAATACATACAATTTCAAATGACTGTTGAATCAAGAGAGCCATATATGAGAATAATCATTGCTACATCAAATACATATTTCAAATAGTTCAGGCTGTTTGTTATCCTTTACAGAAAAATACAAAATCATGTTCCAAATAAGCAGCATTAAGATGTCATTGAAAAAGAGTTTAGTAATTGGTAGTCATAATGAAAATTCCAAATTTATGTACATCTCAATTTTATGAAAACACTATCTTAATTAAGCCAAAAATGTATGTTACATATTTGTACTTAAATCCCCAATGGTGTTAAGTAATTATCTCTTAACTATATGGTAAATTATGTTCTGAAGTCCATAACAGCAATTAGACTATACATGATGCTTCCATTAGGATGAAGTCGCATTATGAGAAGTGAATTTTCTCATTTGACATTTTTGTACACTTTATTTCTTGATTCCTAATATTAAACTCTCCTTTATATATAAATTATTTATAAATGGCCTACTTTTTCCTTGAAGGAACGAAGATGATAGCTTCCCATTGTGTATTAATTCTGATTTGTTTTAAAATGGAAATATGTAATAATGTATTTTTCTTGCAAGAAAATAATTTCTATGTGTTTTATGTAGCATTTAAAAAGAAAGTAAAGAAATTCTTCCCTTTACATCTTGTGGAGTACTATTTATCTGCATATTTTGATAAGAAGTTGGAAGGAAATATTCAAGGATCAGATTTCTCAAAAGAATTACCTTTGTATTATCTGCAAACATTCGTATTCATCTACTATTTTCTCTATCACAGTATAAAAATGTATTAGGGAATTATCTCTGAAGCCCATTTTCTGATCATGGTATCTGACTTGGGTCTTCTTATCAATTTACAGATTTCTCCACTGATTTTCATTTATGGTAATTTCATGGTTGGATTTACGCTACCTTTCTTGTCCTTGCTAGAAGCATCTTCCTGTTCTGTACTTACGCCTTTGGGATTCTCTCTCTCTCTCTCTCTCTCTCTCTCTCTCTTCTCTCTCTCTTTCTTTCTCTTTTTCTCTATCACTCTGATATGATCATAGTTAAACCTGTAAATTTTACTTGAGCTCTTGTAATCCATATAAGAGTACTTCTTTGTGTTTCTTATATAGGTGATAAATGATTGTACCAACTCTAATATGTGACATTGTAACTTTTTTCTTTACTAATAACAACAGATCTCTACTATTAATTCCATTAGTCTAAGTTATAAGTTGATAATTATGAATGCTTACTTTTGTGTAGAAAAGTTGAATTCATTTTCATCAAACTGTAAAAGTGCTACCATCATTTGAACACTTTTTCTATTCTTTCAGAGTAGATAATACATAATGTATTCACAGAAAATATACTATTTCTAACTTCGACATTTTTGAAAGATTATGGAGTCTTTTTTAGAACTCTGCATATTATTTCAATGTCTTCAACCTCCAGTTCAAAATGGTCTGGTTACCAATTCCACAAATCAATAAAGGAGGTGGAGAGTTGAGTCAATGACTAAGAGACTTACTGCTCTTGTAGAGAACCCATGCTCAGTTCCCAATACTGACATTAGGCAGCATACCAAATAGCCAGTTTTAGGAGTTAAGATCTGTTGTCCTCATCTAGCCACCTGAGGCCACATACTGAATTTGAATTCATGCAAACAGACACATACAAAGGTTTTAATTTTGTTAAATCATTAAGACAAAAACAATCCGTGGGAGAAGCAGTTAGGTACAGTGATAAAATTTTTCTATATGGAATATATTACTTTTAACTTCAGTAGGAATGTTTAGATCTCTTAGGACATTCAATTGCATGAAATATTTCAGTTAATGCACAATTTCTTTATGATTATTTTGCTTTATTAAGCAATTGGCCTTTAAAGTGTTACACTGCTAAGCCCCTTTGAGGAGTTCTGTGTCTTAATACCTACCTTGCATTTGCTTACAGTCTGTAGTTCCTATACAAAAAGAGCTTTGTAGTTTAAAGCAATCCCTATTCTATCATCTTCATTCTATGTTTAATCTACATACTTAAGATATACTATAAGTATTTGTTGGAGATGTCCATATTTGCTGATATAACCCTGTTAATACTATCAATTTAAGACATTCACATATAGAAAGATACATTACCCATTGCAGCAGCCTCCACAAATGAGTTATTTACATACCAACTGAGGAGGTTCTTTTTCTTTTTTTGTCTAGAAATGAAACCCAGTGTGTTGCACATGCTAGGCAAGTACTCTAACAGTGAGTTATATCCCAAAAGTGAGGAAGTAATAACTGTTCAGTCCCTTGTGTTTTACTTAATTGCTTTGAAAATTAATATAAATTCACAAGGATTTATCCCATTTGTCAGCCCCTCATTATAAAACTTTCAGGACTTTATTTGTCCTGCGTTTTGATTGACACCACTCTAGCTGCCAGAAAATAAACTGTTCGAAAGAAATGGATTCAGATTGTAATATCCTTAATATGCATTTGGTTTCTCCTCTTCTCCCTCTTCTCTCACTTCCCTTTTGCCTTTTTATTTTCTTCATCCTCCTACTCCCATCATCGTTTTACATGTTGGTCTAAAGTCACTTAATTAGACATCCCAGGACTATCTGTTCTTCTAACAAATTGATTTCTGGCACTTAGAATTATGTTTCTATACCATGCCCTTCTAGCTTTGTAATAAATCAAATTACCTACATTTCCTGGATTTTTAAAATCAAGCCAACTTGTGACCCCTAATCAAATTCCTCTTAGCTACAAACCCTCTTATATTTTGCATTTGCTAAGTAAAAGTTGTCTGATATTGTATGTATTATACTTTAATACACTTATATACACTTAATTAGATTATCTATGATCCTACAATAACATAACTCTTAGATGTTCTTTATTTAATCATCCTTGTATCATTTCTATTTCGTGTCATTTATACTATTTTTCTGCCAATATGTTGGAAAAATAAATATCTATCTTAGTTTTATTCCTGGTGTTATGAACAAAATCCTGAAAAACAAAACTTAAGGGAGAAACAGTTCGTTTTAATTTACTATTCAAAAGTACAGTCAATCCATCACAGCAGAAGACAAGGCAGCAGGAACTTGAAGCATCTAGCCACATCACAGCCTCTATCAGGAAGCAGAGCATAAAGAATACTTGTACCAGTTCACTTTCTCCTTTCTGGAGGCTACAAGATCCCAGGCCAGTGACTGGTTTCACCCACCTTTAGGGTAGATCTTCCCACCTCAGTTAAGCGCCATAAAGTTAATCCTACATAAATATTCAATGAGGATCATCTTCCAGGTAATTCTAGACTTTATCACTCATGTGCAATGTATTATTGTTATTATTATTATTATTATTATTATTATTATTAAATCATACAGAGCACCTCAATCAACCTTAATTGTCTTTATAGCCCCTAACACCCAACAACCCTCCATAACCCCCCAGTTGGAATTCATACATTCTTTCATCTTTGTTAAGGCCTATTGTGTTACTGTCCCTAAATGTTCCTCAGTGCATGTTCATCCACTGAGGTCTAATTACCTATCTAAAGTTCCTTGCTTTAAGAAGATTAGCTCATCCTCACCCAACAATAGTCAGTTGCCAATATTTTTTCAACAAAGATTGGGGTCTGGTACTCATTTCCTTGATTCCATGTTGGGTA
Source organism: Eospalax fontanierii (assembly GCA_035773235.1). Classification (NCBI taxonomy): domain Eukaryota; kingdom Metazoa; phylum Chordata; class Mammalia; order Rodentia; family Spalacidae; genus Eospalax; species Eospalax fontanierii. The sequence goes on along the minus strand of CM069530.1, from coordinate 49,349,987 downwards.
TTTGTCTGCTTGAATTTGTATAGGTCTTGAGCATGCTGAAACCATTGCTATGTGTTCATATGAGCAGGGTGCCAGGAGCTGGTAGGATTCTATTTCCATATGGTAAGACACCTCCTCACTGACTCTTACATTCTTTCCACCCCCTCTTCCACACTGGTCCCTGAGTCCTGGGTGAGAGAAACTTACTGTAAAGAAAAAACAAAACCAAACAAATTAAAAACAATAAACAAATAAAACAAGTTACGTATGTCCAACATAAAATGACCCAGAATGAGCATCCACATTTCAGAAAGGAAGAATGAGGGCATAGAGTGAAATGATTTGACAAAGCGAAATATAAACTCAGTCAGAAAACACCAAATTCCACAGCTCCAAGTCCAGCATCTAGGCTTATATTGTGAACATCTGGATTTTAAAAAGCTTGAGTGTTCACAATCCTCCAACTCTTACTATTAGGCTGGCTCCACTCCATTCTTTGGTGAATGTGTCGTGATCCTGACATCCCTAAATTCATGGAGTCTCCACTGCTAAGTCCTTTACAATTTATACAAAGGCCAATTATGGCCTATTTGCAGGGATTCTGACATTGCCAACCTTGCCTGACTTCAGCTATTCTCTGATACCATGGAGCAAGAATCAATGAACCCATAAATCTTGCATCTTTCTTGCCTGCAAAGCCAAAACCACAGGGAGTATGGCAACAAGCTCTATCATCAAAGTGGGATGGATGTTTGATGGGCAGAGTGTTGCTATGAAGTCATCTTTCCCTACCATACATCTAAGGAAGTTTCTCTTCAGTGGTGCCGAAATCTATTTAATGATTATAGTTGCTACTTTCCAAGCCCCAGCCTGAATATTCTCCTGTACTCAAATTTCTTCCCCCAGTAGTCCATTATCTTTACATTCAGTCTCACTCAACTTCTCAAGACTTGTGCAAAGGAAGCCGGATTCTTTGCCAAATTATCATACAAATTGTCCCTAGTCCAGATCCTGACAGAGTTCTCCTCTGAAACCTCATGAAGCACCTACCCCCTGTCCACACTTCTTAGAGCATTTTGTCTTCCATGTTCCCACCACGAAAGCCCATTAAGCTCTGGTTTCCAACATGCTAGGGCTTTTCTAGTCCAAAGTTCCAAAAGTTCCCATGTATCTTCTGTAGACTACTGAAAACCTAAAATCCAGATGTATAGGTTAATCAGTGTTGTCCCTACTTCTTGGTGTGAAATTTTTGAAATCGCTTCTTTTGCTGTTTCTGTGATTAAACTACCATGATGCAAGTTACTCAATCAAGACATTGTTTATTTCTGATAACAGCTCATGTTTATAGTCCATATGGTAAGGAAGCCAGGGTATTAGGAGATTTAAGCATCTTACCGCATTGCATCAACAATTGGGAAATAGAGATGATGAATGTTAGTGCTCAGCTCACTTTCTTACTCTTAATCAGTCCAGAATCCCAGTGTAGAGAGTGGTGTTATCCACATTGAGAAGGTTCTATACCACAATTAGCCAGATAACCATAGTCTCTCACAGGCATGTCCCAGGGATTCTAAATCTGGCCAAGTTGACAAATGAGATTAAATATCACAGACATATGCCTCTCTCTCTCTATATATATATATATATATACATATATATAATAAATATATTTATATATTTTTATATAATATGAATATAATATATAATTTAAAATATAATAAAATTTATATTTATATGTATCAAACATCTAACAGATCTTAAGAATATGTCTTTAAGAACATTTCCTATTTTCAATATATCTTGAAAACATATTATAAAAATATCTTACTTCTTTTGGATTTTCTTAGAATTTAAACACACAAAATGTTACTGGTTTTTCATCCAAAGAAAAATGAATCTTTTCACCTTCCTTGACTGAGGGCCATGACATAAACCAAACAATGTGGAAGAAAACTTTATGGAGAACGGTTGTGTTGGTTCTTTGGGTAAAGGCACCTGGCAGTCTGGATTTAATCTTTAGAATCCTCAGGGTGTTGGGGGAAGGGTGGGGAGGTAACCGACTTGCCCTGTGATTTCTAATCAAGAACCTGGCAAGGCATGCACATCCCCACATATACACATATTCCCACATTCCCACACACAAACATACTCCATACACAGATACACATACACACACATAAAGTGATATAATAAATATAAAAATGTAGATGTTTTGACAACATAAGTTAAAGTTATATGGTCAATAAAATACGAATAAACTTATATTTTCACAAATATATTAATATTAAATATTCTAAAGTTTTAGGATAAGTCTCCTTCCTAATAATCCATGTCATGAAATAATTCTTTTCAGCTTAGAAATTTTCTGAATATTTGTATCCTCCACAAAATTCATATGTTGAACTATTATTTCCAAGATGGTGGTATGTGGAACTGAGACATTTGGATGTGATTGGGTTATGAGGATCATGTCATTATGAAGAGATTAGTGACCTTATGAACAAAGACAGAAGACAGCTGATCATTTTACTGCATGAAGTTATAGCAAACTATTATAGGTCTGTGAACCAGAAAGAGGACCATGCCTTTACTGAATGAACTAGAATACTGATCCTGGACCTCTTAGTTCTTAGGAGTATGAGGAATATATTTCTTTCTAGGTCATCAGATCATTATCCTTTTAAATTACTAGCTCATAAATCTCTTTGTTTAAATTAATAAGTTGTATATGTCTTACATTCACATTTATTTGGTTCTAAGTCAACAAGACTATATAAATTTGAAGCCCTAGTGAAAGCAGTCTTACTCCTTAATTCTTATTAAGAAAGGAAATGCTAGGAAGGGATAAAAATTTTATATATACTGCCAAAGTACTGTGTTAAATCTTGATTTATTTTTAGGCGTTTTCTTAAATGTGGTCACATCTGTACGATGATCAGAAATAGAGTTCGCAAATTTTTTCTAATGCTACTATGTTCCTTAGCTATGCTGTATAGTTTTCATTTTTTTTATATTTCACAGTGTGGTTTCAAGGTCATCAGTGACCTTTAAGATGGTCAACTTTAGGTAATTTCTCTGACTTTAGTAGAAGCACTGATCACAATTTATATGCTTGATTGCTACCCCTTAAAAAATCATTTCCCTTATTGTTTTTGGCTTGAGAAATTTCTGAGGTATTACCTTCTCCTGGTTTTAAAACTGTCTTTAAAGATATAAATAGACTGATATTCATTGCTAAATCACTATTATCTAATCCTGATTCCAGATTCTGTACCTGGCCATCTCTATTAGCATTTCTTGTGTGTGAACAAATAATTTACGTGCAATAAATTAATCTGAATTTTAGCATTTTCATCAGATTACTTTCTTCCAGATTTCCTGATGTCAGAAAACCATGTCATTATTCCTTCATTTGTTAGGGCCAGAATTCTTAGTAACATTTTATTTGTTAATGTGTCAATTATATCACATCCAATCTATCACTTAGCCTCATTAATTTGAAATCAGAATGCATTTCCCAAAATTGTTCATATATCCTTGTCTCTCCTTAATGTCTTAGACAATCATTTTAAAGGCAATGTTTATTAAATTATTCTATCCATCCTTTGTGGCCTTTTGGTTAAGATCAGGTGTGGTATTTGCTCTTCTCTGTTTGAAATATGTTATCTATTTTTACCTACCTTTTGTAATCAGGTTTTTGAATATTATCAAGATGTCTGGAATAGTTCAGAAGATACTTATACTCTCATGAATCTTTAATTCCTCAGTCTTTCTTTGCTTTTACCCAGACCTATGTCAATCAGTTTATGCATGTCACTCTTTTCTATGTTCTTTTCCACTCTTCAGTTTTTTATTTCTCTTCTGGTTCTTTTTTTAAAGCTCATACTTGACACTGAAAAATGAACTCAATGTACTCTAAATACTCTTACATGTGTTTACGCCTGTCAATTATTTTAGAAACATATGCACTTGTTCTTGTTTTTATACAAAATTACGTTACATCATATACTCTGTTTATTTTTTGCTTACATTTCCTATGTAACATAACAATTGGATTATCCTACCAAAACAATAAATACAATATTCTGTATTATTTTTGATAGATGCAACAAAATGCAGAGCATATAAAAAAAGTTATACAGCTCTCTCCTTTTAATGTCTAGCTCTCTCCTGTCTTTTATAACTATGAATTAGTGAACAATGTGGTATAAAATCTTCTTATGAACATGCTTTTACACACGACCTTGTCTTCTATGCAGCAATTCCCAGAAATGCAGGAGTTGAGTCTAAATTGATATGCAATTTTAATTTTGACACATATTGACATACGGCTTTCCAAAAGTGCTATAAAACATAGGAATGCAAAAATTGGTTCTTTTTTACTTAAAATAATATAACTCAATGTTATTACTTTTGATAAAATATTGTGTAGCACCAATTTAAATGAATTAATTTTATTAATAAATTTGAATTATAGCTTTGGCTTTATATAGAACTATTCTGGCATTTATCCTAAAGCTACTTACAAAAATTGAAAAGGAAGGGGATACCAGACATTTTGAAATATCAATACCTACTAAATGTGTCTTAGAGGACAGCAGGCCATCATTCTTTTAAGAAATATGGGAGTATTGTATTGTACAAATTAACTTGTTTATCTCTTAAGACTGAACTACAGAAAAACTTCTCTCTGATCATTTTTACAATCTCATTTCTGCGGTCAATGCATTTCTTTACACTCTCAAGCATTGAAACAGTTTAATGTTTGAGCCTGTGAGGTCTGGAAAGAATCAACTCTCTACAAATTGTCCAAGAATCGATGAATTAAGGCTTGAAAATACATAAGATAATATCTTTACAGTCACTTTCCCTTAAAGGTTAGATAATACTGGTTAGGAGAGTTTGACTCATTACTCATCTCAAATTTATATAGTTGGAGGTGACTTTAAATAATTTGTTGTAAGATGTTCATCATAAAAGTGTCTACTAAACCATCATTTCTAAACTTCATTGATTTTTAAAATGTATTTGAATTTGTAAATATCTGATGTGGCATATTATCAGTGGCTTCATGCAGTTAATTGGCAAGGTGGAAAAATTTTAAAGGTACTGAGTATTATATTTATAGATCATAAACTTCGTATCTTAGCATTAAAAATTGAAATACAGTCGCAGGAGTGTGGATACAGAGTTGAATTTAATACTAATCTAATCATATACTTACTAGTTATCATTGTTCTTTAAGTCATACAATACCATAATGCCTATAAATAAGGTCGGAAATGGTTATCCAGTATAAACTGCATGATCTGTATATAACAATGTTTCTCCTATTTGAATAGCATGTAAATTCTCTTAAAAGATTCCCTCACACCAATGAAGTATGATTTTACTTAAATGTTTTAACGTCAAACTAATTATACAACTCCATATGCTTATATATCTCATGTGAACACAAAAAAAGAAAAAAAAACATAAGTCAAATAAAAATACAGCAGAACAACAGACAAAATATTCAAATTTATAGTCTTAATTTAATATAACAGATGATGTTGCTTTGTTGAGATCAATCTGTATCTCATACATAAATTTGTTTATGACTGTTTGTGTGTCAATACTGATCTCAGAAAATGCCTGAACTTTTATGGTGTTAAGTGGAACACTAACACATCTCTTACCTCCCATTTATCTCTGCAAGCTTTCTGATCAGCATCTTATCTTTGAGCAAATAAGTCATTTGCTTTTTAAATTCCAAAATTTCTCCACAGTAGCTCAAAATTATATAAAAAAAATAAGATTTAATTTGAACATGATACTGACCATGAATGTAAACCAAGAATATAAGCACAGGAAGCACTTCTTTAAAAGAATATCTATTCATATGTTTGTACAGTTGATCCAATATTTTGGAATAATTCATCATAAATACACTCAAACACTGCTGACAGCATATGCATCCCCCACAGCAGAATAACATATAAATAAGTACTCAGTTAACTAGAGTTCAGATTAGAGAGAGTAATTGGAAACCAGAAGTCAGTCTAATTTGTGGGTGACTCAATTGAATGTTAGGAAATTATCAAGACAAAGTATAAACATATATTTATTTCTATGGAAATGTAAATTTCTTCAAGTAACAATTCGCTGGCAAACGGGAAAATTTACTCACCTGAGAAAAACTGTAGTGGCTGAATAAAGTTAATGATTCATGACTCACAGTTCCAAACACTTTGTTTCCCTTTCTAAGACCTTGTTTCTACATATTAAAGAAATAGTATTGTCCTGAAGTCCTGTGTGACCCAGGAGCACATCAAGAGATATGCTTGCAGAGCATCAACCTGTTGTCCACATTTGATCTCTGCAACCCCAGATGAGGATTAAGGAGTGGGGTATATGAGTCCAAGTACAAAGCATGGGAGTTTTCCTTTGAAATGCAATTGCAGAAGTGGAAAAATTTAACTAAATGATAGCAAATTGCATATTTTAGATAAGTGACAATTTTATATTTAAAATTTTATGCTTTAACAGCTAGAGTTGACAATTGAGCACAAGTGATGGATAATTATTCTTCAGAATAGCTAAAGTAGTTTAAATACTTTATGATCAAGAAATATTGATTATGTAAAGTTATAATAAGCAGTTATGTACTTAATATTCCAGCTGCTAAAGGGAAAACTTTATATTTTAAAATGAATGTAACAATGCTCCATAAAAGCAGTGAATGTCTTCATCTCTAACCTCTCACCAGAGAAGCTTCCTTGTACAGCAGATTGTGATTAACACAGAAATTCACAATTGGCCAATGTGCAGAGAACAACAGGCCACAGAGCACTTATCCCTGCGCAGAGTGCTATTTCAAACCACTGCCTCCTAAGACTCAGGGATCTTTGTAGAAGATGGACACAAAGACTGTGAGAGCCAGAGGGCTTGGAGGACCACAAAGAAACAGAGTCTTCCAAATAGCTGGTCAATTACTCATATTAACTCTCAGCATTGGTACGCATGCACAAGTCCTATGCAAACTCAAACCAGACAAGCCAGCATGGCGAAATAGCTTAGAAATCCCAACCCAGTTTAAGGACATTTTAGCATTGATGGATTCGGAGGAAAAACATAGTGACTTACAAGGATGGGACTCTTGTGGGCCCAGTAGGGGGACCCAAATTAAAGGACATCTGGCGACACAAATCAGACCCTATAGGCCCTATCTATCTATCTATCTATCTATCTATCTATCTATCTATCATCTATCTATCTATCTATAGATATGACAGTACATTAAATATGGAGAGGCAGTGGAGGGTACAAATTGGGAGGGCATCTAAAGACTATCATAGTATATTACACTAAAATCACCAACATTCCATTTTTAAAAAGCAGTGCATGTGGAAGATGTTACCAAATCTTAGAAAATCAGATAACTTTTTTCAGTAATAGAAATAGACCATCTCAATTTACTGCTGCAAAAAAGAACCCCTCTTCCCTAAGATTGTGGAAGCTCTCTATTTTCCACCATTGATAAAAGAACACCCTTATACCTGGTAGTTGTTAGTTGTGTTTAGAATCATGTTTTACACAGTGCTCATTCATTTTTGTAAGCATTAAGATTTCTGTGATGATGAAGAAGCTGTTGGCAGGAGGGCTCATTTGCAATGACATTTAGTAAGACCAGTAGTTCAATTTTAATGACCATTATGTTTGTGACCACCAAATTAGAACAAACATACACAGACAAAATTTAAAATACCTTCCAAAATATGTATCTTTTCTCAAATTGTAGGCACAGAAATGTGCTGATCAGAATTAGGTAATTTTGAGATGTATTTATGTTTGTATAAACAATAAGGATACAATCCATCTAAGTAAAAAAAACACATTTCTTTATAACTGTTAGTAATCTTCATGTATTCGTGGCAGATTTATGCTATTTTTCTATAATTTAAATATGTGATTAGATATGACAAAAACTCCACTCTATTGTCAGGGATGCAACTAGAAAAATTGGGATAATCTGAGAGTAAAATATTTCTTGTCAAGGATTGTTAGTGCACTACACTAAAATTTATCTTTATGATGCATTGTTTGTATGTATACACTGAAAAAACATGATAATCTCCTTTTCCTGTCATAGAAATCTCTAGATGCATTTACTCTGTCTAGATAACTTCCCGACACTCAAGAGAACAATACACAAATTAAATTGACTTCTGACTTCCAGTCACTCAGCTTTATCTGAGTTTTTGTGAACAAACAAAATGAAAAGTACTGGAAGCATGTCTGTCTAACTTTCTAACTATCGTCTATCTATCTATTTATCTTTCTATCATATATCTATGTGTGTACATATATGTATATGCCTATATATGCCTCTATACTTATATACCGTATACACTTATGAGTGCAAATATATATGTATAAACATTGCCAATTGAAGTGCAATTTGACATTTTATATAGATGTTATCAGTTATGTGTTCCATGGAACTATTCAGATAATTGTGTTTCCTGTTTCCTAAACTGGATATTGAGCTCTGTGCCAGACAAAGATCTGAATATGGCAACAAAAGTACTCGGAGTGAAAAATATTACAAATAACCCTAGTTTACATTATTATGAGTTACACCCACAAAATAAATCTATTTCCTCTAACTTTTCTTAAGTGTATATTCAATTTCCTTAAGGCCTTCCTTGCTATGACTAAATAAAACTACTAATGCTATGGCTTAAGAACTATGAATCTGTAACACATCAAAACACACAATTATGATCATGCAGTGTTACCCAAATAATGTTGGCAAAGAATGACTACATGTTCAACTTGTAAATTTTAAGAAAGTCTGTCATGAGGGGAGCTAGAATTTGGTTTAACTTACAAACAATTGAATATACTTTTCCTAATAAGACTGTATTCACACTGAAGTCTATGGAACTGCTGGGTGATCTCCACAGAAAACAGAAGTTTTCTAAATTTTCACTTCTCTTTTCCAAAGACTTCCAGACTCCCCCAAGTGGATATCAGAGAAATTTAGCCTACTACTTCTAAATAACTGACACTTCATAATGAGCTTTAATCAATCCACATCAACTATTTTCTAATTGAAGCATGATATGTGATAAAATTTTTTAGATCAGTCTAACACTCTCCCATCCCACTCCCTATAATTTATAATTTACTGCCATGACTACAGCATCTCTTACAAAGACACTCTCTCGCTCTCTCGCTCTCTTTCTCTCTCTCTCTCTCTGAAAAAGTAGAATCAAACTGTCGGATTCATTTAAGAATCATATAATGGCTTGCAGGTCACTGTTAGATAAAATTCTATATATAGGACACACAAAATAGATCGTATTGCATTCTTGACCTACGAGTAAACGAGATAAACATAGCTTATATCAAACTGCAGTTTGCTCTGACACAGGGGCATCAAAATGTCTGGAATCTGCTTTAACCAATTAAGCCTTTCAAGGCAGAAGGAAAATAAAGCCTTCAGTAAATACATTGAAGGCACCATCTCTCAGCCTCCCACGCCTGGTATCGATCTTTTTAAGTGCAGACTAATGAGTCGTAAGGTAGTGGCAGATCTATGGTGTGTATATATCTGATGGGGTGCTCTCATTCCACCACCTCAGAGGAGCTAAACTTACACACAGACAGGATCCACTCAGAGGGGTGGAGGGAGAAGCAACCGTTGCTGATGGCTGACTTGACCCTTTCAAGCCCAGCCCTGGTCTGTGTTCATGGAAGGCAGCAGATGTGGTCCCTACTTTCCCTGTCAAGCCCAGTAGTTTGTGTGCAGGAGATTTTCCATTCAGGTCGCTTCTAGGGCAAACGCTTCTGCTTTTGTTCACCACTTCTTTGTGGTGGAGATGAACTAGAGAGAAAAGCTTCAGAGCTCCTAGCAGAGCTTCTAGCAGCTCCTTCTCTTGCCGCAAAGCATCCTTTTCCTCTCAGCTTTGGCAATTTAGGAAGAACTGATGTTCCCAGGGGAGGTGGATGCTGGGGGCGCCAGGAATGGGAGCACATCCATCAGGAGTCTCTGCTTCTACCCTCCTTCCACTTCCACTCGCGTCTCCCCTCCCCCTAGCTCTAACCACATAACACTTGCCAAGTCAGTAACTGCGGGGAGAGGGTGAGGGGCGTTCAACCCCCATACCAAAGATACATCAAAAGCGAACAGAATCCCATAAGCCAAATCCAACGGGTAGCCTTGATCTGGAGAGAGGAGCCGCGCCTGGCACCTGCCCGGATGCGCTGCAGTTGGAAGCGGATGGCTTTGGTGCTAAATTATTAATTTATTTCTTCCCCCTGCGCCCCCGCCCGCATCCCGTCTGGCAGAGCAGAAACCAGGGTCTGGGCTTTTCCCCTCCGCCCGCACCTTGCAGGAGTCTCGCACTTGTCGCTGGCCGCTGCCTCCCGGCCGGGAGCAGCGGCGACGAGTTGCGGGGCGCTCCCACTCGCGGCCACGCTGGCGCGGCCGTGGGTCCCGGCGGGGGAGGCGAGGGGGGGGCGGCGGGTGACAGATGTACTCCTCTGACAGCTCTCAGTATCAGCCCAGTGGCTCCCTGCCATTGGCTCAGTGCGATGGACCAGCAACGCCGCTCACTATAATAACACTCATGCCTGCCAGCGGCAGCGACTCCAAGTGCGGGCGCCGAGCGCGGGGGATGCTGTCGCCGCCGCTGCCACTGCCGCGCGGGCGGCTCCCGCTGCCCGGCTGCGCCCGGCCGCACCAGCTCTGACCGCTGCGCCGGCACCCCGCCTCCCGGACCCCTCGCGGCCGCATCCTCCCGCGGGGTTCGGCGTCCCAGCGCCAGCCAGAGGGCGGGCACCCGGCCAGAGACCTGGGCAGCGCGGCCAGCATGCGGAGGCGGCGGGGCGCGCGCCGCACCCGGGCGTAGGGAGCCCGCGTCCACGCCGCCGGAGCCAGGGGCGGCCGCGCGTCCGGCCCGTGTTCCCCAGCACACCCTCCCTGGCTCCAGCTGCGGCTGTGGGCTTGTGTGCATGGAAGTGGCGGCTGCGGCGGAGAGGCGGTGGCTGCCCCATGGAGTGTTACTACATTGTCATCAGCTCCACGCATCTCAGCAACGGACACTTTCGCAACATCAAGGGAGTTTTCCGGGGCCCCCTCAGCAAGAACGGGAACAAAACTCTGGTAATTCACTTCTCTCTCTCTCTCTCTCTCTCTCTCTCTCTCTCTCTCTCTCTCTCTCTCTCTCTCCTTCTCTCTCTCCCTCTCTCTTTCTCTCCCTCTTCTCACATATTGGAGGATTGAAGTAACTGATAGATTTTATTTGCTATTTTATTTGGCTTATTATACTGCATTCATTTATTCGTCTGATGGGCGTGGGGTGAGAATTAGGTATTAGGTTTATTAAAGGGAAGAAATCTTAGGGGAGTTTTGATTGAAAGCTTTCGTTGACACTTCCATAAAGCTCTCTTGTCAACCTCACTCCACAGTGTTGAAGATTATCAGAGTCCTAATTTCAACAAGACCTCTTTAAAAACAGAAAGGAATGTAATCCCAACTGATCTCCTGACACCTTTCAGTTTAGGTGGTTGAGTGTGTGGGTGTCTCTGATGGAGCAGGGAGCCATGTGGCTGGTGGCAGAGAGGAAGTGGCGGGACTGAAAGATGGGTTCAGAGTTCCTGTTTTGACTCTGCTGAAGGACTGACTGTCAGTAAACTTCTTGGGTTGGAAATTGTCAGTACTAAACTCAATAGAATGATGCTATCACTCCAAGCTGCCAACTTTCAGCTGTAGAGTCTGGGAATAAGGATGACGGATGATCACTGTCACGATTACAACCACTAAGGAAGATGTTAGATAGAATGAACCCACACAGCCTTCTGAAGAATCTTGCTGGATCACAGAGCATCATTCAGTAGTTAGGTCACTCCTGATTGGTGGAAGATGCGCTGAGCACAGACATAGTGCTGAGGATAGCTCCTACTTTGCATCAAAAATGCTTCAGCCACAACCTACTGACTGTCAAGTGCAGGAATCTGGAGACAATATATTTCCAAAAAGGGGAAGGGAAGTAGGGGGAGGTGTTATCAGTACTGACAGAGAGTCTAGTATGCGTACTGGTAGAGTCCCACCCAAGTAAGGTGGTAATACCTAAGTAAGATTTTCTGCCGTCCGTGTCCATGGACAATTAGTCTTCAGTCTCTTTTACAGTAGATGATTGCTTTTAGCTGGAGTGAATGCAGTAGCTTAAGGACACACTTAACTAAATAATAAATATGGTATTTTTAACTTAATTCTCTTTATATATTTAATAATATATGAATATGAATAAAATTTTAATTGTGATGTTTTTCGAAGATGAAAAGTTCTCGTCTGAAGATCTGAATGAATTCAGACAGTGATAGAGTGCATTTGATTTCTCTGTCACTTGAATCTATTGATGCCACCTTTGGGCTCATTTACGCTCAAAAACTCGGGACTAGTTTTGGGTATTTGTTGTTGTAATATGGTTATTTGCTATTATTTTTGAACAATAATTTGAAATTTTTCCTTTTGGGGGCTACTAAAGAGTAGACATTTTTAGAGGAATTTCTAAAATAAGACCTAGTTAGAAAACCCAACTAACATTTTAAAAAGAAAAAACACTCTCTTCAATGCATGTATCTTTATTTGTTAAAAGAAATAATATTTAGGAGAAATAAAATGCTACTGAACAAGATGGTATTTCTATAATGTAACACTCTCAGTAAGTTCATAGAAAACCAAAGTTATTCACCAAACTTTCAACTTGCTCTCATGCTATTCATCTTGATTTTTCAGTGTGCCTTAGTTAGTTATCTGACAGTGCTTGCTTTTATTTGTGCTGACTTGTTTGGTCTGTGTTTGAAATCAATTAGTTCTTCATCACTCATACTCTTGACTAGGTCAGGTTAAAGATGAGTTTTACCTATGTAAGCTTGTTATTAAAGGAGTGCTTTTAAAGCAGCTACCTAAATGAAATCAATAAATTCAAACAGAAGTAAATATCAGAAGCAACAAACAGAGGAATTGTCCTCTGAAATAAATCTCATCAGATTTCTCTTGATTACAATGGCAGAACCTTGTAGTACATTCATGCCAGTCCTTCCAGGTGGTTTATGAGCTGCCCTGGTTTTGATTTGCTGTGTATGAGATTTATGCTGATTTAAATGATGTATATTTTCACATTAAGATTTCAATTATATTTAAAGATATTTCTTTATAGGAAAAAAACATGCATGTGCATGTTCTAGATGCTTTTTAATGAGTTCTGTTGTTGAAAAAAATGAGATATATACTTGTTCTTAAATAAAAGAGAAGACATTCCAGTTATATTCATAAGGGACTTATTTTAATTAAAAACAGTTGTCAATACCTACATAAGAATATATTCTTTATAGTCCATAAGATGCTATGAGGACTTACTGCCAGTTCAGTTTTCTTGTTAGCTAAAAGTAGATAATTGTACCTAAAGTTTTTAAGAACTACCAACTTTGAAAGGAGACATGAATATTAACTTAAAATGGATATATACTGATGGATGGAAGTATTTAGGTTACAAATCATATGTATCAGGTCTTTTGTTTTTATTTTCTAGTTTTTTTTTTTTTTAATGTTGACAGATAAAGCTATGTGTGTCCAAAACATACAGTGTTTCAAACCCTACAGTCATGGGGTGATAATCAAGGAATTTTTGTGCAGTTTTATATTGATTTGGATATATTTGAGTTTTGTATCTAAGATAAATATACTGCAGTCAAAAGTTTTAATGATAACCAAGTAAGAGTTTGCTTATTTTCTTATTTCAAGGAAACAGAACATAAGCCATTCATGGAAAAGTAATTGGTTAACTCACAATAAACTGAATATTTTAACTTCCTAGATGATAAATGAGTAGATTTGAACTTGTTTAAAATTCACATTAATGAAAACACATATACAAATATCTAGGAGTTCATATATATTCAGATACAGTGCACTACCATGAATACAAAGTTGCTTGTAGAAGACACAGTATATTCAGATCTCAGTGACATTGGTTGTTTCAGTCCTAAATACAGCATTGTCATCTGCCAACCTGTAAAGGAGATCATCATGTCACACAGCTTTTTCCAGAGCCATTATTGAGTCCCAAACATAAAAATCTGAAATCAGAACAAAAAGTTCTTAAAGGCTAAGCCAGTTGATAGTCTTGAACATAATCATGAAATTTTCCCACCTAACAATTTTAATTAAGACTATTACAACTTCCATTTTTTTATTGTCTTAAAAACAGAGTAAAGTTATTTACCTATTAATATTTCTAATACAAAATTCATCATCTCTTGGCATATCTTTAATTTGGGGGCATAATAAATACAAATCTTATTAATGATGCATAATATTTTGGATTAATTATAGGGATTAGTGACATTGAATAAAATTTATGACCCGTTTAGTTTATTTGTAACCTTTAGTGTGCAAGATTTCTTTCTTAATAACATCATTTAGTAAATATTTACAATTAATCCACAAAACTTGCCCTACTTATTTATTCTAAAACTTTTAATACATGTAATAAATACGAGATATGTTTATATGGAATTTCAGCCTATTTTTCACTATTTTAATGTGAAATTTTGGTTTTCACTTAGGAGTCTTAGAAGTATTACTAATTTGCTGTTTATATTCTTTTAGTTACTCAGCATTTTTGTATATCATATAATGTTTTAATCTCAATAATTAAAGGAAAAATAATTATTGATGGTGTGAGATCACACAGTGAGTCAATATTATAATGATTTCATGACATAGTATAAATTATAGAAATCATAAGGCTTAGTGTTGTAACATGATTAAGAGAGTATTTTATCGTATGTTTGTTGAAGACGTTTTACTTTTCTACTTGCCCCCAAGTTTAGGAACATATATTAGATTGAAAGAATAATTTGTAGTGAAATTTATTTTATTTCTTATACTCAACTGGACAAATACTCTTAAGTTACCATCAATGTCTTAGTTCTGTGGACTCATCTCCATTTTCAGCATAAGAAGCATAGGGTTTAGTAAAAAAATAAGTCACTTTCTTAATTAGTCGTCAGCATATGTGTAATTTAGTTTTGTCAACTTTTTATAAGAAGAAATTGCAAAGAATTTTTCAGGCGGCAGCAGCAGCTCTGCATATGATGCAACAAGTATGCTTTAGCTCATTTTGATTCTGTTAAAAAAAAACAAAAACTTCATGTCTTTTGATGTTTTCAAGTTCTTTTTCCTCCAGAAAATTATCATATGTCCTTACTTAAAACTATGAAAAAAATCTCATTTTTCTATTGTGTATGCTAGAACACAATTTAGATTGACATTGAAATATACCATGTGCTCTCTTGTCTTAGTTCTCACTATGGAATATAATTTGTCATCTATGTAATTCCCTCACACTTTCTATGTCTGGGAGAGCCATTTAAAAGTATCTCTACTCACTGAAATCAATTTTTCTGACATTGTAAGATTGTAAGAAGGAAGCAACCAACTGCTATACTGATAATGTTGAAAAACAAAAATTGAGAGATTATTATCCCTAAGAAAGTTCATGAATGAGGTTGACATCAGATAATATGTTAATATATCAACAAACTTCTTTAATACATGAACTTTTTCATATAATCAGTTGATACATATAGTCCAATTTTCTTCTACGTTTATGCATTCAATATTAAAGACTATGTTGTATCTGAACATAATGACATAAAGGTGCCATTTACTCTTTACAATGCTTTTATTAAACCTTTGTAGCATGAGCATCTTTTGCACACATTTAAGTAAGAAAAGTCATTGATCATTAAGTTTTTATGTCTCAAGAATGTATGGTGTATTATGAAGGCTTTCATATCTTTATCATTAAACAGGGACTGAGTTATCTTAGCTGAAATTTGAATAGTGTCTTAGGAACTTGTCTCTACTTCTCAGATCTACACTAATATTTTAGGTGTTCTTGATGTTAACAATTGTACTTTCATTGAAAATATGGGAGCGCCTAGTCCAGCAATTTCATAGGGCTATATTTAGGAGAAGTTTCAAGTTGTTCAGTAATTTCTTTAATGTGCAGTATTTTAAAATATCTGGGTAACAGTGTCAATTTCAAACTAATGTCCTTTATAGGTCACCTCTTTTCTACACAATTTCATTGCTATGTAAGCTTTCTCCTTTTTTTTTTTTTTTTTTTTTTTTTTTTTTTTGTCTTTTTTAGATAGGGTAGCTCCAGCTGGCCTGGAACTCACTATGGTAGACCAGGCTGGCCTGGAACTGACAGAGATCCACCTGCCTCTAACTCCAGGTGCTGGGATTCAAGGTGTGCAACACCATGCCAGGGACCATATTTTTAATATTACCATCCCAAACAATTCCCACCATTAAAACTTTCTGCAATTTTTAGTCCTAAACTTGAAGTTTCATATGGAGAAATAAAATCAGTTTTATGTTTCTACATGTGTCCATCATTGCATCAGCTTTTAGAAGGTTATTGTTCATAAACACAATTGTAGTATATTTATAATTTCTCTAGTATTTATTTGTCATATATTGTTTGAACTGATTGATGGTATTTTCAATGTCATAATAGAAGACATGTAAGGAATTAAGGGTGATACATTTTGCATTTGAAACTGCAAATTTTTATCTTAGAGTGTTGCTGTTCTTGTTAGATAACGTATTTAATGTGGTTGAGGATTTGGAATCAATTCTAAGCCTCACTAATAAAGTAAAATAAAATAGAACACTTTCATTTAGGTTAACAGTGCTTTTGATATTTTCTATGTTTTAGTCTTTTCTAAATGAATTTTGAATTCAATTTTAATTTTGAAGCTATTCTTAATCATAATCTATACTTAAAATTATTTTACATAGTTAGAGAACAGTTTATTAATAGTATCATGATAGTATCATAGTGAGAATTATATTTTACACTATTGAAATGGTTTCTTCTAGAGATTCTATTGTGATGAGAGTGCTAGGCATCTGAGTAATCATTGGGGAAAAATAACAATTGCAATCTGTATGCTGAAGATAAAATTTATGAAGGAATTATGTATTTCTGTCTATAGCATTTTGTGTTTCCAACAAAAATATAATTAAAAATAATTTTCCTAGACATTTTTTTCTAAAAATCATTTGGTTTATTTCATCCCATTCAAAATGAACCTTTGCATTCAAGAAAAGTTTACACTGTATAACACAGCTCTGATATTGTTTTTGTCTGACAAGATTTCATTAATTTTTATAAACATATTGTTCTATAGTTCCTGGCACAATGTAAGATAAAGTGGGGGTAATAAATAATTAAAACTCAATCTTAAGTGTCAAAGCTAACATTGTCTGCTCCTGGATGTACTGTTCTGAGTGTTTTAATAATGGTATGGCATCAACAGAAGAAAGTTATATACTTTCCTCAATGTAAGTTCATTTCATACACCAAATATTTATGCTATCTATGTTGTGCTTTAATTATGAGAACACTATTACATAGCCTTAGAAAAATCACTTTTATGGAATATGATATTAGTAGCACTTATTTAACCAAATGCTAACTACAATGCTAAAATGTAGTTTATGAATGTAGCTAGCATGTATAGTCTATTAACTTTAACCTTAAAAGAGTTTACTTCAACCTGGATAAAATAAGTTGGCCTCATGTAATTTGTTGATGGCCCTTTTGCTGCATCAGCTCCTGCTGGAGTTTCCAGGCTGCTCGATTGATTTTCATATTTTTAGTTTATCAGCTCTAACTAAGCTTATGAAACAATTTCTTCATGTAATTCATGTATGCACTCACATATGTGTATGTGTGCATATACACACACATAGATAAATGATAGATAGATAGATAGATAGGTAGATAGATAGAAAATAGTCTACTGTTTCTACTTAATTAATGAACACAAAACATTAGCTCATAACAGGGTGTTTTTTGCAATAAAGAAACTAAATGATGTAAACAAAAATCCTGTTTGTACTTAATGGGAAAAGAGTGAATTGGTGTAGACAGTTGTGTAGGTATATTCTATTGATAATTGGGATTTCTTTCTGTTATTTAAAACTAACTTATTATAAGTATATTTTAAATATTTACCTATATTTCAATCTTTATCTCAATTTCCTTTTTTAGTTGAGGTTTTTTGTTTTTGTTTTTCTTTAAACAGGATCTCCCTGTAGCCTCACCTATTCTGAAACTCATTATGTAGATCAATCTGGTCTCAACCTCTCAGAGGTCAGCCTGCTTCTGCCCTCTCATGTCCAGGGATTAAATGTGTGCACCACCACACCCAGCTCTAAATTCATTCTTTACAACTTGCTTCACTATATTCTGCTCAAACAATATAGTATACAGTCATTCTTTACTACTGTAATTGGGCATCTAATCACACATGCACTCCTTGTACTTTAAAAAAAATTAAAGGTTATCTTTAAAAGTATTTTCAGCTTTGTTTTAGAAATGTACAACACTTTGGCAGCATAGATTTAAGAAAAAGTAAGCATTAAATAGATTTATGTAGTATAAATGCTTCCAATTTTACAAAAAGTTCTGTTCTTCATAAAAGACACATAAAAGAATTGCACCAGCCAAAAATCACCAAGGACAAACTATATTTAAACACATTGACATGTCATAGTTGCTGGAGCAATGTAGGCTGTACTACATGTGAAGCCTTGTAGCATCGCATGGAGAGAGCTTTGGATTTTGTACTGTGATAGATATGAACCCATTCTCTGACGATTTTAGTCCATTTTAAATAGGAGGAAAGCAGCACAGAATGGGAGGAGGCTCTCATCAACAGAAGAGTCACTTCTGTTCATATTGGTGAGCAGATGTGGATGCTGGGTAATGAAAACTGTTTTCTACGCTGAGGTATGTCTGAAGAGTGGCTTTGATCTTTGCTCATGAGTGTGTTCATAATTTGATGTTAGCCTGACTTTTAGAACCAGACAAGATCCTTTCTGGAAGTTCTAGGAGCTGTTTTTAGTCTGTGATAAAAACAAAGAATGATGTTTATAGACAGGAGGACTGGAAGGCAAGACCATCAGACAAACATGGGCAGTGAAGCAAGAACCAGGAAACTTTAGAAAACTAAGATTAAAAGACAGATTTAGGACTTAGAGAGGTTATGGAAATTGTTGGGAGGATTTAAGTGCAATAGGGAAAACATTAGTTCCATGGTCACATTGATAAAGGACCTTAGCAGATGAACACCCTCTTAATGAGCAGAGACAAGATAGTGATTTTTTTTTTTAGTGCAAACAGATTTAAGTTGAAATGAAAAGTAAAGTTTAAGTTCAATTAAAAATATGAAACTACTGACATTTTATTGACTGTAGACACATGAATTTAATGGAACAGAATCAAAATATTTTAGATCCTATGAGAATATAGAGAAATATACTAGAAAATCTAGCCTGGAAATAAGGGGGACAAAGATTAGGAAATAAGATAGAGCTGGGAAGTTCTCAGTTTCTTAAGATGATCAGTATTAGAGAAGGTCCAGGTTGGGATAATATTTGTTATGATAATCCCATAATAGCCAGTAAAGCTGGCGCGATGATGGAGGATGATGGAGGATGACAGACAACAGTCCTGTTGTGAACAATCACCTCATCTCCTCGTATGAAACTAAATCATGCATGACATGCTTACCGCTGACCCAAACTGTTCTGGAAATGAGGTATGGATACTTCTACTGCAAAGATTTTCCTCCCAAAGTCAGTCACCTCGGGTTCAAATTATTAACAATGAACCTGAAGTTAAGTCATTGTTAACATCAAGTTGGGCTGTATTAACCAATGACTGTACACTAAGTAGCCTCAACAAGTACCTTTGACGAAAATATCTCAGACAGCATAATCCAGGAAGTGCCACTGGAAAGTCCATAAGTCATTTTCATACTTCTCCAAAACCCCAATAATTTTCAAATCACTTTGTGGATCAAGACAGTCATTGTCTTTATAAAATATTTCTATGGGAGAGAAGACATTGACATCAACTCCAGAATTGTGCTTTTGCACACATCCAATTTAGTATTTCTAAAATACACACATAAATAGTGATTGGAAGTAATGCCACTTTATCACAATATGGCCCTGAGTGCATATCCCAGCTTTGTCTCTGTGTGATTAGACAGTGAGCGTATAACTGCCTGTAACCAAGTTCCAAATACCTAAAATTTCTGTATTATAAGGAAAACACAAGTAGATAACTGTTTCTTAAAATATTATCTCTTTTGGTTATTTCAAGGCAAAAGATTCAATTTTATCTACATTTTCCTACTGTTGTAATTTGTCTACACTTCCAGGTAGCATATCTACATTCTTAAAGTTAAATAATGAGGAAACAGGGCTCTCTCTTTCTGTATACTGTCCTTTCCTATGTGCCTGTATGTCCCTTAATGCCAATGTTTAAATCTATATCATAGTCTCCAACTGTACCCAACAAATAAGGAGGAAAGACAAAATGTTTGATGCTCTTTTTGTCCCCAAGAATTCCTTCCCAGTACTATTGGCTTATATATCTTTGTCCAGACCTTTTTAAGAGAAACACTTAGTGTAGGCAAGGTTGAGAATATGATTATTTAAGTGGAACATTACTGATCTGAGTAAACTCAGTGTTGTGTTAACAAGAAAGAGAGGGAATTTATCAGATCAGAGAAATCTTCCATTCCCAGTCAGTAGCACTGTTAGCTTGGTAAAGTGCACTTCTCTTAATGTTTTTCTACCAGCTTCATTATCCCTTTTATTCTTAATTTTAAATCATACATGCATGTGTGTACTGTGTGGGTGTGTGTCTGTATGTATGGGTGCCTGAACATATCATGAGTCACATGTGGGAGGGCAGAAGACACCTTACCAGAGTCTGTTCTCCCCTTCCATCAAGTGGGTCCCAGGGACTGCACTCTGTCACCTGGCTTGGCGGCATCTGCCTTTACCTGTTGAGCCATCTCACCAGTCTTATATTATGTTTTTTAAAACGTGATAATATCTATCCAGTTTTGTTTTGGGATCAAAGGTGATAAAGGACGCTAAAAAATTTGCACTAGGTTTGACATATACCCTTTCAATATCTGTAGCTAGACATGGCATCTCATGCTTTTGACATTCATTTATTTTATTAGAATCTCATTTACTCATGAATCTATTGAATTATATAAGTGTGTAATGTTTTCTGTGTTAGTACATTGGTGTTACTATCACAAAATACCATACATAAAAATGGAAACATTATTTTTTCTAAGTTCAAAGGCTGGGACATCCATGGACATGTTGTTAGCGGATATGGTATCCAGTCAGGGCTTTCTCACTGTGGCAGAAGGAGAAAACAACTTTCTCATGAATCCTTCATACGAAATTACATTTGCATGCATTCAGTCATGCAATTGAGATACTCGGAGTCCAAACATTTCCCAAGGCATCATTTTAACGTTGCATCCTGTGAGTTTTAGGATGTCAATACACCTCTTCTGCGTGGACATAAATCTTAATGCCACTACTTCTACTTAATCCTTCAGAAAAATGTCCCCTTTTATGTGGACTGTGTCCCAAATATTTTGTATATAAAGAAATAAAACTCATAGGAAAACTTTTAGATGTCATTCCAAAACTTCCAACTTCTAACCTTAGGATTACAGGAATCCTACTCTTTAGGGAAGCTTGGAAATTCTTTTAACTGTCTCCAATGGTTTCTATAGCTGTGATGGAAAGAAAAGCTTGTAATGTCTGATCACTGCAGTTCTGATACAAAATTAATATTTACACTAGGGGGCGGCATAACATTTCCTCTTACTCTCATGCAGACAGACTGACTAAATAACCAAAAACTAATAAGTCTGTCAAATAAAATTATCAGAGTTTTATAAGCTAAAATTCCCTTTAATATTGCATTAGTCAGGAGATAGTAGGAGAAAGTGATATACGTGTGACCTGTTTGTTGCATATTTTATTTTGATTTTTGCAGCATATTTATTTGTGGGCATTCTCTCTTAGTCACATGTATTACATGTAGTAAAAAGAGGATGATATGTTGTTGGTGGCCACATATACCTTTATTGATTGTTACTCTTGACTTTAAAAATGTCAGTTTTGCCCATTGAACTCACTGTTTCAAGGGGATTCTTGGTAATTTCCATGTAGTATTCTCATGATTCTTAGTTGCAAATTTCAGTCAGTTTTATAATTCATTTTTAAGTAAACTTCTTTAAAATATGAATAGACTCCACAATTCATGAGAGTTAAGGAATAGTATGATGACTTGCATTTTTTGAAAGTTAAAAAAGCTCAAATGATAAAGAATATGTGGAAGTTTGAAATTGCTTTCTTTCTTCTCACCCTGGCCCCAGGGCTTTTGTTGCTGGAACCAACACAATCAGAACTAGTCTTTTCTATTTTTATTAGTGTATATTCACTATGATGGGGTTCATTAATTTGTAAACATATATGTCATCCTTTATTTTCTTAATTAGCATAAATGATAAAGAAAAACAAGTGAAAATGTTTTTGAGCAAATGAATAAGGTTTGGTAGTATTTACCAAAATATCCCCATAATAATGGAAATTAATTTTCTTAGAGAGGAAAGATACACATTATATAAAATTCCCTTATTATAACTCTTTTACTAATCACTGAGAAATTTTTTACTCAAAATAAAGACACATTTTTACAGAGCACCACTTAAAGGAATTGAAACTATGAGGCACACTTTATTCTAAGAGTCAGAGACTATTTTCAAGTAGGCTGATATTAATAGAATCTCAGTTGTATATATTGGTGTCCTCGAAATCTGTGTCAAGGACAATTTATTTTCATATTACCTTATAGGAAAGGGCTAGTGAAACAAATAATAATGATAAATCAAAAAGTTGATGGTCATTGGTATACTGTCTAGCATAATTTAATGATGTGAGAAAAATGTGGATGTTGTTTACTTATAATACTTAATTACTTTAATTAAAATACTATATCAATAATTCGATTCACATATGCTATAGAAACTATTGATCATTTTACAGATTATCTTCTTCTTTCTCAGCAGCCTAAGAAAATATAAACAGTACCTTTTCATGGGCTCAAGCAAAGACAGGAAGTAGACATGCATATTCTGAGCAAATTCATTCACAGTTTTCTTGTTTCTTTCTCTCTTTCCACCTAAAATACCTCTCAGTTTCTCAGTTTTTCTTCTCCCTAGATCGACCTCATAATAATAGAAAATATATTTCAGTGCCCATTTTTTAATGTAATGTATGTTAATTATGAAATCCATAGAAACTTTGGTCAAGGCCAATGATCAAAACATTTTTATGAAAAATAACTTAGTCCCTACTTAGGCACCTGATTCATTGTCAGAGGTCTTAACCTGATACTTGCAAAATACAGAGAAATTTATAGTAGACCTTATGACAGAGTCTCAGTGGCAAATGGTCTTAGAAATTTGAAATGTGTGTGGGGAGGAGGGAGGAGGGCAAGTATAAAGTGGAGAAAGGGGCAAAGGTATGAGTGGGTGTAAAGGAGAAAAATCAGCAATTCTTAGACATTTAAGAGGATCTACATCAGCTTACACAACTGCATAATGAGACATTATCAGGTTCACTCAGTACATTGCCAGATTATGCCAAGGTCCTGCACGATTCTCAATGGCATTGTTTTTAAGTCTAACAGTTACATTCATTAGAAAGATAATTTGTTACTGGCTAAATACAGAAACATCCACACTGACAGGAGCACATTCTCTGTCCTAGCCTGAACTCTGCATTCTTTTGAAATTTGTAGATTTGTGCAAGAATGCCATCTATAGAGCTTGACTTTAATACACTTGGTTATTTTCTCAACAACCTTAAGTTCTATAGCAGACAGTACATTTGTGAGTGTAGTTATTTTTTCTCCCTTTCTGGCTAGTTGAGCTTAGTCACATGACAGAAAAGGGATATTCAGTGCCAGGAAATGGCACAGTTACCAGAGATTGTTAGGAAGCTTCACAAGATTCAGGAGAAGGAAGCTACAGAGAATGTCCAGTTGTCACACAAAAACTGTGTGGTTTCAAGGTACCTAGTGACAGAATTTTGGTTAAGGCAAAGAAGTTTTGTTTTCCTAATAAGCCTGATTCATCAGAGAAGGAACTAGAAGTGAGTCCAGAGGATCTAAACACTCAAAGTCCCCTAACATGCCACCCCCTTACTTCCACCAACAACACACCACCTCTTAAAGATCCCGTAATCTCCTCAAACAGCACCATCAACCAGTGACCAAGATTTAAAATATATGAGCTTATGGGTGATAATTCCCATTCAAACCATCACTATGGTTAAGGAGGCCCAAGGCAATTAAGATTAAGAAATTGATCAGATAAAATAGAGCCATAGATAGCCTGCAAGTACATGCTTGCAGGTATTTCTATACAACTCTAAAGCACAGATCAAACCTAGATGATCAATATTATCACCTAGATGTTTAGAAAATGCATTTTGTACCTCACTTCAAGGCACTGAAACTTAATACCTATGGGTAAAGTTTTAGCAATCTAGTTTTCTAAGAACCACTAGGTGACTTGTTTTCTTGGGATAAAATGTATCTGGCTTGGTTTCAGTGGATCTGTTCTAATAGAAGGTTTGGGCATTCTTACTCAGCATGAGAAATGAATCCCTGCCCATCAATCCCACATGCCTTTCCTCACAATAGATGCTTTAAAAAAAGCAACAACAATGAAAAAGAAAGCTATTAGAAAGAAAGAAAGACAGAAAGAAAGAAAGACAGAAAGACAGAAAGAAAACTAGATAAATGTTTAGACTAAGTAAGATTATTTTGAACTTGATAGTGTAATGTCTATAGAACGGAAAAAAAAATGTAAGACTTTACTTTGTAACCAGAAGACCCAATTTAGTTATAGGAACAGCCTTCACAAGAAAATATTTAATTAACATGGACAATTTCCTTCCAACTCTGCTTTGCCTATTATAATTTACAGAGAAATTGGACATAATTATGCATTTTGTGTCATAGAACAACATTATGTTGAGTAACAAAACAAATTATTAAGCAAATAAAAATCATAGAGTTTGAAAAATATATGGAAGTTAATTTCTTTATAAAATGTAATTCAAGTATTTTTATGAAGATTATACCAAGTGATTAACTGTTGAAGTTAGATTAAACAGAACATATTGCAGTTATATTCTGGAAAATGAGATGATATCATAGTCCCATTATCCCTTGGAATTCCTAATTCACAGTGGTAGTTAAGTCATAGCTTGAATAAACAGAGCTGCCCTCCATTGTTTTTTCATAGGTTTTACTTATATTGTGGTTGCAATGGCATTAGAGTCAATTCTACATTAAAGATTGTGTGCACAGTTCTGTTATTTGTACAATTTTATAAATTTCTAAAATAATGTTTACTTTCTCTTACTTGAAACATACTTTAAATTGTGATTTCTATTCCCCAGAATAAATCAATTTATTTTTTTTCATACACTTTGCACTTATTTTGGGTTAGAGACACTATTCAAGATTTACTGAAAATATGTGATATGAGCATCAAAAAGATATTTATTTTTATGAAAATATTTCATAAGTGAGCTGGAGCAACTGGTTAAGAGCACATACTGCAGACTGTTCTTGCAGAAGACCTGGGTTCTATTCTAAGCATCCACACGGCAGCTGACAACCATCCCTAACTCCAGTTCCAGGAAATCCGATGCCTTCTTCTGTCCTCTGTAGGCAGTGCACAACAAGGATTCACTAAAACACATGTAAGCATAACACTCATACACAGAAAAATAAAAATAAATAAATAAATAAAATGTTTATAAATAAGAAAACTTAGATCATATGGATACATTTTTATGCAAGGTCATCTACACTGCCTTTAATTATTCGTGTCTTATAAATACCACAGACAAAACATACTATGACTGTAACTTATGTGAATTCATAGATATCCTGTCTTTTAGCTTAGTGCAGATAAACAACAAATTATATAATAAATAACATAGTCTCCTATATTAGAAAACATGTTCTATAATACTTCAGAAATTGAGGACCAGCAATCTCTAATTTCAAATTAACAATGATTATTAACAGATAATAGCTACATAATTGGATAATAAAAGAGTTGGAAATTAAAGGTAAACATTCTGTTGTATCAACTTTGAAACATCAGAAAGCCAGGAAGAAAATAATGCATACATAAGGAAGTTTAAAACTTTCAGTCTATTTTTCAAAACATTGTTGAGTGTCTGTTATATAGAATCATTTATGAAAGGAATTTTCTGATTTCAATAAAACTGGGTGATATTTTTAAATATATAGATATTTAGAATGATGATTAATAAACCATAACAATTTCTACTAAAATATCTTTTCAGTTGCATCATGTTTCCAGCAGCAAATTACGTACCATCATCAGTGTTTATATGAATGACTATATTTGTATGGTGCTTGTAGTTGAAGACTTTCAGCTACTCTTTCAGATGGACAAATTGACATATTATAGACTTGATGACTTAATTGCCTTCTATTTCTTCATGCCTAAAACTAGAGAAAGCACATACCAGACTTAGGATGCAATATTGAATATCTCCTTCACATACTCATTGATTATCTCTATCTGCCATAATGGTAAGCTATATGACACAATTCTTTTTCTAAAATGAGTGCATGTACCATAGATAATATGCAGTATAATTCACTGTTGCTAAGTGTAAACATTAAAAGTAACATGGATATATATGGTTATCTCACTTTAAAATATTTCTATATTTTGTAATATATTGGATCACAGGTGTGTGTTGAATTAGTTTAGAAGTCTTTTGTTATCAGGGTTGTGTTATTAAACAGATTAGATTATACAGTTGGGATGAGAAAAAATTAAAATACAGTTAGATATCATTTCTAATGTCAATAAATTTTGAAGATAAGAAAGCCTTTGTTTTATGTGACATTTTGAGGGGGGCGATCCTGGCATATTCTCAATTACTTGTTTTACTGCAGTTTATTTTGCTGGAACACTAACTGGGAAGTACTCTGATTATTCCTTTCTTATAGCTGACATTGAAACTCAGGTAAGATGTCTCTAGAGCCAGAGCTGATAACCACCAGGCTGCTCTTCACCTCAAATGCCAACTTTATTGGTAAAATGTAATGATATCTGTATATCAGAAAACAAATATGGCATTAATAGCTTTGATTTTTTTTCTCTTTTTGCATCATTTTATTATATAGAGATCTACATAATAATAATGTGAAAACAGAAGGAATTGCTTTGAAGTGCACATTTCCCATAAGAACAATATATGGTTTTATGATCACATCTTTTAAAATGTTTTATGAATTGTCACCAAACATTAAGTGAATTTTAAACTTAAAATACTGTGAGAACTGTACCAAGGTCTGAGTGAGTAGATCCTATTGAAAAAGATTATTTTTTATATTAACCAGAACTTTTCCTTTGCACTTGTTAGTGATATATTACTTTAAATTACATAATGCCAATGAAAATTTTGTCAAGCAAAATATGAGGGCCAGCAAGATGATTGGGTGGGTAAATGTAGTGCGTCCCATACAAACCAAAAGAGCTGAATCCACTGTAAGAAACCCACCAAGGAAAGAGAAAACTGACTCCTGAAAGTTGTCCTCTGACCTCCACAAGTGTGGTTGTGGCATTTGGAGAGAGACAGAGACAGACAGACAGACAGACAGATAAATGGACAGAGGGAGACAGAAAAGAAGCAGAGAGATACAGAGACACCATACAGAGACAGAGAGATGGAGAGAGAGAGACAGAAAGAAAGAAAAACACACACACACAAAAATACGTTAGTTTACATGGTATGATATAACAAATGTTAATATTTGAAGGTTTGTATGAAATAAAAACAAACTCTAAAGCATAAAAATTAATTATGTATATATTATTTTCTTTTGAAGAAATTAGTCATATGCAGGATAGTCTAAAAGATCTGGAAAAATATCCAAAATTATGAAGTTTTCTCAAGTATTCTGTGTCAGTCTACTAAGTTCATGTAAAATTTTAAACAATGCCATGTCCTATTTTAATGATTGTTATTTATTATTTGTCCTAAGATTCATTTGTTTATTGGTCTTTATATTTATCCATTAGGATAAATTAATGAGCATCCAAAGGGTTTCAGGTTTTCAAAAATGATACACACAGGATATAAAAATATTATATATAGGATATTAATTCCTAGTGTTATATATAACTGGAATTCTATTGTACTTGAAAGTAATTTTTACACTCTACAATCTTAAAAAATAAGCATGCATTCAAACATACATGCTTGCACACACAGACAAACACACTGATATCAATAATATACACATTTTGTGGTATTTTTCATACTGATTGATAAGGGTAGTGGAAATAATACTGCCTCATTTATCATTTTTTATTACATTACCTATGTTTTCTTTAAAGTGTGTTTGATGTAATGTTTATACAAAACACTCTAAGAATGATTTCATAACAACATGAACATACACAACATCAATGAATGGATCAGTGTAAGTGGAAATTTTTTTATTATCTTTTTCCCCCCAATGAAATCACCTAACATTGTTTTAAGAACCTCATAGATTAGTTTCAAATTCAGTGTTTCCAGAATTTTGTGACCAATCCTTCTGGATAAAAACACTCTGGATTATTGAAAGTCCGGTGTTACTTGGACCATGCCTCTGCCCATGGTTCTCCCAAATGTGAAGACATTTTTTTGAGATCAACAGAAATGATTGTAGTGTAAAATCTTAACTGGGTTTATGTGCCAGCTTGGATCACTTACAATATGAAGAACATATACATTTTCATAATGCTTGAATTATTCATCACATAGGTTTTATTGTAACTGAAAAATGATATTCCATCTGGAATATCCCAACTCACTAGCACTTGAATAGACGTCCCACTATCTCTCAGGGGCAAGGTAGTATTTTCTATTTAACCTTACAAATATTTATTTACCTTTGTTTTACTTATGCGACATTTTTCAACTCAGAAGGGAGAATTCTTTATATTTTTGATATTTAAAATCTGGGGAACAGCTAATAGATCACTAACTAATACTATATTCAATAAAAATCTGAAAATGCACTTGATATTTAAATCTTAGAAAAATAAAATATATATGTATATGTATGTTTGGTACAAAACTACAACCCTCTCTGAGGAACTACTGACAATAGATGAATGCTGGGAAAGGGAGATTCAGTCTCATTTAAGGTCGATCTTACTAGCTTGGCCAGGCTCCAATGGTTGCACCCACAGTAAATGGTGCTTAGGAAGACAAACTTGATTCTATAGGCATATATGTATATACTACAGTACAGAAATTTTGGGGGCCTAAAAGGGGGTGAAGATATGGGAAGAGAGCTAAAGATATACTTTATGAAATTCAAAAAATATATACTTTATCAGTGAGTGGAGGTGGGTTTGTGATAAGAAGAAGCAATCTTTATATTGAGTTCCTGGATTTTTATTTGAAACAGTGAAATATTGTTCTGTCAATAATATGACTACTCTCCCTTTGCTCCAGTCTCCAAAATAAGCAGGATGTGCTTTGATTATACCTAAAAAGCACTCAGGGATTACTGGAACTATCGAATGTTTAATTCAAGAGGTCTCAAATAGTTGGGAATGAGGAACAGATAAAGCAATAAATGTGCTTTTCCTCATGTTAACCGGAATGTTTGAAAGGTAGACCGTCAACATTTGCATTAAATTCAATGACTTCATTATCCATCAAGTTATAGAAAACAGTAAATGCTGCATTATTTTTCTCCTGCCTCTTTATACTCATATGACTAAAGTCATATATGTAAAAAAAAAAGTGGAAAATTATAGTCGAACTGAAATGTTAAAATGCTTTTGCATCACAGTATTTTGTATGCATATTAGAAAATATTAATACTTAGTTGTTGTGTATTGTTAACCTAAAGATATTTTATTTTCCTTAACTAGACATGAATAAGGCTGGCGATATTCTGTCTCAAAACAAGGCAGAAGGCAAGCATTGACATCCAATGTTGTCTTCTGACCTTCACACATGCATCATGGCATGATAAAAATAGACACACACACACACACACACACATAGATCACACAATATAAAGAATGCATATAACCATTTATAATGAATGATAGATATGAACAATTGGGAAAGTGAGTGAATAACTAAATAAAAGACATGACTTCAAATTCAATGAGTTTCTGTAGCTTAGTATCAAGCTGGATTAGCTTTATAGTAAAATGTTTATTGGAATGAACTATTCTAGCATTTTTGTCTTATTTCATTGACTAATAGCATTGTTTCATTAATTTATTTTAAATAATAAAATCAATGCTTTATCATTTGAATTCTCCCTGGAAATGAATTCACATAATATACTTAAATGCATTTTCTTACGTTTTAAATTTTATGCAACTAAGCATCAATAAGAGTGCCAAGACTCCGGGTTTCTTAACATAGGAGAGATGAAGGGAAGAGTAATTTTCTAGTATTTTGCTTATAAACACTTAGCCTCAGTTATTTAAGATGCATTTTGATTATAGCATCAGTTGTTTTATTTCTAGTACTGAGGATGAAATAAAATTTTATTTAATACATTTCAACATGCCATAATACTCTTCAAAGATGTTTTTTGAATTCTGCACAGAAACTATTGAGAGAAATCTGCTTCTAAAATGGTTTAAGCTGATTTAGGGTATTATTTCACAGAAGATAAAATACATAATTTATCCCAAATATAATGAATTTGAAAAAAATAATGTTTTCTTTTGTTGGAAAGATGTAAGTGGCAGGGTGTGAGTTACACAGCAAAGCTTATGAATATTTAGAATATATATTAAGTCACATGCAGTTATTTCTCTAAACATTATTTTCTCTTAAGTGTTTTCTTTTAGTAATGGTCATAAATCTATAAATGGCAAGTCATTGCAAATGAGAATGAGGATAAAGTAAACAGGATCTTTGGTATATGAGATATTTTTATATGAGCACTACATTTCACTGAAAACTTTCATATCTGTGTTCCATTTCCCCTAACAAACTGTGTTGACAGAGCTCTTACCTTTAATTGAATTGCATTTACAATGTGAGTACATTGAATCAGTTTTTCAATATGATCTTGGCCTTTGCTGCATGTTATTGAGTATATTAACAAATGCACCATACACTTAAATACACACTATAGCTGCATAAATAAAAGTGAAATAGGCTTTTAAAAATATATATAAAATATTGAGTTTCATGTATTTCATATTTAGAATTCAATCAGATTTAGACCCCCCTAACCTTCTGCACCCATCCATAGACCTCCCCCACCAAATTCCATGCATTCTGTCATATATGTTAAGTCTTATTTAGTCAAGCATTTATACCCACATGTCCTTCAGTGCAAGTTCATCAGCCTATCTAGATATCTTAAAGTAGATCTACTCTCCCTCGTCCTTCAGTAATCAGTTTTCAGTAGTTCCTAGGCTACAGTTTTGATTAACCCTGGAAAATAAACTTTTGAAACAATTTTTCTAAGATTTTTGTGATTTCAAACTGTGGTGTGGTTATTAAGCATCCATTCAACTGCATAGATAGCTAAGAAAGATTAGGAATATATTTGTTCTAGGAAGAACTTCAATTTAATATTTCAGATTGAGTACCTAAGTCTTATGATCTACCAGTCCTGCAATTCTTTATTCATTAAACTAATGCAGTTATGTGACCTTCAGTTTTCTCAGATAGTTTAAATGGAATTAATAAGCAGAGGAATAATAGCTAATTCATCTAATAATTA
Organism: Eospalax fontanierii; assembly: GCA_035773235.1. Taxonomy (NCBI): domain Eukaryota; kingdom Metazoa; phylum Chordata; class Mammalia; order Rodentia; family Spalacidae; genus Eospalax; species Eospalax fontanierii. The sequence continues at coordinate 49,318,212 of CM069530.1, read as the reverse complement.
TTAAATATGGAGTCTCACAATTTTATCTTGCATATGCTTTAGCAATACAATAATGCAAATAAAAAGCCCATCTTCCTATACTGTGGAGACTGTATCTGGGTTAAAAAAACATTTATGGCAGCAATTGCAAAGTAAATATACTATGCTATTACTATCTATAAGTGTATTCCCTATAACACAGAGACCTTAAGGTTCTATTAAAGGTGCACTTTAGAAAATATGTAGGAGTTAAGTCAAGGAGCAGTGAATAATAGCTGAAAGTTGAATGGGAGGAGACAGCATCAAAAGTCACAAACAGGGAGAAAATATGATGTATCTGATAACTCCATAAAGGGGTACATGTAACCGAAGCAAACAAAATCAAAGAAGTTTGTTTCTCAAGCTCCCTCATCGGTTTGAAAATCACATAGGAAAAAAAAAAAATAACAATGAGTAGACAGACTTCTACTTTCTTTAAAATGCACATTGAATGAAACCATTCCTGAGTGTCAATTATTTGTGCTTTTTATAGAGGGTCTGGAGCTGGTGCAGTGGGACATGTCTTTAAGCACAGTATTCAGGAGTCAAAGATAGGCAGATCTCTGGGGAATGGAGTCCAGCCTTGTCTACACAGAAAGTTCCAGGGCGTCTGGAGCTCCAGAGAAACCTGTCTCAAATAACTGACAAACAGGTTCTGAATACAGAATGAAGACTAGAAGGTAATCAGAACTTGCAGGTCTTCTGTATATGAGAAAACTAAGATGAATCGATGTTAATTTGGTACACGTTGCTGGAGTGTAATTATAGCTGTATTCCTTTTCTCCATTTCCATTGTCCCAGTATGCGCATTCATTTCTATGGAACACTTAAGTTTTCTTATTTGTGGAAGGTGTTTCACAACATTAACGTACTGACATTATTCATTGGTTTATTGTCACACTGGTATGTCTTGCTCTTTCTGGCTCATTAATGTATCTTTTTTCAAAGGTTATTTTAAATATAATGTATCTGCATTTACCAATTCTTTCGTGTGCTCCTATTAGGTATCGAAATGGAAATTCCAAGGTAGAAGTTCATAGAGCAATAAGCAGATATATAAGAAGAATAAAGATAAAGAATAAATCAGGAGGTTTGCTAAAATCAAATTTTATAAAATGCATGAGTAGAAAGATTTTCCTGAATTTTCCAGATATGTTGCAACCTGACAATGACCTAGACAGAAGATCAAATTAATTCAGAATGTCACAGTTTGTAGAATAAGAAAATAATAGAAAATAACGACATGTATCATAAATACTTCAGATAAAGTACAATTTCCACTGGATTTAGTGTTGCATTGAAAGCCTATTAATATTTTAGCTCATGTTTATATTAATCAAAATACGGTATCAAACCAATGATATTTACGCTATTGATAATAACATTGAATGTTGTCAAATTATTGGATTAAATAGAAAACACTTTTCCTGAACAGTCATGTGCTTGTGAACACAAAGGAGAGAATTAAAGAAGGCATCCTATGGGATTGGTTCTTCTGCTTATTAAGTATTTAGAATTCTCCTATGTTTTATATTAGAATAAATTAACATATAAGGAGCATACAAGCCAAAAGCAAAGTTGCAAAAGTGGCATAGACCATATAATTGATCTTCAATTAATATATTACATTGGGGTTTCCTGCCAATTCTGTTTTATAGCAGTGCTTGTCTTGTAGTACCTTATTCAGACTTTTCCTGTGATCACCTCAGAGACTCTTACCTACCAGTTTTTCTTCGCCATCACAGTTCCTGTTGAAATTACATTAATATCTAAGGGCCTAATAAGTACAGCTATGTTGCTTTCCTAGGGGATTTTTCTACTTGCATGTATTTATAGTGTTTTAGACGTAGATATGATTCTAAAGATAATTTATTTTTACCTCTACTCAGAAATTTCAATGATGAGGTCTAAGGAGAAGCTCTAGCCTGCTCAAGTTCATTAAATGTTAAGTCTTAGAGTCAAGACATCTCTAACCTTATTTCAGGTCCATTTAATAGAAGATAATGAATCTCAGTTTTGTTTTCTCATAAGAAAAGTTGCTAAACATGCTCCACTAACCTCTTATGCATACTGCATGGTGTAGGTATATAATAATGTATGCACTTCATGTGTTTTGTGGTTCTAAATTTGAAAGAAAGAGCTCATGAAATAATTCTTTCACTTAAAGAAGACCTGCTTTTGAATGACTTACCACACAAAACTAATTTTCAACGTATAAATCTCCAAGGTTCAGTCTACTCATCTCTCACTGCTCATAGAAGCTCTGCACCTGATGAAACATTCCTCTTTTTGAAACCCTCCACTTCAGTGTTGGGCTGCTAGATGCACTGGACTGACGTTGTTATAGTAAAGTGAAATACTAGCATTGTAAAGTGGACATAAATAAGCCATTTAAACATAACAAACACTTTCGAATAGCTCAGAAACTCATTTTGAACTTACCATACGTGAATGATATCTGTCAGTTTAAGCAAAAAATAAATTTTAAAACTTATTAAGACTTAAAATATATATACATTATTAATATGGTATTCTTGAGGGAACAGATTTAATAAATATGTTATTCAAAATAAAAAAAAATCTGGGACATGAAAAGATTTGGTAACTATGAAACTAAAAGATAGGAAAATTGTGTTTAATGGAATTTTCTTTAGTTCAATATTTTTCCTTGGGTCTTTTTGAGACAGGATCTCCCTGTGTCCCTCCCACTGACCTGGAACTTGCTATGTAGAGGAGGCTGACCTCAGTCTCACAGAGATGTGCCTGCCTTTCCCTCTTGAGTGCCCACTGACCCTTAAGGTAGCTTCTTAGAAACATATGCAATAAAATATCAGTAGCCATTCATGCATTCCAAAGCACTTATGTGCCTTGCTCACTTACAGTGTTCTTTGAACTAAGTGTCTCTCTAGTCAGTGAGAAGCTTAAATTGAGCTGGAGTAGGTAATCTGCCTCTACTTCTACTAGGTCCACCAGCAATAAGAAAACAACAATGTAAAACAAACAGAAACAGGAAACCCATTCCAAAGACTAAACAGGAGACTGGTATTATCCATTACTACACTGATTTCAACAATAGAACAGTTATGCCATGCATAATGTTGTACCACTTCCAGTCTCATTGTTTATACTATTCTAATTAAGTATACTAAAATATTGACAGTATCTTTAGCTTTAGAGTTGATTCTGCATGTTTGATTGGGATTTATCCTATCCCTGGTGTTATTTGTGGTGCTGTTTTTAATTCTAATCAATCAAGAATAATCAGGACAACATTGGCATGGATCAAATAAAATAGAAACATGTGACTCATAATCTGTGATTGAAGTAAATATCAAAGATTTATTCAGTTTTTACAGGTAAATAAAATTTGAGGAAAATTTTTAACTGTTAAATTGATGTTCAATTTAGCCTATAAGGCTGTCTTTTTCTGTCCTAGTGTAACTGTAATCTATGAAAATTATGAATGTAATTAATATTGAATCTGTATTGAAATAAAAGGTAGGACATTGAACTAATAAAAACTTAACTTTCTTAATGTCCTGACACAGGAAAATTGAATATAATTCTGTAAAATTATTTGGGTCAAACAGGATTATTACCATGTAGAAAGAGAAAACATATAATTAACTAACATATATAATCATATGTATAATGTAAACTGTGTAAATATAAAAATAATCTCACCAGATGCTTAAGAAAGATATTAGACAGTAATTAATATTAGAATTGACCAAATTTATTTTCTATACTGGTTTGGGGAACAGAACACTTTCGTAATTGACTATTAGAAATATATAATAGAACAGTTTCTTTTGCAAACAAATAAGGGCATATCTGTCAAAATTTTTAATTATCTATCTCATTAACTTAGTAGTCTGTATCAGTGTTTATGTAGGCATCTCCTCTGAGACATAAATGCTATACATAGGTTTTATATTTTCAGTCAGAGTCCAAGATCAAATATACACTTATTTTCTGTCACGTAGTTTAATGACAACTGTACCAGATTCCATTACACTTCTGGCGTTTATTTTCTTTAGTTATCACTCTGTATGCTATTTAGTTTTAACTGTCAATCTTATATTCAAATGAAATTTATAAACTACTTTAAATTCATTGCCTAAGTGTTAGAAGTTCTTTTTTTTTTTTTTTTTTTGAGGTAGGAGAAGAAAGGGGAAAAACAAAAGGTAACCTCATTCTTTACCTGATCAATATTGTGGCCAAGTCAGATGTAGAAGGTTCTTACCCTACAACTGACTATTGATACCTATGCATCAAAATGGACAGATACTGGCTGAATTCATAGAAAAATAATTCTTTGTAGATAATAACATATGATTCTGTACTATCCAGAGGAATTTTAACCTTTTATAATAAACTTCAGCTTTGCCTTTCTGGAGCTTTTTGAGTCTGCCTTTTTTTTTAAATGAACAATCTTGGGCAGGCTGTAAATGTCATGGTCCACATCTCTTCTCTCTTGGCCATCAGGAAGTGTTTTGCAATTTCCTATAGTAGATTTTAAGCTACACTAATTCTGTACCATCCCAACCTTGTTATATTTCTTATTTACACTTTCTTAAGTTGGAGGCATAGAAACATGCCTACTATTCACTCAGAACTCTCATCTGGGAATTGAATGTCAAGTAATGTATGCTGTCAACTACCCTACATTGCATATAGTTCCAATTTCTTTAGTGTTGCTTTTTGAGCTTTTACTTCAAAAATAGACAAGAATGAAAGTTTTAGTTAAAGATACTGAATTCACCATTTAGCTATTCTTAGCTATGAACCTTTATAAATTGAACAATGGGAAAAGGGGAAATTTTAATTTGTATAATAAAAGCAGTTTTGGAAAGAAGATGAAGATACAGATAGCCAAAGAAATTTTGAACAAAAATTAAAATAATGCCAGAGCCATTGCCATATCTGATTTTGTTATACTATAAAGCCACAATAAGAAAAATATTGGGATACTGACACTAAAACAGACACAGATCAGTGGAAGAGAATATATGAACGCGATTTAAGTCTGAGAAATTACAACTACATGACTTTTGACAAATATTGGCTACTCTAGATTATAAGATAGTATGTTGTTTGAAGGCAGTAAGGCTAATTAACATTTTTATAATTATACAGCTTAAATTAAATACATGATTACAAATGTATTAAACTGAGTTGGTAAAACCCTATACCTTTTATCTCTTTTGTAACAATGAAATAAGCAAACACTATAAAACCAATCTGAATATTTGATGGGAAGGGAATCGTTTGATACACACTGAAGCAATTAAAGAATTCCTTTTGACACTTATTTAGATGGAATTTTTAAGGAAGACCCCATCAGTATGTTCATACAAGCTTATATTTTAGTTATGTGTTGCAAAAGAAAATGCTTTGTAGTTGGTTAACTACTTTGTCCTTTGCTACTTCACATAAATATTGATATTATTTTTGCATATCAGAAACATTGCACTCTGACCATTTCGATAGTTCTAGAGCAAATAATGCAGACAATAATCATTGAGTTAAATGGAATAAAGAAAAAAAACTGAGATTTTAGAACCCATATGTTTGGTGTTTCAAAATCTTTAGTTATCCAGTTGTTAAATGATAACAATACATTGCTTATAGAATTATATAACTCAATACAATGAAGCAATGTTTTCCCAATTCACTTATTTTCTATTTGCCTTCCAGGGTTTCCATATATTTTTGTAATCTTTAAAGGATTACCAACAATATACAAAATAAACCAAGTTATTGAAATTTTTAAACCAATGGGAAGCCACACTTTAGACACTTAGAGACAAAATTGTCTTCTTGGTCTGTTCACGTATCAGTAACAAAAACTTATGACTAGATCATTTAAATGAGAAAAGAAACATTAATGATGTGAATGAATTAACAGTTCTTAAGTGGGCCCAATGTAGTCATGTGAGTTTATGTAGGTAAAGGAAAAGAAAGGCAGGGGAGTAAGAAACAGAGGAAAATTGAGAGCAATTGCAAAAGTAGGGGATTTAGAGAGAGGAAGGGAGGGAAGAGAGCAGAAAGGGGGAGGAAGATATGGTGACACTGACTTCAACAACTGAGGCAATAATGAAATAGTCTTTAGAAGAAAGAAGGTAAAGTAAATGCATTCTGCTCCTCCCCCACCCCATATTTTAAAGGAATATAATCCTAGAGACTTCTTGAATTGAACTAAGTGATATAATACATTAAACATCTGATTTCCAGAATGGGTTAATAAAATTGTGCCATGTTAAGTCACTAAGTCTGTGGTAATTTACTTCAAGAGCATGGGAAATGAAAATAAATGAAAAAAAAACTGTGTCTGTGTTTTGTCAAGTTTTAATTTCCATTTTGTTTTGTGCATGCTCTTTTCATTGAAATCAATACCTATTTAGTTTAAATTTTTAATTGGTAAGTTCATATTATTTTTCTTAAAACCACACTATGAATGCACAAGACTCAGATTTCCTTCCACTGACATAGGAGAGGGGTTAAATTTCTCATCATTTTCTTCTTTTGTTATAACTATGTATTTTACTTAGTAGATAGATGGTATTCTTCTAGAAACACTTTTTCAAGACCAACACTGTTATATAATTCACTCATATCTTCAGTTGTATGTACCCATCATGCATTCAACAAAGTAGTTTTTATATTACAAATCCTTTTTCCATCTTAAATAACTGCACACTTTTTTAATACCTGAAAGGAATTCCTAAGGAATTTTTGCAATTAAGTCAAACCAGATGCTCTACTTCAAGAATAAGGAGTTGTCTGATTATAGCATTATAAACATGCCTACTTACTTTTATTTAGAAGCCTCTAAGCACTACAACAAAGTAACTAATTACAGCTATTCAAGGTACTGTAATAATCTTGCATACAGTGTCATTATTGAAGATAACACAATAACAGTGACTCTCATATATATGTAATGAAAGTATTATTAAAGAAAGCAAAGAAAGAATGTTCTCTATAGACTCATCCTTTCAATTTTAGTAAATCTGAATTAGTTAATAATAAGTTGAGTACAATAGGTATGATTAATTTAATAATTTAATGTACTATATTTATTGCCAAAATATTAAAACTGAGATTAATTTTATACAGCCTGCTATTTCTTTTAAAGTGTCAAAACGTGGTTAAGAAACCTGTTATTATCACAGATTTAATATGAAAACTTGATATACTTGCTAGATAATGCTATGTTAAGGAAATATAAAAAAGATTTTTTTTTATTTGTATTAGTGGGTATTTGTCAAGCCTGTTTGTTTGTTTATTTGTTTGATGATTGACTGTTGGCTGGTTTGCTTTATTTTGAGCCATAGTCTTGCTGTATAGCACAGACTGACCTTGAACTTATGATTCTCCTGCCTTGGCCTCCTAAGTGTCGAGATTGCAGATATATTCCTCTATTCTTGGCCTAAGAAAGATGAGTATTTCAAAGTTACTATGCCTGATCAGACCTGAAAAGAAAAGATAATTTATTTCTTAAATCACACTACATTTTAAAAAATGGTTCCCAAGTTTATACTTTAAGCTACTTTAATTTCCTTATCCCTTTTGGTAATCTTAAAGGGAAAAAATATTTCTTCATAGAAGAGTTTATTCAGGAAAGTCAAAGACCGAGACTTAGCATCTCTCTATCATATATTGTTAAAGTCATCTGATTTTACTATTCCCCCTTTCTAGAAACAATTGAGATAATAAAATTATCCTATTTATATTAAAATATCCAAAAATGAAACACATCTTGAGGTGTGAGTATGATAAATTTTTATTTTCTCTACCCAATTAATTTTATGTTAAGATAGAGTATGTGTGTTGGATGATAGGTGTGTGTGTATGTCATTTGTGTCTTCCCTGATCATAATGAAATCTATATCAAAGAGGTTTTCCAACAATAACTAGTCTTATTATTTCTTCAAGATCTTTGTATCTATTCATTTATTTAACATTTTCAAATATGATGACATTTGAAAAACTATGAAGACAAGTATTTTTTGCTCTGGTGATATAGTTTATGTTAGAATATACCTTCAATGCTATATATTCTCTGTGTTTAGGCCAAGGAACAGCCATTTAAAACTTAATTTTGGGACAGAGTCTGAAGAATGCCCTTTAGGTCACATTGCCATTGTAGAAAAAAATCATAGCATAAACCTGCACCAAATCTGATATAAATCAAATATTTAAAAAAGTTCAATGTGGTTCATGATGCAATGAAGAGATAGAGTGAGCACAAGAGATATGATATAGTTTATAATGTAAGGCAGGGCACTAATTAAAGTAATTTATATTTTTAAGTAGTCTGCCTACACTCTGGATCAGAGATATAAATCATAATATATGTAAAATAGTAACAGAATAATATAATTACCAAAAGTTACATAACATGTCTAATTTGATATGCTGTCCATGATTAGGAGCACAGTGGATTTGAGCATGTCACCATCACCATAAACACATGAATAAAGCCAGCCAGGATGCTGCAGTAGCTATGATGTCACTAGGCACCAGATAATTCTCAAAACACTCATAATCTTTTGGGATTATTTTCATATATGTGAATTGTCATAGACTAAAATATCCTTATGACAAAAGTATGTGTCCACTATAATTGTAAAATAACTTTTCACTATCTTAATAACCTGCTGATTTGCCTAGTCATTCTGGGCATTACTTTTCAAAATAAATTATGATATGATCAAAAGTCTTTCTCTCTAAAATAGTCTATTAGAATCCAATAGCATTTTTAAGTGAAGTTGAATATTTTTAAACTGGTTCATAAGGATTTAGCAACCATATGTTTTCAATAGTTTCTGAAACAATATCAGTTTCTTAACCTGAAGTTTATTCAAGTATATCTTATTTTATTCTTAATTGCAGTGGATGAAGTTCAAAATTAAAATCTACTTTTAGAAATAGGACCATTTTTCATTTAAGAGAATGATTTCATTTGCTGTAGGTGGTACTTTCAGAACTTATTATAATTATGTAGTAAATGAGCAGAGAAGCTGTGAATAATTTCATAAAGTATTTTCTCCAACCTTGAAATATTTTTCAGGCAGAAGGAAACTCAGCACTGTACTAAAAACACATAATGTTTACACTGACAACTTGATACTCTCTAGAGACAGACTTAGGAAAACATTTTTAATAAAGTCTGAACAGTTATATTTAAGATTTTTTCATATTTGCTGAAAAGGTGTTTTTCTGTTTAATAACTATTGAACATTTTATGGTGGTATTCTAAATATTAAAATTAAACAATACAGTGTTCTTGTCTGAAATGAGCTGTGGCTGTGCTCCTAATACACATATAATTCTCTTCAAAGAGGAAACAGGAACACTGCAGTAACTTAGAATGAATTTATGATGTGTGCCTTCCTACTCAGAATTAATATGCTATAAAATACCCCAGGCAAAACACATTATTCTCTATATTTTTTAGAAAGGAGCATTTTGAGTGCATTTCAGAATTAATATTGTTAACACTAATTAAACAATTTTGTTAGAGCTATTTTAACATAACTTAAAAGTTGCAATGGTTGTTTCTGTGGGTTATGAGATCATGGCAGTACAACAGAACAATAAAAAGGAATGAAATTTTCTAATCTAATTCACAGTAGAAAACTCAGAACCCTTCACTCTTCCCTGTGAATACATGCTATTTCATTCTGAGCTCCAGGAAACTAGGTAATGATGTCCACATGTGTCATCTCCCTCTGTAGTCAAGTCACTTCCAAAAGTGTCAGTTTTATGAGTATTAAATCTCTGTCCTACATCACTCAAAATTTACTATAGCCTCTTTTGCATTGTGGTAATTATCACCTTCATCCTGGATGGCAAATATTTTGTGATTTTTTGCACTGTAATATAATTTTACATATTTATTTTATCCATTGAAACCATAGACACAAACGTATTGATATAAGATTATAAAATAATTGCAGGGGTACACTTGAAACTTCAGAAATCATTTTTTGATTGTTTTCAAGCAGATTCCTTATGTGAATCAAGTTTTTATGAAGGGTCTGGATATACTGATGACCCATGTCATGGACAAATATTTAAAGGGTACAAATATTTAAAGTTAGGGCTCCCAATCTGTAATACTTATTTCCTGAAGAAACACACAATGAATGTTATGTGTTACCACCTTTAGTCATCCAGGAGATACACTGAAGGACATTTGGGGACAGAAATTAAACTCTATAAGCTGCATTACATATATAAGAAAATGCATTAAATTGAGTGAGGTTACTGGGGGGTGTGGATTAGGGAAGGGAATCTAAATACCATCAAACTATATTACATCAAAATCACAAAAATTCAGCAAAAATAGAGCAAAATGAATTTATTTCAGACTTCTGGATATATTTTTGGCCATTATGGGTATTCCTTCAAATTATTGAATAAATTTTAATCATGGTACAGGAGAGTGGTACTATTTATAGCAGGAAGCATAAGAGACTGTGGTTCTCACATCTTCAAGGACTGGGAAGCAGAGAAAACAGACTGAAAGCAGGAATGGGTAAAGCTCCAAATACCGCACTTTATTACTTAATTCTGCTAGTAAGATACCTTACCTCCTAAATGTTTCATGTCCTTCAAAATAGCGCCACAAGCTGGAGACTGAGCATCCAAACACCAGCCTGGAGGGTGCATTTCAGACTTGAACTGTAGCAATAACTTACAAGATAAGTTAAATAATTTATTAGGTAAGATATATAACCTCCATTTATATCATGTATTGCCACTGAGTGTTATTATTATAAATAACTCACCATCTCTAATTTTTACCTCTATCTTTTCATTACTTTTAAGAAGAAAAAAATAGATGCTTCAATGGTATAAAAATGAATTATATTAATATCTTCACCTAATCTGCTTGCTTGCCATTTGTTGATTATATTTAGAAAGGCTAGAAAACCACATTCCCTTTTAGTCAGTCTTCTTTGAAATCTTTTAATTCTACCATGGTCAATATAGAACAGAATTTAGTCACATGCATCCATTCTACTACAGAGTGATCTCTGAAAAGTATTTGAATATAGATCTTCTTAAAATAGGAATCCTAGTATTATCTTAAGAGATCAAAAAAGTCATTCTTTGATTCATTTCTGTGTCAAAGCATTGTTCTCTCCAAGAAATGCTGTTCATAGATAACACATTTCTTCATACAATTTTGTACTTATATTTTAAAACTGCTAATGAGTCAAAGGTAAACTTTTAAGGTTCTCATTGAAAATTGGTGTTATGCAAATGGACTTTTAAGAAAACCTTAGGGATGATGATTAATCATGTCACCTGCATTAATTTCAAGTATTATGCTTTGATCTGCACACATTAGTGGCCAAGATCATTAGAAGAGGAAGTGCTTGTAGGGGAGAAGTTTTGCACAGTGACAATTCATCCTCTAGAATCTCCAGAGTAAAACATGTGAGTATGCATATAGCATTCATTAATTATATATACAAAACTGCCATTTCTTTGGAGAAGGTGATTGTAAAAGGGGTCCTCTGCTTCTAGTCATACTGAAAGTGAACTAAAAGAATATTTGTCTTGCAGCACAATTCTGTCTTCATTTTTCCCTCTTGCTATGATAACAAAATCCAATGCAACAAACTCATAAGGTCCTCAATAATTTCAAATTTTTTGAACACTTTTGCACATTTTCCCAACCTTTTCTTAGTGTGTGATATTAATTGGAAAGGTATCTTCAAGCCCATCCATACATATAAAATTTTTTTGTGTTTAAAATTTTCAAAAGCTAATATATAAGTGTATAACTGAACAAATAGTTACTAATTGTAATGAGACTGTCCTAGTGACTTCAAAGTGTGAGGACACAAACAACCTCTAAGGCAATTAACTCCACTTTATTTATTTATTTATTTATTTTTTTGTAATGTAACCGATCCCAGAATGAGGAGGACACATTTTAATTTCAGAGCCTTTCTAACCCTGTGCCCCATTAGTAAACTCTGGGCAGCAAATACACCAACCTTCTCTGCAGTTCTTTGTGTATGTACTTTTGTACTTTTTCCTCGTGCATATGTTTAATTTATTTTTTATCACTGAAGTAGAGCCTCACAAATTATTGTTATTTCCTTGTTAAGTATGCTTCATAATTCGCAACAGATGACCTAATAAGAAGGCTTGCTAAAATTTGAAGTTCAGGAATGATCCTCCTCAGTGTAACCAAAATACATTTTGTAAAACTTTACTTCTGCTCCTTTTTTCCTTTGAACAAGGGTGTAGTTACTCCACCAGGATGTATTGATCTCACAATTCTCCTTTCTTAGAATCCAATAATTTAGATTCTAAGCATTTTGTTTTGGGGACAGGATTTCACACTGTAGTGAGATTAGCCCAGTAAGTTTGTTTCCTTGATTTTCTGCCCATTTGTGCAAAAGGTGTGAGCTGCAGTGCCTGGGTGCTACAGCTTGTCATAATATGAAGTTTTAATTTTGCAATTTCTTGGTTCATGTTTAAATACTGGGAATTTTTATATTGATACTTAAAAATACTGAGACTTTTTAAATGTGTTTTTAGATTTCTAGTAACTACTCCTTTGTCAGTGTATGACGATTAATTAAGCACATAGAAAACATACTATAGTTTTTAAAATAAGTGGTCACAATTAAGTCACATTATATTTCATCTATGCTTAAAATAAGTGGTTACTATTAAATGACATTCTACTTCATCTACCTTTTTGAGTATTAAAGTTACCAGGGATTTTACCTTCAAGAATAGAAAACAATAGATCATACCATCCGAGCATATCATATAAATTTGGCATTGTAATAGCATAGATCTGAAATCAAGTACATGCCAAAATACAAATAAAAAAAAACCTGATTCTAGAAAATAGACTTTTTTTGGCTATAAGAAAAAAAAGTAACAAATTTGATTTATATTACTAAAAATTGTACTTTTACGTACATTGTTTGGTTCAGTGACTACTTTTTTTTAATTTAAAAAGTTATTTATTTGATACTTTCATTGATGAAATCTACAACTACTTAACAAAAAATACTAATCAGCAATTCTACACAATTACTTTTAGAAAATAAATAACAGTACAAATCTTTATGTATTTTGTGAAGCCACTGCTTCCTTGATATTAAAATTTTCATAAAAACATTACATTCAAATTACAGAACAATATCCCTTTTGATAGAATATTGCTAATAAGATGAAGATTTAGCATTTGTCCATAAATGCAAGTTTGATTTAACATATCCCATTAAAGACCTATGACCAACATAATTGACAAACAGGTTTTCCCAAAGTTCATTTATGAAAATGCATTAAGCAAGCTAAAAATAGATGAGATGTTCCCTATCATGAGAAAGGACAAGTGTGACAAGCCTAAGGTTTACATCAGATTTCAAATGAAAACATGTCTTAGATCCTCCTGAAGTAGAAATAAGATAAAAATGCCTGCTTATAATATTTTTATCTGGCATCCTGCTTAGTAATATAAAACACTAAACCACTGAAACCTAAAACAGTGGCCATGGATCCCAAAACATCTTGCTAACAGTCAGTTTTCAGAAATGGGTTATCCCTCATGAGAGGAAGTTGGTCACTGACTGATTGGCTTCAGAGATAAAATCATCTAGGAAGAGAAACAAGAAAATATTTATAATAACAAATGGTTTTGTACCTTTATTGTAGTCATGATGAACAGGTATAAATAGTTTTCAAAACTTATATATACATATATATGTTATTGAAATGAGAACGATTTCATCATATTTAATCAAGCTTCAAAATATTTATTTGAAAAAGATAGCACATTATTTTTATATTATAGAATATATGTATTATAAATCACTAAACTAAATAGCAAATTACACTTAACTCACATGCTTAACTATTTCTTAAATATTAAGGATTTCAGCTGCCATTCATTTTTCTATTTGCATTGTCTTCTACAACTTAATTCTAATATATACTTTAAATAAAATGGTTTTCTTCATTATAAAGATAAGCTGTTTGGAATGGGTCTCCTGCTTTTGTTGATTCATTAGGAATGTTAGCAAAAATTCTGTTTTAAACATAAAATAAATCTCTTGCCTAATTGGTTTGCCATAATATTGATGGAGAATTACGCTTCTCTCTGCTTTATATTTTTAAGATGAGACACTCTCTCTCTATACTTAGTACTTGTTTGCCTTCTTAACATACCTGCATATGGCTCAGGATTTTCCAACATGGAAAGAAGCTTTTTAAAATTCTATAAACTGCAACATTTATATTCCATGTTGTCTGTTTTGCTGGCATCATGTTTGCTTATCTAAGGCCATATTATTTTGTTGTTGTTTTCCTTACTGATATTTGATCATTAAGTTCTTGAGTCTTCTAATTTCATTACTTACTAATAAGAATATTATCTCCTTCCTTTTTCATAATCTTTGCCAAGTGTCCCTCAAACAAAATCCCTGCCGTATGTTGAAATCCGTCTTCCCTGTTCTGAGTTTTCTTTCAGCAGATATTCTTTCATTGAATCCCAGACATACTAGTTTGGCTGTAATATGATTCTCTGTAACAAAAGGAAGGTGCTGTGCATTTCCTTTCAAACATATCTTTTTAAGTTGCTCAGTTTTTTTTTTTTTTTAGGTCAGTGTCTTCTTGAAACAAATTATACAGTTTTCAAAAACAGCCTTAGGTTATAACAAGAAAAGGAACATAGAAGTAAGAGGCTATATTCACTTCATTTCCATTCCTTCCTGTTTCCTTTTCTCTTGCAAACATATGGCACCCAGTTGCTTACAAAGTCAAATTTCACATATCACTCTGTCACTATCCCTAACACATTCCTCCTGCTACCTACCCCCAACTTATACCTGCAATTTAGATATAGTTATTATGGAAGCTTCTGTGCGTCCAGGATGGAAGAAGACTGAGGGAAACACACACCTGATTCCAGTCTCAACTCCCGTGCCCTTATCTAAACAAGTTAGGTTCTTTTTGTGGTAACATCCAGATCTTGTAGGAGGATGACAGATTTTGATGTAGACGTATGTAAAGTCATGATATACCTTCAGGGAACATACACAAATATGAAATAAATTCAAATACGCACATTTCCCTTCTGCTTATTTACAACTTCTATCATGAACACATCTTTCTAGAATGCTAACCCTGAAAGGAAAATTGTAGGGACAATAACTTACATTAGAAAAATAAGACTCCTGTTTTGACACGATATTGAAGGTGAGATTCTGACTGAAAAATGTAACCTAATGTTCTCACATTTATTTTCCTGAAAGTATTGAATAATTGCTTGTAATTTGTTATCTCTACATACAGAAGCTCAGTAATTCAGACTTTAAGGGCAGTTTGCTGAAATATCTAGCACACAGGTCCTAACTTGTTTCTCTCACTTTGTAGTTGAAAGATCTTGAGCTTCATCTCAACATTCTGGACTTCAGATTTTTTTTTCTTATGAATGGAATTTCTTTTTCTTCACAGCTTTTCTCTCATGGAGATGTAATGAAAATTTGAAATATGCTCTTGATAAACTTACACAAAAATAAAAAGAAGTAGACACAATATAGGTGCTATTGATTTCCTAATTTTATTTTAGTTTTTTAAGATACATGTGATAAATAGTTCAGGAACAATGATTACTTTACTCTACATAACAAATAATAAAACAGTATAGATAAATTTACTGGGTTTTCCCATTCTGAAGAATGTAGAGTGAAAAATATTTGAACCAGACATCCTAGAATTCAGGGGACTAAGGCAGGAAGATTTGGAGTTCAAGACCATCTTGTCCTACACAGAAATTTTAAGGAAAAAAAAAAGAAGAGAACCCATGACATTCTATTGAATTTTCTTCTAATGTCGATGTAACATAATGAGAAAACTAGTCCTGTACAGACAGTAAATGCTTTCATAATCTTTATACGTAGATTATATATCTATATAAGTATACATATACCTTCATGTGTATTTATGTATGCAGATAAATATTTAAAATAAACAAAAGAAAAGCATTCGAACAGTTGATTATGAGTTCCCAGCAACCAAGAATAACCTTTAAATGCTAGGACTCAGTGACTAAGTACTTAATAGGCAAATGTTGAGAGACAGAATTCACATCCCAGAACACTTACAAAGCCAGACCCAGATGCCTACATCTGTAATCTTAGCATTTGTACAGAAAATTGGTGGGGAGAGAAAGAATGACTCCCAGAAGTTCATGGGGCATCTACCTTGGTATACACAGCAGCAAACAAGAAAGCCTGTGTAAAACAAGGCAGAAGGTGAGGATTGAGACCTGAGGTTGTTCTCTGGCCTGCACACATGAGTTGAAGCATGTGGGTACCCATACACTAATACTTGGACAAACAAAGACACACACACACAGACACACACACACACAGACACACAGACACACACACACACACACAATAAAAGTAAAATAGTATAGCCCTTGTACGTAACAAAGTGGAATAAAAAGAATGTAATAATGTATGGGATATGGAAAGACAAAGCAAAGACAAGCACATGAAAAATAACTTGTATTACAATAGAATTATTTTTAAAAATAAATATGTGTATTTGTTCCTGTGTCTGCATATGTGTGTGTGAGTGCAGGGGCCCAATGCTTGTGATGTTACAGCATTAATCCCCCAGGACCTGGAGATAACTGACTATCCTAGTGAGTCATGGGACTTGGTTGCTGATAATTGAGCTTGAGATATTAATCTCTGAACTAAATCACCAGTCCTGTAGAAGAATTCTAATACAATTCTATTCTACAATGACATTTTCAGATATCTTACAATATCATTTAAGTATATGCTATAAGTTCAGTTAATTTTTCTTGGAAAGTTTACATAAGGAATTCCTTATATTTTGCCCTATCTACAAAATCAAATAACGAATAAAATATATAGAAAGAGATTTTTCAGACAGTGACATAAATACTACATCCAATAAGAACATGAAGACTACAACATAGCAAAAATATAAACACATAATTATATGATATTAAAGTACAATTATGATGGAATAATTGAAAGGTAAGACATAACATATAAAATATATATTAATTAACATGTAATTTGAATGTGCAATTATCTTTTTTGTAATTTTTTAAACATTTTTTAAAGCCAGTTTCTTCCTAAGTATAGATGAACTAATTGCAAAATAAAATATTAGAAGGCATTTAAAATCACCAGTTATGGTATCTGCAAATAAATTTCTGACAATGTCAAGTCTTCTTTGTTCTTCAAACACAATCTCTG
Source organism: Eospalax fontanierii (assembly GCA_035773235.1). Taxonomy (NCBI): domain Eukaryota; kingdom Metazoa; phylum Chordata; class Mammalia; order Rodentia; family Spalacidae; genus Eospalax; species Eospalax fontanierii. Next base: position 49,300,903 of record CM069530.1, on the reverse strand, counting down.
TGGGCATTTTCCATCTGATAACAATGTACTCATTAAACCTATGCTAACATCTAGTATTTGAACTAATGGCAGTAAACATTTTTTGTTCCCTAAGAGCTTGTTCTGTAAGTGAAGGCAAGATACTTTCTTACATCCCATGAAAGCATTTCAGTAGTGTGAAAAGGCAGGAAAAACGTAGGCTGCTCAAAAACAACCTTTTAACAGCTTCTTGGATTTCTTTTCATGTCTTAAGCTATTGAAAAGGATGACATCAGGAAAAAAGGTGTTAGGCAGATATGCATTTTCTTTTCTTTCTTTCTTTCTTTTTTTCTTTCTTTCTTTCTTTCTTCTTTTTCTCTTTCTTTTTTGTTATTCAAGTCTCTGATGTTTAATATCGTACCACACTGGGGCAGCAGTCAGCAAGATTAGTTTTCTTAAATAAAATTCTATCAGAAATGCATGGTGCTTGGTTTTTGCTTGAAATGCTAAAAGTCTAATTGCTTTTCCTTTATTCATACATTTAACTTCAAAATCATAATTTTTGTAATTCAAATGTAAGAAACCAACAAATTTAGTGCCAAGTTCACCCCTTACAACTTGTAACTAGCATATACTTTTTATGTAAGATACATATTAACATATTTATTTTACAGTTAAGACTGAAAGACAAAATCATAGTTGTTTCTATATTATTATAGGTGCTAGTATTAACCTTTTATTTCTGGAAAGACAATTCATGTGCTTCTGGGTTGTATATTCTTTCTCTTTCAAATAAAATATTAATTTTACTTTTATCATGTGTTTTTTCAATAATTTGGGAGTATAAAGGGGCTTTAGGGTCACAACTATCATATTAACTGTATTTTCTTCCTTTAGCTCTTTTCTCAGTATTTTGGCCATGCATATATGAAGACTCATATAGAAAAAGATTCACATAGACTTTTCTTCAACGTCATTGATAATTTTTGGATAACTTTCTGTTTTACATTGAAGGCCCATTAAATAAGTTAAGAGTATGAAAAGGAAATTGTTCACCTATATTTTTTGCCATCTGTTAAGTATATGAAAATGATGTATAATCAAGGGAATTTAAGTGACCTTTTCTTTTTCATAGGGCAACGCTAATTACTTTTAAATATTCATCTTAAGATACATCATTTATACTTTATTGAAAATAAGTTTTTCATGAGAATATAGTTAAAAAGTATTAAGCATAATCCAAAGACAAACACTTAGTCCATTATAGGAGTGTGATATCTAGGGTATACTGCAAACAATATTTTGACATTATTTAATAAAATATCCAAAAACTTTTCAGTTTTTAACTTTGAAATTTTAGAATGTGAGTTTTTGATGGATTTTTGTGGTTGCCTAATTCCAAGTTTGGTTATAATGAAGGATCATTGGGAAAGAAAAAATTCTCGTAATTCCTTTTTGTGTTGGTTCAATATCAGTGCAAACACTTTTCTTTCTGCCTTGTTCAGTTCAGTGCCTTTGTCTTTGACAGTTCCTCTAGTTCTGTTTCCTCATCATTGTGAAACAACTACAGTGGCTCAGGAAATCATTTTGTTTGAAGGCAAACCATGGCCAGATTATTTCATTAAGGGATTTCTTTTCATTGAGATTTCATTGTGAGATTTCATTGATATCTCACAATATTTCTTCAGTTCCATCCATTTACTGCAAATTTAATTATTTCTTTTCCTTTACAATTGAATATTGTTATGTTGGAAATAATGTCAAACCATCACTAACAGTGAGTTCTTGAATTCTTTTTCTCCAGACTGTTTCCGCCATCATTCTGTTTTATGTGTATATTTATATTTTTCCATAAACCATGTAAACATAACTGACAGCCATAATATCAATGAATTGCTCTTTTATAGTCTGTTTTGTATCTTCTAGAACAGGAGCACTCTCCTAAACAACCACAGTATAGCCTTCAAACAATGTCACAGTAATGATGTGAATCTATATGCCTTGTCCATTACGCCAGTTTTCCCAGTAATGACTCACTGGTAAAGGCCCATTACCCAATTCCTGGCCAGATGCTAGAGTGGGTCTCTACTTCTGTTCTTTCTTAATAAGAACAGTTCTTCAGCATCCTTTTGTTTCTATGACTCTGCCTCTGATTTTAACAAAGCAAATCACTGTTTTGAAGGCATACCCCCAAACAGAAATCTCAGGAAAGTAATTCCCTGTTTTTCTTTTTTTTAATGAACATATTCCCTCAATTCAGGAGCACTCAAAGATTTATATTGTACTCCTAATACACAAACCATTATTAATTGTTATAAACACAATCTAAGTAACAAAACAATTTCCATTGTGCTTCCATTGCATAATAGATATTGTACTATCTAATTAATATATTATCATTATTTAGTTAAATAGCTGAAATTTAGTGAGTTCTTTTGTAAATATTTTTCTGTCAGAAGTCTTTTTTACCTATAGAACAGCAGTTATTATATTATGAGCTGTAATTTCTATAGTGTGTCACATACAGTGGAGAAGGTAAAGAAACATACATGCACACACACACACATACACACACACAACACACACACACACACTAAATATGCTTAGGCATTTCCTCCTACAGTTCAAGAAATATCCTCATAATGATTCACAGAATGTTACAATTCCTTTTGCAAAGTAAGATTTCACTTTCAATTTAGAAAACCAGTTTCATTTAGCAGAGAAAAATGTCTTTGTTGGTATGGATGTAGGGCTACAAGTAAGCAGAGAATTTAAAATGTAAGTTAGTAGAGATACCTAGCATTGCATCACAGAATTCTTTCTAACAGTAAGCTGAGCCTAGGTGACTGATTAAATGTAGAGGAAATAGTGTCAACATCTGCCTGACATTCATGAGGATGATCATGATCATAATAAACTTAAATGTTAAAGGGAAGGCGCAATAGTGTAATCGATTTCTTTCCTCAAAAGATTCCTTTTATGAATTGAAATATATTCCTCTATCTTTTTTTATATACTATAGAAAAAGAAAAAATCTTGTTTCATTCCTTCTGTTTTCATTATCTGCACATGTCCTATGAAACCGGTGATCTGTTGTGGGGCACATAAGAATGACTTCTTTCTTATTTTGTTTTTGCACTAAGACCCTATCAAATTATTTGACCAGGTAATAAAGTTGATATTAAGAAAGAATTTTAGATTTTTAAGTTGGACATGTTTCTTTGAATGCTATTGGAAAGCATTTTTTAAGTTTATTTTAAAATCTGTAGTAGTTTCATGTTTTCTCACACTGACTGAATTTTGATACAATCAATCTAAGTTTAAATAGTTCAGGATTTGCTTTTGATAGACTTGGCTTTATATTTGCTCTTTTTCTTTTTCTTCTTTCTTTCTTGCATTTTTTCAATTTCTGGCTTATGAAGGAGAAGGATGGTGCACATCCTTTTCTTCGTAAATCCATTTTTTTCAATATATAGTTTATCTCTTGAAATTTCTAATTATGTGTATATTATTACCTAGGAAAAACTAACTCATATGATCCAAACAAATAATACGTTTTTGAATACATGGAGACTATGAATGTGAAAGAAAAATTTGTATACTTTATGCAATCTACCTGATATTTGGCTTTTTCCAAGTACTGGACAAATACTTTGTTTTCCTAGCTGTTGAAAATGTGAGATGATGTTTTCTGTGCATTTAAATAAAAACAGCTTTCAGAAGAGAAAGGAAAGAATAAGATTGACAGAGGGAGGGAAAGAGAAAGAAACAGAGACAAAGACAGGCAGAGTCAGAGAGAGACAGGGATAAAGAAATAGAGACAGACAAAGAAGGACAAATAAACTCAAAGTTGTTATGTGTGTTCTACTACAACCTCAAACATATCTACCTACAACCCAGATTACGCAGCACACACAGAGGTCTCTGTTCTGTTTATAAGTTCCCCTATGTTTGTGTGTTTTTGTATATATCCAAAAGAAAACCTATATTATTAAGCAATGAACTGTTAGACAATTCCAAAAACATCTTATTCAAAAACCTATGTTCTTTAATATGAACAGCATTTACTTTATATACTTCACTACAACCTAGCAACACTTTTGGAATTTCATCATCAAATGTCATGCAAATGCAAATCGACGTAGCATTAAATCATTAAAAATATGTAATGTGTATTCAGGGAAGACTTCCGTGTGGTCCTAATAGAAGAACTGAAGAACTGTGTTTTTGAAGTTAACCTGGGAACCCTTAGAGTAGGGAAAGCTAAGCCACTTCAGCTTCTTTAGAAGCAGTTAGGTCAATTTCTTTGCTAACAACCTCAATGTGCTCAGGAAATTCCTGATTATGTATGCATGAAACAAAATTCAGTTTCCAAATATGCACAGACTCAAAATTCATTTACTTGTTATTTTTGAAATTTAGAATAATTAAACACATTTTTATCAGTTTTACATTATTTCTAGAAGTTATTTTAAATTTATTCAGAAATGCATTAGAAGATCCTTCCACCTGTGTTTCGCCATAGATTTGTGTTACATAGACTTTCAAGAAACAACAACAAAAAAGAGTCCTCAATTCTTGTGCAAATGGCTTTTTCAAATACAAGGAAGTGTGACATGCATCCTGACCCTTCCTCTTTTCATTCTGTTCTTATATACCCAAAGGTAGCTAGAGTTTTAAACTCTAAATGCAAATGCTCAATGTAAAATATTCATTTATTATTCTCCTGTAGCATGTCAAATATCCTTGTGGACACCACAAAAATTAAAGCACAATCATTTCTGTTTGCTTCCTGGAAACATGAGGTGTACTGTGAACAAACATAAAATATTATACTACAGAGGAATAATTGCTACACTGAACTATCACAGAAAAACCTCCTGAGATAACCTGAATATCTGCCAAAGAGAAAGTGGTTGAATGAAGTCCTCAAGCTTGGTGCCCTGTACCCAGGAAGTTCTCAATAGACACTAGTTGATTTTAGAATTGGTATCTCACTTGACATGATATTTAGAACTATCATTTTGATTACTCTATTTGAGTACTATTCAGTGTGTTAGAATTTCTTCCACCTGTAGTCCAAGCAGCGTTATACAATAGAATTTATGTTCTCTCTAAAATACAATTAAAGCCCTCATTCCAATTCAGAATTAATTACATCACAAATAGTTTCCAGTGATATTATTTTCAAATTAATGATAAGATAAGACAACATTGTTATTTGTTTATAAAATTGACTTATTAGATGTTATGCTAATATTGCATTCTGAAATGTCTTTTCACCACTATTAACTTAATTTCTTAACTCTAATTTATGCTGTCCAGTATATAAATTGGAATAAACTTGAATATCTCCAGTACTTGAAATCAAGTTTGATGCATGTTTAATCAATTACTAAAAGTTTTAAGGAGAACAGATTCTATCATTTTTTTTGATGCCAACCTTGAAGAGTTTCCTCTACAGCACTGTTCCATCAAGGAACTCTTCTTAGGCTCCTGCATTTTCATGATACATATTTTCTTATTGTACTGCAGAGACAGTCTTTTTAATTAGCATTCTGATAATGCAGGAAACCTCCCTGAATGGATTTTTCTTGTTGTTTCAAATGCTGAAATAGTCACATCACCTGTGTTGTGACTGATGGAACATTATTATGTAGATTTTATATTTGACATAAACCAGGATTGTGAACAATATGATGAGGTACTGTAGATATCATGGCCTGAAATTAGCAACACACCAAAACATTTCTCTGGAATACTCATAATATAGTTCCTTCTTGTGTAGCTACTCGAAATATCAATGTGCATTATTTATATATTTACAGTGTTTATTCAGTCCTCTGGGATCATTTGTGTTACTTTTTACTCTTCATCTCTGTTGCAAAAGGAAAGAAATGTTTCAATTTTAATTTTCTATCGTTATTAAATAATTGATTTTAGAAGCAATGAATCTTTAACAAATATAAATGTGAGAATGTCATAAATGACATTTTTTTCTGTGATCTTCAATAACCTCATACTGTCTGTTTTTTCTTATCAACACCACAAGAAACCATGATGAAGATTTCTAAGTTTGAAATTGAAATTTCTTCTATGTTTGTTTAATTTTGTGTCTGAGAGTACTGAAAATTCTAAGACCTGGAGGATGGGAGGAGTGCTATGAAAACGCTTCCAGACATTATTTTTTTAATTCTAATCTTGTACACACACACACACACACACACACATATACACACACACAGAGCAAGTCAATGGTAAATATGCAAAATGCATAGAGAATACATGTAATTAAGTAGTCAAAAATAACTAATAAAAATGAGCAGGGACTAGAGAGATAGCTAGATGGCTCAAGTGGTTAAGAGTACTGGTTGTTCTTGTAGAAGACTAGGTGCAATTCCCAGCATCAACACGGCAGCTAAAACCCATCCATAACTCCTGCTCGAGAGGATCTGATGCCCTCTTCTGACTTCCATGAGCATTGCATAACACCAGATCAGGCGCAAACTTACACACATGCAGGCAATACTCTCATACACATGAAACAAAACAATATACAAGTAATAATTTTTTCTTAAAATGAGCGAAGACTGCAGCACTATTCACAATAGCTAAGTTATTGAAACTGTTTGGCTGTTCATCAACAGAGAAAGGGACAAATTAAATATGTTTACACATGTTTTCTCTCGTATGGATCCTATCTCTCAGTATTTCTGTTTGACATTCATGAATGTGTACAGTATATTGGGCCATGCTCACTTCTCCTTAGATGCTCTTATCCTCTCCAACTCCTTCTAACCTACTTCATGTTCCCAAGTACTCCCTCCTATTTTCATGTCTTTATTGTGTTCAGGTGTGAGGTAGGTGGCCACAAGTGCTGGGTGTTCATGATTACAACAGAAAAACCATATACAGAACACAGTATTTCATAGCACTCTCCCCATCTTCCAGGACTTAGAATTTTCATCCCTTTATTATGTGATGATCCCTGGATATATATACGTATATATGTGTGTATATATATATATATATATATATACACACATATATACGTATATATATGTATATATATATATATTGAAATTATCATGTGATTTTTTGTCCTTAAGCACATTCATATGGTTTATTACATTTATTGACTAGTGTATATTGAACAATATTTCTGCATAAAGCCAATTTGATCATGGTGAATGGCTTTTTGTTATGCCTTTATACAGGTTGTATTTTTGTGAGAATATTTGCATCTATCCTCATTACAGATATGGACTTATAGTTTTGATTTTGTTGTGTTTTGACTTGATTTTGGTATCATAGAAGGAGTTTGGGAGTTCCCCCTCTGTTTCAACATCATTGAATAATTTAACCAGTATTGGGTGCTGTAGCGATTTGAATGAGAAATGTGTCCATAGGCTCTAGTATGTGGACATTTTGCTCTCAGTTGGTAGCACTTTGGGAGGTCTTAGAAGGTTCAGCTAGGCTGGAGTCACTGGAGGCAGGCTTAGAGCTCTTAAGCCTTGCCAAACCTCCAGTTGCTGTCTGTGTCCTGTGCCTGCTTGAAGGTGTGGGCCTCTGCTTTCTAGTCTTGATCTGGCCACCTGTTGTCACCATGCATCCTTGCCATGGCAAACTCTAGTTCCCCTGGAGCAGTAACATCCAATAAACTCTTCCTTTTTAAAGTTCCCTTGTTTTTCATTACAGCAATAGAAAAGTAATCAATATTGTTGTAGATCTTTGAAGGTCTGGTAAAGTTCTTTTGTGAATCTATCAGTACCTGGGCTTTTTTGGGAGAAGCTTTGTATTACTCTTGATATTGTTATCTATTATGTGTCTGTTTAATCTGATGACCTGTTCTTCTTTTAACTTTCTTGAATCCATTGAATTTAGAAAATTGTCCATTTCTTTTAGATTTTTAAATTACACAGAGTATAGGATTTCAAGTATTCCCTTATAAAATTCTGGATCTTTTTATTATCTCTTCTGTTTTCCCCATTTGAATCTCTTTTTTTGTTGATTTGGATTCATTCTCTCTTTGGTTAACTATGTTAAGAGTCTTTCTATTTTGTTTATCTTAAGAAACAGCTCTTAAATTCACTGATTTTCTATATTGTATTTACCTATTTGGGTATGGCTTTCCACAATTAAGGAAAGTTTTCTTCTATAAGTCTACTGAAGATCTGGTCAAAGCAGTTGACCTCAGATTCTTCTCCTTTATGCTTGTGAGGTGTAGATTTGGTCTTTTCATGGTGTCTCCTATATCTAGCATTTTCCATTCCTGTGCTTTGTAAATTTTTCCTCTTCTTTGTTTGAGTGGTCAATTCTTCAACTTTGTCATTCAGTCTTGATATTCTGATATTTTGTGCTTTCTACTTGTGAGACTTTCTCCTTTTGTTTCAAATTTGTTTATTGAATATTACAATTCCATCTTTGTTTTAGCTCATGTTTTCTTCAATATTTCTACTTTTGTGAAATCGTATTTCAAGCCCTGAATTGTCTTTGTGGTTTCATTCAGTCATATATTCATATTTCCTTGAGCTTCAGTCAGAAATTTATTTTTAGCTATTCTGAATTCTTTGAGTTGTTTGTGTGTTCTTAAAAGACATTTAATTCTTTGTTTGTGTTTCTGATTGTTCATTTAACTTCAGTGTCCTGGTGTTCCTCTGTGTAGTTCTCAATGGAGTATACTTCTGAAGGACTGGTGGGCTTGGCTGGGGATAATTATCTTGTTTGTTTCATATTTTGTGTGTTGCATTGTGTTCTGGGCATATGGATTTCTATTGTTGGTATGTGTCTGATATGAAAATCTACCCTGTCTTCATTTAGTTGAAGTTTGTTTCTGTTTATATTATTGACATATTTTGGTTGTGTATGAATTTATTTTTGATTGGGTCTGAATAGTGAGTTGGTCTGTTCTTCAAATCCTCACTCTTGATGTTTTTATTGGTCAGGAAAGATAGTTGCAAGCCGGAGAAAGAGCCTAAGCCTAATTGGTCACTATAGGGATTCAGTTGCAAGGTTCTGGCAAACTAGTCTGGAGCCCTCACATGAGAGGAGTTAAAGGGGGCCTAGGCCCCAAACCAGGATGCCACAATGAGGGGAGGGTCTGACTAGCTAAGCAGAGTAGCTGTAAGCCCTGGAGCAGTGAGAACATACCTGGTCTGGGCACTGGGTGATCAAGATCCAGTTGGCAGGATCTGGCTTAACAGGCTAGTTTGGAGGTCTCAGCATGGAGAAAAAGTGGGGCTTAGGCCCAAGGTGTGGGTGAAGACATTATGGGGAGGGTCTAACTAGCTAAGCAGAGCAGATGTGAGACTTATCCCAAATTTGTTTTGAATGGATGTTTAAATATTTTGTTGTGTTTTCTTTTTCTTCATTTTGGTATAAATTTCAATTGTAAATCACATGTGTTTTGTCACCAGCTAGTGTCTATTTTAGTAATATTTTTCACATAATAAAATAGTGGACTATGTTAGATTAAATGAGACTCTTGTTCTCTTACTGCCTAAACTGTCAATATGGCCCTTAGAACACCAGAGGAGGCTTCTCATAAAATAAGCATTAATCTACTTTATTAGATTATGTTTATTAAAATAAATCTAAGAAAAAGAATTTTAAAACTTTCATATTTAAGAAGAGAAAGCATTAGGTCAAAAAATTGTCATGAACAATTATAAATTTCTACTCTTAAAAATGAATTTAAAATAGTATAGTCAAAGTATTTTCAAAGTTTTTAAGTTTAGTAATTCAAAAGTTTTAAAAGGATAATGAGCAGTAAAAAATTATAGCAGTAACAGATGACAAGGTCAAGAATTCAGTTGTGGAGAATTAAAATTGCTACTTCTGTGTAATAACTTATGCCTAGAAGTTGCCCATGGGGATGGTATAATGTACAAAGGCCATCATTTATAGAATGTGGTAAGCTCTGCCGTTTCTAAGGCACTTTTGTGGAAAAATAAATCGACTCTCTTCACCTAATCAGCTCCCCTATAGAAGAACTCATAAAACTGGAGATTTCCTCTTCTGATTAAATGATATTGCAAATGTTTTGGTATTCTGCTTTTACATATTTCTATACAATTAACTATTTCCATTGATTTCTCTTTTTAGTTTGATGCCTTTCCTTGTTATTACTTCTCATTATGCGCTTTAATAAAAGTAAACAAAAACTAATAAAAATAATATGCAAAACCATGAAGATTTCAATCCACATTTTGACTTGGGGTACTCTACAGACTTTCCCTCATTCTCCAGAAGCTGTTTCTCATTTACTAGCTTAAAGCAACAGCCTTTCCTCCAGATCTCTTGGTCAGGAGTGTGGCTGGCACTGCTGGTTGCTCCGCTCATGCTTCCCAAACCAAGATTCAGCCTATCCAAACAGCTAGGGTTCAGTCAGTGAATCTTGAGAATAACCTGCTATCCACTGAATTTACTTTTCTGAGACTGTAGGCTTGATGTCTTTGTTTCCTTGTTGACTGTTTTCCCGGGACACACTGATCCTGTAAGATGCCTTATTAATTAATTAAGAGGCTGATCTCCATTTTCAACCTATAAAGAATTTGTCCTTTGAATTTAGTTCTCTGTCTCTATCACCATCTCTGTCTCACTCTCTGTCTCTGTTTCACTCTCTTTTTCTGTCTCTGTCTCTCTCTCTTTGGCTTTGCCTTTCACTTATATGTTAAGTGATCATGTAATTACTGATACAAACAAGAACAATCATAATAATCTTCCTATATTGAACATATAAATAAACTTTAATGTTGCCTGGAAATACTTTTGTCAGAATAATATAAAACCAAGAAGAGTATACACAGGCCAAAAATCTATCAGAGTTTCCCAGGAAAATTTGCAGATTTAATAATGTCTTTTTCTCATTATTGCCTTTAACCAAATACTAATGTGTAGGTAATTTCAGCGCATGAGGAAACATAATTCATGATGTTCATTTTATTTCAGATTTTAATAATATATAAAATTAATTTTTTTTCAAAATAGAGCCTTTTAGGTAGTAGTACTATTGTTTCAGAAATTAGGAAACAAATTCATATATATATATATATATATATATATATAAATTCTTGAGAAAAATATCTATAAGCATATTATGTTACCCTATTATATTAGATTCAGATACAGGTACTACAGATTTTCAACTAATCTAATTCATTTGAAACATGCAAGTAGAAATCTGTTAAACAGTATCTAAATTAAAAAGTATATTCCATAACTTTCTATCTTGATCAAAGATTGTACTGTTATAAAAAAATGTTAAAATTAGATTGTGGTAATTTTATACTTGTACTAGTTCCTTAAATTTTTTTCTCATATTCAACAGATATTTTAATATCCAAGTTATATACATTATCCTGAGAATATTAGCATGAAATTTCATTTCATTTTTTAAAATTGTATGTGTATGAGTATATTGCCTACATGTATGTAAATGTCTATGGAGGTCAGAAGAGGGTATCAGATCCCCTTGAACTGGAGTTACAGATAGTTGTTAGCTACCATGTGGGTGCTGGGAATTGAACCTGGGTCCTCTGCAAGAGCAATCAGTGCTCTTCAATACTAAGCCATCACACCAGCTCTGAAATTTCGTTTCTAATAATGAGCCACAATCAAGGAGGGAACATAAACTTGACACATCGTTTGCATTTCAATGCCCACTGCACAGGGAATTTTTTATTCTCATGGTCTCACTATCAGAATGGAATTATTAGGAATTTTGTATGGAGAAAATATCTGTTAACAATATATGTTGTTATAAATAGTGAAATGCATAAATTTTGCCGTCTAGAAACTAGTTCTACAAAATAATTATGTGGAACATAGCTTTTGCCTACATGTGTATTTTTTGTTTTGTTTATAATAAAGATACATTTAATTTTCAAGCATTTAGAATATTGAAAGTATAGGAAAGCAAATAGTTTAAGGAACAAAGAATTTAATATTTTATGAAAGATGCTTAACAATGAAATGTATATGATTGAGGTATAAATCTGTGTAATATGGATTTCATAGTTATACTCATTTTCTATAAGTATTGTCTTTGGGGTATCTTAATTCATTTTGGTTATTATATACTGATTTAATTGTGAGAGCATACTTTAACATTTCTTGATGTTAATTTTCAGGGTTTTTTTATTTATTTGATTGTGTGGACATACAACATTTATAAAGAACTGATGAATGAATTAGTGGTTTTCAAAATGCGTATTATTTCTGAACCACTTAGCTAGAGTATAAGATGTTATGTTAGGCAAACTTTATAACAAAAAAAGATTTCAATATATGTATTGAAATTAGAGATAGAGAATCTGCTGTGAAGAGGAAATTCTTATAAGACAAACTGCATATAGTAATATGCTACATATGAACATTGGACTCCAGGAAATCTGCAGAATAAAACAAACTGTCAGCTTCTTGTAGACATTGTAGAAGAAACAGGAGCTGTGTTTTCAACCATTTATATCAAGCAAATCTTGTTTGTATTGCTGAAAATAGAACACTGGATTATATGAAAATTACTTTATAGATGTTATGGGAAAGTGGATCCAATTGATAAAAATACATTGAAAACTCAGTTTAGCCAGGTATGGTGCCCCCGGCCCTGCAGCAGATTTCATGCATTCTGTTGAATATGTTAAGCTATATCAAGTCAAGTTTTTGTAGTCAGAAGTCCCTCAGTGGAAGTTCATTCACTGAAATCCAATCATCCTGTCTAGGATGATTTAAAGCAGATCAACTCTCCCTCACCCAATAGTAATCAGTTGCCAATAATTCTCAGCTAAGGTTGTGACCTGCTGTCTATTTCCCCAGTTCTATGCTGGTTTTTGTCTGATTGAATCTGCATGAACTTTCTGAGTATTGTCACCATTGTGTCAAGTTCATTTGAGAAAGTTCCTAAAGGCCTAGAAGGCTCTATTTCCTAGTGTTCATGAACCAACCAGAGATTTTACAATCTTTCTGCCTCCTCTTCTACCAGAGCCATGGGTGGGTAAGGTTTAATATATTAATGCAATCCAGGGACATACACTCTGAGGTCTCTTCCTCTCTATTCCTTAGCTAGTGTGCATCCACACTCTGTTCCATGAGGACTCTTCCCTGGTGAGCGTTGTGGGATGCCATATTCTCTCTGCCCTCTGCTCCACTATGTTCCAACTCACAACCATCCATAACTCCAGTTCCAGGGATCCAGTGCTCTGTTCTCACCAAGAGGGCACTGCATGACATGAGTGCACTTACACACATGCATGCAACACATACATACACATGAAATAAAAATAATACAACAAATAAAAAGTGGTTGGTTTCTTTCATGAGCAGTGAATGGTATACTTATCTATAAATATAAGGATCCATATTTAGCATACAGTAAAAAAAATATGTGTCTATAGATATGAGAGATTGGTTTTCTCTAAGTTCTATGACCTCTCCAGCCATGTGTATTTGACTACATTTTGTTTACAGACCTACCCATGAGTTCCATCCCATTGAAAGGGCTTTATTTTGAAAACATTTTTGGGAAACTTTATTTAATTTTTGTGTATTTCATGCAGAACGTCTTAATGAACTTTATACCCTCTTCCCCTTTGGCAACCCCCCATTATCCTCCTCACCTGCTAGGATTCATACATTCTGTCATTTGTGTTGAAGTCTATCATGCCAAGTTAGTGTACCCAGAAGTCCCTCAGTGGAAGGTCATCCACGGGGTCTAGTCAACCTATCTAAAGTCCCTCATTTTAGGAATATCAACTCTGCCTCACCCAGCAATAATCAGCTGACAATAATTTTTGGACTGAGTTTGGGGCCTGCTGTGTGTTTCCACAGTTCTGTGCTGATTTTCTGTCTGCATGCGTTTGCATGGGTCTTGTGCATGCTGACACCACTGTTGCAGGTTCATATGATCACGTTCTCAGAAGGCTGTAAGATTCTATTTCCTCATAGCCATGCACCTCCTCCTCGGCTCTTGCAATCTTTCTGCCTCCTCTTTCACAATGATACCTGAGCCCTGAGTGAATGGAGTTTAATATAGGAGTCCTGTCCAAGGACCCATCCTCTGCAGACTCTGCAGTTCATTTGGATTCCTGGTCCTTGTTGTATGAGGGAGCTCCATTGATGAGAATTGAGAGATGCATTAGTATTCTCTTTATCTCTTGTCTACATTCCATGAGCCTTACCTGTAGGGGTTGCATCATAGATATGCCACTTAGGCTTGGGCAATTCACAGACAATGTCAGTGTGTGACCATTTGTGGAACTCTATAAAAGTTTTATAATATCAAATGTCAAACATTCTTAAAATTAATACTCATTTCTTAGAAATAATGTAATCTCGGTTTGTGATCATATTTTAGTAAATTATCCAGTTCAGGTCAATTTTGACCTTCAAAGCTAACAAAATCACCTTTGAAGAATCAAATGACCTCAAATAAATGAGATAAGAAATTAAAAGTCTGTAATATCATATAATAGGTCAAAAGATCTAATATATTGTGTGTGTCTATATTTTTATTTTAAAATTTAAATAAAATTCAATAATATCAGTTCCTTTTCCTTCAATTGCATTTAAAAGGAATATCAATCTTTAGTTGATTCTGTAATTGACATAACATCGTTATTTTCCTCAACCCATCAATTTCCAAAAGAAAACGTATGATTTTCTTTTTCTTCACAGTAAAGCTTGGCAGGAAATTTTGTTGTTAGAGGCACTATGAGATACACGCAAGGTTTAAAAATCAAGACATGCTAGTGTGAATTATAGAAGACAGCAAAATATACTTAAGGATTCATTTAAAATCATTTCAGGTTGCAGTTATTAATACTGTAGAAAATCTACCAAAGATCAAAGATGCTCATGAATATAGCTATCATTTGAAATGACAGGGGAAACACTGTCTTACAAACTACAAGAGCATGCAACAAAATCTACATAAATATACGGTGTGACACTATAAGTACTGTTGCTCTAGAATTGATTTGCCTAGGGATTGGATTTGCTATTTATATTTCATCAGTCAAGAGAGTTTCATAGGAACCCTATTTCCCATTTGGTCTCAGTTCTGATCTGAAAACATCCACTGAGTCCATCCCTGACCTCTGACGTAAGCCTGTTTTGCTTTGTTTGTCTCTACCTTTAGCCCTGTTCATTGAATGGGAAACATAAACTAATCCATACATGAAATTTTTACACATTATTAGTTGGGGATGAGTTTATTTTGTTTTTGTTAGAAGAAAATCCTACAAAATTATTCATAGTCCTAAATTGCATACAACCTGTGACTAACAATATTTTCCTTAGAAATATTGGTTTTTTTCTATGCTTTAGGTTTATTTTTGCCCATAGAATTACTCTAATAGTAACTAACAGTTAAGTATCAATTCTGAAAATAAAGAATGGCAAATAATTCCTAATTTTTGTTATTTATTTATTTTTATTTTAAGCATATAAGTGTTCAGCCTGTATAAATCCGAGTGTACCACATTTTTAAAGTGTACATAGAGGATAGAAGAGGTGTTGGATTTTCCTGATACTAGAATTAGAGATGGTTGTTAGCTGCCATGTGGGTACTGGGAATAAAACCCAGGTCCTCTGGAAGAGTGCTCTTAACCACTCCACTGAGCCATCTAAAAGCCCCATAGTTCTTCATTTCCTTCTTTGTCACTCTTCTGTAGGTTTTCATTATCAGCCTTAAATATTGAAAATATCTCATGAGTAACCATACAGTGTCTGAATGGACCCCATAGGTATATGAATATGAGAATTATGTTCACTTTATTTTTTATTTTATGTGTATGAGTGTTTTGCTTGCATGTTATTTAAGTGTACTCATGCGTGCAGTGCCAGGGAAGTTCAGAAGAAGGTGGGTGAAAGGTCTCTGGAACCAAAGTTACAGACAGTTGTTATCCACTGTGTGCACTCTGGGAATGGAGCTCTGCTCCTCTGCAAGAGCAGCCAGTGCTCTGAACCCCTGAGTCATCTCTCCAGTCCCTGTTTTCAACTCCTTATAACTAAACATTTAAAATGTCATATTAACAACCTCAAAATGTATCTGCCATCTTCCTAAATGAGGTAATTGCTAAATAGGGTTTCACCTATGAAAATGCAACTAGATACGATTCTTAATAAATAGAAAATATAAAAAATGAAGTAACTTTAAGTGAAGAGGACAATGTGTTCTATGCATGTTTCCAGCTAAAAGTTTCTCCAACAGGAGGGAAAATATGGAATAGTTTAAAGGTCACACTGTAATATATTTACTTTTGTCAGAAATTCTACTAAATAAGAAGTTCTGTTGTGTCATGTGATCTAAAATATGTTCATAGTTTGATGGGTAGCATTCATTATGCTGGTGGTGACATAGAAGGTACTAGACTTATGAATGTATCTACAAATACATGTACTGATACAGATTTTTTTTTTATTATTTTCTAAATGATGTTCTACATTTTCAGGAGGAAAAGATTCATGTTCCTTTATATTTGGTTAATTCTAATTCTCTGACAACCATGACCATTTTCTAGACCAACAAATTTTCTTGCTTACAATTCTCTTACTAAGTAATATTCTTTGTAATTATTTCAGGATGTTCTGTTGATTTCAGAATGTCCTACTATTTGTTCTTATGAAATCCTGTTTATTTTAGACTCATTTTAACTGTGTTTAAACAAGATGAATATTCTTGCTCAACATTTAGTTCAACACAAATCTTGCAGATTTTTAGTGTGTAATTTTCTGGTAGTGTTGTATTGCCTGAAGTCTGTTATCAGTGTAATTGGAAATTCTTTCTAGACAAATAATCCTTTCTATTGGATTGATGCACTCCTTTTCTTTTCAGAATGTTATGTACTGTCAAGACAGTGCATGAGTCTTTGGTTTCTTTTTATTCTGTATATAATATCCTGTGTCCATCAGAATGCTCCAGTTATATTTCTGGAAATGTCTCATTTTTTCCTCCTAAAAATGTTCTTCTCTATGATTTCATTCATTTCCTCTGCTGGAACTTGATGAAGACATTTGTTAAGTCCTGCCAAATTAACTCCAATGCCTAATTGCGACTTTCCTGGTTTTGTTGCTTTTACTTTATGTTTCAATCTGGGAAATATTTAATATGTTAATATTCTAAGTCACTATTTGACTGTGATGGCCTTAGTTATTGCAGTGTCTACTGAGTTATCTGATGAGTATAAATGTCAAATCTTTATAAAAGCTGCAATATTCCTTTGTTGCTCTGGAAACTCTATTTACTTAAAATTGCTCTATATTTAAATATGTTTTCTATTATCTGTTTACCAGTTATTGCTCCTGTTAAGTTTATGTTTTTCCTGCTATTTTAGAACATAAATTGTAGGCTCATTCTGCCTGTGTCTGTATGTATTCTTCCTTCTCAGATCACACTTCTTTGCATGTAGATTTGTATGTACCTCTCTCAGAAGCCAGATCGTTCTGTGTCCAAGCTGGTACAGCAAGCAGGATAGTGTATCTGTGATAAGTCAGGGAAAAAAATCTTAAAATCGCCCAATAAGTTATTAATGGGCAGAAAATTTCCTTGACGCTCAACTAGGTAGTTTCAGGGAAATACTGGAACCCCTGATGCGACTCAAGAAGAGCAGCTAAATCTAGTGTTCATTCATAATGTCCCTGCTCGCTGCATGTGCCTCATCCTTTGTGATTCTAACAGGAACAGAACTCAAGATAAACACTACAAGAAACGCTTCTGTATTGGACCGTTAATTCAGAGTCAGGAAAACAAAAAGTCAGAGATCCTGTAAGGACCCATATGGTGACTAAAAACTGTCTGTAACTCCAGCTTCAGGGAATCCAACAGCCTCTTCTGGTTTCTGCAGGCAGCATGGCATGGATGCACTTTCATACATGGAGGCAATATACTCATACATATAAAATAAAAATAATAATAAATATTGTAAAAAATGAATAATGATGGAGGTTTTTTTAATGTCACTAAAACCAGATATAGTAACTTATTAGATGGGAATTTTGTACACGTTTACAAATCTTTATGTAAAAAGTTGAAAAATTCATAAGCAATTAAGAAGGAAAATGATTTATTTTTCTCTTTCTCTTAAAAGTCCTCTATTTTTAAAAAAATGCCATGTGTCAGTACTGTCTTTACATCATCCCACCCTTTCTTCTTCCTCTCTGACTCATTCCAAGGCTCCACTCCTCTACCTACCAATTTTACTTAATGTTGTTCTTATATACATGTGTTTAGGACTGACCACTCAGGATTTGGAAACTTCTCAGTTTATTCATTCCTGGAGAAAATGGATTCTTCATCTCTCTCAGCAGCCATTGATATGCTTTATCTCTTCATCTGATGAGAGGGGAAGGATCTTGTGAAATTTTTCCCATATGTGGGCTGATGTCTTGTGTAAGCCAGCACAATAGTGAGACTTCTGGGGATGTAGCTAGCTTCTCACATCCAGAAGACACTAGCATCAAGAACTCTGTCCTAATTCTCTGTTTCTTACCGTCTTTCATCCACTATCATGATGTTCCCTGAGGCTTAGGTATAAGCTTTGCATCGTAAAATGTATTAATTGGTGCTGGGCATTCCATTGTTACTCATTCTCTGCATTTTGTCCCATTGTGTCTCTGTAATAGTCCTACAATTGTACAACTATGGCATTTTGGGTGTAACCACAGCTGTCTAATTGGACTTAAATTGCACTCATTAGGAAGAAAATCACGCCCAGTACTGTAAACCTGATCAAGCCAAATCCCTATAGCTGTAGAGTTCCTAGACATTCCAGGCATGATTACAACTGCCATTTTCCTAAACCACATTCTAAATCCTTATGCTTATACCCAATTAAGGTAAGTGTAGCTCTTACACATTATCAAAGATAATTTTTAAAAGGAGAAAATAATGGCAGAATGGATGATAAGATAGATAATGAATGATAGAGTAATTCTTAAGTGACTATGGAGTGCCTAGCCTCAGATGCTGAAGTGATACATCTACAATGTAACCTCTACATATATGGCATAGGTAGGTAGATATGTAGGTAGGTAGGTAGGTAGGTAGATAGATGATAGATAGATAGGTAGGTAGGTAGATAAGTAGATAGATAGATATGCCATGCATATCTGAAACAATACATGAAACAGTAATATATGTAAAGATTATGAATAATTTGACAGGGATTGGCAGGAAAATGAGAAGGATTAAATGGGGAGAGAGAAGAATTGAAATTATTTAAATACAGAACTCATCAGTCATATGAACTTCTCAAATAACAAAAATATTTAAAAACTTAAAAATCAGAGGAAAAAAGCAAAGATGGGAAAAGAAGAAAGAATAAAGTATACAAGAAAGTTGGGAAAGGAAAGATACGAAGGAAGAAAAAGGAAAGAGGAAAGGAGGGAAGGTGGAAAGAGAATTGGAAGCTGGGTTAAATCCTGTGTTTTCCTATTTCTTAACGGAAAATGACAGAAAACTAAAGGAGGAAAGACACTACTTGTTTTGATATGGAAATTAATTTGGTAACATTAACACGAATGCTTTGCAATTATCATACTGCTACTCCTTTTTACTCTTTAGATAGAATTCACATTGATCTAGTTTCTAGTTCCAGACGTTTTGTTAAAAATCACTGCACACGCCCCCACCACACACACACAGCCACACTGACTTCTCTATTTCCAAGGAAGCTTTGCTCCACCTAAATCACATTCACCTGTGTGAACTTCATACAGAATAAATATTACTTGTGAGAGCAACAGTTTCCCAAGGCCTATAAGATGTTTGCTGCTAACCTGCAATCTGGTAGGGGAGATGCTACAGTAAGTATTGATTTCTTTTGCGCATAGAACTAATTTTGCTACAGCATGTGTTGGCTTCCTGAGCTGACAATTCATTTAAGCATCATTTTGTGTGTCTCTTTCTTCATTATTGCTTTTTTACTCCTTTGTGCTTTACAGCCTTTAAAATAGGTTGCCAGAGAAAATGAGTAAAGGGAAAACTGTAGTAGTAACTCCATATTGTAGAGTGAAATAGATGACTTGATTAGATAAAACTGGATTCCTGCCACTTCCTCCATGGGCAGAGACATTAAAGAAAATGGTTTAAAAGCATTGTATTAAAAATTTTATAACAAAGCAGGGGTAAAATAAGGAATTCTTTCCTGAAGTCAATAGTTTTACTTTGACATTTCATGTTTCTGATCAACTAATGCAGAACATAAACAGGTAGTAATACTATTGTAGTTTTGTTCATTTTCTTCCTGTTGTTTCTGATGTGAGCACAAAGAAGAAAGCTTTGGGTTTAACTCTTCCATTCTCAAATGCTAAATAATATATTTTCGTTGGTTATAAATTTGAAATTTTTAGTATTTTATAAATTATTTTCTGTATATGAGTATATTGCCTTCATGTTGTAAGTGCATCTGTGTTGTGCAATGACTATGGAGGTCAGAAGAGGGAGTCAGATGCCCTAGAACTGGAGTTACAGGTGGTTGTTAGCTGCCAAGTGGATGGTAGGAATCAAATCTAGTTCCTCTGTAAGAGAAACTAGTCTTCTTAACCACTGGGCCATCTCCAGTCCCAAACTTGAAATTCTAAAGTAATTTATTACTATTTGGAGTATGCTATCTTAATTTATCTATATTGTTTCATCTTAGAGCTACAGCATGATGATAAAATGTAAAAGTAGAATATTTATGCCATTATCACATGATTTTAAAATTAGTGTTGACAAATTTCATGTTGTTATAACATCAGAGAACCGAATTGCTCTTGAAGCATAAAGAGTGTATACCTTCATAATTCCTTGCAAAAATGAGAGGACAATATGCTACTATGAACTATGAAGGCTTGAAAATGAGCTAAAATAATCAGGAACACAAAAGCAAAAATGAATATGATTATTTTTCATCAAGACAACATACTGACCTGAAGAGAATACATTTGAGAGAAAAAAATTAAAACTACTCTGAAAATAATAACAAGACTTGAGATTATGTGAAATTAATTTTAAGGAGTAAATAATTACTAACAAATTTTATTCCAAACATAGAACATGAGGTTAGGAAAGAGAATCAGGAGAGGATGAACTGTGGTGTGGACATTACTGAGGAAAATATGATAAACATGAACAGATATTGATTAAAATATAAAATTACATGATTTTCAAACATATATAAAAAGCAATAGAAATATATAAAAATTAAATAATAGGCACTCTCAAATTTTTACTAAGAAAATTAAGAATATGAATGTATGTATTATTTTTACAAATTAAATCCTGGCATTAATTTTCTTAATTCCATATTTTATACAAAAATAATGCCTTCCTAAAGTTTATTGAATTTATTCAGTTATAAGTATGAAATGTTATTGATCTGTATCCACTCAGTATGAACACGTATTATACATACCTCAGCCACATATATTTGTTTATGACTATAGTATGCATGTGTTTATATACAAATATAAATGTATTACATGTCTAAATACACATATATTCAAAACCTATTCATAAAGAACATATGCACATGTAATGAAAAATATTTCATGAAACATTTATGAAATATAAAGTATATCCTAAAATTATATTTATATTGTTATAATAAAATATTTTATTTAATTTTTGATTTTAAAAGTATATTTTCATTACTACTAATAGTATTGATCTATAAGGCAATAAATTCAATATTTTTGCATGTACATGCACACAGAAATAAACCTTGTTAACATATATGTATATGTATTAATTCTAGCATCAGTAAACATTTAACTAATTTACTCTTTTGTTACACATGTATAATACTTTAAAAATATTTTTATTAAGCATTTGAAAATTTCATACAATATGTTTTGTTCATAGTTACCATCAACTCCTACAATGTCTGTTCCTCTTCCTTATGCTCTTCCCTACTAAATCCAAATTGTGTGGCCTATGTACTCTTGGCTCTGTAGCCATCCACTGGAGTACAGTTGACTTACAGGAGCCACTCCTTTAAATAAAACTTTCTCTATCCCAGACCTCTAAATTTCCAGTTGCTCACCTAGGTGTGGATTAATGCCCACTTCCTCCTTTCATGCTAAGATTTTGTTGACTTGACAGTCATCTTGGGCAGCTCCTATGCATGCCGTCACCACTGTTGTGTGTTTATATGGGTAACTGAATGTTTGTATCTAGAAAACGCTGTTTCTTTGTAAGAGCAGGGATGAACCTGCTCTTTGCTAGCAACAGAATTTCATGGTAAGACCCTGTTGCTGAATACAAGAACTTGAGCTATAGAATAAACAAGGCGAAATCAAACTGGTGCTGACTTCAAAAAAAAAAAGATCTCTTGCTCTTACAATCTTTGTGGATCTTCATCTCATCATTGTCCCTGGGTCAGGGATGATTACCTGAGATGGGGAATGGTGTAAGATGTAGGTGTCTCATTTTGGTCTGAGCACTCATAGTTTCTTTTTCTCTCATTTTGAACAGTTGTAGTTGTGGGTCTCTGCGTTAATCATCATCTACTTCAAGAAGAAACCTCTCTGATAAAAGTTATACTGAGCTATGCACTAATCTATGGGTATAACTTTAAGTCATTAATAATCAATTTAATACTATGTCCATTTAGCAGGATATTGTAGTATCTCCTTTATGGTCTACAACCTTTCTAGACACAGGTTCTTGGCCCTGATAATGGTGCTGTTTTGATTCCCTTTGTGGAACAGGCCTTAAGTCCAATCATGAAGTGGCTGTTTACTCCCAAGACATTCACACCACTACTGCGTCAGTGGGTATATCTTGCCAATCCAATCATTATTGTAGCCTCCAGGTCCACATCTAGACAAGATTAGTGATTACTTTGTTCTTTCAGTACTGTACATAGCACTTTTCAGCATGGTGATTTCTGATCAGAAGAGATGAAGATTAAGGTTAGTGCTTTCTTGATTTCTCCTTCGTTTACAATTCAAGTATGCAGTGTGTTAGTAAGAAGGCCATTTGCCAAGTTCTGGCTAGTACCCAAGAGACTTGGCAAAGTATAGCAATTTTGAAAGGGGCATCTATAATACCGCCAACAACTCTCAAAGAGATTGAACGTTACTAGCATTGGGCTTTTTATTTGTTACTCTGTGGAAAGAATTTAGGGGCATTGAACCCTGTTACAGGGTAACTCTATTTAAATTACATTTATATATGCATATATTTTCAATAACCTCAACAAAAGTGGATTCTCATATGAATTTTTGAAGAAAGGAGGGAAAGATCTTCCATTCTCATCCATTAGTAAGATTAACATTGTAAAAATGGCCACATTATCAAAAGCAATCTACAGATTTAATATAATTCCCATCAATATTCATTGCAATCATTCACAGAAATTGAAAAAAAAACATTTAAATGTCATATGAAATCACAAAAACAGTTTTTGCAAAGTTGAAATCATCTTAAACAATAAAAGAACATATGGAAGCACCATTATACCCAATTTTAAAGTACATACTATAGAGATATAGTAACAAAAGCAGCATGGTACTGGAATAAAATCAGAATTTTAATCGAAGGAGTAGAATTGATGACCTACATATAAATCCATGCATCTGCGGCTACATGATTTTTGACAAAGAAGCCAAAACTATAAATTGGAGAAAGAACAGCATCTTACAAATGGTGTTGGGCAAACTGGATAGTTCCATGTAGAAGAAAGAAAAAGTGGTTTCTTATCTCTTGCACAGCATAAAACAAAACTCAAAATGAGTAAAGTACTTTATCACTTCAGCTGGATAGAGGATAGAGAATATAATATACTTGAACATATTTGCACAGGAACGTTCTTTTAAAACAGGACCCAGCAGTAATAGGCATTTAACCAACAGCTGACACATGGATCACATGAAACCAAAGTGCATCTGTAGAGCAAAGGACATCATCATTCAAGTGAAGAGGCAACCTATTGAATGGAAAATACTCTATGAGCTATACATTTGGAATAGTGTTAAGATCTAGAAAATTTTAAAGTAAACATCAAGAAAGAAACTTAATTAAAAATCGGGATGAACCTGCTCTTTGCTAGCAACAGAATTTCATGGTAAGACCCTATTGCTGAATACAAGAACTTGAGCTATAGAATAAACAAGGAGAAATCAAACTGGTGCTGACTTCAAAATTTCATCTGTACTGGCTAATATTCATAGTGCTGGGAGGTGCTATGTAAGACACCTGAAGAGAAAGTTTAGCATGAACTTTACCCAGTCTTGCTAGTTATAATAACAACTGGCCTTGAAAATATTTCCACTGAAGCAATAATGACATGAAAATTATAGGAATAACCAACTACCTCCTAACTGATTTTAAGATCTGCTTAATAAGATAGATCTCATAGCTGAAATTAATAAAAGGCCTAGGACACTGTTTTTGCACAGGTCATAGTCCATAGGAGAGAGTTTAATAATATGATTTAATTGAGTAGATATAATATTAAACTGACTCAAAAGGATTTATATAACACCCATAGACTCGTGCACCTCTAAACTGTCATCAGAGAAGCTTCCTTACGCACCAGATGGTGATTAATACAGAGACCAAGAACTGGCCAACATGTAGATAATTAGAGACTGCAGAGAGCTTATTCCTGAATTAGACACCGATATCAAATTTTTGCTTCCCAAGATTCAGGGACAATTGAAGAACAGGGATCAAAAAGAGCCAGGGGTAGAAAGATGACATTGAAACAGTTTCCAAGACAGCTTTGGAAGTTGCTCATATGAACTCACAGCAATCTTGAAAGCATTCAGAAGTATCACGCAAGCTCAAGCCAGATGAAGTGCCATCAGAGATGTGGGCAAGTGGGAAATAAACCCCAACTCTACACGAAGAACAATTGAAAATCAGTCACCGCTTGGTGGAGGAGAGCCATTCTCATTTAAGGGTGAGAGATTTGGTAGGTTAACCAGACTCCAATGTATGTGAATGTGTGTGTGTGTGTGTGTGTGTGTGTGTGTGTGTGTGTGTGTGTGTGTGATAGAATACATGAAACTGGACATGGAATAGTGAGGTTGGAGTTAAGGAAAGGGACTCAAATATGGTATTACATTTTCAAAAATTCAATAAAAAGAATTAAAGAATATGACAGGTACTTAAGCAGAGAGTTCTCAAAAAATGAAAAGAAGATGGATGAGAAATATTTCAAAATATGTCAGACATCTTCAGCCATCAGAGAAACACAACCTAAAACTACACTGAGATTTCAGCTTGTTCTACTCAAAGTAGCTCAGAATCAGACAAAAAATTACAACAAATGCTGGCATAGATGTGGGGACAGAACACAAACTTTTGGTGACAGTGATAACTTTTATAGTCCTTATGTAAATCAGTGTGAGCGTCCCTCACAGAGCTAGAAGTAAATCAAACACATGACCTAGCTATCCTACCAAAATGTTAGAATTAGTAGATGAAAGAGTTGCAGGTTGAAGGGAAAATCAACCAAGCTGAACAATCAAAATGGATCTTTATTAGTCAATGGAGATTGACTGCTGATTAGCTGGATTCTACAGTTGCCACACCAGCTAAACAGCAGTGGAGTTTATTCTGTTTGTGGATGTAAAGTACCAAGGGAGTTAGATAAAGGATTTAGGACCTGCATGTTTCTCTGATAAGACTTTCAGAAGGACTCATTTGCAGAACAGGACCTGTGTAAGGAGCAGGATCCATTTAATGGTTGGGGTTTATAGAGGTCCTGAGTTTACAAAGCAAGAATGCTTTATCATTTGGGGTATATGGGGTCTCCTTTAATTCTTATTCCAATAAGATAATACAAAATTCAACTACCCATGTGTGGTGAATTATAAGGTAGAAATATGCACCCCATTGGACACAAATTATGTAGCCCTTGTAAAATTTCTTCAAGTGCATTCAGATTAGTACCTGCATATTCTCTACTCACTTCCACACAGGTAATAAGCAATTCATGAACAATTTTGAATTTTCTGACCCATCTTCATCTGTTCCAGACTTTGACTTTCAACATTTCAAGCAAACATTTTTCTTCTGTTGTAATTATGTAGAAAAACTCAAGTTTCTATGATCAATTTTCAATCAAGGTTAAAATAATTCCCTGTTATTGTTTCGCCTCATTGCTTTCCATGGGATAGATACTTAACAGCTTCCATTGGTCCTTCCTATCCAAATGGTAGGTGTGGTGGGATGACATGCACCTGACTATTGAGCACTACTCACCATTGCTTCTGTGTTCCAACATCTCTACCAAGCTTTATTTCCATATCAGTCACTTGATGTGGTCTAGTCTGCACCATATTACATAATGAGTTTTACAAACATAGAGGTCATGATGAATGAAGCAAAATAAGATTAAATTCTGACAAAAGAAAATGTGGCAATTGAAAGATTTGAAGAATGGAGATTGGTGAGCCTGCTGCTCGCATAATATGGCCTACTGTTTTACAATAACCTTTAAAAACGTTGTCAGAAGAATGCACTGTAAAGTGATCGTAAAAAGGGTGATAATTGACACAAAGACGGAGCTAGTTTTATTATCATTATCAGAAGTTATGTACTGTACACATTTTTATGTGCTGTGTTTTTATGACTGACAGCACAGTACATTTCTGTATGTTGGTATCACCATCCAACCAATTGTGAAGTAATGCATTACTCTGCAAGGTTGTGATGCCTATGAAGTCAGCATGTACCAGGGAGTTTTCTTCTCAGTTATAACATATACAGTCCACTATGCAGCAGCATATGACTATAGTACAAAAGGCAAAACAAGCCCATCAAGGCCTATGGGCTTCAGCATGTCAATTACTTATAGTGTGCAAGAAATAAAACATTGGTATAAGCAAAATCTGTGAAAAAATATTGAAATGTCATTCTCATATCATTTTGTAGAAATTAAACAGAACCCCACTAATGCAAGGACTCTAAATTTGGCCCATGAAAAATTTATAATCCGGTTGACATTCATATACATTGGTATATTATGCTTTGTTTTGTAGGAGTATACTGATTGCATGTACAAGTGAGGAACTCCAGAGTCTATAAGCCTAAAAAATTAAATCCAGGATAAGGAGCTGAGTTTTAACGTGCTTGTATGCCAAAAGTTCTTGATGAGTATCAGTACTGAACTCCTCTCTGACAAATACATTTATTAACATTTTAAACAGTTTCTGTTACATAATTGATTGCTGATAATGTATATTTAAGATTTTTAAGTAGAATACTAAATATTTACTTGTCATTGAAAAAAAATCTTGTAGTATAGATGAAAGTTAATTTTGAGAACTACACAAACATCCCCTGACATATGTAGGAATAGCTACATGTGATTCTTGGTTTTTGTTTGTTGAGAATTAAATCACGTGAATGGGAATCACTCCAGACTCAGATGTCTCCAGCCATTTCTGCGCAGCATTTCTCTTCATTAAAACAGTGGATTTTAAGGCAGCAATAGCGGTGTGAAGGGAGAGGGGGAGGGGATGGACATGAATTATTCATTATGCAGCTCTGCGATTCTATATGCAGATGTCTTTAAACTTTGGGGAGGAAATCTGTGCAGAGACATTTCCATAAGCTTTTTCCCTGCATCGATTAGATTAACAACTCAAGCTCTTCTAGTATTCAAAGTGAAATTTTTGTCTTTGTATCTAGTAGTTGAACTGTAAATGTGACTTTATATGTATTCTGAAACTTTTTGGGACATGCTAAGCATGCTTGTGTTTTGTGTTCCTGTGTATGTGGGTCACATTAAATTACCAATTAAGTTTGATTATATCCATTTTACTTATTTCATCATATGGTTACTATGTAAAATTTGGTATCGGTAGGTCACTAACATATAGCTAGCTTTTCCTAGGTTTAACAATATGCCAAACAGAATAATGTTGCCATCTACAACTTCCATCTAATACAATTCACTGATAAAATATTTGGGTCTTTAGTGTTTTTAATACTATGTACACTTTATGGTGGGGGGGGGTCAAAAAACAGTTCTTCTGGTTAACTTTGATGATACCATCACTCCACAATGGTGTCTATTTACATTTTCCCTGTACCACTATTCCCAAAATTGCTTAATCAGAATATCTAACTCTAATACTTTTCTTCCCCTAAGGTTCACTGAGTAGATTTATAAACTGGTAAATATAAAATTGCAATCAAATAGTGACAGGTGAAAAAATAAAATTCACAACTGTGTAATTGTGCACTCAAGAAGCATTACTACAATGTGCAACTTTAGGAGACTAAAACTAAATATTTCCATAGCTACAGTTAGCATGCGTATTGGACAAATTATCCTTTAACCTTCCTCGTAAATATAACAGAATTCCATCTATTTTATTTGCAATAAAGTCAACACTCTGATCAGGTCTTCCACTGAACATCCTACACTTGTTAGTTTCCTTGATATCATGTATGAGTACTTTTCATTGGTAACATTTTATTGATTGCTAGAAATGTCTATGTTCTTGATTTTCTCTGCCTTATTCAGTTAGTGATTCCTTTTAAACATAAGTCTTGAAGCATGCAGATGGTTATGCAGTGATCCTTACTAATAAGGGAGAAACTTTCCCTATTTTAGCCCTATGGCCATTTTGGTCCAAAGCTAATGGGTGGGTTGTGAGCTGTACCAAGATGCCTTTTACTCCCATAAAGATAACAAAACTGAGCAAAGACACTTGTATTTAAGGACCAAATGCCTGGGTGAATGTGTTTACTGGAAGAGGGAATTCACCAATAATCAAATATGGCAGAAAAGTCAGTTTGTGTAGGAAGAGAGTATTTTGTGAATAAGCACCAAAATAGTATGTGTTTGAGAATATTAAAACGACAAAGCAAAATGAAGTTCCATCTGATTTTATTAGTTCCTTTATTTTCTAAACATACAACATAAACTCCATTGGCATACATGGAAACTGAATTTTTAAGGGAACATTTTAGATCTGCATAAAACCATTAATGCATATTTTGCTAGAAAACTTCAAAGATGAGCAAAAACTTATTTTATATTTATTCGACACTTATGAGCATTATTAAAAGATTGATTGAGTGAAGTCAGTACAATAGAAAGGAAATTGTAAATCCAGAATAATGCCATTATGTTGAAGTTATTGAAGAAATAGAATATAAACTGTGATTTAAGGGGAATAACACAAGGACTAAAGTTTCCTGCCTTCATTAAAACAGAGATTAGAAAACTCGGAAGCTTAAGAATTGGTTCGCTGAGAGTAGAAAAGAAATGTGTAAAATATTGCTTAATAGGGTTGTTGTGGGGTTAAGGAAAAATTTTAGAAGATGCATATTTGTGATGGTATTAAAACACTTTAAACTTAGTTAATACCCCTGAATTATACATTTAAAATGCTTTAGACAATACATTTTGTGGCATGAGTGTGTGCTTGTACACACATATAACCCTAAATAACTTATCTAGACAAGCATACCAAATGTGGAGATAATTTTATGAATATATAATACATAAGCTATTCTAGTTCACAGCATATATAATGCATACAAGTAGAGAGAATATATATTGAGTGTAATGATAGAATAAATCATATGCCCTGCTTCTATTTTTCTTTGTTGAGGGTGCTAGGGGATTTCTGTAGGCAAAATTAATGTTCCAGTAGAGAAATATTCACACTTTCCAAAGTATAAACAATGTGTTATAATATTTGGCATACATTACTAATTGTATTTTGAAGACTAAAATACATGAACACTAAAAATTATTTAAGCCTTCTAAATTCCTTTCCTTTTCTGATAATCCCCTGTAAAATGGTAGCCTTCCTCATACTGAAATTTAGGACAGCTTTGCCATTCTACCACATTTCAATATTTTAAATGTTTCTTATTGCTCTATACTTCATCTTTTCTAAATACATGTCACTTTAAAGGAATTGCTGATGTTTGTGTCTGTAGGCATATGAAATTATTTCTGATCTCCAAGAACTCATTTTAATGAATAAAGCACCACAAACAAGTAATGAAATGATCATGTGAAAATTAACAATACTCAAACCTATTTTTAAACTCTTAATTTGAATATGCCAAATACCTATTACTGTAAAAATAATAAACCAGTGCTCACATGGTGGCACATGTTTTTAATCCCAGCACTCTGGAGGCCTAGGGCAGGGGATCTTTGTGAGATAAAGGGCAGTCTGGGTCTGATCTGTATAGCAGGTTCCACATCACCTGGGGCCACAGAGAAATCCTGTATGAAAAACAAAACAAAAAAATAAATAAATAGAAGAAAAGTAAAATTATAGTGTATAAATTCCATTTAACTTCTAATTTATAAAGCAAGAAGACATGGGTGTTTTGTTTCTAATAGTCAACAAATTTATAGAATCATATAGAGCCAGATATTAATATGCATTGTACTATTATAAGGACGTAATTGGATAGCCTTTACTTGTACATATACACATCTAAGGACTATAGCAATATGATAGCTCAGGTTTTATGACACACTGTCATATTTCATTGTTGATTGTTCTAAAGGTCAAAGCACTTCTTCTGTTACTTTCTACTCCTGCTTCTGCTAATACTGATATCTCACCCCCCAAATATCCAAACACAACATCAAATACAAGGTTTTCATATAAATATCATTCTAGATTATTTCTCATAACAAACAAGCAATAAACCTGATCTTAGCAACTTGTTGTTCATGATTTAGGCTTCATTTGAAATAATTGTAAAACCAAATAAAATATACTACCTCAACGAATTATAAAGCATTCATCTTTTTAATTCATGACAGCTACAAGTATCTAAAGAATTAAATGAGAAAAATATTAGCAAAGAATAATATGTTTTTGAAGTTTTCAGATTGTGTTTTTGTGTAGTCCAGGCTAATCTTGAACTCCTAATCTCCCTGTCTTAGCCTCTCAGTCGCTGAAATTACAGCTATATATCACCATATCTGAACATATAAAATTTCACTGCCATAGTATTTGGAAAAGAGAATATTACCTAGATACAGAATTACATGATTGAATATATATTTGACTATGTGATATATATCCAATGAAGTATCTATAAACACAAATCCCTTTCACTAATCATCTTTAAACCTAGTGCCCTGCCCATGAGTGTGACTGTCAAGATCAACAAGTAGACATACGTAAGTGAATCCTTAGAATTGTGGTAGTTTCTATTTCTACTGTCGATTAGCATGTGGTTTTTGAAATTATCTAATATTCAAAGACTGTAAAATAACATGAAGCTCAAGATTAAAGAACAGATAGTCACTGGATGACAGAATTCTCCTATTTCCTAAATTATATATGGACCTGAAAGATCTCTGGCTTTTATACAAAAATTTGATAAAATACTACTTCATATCAATCTATCTATTGATGTCAGCTATTAAAATCACTAAAATCAGGAAATATATAAACATTCTAATTAAGAATACTAGTTCTAAGTATAAATTTCAAAACTAACAAATAAGGAGACCATGACTGAGATTAATTTATCTAATATAGGATAAGTACTGAGCTAAGAAAAATCTAAGTGAAGAAATGTCAGATAATAAAAAAAATTACTTACCTGGAAAGTGGTTAGAAGATTAATTTTTTGTGTATTCTTGGCTTCCTGGATTTGACCTTCAAAATATTATGTTGTTTACTAGTGAGTGCATCATAATAGAATGGTGATTTTTTTTGTTTTAGTTATACATAACCGTATATTGTACTGTATAAATTTTTTCAAGCTCGTTATGGTGATACATGAATAATTTAATAAACTATTTTATATTTTAAAATATTTTGCTAATTTTTATTTTATTGCATTGGTATAGTGCCTGCATGTGTGTATGTCCACCCACATTCTGCAGTGCCCAAGGAGATCGGAAGAGGGAGTTACTGATAGTTCTTAGGCACCATGTGTTTGCTGGGAATCAGAGTGGCAGTGTTCTTTACTGTTGTCATCTCTCCAGCCCACCTATTTCGTATTTTTATGGTACTAGGGATTAAACCTACGACATGATAAGCATGATAAGCATGCTAAGCAAGCTCTTGCACTGAGCTTTAGACTCAATTCTTTATTCACCTTTCAGTTTGATATGGAGTTTCATTATACTGCACTGGCTACACTTGACTTATGAGTCCACTGCCTCAGACTGGGCCTGGGATTATAGGCCTAGATTTTCAGTTCCAGATGATAAATTATTCTTCAAAAATGACAAGTATATATTGATAATCTATGAAGCTAGGACAGAATTTACCATTAATATTTTGTAACTATTTTAACTAAGAGAAGGAATTCTAAGGATAGAAATTTCTTATAATATTGCAGGGCTTTATATGAAATATTTCTTAAATTATGCACAGGAAACAATACTTAGCACTTCCCCAGTCAGTCACTTGTTAAATCAATAGACATTTACTAAATGCTGCTTTTGTGAAACAACTGAAGTTGTCCTCCCTCATTTAGTATTCAGCTAGAATGCATTAGTCAGTGATGCTATCACCAGAAGTCACCATCTGGTGAAACAGAAAGAACAGTTCTTTGGAAATGTGTCTAATTTTACTCTGACTAGCTTAAAAATGTATCATTCCTATGTCTTCTTTGTATTTTTTTCTATAATCATATATATATTAAGCCACATCATGCAAATAAATACATAAAAGTAAATTCTACCAAAATTTTTCTTTGAAAAAATAATTTATGGGCTGGGTATGGTGGTGCATGCTTTTAGTTCCAGCACTCAGGAGGCAGACGCAGGCAGATCTCTGTAAGTTCAAGACTAATTTCGTCAACATAGGAGTTGTAGGCCAACTGGGGCTATGGGAAGACCCTGTCTCGAAAAGATAAAAAAAAAAAGGAAAAGAAAATGTTATGGAAAAATATGGTGTGCATTTTATTTTATACTCTAGAAGGCCACAAATATATTTCATGAGAATAATTTGTTAATAAAAATATGTTTTATGAGATTCACTCTACCTGCATTGCATATTTTTACAAGCCATTTAGAAACACTTTACATTTATTGTGGATGGAAGGGAGCAGTAGGTAGTTTATGTGCCACAACACTCATGTCAATGTCAGAGGACGACTTGCAGAAGGCTTCTCTCTTGTTCTACCACGTGAAATTTGAGAATCAAACTCAGATCATCAGGCTTGGTGGCAAGCATTTTTACCTGCTGAGTCATCTCCTTGGCTGGCCTTGTAGAGTCATTTTTATGTGAGCAAGTTTGGAAGGGACAGTGATGAATTTTCTAAGTGTAATTTTAGCAAGGTGACATTAGATTCCATAGATACAAGTCAAAGGATGGGAGAAGAGATGTTCTTTCTGACTTTTCAACTTTTGCTTAGTATAAAACTCTCAGAAACTCAGTCTACTTCTTTTTCTAGAAGCACCTATCTGTTAATAATAAATTTCAGAAAAATTCCAATAAGGTATAAGATATATAATTGCTATAAAAAACAAATGTTTTAAATATATATTAAATAAACTATATGTTATCCAAGTTTTAAATTTAAGATATCAAATTAAATTATATTTACATTTAAGAGATTTCTTCCAAAATTTATAGGAACTGGTTTTCATAGATGAAGTTAGACATAAGCTTATCTTTAAGTACATATAACTGCAAACTGATCAATATGTGATACACTGTAACAACTTACTGTACTCTGACTTAGATATAATCATGATATTAAACTATCATTTATGTACGAGATCGTACTATTTGAGTAGTATTAAATTTATCTCATAATATAATTAGGAAAACATCTGCATGTTTTAACAATACATAGTTACTTAATGGTATATTTATTTATATTTTAATTTATCATGTGTATTAGTCCAACAACCCTGTTTTTCATAGCAATCTCTGTCCTCTCAGAAATTACAATTGGAAGAACTAGACAGAACAGGACATGGGAAAATGATCCTATAGAAGCCATGAAAATAATCTGACAATATTTTCATTAGGGAATCAGCAGGTAAAGACGTTTATAAGTGAAAGATCATTTCTGAAGCTCTGTATTACATTTTAACTTATGTTATAGGAGAAATGAACCATACCTGACTGTAGATTGATACTCAGCTAAGTATGTTAATATAGTTAAAAGAAGCCATAAAATTATATTTTAGGAGAGAAAAGGCAGACTAGTAACAGTTGTGCAAAAAAAAAAGTCTGTTTATAAGGTGTTACTGATGTGTGTGTGTGTGTGTGTGTGTATTCATGTTTGTACATTTGTGTGTCTCTTTAAATTTAGGCCACAGCAGTTCAGAGCAACAACACTTCACACACTGATTCCACACTTCATTTTTATTAGAAAACCCTGTTCTGTCATGGTGTGAATGTGTCTGCCCCTAGCAGTAGCAACAGGTGCTGAATTCATTACAGACTTTCTTAAGATCCCAGGGGAGTTTATTCACAGATGTAGATTTACTGCTAACCACCTATAACCTTCACCATGAGCATCGAGACCAGAAATTGTCTAATAGAAATAATTTATTGAAGCGCATTAAAAATAATAAGCATCACTCCTTGTTAGCAAGGCTGGAAGTTTATAGTTTCTGACACTTGACTCTGGTTTTGTGACAGCCCCTGAGACTTGTGTGCTGTGTCCTCTGTCCTTTGAATGTCTGAAAGTACACCCTGAGACTTCACACCTTCAAAGAAAGCTGAAGGATGCTGGCATCAGTGATCTGTCTATTTTATTGATTTCTCCCTAAGTGTATTTAATTATTCATTGAAGGATCCATTTAACAATCTCTATTTTTGACCAATTAGGTACACATTAAAGAATTACTAGTAGCATTCTAAGAATAGGTGTTATTTCATGGCATTTGGCTATCAAGTATCTAGAGCAAAGATTCTTTAGACTACCGCAGAAATAAACAGTCAACCTAAGTGTCCCTTCAGACAAGTAATGAAAAGTTCCTACTGACATCATATTATGAAGAAACAATAACTTAATTACTGAGCTACTAGTCCATATAAAATATATGTCTTTTGATAGTCAAAGATTATTAATAAATGGAAATATCCCAGATACTGTTCTTGCTATAGGAATGGAAGACTCCGCATTATTATCACATAAGGTTAACAAAAGTGGTAGAGAGACATTTTATTGTGGAATATAAAATTTATTCCTCCTATTTGGCCAAATATGCTCACCAAATATAAAGGAGGGATTTTTATTTCCTATGTTGTTAGAGGAAAATGTAAAATAAAAATAATCACTTTCAATAATCCATATGGTTTGGCCAAAGTCACTCCCTTCAATAGTGTGAGGACTGTGCCTCCCGGCACTAGTCTCTGAATGCAGGGCAACATCTACTTCTACTGCAATTCCTATTTTTACACTCATACTTTAACAACTTGTTTGTTGTTATTGCACTATCCTTATATTTTGTATGAAGAACAAATTCAAAATAAATATTCACACATTCAGGGTATCCCATACTTGTTGTCTGCTTCTTATCTATTTTCCTAGAAGAAAAATTCAGCATTCATTTCCCAATGTTGACTTTCAGTGAGTTGATCCTTCAACTGTGGCATATATTTTAGGTTAAAGGAACTTACTTCAATAGTAAGTTCCAAGTATGTCATTATATTTATTTTATGTTCAGTTTGGCTTTCACTTAAGATGAGCATGTAAACAAGTTTCTCAACTGATGAGCCATTTTTGGTATTCTCTTGTCTTCATATGCTTCTAACTTATGGTATATCTGCATTTCCTGGGGTAAGTATGTAAAAATCTTGGAACATACAGGCCTTAGATGGGATGAGCATGTATCAGAATTCCATGAATTTGATTTTAACAAAGAGAGAGGACATGATGTTTAGAGGGAAAAGTGGTGGGGACATAGAGGAAGAATTGGAAAGGAGGGAATATGGGCAGATTTGATCAAAACACATTATAGTCAGGGACGCAATTCTCAATGAAAAGTAAAATAAAAATAAATCGGAAAAAGAAAACTGTACAAATGCTCAGCACTTATGAGGATTAGACACATGATGCAAATTTTATTGGAATTCTTAAATAACATACTTGTAAACTCTCTAAATAACATGGAAACAATTTAAAGGGTGGAACATCAAAATAATCTTTTCCCAAATCTTACTCTCTTGTCCATTAGTAGTTGCTCTAACAGACTGGTTTCACATTCCAAGAGTTACTTTTAGTATAATGTTCATGTATATTCTGTTGAGGAGGTTCTCTAATGAATCAGATTTCAAGATTTAACAAATGAAAATAAAAGGAAATTTGAATTTAAATGAATAGCAAATATTTATTTGAGATATTTTTGTCATGTTTATGCTAAAGTAATACAGATTCTTTTTAGTGAAATCTAGACTGACTTCAGATAGCCTTTTATCTAGTGACTTTTCTCAGACAAAAATCAGTAAAGAGAAGATTTGGTAGAAAAGGGAGTTAAGTAAAAGTTCGGTATCTGTTAGAGTTCTTCTTCCCCATAAACATGTGAAAACTCTGTTTTTATAATACAAATTGCACTAAAAAGTTGATCTCCCCTGGGGGCTGGTCACTAAAGCATTTGCCACAGGCCGTAAGTGACTTGGCTGGATTGGGAGTAGATAAATTTGAAGGACAATTTCCATCTTGCAAAGGGTAGTTCTCTAGAGAAGAAAGTCCTTTTGAATGATTAGTCAGCAATAGTTATTAAATATCTATCTGCGTACATGTTCATCCATATAACCTACAAAAATTACTTGATATCCTGTAGAATGTAGATACCTGGGCTTATCTTTCAAATGCATAGACAGATATTGATTAACAAGAAAATATAAATAGAATTTACAGCAGGCTTCTCACACATCTTGTAATAAAAAGTAGATTTTAGCCTTCATCTTGTTTGTCAGGGTATTGTATCTTGGTGTTTTCAGTTTACAATTTAAATGATAATTGAGATACTCTCAGTCTTCATTTATTCTTATAATAATAAGATGGATCACTTGCTGGAGAGAGATAACCATTTCATATCTTCTCTCAATTTTTATGTTTTCTACAATTTAGTTGTTTTCACAAGCGTGATTGAAGTTCTTCTTAGAGTAATCAATTATCTATTTGGTTGTTATACTACTACAAATGGAGAAGTTTCACTTCTGAAATAACTAATTTTAAAAACCACATTGTTCTTACTAAATTATAATAATTACATAGGTTCCCCGTGTCAAAAGACACCTTCATGGCCACAAAAAAAAAAATAGAATTGATTTTGAAGAGCATAAAAATACTACTAAAATTACTTTCTAATTAAAGAATCTTGAGGTAGAAAAAACAAATAAAGAAGATGAAGGATTCATGTTAAGGAACACAAGATTCAAATGCTACCAAAACAGGACTCTGTTTCTAGTCACTCCATGAAGGTACAGAAAAGATAGACCAAATAAACACACCCCCCCGCAACCCCATGGTTGAAACCTGCATATATTTGGGGCCATCTGAGCTCTCATAAAAATTTATGAGAGAGCGTTACTGGATTCAATCTTGTGAGGGTCTCTTGTGGATAATTACAAATTCTCTGACTCAAGACAACAGTAGATACATTATAGACAGAGAACAGAGTTTAATCTCTTCCCCTAGATCTTATATGCTCAAACGCCCTATTCCCTGATGCTCCCAGAACTTTAAAGGTATAAATATAGATGTACCTTTATTTTCACTTATTTAGGGCTGCACTTTGAGCTGTTATTCCACAATTGTCCTGGTTTAAATCTTGAAATTTGAAAGGAAATAGAGACAAAACCTGTTATATGAATTGAGGAAACTCAGACTCAGAATAAAAAGTGACATGTGTGCTCTTTCATTTATGGATGCTACATCCAAATTCTTAGATATGAGTGTGTCTCCTGAGGTATCCAGAGGTGCCAGGAAGATGAAAAGTAACTATAGAGAGAAGGGAAGAGAAAGAAGTGACAAGAGAGAAAAGGATAGTAAGTGGGAAGGATTATCAAAGGAGAAAGGGACAGTGCTTTAACCAGAGAGGGAAGAAGGAAGGTGATACAGGAGCTGAGGGAGAAAAGAGAGATAAATGTTTAGGTGGTATGAAAATCTAAAGAAAAATGTAGTATTTAATAAGTCTGCTGCAAAAATGCACATGCAAATGTGAGTACATGTGTATAGCTGAAGGCTGTATAACAAAAATCACAGTTCCAGGCAAAATAAATCTCCCTTCAAATTGTTGGTCAGTGTAGTCTAAGAGAATCCCCAAATTAAACAGACTATTGCCACAGCCCTTGATTACTTCCCAGAACTTGAATGTAAGACCCTATTGCTGAAGTCAGGATATTCTTAGAATCCTGGGCTTGGAGCAATTGAGCTGTAATTGACCTGGAAGCCTCCTTCTCGAAGAATAGCTCTCAAAATATCAGAAGATAATATTCAAAGTCCCAATGGAGAAAGCAATCAATGACCCTACCCAGCTCTAAAGTCTGTGAATAGAAACAGTTGTGAGGCCAGGAAACTATTAGTTCAGTGGTGGCAATTTTATCTTGTGAGGAATCAACAGCTATCTAATTGTACTCAAGGCCTGCTCAATGGAATGGAATTCAGGCATGGCTGGAGAGGTCAACGACCCAAAAGAAGAATCCTTTCTGTCACTTTCCTAGACCAATATTATTTCTTATTCTATTCTAGTTATAATATGAAACGTGACTTCCTTCCTATGGAGTATGTCTTAAGTCTAATTGGACAATAGTAGATTGCACCCATAAGACTCATGCTCCTCCTGCGGCATCAGCAGAGACACATCTCCCAGGCATGACCATGAACACAACACTGTTTCCACAGCTGAATGCAATATTTGAGAGAATTCTCTCCCAAAATTCTACCGTCTGCCTGAAGCACTATGAATACTAACCAGTAGCAAAGAACCATCTTTCTCTGTCTAAGCCAACTTTATTCATTTTCTGCAACCAGACAATATGGTATCCACAGTAATAAGGGTTCACCATCTACCTATGGCATGAAACTTACAGTGGTGAAAACAATCTATAAAGTTTGGAGGACCTCAGGCCAACAACCTATAGAAGTTACTAAGATCTCATTTCATAGTCTTATAGCTATGGGCATGCCTTTTTCTGTCCACAAAGGATACTTTCTGAATTTAGTATGTTTCTGATTCATGATTCCTTTATTTGTATTTTATGCCTATGAGAGTTTGTTTGCATGTATGGGAATGCACTCTTGTTATGCAATGCCTACAGAGGCCAGAAGAGGACACTGGATTCCCCAGAACAGAGTTATGGAGAGTTGTTAACCTCCATATGTGTGCTGGAACCCAAATCTGGGCCCTCTCTAGGAGCAGCCAGTGATCTGATCTTAACTGTTGATCTAAAAGTGATCTGTTGTACCATCACTCCAGCCTCATAAATGTAAACTTCTTTTTGTTTTTATGTTCTGCTTTTGAGACAGGGTCTTCTGTAGCCCAAGCTGTCCTGAAATTTACCATGTAGACCAGGCTGGCCTTGAACTCACACAGATCTCCCTGCCTCTGCCTCCTGAGTGCTAGCATTAAAAATATGTGCCACAGTGCCCACTGTGATAAATGTGAACTTCTTAACGGATGATTTGCATTTACATTTCAAGCTGTAGTAATATTTCTTTACTTATCTTGACAGGTTTCATCTGCATTTTACCCAGCCATAACACTCTTAATGATTCTCATTTGTACCCAGTCCTTGCACCTTGTGAGGATTGATTTTCTAACCACATTCCTTTACTACTGTATATATTTGAGGTGATAGTCTAAATCTGTAAAACATTCTTAGGTTAACATTATACCATGTACGTAATGACATCATTTTATAAAGGATGGACATAATAACAAATCTACTTGCTGGGCTATGCTACCATGAGAAATGGTGGTATTATGTAAGTATCCTTGGGAAACTCATCTGAAAGTGATTACTGTCCATTCCAGGTGAGTGGGAATTGCTCTTCGTATTCAGGAACTAATGGGTTTCTAAAGAAAGTGTCAGCAAGGTCAAATACATAAGAGAAACATCTTGTTACTTACAATAATTTCTCTGTCAAAAGAAAAATATTGGGTACAGCAATGTAGATGGGGGTGTGCTTGATTAGGTCTCTATGTTTCTCACAGTCATTTTCTGTAAGTCTCTGGTTCCTTTACCAGTCACATTAGTTGATAGAAAGAATTTTGAGCTGGGCAAATAATCTTTACTTTTCTGATTTCTTGGGGATATGTGTAATTTTTTCATGTTCCCCAGGTGACTTATATGATTCAATATTTTCTATTCTATAAATATAGTTGGGCAACTTTATAGGATCTCATTTCTTCTAATGCATGATTAACTTTAAAGTTTGTGCCTGTCCTAGTTTGCTTTTTTGTTGCTATGATAAAACCAAAAGCAACTTAAGAAGGGAAGGCTTTATTTGGTCTATAGGTCACAGTCCATCATTGAAGGAAGCAGAGATAGGACTCAGTGCAGGAACCTCAAGGAAGGACTTGAAGTAAAGACCATAGAGAAACACTATTTACTGGCTTGCTTTCATGGAATCACTCAACTATCTTTCTTATACGGCAAAGTCTCACTTTCACAAAGATGGAACCATCCTCAGTGGGCTGGGTCCTCCCCTATGAACAGCAATCAAGAAAATGCCCCATTGATATGTCAGCATCCAAATCTGTTGGAGGAAATTCCTCATTTGAGATTCCTTCATGCTAGTCTGATGGAGGAAATTCCCCATTTGAGATTCCTTCTTTCCCTGTACAACAAAGATTATGTCAAGTTGACAAAACTATCTATGACAATGCCCTCATGTAAAACTCATCAACTGTAATAAAAGGGTTGTTTGTGTCTCAGTAGCATAGCACATGTCCCACCTATCGTATATTTCAGGCAGGAAGTTGTTGTATAGATATACAATTTCCTCTTTGCTGCTGAGGAACAGGCTTCCAAATGTGATTGACATCCAACTAATCAATGACTTAAGGGCGTAAGTCTAGTGGAAATGCATGGAAGGATGGGAAGGAGAGAGGCGGGCTCAGCGCCAGGACTCCATTCTTGGGGACATATTTCAGAGGTCTCGGGGACTTATGATCAAATTGCAGGCTCTGTCATACAAAATCTCCATATCTCTCTCCCCAGTGATGAATCCTTTGTAAGTAACCTGGGAGAAACTGGTTTCTCTAATTGAAGAGCATTCTCAGTTCACTCAGTTGGTTCAAACCTGGGGGTGGGGTGGGGCTGAATGCAGGGCCTCATTGTGAGAGAATTCATGATACAGGAATGAGTGTGTGTGTGTGTGTGTGTGTGTGTGTGCATTTTCCAGGAAAGGGAATATTTTCCAACCCTTAAGACAAGCTTAGCTTTCTTTAACTGTACTGGCCTCTTTCCAAACTTATCCATTGCTGACTACTGTTTCTGGTGCTTTTCTTGTTTTCCATGAATTAAAGTATTCTTGACTACAGCGGTCAATAAATCTTAGGTGCTTTTTTACACTAATAAAGGAACAATAAATCTCCAGTTCAACATATGATCTTTGGTTGCCTTGTATGGACCTAATTCTTAAGTAGTTTTGGCTACTCTTTCAGAGGAATGGCAAAGGGAGTCTCATTCCGTAAGATATCTCTGCCAGGAATGGTTTCGGTGGGAACCACATGCATCCACTTCATCCCTTTGTTCAACTGTTGCTTAAGCTTGAAAGCCTTCCAGAGGCTCAAAAATACTCAGTTTGATTCCTAGGAACTCTGGCTTAACACTAATTTTGACACATTTGCTTTCAAGTGATCCAAATGATTACCATCATCTATTTTTTCTCTCTCCTTTTAAAATCCCCTGACAATTTTTTGCCTTCTGAAACCCATTTGCATGGCATTCTAAATCGTTCAGATCCATCAGAACCTCTTCTACCTCATAAAGAGCATGTTTCACTTTCAGATCCAGTGAAACCACAAAAGATCCACGCACAAGTCCTGAGATATGTGCTGAATCAATTTCTTTCCCAGACTATTTGTGAAAACAATTGCACCTGGAAGTCACCCTATCAAAGAAGAATCCCTCTTTTCTACTAGTAATCGTTAACCACTTATATATTCTTGAGAAAGATAGGTTCCTCATGAGCCTCAAATCGTTTAAGGCCTCCCCACCTTCCAGATGGAATGTTAGTGAGATCAACTTTCTGAGTGACATTCAGAAAATCTTGGTTTCTCTGAAATCAAGATAAGAGCGGCCACATCATGCAAAGAAGACAGAGTTCCAGAAGATTCTTGAGGTAAAATGTACATAGAACTAAGTTTGTAAACTAGTGAAAAGATACACAAAGTATAGATGTAAATACAGCTTAGAAAAATGTTGGGGGACCCAGCACTCAGGGCCAGCCCTAGGGTGACCAAAAGATCTCTGCCATGGGTTAAGGGGGCTAGTAGGTGTGGAATCAAGACACTGACTCCGGGAGTTGAGCAGAAAGCCAGCAGCGGTAATATGCTGCAAACTCATTCAAGAAAAAGCAGAGAGTCTTATAGGTCTTGTTAGCCAAAAGCCTTATGGGGTGGGGTCCTGACTGCAGCTAATTGCAATTTGTTCTCAGGTGGATCAGGTTCCCTCCATGTGCTGGGCAGAAACTGACTTCACAACCAACCAGTGTGGAGCACCACACCCACGAGGTCCATTCCTTCATTCCTCCTGGCAGGTGGCCTAGCTAGGCCCACCCTCTGTTATGCCCAACAGAAAAATAAAAAAAAATCAGATCAGTTTCAGCTTATCATTGGGAGGTTCGGAAGCATCTAAGAATGATTTATGATATTATATTCCTCAATTTTACCAAGTTGTTCTAAGGGCCAGTGTTTCATAGAATGCCAACTTAACCACATGTGAATTATTGCAAACAGCTTATTTTAGGAAATGCAATGTCTTTCATCATAATTCTGTTTGAAACAATCTTTTCATGTAATTGAAATAAATCAATTAGAGACTTAGAGATTCGGTTCTGTATTCCTAAGGACTCAGAAAATGAGACAGGAAAATTGAGAATTTGAGGCTAAGTTGGGCTAAATGGCAAGTTCAAGGATACGAGTACATGAATGGAAGGGCGCTGCATGCTAAACAAATCCTAGCAAAATTCCCAACAGTTTAAAATTTTAACGTATTATTATCATTAGAAGATATATAATTAATAGCACTTCATATTAAATTAAGAGGCTATTAACTAATCAAGAGGCTCTATGAGATTTCTGAAATGACTAATTAAGTTCTAGAAGACCATTTTCTCTTACAGGAAGAGCTAGAAATTTAAAAGCAGCTGAATCACACAATGTCCCACCTTTGTTTCTGTATTGCCGCATCTGTGTGACATCAGTACAAAATCCAAATGAATCACAGAGTTTAATATCCAATTTGATCAAGTGACAACCACCACTTATATTAAATACTAAAAAATTTAGAATGTAGTGTTAATTTCGTAGTGTTATTTGGTGCACTAAGTTACAAGTCGAATTACAGAGCTAGAATTATAAAATGATATGCTAAGTCATCCACAGGAGATGCTCTTATGACTATGCTAATGAGAGATATTAGGGCATTGAGAAAAGCACTCATCTAGATACAATAATTCAAAGAATCACAGTAATGAAATTGACTTTTTAGTTGTTTTTTTCTCTAGTAATGTGAGAAATCATTGTTATAAAATTACTCAGATGTATCTAAAATTACAGACATATGCCATGTAGTACCTTTTAATATTTTAAAATTTACTTTGCCATTTGACTTCTAGAATTTTACAATTTAAAAGCTTGAAGAAAGATTCTCTATCATGTGGATCAGTGGCTTTTAAAGTATCTTCAGTGAAGCATAAATCTCACCATGAGAAATCAGAGTTTAATGGTGATATTCAGAGTGGTTCTGTGTCTCCTGCTTACAACTTAACCTTATGTATTAAACTTTTAAATGTTATTTTTTTGAGGAAAGCAATTGCCTTAGCTGTCTTTAAACAAACAAGATAAAAGTTCATGTTTAATTTGAGCCTTTTCAGTCTCATATGTAAGGAATTATGCTATACCAAATCAAGTTCATTAGCTAGTTAATTCAAAGTTAAGACTGGAATATCAGTTTTCTAGAAGCAACCTCCTCCCTTATACCCTAATTATGAAACTGTTGCATACATTCTAATTGTGTTTATGGAGAGCACAATCTGTTCATTTATTCTAAAAAATGTAAATCTTAGAAGTTTTAAGGTATACATTTACCTCTTAAAATTAGTTATTCAGCTGAGATTACTATGAACCTTGGCAGTGTCATCCACAAAGCTACAATAAGTTTCAGTGACATTAGTGAAAATGGCATGCACCACTGTCAGAAGCAACAAAAACAGAAACATAACTCCTTACTGTCACCTCTAGAGTCCTGCGGATATTTCTTCATAGATTCCCATTCAGACACATAGGTGGCTTCACTTCAATGCAGAAAAGAATTTTGAGTGTTAAAAAACTGAATGCAAGGATCTTAGGAAAATAATAAGAGTGAAACATATTTTTACTGTAGACTCTAATCAGGATCCTTAAGAGAAAGAAAAATGTTCAGGCTATAAGAAACGCCAGGGAGCAAGGGTGAGGTTTAGGCTTCTCAGAGCCTCACTTCACTAACTTTTCAAGTCATACAGGAGATTTTGATGCATTTTCAAGCCATTATCTTCAAAGACTTTTAAGAAACCTAAATAAGGTTACAGGGTGGGTGCTGATGTGTACCTAATGGAATTACATTTGCTAAGGTAAAATTCTGGATCATGGGAATGCAGGAGGTTACCTTATTTCCACCACGAGTAAAGTCAATATTCTTGTTTATGGCATTCTCAGAAAGTATTAGGCTCTCTGAAAAGAGGGCCAAACAAGACCGTATGCAAGGTCCTGTACATTCGTGCCTTAATTCAGATTCATTGCTCTATTAATAGATAGTATCTTTATATAAAAGCATGTGTCTGTATCGGCGACCTTCTCAGACAATGCCAGTAGTCATAGAAGTTTTCCTTCTATGTTAACAAGATGCTTCAATCAGGTTCTAGAGTTAGACAGTCAATTATTTCCT
Organism: Eospalax fontanierii; assembly: GCA_035773235.1. Lineage (NCBI taxonomy): Eukaryota > Metazoa > Chordata > Mammalia > Rodentia > Spalacidae > Eospalax > Eospalax fontanierii. The sequence continues at coordinate 49,255,936 of CM069530.1, read as the reverse complement.
ACATCTCCACAATTTTCTGTCTTTGTATCCTGACTTAGCAGTGCTACCAATTCAATATAATACTCTCTCAGCAGCCTAAAAATTAATGTTCCTGAATGAATGTTAACTGAAGTAATATTTAATTTCGGAATGTCACTGTCTTACATGTTTTGTTATTGAAGGCTTAAATCTCCAATAGCCTTTACATTTCATATTATTTAGGGTGTATTATACTGTAAATAACAGGCAACATTCCTTTATACAGGATTAATGGATGAAGAAGTTTATTAACATACATAATAGAAATTGTAAGCGATCCACAGATCCTGACATTTTTCTTTTGTTGGTTTACTCAGCAGTCTACGAAAGTCACTATATGACTCATGACTCACATTCTGTCTGTTTCTCAGTTTGGGCACTCAGGGTTTACTGTATTTTGAATACTGATTAGAAGTTTTAGGTATCATACCCAGATATAATCTTAACAGGTAGAAAAACCTATTCTCATGACTTTTTCACAAAAAAACAAAAATATTTTCAAAAAAGCAGTCCAAATGGCCTTGTCATATAGATGTTGACTAGAATATATATTCTTGTAACAATCAATAGTAAGGAATACTAATTAACTGGTCTAGGCTTGTTCTCGAGACTGAGTATTGGTTCACCTTTTATAAAGTATGCATGGTGTATCAGAGTGGACACCTGGATAAAACTGAGTTTCTGTAACTGAGGAGACAGCTGGAAAAGATAACAATGAGTCCATGTCCACTAAATAATGTTAGTAACATATTGCCACATTTAAAATTGACAATTATGAATGATAATGAGACCAGTCAAAAGAAAACTAATCTGAATCTGAATGATATTGCTAAATGTCATTCTAGGCATTTTTACCAAAGCCTTTGCGCACCAGTTACACCTTTGTTGAAATCAGCTTAAAAATAACAGAATAAATTTGCATTGATTATATTCTGAATGTATTAGATGAGTTTGATATTTAGGTTTCATTATGCTTAATTGTATATTGATTACAGTGAAGATTAATGGTGAATTCAGGTAACCAAATGATATCAGTAAATTTGGCACAAAAAATAATGCAAGCTCCTGCCAATACACAGCTTCTCTGTCAATATGGACTTATAGCCTTGAGCTACATTTGTTTCCAGTAGTTGTTCGAACACGGAACACTATGTTATACCACGTAAGAAATCAAGATAAAGATAAGTATTGAAAATGAAGGTAATGTTGTCATAATAATCATGTGAAATCATTCCACTGAAGAAACTGATGACAGCAAGTAAGAAATAAATTGGTTGTGAATTGTAATAGACAGCATTTACTGAACCCTTACTGGTCAAGATTCTAAATGATCTAAGGTTTGAAACACACATAGAACTTAGGTATACTTAGTAGAGTTGTCATCAACATTTTATCCCTGAGAAAACTCGAGTCATGGAAAGTATAATAAATATGTGTGCTAATGCAGATAGTAACCAGTAGATATATTCAAGCAATGGCATCAGTCCTCACATATTAATAAATGTCATGATATCTTGAATCTACAAAAATTCAAGAAAGAAGGACAAGGTGTTTTTATATAAAGAACTAAATCACTTTGAAATACTATTACAAATTCCTTGAGTATTTCATACAAGGTATTTTTATCCTATTTAGACCCTGGCCACAGGAAATGGGCTTATGCACTGACAGAAAGCTATTTAATGATATTAATGAAGGTATTGAATGGAATATATGAAATATTTCAGTATATTATTTAGTGGTAATATTGGTGTTTGTAGTATAGCGTGGACATATTTATAGATGAAAGTTTTATAAAGCCGTGTTCTTTTTTATTTATTTCCTGACTATGTAATCTTAAAGAATCTAGAAAAAGTCTCGTGTAAATTCTTAACAATACAAATTTAAAAATCAAATGTAAATATTTATTTTAGACCTGATCTATTTTTTCCCAGTTGATATTGTCAATGACTCTTAGAATTTTGTAGAGGCTTATGTAGATACAAGTATTAATGCTGAATATATGACTGACTAAAAGTGAAAATTAATATGGTTTGATATATCTAATTATATTGTGACCTCTTCTATTGATTCTGTGGTATATATTGACATTTATTTAAAAGCTGTTGTAAAGGATACTTTTGCTGTATTTCAAGTATCTGAAAATCAGTTTCAAATACATAAAAGCTAACAGTGTCCCTGAACTGTGGTGGAACAGCTGATACACATGCTCCATCTATAGCTGATTACTTCTACTGCCTTATGCTCACCATTTTCTCTTCTTAAATTTGCTAATTTCATACAATATATTTTGATCATATTTAGATACCCTCCCCCATTGGCACAACCCCATATTACTGCCACCCAATTTCATGTTCTCTGTTATATAGAGAGAGTATATCTATGACTATAGAGTGACATTTTTCCCCAAATGTCGTTTTGTTCAGATCCATCCACTGAAGCCTAATAAACCTACCAATATTTAGACCCTTAAAACAGACTGACTCTCCCATTCCTAGTAGTCATTGGTTTCCAATAGTTCCTCAGTTAGGTTGTGTATCTTATCAACCTCCCCATATCTACGCTGGGATTTGTCTAGCTTCAGCTTACCTGGGACTTTGCAAATTTTGTTACTGTTGAAGTAATAATATAATTGATATAAGTAGCTTCCCAAGCTCTCTGAAAAATTCCGTTTCCTTGTTGTCATCCACTAGGTCTGGCTCTTATATTTTTCCATAACTCTTCTTCACTTATTCTTGAACCTCAGGAGGCAGAAGTTTGATATCGTCCAATTCAAGGATAATCACTGTAGTCAGTCTCCTTCTCTCCATGTTGGCCAGTTGGGCTTTTCTATGTTAATCATTATCTCCTGTAGAAGGAAGCTTCTTGGGTGAAAGTTGAAAGATGTCTATGGATATGGCAATAAATCACTGGAAGTTGGTTTGATACTATATCTACTTAGCAGAATAATAGTATTAGTCTCTCCTCTGTGACCTCTGACCTGTCTATGCACATGTTCTTGGGCCTTACATTAATGTCAGTTATGGGCTCCATCTTATGAAGGAGACCTTAAATTCAATTAGAAAGTGATTGGATCCTCCCATAATGTTTGTGCCTTTATTGTACAAGCATGGATATCTTGCTAGGCCAGTTGCTTTTGAAGCATTCAGGTTTCACAGATGTATAAGGTTTAAGATTACTTTATTCTTGCAGTAGCAATCACAGCATTTTTTTCAGCACTATGATTGCTACCTAAGAGAGATGAGTCTTTGAATTCAGTGCTAGATTGATTTCTCCTTATTTGTTCTTTGATTCATGTGTTAGGTGTCTTCACCAACAGAGAATTACCATCCAGTGTTGTTGAATATCCAAGAGCAGGGCAATGTCAGGATTGTTTGAAGTTCTATGGGCCCTGTATCAACAGCTTCCAAAGAAGGCATCTATCCCTGGCATTGAACTTTTACTTTGCTAGCATATAGTATCAAGTAGGGGTAATATCCCCCACCATCACAAATCTGAACACCAAACGAATCCAGGAACTTAATATAAAACCCGATACCCTGAATCTTATAATGGTGGAAGTAGGCACAGTAAAGAACCTTCTGAAGAGGACCTCTACAGCAAAATCATTAAGTCCAACAAGGGAACACCATGAAACTAAAAACCTTCACTACAGCAAATGACAATATCTTTCAAGTGAAGAGGCATCAGAATTGGGGAAAATATCTTTCCCAGATATAACTCTGACAGAGGGTTAATAACTAGATTATACAAAGAGCTCAAAAAGTCAAAAATCCATAAAACAGATGACTCAATTAGAAATTTGGGTCAAAGGGCTGAACAGGGAGTTCTCAAAAGATGAATTGAAAATGGCTGAGAAATACATTTTTTAAGTGTTCGACATATCTGGTCACCATGGATATACAAATTAAATCCCTTTGAGATTTTTAACTTACTCCACTCAGAATGGCTAAGATCCAAAAAACAAATGAATGCAATATGGTGAAAGGGGAATTCTTACCCACTTTCTGCAAAAGTAGCCAATGCTCTTAAACACTAAGCTATCTCTCCAGCCCCGGAATTCTTATATATACATGTTTCAAATGGAAAATCCAGAGAGGTCAGAAACAAATCAATGCCCACATGGTGGCTAACAACAATACATAGCTCCAGTTTCAGAGGATCCTACATACTCTTCTGACTTCCATGGGCATTGCATGAAACAGTGCACTTACATGCATGCAGCAATGTACTCATACATAAAATAATTTTCAAATGTAAATTAAAAATTATATATTGTTTATGTAAAAATTATGGAATAAAAACCACTTTACTAACAAGACAAAAATAAGCATATCTTTAATTCAGGCATAAATTATGAAGGAAACACTTATGCAGTGACATCGGAGGAGTCATGAATCATCTTATAAAATTACTGTAAGACAACTTGAATGACTTAAATACAATATGCTCTTGAAAAAAATCAACAATAGCAAAAACAGTATAAAAATGGCATCAGAAATGTAGTATGTAAATGGGTATGAAGACAGTTCTCACATGAATGGGTTATTGTTATCTGAATATAGCTCTCTAGGCATGCAACTTCTGCATAAACAATTTGGAAAGGACCCTGGGTCACCCTGTATTACTCATTTTGGAGGTAATGAGGAGAATGTTTTTGCAGTGTTTGACTTTTTATAACTGTATTTATTATTATTATTATTATTATTATTATTATTATTTGATATTCTTGAGGCAGTCTCCCTGTAGACTGAGCTGCCCTGGAACTCAGTATGTAGACCAGGCTCATCTTGAACTAACAGAGATCCACCTGCCTCCAGAGTGCTGGGATTGAAGGTGTGCACCACCACACCCCACTAACTGCATATGTTTTTAAAGTAACATACTGCTTGGACTTTTTAAAATAGTTAACAGTGAATAGATTGTTATGATACACAAAAATAAAAGTCAATACAGTCTGACACATAAAACATTTCATGGTGGTTTGAATGAGAATGTTTTCCATAGACTCCAAGTATTTGAACATTTGGTCAATATGTGGTGATGTTTAGGGAGGGTCCTGGAAACTTTTGCAGGCATGGCCTTGCTGAAGGAAAGGAATCACCAGGGGGCAGGAGTGGTGCTTTGAGAGCTCATGTTTCATTTCCAGTAATGGAGGAAACCATAACAGCATAGAAAGGTGGTGAAGCTCCTTCCATTCTGGATAAATAAAAGTTTTGTCTCTATGACAAATCTTTCCAAATAAATGGAATATGTTTTTTTTCGAATTATATTTTAGTCACTTTATAATGTTTCTTACAATTAATAAAAATGAAAATTAACATCTAGTGTGACTCAAAAGAAATTAGCTCCTTTGCATCTCTATCCTTTCAGTAATCATATTGACTCGTAGAATCACTTTGTCTAAAAAGAAAATAAGTATGAAATTATTTGTGCCAATGGACTGCTAAAAAGATCCAAGCGACATTAACAATTTTATTTTCTTAATACCTTGGATAATTGTTTTCTGACTTTGCATAAAACTCTGAAGGCAAATGAAATGTTATAGAACAGTCTCCCTGGGAAATAGCTATTAGTGTAGAATTGCTAACCACAAAAAATTTATTGCAATTAGAGTTACCTGAAAGTATTGTAAGGTCACTACACCTCACTAAGGTGATATGATCCCAGAATTTGTGTTACTTGCATTAATATTAAGACTCTCTGAGTGTGCAAGGGGGAATGCTTACTGATTATTCATTTGGAAAGCATTTTGGTGTCAAAAGGAGTTGTTCAGAATTTAATACTCATAAATTTGGAGTAATCATAGTTTCTTCCAGAAATGCCTCGGCCTTTCTATTTTAAGAGCTACACGGAAACCCTCTCTCCTTGCAGGCTAAGTGTAGAATAGAAATAAAACCAGTGCTTTTTTTTATGAAGAACAATGTTATCTGCTGATATGCCACATTGGTATGTTTTAATGCATACTTTAATTGCAGTCAATAACTATATAGATACATTTATTTAATTCATGACAATATTCCTATGTAGTTTTTGTCAATTTTTATTTTAAAAGACTATCAAAATATAAATGTTTAAAGTAGTCAACAATCTTATCCAGTTGTGACCTAACTTTGTGAGCTAAAATAATTGATACCTAGTGCAGCAGTGGGACATATGTTATGATAGTAGTCAAACACTTTAGGATTAGATTTAACCCCTGCTTCAAAACATGTAGTCCATACCTGGTTATACAGTTCCTAGAACCTAGAGGCATACCTACTACTATTATTCTGCTACATGGACATAATATAAAGCCAATTAGTAATGACATTGTTAGAACCATAGATTGGTGCCTCTTTATTTTTCAGTAGATAACAATTTACACAAAGACCCTCAAGTGATCAGCATGCAGAGAATAACAGACTGCAGAGTTCTCAGTCCTAAATGGGTGACCTATGTTTCAACCTCATCTCCAAAAGCTTAGGGATTATTGCAGAAGAGAGGCAGAAAGAGTATAAGAGCCAGAATTGATAGACGATCACAAGCTAATTGTGTTTTCTGAACAAAACAGGGCCGTTGTACAGATAAAACCATAGTGCTTGTGACAGTATACACAAGACATGTACAAGCTCACACTAGAGAAAATCCAGGCATGGATGGGGGAGGTAAGATGCCCTGCCCCTAGCCGAGGAACTACAGGCAGCTGATAGCCACCGGGAGAAGGAAAGTCAGTTTCCATTAAAGGTATGATGTTAGTTAGGATGACAGTGCTTAAGCGGATGGACCCACACACAAGTACATTTGAGAAACACAGTTTAGACATGATTTACCTTAAATAAAACAATGAGGGTCTGGAGAGAAGGCTCAGCATTTAAGAGCACTTGCTGCTCTTCCAGATGTCAAGGGATTCAGTTCCCAGAGCACACGATTGCTAAAAGCCATCTGGAACTCCAGTTTCAGGTGATTCTACACACTCTTTTGGCCACCGTAGGCATTGTAAGACACAAGTGCACTTACATGCATGTAAATAAAATGCTCAGACAAATAAATAAATAAATAAATACAGTTAAAATAAAGAATATGAGGTGAAATGCTTGAGAAGTGGGGTAGGACCTGATAAGAGATGAGATTGTGGGTCTGAATATGATCACAATGTATCACATGAAATTCTAAAAAAAATCAATCAAAATATTTAAAAAATTGAAACATACCCAATTATAACTTTACATGTAAGGATAAAATGAATTGAAATTGGGTGTGCATGTGTGTGTGTATAAAATCTTAGTATTCCATATAATTTTAGTTAAAACTCAGAAATGAAAATTGTACTGAACTTAAATAACATAGCTTTAGAAATATTTGAAGTTGAAAAATGTTATATTTTAATGATACATAATTTTTTGTATATTATTTTTGTCTAATGTTATATAATAGCTCATCAAATCTACAGATTTGAAGATAAACTCCTAAATTTGAAACACTAACTTGGGAAAAAGCTTAAAAGCAGCTCACATTAAACACTTTATGGATAAATTTACAAAAAGTGATAGAATTAGTATCATAGAATATTTGTGAAGACAAATTGTAATTGAAGAGTATGTTTCTTTAACAGGACTAATAAATATAACATTTAGTTTTTCCTCTGTTAATCAGATTTATGACTATGGGTTAACATAATCTAACAAACTATAAAGCAGAATACACTGACTTATTTTTCCTGATACAAGAGATGTTACAAAAGTTTAGTGGAGGCAAAATAAATACCTATTATTATTAAATTTAATACTTTTGTATGTAATGTAGCTACATGTATAAATAAAGCATAACCCTTCCTTAATTAATGAACATCCTGTTTGAAGATGCAGGAGAGAACCATATGGCGTAGCATGCTCGTGGTTACAACCTGACAATGAACTGAAGAACAGAAAAAATTTTTAATCCCATCTGGCAAGTTGTGCTTGCTGGGAGTGTGGACTCCTAAATCATGCTTTAATGGTGCTTTTAAAAAATCACATGGAGGAACAATTGAGTTAGGTTTGAGAAAGTAGACAAGTTGCTGAGCATCATAGTACCAGTAGTAAGCGTTAAAGTTGTCAGTCTTTAACATTGTGAAAAGCTACTAATTATTTATGCTGGGAAGGTCATGTTAACATTTTAGAAATAGCACCTTGGAAACAGAGCAGAGCACAAAGCCAATCACAAAGGAGAGATGATATTAGTTAAGAAGCCCAGAGAACAAGAGACTGGAAATAAGACTTCAACAATAACTGACTCAGATGTTGTATGCTGCATTGCATCTTTATGATATAATATCACTTTTATTTATAGATTTAAAAAAGCATGCCATTTCTGTATAAAAGACCTAGTTTTATGATACAAACCATTAATTTTAAACTCAATTAATTTTTGCTTTAAGTGTTGCAGTGCCCAGTCAAATGAACAAGTGACTGAGATCCTGCCTTTTGGGAATCTACAGATCACAAACTATTTTTAACTGGGTTAAAAATATTTGTAAGTCCATGAAGTACCATCCTATATTTCAGCTGAAATGCTGAAAACAGTCTGAATAGTGCTACAACATGCTGTGCAACTCAAAAGTTCAGAACCTTCCCACACTATAAATAAATTTTCACCCAGTTTGTCAACAACACAGTTACGTTTGATGGTACATCCTTATAATCCAGTCCCTAAGAATATGAGGCTGGACGATCACATATACAATGCAAGACTAAGCAACAACTGAGACCTTGTCTTAAACAATATAAAGATTTAGAAGCATTGGTTATCTAGTTAAAGCTGAAGGGAATGAAATAAAACGAATGTGTACATATGGGGAAAGTTATATGCATTGATATTTTGATTCTTCAATCACCCTTCTTTATGTAATTGGCAAAGGATTAAACTTGATGTTGAAGCCTCAATAGTAAATTTAATATGTAGAAGAAAAGACCAAATTTTAAAGTAATGTGTATATTAAAATTCACAAAAATTACAGCTGCTTAGTTGAAGAGGTGGTTCAGTGGTTAAGAGCACTGGCTGCTCCTGCAGAGGACCTGGGTTCAGTTCCCAGCATCCATACAGCAGTAAAAAACTGTCATAGCTCAAGTTCCAGGGGATTTTGATACCCTCTCTGACCTCTGCGAGCATTGTACGACACTTATTGACATGCAAGCAATACACCCATACATCTAAAATAAAAATAATTTCAAATTATTCAGCTATGAATGCTTTTAGTCCAAAGACTTTATATCACTATTTCAATTTCTATATTTGTTATAGGCCTGTTTAAGCTGTTGATCTCATCACAGTATAACTTTTGTGGTTTCCACAAATTTAGTAATTTATCCATTTCTTTTAGATACTCAAATTTAATAGAGTATAGGATTTTAAAGTATTTCTTTATTATGTTCTGGATATTTTTGACGTCTGTTGCAATGCTTTCCACTTTACTCTCTGATTTTGTTGATATGAATCTGCTTTTTTTTCATTTGGTTAAATAAGCTGAGGATCAATCTTGTTTATCTTTTTCAAGAACCAGCTTATGATTCTTTATATTATTTTCTTTGTTTCTATTTCATTAAATTCTTCTCTGGGTTTTGTTATTTCTTCTCATCTTTTAGGGTTGGTTTTGTTTTGTTTTTTACCTTTTCAGTTTCCTGAGTTGTACCATTAAGTCCTTTATTTGTGCTCTTTCTGATTTTTTAATGTAGATGCTTAGAGCTATAAACTTTCCTCTTATTACAGCTATTAATGTGTCCCAGAGGATTTGCTGTTTCATTATTTTAGTTTAGTTCCAGGAATACTTTTATTTCTTTATTGATTTCTTCTTTGACCTATTCATCATTCAGGAGTGTCTTCTTTAACCTGAATCAGAGATTAACTAGGGCTTCATCTGAGGATGATTTTCAGCTTTATTGCACTGTGGTCTGATAGAATCCATGGAATTATGATTTTTTTATTTGTTGAGCTTTGTTTTGTACCAAAGACTGTGATCAGATGTAAAGTACGTAATCCTGTCTTTCTTCCTCTTTGAGATATCTCGTTACCCCTAATACATACAGAATGACATTTACACTCTGAGCATATTGCACTATGCATATACCTATATGTTATGCACATGAATATATACATATGAGTATGTACACAAATATACACATACTTATACTACACCAGTATGGTTACTACAGTTCCCACTTCCTACCTCCCACTAAGTTCCAGCCTAAGGACTACGAGCCTGCCTATGTTGTATGCTCAGTTCCACACACAGGTGTTAACTCCTTGTTCAGAATTCTGTGGCTAAAAATTGTGATTACTCTGCACAACATTTTAGTTACTCTGTCCATTCTAGTTTTGAATGAAAGCGTCTCCCCCTGGAATTATATTATCATGGTAATATTTTTAGAGTTTTGATGAAGGATTAAAGAAGCACCCTTGGAGTTGCTGCCCAATTTTCCACTTGACCTGTAACTGAGTCTGGTTGTCCTCTGAGAATAAAGAATTTCAAGGTTGGCTAGGCATTGCAGCCTGTGACTATAACCTCAGAATCAGGAGGGTGACAAAGAGGATTTAAAGTCCAGAAATCCAAGCTAGACTTAGGTATATAGACAGACATACAATATTTTATTTTGTGTCAAACACCAAGTTCTCTCAATATTGTTCTTACTTTTGTAAACCAAAGCAGGTAGATATATATTAATTATGGACATACAACAAAATGTCTTTGGGTTCCACTGGTATTTTATTTAATTTAACAAATTAAGTTTTCTAAAATATACAAGGATTCGGTGCCCAGATTATTTATTTATTTATTATTCTGATTCTACTATTGCTCTGATAACAGTCTTGGAAACACAGGAAATCTGGCATAAAAAAAACCTGACATCTCCTGAACATAAGAAAAATATTTGTATTTGAACAATGTAAAAGGTAAAAATTGCATATGTGCCTGATTCAGTACAACTACTTTAATTCAAAAATCAAAACATTGACCTTTTATTAGAAAGTGTAAATGAAATTATTTTAATAAATAAGGGGTTATAATAAATGAGCCATAGACTTGAGTTATGAAATAACATTTTGCATTATTGAAGGGATTTTTAAAAAAATTCTCTGGTCTAAATGTAGAGTTTGTAGTATATAGTTAAGCTTTATTTACAGTTTTCTTGTTGGATATTTCTTTTTCTTTCTTTTTTTTTTTTTGAGACAGGGTCTTTCTGTAAGTCCAACTGGCCTGGAACTTGCCATGCAGATCAGGCTGACACTAGTATCACAGAGACACCTGCCTCTGCTTCCTGAGTCCTGGAATTGAAGGCATGCATTACCACAAAAGTCTGTTTCAAATTTTATATATATATATATATATATATATATATATATATATATATGTATGTATGTATATATATATATATATATATAAATTTTTAGCTTCACATTGGCAGATTGACAGTTTAATGGTATTTCCTACAGGAAATGCATCTTGTTTCAATCTATATTTTTTTCTCTATCCACTTTTCACATAAAAGAAAAGAATACTCATGGTATTACCTTCAATTACGTCTCATTACAAATGTCTCTGACTTTTAACCAACCTACAGAAAACTGGATATACCGATGTATAGAATTTTACATTGAAATATGAAATACATAGGTGAAATTTGCAAGATTGCTGAGATAATAAACATGCAGTCACTTTCAAAACTAACTGTATATTGCCATTTACAAACTCAAATTCCTAAGAAACCATTTTAATTTCTGAATATTTTGCATTTAATTTCTGGCAGATATTAATAATTTATTCTTTTCTGCATGTTTTCTTTCCTTGTTTTCAATATTGTATATTAGAAATCTTAATATTATCAAAATGCCCATACTACTCTAAAGACATACAGAAGCACTCAAGACTTATAGATTAAAGCACACACTAAACTCATCTTTTTTCCAGTTTCATGTTCATTACAGTGCTGGGACTGTACATGTAGTGTAATATTACAGACCTATAGAACTTGCCATATGAATTGACACTTCACATTGTTTGAGAAGCCAGTCTATTTCCCTTCACCTGGGCAACCAACATTCTATGCTCTGTTTTTATGAATCTGACTAGTTTAGTTGACTCGTAGAGATGAAATCATACAGAATGTCTTTCTGTAACATACAAACTTCACATTTAGCATAATCGCCTTCAGGTTCATTATATTGTGGAATACAGCAGAATATTTTCTTTGTTAAGATTAATTTCATTGGTTATTCCTTGCACTGCTGTCCTTATTCTTTCTTTATAAAAAAGCATGTCAGTTGCTTTCAAACCTCAGTTGCTGGGAATGAATGTTATGAAAGGGTAAGCCATAGATATAATTGGGGACTAACACAATATTTGTTCATATTTATGAGGTAAAACATGATGTCTTTATTGAGTAGTTATCAACTGAGGGTAATTAATCTATCAAGTTAAACTTTATTTCTTCGTATGTACTATATCCAAACCATTCTACTTACTCTATTATTTTCATTATAATTGTTCTCTTTTGTAATAGAATATCAAAAATTCTACCTTCCATCTAATAATAATATTGTCTCCATTGTCCAGTGTATCTCACCACTTCTTCTCCAAGTCCATGGTATTAACAAGTACACTTTCAGAACCTGTGACATCACCTTTATAGAATCCACAAATCTACACAGGAGACCATGTAAACTTTGTCTTTCTGTGGCTAATTTAAAATTTAACATGCATAGGAATGAGATTGCTTGGCCATGTGGTAGGTGTTCTGCCCTCTGTGTGTAAACTGATTTTTTAGCTCTTTATTTTGTTTCTCATGTTCTTATGTACTTGTTAATTTATTTTGATTACAATAATTACAATACATTTTGAAATGAGTTGTGTTGTCTTAGCACTATTCTTTTCTATTTTTCCAAGATTTTGCTTGTCTTAAGGAATCTTTTCTGTCCATATTATTTTTAGAACTAGGGCTTTTGTAATCTGTCATTTTCATAAATAGTGTGAGCATTTTAATGTTATTAATTTTTCTAATATACAAAAATGTAGTTCACCATTGTTACAGAGATGAAACTGATTTGCACCTTGAGATTTATTTTATGCTTTTACTATATTTCTTTATTACTTTTTAATGTACAACTACAGAGTCTTTGTGATTTTCTATGATAACATCCTGTCATTTACAAAGAAATAATTTTATAGATTTTTAAAATTTTGTATAATCCTTGTTTCTTAAGTCCTAATAGAGCTTCAAGTTACTGTCAAATATAAGTCATAGGCAATTTAGAATTTTCTCATTTAAATTAAAAGTTTTTCAGGTTCGTTTTCAGATTTGGTGTGTGTGTGTGTGTGTGTGTGTGTGTGTGTGTGTGTGTGTGTGTATGTGTTTTGAGATAAAGTATCCTTATAGTCCCTGGTGAACTGGAACCTAGTAGGCTGGCCTCAATCTGAAAGAGATGCACAAGTATTATGAATAATATGATTCACTTTCCCTAGCCATGTTTAAGTCTTATTTTCCCCACAGCCTCATCAGCACCTGTAATTAGTTTTTTTCCTTATTTCTTTTATTCCCTTCTTTCTTTTTTATTCTAAATTAACATACAAAGTAATAGGATTCCATGTCCTTTTCATAAACATGCCATTTTATTTCATAATTATTCACCCATTTTATCTACTATCTTCCCTATCTTACTTACGCTCTCTTATTTCCCTGCCTCCCCACAAATCCTCACATATCTGCTTCCATGTCACACATAAATCACTATAATGTTTTCATTGTCATAATTGCTTTCAGAGAGTTGTCTTAAGTCTACTTAATATGGGTATGAATGAGTCACAAAAGATAAATAAGGAATAGGGTATAAGATTATAAACTTTCCCTAGCTTGTGTTAATTATATAAGGCATTAGATTAGAAATCAATTAGTATTAATAACATTGCTTTCCTTCAAGATTAGCTCATACTAAACAAACTTAGTACATACTATATAAACACAGTGGGTACCTAGTTATAAATTACCTCAAAACGTACCATTAACTTGGTTACAAGATTATACAAAAGTTCATTTTGTAAAGGCTTTCTATAAGGAGTCATTCTTACAGTAGAGAAACTTGAGAAGTAGTCATGCCTGATCTTCCTTAAAGGTTTGGTAGAATTCAGCAATTAATCCATCATGGCATGATCTTTTTATTGTGGTGAAATTTTTTTTACTCTTTCAGTTTTGTTACTTGTATTATATCTGGTTAAGTGTTTTATAACTTCTTGGTTTAAGTTGTTGGGTAATATGTTTCTAACAATTTATCAATTTCTTCCACATTTTTCAGTATTTTGCTATTGAGAATTTTAAATATTCTATAATGATTATCTAAATTTCATTGGAGTAGGGGTGAATTCTTCCCTTTTTCTGTCTTCTTTTATTAATTTAATTCTGCTATATTTTGGTTAGTTTGGTGATACTTCTGTCTATTTGTATATTTTTAAATAAACAACTCCAACTGCTTATTTAAATGCTTGTATTATTCTTAAAGTTTTTTTTACTAATAAGCAAAAAAGCCCCGGGTTTTTCCAACAGTTATGGGGTTTGACTTGCTTAAGAGTTTGCATTGCAGCATTAGGTCATTTTTTTTTAATGTCTCTCATTTTATGTGTACGTGCTCACATTTATGAACATTTGCCTAGAAATGACTTATCTTAGTTACACTATACTAAGTTGTGCTTTAAATTTCACTTAATCCTACTGATTTATAAATTGTCAATGACATATCAATAATGAATAGTTAAAATATTAATTTTTCCCATTATTTATGTGATTCTAATCTTTTTCCTATTGATATCTAGTTTTATTCAACCATGTTCAAAGAAGATACTGAAAAATCTTTCCACTAGTTTGTATTTGTTATGATTTGTTCTGTGGATTAGAATGCTGTGTATTTTAATGAACGTTTCATGAGCTGATGAGAAGAATGCTTGTCTCTATTTTTTTGTGATTTGGAATACTTTGTAGCTCCCCATTAGGTCCACTTATTCTACAGTGTAGTTTATTTCTGAAGTATCTATGTTGATTTTTAGTTAAGAAAACCTGTCTCAAGACAAGAGTGGGATACTGAGATGAGCCAAGTTCACCAGGACTTATCAGGCATCTTACGCTCATTAGAGTTCATTTTATAGAGCTGGGATTCCCCAATGCTTGGTGCATATTATTTAAATTTTCTGTATCTTCTCAACAGCTTGTTCTCCCTTTAAATCCTTATTTCTTCTCACTAATCTTTGTTTAGACTACTTTACTAGATGTCACATAGCTATGCCGACATGTTTTTCATCTTGCTTTTGCTTGACAGATTTTCTCTCAATCTTTGACTTCTAGTATTTGGGTGACTTTAAAATGAAAATAGTTTTCTTAGAGACAATAAATTTAGTTTTTTAATGCAGAAAGCCACAATCCATCTCTTTATTGATGAGTTCAGGCCATTTACATTTAAGATAATTGCTTAAAAAAATTTAGAAATGCTGTGGTGTTGCTAGTTAGTCTTTGGATTAGGAATATTGTTTTTGTTATGATTTATTTTTCTTCCTTCCAACTTCGTTTTAGAGTTCTGCAGACTCACCGTGTTAGGCAAGAGGGATTCCACTGATGGGATTCTATCTTCTTACTTTCATATCTCTTAAGTATTAATGGCCATTCTAGAGGGATGTACCTGCGATTGTCAAACAGACCACTGATAAGTGTGTACAACCTTTTTAGTTTATGACATAATGTTAATCTATGAACATGTTGGCCACATTCAGAGCTGTCTTGGGTTATGGGAGGCCATTGGGCCTCAGGTTGAAAAATTCCATAAACAATCAGAGTGTCAAGGTTTGGAGGTTATAGGGCAGTGAATGTAAAAGGGTGCCTCCAGGGGAATCTCAGTGGTTCCAGATATTAAGTCACTTTCTGACCTAAATTTCAGGCTGTCAAACCGCAGTGTTATTCTCAGTTGATGAGAACTGTTCCTGTCAGCTAAGAAAAGGGTTACCTTTTCATGTCTGACCCTCTGAGCCTGAACCTCCTGCTACATGATCTGCACATTTAGCTTGTCAGTAGCTGGATATCTCTATATCCACAATATTCCATCAAGGCTCTCCATCACCTGATGCCTTGGGCGAATAAATTCAGGCCTTCTATCTCATAGTTATTTCCTGTTTTCAGACTCCTGAGGTATTTCAATTTCAAGTGATAAGTTCCTGGCTGAAGATGGTGCCCAGACCCTTCCCTGTGGAGTGAGTTCGTGGAACTCCTGCATGCTGCTAACACATCCTTGGGAGAAGTTACTGCCTCACGAATAAAGCTGTTTTCAGACTGAGGACTAGGGGTCTGTCCTGTGAATAGGACGGCCAGTGTCTTTTCAACGGGGCGACCTGACCCTGCTTTGTGGAGGAATCTTCTGTTTCATTTCCTTTTAGAGAGTCATGTAGGTAGAGTTGTGTTGAGTTTGGCTTCTTTCTGTGTATCATCCATCTTTTTCTCTGCATTTTGCAGGTATCCTATCACAACATTAGTGAATTTCGGAATTCTTCCTCACTCATTCTGAAAAGGGGTCTATTTTACTTTTAAAAATATATATTTATTCTTTTTGTTTTATGTGTATAAATGTATTGCTTGCATGTATGTTAAGTGCACCCCTGCTATGCAGTGTCTCTGGAGGTCAGAAGAGGGCATTGGATCTTCTGCAACTGGAGTTAAGGATAGTTGGTAGTCATTGTGTGGGTGCTGGGACCTAAATCCTGGTCCTCTGCAATGGTAGCCAGTGCTCTTAACTGCTGAGCCTCTCTCCAGCCTCAGTTTTCTTTTACTTATTTTGATTTTTCCTTCTGGGTCACAAAATCTGCTTGATGCATACCATCTTATGCAGAAGTCTGTAGATAAAGTACTGTCATTGTTCTTTTCCTTTATCTTTAAAATCTCCTCAGCATTACTGTTTTTATGCTGATTTATTTATGTATGTTGTAATATTTATTGTCTCCATACCTCCGGTGAATTTCAGTCTTAGAAGATTCTTCTTTTTCTAATTTCATGAGTATAATGTTAGGTTGTTTATTTTAGAATCTCTCTCTTTAATGTGGAGACCTGTCTAAAATTTACTACTAATTTTGTTGCATTTTATAATGTTTATAATGTGTTCCTATTTTGTCTTTTAATTTCCATTTGTCTTGGAGTTTCAGTGCCATAGTATTCTAATTTTGTTTATATCTTTTGACCTCGATTTATGAGGTAGTTTTTCCTCATGTCATCTTCCTTTTTACATTTTGTAGTCCTGTTGTGTTCTCTTATAACTTACCTACATCTCCATCCTTCTTAAGAAAATTTGCTTTGTCTTAGTTTTCAAGCACTGCAAAGGTATTAGAGATTGTTCTATTTCTTGTATCCTGACACTGACACTTCTATATTTTAAGAAAAAAAAAAAAACCTTTCCTGGTCCTTAGCAGACCAACTTCAAAAGGAAATGAATTTTATCAATCAGTGCAGTTAGATATTCTAGAAAATAATTCAATGTTAAGGTCCTGAAATAAAGGAGATTATTTTGCACCCCCATGTGTGTTTGGCGTGCGTGTGTGTGTGTGTGCATGTGTGTGTCTATTTTTCTGTGTCTCTCCAGGAATTCAGAAAGTGTTATTCCCTCTCTCTTTTGACTATGTTCTGGGTCATCATTTCAGAGAATCCTCAAGTTCTGTGTTCATCACCAATGTGACTGAACTATGTTGCAAATGGTCATCGTCTCTTTCTATTTAATTCTTAGCCCCCACCATTTCCGTGGTATGGAGTTCATTTGAATGTAGGATAAGAACTCTTGGAAGTTACCCCCTTGAGTAGTAGTACGCTGAAGTGGCAAAGTTTCCACAGAACATTCCACTGCTGTACTTCTCAGATGAGCAATTCACAAGTTCTGATTCAATTCTCGGTCTTGTAAGGTGTTGCATAAATTTTATCACGGTGGGACCATGCTTCATCCCACCCCCAGGTTTGAACCGATTGAAACGAATAGAGAATGTTCTTTAGAGAGATTAGTTTATTCCATGTTACTCACAAAATGTTCATCTCCAGAGGGAGGGGGAAGGAGGTTTCCTATGAAGGAACTTGCATTTTTGTTCACGGGAACCGGAGTGTGTGTGTCCAAGATGGATACCTCGCCCCACGCCTGCCTCCCTTCTTCCCAGCCTCACTTGTGTTTCCCTTGAGCCATTGGTTACTCAGTTGTCAGTCAGGCC
Source organism: Eospalax fontanierii (assembly GCA_035773235.1). Lineage (NCBI taxonomy): Eukaryota > Metazoa > Chordata > Mammalia > Rodentia > Spalacidae > Eospalax > Eospalax fontanierii. Next base: position 49,237,695 of record CM069530.1, on the reverse strand, counting down.
GAAGTCCATCCCTCATAGCAGACAGAGAGAAAACCGCTTTTTGCTTTCTTTTTTCACGCTACATAGGGCCATGGCCACAGCAAGCCGCTCATTACTTTCTTCCCATGCATCCAGTCTGTTTCTGTTATGTCAGGACTCTGAGGCAAAAAAGAAACCAGTCCCTCAGGAAGATGCTAGAAGGAAGGAATGTTGGATGCCACTTAGAGTTTCTCCCCCGTTTCAATGAGAAATTATGTTTCAAGGCAATCTCTCTTGTTGTTGCTTTGTGCTGATTTAACAAGGGTTGACACAGGTAAAGGAAAATTGTGCTTCTCATCCTTGGCTGCACGTCTTACCTGTTTTGTAACAATCTGCATTGAATTTCTAGAACATTTCATTCTACTGTCCTGATGATGTTATGCTTCTCGAATGAGCTTTTCAGGTTCTCAAGCAGTGTGGTACCTTGACTACACCTGCTTTATGACTTCTTGTTCTCCTAGAATTTTTTTCTTATGATCCACGTTTATTTTTCCTAATGAGATAGCTATCTGTGTTCTTCTGTGAACCATTACTGGGAAAGCCAACGTACCAGTGTCAGTATCTCCACTGAATGTATGCACTCAAGGTCTTCTATTATAATTTTTTTTTTTTTGTCAAATACAACCAGAGTAAATTTTCATTTGCAAAATTTAAATTTAAATGACAGAATTATTCAACCTGTCTTTCAAGTTTCATCATCTAGTCACTTAAATGAAATGACTAAAAGTCATTCTTACCACCAATGCTATTAGGTTAATTAGGGGAAAAAATGATGTCGAAGGCTGGCAAGGACACGGGGGGGGGGTAACCCGCATTCATTGCTGCTGGGATTTCAAAGCGGTGCAACCACTGTGAAAATCAGTGTGATCTCTTAAACTAAAAATCTACCACATGATCCGGTTCTACCATTCATTGGACTATACCCAAAGAGCTCATCCTACTGAAGAGATATTTCTTCAGCCATGTTTGTTGCTGCTCTTTTCACCAGTGATTTTTTTTTCAAAACAGAAAATGATAAGTTTAAGCTTATATTTGTAAGTTTTATGTTATAAACGACTAGTCAAATATAACTTATATGAAAATATCTTTCAACATTTTTTGTTAGTTTGAGATAGGGTTTCACATCGCCCAGGATGGCTTCAAATTCACTATGTAGCAAAGGTTGATGCTGGAATCCTCATCATGCTACCTCCCAAGTGCTATGATCACAGATATGTAGCATCACATGGCTTAATCTTGTTGTTTCTAAATAAATTATCAATTTAACACCGAAATTATACTTTACCAAAATATTTCAATTCCCCCCCTCCAAATTTCATCAGTGCATGAAGTTCTATTATTGATGGAGATTATATTATATTCTTAAATTTTTTGTTGTATTTACTGTACCAGAAATTTTAACCTTCATGTATGTGCAACCATTCAAAACAGTTACCTTGCTTAGACAATTAAGTTAATTATAAACTTTAAGTGCACATTACTGTGGATATATCATCTGGCATAATATTGGATCCACAGGACAATATTATCTTGTTATTATTTGTAAAAAGGCATAATAAAATTTAGTTAAATCTTGATACAACCCTGTATAGTAGTAAAATTTATTACAACCCTTGGAGGTAAATAGGTAATTCAGCATATTATGATATGCTCCTTCTTTATCAATAGAAATATTTTACTATGGTTCAGGAAATTATATGTTTAAGTTGAAAAGATTTGTATGATAGGGTTTTTAAAATACTAAATTCATCCCAACTTTAGCCATGTTTGCATCTATCACACTGTGATTGACACATGAGAGTTTTATCCAAAAGGGGGAAAAATGTTGTCTTGTTATGGCTCAATATTAACCTAAAATGCTTTGTGGAATGTGCCTTTTTTAAGCTTCAGAAAGAAATGAAATCAACTGCATTTGGATTAGAAGCTCCTCTTATTTTGCATAGGTCATAGAATTTACTTTGGGGCATACTATAACTGTAGCTATTAACACTAATTATATTTCATGCATCTCAGAATCATTATTTTAGAGATGTGACTCTCAACAATTATATGTTAGCACTTCTATTTCAAATCTCAAGAACATAGATCTTTAATGAAAATATTTAAGCAATTTGTTTACTTGAAATATGTCTTGCTTACTGCTCATATCTACAAATTGCTCTAGAAAATGCACATTTTAATCACTATGAACACAGCACCTGCTTTCCATAGAGTTAAAGAACATTACTGTATAATTCATAGGAAATTTAATGATTAATATTAGTGTCTGTAGTGGTTCCAAGAATATCTTGGCCACTAATGTGACTACAGTTTTCTAGGTTTTGGTGTTCTTCTTAGCAAGAAAGTATATATTTCAATTTCATGCAAATATTGTTAGTGGTAGATTGTAGGTAAACATACATATTGTATGGGAAAAGATGTGGACTTTTAAGTAGGTAATTAACTAAATGATACATTTTCAGAATCTCTTTTAAAGGACTTGAAATTTCCAAAAGATATAATGATGTAAATATCAACATAGATTATTGTATGCCATTAAAATTGATCTAGGTCCTTAATATGTGGACTCTCTGAAGGTTAAGATATTTGGAAAGTTAAGAGTTGTCCTTTATAATTTTTTGTTTATTCTTCTTTGACTTTTACTTTCCTAAAAAATCTCAACACTTATATGAACTGAAGTTTTCTAGATTATGTACTGAGAAAAATTCTCTGTATCCTTGCCATAAGTAACTGTTAGGAAATGAAAAGCATTAATAAAATGTTGGACATGGTTTTTTTTTTAGAGATACACCAATGTGCAGCTTAAAATTATTTGTTATGCAAGTAAGTAAATGAAGGATTTAGAACATAGGAACATACTATTTTATGTGTCCTGGATTCTTAAAAAGAGAGGACATTATAGCTTAATAAAATAGAATATCATACCATCTCAGAATGTTTTTAAGATCTATCCAAATTTGTTTGCTTGTGTGTGTGTGTGTGTGTGTGTGTGTGTGTGTGTTTAAAGAAATGTCAGCTTTGATGTTTTGAATGTAGCTCTTTGATAGAGTGTTTGTCTAGTCTACATAAAGTTATGTCTTTGATCTTCAGTGCTGAACTGAATAAACAACAAAAGAAACTGGTAGTGTGATGACTTTTAAAATCTGGGTGATGTCTCATGTCTCATGTCTACTCACATAATGCACATCAATTAGCCTATCGTAAAACATTTCAGGTTTTTGAAATTTTTGAGTATTATAAATGAAACCACTTTGAACAATAATGTACATACTGTTGTGCAGATACAAATTTTAATTTCTTAGGATAAATGCCCAGAATTACCATAGCTGCTTTGTGTTATGTGCATTTCAAAAACATTCTATAAACTTGCCCAACTATGTTCCACAGTGCTTATACCATTTCACATTCCCACCAGAAATATGTGAAAGATTCTCACTTTCTTGCCAACATTTTGCTATCGTCACATTTGAAACTACATTATTTTCTCAAATAGATGTCTATTGATAAGTCCTTATAGTATTAAGATATTTTATATCAAATTACATTCAAATATCAAATATACTAACCAGTGTATATAAGGGGTAAGAAACATTTTGTCTTTTAATATTTGGTATGGGATTAAAATGTGGAAAAAGATAATTATGCCATAAATTATCAAAGTACTGAGACATATGCAGACAAAAAAAGATTTCATTTCAAGTCTGGTGGGTCTAATGCCAGAATCAAGCTACAGTTAAGAATCAATCCATATTCTTAGGAGAAAAATAATTTCACTGGTGCTCTTTACAATAGCAGTGATGTTTTCTTTGAAATGAAGTAACCAGTGGTGCTTTGTATATTAAAATAGCATTTTTCAGCCCTCTTCCTGATTCACCAATCCAAGAACTCATATCTTAATATTGTCCTAAGCCAAATAAGATGGGTCAGTGGTAAAGGCACTTCATGACAAGCCTCAGGACCTGAGTTTAATTCTTGGAACTCACATGGTGGAAGGAGGAAAACCGACTCTGGCAACTTGTCCTTCACCTCTCGCACATGCTCTGTGACATTCACCACCTACGTACATACATGTATAAAATGAATGTGAAAAATAAGTCTTTACAGGTTTAAAAACTATAATTCTAAAAATGGTATTAGGAAAGTACACACTGAAATTCCTTGACTGAATATCTTTCATGTTTGGAAGGCATACACATAGAATTAATTTGAATTCTAAGAATGTGAACTCTACATTCCATAAAACTTTTAAAGATAGCAGAATAGAACATATTGAAGGAACACATGACAGTCTAAAATTCATAATACATAACATTAATAAAATTTACAAGTTGAGTGTTCAAGCATTGCCTGTATTGGGGAATTATGTGGAACTGGAAACAGTTTCCTTGGTAATTTGACCAAAGTAAATCTTGCCTGCGCTCAAAATAACACAAAAAAAAACATAACATTTATTTTGTATTTTCTTTAAGGAAACTTTCTCAGAACATATGTTAGCATTTCACTGAGGGTCTTATTAAAAATGCCCTGGCATTTCTGTGTGTCTGAATAGAATTTCAGTACTCACACATTTGGATCATCATAAAATACCATGTTAATTATTCTCACAGAGCTTGGCATGATGAAGTAGACATATTTTTCCAGGAGAATGTATTATTCATTAAGTCAGTAGTAGAAGCACTATGAGAGAATTGTCTTACTACTAAAATTTAATCAAAGCAATTAAAGTCAAAGATGTTGATATATTGCTAGACATACAACACATTAAATAGTGTTAGACTCTTCCTCCACGGGTAAAGTAGATGACTATCACCAGTACTTATTTGAATTTTTATTATACCTCATCATTTTTTTACTTACTCATATCTAATTTAATCCATGTACTCATATATAAAATACTGTTGAGCTTCTTTTTGTCTGAGTAGTTTTATAAATTCCTTATAATATTTATTTCAGTACAAATTTACCTTTATAATAGCCCGTGGAAATATTTTAAAGGTAAATTTAAAATATTTTGCATACCATGAAATGAATGATTTGTAGAACAAAATTATGATATTCAATGATCTATTATTTGAGAATAAATTCCTTAATGGGAATACTATTCAAATATTTATAATCAAATAAAATAACTGATTACTGTATTATAACCACTTATAGCATTTCTGTAATTTTATCAGTACTTTATAATAAGAACCCCTCTCATCATTAATTATGGGTTTTTTTCAAATGAAATTTAGAGAATAATTTGGACAGGAACATTCACTCCCTATAAATTTCCAATATCTATTATCTGAGAATATTTTAATAATAACATTAGATGGCTATCAATTGTGGACAGCCACATACAGGGAAAAGAGATGGCCATCTTTTATCAGTCACAGTAAACAAACCTTAAAAGAAGATTGGGGCAAAACCCATAGAAAATCTCAAATAAAATGTCTATTTGTGAAAAACTAACAAAACCAAATATTTAAATATACTCTTCTTTATAAAAAGAAAAGACACAATAAATAAAAACAGGAGAATTACAGGCAAGTCACTCAAGATGTGTTTTCAGTGATTAATAAGAACAGAATTTTAATATATAAATTACAATAAAATGTTAGGAGATAAAATTAAATCTGAGTCCCTTACCATGTGCTATCCATTACTTTGATCATAAACAGTGCAGAACATGTTATTAAATGATAAATATCAGTTAATGTGCATTATTGCTTTCATGCCTTATCAAGTTTCCAGCAAGAGACTGGAAAGGTCTGTGCTATATCCAGATGTTAGTCTGTGATTTGAAAATGCAAAATTAAAAGGTGCTGCAATTTGGCAGTACAAATTCCTTCAAGACTGATGAGTATCTTTTTGAAGATGAGATTGCTACAGCACTCCATTTAGAATCTGAGCCTTGGATATGTAACTATCTTAATTCTCATTTTCCACTTTGACAAAAAGAGAAGATGCTATTTGTACTACAAACAGGAACCACAAGTCAACAATTTTTTTCAAAAAAAATGTTATGTAGTTATCTTGCTTAAGTATAAGCAAATACTGGCACTAGAGAGATGACTCAGTGGATCAAATCAATGACTGTCTCTCAGTAGTCTGGTGTTTGGGTCTCAACACCCAATAGCAGCTAAAGACTTTATGAAACCCCAATTATAGGTGATCAAATGCCCTATTCTGGACTCTGTAGACATTCTCTGACACTGGTGTACTTACATATATGTAGGCAAAATATTCATATGGGTATAATAAAAATAAATTTAAAAATGTTAAACAATAAGCAGATACTAACATTATGTTAACTTTTTCTTTTAAAAGTAAAATGTGGAAAATCTGGAAAGTCAAAACTACCTTTGACAATAAATGAGGAGGATGTTTCACCATCGTTGACTATAAATTATACTACGGAACTGTAGAAACAGTATGCTACAGGAATAAAAACTGACATGTTGACCAATGTAATCTATTTGAGTACCCTAACATAAATTCACATGTCTGCAGCCTCTCTTTTTTTTACAAAGCAGCAAAAATACATATAGGGGTGCAGAATCTTTGCTGAATGGCTGTAGTAAAACTAGATAGCTGCATGTAGAAGAATTAAATTAGATCCTTGTTTCTCACTTTGAACAAAACCCAATTCCAGGAGGACCTCAGAGTAGGATCTGATAGCCTTAACCTGATAAAGCAGAAAGTAAGAAATCCACTGGTACTTACAGGAACAGGAAAGACTTTCTAAACATGATCCTTATTGGGTATAATGCAGGGTGGGCCTAGTTAAGCCACTTGCCAGGAGGAATGGAGGAATGGCTCTAGTGGATGTGATGTTCCACACAGGTTGGTTGTGAAGCCAGTTTCCGCCCAGCACCTGGAGAACCTAATCCACCTGGGAACAAACTGCAATTGGCTGTGGTCAGGACCCCATCCCATAAGGCTGTTGGTTAACAAGACCTATAAGACTCTGCTTTTTCTTGAATAAATGAGTTTGCAGCAGATTACCACTGCTGGCTTTCCTCTCAACTCCCAGAGTCTGTGTGTTGACTCTGTGCCTACTCGCCCCCTCCACCACAGTGGACATCCTTCTGTCCTCCTCAGACTCACCCTGAGTGCTGGAACCTCCAACATATTGGCACCTGAATGTGGGATACAAACCCATGACCCTGAGATTAAGAGTCTCATGCTCTACCGACTGAGCTAGGTAGGTTGCAGCAGTGGATGAGTTGAGAAAGAGTCTCAATCATAAGACTGCCCAGCCTCATCCACAATGACATAGATCCTGATAATATAGTCATGAAAAACAACCATAGGAAGATGAGACCATGTGAAACTAAAAGTAATATGCACAATAAAGGACACCCTCATGCAAGTAAAGAGGCAACCTAGAGAACTTTACAAACATCTTTATCAGCTATATATCTGACACAGTATTAGCATCAAGAATACACAATGAGGGGATTGAGACAAGGCTCAGAGGTTAAGAGCACTTGCTGCTCTTGCAGAAGATCCAGGTTTGATTTACTTCACCCTTGTGGCAACTAAAATTCTGCAGCTCCAGTTCCAGGGATTATGAAGCCCTCTTCTGACCTCAGCAGGCATCGCACAACATATATACATGTAGGCGATACACTCATACACAGAATACTAAAAGCAATAGATAATTTTTTTCTCAAAAAAACTAAAGATTGATAAGAAACAATTTACCATTAGGGTAAGGAAGTAAACAGAAAGTTCTGAAAAATATGAGATTTAAATGACTGACAAATATATTTTCAAATGTTGAACATCATTAATTATCAGGGAAACTAAAAGAAAATCTAAACTGAGATTTCATCTTACCCCCATCAGAATGGCTAAGATAAATGATAAATGTTGTGATACATGTGGGGAGTGGGGAACACATTGACTGCTATTGGGAGTGTAAACTAGTACAGTAACTTAGGAAATCAGTGTGTGCTTCCTCCAAAAGCTAGAGAGAGATAAACCACATGATAAGGCCACACCACTCTTTGGCATATGACCAAAGTACTCTGAATCCTACTACCATACTTGCTCATCCTTGTTCATTCTCTATTTGTAACATTGAAGAAATGAGAAAAACCTAGATGTTGATCAGTGATGAATGCATAATGAAAATATGATAAATTTATGCATGAGAATGTTATTCTACCTGCTAAGACAGATGAATTATGAATATTTAAGTAAATGGATGGAACTGGAAACAATCATTGTAAAAGAGATAAGTCAGACCCAAAAGACAAGTGTCTCATATTCTCTCTGATATATGAATGCCGACTTAGAATCTTTAGTTATGCATGCTTTATTTAGAAAACTAATAAGGGGCTATGGGTGGGCAGTGGGATTTCAAAGGTTGGTCATAGAGCACAGTGATAAAAAAGCAGGAATTCCAGTGGAACAGAAAGTGCTAATTGGGCAGGATAGAGTAGGGATTGTGGGTATGGATATCTGATGCTGAAGGCATTTCGAAAAAGTCACATGGAAATCTATTTCTGTAGGAGTTTCAAATATATATAGTTTTACACAGATTACATTTTAATGGAAATAGTGCTCTTATAGAACACCACAGACTATCAAATAAAAAGTCCAATGCCAGTAATGGGCTCTCTCTCTGGAGTTGTTAGGCATGGGTCCCATAGACCCTCAAACTTTACTAACTCTGGCTATTGACAGTAAAATCTGATTGCTCAGGACACCAAGTAGTCGGTGGGAGATCATGAAGAAATCAAGCTGGTATTAACCTCAGGTTTTCATCTCTATTGGCTAGCTACCAGAAGAAAAATCTAATCATAAAATTTGCCTATTTATGAATCGTTAAAACACAGTTATAACTGGGTTTGCAAAATATGCTCACAGATGCAATGTTGACAAGAATATTATGAGGAAAACTAAACATTCTCTGACTGGATTTTAAGTTTGCTCTAAAAGATGAAACTCATACCTGACACCCCGTCAGAGGGCCATAACCCTGTGACTAGACATGTTATAAACCCCAGGAAGATCCCTCTGTTATTATTAAGCTAAACTGATGCAGTATTACACTGATTCCTTTAAAGACTTATACTATACCCATAGATTAGTGCATCTCTCAACACTCATCAGAGAAGCTTCTTTTGTCATTTGATGGTAATTCACACTGAGACCGTCAATTGGTCAATGTACAGAGAAGAAGAAACTGATGAGTGTCCAGCTCTAAAGGTTATATCTATATCACCCTGTTCCTAAAGGCTCAGGTTGGTACATGACTGCAATAGAAATATGTTCCTGTGCACAAGTTAGTTGGACATATGAACCCACAATTGTGTGACAGCATGCACAAACATGGACAAACACAAGCCAGATAAAATTCCAGAATGGAGAGGGTGGAGGTATACTTGAAACCCCATCCCTAACTGTGAAATTGTTGGCAATTGATAGAGCATGACATTCCCTCCTGTGGTCCATCTTTCAAATCCAACCTGAAATCAGGCAATAGCCCAGCAAAAGTTATGTCAATGTTGCACCAGTGGACACATGTTACCCTGTGTGTCAGTATCACAGCATTCAGGGTCGGGCACTAGGCAAGACCACACCTCCTGTACTATGAAAACTAACCAGCAGGAAGGAAGTATCTTGCTCAGTTGGGTATGGATTTCTCTGTATTTTGAGGCCAAAATGTGTGATGTCTTTAGAATTAAAGTCATATCATGTGGTTATAGTGGGTAACTTAAGGGCAATGGCAAAAACTTATGATGTTTTGGAAGCCTTTGGTCCTCCTTGATCAATAGCTCATTTAATAACACATGTCTTTGGGAGCAACATTTTACTCCTATGAAGAGTAATTCCATTTAAGCTCTTAAAGAAAAACCTGTACTCTGAAATTAGCTTTCTTTGTAATGGTTTTTATAAGGCTTTTTCATAAGTACTTAGTTTTTGTTAACCACCCACTACCCCTCCTCACCCAATTACTGCGCCATTCTCACTTAAGCCTTTAACACATTTTATTTATTTTATTTCATTTCACATATATTCTACTATCTTTCCAAATTTGTAATTAAATTTTGAGGAAGTAGAGTTCCATGTGGCTTTTCACACAGTTTCCTTGGGCTCTTCCTCCCCTCCACTTCTTATTTCCCTGATGCTTTCTCACCTTTCCCTGCTGAATCCTTTACAAGCCCAATACTCCACCTCTCTACTTTTACCTGTAATGTGCTACCTTCCCCACCCCTTAACACGCCCGTTAACCCCCTTGCCAAAGAAAAGGCCTTTTGTACATTAGATATGTGGCACACCCATGAGCCCACAACAGCGGTGGTACCTGCAGAAAACCTGCACAAGATCAAGCCAGACAACATCTGGCATAGAAGAAGATGAACTCAGAGCCTCACCACTTACTGAGGAACTATTGACAACTGATGATTTCTAGAAGAGGAGAAATCTTTCTTTTGGAGGATGTGGGCACTGGTATGGTTCTCATGCTCCAGGAAATATCAAAAAGAAAACTAAAAAGGAAGTTGGGAGGCGGTTCTATTGGAGAAATATGAGAAGAGGGGGAGATTGGTGAGTCAATACGACCATATTTGTGTAATTATATGAAATTCTGAAGAATAAAGATTTAAAACCTAAAAGATAAATATGTGTGAAATTTAATATGTAACATGTTTTTATATACCATGAAATATCAAACTACAAAATTAAATCTTTTTAATTTGCTACAGCATAAATGAACCTGGAAGTATTATGTAAAATGAAATAAACCAGAAACAGAAAGGCAAATTCCAAATGATAGCACATGTATGTGAAAACTGAGGAAGTTGAATTGATATATGCAGAGGCAGAGTGGTGATTACTAAGCACTGTATAGCTGTCGGATGAAAAAAGGTATTAAGATCACAAAGAGTACAAAATTTCAGTCATGCTAGAGTAAATTCAAGAGAGTACTACAGCACATTGACATACCTAGTGACATTATCTTACATATATGGACACTTCCAAAAGTAGCTATGAATGGTTCTCTTCACGAAATGTGATAAGTATGTGAGGTAAGGCAACTTTAATAGCTTGATTTAGTTCCTTTACATTGGATGTACATATTATCATGTAGTACTATATAACTATATATATTTTTCATGTGTCACTTTTATATATATATATATGTATATATATATATATATGTTTTTTTTTTTTTTGCTAAGGTACTTGTTATTTTATGGAGTTGGCATCCCAGTCTCAGGATGGAATACCCATTAACTCCTCCTGACAAACAGAAATATTTATCAATAATGAAACCAGTTTTAAAAATAAACCCTCAAAATGGAACCCACAATTGTATTTTAAAATAATTATTTTTATTTTCTATGATCTAATGTACAAACCTTTTATCTCTGTAAATCACTGATCATTGAACTGGAAAAAAATTGAGCTTATTCAACTGACAGACATGAGATGCTTAATCAAACAGTGAATATATACTCTGAAACTAATTTTGTTACTGACACCTTCTTCCTCAATTCTGTGTATTTATATAGCACTTATTACTATATTGTCTAGATAGCTTGACAAATATGTCATGCCAACATTAAACACTATAAATTCTGGCCAAGCCTATGGAAATCCATATGGCATTCTCAGCTATTCAAAAGCAAACAGAAAATATCGCCCTGTATGATTAGACATTGAATGCTCATATTATATTATCATAATGTGACTTTTGCATTCCATGTCTGTTTTAAGTATTCATGTAGTTAAAGCATAAAATGGAAAGTATTAGGTTTTGCCCTACAAATAAGAGATCAGTAAATGTCAACTACTACTCTTAATGAAACAACCTTGGAAAATACTCAATTCAGTTTCACTAAATGTTTCTTTATTTTTTAATTTCAAATTTATAATTAATGAAGTTTGAAACATTTCTTAGCTATTATAAAATTTTCATTTAACTCATTTTGTATTTTTAAACAGATTTTTGTCTTTAAGTTAACATTTACATGTATTTTGGCACAACCTCTCACATCAGCAACTCACATTAGGCAGGTCACAAGCATCCAGAGCTCCAGTACCAGGCATCCGACACCCTCTTCTAGCACCTGCACTCACACAGTACACATAAATTTCACACCATGTGCTTATTATCCCATGGATTATGTGCTTTGCATTGCAGTTCACTCTTGCTGCTAAACAGTCTATGCACTTGCTCAACTGATAGTGACTATCTCAAAGTAGTTTCAAAGAGTTAAACTTCTTCAGCTTGTATTTAGATATCTCATCATTGAAAGCCCTGGCAAGTACTAATAATTTTTACTGTCATCATTCCATTGATTTTTATAGCATGCCATATAGTTGAAGAATACAGTACAGAGACTTTTCAGATTGCCTTCATTCATTTGTGATATATATACTTCAGTAATATGTAATTCCTTTGTAGCATGTCATAATACTATATTCTTTGTGTGTGACATGGTTTATTTATCTGTTCATCAGCTGATGAACTACTTATTGGCTTTCAAGGTTTGGCAATTATTACAAAAAGTGCTGTAGGCATTTAAGTTGAAATGTTTCTATGGTCATGTTTTCAGCACCTTTAAAACAAAGGATTCCCGACTGCTGGATCATATCATTACACTTACTTTAATGGGTTGTACCATTTAGCAATAAACAAAGCTTCTTATTATTAAGGGTTTAGGTGACTTTAATAAGGTCACACAAATACTACCACATAGTCCCTTCCGTTTTCCTTATGCACGAAACATGGAAGATGTTCTTTTGTAGTTCTACGTCTATGAGACTTCATTTCTGACAGAGAAATAGTCTTTATTTTATTTCTCTGGGTAAGCCCTTATCAGCCTTTACTTTATCAATGATATTTTCATCAGGTACAGTACTCTTGGTAGGGACAGGGTTTTTTATTTTATTTTATTTTTTGTTTCCTTCAGTGCTGTGAAAATTTCATGCAGCTCTCTCTTAATGTATAAGGTTCCTGCTCAGAAGCTACCTGTCAGCTGGATTTCGGCAACCCTATGTATTAGTAGTGTATTTTCTCTTGTCTGAGTTAAAATAACTATGTTAACTTTTCGGCCTTTATGTCAAAAACTTAACATACATCTGAATTTTGGGAAAGATTTCTTTTATTTTTTTGAATAAATGTTTCACCATGTGACACCCACAAGTCTTTCTTGAACTCCAATAATCTGATTATATTTTCTTTCAGTACTTTCTCAAAGTTTACGTAAGTTATTTCATTAATTTCCTTTTCTTTTCTTTTCTCCTCCAATTGTGAAGTTTCGCATGGTATACATTGAAGATCGCTAATTCTTTTGTTGGATTCATTCTGTTACTGACACCTTCTGCAATGTTTTTACTTTCACTGAGGGTATTTTCAACACAAACATTTTGATTTGCTGATTTACCTCATTTTCATATCTTTCTTACAAGTTTTTCCTATAAGCTATTTCAACATTTTCCTGTGTTTTTTAAGTCAAGTTGGGTTTCCTTAAAACAGATGTTTTAAGTCTCTGAGGGGGCTCTTCCATGGAGGTCTTCCTGATTATTACCTTGTAACTTGCTTTGAGTTGTGGTTGAAATCATTTTCTGAAACATTTTGAGATTTAGTTATATGTTATGTCTTATGTTCAGTGAAGGATCAGTTGTCTATTCTAGTCTTCCTTATCTTCTTTAGTTTATGACTAATTTACAGAAATTCTTACCATGTTGTTTATTCTTTGAATCTATATATACATTATTTCAATACCAGTTGGAATTCAGAACCTGATTTTCCAACAGTCTGCTGTTGGTGAGTTGCTACTGTGTCAGTTCTAGAGGATAATCCAAGCCTAGGATTATATTAAATGCTATGTTTGTATTTTGCTCCAAAGAAAACAGATAATATCTGGGGACAGTAGTTTGTATTCACAAGTGTCTTCCTTGTTCACAGTTACTGTCCTGTTGTCAGATACTTAAGTCTTCTGCTCAATTCTGGGCAGAAAGGTGGACTAACCCTAATGATCTACCCCATCTTTGACCCTCAAATTCACAAATTAGTCTCATACCCTTAAGTGAATACCTGATCATGACAAGTACAATGCTAGATTAGGAACAAGACCCATAGTTCTGTGGGCTGTGTATTGTTGAAGTGGACTACAGCCCAAGACTGCTTGAATCAGCACATTTGATAATAGTATAAATCTGATAGAACAGGGTCACATGTCTTCCTCTGCCACTAATGCTATTCCTGAGACAGAGGGACATAGACTGTATTTAGATTACACGTCACTAACCAGACACTAAATCCAAGACAAAGGTTGGTGCTTACTACTCAGTCTTAACTTCAGGGAATTTGGGATCTTGTATCATGCTTTGCTCCCTGAAACTGGCATACTATTGGCAAAGACAAGTATTTGGCCATGTGGGCTGATGCTATTTTGTGTTGTGTCCATGTCTCACAGACACAAGGCCTGGCATAGTCTTAGAGGGTCATGATCCTCATATTGTAATCAGTTTGTTGAAGACATGTGCCAGCTTAATTGCCCAGTTCATTGATTTCTAAAGTAATTATTGGCGAGGTTAAATATTAATATTCATTACTTAACTGTTTTTTTTTTTTTTTAGACAATGTCTCATGTAGCTCTGGCTTTCCATGAATTCACTGTTGTTGAGAATGACTTTGAATTCCCAATCCTTCTCCCATGTGCCACGAATGTCTCAAATTTCCATTTTATCTAGTGCTGGATAGTGGATTCAGGGACTCCTCCCTGGTAGAACAGCACTCTCTAACAACTTTGCTACATCCACAGTCTTGACCTTTTTTTTTTTTTCCATTAAAAAAAACAAAACTCCTTTCATTGTATATCCAACGTTCAGAGAAAGCTGTAAACATTTAATGAGCTAATCAATAAAATGGATATTTATAATACTCAGAAATAAATTTTGGCACAGGGTCTCATGTAGCCCAGGATGGCTTTAAATATTCCATGTAGGAGGGAATGGCCTTGAACTTATGATCTTCCTGTTTTTACATCCGAAGTCACCACCATGTACAGTATATCCACAAGTAATTCTTATGATATGGATATGACTTATGACTGTGCTAATGTTCTAATACCTTACATACAAGATTTTTTTTAAAAAATGATATTTCAAGATTAGTGCTAGTAGAGAAACTTCTATTTAACAAAACAGTATGTGGAAGAATATAATAGTTCCCCCAAATGGTCATTGGTCAGTGCTGATCCATAATTCCTCTTCCATGAGGAACATGAGGTAAGTGTCATAAACATGCACCTGATTTTCTACTTGCAGATCCTGTCAAATGGAAGTTTGTGGGAAATGGGAAAGCAAAACATCCTCTAAAAAGCAACATTGCCATGCTGTGGGTGGTGGCACACACCTTTATTTCATGCCAGTACTTGGGAGGCAGAGGCAGGTCTGGGCCAAACAGCGAGTTCCAGACCAGCTGGGGATGCAGGGAGACCTTGTCTCAAACAACAACAACAAAAACAAATTTAAAAACCTTATATACTCCTTTGTGTCTGGAAGTACTAAGAAGATAAATCCAAAATTACACATTTAAAGTGTGATGTTTTTTATAAGAAATGTTCATGCTTCATCAGTTTCTCAAAGCTGATTTCATCTTTCTTTTAATGCTCCTTATTACTGTCTATATTACAGACTTTCTTAACTGTAGACTTTTGCTGCATTACCTTCCAGTCATCCTTGTAACTGATATCCTGGCACAAAGATACAGATAAGCCATTCTTTTTGTTTGTTTGTTTTTTTGAGACACAAATTCCCTACAGCCCCAGCATACTTGGAACTTGCTATGTACATCAGATTGGATTTGATGTCTCAGAAACCATCCTGCCTCTCACTCTAAGTATTAGCATTTTAAAGGCTAACACTACCACATCAGATTCAAGCCTACTCTTTATGTCACTCAAGAACATTGTGATTTAATATGTAATGCAAAGATCCTGAAAATTGCAAACAGCAAATTCTAAATGGAGGTTTGGTTACCCATCACTCAGAAAGTTGGAAACACAGTGACTCCTAACTGTAGACCTGGTTAAACATCTCACAGAAAAATCAAATGCTTTCTTTGTTGAAGTTTTTTTTCCCCTTCTCAGATCCCAGCATAGACATGTGTCCTTGATGTGTTGCCTACACCTTCAGGGGTGTGATGCTTCAATACATGATGAGAAACAATCTGGGGTAAAGTATCTCATAAAATAATGACCTTACAGATCTTGCGGACACAATTTTGTCACCTTTTCTTTGTTAGTATAACTTTTGATATTTTAAATTTAGAATTTTTGACATTTCTGCGGCAATTCTCTTAGATAAGAAAGGTGGTGATAAGTGCTCTAGTATTTATTCATGTTTTGCACTTAGTAACAAAACATTTTGTAGTTAGATGATACCATGCTTTGCACATCACGAGCTGCCTTTCTTCTGCGTTGATGGTTACACCACTTTCCTCCGCCCACTCTGTGCGCTCTGTCATTCTCTTCCTGTCTTCCTTTCTCTCCATCCCTTCTTTGGGTTCTCTCTCTCTCACTCGCTTACTCTCTCTCTACCTCTGTATTTCCTTTTCTCTCTCTTTCCTTCGATTCCTCTTTCTACAAATTTTAGACTAAACCTTCTTTTATTATACTAAACAGTGGCATTAATGAAAAAAATTACTTTTTAACTATTATCCAGAAGAACTTATGCCATTTTTCATTAAACATAAAGTTTTAGGTTTCATTCTTGTTTTCATAATATTAGGAAAATCAACTTTATCCTTAGTGATATATTCTTACATATCTTAAGTATTGTAAAACTTTGTCATATGAATATTCTGTAATGATTTTTCTTTATAATATAATGAATTATAATAGTAATTCCTTGGGTAGAATCATAGTAGCTATTTAAACATATTTTTATGTGTTTAGCATTAGAAGATCTTTAATCAAGACAAGTCAAACATACATTGTGATGAATATTACCATTTATTATCTTATTGGCTACTGGCATTTGTGTGAACCTGGAATAATACATATTCATTCCCATGACTTGGATTTTAAGATGAGTGATATCTATTTATCTGACTAAGAAAAACAAAGTTATTGGTGCTAAATCAATATTTAACAGTATTTTAGTCTAGAATTGTTTTTCAAAAAAAAGTAAATATAGTTTCTTAAAGGAAACAAAATGTGAAACCCAAATATAAGAGGAGATAGCAACATGAAACAGTTGGAAAATATGTAATAGGGATGAGCAGCAGGGAAAGTTATACGGAAAACATTTTTTTTTCAAGCTCAGGATAGACATAATCCTATCTGGAGGTGAGAGGTGGGCACAAACTCTCACCACAGGTATGGAGGTACTAACATATAACAGCTCCTGGTAGAGGAAGAGTCAGATTTCTTTGGGGTATGACTTCTACTAGGGTGACCACAATCTCAACCCTAGCAATTCCACACCCAAGAGCATTTGAGCAAAACATATTAGACTCAATCTGTAGAAACAGGCAAAACAAAATAAAAGTGCTGGGTCTGGGAGGAATTGGGAATTGGGGCACATCATCAAAATAAAACAAACTGTATAAAGTTCACAATGTATTAATGAAAATATTTTTTAAAGAAAATCAGTCTCAAGAAATTGAGAGATACAACATGCTTAGAAAATGATACTTCAAATGTATAATTTTTGACTTATCTTCCTATAGTTTTCAGGTTCAAAACAGTTTTAGGAAATTATATGAAATTTAGAGAACTAAACATTCATGTACTCTATGGACATCAAATTATTCCTGATGTCTTCCTACAGAAAAACTCATGTCCTTCAAATGATGAAATGGTTACTTCAGGGGACATTGCTGTAAGTCAGAATAGGTTTCATTTATTTTTTTTATCCATCATTGACATGTCATCAATGCATTTTAACCCACGATGCTCCATTTATTTAATTTACCTTTATTTATGAAACCTACATGATTTATAATTAACTAATTCTTTGAAAGCTATCTCAAAGGATCATCACAATAACAAATATTGCTTAAGAATTAAGTAAAATCCAGTGAAAATTCCATTGCCAAAAGTTTATTTGAGAATTTTGATCTGCGGGAACAATAATTATTAGGAAATTAATAGAAGGTTGAAGTTTCAAATATCATTCTGAAATTTGGTTAGAAAATTAAAAGTAAGAATTACCCAATGAATTTTTAGTTATGCTGAATAATTACATTAAAATAATTGAACAATTTTAGCTAATGTAGATATGTAAGAATATAACTTTATGGACAAAAGTTTGAAGTTGTATATCAGTTATATATGTTGCTTTGGATCCTCTAGAGCATGAAATATGCATAAAATTATTTATACACTCAAGAAAGAGCATTTATTTGCCAAATATTAACAATGAATTACTCTGTGACTTTAGAAGCATGGATAAGAATATTTGATATTAAGTATCTCTATATGCTGTATGATTATTAAATTAGATAAGTAAATGACTACTCTTGATAAACATATGGACCAATACATGCATGCAATAGTCACTCTACATACTTCTCCAAGTTCCAACACATTAATTTCCTGCTTTTAACATTAATTATGCTTTAGTCTTTGTCTTTGTTTCACTTAGTTCTTTCACCTAGGCCAAACAAGGCTGAAACAGTGAAATCTGACTAAATGTAGTGAGCACATAATTAATACTCCAGCATGCATTGCTACTTGAAATAGATTTTCTTTTAGATAATCAAGCCAATCATTCAAATAGTTTAAATGGAATGAAATATTTTCCTAGGTATTTACTTGCATTTGTGTTATATTTTATACATTACTCTGTAATGATATTTTCATGAGTTTGCAAATGAATCCTAGCCCTCTCTTAACACAAGGGTTTATTATGAAAGAATTTAGTTGTCTCAGAATGTGCAGTCAGCACCTCACTGAAGGCAGAGGAGGGACATCCTGGCTGTGCATGCCTAAGATTCCTTTGATTAAGGGCTTTCAGAATTAATCCCTGTGCATTCTTTTAGAGATATCAAATGTGATGCACATTTTAAACATCTTTTCTAGATACACTACTGTTTTGGCACATTGCCTTTAGCCAAGAGGTCAGGGAGTTAAGTGTGTTAAGAATAATAGAAAGAATATCAATGTCGGGATTTGATGGTACTTACATAATATGCTATTGAAGTCTTCCCAAAGATTATTGACTCTTAAAATGCATATTTAGAACTCATATTTTTCAGAAGCCAATCTTTTTGTTTTTTGGTCAAGCATAAGATAAGAATAATTTTCTTCTCATCAGTGTGTTCTACTTTGTTTAAGAAAACCTTATGAAAAATGTGTGAGAGAGTATCTTTTAGAAAAATAATTGGGTCATATTTTAATTTGTTCATGAGAACAAGAATGACAAGTGTTATTATTAAATATTTTAAAATTTAGTAAGTTTAAAATTGAATAATTTTCTTCTATTTGAATTATTCACAACTTTACTTTAATTGTATACAAAACTATTATGTTGGCAAGAGTCTTTATAGGTATAAAGAGAATATAATAATTAACCTAATATTAATCAGAATATTGACTTTTCTTTGATAACATGAGACCTCCTTTGAGACATAATGAAAATTGTTCAATTATTTCAGTGACTTTGTCTGACAAATATAATGATGATAATTCAACTGTACAAGGAAACTTCTCTTGTTAGAGGTGAGAGATGCATTCGTTCTATGTAGAGGTTGCATTGAAGATGTGTTAAAGATAAGTGTCTCACAAACACATATTCTCTGCATTTTACTGATTCTGGAATTCTTAATAGTCTCCATCTGCTCCAACAAAGGAGCTTCTTTGATTAAGAGTGAAAAATATACATGTTTGTAAATATGAGGATACATATTTAGAATAAAGTAATTAATTATCTTTGTCTAGGGATCTAGCAAAAGCAAGTTTTTCTCTATAATCAGTGTTCATTCCAGCCATGTGTATTTGTCTATGTTTACAATACAACACATGAGTTCCCTCTCATTGAGCAGGTCTCACTACTAATTAAACATATGTGGATTATACTCAAGATAAAAGTGCCAATTCTGCACCAATAGAGATAATTTGCTGGCCCACTCTTTATTTGTTAGGATTTACAGTTGGGTAGACCCATTGATTATTTTTCTCCCTTAGAAGCATGTAGAGTATCCTCTGTACCATGAAAGGTAGTCTTTCAAGCTATTATTCAAACTAGTCTTCAAGCTAGTCTTTCTGGTCAGTTCCAGCTCCATTTTCCTAAGTTCGATGTCTGAAGTAATGGCTTATCTTTAACAACTGGCTTTTACCTTAAAGCACTTGGAGGCAATAAAGGGCTGTTACAAAAGTCTGTGTTATTTTGCAAATCTCTTGGACTACCTCCACCAACAACTCAAAGGGAGGTTTCTCCTGCCTGGCACTGTGTCTTATGTTATATACCTTCAACTATACACATGCACTTGTATATTTATTGTATGTGTATTTTTCAGTAGGACTTTAACCTAATAAACTTCCCAATGTTTTTGCATACCGTCTGATCATTACTTATGTCTCCTTTCCCTACCCTGAATAAACTCAATACTCCCACCCAGGTGAAGTATCCCCCTTTCCCCTGTCTGTCTGCTATCCCTCTCTGTCAAGCACCTTCTTCCCTATTTCCCCCTTGGTTTCTTTCCATTTTCCTGGCTCCCATGGTTACTTCAGGATATATACTCCCATCTAGGTATATAGAGCTAAGATCCACAAATGAGAGAGAGCAAATGTCACTTGTTTTTCAGAGTCTTGTTGATTGCACTTAGTGTAAGAGTCTCTGGTTCCATCCATTTACCTAAAATTTTTATTTCATTTTTCTTATGACTGGCAAGAACTGAAAGTGTAGTATATTTTCACTAACCATTTATCAGTTGAGGAAAATTTATGTTGTTTTCATTTCTTAGCTATTGTGAAACAAGGAGCAATCACATCTAGGAAACACCTTAAAACAGTACAACAGTCTTAGTAATTAGGTAAATGCAAATCAAAACTACCTTAATATTTCATCTAAACCTAGTCAGAATAATTAAGATTAAGAGAACAAATGATATCAAATGCTCGCCTGGATGTCAGAAAAAGGGAACCTTTGATGTTGGTAGAATTGCAAAATAGTCCAAGAAATCAGTATAAGAGCTTTTAAAAAACTAAAACTAAATCTACCAGATGATCTTGTCATACAGTTCCTTAGCATATACCTAAGGGACTACAGAGATATCTTGAATTTTTTTGAAACATGGTTTCTCAAGGGGACCTGGGCCTCTCCAAATATGAAAGATTGGTAGGGTAGCAAATCTTAGGAATCTACCTATGTCCATCTCCCTGGCAGAGGGATTACAGTACATAAAACCAAACCTAGCTTTCTGGGTGGGTGTTGAAGATCAAATCCAGATTCTTATGCTTGTACAACAATCACTTTACCCACTGGGCTATCTTTTCAACACTGGTTGATTTTTCTGATGACTGTCCTCATTCTCCATCTTCTATGTAGATGGAGTTGATTCCATGTGACTTGAAGACTCCTCCACTGCAAAGTGTCTAGACAGATAAAGATACTTGTAACAGGCAAGACATTACATCACTGATGGATTAAACTCAGGAAATGAAGGCAGAGAAAAAACTTAAGTTTGGGCAATCATAAAATTAAACATGGAAAGTTAAATACAAATATCAGTATTTCAATATGAACATTCAAAAGTATAGGCAAAATAGAATCAATTGTTTCTGTCTATTATATTAAATAGTTACTATTGTATAATTTATCATAACCCTTGATTTAGATTAAATGTTCATATTTAGATGCAAAGTATAAATTGTTTATTCATACTTTTGTATCAATGTACAATTAATTAGTGTTTTATTTGTCTACTGTATCGTTGGTGACATTCTCCAATTATAAGATGCAATACAGGTGCCATTTTGAAGTTATTGAATTATAAATTTTAGTATTTTGATTCATATATTGTGCCTAATCTTTAGTTTTTAATCTAGATTGAATTTTAGGAATTTATTTTTATCAGTAATTTGTGATTGTGCTCGTTCAAACAAAACAGCATGGTTGGCATAAATGCTAAGTCTTAATTTACATATCACTTTGAAATAAATCACCTTTTTTTTTAATCATTTAGTTTCATGTATGGTTCTCAACTGCACAGACAAGTATTTTTGCACATTCATTTCAATCATCATGATAATAAGCTTAAAGAGATAAAAGCTGCTTTATTTCTTGTTCTGTATTGTTCAACCTGTGCAAGTGTTTCAATTACCATAATTCTGAAAAAAAGTTTTATGGCTTAAAATTCTAAGGTAATATATTCCCTTTATTGTACTTGATTTCATTTTTTTGTATTCAGACGAAAGTATCTGACAGCTGCCTTTGAATATGTTTTGTAGGTATTTGAAAGAGTAAAGTATAGGGTAGGAATAACAAAAAGATGGAACAAAGTTGCTTCTGACAGCCTATCATGTGATAAGAAAGAAGATATTATGTGTATAATATGGTACTTAGATAAAAATAGCATGGAATAGCAGAAGCCTCTTTATTATTTAAGTTTTTATTTTAAAAAGAATCACATGGAACTAAACTTCCTGTGTGCATGTCTGCTACCTACACAATCAATAAACATTTACTTCTTATATCCAGATCCTCTGATTCTGGTGGATAAAATGTAAATTATTCCTGTCTTTTAAGATATGCTAGTCATCCCAGATAGAGCTCTGATGACAGATAGAAGTAAGAATTTCACCAAAATTTGAGGCTTTTTGGTTTTTTTACAGGAGCATGGATTACACCAAACAGCTTCAAGAGATTCCACCTCAGCAGGGGTGTGGACCTCATGGAAGCTGCAGCATAGAGTCTCACCTTAAGTTTTGCTATTTTCTGTATACTCCAGAATCTCCCAAGCTGACATCCAGCTGGAGGAGGGTAGAAGTGAATAATGGCTGGAGTTACAGGTGAGGGGCCTATGACCGCCCCCTACCCCCTGGTTCCTCTTCTTATACTACAGACTACTAACAGATGCATCATGATTACCACAGACCTGCCTATAGATATTTCTGCATTGCATTACCTGGTGTCCAAGGTGGTTTGAATGAAAATGTTGTCCATTGACTCCAAGTACTTGGAGATTTTTGTCTACCGTTTGGTGGTACTGTTTTGGGAGGTTTGGGGAGGTGTGCCTATGTTGGAGGAAGGATGTCTCTGGGGGCAGACTTTGAGCGTTCTGAAGCCTTGCCAGATATTCTAGTTACTCTTTGCTTCCTGTGCTTACCTGAAGATGTGACTGCTTGGCTTTCTGCTCTAGTCACCTCCTTCTGCCATCCATCCCCAGCCATTGTGGACCCTTACTCATGGAACCATAGGCTCAAATAAACTCTTCCTTCTATAAGCTTCATTGGTCAGTGTTTCGCTCACAGCAACAGAAAAGTAACTAATACACCTGTTGCCTTCCCCAAGGTAACATCTATTCCAAGATGGACATGAGATGTTCATGTTATGCATGGAGGAAAAAGCCACCTATAAATATTGAGATTTCTTCTCACTACAGTAGAATGAAATGTAAATGTTCAAAGTTGGGTAAGTGTCTTAAGGAGAATATGAGCAGTTTATTCAATATAAACATAGATTATAAAAGTTTAAGGTAAAGAGAATGATTAATTAGCTGACTACTGAATCCTCTAATGTCATAACAATATTATGATATATAATCAATAATATATTGATCATCATAATATTGACACTATATATAATTGTATTAGATTATTGCAATATATCTTATATTTGAAATATATGTGCAAATTATAGAAATAAGTAACACACATAAATATTAAAATGAATCTGGTTAATGTTACCTAAATAATCACCTGTTATCAACTCTACAGTCTCCCAGCCATGTGAATATAGGTCTCTCTGGTCTTCAGTGATATTTTTATTAATTTTAATTTTAATTTTGAAACACATAGACTATTATAAGAGAAAAAAACTCAAGCTGTTACAATAACTTTATTTTAAGTTCAATACAATTTCAAATAAAATATATGAACTTAGAATGTACTATAGTCTGATTGTAGTTTTAAAGTGTTATGTTGCAGAATTAATCAGTTAAATGATGACCATAAGGGGAAGGGTCTTTGGAACATGGTTAGACTAGAGGGTTGATCTGTAATGAGTGGGATTTGTGCCTGTAGAACACATTCCTCATAGATATAATTACACTTTCCACTTTGTAAAACCACAGTGAAAACTCACCATCTACATAACAGACATTTGGGTGTACCAAACACAAATACACTCTCATCTTGGTCTTAGACATTAACTCTTTATAACTGTTATAAGTTTATTTTGTTGATAAATTACCTCATATAGTATTTCTTGTAGTAGACCAAAAGTATTCACACAAGATATTTTCTAAATAGTATGATTTCCTCAACAAACTAGTATCAAGCCAAGTGTCAGTTTATAGTTGTGTATAAAACTGAACTATATAGTTATAAAATAAAACTGACAATCTACTTCTAAAATGTCCATATAAATATGCATTTTATTTGTAATAACTCCAAAATATTATTGACATATATTTCTCCTCTATGACTATAAGTCCAAATAACCATCTGAGATAACGAAAATGAAAGTCTTAATATCTCATTCAATACAGTCAAAAAGATCTGGATTACAACATTTTGGCTAGTATTTAAGTATTTTCAGTTCACCAGAAAATTTGTTTAATGGAAGAAAACCTTTTAAAATTTTTATGTCTTCAAGGGAAATTTTTTATATTAAGCCTCATATTGCTTATCACTGTGTCTGTTATGCAAAATGATGCTTAGTGTTTTATAGCTATTTTTATCAGCATAGTGCAGAAGAGAGGTAACATTTATGATGCTATGGATTTACTGAAAAATAATATCTATTCTTATTTCTGTCAAATGTAAAATTAGTGAATCTGAAAACATGGCCTACATTTAAAGAAAGAATAATCTTGACCTGAATCAAAAGGCTAAAAAAATCACATCATATAGCTTTATGATTCATAATTATCAGAATTACCAAACTCATTATCCTGAATTGTAGCTAAAGGGTTAATTTTTTAGAAATTATCATATTTGTATGATTTTTAGAAACAAATATTTACTTGTATTAATATTGTTATCTAAGTTGATGTTCTGGGGCATGTTTTCTTAAGAGAGTAATTATCACTATCCCTGAGGAACAGAGTTCAGCTATTTCTGTGAGGTATCAAGAACAAAATCCTAAAGTTCCATTTGTGGAGAAAAAGTCCTTCACCCTAATGTACAAACATAACATAAACTCATGAATATTTTATTTTTCTTCTCAGGGCAATAACAAACATCACATTTTTAGAATATTCAATTTACATACCAAAGAATATTCTGGAACAACTTTTTATGAAGAAAAAGCATATCTTCACCTTATTTTGCCTTTATGGCTTAGCATGATACTTAAGACAGAGGAAATTATGAAAATATGTAATTTGAAGAACAAATTATAAGAATGAATACAATCAATTTCTAGCCACATAAACTACCATGTGATTTATGAATGAATAAAAATATACATGTTGATGTTTTTATTCTGTGAATGCAAGAGATTATTAAATAAACACTTTGCTCTCACATTTTCATTAATCAACTTTATTCATTGCCCCTAAAGTATCGTGAATCTGGGAGGATATATTTTTAACGAACTTATTGAAAATTTTCAGATCACTTCAGTTACACAAAGGAGTGTGTGCTTTACGCAAAGCTTATCTGAAAAGATCTAAATCCTACTTCTTGAATAACACAGAAATATAGTTTTAGTCTTAGTCTTAGTCCTCAATACTTGCTTAGTACCTTACCTTTGTTAGTTAGTAGCATTATGAGGTAGTTCAACAATAACGCTAAGAAAATTTTTGTTACACTTTTCATGGAGTAGGAAATTTCTTTACATAGAATCTTCCCTTGTAGAATCTGTAAAAATTAAATAAACAGAAATATATTTTAGAAAAAATTTGAAATAAGAAGGCTGGTTGGGATATCAAAGAGATCTGCCTGCCTCTGCCTCCTGAATGCTGGGATTGAATATGCTACCATGCCTGGCTGTTGGAATTTTATTTTAATAAATCTAAATTTAGTATTATAATTTCTCATTTATTATAAAAACTAATTTCATTTTAGATTTTGTTTATCACTAGAAATTCTAATGATGCATAAATGTATTTCTTATATAACATTTACAACTCCATATTTATTTTTTTTACTTTTTAAAATTTATTCATGTCTATTTTATGTACATGAGCCTGCATGTAATTATGTAAGTGCACCCATGACCTGAAGTGCTTACGGAGGAGAAAAGAGAGCATCAGCTCCCTAGGAACTGGAGTTACTGATGGTTGTTAGGCACCATATGGGTGCTGAGAAATGAACCCAGGTCCTCTGGAAGAACAGCCAGTGCTCTTAACCACTGAGCCATCTCTCCAGCCCCCCCATATTTATATTTTTAATTTGAAATGATATTTAGTTTAACATCTTACTCTCATAATTGGAAGAGAATCAAAGAAATATTATCTCCAGATTTTGTACTATGGATTAAAAATGAATCCAGATCCATATACTTGTAGGTTCATATTTTTCTTTGTAAAACATTGCAGATTCCTGTAAATGAGTCTTGACATTGAAACATATCCACATTGAACTGGCTGCTTCATCTCCTGTTTCCATTGCAGCACCTACCTCAGCATTTCATTTTCATATGCTTTTAGAAGTCTATTCCAGTAGAAATAATATCCTTGTGATTTTTACTGTGTCCTTGTCTTGCAAATCCATATAATCTTGACATGAACACACCTCAGTATAATTAAAGCTATATATATATATCGAACCCATAGCCAATATCATTCTAAGTGGAGAAAACCTGGAAGCATTCCTATTAAAATAAGAAACTGGACAGCCATTGTGGAAAGTAGTGTGAAGAACTCTTAAAAAACTAAAAATAAATCTAAAGTATGATCCAGTTATACCATTCCTTGGCAAATATCCAAAGGACAGGTTCTATTGTCAAGATACCTGTACATTCATGTATACTGCTCTCTTCACAATAGCTAAGTGATAGAAATAACATAAGTGCTTCTCAACTGATCAATGGATTATGAAAATATGGTACATTTGCACAATGGAGTTCTATGCAGCATTAAGAAAAGATGAATTAATGAATTAATGAACTACAGCATGTTATGATAAGTAACAGAAATTCAGGAAAGCAAGCAATGTATGTTCTCCCTCATTTGCAGATTGTAGCACCAATCTGCAAAAATCTTTATTTTTTTTAAAATATTGCAGATTCCTGTCAATGAGTCTTGACATTGAAACATATCCACATTGAACTGGCTGCTTCATCTCCTGTTTGCATTGCAGGACCTACCTCAGCATTTCATTTTCATGTCTAGCCCGTAAGTGGACAGACTTGAAAATATCTGGTGTTTTCCTGATTTTGCTGGGAAAACCTTGCAAAAATACCTCATAGTGTCCTTTAATTATATATATGCATAATTATGTACAAAATGTATACATATTTTTGAGAACTGATAAAAGTTTACACTCAAGTGGCAAGTTTTTAATCTGAAAATTCTTGAAAGAAGTTATGTGTAAGAAAAGGAACAAAAATAGTTAAAGAAGGAACAAAAGCAAACAATAATAAACTCTAACATAAGCAGAAGAGCTAGATGATTTTCCAGCCTGTAAGTGGACAGACTTGAAAATATCTGGTGTTTTCCTGATTTTGATGGGAAAACCTTGTGAAAATGCCTCATAGTGTCCTTTAAAAAACAAAAGATTAACTCGTCCTACTTCAAATATCATTTAGTTAAAGATTTATCATTGCTTAATATTGTACAAGAGAAAGTATCATACTTTGAAATTTTTAGAATGGCATAATATGCGTTCAAACTTTACTACAAAGAAATTTGATATCACTTTTCATAATGCTATATGTTTTGTTGATTCTTAAATTATTATATAGAGATAAAAATGAGACTTCTGTTACTCAGAGAATGGGGACGCATATTAGAGGCTGCACAGGTTGATCACAAGTTTGCAGTTAGAGAGAACTGCATAGTGAATTCTGGCATGTTGAACAACACAGCAAGAACCTCCAGAAATATTTAATTAAACATTTCAATTTATCTCTTCTTATGTTTGTTACATGAAAAATAAAAATGACATGCAAGTTGATGTGCACACAAAGTAATATGAAAGTGTCCTGATAAACTGTGCACAATTTCCTAGTAAAATACTAAACATAAGTTAAATTTTTACACTATAAATTTTTACACTATTTCATTTGAAAAGAAATTTCTCAACTGTCTTTATGTTATTGGCAAGAGATTTTAAAAGGTCTAATTGATGTTTAAGGCAGACCCTCATTGAGCATAATGTGGGAATTTTAAGGTTCTGTATTTGGGTTAGTTAAGTATAATGTAACAGTACTCTAATATGCACAATAGAAAAGCAACATAGAGCTTTGCCAACTGTCTTTTTTTATTTAACAGGGACTTTGTGAAGGTTTACTGTAAGTGGCTGTGGATGCAAAAGAAGTATTGGGAATAGTGAGCCTCCCTCTCTGCTCCGTTCTGATTCTCTCCCCATCTACCATGCTGGTTTCCCGACTTCAAACCTCTAGGATTTATCAAACATTGAGGCTTCTATACAAACCTTATTTGTAAAAGTATTAATTTACTATTTGACCCAGGACATGTAAGAAAATTTGAACTGCTATTGTGAATTTAAATTACATTTAATTTCCTCTCTTGTTACATAACTCAAACCATATTCTATGTAAATATAGCGGAATTAGTCAGCTTTAGAAAGCACAATGTCTTGCCTAGAGTTCTTCTTGACAATACTTTCCATAGAACTTATATTAAGTTTACTACATCAGCACATTTTTCTTGAGGTATGTTGCAAAGTAAAAAGATAAGACTGGCTTGCGATTTCTATAGAACATTTTTGACAAACATAAAAATGGTCTGAAGCTATTATGCATACAAGTGAGCAGCATTAAAAGATTTCTAATCCATCACTTTTGCATTTTTAAAAATTTAGTGAGGCTTTATGCAAAAAAAAATGCCTTTCCCTAGTTTTGTTATGTTTCTTTGAATTTCAGGATACGTTTGTAAATCAAACTGTGTTCTGTCAGATGTTTCTCAAACCAGAAGCTTAAAGATTTAGGGACTATTGTTATGCATAGGCACAAGTTGGTTTGATGTACAGAAAGTGATTAAAATAGTATCTCATGTTTTCAAAGCAATATTGGAAATGTACAATTTAGTAGAAATAGCAGTCTAGCCTGGGACATAGTATTCAATATAATTGGAAAATCAATTTGGCAATTATTTATTGACTCTTTTCTGTTCTTATCATTGTGCAAAGATTTGAAGGACAAGCAGGATACATGAAAACATAACAAAATATCACCTCTCAATATCACCTATATATGCTTTTTAAGTGTCAAAATGAAAGAATGCATGTGTACCTCTGTATGTGTAATATAACTCTCTGAGATTGCTATGGGGTGTTAAGATCATGACTAGTAACTACAGCAGAGATTTAGTTGGGGTGTTGGATGACTCCGACAGTATTCCCGACTACTGGTTACTTTAGGTTTCTAGTGAACATTGGAAACAGAGACAGAGCTGCCAGTACAACCTTCTCCAAGAGACTGTAGTCTCAACTTCCTACAGAAGCAAATGTTCCCCTTTCAAGGCACTGACTGATACGTAGCTGAGATACGTAGGTAGTGGATGGAGAAGGAAGACCTTTCTGCTACATTCAGTGAGTTCTTCTCCTCTTTCCATGTTCCGTGGCTCCTCATGCTCTCTCTTCTCAGAACCTGTCTTGGTGCAGCACTTCCTCCTTGAACAGCACTGTTGGAATAGTATTTTAATATATTGATGTCTTCATTCATTCAAAAAAATTATTTTTCCGCTGGCTGATGTTTCCTTTGTTTTCCAGGTGAGTGACATATTCATAATGTAAGGTTACTTCTTTTATTTTTATCCAAAATAATGATGGGTTGGATTTTCTTTTTAGAGTATTTACTTCCTTGATTTCCAAAAAAAAAGGAAGAGTATCAAAATCACACTGCGAGTGATAGTATTATGATGGTAGGTGTTTTGAGGATTTAAATCCTCTCTTGGTTTACCTATGTCAACTAATATCTGCTGCTTTAATTTCTGCTAGACTGGGAATGGACCTAACTAAAACTGCAAGGGTGTTTATCTACAAAGCAATAGTCTGGTCACCTGGAGACACAGCTACCAGCATACAGCTGTAGATTTCATTGGCTGCATCTTACCTAACTCTTTGTCTTTGAGATGGTCTAGGGTGATCTTCCCAGGATTGGTAGAAGTTTTCTTAGAATCTGTTCTTACTTTTTCTGTTGCACTACATGTGAAAATACGTGAAAGAGCAGTAGTGTCTTGTACATGTCTCAAGGTCATGGAGAGGGAGTCCGTCATGGGAGCCAGGCACAATTTGCCATAACTAGATGTGTTGTTTACCCCAGAGAGCTAACCTTCCTCTTATTTGGTCAGCTTGTCCTTTGTACTCTATGCAACTCTTCTTATTTACCATTCTTAATGTTTCCAACCTCAGAGTTTTACATCTAAGATGCATTTTAGCTTACCCAAGTTGGTTTTATCATAACAATAGCATGCATTCTTAACAAACCTAAAGAACTTGAATTTGATCTTTAAGAGAAGATAATTTACTCAATCACTTACTTCTTTTGTCTACTATATAATTTACTATTGCTATTAATGTCAAGGCTAGTCTTTTATGTTTGATAGAAGCACATCTTTTTAAAAATTGTTAGAGAATTTCACAGAGATAGCATACTGAAAAAAGAATTAGGCTCTAAAATTATAAGTACTTTAGCAAAAATGCAAATATTTCCAAATTGGAATAATTAAAAGGGAGAAAAATTAATAAATAGCTGGAAATAAATACGTTCCTTAGTAGGATGTCCCTGGCTGATCCTCACAAAGAAAAGGGTGCAAGTTGTGTGTCACTCTTTCAAAGATCAAGTGTCTACTGCAGTAAATGATGCTGCCAATGAGTAAAGGGATATTTACACCTGTCTGATGATTTACTTTGTAGCATAGAAGCAAGGACAGCAATCATCTCCTATGAGCAATGGCTTTCAAAAGGCATGTGAGACAGTGCATTCAATGATTAGTCAGAATGCTTTAGCAAAACTCTGTAACTTGGTGACAGCAGAAATTGAGATGTTATTCTCACCAAATGATGTAATTACAGATTGGAAGACAAATATATGAAGAAAAATTCACTTACTACAGCTAGAAAGATGAAATGTAAAGTTAACGCACCACATGGAGGCAAAGAAAGCTAATGGAAGCTCAAACATAAAAAAAAAAGCCTTACAAAGAAATGCATCAGTAATTTAATTTTGCCACAAACAAAAAAATATTTATTTTGGGAGAAAAAAAATGAGCAGACAAATGAGAAACAAACAAAAATAAACCCCACAGATGAACTGAGAAGTTCCTGGTAACAACACATGAGAATATCATTTTTTTTTAACAGAGCATTGGCAAACTTATCTGGTTAGGAATAACTGCCAGAGCTACAAATGTCAAGCAAGAAATGAAACATAGGCTGAGGAACTATGTCAAATGCTAGAAAGATCTCTAAGCAGAGAGGAAAGGAGTTTAAGGTTTGGTTATGGTTGCTGTTGTATTTGTTTTGAGATTGGGAACTGAATGGAAATTTAAAGGAAATAAGTTCAGCTCAAATGTTATGCAATATCAGGATTCTTATTGATAAGCAATACAAAAATTGTTATAAACAGGAAAGGAAATTAACGTAAGATAGGAAGTCACTAAAAAAATCTGGATTGAAGAAAGGGCTCAGAAAATCAGCAAGAATGTATCAAGGTCCAGCAACATAAAACAGCCAGTAGATGACTGTCATCCCTCTCCCAAAAGCCCTGCCAGAAGAGCTCCAACTGCGGACATCTGTCTGCCAGATTTTGGAAAAAGTTTTGAAAACTTTGAGAGGCGGCTTTAACTCCTAAGATTAAGTCAAAATTGTAATTATCTTAAGTATATAATGATGAAATGTTTGTATTTATTGAAGATAAATACTGTTTGTTTTTAATTTATTATTTTCATTATATTTTTTACAAAATTTAACTTAAGTCTAGCATGGTGGCTCACATCTGTAATCCCCAGAAGGCAGAGGTAGTGAAGTAGATGAATTTCCAATGTCTCAAAGTCCGTCAGTATTTTGTAGTAAGCTGCAGGCTACCTTAGGCTCCACTGTGAAACCCTGTCCCTAAAACAACACACATCTTTACAGGGTCCTTGCAGATGCCCACAAGTACAACTGTGTCATGAACATTATGGAAGCAATCAACCACTTTCTAAGTGGATTTAAGGTTCACTTTATTGGGTGGAGACCATACCTGACAGTGATATCAAGCCTAGATAGGAACAGGACATAGGGAAGAGCTTAATATTAGTTTTCTACTAAATAGTTATAGTATTAAACTGACTCCTAATCAGTTTGTACCCATAGATTAATGCAGCTCCCAACTCTCAGCAGAGAAGCTTCTTTATAAGATTAACACAAAAACCAACGGCCAATGTTGGGGAAAAGAAGCTGCAGAGTACTTATTCCTGAACAGGACACCTGTACCATTATTTTTTCTTCTGTTGAGGGACATTTAGATTGTTTCATTTCCTAGCTATTATGAAAAGAGGAGCAACAAACGTGACTCTTCAAGTGTCCGTGTAATAGGATGAGTCTGTTTGGGTGATGGGTATGTGCCAAGGAGCCATATGACTGGATCATATGGTAGATTTATTTTTAGATTTTTTTAAGAGTTCTTTAAACCAATTTTCACAGCAGTTGTAACTTGCAATACCACCACCAGTGAGTGAGGTTCCTTTTCCTGCGTCCATTCCAGCCCTGGGTGCCATTAGTTCTCTTCATCTCAGCCCTGTTCACTGCGGTTAGATGAAACCTTAGTGTAGTTTTGATTTGCATTTTCCTAATTAATAAGGATGCTGAACCCTTTTCAAGGTTTTTCTTCTTTTGGGTGTTCTCTGTTCAGATCCATAGCCCATTCTTTAGTTGGGTCATAGTTTCATACAAAACAAACAAAAAACAAGACTATATTAATGGATGATATCTATTGCTTGTATTAAAAATAGCCTTTACTTTTTAGTACAAGTCAATGAATTCCTAAATATATGATTAATGAGTTTAATGAACTGCCTGTAAGATGTCTATCTCAGTAGGTAACAAGTTCTGAGCATAGTTGTTTTCAAATAATATCATATAGTCAACAAAGTTAGTCATCTAATGAAGTAACAGTTTTTGACAATTTTTGGTGTCTATCAGTCATGACCTTTCAATTAATCTTACCTAATTTCAAAACTGAAATGACTTAAACCAAGAAGGAAATAAATGTAAAACAGGTATCCATGCAACTCTTTTAAATTTCTGTGGAGTCCAGAGGTTTGGGCTCCTTTTTAAATAGCAAAGTTATGCCTAACCATTTTGCCACTAGTAAATGTTACAATCAAATGAATATCACTTAAAATATTATGTTTTATATATCTCAAATCTTGTTTTCTGCCTCAATATTTCTTAAATCTTCCTATTTATTCCAGTTCTCATGTCTATAATGTAAATTACTATAAGTTGAATTATCTCCCCAAATCTGTTAAAATAATCCCTAATGTCTCAGAATGTGATTTTATATTAATATAATAATAAGGTTGTATTGTAGGATTTACCAGGAAATTAGTATATGGGCTCTCAAACCAAAGAGGGAAAAATATCTGTTCATATGATAAATACCTAAGAATAAAGAGTTAATGTTATTTTTTTCCTTTTAGTTCCAGTATAGACCAAATATTGTAGAAAATTTAAGAACTCACCATTTTTAAAATGATATAATTAACCAGACATGGTGGTGCATGCCTTTAACCTCTGTACTCTAGATGCAGAGGCAGATGGATTTCTGACACCCAGTCTAGCCTGGTCTACATAGTGAGTTCCAAAGCAGCTAGGTCTACTGTCTCTGGTAGACTGTCTCTGAAAACAAAAACAAACAAAAAATAACAAATTTAATAATTCATTTCTGAGCACATGCAATAGTTTTATATTTGAACTATCTACAAATGTACTTTTAAAATTTTTTTTAAAACTACACATAGATTTTTTTAACTAAAATTGAATAATCTGTAGGACATAAAAATTAGGTAACCACATGTAACTAAATTAAATGTCTTTTAAGTAGAGCCTGAAAAAAAAAACAATGTCAGTGACTTGATATAGGCTGAGATTTATACTTGATTTTCTAAAAGTCAAGGCTTGTAATGAACATGTGTACTTGTATGTACTCTATAGTTAATGAAGAAACATTGAAGTACGCAGGTTTTACACTGTGACTCAGCAAGGTTTCCTGTTATTGTTCGATTTCTTATTTTCATGTGAAAACTATTTTCTCTAGATTTTGCTCTTGAGATTTTTCTGCTTCATATTCTTTGCAAGACCTAGCAAATTAGACAACATAAGCCAGACTCTAAACTACTGAGGCCTTTAATAACACCCCCTTGATACACATGGCAGATTCTCCTCTTTCTCTGTCTACTGCTTTACTTTTGCTTTGTTTAAAAAATTTTACCTTAAATGGTGAATACTTTTAAATCATATATATCTCAGTCTCACTCTGTGAAAACACAGCCTATTTTCTACCACTATAAATTCTTTTTCCCCAAATATATAATTGATGCTCGTGTGTGCGTGTGTGTGTGTGTGTGTGTTGTTGTTGTTGTTGTTGCCATACCTGTGTGTGTATATGAGTGTGGAGGTCAAAGGTCAATGTTGAGTTCTATGCTTAAGGTACTTCCCTCTACCTGGTTTGTTTGAGGCAGGAACTCTCACTTGCCTGAAACTTAGTGAACACTAGAGATCTGTCTATCTCTTCCCTTACTTGTGCTCACCACCACCATTCCTGGCTTTTGTCTGTTGATACTGGGGATCAGTCTCAGTTTCTTCAGGTTTGATGAGCAAGCACTTTCCCAACTGATCTATCTATCTAGTCCATGGTTATTTTTTATTCCACACCTCTATAGTTAGAATACAATATCATACAAAAGACTTTTATGAAAATAAAAAACATGTTAAATCATGCCAGATTATTTTTAATTTAAGCATATCTGAGTGTATTTGCTCTTTAACTGTATATAGTCAAGTATTATTCAAATTTTGCTTTTCTTAAGTTTCTATAATATTTTCTGCCTTTATTTAGTTAAGATTCTTAAATAAAAGATTTTAAAAGAAAAAAAAAAGGAAAGTTCAATAACTTAAATTACCGTGGAAATTTGCATTTATTCATGAAAAACGTGCTTCATTTCGAATCAGGTCTTGCATATTGTTATATAACATGGAACACTGTAATAATTCTGTAGAAAAAAGACACTGTAACCTTAAACAAGTTACATGAAGTTGAAGCATTTATAAAGTAAAACTGTTAACACACTGACAGACAATGACTTCTGTTCATATCATATAAGCTTTATATTTACTAATGAAATGAAGTAATAAAGTTAATGGTACTATTGCACCCTTCCCACAATCTGACAGGCAAATACAGACACACAGAGAGAAATGAAGAGATATGCAATGAAGAAGCATGGAAAATGAATGTAAGAAAACATGGTATTTCTCACTTGATGCTGCCTGCTTTTACTGACTTTACAATGCAAATTATTTTATTAGAAATAAACTCATATGGTCCTGGCCTGATGACTTTTATCAAAAAGATATTAGCATATATCTGTATTGCCATTTGTAGAAAGATGATTGAACATCATTCCACAAACGTAAACACATTATTATTATTATTAACAAGACAAAACATGCTCAAATGCCAGAAAGCACAGTAATTTGATAGATATTTTAAACTATACTGCAATGAAATATTCTATTATATGTTGGGGGTCCCTCTGCTGGGGTGGACAGAGGGGGAAGCAGGCTCTCGGCCAAGAGAGGTTGAGAGGCTGGGAGTCAAAATACAGACCCCAGGAGCTGGGTGGATGCATGCGGAGGGCAAGCTGCAGCAAACTCAGTTTACTCAAGGAAGAACAAAGGGTTTTATGAATTTGGTTAGCCAGTCGTCCTATGGGGTGGTTCCCAACCGCAACCACTAGTGTTCCGTCCCTTAAGCAGGTCATTCAGGTGCAGAGTGGAAGCTGGTGTCACGCCTGGCCAGAGCGACCATCAAATCCACAGAAGCCATTCTCTTATTCTTCATGGCAGGTGGCCTGGCTAAGGCCCACACTGCATTATGCCATACAATTATACATGCCAACACATATGTTAACATGGATTATACAATGATTGTTTTATTCTTAACATGTTAGTTACCTCTCCATTGCTCTAATATTTTACAGAATGATTTATTAACTTTTCATCACTGTGACAAAGCACCTGACAGACAGACCTTATGGGGAGGAAGATTTACTTTGGCTCGTGGACTCATCATAACAAAAAAGTTATGATGGAGTTCAAGACAGCAAGAGTTGTTAATGATTTCTTCTAACATTGGTTGATCATCAAGCAAAGAATAAGGGACCAGAAACAGGGCTGATCTATGACTTTTCAGGCTAATCACCAGAGCCCTACCTCTGTCATTCTGGGTTCACTTCCTAAGTCTATGTAACTTCCCCAAACAATACCATGAGCTGTAAAGCAATTTTTTGGTGGGGCATTTCAGACTCAACCCACAATGCTAGCTTCAGAAAATGACAAGTTTCTTTAGCTTCACAGTTCTGAAAGTTTCAGTCTATAGTTTTTTAACACTTTTGCTCTTAGGTCTGTGAAGATTTAATACATCATGGCAGAAGAACCTGGCAGAAGCTTTTCTAGGCACAGTGGCTTAAAGGAACAGAAAGAAACAGAACAGGGCCAGGGTCCCCACATCCTCTTCAATGACTTTATTTTCTTCTACCAGGCTCCAGTTCCTAACTGGTACCAATAATCGGGGGTCCAAGTTTTTAACATACAAAGTTTGAGAAAACAGTATTATTCTGAACTACAATTTTTAATTTTTAGAAATTGATCATTTATTTATAATTGTAGACTAAAAGGAAGATAAAACTTGACATGTTAACATAACTGTTTTACCCAATTATAATCAAAATCTCTGAAATTCTAGAGAAACCAATATTGAGTTAGTGTAGTTAGTGTATATCATCGGTTTTAGATGCACTTAGCAGATATACTCCTGTCATAATACAGATCAGGATAAGTTAGTGTGACAGTTAGTAGGTTAACATGACACCAAGGAGGCTGCCCTCTTGATCTACATGTGAGAGGTTCTGAGAGACAGATTACGGTTAGCTCATGGGAATGTCTGTGAAAGATTAGCTTCATTTATTGAAGTGAGAAGACTCCTTGTATTTGTGGGTGGGACCATTCTCTGAGAGAGCTATGGGGATGGAGAGGTAAGCTGAGCCCTACCATGATACATCAATTCATTGTTGGCTGCTGCTTTTCTCAATAAATACGTATGTGCTAACATTTTCATCAAATGACTTACAGAATTTTCTTTGGCTTCCTAAATTTTCTGAATTTTTTAAATTTAATTTAATATTAGTGATAAATTTTCTTTATTTTTCTTGAGAATTTCATAGAAAGATCCAGTGAAATACTATCATATCCACTCCCTGTTTCCTAACTTCAGACACTCCACCCTTTGTGTGATATAACATGTGGTTTTCTTTCAAGCTGCAATCACTGTGATTTCCATGTCGTGATGGACTGGAACCTGGAATTCTGGGCCAAACTAACTCTTTCTTCCTTAAGTTGCTTTGTTAGAGTATTTTATGTCCCAGCAACAGAAAAGAAATTAAGGCTGTTAAGGACCAAATAAACTTATTACTAAATGATATTAAAACAAACGAATAGTTATCACATCAATACACTGAATTTTCTGAAGTTTAAGGAAATCATTCTTTCAAATGTGAGAAAGTTTCACTGAACACTTGATATTAAATTCACAACCTGGGCTGACTAACGGATCAATCTGTAGTTAGTGGCATAAAACATTCAGTTT
Source organism: Eospalax fontanierii (assembly GCA_035773235.1). NCBI lineage: Eukaryota > Metazoa > Chordata > Mammalia > Rodentia > Spalacidae > Eospalax > Eospalax fontanierii. Next base: position 49,199,511 of record CM069530.1, on the reverse strand, counting down.
ATTTTTTATTTTTTGCTTCTAGGGATCCAAATCAGGACTTTGTACATGCTAGGCAATCGCTGTGCACTTTTTTTTTCCCTTTGTATATTTTTAATTGAATTTTTGTATGTTTCATATAGAACATCTTAATTATATTTACACCCTTCTCCATGGGCATTGTTTAGTAGACTCTTCACTGGAATGTATGCAGTCTATCATTTGTGTTAAAGCCTATTGAGTAAAGTTAGTGTCCCAATAGGTCCTTCAGTCCAAGTTCATCCACTGAGGTATAATCAGCATACCTAGAATCCCTCCCTTTAAGAAGGTCAACTCTTCCTCAACCAGCAGTAAACAGCCTCCAAGAGTTCTTCAGGTAATATTGGAGCCTCCTTCCCATTTCCATAGTTCTGTGCTGGTTTTCTGTCTGTTTGAGTTTGCATGGGGTTGTGTGCATGCTGATACCATTGCTGTAGGTTCAGATGTGCAAGGTCCTATAAGCCTGAAGGAAGGACTCTATTTCCATATGGTCATGCCCCTCCTACCTGGATCCTAAAGTCTTTCTGCCTCCTTGTCTGCAATGGTCCCTGAGCCCTGAGTGAGTACAGTTTAATATAGGAGTCCTGATCAAGGACCCACACTCTGCAGACAATCATTCTTTGTGCTTTGGTGATTTGTGTGCTGTTGTGTTCACAGCACTCTGTTGCATGAGATTTTATTGATGAGAGTTGAGAGATGCATTAGTGTTCTCTCTACCCTCATTCCACTATGTTTGTGAGTCTTTGGTATAGAGGTTGCTTTGTTGATGTGTCACTTAGGCATGGGCATTTCACAGACAAATTCTATGTATGATAGGTTGTGGAACTCTGTAATAATCTCTGTCTTTTTTGTTGATTGCTGACTGGATATTTGTCTGTACATTTAAAAATCCATATTTTTCACATAGTAAGAAATTACATGTCTAGGTACATGACAGCCTTAGAATTTTCTCTAGGATCTATGACTTCTAGCCATGTGTATGTGGCTATGTTTACTGCACCAGACATGAGTTCTCTCCCACTGAGTGGGCTTTAAGTCCAATTAGGTAAGTGTTGATTATCCCTCAGATAAAAGTGCCACTACTTCTCCAATATAATTTATTCTGCTCATCATTGATGTGGTTATTTGACTCTAAACCTGGAGTTGGACCATTGATTAATGTTCTCCCTTAGCAGCTTGTGCAGCGCTCTCCAAAACTATGACAGCTAGTTATCAGGAGAGCTGGCTGCCTGATCAATTCCAGATGCATTGCTCTGAATTCTGTGTCTGAAGTATGTCCTGTCTTCAGCAATGAGGTCTTAACTTCAGATTCTGAGAGGCAATCAGGGACTGTGACAATAGCCTGTGTAATTTTGGGAGATTTCTGCTGTCTGGCACTGTTTCTTGTTATGTAGCCTCTAGTTATACATATGGACTCTTGTGGAGCTATTGTATGCATAACTTTTCAGTAGATGTTCAAACTACATATATGATGACTGATTTTCTTACATTAGCTAAGCATTATTTATCTCTCCTGTCTCTCTCCATATCTAACACCCCCACCACATTTTTTAACCCCAAACAATGATCTTTCTTTGCTCTGAACAGTGACATCAAATTTCGTAAATGTTAAGTAAATTATTTGTTTAAAATATATGATTTTGGTAAAATTGAAAAAAAATTGAAAAAAAAAATAGTACCACAGTTACTCAGAAAGTCAAAGGAATGATTCCATAGCGTTATGTACCTTCAGTACTGGGAATAGACCCAGGTCATTGGAAGCACTGTCTCGAGATGAAGCCTGTACACCATGTTCACAACAGGGTAAGGTATAATGCAGGCAATGTGAAAACCCTCTCTTATGTACTCCATGGTATCTCTGAAATCTTACAAAAATGGAAAAAAAAAGGGGATAGAATTCTAAACTTCAATGTAACTGCTCATTTAGAGATAGGATTTGAAAATAAGAATAGAGTTATTTTAAAGCATAAGAATAAAACTGTAATCTATATAACCAAGAACCACATAAGAAGCACATCTCCACAACAAGTCCTGTGAGGACACAGGCAGGTGTCCACACATCAAAGCCATAAGTTGGTGGACAGAAAACACCCCTGACAACACATTGATATTCGATGTCTAGCTTCTAAAACTGATGAATAAAATTGTTTTGTTTGATGTATTTGGTCATATATTAGTCTACAGACGAATGCATAAGTAAATAAAATACAAAATGTAAACACAAGAGAATATTATTTAGCAGTGAAAAAGAACAGAAGCATTACACATACCATTATGAATCAACCATGAGGACACTGTTCAACATGACTTATAAATAGCTCAATGATGTGGAACATCTGACATTGTCAAACTCTAGAAGCACAGAGTGATGTTTATGAAGGGCTGGTAGAGGAGGAAAATGGGGAGATCTTTCCTGGGCATAGAGTTTCCATTTTGCAAAATGAAGTTCTGGAAAGCATGTAAAGATATGAGTGTACAGAACAATACCTAAGTGTAGGAGACTAAGGTGGTAAATGATATTTGCATTTACCAAGACAACTGCAATCCAAAATAGCAACTTAAAACACCTCACCAATAAATGCTACCATTCTTCTTATGGGTAAGTCTTGAAACATCTTACAGTTTCTTTTGCATTCTAAAACTATATTAAAACCTAATGATTTAAGTCTTTTCAGCCAAAAGCAATTAAAAAATATATAGAATTAGACTTTTCCAAAATTTAAACCCTAAAGAAAATTAAAGATGGAAAATATGAGTGGGGATGGAAAATAATCCAAGATTGTCATAAACCCATGAGGCACTTGCTGGAGGTTCTGCATCTCCTCACCGTGAAAGCATCCTTTAAAGATCCCTTCTCATGTTCTATCCTCTGTTACATCAAGAAGCCAAATTTTCAAAAATTTGTTTTCTGCTTTTATGTACTTATGTAAGTGGTTAGTCAAATACAGGCCTAGTCAAAGTATTCAGTGTCACTGTGAAGCACATTTTAATTGCAACTGCTCTTTTACGTTTCCCTGAGAAGGCACGAAGAGTTGTCTGTTCACCCAGGATAGTATGTTAATGACAAACCAATGCAGAATTCAATAAATGTCCAACTTGGAGAAGCAATAAGATTATTTGATGACTTACAGTGCCGATGAAAAGTCATCTAATATGAGACTAATATGGGTCATAATACACGTGGAAAATACAACCTTGGATGACCAGTATTTGAGAATTTGGGGCACATTTAAGGAAAGATGCAGTTTCATTTCAAAGAACAACTTCTTTCTATATTATAATATACTGGAGTAATCTAGAGAGTCACTGGAAGCATGATCAGTGGGTCATCCAATTTAACTCTGTTTCATGAGACTACATTTCAGATTCAGTGGAATCTGAAAAAGTGAATTTATGGTAATTTCTAAATGATGTGTATTCAACTGATCTAAGTACCATGATGCACGATCACTGTCCTAGAAAATAGGAAGATAAATTTAGGAGTAAGCATTTTTAGTTTGTTGGTTTTTATATTTTATTTTTTGATCCTTTAGACAGGGACTCCTTATAGCCCCAGAAGGCCTTGAATTTAATGTGGACTATGCTGGCCTCAACCTCACAGAGATCTGCCTGTCTCTGGCTCTCAATTGCTAGGATTAAAGGTATTCATCATCACACCCAGTCCAGGAGTGAGTTTTTAAACATTGAAATTGAAGTATTTCCTACAATGCTAAACTGGTAATTTTAGACATGTTATAGTTTCCAAAATAATCAAATTAATATGAATAAACATAACTATCAATTTAATGACATAAAAAATAAATTATATATCAGTTTGTAAAGTACATGCTTTTTGAATGTGAAGACCTGAGTTCTATCACCATATATCACTCAAGAATGCCAAGCTTCGTGGGAGCTTTGAATTCTAGGATTGGGAATTAGAGACAGAGCATCTTTGGGCCTACCAAGACACCCAATCTAGACTAATTGTTAAGCCTAAAACCAGTGAGATACCCTGTGTTAAAAGGGAAGAATGGCATTTCTAAACATGATGCCTGAAGTGAAGTGAAACTCTTGCTTGCACTCACATATTAATTCTCCCACACATGAACGTGCACACACATACATATGACAAATGTACAACTCCAGCATAAATACATTCCTCAAAATAACAAATTATCAACATACACGTTTCTTTATGTTTTTAAAGCAACATGTCCTTTAGTGGAGTACATTATCTTAATCACCTTCTTTTGATTATGTGTACACACAAGGAAAGTCAACATCATGATTAGCAAAGTGAAGAATAATGAACTCTTGGCTTGCTAGAGCAGGTTTCAGTTTTTATTCACCTTGTACTTCTGTCTAAATGTTTCATAGCACCTCCATGTTTATGTTCAGTATAGAGATATTGCTGTCTGACGTACTTCCTCTGCTTCACAGCCAGAGTTCCCTCTGATTTCTTTATGTCTACCACAGAATGTTCTAGACTACGTGCACATTTTCTTTTGCAAGACTTTTGGCTGTTTCCTTTTGGAAAGAATACATTGGTTCAAAATATGAGTCAGCATAGCAGGATGTAAGACCTGGCATCAGGCTCCAGGAACTTGCCTATCCTCTTCTACACAGTCTCTGACTGGATTCATGCCACCATCTGAAGACACATTTACACATTATTTTCGCAAAAAAGAAGTTATGGTAGCCCACGGTCTTTTTTAAAGTGCTCTATTTACAGAACTAGCATGAATTAACTGAAAATGTAGCAGCAGTGCAGCAGATGTCCATGCGTGACAAATGTGAAACAATGGAAGCCAAAAGTCTGAAAAAGCAGGAACTCTCATGAGGCTTCTTCTTTTCTTTTTTTTTTTTCTTTTAAAAATTATTTTGTAAGAGAGGAAAGTGAAATTCTGTACTGTCTAAAACAACATATGACAAAATAGTAAATATTCTTTCTCTATGTGTCAGAGAACAAAGGAGAGTTTCACACCCAAACCCAAGGACATCTCCATCTTAGGGAGTGCATCATCGTGGGAAGTGAGAGCAAAGAAAGCCAACAGACTCAGATACACAGACTCCTCCAAGGGGATGAAGTGAGAAATGGGGAGAGAGCGGTTCTATATCATGACTCTCTTCTTTCATTCATACTAACGAGGTTTGTTCATCAGATTTATCAAAGAAAGTAGCATTAATGACCCTTAAAAATTCCTTTCTCAGAAGTCAGAATTAAAAGCAAAAGTATCATATGTGTTCTTAGAAAACTGACTCTTCTAACTACCATGTTGGCCTTGGAAAATCTCTGTTTCAATGATTTCAATTTTATAGATGAAATAGTCTCAAACATGTTAGAAATGCAGGTACTGGGTGCTGTCGACAATGGCGATGAAATGCCAGGGGAGCAAGCATTCACTTATCTGAATTAAGTGTTAATTATAACTCACTGCATCTTTACTTGAGTCATAGCCTGATTTCTATGACTCAGGAATCCAAGCAGGTTTGTTGGCTTCTCTGCTTGGGATCTCAGGAGATGGCCATCAGTATGTTCTCATCTGGAAAAGGTACTGAGGCAGAGTTCATTGCCAGCTTCTTCAAGTCAGAGCAATTCAGGACTTACTAGGACTGAGACCCTGTACACACACAGCCTTCCTACAGATTCTTCCCTTCTTTTTTTTTTTTTAATTGAATTTCATGATTTTCATACAACGTAGTTTGATCTGATCATACTTAAATTACGACCCATCTCCACACTTCCACATGGCTCACAGTCCAATTTAATGCAATATATATATATATATATATATATATATATATATATATATATGCTATGGCCTATAGAATTCTATTTGTGCTCCTAAATGCCCTCAGTGTGGGTTTCACTACCAGGGCCTCCAAGAGTCCAGTCCCTGTAAAACATTGTTTTTCCTCTTCCCAGGAGCCAATAATTGCCTGAAGTTGCTTACTTAGTTTAGGCTTGGATTTCTTACCCACTTCCCCATGTTTATGCTGAGAATTTTGTCTGCTTTGAGCTTGTATGGGACTTGTGTGTGCTGTCACCATTATTGTGAGTTCATTTGAATAAATGTCCAGCTGTCCAGAAGTCTCTGTTACTGCATGGCCATCCACCCCTGACTCTCTCAATCTGCCTACAGTAGCTTAATGTACGGCTCTCTCTGCAGTTGAGAAGTTGACTTTTGCTTCCTCCAGGCCAACAGGAAAGTGAAAAGCACTAAGAAGACAGTCTTATCTAACACAGTAAATCCACAGGAGTGACACTTTCTTATCTTTGCCATAAAATGTAAGCCGGGAAGGGTCATACCTTATCACATCTATCATATTCTATTAGCTGAGGACATGTCAAATGTGCCCCTCTTATAAAGAGAAAGAGACTCCACGGTGTGAACATGGCAGAAAGAAAATAGCAGGACATCTTAGTGGCTTAATTTCTTATTTTTTATTGTTATTTTCCATCTTTTATATAAATATGAATATAAGGTTTTTACCCTTCAAATGAGACCTTTTTATATGTTTTAATAAGTAAAACTTATTGACAAATAACTTTCATACCATTCAGAGCTGTGTAGTCATCATTGTGACAGTCAACTTTAGAACATTTTCATTATCTGCTCCGTGAAAATAACCCATACCCATGAGCAATAACTGCCTTCAGTCTGTCTCTCAGCACTTGGCAATCCTATCTCATATCTCTAAAAATTATAAATAAGATTGTGCAATATATTATCTTTGTGATTTTCTTTCTTCATTTGGAGCATTTTCAAAGTCTGTCCATTGTGTAGCATGAACACATCAACCCTTCAGTGTATTATAGTATTCAGACAGATGGTTCATGTTTATCCTTTCTCAGAGTAGATTGCCTCTATTTTTTTATTATGAAGAATGGTACTATAATCATCTGTGTATATAAGTTTCTTCTGCAGACATGTTTTCAATCTTTGGAGTATGAAAAGAGAAACTTCTGGGATTTGGCAGCTATATTTACACTTTTGAGGAAGAGTCAGGGTGCTGTTGGACTGGATGACCATTTCCCATTCCCATCAGTAGTTCTGGTTCCTCTGTGGACAGTGCAATGTTTATGATCTATAGTTTGTAGAAACATTCTGGTTTATGTGAAGTAATATCTCACTATAGTTTCACTGCCTCATATGATTGGTTTTTACAAGAAAATAAACGTGTGTGGTATAAATACGTTGTTACACCTTATGGTTTGCCTACTGTTATATAAAGCTGTAGTTTATTAGCTTATTGTAAGATAAGTGCCAGTGGTGCTATACAGTTTGTAATGATGATATGGAAAACCATTGCTCTTTACAGTTGTACAGAAAGAGCTGTAATTAGTTCTTTGGATATTCTTAACCCACCAAATCTCCATTTAACCATAACCTTTCTCCCCTTTGCTGTGGAGGTGCACTTATTTACAGGGAAACCTTAGAAAATCACTGCCACTGATCTCTACTCAAATGATGCTTCACTAAACTCAGCTTAGAGAGTCTGGCACAGAGGAAGTGTAGGAGAGGAAGAAGAACAACAAGTCTACTTTAGCCAGAAAGGAAAACCAATAGCCACTGAGTACAGAAGAGAAAGACGGAGGAGTAAACAGGAAACACAATTTGGTAATTTACAAGAATTTAGGGCACGGCTGGTCATTCAGTTCATCTATACTCTTTGAAAGTGGATAAAGAGCTATTTTAGTAAATGTGAGGACAATATGAACTCTATGGTTCTCCACAATATATTCAAAATACTCATTCCTATTTTCTCCGAAATACTCCCCCTTTGAGATAATTTGAGTATTGGATAAATATTAGCATAGACATTATTTATAAAGAAATTGATCTGTATCATATCTTAAAAATCAGTAAAAGCTTTATTGGTAATGACAAAATGTTTTGCTTGGGCATCTTAAATGTAATGAGAGCATACAAAATTGATATTAAGACAAACTTCCAGGTAATTAAAGAACAAAGGGTTTGCAATAGAAAAGCTGATGAGTAAAAGTCCTGTATACCTTACCCTTGTCTTGCTCTGACAATCAAATTGAAAGACCATGTAATGTTGCAATATACTTTTATATACCCACAGAACAGGGTTGTATGTTGAAAATATTGTTTGGTTTTCTCTAGATGGCTCTCAGGGGTAAAATATAAAAAATAACTGATCACAGAATAAAAACAAAAAGCAAAAATCTCTTAACTTTTTACTTGCTTTAATGTTTAACCAAGGGGTGGTAACAGGGATCCTTTCATCAAGAATCGTTGACTTTGGTATTTTTCTTCATTGGTGGATGAATTAATTCTTCACAGCAGTAGTACCTCCCTCAAGGTCAAATTCAATCTCTGTCGTTTATGAAGGTTAGAAATTTTCCATATTAGTTATGTTTTCATCACCAAAAGAAAAATGAAGGGTTATCCGTATCTTGCTGTTTCTGAGAATATGGCATTTGTGTAAAGATGTCTGTGCTTAAGAACATAATTGCCTTATGTGTGATGGTGCTAGTAAAAGAGAAAATCAGAAACTAAGCAAATATATGAATTTATAGAAAATTTAGCTGTGATTCTCTGAAGAAAGGTTATTTATTTTGGAAATCATGATAGTAAATTCTAGAAAGAATTAAGAATGCAGAGATTCCTAACTTATACAGAATAGAGCCATGAACTTGGGGAATAATTCTCAAGGAAAGTTGTAGCTGGGAAAAGAAGCACATGTATTCTCTGCATGAATCTTAGATGGATTCTATGAAATTGCAGCGTGGACACTATACATCTAGTTTAGAGAAAACAAGGGTGCCCTATGTAAACCAACATTTGCAATGAACTCCTTAGTCTATTTTGGTAAATACTTGATACATGTTTCTTTTTAGAAATTAGGACTAGCCATTTAAAAAATAACTATTTTATTTACTTGTATAAACCTGCCTTACACTATTCCAAGAAGTTTGAATTCCTGGTATTCAGATAGGCTTAGTAAAAAAATCTATATTGAAAGTTAAAATCACACTAGTTATATTTACCAACTATTAAGATGGAAAAGAGCGGTAGAAAAATAGATGATTGGATGTAAGGGGAAAGCATTGCTTAGCTATTATTAGTTATAACTCTTTAATGGATTCATCAGTAACAGCAAAATTTCTAAGATTCAGCCTTCCAGAAAAATTTTGTTTAGAAGTTGTATTACATTTCATCAGTTATTGATAGTGTTTACATAACCTACAGAACTAAGATCATTCATTTTGCAACATATACTGATTAATTGCCATATGTGAATTGTACACCCTTCTAGAAGTTACTGAAAATGAAGTGGAGAAAGAAGATAGATAGTGTTGACAATCTCAAGGAATTCACTTTTTCTCTGAAAGGAAAAAAAAGTTGAAGAATAAGCAAATAAATATATGTGTGAATGAGTAAACATATAGTAACATACATAATATTTTATATAAAATATTTTTGTAAACAAAGAGCTTAGTGGCTATATAAAAACTCTAGGAAGATTTATTTGAAAGACAGCATCAAGTCTGGCAGTACACAAAAATGGAAATGACAAGAAAAATGCAGAATGGTATTTTAGTGGCTGGGATCTAACAGTGGCTGGATAGGAAACAGTTTAAAATTTTGTTCTTGTTTTTCTTTCACTAAAGAGCTCATGGGTAGGGCAAAAGAGATCACTGAAAGGGTGAGAGTACTTGCTCTTCTTACAGAGGACCTAGGTTCTGTCCTTCGCACCCATAGAACAGTTCATAACTATCTATAACTCCAGTTCCAACTGGCCTATGCTGGCCCCAGACATGCACATGGTATGCATACGTACTTGCAGGCAAATCACTCATACATGTAAGAGAACTCATACAACCAGTAAGGATATTTCAATAAGACCCATAGGTTAAACTCTTCCTTAAATCTACAGCTTCACCTACACTGAATTTTTTAAGTCTGCATTTGTTTAATAATTTCATAAAATATGCTTGATATTTGAGCGCTTTGTCCTACAGATCTGTTTCTACATTTTCTGTCTCTTCATTTTTTTTTTCCTATATGCATTTTTGTATCTTCATACATCAAGAACACAAAAGTGATTTTGACAAGTTGATTAAAAACATTAGCTAGGTTTTCAAGTACTGAAATATAATAGACTGAACTTTATATTATACTGTATATTACAACTATATGTTATAAAATTATGAATTAATTTGTATAATTACAATTACAGTAATAATTTTTAGGATGACTTTAGTTTTTGTATGACTTCTGCCCTATACTTTAGAGAAAGATATATTCAAATGAAAGTATATACCCCTTCTTTCATCCTGGACCTCGCATAATCCTATCAGAAAACTGAGGTAATAGTCTTGTGATTCCTGAGTATTTTCTTGTTTTGTCATCAGTAGGTATTAAGTGAATAAAAATGAAGAAATTTGGGCTGGTGAGATGGCATAGCATGTAATGACCTCCAGGGACCATGTGCTCCCCATGTGCATACACACACATACACACACACACACACACACACACACACACACACGCAAATAAATGAATAGATAAACAAACAAATATATTTTGAAAGGAGCTGGATTAACACCCCAGTACTTTGTGAGTTTCATTGGTGTGATGAGGAAGTATACACCTGAACTTACAGGCATGGGCTAAGTGATGATAAGAAAATAAAGACAGATAGAGATGAGGGACTGAAAGCGACTGGGATATAGATATTTTACAGATCATGTACCCACAAATGCCTGCCAATTGTGTCATCTTGATAATTCTAGTATTTTCTTAATTTAATTTTTTTAAATGTTAACATTTACCAGACATCGTGTTAATATCTAAGATCTGTACATTGTTAATTGAAATCATATGCTTAGATATTCCCTTTTATTGCATAATTCTCTTCCCTGGCCATACCAGGTGTTCTATAATATTTTATTCAGCAATTAAACCACCGTTCCCAGGGGTTCCATGGTGTGATGGATACTTTGGCTGAGGCCGAAACAACAGAAGAAAATGACAGTCTTTGGATTTAAGAAGCGTCATAGACATTGGCATGCTAGGCCTACTCAAACTTCCCTCGCTTTTGGTAGATGCATAAAGTATGGTTTATTTCAGAGTCTACAAGTGTTACTTTGGTGTGGAGGCAACATAAAATAAATGATTAGGACAGGTATATATCATCACATTTCTTTCTCTCTTTCTTTCTTTCTTTCTTTCTTTCTTTCTTTCTTTCTTCTTTCTTCTTACTTGCTTGCTTTTTTTTTCTTTTGGTAGTACTGGGGATTGATCCCAGGTCCTAACACACACTATGTAAATGTTCTACCACTGAATTTGTGCAATTTTTAGACCATATTAATATCAGGTTTGTATCCCAATTCCCTTCAATGTGGGTTTATCCACAGGAGCCCAGTCAATTCGCTAAGAGTCTCACCATTAGAGACAACTGAATCTCTTCTTCCCAGTAGCAATTGGTTGCCAATAGTTTCTCAGGTAATGTTGGGTTTCTTACCCACTTCCCACATCTATGCTGGGATTTTTGTCTGGTTTGAGCTAATGTGTGACTACTGCATACCGTCACCATTGCTGTGTGTTCATAGATGGAACTGACCAACTGTCTGGAAAGCTCTGTTTTCTTGCGGTCATGTATCCCCTCTGACTCATAATCTTTCAGGTCTCCCTTTGGCAATGATTCTGGAGCCTTGAGAGGCAGATGTTTGACACAGTGTCATATTCAGGTATAAGAGCTCTACAATTTCTACATCCAACAAATTCCACAGTGTTTCTTCTTCATAGTTTCTCTGCCTAGCCCTAAGATATCATTAGCCTTTCTTCTCTATGTTCCTACAAACATCTGATTGTGTTCAGCTACCTGTCATAATGTATACTGAAAATGGAGACCGAGTAGGCAGATTTCCTCAGTGTGGATGTGACACAGAGTACGGCTTTAAAAGCATGGTTATCACGCCTCTGTGGTTACTGATCCACACTCAAATTCCAACTTCAATCCGTGATCAGGTGTTTACTTATTTTCGTAAAATATCAACTTTAGACACTTGGATGATAGTGATCATCATCTCACTTCATATGAAAACTGAAGAAATGATTCACAGTAATAGTTTTTGTTCTTTTGTTTTATGGTTTCATTTTTGACTATTGCCTTTCAGAACAAACAAAATGGAATCACAGTTGGGGTAATAGAAGTGAAAGGAAAAGTAAAAAATGATTAAACATTCAGAGGTTGAACTTTATGGGAATCTCAGCAAATGCTGGAGCAAGATGGGTGATACTAAAGCAGCTTGTACTAACTGAAGTGGAACAAAGAGAAAAAAAAAAAAGAATTATCTTAGAGGAAGTATTCCTTCTTTATATCCTGAAGCCCAGAATCCTGCACTGAAAAGACTCTGTGAAGCCTGTGACATTTCAGAGGTGGATTTAGTGATCAGGAGATGTAAAGATGAAGGAATTGAAAAGCTAAAAACTTGGATTTGAAGTTTCTGTGCTGTCTGCTCCTTTTTCTCACACCTTTCTGAGACCAGAGCATAGATTCAGCTCACATACAAATTTATCCCAGGAGGTGGATGTATAAATTTTTGTGCTTTCCTTCATGAAAATTTCGGGAATGTGCAATTGCTCATCCTTAGGGATTAGAAATGCTACTCACTGATATCTAAATATTGCCAGTCAAAGCATGTGTTCTGCTCTGTCCAGCCCTCTAGATATTTTGAAGACATGGAGACATCATCGCAGAGAGTAAACTCATATGTATGGCAGGGAACAGTTGTTTCTTAATTTGATTGACTTTTGTGTTACAGCTTTGATTTGAAATGAGTAAGTAAATACTTGATAGTAGGTTTATTTTAGATATTTCTTTCTGAGAAATAAGGAAAAAAAAAAGCTAGCTATAATTTCCCAAAGAAACAATGACTATTCAGAAGTAGTTAAGAAGTATTTAACCTATTTATCCTTGTTTTATAAACCATGTGCTTTTGTTAAGTTTTTTGGGTATCTCATACAATGTATTTTAATCATATTTAGACCCCCTCCTATACCTGTACCACCCCCATAGTCCACTCACCAGATTTCATACATTCTGTCATATATATATTCTGTCATATATATATATATATATTTAATTAGGAACGATTAAATGAGATCATTGGGTGTGCACACTCTGATAGAATGACTGCTAAATTTATCATCAAAGGGTGGAACACGTGGTGAGGACAGACCATGCAGTGATCATTTTGAGGGGGTGTTTGTACTGAAATACAAATCTGGGAATATAATCTTTTCTTTCATTGGTTGAAGCTTGGCACAATGGCTTGTAACATATCTATTGGTACAGTAAATTGTTATTCTAAATTTGAAATTAGAGAATTAAAAGCTGTACAGTAGGAGAAGTTTTCTCAGTACTTACATGCTCCCTCTATTAAGAACATACTGTGTTTTACTGTAAATATTTCCCTGTTAATGCAAATAATGTCACCAATTTTTCTTTAAAAAAATAAAGTTTATTTTCAGTTGCTTAGCTGACCATATGCAGCAAATATCTATAAAAATATTATGTGAGCATTGTAGAAGTAATAATGCCTCAACTTCCTATTAAGAAGAATTAAAGACCGTCATCAAAGGTGGTGGCTGTTGAACTTGAATTTTAAGTTGGTTTTGGTGTGGTAAAACTCGAGGCATTTGGGAGGATAATTTTGTTACATATTCATCACCCTAATCTTCCTGACTGTCATTATTATCATATTTGTATGCCTTACACATACCCAATATATTCAATATCTCTGCACATAAGTGTTTTTATATGTATAGAAATCCATGTAGTATTAACACAATAACCCTGCAAAGTTATTAACATAGGTCTCTTTCTCAATGAAAAATGCCCTAAGGACCAAGTGACCGTTTACTTTCCTCATTCCATGCTTACCTAGTTGTTTATATAAATTCACACAAATACAATTATTGACCAATATCATAGTATAAATACTTGAAACTTTAATCTGCATAAATTAAAAGTAATTTATTTTCAAAAATTAATAGAATTCTGAGTATTCTGTGATCATTTTAAGTGCTTTTAAGAGCAATTAACATAATGAACTACTAATGAAACCCAACACATATTTATATTGTGTAAAGTTTCCAGAATAACAGTCATTTGCACCTGATACAACTATCTTTGAGATTCACAATGTTATTTCTTTTGATATTATTAAGGAAATGTATTATTATTATTATGTTTGAAGAAATTAATGTGAAGAGAGTCTTCTCTTTTACTGTAATGTATTAAGTTTGAATGGCCGTACTACATGGCTGCCCTCCATTATAAACTGTGAAAATCAAAATCAAGTCTAGCTGAACTGGTAAAACAACTAGTCTGCAAAGACCTACCCAAATATACAGACATGTTCACATGCATTTGCACATTCATACATACACATATACAAGCGCAGTGTGCTCATATGCATGGAATATATGTACTATATATACATAATCATTTATGCCCTTAAATATTCACATATATATATATGGACACACAAATACATATAGTATTGAATTTTGGAAAGATATGAAATTAAGGAGAATCAATTAGTTTACCCCACTTTTCTTAAATTAGAATTTTTTTTATCATCTCAACAAGATGGGATATTTCATGTCATGTAAAGCCTGAAAAATGTGGAGTATAAAATTATCATTCTATGTTATATTACATTCTGCTTGAGGCTGGAAGAAAGTACACCTTAGACTGACTTCATTTCCTATTTGAAATATATTACTTTAAATCTTAACTTGAGACTGAAAATTTAGAAAGTCTATAAAGCAGAAAATTTTGTGATTCCAAAGAAAATATTAACCCTGAATATATGAAAATATCTAATTTAAAAATGAAAAATGACATGGGGCCTTATTTAAGCTTTAGGTATTGCTATGTACATATGGTTCCTACACATATTTTCTAAGCAATAAAAACAGGGGAAAGAATAGTGAGTCTGGTAGCTTGTTGGAACTCTCAACTCAGTTACCAAATTAATTGAGGTTCACACTAAATCAAGATTCTCACATTCTTTCAATTCAACTATTACCAACATTTCAGAATCAATTACTTAACTGTTTCTGTATCATATATGAAAACTGAGATGAAAATGGGAACACTGAAGCCTGGGTTTGAGAGAGCCACTCTGAAAATATATTGAACATTTAAAAATATTGAGGAAAAAACTCACAAACTATGGAATAAATAAAATCTTCACAATTCCATGAAGAAAAATAATTACTGCTATTGGATGGTAAAAGAAATCTGAATTTCAAGAATTTAGCTTAATTTAGCTGAGCCTCAATCTGAACTCAACATGGTTTGGAATTGTCATCGCCCTCTTCCTTTTCTCCCATTTGATTCTGACATTTTGTCCAATTCACTAGAGAACAGTAAGTTAGTAGCATTTCCCAAGGTTAAGTGCTTTCATTTTCTATTCTTTAAAAAGGATTAAGATTGATTAGTCTCTTGTGTGATACATTCCCGATCAGCTTTTAATAAGGATTTCATTTGACTTCCAAATCTGGTCATAATTTAATATGTTAATTCATTAAAAATGCATTTGTATAAGAGTTGTAGATTTATAGAAATTTTACAATGATACTACATAGATTCACCATTTCCGATAGCTAAATTTGGCTATTATCTGGTATAAATATGATATATAAAATTTATCTTAATATTTTATATAGTTTTGAGAGTTTGCATTTTACATGTTGTTGTTTATATTAAATAACCAGTATTAATAAAATAAGCATGGACTCACATCCTATTTTTATTTCAAGCACCTTAACTTTTACTTAACGTTCTTCTATTAAAGACTGTCATCTGGGATAATGTATGGTATTTCTTTATGTCTGCCTGGACTGCTTCAGGTTACAAATTTCTGGTTCTTTTATTAATTATTTATTATTTTTATTTTTTGTGTATGAGTGTATTGCCTGTGTGTGTGTAAGTGCACCCATGGAAGTCAGAACAGGGTATTGGATCCCCTGGAACTGGGGGAACCATGTGGGTGCTGGGAATCAAACCTGGTCCTCTGCAATAGCAGCCAGTATTCTTAACCACTGAGCCATCTCTCCAGCCCCGAGTTTCTAGTTCTTTTAGTAATTATATTTATTTGTGTGTGTGTGTGTGTGTGTGTGTGTGTGTTCGTGCACAAGTGTGTGTGTGGGGTGGTGCATTCAAAGGTGAAACTCAGTTCTTTCCATGTGTGTTCTTGTGTCAAACTCAGGTCATCAGACCTGGCAGCAGGCACTGCCTTGGCAAAACCATCTTGCTGATCCCTTTGTTATGAATTCTGAAATTTTTAAAAAACTGTGTGTGTGTGTGTGTGAGTGTGTGTGTGAATGTGTGTGTGTTCTTGAGAGTATGTATGACCATCATGTGCGTGTAGGTGCTGATTAAGACTAGAAGATAGCATTGGATGCCCAGAAACTGGAGTTACAGTGACTGAACTGCCCAATATGTGTGCTAGTAACTGTAGCCGGGTCCCTATAAAAGTGAATGCTCTTAACCCCTGAGCCATTGCTTCAGACCCTGAAAATCTATTTTTAATGATATTTTCAGCTATTTTGCAGAATGCAACTTCATGGCAATTTGGTTTATTTTTAAAAATTAGACTGGAGTTATGTGTTCTAGGGAAAATGCTACAATTTCGAGTATCATTCTCTCCCCACCAAGCTGAAACAAAGTGTTGTCTGTAAACAGGACTAAGAAGTCATTACCAGATTTCTTCAATATATTATTACTATTCATTCTCTTCCCCTTTTTCCTCTTTGGGAAAATAATCACTACACAGTTAATAGTTATAATAATTGTGTTTATTATCTCCTTCTGAAGGTCAAAATATCTACATAGCACATTGAAAACTTTTCTGAGTAAGATATTGTCTCAGTTTAGTTTTACTCTGATTGTAGAATCACAGTTCCAAATTTGTAAGACATTGGTCTACAGTCCCTTAAGTAAAGTTTTTTGATACATTCTTTTGAAAATTAGATTTATTTTACTTGTTTTACAGGCTACATTCTCTACTGTGATTCTTCCATGTTCTACATTTTTAAACTGATATAGTAAGATTCTCTGTGTTCTCCAGTTCACAAAGTATTAAGGCAAATATTCATTTTATATATCTTCAGTAAAACTGCTTTAAAAATAGTTTTTCTGTTCTTAATCTTCTTCTGTGTTTTGCCTACTGAATATGTCTGATAAACACTGATCACCCTATGCTTTTGCTGTCCTTGTACTCTTGCCATTTTGAGAATGTCATATAATAGGAATCAAGTTGTCAAAGCTTTCTTTAAAAATGATTGTTGTGTTTTTCTCACTTGGAAATATATATTTAAGGTTACTCAGTGTCTTTTCGTGGTGGCTAACAATTTTTGTGGTTGAACACAACTTGATTTTTGTATAATGTATACATTATAAAGCATTGGCCTTGTTTAGCTGTTTAAGTGAAGTAGCTATGAATATTCAAGTTTTGGGACATTTGTTTTTGCAAGTCAATTGAGTGGAAAGCTATTGGTGTGAATTATGGATAAAAGTTTGAGATTATGTACAGCCAAATGAATTCCAGAAGTGGAATGGATTTCCACAGCAACAGGCTTCTTTTCTCAGAATTTTTGCTAGCAAGTAGTACCGTGTGTGATTCAGATTTCAGGCACAATAATATGGTGTGGTGGTACTTTGCTGCCATTTCTTTTGCCGGATAAGTTTACGATAATGAACACTGACCATCTTTTGATACAGGTATTTGCTACCTGTGTCTCCTTTTAGCAGCAATTATTCAAGATATTTAGGGCATTTTTCAATTTGTTCCTTTGTCTCTTTATTGTTGCTTTAATGTTTCTTTGTAAATTGTGGATATAAATATTTCTAAAATGGCTTTTTATTCAATTGTGACCTGTAATTTGGCAATAGAACAGTGTATTTCTCAGAGCAGAGATTTTTTTTTCTGTGAAGTTTAATTCGTCTTTTTTTTTGAAGGATTTTGTGTATGGCACTGTTTCTAAAAGATCATTGTCATATCCATTCATGCAAACTTTGCTTGATATTTTCTCCCACAGCTTTGGTAGTTTTTCATTTACATGTTTTTGCTTGATCCATTTGAAAAAAATAATTTCATTGAGATCTAAATGTCCTCAAGAATGTCCTTTACCCTTGATATGATTTAGACAAGTCGGTTATTTCAAGACTTGGTCCTACTTACTAGAAACACTGGTGATAGTTGAAATGAAAGCAGTTCTTATATCTGGCACTATGCAGCTATGTAATGGAAGACACATTCACATCAAAAGGAAGCTGGAAAACACATTGTGGTTTGTGGGGATAGTTATAGACCAACTAGTATTATAGTTTGTATACATCACTAGTGGCTTCAGAGGCCACTTGCTAAATGACTCGGTAATCACATCATTGACAAACTCTGATCTTTACAGAGAGGAGTTCTTCAGTGAAAGGCAAGCAACAAAACACTTATTACTGCTGCAAGTGAAGAGCTCACAGTTGACTATCCATTCACAGAACAATATTTTCCTGTCATTTTTCCTGTATTAGATAATAAATATACTTTAATATAATTATGTCTCAACATGCTTGCATTTTGGTAACATTAACATGTGCTTTTTTAATCTGGTTAAAATTGTTCACCTTTTTTGGCAACCTCCATGCTAAGTTTTTAAATGGCCCAGATTTACACAGGTATCATGCATGCTGCAATATCCTGTAGTGTCCAGACAATACACATTTCTTTGTATACAAGCTCAGGATCTAATAGAAATTGTTACCTGCTTGGAGGGAGAGAGTCAAATTTTTTAATGGTCTACCCCTAGTTGGACCAGACTCTGTGGGATAGACCCACACCACTTTCGGAATCACAGATTAGACACAATAGACCTTAAAAAAATAATAATAACGAAGGACAAGAAGTCAGGAGAGCAGTGAGGTGGGGCAGGGAGGAGTCAGGAGGTCTGAACATGACCCAAAAACATTGTATGAAATTCTCAAATCAAAAAAATATTTTTAAAAATTTGTCACTACTTTTAAAAGAATATACTTACTTTGTAAGTCATATTAGCCATGAAAACAGATAATTCCTAAGGACTCATTGAGTTCAGGAATGATAGGCAAGTTTTCCCAGGAAGTTAAAATAATAAGCTGTAACAATAAAGCTAGTATTATTAGAAATACTATTTTAAATGGTACATGCCATTACATAATTGTATATTTAAGCCAAATTTTTACAAAATTAATAGATTTGTATTGTCTCCTAAATTACTACACAAAACCTAAGTTCTAGTAATACTGTTGATGATTTTTTTAAGAAAAACATCAGTTTGTTTATAAAATTAGGAGCTAAAAATGGAAATTAGGATAAATTTTAATAGATATTTAATTGAACAGCAGTTTCATTTTCTATTCCCACAAAATGTTGATGAAATAGCAAACCTCATGAAAAAATAATGCTTATGCATTTTATTCTCACTGATAGGGAAACTGCAGCGTGAATAACCCTAACTAATGTTGCCTCTGTTCTTTCCAAATAATTCTCAACTTAGCACATGATTTGCCTTGAGGTTTTTTTTTTTTTTTTAAGAAGGAACACTAAATATGTATATCACACAGTACTCAGAAGCATAGAAAACATTGTAACATTCACTTTGATCATATTACTATTCTTGTAGGATAACAATGGAATGCTGAAAGTAAAATTACAGGACACAAATCTCCGGTGTCAACTTGTCACCATGTTACATTTAAAAGTAGTTATTAAAACCATTATGCTATCAACTTGTGAAGTTTAGATGCACCAAATATAGCTACCTGGTTTAATTGCTCACCGTTTTACTTTTGAATGAAAGTAAGGAGGGCAGCAAGGTTAGATAGAGCTGTATCCTTGAAAGATACGAATAGAGTCCTTTTCTAGCAAAACACAGAGTACAAAACAATTCTCAGCATGAAGAATGGATGAGTGGGGAAACGTTTTCATTGAACCAAGATTTGTTACTGTCCAAAAAAAAAAAAAAAAAAAAGAAGAAGAACAAGAAGAAGAAAAGAATAAGAAGAAGAGGAGTAGGAGGAGGAAGAAGAGGAGGAGGAGGAGGAGGAGGAGGAGGAAGAGGCACCTGTCTACTCAAAACTTGAAGAAAAGCTGTGAGGGGGAAACAGAGGATCTGTAACATATAAGTACAAGAGAGCCAACTTGACATTACATAAGAATTCTACATTTTAAAATGAACTAGAATAGGTCCACCCATTTGTTTATTTGTTTCAGTCTGCTTAAATGGTGCCCCGATGAGCGGCACTGTCACTGTGGAAATAAGTATGTTGTTTGGAATGAAGTTTTCAATATAACAGTGTAACCTAGGAAAAGTCCTCATTAAACTACTCAATTTTCTAATTATTCCTTTTGGCCTTGAATATTTGTAGGAAGATCAATACTACTTAATGAGAAACAACAGGAAAAAAACGTACTCTATAAAATTTGAAGTGGAAGTATAAATATGAAGGTTTTAGTGCTGAAATATAAATTGTACCATCCATTTTTATTATTTAATTCATCAATACCTTCATTAATACTTTTAATGAATTTCCTTTAAATTTTTATATGTAGAAAAACAAACCTAGTGTTAGTTAACTTTATGGGATGCAACTATTTCATAATAATATTTATTTAAAATATGATATTATCAAATGTTTGAGTAGAGAATTAAATATACATATTTTATTTATTTCTCATTTTTTAGAATTTCATATATGTGTATAATATGTTTTGATTAAATCAGCCACCATTCCCTCCCTCCACTTTCTACCATATCCCTCTAACACTTTTCCCTCCCCAATTCATGTGCTGCTTTCTAAAACTTAAATAGAGTAAATGTTTTGGACTCTGTAGAACATATAATATGTGTTGTAGCTCAACAAATCTGAAATAATAATAATTTTTTAAAAAGCAGTCACATAAGGCAAATGGGGATGGTTGTGTTTCAATAAAGCTTTATCAGAGTAGTTGACAGGCTATATTTGCCCTAAGGTCTAAAATTTACTCATGTAAATACATACTATAGTTAATAAATGGCTTAAGCACTTATTGAGAATTAATGGCTTTATCCATTTTGCTTTTTTAATTAATTGGTCATGTAACTGGATAGTTATTGCAAATCAAATATTTCCTATGACATTTAAAGCACTCAGTGTTTATGTCACATTGTTTCCACTTCTAAAATATATGAGGCACTATTTTAAAGAGATAGAATATTAGTAGTTTATATACAGTTTATGTAAATATATACATCTAAAATATTCACGTATTCAGATATACACATATCTAATTTTCATGGCACATTTGCACATATTGTAAAACAAACACTATATTGACTATATTCTTCTGAAATGATCCGTGGGCACATTTGTCAGATATTCAGCTTTGCGGATGGCACAAAATGCAAATGGCCAATTATGTTTGCAATTAAATGCCAGGCTTCAGCCAAGACCATCAGGTAAATAGCATCAAAAATATTGAGAAGGGAATGGTACAGAAGCCAGTTGTCCAGCATATAATGGCGTGCTCTGCATTCCTGTGTGTTATCACATAGCCTCACTGAGTAATTGCCATTTTAAATTGCTCACAGGTAATATCAGCTGGTTAATTAACACAAGAAAATAATGTTTTATAGTCAGCTGTATTTAAACTGATCTGTCCATGTTGCTATGAATTTATTATCATGTTTTTCTAGGTAATACTATATGGCAAATTCTTTGCTCTTCATTTTGTATTGCTATTTGTGCAAACCATAATTCATGAATTATTATTAAAATTATTGATCATTTGTACAGAATCTGAGCCTCCATTTGACAATGTCAAATTTACAAAAAAATCAGTCATAAAACTATTTTAAGAATTCGATTTCAAGTTTTGAAGGTTGTTCCTTTACAGAACTAACACTATAAAAAAATCAGCTATTCCTCTAGAAGGGAAGAAAAGGCTATTGCTCGTCATCAGAAAATCGCTAAAACTTGGACCATGCTCCTTTGTGAATGGTGAGATCAGATGTTTGGAGAAGAATTAGTATTGGAGTTGTCTGTGGAAATTTGGGGATGACATGAATAGAAAATAGGATATTTCAGGAAGAATTCTTCAAGAATCTGACTAATTTGGAGAAGATCTGCCTATACTAAGTTGATCGATTGATTGATTGATTTAGATTGTGTAAAGTACCAGGAGCAGAAAGAATTAATGAGCTGGTCAAAAGATGTTTGAAGCTCTTTTCCATCATGACAGAAGGTGAAATTTTGTAGCTGAAGGAAATGTTGCAGTTCCTCCTTGGCATTTATTCATCGTTTTATTTAAACATCTGTCCAATTTTTTTTTAACAGTAAAATGTGGTTGTGGCAGTTCCACAACCCTCCAAGTCTGTCTCTAGAATTCTTAATTAGCCAGCAGGATAATCTCTCAAGGTGTTTCTTCTTGGGTTTTGTTCCTCTTTTCACCTCTACTCCATCATTAAACTAGTCTTTGTCCTTCCTGCTATACACATTCAGTATATGTGGTAATTTCTTTATATCCACATCTGTGAAAAATGTGTTATATACTTAAAATTAAGCATGCTTTGTAACCTGGTAGCTATTAATCAAGATAAATGAGAAAGGAACGTGTTTTTATTGTTGGTTTTCCCACTGCTCTATTTAAAGAAATTTAAACAATACAGAATACACAGAAATGTCTTTAAAGTACATATATTGGGTGAACTGTCTGCCTTGAAGGTAGGAAGTTTGATTTATTAATCTTTTGAAAGCTAGAAACTTCCCTGTTGTTCCTCTAATTTTCATATTTAGTATAACCTCATAATAAAGAAACTGCCATTAATTGACTCATTGCTGAGTGGAACTGTGGCTAACTTGAATTGTTTAAATGTGCAAACTGTGGTGTCTTTAGAAAGATTACTAGCCTCTGAATTTAACAGTAGTTTTGAAAACTTCTGACACATTCATGAAGTTTGTGAAAGTCTTTAGACATCACTTTTCTTATTTGTTAAGTTACAGTGTTGGACACTATACAATTATATCACTTGTTAGGAACTATTTTTGCACGTTGGCAGAATACTCTTTCCAAGGAAAACTTCACTTCAAATGTCACTGCTTTGCTCCACAAACACGTAATTTAACACCTAATTGTCTCCATATCATCAGAAATGAGAAAGTTGTCATGGAAAGGTCACCAAGGAGAATCTATTCAACACAGCATGTCCATATCTGGCCCTTGAGTGTTGCCTGTAACATGATCTCTCGTCCGGTAGCTAAAAAGTCTTTCTAAAGCAGGGTAGATTTTTCTGACCTATTAAAAACCCACTTTCTGACATTATTTTAGAACATGGAGTGTTAATTTGACACGTGTAAATATAGTCCCTATCACTTCCAAGGCTGCTCTTGCATAGACTTTGGGTGAATAAGTATGATTTTGAGCGTATCATTTGTTTAGGTAGAATTTTATGTACAAGGAAAAAATCTAGTTTACAAAGGCCCTGACATTTTCAAATACCCGTAGCCACTGTCAGCAGCATGCTGTTGGCTTTAAGAACAGACATTTAGTAGTCTCAACTCTAAACTCTATCTTGGAGCATATAAGCACACCTGCATTTTAGAGTATTAAAATAATGCTAGAGAAAAGAGTTCGACAAAAACAATGTAAAAGCTTTTATTTTAGCGTGAATGTTTATGTTCTTATCAATGGCTGTAATTTCTAGAGTACACTAATTTAGTTCTTCTATTAGTCATAATGTAGTCAGCGTCTTCCGATGAATGACACTGCTTTCAGTGACAACAGATGAGGAAATGAGATCTGGGACATGAGAAAAAGGTTATCAACTTTTAGTTTCAATTTGTTATTTTGGATTTGTGTCACTATGGCATGTTGGTTTATGGCCTCTTGTCAATTTCCCTTGTTCTGATTCATATGAACACCAAGCTCCTTAAATCTCTAAAATGTCATTTTAAAATACACAAGCACAGTACATAAGCTGTCATTTGACAAATGCATTGTGAACAGAGCCAGGAACACAGCATCTCTCCCTATCCATTTTCTGTACTCATTCTAGGTGCCTGCGGCAGTGAAAGACTCTGGAGATTCCATAAAGGAACACAATTTTAGACCATAACTTCAGTAGCTTAAGCATAGACTCTGTCAATTGTTCCCAGCTGGATCCAGCAAGCCACTAGGATTCAATGAAAGTTAATTCCTCCAGTGACTGCTTGGTGTCACTTTTGATAGCATAGTGTTCCTTAAGATGGAATACTTTCTCTCATGGTTGCGTGATGCTTGAACTGGGAGCCTAGTTTTTCTTTTGGAGGGTAACAGTAATCAATTTGTAGTGTCTTATTAGCACCTGTAAAATTGTGGAAGATTGTCTGGTGTGGTTTCACATGACTTGAATCCCAGTACTCAGGAGGCAGAGGCAGGTGGATCTCTGTGAGATGTGTGCAAGCCTGGACTACATAGCCTGTTATAGGCCAGCTGGGGCTATAGGAAGACTTTCAAAAAATGCGATCTCCATTTCAAATTATGCTGAGATTTCACTTTATGGTGGATTTATGTTTTCATTTCCTCAGTCTCCAGTGTGCTTTTTAAAAAAATGATGTTCATGATTTCTTAGCAACTTAATCTTTAAAATTAATTAACACCCTTTTAAAAAGTGGTCAAATCTATCAATCATACCCTACTTACATTTCAATAATTCTTCTCTTTATTTTCTTCTTACAAATTAACTTAAAAAGTTTTTATTCACTATTTTTATTTTATGTGTATGAGTGTTTTGCCTGCATATAGGTAGGTGCACCCATATCACGCAGTGTCCACAGAGGTCAAATGAGGGTGTCAGACCCATTGGAATTGGAGTAACAGATAGTTGTTATCTACCATGTGGATGCTCAGATTCAAACCCAGATCTTCTGCAAGAGCATTCAGTGCTCTTAACCATGGCGCCATCTCTCCAACCTTATCACTTTACTTTTGAAAGCAATGATTTTCCATGTTTTTCTTGATTTGCTGCATTTGGGCTTTTCGTTTGCTTTTTCTTTTTTTTAAAAAAATATATATATTTTTAAAATTTATTTGTTTTTACTTTTTGTGTATGAGTGTCTGCTGGAATGTATCTGTACCATACATGTGCAGAGGCCAGTAGAGAGCACAGGATTGCATGAAACTGGAGTTACATATGGTTGTTAGATGCCATATAGATACGTAGAACAGAACTTGAGTCCTGTGCAAGAACAGCCAATGTTCTTAAGTACTGAGCCATTTCTCCAGCCTTCTTTAGTTTAATTTATTTATTTATTTGTTCATTTATATTTTAGGTGTAGGAATGCTTACCTCCGTCCATGTAAGTATATCACATACATGCAGTGCTGGCAGAATCCAGAAGAGGGTGTCTGATCTCCGGAAGTAGAGTTTTAGAAGGTTATTAGCTAGTACTTGGGCACTGGAAACCCAATCCTCCGCAAGAGCAATCAGTGCTCTTCACTTCTGAGCCATCTCTCCAGCTCCTCCTTCTTTAATTTTACAACTTTCTCTTCTCTACTCACAGAAGTACAGTGTTAGTGCTCAGTATGATTTATAGGTCTTATACCTGGAACACTAGACCAGAATTTGTTAACTGTTAAGAGAGATACTAAGAGAAGGAAGAGCAAAATTATCAATAGTGACTATGTGTCATTAGGACTTAAATATTTCTTAAACATTTCAGTAATTAAGGAGGTTAGCAGAACACTGAGTAAATTTTTCATTTAAGAAATGAAATGTCAACACTGAGAATGCTATATTTAGGGGAAAATGGAGGGTTAGAAGAACAGTTAAAGCTGAAGAGATTGGACAAATGGCCATGACCATGAGTATGTACAGTTGGCAGTTCAATGGAGAGATAGGTATACTGAACATACAAGACTAGATTTTAGAAGTGCATTAAAGAGCATAGTCTGGGATGACCTCTCGTTTCCATTTTAAATTCTTGTCAAATTCTTTGGTTTTCATTTTAAAACTCTTTGGTAATCCCAAGCAATAAAGACTAATTTCATTATTTATAAAGTATAATTATAATATTAAATATACTGTTTCATTTTCTACTTACTGATAATTATGAGATTGAATTTATATATTTAGTTGATGGTTTTGACATATTTATAAGCTACTTATTGTGAGTAGTCTATGCTGAAATAGGTTTTAAAATATTACAAATCAATTATTTAACTAAAGATAAATATGTGATTTGCTTGGTTCATTTGCAAGTCCCAGGCTTAATAACAGAAATGCTTCCCGACTGATTAAATATGAAGATTTCTTTTACATAGTTCTGGTTCACCTGTAATTGTTACTATTAGTAATTATAGAAGTAATTGCATAGATGTTTACCCAAATATTTAATTATGTGAGGCAAAATTCTTTCCTTGAAAAGTGATAAGACAGGATTCTATATTAGTAAGCAAACATAATGCATCTGAAAGTTCGTGAGCAGCGGGTTGAACTTAAAAAGCAAGTTGTTAGTACACAATTGAGAGCACCTCAGCCTCAAATTTTAATATCAACATTTCATAGTGAGTTACCTTCCCCCCAACTCCTAAGAAGCTAAATTATTTCTCTGAAGTTCCAAGATTTCTATAAGAATAAACCAGCACAGGTGGACAAATGGCTATAATTTTCACTCCTGCAAAAAATTTATGGCAATAAAATATAAAACCTATTTAACTATAGCTTCAATTTGTAGAAATAACCTAGGAGCAAAGGAAGTAAAAATATAGTCATTCTACTGGAAAAAGGCAATGTAACAAAGAAGATGGCAATGGATTCCCTGAAGTGGAGTTAAAGGTGATTCTTTGTCATCATTTTGGTGCTAGGAGTATAACCCAGGTCCCCTTCAAAAGTAGCCAGTGCATTTAACCACTGAGTCATCTCTCCAGCCCCTGGGCTAGTGATTTTAATTTATCAGCTGTATTACCTTACATTTTACATTTCAGAGCATCCATGTTGCTATAGAGTGTCTTAACAGGGCATGGTCATATACTTATCCGAGGCCTAATGAATCACTCACACCTGCACAATGATGGTGATTCTTATTTTTAAACACTAGTGGAAATAGCAGACAATCGTTTTCATAATTCACATCTGAAGAAAAGGAATTATCTGACATGCAAAGCTGGCCTTCTAAAAACTAAACGAAAGGAAGGAAGTCATTAGACTGGAAGCGTACAAAATTGGAAAGAGTTTTATTTCCAAATTTCCAGATAATGCCACAAACCTAAATGGAAACCTGGTGAAGTAATCAGAAATTCTAAATTTTATGGACTATTAAATATACTTGGCTGGAGAGAGAATACTTTTTCTTCCAATCTTACTTTATAGAGACAAAATAGCTGGTTCAAGGACACAAAGTCAAAAATTAGTTTTTCTTTGTGGTGTTTTGATTTAACACTTCTCATCTCAATGATCTATAAATTCATCAAAGTATGCTGGGCCATTTCAATCAACTGTATAATTTTTTCATTTCTTTTATCTAAACTGAGTCAAGTGTCTATTCCTTCTGTCCAAAAGAAACTCTTGAAGGTCTATCACTCCTTGACTCTTGGGCCAGTAGGTGGTCCTGGGTATCCAGAGAGCTGCCTTTAGGCAATTATGCACACAGCAGGACTTTGCTTTGAGGATGTGGACAGAAATGGCTTTTTAAAGATTCAATTCTTATTTTAAGTCTGCAAAGAACAAAAGACCAGTGGGAAAACTAAAATTAGAACTTAGTTCACTGAAATGTTAATTTTCCCCAGAAATACCTTTGAAATGCTTGTTTGTAATTCATACTTGTATCAGTAAAAAATTCTGTTGTAATATGTTACAAAATTATTCACAACAAAATCAGTCAATAAAGACAAAAATGTAAGTTCACTAATTTAAAAGAATCCCTCTTTTGTGAGTATTAACTCTAGATATGTTCATATTTTGAGAGCTCGATGTCAACAAATGAGTTAATCATACTTCCAAGTTGTGGCATAGTATTTATTAAATCTCACATGTTTTTCTATATTTTCATCATTGATTTTGACTACTATATTTCACCATAACATACATATTTTTTACAACTTGGTTAATAAATGTTTTATGCATGCAATAGTGTTGTACAATGTGAAATTTTGATATATGTTTTTAATACTTGGATTTATGCAAATGGTATAATTCTGGAATTTCCTTGTTTGTACTTTTTCCATGTTTCTCTTCATCTGGTTGGCACCTTCCCCTGCTACAATTGTCAACAGAATCCATTCATATTTTCGTATCCATTTCCCCAGGTATGGGGACACTTAGATACCTTTTTTCATGCTGTCACAAACAACCTTCAGCTTTTATAAGGCTAATATAAGAATTTATCTGAAATTCTATCTCAGCAGTGAGATTTCTGAGTTCTGAGGCTGTGAATACTTAATTTAGCCAAACCCTCTGAGAACTGCTTTTCTGTGTAACTTCCCCTGGATATAAACAGCCAACAGATTCTAAAGGCTTTGCCTTCCCACATTTTGATAACTTGAGATTTATCATTTTGTTTTTGAATTTTTCTTTCTCTAGCTATTATTCTTCTGTTATTTTGTTATATGATACTCTTCGCTATAAGCTTAGATTGGATTGTCATTTGTATGTCTGTATTGTCTTTTCTTTATTATCCCAAACAAACCCTAATGACTTCCTGTTGTTGTGGATCTTTATGTAATAAAGAACTGTAGATTAGTGATCTTCCAAGTATGTTTTTGTAACAGTGTTGAAGTATTGCGTATCTGTCTCTACTGATGAACTAGCCACTGTAACATCATTAAAAGGCAGTTATTATAACCACAGAACTAATTATTTGGTATATATATATATATATAAATTATATATATATATAATTAAGTTTTTATATCATAGTCACATTTGGCCGGTAACTATGATATTGTATAACTCTAAATAGTGATGTCATGATGACTTGGAATATCTATCTGTTAATTTATAATCATTTCCTTTTCGATATAAATTCCTTGTTTAGATCTCTTTCTGTCATGGACGCCATGAAGTGGCATTCTCTATAAATCCTAACATAGATGCACAAAAAGACAGTTTGTCCCATTGGCTGTGTATAAATCATCTTTTTGATTAAGCTTTCACTCACATTTTAAGCATGAATAACTGATTCTTGTTTGTATCAACTATGAGTATGACTTTTCAAAATGACAGCTTTTCCAGTTCTAAAATTTTCATTTAGTAGTATGGATCATATCATGCTAAAAATATTGTTTCCATATCTAATGCTTATTATTTAGATAGTTATATTAATGCATATTTATAGATACTTATTTTAGCTAATGCCATATATCAAATATCAGTGTTCATTTAATGAGAAATGTGTCTACAATTTCTGCTGTAGGCTGCTGTTTCTTTCTCACCTGTCCTTTCATTTTTCCTATGTTTTCTTAGTTGTTATCACAGCATGGTATTCTAGTCACATCTGTCCTTTCATTCTCATAGCCCTAGAATCAGCTTTTTAATCCAAGGCGCC
Source organism: Eospalax fontanierii (assembly GCA_035773235.1). Taxonomy (NCBI): domain Eukaryota; kingdom Metazoa; phylum Chordata; class Mammalia; order Rodentia; family Spalacidae; genus Eospalax; species Eospalax fontanierii. The sequence continues at coordinate 49,169,929 of CM069530.1, read as the reverse complement.
TTAGAGATTTATGGAGGACAAAAGCCTTCAAGTTGGTGGCTTTCTACAGAATGCTGCTGCTTCTAAGCCCTCAAGAGACATAATCTCTAAGATATTTGTATCCTGCATGCTTTCCTTGTATTATCCAATATGCTGTCTCTGTCAAAGAATTCATACATATTCACTTCTCATTAGGTTTCTGATAGATGTTTCAAGTTAACGCTACTATTGTCTTTTTTTGTTTTTAATTTGAGGGGGATCCAGTTCTTTGAAAAAACTCTGTAGAACTTGCATGAGGACTGAGGTGATCTTATCTATTTCCAAAAATTTACTACTGCTTTTGTAAGAAAGCAGTGGGTACTACACATTTAGAATTTTTAAAAATATTTAATTTTATTTTATTTTATGTGTGTGAGTGTATTGTCTGCATGTATATAGGTGCACCTGTGTTGCATCATGCCTTCTGAGGTCAGAATAAGGTGTTGGATTCCCTGGAACTGGAGTTGTGAATGGTTCCATGTGGGTGCTAGGCACAGAACCCAGGTCCTCTGCAAGAGCAGCTAGCAACTCTAATGGCTGAGTACACACTGAAGATTTTAAAGATAGTTTTATTGATAAAATTTTCTGCTTTGCCATAATTTCAGCCAGTGACTTCCTGAAATACAGGAAAACCTTGAGTTTGAAGGTAAGGGTATGTTGTTGTTGTTGTTGTTTGAACAGATTTTACAGGTGGAGAGTCTCCTTTGAGAGTTTCAGGCAGTTCTGAGGCTATGGTTATTGGTACATATCTTGCTACAGAGGCAAGAAGTCCATATTACTGAGGGGATAAAACACACCATGGGCCAGGCAACTTTGCACTCTTATTTGCATTCTTTGCTTTAACTTTCTTTATGTCTGTATTTCTTATAATCTTATCACATTCACATACTTGAGAAGTTTTTGAAAGATTATTCAGTGTTTCTACTAAGTCTAGAAGGAATATTAAGTCCAATAATGTGATGATCATATTCACAGAAATGGAAGTTTCAATGTGAACTCTTCTATATTTTTATTCTGTAAGAAACTCTATTTAACTCAGTCAGACAAAAATCAGCATAGAACTGAGGAAATGGACAAGAGTCCCCAACCTTAGCCATGGGACAATTGTCATCTGATCACTGTGGCTGAGGGAGCGTCAATCTTCTTTTAAGGGAGTAAACCCCCATATTCTGATGAGGCTCCAGTGCAGAGGTGGATTTGATTACACTAGCTTGATGGCATATAGACCTTAACATATATGGCAGAATACACGAAATCCTCTGGGCTGACTATGAGAGGAGGGGCAGATTGCACAAATTTGATTAAGACATATTGTATGAAATGCACAAAAATTCAATAAAAATATACATTGGTAAAAATTCTATCTAACGGACAAGTGTAGTAGCCCATGGCTTTAATCCCAGTTCTTGGGGGGCAGAGGTTGGTGGAATCTGTTAGATAAAAGCCAGTCTAGTCTACATAGTGAGTTCTAAGCCAGCTAAGGCTACAGAAAACCCTGTCTCAAAACCAACCAACCTAACAACCAAAGAAACAACCAACCAAACAAAATACTCTAAGAAATTCTATCTACATACAGGCCAAATTTATGTTCAGGAGCTTAAGTAAACAGGAGCTACCCCTCACCCAAGGTAGTAGCTAGCACTGCTGTAATCTCCCTTTTGTGTTCCCTAAATGCATATTTTTAATCTTACATATGATGGTGTAAGCAGGCCAGTTTTGGGAGATCAGTAAAACAAAGGGAGGCAGACAGGGACACTCAGTGAGATTCCTGTCCTTACTGTCTTGCCCCTTCTCCCATGTGCAGACACAGTAAGAAAGTATCATCTGTGCACACAAAATAGATCTTCCTTGCTGTGAGTTCATACTTCACAGTTGTCTGGACGTTGTTTCCTTATAGTTATCCACCACCTTTGACCTTGTAAGCTCTCTGCTGTCTCTTCCCGGGTGATCTGGAACCTTTGGAAGCAGAAGACAGCTATAGGTGTCCATTTCAGGAATAATCACACTGCAATCTCTTATTCTCTGAACCTTTGACCAATTGTAAGAATGTGTGTTAATTGCAATTTGCTGCATAAGGAAGTTTCTTTTGTGAAACTAACAGCTGAGATCTGTTAATCTATAGGTGTAACATTAAGTCAAGTGGAATCACTTTAATACTATATTTATTTAGCAGAATAGGAGTAGTAAGCTCTCCCCTATGGCCTGTGGGTGTCTAACCACATGATCCTAAGCCTGGAATCAAATATGGGCTCTAAGTTACTAAGCAGACCTTGTACACAATTGGAAAGTAATGGGTTGGGTTTTAGTCCATCTTCACGACTATGATTTAAGACTTTCCTCCATCTATTTATTGACCTTGAATACCTTCTCTTTTTTGCAAGTAAATAAGTGGTGTATGTGTGTGTGTGTGTGTGTGTGTGTGTGTGTGTGTGTGTGTGTCTATCTCCAGCAGGTTGTCGTGCTCCAACCATCCCAGAGAACGGAGGACGATCAAACAGTGTCTCAGGTGGATCAGAGTGCGACAGGAGGAGTTCCCCAGGATACTGTGTCGGTGGGCAGTTCAGTTATGAAAACCAAGGCAGAGGTTTGTATAGGGAGGCCTTTCTGGCCATTACAGAGGGCAGGAAAGTTAAAGGTGGGATCTTTAGGTACAGGCAGGAGGTGGTAGGGCTGACGTGGAAATTAGGGACGAGGAAACAAAACCCAGAAAACTGGTTCTGGTCTGGGGTGATCTTTGTGGGGGAAAAGAAGATTCGTATCTACAGTGGGGCCAGGTTATCAAATCAGATAGAGCAGGCCAAACTCCTACCATCCCTTCAAGGTATCTGGGGTTGCTTGGCTTTGCTCAATACCTTTTACGATAGACCCATTGCCCACACATGTACGTGGTTGTATGTGCTTACGTGTCCTTATAGAAGCAAGAGATTAACTTCTTTTTGTCTTTTGTAATTGCTCTACACTTTACGTTTTGAATCAAATTCTCTTACTGAACCTCTAGTTTGTCAATTCAACCGTCCAGCAAGCCAGTGACTTCCTGAAATACAGATTGTATCTCAGAGCTCAGATAGAATTCATGACTGAAATGTCACAGAATTGCTGGCATTACCAATGTCAATATCCTCCTGTCTCTACTTCTCCCCCATCAGGATTAAAGATGTGCAATGGACACTCAGCTTTTAATATTGATGCTGACAATCAAACTCATGTCCTCATGCTCATGCAGGATGTACTTTACTGCCCAAGTCATCTCTCCAGCCAGTTAAACAGTTTCTTTGGAGAGATATGTGTGAGGATTTTCTGTTCATTATGTTTGTATTATTTCTTTCTTTTCTTAATTTTTTATGAAAAGTTTTTATTGCCAGATATATGATTTACAAATATGTCTCATTGTTTATTATCAACTTATAATTCTCATTTATGGTGCCATTGTAGGATAATAATTTCATTATTCAATAAATCTCATGATTTTCATCTTATTTGTATTTCTTTCACTAGTCATGCTTTTGGTATTCTAATAAATATTACAGAAATTTGTTCTTATATTTTTTTCCATTTTAAAAATAGTTTTATCTCTACAATGTTTAATTCAAGGATGGATGGTCCTTCTTACAAATCTCTTGATTTCCTCTTTTTAATTTTCTATCTGGTCTGGCATTTACAAATATTATAATGTTCCTACCAGTCTCCCCTTAATGCTCTTAGGCTTGATCGCTATACATTTAGTTTTCAAATAAATCATTTTCCCTAGAGAGCACTACATAGTTCTTTGTTCTTGTAAATTGCATCTTCATAACTGAAAAGGCATGCCACTATTCTAGTGCTGAAGTGAAAATATAGCTTATGGTTTTTATAGTGAAAGTCCTAATCTGTGAGCAGGAAAGTGGTGAGGGCAATAATCATAGGCCCTTAGTTTACACAGAACTTTTGTCCAAACGGTAAGCTGGTAGGAGAGTGATGGGGTCTAGGATTATTGGAGAGTCTCACTCAAGACAGAGATGGCACCCTATGTGTAAAAACTGAGTAGGACAAATTTCATCTTCTCAGCTGTCCTTATTAGCATAGAGACTCTGCAACATAGGACTTGAGAATCACAGTAAAGTGGTCTGAATGCTGCTGGGGGAAACTGTCACCATTCTCTAACAGTAGAAGCAAAAAGAAGAGTCAAGGGGTTACAGAAATGACCCAGAGGTTAAGAGAGCTCGGTGCTCTTGCAGAGGACCAAAGGTCAATTCCTAGCACCTACATCAGACAGCTTATAACTATCAGTAACTCCAGCTTCAAGGGTCCAATGCCTTATTCTCGCCTCCGTAGGACCATACATAGACACACATACACACAAGTGTATAAGTAAAAATAAATTAAATCCTTAAAATATATGAGACTTCAAGCCAGATATGGAGGCACACATCTTTAATCTCAGCATTAGGAGGCAGAAACAGGTGAATCTCTGAGATCAAGGCCAACCTGTGATACACAGATAGTTTCAGGCCAGCTGGGCCTATAGGGAAACCTCTACCTCCCCCCTAAAAAATTACTAAATAAACAAATTTTTTTAAAAAAATATGAGACTCATTTTTATCTAAGAGTTACTGAAATACAGATTGTGTCTCAGAAATCAGATAAAATTCATGGTTGAAATGTAATAGAATTACTGGCATTACCAACTTCAATAATTTCTTACACAGATATTTGTTCATCCAAAAATGCTATTTGGAAAACTTCCAAAGTTTTTTCAATGATCCTTTCAGTTCTTTTCCCATGTATATAGATTCAATATAAAGTGACCATAGAAAGGATCTACATAGCTCCCCATACTGCTACTAAGGAAATATGTGCTCCTTTGCACATAAATTTTACATGTTTATGAGATTAAACAGAAAAATCCTTGAAATTTTAATTGAATAATTTCAATATTAAATATATATCATTCAACGCAAAACCCATGTTCTTTATGTTGGTGATAATGGTGTTTATGATTTCCATGAAAAAACCTAATGTTCCATTTATTCAAGTATTTTGTATATATTACTAAAGTGTAATTTTCCCTATTAAACACTAATAGGTTGTATGCAAAATATTCTACTGTTGTAATTAATAGTATGAATGATGTCTTACTATATTTTCCAAGCTGCTTTGATAATGTTCAAGCATGTATATTTTGTAAGTTTCTACGGTATCTTTCAAACTGAGCATGTTTATTAATAATATTGTATATCTCCACGTATTAATGCATACCATATCTGATGCCATTGACACAGGCTACACGTTTCACCAACATCCGGCACTTGTCCTTCACTCTGATTTTTGCACCCTTGTAAGGGCTTTTAATTCTCAGTATGCCTATCATCCTCACAGTCCTGCTTAACAACAGCATATTTCTGGGTCTTATGAAACAAATCAAATAGGAAAGTTAAAAACTTGTAATACTTGTGCCTACTAATTTTGTACCATACAATGTTTTCATCATGTATTCATTGTGGTTCCAGTGCAGGTGCTGAATGATCTAGAAAAGCATTTCTATTCAACAGTATTATACATATTCAGTGTGTATTCTGAATTAATTTGTATATTCCCACTCCTTTGGCATTTCAACAGCTTGCTAGGCAATTTCCAGTGTCTATGAGGAGTTCTATTTAACAGTTATATGCTTCCAGATTGATTGAGCAGTTTGGACTTTTTAGGCCTTGTCATTAAAGTAGTTCTCCAAAGTTTACTCAGTTTACTATTTCACCTCAAATCAGCTATTTGCGGAGTCAATGAGGTTCTGGGAAAGAAAAGAGGAACATCGGATCTAGGGAGATAGCTGTAGTGTGCCAGAACACTCATACGAAAGAGTTATCATTTACCTAAAAAATCATAGAAAGATATGAGAAGGGTGGAGAAGACAATATTAAATAAAGCCTGAAGGACTATCAGATCTCCAGCACAGGCCTTGAGCACTTGGGTTGAAAAGCAGCATCAACTAAGACAGAATTGCTGGATCATGGAATGTTCTAACAAAAAGTCAGTTTCCATTGAGCCTTTGAGTTATCCAAAAAACAAAATGAAGAGGACACCTGTGTCTGAAGGTCATGAAGAGAAGTAAAATTTTCATCCTGCTGTCACCAAGGTTTTAAAGCAATAAAGATTTCTGAATAGGCTCTTAGAGGTAGATGTGAATCTGAACTCTGCCACCTATTTTCACTGAAAATGGGAAAAGCAACTAAATCTTTCTGGGCATTCTTTTCCTAATCTATAAATTAGGATCAATAATTTTTAATTTTCAGAGTTATAAAGATAAAATCAGAAACATTTAATATTTTACTTGCTATATTATAATTCTTCTTTAAGTTGTTCAGTAGCAATGAAATTAAAAGGAACTTTCTGAGCTTTCTGCCACCATTACCAAGAAATAATAAACCTAAAGACAAAAGATTTATTTTGATTCACAGTTTTGAGGGCATCATCCCCTTATTCCACCTTTGGGAAGTTAGCACAATATGGTGAAAACCTGGGGCAGAGACAAATCACTCACCTAAGATCAAGAGATCAAAAGAGAGACCATTGCTCATGAATTCACTTTGAGAATACGTGTCCAGTAACCTAAAAGACTTCCCTTTAGGCATCTTTTAAAGTTTTTATCAAGCCTTTAAACTCCTGGACTTTGAGGTGCCATTCTAGATCCAAGTCATGATGGATAACAAGGACAGACAGTGAGTGGCAAGCTAGCAGACCTTTCTCCTTAGGGTGCCTATTGTTGAAAACATGGAGCCTCCCAACAGAAGCAGCCACTCAATACTGCAGTATGTTCATGCTCACAAAACTATCAGAACTGTTCACAGGCATAGTCACTTGCGGACACAAAAATAATTAATGTTCAAGACATAGAAACAATTCTTTAGAGAAAAAAATAATTATTGAATTTGAGTTACAGGGGAACTGCATGATCAATATGTGTAAACATAACATTGAATATATGGAACTTAAGAACAGAGTCCTTAAAATAAGACTTGATGCACCCATCTTTTAAAAGTTACTTAATTGTACATATATCAAATGTTCTTTAAATAAAAATGAATGCTTGTTGTAGAAATGGACATATGTACATACATACATACCCTATATGTTTTAAGATATAAATTGTATCATCATCTGATTGAACAATATTAGTCTTTAAACAAGACATCTCTTCTCAATATCTCCTCTTCATTGTATCAAACATATTATGATGCCAAACGCTTTAATATGTCGTGCTTATTGTGATCTTTTCTTTACTTCGGTCACCAACCTTACTAGTCACATATTCATCCTAGGACTTAAAATACTTATAATGCAATTCTCTTTATTTTCCTGACCTCATATAGATTTGATGGTTCTGTGACTATGTGCATGGAGTGTATTCTTGCTGAAACCTGCTGAGACTTTGTCTTATTTACTACTCAGACAGCACAGTTTGGGTACCACAATTCCAGAGGCCGCCATGGTACCCTGGTACTGCTCCTAAATCCTATGAAATCTTTTTTCAGAGTCTTTATGCTACTAGGTTGAAATTAATTGTCAATGCTTTTATGTCCTTAGTTCTTATGTTCTTTTATGCCAGCAAGATTCCATATTTTCTTTCTAAGGTTAGAATTTAGATATTAATTCCCTATCAGATGTGTTGCTGGTGGTTTTCTCTTACTTTGTAGTTTTCCTCTTTGCTTCCTTGTTTGTTTCTTTTTGCTGCGCAAAAGCTTTTGAGTTTAATATAGTCCCACTTGTCAGTTGTTGACCTTAATGCCAGAGCAACTAATGTCAGATTTAGAAAGTCCTTTCCTGCACCTGTATCTTGTAAGTTACTGCCTGCATTTTCTTCTAAGAGGTTCAGAGTTTCAGAAGTCACATTGAGATCGTTCGGTCAATTTGGAATTGACTTTTGTGCACAGTGAAAAATAAGTGTCTAATTGTAGACTAAACATGGAGATCCAGTTTTGCTAGCACCCTTTGTTGAAGACGTTGCCCTTCTTTGGGTGTGTCTTGGCGCCTTTGTCAAATATCAGGTGGCTGTAATTGCATGCATCCACATTTAGGTCTTCTACCATGTTCCATTGATTTATGTGTCTGTTTTTGTGTTAGTACCCTGCTGTATGGCAAACACCAGCATTGTTCATTTTGATCAAGGTTGCTTTAATTATCTGGGGTCTTAAAGCTTGGTAAACAGTAGGTTAATCACAGAGCAGAGTGGAAACCTCTTACGGATAATTTATTTTCCATATTATGGCATGTTCATTAGCTTTAATTTAAAGTATTTTGATATTTTTTATGAATTCATTAAATAGTATAACTTCTTTGCTCTCCAGTATATTATTTTCCATATGTGTTATTGAATACAATGCTCGTGTATATTTTAGATATCATTTTAAGACTTTTTAGTGTATTTCTAATCTCTTCATATTTAAAAATACTGGAAAATTGAAATCATTTGTGAAACCTGACAAAATGAGAGGTATAGTCCATCAGTGATTTGATTTTCTCTTAACACAGAGGGAGGGTAAAAAGAACAGGAAAATGGAGAAGATGAGATAGAATTATAGCAAGTTTAAAAGAAAAATTTAATGATACAAAACTGTAACCTTTAAATAAATTAATAATATGAAGATGATATGTTCTGTACTTTCCACTTAGTATTTGCTTTTGAACACTTAATTTTGCTTGAATAGAAGTCTTCAATGCTAAAATTGTGAATCTGAGTATTCACCAAGCACATTTCAGAAGACTTGAATTTATTTCTGTCTTGTGGGGTAGTCTGTAGTCCCTGGTTTTGTCTGCATGGACACCATAGCACCCACATTGGTTTTGGCCATGAAAAAAGCTGCTAGCTCTGGTATGATTGACAAGGACCTTGGCAGACTGCTCTGGAAGAAAGAACAGAAAAAACTGGTCCCACTAGCATCACTACTTTTACTGATTCTAAACCCGTTAATAGGAAGTTTCTCTGTTTGACTAATCCTCCATGAACAGAAGAGATCAAATAGGGCAGAACACATGAGTACCAGATGAATTCCTTCACAGAAAGATGTCAGAGGGGAATTTCAACTGTTAGCACAGGAGTGTGATGACAGTCTATCCTGGTGATTCCATATTTAACATGATAATGCAATGATTTTGTCAAGCACTGGATTTTTTGATGGTTTGTTTGTTATTATAATTCTTTGGGCATCACCAATTTGACCATTACAACACCTCACTGGAGCCAGATCACTTCTGTTCTAACAGATTCCATCTGCAACAGACTACCTGATCAGTTAGGATAGTTAAATTCACTGTGACACAATGTCTTGTTTTTAGAATGGGAATTTAAACAATGTCAATATCATAAAGCTGCTGTCAGCGTTGCACCCTGAATGGGAAGTGCTAACCTGCAAACTTGGCAAATATTAGGGGTTACATAAATATTCACTAGTGTCACTACTTTCATTGATTCTAAACACATACCTAAGAAGTTTCTCTATTTGACTAATGAGCTTTTTCCTGAAGAAAGTAATGACATTAAAGAATATCATATGATGAATAAGAAATTGAAAGTTCTTACTCTCATTAATCACAATCTATTTGGTATATACTTTGAATATATATATATATGTTATATTAAATGGTTTTTTCCCAAGATAATATTAACAGAACAACTGTTAATGATGGATACTCATAAGGACAACAATTTTGAAAAATTCAATAACAGCAGAATCATCTTTCTTAGAGAAAATGTTAGTTCATTATTGTTAAAATATGCATTTTATCATATGAGTTGATTACATAGGAAACTTTACTTTCCTACTTTTGAAAAATTAAGTTCAATGCTTTATCCAATACTATGACTACATGGTACCATTGTATGTAGTTAAAGGTTATATGTCAACCATGTGTTAACTGCTTCCCTAATGTCCACAACACTGACAATTGAAGCATTCATATTTTGGTGAAATGCATGTACTAAGTAAGTCAAGCTTTAAAAGACAACTAAAACTGAAAACATAATCAGTACAATATGTCTCTGAAACATATCTCTAGCAATATTTTGCTATGGAAGCCTACAGCTACATGTATGTGATTTAAGTGAATAAATTCTTACAACATGTACACATGCTAATAAGTAAATCTAACACCTGCATGGAATTTCATTGCATTAAGGTAAAATGTCATTACAATAAGATAAAACCTTTTAATTTTTATAGTATATAAAATGTTGAGACCTGTGTAAAGTTACATGTTCACAGATTCATAAATATTTTAAATTAAAATGAATTTCAAATAAAATATTAGCCTAGAGATGAACAGTCTATTATTTTATCAGTAGCTTAACTCAGTGCCATCTCACAGATGTTTCAAAGAAGAGAAACATCAAGAATAGACTGACCTAACTTTCAACAAAATACAGTTTAACTTTAGCAGGACTAGAGGAAGAAATAATGTCTAGAATTGTGTAAGTACCTTTAAAATGTACCCAATTCTCTGTCATGAATTCGCACTTTTGAATAATATTAATTTAATGTGTTTAATATAAGTAATTTTATGCAATAATTTAACTCTGAAGAAGTTGAAAAATTTGTAGATTTTTTTCTTTTGCAAATAATTATTACTTATCACTTCTCAATTAATTGTTTAAATGACCTTACCTTGAAGTGGAAAACTATATAAACAGCCTCTTCTGACAATTTTAAAGGGCGCGTGAGCCATATCTAAGTCTGTCTGCCAAATTCCTAACCTACCCTATGATGATTCTTCATAATATTACAATAGATTCTGTTAATAAACTAATTGAAACCCACTTCTCTAGCCTAACAGTGTTTTATCTGTGCTTCTTTACATAAATTAGTTGAAAATCAAACTTTTGTTTCCGGTATTCAGATAATAACATTTCAAACTGAATGAAATTGATAGTCTGAGTAGAATCATCATTTATTATCTATATATTAAGTTCAGAGTATCTCCCAAGTCATCCAATGTCATATGATAATCGAGGAATTTAACCAAATAAAACAAAAATCTTTGATAGTTCCTTTACTTATATATGGCTGAAATCACAGGAATCAAGTTCCCATGCCAACACACACACACACACACACACACACACACACACACACACACACACACACCAGAGCCCTCACTCAAAGGACAGAATTCTTTCTCTTCTTTCTTTAGATCAGGTTGTCTCTACTTTTTTTAGTCGGTTTATTTTCTATTGAATTTTTGTGCATTTTATACAATACATCTTAATCATATTTAGACCTCCCCATCTGCACTCCTGATATCCCACCAGATTTCCTGTATTCTTTCATGTGTGTTAAGCTTTTCGAGTTGGCAGCTGCTTACTTCTGGGTGAGGTATAGCTGATCTTTAAGGGAATGACTCTAGATATGCTAAGTAGACTTCTAGTGGAGGAACTCACACCAAGGGACATCTGGGTACACAAGATCAACTTGATAGGCCTTAACATCTATGACAGGATGCTTGTTGTCTTCTCACTTCTTACCCTTAATGTTTTACCCTCTATCCAAGAGTTCTCCATTTCTCTGACCTTGATTCTAGTCAAAATCAGACCATAGTTTTCTCTTATTTTATTGCTGAAACAAAGTCAACTCTTGATCTCTAGGTGAGTTTTACTGGATGTACTAAATCAAGAGGAGTTTCAATAGAGGGCTGCAGGTACATAACCAAAAGCTCAATATGCTTTTGGTTTGATTTTTCCATTTCTGAGTGTTGTTTCAGTGGCTCTTGCTTCAGTGGTGTTTTCTCATTTCCCCTTTGCATCCCCTTCTAATCATCTGAATGGATTCCTACTCTACCTGCTAGAGTTTTATTTTTCATTTTAATTTTCCTTTATCCCCATGTGTTAATTACACAGTACACAGAAGAAAACCAATCGATTCCTGGCTTTGTCTCATACTTGAATATTCTAGCAATAGTTAGGAAAAGAGAGGTGGTGGGAAACCCTTTAGTTTCACCATGGATAGGTTACATATGCACTCTGTTTTTACTGAGCAAATACTATTCATCAACACAGTTATGTGGCAAATTTTTAAATTATATTTCTTACTACATGTTGAGTACTTTCATTATAGCCAAATATTAATGACTTATTCATTTCTCATAAGGTTTCCATTATCTAGTAACTACGTGTATTGTACATTACATCCTAGCTATGTAATGATCTTAATTTTCTGCTTCTTAGTCTTACTGTCCTAACATTGTACCATTTGGATAAACTTTATATACAAATGACAATATTTAAAATGCAACTTCTTATAATAAAGTGGATGACCAGATATGCTACATTTAAATTATATCAGGCATAAATGTCTTGTAATATCTTGTTTAAAGCTTAATTGAATTTAACATTTCAACAAAAGATACTTCTGAAATTTTTACTTCCTTTTCAAATCTTAAAATGTATTTGTTATTTCATGATATTATGTATCTACATACTGGCCAAAAGGCTGTTCATTTCATTTTAACCTGTATCAAACCCAAGAGTAAAAGGGGTTCAAGTGGTAGGTTAACATGACCCAGCTAATGCCAGACTCTACTGTTAGTAGGTATAAAACTTGAGCCAAATAATCCTTCTCCTCTTGTCCCGTGTTCACCTTATCCAGAATGGAGCACGTAATAGTCCCCTGGGAGACCCTATTTTCAGGGCTGAGAGGGTCTGCATGAAGAGTTCATTTGTAGAAATTAGGGAATGGCTTTACTTTTTTCATTGTGTCTTCTCTAACCCTCAGAATTTAGTTGGAAGGTGTTGTGTTTCTTTTTTTTTTTTAAGTTAAAAGTGCTTCTCTTTTCAAAATATTCCTTTTTTTTTTTGGATATCTGAAACATATGATTATTTCTAAATTGGATTCCCCTGCTGTGCTAACAATTTATCAGGTGCACAGACTATCATCCCTTTTGGAATTCAGGACAAAGCAGAATTAGCCACGGGGACAGAGCCTGCTGTCACTAATGGGAAGGACAGCAGGCCTCCATGTATTGTTGTTCTTATGAGAGCTGTGGTTGCATGGTGATCTGTACAAGGCTTCCGGGAGACCTCTGTGATGGGATACCAACAGGATAACACTTATGTGTTGAGAAAATATTTCAGAGAATGCATAAAGTTAAAATGTTTGAGAACTATTATTTTACCTTTTTCTCTTCAACGAGACAGTCTCCTTTGTAGTTAAGAGAGGAATGAAGGAAATTTTTGATTCTGTAAATATTCTATTCTTAGCCTCAGATTAATGGAATCCATTCGTTCCTTTTTTCCTGTCTCCATTTACTACATGTTTATATTCGATATTTATATTAGGTACTTCAGGGCTGTCGCTCAGTAGTAAAACACTTGCCCAGCATGTAGAAACTCAGTACCATCAAAAAAAAAGTTCATAAATATCTGATGTTTTTATTTTCCATTTTCATATAACCCCAATTTTGTATAAAATGCCTTATTTTATGCGTTCTCCAGCATTCCTTCCCCCAAACACTACTACATAAGGTATAAATTTTGCATCTAATTAAAAATATGTTCAAGGAAACAGTTTTCTAGACAGCTGGGAAGTTGCTCATATGAACTTAAGAGCAATGGTTAACAGCATGCAAGGTGCATGCAAGCACAGAACGGAGGAAATGTGTAAGAAATGTGTAAGAAGCCAAACCTTACCTAAGAAACTATTGACAGTTGGTAACTACTAGGAGAGGGAGAGCTGTTTTTTTTTTAGGGTGTGAGGTTAGATATCTTAACCCAGGCTCCAGCGGATGGAACCATACTGAAGACCATCTGGGGACACAGATTTAATTAGACAGCTCCTAATATATATGACCGAGTACATGAAATCCAGTGGGAGGGCTATAAAAGGGGTGAAGGTAGGAAAGGAGTCTAAATATGGTCATAGTATTGTTGGGGTTCCTCTGCTCGGCACTGGCCTGAGAGGGGAACGCAGGTTCCCCGCCATGGGAAGGGGGTGAGGGGCGCAGATTTAAGACACAAACTCTGGGATTTGGGAGGAATTCATATGGATGGTGAGCCACAGCAAAATTCCTTTATTCCAGGAAGTACAGGGGACTTTTATGAGTTTGGTTAGCGAACCCCCTGTGGGGTGGTTCCAAACTGGGGGCAAAAGTATTCTGTTTCTCAAGGATACAGGTTCTCTCCAGATGCAGGGGCCACTCTCTTAATTCTCATATCAGGTAACCACAAGAGTCACTCCCTTAATTCTCATATCAGGTAACCACAAGAGACACTCCCTTAATCCTCATGGCAGATAACCACTGGAGCCACTCCCTTAATCCTCATAGCAGGTGACCTTGCCAGGGCCCACACTGCACCATGCTCTCTATAGTATATTTTATGAAATTCACAAACATTCAATAAAACATATTCAGAATATCAGTTTGACCTTCAAGTAATCACCATTTGATTGAGCAGCTGACCAAGCAGAGCACACTACTGCCGTGAATTAGTTCCTTGCATTGGTATAACTTGCTTCAGGATACAATAATTTTGAAAACTATATTTGTTACTTCCTCAACTTGTATTTCTTTTAAATAAAAGACTAATAATTCTTAAATTTTCATGTTTGTTTGAATGACTCATAATTTTAGAATTCTTAAAGGTATGAGCACAAGCTTAGAAGAAAATCTTGAGTTATAAATTGATCTAAGTAAGGATCAGAAAATATTAACTCCAATTCAAGCTCTAGAAAATCCATTTTCATTTTTAAAAAAGGAGGGGGGGACTTCAGATATTTAGCAGGTGTGACAGATACCACTAGCTTCTCTTTCATATTGTTCTCTTTTATAAAGAAAGATACTTAGAATAGTATAGTTCCTCTGGTAACTCCTAGTCACTTGTCTATAAGAAATAAATTGTCCCTGAAGCAACTGGAATTGTTCTTCCTCCTCTGTATCCTTTGTTTTACGAGTCTCGCCGTCATTCTATGCTGCCTCTCAGATCTTCCAGCATCTTTCCATCATCTCCGCCCTGCTGGAACCTCTCTTCCTAGTGAAGCTACTTTTTCCACCTGTAAAATGTTTGTGCCAGCTTCTTTGCTTCTGAACTTTGTTGTATTCTTTGTCCTTTTGTATCTTACTGTCACTTTCCTTAGACTAAAACATAAATCTTATCACTTTGCTTCTTTCTTTAAAAACCTGAATTTTTAGGGCTGAAGAAATGGCTCAGTAATAAAGAGCACTGACTGCTCTTCCAGGAAATCCAGGTTCAGTAACCAGCACTCACATGGTGGCTAACTGCAGTCTGTTGCTCTACTTCCATGACATCTGATGCCCTCTTCTGGTCTCCACTGGTGTTGCATGTATATGATGAACTTACATGCATGTAGGCAGAACATTCATACACATCATTAATAAATAAGAAATAAGTAAATACATAACTTATTTATAAATAAAACCACTGCACATTCTTTCTTGTCAGATTTCATCAATATTATCATTTCTTGATATATATATATTATATATATATATATATAGAGAGAGAGAGAGAGAGTTCCAAAAGTTATGATTCTTTCATAACAGTACTCCTTTCACCCATTTAGAATATGCAACAAATCTTTCAGTCACACCAATAGTTCTCAATTCTTCTCAAATTCTAACATTTAGTTGTTCTATTTTATACTGTTAAATTGTCTAAAATATAAAAATCTACTTTTTCATCTGTTTATATCTACTCAAAGTTTAATGAGTTAGCAATAAGTTATAGACTCATAATTTTCTTTTCTGGAAATATTTGGTGGCAGATCAGGCACTAAGGAGTTGGAATCAGGAAAATCATGGTCTCAGTTCAATTAATAAGTTTAAGGCCAGCGTTGGATAAACAATGACACATTGTCTCATGTAAGGGAGATGGAATGTGATTGTATAGCACATATTAACACACAGACAGATGGAGGAATGTTTTCTAGTGTTCTACCGCAGTAGGTGTACTGCTTATTTAGAAGGCAGGACTTCAGTGTCTCCAAACATAAGTACTTGATAAGGAGATGGATATGAAAATTTCTGTGATTTACTGAGTACACATTTTATAGATGAATATAAATATCAAACCTTAACCTATGTGTATGTGCAATTTTTAGGTGCTATTTACATATTCAAAACTAAGAAAATAAATTTAATAAGTCCTTTTGCAGGAAAAGAAATTTTATACCTTCATTTTTGACAAATATTTTAACAGGTTATCGTTTCTTAAACTGCCTTTTTGTGGGATTTATTTTATGTGTTTTTATGCTTGGCTAACTTCCTCCTCTTTGGATAGAATTCCTTTAGCTATCTTCTGTAATGGTTGCATGGTGGTCACGGATTTCTTTAGTATGTATATATCTTACAGTGTCTTCATTGCTTCATTAATTTTAAAAGGTGTCTTTGCTAGAAATAATAATCATGGTTCCCTGTTATTTACTTTATGGGTTTAAACACATCATCCATGCTTTCCTAGTTTTTATGGCTTATACTGAGTTTTCTATATTATTCTACCATTTGTCTTTGTAAATATGTTGAGTAATTTCTCTTGCAGCTTTTAATAATTTCTTTTTCTATAGATTTAGCATTGTAACAGTATGTGTCTTAGAGAGGTTCTTTTTGTTCATATATATCTGGGGCTCTAATGTCTGTTTTGGTTGTATGTCTATATGTTTCTCTTGGTTTGGCAAATCTTCCACTGTAATTTCATTGACTAGGTTTTACTATAACTTTAGCTTATATCGCAGTTTCTACCATTGTCTGTGAATTCTTGGGTTTTGTGTGTTCAAGGATTCTTTGACGTGGTCTTACTTGACTTTATTTGCATTTTTCAACCTTGTCCTGTAGTCCTTATATTGTGTCTTTTGCATGATTAGGTCTATTGACGATGCTTCCCATGTCTTCATTTTTTAGTTGTTGTTATTGCTCTCTTACTGGGTAAGTAAATACTACCTGGAACTTTTTGAGAATTTTTCTCTGAATGTTTCCGCTATACTATTGACTTCCTTATTTAGTTTCTGAATTCATTTTGTCCTAATTTGTCTGATGCTTTGAATCCTCTTTGAAGTCATAAATAGTTTTCAAAATTGGATTTGAATTTTTCCCACATATCAGCTGTTATATATCTTTTTCCTTTTTCATTTTATTATCTTAAAAAAAGGAAAGTAAAACAGGGTTTCCCTGTAGCCCCACATGCCCTGGAACTCACTATGTAGACTAGGCTGACCTAGATGACTTGATCTCACAGAGATCCTACTATTTCTGTCTCCTGAGAACTGAGAAAAAAGATGTGTGCAACCAAATCTGGCTTATTTCATTATCTTTATCCTAAGCCATTGAGGAACTGCAAAATATTTGAAGTGCCATAATAACTTACCACTTTATACTTTGAGGGGCTCTAAGTTGTGACGTGTGCATCTATTTGGAAAGGTATTTTTGAGTTTGTTGTTAGTGTTGTTCCCAGTCTCTGCTTGTTTTATTTTATGTGGGTCTTCTTAGTGAGTAGACTTCTTATGAGCTTATGATCCCGAGCATTACTGTGGTTCCCTCTCTTGAGCTGGTGCTGTGGCCCCGCTGGAACTGTGTAATCCTCCCCTGAGGAGGAACTGTGGTCTTGCCCTGGGAGTTTTAGCGTTGGTTGCCTCCTATGAACTTGAGCTGTGAGCAACTCACACAAACCTGGAATTTTGGCTCCCTGCCCTGAGTCACCATTCCACGTTCTTCTGGAGGTAGACTGGGAGTGGAGCAGAGTAGAGAATGGAGGATTTCTTGTGTAGGGCAGCAGCTTCAGCCTTGAGTGACTGCATTCCCACAGCCTCGTGCTCTGAGATCCTAGATTGTGCATGGCTGTGGCTTTGCCTCTTATGCTGAGAAGATGAAAAATACAAAATTGAAGACCAAAAAAAAAGGTAAAGTATAAAGGAGATAGAGCATCTCTCAATGTTTGCTCTTTCTGAGTTGAATGATTTTTTTTTTTTTTTTTTTTTTTGCCACCTCAGTTTTCTTTAGTGCCTCACTCTGTCATTAAGTAGCTGCTTACCCCTCTGGTTTTAAAACTGGGTGAAATCAAATCTTCCGGAAGAAGCCTGTCTTCTGCTAAGGTGAGGTAGCTAAGAAGGAAATGACCTCAAGTTTACTTACAACCTGTCTGGCCCTCATCTTGGCTTGGGGTTCCCCCGCAGTACAGTGCCAACCCACCACTGACAGTCTTAGTCATGTTACCTGGTCAGTCTCTCCCCATGTGTATTTCAGTCTCCGGAACTCTGAAGGACATGCATCCTGGTATTTTCCTTATAGTCGGTTATTCTCATCTTTCCAGGACTGGGGATTTTGTTACCAGTGTTCCACAAGTTTGGCCCTGTTATATTTATGTTCATGTGTATGTATAGTCGTGTCCGTTACTGTTGTGTCTCACCACTCGAGGCCAGCCAAAGTGGACTTTGGGGGGCCAGCCTAAGGGGTTAGGGTGAGTAGATGCAGAGTGAAGCCACAGACTCGGGGAGGGGAAGGAGCTCAAGCACGTGGCACTGCGAACTCGTTTATCGAATAGGTGCACAAGCTCTTATAGGTCTGGATAGCCAATGACCTTATGGGGTGGGGTCCCAAATACAGCCAATAGTAAGTCTGTCCCCAGGTAGTCAGGTACTTTCCAGATGCTGGTTTCACAACTAGCCAGAGCAGAATGCCACACCCACAGGAACCATTCCTCTATTCCTCCTAGCAGGTGGCCTGGCTAGGCCCACCTTGCATTATGCCCAACATGTATGTATCTAAGTCAGCTCGTATCCTGTAGTATCACAACAGTTCTATATATCCTTGTTTGTTTGCTTTGCTGGGTTCAGCAATGGAGGGTCTTTGGAATTTGCAGAAGTAAACGTGATGACATTTTGCTCTTTCTGGCAAAAGCAGTCAGATTACAGAATAGCTCACCAGAACACCACTCTCCTTTACCCAACCCCGAGAGCCCCTGGTGCAGCACATCTCTTCAACAGCGTCTGCTTTTTTCAAGGAAATCTAGATATTTTCTTTGTGGCCAAACAGTGGTAAGGAAAGGAATTAATCTGACCTCTATCTCCTGGTTATTGTGACCTCACTAATGCTTCTCACTGGTTTCTGCAGTGAGGGGTCTGCCGTTTTCATTCATTTTCTTTGGCACACAGGAGAGTGTGATTTGTCTCCACTTTTAAATCCTAAAAATGCTCCTTTTAGTCCATCGAATATTCTCCCCCACTCTTCTTGGCATGATTCCTAGTCAGAATTTTAGTTTTTATTTTCTAAAGCTTTAATATTATCTTTTCTAAAACATTGTTTCCTGTTACTTGAATCTGATCTGCCAGTATGCTTATTCTTGTTATTGTTTTGGTATTATATAAGTTTTTGTTTTCTCTGAGCTTCTTGAATCTGTGATTTGGTTAAGGTTATTAATTGGGGAAGTTACCAGCCATCATTATTTCACATATTTTTTCTACTCTTCCCAGAGTTTCTACTTGTTCTGCCTAATTCTTTGCTTTTTGCTGTTGTTAAATTTCCTTCTTGAAATTTCAATTTGCTATGAGTCAACTCATATATCTTTATATTCTGTGACCATTTACCCATTGGATGCATTTTTTTTCATTTCAGCTGAAGTAATTTTTATTTCTAGGGTTTTTTTTTTAAATCTTACTTGAGTTCCTATCTCCCCAGTAACATAATCCTTTCCTTGTAAATTACCTAGTTTTCCTTTAAGGAATTTTAATATATTAATCATAGCTATTTTAAATTTAAATTTCTTCCCTGATAATCCTAACGTCTTTATAGTGCCTGTATCTTATTATAATATTAGCTCTCTAGACTCTTTATTTTTTAAATATTTATCACAGTTGTTTTAAAACCATGGCATGCATCAGGTAATAGGAACTGAGATGAACGGCTTCTTTAATATCAGTATTTCTGACCATCTGAAAATACATGGGGCTGATTTAGCCCTATATTTTGGGGTCTTTTCGACTTTGAACTACCCCATGTATTTCAGAGGGAATATGTATCATGTGACATCTGTACCTGTATTCAACTAATGGAGCACAGTAGAGCTCAGTTGCTACGGGGACAAGTGTGGAGAAGAGGGAGGAATTCTAAACTTTTGATTAATATTAAATACTGGTATTTTCTTGTATGTATGCCTCATAATTATGTATTAAATAATAACTTTTTGCCTGGTGGGTTTTTTGTCTGTTTATCTTTTCTGAATGTCTAGTCTAATTTCTATTATGGCTGTTCTTAATTTCCTTTTTTGTTTTTAAGATTTTACCCCCATTGAAAATTTTGCCTTTTTCAACCTACTTAAGATAGTAAAGACACAAGTCATGGATCTGACAAATTTCATTCTTTTGATTAGCAAAATCTTTGGATTAAACTGTGGAGATTTTTCTAATAGGGAGGAAGTTGACTTATTACACAAGATATAATTGCTCCCACTGCCTATCATGAATATAGAATTCCTAAATAGACTGTTCTCATGAAAACACAGTGAGGTTTATGAAAAGAATGTTCATAATATCCAGAAATATGTGTGAGTACCCTTTTTTATAGTTTTAAGAAGTTCTGTCTAATACAATAAAGGATCACTATTAGACTATGTTTTGTCGTGGATGTGGTTGGTTTTATTTAGGTAGCGGGTATTGTTTTTCAGTTTTGGGTTTTGGTTTTGTTTTCTAAAGTTAACACTGGAAATCCCGTACTTGAACCTAGGGGCTTCTGATCCAAGTAAACATATCTCAACTTCTGCATTTCTTCAGATATGCTTTACTTCCTGGAGTTTGAGATGATATTTTACCTTGTGATCTCTGTTCTTTGATAATTTCAAGGAACAAAATAAGGTTTTGGTTTTTGTTATATGATGACTCTCAAGCTCTCTGCCCACCTTAGAGCCAGAACCAGCAGTCTTGTTTGCTGTAATAGATACTTTTCTGTTGCTGTGATAGAAACGCTGACCAAGGGAACTTATAAAAGGAAGAGTTTATTTAGCTTTCGGTTCCAAAGGGGCAAAAGTCTATCATGATGAGGAGGCATGGTGGCAGAGGTGGCTGCATTAGGAGCAGAAGCCAAGCACTCACATCTTTAAGCGGGCACAGGAAGCAGAGAGTGACTGGAGATCCAGCAAGGCTCAAGAACTCTCTAGGCCAGCCCCCAGTGATGTGCTTCCACCATCATGGCCACACCTTCTAAGACCTCCTGAAACAGTCACCACCTGGGGACAAGATGTCCCAGTAGAGCATTCTCATACAGATCACATCCGCCTTCTACTTTTACCAATGCTGCAGTCTCCTGCCAGCCTCTCTAAGATCCTGAACAAACCACTGGAACTCACAAGGCTAAAAGAAACTGTTTAAGTTTACTGTCTCAGCTTCTATTTCTGAGACAATGGAAGCTAAGGTCACAAGGGATGCAATTTACAAAAAAAATGACAGTGTCCTATCCCAGACTGCCGTTACAGACAAGAAAGTCAGAAATGAGCATCGCATCATTACATGCTTTCCTTCTCTTTAACTTTCCAAGAAAATTGACCACTGACTGTAAATTTAAGAGAATTTCTAAAGTCAAACAAGCACCATCAAATTACTCTCACTGATCTTCTAAAGTAAGGCTTTTGGGAATCTATTTATGAATACTTCTTTGGGAATTCTATGTGTGAAGACATAGATATAAATCATATCTCAGCTTGCATTGAGCTTTGGAAAAATCTAATGTGTATATTTTTTCCTATTTATTTTGAAAAATATGGTAACCTTCAGCCTTAACATAGAGAGACTGCAGAGTCATGTTAAATATCCGCCAGTTTCTTAAAGACGTTTTTTCTTATTTTTATATATGTATGTGCATGTGTGTCTGAGTACAATAATGTGCATGTGAATATAGGAGCCTTTGGAGACCAGAGCAGAAGATCTTGCTGGAGCTGGAGTTACAGGTGATTGTGACCCACCTGACATGGGCTGAGAAACAAATTCAGATTCTCTGCAAGTTCAAAACACATTCTTATCCCCTCATCCAGCTCTCCAGCCCTTATCATCCAATTCTTAAATTAATCTTTCCAAACATGAATAAAAAAGTCTAATTTCAACTTCTGGTACATATCTGAGTTGTACTAATTGCAGGTTTAAAGCAGAAGACTCAGAACGTAGTGCATAACAGCTAGGGCTTCTATGGATCAAAAGATTAAAAAGAAATAGGCAGATGCTCCTAAACAGGAATCTTCTTGATGAGGAACATATCCAAGTGCGATTTTTAAGACTGTTTTCTGAAAGGATGGGGTTGGAGATGTTACTCCTTTTATGTGAGTGAGCAAGCTGTGTTAGAAAATATGCTGGTTATCCTGTAGTCATTACGTAAGTAGCTAAAGAAAAGTAGTTGCCATTAGCTGAGTTAAAACTTCATGGTGCTTCCCTGAAACTAACTGTGAAAACAAGCTCTCTCTAGGAAAACAACTTGACTTGCTTCAGTTCTTAGATGTGTGAATGTCAACACTGAATTTTATCTGTTTAATTTACTTAAGTGAAATCAACAGAGCCTTACATGGAGATAAAATATTTAGTATTTTCAATGATTAGTCGTTGCTTTTACGTGTGATGTTGTACAGATGAGATTTCTATCTTTTAAAATTAAACTTTCTACTTAAGCATAACATATTGGGTATATTCTGTTCAATGTACCTGTGACTTTTGAAAGAATTTTGACTTTCTGACTCAACCTTTAGTTGTCCCTTCTATGTTCCTCAAAAGCATCTTGTGATGCATTATTCACCCTTTGAGATAATAGAATCTGCCCTTTGAAAGAAAACTGGCATTCATGAAGTGATAATAATATAGTCTTTATTTCATGGATATATGGCTGTGCTTTTGCCATATAGGGGAAGCATTGAAAGCAGGATGTGTTTCTGCTTCTACATGTCTTATGTGAAATCTGTGACATTTGTCATCAAACTAATTAAACCTCCAACTCTTTGGATATGTAATAAATTTTTGATGTTTAATAAAATTTCATTTAATTGGGAAAATAATTGTCCAGAGTGATTGTCAAGTTTCACAGGTTAGGGCTTCATCTGCAAGACCATCCCTTCCTCAGGAACCAAAGTTCAGTTGAAGCCTCTTCCCTTCTGGCAATCTCTCCCAAGACTTTCTTGATTTCCCAAGACTTTCTTCATAGGTTTCATATTGACACAAATAACTCAGGAATAGTTTTTGTTCTGTGTTTTTGTTTGTTTGTTTTCTGTTACTGGCTTATTGTAAGGATGCAAGAAATGCACAAAATTAGGGGACGTGATGAACTTCTGTGTTCTTTGTGGGAGCCC
This sequence comes from Eospalax fontanierii, assembly GCA_035773235.1. NCBI lineage: Eukaryota > Metazoa > Chordata > Mammalia > Rodentia > Spalacidae > Eospalax > Eospalax fontanierii. The sequence continues at coordinate 49,146,630 of CM069530.1, read as the reverse complement.
CCTCATTGCTGTGCACAGATGTTTCTCTCAATCTGGAAACTCTTTGAACTCTATAACGTGAGGGATTGTGTCCATTTTTATACATACCCATAAATGAATCAGTCATTGGTCATTGACACTATCTTTATTGACTCAACACTTCTCAGAAATTTGAGAATAGGTTTCAAATTACTCCAAGAATCACACTTGGTCTTCCCTTATATCAGCCCTTAAGTCAAAGCGTCTATGACCACAAGAACTACTCATATGCATTTCATACAAAAAGTCATTCTCATCATTCTGAAGATGTCAAGGGTTTCTACAAGTTGTATTCTGGGAGCTGGGGGCAAAGACTAAATAAATATTTCATACTACATTTAAGTTTGATAATCACATTTTATTGCGTTTGTTGTCGATGTAACTTTGTGACTTCAGTGCTTCATGTTTCCTTCCTAAATGGATATTTTCTTTATATAGAAGAGAAAAGAGGCATGAACTCAAGAAAGATATAAAGGTATTTTCTAGAAGCAAGGACAATGAGGGAATCATTGAGCAAATGGAATCTCTTGCAGAGGTCTATCAGTGGTGAAAGAATGTTTCATATGACTATCTGGTGTAAGAACATTCTGAGTGGAGTAAGTAACAAATCCAAGTACCAAGGTATAGTTAAGGAATTTTTAGAAAAATCATGGAACTCAGGTTGCTTAAGATGTATGAAAATGGTAGGACACAATGACAGATCTGTGGCTGGGATCCAGGGAGCATTAGGCATGCATCATTGCAAGTCTATTTTATTCTAAGGATGGCAAGAGACTGCTAGAGTGCTGGAATACAGGTGATATCTATTAAACTATTCGGTAAAATTGATCTTGTCAGCAAGATCTTCCTAGAAAATACTAAATGCATATTCTAAGCAAATTTACTCAAATGTATAAATGGGTCTCTGCTACCAATCCATTCTATTCAGATAATTTGTTTGGAAAACAATTCCAGGAAACAAAATTTAAATTCCAGAAATAGAACAGACAAGAAAGAGAATACTGATTTAATGTTATGATGCTTGTCACTGATAGAGTGAAGATATGTTCCATTACCCTGGGATATCAGCAGAGTTTTAGAAATATCTCTCTGGGAAATAAAAATTATTTCTACTTGAATTCTTATCTTCTAGCATTATATGTAGATTCGGGGAGCTCTAACCCTTCAGTACTCCTTGGTTAGGAATTTGATAATAGAAGGTCTTATCATGATAGAGAAGTTCCTGGTTAGGTAAGGCAAGGCAAGACATCTCAACAGAGGCTGGGAGAGAATTCGTTCAGTGCTACAAATGCTGTTCCAAAAGCAATCTCTTAAGTAGTGACTAGAATAAGAAGTAAAACTCAGAAAATTTTCTCTGTGGCACAGCAAATGTGGATTATGGATTTCCACATGAATGTTTTTGTCTGGATATTCTTCTAGAAGGAAACCTTTTTCTCATTTCTTCCTGGTTGAATCCCTTTTTACAACAGGAGTTAAGAAAGCAGTATTTTGTATATGTTTGTTTCATCTATCAAAAGAAACTACAGTATACTCTATTCTGCATATAATCAATGTTTGATGGAAAAAATTGGAAAGATTGATTTTCTGAAGTATTTTCGATGTATATTAGACACTTCCCCATTTTGAATTAAGAATAATTATGTGAATAGTGCCATTTGTATATCTTTGTAATTTTGAAAGCTTTCTGTGAAATATCATTTAGCAAAAATATAAGGAAATCTAGATCTGCCACACATGGGAACAAGGAACCACATTTATATATAACCCAGAAGCATAGGCAAGAAAAGTAGATACATGAGATTATATCAAACTAAGTAACCTACATAAAAACAACAGTTAAGACAGACTAGAGAGAGAAGATACTAGAAGACATCTGATAAGTAATTAGTACACATACTAAGGAATTCCACTCCCTCTTTTGAGGGAATATTCTTGTTTCCTTTTGGCATTTCTATGGAACCATGATTCCATAAAAATGAAATTCTCTCTATGTAATCTCTTAAAGCTTGCAAAGCTTTCTTCATATACTCATTTGGAATCTTTGACACTGCTTTACAAACTGCTTTTTGGGGGATTCAGTTACTCAGGGATTATTGTGTGTTTTATGTTCTCTCTCTGTGGTTTTTAATAGTTCTTTATGCCTAACATGTGTACAACACTCACATGTACCACAGGTTAGAGTTTCTTTTATTTATTTCTTAATCAAGAATGAATCTGATCATTGGTGAAAAAATTTTTTGAATGAATTAATATTGTCTTTTGGGGTGGCTGGAGAGATTGCTCAGTGACTGCTCTTACAGAGGACCTGAGTTCAATTCCCAGTACCCACAGTGGCTAACAGCCATCTGAAACTCCAGTTTCAGGGAATCTGATGCCTCTTCTGACCTCTGTGGGCATTGTACCACATTGGTGCACTTGCATACATAAGGATAACACACTCATACACATAAAACAAAAATAATAGATAAAATATTTTTAAAACTTATCATGTATTATTTTAAACCTATTGATACTCTGAAACATTGTCAGATTTGTATATAATGCAATAGTTATCAACACTGTGGTAAATCTCAGTTGTCAATGAGGAATGATACCTAAGTAGTAGCATTTGATTTAGTTTGCTAGTATTTTGCTGATGTTTTTTGAACTTATGTTCATACAGGTATAATGAACTGTAATTTTACTTTCTTATAGAGTCCATGTCTAGCCTCTCATTGATATCAGAAAAATGTTGACTTCACAAGATAACTTGGAAGAGTTCTATCTTCTTCAATCTTTTGTAAGAATTTGGAAGGATTGTTAGTTTACATGGTAGGGTCAGCAACAACATGCTAAGCCCTGTGCTGTTTTTAACAGGAAGCATCATTCAGTGACTCAGTCTCTTTGATCACTGGTGTGGTATAAGATTTTATTACTCATTGGTTCGTTCTTGGTAGCAGTGTATATATTTTTTAATTTATCAACTTTTTTCTGGGATACACTCATTCTTACTCTGACATGTAATTGTTCAGTTACTTAAAATCTCTTGTATTTCGGTATCAAAAGTAACACCACTTAAATTTTTCTTTAGGACTTCTTTTTTTTTAATTTCTCTTCCCAGATAAAGGTATATCAATTTTATTTATCTCAAAAACACAGTTCTTAGTTTGATCTTTTATTTTTGTTTCTATTTCACTTGTGTCTGTTCATGTGCTTGTTCCTTTTATTCTGTTAACTTTTGTTTAGATTTTTTTTATTTTCTGGAAGGTAGCATTAGGTTATTTAACATCATTCTTATTAAAATTTATTATTACATCTGTTTATTTACAAACATGTGTGTGTGCATGCCCTCTCACCACAGCATGTGTGTTGGAGGTCATAAAGCAAAATGGAGGAGTCATCTTTCTCCTTCCACCAAGTGGTTCCTAGGGATTTCAAGTTCATCAGACATGTCCTAAAATACATTAATCCAATGAGCCATCACACCAGTCCCAGTCTCATTTTTGGTGTGAACATTTATTTCCATAATTTTTTCTTGTAGATATGCTTCTGCTACATCTTATTCTTTCTTACTGTGTTTCTACTTTCATTGTTTCAAGATTATTTATTTTCTTTTTAAATTTCATATGATCATTTATTTTCAAATACTCTTTTCCAAGTTCACAGTTTTTAAATTCTGATAATTTCTGCCACTGATACTCTCAAACACATTTTTCATTTCATTCAGTATGTTTTCAGTACCAGAAATTGCATTGTTTATATAATTTGCAATTTTAACTTCTATGAAGTGTCTTCTTTTTTAAAAATATTTTATTTTATGTGTACAAGTGTATGGTCTGCATTTATACCAGTAAACCTGTGTTGTGCAGTGGCCGCGGGAGTCAGAAGAGGGTGTCAGATCCTCTAGAACTGGAGTTACAGACAGTTGTCAGCCACCATGTGGGTGCTGGGGATAGAACCCGGGTCCTCTGAAAGAGCAGTCAGTGCTCTTAACACTAAGCCATCTCTCCAGCCCCTGAAGTTTCTTATTTAGTCATTAACTATCTTCCCAGTACAATTGGAAGTCTCAATAATCTCTTAAAGCATGTAGTGCTTCCTTAAAACAATTACTTTTAATCTCTGTCACTGTTTGTCAAGCTGTTCTTCTTTGAGGTCGGTTACTCAAGGACTCGTGTGTACTTTTGGTGTTCTGTCTTTGTGGTTTTTCATATTTCTTTCTGCCTTACACTTAATGTCAGTACATTTTAATAAATAGAGATTTGGGTTTCAAGAGTCTGACGTGGCTCTGTGCAGCCTAGAGGCTGACCACCTTCTAGGATAGGCATCCTATCCGAGGCCACTAGGATCCGTATACATCCTGAGTCCACAAGTGCTGGCTAGGCTTGCACTGGAGTCTAACACTGTGGGTGCAGGTTTGAGTCTTAGGTTTCTGGAGGTAATAGGAAGCTCAATTCTCTCCATAGTATCACGTTTGAAACTAGGCTATGCTCATGTATACATATGCCCTGCGTCAACTTTACTATACCTGGAGGCTTAGTTATCTGAAGAGGCTTACATGATGGTTAGGTGTATGTATTGGTCTAGACCATACATCTCCAAACAAGAGACCAAGTCTTTAGTCTTTAAGGAACAATATAAGATTTGACGTATGTGATGCTGTCCTGAAGCCTGGATTCATCAGGACTCTTCATAACCACAGTATACTGAGATTGACTTACATTCTGTATCTGGAAAGATACTGAAGAACATGACTAGGTCATAGCTATGAGGTCAACTCTAGCACTTGGCAGCATCATAACCTGATTATGAAAGATATCTGAAGGTAAGAGAAGACCTGGAACACAGGAATACAAGAGTCTGGCATGACAGAGAAGGCCTGAATCCTGTATCTCTGGGACTCACTCTGATTTGGGGCATTCAGATTTCATTCTGGTTACTGTGTATGATTCATTTTCATCCTATAATGGACCTGTGGTGTGAGGACATTCAGACTGGTTTGTTGTTACCTTCTTCTTGAAGTGTGAAGCTTCTGCTATGTACCCAGCACTGGGGACAGTTTGGAGCCTCAGGCTTCTGAGTTTAACTTAGGACTTGAGCAAGTTTGAAAATGGACTTCTCTAGGAGGGTCAGGAGTCTGGAACTGTGAGCATCAGCCTGGCACCAAAGTGGGATTAGTCCATGGGTGATGGGCTAGAGGCTGGGGTGGGTGCCAATCTTGAGAATTCTGGGTTTTGTTATGAAAATGTTCGTTTTAGAAATTCCCCCACTACTTTTCCTTAGTTTGTGACAATGTTCTCAGGTATAGATTCAGGTTTAAATTGATATTTCTGGGGGGCACAACCACTGAAGTGTTCTCTTTAGCCATCTCTTTGACATCACCCTGTTTTCCTTCCATAAACACTTTTAAAAAAGTGTTGATATCTTCTGTTTATTACTTGTATTTATGCTAGAACACACTGTGTTAAAACATCTGAAAATGTAGCAATAAACAGAAGAGGTACAAATTCTATCATCAAAGATTTCACATCCATGAGGAAAGATTACTTGAAGAGACCCAAATGTGGATACCCTGTGAAGAGGCTGAATATCACTTGATACCTGGTGTTGTGATGGAGCCTCAGTAAAACATTTTGGAGAAGCAATGTTTTATCTTAGGTTTCAAGTCACACTCTTTGCTTTTAATAATATAGATAGAGGGGGAAATCTCAGGGACATTGAAAGACTACTAATTTCTCGATTTCAATCTACGGATGTTCTATACCACCCAATTATTAAAATGGCAACCTGGAAAATTCCTTTTCTTGCTGGGCTTGGGATCAAATTTCTGGCCTTCACATGTTAGGCAAGTACTCTACCATTGAATTAAATCCCTCACATTGAAAATTTTCTTGACTTTTATGATGTGACTCCATGACCTTGCTATTGCCCACCTAAAAGTAACAATTCAGGATTTGCATGTGTAAAACTCGATGAGTGTGTATCTGAAAGTATTTAGTAGCTTTATTCTTCCCTTTCTGTAATCACACTCTGTAGACATTTAAAAGGTGTGGTTTTGGATAAATACAGAGGGATAGAGAGAGAGCCATTTGAGTTGAGCACAGATCGATAGCTCTGTTCATTTTCCACATTATTCAATTATTTTCCTTACCTTCTGCAGTGGAAAGGCAGGGCTGAATGTGGGTTAATATTCTTCATGGTATGAATCAATGCCTGCTTCAGTATCATCTAGGAGAAGTGCAGAAAATACTGTGGAACAAAACCACCAAATTACATCCAATTTTCTCTTCATACAAACATCTTCTAAAAAATGTTTGGTTAATACTAATACACATGCCTCCATGGCCTTGTGATATACACATGAAAGTGAATTAATTCTATTTTGCTCACATTTTGTTGATTCCTTACTGCAGTTCATATCAAGCTGAAAGTATCATCCAAAGTATCCAAAATTATTGCTATGCATCCTCCTTCATCCTTGCCCTTAAATTGGCTACGTGTCTTTGAATGTTTCACAGCAGAAAGACAGAGAGAGAGAGAAATGTAAATGGGTCAAAATAGCACTAACCATTTTATCTCTAACGTCCGATAAGGACAGTTAGAAGCACTGCCATAATTGGTAACTTTACTATAGTAAAGTTATATATCCTTTACTTCTAAAAGGATGAGATGGACTAGAATAAACTGAGACCACACTGAGTTTGGGGAGGTAATTGTACCTGAGTTCTTAACTCATAGAAATCAGTTTATTATTCTGTCTTTATTTGCTTAAAAGTAAAAAAAATAACTAAATAGCATACACAGATTCTTTGAGTTTGAAAGATAACTAAACAATCACTCATTACGTCTTATAGCTAGTTACTTAAATTCCATAAACCTTAATATTACCACATAAAGTGAGGAAATATGTATAAGGTACATCTCTAATATTTTAATAAGAATAAAATGAATTAACACATAAAAATACTAAATAAGTGCCTGAGCCTACAAAAGATAATATATAAGTAATCTTATTATATATATTATATAATACATATTGATTTAAAATAAAAAAAAATCACTTATAATCTATGCTGATGTTTATATATTTGAAGGATGCAGTTTCCCTAAGAATATCAACATATTCCACCAAATTTTCTAACTATGTAATCAGAATAAGTGAGAAACAATTATTTCTCTTTGGAAAAGTATTATTGTTGAGAATAATAAAATATATCATGGAAGAACTACCTAAATTTAGGAAGTAAACTTTACTGTAATTATTGAGGAGATTTTGTGAAAAAGTTTCTGTTAAAGATCATTTTGAGAACAAATAAATGCAGGTATGAATCAAATCAAACACTATTTCCAATATTGCAAGCTCTTTGTTGAAAGTAATATTTTCTAAGACTCACACAATTAAATCAAGGGCTTACTTATTTTCATTTTATTTAAATTGGTCAGGGATGGAGAGATGGTTTAGTGTTAAGAGCACACAATGGGTGTTCTTGCACAGGACCCGGGTTCAATTCCTAGCACCCACATTGTGGCTAACAACCATCCATAAATCCAGTTCCAGGGGATCCAACACCCTTTTATGCCCTCCACAGGCATTACACCACAAGAATGCATTTACATACATATAGGCAATACACTCATACACACACACAAAATGTGAAGTTAAATGAATTGACTAGTCTGCAAATGTAGTTTAGAATGATTCAAAGAAAATTCACTAAGAATTCTCAATCAATATGATACATCCTCAGCCTCTTACATTAACTTTTTAAACTTTAGAAGTTATAAAATATCATAATTGTGATTAGTTGACAAATCTGATGCATGACAATCATTTAAAGTCATAACGACATACATAAAAATTTACACAATGTTAGAATGTTTCACTGTTTTCTATATAGTTGATGAAAGTAAATAACCCTAATAGTGAGCAATGATTCTTGAATGAATGATTCTTGAATGAAAGGTAACATGGTTTTTTATTTAGCTATCTTGACAAAATGATAGATAACATAAGGCATGCACTCCAAATCATATAAAATTTATTATGTTATATCTATATATTTATCCATTAAAATAAAATAGGGAAAGTTTTAGTAATTCACAAATTATCAGTAACCATTTCTTGATTTCATAGAAACATTTTAAGCAGATCTGGGGTTTCTAGCAAACATGCACACACACACACACACACACACACACACACACACATCACATACACAGTGTGTGTGCATTTTTGGAGGCCCGAAGTTGTTGTTGGGATCTTTCCTTGATGACTCTCCACCTTTTCACTTTTTGAAACCTAGTCTCTCACTAAATCTGAAGCTAATTGATTAAGCTAGACTATCTGGTCAGTGACCTTCAGGGTCTTTCCCCCACCAATTCTGGGTTAACAGGCCCATGTCTATAAACTTCCTTTCATCTCTCAAAACTCAGTGTCTGAAATCTTACCATAGTAGCACATAGAATTGAATGTACAGTTATTTTGAATTTTAAAAGAATATGTAAGTGAATTTGTAATATAGAAAAATAATACAGTCTGTGTTGAAGACACAAGTTTTAGTCTTTGTCATATCACCACATGAGTTAAAAATTCAGCCAGTGTTTCAACATGGAAAACATATACATGCCTAGCAACAAAAATCTCAGAAAAATCATATTTAAGATAAACCATTCTCTTCTAACTGCATTTACTGTAACATTTCGAAAAGGAATAAATGCTGCTCTTTAATGGGAGAGAGAGAGACAGAGAAAGAGAGAGAGAGAGAGAGAGAGAGAGAGAGAGAGAGAGAGAAGAAGCATCCATAGTTTAAAAAAAGAAACTGGCTCATGGTTCAAGCAAAGCCTGCTTTGAAAGGTATTTTTTATTTTTAAATCCATCATTATTCACAGTAAGTTTGTGGACATAATGTGCTATTTGGTTTCATCTTTCCCATTTTAGGTTAAGAATTTAGATGTTTTGTAAAATAGTATTTTTTCCAAAGACTTAAGATGTTTAACTGACGTGAGGCAGTTTGAAATCTAAACAAGAAATATCTTGTAAGATGAATAGTAAGTGATGAAGAATATACATATGTATAATATACATGAATACATATATATTATATACATATATATGATAGGAAAATACCCAAATTGAGTAGATGTGTATAAAAACAGACTTGTTCTAAAAGGATACAGTTTAGATGTACATATAGAAAAAGGTTTTGTATTACCAAGCCTTGCAAATGTACATTTGAATCAAAATAGCTATAGGATTTTTTTTATTTTCGTGCTAAAAAAGAATATCAATTTGTTCAGCAACTGCATAGCCTTTTTTATATTATTTTGTTTTCTTATTTATAGTTCTGTTATTTATTCCATTTATGTTGTTTTCTTTAACTATAATTTCTTCTAATTTGCTGTGCCTATACTTCTTATTTTTCATTTGTTCTGTTCTGTTCTGTTTCTAGCTCTAATTACTATACTAAAGTTGATAACTGTCAAGACAAAATAAACTCAGGAGAGAGCTAATTGTATGCTTCCTTGAAATTTATGTTTCAGGACTATGCTGAGAAGGAAAACACCATCGCCAAAGCTCTGGAGGATCTGAAGGCCAATTTTTACTGTGAACTCTGTGACAAGCAGTATTATAAACATCAGGAGTTTGACAACCACATTAATTCATATGACCATGCTCACAAGCAGGTGAGAAAGAGAGACTCAAAAACTGTAGCATTTTTGAACTTTGATGATGGACTAAATTGTAGAAACTGTTGTGAATGTGTTGTTTTTATTTAGTTTTCCTTTTATTTACATTTTTTTCCTTTCTTTTCTTTTGAGACAATGTCTTCCTGTAGTCAAACTGGTCTAAAACTCATTATGGCTATAGAGAATAGATTGGCCTTTCTCTCAGAGAGAACTGTACATGCCTGCTTCCCAAATACTGGAATGAAAGGCATGTTCCATCAAATAGGCCCTGATTTGCAATTTTAAAGATGTAATTCTATGACAAAAATTCAGTAACATGTAGCAAAGTCCATTTTGAAAGTATCTACAGTAACCTTTGAAACAAATGACATATTTTAAGTTGTATTTCATTGAGTACCATTGCTTCAAAAACTGCACATAACTATCTTCTCAATGCCCTTAAATGTACAGCATTTCAAATATTTTGTTCAATACCATAGTCATCAAATATAAGCACATTTGGGGGGGGTAATCACACATTTATTTGAAGTCTAATTTTGTCGCATCATGCCTGAGTACCATTTAGAGGTTGACTAGGGATAAAAAAACATCAATAAAGATTCCAAGCATTATGTAAAAATCAATCAGGTGCATGAAATTAACAGTTAAGTGTGTCATATATTATATGCTACATAGGACTTATATCAATATAATTTATGACTCCTCTCTCTATGTATATATATATATATATATTCATATAATTTTGAGAATTAGTTACTAATATGAAATTCATATAAACTCCTCTGGCTCTCTGGTTTTTCCAGAGCCAACTGACAACTTAAAGGCACCTCCTTGTTTTCCTAATGTGAATATCAAACTCCCAGGAATAAAGTTGCACAGTTTTAGAGGCAACCAATTTTTTTTGAATTGTTGTATATTTCATACAGACTATCTCAATCAGTATTAATCATCCTTACACCTCCTTCACCACCACCACCACCCCACAGCCCCCAAACTGAAATCCATATATTCTTTCATTTGTGTAAAGGCCTATTATATCAAGTTAGAGCCCCCACATATTTCTCAGTGTAGGTTCATCCTCCAAGGTCTAGTCACGAGGTCTAGTCAGCCTATTTGGAGTCCCTTGCTTTAGAAAGATTAGCTCATCTTCACCCAATAATAATCAGTTGGCTATTTTTTCAACAAAAATGGGGACTGCTACTAATTTCTCCAGTGCCATGCTGGACTTGAGGTTATATGGGTCTTGAGCATGCCAAAACCATTGCTGTAGGTTCATTTGAGCAAGGTCCCAGGAGCATGTACGATTCTATTTCCATATAGGCACACACCTCCTCACCAAATCTTGCAATCTTTCTGCTCCCTCTTCTACAATTGGCCCTGGGACTTGAGCAAGTGAAACTTAATACAGGAGTACTATTAAGGAACTCACAATCTGCAGATTTCTGAATTCCAGTCTTTGACCATTTGTGACCTTTTGTGTTACTGGCCCTCTGTCCCATGAGGGAGCTTCATTAATGAGAGCTGAGAGATTCAACACTGTCCTCTTTACCCCTTGTTCCGTGCTGTGTGACCTTGGGTATAGAGGCTACTTAGGAATGGGAAATGCACGGATGATGTCTGTGTGTGACCATGTGTGGTACTCTGTATTAGTCTCCCTCTGAGGCAACAGAAGCTTTGCTGATAAATGATGACTGGGATACTTGGCTGTATATATAAGGATGCATGTTTTGTCATTAGTAAGAGGCTACATTAGCCTGGGGATGTGACAGCCTTGGGGATTGCTCTAAGATCTCTTCATCCATGTGCATTTGGCTACGATTACAGTGCACATAGGAGTTTCCTCCCATTGAGCAGACCTATTAAGTAGCCATTTATTGGCTTCAAAAACAAGTGCCACTACTTCTAGTGTCTAGTGCTGTGCCAGTCATTGATGTAGTTATTTGGTCATAAACCTGGGGCTGGACCATTGATTGATGTTCTCCCTTGATTGTTTGCATAGTGCTCTTCAGAGCTATGAGAGCTAGCCTTCAGGGGAAGTAGCTTCCAGGTCACTTCCAGTTCCATTGCTCCAAATCCTATGTCCGGTTTGTTCTGTCTTCAGCAATAGGGTCTTACCTTCAGGTTCTGGGAGGCAATGAAGGGCTATAGCAATACCTTGTGTAATTTTGGAAGTCTCTTAGACCACCCTGGCCAGGAACTCAAAGGAAACTCTATTTCATGTTTTTTTATGACATGATTTCAGGTTGAGCATCAATTTATAAATATTTTATTTCCTAGCCATAACATGCCAACATTATACAGAATTCATTTGATAAAAATCAAAAGGATAGTTTTGACCTGATGAACTTTTACTCATGTTTCAGCAATATTAGGTCACAATAAGATGATTTATCTAGAACAAATAAGGAGCAGGGGAAAGTAATAACATTAAGTGTTTAAAGGCAATTACGTGCATTTAATTTTGCTGTCAATTCTTCTGATCTTTAATACTGATTAGACTATACTAGGGACGGCTGTGGGAGGAAGCAAGTCAAGCTTCAATTACACATGTGACTAGTTAATGCATACTAGCTGAAAGACTGCCCTTGGTTTACTTTCTTCTCCTGGTATATAGTACAACCATTGTCACATTATTGAACTGACAGTTTATGATAAAAAAAATTCATTTTTTTGGTAAAGAACTATATAGAATTAATTATAAAACTACTTAGTTTGGACAATTTAATATGTAAAGAAATATTTTTAATTTTGTATCATATTTCTTGGCATTTTTATGAAAGAAAATAATCTGTAGTGTGTTCCACATGTAACATATTGTTTCTTTGATGTTTCCTGTGCATCTACATTATAAGACATGTTGTTTCATATGTCTTATTGTAGAAAGTAACTAGTTATTAGGAAACCCATGAATGTCTCCTCCTGCATTTTAAGAATATCTTATTTATTTTGTGTATTTTACTAAGAATGCCCAATTCAGTATAAGGTTGTCCATAAGTACAAACTCACTTAGGACTAAGAACATTTTCAATTTGATGAGTTTAAAATGCTACATATTCTACTCCAATAAGATAAATCAGGCTGGGTCTCACTTGTTATTTTGAAGATCTACATGTTTGCACTTGACCATAGGCTATTGTTCTCTAGAGACAGATGCATCATTAAAATGCTCATAAACACAGGTAAATAGCACAGTTATAATTCCTGAGTTCAACATGAACAGTAACAGTTCTCCTGAGGAGAATAACTTAAAATAATGCTGCATCAGTTTGAAGTATTTACAGCCTGTATTACCATCGTATTATCTTGCCATAGGCCATTGGCACACCTATTACTGTCTGCTTACATAGTGATCACCATTTCTCAGCAAAGATATGATCCACGTGGATGCTTTTAGAGAAGTAAATGGAGGCACAGATTTAAGTGGACAATTTAGATTTTGCTTTTACTTCTAAGAACATGAAGTCATAAAACAATGAAAAAAAAACATAAAATAGTGACTATTGAGTAACACCTGGACCTATATAGGTCTTATATAAACTTACTGAAGAACTAAGAAAGCTAAACTGCTTAAAGAACAAATTGAATGCACAAGAAAAATCAATGTGAGAGACAATTAGACAGGTGAAGTGGATAGAGCATAAAAGTAGCTCAGTTTATCCATAACCACATTTTTAATGGATATTTACAACTTTCTCAATGTTTGGAAGTTTTCCTGATCTCTTTGAATAAGCCTTCTGTTGCTTTCACCTTCTCACGTCATTCTTAAATTTTGGCAATTCAAATACTCTAAATGTCACCTCAACATTCTTGTTAGCTTTCTTCATTCATCACCATCATCTTCCTCTGCTATGTATTCTCAGATAGCCTATGCTTGAGCCTTAGTGTTCAGTTTTCACTTGCTATTATGCCTTCTATTGCAGTTTTAATTTTACTTAGCATATTTTTTAGCTCATGGATTTATATGAATGTTAAAAGCCAATTCTTTCAAGTTTCTTTGCAGAAATTCTCAACTATTTCTCTGTTTTCTTCCATTTCATTGCGTTTTCTAAAAATAACTCCTGATTTTATGTTTGAAAAGTCTTTCATACAAATTTCTCCCTGGTTACTTTCTGCCACTTTATCCTGCCCTTAGGATGTGGTCATTATTTCTTGCTGCGGGGTAATAAGTGAAATCATCTCAGGACTGAAATTCTTGGTGATTACTTCAATGTTTTCTGTCTGATTTTATTTATACCTACCTTTCCAGAAATCCCAAAAGCCTGTTTAGCTTGTAATCACTTCCTTATTTTGGCACAAGATACTTCCCAACATCCAGTATTCCCGTGAGTGTGCTCTCTTGGTTGGTTGTCACCGTTTCTTAGTAGAAAACAATGTAAGATCAGGTTTGTCCCAAATCCACAACTGAATGTTATTTCTATGAACCTGGGAAGTATCTATTTGGCAGTCCATTTTCACAATTTATTTTCTGGGTAATGTCAGCCTGTGTGCCTCATTCAGTTACAGCCCTGTGGTTAGCAGTGCAAGATTGGTTTTTTTGCCAGCACTAGGAACAGCCACCTTGGGGAGACTTGTCCCAGGCTCTCATGCCACACCTTCAGCCACTTGTACTTTAAGGGTATGTCAATATTGGATATCATCAAGCCCCATATGCTATAGAAGGCCTGATTACTGAGGAGAGTCAAAGCACAAGACCACTTTAATGACTCCAAAAGACTAAGTCTATTTTCCTCTACCTGGCAATAAACCTGTTTCAGAGGCTCCATTCTTACACAGTGATAGGATGGCAGTCACTGGTAACTGCGTATTGTTAGGCTTCAACAGTTTATCCCGGAGTTCGTGTGCTTACTGCATTATTCTTGTTCTGTAACAGGCTGTACAGATTTTGAATAGTATTAGTAAATGATATTCTTTGATCAGCAAGATTAATGCTATACTGCACTGTCCCTGGGTCTCACAGACACAAGGCCCACACAGAATTAGGGGTTGGCTACCTCATTGCAGCTGGTGCAATGCAGGCTTGGTCTAGCTCGTCAGCTTTAAGTCTCTGCCTGGCTTCCAAACTAGACATTCAGATTCAACTGAAAGCAATGACCTGGGGATAGTTGTGCTGCTAAAGGCTAAGGGACAGTTGGTTTTAACAGTCTTTTGTCCAATAAGGGTTATGCTGAGCTGGGCCATTACTAACAGTTACAGAGACCCATAAAAATCTCTGGGAGATTGGTAACCCCAAGCCTACTGGGGTGATGCAACTTGAGTCTGTTCCTATCATGCTGCCCTCTGTCTGATGCCCAGGCAAACCCAGAGGATTGGCACCAAGCTCTGGCTGTGATAAATGGACTTTGGTTTCCTGCTTATTGTTGGATATTACTGCTGTGGGCTTCTCACATGAATTCAATGCAAAGTCCTGTGCTAGATTCTGTCCTCTGTATCTCACTGGATGGAGTCTTGCTCTCTTCTCCGGGCCCTGGACTGAATAAAGTATGGTGGGCATGTAGGGCATAACGCAGAATGGGCTTAACCAGGTCACCTGCTATGAGGTGTGGCACTCCGCTCCGGCTAGTCGTGAGACCAGCTTCTGCGCAACATCTGGAAAGAACCTGTACCAAGATGATCTACCTGGGGACAGACTACTATTGGCTGCAGTCAGTACCCCACCCCATAAGGCGATTGGCTAATCAGACCTATAAGACCCCTTGCACCTCTTTGAATAAACGAGCTTGCAGCGGATTGCCACCACCTGCGTCTCACTCAGCCCCCAGAATCTGTGTGTTTTGATCCGCACCTACTTACCCACTTTCGGTGGAGACCCTTCATCCCCTCTGGTTGGCCCCGAGCACAGGGACCCGCAACAGTGGAAGTATTCTCCATCCTAATCATTCTAGCAGCTTAGCTAGCAGGTGTCAGCACAAGGAAGCACAATATCTTATTAACACAGGCAAAATTAAACCTAATGCTGAAAAAATGTCAAGCTGATTGCAAATTATTATTTTAAGCTTTGTTATCACAATGTCTATATTTTAAAGTATATAAACGTGTCTGATATAAGGACACATACAGTACTTTTAAAGATTGCTGTATATCCCAATATCCTGATCATTCCATTTTTTACTCATAATTTTGAGTAAATATTATGTATCTTTACAATAAATGACATGATAATATTTGGGTTTATGAAAAAACATTTTGGGATATTATTAAAGAGCATCAAAGTTTAAATTCAATGTTCTAGTAAGCTTTATTATATTTTTGCTTGCTATGTATTTACTCAAATACATGTACCAACATCAAATTTGGAAAACGTACATGAAATTTTGGTATATTTGTATGCAACACTGAGGAAAACACTGAGGCACACATTTGTATACATAACAAGTGCATTTGAAAAGTCTAGACATTTGTGTATCTCACACTGGGTCCAAGACTATCTGCTGGAGTGGAAGCATCTTGTTATCTTAACCAACCCATGGTTTGGTTTCTCTGTCCACATGCATAAGGTCTGGACTAGATGGATTTCCCTGATCTGTCCAGATCTATACTTCAAGCATTTACATTTGTCAAGCAAAGCACATAATGAAAGCTTATGTGTCCATCAGCAATCAATATGTATTATGCTTAAGTCTTTGGTGTATATATAAGTGATTCTCTTATATAAAAAGATGGATAGAATAGTTTCCAGTAGTGTTATGCCATTCTAAATTTTAGTCACTGAGATTAAAAAAAAAAAAAGATCAAAGATTCAGCATCTTGTAAAAAGTAAAGATTTTCCTCTAAGCAATTTGACCTGTTCATCTGCTGTTAAAGTCAAGTCACACTGAGTCTGTCCACTCACCTGGCAGCCTATGGGCAATTCAGAGTTATTTTCACTGTAAGAAATTTGTCACACTGAGACTGTGGAGAGATAGGACAGGGAATGATTGCCTTATTGCTGCTGCCCTTCAAACATCTTGATTTTTGCTTTAGTGTCTGCAGTGTGGCTGAAATACATCCCAAAAGGCAGTGGAGTGACCTTCACCTCAGCAAGCCAAGACTCAGTGTCTTGCAGCTTGCTGTTTTGTTCTGCTCCAGAAAAAGTCAAGGTCAGGCCAGGTTATTGGAATGTATTGTTCCTGCAGAGACTTCTATTACTATAAAAATGGAACAGCTTGATTCCCAAATTTGAACATTTCCTAATGATTTAAACTGAAGACCAGTGATGACACTTGAAAAAAGGAATAACCTGTGATATATGAGTATAAATACAAAAAATAATGGATAATTCAGGAGTAAGTTGTATAGGGCAATGTGTGATAAAGTCACTTACAATATTTTTCCTTGATGCATGATGTATACTTCAGTTTAATTTGGCTTTTTTACTTGTTAAATATTATTATTATATTTTTAAATATACTGAACATGTTTCTCTTAGAACAAGGGAAGAATTCATATTTTATTTTGCCTGAGTCCTTGAGTTGCCCCCAAATAAGTCTCAACAAATCAATATATAATTATAATTCATTTTATAATAAATTATATTACATATTTTAAATATAAAATGAATGATCTAGTTTTGATTTCTTTATTCAGAACCACTCATGAATCACATGGACCTAAATTTCATTTTTTTATCTTGAGTTAATACTAGACATTTGACAAAAATTATCATTTGTACTATCTGAACTGAAGCAATATTTATAATCCTCCCCAACTGATTTTAGGTCTCTTCCTTCTTTCTATGTTTCATCATTTATGATGTAAGTAAGATTCACTCAGTCAGTGTTGAACAGGATGGAAAAGTTCGATTTAAGTAAAATTTATTATCTTTGCTAAATATAATTAAGAATAAAATCTTAGAAAAAGATTAGGAGAAAAATACACCCAACCATTGAGATTTTGTTTTATAAATGTCAAGTAAGCACTGAAATCCAAAAAGAAGTTCCTCCATTCTGTGAATATTATTTTGCCTTTAGTAAGAAGTGACTATTTATTAACCTGAGGTATCAGTATTATTCCTGGACTTAAAAAATGATTGTGCACATGCATGTGTGTGTGTGAAATGTTTGAAGCTGCTCCTGTACCTCAGCGTGAATCTGGAGGTCAGAGACAATTTTGGAGACTTTTTCTCTCCTTCTACTTTGTTTTTGAGGCAGGTTCTCTCTTACGTTAGTTATGGTTCACATTCCTGGCTCTCTGGTCCATTTGTTTCCAGGTTTTATTTATGTCTCTGCCTCTCAACCCATATGGGTATTGGAACTACAGATATATGCCATTGCATCTTCTTTTTGTGTTGCATTTGATTTTATTTGTTTGTTTATTTTTATCTTATGTGCGTGTGTGTGTCTGTGCATGTATGTGTGTGTGTATGTGTGTGTGTGTTTGTGTATATACCATATTCATACAATGCCACAGAGGCCAGAAGAGGGAGTTGGACCCTTATGAACTGGACTTAAATTAGATAGCTATTAACTTCCATGTAGCTGTTGGGAACTAAACCTGGGTCCTTTGCAAGAGCAGCCAGATCTTCTTAATTGCTGAGCCATTCTCTGGCCCCTTGTGGAATTTTTGTTGTTTGTTTTTCAGGTGGATTGAAACAGGTCATGACACTTACAAAACAGTCCCTTTTCCTTTTATTATGATAATCTCATTGGAAGTATCTTTGGAATTGCATGTCCTAATACACCCACTTTGGGAAGTAACTTACAGATTTATTATATACTTTTACCGTTTAGAGTTATTTATGTTTTTGTAGTTGTTCTAAAGAAATAGAGAATCTTTGTGCAGAATTATTATTAACAAATTACAAATTACTCAAAATAAAATTGATCTAGAACAAAAGGAACATGTAAGTTTAATACTATGACACATGGATTTGATACCAATATATCCTTGAATATCAGATTTCTGATGCTAATTCCATTCAGAAGCAAACTTTACACTGATTTTTGGAAAATGTCTCAAGGTATATATATATATATATATATATATATATATGTATATATATACATATATATATATACATATATACATATATATGCATATACATATGTGTATGTGCATTACACAGGGTCTCCTGCACCCCAGCTGGCCTGGAATTTACCACTTAGACCAAGCCAGCCTCAATTTCACAGAGATCCACCTGCCTCTCCCTCCTAAGTGTTGTGATTAAAGGCCTGTGCTACCAGCATTCACCCAGCATTCAGAATGTATTTAAATAAACTCTTTATACCTATAGAAACTAATATATCTATATTTATGTTTTCATGAGGAAGCACACATGACATGCAACAATGGAACCTTAATTGAAGCTTAATATTAGAGTCACCGGAGACTATGGAGTCAAATTTGTGTTACCAAATGTACTTTGATTCGGGTAGATCAGGTTAAGCCTGGTTAATCAATCAAGAGTCTTCCCCTTAAAAGAGACTTAGTCTCAACTTCTGAGCAGCCATTGATTTTCCAGTAGTTTATTAGGTATGTTTCGATTTCTTTCCCACTTCCAAACATCTTTGCTGGGATCTTGTCTGGCCTGAGCTTATGTGATGCTTGTGCATTCTATCACCATTACTGTGAGTTCATATGAATAACTACTTCCTAATTATCAGGAAATCTCTGTGTCCTTGTAGTCACCATCTCTGGCTCTTACATTTTTGATTCCATCTCTTTTGCAGAGCAACAAATACTTTTATGTCTAGAGTCTGATATAGGCCCATATGGCATTACTGTATAGGTCATGTTATCATTATCCTGGAATAAAAACAGCCTGACTTGACCCTGGAATCCATTTTGAGCAAAAGAAGAGCAGGACTGTCCTGAGCACTTATTTCAGATTACTCTGCCTCAGAACCATGCATTCAAACAATCCCTCCTTCCTTCCTTCCTTCCTTCCTTCCTTCCTTCCTTCCTTCCTTCCTTCCTTCCTTCCTTCCTCCCTTCCTTCCTCCCTCTCTCCCTCCCTTTTTCCCTCCCTCCCTTCCTTCCTTCCTTCCTTTTTAGTTCTTTTTGAGGCAAGGTCCCCTTGTATCCCCAGCTGGCCTGGAACTCACTATGAAGATCGTGCTGGCCTTGATCTCATAGAGATCCACCTGCCTCTCCCTCCTGACTGCTGAACTAAAAGTGTGCACCATCATGCCTGGCTTCATTCTCTCTTTACCTGAAACAGCATGAAAGGGGAAGAAAAAAGCAGAACTGTTTCGTCAGAGGGTTATGGCTCCTCTGATCGCTGTTGACAAGGATAGCATATCAAAGCAAACATAATCTATTTAATCTCATCTATTTGCAGCACAAATGACACAAACTTTGTTATAATCAACAAATATCTGCTGTAATCAGCAGTTCCTTGATTGATATGCAAACATACATTCATGCATACATATCTTTCTGTGAGTCAAGAGCAAGAAAGGGTCAGGAAGAATGAAGGCTATATCCCCAAGACACAGGAGGATCCCAAGACTTGGTGGGCTTATCTATATTATACATAAACTAAGACTGACTTTTTGCTTGAAAGTTTAAGTAAAGTCATTCATCCAGAGTATTTTTTATACTGTAAAAATCATGCCAGAGACCCATGTCTCACTTATGTTCTGAAACTTTCCAGAGGATTATACTAAGAGGCCAGGGTATCAGGAAGGTGGACAGCCACAGGGACATTACTGCTTATATCACTTCTGAGGATGCATTCTTCCTTCTGATGATGCAAGTTTCCTTCTGTGATTGAGAAGATATAGGACAACAAAATGCAGTCCTGTGTATCCAGAAGAAGAGCTTAAATGTAATACAGTGTGATAGAGGGGGACACAAAGAAAATGGAGAATTGCCTGAATTTTCTTTTCCAGACAATGAACTGGAGAAGAGAAGCCTTAGAAGAGCAAGGAGTGAGAGAAGTAAGGAAGGTCACTGGAAAGAAGATGCTTTGGGGGTTCCTTCCCCCAAATTCAGTCAATGTCAAGTTAAATTCGTAGCAGGATGTGTGTAAGCATCAGGTTGTCTTAGTAGGCCAATCTAGGGCGCTTTGCTTGAAAACACCATCAGTTCAACCAAGAATTTCCCCATTATCCACTCACATGATTCAAAAGAAAGGAAATTTCAGAATGGTGATCTCGTCATGTGTGGGGAAGAGGTACAGGTGAATTTCCTGGACCAATGTTCAAGAAGAAGAGCAAGACTAGATTTGGAATTATCTAGGCTGGCAATAACTTACATGGGGCAAAACTTGTGTCACCTGCAACTGGCTGCATAGTCCTTAAAATAGCAAATGTGTAATGTGTAGACTTTAATTATCATGTAAAATCAAAGGACAGAAAGAATTTTAAGAACAAAAATTCAAGAAATAATCAGATATTTATTTATTTATTTATTTATGGTCTTTTTTGAGACAGGGTCTGCCTATAGCCCCAGCTAGCCTGGAACTTACTATGTGGACCAGACTGGCCTTATACTCACAGTGATACTCCAGTGATCTGCCTGCCTCTGGGATTAAAGTCATGCACGACAGGCCTGGATCTTGATTTATTTAGTTATATTTTATGGGTGTGAGTGTTATGCCTGTGTAAGTGCATCTGTGTCATGCAATGCCCATGGAAGACAGAAGAATACATGGGATCCCTTGGAACTAGAATTAATGAATGAGTGTCAGCCACTATCTGGGTGCTGGGATTCAAACCTCGGTCTTCTGCAAGAACAGCTGAGCCATCTCTCCAGCCCCCACATTAGAAATTTAAACATAGTTAAAATAAATTGGATACAACAAAACCACTAATAAGGAAATGATAGTAGTTTTGTCAGATAATTATGTGGCAAACTAGAATTTTTAAAAGTAGTGAAATTTCTTTCATAATTTGTGGGACAAAAATTGGAAGAGGGAAAGAAACAAGGAAAGCAGAAGGAAAATAACTGAGAGGAAAAATATGTGAGATGAAGATCTGAGAAATAAGACTGAAATATGACATGAGAAAACATCAAATAAAACAAATTCAGAACAAATCCAAAGAACAAATCAAAGCACACACTTGCCATGTCCTCATGTCTGTGCACCTTGGGAATAAATATTCTTTGCATTTTCCATATTCTTCTTATTTTGCACCTTAATTGCTGTGCGGGGGTGAGGTGGACCAGTGAGACATTTTCTCTCTAAGGTCCAGGATACATTCCTCTCTAAACTCTGATGATTTTTAAACACTGAGGCCTCTCCTCCCTTTGTCACGTATATGAGAACATCGTTGTTATCGCTGCTGTTTTGATTTTCTGCCAGTGTTCTGGGCATTCAGACCCAAAAATTATGAGCTGTCTGTAAATTGCACATTAGCTGAACCCAAGTTGCATTTGATCAGAGGCTCCACTCTAGCAAAATTATTCTATTACTGCATATGTAGGCATAGGCAATGGGTATTCAGGGGCTGCCATTCCATCAAAAGTCTCTGGACCCTAAATATAAAAAACAGTCAAACCAAAGTAATCTGTGCCGGAATGGGAGTCTCCCGCAAAGTCTGAGTGTGATTGCCTTAGTTTACTGTTTGTTCCTCTCAAAGCCAGCTTCACATTCTTTTTCCTCTTCTTAGAGATTGAACTGAGGGTCTCAAGTGGACTCCCCTTTACTTATCTCTGTTATACAACTTTAACCTCCTATCACTTAGAACAGTGTCTTATGGTCTACATCCAAATTATTATACATTTTTAGTGTCCACACTGACCTTGAGAGAGGTTACTCACTTTGTAGAAGGGAGGCTCGGTGTTATAAAATCCAGAGACTTCTGTTCTCCATAGCCAAAAAGGTTTGGCTGGAAGACATCTCTCCAGGTTATTCTTCATTACAGTATAATGAGTACATGAGACCCTGCATGGAATCCCTTCTCCAGTATTTGCTTACTGCATGCATTTCAGAGGCTTCCATCTTCTACTACATTTTTATGAGGTCCCAGACTGTATTCCATGGAGCTCACAGAAGCATACTTTTCTATTTATTAATTGTTTGTGCATTACATGCAATACATATTAATTAATATTATTATTAATCATATTTAGATGCCTTCCCCTGTCTACATTCTCCATTATCCCCCTCCACACAGGATTTCAAGCATTCTATCATATATTAAGGAGTCAGTTTTGTGTCCCCAGATGTGATATCCCTTGATATGAGTTCATCAAATGGAGATTGTTTAGACTATCTAGTGTGACTCCCTTAAAGTTGACCAACTCTCCCTTATCCAGCAGTGATCGGTTTCCAACAGTCCTTCAACTAAATTTGGGTCTTCTTACCCCTTCCCCCAGTTCTATGTTAGGTTTTATCTGGTTTGAGTATGCCTGGGTCTTGTGCAATCTTTTACCATTGCTATAAATTTGTATCAGCAAGTTTTAAGGCACTTGACCATTCTGTTTCCTGTGGTTTTTCACAGCCCTCGACTTTTACAGTCTTTCTGCTTCTTCTTCCACATGTTCTCTGAGTCCTGGGTGGCAGAGGTTTAATATAGGAGTTCTACCCAGGGACACGCACAGTGCAGTCTTTTATTCTCTACATTTTGTTAAGTCATGGCTTTCTGTGCACCAGGAAGCATCCCTGGCGAGAGTCAGGAGATTCAAAAATATTCTCTTCTGCTCCAGTATGTTCTGTGAGCCTTATGTGTAGAGGTTACATTGTAGATGTGTCACTTAGGGCTGGGCACCTCACAAATGTTCTCTGCACATCATCAGTTATGGAAATCTATAATAGTCTCTATCTGTTGCAAAGCTTTTTGGATGAGTGGTGAAAGCTACATTTGTTTATAAATATAAGGATGCATATTTAGCACACAGTAAAAATTTACATTTCTGTAAGGATGTGACAAACATAGGTTTTGCTCTAGATATATAATCTCTCTAGCTATCTGTGTTTGGCTATGTTTATAGTCCCTTACATGAGCAGGATTTTTGTCAATTAGATGGCTGTTGTTTGTCCCCAAGATAAAAGTGCCACTACTGTTTCATTATAATTTGCTGTTCAACCAGTCAGTTTTGTGGTTATTAAAGCTGGGGTTGGGCCATTGATTCATTTTCTCCCTTAACTGCTCACATACCATCCTCAATACTAGGAGAGCTAGTCTTTAGGGAGGGGGTTTCCAGGTCAGTTCCAGCTCCATTGCACCAAGTCCTGTGTCTGAAATCTGTCCTATCTTCAACAATAGGGTCTTACGTTCAAGTTCTGGGAGGCAATTAAGGACTGTGTTATTTTGAGAGTGTCTTGGACCACCCAGACAGACAACTTGAAGGGAAGATGTTCCTATTTGGCATTGTGTTTCTTATTATATAACCTTCAGTAATACATATTCACATATACACATACATGCACACACATACGCATACACGCATACACACTCATACATATGTGTGCTTGTATATGTATACAAATACAATGTATCTTTTTCAAAAGTAGACTTTTGAACAATACATTTCCCTCTGCTTTTCCATGCCACCTAAATTTTGTTTATGTGTCCTCTCTCTTCTCTTGTATAGCATGCTTTCCTGCCTCTTCAACTAAACTACCCCTAGTTCCCCGTTGATAATACCTGTCTCCTATTATCCCCCTTTTTCGGGATTCTTCTTTTTTAAGTCTCACTGAAGAGATTCTTGTCCTTGATTATGTTATTTAATGCCTAGCATTAGAGTCTACTGTTTCTATTAGTAATCTGGAGGTGGATATTTCTGGATTTTTACCTGGTGTCAAATAGCCTACTGATTATTTTGTATTTATGAGCCTTTCCACACTACCTCCTCTTGACATATTTACCGAAGAAATATTTTAATGAGTAAAGGAAGGAATTCTGACTTTTTTGTACAATGAAGTGAATGGTAGTTTATTGGTAAAATGTAACTGATGAAAGAAAATGTTTGGCTTGAATCACAGTAAGAGTCCGGAGAGATATAATTTAGTATTCATCAGAAATATTTTTTATGAGAAGTAGAAGGACTTTATGTGAATTTCATAGTAAAGATAAAAATTTGAAACTCTAGACTAGCACCCAGAGTTCTCACATGAACTGAGAAGGTCCTTTAGAGACAGGAAGAGATTAGAATAGCAGGGTAGATGGAACTACTGGTGATATCAGTGTACTTCACAGAACAGGTAAACTCATGTTCATCAATTAGACAGAAATACTCTGAGTATAGTTCAGTTTTAACATGTAATTATTGTTCACTGAATTCTTTTGTTTGTATTTTCTTTGATCTCCCTCATTCATAATCTATAAGCAGTTTCAAGAATTTGATACTAAAAGATATTTCTCTTAATTGCTGTTGTTTGGTCCTTGAAAGTCACTGCCCTAAGATGATTGGCATTTGTAATAGCTTCACTGAAATATTAACCTTCAGGATATACTTTACATATTTTTAGTCAGAAGTACTGGAAGTTTATGGCAATCAGCAATTTGTTTTTTATCAAGCCTTCTTTCCAGAGAATTCCCATGTGCAGTAAAACGTGAGACACACTGCATTAGAATAGCATATCTCTTGCTGCTTATTATTTAAGTTGAACTGCGTTTTCTGTCTGGTTGTTGAGAGGCAAGCAACTGCTATCAAAAGATCATTTGAGATTAGAAAATTGTTCATTATCATTTTTTTCTTCCTTAAGGTCATAGATTCTGGAATCTACACTTTATGTGCAGAGAAAACAAGCTAACATCATGTTAACAAGTGTTTCATAGAGCAATAAATGTTTGCAAAGGTGGATTCTCAATTTTATTGAAAAGTCTTCTTATTAGGTAGGTCAGATATTAAAACTGAGATAAAGAAGATGGAAAATAGTGTGAAAATACTCAAGGATTTTCCTTATGCACAATTAGAATATACATGCATGTATATACTTACATTCTCTCTCTCTCTCTCTCTCTCTCTCTCTCTATATATATATATATATATATATATATATATATATATACACATACATACTTACCTCAGGAAAATAGTGCTTATCATTTTCGTTTTACTTTTCATAGAATATATTTTGGTATATTATTGAACGCTACTACTTAGCAGTAAATTATGACAATTAGTACACAAAAATGATAGTTTAATCTGATAAGCAAAGAAAGATTTCACATAGAGCTATCCACGCATATTTTCAAACCCATATTGTCCTCGTTAGCTCCTCTGATGCCATGTTGAAACACTGATTAAAAAAAAAAAACCTGCAAGGAAAGGGTTTATTTGAGCTTACTGCTTACACTCCATCATCTAGGGAAGCCAGGGCAGGAACAGGAGCTAGAACCTGAAACTGAAGGTGAGGAATCCTGCTTACGAGCTATCTCTGCTACCTTTCTTATACGGCCCAGGCCCACTTGTCCAGGACGGTGTTGCCTCTAGTGGGCTGGGCCCTCCTACTTCAATTAGCAGTTAAGAATTTACCTCACAAACTTGATTACAGGCCAGTTTGATCTAGGAAATTCCTCAGGTGAGATTCTCTATTCCCAGGTATGTCAAGATATGTCAAGTTGATTCCAACTCTCTAGTACATTTACCTTGTAATCTACCTCTCAACTTCATTCTCTACCCAGTGGATAACAGTCTAATAATAAGAAAATATCATGATATTAGCAAATTTATTGTTGTTGTGATAGAATACTCTGATAAAAAGCAACTTAAGGGAGAATGTATTTTTGTCTTACAGTTCCAGAAGGGATGAAATCTGTTATGGGGGGAAGGTATGCCCATATAAGCATGAGGCCAGCATGGTACTCAGGAAGACAAGGAACAGAAAGGTTAATCAGGCTATAAAAGCACAAAGACTACCCCTAGTGACATACATCATTCCAACAAGGTTCTACTACCTAAAGTTTCCCTAACTTTCCTAAACAGGGTCACCAGCTGGGAACCAAGAGTTCAAATACATGAGTGTATGCTGACATTAAGTATTCAAACAACAATAATAATACTTGGTCACAGAAATACATATACAGGCAAGGAATGTTGAAACATCCTTGAAATCCTAGTATTAGAGAGGCAGAGGCAAAAGGATCACAAATTTGAGTCCAGCTTTGGATATATAGCTGAATTCTGTCTTAAGGAAAAGAAAGATAAGAAAAAGTAAAGGGAAGAAGAAGAAAGTGAAAATGGGCAGAGGGGGAGAGAAATGAAATGAAGGCGGAGGGAGAAGGCAGAGGAAAGTGAATACATGGAGGAAGGAGGCAAGTGGCAGAAGAGGAAGTGGGAGGCAGGAAGCTGAATGGAGGTGAATGAAAGGAAGGTAAGAGGTAGGGGAGAAAGAGAGAGAGAAAGGAAGGAAGGATGGAGGGTAGGAAGGAAAAAAAGAAAAGAAAGGAGAAAAGCATATTGGAACTCATTTTGACATAAAGGTATGCTGGACTCATCCTCAATAAAGCAACACTTCCTGTCGGAACTCTTGTTCCACTGAACCTCTGACCATTTTCATCTGTTGGGGTGTATTCCTGGTATAGATACGTAATTGCAAAGTAAAATGCATGAATTTTGAATAATTTAATCCAGATCTCCTCTGCCTTACTTTAACATTAAATGGTGGTTTGAATGAGAATGTCCCCCATAGGCTCTACATATTTCGACATTTTGTTCTCAGTGTGGCCATGATGGAAGAAGCATGTCACTGAGGGTGGGCTTAGAGAGCCCTTAAGCCTTGCCATATCTCTAGTTGCTCTCTACTTCCTGCGCCTGCTGGAAGATGTGAGCATTAGCCATCATGGATTCTTGCCCCTTTGACACTGTAAGCTAAATAAAATCTTCTTTTTATAAGTTCCCATGATCAGTGTTTCTATCACATCAACAGAAAAATGACTAGAATACCTTATTAAAATCATATCAAGTTGGAAAATCCTCCTAAAGTTTGATCTACCTGAAATTAGGAATCAACGGTCAGGTGGTCCTTACAGCCTTTGTTCTTTGCTCGCTTTATTGGAGGTCTATGAAAAGAAGAAAAATTAGTGAAAAGACAGAGGATGAAGAAAAAACAGAATGCCTGTTCTCCACTCTCCTGATGAAATCCTGTAACATTTCCTTTGGTTGAAAGACTGAAACTTAAATCTATTTAGATTTTAGAACTCTTACAGTATTGTACTTACCCTATTCACCCTAACACTGAAACAGACTTTTTCATTTTCACAGAAATTATATAAGAATCACTTTCATGGGAGTGATAGTCCATTAATCAGTTGTGTTTTACATGAACATTTCTTATTGTTGGATATGGAATCTGTTCCATATTTCAAATTCTGGGGTTGACATGCTTATTCTAAACTTCCACTTTTTCAAACTTGCTTTTTAAAAACTTTTATGTGTATGACTGTTATACTTGTATGTCTGTAAGTGCACCCATGTCATATAGTGCCCACAGAGGACAGAAGTGGGTTTTGGGTCCCCTGAAACAGGACTTAGGGATGGTCATTAGCATCCATGTGGGAGCTAGGATTCGAAATTCAGTTTTCTTCAAGAGCAGCAGTGCTCTAAACTACTGAGCCATCTCTCCGCTCCCCTGAAACTTATTTTAAGATCTTGAAAATTACTATGTAATTCAGAAATTGTACTAATTCTTGATTTTATGAAGTGTTTGACAATTATCTGACAATTTTTATAGAACTTCATTTCAAAATGGTCACACATGTCAAAACCTCCTTAGTTATTTTATTCTACTTTAGTGAAATCTTTCTTCTTTCAATATAGAAATCAGTTGATGAGAAATTTAATTACAAAAATAGAAATAACATGTAAAATTAATTTTGCATTTTATATAATAATGATGGATATGAATAATATACATATGAACACAAATATTTTTATCTTTTAAATGTATATATGTTTATCTATTTATATATGTATATATCACTTTGTACTTAAGGTATATATTACATCAATATAGATACATACAGATACCATTTGTAAAATAATTTTAAATACAAAATCTTAAAGCAAATACCATAATTAAGATTATTTTTATATACTCCCTCTAGGTTATTTTATATATTATTCAATATCGTTCATCTTTGTACCTGTTTGAAACTTTATCTTGATGCTTATTTATTTTTTACCAATTTGAACAACATTGTCTAATTAACTAAGTTCTTAAGTATGCACTACTTTCATTTTTGTTAAAATAGATGGAGATACTAATTTGAAGAAGGTTGGCACCTTGTTAGTGATATGTATTGTTCAGGGCAACCAAAGGTAAAGTCAAACCATCTGTGTAATGTGTTTCAGGCCAGAAAATCTGGTTCACATAACAGTCTAAGGAAAAGCTCCTCATAAGAGGTGATAAGAGCTTTCTCTTTTTCCTCCAGATTGACCTTTTGGCGCTTTGTCTAAGGAAAAGGTGCTTATTAAAAATGTAAGGGAAATGTTTGAAAAGATGTTAACCAAAACTTAAATCCACCCTAGCAACGTTGTAGATTGAGAAAGCTTTAACCTGGATTCCATAGAAATGTTACCAGCAACGTTACAATCCAAATGTACTTTTCTCACAGGAAGAAATATAAGGGGAGAAATGTAGTGTTGTATCAAAGTGTAGCTGCTCTGTAAAAAAGAAGACTTTATATAAGGTTCTGTTTAGCTTATGCCTTAGTGGAATAAAGTAAAAAGATTTAGGAAACAATTATAAAATGTCATTTTAGTGTGCCCTGCACATATGAGCATGGAACTCCCTACATGGATGTGCATACAGTATGAACTCTCTAAACTTTTAATTGCATTATTATCGTGTGTGTGTGTGTTTGTGTGAATAGGGGAACATATATATCACAGTATATTTGTGGAGACGAGGACAAATTGTGAAAGGTGTTTTTCTCTGTCTTCTGTGGTTCTGATCATCAGGTTTGTGTGACAGGTAATTTCCCTGCTTAGTCATTTTGCTGACACAAATACCTTATTAAAAATTAAAAACATTATTCATAAAATGTGAAACAAAGTGTCAAAGGTTTTTGAAACTAATTTTAAGAGATGTAATACTGAAATTGATGCAAAGATCATTTGAAGAACACAAACATCTATCAGCAAAATTAGTTTATATCTTACCAGATAATAAAATAAAATTCTATGATATTTTAAATTAACCTAAATAAATTATGTCACTATTCAACAAACCGTATTTGTGAAGCCATTGCTAATAATCATCCGTAGCAATGTTCAGTCTCTACTATTTGACTTATTAAACATCCCACGTAATGAATCTGTTCACCTCTATGAAGTCAGGTAAATTCTGGAGCATTTACTAAATACTGACCATCGTTTCATGTAAAAAAATAGTTAAAAAACAGTAAAAATTAGTTAATTTTCCCATTTTCAAATTTTGACTGCTTCACCCTTTTACATCAAAGTGTGAGGGTGACATCACCAACTGTATCTAAGGTGTCACGAAGTTTGAAGTAGACAGAGCTTTGGGTCTGGACACACTCCACCCCAGTGGAATCTACAGCACCTCTCTGATTGGCAATGTTTCGTAGTGGGAACAAAGTGTGCTTTCTTATAAGTCCTCTTCAGAATCTTCAAATAAATAGTAATCTACAAACAAACAATTAGATCTAGGACTAACATGGTCTTCCCAGATATCGAAAGACTAAATATTTCAAACTCAGTTTCAAGACTTTGGTCAGACTATTTATCTAATTGCAGGATGCTTGCTAAAACAAAGAAAAATAAAAAGAATGACTTCATATCAACTTTTCTGGAAGAGCCAAAACTTCTTTGAGTTGAAAATTTTAAACAGTTAGAGAAAATAACACACAGAAGTTAAAGACAGGAAACATGAGTTTGCAGTGAGATTTCCACAGGCCACCATCCACTGTAGAAGCCCAAATCACTTTCTTCATCAATATATATTTCATAATTATTAGTTTTGAACATCAAAGCATTATTTTAAGCAAATTTTGTTTTTATTCCAAGGTTCTAATTGTTTATCATATCAAAGAATATTAGTATGCTAAATAATACAATTTTCTCAAAAGTCCACCTGCATAATAATTAGGTAGTGGGGAAATTATTAAAAGTTTTTGCTTCCTGTTCAGCAGTCTTAATGGAATGAAACTATAGTGAGAAATGCTGACCTGAATACACAGTTCATGGGTGATTTTGTGGAAGAATACCGTGAAGGAGGGAAGAAATGAGGGGAGAGTTCATGTACTGTATAAAGGTTTTCCTTCCACTTTCTGTTCCTCTTATCGTCATATGTTTATGGAAAGTCACAAACCAACATGAAAGTTTTTGCTGAAGTCAGACAGTATTCATAACAGCAATGGAATCCTACCTGGCTATAATTTTGATTATTGGTCAGATCATGATTGCTTTTGATATAATCACTGAAGATTTCATGTTATAAAGCATACAAACCATTTGTTACAAGGTACATTTTACCGATTGTATATGGCAAACTTTAACACCATGCCAAATTAAACATCTGAAACACTTCAGTAAACTTCAGAGTCCTTTGAAGTAATAATTTGTTGTTGTTTGATTTGTTTACTTATTAAGTTAAATATAATATAAAATGGACACTGTCAACAGTTATTTGTAAAAATCTACTCAACACAAATAGTTTGTTCCAGGACATGTGAGAGCATTGGTAAGAATGCAAGGTAGTTTATGGTGGAAAAGATGTGCCTGGGATTCAAGGTAGCCTGCTCATTGTTTAGATATTTAGAGTTTATTAGTTTCAATATTTATATCTTTTAGGAAACATTTATTAGTTGACAGTCCACGCTTTCAACCACTGATCTCATTAAATTGTCATATTTATTCCTCTTGGCATAGAAGCATAGTAGCAAATCATTTTATTTAGACAGAAATTATTGAGACAATTTAAGGCCTATGACTAGGCTAAATTGCTAAATCTGCACTGAGTTTTAAACTTCTAAATGCATAATTTCAACATCTTAAATTTTTATTTTAGTTCAGTTTTCCAAATTTGCCCAGATATGCTCTGTAGTGTTCCCAAGGAACAAAATTTTATCAATAAAAGGTAAAAATAGATGGTCTTACATATATAATAATTAATCAATTTTGCTTTAAAAGGTAAATAATATTAAATACCATTACAACTCCTTTGAGTTATACAATATTAAAATTATTGGGCTATTTGTAACACAATAAATGTGCCTTAATACACATTTGAATATCATATGTTGAAAAATCATTCTATGAAAGTGCTTATTTATTTAGCTATTGTGTGTGTACGTATGTGTGTGTGTGTGTGCATGTGTGTGTTGTGGCAGAGGACAATTTGTCAAGTCTTTTCTCTTCTTCCATCATGTGGATGTCAGGGATTTAACTCAGGCATCTGGCTTGGCAGCAATTGCTTTTACCCAATAAGCCATCTTCCTGAATCTGAAAGCACATAATTTATTTAACACAGTTTTTTTGTAATTGGTAACATGCTTCAGGCAGTTTCCCACTGATCATTTGGAGTAGTATGTAACGGATGCATGGTGACTTATCATGTTAGTCAGTCTTCATTGCTGTGTGTGAAAACATTCAAAATAATAATACGACAGATGGAGTAATTTATTTTTGCTCTCTGTTTCAAAGGTTTCAGTCCTTCATCAGCTGGCTCCATTGCTTTCAGGATTGAGAAAAAAAATGTGTGGTTGAGGAAGCTGATCATCTTCTCAGAACTGGGAAAGAGACAGGCAAAGGGGAAAGGGAGAGAGAGAAGGAAAGGGAAAGATGGTAGGACAGAAGAAAGGACTAAGAAAGGGAAAGAATGAGGGAGAGAAAAGGGAGAGGCAGAGACAGAGAGATATCCTTATACTCTGTATACCCTTTAGGCCTCATTTCCCAATTTTCATCATCAAATTATGAACCACTCAACTGACCTGTGATAAAATTAAAGCACTTATTAGGCAGCCACTTTTCTATAATTGGATCCACAGATGAGTACCAAGCCTTCAATAGATAGACCTATTGGGGAGATAGTTCATGTCCAAAATGGGATACTTTAGTACAAAAAAGTGACAATTTAAGAATAATTGTTCAGTGCAAGCCTGACGAACTGAGACCCATCCCATAGCCACACCTAATGTTCAAAAGAGAGAAAGGTCTCCATGAAATTCTCCTCTGTCCTCCACATGCTAATGTTGGCTTATGCATGCCCAGATATGCATATCATGTATACACACACATACATACACACAAACATCCAGTAAAAATGTTGTCAAGAATTCATAATATATGCATAGAAATCTTTAGTAAACAGAAATGTCTATTCATATATCTTTTAAAATTATTTTATGGCATTTTATTTATTTTCCAAGACTACAACCACTTCTGCTTCCACTGAACTAAAAATCAAGATTTTTATATTACAGGTTTCAGTATGAGACTGTACAGACTTATACCAGGCTTCTGTATGTACCTATGATTTAAGTATCTTCACTTAAAGCACAAAAGTACATTCTTGAAGTTCTAATCAACAACTAGAAACTTCACAGGCTCTCTATTCCTCTCTGAGTATAATTAATGCATGGGAGTGATTTGTTGCTTAAACTTGATCATATTATCTTTTAGTTTCTCTTTGTTTAGAACATAGAAAAGGCTATCTTTTCCTGACTAAATAATAAGTAAATTATTGGTTTATGAATCAACATTTTAAATGAAATTTATTGTTATTAATAAATAGCTTTATTATTATAAATAATAATAGCTTATTGTTATAAATAGCTCTCTGTAGCTTTCAGTTGTCCAAAAATCAGAGAAAGCACATAGACATGCAAATCAAATAGATCACAAAGATATGAAAAGCAGAGGTCACATAGACACATAAATAGCCAAAGAGATAGATCACAAGACTTCCAATCAGATAGGTCACAGAGAAATACATGTGTGAAAAACAGATATCCCACAGACACATGGGCTCCAAAGCATGTGGATCACATAGATACATAGACATGCATATGAGACAGCATAGTTGCTCAATTAAACAGAAACATACAGGGGTATATTAATCTAAAGGGAGCTGTGTTGGTTTTTCACTCCACAATAGTCTGAAAGTAGTTTTAACTTTGTGGCTAGTGTTTCCTGGAAAGCTCTCAGGTTATTTAACTAAAATATTTGTGAGTTAGGGAGAAATATTTGTCATTCACAGTTCTAACTTGGAAATACCAGATGTTTACAGCATGTTTATTTTCTTGTGTGCTAAGTTTTCGTGCCCTACTCATGAAAAGAAAGTTAAAAAAAAAACAAAAACCTAACCTTTGGGTCATCTCCTTAATGACGCTTCTTGTTTCTTGCTACAAAATGTGTCCTATGATGTTTAGTATATTGGGGACTGAATTTCTTTTCTAAGTATAAGAAGAACTCTATCCTATAAAAATGTTAGAACTATATAACTATTTAGAACTATATAACTACTATGAATAGAATATGAGCCGTTGATGGTATGAACATATACCATTTCAGGTTATTGAAGCATGGAGATAGTTTTTCAATGGTGTTGTAAAAACTTATTTTTTCAGACATTTTCTACAGAGTTTTGAGTCTTTAAAATTTAAAAATATGCCTTGCCTTTCACTGATCCCTATTAATAATTTCAAGAAGATAATGTCTATAATAAGCAAAGCAGAGCAAGTCTGGTCCCAATATATTCCTTAAGATCTATTTATAGGCCAGCCTATGTTAGTGGCAAAGATTTACAAATGAGCTATTTTACTCATATCACTTAGACATAAAGCACCCTCCATATCATGAGACTCTTAGTGTTGTACCTATTTAGGCACAAAGTAGACCTGACAGTTTTGTGGTAGTCATGCCCCATAAATCAGTAGAACCATGCTTGATTGTCAACTAATACATGGTAATCAAGACCATTTTGCTAAAAAGTATTCTAAACAGAAAAAAAAATCTGTTACTGAGCCAAGCCCTACATGGCATGTCGACAATGCAAGCTCTTTCCGTAAACCTCAAAAAACCTCACAGAAAAGAAGAAAGTTTGTAAGAGCCAGAGGGAGAAGACACTGCTGCCAGTTAATGTATTCCTAACGTGACAGGGAAGCTGCACCCATGACATCTCTATAGAACATTAGCCTAACAAGATCTACAGGATGACAAAACCAGTTGACATGCCAGTTTGAATGGGGAAAAAATTTAAAGAGTGAAAAAAGTAAAGAGCGCATAATATCAGTGTGTGCTATTATGAAGTAATTGTGAGGTGATCACATGGATAAGGTAGTGTACCATTCTTCTCAGACGGCCCCCATCCCACTTCAGCAAGTTTTATAATATCTTATTGTATATAACTCACACTTGACAGGCCATATGTCATGATTCTTCTTTGAGAAGGAGTGTGTATGTATATATATATATATATATATATATATATATATATATATATATACATATATATATATGTATATATATATATATTATTTGAGTTTGATTTAAGGTCACTATTAACCCCTCTCCCACAGGTTCATTTGTTCTATTATGCTAGTATAAATGTGTGAGTATTCATACTTTGAGTTCTAATATAAAATATAATATTTTCTTGATCGTATTATTTACATTTGGCCATTATGAAATCTTTCTAAAGTTTTCTCTTGTGCCTCTTTGAAAAGAAACTCTCTACTTTCATTGTTGTTTCTATTTACTTTTAGAATTTTCTGTCACTGTAAGATAGTATAGTCTTTGTATTTCCCTTTGAAATCAAGCCTCGGACATTTTCTAAAAAATGCTGTTTAGTTTTCTTGGCGAAGATGGTAGAAATCAAGATCCAGGTGCTCTGACAGCTCCTGCCACATAGGGTGTTCATTGTTCTTTGCCATTCAACAGACAGAGGGAGGAATCTCTGTATATACTACTCCAACTGTATTCATGACTGTTATTCACAAAACATTTATTTCAACGTTAACTTAGTGTATGCCCATACTGATGTGTAAACACATAATCTATAGAGACAAGAGCTTCTTGCTGACTGTTTATTTTACTCAATCGTTTGTGATCCATTAAGTTACTTAATTCCAGTATACTTTTTTATAGTAGTACCATGAAAATCACTTCATTGGATGCTTTATTTTCTTCTTATTATTAGCATTTATTAATTGTACAATAATGAATATTTTCATGACTGTTTCGCATATGGGTATCATATCCTTCATTGATGTTAATTCTAAGATTTACCTCTGTTGAAAGATTTTTTTAAAGCTGAACACAGCGCTTTGGTGATACATTTTGCATTTACATTTAAAGATTCTTCCAATGTTCCTTTGGTCAGGCCCAATGTAGTTCACTTAGTCTTCCCTAATAAAACACAGTAAACTAGATAGCTTGCCAAAAGTAAAACATCGATTTCTAGAAGTCCCACATGGGTTCCACTGCTCTGTGTTTGGGAACACTCTTTTCTTGTAGTCACCTACCACTTCTGATTCTGATTCTCATTCTGTGAGCTAGAGTTCTTGCCTGAATAAAAAGTAGAAAGTGTGCTCAACGCAGGCATGAAACCTTCCTTGTTTCTGGAGTGTGGATACAATGTTCCCATCTATCTGCTGCTCCTGTCTTCATTCCTTCCCTGCTGTGAGGTAATGCAGTCCTTGGAACTGTGAACCAAAATACATTTTTCCATCCTTAAGTTGCTTTTGTCAGATATTTTTTCACTGCAACAAGACAAGTAACCATTATGAATTATGTAAGCCCCAGCCTCCTGGAGACACCACACATTTTCTTAAGGACGAATACTTGGGACTATATGTAAGACAAAACTAGTGTTCTGAATCCTTGCCTTTTAGCTTCAATAATGTCATTCTGCTTTTTTAGGATTAATGTCAGCTATATAAATACCCAATTCTATATTAGTAAGATCAAAATAGGAATATATACAGTTTTCTGGATATTTGTTCAACTCTGATTTTATTGGGGACAGTAATATATTCATATGAAGCATAAAAATCCAAGTAACCTAGAGGTACCGTACATTTTCTTCTTTTAAAACATTTTTTTGAGAATTTCATATGTGAGTATGTTCTTCACATTACAACTGTTCCTGCCAGTTCCTTTCCAGATACTTACATGCTCCCCAACTCCTCATGACTTTCTAATGCATCCATTTAGTGGTGCTCATGTGTTCCTGTGTTCAGGGCTGCCCACCTGAGGT
Organism: Eospalax fontanierii; assembly: GCA_035773235.1. Lineage (NCBI taxonomy): Eukaryota > Metazoa > Chordata > Mammalia > Rodentia > Spalacidae > Eospalax > Eospalax fontanierii. The sequence goes on along the minus strand of CM069530.1, from coordinate 49,109,918 downwards.
TATATAATCTCTTAGGAAGTTATTCCCTAGAGAAAACTGATTCTCCTCCCTCGGCATATATTGATTGCCTGTACCTCCTCATCTTGAGGTGGGGCCCTGTGAAATGTCCCATATCCACCAGGAGATTTCAATTGGTTTTGTCCTACAGATCATGTTATACTCTCATACTGTGGGTATTTCATTGGTGCCATGTCTAGAATGCATTAACTTCCAGCATGTGTCTTTTTTCTCTGACTCTGAAATCTATGGGCCCCTTTCCATAGTGTTCCCTGAGCCTTAGGTGTTAAGATTGTATTGTAGCTACTTCACTTAGTGCTGAGCACCTCAGTCATTTATTCTCTGAATTTCGAACAGTCTTACTGTAACTTTGCAATAATTTCCATCTGTTGCAAAAGGAAGGTTCTTTGATGAGTTGTGAGAAGAGCAGCTCTTTGTCTATAGTAGGTTACATATCTAAATTACAGTTTAAAATGCTATATGTTTAGGAAAATGACAAAAGTGGGTTCTTCTCTAGGGTCTGTAACATCTCCAGCCATGTGTATTTGGCAATGCTTACAGTACTGTGAGTGACTTGCCTCCCATTGAGCTATTCAATTAGACAGCTGTGATTACCCCCAAGATAAAAGTGCCACTAAAGCACCAATACACAAAAGTTGTTGAACCAGTCATTGTTATGGCTATTAGGCTTTACAGCTGTAAGACCATTGATTGGTTTTCTCCCTTGGAAGCTCACACAGTATCTTCTGATACTATTAAAGCTAGTTTTCATAGAGGAGGCTTGCTGATCATTTCCAGCTCATTTGTTCCAGGTCCTATGCCCAAAGTATGTTGTGTTTCAACAGTAACATCTGTAGTAGTTAGTTTTCTGTTGCTGTGATAGAAACACTGACCAAAGCAACTTATAGAAGGAAGCGCATATTTGAGCTTACAGTTTCAGAGGAATCGGAGTTCATCATGGGGCGAAGCAAGGGAGCAGGGGTAGCTGGAGTAGAATGCTTAGTGCTCACATCTACAAGCAGGCACAGGAAACAGAGAGCAGCTGGAGATCTGGCAAGGCTAATGAAATCTCTAAGCCTCCCCCAGTGATGTGCTTCCTCTAGCAAGGTCACACTTTCTAATGCCTCCCAAAACAACACTGCCATCTAGGGACAAAATATCCAAATACTTGGAGTCTATGGGGGACAGTGTCATTCAAACCACCACACTCTTTCCTTCAGGTATTGAGAGACAATTAAGAACTAGGGCAACAGCGTTTACTATCTGGGGAATCTCTTAGGCTACCCAGACCATCTGGATTTGTTATCCAGATTTTTGTTATCCAGCCATCAGTTATACAGCTATACACATTCATTCACATTTATACGTGTATTTCTCAGTAGGCTTATTAAACAATGAATTCCTTTTCCGTTTTCATACCATCTAAGCGTTGTCTCTCCCTTCTTTCTCACCCTCCCCGCATACAGCCCTCCTTTTTTCCTCCCTATTTAAAGTACTCATTTTCTCCCTTGATGATCCCTGTGTTCCCTCTCTCTAGCTATTCCAGTCCTATCGAGGTTCCTATATATTTTCATGATTACTCCAGTTATATCAGGTATTACATCTAAGAATTTGGAGCTAGGATCCACAAATGAGAGGGAATATGCATCATTTCTGTATCATGATTACATAATTTATAATGGTTTTCCCTTCCATCCACTTACTTGCATCTTTCATAATTTCATTTTTTTCTTTACCATTGAAAAAGATGTGCTTTACGTAAATATAACACATTTTCATTAAACATTCATCCCCTGAGGGGCATTTAGGTTCTTTTCATTTCCTACCTATTGTGAAAAAAGTAGCAATATAAACATGGTGGAGCTAGTCCTCTGCAGTAGGATATTGAGAACTTTGGGTGTATTCCAAAGAGTGGTAGAGAAGAAGTCAATTTATCCCTATTTGCAGATGATATGATGTTATCTCTATCATATTCCAAAAATTCTTCAAAAAACTTTTAGAAATGATCAATACTTTTGGCAAACTGGCCTGATACAAAATCAATTTACAATAATCTTTAGCCTTTTTAATATGTCAAGACAAGCAGAGAAAGAGATCCCTGAAACACTCCCATATACAATAGTCATAAATATTCAGGAATCTACCTAAACAAGAACTACCTACAGTAGCTGTGGAAGGTAGCTGCCCAACAGTCATCAGAAAGAGCAGATTGAGCCTGGGAGCACTTGTAGAGCTCCTTATCCATAGGAGCATCTCTCTGTGTAGTATCTTCTTGACATTCATTCTGAGGGGTGAATGTAATCACTATTGACTAAGAGGATGCTGTATATATGACATTTATAATGTTAAATGCATTTGCTTTAGATGGTGATATGGGTTGAAACTAGATAATTTGATTTCCAGATTTGCAGCAAAAATTATTCTTCAAAAAGTCTAGATATTAAATTTACTAAACAAGATTTCAAGTCAGAATTTTAAATATATTGAAATCCTTTTTGTTTTTCAATTTTAACAAATTTAACAAATTTACATTTGAATTAAACAAATTTAAACAACTAAGAAAGAACTTGAAAATAATAGCTTACCAGAATAAAAACACAAGAAAAACATAATTTGAAAATCCATAAAATTTTGACATTGAAAAGCACAATATTTCAAAAGCAAAGAACCATCAGAAAGTTGTCGATACAAATAGCAGGACTGCTAAACTATAACTCTGCATGAAAATCAACTCTCAGTGAACCAAAGACCTCAGTGTGAAACCCAAAATGCTACAACTGTTAGAAGAAAACATAGGCAGTACCCCTACAAGGTATAGGCATAGGAAAGGACATTAAATGTGATGTCCCTTTGATCAGGATTTAAGGCCAGCAGTTGACCAAGGGAAAATCATCAAAAGTTTCTGTACTCAAAGGAAATAGCCATTCTAGTGAAGAAGAAGCCCACAGAGGAAAGAATTTTTGCCAGCTGTACATATGACAAAGCATTAATTTCCGAACTTTAAAAAGAACTCAAAAAACGAAGAATCAAGAAAATGTAATACCCAATTAAAGATCAAGATTTAAACAGAGAGTTCTCAAAAGAAGAAATAAAAATGGCTGAGAAATACCTTTAAAACTGTTCAATATCCTTAGTAATTAGGGAAATGCAAATTAAAATTACTTTAAGATTTAATATTACCCTGGTCAGAATGAACAAAACTGAGAAAACAAATGACAACAAATGCTGGTGAAGATGTAGGGAAAGAGGAAACCTTATTCATTGCTGGTAAAATTGCAAACTGATGGGACACTAAGTAAATAAGTGTGGAAAACTCTTACAAACTGAAAATAGATGTACCCCACCTTTCTAAAGAATGAAGTGGGAGCAATATAGCCCCTGAATACAATGTATGGAGTTCCCCCTGAAATTTTCTGAAGCTCTTATGAGAGATTCATAGTTATAAAGTTAGAGATATTTTACTTCAGACTTTGTGATGATACTAGTTCATCTTATATGCTTTAGAGCTGTGAATTGAAACTTGGCTGGTGACATGCTATGCCACAGCTCTCCACTGAGCTATAGCCCCAGTGTCCCTAAACTTCCTCTAAATTGAATGGTGTCATGTGTTTATATGGCCCCTGGATTGTTCACATCAAAGCAATGTTTTGGAATGTATAATAAGGAAGCAAAGCCAAAGTCAATGATTATAAATAGATTAGATGAAACCAAATCAGTGAATGAGCCAATTTTTAAACCTTTATTTCCTATTTTATACTTATTACTTTTATTTGTGTATGTAAGTACACCTGTTTCATGCAGTTACTGCAGAGATCAGAAGAGGGGGCTGGATCCCCTGGAACTGGAATTACAGAAAGTTCTTAGCCACCATGTGGGTGATGGAATCGAACCTGGGTCTTCTTCAAAAGCAAACAGTGCTCTTACTGTTGAGCCATCTCTCCAGCTCCCTTTTTCCTTTATCTTTCTCTTTTTTGTTCTATAGCTCACTGAAAGTTTATCTGAAGATCTTGAGATCATATTATTCATTTTGTTTCAACTAATTAAAAATACCTGAATAAGAAGTGACTGTATAAGAAAATGTAAAAAATCAGTGAAATTTTTATTTTTAAGTAATATTCATAAAACAAATTGTCCTATAAAAATTCATGTAATTCATTTGAGTGAAGTTTGCACAACTTTTTATGATGACTAATTCCATATAATTTTACCAGATTTGTCATCCCCAAAAGATACCTTGGATTCTATCATTCCTAGTTTTCCCCAAAAGTTTAAGTCTTGTTTCAGTGTCCCCATAATTAGTAAACACACACACACACACACACACACACACACACCCCTATGTGGCATTATTTTTTTAGTTATATATAGATGGTGTCTTCATTTTTACAACTGCATCATAGACCATTGTAAAAATATATATGTTTTTATAATCATCAATAGTAGACATTTGGCTTATATACACATTTTGGTTATTGCAAGCAATGCTGCTATAATGCTATGATCATTTGTGTATAGTTGTTTGTTTGAATAGCTGTTTCCAAACAATTTGGATATATAGCTAGGAATAGAATTGCTGGTCATATGACAATTGTGTTCATTTTAAAAAATGCTTCAAGGTGAATTTTAATTGAATTTTTGTGTACTTCATACAGAACATCTCAACCAGTCTTCAGCACTTTTGTAGCCCCTTCTTAACTGGCACCCTCCTACAGCCCTCCCCTCTGTAAATTCAGACACTCTGCCACTAGCCTTGGGTGGCAGATTTTGATGTAGTTGTCCAATCCAGGCATTAACACTTTACAGTCTCTAATACTCTGCACTTTGACCAATTGCAGCTGTCTGGGTTAATCACCATCTGTTGCATGATGAAGCTTCTCTGGAGAGAGTTGAGAGATATATTAATATTCTTTCTAACCCCTGTTCTGTGATGTCCCCAAGACTTAGGGTAGAGATTGTATTGTAGATGTGTCACTTATGGCTGGGCACTTCACAGACACTCTCTGTTTTTGACTAGCTATCAATCTTCAAAATATTCTCCATTTGTTGTAAAAAGAAGTTTCTTTGTTGAGTGGTGAGAGGTACATTTGTCTGTAAATATTGGGAAGTGTATTTAAAATATAGGAAGAAATTATGTTGGTGGGATGTGAAAAAAGGTTTTGCTCTAGGATTCGTGCCATTTCCAGCCATGTGTATTTGGCTAAGTTTATAGTACTGCACATGAGTTAGCCTCCCATTGAATGGACCTCAATAGCTATTGATTACCCCCAAGTGCTACTGCTGTACCATTAGTGATTTGCTATGTCAGTCATTGTGATTCAGAAGCTTTACACCTAGGTAAGATCATTGGGTAATTAGGTAAGATCATTGATTGGTTTTTCTCCCTTGGCAACTTGCATAGTATATTCCTATACTATGAGAGATAGTGGTCAGGGAGGAGCTTCCAGATCAGTTCCAGCTTGATTGCTTCAAGTTCTGTGTCCTGTGCATGTCATGTGTTTAATAGGAATTTGACTTCAAGTCCAGGAAGGGAATAAAGGGCTTTGTAAATGGTCTTTGGAGTCTCAGGAACGACCCTGATCAAAGACCCAAAGGGAGGTTTCCCTTGCTTGACGCTGTGTTTTCAGTTATGTAGCCTTCCAGCTTTACATATGTTTATTTATACATAGTTTGTATTTGTCGTTCAGTCTTCGAACATTTCCCTCTGATATTTCATTACCACCTAAGCATTATTTATCTGTCATGTTTAAGATTAACACGATGACCTCTATTCAATCCATTTTCTTGCACCTGACATTATTTCATTCTTCCTTATGGCGGAATAAAGTCCCTTGTGCTGATGTATCACAGTTTAAGCATTCTTGTGTTGCTGGGAATCTGGGATGATTCCATAGCTTCAGTATTGTGAATATGCCTCAAAAAACAAGAATGTGAGAATATCTCTGCTGCATATTTCCTTGAGTGCATGTGCATATGTGAGTGTGTGTGTGTGATTCTCAATGTGTATGACACATTAATTATAAAAAAATCCTCATTTTCTGATTTGTCTTTTATCTACAATTCTATTTAATTTTGATGAAATCATGTTTATCTATATTTCCTCAGTGTTGTGTGTTCGTGACCATTGAAAATTCAAAGTTCTTGATGATTTAGCCCTATAATTCCTCTAAAAGTTTATAGATTTGACCATATAGTATCTAAAACCATTTAATCTAAAATTTAAGGACACTATAAAATTGATGTCTAACAGCACTCCTCTGCAAGCTTGGGTTAAATACGTTAAAAAAATTACAAAACTCTCTTTTGCCATACAACTATATGCCTCTTTCTTTATGCAGTTATGATTGTAAATTATAAATTTTATACATTCTATGTATATTAATAGTATTAATTTTAACATTTTTTGTGTTTGCTTTGATATTTCAATGGTGATATAGCTGTTTTGAACTCCCTCACTAGATTTTAATTGTTCTCACATAACAGTGCTTTGAAAACCCTTGATAAAATGCATAACTTCACTCCAATGTGGCATTCTTGATTTCAAACATCTGTTTGCAGAACAGTTTCCTTCTGACCTCTTTGTGTAGTAGCAAGGCTTATATCCAGACTCACAGACTGCAGACTGAGAAATTTATAATGGAAAATAATTTATTAGGTAACAGTACTCAAAATTACAAAGTTTATGAGCCAGAGCTGGACACTGGCAAAGTCATTCCTGCTACCAAGACCCAATGTAAGACTGAAAAGAAATGGAGCGAGGGATGGAAGACAAGGGTGCTGCCTCTGCCTCTTCCTACTGATGGCAGAACTCGCTTACTCTGCCCTCATTACAGTAAGACTGGCCATTAGTCTTTACCTCATGACACTGTTACTTTAGAGATAAGCTGTTCAACATACACTTCTCTAAGGGAAGTATTCAGGCCATACCATGTGGATTCCTGTCGTTCTGATTCCATTTTATGACTTATTAGAGATTTTGTGGTACTCCTGTAAAGATACACTTGACTGTTCCAGGCTGTGCCAGCGTATTCTGTCTTCCCAGGCTGTGAACAGACTTTCTGTGATAGTCAGTTTTATCACCTCTGGGAATAAAATATCAGACATGAACCATTTAAAATTTTCAAATATTTGTATTTATTGTGTATGTGTGTGACCTATGCATTTGGGTGTGGGGAATGCGTGTGTCAGACTGCATGTGGAGGTCAGAGGACTTCTATTAGGCGGCTTTCCATCCTCTGCGTTGAGGAAGGGTCTCTCTCCCTATTTCTGCTGCTCCAGGCTGCCTGTCCATGGTTCTCTGCTGATTGGTTCTCCCGTCACTTCCTCATTTCACACAGTAGGAGTGCTGAGATTGCAGGTGCATTCCACAGCATCTGATTTGTTTATTTTAACTGGCAAGCATGTTTACTCAGTAAGCCATCTCACCAGCCCAAATGCAAAGAATTTATAGACAGTAATTATTTATTTTAGCTCACAGGTTCAAATATTTAATCAATGATCAATTGAATTTTTGTTTCTGGGCTTGTGGTACTTCTGAATATGATGGGGGATAGAGTGTGTGGCAAGGTGGTTCTTAATATGAACAAAAGAAGCATAAAGCAAGGTATGGCCTACAAAAACAGTATAATACTCAAATTCATCAAATTCATGGAACTAATGACCTGCTTCCTCCAAATATACCCCACTTCCTAAAGTTTCTATAATTTCCGCAAATGGCACCATCATTTTACACAGTAGCTTATAGAGGACAGTGTATAGTAAAACTACACAATTCTAACCCTGTTTTCAAAAGTCTTTTTAAAATGCAAATGGAATTTAGTCCACCAAAACATAACTAAAGTATTAACTATTCTATTATTGCTTAAAGATTGAAATTCAGTCTCCTGCAAGCCTTAAAAGCACATTGTTATCTGTGTGCTCTTGTAAAAGAAAGTTGCATACTATCAATACATAATGCCACAGAATACATTCTCCCAATCTAAAATAAAAGACTATGAGAATAACAAGGAAAGACCACAGTAAATCAAGCTTGAGTCCCAGTATGGAACATTATATCTTGTCCCTTTATGTCCAACATCTAGGGTAAATTTTGACATGTTATGAGCTCTAATCTGCTTGGGCTGCCATGTCCCTATGACCTTTTGCTTTGCAGCAAAAATCGCCTCTCTCCTACCGCACTGATTCCCTATGACTTTCCTCAGCAGACATCCCATGCTCCTGAGACCACCAACATTCTGGTTCCTTCTGTTGCAAGTTGGCATTCACAATTTTGTTGTGCTTCCAAGGACTATGGACTCTGTCACACATTGGCTGACCTCTCTACGCCTTCCTTTGACATCTGGAAAGTATTTTCCTCAACTCCTACCTCTTACCATACGTTCACAAGGCCAGCATTATATGGATAGCATCATGTTCTAACTGGATTATCTCATAAAACCGGGTCTGTGTAGTCCAACAGTGGCGATCTGCACACTAGAGAAGATCTCCATTAGTTCCAAAGGTTAATGAACAACACTGATAGGTAGTCACAAAAAATACTTCACTTCTCTGTTACCAATATTCAGTCTTAGTCAGCTTTATCATTTCTGGCTTCCACATGCAAGCACACACACATGTATTTGTACCTACATATACATCTGTATCACCACACATGTGTGCATATACACACATACGCTTATACATACAGCAAAAATACCTAATATCTACAATTAATGGGAGGAATTTTATGTTTTGTCTCAAAGCTTATAGTAACTTGGCTGCATGTTATTGGGCCCATGGTGAGGCAAAGCTGCATGTGGTAGGAAATGTATGCAAAAGGAGGCTATTAACTTCATAATGAGAAGAAACAGAAAGGGAAAAAAAAAACCGAGGAACAGTTATAAATTTCAAAGTCTTGCCTAACAAAATTTCTTGCTCCAACTAGTCCTTACCGTCTGAAATTTCCATAAGTTTCAAAACAGGGCCACCAGTTAGGTCCCAAATATTCAATACAGTTGCTTAAGAACATCTTATTACAAAGAATAACCATTTCAAATTGTTCTGGGGAACTAGTTAGCATGGTTACCAGGCCCAGAGCTGGCTAGAGGTCATAGCTAACTTTCACCTGATTCTTCCAGTCACATATGAACTAAATGATTATTGCAAAATAAAGTAATATCTCACAATTTTTTGATAACTTTTCTCTCTCACAGTTGTTCTAGTACTATTTTATGTACCATTCAAGCTATGTATTTAGTTATAGAGAAGATAGCATGTGAGTGACTGTGGGAGTGTATTCTTTATAAACTCCACTTGATAATTAAGACTTAATGCTTCTTAGAAAAGCTTCATGTTCCTAGCAAGAGACATGGTTGGCTTGCTTTTAGGGATGTCTAGGGTGTGACTTAGCATCAAGTAACATTAAATCATTCATATTCTTCCCAATTCTAATCCAATTTCAATCATAAGCAAAGTTCTTAACATCAAATCACATACAACCTTTACTAAGTATCTTAAAAACAGAGCTCTAAGTTTATATTCACTTTAATTTCTACAGAGGGCATTTGCTAAGTATTAGTTTGAAAATTACTTTTACATGGAAAGCTATAAATCAACTACATAATCATCAATGAATAATTTTAAGAACAGTATAGGATAATAGGAATGGTAAGATTTATATTTATATAGGAGAATATGACTGTCACCAGAAAATTTGAGATGACAAATTTTCTATCCCAAAATAGAGTACAACATGTTACCAGAGGAACTGGAGATCCACTTTATGTTTTTATCTCGTTAATGGGAGACTTTAAGATTGGACTCAGAAATTTCACATTTTATTAGAGTTTAAAACAAAAACTACAGGACAGCAAGCTCTAAATCTAGGCAGTTGCCAGAAGGAGAGAGATGGAGAAGAGAGAAAAGCAAGGAAGAAAGTTGACACTTTTCTGAGTAATTCAGGAACACTGGAAGGCTTGACCCAGATGCATGGCTATGGCTCCATGAATGACTGCACAGAGAGACAGACTTCTGGGAAGGAAAAATACATTATCTCATTAAACGGATATTTACTCCTCACCATCTCCTCTGCATGGCTTATGACAAATCTATATTCCTGAGGCTGGTCTTTTGTCCAGCTGGAATGTTAGTTCTCTATCAAGAGGTTGGTTTCATCCTTTTGGCTAGAAAGAAATAGTTTTCCCTTAATGGACCTTCAATGCTATATAATAAGACCACCACTGCTAGGTCTACATATTATTTTCCTATATTTAAAAATGCTTTATTTTATTTTTATTTTATGTGTATGAAAGTTTTGCTTGCATATAGGTAAGTATACTATGTGTGTGCAGTCCCTGTAGAGGCCAGAAGTGGGTGTTGGATCTGCTGGAACTGGAGTTATGGTACTTTATTAGCCACTTTATTGATGTTGAGACTCAAATGTGGGTCCTCTGCAAGAGCAGTCAGTTCTCTTAACCACTGAATCATTTTTCCAGCCCTCCTAACCATACTTACACCAAAGTGATAATGAAAATAGTAACTAACTCATATGGATATTATGATTTTAAAATACATAAATTTTTTTCAAGTTGATTTAATCAATTTTCTTTGACAGATTGATTTACCTGTCAAGTTTCAAAGATCTTATAAATATTTTGGATGATCTAGTAATTGAAATTGTGTACTGTAAATATATGGCAAAGAAGATTTTTTATTTCTGTTTTAAAATGCATTCCATTGTTTATTTTAAATTTAAATTTCAGGTAGTCTTATTTGAAGTAAAAATACTAGTAAGAAAATAAATGATCAATTATTTAATTGATAAGTAAACTAAAATTAATATTTTACCTAATTAAGAGAAATACATTTATTTACTGTATTTTTACACTATTTCCGTAGATGCAGATACTCTAGATTACATTGTGAGAATATTACTATGCTCTTTTTTAAAAAGTCATTGCAATCCAAGAATATTAGAAATATTTTACATTCTTAACATTTTTATTAATAGTTGCATAATATATATTTATAAAGTTGAGCTGTAATTCAACCAGTCTTCATTTTCTTCCTATTCAGGTTGCTCCTTTCTTTGGAAAATAATCATGTCAATGTCTCTTTCAATCAAGGTTTCATTGCTCTCCCTGTACTACTAAAGATCTTATCCAGATTTTTGTTAGCAAATATTCAAAGTCTCCTATTGTAAGAGGAAGTTAATCACAGCCATCCTGTGCCAATTCAATTTGATAAGCATTCGTAAGCACTTACAATGCAGGAGACACTTCTGATCCAGCACTTAAGAAAATGAACTCAATAGTCGGAAAATCAGTTTTAGACATAACACACACTGATTGCCAAGACTTTTATATTAGAATTAGAATGAGGGTTTTATCCACAAAGAGAACCTTGAGTTAATGGAATCTAAAGAATGAGAGGCCTTGGGGAAAGATATTGTTCCTATCTGATATGCCATTAAGAGATTAGATGCTTTTAAAGCTGCCAGGAGAAAAGTCCAACTGATATACTCTCATGATAGTAATGGGAAACGAAATTTGAAGGAAAAAAAAAAAAAAAGTCTTCCACAGGATCACTCAGCATAATGCCATTGATTAAATAATGACTGGAAGGAAATTACACCTGGATTCTGATAACATCCAGAATATCTTACCCTTCTCTGAAGAAATATATTTGCTAAAATTCTAATAGATCATTCTATACAGTGTATCTCAGAAATGCTAAATTGATTTAGAAAATGGAGATGCTGGCTGAGTTGTGATTCTTTGAGGATATTATTACTTCTCTTTGAGGATATTACTTCTGTATAATGTAAAAAGCATACTTAGATTTTTCAAAAGCCACTGAAGCAGTTCTCGATAAAAACAGCTCTCTTAGATTCAAAACAAGGTTTAGAATTTTGGAAAGAGAAGCAGTGAATGATACAGTAACTAAGAAATATGAAGCTGTTCACAGACAAATTGAAGTAAAATGTAGTGCATTTACTTATAAAAGGGAAATACTTAAAGTTAGTTTTATTGTTCTTCTAAGTAGATATTTTATTTCATATCAGCCAGGTCCATCTTAAAAACTGGTCTTGAAAGCATTCTTACAGTGTAAATACTGGAGGAAAATCTGAAGGTCACCTGAGGAGAAATAGTCCAGAAAAGAATTAACGAGGCACAAATCTATAATGTAGAAATATATTTTATTTTATTATAAATAAGAGAATACTCAAAATTGGCCTTTTATTTTCAAAGTACATAACCATGTCAGGGCTTTCATTATACTTATATGAGGCCATTTGATGCTGGAGATTTTTAATTCCTTTCTTCCTTATTTTAGCACTTAGGTCTCTGCCAAATTGATAAGCTCATAATTCAGGAGATCGTTGTCTATTTAGACTCACAATAACACGTTGGTATTAACAGAAATCACTGCTAATGTAAAGGAAAGGGAATTTTCTTCTCTTAAGGTTAAAAAACTTAGGTTTACTCACTTCAGAAACATCTATTGAAATTCAGTTAATAAAGAATATTTTGTCCAGTAATATAGTCAGTACATTTAACCACTGAGAAATATCTCCATACCCATAACTTCAACTCTTTTTCATTGATAACCCATATAAATCTCCTTAAATCACAATTTCTTTTTAAATTTATTTTTATTTTATGTGTATGAGTGCTTTTTAAAGTTTTTATTGAGTTTTATACATTTCATACAACAGTTCTTAATCAAATTGAGACCCTTCTCCCACCCACCTCCCTCCACCCCCCACTGGGCCTCATGTACTCCATGATGCATGTTAAGTCCTAGCCAGTCAAGCAATAGTGCCCAGATGTCCTTTAGTTCAAATTCATTCACTGGAGTCTGGTCAGGCAAACTAGAGGTCACAAGTAAGGCATACTCCCTCTCTCCCAGTAGTAATCAATCTCCAATAGTTTTCAGTGTAGGTCTGTCCCACTGCCAATTTCCATCCTTCCACTCTGCACCCTTGTCTAATTTGAGTTAATGTGTGTCCTGTGTTCAGTGCCATCACTGGCACAATTTCACATGTGCAATTTTCTAGTAGCCTGAAGACTCTGCTTCCCTAAGATCATGGACCAGCCTCGGCTCTTATAATCATTCCACCCCTGCTTCTGCAATGATCCCTGATCCACAGGTGGGTTAGGGCCAATATGCAAGTTCTATCCAGCAATACATACTCTACAGTCTCTTATTCTTTAAGACTTGGCTAGTTTGGACTTTCTGTGTGCATAGCACTAGGTTTAAGGAAGTTTCACTGGTGAGAGTTGAGAGATGCTTTAGTTTTCTCTCTACTCCTCATTCTGCTGTGTTCCATAAACCTTAAATATAGAGGTTCAACTGTGGATATGTCACCAATGACTTGGCATCCCTCAGTTGTATATTCTCTGTGACTGACCAGTTGTGGAATTCTACTGTGGCCTTTATCTGTTGCTAAAAGAAGTTTCTTTGATGAGTGATGTACTATAATTTTGTCTGTAAAAATAAGAATCCATATTTCATTTCTCTAGAGATGTGACAGAGATAAGGTTCTTTCTAGGATCTATACCCCCTCCAACTTGGTGCATTTGGCTGAGTCTATGGTGCCACCCAGGAGTACACTCCCATCGAGAGAGTTTTAGGTTCACTTAAATAGCTGTGGATTCTCTCCAGATGACAGTGCTACTACTTCGCTGATAGAGGCAGTGTGCTATGCTGTTTGTTACGGCTATTAGCATTTGGTTGGATCATTGATTGATTTTCCTCCTTAACAGTTTGCATGTTATCATCTGGCATTATGGGAGCTAAACTTCAGGTAGAAGGATTCTACCTCAGTTCCTGTTCCACGGCTCCTCGTCTTGTATCCCAAGTCTGACCTGTCTTCCACAGTAGGGTATTATCTTCTAGTTCTGGGAAATGACCAAGAACTTTGGCAATAGCATGTATTATTTGGGGAGTCTCTTGAACCACTCTCACCAACCACATGAACAGAGGCATCTTTGTCTGGCACTGTGCTCCTTGCCAAATATCCCCAGGATATATAGATGTACTAATGTTTACACTGTGCATTTCTCATGGAGGGGGGTGTTGGTGCCATCCCAATTCTCTGTGGGACCCTTAGGCATCCAAGATTCATCATCTCAATTCTTTTCCTCTCATCCTCTTCCATTTCCTTCCTTCCTCTCCCGCTATCAGTCCCAGCACCTGTATCAGTCCCACCCTCCCTCCATTAATACCCATCTCCCTCCATTTCTTAGTCCTAAATCCCCCCACCATGACCCCTTTAAGGTCCCTCTCTCCTTTCCTTTGCTGCTGAACACTCCCACTTTCCCCACTCCCTCCTGGTGACTTCTGTCCTCTACTAACCCCTTTTTGGGGTTCTTTCTTTTCCTTTACCTCCTTGTATTCTAATTTCTTGACTCATGGTGTTATATCAGAATATATTCTTATATATAGGGAATTGGTGCTACAATCCAAAAATAGGGGAGAAGATACACAGCCTGTTTTTTGCATTTGTGTTAAGTCACTCTCTAAATCTCTAGTTCCACTCACTTACCTGCAAATTTCATTATTTCATCTTTTCTTAGTGCTGAGTAGAACTCATTTTTATTATCCATTCTTTAGCTGAGGGAAATTTAGTTTGTTTCCATTTCTTAGCTTTTATGAATAAATGTGGATGTACAGGTATCTCTGCCATAGGATGAGTCCTTTGGGTATATGCCAGGGAGTGGTATAACTGGATCTTATGGTAAGATCCATTGCAAAAATCAGAGGAGAAATTAATGAAATAGAAACAAAGAAAATAATACAAAAATCAATCAATCTAAGAGCTGGTTCTTTGAAAGATAGACAAACCCCTAGATCAATTAACGAAAAGAAAGAAAGAGCAAATCCAAATGAATAAAATCAAAGACAAAAAGAGAATCATCACAACAGACACCAAAAACATCCAGAACATTGTAAAGGATCACTTTAAAAATTAATACTCCGTTAAATTAAACAATATAAAAGAAATGGATGAAGTGCTAAAAGCATGAACATTACCAAAATTTCACCACGAAGAGATCGACATCTTAAACAGACTCATGACAAAAAAGGAAACTGAAACTGTAATACAAAAGCTCCTGACAAAAAAGCCCAGGCCCAGTTGAATTCACAGCAGAATTCTACCAGACATTCAAAGAAGATCTACAACCAATAATGTTTAAATTATTCAAAAAGATAGAAACAGATGGAGAACTCCCAGTTTCCTTTTATGAAGGAAGCATCACTCCAATACCAAAACCAGGTAAAGATACAACAACAACAACAAAAGAAAACTATGGTCCCAAATTTCTAACGTATATAAATGTGACAATATTCAACAAAACAAAACAGTATACAGACACATGTCAAAAATATCATCGACCAAGATCAAGTAGGCTATATTCCAGAGATGTGGGATGATTCAATATGCATAAGTCAGTAAATGTCATAAAACATATAAATGGACTTAAAGATGAAAACAATGTGGTCATTTCAATAGATACAGAAAATGTCTTTGAAAAATCCAACATGTATTCATGTTAAAAGTCCTAGAGGGAATTGGTCTGGAGGGAACATACCTCAACATCATTAAATCTATAGACATTAAACCCATAACCAACATCCATTGTAAATGGAGAAAAACTGGGAGCATTCCATTAAAATCAAAACCCAGATAGGGCTGTCTACTGTCTCTGCTCCCTTTCAATATAGTGCTTGAAACTCAAGGAAGACCAATTAGAAAAGAGAAGGAAATCAAAGGAAGACTGATTGGAAAAGAAGAGGAAAAGTTATCACTATTTTTGCACTATATGATATTATACATAAAAGATCCTAAAAATGCTACCAGGAAACTGTTAGAAATGATTAAAATTTTCAGTAAAGTGGCAGGTTACAAAATCAACTTTAAAAATCAGTACCTTTTTATATATCAATAACAAGCAATCAGAAAAAAAACATTCCAGGAAACTCATTCACAATGACCTCAAAAACTATTTAGGAATAAACCTAACTAAAGACATTAAAGATCTCTACAATGAAAATTTCAAATGTTTGAAGGAGATAGAGGAAGACACTAAGAAATGGATGGGTCTATCATGCTCATGGATTGGTAGAATTAATATTGTGAAAATGACCATCTTACCAAAAGCAATCAATAGATTCAGAGAACTGCCGATCAATAAACTCACGTGACATTCTTCACAGAGCTAGAAAAACAGCCTAAAATTCGTATGGAATCACAAAAGACCCTGGATAGTGAAAGCAGTTTTGGGCAAAAGAACAACTCTGGGAAGATCACCAGCTGAGATCTCAGATTATATTACATAGCTAGTCATAAAAACAGCATGGTACTGACACACAAAAAAACATCTAGATCAATAGAACATAATAGAACACCCAAACAATTTTTTGTACATGCAGTTTCAGCCACCTAATATTTGAAAAAGGTGCCAAGAACCCACGATGAATGAAAGACAGCATCTTTAACAAATGGTCCTAGCAAAACTGAATTGCCACCTGTAGAAGAATGAAATTGGACCCTTACCTTTCACCCAGCACAAAAGTCAACTCCAAATGAATCAAGGACCTCAATATAAAATCTAAAACTGCTAGAAGAAAAGATAGACAGCACCCTCCCAGATATAGGCATAGGAAAGGACTTTATAAAACAGATATCAGCTGGTCAGGCATTAAGGTCAACAATCAATTTGTGGTAACTTATTAAGCTACAAAGTTTCTGTATAGCAAAAGAAACAAACACTGAGTGGAAGAAATTCTTTACCAGCTATACATCTGATAGAAAATTAGTATCAAGAATATACAAAGAACTCAGAAAGCAAAGAAATAAGAAAAAATAAATAACCCAATAAAAAGATGGGCTATATCAGGGATGGAGAGATAGCTCAGTGGTTAAGAGCACTGGATGCTCTTGCAGAGGACCAAGGTTTGATTCCCAACACTCACATGTCAGCTAACAACTGTTCATAACTCTAGTTCCAGGGTATCTGACTCTCTCTTCTGCTCTCTGCAGGCATTGCATGGGATGGGTGCACTTACATACATGCAGGCAGTACACACGTAAACATAAAAGAAAAATAATAAATAAAATATTTTTAAAAGATGGGCTATAGACCTGAATAGAGGGTTCTCAACCAAAGAAATAAAAAATGGCTGGGAAACATGGCTAAAAGTACTTAACATCCTCAGCAATTAAAGAAATGCAGATAAGAACCACTTTAGGATTTCAGACTGGCTAAGATCAAGAGAACGAAAGATATGAAATTCTGGAGAGGTAAATGCTCACTCACTGCTGGTGGGTATGTAAACCCCTGCAGGCAACCACTAAGGAAAGCAGTGTGGAGAACTCTCAAAACCCTAAAATTGAATCAGCCATATGATCCAGTGTATGAGTTTTTTTGCATGCATGTATGAAAATGAACCAAGTGCCTGGCCTGTAGATGCCAGAAGACATCAAATCCTCTGGAACTGTAGCTACAGAGAGTTGTTAGCAGACAAATCGCTGCTAGGAACTGAATCCAGGTCCTCTACAAGAGCAGTCAGTGCTCTTAATAGCCTAGCCATCTCTCCAGTTCATTTGTTTTTTTGGGAGGAGAGGGATTCATTTTGAGAAAGAGTCTCCCTGTAGCCCTGGCTGACCTGTAACTTGCTATGTAAATCAGACTGGCCTTGGTCTCCCAGAGGTCATCCCTCCTCTGCCTCCGGAGTGCTGGGCTTAAAGGCTATGTCACCCTGCCCATCTGTTCCTTTTGTGCTTTGTATTTTTTAATGAATTTTCATACATAGTTTGACGGTATTTAGGTCCCTTCACTTATCCATAATTCCCCCACGGACCCCATTCCCAATTTTATATATATATATATATGTATATATATATATATATATATATATATATATATATATATAGAGAGAGAGAGAGAGAGAGAGAGAGAGAGAGAGAGAGAGAGAGAGAGAGTCTGAATTATGCCCCGAAGGTCCTTCCGTCTGGGTCCATCCACTGGGCCCAGCAAGAGTGTCCCTGTAGGACACTACCATTCTCTCTCCCAGAAGTTCTCAGTTGCCAAAGTTACTTGCGTTGGTCTGGAATTTCTTATCCACATCCCTATGTCTATGCTAGGATTTTGACTGATTTGAGTTTGTCAGCTCAGTTACTCATATGAACTCACAGCAATGGTATCAGCATACACAAGCCCTATGCAAGCTCAGTCTAGCCCATTCTTAAACCACACCTAATCTCCATAAAACAACAAAATCATGTTCTCTCAAACATCATGCAGCTATGCTGCATACAACTGAAAACGTGAACCTTTTCTCCAGAATGCAAGACAATGTTATCCATTAATGCTCACTTTCTCTTCATCCTACACCATAAATAATATCATCTAAATTGCTAAATTTACATTTATATAAATGAAATCATGATCCTCTATATCTTAGGGTTCTCCATGCGTGAAACTTGCTAATCATGTTGAAATCAGGTTCCTAGCCACAACTCAATTGGCTACAATTGATGAATTGGCACATAAGTTAATATCTCATTTTTTTCTTTCTCTAAGCTAAATTAACAATAAGATTCATTGTTTGAACTTTGAACAGCTTGAAGGATTCATTATTGTTACTATCCATCAGAAATGTCTCTGAAAGAAACTACACTGCAGTAGTATTTTAATTTGGAGTGAGGACCTCATCCCATACAGAAATACCTATACACCAGGCTCAAATTTTCTCTTTTTCCCATTGGTACTGTTGTTTCCAGAGTCCTTTTTCCCCTTCTGCTATGAGTCAATGGCTCAGGAACATAAATGTTACCAGCAAATATTGCTCAAGTAGAAGCAGTGGTCAAACCCTGTAGTGGCTATTTACTCTGCATATCTGCCTTCAGCAATTTCTTCTTCTTTTAATATTTGAATTATCTCTGTAGTTTATTTCTCACCTCCTACAAGTTTTGTTTCCCCAAATGTCATCTTAATAAACATTCTCTTGGGGAAAATACCTTAGGTTGTCTCCTAATTAGTCATGTCTCCATATATTCAGGTTTCCTTCTATGACAATGGAAGCTTTGACATTTTTCTCACTGATAATATAGGAAAAGATGATGGAAACTAGTCCGTCGATGAGTTGGATTAATGAGCATTGTAGTATATGAGACTCCATCTTAGTTATGTTTACATATATATGTGTATGTGTGATGTGTGTGTGTGTGTGTGTGTGTGTGTATGTGTTGAAAGAGAGAGAGAAAAAGGAACTCTTGCTGACAGTGGAGATCATATCATTGTATAGAATTTGTGAAAAGGCTCTGGAAGAACCCAGTTGATAAGAATGGCCCTATAAGATAGACAGGTTCTGAGTCCTACAGCTTAAAATGACAAGAATTCTGTAAATTTGGGTTCATGGAACCCAAATAGATCCTAACGAACAATTTGAATTCAGGAAATGATGGGTGTACTAATAGTTAGTACATACAGTTTGTTTCTAGGTGGTGAATTTGTGCTGAGCACAGAGTTTTAAAATGAAAGTACCTTTTCTAAGAATTTCAAATTCTTGTCCTTTCTCTGGCCATATGCTCTATAGCCCTATTTGCTAATGTTGTTTTGCCCACCTGGAATTCCTTTTACCATCTGTTACACTATGCAACTCACATATTTATATGCTTCAGTGTCTGTCCCTCAAACCATGATAAAAATATGGAAAGAAAAAGACATTTTTCTTCCCTTGTCAGACATATTTCAAATATGCTTAGAATAGAACCTGAGAAATAGAGGTAACCACTGAAATATAAATTAACATTGCACCACAGCCTCATCAGGTGTACCTGAAGACTGGGCAGCTTGAATACTAAATAATGGTGAATTTGGAAGACACATCATAGGTATTTGCATGATATAGGACATCACGAGTCCAGTGCTCATTCTAAAGCTCCAAATGACTCTGAACAAGTCCCTCAGATTTGCTTAGCTTCAGTTTGCTTGCTTCTTGGTATGAATAGCAATGAAAGCTTTGTCAACACAGATATTTCTTGTCAGAATCAAACAGGGTAATGCTTGATTAATAAATTTTAAGGAGAGGTCTCAATTCTAAATGAAAAATACTGAGGATGAACGTCTCTGTGAAAATGATTGTACCTTCCTATTAAGTAAGTGAATTATAAATAAAGCATTAAACCGTATTATTGCTGACCATCAAATTTTAAAAATTAGATTGATGCTATTCAACTCTGGATAAATAAAGCATATACTGTCATAAATTTGGACAAATGTAAAAGTTATGTAAAATCTGATAGCTGTCTGGAAAGGAAAGTATTAAAAACTAAAAATCAGGGCTAGCATAATTCTTGTAATGGACAAGAATATAACAAATGTGTATAAAATGTTTAAGAAAGTTTAGTTTGCAATTATACAAAATATAGTCAATATAAGAGTTTATTCAAATGTAGAATATTATACACAAATTTAAATTTCTTTTGTTTTCAGAATCTACAACTTTCTCTCTTTCTCTCTCTCTCTTCTTCCCTCTTTGTCTCTCTTATTATTTTCCATTTTCTTAGTTCTATCCACTAATCTGAGAACAGGATCATCATAACACATCCAACTTTATGGGGTCCCTGAGGACATATCTGGGGACTAACATTGATTTTTCATATTTCATTCACTGACATCGTTGCCCTCTCTAGCACAGATACCAGGAAATCAGCGATGAAGCAGGAGGCCCCATGAGGAGCTATGTACCAAAGAATCTTGATTCCTTACGCTTTGCCACTTACTACTTGTATGTTTCCAATGTATTATTTGAATTCTGTGCTATCATTCATTAACATTTTTGGATTTTCCTACGACTGCCTTTTAACATTATTTCTGATTAAAAAAATTTTTTGACTGATATTTTTTCCTTGACTTTTGCTACTAAGAACTTCTCATGAGCAAGTCCCAATCAGAATCCCCACATTGTTAGTAAACTTCTATCAACCACTGATATGTTCATGAATCTAAAAGGTTGTCTTGTGTCCTTGAAATCTCTTATATTATATTGGAATTCTCAAAAGATTTTACAGGTTTCTATTATTCCTTTTAAAACACAAAGTATGAGATGAATTTTTATTTTTGCAACATAAAAGAAGCAAGAAAATATTTTAAATCTTCGTCTATATGTTCTTCAATTGAATATTACCAAAACACTAAGCATGCTGGTTAATATTAATAACATGGTATTTATCCCTAAGAGTAGTATGGATCTCTATAAAAAGGAAACAGATCAGAACACATGGATGTAGCTGGCTGCTCTTAGACAATACTGAGACATATACACTTCCACTGCATACAGTTCTCTAAATACTTATGGGCTAATTCCACTTTATCTATCAATTGACTACTTTACAAACACAGCAGTAGTTTTGGCATTTGTTAACTGAATGGCTCCTTGACATTCATCTGCTGTGTCCATGGTATCAGATTAATTCAAATCATTATGGTTCATTTAAAAGAGCAGAGTGAAAATCCCAGGCTGGGGAGACAGCTCAGTCAGTCAAGCACTTATTATGCTAGTGTAAGGACCAAAGTTTGGCTCCCCATCACCCACATCAGTGCTATGTGGGCATGGCAGCCACCCCATTGTCATAAAACTTGGGAGATGGGATCTCCAGGGCACATTGGCTACTAGACTAGGCAAATCAGTGAGACCTGGGTTCAAGTGAGAGACTCTATCACTAAATATTAGGTGGAGAGCCATTAATGAAGACAGCAGCATCAAGCTCTGTTCTCCACACACATGCACACACAGGTGTACTCGTACCCTGTTATATGTGCTCACATGAATGCCAATAAGTGGAAATTCTGGAGGTTCACATATATGCTCAAAAATAGCTTTGCTTTTCACTGGGAGCAAATTTAAAGGAAATTTGCACTTACTAGTCAATTTCTCTCTTGTTATACATATCCCACTTATTATAATGTGTATAAGTATACTATAGATTCTTATCATAATTGTTTGCATGTAATACATGTTTGTAATAAAATTATCTCATTTTTACATATTTTATTTAAAATAGTAAAATCCCTGTCTTTCTTCTTTGTTACATAGAATGTTTTGACCCTGGCAATAATAAAGTTTACTTATTAAAATTATTTATAATAATAATAAAATATTCACTGACATTCCAACACCTTTGTTTTACTTCCCTTGGCACCTTAGTATATTGAGTTTTATTTTATTTTAAAAATATAGCCTGTATTTCCTATTTCCTTTCAAATTTTGCTCTAGCACTGAAACTTGACAATTTTTTTAATTTAAAATATTTTATTTGCTTTGCTTTCTTAAACAAATAACAGATTGCATTGAAAAACTTGTATAGGTTGGAGAATTTGTTTGAGGTTGTTTGTTGTTGGTGGTGGATTTTTGTTTGGTTTTTGTTTTTGTTTTCTTTTTGAGACAGAGTCTCTCTGTAGCCCCATCTGGTGAGGAACTTGCAGTGCAGACCAGGCTGGCCTTGAACTCACAGAGATCTACCTGCCTCTACCTCCTGAGTGCTGGAATTGAAAGCATGTGCCACCACACTCAGCAGGTGGGAGAATTTGTAAAAACAGTGAATGGCAAGCACATTATAGCAAAAGTAACAAATTTCACATTCTTAAAACTTTGTAGTACAATTCTGCAAGTAAATTCAAAGATTCTAGTAGACATATAGAATTGCAAATTTACATTCTAAAATACAATCCCATAATTTCATTTGAGAATTAAATCAGTTTAGTTGTTACTGTAATTTCTAATTCTTTTTCTTAACTTCCCAGGTGTGATTTTATCTTTAGAAATTCAATTAGGTGTTTTACATTTTCCTTAGAGCATAGGTAAAGTCCTACTGGGACTATATATGTAAGAGTAACAGAAAAATATTGAGAAATCTCTTGGTGCCTGGTACTGGGAGAGGTCCAACAAGAAGTTCTAGCTGCCCAGGTCCACAAGTAGAGTAAGAACATAGCTGAGCTGTGGTCCCATCCTGGAAGCTGAAATCGGTCATCTTCCATGAGTCAGAGTTATGGTCCCCTCCAGTGAACTCAAGCCTCAGTCCCTTCCTGTGAGCCTGAACTGAGTTCTCCTTCTGTGAATCTGGGGCTGTTGTCATCTCTCATGAGCCTGGAATTTCGGAACTAGACATTTTTATAATGTTTTTATATTCACTGATTTTCTTTAAAAAAAAAAACTGATTCTTAATCAAATTTAGACCCCCTCCCCCATCTATGACCCTCCAACACTCCACTGGACCTCATGTATTCTGCCATACATGTTAAATCCTACCCATTCAAGCATTTGTATCCAGACATTCTTTAGTGCAAATTCATCCACTGGGGTATAAGGCATACTCTCCCTCTCCAAGTAGTAATCAGTCTCCAGTAGTTCTCAGTCTAGGGCTGGCCTGTCTCAAATTTCTCTGGCTCCACACTGGGCCCTTGTCTAAATCAGTTGACGTAGGTCCTGTGCTCAATGCATCACTGCTACAAGTTCGCAGGTATGAGCTTCCCATGGCCTGAAAAGTTTATTTCTCTGTGTTCATGAACCAATCCTGGCTCATAATCTTTTGCCTCCCTCTTCCACAATGGTACCTTATTCCTGCATGGGTGACGTTTAGTCCAGGGACTCACACCCTGCAGTGTCTTATTCTTTAAAACTTGGCCAGCTGTGCCCTTCTGTGTGTACCACACTCTGTTATATAAGGAAACTTTACTGATGAGAGTTGAAAGATACATTAGTTTTCTATCTTCTCCTCATTTCACTATGCGAAATGAGCCTTGGGTATAGACATTCAACTGTAGATGTGCCACCTAGGACTGGGCATCTCTCAGATATACATTCTCTATGTCTGATCAGTTGTGGAAATCTGCTGTAGCCTCCATCCTTTAGATAAGAAGACCATTGCTGCATCAATAGATGAACTGTGCTATGCCAGTCGTTATAGTTATTAGGATTTAGGGATAGATTGGACCATGGTTGATTTTCTCCCCTAACAGCTTGTACTTTATCATCTAGCACTATGAGAGCTAAACTGCAGGTAGAAGTTTTCCAGGTCAGTTCCTGCTCCATTGCTCCAAGTCCTGTGTCCAAAGTATGGCAGCAGTAGACTCTTATATTCTGGTTCTGGGAGATAACCAAGAGTTTTAGTAATAGCTGTATTATTTTGGGAGTCTCTTGGACCATTCTCACCAACCACTTAGGGGGAGGTCTCTCATGTCTTGCACTGTGTTCCTTGCCTCCTCTTCCCCAGTGGTCACCTAGCTATGGTGAGAGAGCTTTAATTTGAAGTCCTATCCAGAGTCACACTCTCTGGATTCACACAATCTGAAAGCTCTTACTCTTTACTACTTGGCCAGTTGTGACCATCTATGTCCATTGCACTCTGTTGTATAAGGAAACTTATATGGTGAGAGTTGAGGAACACACCAGTTTTCTGTCTTTCACTTGTTCCACTATTTTCCATGAGCCTTAGGTATACAGGTTCAACTCTAGATAAGTCACCTAGGACTGAACACCTCTCAGATGTATATTCTCTGTCTGACCAGTTGTGGGATTGTTCAGTCACCCCTGTCCATCGAGAAAGGAAGCTTCTTTGCTGAGTGGTGTCCTATATACTTGTATGTAACTATAAGGATCTATATTTAGCATATGGTAAGAAATTTCATTTGTCTAGAGATATGACAGAGATAGAGCTTTCTCTAGGACATATTTCTCCAGTCATATGAATTTGGCTGTGTTTACAGTGCCAATCCATGATTTCATTCCAATTTGGAGGACTTTAAGTCCAATTATATAGCTTTTGATTACCCCCCTGGTAAGAGTGTCACTACTACATCAATGGAGGTTGTTTGCTGTCCTGGTTGTTGTGGTTATTAGACTTTAGGACTGGGTTGGACCACTGAATGATTTTCTGCTTTAGCAATCTGCATATCATTATCAACACAATGAGAGCTAAACTTCAGGCAGAAGACTTCCAGGTCAGTTCCTGCACCATTGCTCAAAGTTCTGTATCTGAAATATATCTGGTCTTTAGCAGCAGGATATTATCTTCTAGTTCTGGGAGATAACCAAGAGCTTTGGCAACAGCCTTTGTTATTTTGAGTGTCTCTTGAACCACTCTCATTGGTCACTCAAAGGCAGGTCTCTCCTGTCTGGCACTGTTTTCTTTCCAGTACAGTTCCCAGATACATGAACTACTATTCACACATGGCATGTGCGTTTCTCAGGGGGTTGGGATAGGACACATTTCCCTCTGATTTCCCTAGCCTCCTAAGACCCACTCATCTCTTCTCTCTCTTTCACCCCTCTGACCTCAGTCCTCCCTATCCGGTTCCAGCTCCCCCACATACCCACAATCCCCCGTCCGAAACACCTGGCTCCCTCCATTCTGACCTCTCAGATAGTTCCTTTCCCTCCACAGTGACCCCTTTCAAGTCCCTCCTTCGTCTTTCGCAGCCAGACAGTTCCACATATCTCACTGATAGCATCTGTTCCCTACCATCCCCTTCTTTCTGGCTCCTTCTTTTCCTTTACCTCCACGTATCCTTTCCATATTCTTGGCTCCGGGTGTTACATCAGGATGTAGACTCACATACAGGGAATTAGTGCTACAATCCCCAAATAAGGGAGAATATATGACTCTTGCTTTTCTGTTGCTTCACTTAATATAACACTCTCTAGTTTCATTCATTTACCCTCAAATGTTAGGAGTTCATCTTTTCTAGCTGCTGAGTCGAACTACTTTTGTAACTGCACACCATTTTCATTATCCATTCATCAGCTGGGGCACATTTAGGTGCTTTGCATTTCTTAGCTAATGTGAAGAGAATAAGAACAAGCATAGATGTACAGGTATCTCTACAGCAGGATGAGTTTTTGGATATATGTCAAGGAGTGCTACAAAGGGATGACATGGGAACTTCAGTTTTCAGTTTTTTGAGAATTCTTCACACTGCTCTCCACAGTGGTTTCCCTACTTTGCATTCCCACTAGGAGTGAATGAGTGTTTCCCTGTCTCCACACCAGCATTTGGTATCTTTCATCTGTTAATCTTAGCCAATCTGATTGGAGTAAGATGGAATCTTAAAGTGGTTTTTATCTGCATTTCTCTGATTACTAAGGATGTTGAGAACTTTTTAAGGTATTTCTTAGCCATTTTTATTTCTTCTTTGAGAACACTGTTTAGGTCTATATTCCGTTGCTATATTGGGTCATTTATTTTCTTGTTTCTTTGTATTTTGAGTTCTTTGTATATTCTGGAATGTTAATTCTTTGTCAAATGTGTAACTGATAAAGATTTTTCTCCCACTCAGTGGGTTTCCTTTTCCCTTCCTGGTTTCTTTTGCTGTACAGAAGCTTTGCAGCTTAATTAGGTCCCACGTGTTGATTTTTTACCTTAATGCCTGAGTAGCTGATGTCCAATGTAGAAATTCCTTTCCTATGTCTATATCTTGTACTGCCTATCTTTTTTTTTTCTAGCAGTTTCAGAGTTCGGGGTTTTATATTGATGTATTTGATCCATTTGGAGTTGACATTTGAACAGGGTGAAAGATAGTGGTCTAGTTTCATTCTTCTGTAGGTGGAAATCTTGTTTTTCCAGAACCATTTGTTGAAGATGCTGTCTTTCCTACATTATGGGTTCTTGGCACCTTGTCAAATATAGAGTAGCTGCAATTGCATGTACTCATGTTTGGGTCTTCTTTTATGTTCCATTGATGTACTTGTCTATTTTTGTTTCAGTGCCATGTTGTTTTTTGACTGTAACTCTGCAGTATAATCAGAGATCTGGGATGATGATTTGCCCAGCATTGTTCTTTTTGCCTAAGTTTGCTTTGTGATTCCATATGAATTTGGGGGTGATTTTTTTCTATCTCTGTGAAAAATTGCAAATTTTGATTGGCATTTCATTGAATCTATAGATTGCTTTTGGTAAGGTGGTCATTTTCACAATTTTGATTCTACCAATCCACAAGCATGGTAGAACCTTTCATCATCTAATGTCTTCTTCTCTTTCTTTAAACATCTGAAATTTTCGTTGTAGAGATCTTTATCGTCTTTAATTAGGGTTTTCCTAAATACTTTTGAGGTCACTGTGAATAGAAGGGTCTCCTTAAATACTCTTCTGACTACCTATTTATAGTATATAGAAAGGGTACTGATATTTGTAGGTTGATTTTGCAACCTGCCACTTTACTGAAAGTAATAATCATTTCTACCAGTTTTCTGGTGGATGTTTTAGGATCTCTTATATATAATATCACATTGTGTGCTAATAGAGATAGCTTTACATCTTCTTTTCCAATTAGTACTCTTTTGATTTCCTTCTCTTTTCTTATTGGCCTTGCAAGACTTTCCAGGCCTATATTGAAAGGAAGTGGAGATAGTGGACAGCCCTTTCTGGTTTCTAATTTTAATAGGAATGCTCCCAGCTTTTCTCTATTTACAACGATGCTGACTATGGTTTATTGTATATAGCTTTAATGATATTTTGGTATGTTCCTTCGAGACCAATGGCTTCCAGGACATTTAACATAAATGGATTTTGAATTTTGTCAAAGGCCTTTTCGGCTTTTATTGAGATCACCATTTAATGTTTTTCTTTATGTCCAATTATATCTTTTATGACATTTATTGACATACATATTGAGTCATATTCATATTCTATAATACCAGGCAGTGTCTTAGTAATTGAAATACACGGGATACATAAGACATAAGTTCCACCATGATTTGGCTAGACCCTTTTATTCATCACATTGAATAGTGTGCATACATTTATTGTATTCTAGCCTTATTTACCTACCTGCATATTTTTCTACAATAAGTGATCCTCCCTCTGTGATATTTTCCTTACTTGGTCTTAATACACTTCCATTGCAGTGTCTAGCCCATCTCTTCAAAATAAAGCTACATTTTAAAATAAGACAAAGTGATGTTAGTTTTCTGAGGTCACTTTCTTTGAGATTGTTTTGGACATTTTTGCCTGTGCTTCTATGGGATTATATGAATACTTCAACCAATGATTGTTGTAGTTTCCTGGATACATTCTCTCCCTATTTCTACAAAACACAATTAAATTAATACACACTTGCCCACCATATATTTACAGACACATACACAATGAGAATATATATGCATATACACATATATATGTATATAAATTTAGTTTATGTGAATGTTTGTGTGAGTTTATGTGTACCCTCTGTGTACAGGTGCGAATGAAGGCCAGAAGAGAGTTTTGGATCCATCAGACTAGAGTTACAGATGGTTATGAGCTACCGGATATTGGGACTTGAACTCAGGTCCTTAGAAAGTGCTGCAAATACTATTAACCACTGAGCCATCCCTTTAGCTCTATGGCAATTTTTTTTTAGTTCCAGTTATGTAGCCGATTAAATACAACTATCGCTCAATAATGTCAGCTGGACCTTAATGTTACTTCAGTTCTATGAACTAGAAATGACCCAAATTTTGGACTTCTCAGTTTGTACAGCACAATGTTATTGACATATTATATTATAATGCTACACAAGAAATAAGTTAATCTACATTATAACATTGTTAAGTTTAACAATTATATAGAAGAAATTATACCAAATCTTTATGTGATAAATTTGCACAATTTTACTTATATGGCATGGTGTAGCTCTAGTTTAATTTTACTCTATAAGAACCTCTTCTAAACAATTAGATTATTGTAAATGAAAAAAGTCAAAAACATCTGTAATACTAAAATATTATACTCAGTATAATGCAGAAATAGAGGAATGAGAGACTTATGTAAATAAATACACTTATCTATAGGTGTGATCAACTAAAATATAAATCATTTGAATCTGAAAATGAATAGATGCATCATATAGCTTATGGTTCATGGTACTTTACAAATGAAATTAAGATTAAATCCAGGATAAATAAGAGTTTAAAATCAGTTAATCAAAATGATTACGTTTTAGATGATATAGAAATCACTACTTTGAAAATATTACTATTTCACCTAACAATTATTAATATTACTATTAATAACAAATAAACAAATATTAATTTACTAGACATTTTATATGCATTGAATTATTCTAACTAAGCTCATGGTATATATTAATGAGCATGCATTATACATTTATTACAACTTTATTCAAAATCTTCATGAAAATATTATTAACATCTACCTTCCTTATTCACCTTGAAGCTTACTCTGAGATTTTGACATAGTACAATTTAACAATAACATGAACTCATCAGAAAAATATTATTTTACTAACTATATATTAACCCCATGAAAGACCAAAATGGAAATATCATTCAATGTGTTAATTAACATAACAAAAAAATTTAAGATATTTAATTATTTTGAAAAATGCACTTGAAATTTTGTGAGAAAGGATTTTTAAAAATCATATCAGTAAGAGTTATTTGCTTTATTGATTGAAGGGGAATTATTCTTGGAAAACATGGAAAGGATCAGATCTCTTTCTAGTGTAAAGTACATTCAAATAAAAGATGTTCTATTTCAAAAACCAAAATCCATAAATGTATTGAATTTGTTTGAAGCTTGGAGGTTTAAAAGTCACTAACAATTCATCTGAATTAGGCAAAGAAACATAGAAGGCAATAATCAATAAGAAGAGAAGAAAGTTTGCATTTCCAATTTACCTAAGGCACAAATGTAACTTTTAAAAGTAATGTAATTACATGGTTTGGCATTTTCACAAGCCAAAATGAAAGAAAATATTTTTGTTGAAGCAGGTTATGAAAAAATACTGTGTTTTAAAAAATCCCAACACCATAGTTTCAAAGTTACTATAGAATCCAATGCAATTAATTATTTCCATATTTTTTAATAGAGGCTCAAAGAACTGAAGCAAAGAGAATTTGCTCGAAACGTAGCATCTAAGTCCAGGAAGGATGAAAGGAAACAGGAAAAGGCTCTCCAGCGTCTGCACAAGCTGGCTGAGCTAAGAAAGGAAACTGCATGGTGAGTGTGCAATGAAATGCTAACTTTACTGAAAATAGACCTGAAATGGCTGGGGATCTTCAGAATAAAGGGTACAAATCTATTTATTCTGGTACCAAGAAAAAGACACACATGTTTCCATGGTCTTCTGTAGAATTAAAGAGTCACTTTAATTTTATGAAAATACCTGTTTGATACTCATTTCAATACAATTCTAAAATTAGTGTGATTTCTGATTATAAAACATAAAATTTGCATCCTGCTTGTATCTAAGCCATCTTAATTGAAAGCTATCCATTCCGTACTGAAATTCAAACTGTGTGCTTCAAGAAGAGAGCAAAGCACAGCACTATTTTTTGACTCTTATCAATGGGAGTTTTTGAGAAGAATTAATTATACTCTTTGAATGAAAATTTTGAGAACTTTTCTTTGAAATTACCTTGAATTTGTGAAAAATAGACCAAGACGATGTTGTACACTTCAGAAGCACTTCAAAATTAGTTTCCTTGTGAATAAACTGTAACTGGATTGTTAGAAGTTCACAGCTCTTAAACTTTGACCTGATTCTCACAGTGAGCAGCTGTTAGATGAGAATAGTGTTATAATTCAGACCTTGTAGTCCTAACCAGGGCAGTCTTATAAAAAGAAAACCGTTTTGAAAAGTGCCCTTATTTCCTCTCAACAAATAAAGTCTCTCTTGTCACTGTGTATAACAAAGATTTTATACTAAATATATTTTTATAGAGTACTATTATGGGATATACTGATATGTAACAAAATTTTAAGAAGTCAACATTTATTCTTGAAACAAATTTAAAAATGGATGATTTCAGAATTCTATGTGGAACTGCTAGGAAAAAAAAGGTATATATGCATCTCAATTATACTATTGAGATATATTTACTCTGTGTGACACTGAATGGAGAATTGATGTAAATTCATTAATTTTTTGTAGACTCATAGGTTCTACCTGATGCAATGTTTAGACATAGATATTGCCATGTAAACCTGGGTAATTAAGAGAATTAGAATTCAAAATATGAACAGGGGTTGGGGAAATGACTCAGCACTGAAGAATACTGGTTGCTGTTGTAGAGGACCCAGGTTCCATTACCAGCACCCACATGGCAGCTACCAATTTTCCAAAAATCCAGTTTCAAGGTTTCATAAGCCCAGTTCCAGGAGATCTGATCCCATCTTCTAGCCTCCCTGGTCATCAGACTTACATACATGCAGGCACAACACTCATACAAAAATACAAAACACAAAAATACAAATAAAAAAATTAAAAATTTTTAAATATATGAACAATACCTTCATTACATACCTTAATTAATGCCCCAAATGGAGCATATTTCACATCATTTACAAACATTCACATACATACAACTTTCTCATTAATTTTGTACAACTAAAATGTTGTTTTCTTCCTTGGAAAAAGGTAAGGCATCTGTATATTGTGATAGTTATTTTATTTAAAAGCTAATATATTTGGTCATTTGTAATTTCTAAAAAAAAGAAACCTTAAATATTAGAATGGAGTAAAATTTCCGCATAATTCTGTTAGTATAAAGGTAAGGTTTACAGTTAACCTGCAATATGTAGTGGTCAACATAGTCCTTTTAACTCACTATTTATGATACATTGCCAAATAAATAGAATTCATATAGTAAGTAAATACTTTTCTATTCTGCAATACTGTATATTATAGCATAACTTACAGTTTTGTGGTAATTTTAAATACTTAGCCTGGCAATTCCAAAAGACCCTTCATTCTCATTGACATCAAACAACTGGGGCAGCAGCAAACTTAGTGAAAGTTGGTTGAACTGAATCATTGAGCCAAATTCCAAGTATTTCTTAAATCTTATTTAAAGTGATGTTTATCTATTTTTTTCCTTTAGTCCTTTTATACTTGCCATATAGAATCATTGATGAAAATATTTTGAATTAAAAATAAAAATAATATTTGCTTTCTTTATAATACTCCATGAAGAGGACATGGTAGCAGAGCCCAGTCGTTGGAAAGCAATGATTGAAAGGAAAACAACGTTTTACACATTACTGTTTAAATCTCTAACATTAATTTTAGACAATAACTCCATGTTACTCCCAAAATAACCAGCAACAAAATGATACTAAAGCATTATGAAAGGCAGTTGCACTTTATGTAGGAGTAATTTTCTTACCCACATTTAAAATGCGGTCATGAACTCATGGTAGCTGAGGATGCATGCACTGGATTTGCAAATGGGTGGGTCCATCCATCTACCAGGCTCCAATGGACACGTCCAATCCAATGGTTAAACTTCATGGGTCATAAAACTAAACTAAAAGCTATGCTCCTGGAAAGGGATTGGTAGAGATTTGATGAGGGGAAGGGAATTTGATAGGGCCAAGAAGGAGGTAAGAGAATATGTGATGAAGAGAGTAATAAGAAAACATTATATGCACATGTATGAACTTTCCAAATTATAGAACTGATCAATAAAATGTATTGAGAATTTTTCTAAAAATATATTTTAATGACATATGGATGATATAAATATTTGAAGACATTTTTGTCAAAAGTGTCCTATTAACTTATTCTTCCTTTTATTTTTTAGTGCTCCTGGAAGTGGTCCCATGTTCAAGTCAACAACTGTTACTGTGAAAGAAAATTTTAATGAAATCTCCCAAAGAGAGGCTGTGGAATCAGTTAATAACCAAGATTTGATTGTTAGTGAAGAGAATGTTAAAGATGTCACTGCTGCGCTTGTAGATACAGAAAGTGCAAACAATTACAAAGCAAATAATCACCAGCTTGGAGACCAAGCCCAGGGAATTTACAGACAAAAAACAGGTTTTTCCTTTGCATTTCCAAAGAAAGCATCTGTGAAGCTGGAGTCCTCAGCTGCAGCCTTTTCTGAATACAATGATGAGGCCTCTGTGGGAAAAGAATTTAGCAGAAAAAGTAGATTTGTACCCGGCACTTGTCATCCTCATCTATCTTCACCAACAGATATGCTTTTGAGTTCGGAGGAGAAAGCTAGCTGTTTTCATCCACCAGAGGCAACGTGTACTGACATAGAATCTACTCAAGCTCAAGAAACGAGAGAAGTCACAAATGAAAAAACTACATTATTACCACCATTTTGCCACCTCCAGCTTCCTTTATCATCAGATGCAGACACTTGCCAAAATTCAGCCCCATTAGCAGATCCAACATCACTGGAAAATGTTATTGTTACTGGAGCCATACCTATGATTAGCAGTGGTCCTGAGTCACTCAAATGGAATTCCACTACTTTTGATATGCCTGATGACTGCACACCAGCACACACGAACACAGTGGAAAACATTAAAAATAATGATGCACTCACAATGGAAACTGAAAATAAAAATGGCCCTGCGTCACCGGCCCCCTCAAATACTGCAGAAGAAAATGTAAACTTTCAGAAAAGGCCAGATTTATGTAAAAGACAATGTGATCCTTTTGTACCTGTACTTAATAAACTTGGATCAACCGTGCTTCAGTGGCCATCAGAAATGCTAGCATATACAACTACAGAGCCATCCATATCTTATAGCTGTAATCCTCTCTGTTTTGACTTTAAGTCCACCAAATTAAACAATCCAGAAAAATGTAAGCTGCCCCCAAATGATGTTTATTCTCAGCAGAAGGAAGATTTCTGCAAGAAACCGGTTGCTTACCACACAGACATGCCTCTCACAGGACTCACAACTTGTGAAATGAGTGGTAGCCAAAATGATCCTCTTCAAGTTCCTGCTCCTTTAGCTGTTGACATTCTGTCCAATAGTCTTGATTTAGGACAAAATGAAAATATGAGTCAGAGATATAAAAATATTTCCTATAGGACAAGAAAAACAAAAAAACACAATTTTACAAAAACTCAAGTGAAACAGAACACTCTAGATGAGAAATACAGCAAAATAAGGTTGAAGGACAATCATGAACACTGGTTCCATAAAAGTAGAAGAAAGAAAAAAAGAAGGAGGTTGTGTCAGCATCATCATGAGAAAACCAAAGAAGCAGAAACTCACTGTAAAGTGGAAATGGACATTAGTTACATTGATACACTGAGGAATAATTCACTGGAACCAGTTTCAGAAAGGCAGCATAAGACTACAGAGAAATTATCAGACTCACACCAGTCACCTGATAATAGGCTCAAATCATCATTTATTGATTTAAAGGAAACCGAAGGAATATGTAAATCCTGGAATACGGAATCCAATAATGACACTGTCACTTCTAAAAACCACTGCATAAGGAATACAACACTCATAAATAAGCAATCAAATCCAGCCATGATACAATCTGGTAAACAAAATTTAATGTATTCCAGAACTTACTGTTGTTGGAAAGCGAGAGCATCAAGCTACAGAGGAAATGACAAACACATAGTTCTTCAAGGTGGTGTGCAAGGTACCAGTCAGAACCAGCCTGTTAAAAGAGACCACAATTCTCTCATGAATGAATCAGAAAGATTCCAAAGGAAACGCAAGCAACATTCATGTTCTTATTCATCAGATGAAAGTTTAAATCGACAGAATCATTTACCAGAAGTTTTAAGACCACCAATTGCTTCATTCACTCCTTATAAGCCTAAAAAGAAAAGGAGGAGGAAACGAAGTGGATTCCACATTGGAGGTGGAACTTTGGAAATCAAAGAAAATTCAGATTGTACCATGAAGAGCAGTTCTTTGAGCCATCTAGATGGGTTAAAAAATGAGGACAAAAAAGAGGAAATACAACCACAAGAAAATGCAGATACTGAAAAGAAGTCAGAACAAACAGACCAAGCTGAAAACAAATTGATCTTCCATCTTAGTAGTCCACATTCTACTGAAGCCTGTGGTGAAGCTGAACATTCAGTAATGGAGATGACAGCACATGATTTATCAGAGTCTTCTAATGTTCTCACTGCATCTGTGCATTTAGCAAGGGCTTCAGCAAATGACTCAGTTGACAGTACCTTGCTTGATTACAATCAAAGAAGCCAGACTACAAACATAACTGAAAAGCAAATTCCTTTCAAGGTGCCTCATATTGAAAGGAACTTTAGACATTCTCAGCCTAAATCCTACGTTTGCCATTATGAACTGGCCGAGGCCATTCCACAAGGAAAGATGAATGAAGCATCTACAGACTGGCTATGTTATAATTCAGGAATACTCAACACACAATCACCATTACCATTCAAAGAAGCGCATGTCAGTGGTCATACGTTTGTAACAACAGAACAAATCTTGGCTCCATTAGCTTTACCAGAACAAGCATTGCTGATTCCACTAGAAAACCATGACAAATTCAAAAATCTACCGTGTGAGGTCTACCAGCACATTATACATCCAAACATGCTGGCCAACAAGGTCAAATTTACCTTTCCTCCAGCTCCCCTGCCTCCCCCTAACACACCTCTACAGCCTTTGCCTTTGCAGCAGCCCTTATGTTCTACCTCTGTGACCACCATCCACCACACTGTTTTGCAGCAGCATGCTGCGGCTGCAGCAGCTGCAGCTGCAGCTGCAGCTGCAGGAACCTTTAAAGTGCTTCAGCCACACCAACAGTTCCTTTCCCAAGTCCCAGCTCTCACCAGAACATCTATACCTCAGATTTCCGTAGGACCTGTAGGACCCAGGCTTTGTCCTGGCAGTCAACCAACTTTGGTTGCTCCTCCTCAGATGCCAATCATTCCTGCATCAGTTCTTCATCCCAGTCACTTGGCTTTCCGGCCTTTACCCCATGCACTCTTTCCTTCACTGCTTTCCCCACACCCAACTGTCATTCCGCTCCAGCCTCTCTTCTAGTCGCCACCATAAAAGGGAAAAAAGAACATGCTCCTGAGAAAATTATTTCTGTATGAATAGTTGTTCATCTAAGTGGATAATTGGCTACTTATCTGATAGACATAAACTGGCCAAACTGGCCTCCTTGAATTCAAACCATTTACTGTAAGTGTAATGATGCTAATAAATTATTAAGTTTCTGATATATAATATTATTAAAGCACTGAATAGTTTGAGAATCAATACAATATATGCTGTACATTAAAATGATGTCTTAAGAGTATGTATAATGTACATAAAATATATTTATAGTACTATAATTTATGTTGTAAAGTATGCTCTTTGCTTTTTTTTCTAATCTTTGTGTATTTGCACCTATTTAATGTTTAGACAAAGCTGATGGCACTATGTTTTGTACTATGTTCCTTGAAACTGTAAATTCAGTGAAAAATATCTCTTGCAATAAATTTTTGTTAATTATTTAAGTAAATTAAATTTTGGTTTTTAGGTGGTTTTCACTACTTTAGGAGCCTTAGTAACAGTATATATTCTATTTGTGGTTTGTGTTCTGTCCAGTAGTTTCATAGAATATCTAAGACCCTAATATCTTATGAATTTTTACTAATAATGCTTAAATGTTACCATCTATACTAACAAGTATAAAGGAGAATGTACTTACATTTCCATTAGTTCTAATATTGCTTATATTGAGAACTTATAGTATTTCCTGGCCATGTAATTAGTCAATAATCCAAGGGAATTTACATTGAAGTAATGTTAGGATTTGAAAGGGTATTAGCTCAAAATCATGCAAGTTATGTATTACCCCCAAAGGAATTCCAAAACAGAAATGACAAATCCTTAATATAGGTGTGTTCATAAATTTTTGGAATATTAAAACTCTTACATTAATTATGCACATTTCCAAGTTTTATAGTAAATATATATGAGAATAGTGGCATGAATTAAGAAATAAGAATCATTTTAGTTAGTCACTGTCCATTACATGACAACTTGGAATCAACTGCAGAAATACAGTATGTGCCTTGGTATATTCTTAACTGGGAATCTAGAGACACAAAAATAAAAATAAAATACTCTTCACTCTATAGATATCTCTAGTTCTCAAATTTCTACTCTATTTCCAAATAGCTAGAGAGTTTCCTAATTACCTTTCCAGATTCTACTTAATTTTAATACCTCAGCATCATTGTTTATTCACGTGTATCTGTATATCATAAAGAATGCAATTATTTATATAGTTCATCTCATAGAAAAACTTGGAGGAACACACTGTTCCCAAGTAACTTTTCTAGTAGGTCCAGTTTCCAGTGCATGCCTTCTGGTAAAATGTCCTCATAGGAGCTAAAGTGGATTCATCTCATCAACTGCAGATATTAGAGGATTTTGTTTATACAGGGGAGCATGGCAGCCTTCAAATTTTATGTGGTCCTATCCTAAGGAAGTGTTATTTCATATGGCTACCAGAGGAACTGAATGACACTAAAAATAGAAATAAGGTATCTACCTTATAAAATCAGTATTGCATTTTATTTAAGTAAGGAGAAAGGAAGAAATTTTAAGTCATTTACTTTTCTGATTATTTACTTATCAATATTCTTCTGAAAAACACCAATGAAAGACTAAATGCACAGGTTCATGGTTGACAAATAAGAATATAAAATAGCATGGGAGAAATTCTATGTCAAATGCTATAAGGTAATATGCTCCAAAAATAGGAACTTAAATCAAAACAGATGATTTTTCCCCAAGCAAAATATTTGAAGCTATGTTTGAAGATAAAGGTTGCTACCCACTGGGAAATGATGACCCAGATTGTTTTTTATCTGTCACAGAAGGATTGTTCCTTCTGCTGCTAAAAATCTAAGCTAAGTGTCTTGAGTTTAAGATTTGTAGCTTTTTCCCACCCTTTTCCCATCACTTGACTCTCATCTGCATGGTCCATTTCTTGCCTCCTGTTTCAATCCTGCAGTTCCTTATTCCCAGATCTTTTGCCTTAATTTCACTGTAGAGCAATTTTGTGTCTTCTTTCTCCATATCATTATTTACGTTTTTCTTTCAAATGATGTGGCCTTTTACTTTTAAAACTGTTGTTAAATCAATTATTTAGTTATACTTAACTTTTAAGGTTGTAACAGGTTATAAAATTCATTTCTAGACATATTACAGGAATTCTGCAAAGTTTAAAGAAGAAAGCTCTTACATAAGATGAATAGAAATTGAACTTGACATATATATATATATATATATATATATATATATATATATATGAACACATTGTTTTGGTTGTATAGATACAAATGGTTGAAAAAAGAACTTGAACCTTAGCTGAGTACTATCAAACCAGTCAATTCAAATTCATCTGTATATGTAATACTGTCCTAAGATTTGTTTACACTATATACATAGCCATTATGCTTTAGAGAGATACATTGATAAAAAAGACACTTGTTTAATCTATCTGACTACACCAATTCCTCAATGATGTGACTCAGGTCAACTGCCTGAAGTGCAGCAGCAGCACAATAACCATTCAGGAAAGAGACATCAAGAAATGGGTCCTTTAGTTTACCGCAGGTTAAACTTGTAGTAATAGAGAAGGTCTCAACTCACTGAGACAGCCAGTCACACTCAGAGCAGTTTGGGTACTTCCTGATGGCTTTTATAAACATTACATCCTGAAACTGAAATCCCAATCCTTTCCCAGCATAAATTATTTTTCATCCTATATACAGTGGCAATCTAAATGATTTTAACAGCTGCTAACTACCAGTCTGTTATTTATAGACATTACTATGGCATTTGCTGATAATTAAGAAAAATTTGAAATACAGAATGAAGCATAAATGTGTATTCAACCAACAAAAAATTTTCCAAGGTCTAGGGTGATAGCTTAGTGGGTTAAAATATTTGCTGCACAAGTTTACATACTCAGGACCCAAGCAAAAAGCTTATCAAAACTGTAGGTGCTTCTGTAACCCCAGGGCTGTTGTTGGGTGGAGGCAAGAAGATCACTAGGACTTGGTGGCCAGTCAATCTAGCCAAAACAGTGAGTTGCAGTTTCATTCAGAGATGCCCATCTCAAGGGAATAAAACATCATGTGATACAGCAGGAAACAACATCTGCATGCTCCTGCACTGGAGCACTCACACCCACACATGCATGCCTGAATGTATATACCTTATACATGCACCATACACACATAGGGTAAGAATTAAAATATTTTTTTTCATATTGAATAATAGGAAAGAAATATTCACAATTTTATAGATCGTTCATGACAAGGAAATATCTTCTCCAAACATCCTTATCAGTAGAATACTCACTTTGAATCACTCATATGACATCTCAGCTTGGCTCTCTGACAAAAATGTTGTGCTCAAAACTCAAACCAATCATCTTAACTAACAAGTGCAACTGAAATTTGGTTTTTGTCTTATATTTCTAAGCTCTATAAATGCAATAGACTAAAATCTATTGTCATAAACCATGTGTTTTGTCCACATCAAATGAACCATTTTGGCTCCTTTTCTTTTGAAAAATAGTTTTTACTGAATTTTTACACATTTCATACAATAGTTCTAAATCAAATTTATATCCACTCCCCCATCCATGCCCCTACATTCCCCAACCACACACACACACACACACACACACACACACACACACACACACCAGACCTTGTGCATTCTGCCATACATGTGCATTCCCTTAAAGAAATATTGAAACAGGGTCTCCCTGTAGCACCAGGTAGCCTGGAACTTTCTCTGTAGACCAGACTGGCCTTGAACCCAGATCCACATGCCTCGCTCGCCTCCTGAGTGCTGGGATCAAAGCCATGGGCCACCAGCTTTATCTAAAGATGGTACGGAAGTACTATTCTCCCTCACCCAGTAGGCTAGGGCCTGCCTCCTCATCATGTCCCTGATTCCACTGTGGGCCTTTGTTGGAGTCGGCGTGGGTCTTGTGCTAAGTGTCGCCATTGCTGCAAGTTCCCTTGCACAAGTTTCCAGTGGCCTGAAAGCTTCTGCTTCCCTGTGCTCATGAACCAACCCAGCTCTTAACAGTCTTTCTGCCCGCTCTTCTGCAACGGTCCATGAGCTCTGGGTGAATGAGTTATAATACAGGAGTCCTATCTAGGGATACACACTCTGCAGTCTCTTACTCAGCAAAATGTAATCAGTTGTGGCCTTCTGTGTGCTTTGTACTCTCTTGTATAAGGAAGCTTCTTTGGTGAGAGTTGAAGGATGAACTCGTATTCATATTCTCTCAACCTCCTGTTCTGAGATGTTTTCCATTTTTCCCAACTGTCCTCTTGCTCTAGTACCAGGCAATAAGTCAATGCTGTTTTCAAATCCAGTCTCCATGCTGCAGTCGCCCCCTCTGTTAGGTCATTCTCAAACGCAATCATGATATTTCAGGCCTCACTTTAAATCACTCATTTGATTCTCTTAGTCTCAATATAAACATTGCAGTCCTTAAATAGGCCATGGCAATAATATATATGGCCAATTATGTGCTTACTTACATCTAGTACAGTTCTCTAGGTCAACAATCCTAATCGACATAGGTACAAGCTTCTTTGAGTTTATATAAACAGGTTCAACCAGGCTTCACTGTCTTTATATACGTACCTTCTCTTGGATAACCAATTATAAGTCAGAACTCAACTTGATTGTCCACTTTTTGAGAATTTATTCCAGGTTACCTCTTCCCTGAATAAGCTAACTTCCTATATTTTCATGTGGCATGATGTGCATCAATATTTTATAATTCTCTATTCTGGATATTTACCCTTATTTGTATAGTTTACTAGCTGAAGAGCTCCCTGAGTCAGTGTAGTATATGACATATAATAATATATATAAAATATTGAATGAGGGAATATGGTAAGTATTAAAGTACACTTTAAATCTATATACACTGTATTATTTACCTTCAGATTATTATACACTTTTACTCCAAATTTCTCCTAAATAAGCCTAGGTTAAAATATGATATTCCAAGAAGCATGAAGAAATTCTGCTCTAATTAAATTATCTAACATTTAAAATAGTATTCCAAAAGCAATATATATGCATACACACACACACACACACACACACACACGCACACACACACACACACACACATATATATATATATATATATATATATATAATTTGAACTTCTGTTGCTCTCTCCCAATTATGCATAGCTTCACTGTGTCTTCCTCTAGCTCTGTATCTCTCTGTTCACCTATCTCCCTTCCTAGAAGTTTGCCTATCATCTAATCTCCTATTTTGCACCGTTCTGTTAGTACTTGTTACTGTACATCAATGGATTATATTCCAGACATGAAACTGGTTTTTAAGCCTAAAGGAATGAACAGAAGACAAATAGTATTCATACATGTCCAACTAGTAAGTAAAACATATGTGCAAATATTATAGTTCTGCATCCAACGCAGCTATTTCATTATTAATAAACTGAAATAGACTGAAGGTCTACTCCCTGTGCCTCTTACCCATTGCCTTTGTTCTCCATCCTCATCCTTTCCCTTAGGCTTTTCTCTTCTCCCTCTAATATTTGCTTAGCTATGGCATAATCTCTTGGGTGTTCCTTGGAGAGGTCTCTTTCACAAAGCTCTCCAATAAGGTCTTTACCTTCTCTCACAAGTAAAATGGGATAAATGTTGGTTGAGGAGTTACTAATATAAATTGAGCCCCAAGGTCCTGATTAAAGGCAGAAGAAGCCAGCTTTGGAGTTGGTTCTAAAGTGCCGAATACTATTGGAATCTATTCCACCATTTTCAGGTCTTGTGAGCTGTGTATGTACCTTTCTGCAGCCAGGACTGACTGAATTAGTACAGAGGAAGACACTGCTTTCTCTTTACTTAAAGGCATCATTTCTTGCTGCTACCATGTCCAGGAGAAGAATTTTTAGAACACCAGTCCTGATCTTTCAGCCATTGGAAATAGGAGCTGTCAAATCTTACTTATGCTTGGAAGATCCTTGTAAAAAAAAATAAATAAGTGTTCACCCAGCTCCTTTATTTTAGTTTCTTAAATCTTTACTTTTATTTTTAAATAGTCTGATTATTATTTGTATTTTTTACCATCAGACTATGAATTTGTGTATTTACAAATTTATCTAGTCTTTTTCTTTTTAGAATTCTTTTTCCTGAATCATGTTAATTTTGTATATAAACTACTTCCTAACATCTTTCATTATGTTATTTTGTATATCTTTATTGTCTTAAGACTTTGTAATATGAAGGTATATATTTTATATTAAAAAATAGAACCTGCTGTATTTCACCTTAATTAAGCATACTTTATTTCATACTATTCTTCTATATCTAGTTTGGATTACTTATGTTTGATTGTCTTGATAAATTCATTGTATAGAAATCATGTTTCATTGCTTCATGTAGATATCAAAATTATAAGCAGGAAACATAAATTCTTTAAGAATTGTTAACATATTAAATAAAGAAGTTCTTATGACAAACCTCACATTAACAGCCAGATTTCTCCAAATAGGTTTTCCCATTTTCTTCTATATTTAATCTTCTTTAGCCACAACTACCCAAACATAAGCTTTCACTTTGCCTCAGAAAAACTGAGATATATTGAACTAGAGAAAAATTCCCTATGATCGTGTGTAACCCCGTCCATCTGCCTTGCTTCACTGCGTAATGCAGTCAGTAGCTTCTACTTAGAACAGTCTGTGATCCATTTATTCCAAGA
Organism: Eospalax fontanierii; assembly: GCA_035773235.1. Lineage (NCBI taxonomy): Eukaryota > Metazoa > Chordata > Mammalia > Rodentia > Spalacidae > Eospalax > Eospalax fontanierii. Next base: position 49,067,413 of record CM069530.1, on the reverse strand, counting down.
TTACCTACTTAGGTCCACATTTCCAAAAAGAACCCAAGCGGGTGCTGAGAACTGAATTGCGGTTCTCTTTTCACCCTAGCTATGTTTAGCACTTTCCTGTGTTCTGCAGATTTTAGTCTCTGCCCCATTTATGGTTCTAATAGCCACACTTCCCCCTGCTACCTGACTTGCCACCTGTATTGATCCTCTGGTTGATGCTTGTGGAATTCTACCTCTGTATCTGAATTAAATATATCACTCCTAAATGTGCATTGATCTACATTGCACATTAACTCATTTTAAATAAATTCTCACCATTGAGCTTCAAGAGTCACAACATCTTAAATGCCATGAGAGCAAATTTTCAAGAAAATCTGCATTTAAGTTGCCTGAAATTTGAAGAAAATATTAAATTTCCCACATATTTTTAAACAACTAAGTTTCAAATTAATACCTTGGGAATCAACTAATCTTACTTTGTTCCACTTATATTTCACACCAATGATTTTACAAGTGGTTATTACTTCAACTTAAGTGATTTGGCAAGGAATCAATCTTCATATTAAAATGATAAGCTTCAAACAGATTATAGACTTTATTAAATGGCTTCTCATTCCAAGGACAGCTTGTGATGAGAAAGGAAAAAGAAAGAAACAAACGTAGAAATGTTAATATGTAGTACAAAGATATGTTTTATTTTTGTCCTGTTAAACCACTGTCCAGAGCAGGAAGTTGGTAAACTCAAGTCATTTCCTAGGTGATGTGCAGCATTCTGCTGCTAGTCCTCTTTTTTTTCAATGAGTTCCTAATAACCGTCATGATATTTAAAAAGTTGAATAAGAATATATGGTTTTAGACGGAACACAAAAACAAAAATCAACAGGAAAGTAATGCACTGTTATTTCTACATACAAGTTCAGAACTGAACTAAACTACAAAATGTGAGGTCCGAGTTTAATGATAGAAAGTGTCTTTATTTTCCACATTTTCTGTCATGAGTTATTTACGGAAGCTGTTCTGCAGCACCTAGTGACTTCCTCTCTTCTGTTCCCGTTCTGTTCTTTCCTAGTCACTGCCTGTACTTTGCATCTCTAACAATGCCGCAGTCTCTCCTCACAATCGTTGTAGACCCTGCATGCAACATGCCACATTTCCATGATGCCATACAGACCCATACCACATTGCACGGAGAATAAACGATGACTCCTTTTTTAAAGGGTTGGGTCATTTGAGGAAGGTTGGGAGATTATCAAGTGAGAATATAGCTGTAAAAATCATACTGAGCTCCATATTCCCTGGAAATACACTCAGTTGTATCAGCTGTATCTTTTTTTTAATCCAAAAAGAACGCTTCAACTCTTAACCTTGCTCATTTTCCCTCAGGTGCACTGTGGCCCTATGAAGTTGCCTTCCTTTTTATTTTGTTTTTCCTATTTATGAGACAATAACTTACACCCATGCTTCAGGAATTAATAAATATTCTAAAATCTGCAATATTCAGCTGTAGTGAGCAGTTAGGAAAAGTCACACCAGGTTGCCCTTTACTCATCAGCCTAATTTACACATACACATACCTACTTTGTGACACACACCACTCCCAATAAGTGGATAGTGACTGTCAACTGCAATTACTGTCAACTGTAATTACTGTCCCTTGAACAGGGTGCTATTATGTCCTCAAATCCATTATAGCATCGGAGAATTTTTAATTCCTAACTTCTTGCAAAATTTAAAGATGTCTTTTCCATCCATATTACCAATAAGCCATGCATTTCCTTATGTCATTAAAGTAAAAGAGGTAAATAAACTTCAAGGAAATGCTGTGGGGACTAACCTTAGAGAATGAATAAATATTCAGCCATGTCATTTGCTCAAAGCATTTTATTTATTGTTTGTATTTTATGTGTTTGTGTATCACCTGCATGTGTGTAAGTGCAGCCGTGTTGTGCAATGCTTGCAGACATCAGAGAAAGGCTGGAAATCCTGGAACTGAAGTGTGAATGGTTGTGGGTACTGGGAACTAACCCCCAGTCCTCTGCAAAAGCAGCCAGTGTTCTTAAAAGCTGAGCTATCTCCTCCATGCCCTACCCGCAGTTTTGAATAGCAGTGAGGAGAAAAAAGTAAACTATACCTGTGAATATCACATTGGGCTGAAATCCTGAAATTGTCATCTTTGTGGCAGTATTCATCTACTTTAAGTCCCTGTTTAGGAAAATTTGTCTCTCACGAAGACTCATGTGCAGGTATCCCAGTTACTCTATTAGACTGGTTAGAGAGGAGTTTACTGTCAAGTTTATCAACACACAGTTGATATTCTAAAGGAAGAAATTGAAAAGTATATGAGAAGTATTAATACTGTGCACTAAATAGTACAATAAACGAAACATTCAATATATTATGAGATAGCGCATGACACACTAAGAGCAAAAGGACACATTTTGATGGGTGTCGCTGGAAGGTAATTAAGGGAAAAGGCAGAAAGTCCATTGCGGATGTTATGCTTAATACTCACTGACAGTCCTTAAACAATAAGTAGTCTTTATGAAAATTATAGATTGAAAAATGCCTGGGATACATGAGAAAGAGTTCCGCAGGATGAGTTTGTTCATGGATGAGTGTTGAGGGTGATTATAGTCTCAACACGGCTAGTGAGTAGGTGCACAAAGATAAGCTAGAACAATGTGGGATGTGACTTTTTAGAAGAGGGCAAGAGAATATTTAAAAATGAAATTGAGGATTCTGGTCAGATGAGCAGACTTCACCTGATGGTTTTCAGATAATGGAAACCCAAAAGACAGGAGTCGAAGTTGGCCTGCAGATTTAGAGGACTTTACAGGAATGAAAGAGACTGTCCTTCAGTAATGTGGTTATATAAGAGGTTAGCTTTGGTCAAAGTTTATTGAATGCTACACATTTTATCTCCGTTAGTTTTTATAATTAAATACAAATATATAAAACTCTTTAAGAAGTTCTTTAAGAGAAAAACTTTGAGGTGCCTAGAACATATCCAAATAGAACACTTTCATATATAATCCAATATATAGCAGAAATAAGGATATTTTAAAACATAAGAAGTTGTTTGTGGGGTTGGAGAGATGGCTCATGGGTTAAGAGCACTAGTAGCTCTTGCAGAGGACCCAGGTTCAAATACCAGTACCCACATGGCATTGACAACCAGCTGTAACTCCAGTCCCAGGGAACCAAACACCTTCTTCTTTCTTCCACAGGCACTGCATGGCATGGGTGCACTTACATGCCGGCCAAACACTCATACACAGAAAATAAGAATAAATAATTTTTTAAGTAAGTAGTTTGTTGTCAGCTTTTTTATCAAAGTGGGGAATATAAATGTATAGTTCAAGCTACATACGGTAATTATTACAATAAATTAAAGCTTTATTTATTTAAACTGAGCTGAAGAATTTGATACAAATCTGAACCAATGAATATATTTCTTACACTTTCTTTTCCTCAAACCTTGCTATCTAGCCAAAACTATGACTCACTCAATGAATCTGTTTATCTGCTATATTAACAACATTTCTAAGTCACTGAACTTCATGGCTGTAGAAATAAATTCATCTTTTTTACTCATATTTCAACATTTTCTTATCAACTAAATTAATTATGTGATGCTAGTACAAACACAATTTGAACAAAGTAGTTTTTGAGCAAACAAACCATGATCATGAACAATGAACTAAACAGTTACTGTGGGATCATCTCTCCACTTAATTTAATTGAGGTCTTAAAGGTAATGTTTTCCTCCTAGGGAAATGCACAGTTTAAAGACAGAAGTGGATACTGGAAATAACAACCAACATTTAAATTTGGTTAAAAAAAAAGAGGTAGAAACTATAGAGGACAATGAAGAAAAAGTTTCCAACAAGCTCAGAAATAAACTAGGGAGTTATAACAATATGGAAATAATTCCAAAAATTGCTTTTCATAAAAGGCTATATTTACTTATCAATGATATTAGTTGGTTCAATAAATAGTAATTATGTATGTTTTGTTTAATGATCTGTCATTACTAATGCAATTTTCATAGGATACAAACTCTAGCATTCACTTCATATTGACTTTAAAAGAGAATTTGTGAGCAAGAAAGTGTATATAAACTGTTTCCAAATTTTGATTGAGAGATAAAAATCAAGAAAATTGGCTATAAGGAATAAAAAATAAAAATAGCTTTAAAATTTTATAATAATAGCCCAAACTGCCATATATATGAAATTTTCAGTAGGTCTAAAGCCATGCATACTAATTTTTGTGCAACTGAGGCCCTTTTAGACTGGGATTTGAATATGTTTAGACTTTGTTGTAAGAGTCTATGAAACAGGCTAATGTTTTTCATTGATGTCGTTACTTGGTTAAAGTTATTTTATGAAGCAATATTTTAGTAGATGTATTTTGAATTTTCTTACTTTAATATCCATTTTTCATTTTAATTTCAGTTGAATATGAGGAAGTAGTATTATATAGAAAAATCTGGATAAGACTACTTAAAAAAGAAAAAGTGCTGGCGGACATTCAGATTTGCAAAAAAGTATTGTTTGAAAAGAAACACAAAGAAACTAAGATTTTTATAGGCTTAATACTCTAACTTTTTAAATTATTTTAATTTAATGTGCATGAGTGTATTGCCTGCATGTGTGTAAGTGCACCCATGTTATGAAGTGCCTGCAGAGGACAGAAGAGGGTGTCAGATCCCCAGGAAAAACCACCATGCGGGTGCTGAGAATGAAACCTGTGTCCCCTGCAAGAGCAGCCAGCACTCTCAACCAATGACTTATTTCTGCCATCCCAATATTTTAACTTTATATGGAATATATTTTAGAGCTCACAGTTAATACTAATTACATGTGTTTAGTATATTTAGTTAGGTTTTGAGAATTAAGTATTCCTAATTTCATATCACTTATACATCAATTGAGATAAATTGACTCACCTAGAGACTAGAACAGTCATTTAGCTGCAGGATTATACAAGTCAGTGAGCTTCTCTGAAACGCATCTTCTCTTAAGGTTAGCAATGATTGTCTTTCATTGCCCCCTTCCAGGCATGGGTGGCTGATCAAAAAAATTTGTGAATGAAATTTGTGTGCAAAATATTATTTAAAAAATACTCTCAGAGGAAACTAGGAAAAGAGAAAGGAGAACAGTAAAATTTGTGAAAGACAAAGTTTTTAGGAAGTTTTTTTTTTTTTTTTTTTCCCTGATCTCTTGGAAGAACCTGGACATGTAAGCATCACTTGCATATCTTGATTGAGAGCTTAGTGTGCTTTGAACACAAATACCAATCAATCACTGCTTCAGAGTATCTCAGAACACTCCAAGCTTCTGCCCTCTGCAAATGTAGGATACGTGTTGTTACAGTCCCAAGGAAAATTATCTGAAGAAAGATGCTAGGGCTAGGACTTTAAATATAAGACTGCAATGAACCTGTGGGCAAGCACACACAAAGAACAAATGAAATTCCACTGTCAGATTCTTTGCCTCTGTTTTCTATTGTTCTTTTGTTCTTTGTTCTATTTCATTGGAAATCCACAACACTTTTGCATTCAGATGGGCTTAATTTTCTTGTCCCCATCTTGAAAATTTACATGACTGTACTTTGGAAGGAGAATCAGAGGAAATATCTTTACAAGTTAGTAAGTGATGGGAGAAATTCTCCAAGTGGCTCTCACATTTCTCCATGAGGTGTTGGTGGAGTACTGAATGCCTTTTGTTCTAAATTGAACAACATTGGGTGAGCATAGTTTTTCCATTTGGAACAAAGGATCGGCGTGTTTACTCTCTAACATGAACAAAGTAAATCACAAATTAAGATCAATGCAAGTCTTCTTTAAGACAAAGGGCTGTGTGCAGGTGCCACCTGAGCATTTTTTATATTATCCTGTAAGATTCAAAGCTTAGAGTATTAGCACAAAATGATAAGGTGGCTGGAACAATCACCCCCTTCATCAGACCAAACTCTCATGTTTTCATTCAAACCCACACAACTGTGGCAAGCAAATTGTTAATTTTTAAGCAAGGTAAATATCTCTGAGTTTTCACCCCTTTTTATTTAAGAATTGATGTAAATTTCCTCATATCATTTGTTGTGCTTATTTTTACTTTTGTCCCTTTTCCCAACAAATTTCAGTCTTTTCCATTAGGAAGCACGAAGAAAATACTAAATAACAATATTTAATCCAAAATATTTCTTAGAACTCATTGCCTAACCATAACAAAAATAAAAATTAAAAAAAAACATGTATTGCCTTCAGTGCAGCATTATATTGATTTGGATGCACATGTTCATACTTGGTAGACATAATGATTCTCAAGAAGAAATGGAATTTTGAGGGCAGAGCAAAGTCACTAACACACATAAATGAAGCCTGTGTGCCCATAACCACACGGATGGATTGTACTGGAATACACTGTGTCACTTTTCTGTAACCCCTGCTATTGAAGCTTCCGAGAAAGTCCTCATTTTAAAAATTACTGCAAAAATATTACAACACAGAGATGGACACACATATAAGATAGCTCATGAGAAAAGATGACATCAATACTAAAATTCTTATGTAAATTATGATTCTCACAGGGGAGGAGGCTGGAAAGATGGCTCAGCAGTTAAAAGCACTAGTTTTTCTTGCAGAAGACATGGGTTCAAATCCCAGTACACACATGGTAGCTAACAACCATCCATAACTCCAGTTCCAGGTGATCTGGCCCCCTATTCTGTCCTCCACAGGCTTGTCAAGGGTACACTTACATACACACAAGCATAACACTTATACACATAAAATTAAAACAACTTTAAATATTTTTTAATTGTGATTCTCACAATTGATCAATAGAGAGAGTTTGGATTTTTGAAAACTGTCTTTACAGGTCACTGAACAGAAACTAACACATTTTCATTATTTCTTTTACAGTATAGTAGATTGTCATGTAGAAAAGTGAAAATATAAACAAAGTCGGTCTTTACAAGAGACACGCTAGATAGGTTGACCAGGTTCCAGTGTATGATCTCACAGGCATGGACATTTAAGAACACAAGCTTGACTCCATAGGCCTTAGCATACAGGACAAAATGCATGAAATCTGGCAAGGGGACTACAAAGGGGTGTGCCAAGAGGGAAGCAGAGTCTATCATCAAGATGTAGTGAATGAAATGCACAAAAATTCAATGAAAAATAAGAAATAGATTAACTTGGGAATGGATCAGACAAATAATTCTTACATTAGTCTACCTTAATAACTACTTGCATAAACCTTAATTCAAGATTATTATTTAGGGATTTACCTCATTATGAGCAGGAAACTGAATTACATAATTACTAATAAAATAGACCTCATTTTGCAATGAATGAGAATGATTCTAAATCAAATATCCACCCATCACTTTCTGACTGACTTTGTTCTGTAACATTCGATAAGAACTTACTATATTTTAAAATGTATTACTTGGTTTAAAATAATTGGTTAATTTGTTTAAAAAATATATATGTCTGCAGTAGTAACTGGTGTATAATCAATGTTATGTTCTGGCACACTCCTGTTTTAAAATATTTTAGATGATGTATGGATGATTTATAGACTAGCTACATATACATATACATATACATATACATAGATAGGTGATTCACTCTTCATTTTTATAATTTGCAAATGGGAAGTTTAGAATTTAACAGGTGTTCAATTTATCTGAAACATAATTTTTAAAAGTCATAATTTATACAAGTTCATCTGAAGCAATTTCTTTCTTTGACAATGTCAACATAAAAATCTATTGTGTATGAGTAGGAAAGCAGAAGCACTGGCCATCATCATTTAGAAAAAGAAATGTTTATAAGAAAAGCAATATAGCTTTTACTGTTTTTAGCTTCAGTCTCACGGTGCTCTTAGAAAAGTGTAACAGATTTAATAATAGTGTTCTGGCTTTGCTATAAATCTCTGGCACCCCCAGCTGAGAACTGCAAGAGATAATATGATTGAAAATAAGTACACCTGTGTGTCAGCAGAAACCCTGCTACTGTGCTATAGGCAGAAAAAGAAATGAAGAGATTAAAACAAAGACCATCAGAGATACAGTGACTCCACAAGGCTGTCAAGCAAGGGGCAAGCACGTTATCACTACTGAAATAGTATTGAAATGAATTTTAAAAACAGAACTATATACCACATAATTCAAAAATTATGGATAAAGAACTGTTAGAGAACACTTCCCAGATGCTTTCTCAACAGGCTTTCAAAATGACCGTAGCTCATATTATGTAATCTATACTCACTAAGGTGTCATTTTTCCTGTTTCTATTTACTCCTAAGCTTATGTTTCATTTTGACAAATTTTAGTTGAAAAACACATTCCTTCCTAGTTAGGTCTTTATGAAGAGGATGTGGACAAACAGGCTGTTCTGGATAAGCAAAAATTATCTGAAGGTCAATGATCATATAAAATATTAACATATTTAGCATTCTTGTCCTGAAGGTTAAGCTTTATAAAATAATACATTTAAATTTAGCATCACATTTTATTATGAATAAACTGAGAAGAGCTAAAATATTTTTTATAAGAACAAATGCTAAGTAGTAACAGTGTGTGTATGTGTTTGTATGTTGTTTGTGTGTACATCTATTGACATGTGAGCATTTATAAGTTAGTGTTATTCGGTATTTCAAAATTGAACAACCAAAGAAATCAGAGTCTAAAAACATATCAGGAAATAACCAAGAAACATACATATATACACTTAATTATATGGAGAAACTAGAAGGAAATGTTATAGAATATATTACTATCATAATATGACATTCTAGAAAAGTCAAAACTGCACAGAAAGTAGGAAGATCTTTGGTTTTAAGAGGCTCACTAGAAAGAGGAGAGAGATGAAAAAATAAATCATTAAAATAATTCTAAGAGAGTGAAACCATTCTTCAGACATTGTAATGGTGGCCACTTGAGTGTTACATTGGTCAAAATCATTAGAACTGTATAGACTAAATAATAACCCTTAATGTAGACTAAAAAGTAACCCTTAATGTAACATATGGATCTGTTTGATGATAATGCATTATCAGTGATATAAGATCTTACTAGAGTGGGAAAAGTCTGCAATAGGAGGTGTGTTCAGAAGGTCTCTGTATATAGGTTCAATTTTCTTAAATGTTTATATGCTTTAGATTTAGGAATTTTTACATTTGGATCTCTGATAAATGTCATAGCATATTTTTTCTTTATATATTTTAATTTTTATATGTGTGTGTGTGTGTGAAAGTCTACTTGTTAGTAGGCACCTCTGCATGTGGATTCTCACGGAAGTCAGAAGAGAGTGTCAGATCTCCTGGAGCTGGAGTTACAAGTTCTTGTCAGTCATATGATGGGGATGCTGGCCACCAAAGTGTGCTCTTCTGCAGCAGTAGCAAGTGTTCTTTACCACTGAATATATTATTTTCTTTAAAGACAATTCTTTTCTTTTGGATTGCCTTATAAACTTTGCCAAAATCCAAATGATTATGTTTTGTGAGTTTATTTTATATTCTGTGTTTTCTATTCTGGCTGCCCAATATATCCTTTTCATTCCCAAATCTGAATTATTATAATATCCTGGCAATTTTTAATATTATCATTTCTCAGCTATTTTCTTCTTCAATATTAAGCTAAGTTTTTTTTTTCATTTGAACTGCAGCATTAATTTGCCAATTTATATAACATAGCTTGCTTAGGATTTGATCAGTGGTGTAATGACTCAATTGATCAAAATGACATCTTAACAATATTGTACCTTTTGATCAAAGACATAAACAATTCCCAATTAACATACCAACTTTACTTTCTTACACCAAAGATTTCTATTTTCCTTCTATAATATCTTTATATATTTTGCTACATTTATTCATAAATATTTTGAATAATTTTGTTGTGTAAGTGGTTATTATGGGATGAACTGTAGCCTTCTAAATACACAGGTTAAACCAGTAACCCTCAACTTGATTATATTTGAATATAAGTTCTTTAAAGAAATAAGTAACATTACATGCTGATATATGGAGACATAATATAGCAGAACTTGTCTTCATAAAAAAGGAGATACCAAGAATGAATTTGAGCACAATAAAGGCCATATATGAAAACACAGAAAGAAGATGGGCCTCTAATACCAATGAGAGAGACTGTTTTTTGAAAGGGTTTCTCTAGTCCCAGCTGGCCTATAACTTACTGTGTGGACCAAGCTGGCCTCTGTCTCACAGAGATTCACCTACTTCTGCGTCCTGAAGGATGATGGGATTCAAGGAATGTACCTCCATGCCTGGCATGGGAGAGAGGATATGAAAAGAAATTTAACCACTCCTGGAGAGGTGGGCTCAGTGAATAAGAAAAGTGACCACTCTCACCAACTACCCAGATAAGGTTCCCAACATCAACAGGGCAGCTAACAACCATCCACAATTCTAGTTCCAGGGAATTTGGTGCCCTCTTCTGGCCTCCACTGGTACAGGCAGTGTACAACATGAATGGACTTACATATAAGTGGGCAAAAAAATTCATACACACATTTTTAAAAAGTAATCAAATCATTAGCAGACTTTTCTTTGATTTCCAGCCTCTTAGTAGTAGTGTGCTTCTAAATGAACCAGTATATGATATTTTATTATGACAGCCCAAGCAGACTATGAGTTGAGATATATTTCCAAATCCTAATTATTTATTGTTTTGTTGACTTTTGTACATTTTACTTGTAAACCCTGCCTCTTTGGAAGCATGATTCATTGGATTGAGGAGTTTTGTTATTATTCTTTCAGTGGGATTTCTGAATAGATAGAATAACTTTCTTCTAGGTCATTATGAATAGGACTTAGAAAAAGGCGTTGAATTCTAATCTTACCCCCATTTTTTCATGTGTCCTTGTCATGACATCATGAATTTCACCACACACTCTCATCATTGCATACAGACTCATTACAGGTCCATCATGACTGTGTTAATTAGTCACAGACTAAAACCTTTGAAAACATGAGCCAAACTAAATGTTTCCTCTTTTAAGTAGACCATTACAGGTATTTCTAACACTAACAAAATGGTAAGAAGCACACTATAGGCATATAAATAAAAGGCTTAACCTCCCCCACAACACACACACCAGCTCTTACTTTTCTTGTCTTAATTAAATGTAGACAATTTCAGTAATAACCCATCACTATTGTTCTGAATCCCAAACCATGAGTCTGTAAAACAGTGTTTTATTTTCCTTGATTGTGAATCATGAAGCTAAGACAAAGAATTAATGAGAAGTCATCCCGTTGTGAAAAGAATGAGCATTCCTGAACAGTCAACAGAAACCTGGGAAGGACTTCTATATCTAAGAATTACTTATGAACTTCTTTCTGTTTTGTAGATTTGTTATTAAGTGTCAGGGGACAATATAAGTTTATCATTACGCATACAACCTGGAGGTACCAGAGGCAAGTTTTCTTCTATCTTGCCTAGATCTAAGGGCTCAATAATTATAATAAGGACTCATCTCTACTATCCTAGAGAGGTAGAAAATGAGACCTGACGTTTGGTATTCTTAAAGACCCAAGTATATGTAAATTATAAATTTGTCATCCATAAACTTGTGTGCAAAGAACATGGTGCTAATCTCTACCAGCACAGGGAAATGGATTACAGGGCCTGAGATAAGGGCATGAGTTGCTCATTCTAATGGATTTTTTGTTCTGTTACTTTCCATTCTTTTCTTATTGCTGCCAGTGTTATATAATGAAAACATGCTGTTGCATCCTTTCCAGCTATCAGTCTAAAGATAACAGTCCCTTAGTGATCTCACAACCTTGGTCTTGGCATAAAGAGTACCTTAATAAAGTCCCTCTGACACTGGAAGTATGCCATCCACACAGCATGAGAGATCCAGACGTGTGAATTCTTCCTTGATTTCACCTTCAACCTTAGTCTTCCTGAAGCCAAATTTGAAATCAAGTGAAATGAAAAAGAAAAAAAAAATGAGTTCAATCCAAATTTGCTGCCCACTTAACTTCCAGAAATGCATGCCAGAGTTGCTCACCTGTGCTACGAAACACTGTTTCAGTCCTGATGATTAGCTTCCTGCCCAAAGCTTTGACCCAACTACACCCTGGAGAGATACGTCCTGCTTGCTTGAGGAATGCAAACCATGTCTTATTTGAAGCATCTCATAGAGCTGTTCTGCCATCCAGTGGGTTATAGCTTCATTTCCACATGTCTCCAATGAGGTCAGATTCCTAGATTTGAAAGAAATCTCCTTCAGTGTCTGAAAACCTGGAGTAATATATTACAATACTAGACTTTTTTTCTCTCTCTTTTAAATTTCTATTTTTTTTCTGGTAATTTCCTTCAGTTTGTATTGCATAGTGTTTTAATTTTTAAAAATCATTCATTTTTATTTTGTGTGAATGAATTTTTTCCCTGCATATTTCTTTATCTACAACATGTGTGTGTGTGGACACAGAAGCCAGAAGCAGTGGCTGGATCCTCTGAACTTACAGAGTGTTGTTAGCCACTCTGTGGATTCTGGGAACTAAACCTAGGTCATCTGCAATAGCAAAAAGGGCTTCTAACCACCTATCCATTTCTGTAGCCCCTACCAAACTATTTATTTGGCTTCTGTAGAACTTTTGAAGGTATATTCTTTCTTCATATTTTCATATCAAACTATGATTATTCAAATTACTTTGTAATTAATTGGATCCTGATTGGCAGATTATATTATGGAGATGGAGAGATTCTGAAAGAAAGTATAATTTAGGGAGCAATGTTATTCACTGATTTGAAAAAGACCATTAAAAATTACAAAATTATCTATAAATTTTGAAAAAATGCATCATTTTCCTTTTCACATCTTAGTAATTGTTATTGCCATTAAGATTCGGAGTTTCTACTGAGAACTTCAATCATTTCTTCAAAGAAATGGAGAGACTGCTAAGTAGAGGCTCATGACCTGTCAGGTCTGGCTCACTTGGTCAAGAGGACTCCAACATGAGTCCTGACAAGAAGTTCATTAAAGGCACCTCCCCACAACCCGAGTTGAAATTATTTCTTATCCTAATTGTCCTAGTCTATGTTCTGTATCTATCAAATTTTGAGAATGAGTAATTTATAGATGATAGAAGTTTATTTGGCTCACAGTTAGGGGAGCCCAGGTGTATCAAGCCTATATCTTTGGAGCATCTGTGGAAAGGCCTCTGTTTGGCATGCTCTCATGCTGACACAGAGCCAAGCTGAATTTTAGGAAATAGATTTGTTATCTGTAAGTAGTTTACCAATTTTAATTTGTTGTTTAATTTGTTGATGTGATCACCTCTTAAAGACTCCATAGGGTTCCAGAATACCACACAGTAAGGATTATATGTTAACTTGACTTTGGATGGGGATATTCAAATCATCATACTAAAATTCATAATGTTTAATCATTAGTATGATGTCCATCTCTATCTGCTTGTTTGAGTCTTGAAACTTTGTGCAATATAAGAAAACAAAATAAATTGATAGAATCATCTCTATCATAAATAATACTTTCCCTTTCATCATATTCTTTTGGCTCATGAAATTGTTCTTTTGTGTGTGTCCATGTGTTGAATATGATAAAAAAATCACCTTAGGAATATGATTCTCACCCAGACGGGGTGACTTTCTGGCTGCAGTTAGAGACAAATATCAATTCATGTACTGGTAAATTGGCAGCTTTACCTGTTATCTCTCTGAAAATTCTCTGGCTTAACTATGTAAATCCCAGAGACACTGCTTTACATTGGAATCCTTCCTTTTTGCCGTGTGGTGAGAACTAACTATTTTCTATTATGTTGGTCACATAATCAAACAATTGGTAAATGTTTATTGTAATGGTATATCTGTGTGTGTGTGTGTGTGTGTGTATGTGTGTGTGTGTATGAATATGATTCTGGATCTCACTGAGATATACTTTCATTTTGCCTGTCCAAATAGCATCCTTGTTATAACTTGTTATATTAATTTTTATATTTTTCAAAAATTTAAACCTTTCTATTATCCCAGTTATCCCTTACATTTAAGGTTAAATATTTTATTTAAATTTTCTTGTTTTAAAATAAACAAAAGATCATTTTTTACAAGGTAGAAACTACATAGCATTTAAGTTTGTGTGATTTTAAAATTTCAAACTTTAAATGTTAAGATTTGGCTCATGGTTCATCTAGTAATTATTTTATGAAATGATGTTTAATTTTGCTTGTTTTTTGAGTAACTTCATTTCTACTTTAGTTCTATGTGTGGTGCAAATGTGTGCATGTCTGTACACAAGTACATCCTTATGTGTGTGTGAGTTTGCAGGCTGGTGATTGATGTCCAGTGTTTTGCTGGGTCTCTCTCCATCTTATATTTTGAGACACATTCTCTTACTGAACCTGGAGATATCTGAGTTTTCTCTATCAACTGATCAGCAAACTCCAGAGGGAGGTCTGTGTTCTACCTTGCAAGCCTTGAGTTTACAGAGGCATGCTGAGGCACATGGATTTTTACAAGGTTTCTGAGAATTCAGACTCAGGTCTTCATTGAAAAGAACTTTACTAACTGAGCTATCGTCCCATCCCTACTCTATAACTTTAAAATGAACTTTATGCTAAGTTTTTGGAAACATTTTTATGAAAATGTTCTCCATCATATCTCCATGATAGGGGATTATAATTAAATTATAAACTATTAATTTAAGATTCTTTACAAACCTAATCACCTTCTAAAGCTGGGAGATACTTACCTCTAAACCAAGTCTGATGAAGTAATATGTCAAAGTTCATTGACTTCTAAGTCCTACACATTGACAAATTAGATGTTTTCATGGGTCTATTGTAAATATGAGATATGACATATTTTATAAATATTTTTTGATTTTTATATCATTATCCTTAAAAGTCACACTGTACATCTAAAGAAATCACATTGCTTTGACTCTGGTGAAATTCGGACCTCTCTTCCTTCTATTTTTGAAATATGCTTTATAAAAGAGGGAATTACTACTAATGCTATAGATCAAAATGCCTTTTCTTCCTCACTCTTTTTTTTTGTTCATAAAAGCAGTGATAATTGAGTTTAAGTTGTTCTTCACCTCCTTTTATGTGGGCAACTTCTCAAGTGCCCCATTACTGGATAACCACTTAATGCTGGAGGATGGGAATTCCTGACACCATGTAACACCTCATTAGCATGCACAGCTGGAACCTGAAATAGAAGGCACCATAGGGACTAATTACCTGAAAAGATTTAAATAGCAAATACCTACCAGAATCCTCTTTTTTTTCTTCCAGAAAGTAAAGCTCTGTTAACCCATGTATAAAGGTTCTTGTATGCCTAGGACTACTATTAATTTCAAATTTAAATTTTAAAATCTCCCTACTGTAATATTGCGCTTTGGCAAAACTCATTCAGGCCAGCTGCCTCAGTCACTGTGTCTTATCCTGTGGTATTATGTGACTAACCTGGAGGTATGTTTGATGTGACAGAACTCAGGGACTTGTCAGTGGATTCCTCAGAGGAGCAAATTCATATTTTCATCACTGTATTGTAAGACTGAGGGGTTATATTTAGCTCTGAGGTAATTAAACATTTGTTACCCATGTTTGATTAAGGTTCTTGGGCTCCAAAGAAGCTACAAATTCCCTAAAATTGTAAACAAGAGCATGTGAATGAGTTCAAACTATAAATATATGTAGGTTTTTAAAATTTGGATTAATACTTCCAATCCACAATATGAAGAATCCCTGTGTCATGCCTCATACCCTTCTAATCTAAATATAAAGGACACTCACTTAAATGTCCCAAAAACTGAAATTGTAGAAAAATCTGCCATGCTCTTAAAACATTTAAAATTGTTACATGCTTCTTGGAGAGAAAGGGTTTTGTTTACCTGAGGGAAAAAAAAAAAACCTTACCTTACATAAAGCAATATTCATTAATGCAGCTAAATATCTTACTTGGGAGTAAGTTTATCCATTTGTGATAAAATGAGAAAAATGCTGTGCCCACTGTTTCAAGTTTTACATTTCAGTCTGAAAGCATATTCTCCAAGTTTAAATGTTAAGCCTTGATTTTTTTTAAATTCACGGATTGTTTGGCATCATAAAACCCTAAAGAAGGCTGTTCTCAATCTTTATCTAAAGCTGAAATATTATTGAGCTCTTCAGCTTCATTTTCTCCCTACTTCCCTCCTTCTAAGTTCCCTCAATACTGAGACCCACTCCAATAAGTCAAAGTTTCTGAGCTATGATCTCCCTAGATTGTCCAGAGCCAAATAGTAACCTGCAACACAGAATTTACATTGTGGGGAGATTAATGAGAACAGGAAATGGAAATTGGCTATGCAGTCTAAGTATTAAAAAGACCTCTTCTCCCCCTAAAAAAGTATTTAGTTTATTTCTTTCCTAAAAGTTGAATGTTTCTTTGTATCTTTCTGTAGCCTGATCTTTGCCAGAGGCTGGAGGATTTAAACCAAAATGTTTCTGGTTCTCCTTTGACCAGAAACCAGGAATATCAGAACAGGGGTTTGAGTTTTCCTCATCTCTTTTCCCTAAAATAGTATCCCTTTCCTGGAAACTATGATGAGTAAGTGACCAAAACTGAAGGAATTGGAATACCCTGAATTGGAACTGCACTGACCACTTTCTCCATCCTCTAAAACATTATGAACTCCAGTACAGTGACCCTCAAGGGTGTTCCATTACCAAGGACCACTCCTGTTCTATTGGAACTCTGCCTTCTTCTTTCTTTCTCTTAAACACTTTATAATAAAATACTCTCTGTGGTCACTGAATTTCATTCCTCAAATTCATGAGTCAAGAACCTGAAAGACCCTCTTTTGGTGTGACTTTGGTAACCAAAGAGAAAGGAAATAAACAGTCCTAGCCTTCTATAAAGTCTAAGTTTCACAACAATGCTCAGCCAAGTAAAAATATCCCTAATAGTGCAATTATGCCACTTTTATAATGGGGTAACAAACACCTGTTTAATTGGACTTAAGATCTGCTCAATAGAAAAGAAGCCCTGATTGATACTATAAACCTAGGCAACTTCCAGTGACTAGATAGCGCTTATATCCAAGATAAGATTCTACTGCTGCTACTTTTCCAAACCAAGGTAACTTCAGTCTACGTTTTAAATAGTTATCGTATAACTATAGTTAATTGTAGCTCTAATTACTCATCAAAAAAGCTTCATTTACAACAAAGGGAAAGAATTACAGAGAACCGTAACTGATCAAAATGCAGAGAATAACTTATCATGGGATGCTCAACCCTAATTGATACTTTTACAATGTAATCCCTACACCTATAACTCAGGGAACATCAGAGAAGAAGGGGTGGACAGATTGTAGGAGCCAGAGAATCAGAACATCTGCTAACAGAGTCTTCTAGACAACAAAGATGCTATACCCATGATATCTCAACAATATGGATTCCTAAACATGAATAACGCCAGCACAAGTCAAAGTAAATTTGATAAGTGAAATTCCATAAGGTCTGAGGAGGTACAGGCAAACAATGGCTGCTGAGAGAGGGGGAAACACTTTACTCAAGGGACAGGCTCATTGATAGGTTACCCAGTCCCAGGTGGTTAATTCTAATGTATGGCCATACGACCACAACTAAATGGAGTATACTAATTAAGGAAAAGGTGTCAGCATTGAGATGGAGTTTAGAGGTACACAGAGGTGTTAGAGAGGAAGAGGCGGGGTGGAAACGATGCAAACACAATACCCATGTACGAAAATCTCCAAAAAATTAAAAATAAATTTCAAAATAAATTATCACACAAAATTTATGTGAATTTTCCAAAAATATTTTTGTTGAGTTTATAACAAAGATTAAAGTCAGTGCTAATCTTCATGGAGTCCTGGCAATATGGAAATGCTGGAAAATAAGGAAAAACAATCTATAAAAGTATTTGAGGGAACAGAAAGATAGATGGCTCAACAGTTAATCACATTTGCTCCTCTCACAGAGGACCCACCTAGGTTTGGTTCCCATCACTCACAAACATCTGTAACTCCAGTTCCCAGGGATTTGACATCCTCTTCTGGACCTCATGGGCACTGCACATATGACACATACACACACACACACACACACACACACACACACATACACATATTTAAAAAGGGAAAATGCGTTTGAGAATTAATAAAGTATTAAATGCATGTTGTAACATGCAATATGCTTATAAATCAAGTACTCAGTAGGCTTAGTATGAGGAGTGAGAGTTTAAGTCCAGACTCTGCTATATAGCAGGACTTTGTCACAAAAACTAAGTAAAGTAAATGACCAAAACACTTGAGCATACTCATTAATTTTAAAATGAAGAATGGATGTACTTGAATGCTAAAAAATCTTAATAATTATTTTGAGTACACAAATTAAAAAAAAAACAATAGGTCTGACAGAAATTGCTGCTTTAAAATTAAGAAACATCAACAAAATATTCTAAATAATTTAAACTATATTATTTGTACTCTGTCATTTGTATAAAACAAATTTGGTAGAATAATTTTGTCATATACTGAAGAACACATTATTTTCACTCATGTTCATCATAAATAGTATTCCCCTTTTTTCTGTTGTTTGCAAAGAGACCTGAGTCTTAGCACCACAATAGAAAATGTATAGATACAGAAGATTTGAATTTCTTTGTTCATTGCTGAAACAAAATATGTAAACTAAATAACATAAAGGTGCTGGGTATTCTGCTCCTAGTTTCAGAAATTTCAGTCCTGGCTCCACTGATTCTTGGCTCACAGTGAGAAGGTAGATCCTAGAGGTGGAGCACCTTTTGGAAGACAGAAAGAAGAAAGCATGTGAACATGGATGGGTTCAGGTACCCTTGAAAGGTACACTTTCAGTGACGTACTTTATCTAGACAGACCTCACCCCCTAAATTTTCCAGTATCTTCCAAAATAGCATGACCAGTTGAAATCCAAGTGTTTAAAACCTGAACCTATCAAAGAGACATTTTATCACAAGTGTATCTAATCCTTGACTTCTAAGACTAATGGCCATCTCATAAATCAAAATCCACTCAATCTGTCCCTAAGAATCCTCAAAGTCTAAGCACATAAACACTGTCCAAAAAAATCCAAGTTCAGAGGCTGTGCTGAAAAATCAAGACAATTTCTTACTGCAACCTACTGTAAAATCAAAATCAAAAGAAGTTGCATAAATTCAAGCTCAAATGACCAAAGAAAAGATTCCCATAGCAAACAGGAACAACGGGAAAATAACAAAACTGTTTTGCATCGAAGCAAGAAAGAGCAAATGTTTAATCCTGTAGCTCTAAATCTGTGTTCATTCATGTGATATGAAGCGAGCTTATTGCCCGAGCTCTCAAATCTTTCTATATTTCATTATTTGGGATTTCATAGTGTGAAATTAATTTTTACTTTGGCTCTTCATTTATATTTAGGTCATTTATTTTCTTTTCTTTTTTATTAGCTGTTTTTTTACTGCTCTGCTATAAGTGAAAAAATTCAAGTCATCCAATTTCTTCTTGGAATAAGGAATAGTCTCTATTTATTTCTATAAGTAAGAACTCAGGTATTTTATGGCTTTAAAGAAAATTGCTTTTTTTTCCTTTTTCTGGAATATTTATTCTTGTTAGGGTTGAGATGATGGTCTGTTACACAGCTACAAACTAGGAAAAAGTGAAGATAATATATTCAAAGATATTCACTCATTCATTAATTCAAATTTTCAGTAAGTACATTCTAACAATGTGAAAGACAGTGAGGCACTGAGTCAAGCACAGGAGTTGTTTATCAATCTGGATTCTGCTTACCTTGGGCTGTGACGATCTTTCTTATCAATGCACTTAGCAATCTGTAGGCAACTTGGGACTCCCACCTACAGTAGGTCACAGAATTACCTGTTCTGAAGAATGGAAATGACACAACTCTTTATTATGCTGCATTTGTTTTCAAACATGTCCTAGGGCACTTCCTAAAACCCTGAAACTTAGAGAGATGGGCCAATCTGGTCTAAGTTAGTTTTGGATGTGTACATAGTAAAACAAACTGTGTCCTCTATGTGAACTTATATACAGACTTCTCTACTTTTCATTTTATATCTATACATATTTAGACATGCATATGATTGAAATCAGGTGCAGCATGGGAAGAGACATGTACAATGAGCAATGGCTTACATAATTTAAGCATGTCAGTCAATGCAGAGAACCTCCTGAATTGCCCCTTCGCAACCAAACTACTGTTGTTGAACCCAATAAAAGGAAGCCCCCAAAAATAATCTGGCCCTTGAGCATGCTCCCTCCTGTAAACTGTTGTCACGCTTGACAGCACATTTCTTTCTGACAATACTACCACTTTTCTTTGAATAAAATATTCTTGCACACTTTGCAAGCTGTGTTCAACTCATTCACATTCCTTAATAAAATGCACCTGATCCAGACACTGACAGGTTACTCAGACTTGAGATTAACTGAAGGATTTGGTGATATGGCTTAGTTTGTAGAGTGCTTGCCAGGCATGTACTAGGCCTTGGTTTGATATGTAGAACCCTATAAACTCGATGTGATTGTGCATACATGCAATTTGAACAGAAAAGGAGGATCAGGTTCACAGTCATCCTCACCCTCATACAAATTTGAGGTCATGAGACTCTGCATAAAATAATTCTAGACCACAGAACATAGTAATGGTTTGGTAACAAAAGTATAATTATTACCAAATTTGTACCTCCAGAACTCACATTAATGAAAATTAACTACAGGCTTTCATATTCAGAGAAGATATTTTAAATCTCCACATTTTACAATTGGTCCTTCCTTTACGAACCTCTTAAAATGTAAAAATTTAATTTTAGCATATAATCCATGGTCTTAAGAACATGAATATTAATCTCATCAACATATATCTTGAACTTTTGATTTATTTTCTATTTCAGAAAAAATCTGTTTTTTCCATCCTTACAAATCCAGCAAATAATTCTCATCTACCTTTCCCTTCCAAAAACTCACAGTGTCCAATTTATCAGTTTGTCTAGTTTCGTTACTTTTGGTGCCTCTGCATATTTTTATAACTAAAACTCTGGACTATACAGCTTAGAACATAAATATAGATTTTTTAAACTTTATTATTTTTATTTTTTTAAAAAACTTAACCTTTATAAGCAAGAAGAAAAAGAGAGGCAGAAATAATTTCCCCTTGCAGTTTAATAACTCCCACAATACCTAGGAAGTTCTGGTCTCCCTAGCTTTAATTAAAAATGAGAAATCTGAGTGAATAAATTTCCCATAAATCTTATAAACAAGTCAAAATATTTTAACTATTCTGGTTGAATAAACATTTGCAATTACCTAAAATCCTGAGGGGGGTATATATATATACATATTTATAACAAGCATTAGATTAATATAATATACAATTTTGAAGTATAAATTAAAAAAAATAAGTTATGGAAAGATTCATACTTTTCCTTCAGGCTGTTTTAATTACTTTAAGTCTTGTCAGAGTGACCATAATCAAACATGTTAGGACCTTATTTTAATCTAGTTGAAGGTATGCAGTCATTTAATATATATATATGTTTCTGTTTTCTCTCTCTCTCTCTCTCTCTCTTGTTCTTGCTAATTAGCTCACTCTCTTTCTACAAACACAAACACACACACACACACATCCCACAATCATATACATAGCATATATGTAGTATTTATACTACAAATATTCTCCTTTTGAAAATTTTAAACAAAGATCTATCTAGATGACATTAATCTCCACATTATGTAAATGTTTGTGTAACTGAACTCTTCTGACCTTCATCACAGGTTTAAGAAAGGAGTAATTAGTTTTAATCTTTCTCTTTTCTAGAGTGTTAACTATCCCCAAGTATAAAAGTTAAACATTTCAATGATTCTTTGAAAATTTGCAGTCTAATCAGAAGCTAACTTTATAAAGGAAAGTTTATATTTAACTGATTCTGGTCTGGTGATGGTGACTTTCAAAGATAAGTGAAATAACTTAACACAAAAACTCCTCAAATAATACCGTTGAAGTTTACCATAAGGGCAAATACCCAAAATATGTTTTAGAGTATTTTGTATCTTAATGGCAAAATGTAGAAGGAACGAGTTTCTACAGCTGTTGGAGAATTTGCTTATATAATCAGCTCCTAATATTATATCTGTTGTCAAGGACAATTACTGGAATCTTAAATAGTTTTTTATTTTTAATTACATTTACTTATAAAGAAGTTTCAGTACACAGTAATGAGGTAATACATGATATGAAATACCCATCTCCATCTCCATCCCAGGTAAATTGAAAATAACCTGCCATAAAGTGAGAGAGTGCTAGTTCTGTGTGATTAGTCCACTGTTCATACACCCAATAAATTACTTTTTCTAAAGCAGGTCTCCTTTAATCCGTTATGACTGGTTTTGAGAGTTAGTCCTTATTTACTGTCCTTTATATTTTTATTACAACTAACTGTTTTGCTGGGTATAGTAGTCTGGGTTGCCATCTACATTCTTTCATTATTTGTAGGGCATCAGTCCAAGTCATTCTTGTTTTCATAGTCTACATTGAAAAGTCAGCTGTTTTTCTAATGGGCCTGCCTTTATATGTGTCTTGATCTTTCTCTCTCACAAATTTCAATGTTTTCTTTGTTCTGCATGTTTAGTGTTTAGGCTATTATTTAATGCAGGGAGTTTCTTTTCCAGTCCTGTGTACTTGGAGATCTGTATGTCTCTTGTACCTTATTTTCTTATATTTAGGAAGTTTTCTTCCATGACTTTGTTAAAAATATTTTCTGTGTCTTAAACCTGGGCTTCTTCTTTCTATACCTATTATTTGTAGAATGGTCTGGCATATTCAGTTCTTAAATTATTTTAGATTTGACAATTTCTTTGGTTGAGCAATCCATTCCCTCATCTTTGTTTTGGAAATCCAATATTCTGTACTCTATTTCATCTAATCTTCTTTTGATCTTACCTCTGAGTTTATTTCTTTGTTTGTTTGCATTTCAAGTTTCATTTAAATTTGGCTTTCTTCAGAGATTACATTTCCTTATGTAATTCTAATTTCATGCATTAAACTGTTTTTGTTATTTCATTCAACTCTTTGTGTTTTAACAGTGTTCAAGCAGTCTTTTATTCATGTTGTCTTTGAATTTCTTGAAATATTTACAGTTCTCATTTTGAAATCATCTTGTGCATCAATTTGGTTGTCATTTTCAGGAAAATTTACAGTAAAGGTATTAATTTCTAAAAAAGACACACTTTCTTAATCATTCAAGATCAAGTTCATTTTGTGATGAGTCCTAGGCATCTAGATGTGAATCAGTGGTGATAATTCTTGGTATGGGTAAGTGATCTCCTGTTGGCTTAGTATTTATTTCTTTGATGTTTCCCCAACTTGGCATGTTATAGTCCAGCTGAGTGGTGCTTGATTTGATTCTTGGGACTACTTTATGTTGATGTGCAAATGGGATAGATGTGGCCTCAGTTCAGTTAGTGATAGGTGCAACTTTTGAGTCTCAGGTTCTGAACATACTTGATATGGTCCTGTAGTGTCATGATAGAGCAAGATTAGCAGACAGATCTGTAGTGATGTTTGAATGGAGGAAAGGTGTTGGTTCCAGTTCAATGGTAACCAAAACAAAAGTGCTACTCACCAAAGCCCCCCCAGAATGCACTCAACCACAGAACAAATTTGACTGATAAAAGAAGAAGCCAGCAGAGTCAGCTACCTCTCCCAACCAACCAGTGACCTAAGTTGTATGTGGAAGAGAGGGACTAAGAAATGAGTGGAGGAAGCTGGGAAGGTTACTAGGAACTAGCCCCTTCACCATCTTGGGGTATGGGGTGGGGATTCTCTACTGAGGCCATACTGCAAATTCTACACAATCCCAGCTATGTTTGGGGGTGTTTGGAAGGTTGCAAGGGCAGATGCCATTCTACAGAATTGATTATCCTAGGTCAGTATGAAAGTTGTGTGACTAGTCCTGGGCAGGGGTTTAGTGAGAAAAGAGTATAGGGGCTGTGGTTCTCATAGATCTTGGGGAACTCACAAGTCTAAGGGGTACAGAAAGCTGCAGAACCTGCGTTTTCTGGGTGCTGGTAGAGTAGACTGGGAAAGCTGGGATTGTGGAACTCACAAACATAGAAGGGACAGAACTCACAGGCATAGCAGTACAAACATAGCTGCACAACTAGAGAAGACAGTAGGATGTTAGAGGGAAACAGTGAGTGCCAGGCCACCTGATACTACAGGGAGAACCTGTCTAAAAACAAAACAAAACCAATATAATCATACTTCATTCAAAATAATTTTGTATATGCATATTTAAGCAATGATCAGGTTTCTCTGTATCATTTTCAATATCTTCCTACTATCTAAGGTACAGATTAACAAATACATTTTACAGTGAATTTTTATAAGTTTTCTACATTGCATCTTGATCAGACATTATATTTTGGCTGCTCCTTTGGCTTTATATAAATTTTTAAATCTTTCTTAAAATTTTTAAGTGGCAGGTGGTACTTAGAGTTATTTGTAATTGACCAAAATTTGTTTATTAATAAAATTATGAAATGTTTCCAAATATTTTGTTGTTGTTATTATTGTTGTTGTTTTATGAGACAGGTCCTCAGCATGGCATCAAACTTCCTGTGTAGCGAATGCTGACTTTCAACTTTTGGTCTTCTTGCTTCTGTCTCCCATATCCTGTCATTACAGAAGAACATCAACATGCCCAGTTAGGCTAGATCAGCACTATTTTACTTAAAACAATTTCACATAGTCCTTATTACTATTCCTCTTTTGATACATTTAGTATTCGAGTATTACCTACATATTATTAAACAAATCAATTAATAAAATTATGCAGATTTTATTGAGAAGATTCATGATATGGACTGTTTGTCCCAGTCTGCTTTCTAAGATGAATAGTAACAAAAATGTAATTCAGAGGTCTTAAGAATCATTTTTTTGTAGAAATTTTGAGTAATTGGAAGACACAATATAGAGAAAGCCCAGTAGGCTATATAAGGAGCATAACAGGTGATTTCAATATGCCCTCACTTGATCAATATGTTAGTAGCAATCAGGAGAGAAAATCTGTGCTCAGATGGTTTCAGATGGAAAGGAAGACTCGGGAATTTGAGTAATGGTGGAGGTATGATTATTGCTGGATTTTTTAGCCAGGTTTAGAGTTAAACAGGCTTCAAAAAGAAGGACTTTAAAGACAGAAAAGGAGCCTATTTCAAGTTTGGGCTAAGGAAGATGAGGTTGATTGAGACCTTAACATCATGAAAAGCAGCCAAGTACTTTGAAAAAAGAGAATAAGAAATTCATCAAATGCCAACCATTAAAGCCTTGAGGGTGAAAATATGTAAATTATCTGAAAGATTTTGCTTTGAGAAGAAAACTTTGGAAAGAATTGTGTATTTGAAAATATGTGACTTTCTTTTTTATTTTGAAGGGGCTCAAAGCTAAAAGTTTTCCCTGAGTCTCAGCAAACTTTAAATATAAACTTTTAGTAATGATGAAAGTTAAGAAAGATAAGATTATTAAGACAATGGGGACTAAGACTGAAGAAGCTTTAATTTATGAGTGAGCATCAGCCTTTGGGGAAAGAGGAAATGCTTCATTTTAAACATAAAGTGCTATTTAAAAGCTCATGTGCTTAACTTGCACTGAGGGATATCTCAGCACAAATGTTTGACTGGATAGGCCTCAATATATATATATATGACAGTATGTATGAAATCTTGTGGGGACGGGAGGGGGCACTATGTGGGCCATGGATGGGGAAGGGGTCTAAAATTAATTAAGATCTATTATATGAAATTCACAAAAACTCAATAAAAATTTATGCATTATAGAAAGTTCATGTGCTTAATTCTTTTTTGTCTGCAGGTGGTGCAAGGCAAAGAGGATTGCAGCATGAGGTCTTTAACTTTATTAATGATTTAATACACTGATAAGTTTAAGTAGAATAGCCTACTAAGGGATAGCATCTGGTTGAAAGGAATAGGTGGCTTCACCCAAATTAAATGACATCTTACAACAAATGAACCTAACACACATCTACACAACATTCTACCCAAACCGAAGAATATACTTTGACCCATTATTGGCCCACGTAAGATTTTCTAAAATTGACCACCTTCTGGGACCTGAAACAAACCTCAACAAATACAAAAATATTTAAATAATTCCATGCTTTCTATCAAACATAAGTTTTATGTTTTATAAAAACATAAACATAACATAGAAACAAAGCATAAAATTTATAATCAATAGCAAAAGAAGCCCTAGTAACTATACAAACACACTCCTGAAATCAAAGTAGAAATTAAGAAACTAAAGTATTCCTAGAACTAAATGAAAATGATAACCCAATTCAACAAAACCTCAGGACCACTTAAAAAAAAGTCCTAAGTGGAGTTTATACTCCTAAGAGCCTACATTTAAAAAATCAGGAAGAATATGTATACAGGACTTAGCAGTATAACATAAGACTAAAAAGGCAAGAACAAATCGAACCCAAACTGAGTAGATGAGAAGAAATAACAAAATTAGGAGCAGAAGTTAATAAAATAGAAACAAAGAAGATGATACAAAAAAAATTAATCTAAGAGCTGGTTCCTTGAAAAGTCAAACAAGATAAACAAGACCCTTAACCCATTTAACAAAAAGAAAGAAAGAGCAAATATAAATTAACAAAATCAGAAATGAAAGGGAAAAAATCAAAATAGACACCAAAATTCCAGAATATTATAAGGGAATACTTTAAAAACCTGTAGTTCATTAAATTTATAAATCTAAAAGAAAAGGATGAAGTTTTAAGATCAAGAACCGAAAGTTAAATGAAGAAGATATCCATAATTCAAATAGACCCATGACAAATAAGAAAATTGAAACAATAATAAATAACCCTCCCAAATAAAAAAAGCACCAGCCTAGATAGATTCACAACAAAATTCTACCAGACATTCGAAGAAGATTTACAACCAATATTGGTAAAATAGCTCAAAAAGATAGAAACAGAGGGAGAACTCCCAAACTTGTTCTATGAAGTAAGTATCACTCTAATAACCAAACCAGGTAAACAATTAATGCACCTCAATGCATAGATTCTCAACCAAATACAAATAAAAAGGACCATTGGCTTTATTCTAGAGATGCAAAGATGGTTCAATATATATAAGTCGATAAATGTTATAAAATATAAATGGACTTAAAGACAAAAATCAGATGGTCATCTCAATAGATAGAGAAAAGACCTTTGACAAAATGCAACATGCATTCTTGTTAAAAGTCCTAGACTGGATTGGAGAAAACTTACCTCAACATAATTAAAGTTACCTCCAACAAATCCACAGCCAACCTCATTATAATTGGAGAAAACCAGAAGCATTCCCATTAAAATCAGGAACCAGACAGGACTGTCCACTAGCAACACTCCTTTCCAATGCAGTGCTTGAAACTCTTGAAAGAGTAATAGGCAAAGGGCTCAGGGGCTTAGGGAAGCCAAAGAGAAATGTTTTGGCCCCCTGAAAAATGCACATGCACTGTCTGTGTATACACATGTATGCATGTGTATATCTAGGGGTTGTATAGCAAAAAGCAAAGTGCTACATAGGAGAAACCGCCTCCCCTCCAGTACTTGTCACCGTGATTCAAGAGACTCCCAAAATGACACAGATCATTGCTGAGCTCTTGGTTATTTCCCAGAACTAGATGATAAGATCCTACTGCTGAAGACAGAATATCTTTCAGAAACAAAACTTTGAGCAATGGAGCAGGAACTGATCTCAAAGCCTTCTCCCTGAAGACTAGCTCTCATAGTTCTATAGGATATTATGCAAGCTGCTAAGAGAGAAAATCAACCAATGGTTCAAAGCACCACTAAAGCCAAATAACCATAATTGGCAGAGCAAACTATCTCTATTGCTGCGTTGATGGCACTGTTATCTGGGGGGGGGGTAATTAAACATTATCTAATGGGACTTAAAGCCCTCTTAATGGGAGTGAATCCATGGGTAAACACAGCCAAATACACAGCTGAAGAGGTCATAGATTCTCAAGAAAACCCTATACTAAATATGGATCCTTGCATTTCCAGACAAGTATACCATACACCACTCATCAAAGAAGTTTCTTTTTGTAACAAAGGAGGCTACTGCAGAGTTCCACAATTGGTCACACACAGAGAATATACTTCTGAGAGATGCCCAGCCCTAAGTGACATATAGACAGTGGAACATTTAACACTTTTTTGTTGTATCAGTTTAAGGAAATATGTTGTATTTGTTTGTTCCACACACACCCATGGAATGGCTTTGTGGGGATCTGGTTACTGAGCAAGCCAAGCAACTGCAGATACCCTAAAGGGATGGCAGGTGTCTGACCTGCTCTGCCTGATGTGATATGAATCTTCCTTTCCCCCACCCCAGACCAGAACCAGGTTTTTGGGTTTCGTTTCCTCGTTCCTGAACTTCCACAGCCTTCCCGCCTTTACCCCAACACCCCACCTTTCCCGCCTTCTGTAACGGTCAGAGAGGCTTCCCTATATAAGCCCCTGCATTGGCTCTAATAACCGAACTACCCATTGAGGTAGTCTCCCGGGAGGGAACTCCTCCCGCCTCACTTCCCGCCGCACTCTGAGCCACCTGAGGTCCTGTTCGATCGTCCTCCATTCTCTGGCATGGCTGGAGCACAACAGCCATGCTGGAGATGGAGACGCACCCACATGGCTTGTCTTCTGAAGGTTAGCAAAATTGATAACATTCATAACTGTTTCTGAACATTCTCTTTCTTACTACACACTAAGACTTTTTGAAGGTTTTACACACAGAGAAAGGAATATCAGTTAATGTCTTACTGCAAGATCCCAGTGAAATTGAGAATTAGTGCATATCAGTGTTCACATAATCCTTTTTTACGTGTATGACTGTATTGCTGCATGTATGTAAGTGTACCTATGTTTTGCAATGCAAGCAGAGGTCAGAAGAGGGTTTCAGTTCCTCTGAAATTATAGTTATAGATAGTTATTAGCTGCCATATGGGTGATGGGAACTGAGCTCAGGCCTTCTTCAAGAGTAGCCTTTGCTCTTAGCTGCTGAGCCCTCTCTCTAGCTCCATATGCACAGTCTTAATAAATTATTTCTGAAGAACATACTTCAGTATGGCTGTAGTGTGCTGTACCTACATCAACCACTACATTTGGTGATTTACTATCCTCATGAATTTACGATATTTTCAAAATCATATTATCAATTGTAGTGCAGGTTTAAACTAAAGGAACTTGGATCTGGAGCCCACAGTTTTCATCATGTAATTCTTACTTAATACACAATGGTGAATGCCTCAAAAATTGTGAATGTGCCATATTTTTCTCTTATACCTCTAATACTTATTACAGAGCGCAGTGTTAATCACATACTAGTTATAGAATTACCTGGAATGTAAGCAGTTTTTCATATGGATGTATTAGCCTGTCTTGGCTGCCATGACAAATTATGCTTAAGCAACAAAAATATGTTTTTCATAGTACTATGACCTTGGGTTTATGATGAGATTATTTATTTTTATTTTATGTATGTAAGCGCACGCATGTCATGTAATGTGCATGGAAGCCAGAAGAAAGCATCATATTCCCTATAACTGGGTTTATGAGTGGTGGTTATCTGCCATTGGGTGCTGAGAAGCAAATCCAAGACTTCTGGAAGTGCAGCCATTGCTCTTAACTACTGAGCCATCGCTTCAGCCCTGCAAAGGTAGAAGCAATCCCTCCGGTGCTCCTTCTCTGTTATATCAGGGCCTCACCTTTCTGGCTTCACTCTTTTTTAAATTACCTACCCTTGAACTCTACCTCCAAATACATTCATGTAGAAAGTTACAGCTTCAATATGTAAAGTCTGGGGAGACTTAATTCATTCTAGAGCATGCATATTGTTTACAAGAAGGGGAAAAGATATAGGATAAATCTTTATGAATTTTGTGACTTTTTTCATCTCTTAGGGACCTTTTATGTAATGTAAGGAAATGTAAAAGATTGTACTGAATTTTGTACTAAAACGTCTGTTGATCAAATTTATATGCACGAAGATAGAAGATTAATTTAAAGATATTTTTATTAAGTGGACTTGACTATAAAAATGTAAAACTATTGAATGAAAATTGCATATTAATTAAAATGAAATTACTTAGACACTAAGCAAAATTAATTCTATTAAAGAATTGGTACTTCAAGAAATGTCAAAAATTACTCGCTGTTTACACGAGTATAAAATGTCAAAAAATTTTCCACAATTCATATTACTTTATTCAGCGCTGTTGTGCCTGGTATAGTCTCTCAGTTGCAAATCAACTCTTTGTATCACATCTTATGATACTGGAGACATGCTCTGTAAATATTTGTCCTTGCTACGTGACCTCACATCAGCATTATTAGCAGAGAGCAGTATTTCTGGAGACCAAAGGTGCTGATCCTGGTTCCAAGGTGTTCTATCTGCTCAGGGTCCTACAGAGAATATGGTTGTTTTCAGGTGTTCTCGTGGATAGCAGGAACCATATTTTTAGTGAAAAGGGTATGAGGGGGGCATCTCTCTTGAGTCACAACAAAGAGCTGAAAGGTGTTTCATCACAGTACATGCGCTTTCTCAGTCATATTTGTTTCAGTTGGCTACTGGCAATTCCAACAGGCATCTCCCCTTGACCACCTTCCCAGCTGTGTTTACTGTATTCTCATGAGTAGCTTGCAAGCTTTGCAAATGCCTGTTTACTTCCAGTGACAGGTTTCTGCTTTCTTTCAGCTTTTCAGAAAAATTGACAGCAAGCAAATTTTCCTTTTCTACCTCAGTCCATGAATGCCAGTCTCAGATTCCATCATTAAATGTCGCCATCCTCACCATTCCCTTTCCTTTACCACCACTATAGTTTCTGACGGCAGAACTCTTCCTGCAGGGACACGCAAGCAAACTTCTCTGACATCCAATAGGGTGCCACTTTACTTTCTCCAGTAAAAACTGGGGCATTCAGAGTGACAGAGGAAATAGAAAACTTTGTTTTTACTATAGTGAGAATGCTCAATAAAGCACTGCTCGGGAACAAAACTAGTAGCATTTATCAATCCAGTTCATTAAGTTTGGACTGATGTGATCATCAATTTTTCAGTTTTAATATCTGTTGGATGACTGTGACTTTTCCTTTGGCTTTCTTCTACATGTGTATGTTTATTCATTCTTTTTCCACATGAGGATATTTATATCAGCTACATAACTACCTCAATTTTTCATCAAAAACAGACGACAAAACAGAAAAGCGTGAAAGAAACATGTTTATGATATAGATTAAACATCATTAAACATCATCAAACAACACTAAAAATGTACTGATTACATAAAATGTATAAATATACAAAATTAAAAATATTTAAATGCTAAAATTATTAAAATGTAAATGGATTTATACATTCATACATATGATCACAAACAGATATATCTGTCAAGTAGTTACTGAGAATTAATTATGTGCTAGTATATATTTTAGAATTTATATATATAATCTTTCATTTTTGTAATAAATTAGGAGTGGCCATTATTTTTCTCATTTTAGAGCTGATACTGCTGAGATTTAATTAGAAAAACGAAAGTATTATGGTATATTTATATAGTGGAATATTCTATTGTTAAAGAAAAAATGAAATTATGAAATATGAAGTTAAATGGCTGGAACTAGAAACAATCATACAGAGCAAGTTAACCCAGATCCACATAGGTTAGCATCACACACCCTCTCATGAGAAGAAACTATAGAATATTTATTAGAATTTCATACATGTATGCATTGTATTTTGATGAAATTCACCCTCCATTTCCTTCCTTCTAATTCACCCTTCTCCAGCACTTTTTCTTTCCAACTTCTTATGCTGTTTCTGTTTTAAAACCACTGAGTTTACTTAGTGCCACATGTGTGTGCAAGGCATGGGTAGCTTTCAGGGGTCTCATCATTGAAGAAAGCTAATTATTTAAATTTTCATAAAGAACTATTTTTAATATCTTTGTAGATATTAAAGAAATTGAATCGTTAAATAATTATTCATTTTTTAATTATTTTTATTAATTTATTTTTATTTTATGTGTATGAGTATTTTGCCTGCATTTAGGTAGGTGTACCAAATGCTTGCACTGACCATAGACACCAGAAGCATGTGTCAAATTCCCTGGAACTCATGATTTAGATTTATGATAACTACCATCTGGATGTTTGGAACAGAACTTAGGTCCTCAGCAAGACTAGCCAGTACTATGAACTGTTGAGTAATGTTTCCAGCCTTTTAATTAGAATCTTAACATAAAGTAATATTTGTTTCCAAATACAGTGCATCAAAATGTTTCAGATTTTTTTTTCTTATTACAAGTATTGTACAGTTACTTGGAAGAAACATTATTCCAGATCTTGGTTCAAAGGTTTAAATATTGATTTTCTTTTATTACAGATTACAAAATTTTTCTTATATTGCTATTGATAATTGAGACATGTTACTGCTGTCCAATATGTAAGACTAGAGTGATTATCATTTAGCTAAAACTATCTACTAATAGTTATATCAATTGCTTGTTTAATAACAACCATTAAAATACTTAAAATTATTTTTGTATTAAAAGTTTTCTTAAAGCTTGATATTTTGACTCTAGGTTATTCTTAAGTTTTTGAATAATACTTGAACATCTAGCTGAGCATCAGTAAATACTCAAAGATACTTTTAAAAGCAGTATGGTTAGTTATAAAGCTCATTTTTATGCATCTAAACTAACCTGCTCATTTCATTTAGAATATTAGAATATTTGATCTTTTTTGAGATGGGGTTTCTCTGTAGCGCAAGCTGGCCTGGAACTTACTGAACAGACCAAGCTGGCCTTGATCTCACAGAGATCCACTTGCCTCTGCCTCCTGAGTGTTAGGATCAAAAGTGTGCACCACCACATCCAGCTCTTATGTTTACTTTAAATCAGGACACTCTAATAATACTAAACTATTTTAAACGACTTTTAATCAATTGTCATTTACATTTGCTGTTTGTGAGAATGTGATTAAAATTTATGTCTGTAAATTTTTCTGTACTATTCTTCTGTGTTTCAGAAATGTCATTGGAATGGCTTTATGCAGCTGCTATGAGTCTGGCTGCTTCAGATGATTCAGCTCTTGGACAATTGTTTTCATATAGCTATTTAAGTAATAGCAGAGATTTGGTTAATTTAAATCACTCCATCTTATGCTCTAATGCTTTTCAAACCCTCATCATTCACTAAGCATCTGTTGTTTGACATCTTGAAAGGATTAAGAAGCCTGCTGATGGATTCAAATGGCTTCATGAGTTTTCTTAAGTAAGAGAAAATTTGTGAGGAAAAAGCATGTTAATAAATGCTATATATGCAAAAACGCCTCTCCCAATTATTTCAGAAAACAAAAGTTACAACTGTATTGAAATAATATCTAGTCACTTACTAGGCAATTTCTAAGACCTGGTTTTTCTCTCGCTTTTCTTCCCCGCCTCTTATTTTGCTCCTAGAGGCAGACTTTTCTCTGTTGAACATGGACTAGTGTAAACTCTGTCATTTTGTCTTGGCCCTTTTAAATATAAAATATTTTCAGCTACAGTTGCCATTTTTTAAGGACAAAAAATGATAAGATCAATCTTGCCTAGCAGTTTATAAATGGTCTAATCAGAATCTTCTAATTCTCATGCAATTTCCATAAACATAAACCATTGACCACTAATTTTCTAAGAACTAGATGTAATAAAGTTCGGTAAAATATCTTCACATACTCTTAAATCAGTTCTTTCCCTCCACCATCTAGAGTCACATTTCAAAACTTAATAGTTAGGCTTGGCAGCAAGTGTCTTTTTTCAAATGAGCCACCTCACCAGGCCCAGAATCTATGGCTTTCACACAGTGTTCCGAGTTCATCATTGTGCGGTCTTGGCACAAACTTTACAGCAGTATTGAATATTTGGTAACATTATATTTTCAGAAAATGGCACTCTTAGCTCTTCCTCTTGTCCAAATACCTGACAGGAAGCAAATCATAGGAGATAAGTGCTTCTTTCAGCTTGTAGTTCAAGGGAACACATTCCACCATAGCGAAGAGACTTGGTGGCAGGAACATGAGGAAGCTGGTCACAATGTCTATGCAATCAGGAGACACAGTGTTCAGTTGGTTGTCACTATTTTATTCACTACAGCCCCTGACACATGGGATGATGCTGCCCGCATTTGACATGGGCGGTCTCGCTTCAGTTAACCTCTTCTGGAAATCCAAAGATGTGTTTCCATGATGATTCCAAATTTAGTGCAGTTGAGGGTAAGCAAACCATCACTGGCACAAAGCATCGTGTTGCCAAAATCAGTAAGACAGAATGAATTTTCTGGATGGCATGAACCTGTCTGGAAAGTGTGAGGACTTTGTCAGTTCCTGATCTCCACCTGCTTGACCCCTCATCTGCATGTATATCAATTCAGTCTCTAGTTGCCAGCAACTGGACTTTGGCAACTTTGTCAGAGTTCAGAGATGTATATGTGTACCTGAACATATGTGTATGGCTTACTTGTCTCCAGATTCTGAGAGTTATTTACTATAGAATCCTGTGACTTTTATACTATGTTCTGTGTCCATCATTGAATTTGGTTCCATTGTATAGCGCTGTAGAAATATCCAGTAATGTAGATAGGCCTGGCAAGTCTCAACTCCACAGAGTGGGCACAAGTAAAACGAGATGACTAAGGTTGCCTAGAACAGAGAAGCAAGGTCAAGACCCTTGTCTATGCAGAGGCTGTCTCAAGCAGATAAGCTTCTGGTCCTCATGTAAATATATTTAACAGACTGAGAGAAAGATCAGTCAGAATATCCAGAATAATCTTTACCTAAAATCAGAAAGTATTTTGAATTTCATCCAAACATATCACTTAATAAGAGAAAATAAATTTAAATCTATTTTGACTGAATCACTGGACCTGTAGTCTGATGTATGCAGAGACATTCTGCCTGCATGTAGGCTGGGTTTAGAACTAGAGGATTAGCTGGTCCCTAAAAGAATCCTTAAGCAACAAGGAATGAATGATAAGAATATAAGTAACAGAAAAGAGAACAATTTACAGGTTAAACTTTAATGTTAAAAGGTGTCAGTTTTTGTTGCAGATGTCACACTAACATATTGAATGAGTATTTCAGCTTATTACATGCTGTCGTTTTTACTTGTGTATTTTAATATCCAAGGTATTAAATTAGGGATGAGAGCAGAATGAGAGGAAGTACAAAGGAATGGATAATTTGATTTGGCAAGCTTACAGAAATCCATTTTTATTAAGAAGAAAGAAAATTCTCCAAGAAACTTGGAAATAACCGATATTATGTTTGATCTTTTAATATGCAATTTAAATCTGTAATGTAACTTTAATGTCAAAAGCTCAAGTACACTTTTACTAAAAGCATCTCAAATATTACTCAAGAGTTCTATGCATTATAAAGACATTTTATTTCTTTAAACTAGAAGTCTAATCTAAGTTTCCTGAAAATTAGTCTCACCCTCAATGTATTGCTTTGATAAAATGTAGTTTATTACTATGTATAAACTGGAAGATTATAGGAAAGAAATCAAGACACCTTCTTAATTGTACTCTCATTACTTTTCTGCTAAAGCAACACCAAGCCAATATGACTACAGGGTGGAGTATTAAAATGGAGCATGTTCAAGATTATTAAAGTATTTGAAGCAAAATGTAGCAATTTTTCTTCATTTGCCTTAGCAAATTATGTGTTATATAATGGTTTGTTTCATAGTAGAAGATGAAACTTCTTTCTTGGAGCAATTTAGTTTGTTCATATCAGTTTTCTTCATGATACTATGTTTAGAAAAGACACATGGCAAAGTTTGATGAAAGATAACATAAACTGATTAAAAATGTCCAGGCCTTGTTAAAGCAACTCTATAATCTTCAGAGCCCTATACCACTGCTCACATATGTATGTATTATTGTTACAGCAATTGCTCTGTGAAAATAATGTCACACATTTCAAAATAATTCAATAGAACTTTATGCCTGAGAGTTATAAGGACAAGTGTGAAATTACTATCTCTTTCCTTTTTCAGTGTCCTAGACAGTTGATAGAGACAGGACAGAGAGCATCTGTTGAGGGTCCTCATGGGAGGCTTGTCAAATTGATTGTGCTCAGAAAGCACCGGAACACAAAATGATACAGAGCATCTAATCACAGTGCATCCCGGATGTTGCTTAAATAGCGAAACTATGTAATTTAGAACTAAATATCTTTGCTGGATATTTCAAAATTTTTAATTAACAGATTTTCTCTTAAAGAATATATTTCACTCCAGGAGTCTGAAATGATTTCCACCTGGGTGCTATTTCCATATATCAAGCAATTTCTAACTGTATAAGCAACACATTGATGTATTAATTCTGATACAAGCAGATTTCCACACCAAGCCCAGAAAAATACTTCATTCTCCTTTTCTACACACTTTAAGAGATTTATTTTTATCTATATGGTTATATTATTTTCAATGACTAAAATCTCATGTTGCCTTACATGATAACTGATGTCCTCAGTGAAGAACAAATGATTTAGGAACTAATAAATTATAGATATTCTTAAGCATATTCAAATGTATGTGCATGTTTATAATTCCATGTCATTGTAGTTATTCTTTCTACTTGCTATTACACAGTTTTTACTTAACTTTTTGAAAACTGAGGTTCATATACTATTGAAAGAAAACTAAAGGATGTTAAGTTATAACTGAATTTTCCTGTTATGAAATTGTTATAAACTAAATGCCTGTAAGGAAAAATAGGATGATAAAAAAACAGATTGTAACAATATTAAAGATAGCAGACAGAGGTGATTAGAAGTACTCTCAGAAATGTTAATACTGAATGCCAAGGGCCCCAAACAAATGACAGTAAGAAGTATAATTAATACTTTTTCTTCCATCTATTTTTCTTTATCCAGTGAAAGTTGTTACTGTGGACATGAAGATACAGTTACAAAAAGATGCAAAATAAACCACCAGGGCGTTTTATGACCGAGCTAAAGGCAATTCATAATAAGCTGATGAAGAGTGTGCATGTCTTCACTACCTCTGACCAACATCTGTCTAAAAGCAGAGGCTTTGGGGAAAAAAAATCAATAATCACAAATCCATTTCCGAGAGATACTCCCTGCACTGGGGCAGAGAGAACTTGAAGAAGGGATCCTGGCTCAAAAGGAACATGGACAGGCTGGTAACAAGAACAGGTCCATTTCTCACCCACTTTCCTCTAGACTCATTTTCCTGCCTTATAATCCTGTGCTGTTCTGTTGTGGCTGTCCTTTTTTCCCCATGGACCTGATAGTACTATATGAGTTTTGAACCCACTTCTTTTTTCTTAGGAACTTCCACAAATTTGTGGATATGCTTTCTCTTCTGTTCTGTTAGCTTGTAGCTTTCTGAATTAATTTGCAAGCTTTGATCACTAAGCTAAGTGGGCAGAAGATAGGTTTTTCTCTTTAACAATGACAATGAAATAATTAAAGTTGAAAATTCCGTATGAAATTATAAATTCTGTTTCTTTACATTTGCCATTTTTTTGCCTTATGGTTTTGTTTGTATTTTCTTCCTTCCTCACCATCTTAAAATATCTCATAACCATAGTAGCAAGTATTCTAAATTATGAATTTAATTCTTGTGGAGACTGTGATTTAAACTTTTTATTAGCACCAGTTCCAGAGGAAATAGTTGAGAAGCTGTGTCTAAGGCAGACCTTTCAGTAGCTATGAATTCAAATGATGGAATGGAGGACTGAGTTGTTCAAGTTCATAGGCATTCTACTTTAGAATACATTCTCATCTTGCAATAGATGTGAATAAAATAAAAATATGTGATGGTTCAGTGAGTTAAAGTACTTACCACCAAGTCTGTATTCAATCCCATGACATTCACAGTGGAGAGAACCAAAACGACACATGCAAGATATCCTCTAATGTCCACATGTATGCTGTGGCACACATGCATCCATGCACACACATAATAAATAATAAATAAATAAATAAATAATAAACGAGCAAAGTTTCTCAGATGTAAATTCTTTCTTTATTCAATTATTATTGTCATACAGTATAATTTGATGATATTTAGATCTCTTCCCGTATCTGCACCTCTTCTTTGTCCCCCATTTAATGTACTCTATTATATATACATATATATGTATATAATAAAGCTCATAGAGTCTAATTTGTGTCTCCAAATATTCTTCAGTGTGAGCCCATCCACTGGAGCCTGATTAATCTACCAAGAGTGTTTCATACTTGCAAGAGACTGCCTCTGCCCCTTCTAGCAACCATCTCTTACCATAATTCTCTTAGGTGGGGTTGGAGATTTTACCCACTTGCCCATGTCTATGCTGGGAATTTGAGCATGTAAGGGACATACATATGCTGTCACCATTGCTGTGAGTTCACATGAGTAACTGGCCAACTATCTGGACCTCTTTTCCTTGTGGTCATGCACACCTCTGGCTCTTAATCTTGCTGTCTCCTCTTCTGTAATGACCCTTGAATCTTAGGAAACAGAAGTTTGATAACTAATTTTTTTTAATTTATAGGTAACTGCATTTGTAGCCATAGTTTCTGTGGATTCATTTAACATATTTTCATTGTTAGAATTCAACCAGTAGGAAGTAATTTCTAAAATGTTATCAGATATTCTTAAATCATTTCAATATGTAAAATAATTTCCTATGTCCTATTAGATTAATAATGATCATTTGGTTTCTACTAATTTATTTCAGATTTTGCTTCTGGCAAATGAATCTGTGCTTTCCTGTATCTTATGCGATGCTTGATGTATCACAGGTGCTACAACTCTGGTTACTGTTGCAAAAAGTTTAAATTTCCTTTGAAAATTATTGTAACATGTATTCTGACTAAAGAAAGACAAGACTCGTTGCTAATGTGGTTATAGTTCTGTTTATTGTTTAAGAAATTTTCTATTATATATGCATTTTTGTATTATCAGACATAAAATAATTTTAGGAGAAAGGAACCTTTAAAAAAAGCATTGGCAGGATGTGTGTGCAGGACAAGGCAATGAACTAAGGTGTTTCATTTCTTGTGTGTTCAACATATGCCTATGTTCCAGACTTGAAAGTTTGAAATATTGAGTTTTAGGCCAGTTTTAGGCCATAACAATCTCAAAGCCAGTCTGGGTCTCAGACTAAGAATCTGTTTCAAAACAAAATTTAAAATCTTTCATTTCCTGTGAGTTTTGAAGAAATTATCTGGGTAGTTTGTTCACTTTCCATGGATCTAACAAAAGTGGGTGGTTATAATATTATACAGTATAGTATTACTGACTTAGGAATCAATATAGAACATAGTATAAATTTCAAAATAAAACCATCTGTTTTGAATGTAGATAGTGAAACAAATCAGAAGTTTAAATTTTATACATATATTGCTACATCTGATAAAAAAATGTGATGGAAAACTATTGTATGAAGATGAGCGGAACTAGAAAAACATCTGTAGCCTGAACTCGTGCCACACATCTTTAATCCCAGTACATGGGGGCTAGATGCAGATAGATCTCTCTGAGATGGAGGCCAACCTGGTCTACACAGCAAGTTCCTGGCCTTCTTAAAAATAAAACAAAACAAATAAACAAAAAAAAACATTTGAATAACATTCTTATTTTGTAGATCAGCATATACAGATCACCTGAGAGATCCCCTTAGAGAAACTATTCTATGTTAAACTGGGATTCATAGAACACTAGTTCTTAACCTTTGTTTTTGTTTTTCTTTTTTTCATATATTTATTGAGCTTGTTAATGTTACAGAGTTCTTACACTGTCAAACCATTCTTGAGAATCCAAAGAAAGAAATGGTACAATGGACAGCCTTACCCACTCATCATGTATTAAAACTTGATTCATGTATATTTTGGTAATTTCACAATCTTAAAACCCTGTAACAAAAGTTGGAATTTACATCTGCTGTTGGCCTTCAGATTTCTGGTGCAGTGAACCATTAAACATACCTCCTCACAACTGTCTCAGTTCCCTTCTCAGATCATCACCCCAAACAAAGTTTTGGGCTAAAAATTTCCTACTTTTAAGGGAAGTATGTGGCTCAAGGTCTGAGATTACTTGTTAAAGTTTCCGGTGCCAGAATAAAGTGTCCAGTTTAACCAAGAAATTCTAACTTCTGTCTAACCATCCAGTCTCCCCTTGTCTGGCTCATTATTTCTCATGAACCTTGCAGGGGTTCAGGAAATATTGTGGCCTATTCAACTCCTATTTGCCTCACTCCTCAACTGAACAGTAGGAAATGGTTCTCATCCTGGGAGAGCTTCACTCACCCCATGTCACGCCCGTCTGTTGTAAGCAAGTCTGAACCACATTTGTCAAAGGAGTTCATTATAAGACAAACTCAGACTGCATCACGTAGTCACCTGCTACCTTGGAGTATTTCTACTGAGCCAAATACAAAACTGGGTAACTGCCACACAATCCCATTGGGTGGTAACTAACCAGTAATCTGGGGAACTTCAAATCTCTTTTAAACACTAAGTAGTGCTGGAGAGTTAAATTGTAATTACTAAAAACAGGGATGATGCCTTACTGGCTGTTGAGCTGCCTTTCCAAGTGAACACTATGAAAAGACACCCAAGGTGGGCAGAGGAGCTAGGACAACTGCTGGGTCTAGAGTGGCCAATACCCTCATATTTGGGGCACATATAATAAATTATCAAAGACCATGCAGGATCCATGAGTCTTGTGGTTGTTGGGTGAGTTTCGCATGCTGCTTTGAGTTGTTAAGGACATCTGAATGAAGCCCTCCACCTGAGCAGATGATACACTCCCCCACAGCGATTCCCTGGAAAATTTAGACCTGATTAGAGGAGACTGGAACAGTACCTCAAGTGAAGCCTCTGGCTTTCACTACCCTTTCTCAAAGGTTATCTGGTTCCACATAGGGACTGGAAAATTCACAAGACACTTAAAATTCCAGTGCACATTTCACGTTATTTAATGAGCATATGGTATCAAAGAATTTACTCCAAGTCAGTGCAAGTCCTTAATGTGGAACACAGAAAAAGTACTATCCAAATAAAAAAATTCATATAAACAAGATTAGCCTCCACCTCTATTCCCATTTGGTGGACACAAGTTTGGTTAAATTTAATTTGTAGTTATGTCATACTACAACTAAAAGTTTAAATTATAAATCACAATCCTACAGACAACATCTTGATGCAGGAAGTCTACTATAACCACAGCCTACTACAGGGTATTCCTTAGGGTGGGGCACAGAACAGGTTTATTAAAGTAACAAGTCTTCATCTTTTACAGCAGATCAGAACCAAAATGGCTGATTTTCTGTAGGATTTCTGATAGAATCCAGTAGAGTTGGTTTTCAAGGTTCACACTGACAACTTTAATAGCTGTCACCTTCTTGTCCAGAAGTTGTGATTGATATGACATGAAGCCCACAATTAAATGCAGTAGATCTGAGGTAATCAGTACTTATGAAGACTCAATATCTGAATGTAATAAGATTTTTGAAATGACTACTGGCTGCGGGTTTTGTTTTTTAAATTTTTTCTGAGCATATGGAAACACTGCTAAATCTAGTTCACATATTTATGACAATGAAAATTCCCCTAAACCCAAAACACATAAAGAACAGTCGTAACATTTTGAATTTACATAGCTCCACAAAGACAGTACTGGAATCAAGAGTTTTGGTTCTCAAACTTTAATGTGCATAAGAAGTCAAGCTGGTTAGGCCATTGGATCCATTGCCAGAAATTTTTGTGTCATTGTCGTGATCAGATGAACTCCATCTTAGAAACTCCCCTCCCCCAGGTTTTTGCTTGATTCAGGCAAAAACCATTGTAGAACACTGAGGTGGAGGGGGGAACCATTTGGGACCCTTAGAGACATTCTTTAGCTATAATAATGTGTTTACCGATTTGCCTCAGAGGAAGTATGGATTTGGGACCCTGCCCCTGCAGATCTTACAGGTAGGCACCAAAATTATCCTCCCCCAAGGGTCTCTTCCCAGGAACTAGTTAACCACAGAGAATTGTGTCACCACTCAAGCATTGTAGCTACCTATTGTAACTGCTTATCAGGGGTAACTTAGGGAATGTTCTCTTTACCTGATTTCAGCCACCAAAACTCCTCTGCCCTTAACCCTGATATTATGTAACTGCCAGGGGACAATTTGTGTAACTGTCATAAGATGACAACACATAGCTTGCTTCTTTGTATAATTGATACCCTCCACTTGAAAAACTCCTTCTTTTTTTTTTTCTTTTCTTTTTGTAAAAAGGGTTGATTCAATGATCCCCTGGCAGTTCCTTTTCCTGGGCTAAGGGTTGTAGTCCAAAATAACTTGAATAAAACATTGAATCTGAACCTGATTCAGTGTTTGGAGGTTTTCCCCCCAGTGGTCTTGACTATTATAACATCATATCTACTTTAAGTATCCAAGAACTGCTCTTTTGTTTTGTTTTATTTTGCTTTTAATTTCATGAGTTATGAGTG
This sequence comes from Eospalax fontanierii, assembly GCA_035773235.1. Lineage (NCBI taxonomy): Eukaryota > Metazoa > Chordata > Mammalia > Rodentia > Spalacidae > Eospalax > Eospalax fontanierii. The sequence continues at coordinate 49,024,810 of CM069530.1, read as the reverse complement.
TATTGTCTGCATGTTAGTTCACCCATGAATGCAGTACCTGTGGAGGCCAGAAAAAGACATTGGATCGCCTGGACCTGAAGTAGTCATCATGTGGATTCTCAGACCAAACCCATGCCGTCTGCAAGAACAGCCAGTGATCTTAATGGTTGAGCCATATCCACATCCTTAAAAAGTAAACATTTCTTAGCAATTCCCAATAAATGCTGAGGTTGATGGTCTAGAAAGAACATTGGCTCTGCAAATGTGGTGAAAAGAAGCTCAAATTCCAGTTTAGATTTAATATCTTATATTTATTTTGTTTTTATTCGTGTGGTAGATGTCAGACATTTAGGAACCTGCCAAAGTTCAAGTTTCTCTTTCAAGTCTGAAGGTACTAGAATTTGTCACTTTATGCAATGTTAGTTTTATGTGCATATTTTAAAAGATTTTTGGTAGCAAATCATAGCTCAAGTCATATATTCCTTTCTCCTCAAATATAAGAAGTCCATTTCTACAATATCTGCAGTTTCAATCAAATTTTTAAAATTTAAAAATATCTTCTTCTATTGAAAAGGCTTAAAGTCTAGTTCAGATATGTTGCTCTGATACCAAGCAAGCCAACACAATACAACACAATTTTATTTAATATGTTATCAGCTTAACCAATGGCATTCATGTGAAGTAAGTGAGAGAATAGTTGTCACATGAACATGGGAATCTGAGAGTGAATATTCACGACAGAGTTCTGAGGTTATCTCTACATATCCCTGTCTGGTTTTTATAAATTTATCAAGTCAGGAGCAATAAAGAGATGAACAAAGTTCTTAATAATAAGAAAGTAATGTAAAAATGTATAATTGAGCTCATATTTTTAACAACACATATGATTTTCAAAAAATTTGTATCAAGTGAAATTTTGATATGAAAGTCTCTTTATGGGTAGAATTTGTTCACAAAAGACAAAGTATTGTAAAGAATAAAATTGAATACAAAGAAGAAAATTTATAAATTTTATTCATTTATTTTATGTATATGAGTATTTTGCTTGCATACATGCAAATGAACCATGTCATGCAATGCACATAGAGGTTACTAGAGGGTATCAGATCCCCTGGAACTGAAGTTTATGGACCTTTGTTAGGTCCATGGTCCATGTTGATGCTGGGAACCAAACCTGGATCCTCTGCAAGACCATTCTGTTTTCTTAACTGTTAAATCAGGTTCAAGCTCTAGGGAGAAACATTAAAGATTTATTATTTATTTATTTATGTGTCTGTAATTGTAAGTATACACACATGTGTGTGCACATTAAGATTGATTGAGATATTCTGTATGAAATACACAATGATTGAATAAAAGCAAAAGAACAGGGGTAAAAAAAAAAGTTTAGACAAAAAAGGGAAAGGCCTGATACCAGTTTTGTCCTCGCCTTCTTGTTTCAGGTACCTAGGCATTCATGCTCTATTTGTTCTCATAATCCTCCACTTCTGGATCATCACAGCTACATAGAAGGAATTAATTAAGCATCACATACACTACTGCCTTTCTCTGTCTTTTTTATATTTCTGAAAAGCATTCACATTCCTGATTTCCTTTTAATTTTTCTTGGTCCCTTCTGTCGTGCATCCTTGTGTACTAATTCATAAATGGAAATTAGTATGAATATAGTTTGCTCTTTTGAAGAAGAGAGAGAAGGAAGAATTCTTCCATAACCAAAGTGCCATGAATCAAGAAAGAGTAAGAGAAAGAGATAACAGAATGTAAACAAGTTTAAGAACAGTTAAAATGAATAAAGAAACAAACAAACAGGCTAATAATAATGGGAACACGAAATCAGGGTGGGTGCTGAGGAAGGGCTGGAGGTGGAAAACCAGTCAGAATGTGATCAAAATACATTGTATGAAATTCTTGAATCAATACAAACTTATAAAAAATATGTTCCACGCTTTTTTGTAAGTGATGAAAATGCACTTTACACATATCTACTTTTGACGTTTCTGCTGAAAGGAAAGGTAAAACTAATTTCTTTTGAAAAAAGTAATGAAATATAGGAAAATGTGGTGGCACATGCCTTTAATTGTAGTATCTGGGAAGCAGGGTCAGTCCAGCTTTTTCTGCATAGTGATTTCCAGGTCTAGGGCTATAAGACTACCCTGTCTCAAAATACAAACAAAAAAAATTAAAGATTAATTGCAAGTTTTCAGTTAGTGAAGGAGGGGGAGTAATTATAGATAATTTATCTTTTCCATCAAAAGAATGCTCACAGTAATGTAACATTTTTAATGCTATTTTTTCATTTCTCCCAGTTTGCAAAACCTTTATTTAGGAAAATACTCTGCTCTGCTGCATTTCTGCAGTTTGATGCTCCAGACAGGCTGACCCCTTTCCTTTGCTGATTTTTTAAAAATTAGCCTACCTCTAAAGACAGTGTGGTCCAACAGCAACCAATGGGGAAAAGAAACAGTACTCTTCCATTAGCATATAAGCCCATTAAATTTCCTGCTCACTGTGCTCGATGGCTACCTGAAAGAGACAAAACATATTTTTGCAAAAATAAAAATTGCCTAACTGAGTTACTTTCACTTTGTTTGCATGTTCTTTGTGCTGTATAGTTGGAGTTGTTGAACCTCAGATTTTATTTTGAACTTTTGGAAGCTCAATTTATGAAAATATTAAGACTTGTACTCATAAGACATCTTGGCAGGTTAAGGCTTTTGCCATGCAGGCTTGATGATCTGAGTTTAGTACCTGGAAACCAGGGAAAGGTAAAGGACACTTTTATTTCTTCCTCCCATTCATTCTTCAGGGGTATGTTGTTTGATCTCCCTGAGTTCATGTAGTTACTAGAGCATCTTTTGCAGTTGATTATAAGCTTTATTGCTCTACTGTCTGAGAGAATGCATGGAATTATTTCCATGCTTTTGTATTTGTTGAGATTTATTTTGTGTGCCAGAATGTGCTCAATTTAAAAAATTTGCATGGATTGCTGAGTAAAAAGTGTATTCTTTGGTGCTTGGGTGGAATATTTAGTAGATGTCTGTTAGGTCCATTTTGTGTAAATATCATTTAATTCAGATGTCTTTTTGTTTATTCTTTGTCCTGTTGGCCTGTCTATTGAAGGCAGTGGGGTACTAAAGTGCCCTGCTGTTACTGAGTTGGGGTTAATCAATGTTTCATAGTTCTAGTGTACTCTTTTTTTATGAAATTGGGTGCTTCAGAGTTTGGTACATATATGTTTATGCCTATAATATCTATATATCTATAACAATCAGTTGTTACTGTGATTAGAATGAAGTAACCCTCCTTATCTCTTCTGGTTAGTTTTAATTTGAAGTCTATTTTGTCAGATATTAGAATTGTAACACCTGCTTGCTTCTTAGAGCCATTTGCTTGGAATATATACATATTTTCTTTTCCATTCCTAAGGTAGTATCTATCCTTTAAGATGAGTTTCTTGAAGACAACAGAAAGATAGGTTTTCTTTCTTGATCCATTTAGCTAACCTGTGTCTTTTGACAGGGAAATCGAGGCCACTGATAGTTTGATTTATTATTGAAATATACACATTGGATACTATCATTTTAATTTCTTTTTGTTTGTGGCCCTATTTTGTTTTCCCATTATTATGCCTTTCTTTGTTGTTTTTCTTTACTCTCTTGGGTATAGTTATTCCTATCTTCTGTCCTTTGTATTGTGTCGAGTATTCTCTGTAGGGCTGGTTGGGTGGACATGAATTCCTTTCAGTCTATTTGTGTCATAAAAAATTTCCCCTTCCCATTTGACCAAAAGAGATGGTTTTGCTGGATAAAGTATTCAGGATTGACATTTATGCTCATTTAGAGCTGGGAATATTTTCATCCTGGTTCTTATGACTTTTAAAGTTTGCAGTGAAAAGTCAGCTGTAATTCTGCTGAGTTTTCCTTTCTGTGTAACTTGAGAATATGTTGTCCCAAAACCCCACTAGTCCTACAGAAGTGCACTACAATGAGAAGCACTTCAAGAAACCGCAGGACACAGAAGTTAGATGAACAGATTTTAGCACCGTCTCTTTTTTCTGTACATGTAGTGTTTTCACTATGACATGCTGAGGGGGGTTTCCATTCTGTTCATGTCTAATCGGTGTTCTATGAACTTCTTGAATCACTACAAGTCTTTCCTTAATTTAGGGAAGTTTTCTGCTATAATTATGCTGAAGATCTACTCAATGCCATTCTCCTTCCTATATGACTATGATTCATAGATTTCATCTTTTAACATTGTCCCACATTTCCAGAGTATAATTTTCCTGAGTTTTTAAAACATTACATTGTCCTTGCTTAAGGAGTCCAAATCTTCAACTTTGTCATATCCAATTGATATTCTGTTTTTTGTTCCATCAACTCTGCATGTGAGGCTTTCTGCTGATGTTTCCAATTGGCTAACTGGAATTTTCAATGTCATTTCCATTTGAGTTTTCTTAACTCTTTCTATCTCTTTCGTGAATTCGCTTTTCAAGTCATGAATTGTTTTTGATATTTCATTAAGCTGCATATTTGAATAGTGTTGGGTTTCTACCACAGGCTTATCCCTTTCCTCTTTGAGTTCTTTGAGCTTTTGTCCACGTTTTCTTTAAGCTCCTTGATCATGTTTATGATTGTTCATTTAACTTCTGTGTCTTGGGGTTTCTTGACGTGCTTCTCATTGCAATACACTTCTGAAGGACTAGTGGGGTTTGGGGGGAACATATTCTCAAGGTTTTTCATATTATTTACTTTTCTGTGATGTCATTTGGGCATATGGATGTTCTTTGTTGGTTATGTGTCTAATAGGAACTTACCTGCTTTTGTTTACTTTTGGTTTCACCTATATTGTTTATGTAGCTTGGTTTCTTTTTGTTTGGGAATGAAAAATAAGTTGGTGCATGTTTCAAGTTCTTGCAGGGTGGTAGACTGGTTTGGAGGGTAGTAGGTAGGTTGGTAAGGTTAGTAGAATGGCTGGTCTGTGTCAGATAGCTCAGAAGCCAGTGTAATCTATGCTAGGGATTTTAGTTAGTCTGAGTTAGGAAGCTAGTCTAGAGATCTCAGAGGGAAGAACTGTATGAGGACAGGATAGGGGTGAGCCAGAGAAATGGAACAGATATGGGCTGGGTGGTATGTGACCTACCAGACTCCTAGGTGGGCAAGTCTTTCCAGCTGATCAGGAGCCAGGGGGAACTGTCTGAGGAGGGATTTAGGAACTTCTCCTTCTTATATATGTGCACATAAGTGTGCCTACATGGCAGATAACCAAACAATCCTCTGTAACTCCAGTTACAGGGGTTCTGATGCCCTCTTCTCTCCTCTGTGGGCATTGAATGACATGGGTACACATACACATATACAGGTTATACATCCATACACATAAAATTAAAAAGAAAATCAAAAAAATTTTAAGAAGAAAAGGGCACCAGATAAATTAAAATGAGGCTTTAAAGAAATGTGTGTATGTGGGTAAAAGAATGCATGTTATTTAAAAGTGCAAAGCAGAAAACTGAAGTATAAACAGGAAGGGTCAGGAAGATAGGAGAGTGGTGGTATTGGGGAGGGATAAACAAAAATTAAGTGGATGAAAATTCCATAAAGAAACATGTTATTCTTTAAGCTAATTAAAAATGAAATAAAATGTTTTTTTAAATATGATGATTATAGATTTAGAGTGCCTTGAAATACTAGGTTTAAAATAAATGTGAGTTAAAACAGTGAGGTCAGAGATCAATTTAGAAAATCAATGAGGGCTTGCAATTGGACATAAGAGAAATAAAGGGAGGAAGGAGTTTTAGACCAAGGCTTAGATGTTCCACTCTAGGAGGCAGACCTTGCTATCACACCTTTACATGGTCCTCTCTACCAGGGAGGGTTTGTTTTTGCTTTCACATTTTTACCAGCTGAAAACAAAAACGTTGAGTTTTAGCTCTACTTGTGCTCTCGTGTGAAATTTTCTCCATGAGGCACACAAGAGCTGAGACTGTTGCATCATTTGGGACAGAGTGAATTCTGTAAGAGGGCTATATCTGTTCATGAAAATATCATAACCCACCCGTTATATAGTAGCTTTGTAACTTTCCAGAACTCACTTTTTTCTATGCTTTTGCATCTTTTATTTTTCATGAAAATCTATAAATAACTGATTGATTATTATTGATTTATTTGATGAATATATGTATTAGTGGCATATACTACTGTTCTGGAACAAATGAACATTCAACACAAGCAATTCATCACTATCATTCATTAACTATATAAAATTGAAACCATTATTCCCATTTTTGTAGATAAGAAATAGGATTCTTTCAGGTCAAATTATTTACCAAATATCATGTAACTAATAACTGCTTGAACCATTCTTTGAACTGTGAAATACTTCAATTAAAAATTATATTTGATTACTTGCCTTATCAATTTTACTTGTCTTGCTATTCACAAGTCAGGGAGCTTATGAAGTCCTTGCATGTTACTCTTCGTCCAACTGTGTGGCTCATGTCCCAAGACATGTTAGATACAGATATTTAAGAACAAAGGACAGAAGTTACACAAAACTGCAAATGAATATTTCTTAAATAACACTCTTTTTCCAAGAAGCTCATAATTTAGCTTACAAACATATAAAAGCAAAAAAAAAAAAACTATGCAACAAACATAGGAGAATTTCTTACTGACTCAGATAATAATACCAGGGCAATCATGATGGTTAGAAATTCATATTATTGGGCTGGACTGTAGGCTCAGTAGTTAAGAGACCTTGTTGCTCTTCCAGAGTAACTGACTTTGGTTCCTAAATCCACATAAGCTTACAACTCCTTGTTACTACAGCTTTAGGAGTTCCAATGCTGTCTTCCAGCCTCTATGGACACTCATACATGGTAGTATATGCACGTGTGCACACGCACGCACACATGTGTGCACACACACACATAAAAATAGAAATCCATTATTCTTGATTTTAAATTTGCATAACTGTAGAAAATCATGTAGATAAGTATTAGACTGTCATTTTGACTACATAAATATATAATTTTATACATAAAGTCTACTGTCTAACTTATGCTGAAACTGTAAATATGTTTTAGTAAAGGGGTTATTTAGAAATAAACTTGATTAACAATATCATCCATAAAATATTATTGCAATTTTTATAGATAATGACATTTTTCAACCAAGAAGAGAGTGATTTAGATCTTCATAATATAAAGAAAATTATTTCACCAGGGCAACCATTTCGATATGTGTCATGTCAACAAATTATCAAAAGGGAAGAGAAGCAACTTTAATACCATTGAATGTTTTAAAATAGCAAAAGTCCTTAAATGTATATATTAGAGCTGTAATGAAATATATGCATGAAAAAGTACGTAAGACAAACTTAAAAATAGTCATTTTCTTATTGCTGTCGTTCTTTTTGGAGATCGACTTTCGTTGTGTATGTCTTGAAATCAAGACAGTTCTACCTCAGCCTCACATCGTACTTGAACTGCCAACCATCTGCTACCAGCTTATATAATGGTTACTTTAGAATTAGGTAAAATGTTAATTAGTACTTAATAATTTATTACTTAAGCATAAACTAGAAGGCAGAAACTCTGCCAAAATATCAGTTAATTACCTCTAAATGCTTCATAACTAGGCATTATTATCTTTCTTTCTGTGCCTCTATAGACTTGTTTCCTGTAAAATAACAAAATTCTTACTTATATACTATGTCATACATACCTCACAAGAAACTTTAGTAACTACTGAAATATGTTATTTTGTTTCAGCAATTTTTTTTAATTTGCCCTTGTAAACTTTCCTCATAAACTTTTTCTGATTTTCTGTCTCTGAAAAAGGTAAGAGAAATTTTATATTAATCCCCTGAAGGACTTCCTATAGCCAGGAGTCCTTTCAGTTTCAATTCCGCAGGCATTTTCCCCTACATATTACCATGTGTTTTCTGTATGCTTGTCACTGTATGGAACCTGTAGTCATTATGTTGATCCCTGACCATGTTCAGGCATGGTTTTTTTTAAAGCAGTTTTTGTTGGCATGCAGACAAACAGAAGGAAGTCTCTTGGGTTTTTTCTCTATTCGCTTACAGCACAAGAAAATAAAAAGTTCCCACTTTTTAATAAATACTTTTATTAGAATCATGAGAAAGGGGATTAGATTGCTTCCTTAACTCCAAAGGGCAGTATAAGGGCCAGTGGTTATAAGTTCTAACAAAACATTTTTGTGCATCATAAGAAAAACTTTCTGCAATTTTATAAGTTTGAGTTGGTTTTCACTTGAAGTACTGGAGTTTCCTTTATTTGAAGAGGTGGAATGACAGGCCATTTTCTTGCTATGTCTCTCCTGTGCTCTTAAAGACACACTCTTGGGATGCTGAAATCACTTCTTCATTGTTTTAAGGTCTAGGCATAATGATTTCTACGGTAATGTATTTCTAACTACATACTCCATTTTACAAATACATAATGGAATGTTTGATATTGGTGCAATAGTTAATTTGTGGATAATGCTGTGTATAATGTTAAATTAATTGTACAAAAGTTATTCTTAAACATAACTTAGTTTTCATATCATTGCTTTGGCAATTCACATCAGCACCATCACTCCAACAAATAACCTTGGTCTCGTTCATAACAACTGATTCTATGTTCACTGAGTAAGCCTTAGAACCTTCTTAAATAAGAATGGGCTTGTCTGTAATCTGTGAGCAATGGGCTAGAGTGACTCTGTTTTAAGTTGGACTCCATCTTAAGGCTGGAGGCTAACTTCTCCATTTTGCCTACTTCAAGCTGTTGCAAGCCTCTGGCTACAGGGCTGAGGGAAAGGGAACAAGCCCAGGCGTGTTAGGAAAAGCAGGACCCTGCAGTGAGCTTGAATGATAGCACCCATCAAGGAGAAACCAATCAGTTCGGAATGTGCTTGGTGTTCATGGGTTTCCCTGGCCAGCCAGAGTGTAGCACCACAATTCCCCTCCTGCCTTTGTCTAAAACCCACAAGAAGCCCCTCCTACCTCTCCTCGGGGCCACTCACCCTCCACCCACTGCATTGGCGTGTTGGGTTGTGGACCAAGCTCGAGCTTGCAAATAAAGATCCTTGTGCAGTTGTATCAGATTTGGCCTCCCTGGTGGTCTTTTGAGAGGATTCTGTGACTTGGGCATTACAAATCCACACTGGCATCTCTAATATGGCCTGATATGTTATCCCGATATTTAGATAAATTAGTGACTGAATGTATTCCTAAGTAGGTAACAAGCTAAAATTTGAGAAAAGACGGGCACCAGATTGACTTGAAATTCTACATCTACTGTCAGTTACCTGGAACATAGGCAAGTCATCTATATTCTATAACTTCCAATGTCCTTAAATAAGCAATACAAGACTTTGTGCTTACTGTTTACTCAGTATATCAGTGGATGCATTAAATATCTTTACTTTGTTATGCCCAGAGAACAGCTCCTCAAGAACCACCACTGAGTCCGGAGTGTCTGTAAAAAAAAAAAAAAAAAGAGCCGCCTTTATTCAAACTTAAGCTTGGTCCCCCAGACCTCACCAACACAGTGGATCTGTTCTGGGAGCCTCAAAAGGAGGGAGTAAGAGCATATTATAGGTTAGAGACAAAGGGAGGTGGAGATTTACTGTGTTACCTCTGTATTGGTTTAAGAAAGCCTGTGTGTGCCAAGCAGATTTTAAAATAGTTGGGTGTGAATTAGATACTATGGGTTATATACCAAAATTGTTTAAAAAGAGCTATAAGGCTCCTCATTGGAGGGTTGCATCTCTGGGGCAAGAGAATGGAATGCATTACTCATTACACATTATTGAAATGTGCTGACCATTGCCCAAGTCCAGTCCTGACCTCTGTTTTTCTAAGCTTATCACAAAGTGCCAGTCTTTCCCTGGCTATACTAGCTTAGGTTTGTTTCTTCGTTTTTCTAGGCTTGTGGCCAGGGGCTTATTGGAAGGACAAAATGAAGCCATAACTGTTCAGTTTGATATTCTAAAGCCAAGCATTTTACAGAAGCAAAGAGAGCAGTTAATTTACAGATATTGGGTTGAGAAGGGGTGCCAGGGGTCCCACCACTTCATGGATGAATATTAAGTAAAAGAGGTATAAAACTTGGGAAATTATATTTCTGTTGCTTCATTTTGGCCATGCAAATGGTTCATCAAAATAGAGAAATAAGTTCTGATGAAATTCAAATGATGGTGATGCATTGACTATTTCAAAAAAGCTATATGATGCATTCGTATATTTTAAACACAAAGAAATAATAAATATTTGAGGAGATAAATCTTATTTTGACTTGATCATAATATATATTATATATTATAAATATATATTTAGTTCCAAACATTACAAAGCACCCAATTAAACTTAAAATTTTTGTGCTAAGTAGAAAATGAAATGTTAGCTATTAGGACAGAGATTAGGACACCCTGAATACATAACAAAGAACCAAATAAAGGCATAAAGAATATATTTCTCCTACTCTACATTCCAAGGCTCCACACTGGACTATTCTTCTGTCCAGATCGCCTGCTTCTGGAAGCACATTGATGACACATTGTCATGTGTACATTGTCATGGTAGTCTCTGGGATGTGGAAGTGGAAGAAGTCACAAAACTGAACTGAGACTGAATGACATGTATGAACAGACAGAGATGCTCACCAGATCAGGCCACCACAGTCAGTTTGTCCTCCTTCATACCATCAGAAGTAGAGAAATATTCCATAGGTTCTGCCCTTGTTGTGTGTGTGTGTGTGTGTGTGTGTGTGTGTGTGTGTGTGTGTTTGCAGAATAGCTCATTAGTGGAATAAGCATGTACAAAAGAAGTCGTTTTTTGTTTGTTGTGATTGCTTTTTAACAAAAACAATGCAATTTAAAACTATTACATATCAAAAGAAAACCTCTCTTTTGGTGCAGTTTCCCTTTTGTTTTTTGAAAGTACTAGATTCCTGTGATTTTTCTCACATTTCAGATTCTCAAAACAGTTGTAAATTCTTCATACGGGGTACTCTTCCTTTTCCCCTTAAATACTAGCAGGTAAAATTTCCTGTATAAGAATCTAACACACAGGGGTCAGAAAAGTGGCAGTTAAGACCATTTGCTGGTATTGACATTTCCAGCGGTCACAAGGTAGCTCGAGGGGATCCAATGCCCTCTTTGGGCCTTTGTTGGCTCCTACACACATGTAATACAAATAAACTTAAGTATACATACTCCCACATACATATAACAACAACAGATGTTGTTGGTTGACATCGGCAGGTCCCTCGGGTTAGGGGACAAGGAGGTGAGGAGTCAGCAACACAGACCCTGGGAGAAAGTGGAACCAACAAGCTCCTTTATTTTAAGAAGGGAATAGACTCTTATACTTTTGCCAGGCTTAGGGGAGGTCTTTATCTGGTCATCTGGCGTTCTTCTGTCGCTCTCTCTCGTGATCGTCATGACAGACACCAGTTGGTGTACTCCCTCCCCAAGTTCCCTGTCTCCCATCCAGATTGCATCATTAGCACAATAGAAGATTATTCTATGGAAAAATTATTATATTATGTTATATTTAATGACTTATTCTTGTAGCTAAATATTAAGATTTGCCTCTAAGCATGATCCTTGGTAAATTAATGTCTTAGTACATTTAGGGTCCATAAGATAACCTTTTAGTCACACAAAATATGTCGCGCTCATGTCGCGCTATTGCACTGGGGCCTCCCAGCCTGCTTCACCCCAAGTACTATCAGCATTTTTAGGTCACCTTATTCCTGTCTAAATGTTGTTTTAATTAAGACACAATGTAACAATAGTCCTATACATATCTGTTACTTTGATAGCTACTTTCCCTAAAATTAAAAATGTGCTTATAACAAAATTGTATAAATATTCAACCTAGGGCTTCTTTAAAGAAAGAATACTCAAGCATTTTCTAAGCTATCTATCCTTAGCCTTGCAAGAAGCCTAATTAGTTCTTTTACTTTTAAGGATTACCAACGCTTATGTATCTCAACTTAATTATTTCATGAAACCTTTGCACCCCAAGTCCTAGTCTTTCCTGTGTCCAGTAGACTTGTCACATTAATCTGAGCTCAAACTCACTAGTGTTTAGGCCTTTATGCTCATTTTTAAAGTTTTGTAACAAAGGCAGCACTAGTCTGAATTTTTTCCTTTCTCTTAGAATATCTCTTTTCATTGGCATAGTCAAATATCTGCCACATCATATAGTGTGAAACATGCTTGTGTCTTGAAAATAATTAGGTAGATTATCATGATATCATTATTAATACTTGCTCATCATATATTATTTTGCTTGGTTGGTTTCAGAGAAACTGAACATCTCAAATTATGAATGCTTCCAATTAAACTTGCCTTTAAAGATACTTCACTAATATGTAAACACATGCTTTGTGCAAACATGATCACCTTTACCTCCTACTGCTTGAAAGACTTTGAGATTGTGTTTATTTTGTAAAACTTCCTTATACATTAACTTTTCACCATAAAGTCCCGTATAGTGAAGACTTGATCCCCAAGTTAAAGTTATTGGTGCTTGGTGGGACCTTATGAAGATGGAGTCAAATAGAAAGTCTGTAGGTACTGGAAACAGGTTCTCAAAGGGGATAGTGGTCCAATCTTTTCTACTTGTTCTCTTTCACTTCTTGGCTAGGAGGTGAGAGGTTGTCTCTTTCACATAGTCCTGCATATCTTGCTGCTCAGTAGGGACCTACCACCAATGACTCTGCCTGATCATATACTATAACCTTCAAAACTATTAGCCAAATAAACCTTTTCTCTTCATAAATTGATATATTATCTGAGGTTTGTTGCAGTGACAGCCAATTAACAGAGAAATTAAATATTTCCTAAGAAATCTTTAGTTTGTATCATAATCTCTGATTTAAAGGCATTGGTACATCTCAAAATTATTGAAACATTCATTCATTTAAACTAATCACTTCCAGCAAACTATCATACTTTGCCTTCTTTCTAGAACATGATTTGGCATATCTAACACCCTCATGCATTCTCCTGTTTATCTCTACTCACATGGTTTAGTTATCAGTGGATCTTCTTCCTTAATATTTATATAATTTCCTACTTTTTTATTGATAGAATTCAATTCCTTATCCTTCAAATATTTTTTTTCTTTTCAGATTTTCTTTATTTAGCAATGAAGAAACAAATGTAAAGACTATAAGGACATCTTATTTTTTACTTTCTCATCTGTATAGTGAGATTTTTTTTTCTTCTTGAGAAGAATTGATCTACTTTTAATGCAATTGACTAGTGCACCAAAACATTTTTTCCCTTTGTTTTCAGGCTTATGTTGTGGGATAATCTATACTATCTCCACATAATAGTATTGTAGGGCACAATGCATGATGGATCTTAGCCAGGTCATCTGCTATGAGGATTAAGGGAGTGGCTCCTCTGGGCATGGTGCTCTGATCCAGCCAGGTCTGACACCAACTTCGGAGCTGTGTCTGGAGACAACCTGCACAGAGATGATCCATCCAGAGATAGAATACTATTGGCCACAGTTTGGAACCACCCCTTAGGGGGTTGGCTAACCAAACTCATAAAAACCCCTGCATTTCCTTGAATAAGTTATTAACATCCATAATGAAAGCTGTAAAGAAGAACGCTTCAGGCCTCAGTTTTGTCTTCCTACCCCCTCGTAATAACTCAGACGAGGAAGTGGAATCCCCAGCTGCCAAGGATAAAACAACACCCACCCTTCCAAAGGCTTCAAATGCTCTGCCCAGCCCGACCTGGGCATGCCCTCCCTAGATTCTCTGGTTTCTTTCTGGGCTTATCTGCTTCTCGTTCTCATGAGGAAGCATGTAGTTCATAAGGGACACACACACACACCTACCCCATTTTTATACGCCCCTTACGTTTAAGCCCACTTTTCCTAAACAGTCTATATTAGATGCTGGTGACAACACCTATTGTTTTCCTCTGAATGAGGATCTGGGAGGGTCGATCTCCTCCTGGAGTTGTGGCACCCTCTTCCTACAAATAAAATCCACCCTTATGTTAACTCTGTGCTATCTGGTATTAAGATCATGCCTCTCCAATTACATCAGAGGTCCATGATCACAGGCTTTGCTTAATTACTTCCTGTCCCTCAATTACCATGGTCACAGGCTTTGCTTAATTACTTCCTGTCCCTCAATTACCATATTGAGCATATTAATTCCAACCAAGTCAACCCAATAACTTCTATGACCTTTGGGCAACAGCTACTTAATAGGATTTCAGCATTTTTCTCACCCTTAACCTCATAATCTGGGGTATTTTTGCTGTGGCCTTCTTGATAGAGCTGCTGACCTCTCATTGCCTTTGGAAAGCACTGCATTAAAGAAGAGCTTCTCAAACAGCTTTAAATTCTCCAGGCCTCCATCCAGGCCTCAGACCTGCCCCCTGCCCACCAAATAACAAATATTCCCTTCAAACCTGGATATCAGCAATGAAGGACAATCTCATTTAACTGGCCACTTAATAACTCCACCTTCTTCACGATACTTAACTATTCTTGCTTCTTCCTGAGTCCTCTACAGGGCACAAATGCATTCTTTGACAAGAATCCTCACACGTGCCATAAGAGCCTTCCTGCAAACCTCCCATGCCATCCTAATTACGCTCCTGAGCAACAAGCATCATCTGTTGGTTTGTTTCACCAGAACAACAGGTAGCCAATGACCAGTAAGACCTCAGTGGCTGGGGCAACCTAAGACAGACACCTCCCGCAAAGGTGCAACTCTTAAGTTATTTTACCAGGATGGTAGGTAGCCAGAGACAGGTAAGACCGTGGTGGCCAGGGCAACCTAAGACAGGCACCATCAAATGATGTGATCCCTACCGGCCTGGAGCCAACAATAGCATGGAAAAGAATCATGCCTCCCAGGGTCACTCAATTAATAAAAACAAAAAGCAGGATAGGGGGCTAGATGTTGGGGTCCCTCTGCTCAGTGCCAGTCTCGGTGGGACGCAGGGTCTCTGCCCTGAGGGGGTGAGTAGGCACAGAGTCAAGACACAAAAACAGACCCCGGGATCTGAGTGAGAAGCATGTGGAAGGCAAGCAGCAGCAAACTCGTTTATTTAAGGAAGTGCAGGGGGTTTCATGAGTTGGGCTAGCCAACCCCCTATGGGGTGGATCTCAACTGTGGCCAATGGTATTCTGCCTCTGGACGGATCATCTCAGTGCATGTTCTCTACAGTCACAGGGCAGAAGCTGGTGTCACACCTGGCTGGATTGGAGTACACTGTCCACAGGAACTACTCCCTTAATCCTCATAGCCGGTGACCTGACTAAGGTCAATCCTGTATTGTGCCCTACATAATATGATTTTGTTGACTGGATGGTTGGTATTAAAACAACCACTTGACTTATACATATAGAAATATCTCATGAACCTACTTGGAAAAAATGTTCTGAACAAGGAAAAAGTATAGAACAGGAGCAAATTTATTTTAGTAATTCATAGAGACATTCTGAAAAACTGTGTCTTAAAGATGGATTGGGTGAGCACAGAATTCAGAAAATTCATTGTGAGTGAGGAAGAATAAAAATGAGAAGGGAAAATCTTAACAGTCTATACATGCTATTTCAATAAATTGAAATGAGTATTCTTTTCTGAATCTTGATTCTTTAAGATTTATGAGATAATCAGAGAACTCTGTAGTTTTGCTTGTCAAAGGAGTCCTTTTGTGTTAAATGTGTGAAAATGTTTTAAAAATGATCTGGTATGTGCAATGTGCTTTAAAAGAACTTGGGGAAGGAAAAAGCCTATGGAAGATGTAAATTAATATGATAAAGCAAAGATTGATAATTTTTAAAGTTGGGTACTATAGACATGAAAATATATTATGCTATTACTTTATAGATATACTGGAACATTTCCATAATAAAAGTTTAAAAATATGGGATGAAAGATAATAAAAGTTCAATAAAAAATATTCATGAGGAGCTGGGGAGACGGCTCAGTAGTTAACAGCCCTGGATGTCCTTTTAGAGGACCCAGGTTTGATTTCTAGCATCCACATGGTAGCTAAGAACTGTGTGTAACTCCAGTTCAAAGAACACTTTTTTTGACCTCCATGGGTATTGCACAACACAGGTACACTTACACACATATAGGCAACAACACACTCATAAACATAAAATAAAAATCATATATATTCAGGAACATTGACATATGTCCATTATATTTATGATTTATTATAGTAATTTTATAGAGAAATGGTTGGATTAAACTTTGTAGAAAGTGGTAAATGAAAACAAGAAGAGAACGAAGGAGTCATAAATGAAGCTGCACAGAACATTAAAAAACTTTACTTTAAATATTCTTATTTATTCCTGAAAACAATACGTAAGCAGAACATAAGGCGTATCTTCAGTATATGCTCCAACTTCTATACCAGCTCATAATAACCAAACAGGTTGTCAGCAGAGTCATTTTAGAGACTCCACACTCTGGTGTTAAAGAATTAGGTGATGGACATGGAATAATGAGTTTCTTGGACAAACCAGAAGAATGGATTTCATTGTCACTCACAATTCTCTACTTTCCACACAGAGAGCACAGAGCAATGTTTAGCAATGGTACTATGTAAGATACTAAAGGAGAAAATAAAAACCCCATGAAATCAATGTCCTGCCAAGCAACTTATCTCCACTGTTATCATTGTGTCATTTTTATCTTGGGGGTAATTATCAGCTATCCAGCTGGATTCAAGGCCTGTCCAATAGGAGGAAATCCATGCATAGTACTGTAAACATAGCATGTACACATGACTGGAGAGGTCATAGACCCTAGAGAAGAACATACTACTGCCACTTTCCAAGACCAAAGCCACTTTTTACTACAGTCTAAATATATAACCTTAGTTCTCACCACTGATCAAAAAACCTTCCTTAAACAACAAATTGAGACTATTACACAGTCCCAAATGGGTCAAAATGCAGAAAAAGTGATTTGGGGGCATCAGTCCCTAAGGGATACTTCTACAATGCAACCTCTACACCTAAAGCTCAGTAAACATTGACCATTTCAAGAGCCAGATGGATAAGAAAGCTCCTGTTAGTTAATGCATTCTAGACCTACTAGGGAAGCTGCACCCATGAAATACCCAGACCATGGTGATCTAACAAGATCTACATATTAAGGAACTGAAGAGATGGCTCAGTGGTTAAGAGCACTGGCTGCTCTTGCAGAGAACTGGGTTTGGTTCCCAGCACCAACAGGATGGCTAAAAACCATCTGAAACTCCAGTTCCAGAGGATGAAACACCTTCTTCTAACCTCCATGGGCATTGTACAACACGAGTGCACTTACATACACGAAGACAGTACATGCATACACATAAAAAATAACAAATATAATATTTTTAAAAAATCTGCATAGTTATAAAATCAATTGATATGCCAATGTAGATGGTGGAAATTCCACTGGGTCCTGTTTCTATATGAAGAACTACAGGCAATCAGTAGATACTGAAGTAAGAAGAAACAGTTTTCTCAAGTTACTAGCTTCCTGAGAGATTATCTAATCCCAAGTGGACAGGTCTAAATACTTGTACACAAGTACCAGCAAACAGACTTCCTAAATTATATGTGTGTGTGTGTGTGTGTGTGTGTGATATGTGTGCATATGTATCAATAATAAAAAAGGGTAATAAACCGAGGAATGGGGGGCATGGGAGAAGTTGAGGGGAGACCTGGAGGGGTAGGAATCATACAAATATAATGTTGATGTGTGAAACTCTCAAAAATAAAAAAAAGATATGCAAAAAGTATATATAAAAGAAAGATTAAAACAAATAATTTTAGGAACAGATATACAGAAGAGCCTTTTGAATTTTCTCCTACCTATTTTTGTCACAGTTTTACCAGGAGTAAAAGAAATTCCACTACCAATTTCAAGTTGTAATCCAAGAATGACAATCATATGTATACAATATAAATAGGTTTAGGGACAAAAGAGATATCAGACTCTGGAATGGAAGACTGGTTGCCAGAAGAGCCCCTGGGTTTCATAGGCCTCAGGAGGAATAGGATATAAGCAGGTCATACAACAGAGTAACCTGGCAGATATGTATATCTTCTATATGACCTCGACCAGAAGATCACAAGGCACTCACATCTGACACTCTCCAGACTGTCTCGGAGTCTTATCTATTTTTGAGTAGGAGGCATCCCCTATAACTCTGACATATAAAAAAGACCAAATCCTTGGTACACACTGTGCTGTTAGCAGTGATTACATGACTGGTCTTCCCACTTGCTTCCCTCACTCTTGAATATAAAGCATGGGACTGAATGTAAAGAATAAAAATGGAAAGTTTTAACTAGACTGTGACTAATTTGTACATCACAAATTGATTCATTAATCACTGGATTGAACTAAATTTAACTGAAAGCAGTTATCTGTCATTAGACAGACATGGGACTCAGTCAGAAATTGGAAGTCTGCTCTAAAAATAAAGAATAGCCTGTCTTTTAAATCTGAATTAGTGACTGAACAGGTTATATCTCTATGAGACAAGTGTAGAATAGAGTTTTTAATAGAAAGCAAGAAATAAAGTGAGGTCTATAAGACTGGGTCTTGAAGTTGTAGGAGGATAAATATTTAATTCGGGTGACAATTAATCATGATTAAGAGCTGCTGGGAAAGAGCTAACAGACAAAATATCTTGAATATTCAGGAGGAATAAGAAGTACTTGCTAATATACAGTTTTTGAGAAAGCATGAGAAAAACTTATGGGAAACAGGCATAAAATCATTGTCCTTAGAGGAGCTGGCAGGGCAACCTTGTATACAGGCAGCTTTGTGGTATCATCAGGCCAATCTGAATGATTTCACATTTGGAAATATGTTTTATTTCCTGATATTCAGAACACAAGAGGTCACACATATTCAATCTTGGACAAAAAAGATATTTTGTTAATACTACCTTTGCAACAATTGTCTGTTAATTCTCATTAGAATATCATAGCCTAAATAAAGTTTGAAGGAAAGAATAGTGAAGCTATCAGGAAATTTGATAATATTTTCGAAGATTTTATTCACATTTTGCTCTAAAGATCCGCACATAATATCTGCATTAATAAACAAATGCACATTTTAAGATCGATATTACATGTTAACATTGCATTTAAAAATCAATACTAGCTACATAGCTCAAACCAATGAGAATATTTACAATATTTTGAGCATTATTTTTAATTTTTATAGTTATTTTGAAAAGGTTTCGATTTGGTTTTTAATACAAAATTACTCAGAAGCATCAAAAAATACACAAGCCAGTAACTTAATAATAAACAAACAATAAACAAAGCCAACCAACAAATTTGGTTCAACATTCCCTTTTTTGGCTTAGATTAAAACCAGGAAACTGTAAACCAAGTAATATTCGTCCATTTAGAGACTCCTTACTTTTCTTTTCCTCAAAAATGGAAATCTGGCGGGTGGTAGAAGAGGTCACTGGGAACTTGTCTCAGTCAGACTAGTTAACAGGGTCAAGTGGTTGTTGGACTAAGGTTACCATCTCTGGTTACTTGCTTATGATGGTCATTTATGGGGAGCTCAGCCTGGACACCAACTGATGCCAGTCAATCATGTAGTCTGAGCCTCAGGATACTCAACCTTAGAGTCTTCTGTGCCACACCCTTACTGAAACTCCTCTACATACAGCATTTTGTCACTGAATCCTGAGGAAATAACAAGTTTATGAGGTCAAAAGCCACTTCATGGCCAGACAATTTATACAGGGCCCTCCACTGCTCAGGGTGTCCTTCCCAACACAAACTCTCTGACTTAGTCAGCACCTATCTTGCTTCCATTTAGTAATCCAAAGTGTCTCAACAGGTTTTTTTTCAAAGTTGTACACATTTCCTCGAGGTAACCTCACATTTCACCATTTAGGAGGAAATAGCTCCACATCCCAGACATACATTATACTGTTTATTGTATTGGACAAGAGATAAGATCCTTGACTTAAGCACACAGTGAAATGCAACAAGATGTTTTTTCTCAGTTTTTCAAAGTTTTCACAATTTTTCTAGATAACAGTACTTTCTTTCACCTGCACATTTGTTTGCTATCATACATATTATAAATTTATTATTAATAATCTGACTCTTAGCTCATAAAAGTTAGTTTAGTTTCTTGAAACTCCTCAAAACTTCATTGGATCTGAACGTTTCCTCATGTACTATTGTCTTAAACATGAGGTGTATTATAGAAATTATTTAAGAAATAAAATAACATTTCCTGAAAATTTATTTTAAATTATTATTTGAATTTCTCCTTGAAAGCAAAACTATTGAAAATTGTTTAATTTGTCTATAGATGTAATATAGAATTTGGGCACTTAAAGTCAAAGTCTTTTGGGCTGGGGACATGACTGAATTGATAAACTTCTTGTCACATAAGTATGAAGACCTATTATTTTGGATTCCCAGAAGGTGTATATACTTGCTCTCACACTGTCACACAAAAAAGCACATCTTCCCACACACTTAACACACAAAAAGTTAAAATTTCTGTCTTTTAATGACTGTGAGATCTAATAACTCAGAGAAGAAAACCTTTTTCCAAACATCTTTTGTATTTATGAGGAAAAGCTTATAACCTTATGTTGGAAATGTTTAAATAATAGAAAATTGACATTGATGTACACCACACAATTTTGACAGGATTGCTTTTAATGACAGTGGCATTCTGTTAGCATGGATAAGATCAAAGAGCTTATAACATCACATTTAGTATTAAATCACACAACGTGATTTTTGATATGTAACAGTATTGAAATTCTAATTATCTAAACAATATGGAACTGGTCTATATTTTTTAAAAGTGTAAATGATGCAATCACATACAATCTGGCTAGAGAGACAAATCAGAGATTAAAAGCACCTGCTGTTCTTGTAAAGGACCACGGTTTGGCTCCCAGTATGTCTACATGCAGATCACAACCACCTATCGGTACAGTTCCAGGGGATCTGATGACCTCCATGGTCACCAGGCTTGCACATAGTGTACATACAAGCATACACACAGGTAAAATGCTCATACATGTAAAATAATTTTTTTTAAATTTAACATCCTTACAATTATTTGCCTATTATATTTTACAATAATTTTATAACAAAAATCACAGTTAGATATGACTACAGTGGATCATTGATAGTATTCTACACCATTAATAGTATTTTATGCAATGTTGTGATTGTAACATGGAACATTTATGTGGTTTGTTTAAAGATTTATTAGAGTAGAGAAACATTTCATCCATTCTAAACTTTTGAAAATAGTAGAGGAAATTAGGGTTATAAGAAGTAGAAAAACTACAAATTTAGCCAGTGAATAATGCAGTATAATAACTTAATTGATAAATACAACAAAACACAGGTAAAATAGCCAATTAATTGCTTTCACTCAGAGGAAAGGAACTTATTTTATTCTTGAAAATAATAAAAAATCTATGCTCAGAAATGTAGGAAATCTGATCATTTGAGTTTCTGAAGTCATTACAACAATGATGTTAGCAGAGAGAATTCCTTTTAATGACAGGGAAACTTTGTGCTGTGAATATGATAAAAGAGCTTATGATACCATATTTAGGACTGAAACCACATATGCAAAATGCTATTGATATTTAACAGCTATTGAAAGTTTAATTATCTAAACAATATTGAATTGGTCTGAAGATTTTTTAAAAATCTAAATTATGTCGTCAGAAGTCACAGTCAGACAGGAAGATACTGATTACCCACTGGTCGTAATCAATCTTTTTTGTGTTCTTGACGAAATTTTGAATACAAGAATTTGAGTGGCATAATTGAAGAAATTAGAAGACTCAACTGCAACACAAAAGAAGCCACCATTAATTATAGTAAAATTAACTACTAAAATGTAAAAGTGTCTTTTCCTGTGCATAAAAGCATTTAAATTAATGTACTATTCTGTTCTTGCTTGCCCTTCCACACTGTTATGACCCTGTTTGAATTAAGCCATTTAATCACTCACTTTCTTCAAGCAATTCACATTGAAATAGTTTATCTTTACAAATCAGGTAGAATCTCTAAATGATAATGAACAATAACCACAACCACAAACAAACAAACAAAAAACCAGTTATTTATTTCTTTATCACTTTTCTTCCAGGAATTACTATAAATGCTTGTGTAATCACGAGTACCTGTCTGAATAAAGGGATTTGAAGTGAAATGATATGTCTGCCCAGAAAAAATGTCAAAACTCGTTTTCTAACCATTGTTGGTTTTTTTTTAAATACTTTTTTTGTGTTGTGACAAAAACTGCTACAAGCTAAGTTTTAAGACATATCCAAAAAAAAAAAAAAAAAAAAGCCTTGGGAGGAGATCGACTGATTTAATGAAGTTGCATCAGCATTTGGTCATAGTGTGGAGAGATTGGCAAGACATGCATGGGGAAAATGCAAGCCGGTCCCAAACTGGACTGCTCATCGTAAGAGTTCCTAAGAATGCACGTTATTCAAACAAAAGACCACAGTCTAAAACCAGCCTTTCTAAAATGTCAGTACTCCATAGGGCTTAGATTATGACTTATCTTGACCCTATGTACTTTACATGGAATATTTTACATTATGAAAATATAAAACTACAAAAATCTTAAAACTGAGCTAAAGTGTTTAGAACCTCTTGAGCTTGTTTCATTAAAAAAAAACTATTGGCTCAGTATTTATATTGGAATATGTTCAGATGATTTAAGATTTTAACAAAACCAATATATAATTTAACATGATTTTGCCTACCAACAGTCTTCTTCCCCTCCCTAAACCTTACTGTACCTTTGTTGTTGGAAAAAAACTTAATACTTGGTCATTTTCATACCTTATACATAAATAGCAAAATAATATGCATATTTTTCTTCAGCTTGTTTTAATTAAAATATAATTTAGTGGAGTTTGCAAGATGCCTCAGCAGATAAAGGCTCTTGTAACCAAAACTGAAGATTTGATTTCAATCCCAGGGACCCATATTATAGGAGAGAATCAACTCCTACAAGATTTCCACAGGTTAATCAAGGCTGCACACACATATTCACACCCATGTACAAACACACACAGACATAGACATAGAAACGCAATATAAATAAAAAATGCATAGTTTCGGTTCTGGAGAGATGGCTTGGCAAATAAAGGCTCTCGTTGCTCTTGTAAAGAATCAGAATTCAGTTCTCAGCACCACCACAATTGTGTGGTTCACAGCTTCTTGCAATTCCAGGTCAGTGGTCTTCAATGACCTCTACTGGTCTCTGAGGGTACCTGCACTCATGTGCACATTTCTACACAGACACACACACACACACACACACACACACACACACACACACATGCGCACACACAAATTAAAACAAAAATCTCAAGAAGAGATACATATGTAGCCTATCTTGAACACGTTTATTTTTACAAGTGTATGATTCTTTGAGTTTTATCTTTGCTTTTTATCAGTTGCATGCTGTTTCTTTGGAGACAAGAAAAATAATGGCCAGTCCAATGTTGAAATTAATTTCAGGAAGATAACTAAACAAGCTTGTCTATACGTAGTTTCACACATTAAAATTAGAGCTATTTTTGTTATGTAATTCATGCTTTGAAAACCCTTATGTTCTAGAATATTACTCATTAATATGAACAATGCTCATGGAAAAATATTCATGCTAATATTCTCAAAATTATTTTGCTTCTTCATTAGATTACTAAAATAAAAATAACAGGCCAGATAAAATAATGGTATAATTTAAAGATTTAAGATATCCTTACTAACAATGAATAAAGAACTTTAATAATGTTCAAATGGCATGAATAGAAGGAATAGACTGGAGGCTTTTCAGATACTGAGATGAGAATAAATGAACAAAATAATCTCCGAGCCAACTTGGATGAGACGGAATTAACTCAAATGAAGAACTGATGTTCAGAGCGAATCATGCCACGTGTTGCATGTATTTTATATTCCACTACTGGTTTCTCACTGCATGAAACGTTAAGGGGTTAGTATGTGAACCACCATCGTTCCTGGATTATTCTAGTGCTTTCTGATATATAAACGTTGAGGAAATTATGATCAGCCTGTACTGTATTAGAACAGGTACTTGGGATTATTTCTAAAAATCAGTCAAGACCAAAAGGCATAAATGCTTGTTATATGAGGTAACAGCATATTCTCTCCTTTTCTGCCAAGTTTTACCCTCTCCATCAACAGATGAGGACGCTAATCAAACAGACAAAGAAGCAAACTACCAAGAGACAGTGTTAGCAAGACTTCTCTGCCTTCAAGAATTTTTTGTTGAATATAATCACATCAAATCCTCAAGAGTATTTTTAATTTTTCTTTTTTTAACCCAGTAAATGTTGCTCTACTAATTTGGGAAGATAATTCACCCCTGAAATGAAGTAAAATCAGGCACTAAGTTTTGGTAAGTAATGTCATTTTTATGACTTTTATGATTCCCTTAGAAATCCACTCTTCTGTTTTAGTTTCTCAACTTTTCCATTTTCCTGGATGCATTTTCACAGGAAAAAGTACCATTTCAGTATGCAAATTTAAACCTTTAATTTCAGATAGTATTCCAAAAAATTACATATTTAATTTTTTTTCATTCCAAGAAGTCTAATAATGCATATGCAGTTGTGAAGGCCTTTTCCTTATCTACTTTTTTCTAAAATTTTAAAGTTTTTAAAAACATACATACATATTGAATACCATTAGCTTCCCGATGAGGAGGTAGCTTATAAATCTGCTCTGTATATTTTGGAGGAAACTGCCCATCTTCTGCCATTCTGGACTGTATCTCTTTTTCTCTCCATTGTAGTCCAAATTGTGTTTTCACCCAGACTATTAATATTGACTAACTGGTTATATGCTGTTTTTTTCAAATAGGTTTCCCCCCCCTCTCAGAGAAGCAATTTCATGTTTTTTTTTCTTATTTTCCTATTATTTCCCTATTGATTTGAAGACTGTATTTATCTTTTGTGAGCAGTTTGCTTCCACTGACAGGTATTCCCCAGAGATAGTACAAGGCCTTCAGAGGAGATATAAAACCCAGATCAAAAGCCTGGAGGAAGTTTCAACTGTGGCACAGATTTGTAAGCCTGTGGCCCTTCTACTGTGATAGGATTCCATAAGTAGCCCTCTAAATTCTTCACCTCACTGAAGCTCCCCAAAAAAGGACATTCTCAAACTACAAGGGAAATAGAGAAATTTGTGTCATTTTGATAATAGGTGAAGCTCCTGTACCTGGTGAGAAAACAAATAAAACACACAAGCAAATAATTGTGTATATTTATGGGAGACATAGAAGACAGTCCTGACCTTAGTAATTAGGAAGGTCTTCTGCTGCAGAAGAGGCAGAATAATGAGACTATCTCAAGCCTGGGACCTCTAAACAATGACATGTCCAATATAGACATAAAGCCAGTAGGCACTGAGTGGTAAGTAACAGCCAAATATATGGAAAAAGGAAATGAGCCGAGGAACATCAGGGAGAGTGACTAAGTAAAGGTAGAATAGCACGGAAGAACATTCACCAGCAGCTCAGCTTATCCACAAGCACAAGAGGAGTTTGAAGCCTGTGCTGGACGAGAGTCATAGCAACAAAAGGCAAAGTTAACACACACGCATCAGTAGCTATCCTGTACACCAATGACAAACACATTGAAAAAGAAAGCAGTGAAAACATCTCATTCACAAGGGCAACAAAAAGAAAAACAAACAAACAAACAAACCTGGGAATAAATCTAACCAAAGAAGTTAAAGACCTCTATAATGAGTATTTAACGCACTTGAGAAAGAAATTGAGGGAGATACCAGAAAATTGAAAGTCCTTCCATATTCATGGATCAGAAAATTTAATATTAATAGTAATATTTGGCCATTCTACCAAAAGCAATTTATAGATTCAATGCAATCTCAATTGAAACCACAAGACTATTTTTTCACAAATATATAAAACAGTCTTAAAATTTATATAGAAGCATAAAAGATAAAGAATAGCCAAAGCAATCCTGAATAAAAAGAATACTGCTGGAGATATTACTATACCTGATTTCAACTTATACAACAGGGCCGTGATAATAAAAAGAGTATAGTGAAATAAAAACAGATGGGAACAGAGATCTCTCAAAAGAAGAAATAAAAATGCCTATCAAACAAATTAAACATTTTCAACATCCTTAGAAACTAGGGGAACACAGATTAAAACTCCTTAAAAATTCAATTTCACCACAAACAGAATAATTATCATCAAGAAATCAAATGACAACCAATTCTGGCACATATGTGAGGAAATGGGAATGCTTATTCATTGCTGGTGGGAGTAAAAACTAATACAGCCACTTTAGAAAGAAGTTCAAGGTTTTCCAAAACAACACAAACTAAAAACTAGAAATAGAATTACCATATGACCCAGCTATACCATTCCTGGGTATATAAGCAAGGGATTCCATATCCAACTTCAGAGATATCTGTGCTTCCAAGTTCATTGCTACTCCATTTATAATAGCTAGAGAATAGACCAGCCTAGATGTACACCAAATAATGAATGGGCAATAGAAGTATGATATATATATATATATATATATATATATATATATATATATTCAGGGAATGACTTTTCACAATATGAATGAACTCAGGACAAATATCCTCTACCTAACCTTGCAACATGATGTAAACAACCTCATTGAGCCATGTGCTCTTGTGACCTGAGCATATGACCTTAATCCCTCAGGATCCTTCTTTAATCTCCACCTCAGATAGTGCATGAATGTATTTATGTACATTTTACTTATCACAGTATCAAATAGCTGCAAGCAGTGTGTATTTAAAACAATGAAGGAGCAGATTCTCAGCAGTTGGGGTCCACTTTTGACTGAGATGGATGCTAAGAGTCAGGCAGTTCTTTATTAAGACATGTAATGTGGCATTGAATAGTTAACACCACACATATACACAATGGAATTTTATTCAGCTGTAAAGAAACACTAAATTATGAGATTTACAGGAAAATGGATAGAGCTGGAAAGAATTATACTAAATGGAATAATCCAGGCCCAGAAAGAAAATGTCACATACTTTCTCCCATATGTGAATCCCAGCTTCAAATCTTTTGATACTTTGTTTCACTTGGAGAACTTTTAAAAGGCAAGAAACCAGAAATAGTTCATTGTGGTGGTGAATACTTTAAGGGAGCGGAAATACTAGAGTAAACATCGTGTGAAGTAGGGAAAGGGCACTCTGGGGATGGAGATAGGGAGATGGAGAAAACAAGAGGGCAGTGGGGGAACGTTAAACAAAACGAAAGGTGTCTGAAAGCCCTGATGGAAACCTATTTTGTAGAACGATTAACAAGAGAAGCTATAAAAAGCAGATTTAGAAGGGAGATATCCTGTATATATTGTTAATGGTGTTCCTAAGACACCAAATAATTAGACAAAAATCTATGTCATCTCTTGGATGCCTCCCTGAGATTTGGTGGTCAGAGTAACCAGCTTGAGGCCCCCACATAATACAGGCTCTTGCCGTTCATTTTTGTGATCTACCAGAACTAGTTAATAAGTCCCTTTAATTGAAGATACCACACAACCTTTTTTGGTGAGACATAGAGAAAAGCAGCTGGAAATGTGCTGTAAGGTTCTTCCTTGTTAACTAGCTTTCATAGTCCTGGAGGTTATTCAGGCTGGCGAAAGAGAAAAGATATCAGTAGTCTTAACTAGCTGTGAATCTAGTGACCTACAAGGCCAACCTATCAGACAAGATTTTCCTACTAGTGCCATGGTTACATAATTGCTCTTATGGTACCCACACGTTTCTTATTGGATTTGAGACACATTCCACAGGAAGGACTTCATGCCTGGTACTATAAATCCAAATACAAAATAATCCAGGAGGTCTTAAATTATTAGAGGGAAGTTGATATCATTGTAGCTACTCTGAATTGGCATCAAACTCCCTTCTAAATATTTATGCTTATACCCAAAGACAAATGCTACTCTCTGCATTTGGTAATGAATGACAGTCAAGGCAGAGGCTCATGGCTACTCTAATGGTTAAAAATAACGGCTGACCCCTCAGCACTAAACAGTACATTTATACTGCACCGGCTCAAAGTAGATCATGAAAAAGGAGGGTGAAAGAATGCAAAAGAGAGAAGACAGGCAATAGGGCTGAGAAGCACTGTCTTTTGGGCATGACATAACTGTTATCACCAGCATCCTGCAGTAGCAGAGGTTGCCTTCATTGGACATGTAGATCACTGGGCCTGTCATTATTCAATTATGAATCAGGGTATAGCTACTGAGCCCTACTCCGTATTGAACTATTGGCTACTTACTGGTGGATTCTGGGGAATAGAATCAGTGTCTTCAGTTTTATATACACTGGTGAGCCTACCAAGTGTAAATAGACGGTTAAACTCAGTAGTTGGGTGAACAAAACAAAAGATGTGAATGTAGAAAGGGATTTATGGGAAGAAAGGGGATTGATAAGGGAGAAAAAATAGGGTGGAATGGGAGTAATTAAGATCTATCGTATACATATGAAATTGTGAAAGAACACAATAATAAACAAAAGTACTTGATTCATAGTTGGTAAGTATGTCTCTATAGTAAACCCTAAAGAACCTTTATTGAAATATTACTAAAACTAGTAAGATAAGGATGATAGCAAGACATAAGTTTGACATATGGAATTTAGTCATAATTCTATTTATAACAAATGAAATGTGAATAGGACTTAAAGGATAAAAATATGAATTCTTAAGTATAAACTTATGGGGTTGGAGAAATGGCTCAGTGGTTAAGAACACTTAATCTTCTTCTGGAGAATCCAACTTCTGTTCCCAGTACCACATGTTAGCTAACAACCCTCTGTGACTCCCAGTTTCAGGGTCTCTGAAGCCTTGTTCTCACCTCTGCATGTACCAGACACGCACATGATACACTTATGCACATACAGACAAAGCATTTATATGCTAAAAAATGAAACTAAATAAAAGACAAATTTAAAAATAATAAATGTATGCAAATTAAATAGCAAAAAATGGGCTTCAGATTGTGGGAAATTGTCCAACTTTCTTAACGCAATGATAAGAGAAGTTACAATAAGAAAATTGTAATTTCTTAACTCTAAAAAATTTCCATAGTTCCACAGAGATGGAGAAATAGAATTTAAAGCCAGTTTCTCTATTTTCCCTCTCATTTCTAGGCTATTCTTTTCAGAATAAATATAAGCATGAGTACAGGACATGATGGCAGTCCAGCCAGTGCTGCTGAAGAGATATCGGCTGAGGACTCTGGAAAATAAACCTACATAGGTACATCTCCTAACACCAGTTTCCCCCTAGCCTCAGAGCTGTTAAGCAATCTGGGTTTGATAACCAGTACTTGTGTTGAACGGGAATATGCAACTCCAGAAGTGAACAGTGAGAAAATCGCTGCTAATTGAATAAAACAAATCTTGATGGCGTTCAGCAATGTGAGATTATTTTTTAAAAGTCCTATAAACGTTAAACTTTACAGTATCTGCATACATCAAAACACTAGGCGGTACCCAACAAATATCTACTAGTCTTAAAGTTTTGATGTATTCTTAAAATGAATTTTTAAACTATTTTAAAGATACAGTGAATTAACACCTAAAACAGAAAATGAAAAACCTGTAGCCTGAACAAACTATTAAGTGTCATACTGAATTCATACGGGAGGAAAGAGTGAAGACAGAGAGTGCATACATGACTGCTGTCTTGTAATGACTTTTACTCTGCAGTCTAGCCTACTTTCTAATCCTTCATTTATTTTTTCCTGTTAACCTTTGAGCTGCTATGACATGGAGAGAAAGCCATGGTAAGCTCTAGCCCACTCCATTATTAGTCCTTGTGCTGATTATTTCTAAATTGTTGGTGTTTTGTTTTATTTCCTTTTTAATGCTTTTAAGTAGGGTTTTCATTTCAAACTGTGTTTTGTCTAGATTTTAATGATAATTTATTGTCTTTATGACAGTTTGTCTATAGTTTTCTTTTCAGTTATGTAAATCTAGTAACTGACAACACATGTAGATGCATAATTTCATGGTGTATTTTGTACTTATGAAAAACTCATTGGCCCTGATCCTTTGAATGGATATACTTATTCTGGTAAATATCATTTATTTATTATAAGTCTTCGGTACTATTTAGTTAATCTTTCCAGGTTGATACCACAATGCTACACCATTCTTTTTGTCATTAATCCTAACTGAATCAACTGGATTTTTCTGAATAATTATTTTCTATGATATCCCACTTTGGAATGGACCAGTTTGTTTTTGTGAAGCAAAGGTCACTGGCCAAGAGCTAGACCTTGCTGCTTTCTCTAAGTGTGGTTTGTCTATATCTTGTTTCCTAGAACCTAAATCTTATCATGTCTGTAAAATCCTGAAATTAGTTTTGCTAACCCACTCACAACATCAACTTTGGCAAAGAACATAAGTATCTTTCCATCTTTTGACAATACACATTATTTTTTAAGGAAGCAAATCTTGTTGGCTATTAGCTTTCTGCTGTCTGCTACAATACATCATTTCTTCTGGAAGATAAGATGAGGTGACTCTTTTATCCTAAGCACACTTTAGTGGCTTCTTTCTAAACATGCTTTCTTTGGGGAAGATTTGCAGTGACTCCCCTGCCCCCCACTTTCCAAGCATTTTGGGGTTATGCTTATTTTTAATTCTGTTAAAAAACATACTAAAATTAATGTATGTATCTGTGGATCCTTTATTACTCTTTGTTGTGATTTCCGTAAGATGCGAGTGCACAGTTTTCTGCAGCTTGACATTCAAAAGCCCTGCATATGACCTTGTGATTGTCTGATCTTTTATTTTCCCATACATACTTGAATCTCCTATATGGAAGTCAATGCTTCTATCTCTATTTTGTAACAATTACCACATTGTATCATTTATTTTCTTGTTTTCACAATGCTATAACTTCAAAAACTACAGTGAACATGTTGCAAAACTCATAATAAAAGTTTTTATAATGAAGCTTAAAATATAGTGATTTTAAACTAAAACATAAAGTTTAAAGATAAAATTTTTCCTATATACATTGAAATTATAATTAGTATATGACCATACATCAAAAGAAATACATGAATTTATTACTGTAACTGAACTATTTATTGAAAGAAATTTCCAGTTGTAGTTGGATGACCTGTTCATCCTTTGTAAAAATTTTAGAAGTATCTATTTATAAAAATGGTAATTTACTTTAAATCTTTTTTATTCTGGAACATGGATTAAATTTAATGGTCAATAAAATTTTACATTAAGTTTGTTACTTTCTACGCATCAAGCCTTTTTATTGTTTTCAATCTATCTTCCTTAATCTGTATTCATGTTTCCTGTCAATGACTTAAAGGAGCAAGTATGATTCCAATCTGGGACTAAGCAGAGACTCACTGGTATTAGTACTGCTTGTACATAAATGATATTATCAGAGGACCTGCATTCACGGTCATAGGCAGATCTTCCTGCAGCATGCTCTCACAATTTTGGGTGTTACTCTCAGTTAAAGTATTCTGTTTTTCTAATTTCATTTTTGTTGCTATGATAAAATACCCTGACAAAAGTATCTTTAAGGGAGAGAGAATTTATTTAGCTTAGAATTCCAGGTTATACCCCATTATTTGGGGATGTCAAAGCAGGAAGATGAAGTAGCTAGTCAAGAGAAAAGGAATAAATGAATTCATGCACTTTTGCTAGTGCTGAGATAGATTTCTTCACTCTTATACAGTTCAGGACCCAGTCTAGGAAATGCTTCCTATCATAAATATTCAGGATGATCTTCCTACTTCACTCATCCAAACTGAGAAAATCCTTTACAGGCACACCCACAGACCTATCTGATCTAGATGATTCCTTCTTGAGATTCTGTTCCTAGGTAATTCTAGATTTTGTCAAGTAGACCAAACATAACCTCATCTACTAAGAAGTGAAAAGTATTATTAACATTCTTTATAACTGCATAGTCTCTTCACATCAAATTGTCAGTTTAAAAGTACTTATGGGAAGTAGAATGGTGGCCTCATGGTTAATAGTCCATACTGCACTTGTAGAGAACCCAAATTCACTTCCCAGCATCCATTGGCAAAGAACCACCGGTAACTACATCTCCATGGGTTCCAATGCTTCTGGCCTTCATGTTCACCCACATATATGTGTGCATATCCCCCCTACACATAATTAAAATAAGTATTTAAATAATATATGTAGGAAAGATGGGTCAGCTGGTAAAGACACTGCCAAACCTGATGACCTAAGAATTATCTCTGCGACTCATATCATAGAAAGAGAGAATTGTCTCTTACAACTTGTCTTCTGACATTCACACATGTGTTATGGTATAACCAAACATGCACACACACACACACACACACATACATATACATGCACACCAAAAATACATAAATATAATTTAAAAAACACTAAGAAGACACACACTCATGCATTTTTGTTAGTCTTAAAGTCATGTCTCTGAGATTATGATACAAGATAGTTCATCAGTGTTTTACCATGTCAGATTTATAATTTTCTTTGTTTAAAGATTATACTTAGAATGTATTACTAAGATTGACAAAATTACATTTCTGTTTTAGATTTTTCTTTATGATTACAGAATTTGAAAGTAATATTAAAATTATGTTTTTCCTCTGCCTCAGATCTCAGGACTATTTTCCTAACCTAGACTAGCTAAACCCCCAAGTTTATATTGCTAAGTTCCTCCTCAAGTGATCCCTACCCCAGCTTCCCTGGATCCTTATCTACAAGATAGACCTGCCCACCTAGTGCTCTGCAGCCAAGCCAATTAATCATTATAAACAGAATTAAAATTCAATTGAACAAAAGCAGAATAGAAGTTCCTACAAGACAGATAACCAACAACGAACATCCATATGCCAAAATGGAAGTGCAAAACCACAAATAATGTAAAAAAACCAAAAGAATATGTCCCTAACAAAACCCAGTAGTCCTACAGAAGTGCACTACAATAAGAATCACCCTGAGGAAACCCAGGATACATAATTTAAAATAACAATTATAAACATGCTCAAGGAACTGAAAGAAAATGAAGACAAACAACTCAAAGTACTCGAGGGTATAGGCATAAATTGTGATGGAAGCTCAAGAATATACAAATATGTGGCTTAATGAAAAATAATCCATGACTTAAAAAGTGAATCCACAAAACATATAGAAACAGTGAAGAAAACCCAAATGTTTGAAATGAACATGGAATTGAAAAATTCATAAGTCAATTGGAAGCAACAGGGAAAGTGTGACAAAAAGAACAAATATATTTGAAAACAGAATATCAAGACTGGATGACAAAGATGAAGGTCTGGACTCCTTAAGCAAAGACTATGTAAAATTACAAAAAAAGAGAGAATGAGCAGGAATGAGATATGCAGGAAATGTGGGACAACATGAAATGACCAAATCTATAAATCATAGGGATATAGGAATAAGAATTTCAGATGAATGTCATTGAACAGATCTTCAACAGGCTTATTGAAGAAAACATGCATAAATTATTGGAAGACTTACCTATAGAGATTCAAGAAGCACCTAGAATGCCAATTACACATGACCAGAACAGAAACTCGCCATGGCATATCATAGAAAAACTTTAAATGTACAGAACAAAGAAAGAATACCAAAAGCTGCTAGAGAGAGAGAGAAAAAAAGTTACATGCAAAAGAAAACCCATCAGAATTACAGCTAACTTTTCCATGCAAACTCTGAAAGTCAGAAGAGGTTGAACCAAGTTATTTCCAATTCTAAAAGACCATGGGTGCCAACCCAGAATACCTTGTTCAGCAAGACTATCTATCATGGTCAAAGGAGAATGGAAAATATTTCATGACACGAATATGCTGAAAGAATTCTTAACCTCCAAATCAAAATACAGAGAATACTTGAAGCAATAAAAAAAAAAAAAGATAAGAATGAGAATCTCCAAGAGACTACAGAAAGAAAACAAAACATGGTATAATAATGGAAACAGAAAATAGGGCCAGACACATACAAAAATCTCTT
The DNA here is from genome assembly GCA_035773235.1 of Eospalax fontanierii. NCBI lineage: Eukaryota > Metazoa > Chordata > Mammalia > Rodentia > Spalacidae > Eospalax > Eospalax fontanierii. The sequence goes on along the minus strand of CM069530.1, from coordinate 48,990,709 downwards.
TAAATGAGAGTATCTAATACACATCTTTTAATAATTAACACTAAATATCAATGGTTACAATCCCCTGTCAAAAGACACAGGTTAGCAGAATGAATCAAGAAAGGAAACCATCTTTTTGTTGAACTCAAGAAATTCATCTTACCTTCAAGGATAGACAGTACCTTAGAGTGAAAGAATGGGGGGGGGGGGACTATTCAGAGCAATTGACCCAAAAAAGAAAGCAGGTGTTGAAATTCTAATATCTGACAAAATAGACTCCAAATTAACATTTGATGAAAAAGATACTTTAATCATGAACATATATTCACAAAACTCTAGTGTACCCAATTTCATAAAAACAGTACAATAGGACTATAAAACACAGATTAACCCCAGTTCAGAAATAGAAGGTGAAACTTCAAAAGACGGGTGAACTGGAAAAAGAATAAGCAGAGAGACATCTGAGTTAAGGGACCACTTACATGGAATTGATGCAAAAGACATCTATAGAATATTCCACCCAAGGACCAAAGAATATACATTTTACTCAGCAACCCATGCATATTTTTCTAAAATTGACCACATTCTAAGACACAAAACAAATCTCAAAAACTATAAAAAATTGAAATAATTCCATGCATCCTATCAATCCACAGTGAAATAAAGCTTATAAACAACAGAAAAAGAAGTTCTAGTAACTGTATGAACTCATGGAGATTAAATAATGCACTCCTGAAGGATGAATGGATCAAAGAAAAAAATAAGGAAGAAATAAAAGTATCCTTGAAACTAAAATGAGAATACAGCACAAAAACACCCTGGGACACATTAAAAGCAGTCCTATGAGGGCAGTTTATATGTCTTAGTGCCTTCCTTACTATCAGAAAGAGCACATGTAAACGACTTAATAGTACAACTAACAACTCTTGAAAGGTAAGAAAAAAACCAACCCCAAACCTAGTAGAAGAAAAGAAATAAGAAAAATCAGTGCAGAATTTAATGAAATATAAACAACAAAAAAAATCAATGAATGTAAGAGGTGGTTCTTTGAAACATTAAACAAGATAGACAGACCCTTAGCCCAGTTAAACAAAAGAAAGAAAGGGCAAATCAAATTTAACAACTTCAGAGATGAAAGGCAAAACATCATAAAAGACACCAAAATATCCAGAATATTATAAGAGAATACTATAAAAATCTATATGCCATTAAATACAAAGATCTAAAAGTAATGGACGAATTTTTAAAGACACCACAAAAATTAAACAAGCAAGAGATCAACGCTTTAAACAAACCCATAGGAAATTGAAAAAAAATAATAGAAAACATTCTTGACTGAAAAAAGCCCAGGCCCAGATGGATTTAAAGCAGAATTCTAGGAGACATTCAAAGAAGATCTACAACCAGTACTGCTTAAATTTTTCAAAAAAACAAAAACAGAGGGTGAACGCCCAAACTCTTCTATAAAGTCAATATCACTCTAATACCAAAACCAGGTAAATAAAGAACAATAAAAGAAAAGTATAGGCCTATATCCTTAATGAAGACAGCAAAGATCATCCACCATGATCAAGTCAGCTTTATTCTACAGTTGCAAGGATGGTTCAATATACATAAGTCAATAAATGTAATAAAGCACACAAATGGACTTAAAGGCAAAACTTACATGGTCTTCCCAATAGTTGCAAAAAGGTCTTTGACAAAATCCAACATGCATTCATGTTAAACATTCTAGAAAGAATTGGTTTGAAGGGAACATACCTTAGCATATTTAAAGCTATGTACAATAGCTTTTGCAGCATCATTTTTAATAGAGAAAAATCTGTAAGCATTCTCATTAAAATCAGGAACCAGATAGGGCTGTCCACTATCTGCATTCTTTTTCAATATAGTGCTTGAAATTCTTGCAAGAGCAGTACGACAACATCAGGACATTAAAGTATTACTAATTGGAAAAGAAGAGGTTAAGTTGTCTGTATTTGCAGACATTATGACACTATACAAAAGAAATCGCAAAAATTCCACCAGAAAACTGTTAAAAATTAACAATTTCTGCAGAGCGGCAGGTAACAAAATCAACTTGCAAAAATCAGTAGCCTTTCTATATATCAATAACAAGCAATCAGTAAAGGTATGTAAGAAAACCTTCTGTTTCACAATAACCACAATAACATAAAATATATAGGAATAAAACTAATTAAAGACCTTAAAGATCACTAGAGTGAAAATTTCAAATCTTTAAAGAAAGAGATAGACACTAGAAGACAGAAAGACCTCCCCCATGCTTATGGATTTACCAACCAATACTGTGAAAAGGACCAGCTTACTAGAAGCAATATACAGATTCACGGCAATGCCAATTAAAATACATATAACATGCTTCCCAGATTTAGAAAAATATTCATCATCATCAAATTCATGTGGAATCACAAAAGACCCAAGATAGCTAAACAATCTTGGGCAAAAAGAATAACACTGGGGATAATTACCATACCAGTTATCAGAATATATTAAAGACCTACAGTCATAAAACAGCAGGGTATTGGCACAAAAATAGGCACGTAGATCAATGGTACACAATAGTAGAAGACCTAAACATGAGCACATGCAATTTCAGCCATCTGATATTTGACAAAGGTGCCAGGAAAACACAGTGGAGAAGACATTATTTTCAACAAATGGTGCTGGCCAAACTGGATCGCCACCTGTAGACAAATGAAATTGAACTCATACCTTTCCCCCTGTATGAAAGTAAACTCCAAATGGATCAATGACTTTAATATAAAACCTGAAACTCTGAAACTGCTAGAAAAAAATGTAGACAGTGCCCTCCAAGATATAGGTGTAGGAGACGTCTTTCTAAATCAGATATCTGCTACTCAGACATTAAGGGCAACAATCAATAAGTGGGACTTCACTAAGCTACAGAGCTTCTGTACAGCAAAATAAACAACCAAGTAAGGAAAGAGGAAACCCACTAACTGGGAGAAAACCTTTACTACCTATATATCTGATAGAAGATTAATATCTAGAATATACAAAGAACTCAAAACACAAAGAAACAAGAAAATAAATGATCCAATAAAAAGAAAAAGATGGGCTACAGACATGAACAGAGAGTTCCCAAAGGAAGAAATAAAATGGCTAAGAAATGCCTTAAAAAGTGCTAAACCTCCTTTAGTAATTAGAGACATGCAGATAAAAATTTCTTTAAGATTCCATCCTACTGAACAGTCAAATGCTGGCAAAGAGGTGGAGAAAATGGAACACCCAATCACTGCTGGTGGGAATGTACATCCATGTTTGTTGCTGCTCTCTTCACAATAGCTAAGAAATAGAAAAACCTATATGTCCCTCAAGTGATGAATGGATAATGCTACATTTACACAATGGAGTTCTACTGAACAGTAAGAAAAGATAAAAATATGAAATTTTCATTTAAATGTATAGAACTAGTGAGTGTTACACTATGCAAAAACACAATGCAAATGCAAAATAAGCAAGTGCAGTAAGTTCTCCCTCATTTGTGGATTCTCTATATATCCTGATGAAATGCCAGGAGCCAGAAATGGTAAGTAAAGGAAAAGATAGAGCAGGAAAGACGGGGCAGCAGGTGTGGCATAAAAGAAAAGAAGCAAAGAGCAGTTTTCTCTCTGTCTGCTATGAGGGATGGACTTCGGCCTGACTGACAACTGAGTAGCCAATGGCTTAAGGGAAATGCAGGGGAGGCTGGGAAGAAGAGAGGTGGGCATGGAGCGAGGTATCCATCTTGGACACACACTCCGGGGTTCCTGTGATCAAAATGCAAGCTCCATCATAGGAAACCTCCCTCCCACTCCCTCTGGAGATGAACTTTTTGTGAGTAACATGGAATAAACTAATCTCCCTAAAGAGCATTCTCTATTTGTTCAGTGGGTTCAAACCTGGGGTTGGGACGAGGCTGAATGCCAGGTCCTGCCGTGAAAAAATGTATGCAACAGCAGGGAGTAGATGTTACTAAGGAGGAGGTCAGGAGAGTGGAAGCGATGAAGGAGGGACTTGAAGGGGGTTAGAGTGGGGTACAAGGAGAGGCGGGATCATGGGAGATGGATAATATTAGGGAAGGATGGGGATAATGAAGAAGTTGCAACTGGAAAGGGAAGAGGGAAGTAGGACGGGAGGAAGAGAGAGTAATGATGGATACTGGGGGTGCCGGGAGGCCAGAGGGAAATGTACTGACCCCTCCAATCCCTCAGAATTTCTCATACCATGTCTGAATATTAGTTCATATGTATGCCTGGGGGCTATATAGCAAGGAACACAGTGCCAGACAGGAGAGATCTCCCTTTGAGTGGTGGATGAGAGTGATTCAAGAGACTCTCAAAATAAACACAGGCTATTGCCTAAGCTCCAAGTTATCTCCAAGAACTAGAAGATAAGTCCTTACTGCCAAGACAGGACATATGTCAGATACAGGACTTGGAGCAATGGAGCAGGAAGTGACCTGGAAGTCTTTTTCCTGAAGTTTAGCTCTCATAATGCTAGATGATAATATGGACGTTGATAAGGGAGAAAATCAAATGGTCCAATCCAACCCTAAAGTCTAATAACCATTATGGCCTGAACAACAAGCTACCTCCAGTGATGTATCAGTGGCACTAGGGGGTAATCAGTAGTTATCTAATTGGAAGCCTTCTCAGTGGGAATGAACTCATGGGTTGGCACGGTAAACACAGTCAAATACACATGGCTGGAGCTCATAGACACCTGAGCAAATGCTATTTCTGCCATATCTCTAGACAAATGAAATTTCTTACCATGTTAATATGGATCCTTATATCTATGGACAAGCATACAGTACACCACTCATCAAGGAAACTTTATTTTGCAGCAGATGGAGGTGACTGAACAATCCCACAATTGATCAGACACAGAGAATTTATGTCTGAGAGATGTCCAGTTCTTGGCACCACATCTACAGTTAAATCTGTACACCTAAGGCTCATGAAACAGCAGAATGAGTAGTAGAAAGAAAATTAGTTGTAGTGTGAATTTTCGTCTACACACCAAAGTTCCCCAAAATGGACTGTTCATCCAACTGCAACACAAACAGTCTTGACTGCTGGTGCTCATTACAAAGGGAGAAGTCAGGAAAGTTAGCTACCCGTCCCAACAAACCATTGATCTGAGCTGTGAGGGTGGGGACTAAGGTGTGAGCAGTGGGACTAGCTACTTCACCATCTTGAACAGCTGGCAGAGGCTCACTGGGTCCATGCAATAATGTAGAATTTGCTAAATGGCCTCAGTAGAGGAACCCCCCAGCCCTGCTAATTGCTCTATAAGCAAGCCCAAATAAACTCTGGTTTTCCAAATTGCAGTTTGGTGAAAGTATACCTCGCTGTGTTGTTCCTGGACTAAAGAGGAGTGTGGGGCTGGACACCACTCCTGCCTCACAGAGAGAATTTTTACAACACTAGCATATCCCTCAACTCTCAGCAATAAAGCTTCCATATGTAACAGAGCACAATGCACATACATTAACACAACTGGCTAAGAATAAGAGCCTACAGAGTGTTCACAGATAAGCCTCCATATTAAAACTCATCCACCTTATGCTCAGGGACCATTGTAGAAGAGAGGGTGGAAAGATTGTAAGAGTCATCGCTGATTCATGAACGTTGGGAAGCAGAGACTTTCAGTCAACTGGAAGCCTGCATGTACAAACTTGCAGCAATGATGACATTGAGCACAGGATCAATGCCAACTAAATCAGACATGGGCCTAGAGAGAAATAAGGGTGGCACACTGACTGGGAACTACTGGAACCTGATTACTACTGGTTGCGGGAGAGTATGCCTTAGCTACCATCTTTTAGTTACCAGTCCCCAGTGGATGAATTTGCACCAGGGGACTTCTGGGTGCAAATGCTTGACTGGCTAGGTTTTAACATGTTTGGCGGAGTGCATGCCTTTTGTGCAGGGCTTGGGTAGTCATGGATGAAGGAGGGGTCTAAATTTGATTAAGATTTCTTTTATGAAATGTAATAAAGGTCAATAAAAATTCAAAATATATGGATTGTCCAGTTTTGATTCAGGAAATAATACTTTATATTCTTCAAGGATACATATACTAGGGCCATGCAGATGGCTCAGTTGTTAAAAACCCCACTGTAGAGTGGATTGATTCTCTGAGGAAAAGCCTGATGAGCTGTGGACAAACACCCCTACCAGAGTAGTATCACCCAAGACCACCTTGAGCAGAAAGAGAAGGAGCTGGGAAAGTCCTATGCCCTACCCACCTTGTCTATTGGCCTTGGATGTGAGAAGAGGAGGGGCTAAAAGTATTTAAACTGGGGGCACCAGGAGGCCAGCCTTTTTTCCCCTCCCCGATAGGCCATTTGGATCTGTTCACTGGGAAGTCCCAAGATCCCAGACTTGTGGATTTACTAATGTAACGTGTGGAGGGGAGGGTGGGTGCCCATGTTCTGTAAGTAACTCCCTACCCATTGCTCTGTTAATAAGCCCAAGTAAACTAGCTAGAATTTGTTTAACTGTGAGTGGAGAAATTATGTGTTTGTTGCAAGGCTTGGGGAGATTTGGGGGGTTGTAAGGCAGGGGGAGAGAGGCAGGTTAATTTGGTCTGCCTCTCCCAAAGAGAAATTTTAATAACACCTACATGCACAAACTTGACATCCTGTTTGATCCAAATAATCCACATAAAAATAAAATTTGGTGGTGCATAAACTCCATACTCCTGCTGAGAGATACAAGGTGAGAACACGAGAATTTTCCTGAATCCCACAGGCCAGTTAGCTGTATCTATACACCCCAGTAGCATAAACAAGAGATCCTGAGTAGGAACAGGTAGAACATAAGAACTGACTCAAAACTTTGTCCTCTAATATCCATATACATGTTGTAGGATGTATGCATCATACAAACATAAATAAATAAATAAACACATAAATATTAAAAATAATAAAGATTCTAACATCAAACATGTAAACCAAATGCTATTTAATTCAGTCCCACTTTACATATTTTACACTATATGAATGAAATCTCTGTGCGTATGTGTGTGCACTGTCAATTGGAGGTCACAACATAGTTTGTAGTAATTGGTTCTCTCCTCTATCATGGAGTCTGGAGATTGAACTTTGGTTGTAAGTTTGGCAGAGTGAAATCAAATGGCTGTCAGTCAGCCATGTGTCTAATCTTCATGCAGGTTCTAAGCCTGTATGATCTCATGACTCTTTTCATTCTCCCCACCATTTATCTCAAGGCAACTGCTGAGCTTTACAGCTTGCCTGCCCAGAGGATTCTAATAAAATTGTCCTATAATTCCCTCCTTTATTGATCTTGCCTCAGTCCATATGAAACTGCAAACTGCTTGTCTATTGGACAAAAAGAAAAAGGGGTTTAAAGGCCATTTCTTTGCTGGACCTTTTTCTCAGTCTTTTGGGTTTTATTTTTTCCCACCATGACAGAATGTGTAAATTACAGAAAGCTGTAGGATCCATTAGAGAAGGCCATAAAGTCATAAATTCCTTAAAATATTCAATAAGCAAGCCTAATCAATTGGTCACTTGCTGGAATAAGGGAAAACTGTTGTGGAGCCGACCTGACTCCTTTAGGACCTTGAGATATTTGTCTGATTTTAATCAGCTGTACTTAAGATATATATATCTTAAGGCCCTATGATGACTGCCATCTTGAAATTCTGACACAACTATTCCCAGCTCAAGGACTGAAAACCTATTTCTAAGAGGTCTGACTCCTTCCCCTTTGTCAGAAGTATATGAAATATGCAGCGCATCTTCTTCCACAACCTTCTATTTGCTCAAAAGCCTTGACCACAGAATTAAGTAAGAATTGCTATGATCTGTGATCAGCTTACTTTAGGGCACCCTGACATTTATTCACAGCATAACTCGGGCCAGATGTGCTCTCAGTGTAACAGCCCAAAGATGTGTGCACTGGGCATACCTTCCTATTTTTTCCACTGCCTTCGTGAATTTCTTTTCCAGCAACAGCTTGTATACCTGTTTTAAGAGAAATAATTTTGGGCATTGACATTTTGTATATGGTATATTTGTTACTTTCCAAAAATGAGTGCTTTGAATTCTTACATTGTTTTACATAATGTGTTGGTCAGTTTCCAAAGTTTTTCTAGCCATATGCCTCCAAGACTATCCAGGTACAAAGTGAGCTGGCACTTTGTGATGGCCAGACCTGGGAAACACATACGAATTTGCAGTACTCCAGGGCCAAACCTTATAAGAGAAAAACTGCTATCGGGACATTATTACAACATTGGGAGGTAAAAAGGAATAGAGGCCTACACTAGTCTTGTCAGAGGATCTTAGAGGAATGTTTTTGTCTGTGGGACCCCAAAGTCAACTAAGTCCCACGGGATTGGGTGCATCTCTTGAAATGTCCTGTACCTGTGGGGAGTCACTTGTTTAGGGAGGATTGGAGAGCCCACTAGATGGACTCAAACAGTGTCCAATCTGCAAATAGGAGGGTTAGCATGGGAAAACATTCCCTCAGTGCTTCCAAGTGAAACTATAGTCTAGCAATACCTTCTGATTTATCATCATACAAATGGGACTGATAAAAGAAAGGCCTAGGGAATGAAAGGTTCTTCCACAGACCATGTGACTCCAGAAGACCAGCTCTCCCAGGCACCAGTCAAGGACTTCCTTTTCTTCCTAGAGCTAATAGTTATGCAGTTTGGGGGTCTTTTAGGTAGACACACTAAAGGGATACCTCAATTGTCACAACCTTATTCAGTGTAGAAGAAGTCAGAACCACCAGAGCCCTAATCTCCTATTGGCAATTAGTGTGACCTCTTCAGAGGATAGTGTAATAAAAATAAGAGACAAAATTTGACTAGGCAGTCTAGAGTAAAAAGACCCCAAAGAAAAGTAACCATTTTCATTCTTGACTAAAAGCCAAAATGTCCTTGTGCCCTTTAGCAGCCTACTCTGTGCAAAAGGCCAAAAATTTCAAAAGTATTTAGGAGCTCTTATCTAATCCTTAAAAGATTTTAGGGTTACCTCTTCAAAGGTGGAAATGTTAATATGGCGAATAGCCCCAGAAAATTAACTGGGGTATACTATTCAATCTCTAGTGTATATGTTGGTTGAAAAACCCTCTTTTCCAGGTTATCTAGTCAATCATTTGGTCATAGGACCACCCCTAGGAAGGCAAGTTCATCTTAAGTTATGCTAAATAGGTGGGTGGAATATCTAATGTGTTAATGATACAACCCAGTGCGGGGGTCTCGAATTCTTGGCCCAGAGAGTGCAGTCACTGGTCCAGGTAAATAAGTTTGGTTGATTTGGAACATCTGCATCTGAGTGCTTCTTCCCATGGGCTTTAGCACCAAAACATCATCCAAACTCATGACCATACCAATCATCACAACAAACATCTTTATAAACCTGACCCTCTTTTATATCAAGTCGATACAATAAACAAAGCCGGTGTCTAATGCTCCAATAACAGAGCTATTTCTTTAGGCGATTATATTATAAAAATTATTAACTCTTAATAGTAACCATCTGTTGTAGATTTTCTTTAAGTTCAATTGAATATTGGTATCAAAAGAGGCATTACTAATTCTTTTCATTATTTTTGTCTAAGTACTGTTTGTGTTTCAAATAACAAGGAAGAAACTTATGAATCATACTATATCAGATAATATTAAAGGCAATGTAGCTCAGTGTTTTGCATTCATCAAGCATAATTTATAATAAAATGGACAATTAGTTAGACTATAATGTTTTCCTACAAAGCAGTAAACATGATCATGTTAGTAGCATAGTCAACTTTGACATAGCAGTGTAAAAGTCATGCACTAAATTGTACTTCATGTTCAAATATATTACATTCTAAACATAAAATGCTACTTTTTTGGTCCAGTGAATTCAGCTCTTAATTTTTCATTAAAACATTCAATTTACAATCATTACTTACGGCAATGAAAAATGTATTAGAATATATTCCAATAAATAGTGGATTAGGGCTAACACATCTTAAGAAGATGACAGACGTTTGATTATTTTTTATTTCTGTCTGCAAATCCTGTCAGTGCTGGCATTTCTGGCCTATGTGTGGTCTCTGGGCTGCAGTTGGAGCCATCTGTCAGAATGGCAAACTGCCTATTCATAAATTAGTTGGACCATTTCATCAGGGCAGAAATGCCAAGGAATAATAACTACAAAAGAGCCGATTATATACTTTACCAACTGCTGCATCTATAGAATGCTCACATTCCCAGCTAGTCTGTTGTTGTAGCAGAGAATACTATCATATCTACCCAAAGTGAGGCCCTGGAGACAGGTCTAATAGAGCCATTTTAGATTACTCAAATATTTTAAAAACATGCAAATCTTGGATTGAAAAAGAGATGGACAGTGATACTTTGTAAGGCACAAATTTAGATAAATAAGTACAGGACACATTTTAAAAAGTATGTATAGCTATTAGGTAACCTAAAAGTGATTTATATAGTTGTTATATATTGGTAATATCTGCAAGGGATATGGCATAGATTTTAGATATGTAGATGGAAAAGGAAAAGTCTCTCTTTGCGCGTGTTTGTGTTTTAGTTTAATTTCTGTTGCTGTAATGAAATACCCTGAAAAAAGCAACTTAGTGAAAAAAGTATTTATTTTACCTCAGAATTCCAGGCTATGTCCATTACTGTGGGGACATTACAGTGGCAGAAGTTTGAAGTGGCTAGTCACATCACAGCTACAATCAAGAGCAGAGAGCCTGGGAAATGGTGCTGTAGGCCAGTCTTCCGACATCAATTAACTTAATTAAGACATTGCCTCACACACATGACCAAAGAACAGCCCTAAATAGACAATTGCTCATTGGGACACTCTTCCCAGATGATCTGGGAAGATCAAGGATCTGTCATGTTGCCAATTAAAGCTATCACAGTGCTTCTCTATCTTTAAGTGATCACCATGTTTGGGTTTTCATATCAATAATTTTCTTTGAAGTACATTTGCATTTCAATTCAGTTCAATGATGTTGTATTATCTAATTTATTTAAAGTTTTATCATTCATTTTGTTTATTCTGCTAATGATCGTCTAGATGAAATCCCTCATAAGATTGTTTTTATTTCATGTGTCTTTCTAGCAAAATAGAATTTTTTTCTTAAATTTTAAGTTGTATACATGCAAATTTTCTAATAGATTCATTCATTTTATTTACCAGGTAAACATCTAAGTTTTGAGGAATAAATATTGTGAACTATGCTGATTGATTTAAATATTTTCTTCTTCCTAATAATGGATTTCATGTTGTTGTGCTGAAGATAGTCTAATTGCTAAATTTTGTATGAATTTATTTACATAGATTGCATAAATTAGATCTTTTCAAAAGTCATACTTTCTTCAGACATAAGAATGCACCTTATTGTATAATAATATAAATGTGTTAAGCTAATTTTGAAAACATTATAAATAGTATTTGCATTTTCCAAAAATTTCTTTGTTGAGAATAAAGTTATATTTTGTGTATTATGAACAATGAAACAGAATATGAATGCCAAAGTAAAGGAAAACAAAAGTAGACAATGCAACCCTGGTATTTGTCCATAATGAAAGTACACATTCTTATGGTTATGCGTGCTCCAGTGAAGCTCAAATATCACTTAGTTTGATATTTTATCACCTTTTGTTCCACTGATTGAAAAAGGCACCCTGTAAAAAAATAAAATGCACTAGTGTGGAAGAGTCATCGAAAGATTCAAAGTCTTTACCTTTGAAAAATCGGATCCTTACCCAAACTTCAGTGTCCAAGGAGATTTAATTTAATGTAGTAATTAGCTTGAAATATAAATCCAATACGTTATGAGGCAAATTCGTTACTCAATCTTCAGACTCCTTTCCATTGTACATTTTTATACTTACTATGCATGAACATGGTCATTTTAGAATGACAGCTTGAAGCTTGAACTATGGACATTGCATTCTATAGGTAAGAACAATAAATAGTCATGATAAATTTGATTATTTTATAGGTAAGAACAATAAATAGTCATGATAAATTTGATTATTTTAAAACATGGCTTCATTTTTTCAGCTTTTATTCATACCTTAATATATTTACCTACTTTAGGAATTTGGAGGTGTATAGAACAACATTGAGTACACTCCAAATTGTAAGACCACATAGAAAAATTATAATTTATTTGTATCAATCACAAAGTAAATCTAGAACTTATGATTATGGGATTAAGTCAATTTGAGTGTGCTTCAGAGGAAAGGAAGAAATAAAATATATTTAATTAATTTTACATTTATTTAGAAAGAGAATATGTGTGTGTGTGTCTGTGTGTGTGTGTGTGTCTGTGTGTGTGTGTGTGTGTGTGTGTGTGTGTGCCAGCCACAGTCTGCATGTGGAGATCAGAAGATAGCTTTCACAGGTATGCATTTTACCTCAGAATAGACTTTGGTATTCAGTACACATAATTCAATGTTCAGTATTCAATTTAAGGAATAAGAAATACAAGAATAATAAAAAGTTTAACCCAATTATAAGATCTGAAGAAATTACAATGCAGGCCTAAAATGAATCCAGATATTAGGACAAAAATAGATTATTTCAAATAAATGGAATATGTTAAAGGATGTGATATAATATATGTAAATATTCATAATTTGCTGTAAACTTAAGGAAAGTTTTCAATTATAAAAATTTTGAAAAACAGATCCTCATTATAGTTGAAGAAAGAATTGGGGAACTTGAAGGTAGGACATTAAAAGACAGAGTAAAGAAATACTAAAAATTACACTAGGAGAAAGTTTTTAAAGCTCTGGAAAAATAAGTATGTGACTGGAATCTCAGAAAGGAAAACAAACATGATTGAAAGACCTCAGTGTATCATGGCTAAGAATTTTCAAAACTGAAAAAGTCATCCAACTAGAAGCACACTTGAGTGATTAAACTTAATTGTCAATGTGATAGATTAGGATTCTTATGAGAAATTAGTGAAGCACATTTGGATCTGAGGGCATCTCTTCAGACAATTGGGTCCTGAGAAATATGATATAATATGTGAATTGATTGCTTGATAAATCATCGTGTCATGGTATTATTAGAGATGGTGAAAGGTAGAGGACAGATTCTAGTTGGAAGAAGTAGGTCATTAATGGCATGTTTGATGGAGACAGCATCTTTCTCTGGCCTCCTTCTAGATTCTGTTTTCTACTTTTTGTCTTCTGTGATGTGTGCAGCATTCTGCAGACAGAGGCAGGTGGATCTCTGTAAGATGGAATCCAGTCTAATCTCTGAGTGAGATCCAGGTCAGCTTTGGCTAAATCAAGAATATCTTTAAAAAAATCTCCACAAGTTAATAAAACATACCTCCGACTGTATCTGTGAATATATTCCCTGAGATAATTAGGTCATAAAAGATCTGCTTCCTATTGCACACAATGTGTAATATCCATTCTGTATTCAGGTTGGCATCATCTTCTGCCTAAATATATGGGGCCAAGTGACCATGAGCTGAAACTAATAAAACTGTGACATAAAAAGCATCTTTTCTACTTTGTAGTTGTTTCTGTCATGTATTTGGTTACAGTTATGCAAAAGTGAAATCTAAGCAAAGTGTGCACAACACACACACAAATATATGCTTATACTTGATGAAATTTAAGAAACTTTCAAAATATTATTAAACACAATGTTTCAAAATGAAGGAGAAGAAAGAAAAATGAGATGTTATTTCTGTGCAGAAGAAAAAGAGAGTCTCATCATCCCCCTGTGGTTGGCACCGACTGGTGTATTTGCCATGTATGTGCGCCTACTGGTTGAAAGATACATCTCCACAGTCCTCTTACAATGAAACATGAAAAAAATTCTGAGAAAGGTGAGAAGGAAAAGACATGAGAGAATGAAGAAATCATTGAGAGGGAACAAAATAGCTAAGATATAAAGCAAAACAAGTTCAGAGAAGCAGTAAGATATCCCAAATGGAATGAATAAAACCATTAGAAAACCTGAATTTATACCATTTATGAAAATTTTAAAACATCATATTATTAAATTATACATCGTTCAGGAAGTACTTCACCATCAGCCAAGCTTTTCATTTTTATATTGAATAACTATAGATATTTTCTGCTCTTTTCTAAATGTACTATGTGAGATTTTGAAAAAAAAAAAAACTGTGGCATTTCTAAGCCACGTTAGAGTTATACCCGAATAAAGAATCAGTCTGATTCTTAGCATTAGTTTTCATGACCAAAAGTTAATTTGAACACTGAAGTTTTGTTCCTTCAGATCTCTCAGGAAACTGTGCCACTCCTTGCTATCTTTTTATTCAAACAATTTCTCCAGGATGAAATGGGAGGTAGAAGTCAGGATCCACCCTTATTTATCAGAGAATCTTGCCTTTTGATCCGTAGGCCTAAAAATAAACATACAATGTCAAAGATACTTCTCAATTATTTGCAATGCTTCCAATGAGAATCCAATTTGAATACAATACATCACTTTTGCTAACATTATTGTGGGTGGAGTGTAAAGTGGGTCTGGGAGGGATCAGGTCACTAGAGGAGCACATGACTAAATAAGCTTGTTTCCATTATAAAGACTACCTTTTTTTTTTTTTTGCAAGGCTAAGGAAAAATCATTAGTCCAGACTCTGTTCATATTTTAAGTAATTCCTACAATGAATAAAATAGTGATAAAGCATTAATGTATATTGTACACCTAAGTACATGTTTTAATATTGTTTAGCCAACTCCCTAAACTATGAAGAACTGAGAGAGAGATCATGACATATTTCCATAATGTGAAGCAGAAGCATTGGGATTTATGCATTAAAGAAGGAAAAGAAAGGCAACAAGGAATGTAGCAAGGAAAACAAACCAGAAAGAATTAATTTAAGAAACCATTTAATTTTGAGTTATAAAGCACAAAGTGAGTAGAGTTATATTTTATTCAAACAAGCAATTGAGTTAGTGCTTATAAATTTTGGAAGGGTGCACAGATGTAAACTCTAGCAAACAGCATCATTCAGAAACTTCTTGGAGAAAGAGAACTATCATTCTCCAGGGAAAAAGGAATTAGATAGATGATTTAAATGATTTACATGAGTATTAATGCAAAACTGCTTGAAAAATATCAATAGGTAGAAAAAATAATAGACAGGCACTTCCACAATCAAATATGCTTAACTTGGTGACAAACCAACTAATGCTTTATAATTTACAAAATAATGAGACAGCCTAGGTATTTTTTCTGATTATTGACTTTTATTTGTCAGTTACCATGTCAATATCAAATTATACTGAATATTAAACAAAATTCAAAGTTAAACTCATATATTAAAATTTTAAATTAGTAATAATTATGCTTTAAATTTTCATGCTGATATGATTTTCTCTCAGTTAATTACACATGTAAAACTGTTCTAAGACAGTTTTGGTTATAACTTTCACTGGTTCAATATTAACTGCAAACTAATTAAATGGAAAGCACATTCTTTTATAATACATTTAAATAGCACTTCTGGATTTCTGTGAATCTTAGAGCTGGAGAGATGACATAGTAGATAAGAGCACTGGCTGCTCTTGCAGAGAGCCCAGATTCAATTCCCAGCACCAACATGGCAGTTAAGAACCTTCTGTACCTCCAATTCCAGCAGATCTGACTCCATCTTCTGGCTTTCTTGGGCAATGCATGACACAAGTGCACTTAAATAAATGCAAGCATATCACTCAAACACATAAAATAAAAATAATATATAAAATATTTTAAAACATAAAAAAAATCTGTGAATCTTAAAATCTGTGAATTAATCAGGGTTCTCTAGAACAGAAGCAATAGAATGAAGAGAGAGAGAGAGAGAGAGGGAGAGAGAGAGAGAGAGAGAGAGAGAGAGAGAGAGAGAGAGAGAGAGAGAAAATAGGTTCTCAGGCCTGAAAGGCCAAGAACACACTAGTTCAGTCCTTAAGGGGCTCAGTGCCTCAGCAGTGTAACAATGGCTGTCCATACCCAAAAGCCAGAGAACACAATAGTTTCCAAGTCCCTAAATCTAGGTGTCTCAGCAGTCCCAATCTAGAACCTAAGGCTTGCAGGGTTCCTGAAGAGCCTCTGGTCCTCGGTCCATAGTGGAAATCCCGAGAAGCAGGTTTTAATGTCAGCTAAGGAATCAGTGGCAGCGATAGTATAAATTAATTTGGCAGTGACAGGACGGACAGGGGAGCAAAAGGGAAATGTCTTCCTTTTCTCACAGTCTTTAGTATCTGGGTTGCTACCAGGAGGTGCTGCCCAAAATCCGAGTGTGCCTTCACTCATCAGCTAGGACAGTGATGAGGTGCTCACAGGCCTGCCTGATGTAGACAGTTCCTCTGCTGAGACTCCTTGCTCATGAGATTCTAAGTAGTGGTAAGTTGATATGCTTATTTTTATTTTTCAATAGAAAATTTTATGGAATTTTATACAATATTGTTTGACAGAACTAGATCCCTTCAGTTCTGCGCACCTCCCTCCACCTCTCCCCAATTTAATGTGCTCTCTTCTTCCGTTCCCCAGATATATATTTGTATATATGTATGTATAATATGGCTGAAACCATTGCATCTTACTGAATACAGACTCTCTTACTGTACTTGGTAAAAGCTAAGGTTTGTTTCTTCTAACAGACAGAGAAGCAGTGTCCATGCTGCTGCTTACAAAACAGTATACTTTTGAGCATAAAACGTCAAAATAAATTTTAAGCAAATTTACCTTTCTGTAATAGCTTGATTGATGAGACATTACTAAGCATTAGGAAGCAGAAGCTTGGCTTGTCTTACTGCTCCCCCAAACTAGAAATCACCAGGTAAACATAGATCTACGCTGATGGGCAAAATGAGGCCAAGTGGAAGAGAGTCAATGTGTTTCATATGTTCCTCATTCAGGCATCCACCAAACAGATGACTGAAGGCATCTTAGGTCATCCAGTGCCAGCCAACTCCCAAGCTGCAGACACATTAATGAGGAAACCTAGCAGAGGACATTTAATTTGCCTGATGCAGAAAATCTGCACAACCAAGAGACAAAATTGTCAGCTTAAATAAGCAGTTTGTTCCATGGTGATGACTGAATGGGAAGGTAAGTCTCAGTATCTGCCACTAGGCAGTGTGCAAAAGTCACAGTGATGGTGTCAGTGTTCATTGCCCTCTTGTTTTCATCATCTAACAAATGATCACAGGTTCTACTAAAAAGCCCCTCTGTTTAGCATGTTTAGGTTCATGAGAATTTCTTCTTCTTCTTTTCTTCATCCGATTAAGTCCATGGTGTTTAACTGCTTTACAGTTTTTCATTTAATTATTTACTTATTTGTGTGCTTCTTGGCTTTGTTTTATTTAGATTGATTTATTTGTTTTACTTTTTCTTTTTATTGGCTAATTCTTTTTGGCAATTTCGTACATGTATGTGACATGTTCTGATGCCTCTGTCCACTACCCTAGCTGATCTCCCTGATCTTAGAGGGCTGTGAGGAAAGGATCTGTTCTTGCTCGGTCCCCTGTCTATTTTTTCTTTCTTTTTAAAATATTTCTTTTCATTTCTGGGTATGTGTGTTTCTGTGTGAATGCTTGCCACATGTCCGTGGAAGACAGAAAAGGTACTGGATACTCTGGAACTGGAGTTACAGATGGTTTTGAACTGCCAAACGGGGGCATTAAGAATGGAGTTTGGGTCCTCTGGAAGAGCAGCAAGTACTTGTAATGACTGACACATCTGTTCATTCTTTCCTGACTGTTTTATCACCATGGCTTCATAGCTTCCTGCAGATATCTGCCCAATTCTTGTAAGGACAATAGTCATATTGGATTAAGGCCCTCTCTTAACAACTTTTATAGCATAATTAACATTTTACCAACTACTACCTTCTTGCATGGTGTACATTCTGAGCTAGTAAATATTATAAACATACAAATTTTGGTGGGGGGGTAGTGGTTATGAAAAGAACTCTGGGTGTATGACATGGGAGTGGTCCCATGACTAGGATTCTGTGTTTTATGCAAAACTGAGTTGCCTATTGTTGATTATTTCAATGTCAAAATATTCTTTACTATTTTTTGCAAATAGATCTCTTCACAAAGTATATTTAGAAGTTGTATGCCATTCCTTATATATAATGACTAGTTTTCCCTTGATTCTTTCAAGATTTTGTCTTTAAATTTCATTTTTAATAATGATAAGGGAGGGTTTTGATTCCTTTACATTTGCCAACTTAAGAGTTAAGGTCTTTTGCATGTCTAGAACAAATTTTTCACCCAAATTGAGAATGTTTTAAACATTATTTCTTTAGACATATTTTATTATTATTACTATTATTATTATTATTATATGTGCACGCCTCTGTGTGTGAGCACATGTGCACATGCTTGAGCATGCCTGTGGAGTTCTGAGGACGACATTTGTGAGTTGGTTTCTGCCTCCTGTTTCACAATACGAATTCTGGGATTACAGATGCACATCATTGCATCTAGGTTTTTAATATGGCTCCCAGGAATTGAACTCAGGCTGCCAGATTCATATGTAAGAGTTTTTATCTGCCAAGCCATCCTTACAGGTCTTAACTATATTTTCTGAGCCTTGCTCTTCTCCTGCTAGCACTCTCCTCACTCAAACATTGGTTTTATAACTGTGTAGTATATTTCTTAGCAATTCTGCTCTTTTTAGGATATTACTCTTTACTTTTGAACTCCGGGTTAAAATATCACTATTTACATAGCTTTCATTTGCACAGTCTTGACTCTAAGGCTTAAGTCTGACCTTGAGTCCCTCTCATAAGCTTTCATCATTGTTGATAAACATCATTTAACTCTAAATTCCAGTTTTCTCACTTTTGAACTTCTATCTCTTTCTAGATGGACTCTTTTTGATAGGTCAATGCCAAGGGAACATATCTTCCATTGATATTTTCCCCTTTTTTGTAATAGCTTTTTAAAAGCTTTGCCTTTCATATATCATCTGTAGCTTTTCCCAGATCCTGCTCACTCTTTCTTGTCTCTTTTCTTGACTTGTAATTTAATGCTGAGAATAGATATTTTAGATGATACTGCAGCCATATGAGAACACATTACTCATCCTCATCCAACCTCCTTCCTTTGGTTCTTTGTGTGCTTGCTTGTTATTTAATGACTTGGCTAAATACTGATTTTGAAGTCAATATCCATCTACTCCCAGTGTAACCCTTCTAATATTCCTTAGGGAATGGAGTCTTATGTTACACATCATCTCTCTGTCCATCATTAAGCTGCTTCAATGTCCATCTGAGTCTCTTCAATTTCATCTTTCCTTGATCTTCCTAGTAATGGTAATGCTGGTTGGTCTCTATTGTGATATTCAGCTTTAAATTTCAACTAATAGCCAGCAGATGCTCTATTGTTTTTGACAATATCATGGGAGTTCTTTGTTCCCCAGATGAATTCACCCAGAAATGTGGACTGCTTTGCAGGGGCAGAGTGTGACTGCTCTTTGAGGCCAATCCAACAGTTTTCATTTTCATTTTACCCAGTAGTTTCCAGTTTTAAATTTCCACTGCATCTATAATTTCCTGGGATGTTGAGTACAGAGATTCCAGTTCCCTTTCAGTTACCTATAGTATTGAACTTCCTAGGTCATGTTACAAGTAAAGGCACTTTCAGTAAGCAGCCTTAGCAGATCTTGTCTCCCTATCCTGGAGATGCAGGTGAAGACAGTGGCTTGAAATGCTTAGCAACATCCTTATTCTCTGAGCAGAACCGTCACCAAGAATGATAATCTTGCCTTCTTGGTTTACGAGGAGCATCTCTTCATGAGCAGCCAGTGGTAGGGGAAGTTGAGATCTAGTGTGCTCAGCACGATGCACTATCGGTAGAGATTCTGCACTGTGAGGTATTAAAAAGCAGTAAGGGAACAGCAGCCTTCTTGAACCCACTTATTTGAAGCAGAGATTCTGAAAGTCAGCTGAAGACAACAGAATTTGCCTCTAACCTTTTGAATTTGTACCTCTGAATGAAATTAGTCCCATAAACTGCCAGTTGGTAAGTAGATGGTAACTTCTCTTTTGCTAATTTTATTTAGTATGTGTATGTATTTATGTGTGTGTGTGTGCACGAGAGAGAGAGAGAGAGAGAGAGAGAGAGGCAGCAGAACACGTGTGGAGGTCAGAGGACCACTTGGTTCTCTCCTTCAACCATGAAGATCCTAAGGATCAATCTCAGGTTATCAGGCTTGGCAAAAGAGGTTCTTAATGACCAAACTCCCTGGACCAAGAGAGACTGACCTTTTGATAACATGTGACCAATAAAGAATTGCAACTTAAGTGCTCTGGAAGATCAGACAGGAAATAGAATACCTCAGATCTTCAGTCTTTTATTAACATTAACTACTTATTTACATTTATTTTGGAACTGGGGGTCAAACCAGCACCTCACACATGTTAAGAAAGTGCTTTGTCTCTAGAAAAAATGTCTAGGCACAGGAGAAATGTTTAGGGGTTAAGAGTGTTTGTTGTTCCTTTAGTGCAGCAACTTCACTTGCCGGAACACCTATCATGTAAGTCACAACCACCCATAACTCCGGCTCCAGAGTTCCAAGGCTCTCTTCTAGTCTCCATGGATCTCACACAGATGGCATAGACACACAAAGACACATACACAAATAAATGCAAATAAAATATTTTTAAAAATAAAATTGTGTACAGTCTATGTAGAGCTGATTTCTTCATTTCACTATTTCATTGAGAACAGGTTCCACTATTTGGCAGGACTCCTGTAAGATCTGGTGACATTTCTAAAACATAGTATTCTTGCTGGGTGCGAAGCACATGACTTTTATCACAGAACTTGGGAGGCAGAAAAGGTGAATTGTTCTATATTTCAGAGCACTTGGTCTGTATAGTGAGCTAAAGGTCATTCAGCGGTACATACTGAGACCTTATCAAAATGCTATATATACATGGTGCTCATTCACAGAATATAAAGATGTACAAAAGAAAATAGTTAAAATAATTTAATAGTTAAAATAATATGGTATAATTTATTTATTTTTATTTTCTGTGTGAGAGTGCTATGCCTGCATATGTAAAAGTGCACCCATGTCATGCAATACCCTCAGAGAACAGAAGAAGATGTCGGATCACCTTGAACTAGAGTTATGTATGGTTGTTAGCCACCATGTGGGTGCTGGTATTCAAACCCAGGTCTTCTGCAAGAACAGCCAGTGCTCTTAACCACTGAGCCATCTCTCAAGTTCCATATAGATTACATCTTTGTACATTTTAAATTTTAAATAGGAACTAAGGCTATAAAACTATGTATGGGTAAAAAAAATTAGAAAGGTATTCTGCAATTATGCATGACCAGTGTTTAACTAAAATGTTAGTGATAAACTAAAAGTAAAAATAAAAAGGCTTATGTTTGTGAAGTGGAGATGACAATATCGGTTTGCATAATTATATATCTATATCTATATCTATACCTATAAAACCATCCAGAAAGATGACCAGAAAGAGATAGGAACAAGCAAGGAAGCCGTAGAGAGGAGTCGGTAGTGCTGCCTTACTGTCGTTATCTTTGTCTGTCTCTCTCTGATTTATAGCTTGGAATGCATGCATACAATCTGACAACTCTATTGTTATATTATTTGCCTGTTTCATGCATATGTGACTATATCAATAAATATAAATCTAGAAGTAGGGCCTGAAGAGATGTCTCAGCAGTTAAGAGTACAGGCTGCTCTTCCAGAAGACCTAGATTCAAATCCCAGCACTAACATGGTGACTAGCAACCATCAATAACTCCAAGTCCAGGGGACCCATCACCCTCTCCTATCCTCCATGGGCACAACACAGGACTTACATAATGTGTAGGCATAACACTCATATACATAAAATAAAAATAAATCAAAATTCTTTTTAGGAAATACAGAAGTAAACAAACAAATCTACTTTTATGTTTGTAGACCCTGAATTACATTGACAAGTTAATTAGCACTTAAATTTTGTAAGCCATGGACAAAAATTAGTGACTGATAAGTTTGTTACTTATCAACAAAAATGTAGAAAGAAAGGGCTATCAGATTTGAGAACATCAGCATTTGGGCTAAGCATGTACATTATTGTGGTTGTTTTCTCACAGTTCAGAACTTTGGGATGAATACCTTCTGGCTATCTACTGTTGGACCAACTGTGATGTTTCTTTTCAGTACACATACAAGAATGATCTGTTTCTATCTGGATATTAAAACAGATGGTAAAATTTACTTTTTACAATTTAAACTACTAAAGATATGCATTGACTTATTTTATAGGTGGTGTTGGGTTTCACTCTGTTTAGAAAGATATAATCATTCAGACTGAGGAGAAATCATATGTAAAATAACTGTGAAGAAAATGTAAATATCTGGAGAATTCAACAAGCTAGCATCAAATGATCAGCATTTTCTCTGCTATGATTTTCTGCATAGCATCTTAAGATTCATATTTTAGGAATAATACCAACTTGTTGATTTTACTGAGTATCTTCAGTCACTGCGAAGGGAACAGATGAATCTTTTTCTTGCCAGAATGAAATTCTTTAAATAAATTATATAGGAACACACAAAAAGTCATTGAGTGGGAGAAAACTGATATCTTTGCCACTGTGTGATATGTTTCACTCTTCTACAAATCCACAGAAAAAGCTAAAAAGTGAATTTATGGTCTGAGAATACTTAAAAATAATTAAAATGTATTTTAAATACATAAAGATTTCACGGATTTGTTAACTTTTAGAAGTCAAGTAATCAGACACTTAAAGGGAAGTAGAGAACTTACCTTCACTGGCTTATGTATGATTAAAGAGAACATAGTGCGGAATAGGTAGGAAAAATATTGAAAAATCAGTCCTTTTGAAAAGAATAATTTTGGGAACGCATTCACAAGTGTATAAACTGAAAAATTTAGGATTTTTAATAAGGAAACATAATATTTCTCTAGTCCATTAGTGAGTTATTTAAGTAATTTAATTCTGCTAAGATGATTTTACTCATTATTTTAAAAAATGACATGCTTCCTTATTATTATGAGACTATATGATGGCAAATTATTTGTTTATTTACATATACCAATGGTTTTCATGACAAAAACATACCCTGTCTCCTAGGTTTATCTACTCCTTGCATTTGTCAGATGACTTTGATTACAACATTATGCTGAAATGAGTCATAAAAAGATTTGTAATAATTAATAGATAGTCTTATACTTTAACAGAACATATTTGATTAAATTATTACAGGAATTACCTAAAATCTTGTTATAAGATTCCTTTTAGTAGCAACTGACTATTCTTTTATTCCTCTGTGCTAAAATTCCTGTAAATTTTGAAGTATGTTTCTGTTATCATGATCCAATACTTGGGAGAACATTTAAATATTTGTATTGATTAATTTAATTTTATGTATATGAAAGTATTGCCTGCATGTATCTAAGTGCATCCATGTCCTGCAGTCCCCATGGAGGTCAAAAGAAAGTATCAGATGCCCTGGAACTGGAGTTACAGATGGTTGTTAGCTATCACATGAGTGCTGCAAACCAAACTCAGTCCTCTGCAAGAGCAGCAGTCAGTACTCTTAAGTGCTGAGTCATCTCTCCAATCCTGAGAGTACAATTACAGATCCTTTCTATCTGACAACTCCTACATTACTTTTCTCTTTGTAAATGTTTCTGAAAACAAATTATATTTTTTGAAACTTTTTTTAAAATATATATTTGTTTAGCACAAGTTGAATTTTGCCACTTTGTGATATGAAGTTGGCTTCTGGATCAAAAAAAAAAATTCCCTGGAGACTAACATTACTCAGTTTCAATAGGCTACGCAAGCACCGATCATATTTACTGATCAAATTTTATTACCATTAGACCTTCATTCTTTAAAAAAATACTTACATTTTTTTGAATGAAAAATTCTAGAAAAAAAGTTTCTCCCACATAGTCTTTCTATCTTGTCTTGAACAAAGCAAGGAGCCAAACACACTTGATGCTAATTGATTTTGCATGGATTCTATTCCCAAAAGTTCATGCTTCATGTACTAAATTTTAGAAAAAGATGCATTATTTTATTCCTCCTAGAATGTCACATTTAAGAAGAAAAACTTATGATTTAATAGCCAAATATAATAAAAGGCAGTTCATGCAACTTTACCATTTGTTCTCTATGTTCTATACCCTATGCAGAAATTCTAGAACCCTCTTCTTATTCCTCCTAGAATCTGTGGTGAGGTTAGATTGAAAATGTAGAAACCCCACTAGATATCACATCTGAGGGCAGAGGATCATTAGGAGTTGCCTTTCATCAAAGAGGGTTGGGGTTGTTTGTTTTTGTCTTTTGTTTTGATACAAGGTCTTAATCCCTAGCCCACTTTGACTGGGAATTTAAGGTGTTTCTGTCTCTGTCCTCAGATGCTGGCATTATAGACCTGTACAACTATGCAGTTTGTTTTAATCCTTTAAAACTTGTTTTCATTTAAGGATAGATTTTTCTCTTCTGTGACTTATTCCATATATCAGATCCAATAAGATGAATTGAGGTGTCTTTTACTTGAGGAGAATATATTAGCTGGAGCTTCCATTAAAAATGCTATGACTGTTTCAATTTATTAAATACCAGGCTCTTATTTTCCCACATATATGGAAACTTCATGCCCAGGAGGAAAATGATGCAGACTTGGGTTTGGGTGGGAATTACAAGTGGCAACATTCTTTGTGATCTCACATGTATTTTCAAAGGCATATATAATTATATATGTATTTTATCTTTTATTTTCTATCACATAATGCAAAATGTAATGACAGCAAATGAATATAAAATGGGTAGAATGGGTAAGAACTATCCAGTGAATGAAGGAATGAATTACATGCAGATTTAGAAAAGCATGCTAGTATAATGGATGAACAAAGTAGTTTCCTTCAGGCCTGACATCCAGGTACATGAATGCCACTGAGGATGGAAGCACACAGACCTACATAACCATATATGCTATCATTCTGCACTATTTGAGGCCACCTATATTCAGGTCAGCCGTAATGAATTAGACCACATATAGAAAAACATTGTTTTCTATAGGACAAAGCTATATATGCCTCTTGACATACTTAGATAAATCTCCTCTCTCTCTCTCTCTCTTTCTCTCTCTCTCTCTCTCTCTCTCTCTCTCTCTCTCTCTCGTCATTCGGGATAATAAATTATATAGTTTTATCTTTCTCTCCAATTAGCATTCCTATCATACTAGGACCCACATGTATGACTTCATTTAACTTTAATTAGCTGTTAACTGTAGAATTCTCCAAGTATAGTCATATTGGAGATTAGAATTTCAATATATAAAATTTTTGTTACAGATGCATTTTAGTCCATTTAAAAGGTGTATATAAGCATATTGTCATGGCAATCACCTGTAATTCTAGCATGTGAGAGGGGAAGGCAGAAAGTTAATAGTTCAAGGTCAGCATGGACTACATAGTAAGTTCAAGGTGAGCCTGGACTACATGACACCGTGACAAACACAATAAGATGTCCAGTCACCAATGAATGAGGGATCCAGTTTCTTCCAGCCCTTGTTTACCTGTAATGCCATCATTATTTATTCATTTGGGACAATTATATAGGTACAAACAACTACTTTAATTTACATTTGATTTTGATGTAGGTTTATTCATGGCTACTGATACATAACTTAGTTTTTTATATTCTTACTTGCCTTAACTGTATCCTCTTTAGTTGTGTCTCTTTTTTAAATCTAATTTCTGACTTGAATTTTCAAGAAATCCTGAGCCTAAAGATTCTGATATTTTATGTGTCTTTCTTCTGATAAGCACAAACTTCCTCATTATATCAATTATTTGACCATTCTTATAATCCTTTGTTCTCAAATTTTTCCAATATTTTATGATTTGAAATTAAACCATTATGAATAAAAATACTTTCAATGACTTTTAGAATAAAAGTATCCTTGCAGGGCAGTCAAGACATCTCAGCGGATAAAGGCGCTTGATCCAAAGCCTGATGACCTGAGTTCTATCCCCAGAATTTCCTGGTAGAAGGAGAGACCTGACTCCTGAAAGTATTCTCTGATTTCTGTGCCAGTATTGTGGCGCATGTGCACCCCCACACAATATATAAAAAAGTGTAAGAAAACATATTTTAAATTACACTTAACATTAGAATCAGCAAGTGTACTCTTGCAGATACCCCAGAGAAGTTAAGATTAATTTTTTCTCTCTCTCTCTCTCTCTCTCTCTCTCTCTCTCTCTCTCTCTCTCTCTCACACACACACACACACACAGACACTGATTTATGAAATACTTAGGGCTTTCCGAAGGGTCTCTCTGTCTCTGCCTCTCTGTCTCTGTCTCTCTCATGGTCGTGTGTGTATATGTGTGTGCACGTGTGTGTCTATATGTCTATGAAGGCTTTTCCAGAGATCGTGAGCTGAAATAGGAAAATACAGTCTGAAAGTGGGCAGCATCATCCCATGGCTAGGGTCTCAGACTGAATAAGAAAAGGAAAGATGGAGATAACCAACTGAATACTGCCATCTTAGAACGCTAATTCCTGGACAGCTGGGATGAAGCTAACAGCGTCTCACTAATATGCAGTCCACCAGGTGATCTGCCTTCTTTGAACTGTGTTTCAGAATAAACCTGGCCAGCCTTAAATTGTTTGACATTTTGTTAAATTAAGCCTTTATAGGCTTCATGTTATGAGTCAGCTTTTATTCGGAGGCCATGTTGCATAAAGAAGGGAATCTACTTGTAGTATCTGCTAAACCATTATCTTCTCCTTTAAGACTTAATGCAGATATCAGTCACTTAACCAAGAGAACACCCTTCAGAGAGTTGTGTCCATCTTAAGGTAAAGCGGTAAGAGGAATAATTATCTCTTTAACATATTTTCTTCCCAGAATGTGCTTGTACTCTGTGCGTCACCCCCTACCTTAGCATAAACTTTCCGTTTTCTTCTCTTCTGTGTCTTTCTTTGAGATGCGTAGTCTGGTAACTTTGTCTTCTTCACTCTTCTCAGTGCTTCTACCCCTGCTATGTGGTTGCTAGCCTGCCGTGTGGCTGACTTCCATCCCAGCTTGGCTCATCCTTTGCTTCTTATTTTTTCTTCTCCATCTTCATCTTCTAAGAAGCTGCAGAGATTTACATCTTGATGTCCTGCTTTAATGTTTTTAACTGTAACAAAATTGTACTTGAACTTCCTTTTGAGTCTGTTCTTAAATTAATTTTTTAGCATTTTATTTATTATTTGTATTTTATCTGCACGTGTATGCAAGTATGTAAGTTTCCCTGTGTCGTACAGTGCCCTCGGAGGTCAGTAGAGGACATCAGATTCTCTGGAACTGGAGTTATGGATGGTTGTTAGCCATCATGTGGGTGCTGCGAACAAAACCTGGATCCTATGCAAGAAAAACCTGTGTTCTTAACCCCAAGAGGGGCTCTGTTTCCCTAAGAATAGCAGTCTTTTGTGGTTGTCCCTCTTACCTATGTTTATGTGAATGATAAATACAGCAGTTTTTACCTGGGGATAAAGAAGTTTCTTAATACATTTTGCTGCTAATGATGCTTTGCTTTAACTCCCTGACAAGCATACTCCAGAAATGACTCTTCCTGACACTTTTTTTTCCAAGTTCACCATATATCCACTTCTATATGCAGCCATTATTTTATTCATCCCAAACCTTCTCAGAGGGAAACAAAGCAGGACAGATACTAATAACTTACGTTTTGATTAAAGATGCCCATCGAAGCTAATATGCTTACTATATTATGTGCATGTGTAGCCAAAACCACATATCCACTCAGTGCTATACCCACCCCCACACATACCCACACATACACAAATGCACAAAAACACATGCACACAAACACACGTACCCTGACACTCACACACAAACACACATACACAGATAGATATGCACAAACCTTACAAATACATACACACATACACAGGCACACACATACATACTTATGCAGACACACTTGCACACACATATAAACACACATGCAAACATATACACAAAAACACAAATATACTCACAGAAATACATGCACACATATACACATATACAAATGCATAAAAACACATGAAAATACATACAAACCTAAACTCCCATAGAAAAACACATACATGCACAGACCCAAACTCCCGTGTAAACATATATTTATACACATACACAAACACATGCACACACTTATTCACAGACACACATACACATGTACACAATATAAAGACACACAAACACATTAAAACACAATTTATCGTATGTTAAGTTTAAAATGTAGATGTAAACTTGTTAATTAGTGACTTTGATTATGCTTCTCTGAAACAGAAATAAACACAGCAGTAATTAGAAATTTTTCATCTCAAAACAATTTTATTTTACAGAATCTGATGATTCCACTCACAAGTTCCACTTTAGGGAAAGTGTTGGTTAAAATAAGAGCTATAAACATTCAAAACAAATATCTGAACTAAACGTGGCATTCTAGGCGGGGAAGGAATAGAGAGGAGGTAAGAGATTGCTAAATCTCCAAGGTAGTCAGGCTATGATTCGTGATTAACTTGGAGACTTAGGAGATTTGGACAAAGATGAAGAAAATAAAGGAGTTAGTTCAATGAATATGAGAGAAGAGTTCAGAAGCTAAACTTTTAAAGCAAAATAAAGAACTGAGTTTTCAGGCAGAAGATTAAAGTGCAATTTTAAAACATTCAGTGTGGTGTATTAAGTAATCATCCAGGAGGGCAAATTAAATAGTCTTCTGATTATATCAGCCTAAAGTTTGGAAGAAGGTTTAAATTGACATGATCCACATACAGATGGTTTTGAAAGCTCTTTGAGTGGTATTTCCAAGGAGTGACAGTACATAGAAATGTGAAAAGATTAAAGAACTAAAAAAAGGATCTAAATTAGAGAACTCCAAAATTAAAATTCCCCACAAGAGAAGGAACTAGATGGATGAAGAAGAGGCATGACAGATGTAGTAACCACACCAGGACAGCAAAAGGACATTGAGGCCAAACTTAATCTGTCAATAGTTAAGATCAATTTTTATAAAGAAACTTGATGGCCACTTTTTACAAAATTTATTGGATTAAGTCTGATTTTAAGCAGATGAATTGACTTATTCTAATTGGGAATAAAAGCAAGATTTTGTCACACCTAAGTGGTGTCTTGGCTTCTTCTAGGCATTGTAGCGCTTATTAATACCAGAACTAAACATTCCAAAGAATGGCTCAGAATAGCTCACTAGATCAAAGCCTAGGGCAGGGTTTATATAAGATCTCTGCAGCTCTCATTTAGACTCAATTTCTTAAGCAATTTTAACCCAAATAAATAAGAGGAGGCACTCAATGAAATGCAGACTTCCCAGAGACAATCACTGACATAGAAGAAATCTAAACTCAATGAATGAATTTTCTTCACCTGGTGTTAAGAGATGTATATAGAACCAGGTGTTGTGGTACACATATTTAATTTCAGCATTAGGGAGGCAGAGGTAGCTAGATCTCTGAGAGAGTTAAGCCCACCTAGTCTATACAATGAGTTCCAGGCCAGCTGGGGCTATGGAGAAACCATGTCTCAGAAAAGAAGTGCATTTAGAGTTCAAATTAGATTTTTCAGCAGCAAGAAGACTTAAAATTAAGATGGAAAAATAGATTTAGCAAACCCGCAAATAATTTATGGCTACTTCTCTGCAAGATAGAGTTTGAGAGAAGTTTGGAACAGCGATCTATGTCCATATTCCTAGAACTCTAGAGGCCATGAGAGAAGGATCTTGAATTTAAATTGCTGAAAAAAATTCACCTCAAAATCTCATGTAACTTCCAAGTCACCACTCCCCTTATAGATCATATCAAGTCTTAAATTTAAAAATATGTTATTTCAAGCTGTTCTCAAAGTCAGCATTTTTTTTTGCCCAACCTCATGAGTGTTGAGATTGCAGAAGTAGAAATCATGCATTACTTGATGCATTTTTGTGTCTTATCAGATAAGAAAAAGATAGAACTAGAAATAAAAGCCTGTAGCAATGGCTGAGCAGTTAAGAGCACTGGTTGCTCTTGCAAAGGACCTGGGTTTGGTTCTCAGCAACCACATGGCAGCTAGCAATCATCCATAAGTCCAGTTCCAGGGCATCTAATGAACTCCTCTCTGACGTTTGTGGGCATTTCACACATGTATTGGACTAAATACATACAGATAAAACATGACTATACATAAAATAAATAAATAAATAAATGTTTGGAAAACTAGAAATCAATAGCAAGGAAAAAACTCACAAAACTATGCAAACACATAGAGTTGTCAGTAGGTCATTGACAGAGCAGGAGGGCACTAAAAATATAAGCAAATGAAAAGAAAGAAAGTCACAGTCTCAGAATCAGAATCTTGTGACGAAGTTAAGCATCTCTCAGTATGTGTGTGTGTGTGTGTGTGTGTGTGTGTGTTGCTGTTTGTACTTTATTGAAAAATAAGAGAACTCTCAAATAAATAAATGAACTAAAAAGGAAAAGGAGAAGCTATCAGAAGCTGAGCCTAAGCCAAGACAAAAGAAATAATGATATAAATGAAATGAAGCTGGAAAGAATAAAACAAACTATCAATGAAATAAATAGTTGTTTCTTTGAAATGAGAAATAAAACAAATCCTTCTTCAAAGTAACAAAACCAAAATGTATGATGTAATGCACTAAAGCTGAAGAGTGAATGAATATTAGAAATTATGTCACTGATACTGAGATGGTCATAAATAATTTTGAAAATTTTTCTTGTAAATTTTTCTAGAAAAATCAGAAGAAAGGAACTACTTTTTAGATATATTTGGTGAACTGAATTGAAAAAAAGTAGGTACCTTTCAGGAATAAAAGCCTGAGTCAACCTATACAAATCAATAAAAATAAATAGAACACAAATCAAGGATAAGGATCTTTCACCATTTTCTAAGGATATAAAAAGACTTTTAGAAAAGCCTCAGTTAAACTAGGTAAACAAGAATGCTAGCTACCTCATTATAATAAGTCCTATATTTAGCAAATGCATATGCAATGTCATAGTGAGTGGAGGAAAACTACACCCAGTTCTTCTAAAATCAGAAGTAAGGCAAGGCTGCACACTTTCATAAATCTTACCAATATAGCATTTGACTTCTAAGCAGAACAACAGGACAAGGAAAAGAAACAAATAAGGAAAATAGTAAAGAAATAAGTCAAAATGTCACTTTATATGTGACAGGATTGTACATAGAGAAATCTAAAAATTCTATGAGAAGACACTGAGATTTGATGAATAGAGGGAAGAGGTGGCAAGGCATTAAATCAATGTGCAGTAAACCAGCAGCGTTCCTGAACACTAATAGTTAACACTAAGAAAAACAATTCAGTTAAGCAAGCTCATTCACAATAGTCTAGAGGAGAAAACATACTAAGGAACACCTACCTATCCAGAAATATGAAACTCCTCTTAAATGAAAACTCTAAAATAGTGAATAATGAACATACACAATATCTGATTTCAAACTATATTATGAGCCATAGTTATAAAAAGAATCCATGCTACTGGCATAAAAACAGTCAAACCGATGGAACAGAATAGAGGAAACTATAACTGACGTTAATATAACTGTCTGATTATCAGAAATGGGCAAAATAACTTTTGGAGGAAAAAGTAGGTTCCTTAACCTTAATTACTATATGTGGAAGATTGAGACCAAATCGTTTTCTTTTATCCTTCACAAAAGTCAGACAAAATTAACTTGAAGTACTTTAATGGAATTCTGAAAACTTGAAACTACTAGAGAAAAACATTTCATTATATACCCATGGTCAAGGACTTCCTGAATCAAACTTTCAATTGCTAGGGAATAACAAATTATATCAAATACTATCAATTTTAAAAGCTTCTGTATATAGAAGCAATTAAAAGAATGAAGAGACAATTGACAGAACCAAAAGATCTTTGTCAGCCCTTTATCCTGTCTAAAAAATAGTGACACATGAATGATTAATAACAAAGATATTAAAGAACTCAAAGAATCATACATCAAGAGAAACTATAATGGAACCAGTATATGAGTAAATAAATAGCTTTAAAAAGAAATACAAATGTCTAATAAATATATGAAAAGTATCCATCATTTTAATCATTAATAATGAAAAATGAAAATGAAACATATTAATATCCTATTTCACCTCAGTCAGTGCTGACATAATCAATTCTAGGGACAATGATAAACTTGTGAATGTAAAATAGTCTAGGTATTAGGTAATTCATGTGCCATACGAATCATCTCTATATTTTCTGCAGCACTGTCTACAGTAGGTTATCTGCCTGGGTGTCCAAGAATGAGTATATGAATGAATGAATGATCTGTTACACATACATTCACAATGGAATATGGAGTACTGATCACTCATATAATAAAAAGATCTGCAAGGCAGATAAAGTTAGTTAAGCAAAATAAGCCAGACACAGAAAGACAAATAATCTCATGACTTACCTCATAAGTGGAATTGAAGGACGAGGAAAGAGAGAGAGATGGGGAGAGAGAGAGAGAGAGAGAGAGAGAGAGAGAGAGAGAGGAGACAAAGGAGAGGGTGTGAAAACATGAATGCATTCATGCATGAACATAGATTGGGTATTTTTATAGAAGAGGAAGGAAGTCAGTCAAGGAGCTGACAAATGGCCCAATAGAGAATGAACATCATCAAAAATGCCATCTGCATATGTGAAATTGTCACAACAAATTCTGTTATTCTGCATGATTAAAGGAAACTAAGAAGCACATGTTGTTATGCATCCTATATCTATAGTTTTAAATAAAATTTCCAAAGAGAGAAAAGACAGCTTGTCAAAAGAATTGCCCAAATCTTTTCCAAGAAACAGTATTCTCCTGAAGATGTAAGAAAAAATAATTTAATAATTATTCTTGCAAATTAAATCTCAATCTGTTTCTGATATTAAAGAACCAGTGGAGGCCTGGGCTGCAGAATAATTCTATATGTATCTGCCTGTCAGCACAGGGAAGGCTTTCACTGGTGTTCTGCAGGCTAGTGGTAAGCTTCCTGTTGAACCCATTGTGCCTGTATTCAGTTACTGGGTTATTGATATTTTCAGTTATTTCTTTGTAGTTGTTCTCACAAAATAATTTTATAATATAATGGAAATTCAAGAATGCTTGTATTTTAAGGTATTTTTGCAGTTTCTTTCCTTAATTAAACTACAGATTAACAATAAAAACATAATTAATGCCCTTAACAGAAATGAATACAAATCAATTTCTTAAGGAGTCAGTTCAATTAAGAGAGGACATGAACAAGTATTTCATGAAAATATTCCAAATATTGACCACAGTCCATAGTGTTTCTCAAAAGACAGTGGCAGTGGAGCTTATGCAACCATCAGAAGACCTCATCAAGCTCCTCAGTGCCTTACACATTTGATAGAGGTGGACTGAAGCATTGAGAACCCCACCATGTCATCTTCTTCCTAGGTACTTCCTTGCAGTCTTCAATTGAGGAAGAACACAGTTTAAGCAAGCAGAGGAAAGTTTGACTTCCAGTCATACTTGTTTCTGAGTTTTGTCAGCTTTGTCTCAGATTTAATAATAAATCTGCATATGATTTACATGTTGTTCTCCCAAGATAGCTGAACCTCCTAGTGCCTTGCTATAATCATTCATCTCTAAATATTTGGATCTGAGAAGAATGTAGCCGTAAACACCAGAAAGCATTATGTGAAAGCAAATATTTTATGTCGAATAGTATCATGATTGGAATACTGAAAGTCAATCTGTGTTATTTTGCCCAGCATTTAGATTATGTAAAACAGAAGGAAGAAATGGTAACTAAGTATTACATATTTCTACTATTACAGTTGCTGCTATTGCCTACTAGTGCTGCTTTGTAATATCAGAATGTTTTAAGTTAAAACACAACTTAAAATTCAAGACAATAATGAAAAAAAATCAGTTATCTATCTATGACGAAAAGGAACAATTTTGTAAATTGACATAAAAAAACAAATTTAAGGTCTAAACAAAATTCTAAAGGAAAGGCAGAAGTATTAGAATTAGGTTTGGCAAATAAGTGATTTCATAAAGAAGGTCGTCTGTGTATGCATGAGTTAATGTGATAGTTCCAGTGTAAAAGCTTTTGAGTGAGCCTGATCTGAGTTATACAGATAATGAAAGATGCAGACTCCTGGCTCTGGTACCAACATGAAAGTTAGCAAGTTCCTCAAACTAGGTTGGCCCCAGATTATCCCTTTGTAATATTAACAGCATCTTCCTCTGAAAACCACTAATGCATTTGCTCAGTAACTGTTTCTTTGTCAAATATTCTGTAAGATTCTTATTGTTATAAATTTTCCAAAGAATAAAATAAATACACAACAGAAGGATTTTAATGCAACACTCACAAATTAGTTGGAAAAATCAAAAGTGAGCACAAGATTTCATGGGTGAAGAGCATAAGACAGAGAAATATAGGCTGTCAAGATAGACTGAAATAGGACCATTGTGCGAAATATCATGGACTCTCGTCACAGTAAAAGAATTAGCAGTAGATATCATTGTGCTTTGAGGATAGGCAGCACAGTATCAAGTCTAGATATTTGAGTGATTCTAAATTAGATGGATCCGCAGGTTAGTAATTCATTTGATTCACCAGGGTAAATCTATCAAAGAATAAATTAAGTCTTCATTATTTATTGTTGCCTTGAGAATATAATCAAAACCTCCAACCTTATAAAGTGAGAGATGTAAATGGGGGAGATGGAAAATTATGAGTTATCAAAAAGGCTATACATCATAATCATATATGTATTGTGGAAAAATTATGTTATAAAATAACACTAGGAGCAAGATATAGAGAAGTAAAGCAATTGGCTCAGGTTAGTATACTGAGGCAGAGTTCCAGGACTTCTCAAAGTAATAAATACTTATATTTAAGAATACTGTTGTGGGGCTGGGACTGTAAATTGGAGGTTAAATGTTTGCTATGTTTGCTTAATGTTCTGGATTGAATTTCCAGCACTTCTAAAAGGAAAAAAGAAAAAAAGAAAAATCAGACAGAAAGAATGATGTTCTTTTTGCTGTTGTTGTTGCAAAAAATTTTAAGTCTTGAAAAGACAGAGGTTTCATATATACATATTTGGTTATATAATAAGGACTGAACTTGCTTTCATCCTTTTAATTAAATTATAAGGAGTCCATTTTAATAGCAGTTTTATCTAAATGCAAGGAAGTGTCAGACTTAGGAGTCAGCTAATGAATGTTAATTTGCAAATCAACTTTTATTATATTTCTATTCATGTTTTGAAAATAGTTTTTGACAATTATTTTTCATTTTACTGAGTGACTTTGACAGGTCATAATTTTTTTTAGTTATTACCTTCCTTATAACTGCTTCACGAGAAAAAATGGTCATAAAAACAAGAAAATGCAAATAAACTGTACTACATTATACATTTTTGATTTATATATCATGTATTTGGCCTACCCAGTTATTTTTACCAAGGCATTTGAGGAAATAGAAACCATTTCCAGATAATTGTAATTAGATAATAAAGCATGATATTTAAGCCAACATAGATATTATTTAAAATTGTATAGAAAATATGATAGATTTCTCAATGCCATGTACATTCTACTCTGATATTTTCATAGATCTAATTCTTCATAACCTTAGGACATCATGAGCTGAAAATTAGGCACAAAACACATGAATAACTAAAAGCTATTATCTCACTATGCTGAATCAATATCATAGAAAGCAAGGGTGTTGTATATTCCATAAAGATGAAATGACTGTGAATCATTTGGGCTGGATGCTTATTCTTTGATTGCTTCCTTCCCCACAGAAACGATCTGTATTCCCTACAGGCAAGATGGCATCATAGAGCATAGAATCAGTATGCAAAGAGACTCAGAATACCCTGGCTCATTTCTCAGGCCTTTTACATTTCTGTCTTCACACAGTATTTTAAAAATCTGATCTTTTCCTTTATGGAATAGGGGAATCTTCTGCTTAATATGTGCTGGGGCACCACATGGTTGCCCATCTGTGTGGGTCAGTTTCGAATCACTGATCAGGGATGAAATTGAGTTGAAGTTTAGCCAAATAGCCAGCAACAATGACCTTCAAACCTGTCGTGGATGGCTTATGGGCAGCTCGAGAGAATTAAATTTGCTTTAGAGCTTATATCTCACAATCGTGTCTGAATTTTTTTAAGATGAATTTATTTCCTACATTGATCATTGCTTTTGTGATATTTAAGATGTGAGAAGACTTATTTCAGCTTTCCTTAGCATTCTGATCTAGGCAATATTCTCTGAAAACAGTATCTTCAGGAAATCAATCAATCAATCAAACAATTGACTCATTCATGTCAATTTCTGCTAACAGAAATGCTGTCTTTTTTCTTGATAATGGAAATTAATTTGTGTCTTCCTCCTTCTGATAACATCTGACACCAATTAACTGTTGTGTACCTCTTTTATCTCCATAGTCAAAAACAAACAAAGAAAATCAAAGTAGGTAGGTAAGAACTAGGATAGACGACCTTTAAAAATAAATTAAATCTGGTAAAATATGTACATTTTCAAAGTACACTAAGAACTAACGCTTTCATATCCATTTATTTGCTTTCCAATCTTCAGTGTTTGAGAAGTTGATCTATAAAATCCCTTGAGGCATAACAAAGCTATTGTCTTTTCATGTTGCTCTAAAGAACATTTTTATTTCTTATAAAATTCTGAGGGAGGAATATTTATATGTTTCAACACTGCTGCAGACATTTGTTATTGTTAAGTATCATACTACAGCACTGGTAGGGCACAGTTCTAGCACTTTCTTACATAGAGAGTTGATCAGAATCACCAGTATTCTCTTTGATCCTTGCCTCATTTTCCTATCTTTATCAATTTAGTTATAGCCAACTCTTTGAAAAGAGGCTCAAGAACTATTGCAAAACTCAACAGACCATCTTCCAGGCCAAGACATTCATCCCAGCTATGAAAGATTCTGTGAGTTTCCTCACCATATGCTGTTATGTTAAAACTTGGACCGAAAAAGCTTTTCCATTTCTAAATAAAATTATTCTGCTACAGGAAAATATAATCAACCAGGCGTGGGGGCACATGCCTTTTATCCCAGCACTCAGAAGGCAAAGGCAGGTGGATTTCTGTGAGGTTTAGTGCGTTTCAGGTTAGCTGAGGCTACAGGGAGACCCTGTCTCAAAAACAAAAAAGACAGAAAGGAAGAAAGAAAAAAATGTAATCAGTGACACTAGTTAAAGGACAGTAAGAAAGAGTATTCAGGAACATTGCATTAGAGTTAGGGACCAAAGTACTGGGGACTTGCACTCACAAAAATAGAACCCTCTCAATTCCAAACAAAGGAAGGAGTAGCATTAGCATTCATGGAGAATATCAAAAAGAGGACACTTGAAAGGAAGGGGAATTCTGGCTGATTCTATATACTTGAGAATGACCAGAATATTCAGATATCACATGTGATGAAGAAGGCTAAGAAACTTGCTCCTATAAATAGGGATGATCTTTTTTAAAATTTATTTCTATTATTTTTACTTTACGTTTATGAGTGTATTGTCTACATGTATGTAAGTGCACCCGTGTTCAACAATGCCCTTAGAGGTTAGAAGATACTGGGTTTCTCTGGAACTGGAATTACAGACCGTTAGTCACCACGTAGATGCTGGGAA
Organism: Eospalax fontanierii; assembly: GCA_035773235.1. Lineage (NCBI taxonomy): Eukaryota > Metazoa > Chordata > Mammalia > Rodentia > Spalacidae > Eospalax > Eospalax fontanierii. The sequence continues at coordinate 48,952,978 of CM069530.1, read as the reverse complement.
TTGAAGCTGAGTCCTCTGCAAGAGTAGCCAGTGCTCTTAACCACTAAGCGATCTCCCCAGCTCCACATATTCTTGAATCTTGCTATTCTCCTGACCTTCTGTATTTTCTTACTTGAGAAAAAGAAAACTATCACATCTGATGAAGAAGGCTGAGAAACGTGCTCCTGTAAATCAGGAGTGCACGGGTGAGCCAGAGGATGATGTGGGAGTCTGGGTAAAGTTAGGTTAAGTAAAAAACTCATGGGCATCATGGGAAAAAAAGATCCAAATTATCGAATGCCTTTTAAAGGGTGTTCTTAGATACAACATACATAATTTATATTCCCATTGCATTATTAAATGGTCATGATCAGAACTAGGAACCTGTGGCTAGCCAGGACACAGGCCATAGGGGATAACCTAATTCTAAATATGATAAAAATATATGGTATAAAAGTCACAAAAATCTATAAAAATAAAAAATTAGAAAAAAGAACACTTAATTCATAGTTATGACATAACTCAGTGAATAAAGTTTTGTGAAAACATGGAAGACTGAAATTCGTATCCTCAGAACCCACATTAAAAACTGGGTAGGCAGGCACAGAAGCCACCTGTAATCTCAGCATTTGGAAGGCTGAGAAAAGGGATCTCCAAGGCCAGCTGGCTACATAGACAATTTATAATTTGGCAAGTTCTAGATTCACTGAAAGACTCAGTCTCACTAAATAATAATATCTGTTATGATAGTATGTTGTCTTCACCCTTCTATTAATAATCTGCATAGTTTAGGTAATTTGTCTCTTTGTCCATACCAACTTCACCTCATACTGTTTCTGTTTTCCCACCGTCTGCTCTCCAGGAATCTCTTTCTCATTTTCCACACATACGCCATTGCTTCTTCATAGAGCCTGGTCTTTGCCGTTGCAGAACATGCTTTAAGTATTTTTTTTAAAGTAAAAGTCAGTAACATTTTCCCTGATGAACCCATTTAAATTGCAACTAATTCCTCCCCATGAGCTTCATGCGTTCTATTATTTTGTACAGCATGATTATACAGTATATAAAATTAAGTTTATTGTTTGCTTAATGTGCTTTACAAAATGTAATCTATATACATGTTAGGTTTTCTGTCATTGATATTGGGCATTTGTTTACCTTGAAAAGACAATATAAATCTTTGATAAATGCAGTTTTATGTAACATCATATTAATCAATACGATGTTAATGTTAATCATAGACCTAGGGCAATGCACAGGTCAAGAGAAAATAGCAATTTGGTACTATTCCCAATTCCGTGAGAGATCTTTACCTTTTAAACTAATGAAGCAAACTATTAGGAAAAAGTGTTGAGATTCAAGTGTTGAGAAAGCTGTCTGATCAGTTGTCATATTATATGGGGTATATAAAAAAGAGGACTCTGAGAAAACAAACCAAACAAAAACAAAACAAAAAACAACCTACCACATTTCCACCTTATATTGGATTCTTCTGGATTCTTCCTCATTCTGATCTCAGATATAACTCATATTCTTTGAAATATGAGGAACATTTTTTGTGGATCAGTGTCAAATAACATTCATCTTCTGAGCTGAAAAAAATTCTAAATATGTATCAAATGAACCTCAAATTCTTACTAAACTGAAAATATCTACTTACCTCCAACTCATTCATATTTGTATTTCTATCCATTTGTTGACACTACATCTTGACAATTCTGTGTGGAGAACTGTCTTTTTTGTCCTACATGCTCAAGGTTTAAACTGGGTACGTTGGTTGTCCCTGAAACAGATAAATGCAATGCATTATATGTGTCAAACTATCATCGGATCCATCCTTTACTAACATAATGTTCCAAGTTATTGACTAACTAAAGAAATACATCATATTCACTGAAGTACAGATACTTCTTTTCCCGACAGTTGCTGTTCTTGTTCATTCCTCATCTCTACCTGATGAGAGATATGAGGAAATAACCCACCATGTAAGACAAATTATTTTCATTGGGTTTCCACTTAGAATCCTTGTTTTGGGACAGGATCCAAATTGGGCATATCTGCTGGTTCTTAAGAATAGCAGTGTATATGAGGTAAGAGGTGGAAGCAAGTATAATGTGATATTCAAAATATCATCAGAGTAGTCTGCTAAGATTATCTTTTTATTAATGATAGTTTAAACAATAAACAAATAACTATTTCAGTAGAAATGAAAAACTGCCTACCATTCTCAAATCACATATTAATGTTGGAAAACACCAAATAATTGCATGGATATATACTCTAGAATAAAGGAGGCGCACTATCATCAGGTAACAACAGAAAATATGATAGCTGTCTAAAAGCAATATAAGCATCAACATAGTGAAGAATTCTTATTTTTCAATGTATAACTTTTATTGAATTTTTGTGCATTTCTTATGGTTTTCTCTGGGTTCTATGACCTCTCCAGTTACACACATTTGTCTATGTTTAGGGTGTCACACATGGGTTCCCTCCCATTGAGCCGGTTTTAAATCCAATTAGATAGCTGCTGATTACTCCCAAGATAAAAGTGCAATTACTGCACCTAAATAATTTGTTATGCTGGTCATTGCTGTGGTTCTTTGACTTTAAAACAGTGGTTGGACCATTGATTGATTTTCTTCCTTAGGAGCTTGCAAAGTATTCTCCAAAACTATAAGAGTTAGTCTTTAAGGAGGAGGCTTCCAGGTCAGTTCCTGCACCATTGCTCCAAGTGTTGTGTTCAATATGTCCTGTCTTCAGCAATAGGGCATTGTAAACATAGCCAAATACACATAGCTGGAGAGGTCATAGAGCCTAGAGAAAACTCTGTGTCTACACAACCCTGGGCAAATGTAATTCCTTACTATATGCTAAATATTTATCCTTATATTTACAGACAAGTATACTAGTCACCACTCATCAAAGAAGCTTCGTTTTGTAAAAGATGGAGAATATTACAGAATGCTACAACTGGTCACACACAGAAAATAAGTATTTGTGAGATGTCCATGTCTAGGTGACTTATCTGTAATGGAACCTTTACACCCAAGGCTCACAGAACACAGTAAAGCATTCTTTTAAAAAAATTATTGAATTTATTGAATTTTTGTGCATTTCATTCAATAATTCCTAATCAAATTTAGATTCTTCCCCCATCCATGCCCTCACATCCCCCTCACCAGACCTCATGCATTCTGTCATGTATGCTAACCTTTTTTTTTTTTTTTTGTCTTTTCTCCCTGTAGCACCAGATGACCTGGAGAACTGGTTATATAGACCAGGCTGGCCTTGAACTCAGAGAGATTTGCCACCTGAGTGCTGGGATTAAAGACATGTACCGCCACAGTCAGTCCCATACAGGTTAACTCTTATCCTATCAAGCATTTATACACAGATGTCCCCTGGTATAAGTTTGTCCATTGGAGTCTAGTCAGTCTTATTTAGAGATCTTAAGGAAGATATACTATCCCTCAACTAGCAGTAATCAGTTGCCAACAGTTCCCATTTCTCTTGATCCATGTTGGCCCCTTGTCTGTTTTGCCTCAAATTCATATGAGTAACCATTCAGTGACCTGAAAGTGTCTGTTTCTTATGTGCATGGATGGACCAACCCTGGCTTTTATAATCTTTCTGCCTCCTCTTCTGCAATCGTCCCTAAGTCTTGGGTGGGTGAAGTTTAATGTAGATTCCTATCCAGGGACATAAACTCTGTAGTCTCTTATTCTCGGTGTGTGACCAGTTTGGAACTCTGCAATTGCAACCGTCTGCTGCAAAAAGAAGCTCATTTGATGAGGTGTAGAGCATACTTACCTGTAAATATGAGGATCCATATTTATCCTATCGTAAGAAATCTCATTTGTCTAGAGAGATGACAGAAATAGGGTTTTCTCTAGGATCTACGACCATACTTTCCAGCCACGTGTATTTAACTATAAAGCAGTGCCACTCACGAGTTGCTCCCACTGAGAGAAATCTAATTAGATAATTGTTGGTAACCCCCCAGAAAACAGTGTCATCGCTCCACCAATAGAAGTAGTTTGCTGGGTCACTTGTGATCATTAGGCTTTAGAGCTAGGTTGGACTTTTGATTGATTTTCTCCCTTAGCAGCTTGCATAGCATCCTTTAGAACTATGAGAGCTAGTCTTCAGGGAGAAGGCTTTCAAAAGGTCAGTTCCAGCTCCACTGCTCTAAATCTTCTGTCCAAAGTATGCCCTGTTTTCAGCTGTATGGTCTTCCCTTCAAATTTCGGGAGATAACCATGGACCTGTGTTATTTTGGGAATCTCTTGGATTACTCTGATCAACAACTCAGGGGGAATTTCGGCTCTCTTCAATTCAGTCAAGTTTAGTTGTTAAGACTTGCCTGTCATTTTATCAAAAGCTATAAAAATAGAATCAAATCAACTTTAAAGGTATATTATGCTATTTTCCTGTGAAGTGGAAGACTAGAGAAATGCACACATAACATATATACATTAACTACTATATATATATATATATATATATATATATATATATATATATATATAAACAGGAAACTGTAACAGAAAATGAGAGTCTTCACTGGGCTCAAAGAGCATGGTCAGAAAAACGCAAATGAAATGACTGAATATGAAATCATTTTATGAGGAATGATAAATGGAAAAAAAATGATAAATGAGAATTTTGAAAAGAAATGATTGTTAGCTTGTTACGTATGATTATTGTACAATTGAAATAAAAATACAACCAATATAAAATATTATGTTTATAAATTATTGTGTCCTAGATGAATCACAGATTTAGATGGGAGGGTCAGTCTCTTCACACTTCCACATTGTAGATGCATGAAAAAATTCATAGCTCAGATTCCAAGATCTAGAGTTCTTTAGTCACATTCTTGTGTCTCTTTTTTTCTTCCCTCCGTCCTTCCCTCTGTTCCTCCTCCCTCCCTCCATCCTTCCTCCCTCTTTCTTTGCTTTCTTTCCAACCTCTCTTTCATGCATTTCCCTCATCTAGCCTTTATCCCTTTCTTCATTATGCTTCAGGTGAGGGCTTTTATTTCCCTGTTATCAGCCTGAGTATGATAAACATACAAAAAACAATATAAAATGCTATGCTAAATACATTATAAATTTTGTATGTATGATTATAAATTTTTCAATTAAAGTTAAGAAATGTGAATAAAGAACACTAAGCAAATACCCATCAACAAAAAGCACCAATTCAAAAAAAATGGGGAAACTCTATAGCAAGATTTCATACCTAAGAAAACACAAATAGAAAATATCCTCAAGAAAGCAGCTATATTTCTGAGAAAGAATAAAATGCAAGAGGAAAAATTCAACACCATATTTTTCATCTTCCTCTCAAGCCTATTCAAGGGCATCATGCTATATGTACATAGTAAATATGTATTGTTTTCTCTTTGATTTTAAATAAGCAAAAAAAATCACATATTTATCTGGGAATTATAGTGAGCACAATTGAAAAGTAAATTGGTATCTCCTGGTAAATTTTTAGTAATTTTAATTGTACTGAAAGGTACAGTGAGTTAAACTGACAGCTAAGTAGTGTATTGTTTAGGAAATTGGAAAATTTTAACAAAGTTACAAGGCCAATCTGAAGAATATTGAATTTAACTGTCATTAAAACATTGGCCTGTTATAATTTTTTTCGTGCTATTCTTTGGAAAATTAAATGAAATAATGTGTTAGATAAAACAGTACTCACAAACAAAAGTCAGGCAAGTTACTATTTAGAATGTGACATATCATAGGTATGTATAAACACTAGTAAAATAATGTCTGTATGCAACAGATTATTTTGCTAATAATAATAATCCTAAAAGGATTATTTTGCTATAATTTAATAGACCTTAAAGAACAAAAGAGTAAATATGCATAAGATCAGTTATGCAAAAACAAAGATCAAGTGAAAATTGAATGATGACATAGAGAATAAAAAAAATCATAGAAACTAAAGAAATATCATATTGCAAACACAAAAACTACTGTCATTATAAATTTTAATTTGATTAGAGAGTGAATTCTGTACACACTTTTTTGTGGGTATATTAAAAGTGTCTGTGGTACAATTTTAAGCCTAATTTAAGTTTCTCATTTAATATGTGGTTGCTAATCTAAATGATTTTAACTAGCAAATTTGTCTGAATCTGGGACAACAGAAGAATCTGGGAAACAGACAAGAATGCAGGTTAAACAGAATAATCCAAAGGACAAGGGATAAGATCCTTTGCATAAAAGGTGTTCTGATGTTGGGCATGGTGGTGCAAGTCTTTAATCCCAACAGTTTGGAGGCAAAAAAATAAGGGGAATTTTATGAGACTGAAGCCAGCCTGGTCTACATAAGGAGTTCCAGGCCAGTTGGGGCTACAGGGAAACCCTATCACAAATAAATAAATAAATAATAAACAGTATCAGTCCTATTTTTATTTGTGATCCTGTTCAAGGATACAGTACCAGTATCAAATAGTTAGTATCCTTAGTTCAAGAATATAATTTAATATTATTGTTTTTAGATTAAATAAAACATAGTTGTTCTTATGATGCTAAGTATTAAACTACATTTAAGGACAATTAAATTAGGTTACTGAGTAATTTTGATTTTTTTTGGATGTTTTTAATGTACTGATAAAATTATATTTGTTATTATAAAGTTAAATTCATCTAGATTCTAGAGTCATCAGTTGCATAATTTCTGTCAAAAAAGGATATAGACCAGGGTAAAACAAAATCTTAAAGAAGGTTTAATTTGTATTTCCATAATTACTAAGGATGTTGAAGGCTTTTTAAGGTATTTCTTGGCCACTTTTATTTCTTCATTCGAGAGCTTTCTGTTCTGATTTGTAGTCTTTTTAATTGGGTCATATGCTTTCTTCATTATTTGATTTTTTAGTTCTTTCTATATTCTGGAATTAATCCTGTATTAGATTTAGAGCTGGAAAAGATTTTCTCCCACTCTATGGGCTTCCTCTTTAATTGATCAGCTGTTTCTTTTGATATACAGAAGCTCTTAGTTTAATGAAGTCTTATTTGTCAATTGGCCTGAATTCCTGAGTGACTGAAGTCTGATTTTGAAAGTCCTTTTCTGTACCTATGTCTTGTAGGACACTACCTGTGTTTTCTTCTAATTGTTTCAGTGTTTCAGGTTTCACATTCAGGTCTTTGATCTATTTGGAGTTGACTTTTGTACAAGGTGACAGGATTGGATCAAAATTTATTCTTCTACACATTTCCCAGCACCATTTGTTGAAGATGCTGCCTTTCCTCCGGTGTGTGCTCTTGGCACATTTGTCAAATACCAGGTAGCTAAAATTATGCAAATTCATGTTTAGGACTTCTATTTTGTTCCACATGTCTGTTTTGTGCCTGTACTATGCTGTTTTTATGACTATTGCTCCATAATATAGTTTGGAATCTGGTATGTTAATCCTCTAGCACTGGTCTTTGTGCTCAGGATTGCTGTGGCTATCTTGGGTCTTTAATCTCTTTTGTGAGACTTATTCTAAATATATCTTTAGGTTACTGTGAATTGAAATGTTCATTGAAACAAAAAGGAGGTCGGGAAATGCTTTCATTGGATAATTTATAAATTAGAAACATAATTTAAAATTTTTGAATTTTCACAACCTGTAGGACAATAAAGAACATTAATCAATATTCAATTGCAAACTTGAAAATTTTTCTCCATGTATATCCTTTAAATAATTGGTAAATAGCAACATATTGATTACATTTCTTATTGCTAGGACAAAAATACCTGAAAAGGGCAACTTAAGGAAGGAAGAATTTATCCTGGCTCATGGTTTGGAAGCCTCACCATGGAGCAGAAATTATGGCAGCAGGGACTTGAGGCTTCTGGTCACACTGCACCTGCAGCCAGAGCAGGCAGAGGTGAAGGCTGGTGCTCCTCTCACTGTCCTTTTTATTCAGTTTATGACCTCCTTTTATTGCATGTTAAAGTCAACATTGAAGGTTCTCTTCCTACCTTCGATAAACCCCAGTTAAAATGCCCTCACAGACATGCCCAGAAGTTTGGTTCCTAGGTAGTTCTAAACACAGTGAAACTGACAATGAAGCTCACCATCACGGGAGTTATTGCTGTAGTATCTGGAAATTATTAAATCAACATATTGAATATTTTAAGTGAAAATATTTTATTAATGATGGATTGTATTAGGTCTCTCTGTTTAAAATATATTGTTTTCTACCGTGCTTGTTTTTTTGTGATTGAATTTTCTAGCACATCCAGAAAATGTTGCAAATCCACCACTGGTATTTGCCTTTCTTTTGTCTTTACTGGGCATGATACATCCATCACTCATTGCATTTGCATTTCCCCAGATTACAAAGTCATGAAAAGTACTTTTAAAAATCAGTGTAGTTTCAGAGTCCTGGTAAATCTTGTTAAATACTAAAACATTTATTGAATGTCTGAAAAGGGAAAATAAACTAAGGAATATAAACATTAATTTATCAAAGACCATGTTTTCTATGAATTTCTTCTTGCAGTGTTTGTTCAGTTTCTTGTACTAAAAGATTTTTATTAGTTGTGAATTCTATCCAACTTTTTGTGATTTATATAGTTTACTGATCTCTGAGAGATGAGAAACACCAATGAATCTAAGTGATCTAAAGCTGATTTTAAATATTTCCTTCAATGGTGCTCAATTTTCTATAGTTATGACTAACAGAAAGTAATTGAAAATGCTCAGCCATCTAGCTGTCATTGAAATGTCACTGATGAAGCTGACACTCTATTTCAGCACACTGGAAGTTTTCCGTTCATTTTAATACAATTTGAAGCTGGAAGATCATATACGAAATACTATCTTTTCTCTATAGGTTCCTTAAAAATGTTGTCTTCATAACTATATCATCAATCTTCTTCAAGATGAAGATAATATAAATTCTCAGAAGGAGCATAGGCCACGTTGCTGTGCGTATAGCAGGTACCGTCTGTGCATGATCTTAGTGACTCCAGACAATAAATTTAGAGGGAAATTGTAAAAGCCACGCAAAGCACATGAGCATGGTGACATTGTGACTTGGTGTAGCTTTTATCTTGCATATGGAAAAATTAGTACTTTTTGAGTAAATCATTGTGTGAAACAGTGACACATTCAATGCCCATTTTGACAGCTTGTGTTCTCCTCAAAGGCAGAAGATAATTGAGCTCATGGAGTTTTACATCTGCCCATTCTTACAATTTTACTGATATATTTCATAGATGATGGCTTATGTACAAATAATTGATTTGAACATTTGAATTGTAAAGATGTATATTGAAGAAAATAAAGCCTAATATGCATTTGTTTCTGCCAGAATGAGTTGGAGTTTGTCACAAAAATGAATAAGATTAACTTTGTCATATACTGTACTAAATACTGTGACATGAAAAATGATATATCTTTGAAGTCAAAGGTATTGTTGAATGGAAGTGGACCAGAAATACACACTTTCAATAAAATTCTTTCAAACAGTGATAAATCTCTCAAGGCATGTCCAAGGATCTATGAGGGAAAAAGGATTGATTAATTCCACTTCAATGTCATTCTAAGAATGTGTACCTGTGGACTGTAAAAGAGGGACTGAATAAGATAAGCATTAAGGTGATCCATGAATTATAAGATCAAATCCCATTTTACAGAAACATGAAAGGCTATCTGTGGTGTGTATCGAGGAATTACAGGTTATTGAAAGATAAACCTGTAAGATTTGGAATCAGTAAAAGCTGTACAGAGGACAGTGGTAGATAAGGCAGATGACTGTGCTAGAGTGCCGACCAAATGTTTAAGCAACTATTTGTCAGTCAGATTTCTGTTTAGTCCGGTTACATCAGGGCTCCACACTCAAGCTGGTTTTAAGGGGTCAAACAAGCTGCTGATGTAGCAAAGGTTATATTTTCTAAAATAAGGTGATAAGAGATTGACTCTCCTATTAAAACAGTATTTAGTAAGATTGAGGGCAATTAGTGATGAATGTTATGTGGTATGAAAATAAAATATCCTTTAATTAAATTCAGCCAGGAATGAACATTCAAACTCCAAAGATTGAAACAAAAATAACAGCCAATTTACAGAAAAAAAAAGATGTACTTTAAGAATAGGTAGGTATTAATTGAAATAAACATTACAGAAATAGTGATAAGACAAAAAAAGTCATAAATGGATTATAAGGTTTCATGAAGCCCATTATAAGAGTTAACAAATAGAGAAGCATCACTTATTTAAGGAATCTTGGGACAATTGAGTGCACATGGACATTTCCTCCAGGGACTGCTCATATCCTCCCGATATCCAGGGCAGGCTTTAAAGGTCAGCAGCCATGTGTGCTAAATTCCAAATGTGCTAAATTCAAGATGGCTGAGTAGGTTGTAGGCAAGAGCAAGCCTAAGAAATTTTTAAATACTTTTTAAGAAGAAAAAAGCCTCCTAAACTCTGCTCATTGTATCAAAAAAGTTAGAAACTCATCAGAGTCAATGATCTGATGTGTAACACAGTTCTACCTACCCTCACCTCAACACTCCACTCCACCCTGATGTATAAATAGTGTGGGTCTGCCCTAGCTGTGTACTCAAACATTTCGTTGAATTTCTCCTTCAGGTTTGCCAGTAGAAGAGGACAGAAGGTAGATAGAAATATGAGTTTTAGGGCAAGCCACTGAACACCTTTATACTATTTCAGAGGAGTAGATGGGGTGGGGAGGCTCTTATGTTCCCTTCCTGTGTGAACATGATATAGGTTCTGTTGGAATCATCACTGTTACCTGAAGCTCACAGGGAGGCTGCACCTATTTTCTCTACTGGGGACTAGCGTGTCTGAGGACAAAGCACATACAGAGCCCCATGACTGCTAAAAGAACCCACAGCATAGGCATCTCTAAGGAAACTGTCTCCACATCCCCAGCAGTGATATCATTTGCTACATGCAACGCATGAGGTCACCCTATTTCTAACCTTACCCTATTTCTACCTCGATTTGTAGACAGGCTTGGAGGTTTATAATGAAAAGTTCCAAGTGCACGGTGAAACTAGCAAGAGAATGCTGAGAAAGATTGCTAAAGGCAAAAGCCATGGATACACTCACGAGGCAACTTTTCACTCCAGTCTGTCTCTACCATTTCAGTACATTATCTATAAAGGATCTGGGATAGTTGACAATGAAGTACAATTTTACTAGTTGGGCCATTCTAACAAAATCACAAACACACCTACCACTGACCTCAAATTCCACTAAGTTAAGACAGTTTCAGGTATGAAACTACTGTGAAAGGAGGTGTTCAACAGAGCTGGAACTGTGAGCAGTCCTGAGCTCAGAGGACATGTGACAAGACATAGACCTAATGGTTATGTGCATGATGTTAAGTGACCTGGGTTTTCATCTTCATGAAATTTCCCTTATCACACTGAGGACTGGTCCACTTCCCATCTCTTCAAATAATTTTAGGGCATTTTAATCCCATAATTTTGGAAAATAGAAGGAAGAGAAATATGCACCCTGCTTGCTTCAAGGCAGGTGGCCAGGTGAGTAACCATGATGTCACTTAAAATCCACGTACTTTGCAGGTCTAAGAACTGTCTTACTGACCAGACTTCTCTCCAGCAGCAGATCTAGACTGTATGTTCATCCTGAGGATGCTTAATGAGCTGAAGTCGGGGCTCCTGGCATTGTGACTGGAGTGCATGTTTACTTGAGCACTCATGTTTTTCACACCTATCTTCAATCTAACAAGGAGTTTTTATGCCGAAGAGCAGAGACCCTTGATGTCTATCGTGTTATGCTCAGTGCCTGGCCAGCCTTTTCTGTACCATTTTATGTTCTGGGTCTGCTTGCGACTCCTGGATAATGACTTTGCAACCACCACCAGCCAGGATTATTACGTCCAGGCTTGCCGGTTGCTACAAGCATGACCTTGTGTCCATTGGCATTATTGGTAATAGTAAGCCATTTCCTGAGCAGAGGATGAAACTACTCCCCACAAATCATCCTGATGTTTAGAAATGACACTTCAAAAGAGTCCCAAACACACAGAGTCCTTGAACCATTGGGACATGCAAAACACTTAAGTATTTCAGGGCTGGTCTCTGTTCATGTTTATGATGATTAGGAGCAAGACTCCATGCTGATGCTCAAGAGCAAAATCCCTGCATCTTTCCACAGAAATCAGGCCTGGCCTTAATGTCTAACAAGGGAACCTGGGCTTTGTTTTTCTTGACTTATTTTCTTTCTTTCTTTCTTTCTTTCTTTCTTTCTTTCTTTCTTTCTTTCTTTCTTTCTTTCTCTTTCTTTCTTTCTTTCTTTCTTTCTTTCTTTCTTTCTTCTCTTTCTTTCTTTGTTGTTTTGTGTTCAGTTTGTTTACAAAAGCTATATTGTGCTCAACCAAAAATTAGAGTAGAAAAATACATTAATGAAAAACATTTGAATAAATAGAAATACAACATAGGATTATGGTTACCTGTAAGAGGAAGAGAGGAAATGGGCAGAGGCAAGTCAGAGGAAGCAAAGTTACAGTTTGCAGGATGAATATGCCTAGAAGTATAATGTAATTCCATGAACCTTATAGTTCAGAATACAGTAGCATACCTTAAACATTTACCAAGACAATACTTTTTTGGTAGTCTTAAGACAAAAACAAAACAATGAAAGGGAAAATAATAGAATATAATATTTATGACTGTTAATTTTTATATGATGTGTTTCATGAGATGTGTGAAAATATTGTTTCATATATTTGTATACACATAATAAAAATAAATTAATGAAACAGTGAAAACAAATGTTTTGATTAAATTATTATCCTCTAGATATTTCAACTAATTAATTCACATTTTAGAGAGCTGAATGATTCGCTCCTGGACTAATTAACTCAGTATTCTTTTGAACTTGAGCAAGGTGAAGCAAGAAAAAAAGCGATCTAGAATAAATTTCTCAATTTTTTTTTCCTGTGCTCCAAATTTCTTGCCAGGTGCTTATTTTTTCTATCTATAACCAGCATCAACTATCATCAAGCAAATGTCTACTGACTGGCTCCACAGAGCAATAGCCTCTCAGTACAGGCTTCTTAGAATCTCTGTGCTAAGAATGATTTTGTTAGAGAAAAACAGTGATGGCTCTAATCCTTTCAAAATGATACTAAGAATCCAATGTTTTTATGAAATCAGATAAACCCAGCTTACATTCAAAGTTCACTTTTAAAGATCACCCCTCAGAGTATTTCAAATTGACAGTTTTTATTCACGCTATTTCCTACATGCTTTTCTAGTCCATGAAATATTATGTACACATCTACATTAAGAAATACGATTGCTGTAAAAAACTGAGGTATTCCAAAATAAATATAACTGCCAGTCTTGGAGCTGACTGTACATGTCCATCATTAATTAGGATAGCAAGATGCAACATCTCACATGTGAAAAAAATCCATTTTACAAATGTGACACATTAATAGACACGATATTTAAAATAAAAGTATATTACACTCAAAGTCCCAAGTAATTAGAAAACTACATATTTAACTTTTATTAGACTACAATAATCTGTATCACAAAAAGTTGGTTTTTTTTTTTCCTTTCCTGTCTTTCTTTTTTAAGACAGGGTCTGTTTTGCAGCCATAATTACCCTGGGCTCCTCCTCTTCAGCTCACTGTGTGCAGGGACTATAGGTGTGTACCATGATATCTTTTTGTGAATTCAGTGAAATGCCCCACAGAGTCCCATATGTTTGAACCCTGGGTCTGCAACTATAGGGGTGCTATTTGGGAAGGTCGTGGGACCTATAGGAAGTGACACCTTGCTGGTGGAAGTAAGTAGGTGAAGTTAGGGACTTTTAAACCAGGCATACTTCCTGTTCATTCTGCTTCCTGAGTGCCAGTGCCACATCCCAGCAACCTCTAGTTCCTGATGCCATCCATGCCTTAAAGCCATGTTGGAATGTATCCGCCAGAACTATGAAGACCAAATAAACTCTTCCTCCTTTAAGTAGCTTCTTATGTATTTTGTCACAACAATGAGAAAAGTAAGTATTATACTGTCCCAAAGTATATCTTGACTCTGAATCTAATAAGTTTGTTGTGAATGAAGTTTGTGGTTCAAACAGCTTACATTTATTTCCAAATAAAAATTATTATATGGGCATATTTTATATGCATTTAGTTCTTGAAATAAAATTTAACAAGATAATTTATTGGAGGATATTTGAAGAACAATTAGAAATATTTTCCCATGACAATTGTAAGGAAAAATATTTTTATGTCACTGTGAAGTGGGCCTTTTGTTTAAATTACCTACATTTTACACATTGGTCAGTTAATAAATCACAGCTCCCACTTCACTAGCTTTCTATTATTTGTAAAGAGTAAAGATGCCTTTATTGTATGACTGACCTTTTACATTCTTTAGAATAAAAATCTTTCAGTGTGGATTTGAATTTTAAAAAGCTAGTCTGTGATGAACTCATTTGTAAATATCTGTAGCATATGATGTGTTTTATATGGTTTGATTAGTGTTTTTGCTAGTAATGATTCATTTTCTTATACCCAAGTAATACAATTGAAAAATTGCTTTACTAGTTTTTTCTTTACCATTTGAATGTTCCTGTCTATGCTCTCTAAAGCACTTAGCTCATATTTGGGGCCAGCTTGGATGTCACAGTTTCTAGTATGTGTGTGCTTGTGTAATTTCTGCCAGGAGAGTATAAGATGACTCTCATGACCCTTTTGCGAAATAGAAAATAACAGAAGTGATAAGTTGTAACGTCTGTTACTAGTTAACAGACTCCGCTGTTGTTTACAGACCCTGTTTATGACTATGTTGACTTTGATATTGATGAAGCAACTGTGATACTGAAAGGAGATATTGACAAAGAAACAAAGTAAACCTACTGCTTTTACTTAGATATGGCCTGAGGCTTCTCATTCAATTTGACCTTTAATTCACAGAACTCATAGAGAACTAAATTACTCTCACAACCATGAGTCAGTTCAGCAGCAGATCCTTCTCTATTGATATCTTAAGATTATTAAGGAACTGGCCTGTCTACCAATTCCTAACCCATAGAAACTTTGAAATAGTAAATGTGTCTTGTTTCAAACAAACAAGTTTGGATAATGTACTGTACATACAGCAACTGTTTTAATTCTTACAGTAAGATTGATAGTTTCTTGTATTTCTGTCATCAACAGGTCATAAGGACTTGCAAGCTGCATGCAGAGTCCCCCCTGTAAGCTACGTGCACGTACATCCTTTTCCCTTACTCAGTAGTTAAGAGCGTGGGCTGTTCTTTCAAAGAACTTGGGTTCAATTCCCAGCACCCACATGGCAGCAAACAATCATCCATCAGTAACTCCAGTTCCAGAGGATCCAACGCTTTCTTCTGACCTCCACAGGCATTCTACCATATGTGTTTACTTACATACATGCAGGTAATACACTCATACAAATAAAATTAAAATAACAAATATTTTTTTAAAATTCCAAAGCTTTAAAAGTGCAATATATCTTTAAAAAGTCTCTTAGCTGTGGGCTCTCATTTTGAATAGAAATCAAGTTACATACTGTCTTACTTTAAGAGGGAAAAACAAGTGCACAATTCAGCCAAATCCAAGGTTAGAAGCATTTTATCAAAGTCTAATATCTGGGAGTTCCTCAATATCTGGACTCCAAAGTGCTTGGACAGCTGTACTTCTCTGGCTCTGGTGTCTATGGCACACACATATCGTCCTATGAAATACTTCTCTGAAGATTTCACCACAGTGCTGCTGATCTTTTGTTAATCACTGCTGATTTCTCAGCCCCAGCTGACCATCATTAATTGTCCCAGTAAAGCA
This sequence comes from Eospalax fontanierii, assembly GCA_035773235.1. Classification (NCBI taxonomy): domain Eukaryota; kingdom Metazoa; phylum Chordata; class Mammalia; order Rodentia; family Spalacidae; genus Eospalax; species Eospalax fontanierii. The sequence continues at coordinate 48,937,169 of CM069530.1, read as the reverse complement.
CAAAATGTTTCACTTTCAAAAATTCTTAATTCAAAATATATCATATAAACAGACCTGATAAAGTGTATGCTTCCATTTGAAGCTCCATGAACTAGGACTTCACCATCTCTATTTTTTTTGGAGGTCAAGAGCATGACTCCTAGGTGAGTACACATATTGTGTATTGTACTCCTACATTTGCTTCTTTAACAAACTGGTGATCTAAACCAGATCTTTGGAACTGCATTTTCATCTCTCTATTTGTTTTTTTTTTCTTTTTTTGGCCCCTGGAAATCTCTGTCATTCTTTATGTATGTGAGTCTTCACTGTTCTTGTTATCCTGTTATTTTTCCTTTAGTGCATAAGTCAGCTAATGTATTATGTTTCATCCTGTTGCGCAGAAGTCAAATCATTCAGGGTTACTTTCACTTGAATCCAGAAGCATTCAGAGGCTGTGATGTTTTGGGCCATACAAATTTTTCATGACTAAAAATCAATAAAAAAATTAATGGGTTTTGCTCAACAGTCGTTCTTTAACTCAGCGTCACAGACATTAATAAAATAATTCTAAACATGTAAAAATGAAATATCAGGGAAATTTCTGACCTATGGAGATTTAAAGATACCATGTTTCTAAAATGCCAACTGATGCTATTGGAAGTTATGACATATCAATGACATTTGGAAAATATTAACAGAAGTCTTTAGTTTCTGAAACAAAGCATTACTAGCTCTGATTTCACAAAGTTTCCTTGATGCATAGGAATTACCACATCAAGAGGATGGTAACGAAATCTGAGAAAATACAATGTGACTACCAAATTTTAACCTAAGATCCTCAAAGTATTTTTCTCATTAAAAATATAATTTTATAATACAACATAATACCCTTCCTGATAATCCTAAGGAAGGGTAAATGGTCCGACAAGGGAGATTTTCTTAATGACAAAATCACTGAAATTGTTTCATTAAGAAATTATATCAGTGGGTTAGAGAGATGGCTCAGCAGTTAAGAGAACCAGCTGCTTTAACAGAGGACCTAGTTTCACTTCCCAGCACCCACATGATGGTTAACAACCATCTGTAACTACAGTTCCAGGGGACCCAACACCCTCTTCTGATCTCCAAGGGCATTGCACAGTATGGGTGCACTTACATAGATACAGGCAACACATTCCTACACCTAAAATAAAAATAATGAATAAAACATTAAAGAGCTTATATCAGAGGATCAATAAACATAATTTTTACGAAGCTGGTCAGTACACTTAGCATGTTGTGTTTAATGTGCACATGTTAGGTTTATTAATATCTATCATCTGATAGGGAGTTTTATCATAAAGAAATAACAAAAGAAATAGTTAATGTAAATTGTGTTAAGCGAAAAAGCTTCAAGTCTTTAACTTCTGTGCCAGGCTTCTCTCAGCTAAGTGTCAGCCTTGAACAATTACATGCAATTATAGTGTTGTACATATTATAGTTGCAGTAGAAGCTGTAAAAAAACATACCTAACTTGGTTCCCAACAACCTGAAGGTAAGAAGTCCAATGTTAAAGTGAAAACAGCACTTCTCTAGCAAGTAGTATCTGAGTACTCATAGTCAGTGAGGAACAAGTTCAGTTAGTAAAATTTGAACTTTTCATAAGGAATATCCCAGTTCCATGTAGCTGAAGCAAAACTGGTAATTTTTACCAAATATATAAAAGAAGCTCAAACCAAATATGCAGTGTCTCCTCTGAACTGCACAAGGTAGTATTTTCTAACCTACTCTATGAGGAAATAGTGCCTTGATGGCACAACTCAATGGCATCTCCATTGGTTAGTGTTATACATTAATCCTTATGGATATGAATGTTAAACTACTTATCAAAATAATAAACAAATAGTAATAACAAACTAAGTAATAGCAACAATGAATTAAAAAAAAAACTACACTATGGGCAAGTGGCCTTTATTACTGACATGTAAAGTTGATTTAATAAATAAAATTACATTGGTTTACTGTTAACTATTGACAGACTAAGAGAAAAACATCTATCATTTCAGTACCTACTGTGAAATGGAGCATGGGTAGCCTCTAAGGAGCCATATCCCTGATGAAAACTGACCCTTCTGCTACCAGCAATCAACTTTCAGTAGCACCATAGCCAAGGGTAGGATTTCATGAACCTCTCTCCTGTCTGTGCTGAGATTTTTGGCTTGCTTGATCTTGTATAATTATTGGTCATGCATTCACAAATGCTATGTGTTCATGAGTGCAGTGGCCCTATCATATCCAGCAAACATGTTTCACTGCAGATATCCACTATATCTGGCTCTTGAAATCTTTCCTCCCCTCTTTCACAATGATCCATGGGCCTTGGGAAGAGTGGTGACATACAGGTATTCTATTTAGAGTTCAGTCCTCCTCAGGCTCTTATTCTTGTAGGTTGAGTAGTTGTGGATCTTGATACTACACATGAAGCATTCCAGTAATCAATTGCTAAGGTTTTGATCTGAAGTTTAAAAACTATCAGTCAACTATATTTATTTAATAGAAGAAATTAAATATTCATAACCAAATATTAATATTTAAAGAGGTATATCAGTAAAAAACATTTAGTAACTACATACCAACATTTTCACTATAAACATTTTTACGTAAAATTTGAATCCCTTCCAAGTCAATTCAATCAATGTTTTTAATACACCAATATCCTCCTGACATGAAATTTTGTGCAAGTTCTTCTTTTTATCTTTCCATGAATGTGTGTAAGTGCTCCATGGACTCAGAAGAAGATGTCATATTTCCCCTGGAACTAGAGTTATGGCCACTGTGTGGGTGCTGGGAATCAAAACCAGGTCCTCTGCAAGAGCAGCTGGTGCTCTCAACCTCTGAGCCATCTCTCCAGCCTTGCATTACTATGTTATAAACCACAATAGCATAGCTAGAGGTAACTTTAGGGAAAATAATGTATTTAGCAAGTAAAATGATTATTTAAACAGAAGATATGAACATATATAAATAATTTTAAAATAGTATGCAACAGATAACATAACATTCTAAATTATTTCATTAGTATTAAGAATAGACAACGACTAAAACTTTTGCTGCTTTGAGTCCTGAATTATAGCACATTTTATCTCTTGTCTTCTTAGATTACTATTGTTACCTTTACAAACCTACATTTATAAATATAAATGTATGTCTATGCACATATATAATGTACTCAATCCATTTAATGGTGCTTGTGTCTGTGTGTGCTTAGCACTGATCACTTGGGAATTGATAACCAATCAGTGAGCTCATCTCTGAAGAAAACTGATTCTATAATACTTCTTGAATTATTCTGTATTTAAAACTGGAATTAAAATATTTTGGAAACACAGAGATGAGCATAAAAGGTCCTTGATGCTGAGTATGTGTCTTTCATTGCTGAAACAATTTCTCGATTTGCACTCTGCATTTCACTTTAAACTGTTCTGATAGTGGACTTGCTTACTACACCTTCATGGAAGTGTTGCTGCATTTATGAAGGGTGTCTCTAATTCTTTATCTTGTTGATTTATTAATGAGGAAAAGTCACAGTTTCCAAACATTTGTTATTTGGGTTATGAGCAATGTCTGACACTCTAGATGAGTTCAAAGTATTCATAACAGTAACTTTTGGAAAAAGATTCATCTAAAGACAACCCAGGAGGTAGTCTTATTAGTATGCCAAAATGATATGGAGGTAGGTCATAACCAAAAATCCATCCTACACCAAGGGACACTAAGAAATATTTAATCAACTTTAGTAGAAAAAAATCCAAGTAAATTTAAGGACTAAAATAATTTGATTTGAAACTATTTTATTATAAAAAGAAAAGGATTCAGAGAAAACAGTAGATAGCAACTGATTTCTAATAGACCATAATTAAGACGGCATTACCATAGTACTGAAGTGGCGGAAATCACGTCTAATACAGACTGTGAATTTAATAATCTCTACCAATAATAGTGTTTGTAACTAGTGTTAAGTTGCTAAGCTTGTTAAGGGATTTGATCTCTGAGCTCCAAAATCCTTTAGCTTTAGTTCTTCATAAAATTACAATGAAAAAGTGCTGCTTAATGAATGTATCAGATGTCTGAATACAATGTAGATCTTATTCTATATATAAACATTGCATTAGCATATAAAATCATAAACCATAGCTTTCAACATGTGTGTCACAAGATAATTACTAAGCTATGAGTATTGCTAAACACAAATAAATGCAGCTAGTAAAGAAATCTTGCAATTTCAACAAGATCGGATACAAAGTGACATAGTTTTGCTTAATCAATAATACACTATATATTTAATTATTTCAATTTTTGTTCTAACTAATTAAAAATATCTACAAAATAAGTCTACTCTCTTTGAATATGCCTTTTTATATTAACTTCACTGTGTGATATAATCTACAAGTTCTTCCATGTCTGGACATATCTATTACTGTGTATTTGGTAAGAGAACGGCACAAAGCAATAGGGAATACTTCAGTTTTCAGAATGATATAATACATGATGTTTCCTTATTCCTAATTTGCTAAGGGAGTCTTCCTTTAAGCTATCAGTTCTCATACAATTTTGAATATTGGGGAAGAAAAGGTCATCTTCAAGGAATGATTTAGAAATGTTGAGAGCAGATAAATATGTACTTCACACACTTTAAACTTTTAATATGTTAATGACTTTGTAATTCTCTCTTGAATAGCTCTTACTATTCTAAATTACAAGAAAATCTAAAGGCAAGGAGTTGAATTCTCTGAGTAATTTTAATTCCTTCCATATTGCTTTAAGGGAGATCTGTGTTTGATACCTCTGTACACATACTCAATAGGCTTTATTTAAGTAAGAGTTGAGATCTTTTTATTGTGAGGATATAGAACATGAAAAACAAAAGAGAGGTTAAGGGGATGGAGAGATGGTTCAGTGGTGAAGAGTAAATACTGCTCTTCTAGACGACTGGAATTCAATTGCTAGCACCCATGTCAGGTGACTCACAACCACCTATAACCACAGTTCCAGAAATCCAATACCTCAGGTGTCCACAGGCTCCAAACACTCACATACACAGATGCACATAATTATGAATAAAACAAATATTTAAAAGCGATGTCTGAATAGCCCTACTGGACAATTTGTAGTGAGACATGCAGTGAACGTTTCCTTCCCAACAGACTGGAAATATATAATCAAATTTTTGATTGTCCTCTGACTTCAATCTAGTGTTTTCCTTTGCTCACACGCCAGAAGCCAGAATGAAAGTCTTATTGAAAATAAGTTAGCCTTTTAGGGCAGAGTGTATCTTGTGTTTGATGTGAGGGTAGAAGATAGCCTCCACAACAGCTAGCATGCTCCAGTGGGTCTCACATCTAACAAACAATATTATGAATAAATTTCATAATATTGAATCAGGTGAAAATGCGTTTCTATGAACTGAAAAATATTGATAGCTAATACAGTACTCAAACTGTTTGTGAACTTCAAAATATTATTTTGTTTGGATAGAGACATGGTCATATCAATGAAGAAAATGGAAATGTGTATAGAAATCGAAAATAATTTTACATTCTCTGCACAGAAGCTTAGGCTTACTATTAATGGTCAAAGAGATTGAGAGAAACAACATAACTTGTTTTCTCTATCATGAATACTTGATAATTGGTATGAAAAACTACAATTTAAGAATAGTATTTATGGGATGGGAAGTTCGTTCAGTCAATAACGTGCTTGCCCTGCAAAGCACAAGCCTGAGCTTGATCCTCAAAACACACATAAAATAAACTAGGCATAATGCTAGTCGGGGTCACTGGGCTTGCTGGCCAGTCATCCTTCCCTTATCAAAGTTAGCAGGTTAATGAGAGATCCTATGTCCAGAAACAGGGTGGATGGATCCCGAGGGACAACACCTGAAGTTGTCCACTGCCCTCCACTTACATACATGTACACACACTTACACGTACGCATATGAACATCTGTGCAAACACATACACACACACACATACACACACAAACAAGAAGAATTCTTGTGAATAAATGACTCTTTTCAACAATTAAACAATTCATGACAAAATTGGTAACCCTAGTGTACAAATCCATGTAGCTAGAGTTGATAATTTATAAAACAATTTTAGTATGTTTTTTAAAATATTTGTTTTTTGTCATGAATGACTGGATAAATCAAGGAAAATGATGTGCTTCACATATCAAATAAAAATACATTATTCAGTCTGGAGATATAGATGTTCAGTTAGTGTGCTATTGTCTTGTAGAGGATCCATGCTCAGTTCTTAACCCCTATACCAGGCAGCTTACAACTACTTGTAAGTCCAGCCCCTTCTTCCAGCTTCCAAAGGCACCTGTGATCACATACACACACACACACACACACACACACACACACACACACACAACCTACACAATTAAAGTAAAATAAGTTCTGTTAAAAGTAAATTATTCAACTTTATTTTATTAATAAAACTTCAATTTTGTGATAATTTGTTAGTAGAGTTGTTAAAACTGCCATTTTTAAATTAAAATTTTGCATTTGATTAAATAAAATTAAACAAACCTGAAGAGCGAGCAAAATTCAGAAATGATTCGTCTTTATGATATATTTTAATGCCTAGTGTATTGTTGAGTTTTCAAAAGACTGGAAGTTGATTCTTTTCCCGTACTTATACATATAAATAATACACTCAAAATCATAAATTCAACAATAATATACTCAAATCCAATGAAAAATACACTAATGCACTGAGCAATAAAGATGGTAATAAGAATGTAACAAATTGAGGCTGGAGAGATGGTTCAGTGGCTAAGAGCACTGGCTGGTCTTGCAGGGAACCTAGGTTTGATTCCTAGCATCCACATGGTGACTAACAACCATCCATAACTGCAGTTCCAGGTAATCCAATACCTTCTTTTGACCTCTGCAGGCATTGCATGACATAGGAAGAATTACATATACATAGGTATATAACAAATAGATGTATTAAAAGAAGAATATGAAAAGTCATTCATATCTTATGTGTTCAGATGAAAAGCACTATCTCTCTCTCTTCCTCCAGATAGTTTAATGTATTGATGGAGCATTTAGATTCTACTCTCATAGCCAGCGTTCCATCTAAAATCATTACAAATGTACAGAGGTCAAGGCAGACATATGGATAGAGGTTTCTTGGTACAGTAAGCAAGGTTCTCTAATTAACTGTCTTTTCTTTAGGGAGGGCATGTAGATTAAAGGAAAATGAATGGCTGACCATGAACACTTCAACTCACAGAGGAACAACATTTATGATGCTAGTAATACACAAAAACACTTTTCTTTGTGACTCCATTGCCATTTGCTAATCTGGCTTTATTAGTTTCCTCTCAAAGCTTACCTCTTATCTTTTACTTTGTCAATTCTTCCTTTGACTTCCTTAGTTGGAGAGCTTGGAATGAAAGATTAACACAGGCCCCACTTTGTTTTCCCAGCAGTCTATCATCTCTTTTTTTAATTCATATTTTATTGAATTTTTATGCATTTCATACAATAAATCTTAATCATATTTAGAGCCCCTCCCCTATCTGCAAGCCTCCAACCCCTCACCAGATTTCATACATGTTGTCATGTATGTTAATGCCTATCAAGTCAAGTTCCCATTTGTCTGTCCCTCAGTGTGAATTAATCCACTGGAGCCTGACCAGCCTATCTAGCATCATTCCCTTAAAGACAAACTCTCCTTCACCCAGAAGTAACCAGCTGCCACTAATTCCTCAGCTAGGGCTGGAAATTTTCCCCACTTCCCAAGTTCTGTCTATATTGAGTTTTTGTCTGATGGAGTTTGTATGGGTCTTGTCCATGCTGTCACCCTTGCATTATCTCTTAAATGATTTCCTTAAGTCTGATTCTGTCCATCAGCTACTTAATGTTTAAAGAATTTCTTCTTCACTAATACTTAAACCTTAAATATTACACATATGTACGGGACACCATAGGATATTTTGATATATATGTTGATCATTGCTTAAATCAGGCTCAAGCTGTCTCCCACTTCAAAGAGTGATCATTTCTTTGTGGCGGAAATGTGTAATACTTTTCTTTCATATGAGGTTCTTAAAAATGCAGTAAGAAAGCTTTTTCTATTTATCTTTCTATGCAATAGAAAACATTTTAGTTATATGAAAATGTAACAGCATCATTGACCAATCTGTCTCCATCCCACCCTCCTTAGTCTTTCCAGCTTAAGTTAACTGTCATCTACACTCCTTCTGATGCTCTGTAATTTATGTATTTTTATGTTCATAGATGTCACATTCATCCCTCATGTTACTCATTCTTTGTAATGCACTTTTCTCATGTCTTCAACAAGCTAAATTGAAATATCTCATCTTTGACTTCTCCATTTATTTCTTTTGCAGGATTGGTCACTTGGGCCTGTTTGTTTTGTAAGGCAATAAGACATAGCAAAAAGATGTTTCCTTCTGACAACCAGGAAACTGTGACAGAAATACAGGGTGCAGAACCCCAATATCATTGTCAAAGATGTGACCCTAATAACCTTCAAGTAGGTTCCATTTTATAATAGTCTCATCAGTTCTACATAACACAGTGTATTGGGGACCAAGCCTTTGACACACGACATGGTCCTTTGGGGGCTGTGCTAGCCTATAGATCTAGATCTAGCCTATAGCAAGCAATTGGTAATTAGAAGAGCCCTCCCATGAACATGTTGTGGTATTGGCAAGATGTAATGTTATGAGTTTTTCCATAAATATATTTTATTAGCAATTGGAAATATAGTTGTGTAGTTACAATAGCAAAAAGGAAAATAACATACAGTGTACACAAAATCCATGATGTCAAAGTCACTGTGCAGAGTTGTATGTTGGTAGTACCTGAAATCATGTTGACATTAAAAAGAACTGTCAGCATTACTTTGAAAGATATCAGTTATTATGTTGAAAATCTCCTACATTATTCATTCTATCTTTAGCTGGATATTATCAATTAAATGTGCCTCACCAGCTAAAACCCTTGATTGGTTTGCGTTCCAGATTTATCTTGGGACAATGTTAGTTTTATGTCTTTCAAGTTCTCTATAATGATAGAATTAGGGGCAATTACATTTTCTTAATGAAATTCCTCCTCAGAGAGTCGGCAGAACATTTATGCTCAGAGACACACTTAAAAGTTTAACCTGAACTTTTTTTTTAATGTAATGTTGGGAAAATATCATGCTTACACAAATGTAAATTTAAAAAAATGGCCAGAAGTATCTCTTTTTGCAATCGATGTTTAATACAATGAATGGATAAAAATGAGGGTCTTGGTTTTTCTTCTGTCAATTGGATACAATGGGTGAGTCAAGGTGATGGTCACTCATTACTATTTCACGTTAACAAAGTAATTGTGACATATTAAAAAAATGTGCATCTTTATATGTACCTCTTAAATTCAAATAATTAGTTTATAATTTAAGTTTGCTAATGAATTTTCAAAGCTGTTTAAAATTTTTAGTGAAGTGCAATACAATAAAAAACAAATTTTGAGAATTTCCAAAGGCAAAAATGAATAAGTCTCCAGTTATCATAATTTTTGTTATATATATATATATATATATATATATAATGAAATGGAATGAGGCTATTTCTCAAGTTATGTTTAAACAAAACTTAAATAATTAAAGTTAAATATATGTCATTTATACTAAACATTCAGCAATGGCATAGCAATACTAGTTTCAAAAATTATTAATGTACTTAAATGATGAAGAGTAAAAGTATATTTTTAAAAAATGATTTAACAATAATCCATGTACAGATAAGAAGAAAAGGAAAACCAATGCCCATAAGCATCAGAACTCAACTAAACTAAAAGGGATTTGAGATGAGAAATCACAATTATTCTGCTAGGCATTGGTTCTTCCACACGTCAGTCTACCCTCACGTCCAACTACTTCCTTCCTCCATAGTGTTTATGAAAAAGAGTCATCAGAGGCATGTTTATGAAAAATCTACATATATGCCATATAAACATTCTCTGAGTTTAAAAAGCATCATCGTGAAATTTCTACTTCTCTAAAATTCTTTTGATCCTTTTCTTAATTGATTTTCAGTGTAGTAGTAATATATTGATTTTACTTTAAAAGTGTTCTCTAATATAGGTTTATGAAAAAATATTATCCATCCAGAGAACTAAGTTATTACTTTCATTTAATTATTGATATGACATTCATTAATATATTCATAATATTAAGATGACTACCTAATATAGAGTAAGGATTTAAAAAAAACACAATTCACATTAAATGCATAGCAATGAATTATATTCATAAAGATTGTTCCGTCTTTCTGCCTCTCTGTTATCTCCCTATACTTTCTATAATATTACAGAATAATACCAAATTTCAAATGTCCATATCATTTTTACCAAAACCTCTAGACTTATCCAACTCTGATATGATAACAGAAGACACTAAAATATTAGCTAGATATATTGACATATATTACTTGTCAGAGTTGGCCTCTGTTGGCCTTGTGCATATATCTTTTCTAGAATCCTTAAGCCCAAAGAGTCATATAGAATGGCTGTCCCACAAATTCCAGAGAGCCTCCTGCCTCAGACTCCCATTGCAGAATTACAGACACATACTGCCATGCAAGACTTCATAATGTACATGCTGGGAATCAAATTGAGGTCCTCATGTGTGTGGGGCAAGCACTTTACCAAATGAGTCATTCTCCAGCCCTATTTGTGTTTTAATTATTTTCTTCGGGTTTTTAATCAGATATATTATCTTGATCTTTTTTGTTCTTTCTATATACATTGTTCTTCTAAATCCTGAATTTTAATGAAAATACTCTTTCTAAACATTGATAAATCAAATGCACACATTCTATATTCTGAATGCACATTGCTACAGTGGCAATAGCTTCACATCAAAACAATAATAACCTCCTGAAAGATGAGTAAATTTCCCATGTCACCTAGTTTGCTCTAGTTCTTCCAGTTATATATTTCCCACTACAAAGCTAACACTTACCCATTGACAAGTTGTTTCTTAGCCACTGATGATACAGAATGCAGATAATCTCACCACGTTAGATCTTAAGTTTTACTGGGAGGAAACAACAGTATATGTAAACAAATAAACTGATGTTATAATTCAGGAGAATATATGCTTTGCAGAAATGTGATAATATAAATACTGTGATTTGATTTCTAGAGTTCAAGAGAATGAGTAGCTAGAGAAGGTCTCCTTGAATAAATTAGATGTAAGACAAAGACTATAACATCACAGGAAAGTCTAATCAATAGCTATTAGTGTTAGTGTTATCTAGCTTGTGAAATGGTGTTTCCATTTTTCTCTAGTTTCTTAGCTTTTATCCAAGAAGAAACAAAATATAGTTTAAAATGGTCATTTATAAACCACATAAACTGAATGAGTGCAAAGGTGCACTATCACACCTAGTTTTTATATCAGGATTTCTAGAAAATACTAGAAGCAATTGAACCTATAAGTCCCTTCTGGGGCACTTCAACATTTATTGTTGCTGAGGAATAGAAACAAAAAGACAAAAACAAATTTAAAAAACTGTCATGTTAACATGACATGAAACAAGAAACAAATGTGTCTTGAGTATGATAAAGGATAGATGAGGCAAATGATACCTTAGGATACACCAAGGGCTAGAAAGATAGCTCATCCATTAAGAGCATCTGCTGTTCCACCAGAGGACCTGAGAACAGATCCAGGCACCCACATCCGGTGACTCACAATCACTGGTAACTACAGCTTCAAGGGATCCAGTGGCCTCTTCTGCACATGCACATGCAAACACACACACACACACACACATGCACATAAAATAAAACAAAGGTTTAAAAAGAGAAATGTATCAAAATAAAATTACTCAGAAATTCACCTAGTAAGAGCTGGGGTCTTGTTATGCATAGTTTCAGTGAAGTGCTTGACATGGAAGTAAGCTGAGGTTAAATAGCACCATACATTTACAGAGATAAGGAAAAGGTGGTAAAGCATTCATCAGTCCTTCAAAATATATTTGAGAAAGTACCCCCCATGGATAAATCTGGAGGAAATTATATTAAGAGAAATAAGCCAGTCATAGGAAGGGAAACACAGAATGATCTTACATGCATAATTTAGGAAATGGATCAGAGGTAGAGAGCACTAGAGACGGAGGAATGGAGGCCAAGAGAATTGCGGAATGTTGGTAAAAGGATATTGAATCTCACATAAGAAGAATAAATTCAGGTTTTATTGTACATTATTGGGCTGATAGTAATAGTATATTATATTATTAAAAACTTTTGAACTGATGTTCTCACTGTAAAAACAAACAAAAATGACATGTGATCTAATGCCTATGTTACTCACTGTAACCACTTTAATGTATGCATATTAAATGTAACACTATAAACAGTAAATATACAAAATTATGATTTTCCATTAAAACAATTATTAAAATATATCAAGCAAAATTATTTGTATAATGAAGAATGGTATGCTTTTAAAAAAATCAGAAGAAAACTGTTAAAAATTCAGTAGTAAAAAATAATTGCAGGAGAAAAGTTCTTAAGAATGCAAGGAAATATTTGAATCAAAACATAAGCTTGAGTTTGGGACAGTAGTTCTTCTATTTGAAAACCAGAACATTTTTTTTCCTTTAACATTACAAGAAGATCACCCAAGTAAGAAGGGAATGTGTTTTGTGGATTTGTCATTATGTAATAGAAGCAGTTTCTGCCTGATTGCCTCCATTTCATTAAAATACTCAATATATGTAAAGCTCTTAGAGCGATGTTTAGCCTGAGTGAGTATAATGTAAGTGTTAGCTATTAATATTTCTCAATGAAGTATGACACATCGTCATCAGCTGAAAATAACAGGGAGAGGGGCAGACGGCGAGATGAAACAGAACGTAAAATGGGCATTGTTTGCAAGCAGCACTCTCCTCCTGGTTTTTCCTTCTATTTTTAATGTAAACACTCTTAGTTATGTGTCTGTATTGTCCTGTCCTGGTAAAAATTCTGCCCCTAGAGAGATGGGGAAGCAAGACTCCTTGGTAAAGTGGGCAAGTATCATTTGCTTAGTCCTGTCCTGTTGGCAGTAATCTCTTTAAAGTAAGCAATCTCCTTTGCTGCTTCAGGCCCTGGTGGTAATTTTACTGAGTTAAATTCCCTTTCTAGTTGAGATCTGTCCTGGTTAATCAGTGTCATGCCTGCATGTGCCTATCTGCCCCATGTGCTGCTCTGCCCCATGTGCCTATCTGTCCTGTATACCATTCATTATGAAAAGATTCACTTATCTGTAAAGTAAGCCATACCCTTCAACTTAGAGTTCGTTGTTAGCAAAGGTGATGTGCTGTGTTATGTTTAGCATTCCTTTGTCTTATTCACCTGGCTTAGATCAGAATGAAGAAACGAAAGGAACCATTTAATTTTTCTTCTATCTTCCTAGAGATTACTGACAGTCTGATTTTGGACAAATCGATAAATGTATTTTACATCAATTTCTACATCGATTAAACATGGATAATAAGAGAGCTGATCTCATGAGGTGTTATAGGACACTTGTGATCGTGATTAAAGGTATGCTTTCGGCTTAGTGAATGCTTTGTAAGTGTAAGCTTTGTTCTGAAGGTAACACAATAATGAGAACATAACTTCACTGAGTGCAACAAGGACCCAAAGCAGAAAAATAATAGCACAGGAAATGGGTGGGTAGAGGGAAGAAAGCACATGGTTCATACTTAGAATCTCAATCAGTTCACCAGCATTTTTAGTCTCAGTTGGGAGGAACTTCCCCAAGTGGCACATCAGAAATCAAAATCTGTTCTGTACTTCATTTCCCAAGTTGTTTATAGGGAAGATGACAAGTTCAATGTGGGAGGACTATAAATAGTGCTTCAATCCAAGCTGGCAGCCTCACACCACAAAAAAAATGACAAGATTATATTCTAGGATCCAAGTTGAGTTTTATTGGGCTATTTGCTAAACTCAGTACTAAATGTCCATTGACATCAGCACTCTGTCAACACTATTTATCGATAGAGGTCATTGACTTGGTTGTTAGTGGAGAAAGGTTAAGTGATGTCAGTGATGGGCACAGTGTTTGAATGTTAAGTGGGTGAACAATAAAAGCACATTTGTCTGGTTTGGAGATTTGTTTTCTTTTCCCGTTTTCTCCCCTTGAAAATAACAGAAGGACTAGACATGAGAGAATATGGTATTTCTGGCAGAAAGAAAAAAATGTATGCAAGGCCTTAGAGTTAAAATAAATAAAAATATGTAGGAAATAGAATCTAACATATGAATGAAGTCAAATGATCACAGTAAGTAAACTGAAGGATTTCGACCACAAAAGGAGTTTGAATTTCATTTATAAGGTGACTAAGAATTAGAGCAAGATATTAGGGTTTGATCTGAAAATATCTATGTCTCAATAGAACCTCCGTTCCAAAATACTACCAGACCTGGAAGGCTGAAATGGGGTCAGTATTATAAATCTCATCAAACATTTTCATACAGAATATTTTATTCCACAATAAGGCAACATGCCCTTCTTCACTGCCAAATTGCTTGTAGTAGTGACTCATGGTCTGGATGCAAAGTAGGCTTCCCTGGCCTCAGTCCACACTGTCCATATCATTTGTTCAGATTAGTGATGGGTAAATGGAGTACTGTGTTCATTCTGGCCAAAACTTTTTGAATCATTGAGTATGTTCTCCTTTGATCCATCTCTTTCTGCAATAAGAACAGCATGTCCCAAAGAAAGATCACATCAACCTGGACAACTATGTTGTTGTTGTTTGTAATTAGTTGTAAAATAGTAGGTTCTCATGTGACATTCTTAAACATCTTTAGATTTGGTTTACCCTCCACCAGCACCTTCCTATTTCCCACACCCCCTGCCCTCCCTATTTAAGGCTTGTCACTCCCAGGATTCCTTCACGCTATATTCATTTCACAGGGGCTCTACTACCCCCACCCTCCGTAAGGCCACTTTTCACCATAATCACAACCATTTTCAGACTTTCTAAGTCACCACAGACATTCAAAATTAAACAAACAAATACAGGGACTGGAGAGATGGCTTAGAGGGTTAAAAGCACTGGCTGCTCTTATAGAGGACCTGGGTTCAATTCCTAGCATCCACATGGTGGCTATCTGTAACTCAAGTTCCAGGGGATCGCTCACCCTCTTCTGACTTCTGTGGGCATTTCATAACACATGTGTACTTACACACATGCAGGCAATGCACTCATGCACATAAAATAAAAATAATAAAATATTTAAAACATAACAGTGAAGAGATGTTTTAAAAGGTAGTCTGAATAGAAATACAAATGCACCTTTAAAAGAGAATGTAGGTGAAATAAAGAATAAAGAATTTGTATACAGAAAACCAATGTCCTAACAAGAAAAGGATACTCAACAAAGTACCATTCTTCCTGAAGACAGGATAAGTGTAGCAGACTGGGGAGCCAGGGGAGTCTTTTGCATTCTTGATAGTCATTCCAACTGGAATGAGATGGGATGTTAGAGAAGCTTTGATCTTTGTATCACGAATGGCTAAAAGCACTGAACATTTTTAAAGTGTGCTAATCATTTATATTTTTTTCTGAGAAGTATCAGTTTCACAACTCATGCTTAACTGTGTATTTCATTTTCTTAATGCTTAGTTTTATTAGTTCTTTGCAGATTCTAAATATTATTCTTCTATCAGTTGTTTAGCCAGCAAATATTTTCACACATTTCTTAATTTCCTTTGCTTCCTTTGCTGTACAGAAACTTCTTTGTTTTTCTTGTTGTTGTTGTTTTAAACTTCTTTGTTTTTCTTGTTGTTGTTGTTGTTTTTTTTTTAGAAAGAGTTTCCTGGAACTGGTTAATTAGAGCAGGTTAGCTTTGATTTCAAAGTCATCTACCTGCCTCTGCCTCCCAAGTGCTGGGATTAAAGGTACTGACATTAAATAAGGCTAACAGAAACTTTTTACTTTCATGGTAACCTACTTGTCAACCATTGCTCTTATTTTACCTGCTATCAGTGACCTAGTCCGCACTCCATAGTGGTGCCCATATTTTGACATTTATTCCTTTTTCCTCCACTAGTGTTCAAGTGTCAAGTCTCATGTTGGCGTGCTTAATCTTCTCTGAGTTTTTGTCGTGCAGTTTTCCCAGCATCACTTGTTGAAGATGTTGTCTGTCCTCCACGGGAGATTTTGGCATGTTTGTCAAAGAATCAGGCAGCTGTAGTTTGGTGGCTTTATGCCCGAGTCCTCTATTCTGCTCCATTGCTCTTCCTGTCTACTTTATTATGCTGTTTTGATCACCACGATTCTTTAGTGCACCTTCGTACTTCCAACAGCGGTTCAGGATTGCTCTGGCCATCCTTGAACTTCCACTGGTCTTCACTTCCATGTGAAACTTAATTTTTTAAATAAGTCTATGAAGAATGGACCTTGAATACGGATGGAAATTACATTGAATTCATACATTTCTTTTGGTAGGGTGGTCATTTTAATAAAACTAATTCTTCCAAATCATGTATATGGGAGGTCTTTCCATATCTAGAGTGTTCCTCAATTTTTTTCAGTGTCTTAAGGTTTTAATTTTGGAAGTCTTTCATTTCCTTGATTGGTTTTATTACTATATGCTTTATTATTTGAATGTGTGTGCATCTGTGTGTGTGCATGTGTGGTGCTATTGTGAATGGGCTTATTTCACTGTTTTTTTTTTCCTCAGTATGCTTGTCATTGGTTTATAAGAAGGCTAGTAATTGGATGATACCACTTGCTGAAAGTGTTTAACAGCTCTAAGAACTTTCTGTTGGAATTTTATGATACACATGCATAGAATCATGTCTTCATGAAAGGGATTTTTTGAACTTTTAAATGTATCCCTTTTATTTCCTTCTCTTATTCTGTCTCTAGCTAAGACCTCAAAAACTATGCTGAATAAGATTGGCAACAGTGGACAGATTCAGATGGGAATGCTTTGGGTATTTCTCCGCTTAGCATGATGATGATGACTTCAGATTAGTTTTATCTAGCCTCTATCATGCTGAAGCACGCTCTCTCCAGTCCTAGTCTCTCATGATTTTTATCATGAAGTAATCTTGTGTTCTTTCAAGGACTTTTTCTGCATCTAGAAAGATGATCATGTGATTTATGTCTTTGGGCCTATTTATGTAATGAAGTACATTTATTTATTTATGTACATTGAGCCATCCTTACATATCTGTAATAAAACATAACTTTTTAATCAAACAATTATGATTTCATGTGATACAATATTTCAACATACTTTTCTTTCACTCCTTGAAATGTACGGGCAATGTTATTTAATCATCCTACTGTGCAATATCATGCCAGAATTTCTTGATCTTACCTAGCTATAACTTAAAGAGTTATTAATCATCTTTACCAATTCATTCCTCCTCTGTACTTTCTCCAGACTCTGGAAACCACAATTCTACTCTCAAAATATATAATTTTCCATTGTGTTCATATACCACATTATCTTTATTTATCAGTTAATAAACTATAGATTGTTTCCATTTCTTGTCAGTTATGAATAGTGCTATAATAAATATGAGAGTTCAGTTGTTGTGGCTATAATGATCTAATTTGGGGTGGATATATTGCCAGAAATAGATTGATAAATCATATTACAGTTTTCATTTTAATTTTTGAGAATCCTTATTGCTAATTTCCATGACTGTGTTAATTCTGATTCCCATCAACTAACACTATTAAAATTCCCTCACCATATGAATTATACATCTACATATAAATATACACATAATATGTATATATAATGAATGCATAATTTTATATGTATATATATTCTGGTAATAACGTGATTATTGTCATTGGAAAATTCTTTTCAGGAGATGAGGAAATGGATGGCTCAGCAATTAAGAGCATTGACTGCTTTTCCAGAGGATCTGTGTTCAGTTTCTTTCCCTCTCAAGGAGACTAGCAGCCATCTATAACTCCAGGTCCAAGGATCCAACAGGCTTCTTTTGGCTTGCAGGTGCATTGTATACAAAGGTACATTTGTATACTTACAGGGAAAATACTCATTTATATGTGTGTGTGTGTGTGTGTGTGTGTGTGTGTGTGTAATTAACCAAAAAGAACCTCATAAATATGCTCTTTATATTTGAGAATTTCATACATTTGTACAATGAAATATGCTTTTATCTATAAGATGTCACTGAAGAGAAACCCCTAAGCAGTTCCAGGACTCTGTCATCTGCAGAAGGGACTGATAGACACCTTGATGAATCCAGTTGAACTTCCAGAATTCACAAGCATCTGTGAAATGGGCTGATGGGTAAAATATGCTACCTGACACCAATTATATGCTGTGTTTTGTTAATTACATTCCCCCCTTTTAAAAACCCTACGAAGAAGCAAGCAGCTGGCTAGTTGCTCCTCTCCTGAGTTTGGAGGCTAATTCCATACCCCGTAATAAACTGATCCTATTCATTCCCTTTACTGAAGTCAGTCTCATTTGCTTCTGCTGGGTCTTACACCAAACCAAACGTGAACCAAACCTGCAGAACCAAACCCCCACATACACCCAAGCCCCCTTAAGCTCCCATCTGTGAATCTGTAATAAACATCTCTCTAAATTTCACCCCTCTATAATCTTTGTATTTCATTCTTTAAATTCTCAAGGACCTGAAAGTCATCTGCTCTTGGTTTTGGTGGCTTTGGAATTTCTGCAATCCTAGTTCCTCAAACCAAAAATAGCTCCATCATGCTCAGAGACACCTGGATAATCCCTGTATCAGCACCTAGTCATGCTGCCAGCCAGGATCCTTACTCCACAAAGAGTGTGAGACTTCACATTGGCCTCTTCTAGAAGAGCACTCACTTCAGAAGAGCAGGACTTGCCTCTGTGAGCAAATCGACATTTGGTAACAAACACTCTGAGAGAAAGAGGTAGGAAAAAAATACAGAAAATGTCAGAGCAAAGCAAAAACAAACAACAACAAACCCTACCCTAAAATACCTGGGCCACAAATGTACTGAACTGGTACTGCCCAAGAAAAACAAAACCAAAAAGAACCAGAAAGACACATCTTTCAATTCAGAGAACTCGCTACAACTTAGGTATCACAGTCTCTTTGTCAATGAACAGTGAAACTTCAAAAGATAGCCGTGGAACTCGGTTGCTGAATTGATATTTCCACACTTGCTGAGAGAATTCCAAGCCAGGGGAACACCAGAGAAAATGTTGGGAAAGGATATGGGAGAAAGGGGAACAGAGAAAGGACAGAGGGAGGTAGAAAGGAAGCAAGAGAAGATAGAATAGAAATCAACGATGGTATCAGCAAGAATAAGTGTACCTGCGAAGAGAACCTGGGCTGTGAGAATGAGAAGAGGGTGGGAGAGTGGAAAGCACAGTAACAGAATAAAACTTCGCAGGAAAGTAGCAGAAATGGCCAGTGGAAAATACTTTTGTGCAGTTACCTGGGAATTCCTGGCTTTTCTTTTCCCTTATAGACTGGATAGCTGCAGGGGAGACTTCGTAGACACCATAGGGAGACTTTGTAAAGACTACAGGTTTTACATCAGCAATTTAGGGCTAGGGGTTTTTGAACCTGTATTGCAATAATTAGTAATATTTACATTGCATACATAGGCACAAAGCAGCTTCACTGCATGTGATTTCCAACCTGTCTCTGTCAACACAAAAACATAACTCTCACTTCCAAGAGGATAAGAGATAGTTTATTCTGCAGTAAAATATGAGTGACTGTGGCCCAGGAACACAGATTGAGATTATCCCAAATTCCACGTTCCAACATGGTAACAGTTTAACAAAGTTTTTATAGCAACAGAACAAAGAAAAGTCACGAAACAAGACACTTTTCGAATACAACTGGTGGAAACATTAAGTAGGTGGATTCAGCAAAAGGGAGATCTCAGCTATTAGCCCTGGGTGCTTTCTGAGGGCACACAGCCTTTTGGGTGGTGGGGTGTGGTGATCTGCTAAGTTAATACATTCCAAAAGTTTTTTTATCTGTTTATCAAGGATGTTAGGTGGGCAAGGAATTGGCTATTTGGGACCTAAAGATGACTTGAGATAAATGGTAATTAAGCTACAGACCAGCAATATTTTAGACTCTCAACAATCACTGAGGTGATAAGCGGTTGATCAAAATTGCAGGAAGTTCAGTTCAAGATGCAGGATTTGTCTGAGAACTTCCATTCACATCTGAATCTGATGTGGAAGAACAGCCCCATGGAACAAGTTCCATGAGACAGATTTATTACAGCTAGGTAGAAATAAGAACAAAACTAAGATCTTTGAGTAACTGTCATCAAAGGCTCAGGAAGGCTGCCCAGAGCAGACTGAGTGAGGCCTCATTTGCATGTGAAGCAACTTGCAAGAAGCTGAAGGACTTGGAAAACAGCTTACCTAGGGTTTTATGTCCTGGAGAACCTTAAAGATGAAGCTAAAGGCTTTCAAAGACCTCCCGCTTCCAGGAAGAACTGGAACAGAGCCCAGGCTGTTCCAGTCAGTTGAACTACATCTCAGCATGATGCTTTCTTAGCACAATCCAAGGTTAATCTTAAGAACTAAAATTAGAAAGAAAGAGAGAACTAGATTAGTCTAAAGTCACCTGGAAATTTGCTCAAAAATAGGGAGTAACAATTCTGAGACCTGTTCGTTAAATTAATTCCTAATGAAAACAATTCTGATTAGCTAAAATTGAAAATGGAATTGTCATCCATAGAAGGAGAATCCCCATGTCATAGACCAGCACAGCATGGGTGTTTTTAGAAGCTCCAGAATGACTGTCTGAGGAGCAATTATGATTGATGTTTTGGTCTGATTGCACTAACAGTTTGTCCATAGGCAGTTGTTACAGATTGACTTGAGTTGGCTCCCACAGTGTCATGTGTTATATACTGATTTTTCAGTTGGTGGCAATACTTTTACAGCTGATGAAAACTTTGGGATGTACTATCTAGCTACAGGAACTGGTGACTGAGGGGCTTACCTTAAAGTTTACACTTGGTCTCCAATCTCTTCCTCTCTTTGTCTAAGTAGGATGGATTACAGGTAATTCCCAATGAAAAATAGTGTTGGTTACCTAAAATTGAAAACAGAATTGTCATCCAGAGGAGAAAGAGAGTGGCTATATCATAGACTAGCACAGCATGAGTGGTTTCAGAAGCTCCCAAATGATTATCTGAGGAGCAATAACTGTTTATACTTGGTCCCCAGGCTTAGCCACCTTGAGAAGAACACTTCTGCAACATGTTCCCAACGCCACATGTATCAGTTGTGTGGTGACAGTGGAAACTCACTGACAATGAGATGATTGCTAAGAATTTGGGGCCTTGGAAGGTCCAGAGATGAGATAGGAATAAAGAAATGAGTGTGAAGGAAAACAGGAGTCTGCCTTCACCTCCTGTGGTTTATTATTGAACCACTGAAATCTTTGTTTGCAAAACAGCTACATTCTTGTGATCTTTTTTAAGGATGTGTTTGTGTGTAACCACTTGCTTAACTACCCCATTTATATGCTACTTGCTTGCTTAAATTCTCCAATATGAGTTGACCATAAATTTCTCTACAAACTTGAGCTGAGGGCTGGTGCCATTATGAAGCAATCAGTGTCAGAATGGAGGTGTGAATAGTCTATCACTCCTTCACCTGGTCTGGTTGCTGGTCCTGATTTCTAAACAGGCCCTAAACAGAAATGAGGGACTGTGACTGAACTCTCAAAAATCATGAACCAACTTAAATCCTTTAAGTTATTTAAACCAGGAATTCTGTCACTCGACAAATATCTGACAACAGATGGTATCAGCAAAATCCCTGTCATGATTGGCTTTCGTTGCAGCTTTATATAATTGAGAAGAAGGAACTTCATTTGAGGAATTCCTGTGTTGGAGTGTCCTATAGCCATGCCTGTGGAATGTTTTCTTGATTGTCCAGTCTTGCCAGAGGGCCTAGTCCACTGTGGATGGTGCAACCCCTGGGCAGGGGCCTTATGTATTTAAGAAAGCAGGCTGAATACAGGTCAGAAAGGAAGCCAGGAATCAGTGTTCTTCCATGATCTCTGTTTCAGCTCCTGTCTTCCAAGTTCCTGACATAAGTTCCTGCCTGACTTCCCTTCTGTCAGTCAGAAGATGAAATAAGCCCTTTTCTCCTCAAACTGATTTTGGTCAGAGTGTTTTATCACAGTAACAGGAAACCTAAGTAGCATAGTCCCAGGTAGTAATTCTCTTTAAACAAATACCTTTATAATAACTATAGTCATACTATTGAAGAAAACATTAAAAAATTATCAAAATAATTTCTTGAATGATTCTCTTTCTCTGTTTATATGGTCCAGAATGCCTGATTTACAAAGACTACCGTATTTTCAACATGAACAGAAGGTATGAGTTTCACAAGTACTTTGAAATGCCTCTAAGTCATTTCTGGCTTTTAAAAAGTCACTTTATAAATTCTTGGAATTTGTTTTTGAGAATTTTATAAATGATACTTTACATCATTTCTACCTCTCCCTCTACCCTGTAACTACTCTCAATTTCCCCCAATGTCTCTCAATTTCTTGTCTTCTTTTTTGATTATTATTGTTATTATTATACACTTATAAATATACATCTAGATATATAATCCACACAGTCCATTTAGTAGTGTTTGTATGCACATATGTTTAAGGCTGATCAATCTATTTAATATACATGTAAAAGCCCCAAATACATGTATATGTGAATAAAATGATTAGCTTTCACCCCTAAAGAAACTGCTTTGCTTCCTTCTAAATTCACCTATAAAATGCTAAGAGGCAAGCAGAGGTAAGGATCTGGTTGTGTCTTTGTATTACTCATAATGCAGAGTGTGGTAAATTACCTAAATTAGAGACTCCCAAAATTTTTTGTTGGCTTTGAATATATTTTTTTAAAAAACTATAATCACAGCATTGCAGAGTTTGGACTGAATGTATTTCTAGTCTTTTTGTAGAGTTTTAAATAAGAATCAGGGAATGGTATTAAATAGGGATCAGGAAAGGCAAATTAAAGCAAAATAAGACAAAACACAAATAAGAAGGAAATCATGAATAAGTACCTGTGAATTATGTGAAATAAAGTTTATTTCACCTCTAAGATTATGCAGTTTTGTCACTCATAAAGAAAACTACGTTTAGTGAAGAGCTCCCCCAGTGTTCTTAGTAAAGACATTTTATATCAATTCAAGAGAGTCTTACATTTATATATGCATTAAAAATTATTTATTTTATGTGTTTGAGTGTTTTGCCTACATATATGTAAGTATATCACATGCATGTGATGTTGACAGCTGTTATTCTCCATGTAGGTTCTGGGAACCAAACGAGGGTCCTCTGTGAGAGTATCAAATGTTCCTAATTGTTGAGTCACCTCTCTAACTGCTAAAGTTAAAGATTTTTAAAGCTAATTAGAAACTTTTTGCAATTTTAGGAAAAATTTTGGTGATTTAGGAAATTAAAATGACACAGATTTCTACTGTCTTAATTTCTCTGTAAATATTCATATCCTTTTCTTAATGAAAAAAATGTTATACTCTTGGGAAAGAAATGATAAAAAATTGCTGATTATATGTTCAATAATTCCCAAGGAGTACTTCATTGAAGTCTGAAGCATTTAGAGCTATTTTTAATATATAGGGCAAAGAAAGGAAATACAGAAAGACCAAGGTAGAACTTCAGGGACTAGTGAACAATTATTTCTTCTGTTACAATAAATCAAACTATGTAGGCCGGGCTTCTCCCCACAGAGTGGGTTTGATTGAAATCATACTAAAAATGTTCTTGGAGATTTTATATCTCCGACTATGCAGTCTTGTCATTCATAAAGAAATCTATGTTTAGTGAAGAGCTTTTCCCACTGTTCTTAGTAAAGACATTTTATATCAGTTCAAGAAAGAGTCTTACATTTACATATACGTGTGTGTGTGTGTGTGTGTGTGTGTGTGTGCAGGGCTGGGGTTGGTGTATGTGTGTTTATATACATATAGATTTAATTTAATCAATATATTTGATGTAAATTAAAACATGCTACCTGCTTAAACCACATGATTAGAATATAAGGAACTAATTAGGACATTGACAGATAGAGAAATAATGGCTTTTAGTAATTTAATATGTTAAAATAGTTTTATGTTTTTCATATGTAAAATTTTTTTTCAAATAAATATCGGTATTAAAATATAGAGCATATAGTCAGGAAGTTTTATTATATTGAGAAGAAAACTGAAAATTCTTTTTAAGTTGCTAATAGTTTAGTCAATATTCTTGTTTTAAATCTGTTTGCAAATACATATCTGCTTCCAGAGACACTACTTGCCTTAACTTCCTTATACAAATATGAATTAAATTTTATATCATCCCTGATTTTTATGAAATGCAACATTTAAAGTTAATTATCAGTTTTACCACTAAGTTCTACTCCCTAATGACTGAGGAGCTGGCTACAAAGCAAAGGTGCGTCTACAGCAGACCTTTCTCACCTCAGCAGGAACATCTGAGTTCAAAGCTTGATGTCTTAATGCCAGAGAGTTTTCTAAACCTAATCTGTCTTGAAGATCCTTAGGGATGAAAAACATCAGACAGTGTGAAGAATACATCAAGTTCTTCTCCAGGAAGCTTGGAGCTTCATGACGGAGAAATTCTTGGGAAATGGGGTCATGTGGGAGTACCTTGACTGGTTAAGAGAAAATTGTGGGAATAAGAAATTTAGAAGAAAAGCCCACATACAGAAAGCTTTGGAGCAAAACCTTTTCTATTTTAATAATACTTTGTATGTTTTGATGAAAACTGAATGAGGACATAATGACATCAGTCATTTTAGATAAAGTCTGTCTATAGACAAATGTGCACATATATATATATATATCAAACTTAGTATGCACATATACATATCAAACTTAGTATGAGTCTTATACTTTTTAAATTGATCTAATATTAATTTTTAAAGAAAATTTTATATAAATCTTGCATTATTTGAAAGAAATAATATTTATGAATAAAAGACTCTAGATTTATCCTTTCAATATAAAAATGTAAGAAGGATGAGAATATTAAAATGTACATTGTTTGGAATGCTATAACGGTTGTTGGGGGGGAAAGAAAACCCCATTATAGTATCTAATACCTTGTATGCTAATTTTGTAAAAAGATAAAAATAATTTAAAACATCTTTTCTGTTTAGAGAGTCATCTTGAATTAATATGTTTTGAAGCCTAAGAAAGTCTTTATTTGTATGGTAAATATCTTAATGGCACTTGTTAGAAAGGAAACTCAGATGCTTTAAAATATTTTAAAATATAAGGTTTCTCAGAAACAGGAGTTTGGGGAGAAATCAAACTGGAAATGACCTAAAAGCCTCCTTCCTAAGGATCAATTCTCATGGAATCACAACGTGCTATCCAGGCTGCCAAGGGACAAAAGCAATCAATAATTCTACCTTGCTTTACAGGTCAAAAATGACTGTCCCAGCAAAATATCCCTAATTGGTGCAATAGTGGGTCTTTTATATTGGAGGTAACCAATAACTTAAGCCCTGATCAACAGGAGGGAAGTCATGTGTGCCAAACACAGCTCGATGGGAAGGACATAGACCCTAGCTTACTACTGCAATTTTAATAAACTATATAATTTCTCACTGTGTTCTAAGTGTTGATCATTATATTCACTAGCAAATGTAGATCTTAACACTCATCAAAGAAACTTCTTTTTATAACAGATAGAGACTATTACATTGATCCACCACAGATCAAAATGTAGACAGTAAAGGATCTCAGGATATCCAACCCCAACTGATGCATGTATATTGCAACTGCCAATACTGAAGTTTAGGGAACATTGAGGAAGAGGGGTCAGAAACATTGCAAGAGCCAGATGACCAGAACAGCTGCTGCTAGATAGTATCTTCCAGACAGGACAGGGAAGATACATCAATGATATCTCAACAATATAGTTTTCTAAACAAGACCTGCATAATGACATCACCAGTAGACATACCATCATGGATCGGCGACATTTCACAAGGTACCATTTCTAGTTTAGGGGCTGCAGGCAATAAATAAAGGCTGTTTAAAGAGGAAGAATACATTTTCTCCTGGGATGAGTTCCCTGTTACAGTATCTAATCCCAGTTGGTAAGCCCTAACATATGTACATACAAACAACACAAAATAGATCTATTGGGTCATAAAATTAAGAGTGAATGAGTGAGGGAATGTTGAAGGAATTGGGGGACATTGAGGGGTGGAAATGATGTAAATACTCTTCTAATGAAAGAAATCCTCAATAAGTAAAAAATTTAAATTATTAAACAATATGAGTTAATTTAATGCCATCAGTAGTACAAGGGTCATAAAAAAGATTGCAAAATGGAGACCTTGAGAGATGACTCAAGAGTCAACAGCACTGGCTGTTCTTGTAGTGGATGTGGTTCGATTCCTACACCCACATGGTGGCTAATAATCATCTATAACTCCAGTTCCAGAGGAATTTGACATCCTCTTCTGGTGTCCTTGAAGTACTGCATGCATGTGGTACACTTACATGCACTCAGGCAAAACATTCATACACATTAAATAAAAATAAATTAAAACTTTTAAAGGGATTGTAAAATGGTTTCATGAAAGCAAGGGTTTCAGTCAAACAGACATATTTGAATATTTTTGTTTACTCATTTTCTTCTGTCAATTTTATTCAAAATATTAATCTCAAGTAATATTGTATAATAGATATTTTGAAAGGTTCCCTCTACTTCAGTGTTGCTGTTATTAAAAGCTTATGTCTTAGGGGCTGGAGAGCTAGGTCAGCAGTTAAGAGCACTGGATGCTCTTTCTGAGGACACAGATTCAGTTCCCAGTACCCACATAGTGGTTAACAACCTTCTGTAACTCCAGTTCAGAGTACTGTTTGAAGACCACCTACTAAGGATGCATCCTAATTCCTTATTTCTCTACAGTCTAAAATAGGCATACCCTCTATTTCTATTCAGAATATATCGTGTTTTGTTCAAAGCTCAATTGACTAGAAATGTCAGTTTTGTGTTTATTTTTATATCTATTTTATATCTAGCATAACTCCTCACTAAATTATATCTGTCCTAAAGAAAAACTTGTTACATATTGTGCTTCAAGAGGCTAATATGGAATGTAGAACAGGAAATAAATAAAATTTTGTCAGTGACTACTGAATAACATATTATTAATAAATTCATCTCCACATTAAGAATGAGATACATAGGTTCAGAGAAACATCATAAAACTATGACTTCTTTATAATATTTCTAATTATGAATTTGTAAATTATATTCAAATTAGATTCACAAATTTAAAAGTAAGTCATCACAAATTAACCACCTGGTTATTTGGTTCATGTTTAGGTTCATATATATTAGGTTCATATTTAAATAAAAACTCCAAATTTCATGTGATTATCTTATATTTTTTCCTGAAACTCTTTAATATTAAAATCTATTTTATATTCAGAGGAATGTATTTGTCTTTGTATTAAGATAATAAAAATAAAAAACTTATTAGAGTTTTAATATTGTTGGTTCTTTAATAATATTAGTGTATTTACTCCTGCATTTTGAAGAATTTGAAGTTCTTGTGTCCAAGGGGACTTGTGTACATCTTCCAAGGGATTCTTATGATACAGCTCACCAAGAATTCCTTGTAAACAATTTACCATTAAGTTGCATTGGTTTCCGGAGTAACACTGTTGGTGATGCTGAAGACCTAGAAATATGCTATGTTTCTTAAAAATGATGATGTATTCCAGTGGTTTAAAAAAAAATTTTTATTCCTTTTCAAGACTTACTCAATATAGATTGTTTTTATCTTTTAAAAATACAATATTTAATATATAATAATATATAATAAAATTTTACAGTATTGACCTCCTCCATCTTTTACTATGTAAGAGACCACTCTATAAATATGTGTATTTTCATTAAAATCTGTAGACTGTGAATATAGCTCAGTGGTAGAGCATTTGCATGGTTGGTGTGAAGATCTGTGCTCAATTTTCAGAATTAGAAAAAAAAAAAAAGAAAAGAAAAAGTGAATTGACATTTTTATGTGATATTATTTCCTTAGGTAATCCACTTAGTTTTTCTATTAAATAAGTAATGGGGCATTTTTTCTTTGTAGATAGACACATTCTTATTCTCAATGATGTATTATCTTCTTCCTATGAAGGAAGAAATTTTGCATGGATATGCATGTGTCAGTGTGGGTGAAGGTGTAGGTATGTATACATGTGTGTGCATAGAGTTGAAGATCAGATGAAAGCCTTTGGTGTTAGTCCTCAGGACCTAGTCACCTTTTTTTGTGATGAGACTTGGTCACACCAAGTTAGCTAGACTGTAAGACAAGTAGCTTTCCAAATCCTCCTCTCCCAGATTGGGATTTCCAGTGAGATCCACCACACTTGGCTTTTTTATTTGGGTTCTTGGACTGAACTCAGATCTACAAGCTTTCTCATCAGTCACTTTACTGAGGAAACACTCTCACCAGGCCTAAAGCAGACATTAAACTATTTCAGAATGCTATTGGGTCATCTTAGTCTTTATTCCATTGCTGTTTTCACTATAAAATCATGGGTACTTTAAAAACATAATTTTGTTATTACTTAGCATGAATGTATTATTTAAATTCAAGTTTAAAGTATCTTAATATATGTAGTTTCAAATTCATATAGAGTTCTGACTTGTATAACTTTTCTTCCTGAAAACACTCAGCATTTGTTGTCACAAGGTGTTTCAGGGGATGGGTCTCTGATACAAAGATCCTTCTAGGAGGAGGAGAGTTCCAAGGATGTCTTCTGAGAGTGTGATGATATCAGAGTCATAATATGTTCATAGGTCCCATCTGCTATACTGCCTTCAGCTTGTAGTGATCTGTAAGCCCTTCATAGTGGATCCATATTTATTTAGTTTTCAGCATTCTAAATTTCAGACTATCTTCTTCATGACTAGGTGCCTTAAAATGGTGGTAGAGTACCTAACCCATATTGGTACAGTACCTGACCCAGATTGTTCTATGCATGCTTAGCACTGAACTAATGCTTAATAAGACAAAAGGGTGGCTAAAAGAATGAGAAAACTGGATTATATTGAATTCCTAAGAGGAAAGTGGCTATTCACCTGGAAAAAGGTACAGTCATCTCTATTTTCCCTGATGTAAGCCTCTGGTTGACTGCAAGGAAAGCAGTGAGTTCTGAGCTTCATTGATAAACAATTTATATTGACGAGACCTTTATAATCTGAATGACCCTCTTGACCACTATAGCCTTATTGTAGTATTTAGGCAAAATCCAACCATTTCAAATAGCTATTTGTAGCAAGGCCAATAATTTAAAGCCAAAGGAAGCAATGCTCAAGAGATGCTTAATTACTCACAGGTGTTGTTGCTAGGCAACCACTTCATCTCCAGATTCTGTTGCTTTACCTGAGTGTGGTACTCAGTTCTCTATTGTTAGTGAATGTTAAAAGAGACAGAGATGTGAAGCATAAAGATTTCACTTTAAATAGGTTAAAATAGATATTTAGAAAAAGAGGCTATAAATTCAGTTTCCAATCAGAAGATAAACACGTCCATTTTAAAAATTTTCCTCCTCTGGTTTTAAAGATTTTTCTTTGTGTGTGAACACATTTTAAAATGGAGTTTCAGTAAGAAATAAAGAATTGTTTGAAGAAAAGGTGTGATATTTGGATTCACAAATGACTGTGAGCAGATGTGCCAGACAGCAGGATCGATATCCTAAGCAACTGGACAGACACAACCTTCCAACCACTGCAGCTCCCTGTTATTTCCATAGACATGCCAAGGACAGTATTTTCTAAAAACAACACCTCATGCTCTCTAAAACTGAATTAATATTCCTGTGTGGCCTTAAATTTACAGTCATTAGTTATTGATTTTAGACTTACAGTCTTGAAGCTTTCCTGTTAAAAACATAGTATACCTTGCTTGAATTATAAATAACATCCACAATCATGCTCCTGATCTTAGTGTAATATAAAATTTCGATACAATTCCTAGGCTGCCAGCTTTCCATTTTCCCCCTGTCTTCAAAAATAATTAAAATTCATGGGCCTATTGTTCTCTGAAGTGGTCTGAATGGAAGGGACATTGTCACACACTTGGTGCTTTGGTTCATCATTGTGTCCTGCCAAGTAGATAAATACCCTTCACTCTACCTCTAAACTCTTTCCTTAGGACAGTGTATACTAATATGAGTATCACACAATGGGTATCTATCTTTTACAAAATATAATTTTTAGGATTATATTATATTATATTTTAATCATTCACTCAATCAACCAATGAAACAAATAATAACTGTCACCTGTGTGCTTCACAAAAACTACCACTTTTGAAATTGTTGAACAAGGATTTCATAACCTCCCCCCCAACCCAAACACTGGCTATTGCCTTTGCTTTTGGTAATCTGCCAGAGCTTAATGGTAACACTCTGTTGC
This sequence comes from Eospalax fontanierii, assembly GCA_035773235.1. NCBI lineage: Eukaryota > Metazoa > Chordata > Mammalia > Rodentia > Spalacidae > Eospalax > Eospalax fontanierii. Next base: position 48,906,654 of record CM069530.1, on the reverse strand, counting down.
TAATACTAACATAAGTGATAGAACAAACAAGGAGTAATCAAGCTGGTACTGCCTTCAAAGTGTCCTCTCCCTGGCTACCTTTCATAGTACTTGGAAGGTACTCTGAATGCTACCAGAAGAAAATTACAAATTATCAGCCTTGCCAAGCTGTAGACCTCATGAACTACAATAATAATTGGCCTGGCAAGATATGCCTACTGATACAATAGTGGCACAAATGTTGTGTGAGTAATCAATTATTTTATAATTGTATTTAAGGTCTGTTTTACAAGATTGAGCCCATCTTGGAACTGATATCAGGTCTGGTAACCTGTCTTTAGGCTGATCACAGGCCATAGAAGAGAACCTAAGATTATTATTCTTCCAAATGCACATAGTGTTAAACTGGTGCCTTAATGGCTTACTATGCCCACAGATTAATACATCTCTCAACTCTCACCAGAGACGCTTTATCTTTCAGGAGCTGATAATGAATACAAGGGACTCACAACTGGTCAATGTACAGAGTAAAAGAGACTACAGATTGCTTATCCCTTATTTAATATAGGGATACCTATATTAAATCCTTGTCTTCCATAGTTCAGAGATCACTGTGGAAGATGGGGTTAGAAGGATTGTCAGGGTCAGAAGTGCTGGAGAAATAAAAGGAAGCAATATTTGCCAGGGAGTACAGCAGTTACTCACATGAACCCACAGAAAATGTGCCAACATGCATAAAACCTTAGTAAATTCCCAGCATAGAGAAGGGGATGGTGGTAAGAAACTCCAGCCTTAATTGAGGAAGTATTGGCAAATGATAGCTTCTGGGAGACACCCTGTCAATTTTCTTCAAGGGTATGATGTTGTTGGGTAGGTTTACCAGGCCCCCAGGGATACCAAAGGGTATTTGGGGATATAAATTAGATTCACTAGGCCTTAAAAGGTAGAGGACATATCATTGGGTAGGGACTAGTGAGGGGAGGTTCAGCTAGGGGAAGGGGGTCTGAAGATTCTCAAAATACAGTATGAAAGTATCAAAAATTCAATAGTATCAAATTTTAAAAATACTGGTAAGCATAGCGAAAATGCACATACTTTCATTAATCTAGCAAAGTGTACATTTGGTAAGATCTTATTGTAGCAAGATGTGTAAATGAATTGTTTATTTCCCCAATTTAACTTAAAATGTCTTAGGTATGATTTAGCATGGGAGAGTAAAGGCAGAGGAGATGAAACAGCATGTAAACTACTGGGAAGAGTGTGTGGAGAAATGTGCTCATCAGGGGGTCAGCCAAGCACATCAATCCTTATACCTCTCTCTGCATGCAAATGTGATTAATAAATATAATGGCACTAGGACAAAAGCATACCTTTTACTCCATAAATATTATATTATCAGCATTCAATAAAGAGGTTATAAATATGCCCTCATGTGTCAGGCAGATTCAGGTTGATGTAAAATGCTTGCCAAAATATATGTCTCCTTGAATATAACTACAACTGCTGTCACATAATTCATAGTCTTAATGCAAGATTTGGCACAGGTGGATCCTTTTTCAGGCAGGAGAATAGTGAGAACTTATATTCCATGCAATAGCTTCTTGATAGATAGCATAAAATGAACTGCCTTTTGCATTAGGGTGCATCACTTAAAAGTCCAGGAATGGACAGAAATTATCATAAGAATATATGACACTGCTGATCCTTTCATTTCTTTGGCAATAGGCCCAAATTATATGATTATTCATATTAATATATTCATTTCATATTATAGCTAATTTTATATTGAGTACATTTTAATATATTTCCCAATAAAATATAATATCAATATGCAATCAGTGTTCAGCTTTTTATCATAAATGTTTTGGAGAAATATATTTGCTTATAACTATAGATAAATACGTATATGAGCATATGTGTCTTTACATATTCAATGCCCATATAACTGACACTTTATTTAATACATTACTTAGGGTAGAAATTTTGACAATTTTATGAATTTCTTAAAGTAGAAATTTTGACATTAGAAATTGTATTTGTTACTATTTTCCATAAACTGTCAACATTTCTAAATATAATTAAAGTATCTACACTATAAAATCAGTCACATGTAAGAAATGATGCAAAACAAAGAACCTCAGACACTTAGAGACAAGATTAGCTGCAGTTAATGTGGTCCGGCAGAGTGCGACCATGTGTTTATGGAATATTAGGAATGAGTTACTTTAACTCTTTTCCCTGCTTTCAGTCTAGCTGCCAGGTGACTTAATCTTTCCCATGCCTACATCTTTCTATTTTATGCCAGCCTTCTGTTTCTTTATAACTTTACCTTAAAATTGTCACACCATGGCATCTTTTATTTTATGAATTTAATTTTCACTTTCAACTCCTGTGAATGCCTGATTACCTTTCCATTTCCCAGTCATTCTTCCTATGAAAGAGAAATGGTTACATTCAAGTTTATGTATTCATAGGAATAAACATCGAGGTGGTTCTAAATTTTATATTTATACCTATAGAGTAGTGCCTCTTTCAACCCTCAGCAGAGAAGCTTTTTTATGCAATTGATGGAAATTAATACAGAAGTCCACTACTAGTCAAAGTGCAGAAAATAAGAGATTTTAGAGTGCTCAGCTCTAAATGGGACATCTATATCTCACATCCTTCCCTACCCCACCCACATCTCAGAGACAGTTATTGAGGAAGAGGAACGAAACTATTAACAAAAACCATAGTAGACCTTTTCAGCGAAGCTGTATTTGTTGGACAGGGCTGTTACTCACAGGAATTTGTAGATGCTGTGACTGTAAGCACAAGACCTACACAAGATCAAGCCAGCCTAATACCCCCATGCATAGGTGGAGTTCATGAAGTCCCACCCCTAGCTGGCTGAGGAGCTATTGGCTGCTGGGGAAAGGTAAGCCAGTTTTTTTTGGGAGGTAGACCCTTAGAGGTCAGCCATACTTCAGCAGATGGCTCTACATCCATGCACATACAGGCAGCACTGAGTGGACTCAGTGGGTTTTAAAAGAACTACATGAAGCCAGGAGGGAAAAGTGGAGGGATGGATCCAGTAGGAATCTGAGGTGAGGGAACTGGGGGTGAATTTGATCAAAATACATTATATTCATGCATGAAATTTTCAACAAAAATGTAGCTTTGTTAATTAAGGAAAAAAAAATGAAAGTGGCCTACTACTCTAATACAGCTTCCACTTCTACATTTCCAGTGTTCACTGGTCTTTAGTTGTGCAACAACAGCATGAGCCTTATGCAGCATTACCTTCCATAATGACGAATAGGTGGCCCAAATCATGGCAAGCCCCACATGGCATGGCAGGCTTCCTGAGTAGCTTAGTTTTTGCTCTTGCTGTATTATGAATCAATGCATTTAATAAAATGTGACTGTGTGCTTTACAACTACATATTGAACACACATGCAATAAAATATAGTTGAACAGACAAAAGAATTCTGAGAACTTGCATATATTTTATTAGTAGGTATTATAATATAAATATTGTAAGTATTTACTAAATGTAGCATGATTTTAGGATTTCAAGTATATTCTAATTTCATTTTTATTGCTGTGATAAAACATGCCGACCAAAACAACTTAGGGTGGCACAAATCTCTGCACATAAATAAAATATAGAGAAGAGAGTTTTACATGACGATGTAGTAAATTAGCATCACCAGGTTCTCTCCCGGGCCTATGGCCTCCTTAGGCTGCAGTTTGATCATGTTTGCAGTAGCAGGCATGAATTCACTCTTGTGAAATAAGCCCTGAATCCAATCAAGAGATGATATGTTTACCCCCATAATCAATGTCACTACTGCTCTAGTGACTTCACAAACCCGTGGAGATTAAACCACACATTCATGAATGATGAATGAGTCAATGCAGCAACTAAAAGAGAAATAAAAACATTTCTGACTTAAATAAAAAAGACAATGCAACACAACCAAACCTCTGAGACACTTTAAAGGCAGCGCTAAAAGGGAAGTTTTTGTTTTAAATGTTTACGTTAAAAAATCAGAGCACAAATAAATGCCTTCACAATGCAACTCAAGAATCTTGAAAGGCAACAACAAATGCAACCCAAACCCAGGACACAAATAGAAACAATAGTGTCAGAGCAGAAGTTCATGAAATAGAAACAAAGAAAACAATACAAAGATTCAATGAAACCAAGAGCTAATTCTTTGAAAAGATAAACAAGATAGACAGACCCTTAGTCAATTTAACCAAAAGAAAGAAAGAACTGCAAATCAACAAAATAAGAGATGAAAATGGGAAACATCACAACAAAAAAACAAAAGATTCAGAACATCATAAAGGAATACTTTAAAAACCTATACGCTATTAAATTAGAAATCTTTAAAGAAATGGATATATCTAAAATCATAGAACTCACCAAAGCTAAACCAAGAAGAGATCAACAGTTTAAAGAGACCAATAACATAGAAAAACATTGAAGTAATACAAAATCTTCTGACTAAAAAATGCCCAGGCTCAGATGGATTCAAACAAGAATTCTATCAGACATTCAAAGAAGATTAACACCCAGTACTACTTAAATCATTCAAAAAGATACAACCAGAGGAAGAACTCCCAAATTCCTTCTATGAAGCCAACATCATTGTAATACCAAAACCAGGTAAAGATACAGCCAGAAACGAAAACTATAGACTTATACCTTAATGAACATGGGTGCAAAAATTCTCAACAAAATATTTGCAAATTGCATACTTAAATACAACACAAAGATCACCCTCTATGATCAAATCTGCTTTATTCCGCAGATGCAGGATGGTTCAATATACTTAGGTCAATAAATGTCATAAAGCATATAAATGAACTCAAAACCAAAAATTACATGGTTATCTCAATAGATGCAGAAAATGCCTGTGACAAAATTCAACTCACAGTAAAAGTTCTAGATGGAACTGGACTGGAGGTAAAATAGCCACACAATATAACTAAAGCAGTATTTAAATAAAAAACCCATAGCCAACATGGGGTTTAAGTGGAGAAAAACTAGAATGATCCCTATTCAAACCAGAAACCAAGAAGCCTATCCACAATGTTCACCCCTTAATACACAGCTTGAAATTTTGCTAGATCAATGGGACAAGAGAAGGAAGTTAAAGGAATACTAATTGAGAAAGAAGACATCAAATTACCCCTTTTTGTATGATATGATATTGCATTTAAGAGATGTCAAAAATTCCACCAGAAAACTCCTAGAAATGACTGACACATTCAGTAAAGTGGCAGGTTACAAAATTAATCTTCAAAAATCAGTAGCCTTTCTATATACCAATAATAATAAATTGGAGAAAGAATTCAAGGAAACCCTCCCATTCACAATACACTAAAAAAGAAAAAACATATCTTGGAATAAGACTGATGAAATACATTAAAGATCTGTACAATGAATTTAAATCTTTAAAGAAAAAGATTGAGGAGGACACCTGAAGATGGAGAAACCACCCATGCTCATAGATTGGAAGAGATAATGTTTTGAAAATGACCATCCTACCCAAAGCAATATACAGATTCAGGGAAATCCCAGTTGAAATCCCCATGACATTCTTCACAGAATTAGAAAAAAAAATCCTAAAATTCATATGGAAGCACAAAAGACCTCATATTGTCAAAGCAACCCTGAAGAAAGAGAGTAATGCTCTCTTTCAAACTATATTACAGAGCTACAGTCATAAAAACAGCATGACAATGGAACAAAAATAGACCCATACATTAAAGAAATTAATTTAAGACCGAAACATGAATAAATGAATATCAGCTACCTGATATTTGGCAAAAGGGTCAAGAACATTCACTGGAATAAAGACAGTATCCTCAGCAAATAGTGCTGTGAAACTGGATCTCTACCTGTAGAAGGATGAAACTAGACCCTTATCTTTCACCTTGCACAAAGTTAACTCCAAGTGAATCAAAGACATTGAGGTAAAACCTGAAACTCTAAAACTGTTAGAAGAAAACTTTGGCAGTACTTTCTAAGTTGGACATCAATTGCTCAGGAATTACAGTCAATAATTAACAAGTATGACCTCAGTAAACTAAAATGCTTCTGTACAGTTCAGGAAACAACCAAGAAAGTGAAGAGAAAATCCACAGAGTCGGAGAAAATCTTCCCCAGCAACACATCTGAAAGAGGTTTAACATCCCAGAATATGTAAAGGACTCAAATACAAAGAATAAGAAAACAAGTGACACAATTAAAAGACAAGCTAAGGATCTGAGCAGAGTTCTCAACTGAAGAAATATAAACAGCTAAGAAACATGTTAAATATTGTTCAACATTGTTAGTAATAAGGGAAATACAAATTAAAGCCACTTTAAGATTTCATTTTACCCCTGTCAGACTGGCTTTAATCAAGAGAACAAATGTTACCAAATCCTGAAGAGGATGTGGGAAAACGGGAATGTTCATTCACTGCTGGTGGGATTGTAAACTCATGCAACCCCTCTGGAAAGCAGTGTGGAGAACTCTTAAAAACTAAAATGAATCTACCATTTGACCTGGTTATACCACTCCTTAGCATTTACCCAAAGAACTCATCCTATTGCAGAGATACCTGTGCATTCATGGTTGTTGATGCTGTTTTCACAAAGTTAAGAAAATGAAGCAACCTAAGAATCCCTTAACTGACAAGTTGATAATGAAGATGTGGTATAGCTGCACAATGGAGTTCTCCTTGGTGGTAAAAAAGAGGTACTGAAATTTTCAGGCAAATCGATGGTTGTAGAAACTGTTATGCTAAGTGAAGTCACACAGACTCAGAAAAACAAAGGAAGTATGTTCTCTCTAATTTGTGGAATCTGGCAACAAAACATTATACTTGAGTGTGTATCCAAATGTAACTGCAAAAACCAGGAAAATGGCACAGAATCAGGGAGGAAAAGGGAAAGAAGAAATCTGAGAATAGCAGGAAACAGGTGTTACTAAGGTAGAAAGATATAAAATTGGGAGGGATGGAGGGAGAGAGGGAGGAGGGTGGGGATGAAAGGAAAGAAGGGTCTCCAAGAGAGATGGGGCCATAGGAGACTAGTATTATCAAGGGACAAATGGGGAAAATGAGGATACATCAAATGGGGAATTCATGGAGGGAGGTTTAGACAGGGAGACAGAGAGAGATAGAGGAGAGATAAATAATACATAGCAAGTGTAAAATACCAGAAGGAATCATATTAGTCTAACAACCTAATGACAGATTCCACATACAGTGTCTACATCAGCCCGTGTGTATATCTGAAAGTTACATAACAAGAAACAGTGCCAGATAAGTGAAATCTCCCTTTGAGTTGTTGACCAGAGTGGTCCAAGACACTCCCAAAATTACACAGGTTATGCCACAGTCCTTGTTTTGCGCCCCAGAACTTGAAGGTAAGACACTACTGCTGAAGATGGGACATACTTTGGAGACTGGATTTGGAGCAATGGAGTTGGAACTGACCTGGAAGCCACTTCCCCTGAAGGCTAGTTCTCATAGTTCTGGAGAGAACTACGCAAGTAGCTAAGGGAGAACAGTAGTTGTGGGCCCAATACCAGCTTCATGACCAAATAACCACATCGACTGGCACAGCACTCAGCACTGGTGCAGTAGTGGCACTTTTATCTTGGGGCCAAGCAAAGCTACTCAATTTGTCTTAGAGTCCACTCAATGGGAGAAAGCTCATGGGTGCTACTGTAATCATAGCCAAATACACATGGCTGGAGAGACCATAGATCTTAGAAAACTGCCTATGGTTGTTATATCCCTAGACTAATGTAACTTCATACTAAGTGCAAAATATGTATCCTTATATTTATAATCATGTATCCCAGTCACCACTCATCAAAGAACCATAAAAAAAAATCAAACTCAGTTTATTACCTGACATCTAATTCCTTGCTATAGGAAAGAGCTAAATGAAGGTATGAAACACAATGGAGTCCCATATGCTTAAGAAAGGAAAATATTTCTGTGTTTGGAAACAAAGTTAACAAAAACCATCATGAAAAAGAAAGAAACTAATATACAAATGAAAACAATCAGTGAAATTAACTGGTGTCCTCTCAGAATCCTCACTCCCCAGATGTTTGATGGATTTGACAGTAGTAGACAAATGCCTCCCTATCCTGACTGATTCAGCTCTTTATTCTATTAGCAGGAGCCTGAAATAAGGAGCCACGCATTATGTTCTCAGTCTATGTAATTCATTTGATCAGTCCTCCTTACTTGCTTCCCAGCTAAACATTTTAAATCATTAGCAACATCACATATATTTCTAGATTAATATCATGTCTTGTTCAAAAGAAATGCATTTGTAATTTTCAAAATGGATCCATAATCGTATATAAACAGAGTAGGCAAACATTTAAGAGTAAAATAAAAGAAGATGTATATCCAGTCTATGTTGAGACCTCAGTGTCTTCAGTTACTGCCAATTATTACTGGATGGTGCATTTGATTTGTTTTTTTCTCTTAAATTTCCTTTGCTGCCAGCTAAACAGCAGGAACACAGCTATACTTGTGATGTTATACAAAAAAATTGTCTAAAACTCAAAAATTTTCTTTCAAAACTTTCTGTTAAAAAATATTGCTCTTTCTGTGATGCTATACCATGATTACACTGATTTTTTAAATTGAAAAAAAATGACTATATTCTGCCTTCTGTTTTTCTTATCTGCAAAGAGAGCTGTCTCACTCACTTGACTTAAAGCTGGCTGATTTCATGAATCTATTTTAACCATATTGGTATCTCAAACTATACACAAAGTCCTTTGAAATATTTAATGAAATACACTGATTACCGTTAAGCACTGGGGGAGCAAATGTGTTACAGCTCTGTGCTACAGTAGATATGAGCTCCTTGGAAACTAGGACAGAAAGAGTGTTATCTCTTTAAAAACTGTTTATGGAACTTTTCCATAAAGCCATCAATCAAATAAAATATCTTGGCAACAGCAAAATAGATATATAAATAACACAGCTTTAAAACATGGACACACAAGACAAGGAAGATATTGTTAACATGTATAATACAAATTTTGGGGAAAAGATAGTGATGTTCTGTACACATGAATAGTTTTTGTATTATTTTCTTTAGCCCTTAGTCCATAATAAAAAACTTTAGATATGCTCTTCTCTACACACAATTTGTCAGTTGATTTTTTTTTTAAGATAAAGCTTTGCTATGTAGCCCAGGCTGACCTCTAACTTATTATTTATCTCAAGTTAACCTTGAATTCAGTATCCATCTATGCCCACCTCATGGTAGATCACAGACATACATCATGGAATCTAAATAAATGGATGAGATTTTATCAACTTCAGAAAATTTTCAACTTCATAAAATTAACAATTCATGCATTTTTGTACATATGAGTTTTCATGACCTGCCTGAAGATGGTTCATTTTAATATGATTGAGGAAGAGGTTTAAGTGCACATTTTAAAAATAGTGTTTTTACTTGTTTGCTTGATAATGTTATAAATAGAGGATGACTCTTGATTTAGAAACAGTTATAAAATGATACATTTTGAAAATATTTTAAGTGAAATTAAATATTTATCTTTTCTCCTACTGCACAAAATAGAGAAGAAAATTTGACATACCACTTTCCACATTTGTTGTCTTAAATATATGATATTAGAAATCTGTACCTCGATTTTTTAACTGATGAAATGGAAAAAAAAAGCTGAAATCCCATCATTCTCTTATACAAATTGAAATGAGTGTATCTAATATTGATGATTAATTTCTGAACAAAGCACACATAATATCTTTTCTTTTAAATACATAAAAAGAATAGTAAATCTGTCTATGAATTCTACTATAATAGTAAACACTATATAAATATAGAAGTACATTTTTTCCTGAGAATTTTACTTTTTGTGATTCATCATATCTAAAAATATTTTCTAAATCATTTTTTAAAGTTTTAAATCTCTCAGTATTTAATTAAAAACTCTCAACCAGTCATGTACATGATATGCTAACATTTTCTACTTGTCTGTCTTTTTTAATGAATGAATGAATGGTCTGGGTTTGAACTTAGTTGTACCTATTAAGTATTTTCTAAAGAGAACTTGTTCAAGGTACACAAAAATCTACTTCACATGTTTTCAAATATTGTGACTTCAAGTACTTTTCCCCTTATTGGGTAGATCATTAAGTCATGAAGTATGGCAAGTAAACAAACAATTTTATCTTGGGAAGATATAAAACTATGCATATAAGTTTTAGTAATATACATATGCATATATATATATATTTATTAGACAACACTGCTTGAGGCTAGATATTTAGGAAGTAGATAGTATCCCTAGCTGTCATAGCAAGATATCACATCGTATAGCTTATACAACAGATATTTTCTTATAATGCTAGAAGCTAGAAGTGTTTCAAGATACCAGCAAATCTGATTTCTGATGAAGTTGCTGCCAGGTTTCTGTGTTCACATAGTCTTTCTTTAATGTACAGAGAGAAAGCATATTTTCTTATAAAGACAGTAATATTAGCAGATTCTGGTCTTATACTTATGACCTCTTTTAAACCTTAGCTATGTAGAAGTCTTATTTTTAAATACAATCACACTGGGACCAAGCTAAACTTTAGAACTTTGGCAGGAGAGGAGATGTTACCGAAGGCAATAACATTAGCTTGTTGAGAGCCTCATGGGTGAAACAGAACACTGAATACTTGTATGTACAATTTTCTGTTTCCACACTCCTTAATTCTTCTATTTTATTATTTAATTTCTTTTATATTTAACCATAGAATAGTGGTTTCATTTCATTAAAGGATTTTAGCCAAAATTGAGTGATATATTTCTACCTTACCTTGAGGTTGATTGGCTGAATTCTGGCTGTTTATGAAAAATATTGTCCTAGAAAGTAAAATAAATTTGGTAAGTTTCGTCTGTTAGCCATTACAGGTAAAGACCTGTTTATTTCTCCTTATTGTGCAAATAGCCCAAATAAACATATGTATAATCTATATATCCTGGTATTTTAGCATTTTCTGGGTTATTTACAGCACACCGCCCAAGTCCAAGGAAAGGTAGTTACCTTTTTAATATTAAAATACTGCAACCACTAGCTGTTCTTATAAAAGATCCAGGATCAAATCCCAGTACCCTCATGGTGGTCAACAAAAATCTGTAACTGTAATTCTAGGGGATCTTACGCCCTCTCTGACTTCTTCAGTAATGCAGGACACAGGTGCACTTACATGCAGGCATAACACTCATACATATAAAATAAAAATAAATAAATCCAAAAAGTTAAAATATTGCCACCATAACAAAGAAACAGTAGACCAGAATCAAACTGAAAGGGTTATATGCAAAATGATATTTAAAATCTAGTGTTGGAGGTCATTTCTAACTTTGCTGTTTTATTATTTTTAATATTAATTTGTATTTAAACTTAAAATATGTAAAATTATACTTCTGAAAAATTTCAAACATTATACATGTCCCTTCACATAACTTCACTATGAAATAAAATTATCAATGGAAGAATAAGGACCAAAACTAAATAAATATACAAAGGACAGCATTCATATGTGAGATTATTTCCAAAAGCACTTTTTGTAGGTTTTTTTATTTTTTTATTTTTCATTGATTTTTTACAATTTTCATTCTATATATTTTGATGATATTTAGATCCCCTCCCCTATCCCCACCTCCCCTAACTTCCTCCACCTAATTTAATATAATTTCATATATACAACACGGACTATGAAGTCTGATTTGTGTTCCCAAATGTGCTTCAGTATAGATGCATCCAACGTGCACACAAAGCATTCTATTCCTGTCTGTCATTGCTCTCTGTTCCTCTCAGCAGCCGTTAGTTGTCAAAAGTTCCTTAGGTTGGGTTAAAATTTCTTATTCCTTTCTCCATGTCTATGTTGGGATTTTGTCTGGTTTGAGCTTGCATAGGACTTGTGCATGCTGTCACCATTGCTGTGAGTTCATATGAGTAACTGACCAGCTGTCTTGAAGATGCTGTTTTCTTGTGATCATCCATCCATCTGGCTCTTTCCACCTCAGCCGGGTTTCCCTGAACTGCATAGTGATCTACCTGTTTCTGCCTTCTCAGTGTTGGGATTAAAGGCATGCACCACCATGCCCAGCTGGCTCCAAAGTACTTCTGTGTATGTCTTTTACTTTGTATGTTTGCATAGTACTGAAATAATACCCTACAGATGATAGTCTTTCCTTCCAGGTTGATAATTAATCATGCAAATAAGAACATATGAATGCCACCATGATCTAAGTAACTCTCATTATATATGAATTCTGATTTGCATAAGTTTAGTACCAAACGAATTAATCTAATAATATTATTTGTTATAGTGCTATTATTTATTACTTATTACTCAGCTTGAAAAGCAAACCTTAGTTGTAGGCAAGAAAAGTGAAAAGTGACAGATTTAAAGCTAATGTCTTGGGGGTACTATGCTCAGTACATTGAGACTGACTGAATATTTGTTATTCTTCCTGTCATTAGTCTCAGGTGATAACCAGAAGAGGAGGACATTTTGCTCATATCTTTCTTGAGTTGGTCTATCAAAAAGACACATCTCTCTGAATCTCAAATACAATGATAAAATAGTATAACATCTCAGTTTTCATTTCTATCAAAGTAATGAGATGATTCCATTTTATATAATATGTATTATAACCATTGTTATTTTCACTTAATACATTCTATTAAAGGAATCTGTATCTTTTACAAAAAAAGAATAATGATAAACGCTATACTACACTTGATTTCTAAAATCTTACAATTTAGGTCTTAAAATATTGATAAAAGTCTGTTCACACAAAGATTTTACATTTATTTTATGGTTAAATATATATTTCTCACATAGAGTGAAACTAATATATTATTGTGAACCATATTACTACAGAACAACTTGGACCATCTGGTTTTGCAGCAGATGGCAAATATTTAATAAAGGAATGCCCCATACAGTCTCTAGTTATTAAATATAAGTCATTACATCTTTTCAATATCCTCCCTGCTTATTCTCAGGGTTAGTGTCTAGGTAGTGTGCTGTGACACAGATTAAAGAAATTTAATACTGTTATTTTCATGTAAAAGTCAATAAGATGTACTCCAGAAAAAGATAATTTTATTTGCTTAACAAATGATAAATTAAGAGTGACTTAATTTGGGACTGGATTATTGCTCTTTGCAAGTCAAAAACTTGTCCAAATATATCTGTTAGTTAAAATGTATTTGATAAATTCTAAATTATTTTTTTCTAACTAATTTTTTTTGGCTTACTAAGAACATATTGACAATATACTGATCCAGTTTTAGGAGATCTTTGTAGATCTGAATAATAATAAATTATCATGACAATTTTCAGTAGTAATATATATTTCAGCTTTTAATTACCACGGGCAAAGAAGGAAGAATGGTATAACCTTACCTTCAAGTCCTGTTAATATTGAATTGGTAAAGACAATGAAGCAAGACTTGGTCATGCTTCCAATTATACTGGCATACTAGATAGAAGATTTTGTAATGATTTAAAGTCCATTCAGAAGAAGCTTTCTGTTGTTAAAAGTTTTAATATGCATGCATTTTGTGTGCTTTTATATTGCCTTCAGCATTGTTAAAATGGTCTCATTTTATCAGGAGCTCTTGCACTATAAAAACAATGGCTACTTAGAATTAAGAAAACTAAGAATTCAATGCTTGTCATTAGTTTGGACCAATGCTCACCTGATCTCTTCATGCCATCTACGATACTTTGCCCAATATAGTATGAAATAATCACTTTGCCACTAATTAGGGTTGAACACATCACAAACATTTATTTTGCACATTTGACCAGTTACAGAACTTTGTAATAATACAAAAAGAAGCTCCTTTATGAGTGGTGAGAGTACATATATAAGGATTCACAGTAAGAATGGAGTAACAGGGAGCTTCAATGAGGAGAGGTGAGAGACACATTCCTGTGCTCTCTGCAACTTGCTCCAATATGTTCTATGAACTTTAGGTGTAGAGGTTGCTTTGGAGATGTGTCACGTAGGCTTGTGCAATTCACAGACAATTTCTACATATGACCAGTTGTGGAACTCGATAATAATCTCTGTCTGTTGCAAAAGAAGCTTCTTCAATGAGTGGTGCCTGGATGCTTGTCTATAAATATAAAGATCCATATTTTGCACATAATAAGAAATTAACAAATGATCAACGCTTAGAGAACAAGAGTGTGCAAAGCATGAGTCCCTGAACACGTCTCTTATATTAAACTCCACCCACCCAGCGTTCAGGGACCACTGCAGAAGAGCACAAAGATTGTAAGAGCCAGGGGAGGAGTGCATGGTCATATGGAAATAAAGTCTTACAAACTTCTGGGACCTTGCTCATATGAACCTTCAGAAATGGTGTCAGCATGCACAGGATCCATACAAACTCAAGCAGACAAATCCTAGTACAGAACTGTAGAAATGGACTGCAGGCCCCAATCTTAGCCAAAGAACTATTGGCAACTGATTACTGCAAGAAGAGCTGATCTTCTTAAAGGGAGGGACTCTAGATAGGGCGACTAGTCTTCAGTGGATGAAATTGCACTGAGAAATGTCTGGGGACACTAATTTCACAACATAGGCCTTAATACAAATGACAGAATGCATAAATTACTGTGGGGGGGTCTATGGGAGGTACAAATGGGGAAGGAGATAAAAAGATGATAAAGATTTTCTGTATGAAATATTCAAAAATTCAATAATAAACTACAAAAAAAGAAAAGAATAGAGCAAGAAATTACATTGGCCTGGGGAATGTGAAAAAAATTATGTTTTTTCTAGGATCTATGAATTCTACTGCAGATATGAAAAAGTGTAATACTTTTGTACACTACAAAACTATCATCAAACAAATTTATTCTTGAAGAAATAGAAAACTCTCCTCCAAAATAATTCATTATTAGAAAGTTCTCGTTTCCTTAAATGGTAAAAATGAATGATTTATAGTGTTTATAGAATTATTATTCCAAACTTTGAGGAATTTAAACTCTTAATGCAAAGATTTTCAGATAGTTAGAAGAGAAAAGAAGCATCTAAATTAATTTTATCGTGTTATTATATCACAGATTCCAATATCAGACAAAGAAAGCATGAAAAAGAAAAAAGTGTTTGTTCGTTATGGTTGGAGAGAGGAAGATCCTAAAGGAACTGAGCAACCAGAACCTAAAGACATATGGGTGAGTTGAAAGGGAAAGAGAGACAGAGCCAGAAACAGAGAGAGAGATACAGAGCAAGACTGAGGATATTCAGACACATTAATACATGAACGTATTTATGCTGTGTAGATTTCTCCCAGGAATGTAGATTGTTTGAATTGAAAAAAGTTTAAATATAAATATGTTAATAACTTTTGAAAATAAAATATATTAACATATAATATGTACTATATGAAGAAAATTAGCTTTGTATCAATATAGATCTTATAAACACAGTCAAGATCTTATTAATTGACTAAAAACTTGTCAAGTTCACACATCTATGACCCTCATATGATCAGATGTGCCTGGCTTAAAGTAATGAAGCTTTTCATGCCTATATTTGATCTCATAACTATTTTTTATGTACCTCATTATATGGTTTTTACCCAGACCTAGCTATATTTTGATTCATTAGGGATTATGCTGTCTCCCTATTGAATCAAAAAAGGGCCTAGGGAAGACCTGGACAGACTGTGTAGAAGGTGCTTTAGAAAACCAATTTCATGAGTTATGAAACACTGGGCCTACTTATAGCTAATGCATGTGAGGTTCTAATACACATTAGCATGTAAAAAGCCTTAAGAATGGAAGTAACTGACACCTGCAGAATTGTGCAGCCCTTTAAATAGTTCCAAAGTGAATTAATTGTGAATCTACAACTCAAAGGAAACAAGCTCTTTCCTGCAGCCTAGATTTAAACAGATGAACTTCATTTTCATACTAAACGGAAATTTCACATTATCCACAGAAGTTGAACAAAATTCAGTGTCTCATAAAGGAAAAAAAATGTCCAAGGCATAAACCTGAAATCCATCTATATATAACAAACCTTAACAATTTCAAGTTACTTGTTAATAGTAAAATTAATGACAGTAATAGTTGATAGAACTACTTCATGACCCAGAAATATTTTTTCACTTTTAGCCAGAGGACTACATACCCTCCTATAGAGAAGTTTACACACTTGTGTTTATTGTTGCTTTATTCACAATATGTAGAAAGTGGAATCAGCCTAGATGTTCATGTATTGATGAGTGGATAATGAAAAAATGATACATTTACCCAACAGATTTCTATTTGGTACTTAGAAAAACTGAAAGTGGGAAATTTTCAGGAAAATGTATGGAACTAGAAAGTATATTGAGTGAGGTAACCCAAGCACAGGAAGTCAAATGCTACATGTCCTCTGTCCTGTGTAGCTCATTTCTTCAAAGAAAAATATTTTTACTGATTTGAAAAGTTCATAAAGTGTATTTTGATTATATTCAGGCCCCCTCACCTCTCTCTACCCCAATCATACAACCCCCAAACTTCATGTCATCTATTATTATTTGTCTTTTTTTAAGGTCTATACAATTTAATCTGAGTTTCATAAATGATACTTGGTGTGAGTCTGTCCTTGGAGTCTGGTTAACCTACCAAACATCATACCAGTTAGGAAAACTGATTCTCCTCTCCCAGCATCAGTTGCCAACATATCCTCAACTAGAGCTGGGGCTTCCTTTCTGCCTTCCCAATCCATACTGGGCCTGAAGTAGTAGTTGAATATAAGGAAACTGTGTTGTATGGATAACATAAGGTAGTTGCACATGTGAACCCACAGGAGGTATGACAGCATGCATAAGACCGGTGCCAATGCAAGCCAGATAGGCTTCCAGCTCCACATTATTTTTATAATTTGTATGCTTAACATGTAATATCTGTAGAAACTTCAAAGCTAGAAAGTGGTCACACAGATTAGGAAAATGATTTTAAGGGTAATGGCGTAGTATAATATGTGTGATATTAAACTAGCATGAGGGTGATACTGGGAACGGAAGAGAGATGGGAAAAAAGAGATGGAAGGAGTGGGTTAACTGAAAATAAAGATGCGTGACTAAACCATACGGAGATGTACTATTTCGTAGACTTGTTAAAATGTAATTTCATAAAGAAAGTGTTCCAGAGAGTGACACCCTGTGTGGCTGGATAATGCCCATCCCAGAAACCATGAATTACAAAATAAAAGCCTCAGTTCCATTTGTGGGGTGGTCTCTGTTAGTTGGTAGCCTAGAAAGCCCTGGAGGCCCTCAAACCAGGACAAGTTATCGCCATTGTCCCTGGTCTCCTACCAGAACTATATGGTAAAGATTCATTGTTGAAGACACCAAACACTTTTGCTGTAAAACATATAAAAATCAAGCTGGAAGCTTCATCCTTGCTTACCAGCTTTCATGGTGTTAGAAATTGCTATATAGCATACTAGAGGGAAAAAAATCTGTCTTATTCAGCTGTCAACCTTATAAGGTATTATAACATACCTGTTGGGTAAGATGTGCCTACTGGTGCAATATTGGCATGAGTGTTATGGGGATAACCAACTGCATTCTGCTTGAATCTGAGCCCTTCTCTAAAGGATGGTATTTTTGACTGATTATGTGGACCTACACAAAGGCTAGGCAGATGATAGGGCTGGGTGGGGAGCCTGCTAACTTTGTTTTGTCAAATGGACAAGTTTTCAAATTACCTCCTGAATATTTATGTTTTTACTCATACACTAGCATTTCTTTCAGCTTTCAGAGACCTTTTTTTTTTTCATGGAAAAGCAATTAATGCAGAGACTCATAGCTGTTTAAGGTTCTTAACATAAGTTAAATATTGGGTGCTCAAGCATAAAAGAGAGATCTACGCCCTTCCCTTCAAGGTTCACAGAGCATTGCACAAGAGGAGACAGAAGTAAGAGTCAGATGAAATGGAGGAAGGATGTGAAAGGCTGCTTTCTGGGCATGACATGGCTGCTTACTCATGAACTCAAGTCAGCTGTGATAACATGCGCAGGACCTGTACAAGGCTGGGCATGTCAGCATTCAGTCAAGGATAGGATAGGAGCTCATGAGTAAAGGAAAAGTATCAGTGATTGAGAGCTGCTGGGATGGGTTTGAAGGAGAGTCATTGTCTTCAGTGATATAGTCACTTGTAGGTTACACATATCCAGCAGATGGATTGACATTCATACTCATGTGGGTAGCTCTGGCTATATAAAAATAAGTAAAATAAAATAAAATAAAAACAGAGATCAAAACAACAGTAAAGAAATGAGAGTGGAAAGGGGAATTTGGGAGAGCAGGTGTGGCTTGATGAGGAGAGAGATAAGAGAATGTGGGCGGTTGAAACCAGAGCACATTATATACATGTATGTGTCAAAGAATAAATTCATTGAAAAAAGTAGATAAATGAAAAAAGCAAATCTTTTATAAAATTACGCCAAGAGGTAATTTTATATTTTTAGCTGTTCTCTCTGTAATAGTAGTAAATATGCTTTTTTTCAATCATGTGTTGATATAATTTCAAAATCTCTAAAATAATTTAAATAAAATATTTGTTTTTTCCATTTAAACAACTAAAATAACTAAATATACAATATCAATGTATAGACATGCACATTTTATAGACATATATTTATCCCTCTAATACAACACCTAAAATTGACACCTGTAAAAACTGAAAATGTTATTCAAAGATCATTAAATCTGCAATAAAATGCTTTACTTATTGGTCAAATTTGTCTTTTGTGTATAAAAATTGCAATCTGATCTAGTTTGTCTCTAAACAAATGGATCTTATTAATGTATAATCTGATGTTATTACAGGAAACTTGAATTTTAATGAGCGCTGCTTGATTTGGATGAGTCAAGACAAGCATAACACAATTGAGTCAATTAGCAAGAATTTTGTAATCAGTGTTGATTAAGGAAATGAGATGTGGGTATGTGCATAATTTGGAGGCATTCCCTGCCTTGAACGCTAATATAATGGGATAAACATTGGCAATTTAAAGGTAGCACACTACTCTAAAATAAAGTGATAAATATTTTTATTCTTGAAAATATTAATTTCTACATCTTTCATTATACATGAATAGATACTTTTTAAAGCTTATATGAGAAACAATATATCTTTCTTTCTCTACCTCAGCATAAATCATAACTATTGAACAAGCTGCTGCTAAACATGTAATAAAATAATCTAGGTTACAGACACATAATTATACCTTTGCCCTCCACTTCAGTGAGGAGCATATACTGATGCTTTAGAATTTTCTTTGTTTCATGTAATTTATGCTTTATAAGTAAGTGTTATTTCTGTCACTATTGCTTTGTTTTGCTTGTAAAGAGACTGACACATTTAGCTTCCTTATGTCTGTGGATAAAATATGTCCACATTTTTTTCTATTATAGAATCAACTGCTACTTTCCTCAACATGTTGTTTAATACATGCTATATTGGGAATAATTGTATTTTATGTTCTCCTATATTCTTTAAAATTATTATCCTGTCATTTAGCATTTTATAGTAATAATGGATAACACTGTATGATTTTATGACATGTATCTTAATATTTAAGACATGTCTGCTGTAACAAACATTTTGAAATAATAAATTATTTTTATATTATTATTATTATGTTTATCATTATCTTTGTAAATAGAGTTCATGCTCGATATTAAATGGTCAATGCTCTTGCAGAGAACTCACATGGGGGTCCCAGCACCCTCAGTCTGCCAGCTCACAGCCACCTATAACACCAGTTCTAGGGGGAATCTAATGCTTCTGGAATCCTCCAGCACTCGTGTGCACAGACTCACATAAATAAAATGTATTTTAAAATAGAATTATTTTAAAAATTAGTACATCAAATTAGGTCAGGATGGTTGCAATGAGAGAATGATTTAACAATTAAAAACAGAAAATGAAAAATAAACAATAGTGGGGTATTTCATTTCTATGATACATATTTTGTGTTGGGAAAACATTAAGCCTGTACTTGAATGATTATGCTTGATTCAATTCTATTTTTATGTCATGCAGAGTTCATTAACCAAAGAACCTAAAAATCCATTGACATTTTTCTCCATGCTTATTGTTTGAATGATATTTACATTCCTAAATATTATAAAGTGTTACATATACTCCTCTGGACATTATGAGTATTCTTTATGTCAATTTCTAGTGATACACTTGTTAGAAAATGTTAGGTCGGGATTGACCAGAGCAACATGAAAATGAAATATGAGAGACTGACCTTAGGAGCAGATTGTTCTTTATTAAGGACTAATGATGGTGGCAACAGTTTCTCTGTGGGATTTGGAACTTTGCCTATTTGGGCACAGTTGGTGGTCGGCTTATAAAATTTGGGGGACTGGGAGAGGCGGATGTGGGTAGGACTAGTGCCAGTGACACGGTTTGAAGATTTTGAGGTAATAGGGGCTTTTTGTTTTCCCAGATAACACAGTCTCCGTGCTGGGGGTTTTACACAGTTCCTGGCATGGATGGTAGCTCAGATGTGAAGTTTACCTAGAATTTACTCAACCCAGTATGTTATTATTTGAAAGTTATCTCAGGGCCCTCTTCAGTCCCAGCAGGATTCCTACAGCACTAACTTTATTTGTTGTAAACTTAAATGTTATTAAGACAGTCACTTTTTCATACGTGATAGCATATTCTTACTTTATACAATCTATTAGGTAAGCAATTGCATTGTGTTTTGTTAAATATAAATAGTAATTCCAGCAAAAAATTTAATCAGATAATCTAAATCTTTAACATAACCTAAGAGTTATTCTTAGAAAATTCTCAGAATAAAATCAACTTTTGTATGAATTTCTTATAAACCTCTGAAACATTTTAAAAGGCTGAGAGCTAATAATAGAGGATTTCCTCAGTACTGTGATATGCACTGGGAGCCTTTTAGGAAAATGTCAAATGCTCTCTGATGTAGCATAGGACATAATCTCTAGGCAATTTGCAACATGCTGAGTCTAACAAAAGGAAGTATGGTGTTATTGTGGCACCACAACAAGGAAATGGGTTATGATTCACTAAAAGTCTATCTGAAGAAAGATATTTGCAGTATGTTTGCTCTTCTTACAGTCATATATAAGTATATAAAGAGAGAATCTTATTTTCTCAAATACATAACAAGTCCAAACTTTTCTGACATTGCTTGCTCATACTATATATGCATTTTTCATTGAGCGTAACTAACAAGCACACATTAATGAGTACAGTTGTGGTGGTTTCAAAGAAAACATCCCTCATGGGCTAGAAGTATTTGGACATTATGTGCCCAGATGGTAACACTGTTTTGAGAGGTTTGAGAGGTGCAGCCTTGCTGCAGGAATGCTTCCCTGAAGGTAGGCTTTTGAGAGTTCTTAAGCCTTGCCAGAATTCCAGTTGCTCTTTGCTTCCTGGGCCTGCTTGAAGATGTGAGGGCTTCTCTTTCTGCTTCATCTACCTCTGTTCCCATGTCTCCCCACCAGGATGGGCCCTTGTCCCTTTGTAACCATGTCAAAAAAGTTCTTCATTTTATATGTTCGTTGGTCTAGGTGTTTTATCACAACAGAAATGCAACTAAGGCAGAAGCTAATAGAAGGATCATGGGGCACTGTCTGGAAGAATGTGGAAGTATTTGGAAGGCTGGGCTAGAAAAGTGGTTGATTGCTGTAAGCAGAGCTTACTGGGTCTTTCTAGTAAGGGTCTGGAAGAAAGTAGTGCTGAGAACAAATTAGTTCCAGAGGGAAATAAGGACATAACTGGGATATTTTGGCAGAGTCTGGTTGGAATCTGCCCACAGCCTAAAACCTTACCTAAGGCTAGCTTGGAAAGCAATGGACTAATTTCTTTGACAGAAGAAATTTCTAGACAGCCATAAGGTTGAAATGGTGGTGTGGCTATTAATCATGTATAATATACAGGTCTATAGTGAAAAAGATCAGAAAAAAATGCAAAATGTACAGTTTGGATTGAAACAACACTAGGAAGATTAATGTTTGAAGTGTTGGAAACAAGTCTTCTGCTGTAGGAATCTCTTTGATAAGGAGATTAAAGTGTTTAAGGACAGGCCTAGAGATTTACATTTAAACAATGGAAAGAGTACTTCAGAGAAAGACCAAGCTCAGCTAGGCCTTCAACTCCTTAAAAGAAATAGTCTAAGATATTTTCTCACAGGAAACTGCAACCCACAAAAGCTGTGAATGTGGATGAAGCTGGCCAGGGTTCCTGGAAGCCTGGCAGCCAAACTTGGGGGTGCTGTTCATGTAGTGAAGGCTATAGAGGCATGAAAAATTTACAAGAGCAAAGGCATCATCAGGTCTTCTATTCAGGTTTCAGAGAGCCACTGGGGTTGAGCAGTGTGAGGCAGGGGAGTACCTGCATAAAGAAGGCCCTGACAGACCATTGCGAGAAGTTGTGAAAGTGATGGCTGTTTGGCAGTAGAGACCCCAAGACTTTCAAGACAACAGAGCTGTGAGACACCTGTCAAGGAGAGCTGCGTACAGGGAGTGGAACCAGCCCAAGAGGGTGATGTATGCTGCCTGCAGCAAAACTGGAGGGGTTAGCAATCTAAACCCTTTGGAAGCAAAGTCCCAGTCATCAGACATGGAGCTTCAGGATTTGGTGTTCGCCCTGCAGGAGTTTTATCCATATTTCCTCATTATGAACCCATTTCTACCTTTTGGAGAGGGAGTGTGTATTCGATTCCACTGTATGTTGAGAATTTGTAACTCGTCTTTTGTTTTTACAGGGGCTAACAGTTAACAGATTGCCTTGAGTCTCAGAAGACTTTAAACTCTGGATTTTTGAATAATATTGAGACTGGTAGAGATGATGGGGACTTAAAGGTTGGACTAAATGCATTTTGCATTTTATATGGTCATGAGTTTATGGGGGCCAGGGAGTGGAATGTGGAGGTTTGAATGAAACGTCCCCGTGGTCTCTAAGTATTTGACATTTTGTTCCCAGCTGGTGGTACCATTTAGGGGGGTTTTAGGAGGTGTAGCCTTTCTTGAGGAAGTGCATCACCAGGGGTGTAACAGAGAGACCTCATTTTTTCCTGCCTCCACCAGACCATGTGAGAACATAAGACCCCCATTTGGTATTTAATCTTACGCAAACACTTTGTGTGAAAGAAGGGTACCTAATCTTATACAGAACATCTTAAGCAAATAACCATTGTTAAGGACCACACCTGTGTCTGTTGAGTGATAATAGTCTCTAACCAAACCATAGAGACTCTGTCTCACAGCAGTGACAGCCTGTCTTTTGAGAAGAGGGAGCTCTGAGCTTCACGTTTTCTTATGTTCTTCAAGATTAGATATAATGTCAGGATGTCTTAACTGGAAATAAATGACTAAAATGTAAGCATCTGCTTCTATGTACTAGGATGGGGGTTTTAGGTTGGATATTTTTGAAGCTGACCTTTACACAGCTTGTACTTGCGTCTAAAAGCTGGATGCTACCATGAATCCAGGCTGCTTCTCGGAACTCGCCCACCTAGAGTTCAGAAGTCAGCCCGGCCTTAATAAAATCTACCTTGCCTTTCCTTCTCGTGCAGTGACTCCTGTTTGGCACTCCATAACAGGGGTGGGCTTTGAAAATTCTTAAATCTTGCCAGATTAACAGTCACTATCTGCTTCCTGGGCCTGCTTGAAGATATGAAAGCTCCTCTTTCTGCTTCAGCCACCTCGGCTGCCATGACTCCCCACCATGATGGACTCTTGTCCTTTGTAACTGTAAGGTCAAATAAACTCTTCCTTTTTGTAAATTTCACAGTGTTTTATCACAGCAAAAGAGAAGTAGCTAAGACAAAACCTAAAACACTTTGCCTCAATTGGAAACTGTTGTATATTAAGGACAGCAATGTTTTTACTGTATATACAAGTTATCGGCTAATATAGAAAAATAATGGCTTACTTGTAGAAGACAATTCTTCTTTTGTTTTTGTTTTTCAGTATGTAACAAATTATTATCTATGGATTATATTATGTTAGAATGTTTGATGTTAAATGCTATCAGAATGGTAGACATAAGTTTGATTAAAAAAATAGTCAAGTGAATTTTGGTTTGGGGTTATGACACAATTTCCAACAATTTCTGAAATTATTCAAATATACTACCATTTTATACTACAAGTTTATGCAAAGCAATATTCTCAGCATTCATGATTATAAAATCAAAATACCAATCAAATCCAAAAATATGGAACATTCTCTATGTCCTTTACATCAAATATTCAGCCAAGACTTAATTCTTCATATAAAAATGAATAGAAACATTTACCTAAAAAGTATGAAAATTTGCTTTTATCTCTAAGAAAAGTGTTATATATAATTGTTTAAAATAATTTCTTTTATTATAATCTTATTTATTTTATTATACATGTATGAGTATATACTACCTGCATATAGGTAGGTGCAACCATATTGTACATAGTCCACATAGGTCAGGATAGGGAATCAGTTCCCTTGGAAATTGTTAGCTGTAATGTGGGTCCTAGGAACTGCATCAAGGTCCTCTGAAAAAGCAGGCAGTGCTCTTAAGCCCTGAAACACCTCTCCAGACCATAAAATAAACTCCTTATATGTTACTGTCAATAAATGTGTGATTTCTGTACCTAATTTATATGCCCAGGGGCCTATAAAATTTTCTCGGGCACAAGAGGACACAGCTTAATAAGGCCTGATACAAAGCATATTTATTGTTCACGTTTGACTAACATAGGCCAGCTTCTTTTTATTGTACTTTGTGTATTTCATACAGAACATCTTATTCAATCTTAATCATCTTAATAACCCTTTCCCCACTGGCATCCCACCGTAGTCTCCCAACTGGAAGCCATATACTCTATAGTCTGTGCTAAGGCCTGTTGTGTCCAGTTAGTGTCTCCAGATGTTCCTCAGTGCAAGTTCATCCACTGAGGTCTAGTCAGCTTATCCAGAGTCTCTTGCTTTAAGATTAGCTCTTGCTCACCCAACGGTAATAATCTGACAGTATTTCTTCAGCGAAGTTTGGGATCTGCTGCCCATTCCACAGTTCCATGCAGGGCTTTTGTCTGCTTGAGTTTGCACGGGTATTGAGAATTCTGTCACCATTGTTGGTGTCAACACCATATGAGCAGGGTCCAAGAAGCTTGTAGGATCTATTTCCATATGGTTATGCACCTCCTTCCTGACTCTTCCCTCCTCTTCCTCAGTGGTCCCAGAGACCTAGGTGAGTGAAACTCAATAAGGAGTCCTGTCCAGGAACCCAGACTTGGCAAACTACTAATCTCTATGCTTTGACAGTTTGTGACCTTTTGTGTTCCTGCCCCTCTATTGCATGAGGGAGCTTCATTAATGAGAGTTTAGAGATTCATTAGTGCTCTCTTTAGCCTTGTTCTATGTTCTGTGAGCTGTTAGGGTAGAGGCTGCATTGTAGATATGCCACTTAGTCATGGGAAATTCTCAAACAATATCTGTATGTGACCAGTTGTGATACTCTGTTATAGTGTCCATCTGGTGCAAAGGCTTTGATGAGTGATAAATGAGATACTTGACAGTAAATATAAGGATACATATTTTGTACTAAGAAGTTGCATAAGCCGAGAGATTTGACAGCCTTGGGAACTTCTCTAAGATCGGTGACCTCTTCAGCTGCATGCATTTGACTATGTTTAGAGCACCACATATGAATTTCTTCCCATCTCGTGGGCTCTAATTAGGCAGCCATTGACAGCCCCAGGAAACAGCACACCATTGCACCAGCGCTGTGTGCTGTGCTGGGCATTAATGCGAGTATTTGGTTATGAAGCTGGTGTTAGACCAGTGGGTGATTTTCTCCCTTAGCTCTATGTAGTCCTCTCCAGAGCTATGATTGCTAGCATTCAGGGGAAGTGGTTTCCAGGTTAGTTTCTGCTCCATTGCTCCATATTCAGACTCCAACATATGTCCTGTTTTCAGCAATAGGATCTCACCTTCAGGTTCTAGGAGGCAATCAAGGACTGTGGAAATAAATAACCTGTGTGATTTTGGGAGTCACTTGGACCACCCTGGCCAACAACTCAAAGGGAAGTTTCTCCTGTCTGGCACTGGTTCTTGCTATGTAGCCTTCAGCTATGCACATGGACTCTTACAACGATATTGTATGTGGAATTTGTCATTAGGTTGTTAGACTAATTTGATTCCCTCTGGTGTTTTATACTAGCTAAGCATTATGTCTCTCTCTCTCTTTCTCTCTCTCTCTTTCTCTCTCTTCTCTCTCCTTTCTAACCCTCCCTCTATGCCTTCGCCATTTAAAATTTCTCCCTTCTCCCCATTTCTCTATCGAAAGTACCAGTTTCCTATGGTCCCAACTCTTTTGAGCTCCTTATTTCCTGATATCTCCATAGTTCCTTGTATAACTTACCCTGCCTCCTCACATATAGTACTCTCATTTTATCTACTTCTCCCTCAGTAACATCTGTCTCTTACTGTTCTCCCTTACGTTCCTTCTTTCCCTTTACCTCCCTGGTTTCTTTCCATTTTTGTGGTTCCTGCAGTTACACCTGGACACATACTCACATATAAGGATTTGATGGTAAGATCCACAAATGAGGGCGAACATACTTTCTTTGTTTTTCTGAGTCTATGTTACTTCACTTAGCATAACAGTTTCTAGTTCCATCCATTTACTTGTCAGTTTCATGATTTTGTCTTTCTTTATCAATGGGTAGTAAGTGAACATTTTCTTTAGCCACTCGTCAGTTGAAGGACACTTAGGTTGAAGGAGTGGTATGACCAGGTCAAATTTTTTAGTATTGCAAAAGTTCTTCACTCTAATTTCCATATAGGTTGCATGAGTTTACAATCCCACCCTCAATGAATGAGCCTTCCTCTTTCCCCACATCATCTCCTGCATTTGGCATTATTTATTCACTTGATCTTAGCCAGTCTGACTTGGGTAAGATGAAATTTTAATGTGGTTTTAATTTTCATTTCCCTAACTATTATCAGTGTTGAACACGTTTTAAGATGTTTCATAGCATTTTATTTCTTCTTTTGAGAACTCTCTGCTCAGATGCTTAGCCCATATTTAATTGGGTCACTCATTTCCATGGTTCTTTGTTTCTTGAGTTCTTTGTGTATTCTGGGTGTTAACCCTCTGTCAGATGTGGAAGGGGTGAAGATTTTCTCCCACTGTGTCTGTTTTCATTTCACTTCCTTGTTTCTTTTGCTCTACAGAAACTTTTTAGCTTAATTAGTTCCGACTTGTTGATTGTTGACATTAATTCCTCAGGAGCTGATCTCTGATTTAGAAGGTCCTTTCCTACACCTTTATTTTGTAGGTTACTGCCAACTTTTTTTTCTAGGACTTCAGACTTTCAAGTGGACAGCCCTATCTGTTTCCTGATTTTAATGGTAATGCTTTCAGTTTTTCTCCATTTAGATGATGCTGGCTGTGGGGTTTTTATATATATCTTTAATTATGTTGAGGTTTGTTCTCTCCAGGTCAGTTCCCCCTTCCTTCAACAACATAAATGCATGCTGAATTTTGCCAAAGGCTTTTTCTACATCTTTTGATATAACTATGTGATTTTTGTCTTTGAGTCCTTCTATATGCTTTATGACAATTATTGACTTAAGTATATTGAATCATCCCTGCATCTCTAGAAGAAAGCTGACTTGATCATGGTGGGTGATCTTTTTGCTGTATGTCTGTATGAGGTTTGTAAGTATTTTGTTGAGAATTTTTGCATCTATGTTCATTAAGGATGTAGGTCTATAGTTTTCTTTTTTGGTTGTATCTTTACCTGGTTTTGATATTAGAGTTATGTTAGATTCATAGAAGGAATTTGGGAGTTCTCCTTCTGTTTTGATCTTTTTAAACAATTTAAGTAGTATTGGATATAGATCTTCTTTGAATGTCTGATAGAATTCTCCTGTGAATCCATCTGGGCCTGGGCTTTTTATAGTCTGGAGGTTTTGTATTACTGTTTCATTTTCCTTATATGTTATGAGTCTGTTGAAACTGTTGATCTCTCTTGGTGACTCAGATGACTTTAGACATACATCTGTTGTGATGTTTTCCCTTTCATCTCTAATTTTGTTATTTTTAAAACTATTTTAGTTGACTCATTGTATTTCTCCTACAGAACATCTCAATCTAAATAAATCACTTTTATGCCTCTTTCACCATTGGCCATAGGCTCCCAACTCAAATCCATACATTCTTTCATTGGTATTAAGGTTTGCTGTGCCAAGTCAGTGTCTCCAAATGTTTCTCAGTGCAAGTTCATCTACTAAGGTCTAGTCAGGTTATCCAGAGTCCCTTGCTTTAAGATTAGCTTATCCTCAACAAACAGTAATCAGTTGCCAATATTTCTTTAGCAAAGATTTGGGTTTGCTATGCAATTTCCCAGTTCCATGTTGAGTTTTTGTCTGCTTGAGTTTGAAAGGGTCTTGAGCATGCTGGCAATATTACTTAGGTTCCTATGAGCAGCATCCTAGGACCTTTTAGAATTTAATTTCAATATAATCACACACTTTCTCAGCAGATCTTACAAATTTACAAAACACCTCTTCTGCAATGGTACCTGACCTCTAGGTGAGTGAAACTTATTATAAGAGTCCTGTCCAGAGACCCACACTGCAGACTCTGAATCTCCACATTTTGCCATTTGTGACCTTTTGTATTATTGGCCCTCTGTTGCATGAGTGACCTATTAATAAGAGTTAAGAGATTCATTAGTGTCCTCTTTAGCCTTGTTGTATGTTTCATGAGCCTTAGGTGTAGAGGCTGATTGTAGATGTGCTGCTTAGGTATGAGAAATTCACAGACAATGTCTGTTGAAGCTGTTGATCTCTTTTGGTTCAGCTTTGATTCTCATGATTTTAGATATACATTCAATTATTTAAGGTCTTCAAATTTAATAGTGTATAGGTTTTTAAAGTACTCCCTTATAATGTTCTGGATCTTTTTGTCGTCTGTTACTATGTTTTCCCTTTCATCTCTAATTTGTTTCTTAGTGCTATTTGCTTAGAATTTTCTTTTACTTACTTTCACCTTAAGGTAGTGCCTGTACTTGAAGGTGAGATGGGTTTCTTGCAGACAACTAAATAATGGATTTTGTTTTTAGATGCATTCAACTATCCTGCATCTTTAAACTAGTGAGTTCAGTTTAAAGTTATTATTGAAAGATGTATATTGGTTCCTATCAGTTTAATTTCTGTTCCTATTCTTAGCCTAACTTTCTTTCTGTTATACCTTGGGTATATTCAAGAATCTCTGAAGGGCTGGTTGTAGACATGGATTCTTTTAGCCTATTCCTTCCATTTCAGCTCTAATAGACATTTTTGCTGGATAAAGTATTCTGGGTTGGCATCTATGATCATTTTGAACTGGGCATACTTTGGTCCAAGGTCTTCTGACATTCATAGTTTGCTTGACATATCATCTGTAATTCTGATGGGTTTTCCTTTATATATGACTTTCCGTTTTTCTTTTGTAGCTTTCAATATTCTCCCTTTGTTCTGTATGCTAAATGCTTTTACTATGATATGCCACGGACATTTTCTTTTCTGGCCTTTCTATTTGGTGTTTTATGTGCTTCTTGTACTTGTATGTGTATTTCTTTTCTTAGTTTGGGGAAATTTTTATACAATACAATATCTCCCCTCCCCCGACATTTTCATCACTTTAATAATTTCCATCTATTGTGTTTTAGTCTGCAGAAGTCTAGAGAAAAATCCTCGGTTTTGTTCTTGTTCTTTTGGAAATAAACAGTCTTCTTTTAGTGACTTTTTAGGTTTTTTTCATCTTCGATTTTTAGCCAGTTGAACGCGGTAAGCCATCATTCCTCTTTGATTTTACTCCTGCCTTTTATTTTCAGAGCGCTGATGTTTTTGCTCATTTATCCTTAATTTGGGGGAAAATTCTTCCACAGTTTCCTTACCCGGGTTTCATTCTCTACCCACACATCCCTCTCCCAGGATGCTTACTGCCTGTGTATCTGACCATGTGTTGTGCATGCCTCTCACATGCTCTGTCTTAGTTAGCCTTCACAAGCTCTTGCTTCTCCTTATATTTGAATATAAGTTTGAATATAAGTGATCTCTGTTGTTCTACTTTCAAGTTTACTGACTTGATCCTCACTTATGCTAAGCCTACTGATTACCCCCTTACAGAGTTCAGCATTTCCATCATCATGCTTTGATGTCTAGCACTAAATTTTTAAATTTCAACTTTTCATTTTTCTGATGAAAGCATCTGTCTACTGATGTGTCTCTTCTGACTTTTCACCAGCTCCTTCAAATATATGAACATAGTTTTTAAAATTTCTTTTCCGAATATACTATATTTCTTTCCAATTTGGTTCTAGTCATAATGACAATATTTTCTTTTTCAGGTGATGTTTGTCATTTTCTGTTTTTTGCACCTCACACAATTTATTTGAAGCTAGACATGCTGTAAAATATACAGAAGCTAATAATTTTGTGTTTAAAAAGTCATACCTTGACTTCTGCTAAGACTTTTATTTGTAGCATTTCATTTTTAGAAGAAGTTTGGGTTGACTATATTTTGTTATAATGGCTATTATTACTGAATCAGAGCATTCAAATTCCTCAAAGTGTACTTTGAACTTTTTAGGTAGTGCTAATTTGTATTTTTCCTTCTTTCACATTTCCCCATATGGTAGTCTTCAGAGACAACCTGTCTCCTGTAGATCGGATAGCTGTTTTCCAGTTATTTTTTTCAGTGCTTGTTCACATAATGGTGTGTGCATGCTGTGTTTCAACCAAGTCTCAATCTCAGGCCCTTTGATGATAATTCTCCATTTCAATCACTCACACATTTCTATAATTTATCCAAAAGTAGGTCTTCTATTTGGTTTTCTTTCTTCTGTTTTCCTGCCTGCTTCTCCATCTCCACTTAATATAAGGCTGCAAACTTGTTTGTCCTCCAATGTTTTGGAAAAAAAAAAAAAACATTCATTAAAGGAGAAAGGGGACTTCTCTATGGGTAGTTCTAGCAGTGGCTACTGTTCTCACTCATCTAATCAGAGTAGAAACTTTTATTGATTTTCTATAAAAGTAAATGGTAGAAGAGACACCTGGAGAAAAGCCTAGAAAAATCAGAATATCTCATATACATATATCTGTGGCCCCAGAGATTGTCACATGTCCATCTTTGCTCCCATCTGAGCTTTGGCAATATGGTAACAATTGGCAGCTACTCTTTTTACTGACTTAAGTGGCATGGAGTGGTTACTGTTCAAATAGATCAAGTCTTGTACATTTTGTCCATGAAAGCATCTCATGGTTTATAAATTCCAAATTAATTGTGAGCATTATGACTTGGGATCACAGAAGAACATTATTTTATTAAGTCTTTGAGAATTTTACATAATGTATCTTGTTCATATTCATACCCTGCTCTTCCCATCTCTGCTCCAAAAGAAAGGTTTCATCCCCGGTAAACTACGGCATCTTATAGGGCATGGTCCCTTCGTTATAGGATATCTCCTCTTAAACTAATTTTATATTGTATATACGTGTATCTTAAGACTCTTCTACCAGAGTAGGTTTCCATATGACTTTTTCAAAAGGCCCCTAGTATTAGTTATCCCTCCCTACATCCTTCCTGAGCTCTGCCCTCCTGTTAGCCCACATCTAACCCTTAACTCTTCCTATTCCACTGTTTTCCGTTCCCCATTTATAGCTCTTCATTTTCTCACCTCTCCCATGAAGCAGCCCTCACTGACCCATGCCCCTCACTAGTTTTCTGATAGCTCTGAATTTTCCAGTTGAGGCATACATATCTGAAGATCCAGAGCTAGCATCCGCTAATTAGAAAGAGCATGTGAAATTTGTATTTCCAGGACTGGATTACCTCATTCAGGATGATTGTTTCCAGTTTTACCCATCTACCTGTAAATTTCATAATTTCATTTTCCTGAAGAACTATATATTTAATTGTATAAATGTAACATTTTTATTTTCATTATCCATTCTTCAGTTGATAAATATTTAGGTTGCTCCCATTTCCTGGCTTTTTGACCAGAGCAGCAATGCACACAGTATCTCTCACGGACAAACTTAAATGTCACTGATCGATTGTTCATCAAACATTTTTTCCTAAGTGTTGTTTGGGTGACTATAAAATGATTTCTAACTCTCTGTATCTCTGGGATGAACCAAAGTATATATTTAAAGAATTCTGTTTCTAAAGGAAATCATTTCTCATAGATCATCAACATTATCTGTAGAAAGCTTTTGAAAGCTTATAAATGGCTATTAATATAATATCTCCCTGACATACAAATTTGTCCTTCTTAATTCTCATATACAACTGTTTTGCTTAATTTCCAGTATGTTATCTTCAGTAGGTAATGTGTATAATAAATTGTAATTACTCGTCTCTAAGAAAACAATATACTTTAGTAATTTCAATGAGAAATGTACCATCTTAGTTACCTGCATGTGTGCTTGTTTTATACACTTCTTCCTAGAGAAACATGCTGCATATAGGGTGATTACATCTGCCATGGGTTAAATTTTATTGATATATCTTGAAAACATTTAACCAATTATATTTGGTTTTGAAAAAGCTCATAAATTAACCAGAATGCACTGCAAAATTGTTCTTATTGAACAGCCTATAATTCATTATTGTGGAAAATATCATAGTGAAATATAGAATTATAGGGAGGAGATGGCAAGTTAATTAGATTAGATTAAATGTAAAACAATATTAGAATTGTTATAAGTAAGATTATTTTTAATATTGTTGAATTTTTGTGCATTTCCTACAAATTTGGTCTAGTCAGTTGACCTAGAGTCTTTCTCTTAACTAAGATTATTTTAAATTTTCATATGTTTCAAAGTTTGAAATAAATCACTGAGGTTTAAAAGTTAGTTTCAAAATTTGAAGTGTATCTGAAGAATAAAATTTGTATTTAATACTCTAGGAGCTTTTTTTTTTAGATTCTTATTATTTATAACTCTGTACTTAATTTAACAATTCAAAAAAGAAACAGCATCAGTGCCATGGTGATAATGTTATTATTACCAGTGAAATTAATGGTCACATTGCTAACATGTCTCATTTGTGTGAAAAAAAAAAAAACGTTTAAATGTAATAATCTGACAGAGTAGCATAATAGTTGAATTTAAATTTCTCTCTATATTTATACTTCTATTTGGCATTGAGTGGGTGTATTAATTACTTTTATGTTGCAATGATAAAACACTGTGATGAAGGGAACTTGGAAAAGTTTATTTAGATTACAGATTCAAAGGGACAAGAATCCGCCACCACTAGGAGGCATGGTGGTAGAGGTGACTGGAGCAGGAGCAGAAACTAAGTGTTCACATCTTCAAGCAGGCTCAGGAAGCAGAGGGTGACTCAATATATGGCAAGGCTTGAGAACTCTCTAAGCCTTCCCCCAGTGACATGTTCTGGGAGATCAAGGCTAGCCTGGTCTACATAGTAAGTCCCAAACCATCTGGGCCTATTGGGAGACCCTGTCTTAAAATATTTTTTTAAAGTACTAGAATTTATTGTGTTCTCTCAATATGCAGTGCATATTCTAGATACTATACAAATCTTATTCCTTCCCTAATCTTGATAGACACCTCTGATTTTCTCACTTTGGAAAAATCTAGTATTAACTCAATTTAATCTTAAGTTTTTAAAAATAAAAGACGTTATTTCAAATTGAAAGTGATACTGAGTGAAGTGAAGAGTATTGAACTCCACTGTTATTGTCTTCTACTTCCTGAAATAAATCCAACACTGGGGTTCTGTAAATCTTGCGTAAGATTTTCAAATTCAAATTTCCAGTGACATCTCTTTAAATTAAGTAGGGATTTTTCAGTCTATGAAAATTACTTGTTATGTACCAGTGCATGTGTGTGTGCATGTGCGTGCGTGCGTGCGTGTGGTGTGTGTGTGTGTGTGTGTGCAGCTAGAGATCAAATTTGGATGTCATTACACATTTCCTCATGTGCAATTCACCTTATTTTTGTAGACAGGGACTCTCACTGGCCTGCAGATCTACTAGTAGTCTACGTTGCCTGTCACTCAAGTGTCAGAGATCCTTGTCTCAACCATACACCATTGGCATTATAAATATAAACCAAGAGGTATGGCTTTTTCACTTTGGTTCCGAGGATTTAAAACCAGGTCCTCATTGTCATATGATATGAACTTTCCAAGTGAGCTATCTCTCTAGATTTTAGTTTATATTAAATATCTAAGTATATGCATCTCCAATAGAAAATGGAACTAACTACTTTGAT
This sequence comes from Eospalax fontanierii, assembly GCA_035773235.1. Taxonomy (NCBI): domain Eukaryota; kingdom Metazoa; phylum Chordata; class Mammalia; order Rodentia; family Spalacidae; genus Eospalax; species Eospalax fontanierii. The sequence continues at coordinate 48,872,338 of CM069530.1, read as the reverse complement.
TCTGGATATTTTCTTTACATGACATTAAGTAATTCTTCTAAGCATTCATGTATTGGGTATTAGTTCAAAATAATGATATCGCTCTTTTGAATCACAGCAAAACTATTCTACTTTAGTCTTAGCTTTTGTTGCCATGACTAACACCAGAAATAAAAAAAGGAAACAGAAGAAAAAATGGGGGCGGGCAGAGTCTGACTATAGTCCCAGCTGACACGGCACTCCCTATATTGATAGACCAACCCATGCTGCCTCAGTCTTACAGAGATCCTCCTGCTTTGCTTCCTGAGAGCTAGGCTTAAATGTTTGTGCCACCAGACTAGGCAAATTATTATTTTTGCTTGTGATTCAAGGTTTTAAATACAAGGTAAGCTCCATTCATTGCTTTGGGCCTGAAATGAGGCAGAATATCTGGGTGATGGAAGCATATGGTGAAGGAAGCATCTCATCTCATGTCAGACAAGAGGGAGAGAGAGAGAGAGAGAGAGAGAGAGATACATGGAGAGAAATGAAGAGGAGCATGGGGGAGGAAGAAGGTCATTGAAAATGAAAATCAAGGAAACCACAAGTTCTTGAGTTGCAATAAGTTTTTGGGTTTAGCATCTGTTATTAAATAGTGGTTTAAATCCTGTAAAATATGAGAAGTTGTGTTGTTAATACATTAATTGTTATATTATTATATATTATATAATACATTATATGTATCTATATTTTATGCAGAGAGATATTTAAATATATGATATTGTTGGGGTCCCTGTGCTCAGGGCTGGCCCAAGTGCGATGCAGGGTCACTGCTGTGAGGGAGTGAGTGGTGTGGAGTGGAGTGAACAAACAGACACCAGGAGCTCGGTGAGAAGCATGCGGAGGGCAAGCCACAGCAAACTCATCTATTCATGGAAATGCAAGGGGTTATATGAGTTTGGTTAGCCAATCGCTCTATGGGGTGGTTCCCAACTGCAGCCAATAGAATTCTGTCCCCAGGTAGATCATCTCAGTGCAAGTTCTTTCAAGTTGCTGGGCAGAAGCTGGTGTCAGGCCTAGCCAGAGCGGAGCACCACATCCACAGGAGCCCCTCCCTTATTCTTCATAGCAGGTGGCCTGGCTAAGGCCCACACAGCACTATGCCATACATATCCTCCTTTCTGTCTTTATTAATTGAGTGACCCTGAGAGGCATGGTTCTATGCCAAGTCTTTGTTTCCCCCAACACACTAGGGATCACCTCAGGAGACCATGCCTGTCTTAGGTCGCCCGGGTTGTAGGGGTCTTACCTGTCATTGGCTGCTACCCACCATCCTGGTGAAAGAACCTAATGGGTGATGCTTGTCTCTTAGGAGGATTATCAAGATTAGCATGGGAAGTTCATGCAGGAAGGCTCCTGTGGCATGCTTGAGGGTCTTTGACAGAGGATGCTTTGTCCTGTAGAAGACTCAGGAAGAAGTTAGAATAGTTAAGTATTGTGAAGAAGGTGGCATTATTAAGTATTTCTGGCAGGTATTCAGATGCGGGAGGATGAGGTTTCTGGAAAGATACAAGCATATCCTCGACCCTGTGTTAGGAGTGGGTGAGGTCCCTTCCATTCATTTGTGAGAGGGTCTCTCCAGCGGACAAGTGGCCGGCTGACATCTCCAATGTTTATAGGCTGAAGAGAGTCATGCGTCATCAAAGGTAAGAAAATTAAGGGTGAAGAGAGCTTCCACCAAGGCCAAATGGGGATGCCTGGGTGTCGCTGCAGTTTTCTGCTTCATAATGAGTTCCTTGAGGGTTCTGTTAGTCCTCTCCACTATGGCTTGGCCTTGAGAGTTATAAGAAAATCCTGCAGACTGTTTAATTCCCCAGGATTCTATGAAAGACTTGAATTGGGCTGATGTATATGCTGGGCCATTATCTGTCTTAATCACTCAGGGTACACCCATAACCAGCATAGTGGTTTTTGTTGCCTAAATGGTGTGGGATGCCTTCTCACCCTAAAGGGCAATAGCAAAAACAAATTTGGAGTAGGTGTCCACGATGACATGGACATTTTAAAGTTGCCAAATGAGGGTATGTAGGTGACATTCATTTGCCAGATGGCATTTGGTGGAAGGCCTCTAGGATTAATTCCCTGTGTCTGCAGTGGGCCCAAAGGGGACAAAAGGGTACAGGCTTTACATGTATGGATTAGGTATTGGCATTGGCTAAGAGAAAGCTTGGGGTAGAGGACCTGTAGGTTAGAGGGGGAGAGATGAAATCTTTGATGTTAGCGTCTATGTTGTTCTAGGAGCAGCAAGGAAGTGACAGCAATAGATTTATCTACCTGTGCATTCCCGTCCAGGATGAAGCCAGGCAGACCAGTGTGTGAGAGTACATGCTCAATGAACCAGGGATGCTGTCTATTTTCCATTAGCATTTTTAAGGCACTAATGGCCTTATCTATTGGTTTATGAGAGGGCCTGGTGTTGGCTAAGGGAAGCATCCTTGACATTTGGACAGCGTAACTACTGTCGGAGAAAATATTGGAAAATATTGACAGGTTCTTGTTGACAGAGTTTTAGGCATAAAATTCATCTAATTGAACTGAATGAGGGTTAGCAAACTTAAGGGTCTTGTCTGGCTGGTTGGCTTTCTTAATAATTAGTACATAAGAATGCTTATTGGCATCTGTAAAAGCCTAGGCAGCCAGAGGAATAGGCTGGCTGGAGGGTGTAGAATGGAGATTGGCCTTCAGGGGTAGGATAGTGATTGATTGAAGTAATTTGTGAGCAGGGAAGTGGTTGTCTATATCATTAGGAAATCCTGCCACTAAGATATGAAAGAGGTGATCATCCCTGCAAAGGGACTAGAGTTCCATAATGAATAAGTGCAGAATTATTTTGGAGGGCTCTATGCTGTAAATTTTATTTGTGTAATTACACATCTTGAGCTAGAAGGAGCATTGCCTCCAGTTTGGTGGTGAGTTTATGGGTCTGCAACCAGGAGGGGCGGACCCAGTAAAGGGGCACTTGTTTTTGCCAAATGATTCCTAGGGGGACCTCTCCATCCAGAGGATTAAATTAAGGACCGGGAGAGTTGGGTCATATCTTACGAGGGTAATTGAAAAGAGTTGTTGAGATATCACCTGTAAAAGTTTTTTGCTTATTTGGTCAGAGGGATTTTCAAAGAAGGACTATCTTAGGTTTTAAGAAGGTCAAAGAGGGAAAGGAATTTAGCTGGAGGAATGTGTAAAAAGGGCTTAAGCCAATTAATTTGGCCACAGAGGTTTTGGAGGTCATTGAGAGAATACTTATCTTTTACTAGAAGGCTTGGAGTAAGGGATTGAATATCAGTGGAAATTTTAAACCCTAAAACCCCAAAAGGGCATATGGTTTGAATTTTTTCCTTGGCTTTAGTTAAACCTAGGTTTTTAAAGTCCTCAAGAAGTATTTTGAAGAGATCCACGAGAACAACTTCTGAGGAGTGAGCAAGTAAAATGTCATCCATGTAATATATTGCAAGGCATTTTGATCTGATTCTCTCTGTGGTGGTTGACACAAACAATTGACAGATGGATGGGCTACTTTTCATGCCCTGAGGGAGGACCGTCTGTTGATATCTCTTAGCGGGATGTTATGATTAGGTTCCCAGACAGTAAATGCAAAGAAGGGCCTGTCCTTGACTGCCAGGGAGATAGAGAAAAAGCAGTCCTTATTGTGTAATATTTAATAGGAATGGCTCTGGGATGGGGGAGGTCAGTTTGAAAGGAACCCATGTTTATCATGCTTGACCTGGTGAAGGTCCTGAAGTAAACTGTACTTATTATTTTTCTTTGAGGATGATAAAGAAGGGGTAATTATGGGCGATGTTGGTGAGAATTGAACTCAGACTTTACATATGCTAGTCAAGCACTCTATCACTGAGCTATACCCTCAGCCTTCCAAATTGAGGAGCAAAAAAAAGCTGAAATCCTATTAAGTAATAATTGCCCAAAGCTCATAGAACTTATTGGATCAATTTGGGTAGAATTTATATGATCAACCTGGTAATTAAGGGACAGGGAGTAATTAAGAAAAGCCTGTGACCATGGGCCTTTGATGTAGTTGGAGAGACGTGATCGAGTCTCAGTGATGTTGGAGACTCTATAGTCTGCAGGGCGAGACCCGATTGTGGGTGTGGGAGGAGGCTCTACTGAGGGACCAGGAGCAGCTGCGAGAGGAGGCCTGGCTACATAAAGAGGCCCTGCTCTGCACGCAGCCTGCCAAGGCCCCTCTGCAGGTGGAGCCCTGGCTCTCCCCTTAGGCCCCCACCTCCAAGGCCTCAGGGTCTTATGGTGATCTCAGGACCCCTGCTGCTCCCTGGGTCAGAAGCCACGGCCCCGCTTACCCCAACCACTAGGCAGGGTAGGCATCATTTAAAAATAAGGGACACAAATAAGACTCTATAAGCTGTGATACATATATATGTATATATGTATATATATATATATATATATATATATATATATATATATACACACACACATCATGCATATATATATACATCAAATTGGGTAGGGGTGCTGGGAGGATGTTTGGATAAGGGAGGGGATCTAAATACCATCAAACTATATCATATGAGAATTGCAAAATTTCAAGAAAAAGTACTGTGACATTATCAGTAGATATTGAATGCAAATAAATGGCCTATGAATATAAAAATGAAAATGGTAGCTATGAAATTGCAGTTATTTATGTATATTACTTGCCACAAGGAAATCAATTTGATGATCTTGAACAAAGAAATATTGCATAATCAGTTAAACCTCAAAAGGGGAATTAGAGACCCGGCATATTAGCTAGTTTTTCATAGCTGTGACAAAATACCTGAGAAAACAATTCTGATGGTGAGTTTAACTGTCAACTTGACACAGCCTAGAATGACTTGGAAAGGAAGCTTGGTGGAGCAATTTACTAGATCAGACTGGTCTATGGGCATGTCTCTGGGGGATTGTCTTAATTATAACTTGATGTAGGAGGGCCCAGCTCATTGTGTATGACATCTTTCTGTAGGCAGGGGATCTTGAATAGCATAAGAGAGAAGAAAGAAGAAAAGAGGGAAGAAATCCATGTGCTTTTTGTCTCTCTGCTCTTAAGTGTGGATGTGATGCTTTCAGTTTCTGCCTTAATTTCCTTGGAGTAATAGGTTATAATCTGGCATTGAGAGCCAAATAACCTTTTTCTTCCCTAAATTTGTTTCAGTTGGATGTTTTAAAATAGCAACATAGTGAAAGCAGAACAATTTAGGAAAGGAAAAATTTATTTTATCTTATAGTTTCAAAGATTACATTTTCAGTTCAGATGATACCATCTTTTTTTCTGATCCAATGGCAAAAGATATTGTGTCCCAAGGAAAGGTAGGCAAAGTTTCTTGTCAGGGCAGTCAGAAGAGAGTGAGAGGAATTGGTGGTAGAAAATATAGCCCCCACAGACACATTTTCAGTGAACATACTTCTCCCAACTATGTCTGAAAGTTTCCATCACCTCCCAGTACTAAGATCTTACTTAGACTCCATTACTACATCAATCCATTGATGATGTCAATGTCCTCATGATTCAATTACCAAGTCTTTTGGAGAAATATTGCATGACAATGTATACCATTCTGTCCCTGCATCACCAAACAAAGGTTCACAGCCATGTAAAATGAATACACCACTTCTCTAAAAGACTTCTGTGGTCTTAAAGGTGCTTGTACTGCTCAAAGTTCAATTTCAAAGTCTCCCCTGAGACTCAAGTCAACTCTTAGCCATGAGGTCCTGTAATATCTAAAAGAATAATATTTCCAGCATACACCGATAAGAATAAAGACTCCCATTCAAACAGGGAATATGAGACTGGATCTTCCACAGATAACTGAGAACGGTCTCTCTTGGCGTTCTGTACTCCACATGGCTCCTCTTGACAAGCATTCTGTGTTTCTAGAATACAAGTTTGCTAAAGTCTCGATTACATCTTTGACTTCACTCATTTTGACTCACAGATTTCTTTCTCAGTGATGTCCTAAGGGTCTGCATCTTTTTTTAAATATATACTTTGTTGAGTTTATGTGAATTTCATATAATAGATATTAATCAGAGCTAGACCTCTCCCCCTTGATCCGCACCCCATATAACCACCCCCACTGGATTTCATGCATTCTGTCACATATGTTAAAGCCTATCCCGGCAAACATTTGTACCCAGACGTTCATTGGTAAAAGTTCATCCACTGGAGTTTAGTCAGCCTATCTAGAGTCACCCTCTTAAGGAAGATCAATTCTCCTTTACTCTACAATTCTCAGCTATACACTGCTTGCCTTTAAAATCTAAGTTGAAGCTTCCATTGTCTGAAAATCTTGCTTTTTACATGCCTGTATAATAGCATCATGTGGATGATATCACAGTCTAGCCACCAGCTCAAACAGTATGTGTGTACCTATTTGGACTACTACTGCAAGATCTCTGACTACCTGCAAAACTGTGTATGCTGAAATTAATCCAGGAGCAACAACTTTCTAGGCAGCCCTCTGCAAACAGTGTCTGTTGAACTCTTTGCCTCAAGAGATTTCTAAATGAGTTGATCTTTTATATACTTGAGCTTGTGTTGAGTGCAGCATTTCTTGATTTCTGAGGTGCTCAAGAGTCTTTTTTTTCCTTGTGCAACATGCTTAACTTGATTTTAACGTTGCTAATTTTTTTCTGAAACCACAGCTTCAAAAGTATCAACCTTACATAGGATTTTCTGACCATAGAACAAGTTTTTAAATTTCTTTACTATGGTGTGTTACCACATTATAACATGCATTAAAAAAAAAAGACAGCCTGACTCTTAGCATTTATTTTAAGTTCAAGAGCAGAGATGAACTGTTGAGAGTCTATTCCTTCAGATTTCTCTTTGAAGTGTCCTCTGGAGTTCATATGCCTGGGACACAAGAGGAAAACATTTTTCAATGAGCTTGTTTAGACTGTAAGCAAGCCAAAGTATGTCTGTATTGTAAAATTCATTCCCATAATTCCCATTCTTTTTCCCCAATTTTCACTATAAAACATGAATAAAAACAGTTATCCATGAATACCCATGTAACCTTTCTTTTTTTATGAGTGGCCTTAGAACTTCCTCTACCACGTTAAGTTCTCAGTAAACTTATTATTACTAGTCTCCTGTAATATCTTGCATTTTGGAGAAAATGTAGACATGTTTTCTTTTGGACCAGAATGTAACATCCATAACCAGTATCCCAATTCCCAGTAGTTCCTCAGTCCCATTCAAAACATAATGAGCATCTTTATTTTTCATATTCCTATTAGAATCCTGATCTTAGCTGTTACAAGAATTGCCAATTAGCTCTCCTTATAACATTCTAAGGCTACTGTAGCTCTTATCTCCAAACGTTTCCATATGTCTCCTGAAACCCATGTCCAAATGTTTCTGAATGATATTGTTCTAATGAGTCACAGCAAAACTATTCTTTGTACCAACTTACCCTTAGATCTTATTGCCATTACTAATACCCGAAAGAAATAAACAGAAGAATTAAATTTTTTGAGACAGAATCTGACTATGTATCTCCAGCTAACCTGGCACTCCCCATATAGACCAACCCAAGCTAGCCTCAGTCTCACAGAGATCCCCCTGCCTCTTCTTCCAAGAGCTAGGCTGAAATGTGTGTGCCACCGTGCCTGGAAAATTATTATTTTTGCTTGCCAATTAAAAGTTTTTGATGCAAGGTTAGCTACATCCAATGCTTTGGGCCTGAGATGAGGCAGAATATTTGGGTGATGGAAGCATATGATAAAGGAAGCATCTCGATTCATGTCAGACAGGAGGGAGAAAGAGAAAAAAAAGAGACAGAGACAGAGATAGAGAGAAAGGAAGAAGAGGAGGTGGAGGAAGAAGAAGGGAAAGAGGAAGAGAAGAGAGGAAATGATGAGAGAAGAAGAGGAAAGAGCAGAAAGCAATGTTAAAAATACCCAGCAAAGCATCACATACATGCAGTCTTATCCTGCTAAAAGCATCTCAGTCAGTGATGGGTCATATGTACAAGAGATATTCTCTTAAGGTTGCCATGTATCTGAAAAATTTCTATCCCTTCAAGACATAGAGGTTGTAATTGTAGCACGATCTATTACTCATGTGTGTGCAGTATGCTGGTATAAGCAAACTTGTCTTGACAGTGGCATTAAATTACAGCACATAAAGTCATGTATAGAACATAATTGATAATGATAAAAATGACGATGCTACTTTCATGTTTATTGCACTTTTATCATAGCTTGAGTGTAGTTCTAATTCATTTTGTAAAGGTGGAGTGTAAAGCAAACTGAAGTTGATTTTTTAGAGGAATTTCAGCAGGCAGTAATCATTGATGACAAAAACACACATACTATTGCTCCTTAAGCCCTTCCAGCGGGATAAAGAGCAGAGGTCGGTAGATATGGTGACATTGATGATCCTGCTCTTCCCTAAACTTAAGTGTGTTTTCATGCCTTAGTTTTTGACAAATTTAAAAAAAATGTTTTTTTAAATTGAACCTATAAAAATAGGAAATTTGAATGAAGAAGAAATTTTTATAGATGTACAAGTTTGTGTTTCAAAGGGTTATTCAGTACAAAAGTTAAAATATAAAGTTTGTAAAGTAAAAAAATGACAATAAAGTATATTCTTATTGAATGATAAAAATATTTTTTGTAAATGTAGCATAGCCTAGTGTTTTTAAATTTTACATTAGTGTATGGCAGGGTTCTGGGATTTCATGTGCCTACAGCATTCACCTGTAGAGTAACTTCTTCTCTAGAATCTATTCTTAATTACTCTACAAAGATGTGCTATTTTATGTTTATGTCATATTTTATTGCAATGTGTTAAAATTCAATGTGATAGTATGGGGTATTGGTTTGTAGCTTAGGCGCAGGTACACTGCCCTATACAGCCTAGGTATACTGTAGATGTTGCACCCACATCTGTGATGTTCTGAATGACAGAATCACTCCTGATCAGTTTCTTGGAATGTCCCATCAGACAGCACTTTTTACATCTTTTTGAAAATGCTGATTTCAAAAGATAAAACGCTGCACAGTTATTTTATCAGCACAGAAACATTCTGTGTACAATGTAAAATATTCATAATGTGGAAAGGTACTCCTGCTTCCATTTGGAAACTGAAATAAACGACTGTTTAGGACCACAGATTTTTAAGCTGAGTAATTCACAAACAGAAATTATGCTCACAAATTCATGATGCATGCATACCTTGACTATGAAACAGAAGTAGGTGTTTACCATGAAATATCTATTAAGAACAGAAAGAAGAGGAAAGTGTACAATCTCTTATTCGGCACACAGGATGGATATTCACACTTTGAAATGCATGAAAGTGTTTTTATCTTGCGTTTTGCCTGTTACCACATAATTTTCATGGCCGTAACTTTTACAATTTTTATATTTTTTTATTTCCTTAATACATATTCACAGAAATAAAATTGTTGGTTGAGGAGTTCTTATTTTGAGGGTAGGAACACCGTGTAATGACTGAAGAACATTCCTGAAAATCTTTCACAACTGTTAATAATATTTTCATTTATGCTGTAAAAGATGACAGGTTTTGTTTCAGGTCACCTAGCCATAATTTCAATCCATGTTTCTTTGGTTAAGAGTGAGGTTGAGCAATATATTTCTACTATACAAATTTCTTTCTTAATAACTCAATGTGCTTTTAATTCATGTGATTACAGATGAAAGTTATTCATTCCTGGTCTTTATATTTTGTTCAACTACATCTTTTACCCGTGAGTGTCATAACCTAACTGTGAAATGAATTATATGGCTAATATATATGTCAAGACAAACGCACCAATTAAACATCAAATTCTCATGTTCTGAAATAGTTCACACATATATCAAGCAGGGATTTTAATAGGTATGAACCACAAATGTTCCTCTGTGACCTTATGACAATATCAAAATATATAATTTTTATGTCAATACAAATATGTACTGTTCAAATAAAAGCTTATATTGTATGTATCTTTCATCTTAGCTTTTCAGTTATTTCTATGATCTGACAATATTACTTTGTACTGGAGTTTCACAGTATCATTACTGTTTTAAACTAATATCTAAATAACTATAATTATGGTTATTTTAAAGAAAAAGATGAAATTAAACAGAAACATGGTCCTGTAAGTCAGCACAATATATAAGGGGTACTGCAATAATTTTTCTAAGAAATTGCTTCTCGGTGTTTACTAATTATTAGTATAAAGTGTGGCTGTAGTTTTTCAGGTTGTAATTAGTTATGGTGACTGATTCACATCAAGGACTGGGCCATCAGCTGTCATAGATAATAAATGCAAGACATTACTTGCTCTCTTCCAGTCAAGGCAATTCATTAGTTATGCTGTTTGAGAGCAGCTGTACCCTCTGAGATGTGATTTATTCGGATTCCCTCAATATTACTGCAGAAGCATGGGAGATAAGTGATTTGATGAGACTGTGTATTTACTGTCAAATACCATTATGTTTGGAATGTGCAGGAGCAGTGATAGGAAGCTTGTATTTCAGAGGCAAAGGATTAAATCAAATGAGAAAAAGCTCAGATAGTCAAATGTTCAAACACACATATGCTGTGCACATGTATTTCTAAGGGATTTTATAGAATTAATTAAAATTCCATTTTCACATTTAAATTCAATCTTGTGAAGAGTATATATCTTGTTTATAATGTAAACCCGCAAAACATAATTGCTACAAATACAAATATAAAATCATTCAGTTTTTAATGACTTTTAAAACTGTAAAAGTCCCATATACGATGTTATAATTTAGCAATTTATTATGCATAGTTAAATTGAAAAAATACAAGAAAAAAATTGGTACGAGATAGATCATATATCTAGTGAACGTGATTTTAACACAGTTCAAATTGGGTCTTATTATGTAGTCGAGGCTGACCTAGAACTCACAGTCCTCTGCCTGTCTCCATCTCCCTAATGCTGGAATGCCACAATGTAATGGTAAATCATCTCAAAGTTGTGTAAAGTTGGATAAACAAATCAAAAACTTGTTTCCGTGGCTTCCTCAAGTACAATCTCAGATATTGCTGAGTAACAATAATACTAAATTGAGCATCCACATTCGTTCTAGTGGCTAGAAGCTTGAGGGAAAGTACTAAGATGGATTTCTATATAACTTGTATGCAGCTTATTCCTGTATTAAGTGTTCTTGTACACATACATAATACATGCGAGCATATGATATTCAGTATATCTAGCTTAGGAGGGGTTTGGTACCTCTTCTTCTTTGGTTTCTTTCAGCTTCTCCCATCTCTAATACCTAAGTCACTACTGAGGATTTTTTTTTAATATTTAAAAGTTTATTTTCTTGAAATAAGAACACTTTACTGTATCCTTTCAATAAGTTTTAAATTATTACTGTTGATTATGAAAAGAATGTAGTGGTCAATTTATTTTAAACCAAATATTTCATTCATTGCGTCTGTAACAGAAGAGGAGAGTGGCATCAGTGATTACAGTCACCAGAGCATATTAATCAGCCCATGCACTAGCATAAGTCTCCTAACACTGCGCCCTGTATTTGTAACAAAGAAGAAATATTTCAATGACGTATTTCTTAAACCTCTTAAGACATGCAACCTGAAGATTTATCGGTGAACATAGTATTGAATTTATCAGCTCTATATTTATAAAAGTAAATTTTCTCTGTAGTTAAAAAAATAAATATAAGATATTTCTCAATGTGTACTATCTAGAGGAGAAACAGACTTAAATATTTTAAATAGAGAAAAATAAGAACATGTGAGAGGTTCAAATATACAGAAATAGTAATTAATCTAGCCTTTAGGCTTATGTGCAAGGCAAATTGAACTAAGCTTCCAAGAAGGGATATGCTTTCCATAAAGTCTTGGGATGAGAGGGGCAATGAAATTTCTCAGAAAGATTATGTTTGCTCAATGAATGATCAAACCTATTAGCTTAGAAGTATTATCACAATAATGACTGACATTTGAATCCTCAATATTGTTTAACAAATACATAGTTTTTATTTTATAAGAATTTCTGAAAGATATAAATATCATGTCACAAGTTTTACTAATTTATTTAACATCTCAACAACCTTATAAGCTTGATAGGACTCTTGTAGCAGGTTATACACAAAGAAACTGAGACAAAAAGTTGCTAGGGAATTTTCCCATCAGCCACACAACAAAACCAGTTATAGAGAGAATTTTCGTATTATGTGGGATTCACTTCAGAATAACACTCTTATAACACAATACTCTGTTTTCTTTAAGGGATTCTTAAATTTAAGGCTGTAACCTCAATGTGTCGTGAATGCTTTTCAAAATTAACAAAGTGAAATACAAAACATGTGGTAAGTCAGCATCACACATCAATTAAATTAGAAACTCAGTATTTCAAATCAAATGCATGGACTAATGAAGCAAAAGACACTACAAATAGGCTGTCTTCACATCCAAGACACAGTGTTTTATGTCTCTAAATAGCATATAAAGTTGCTACATCAATTAAATCATTTCAAGTCAACTAGTAGAAAATATTACCAGGCTATTGGTGAACTTGCTTTGAATAGACATGCTGGGAGAAATCTCACCTACTGAAGTGTGTTCATCAAATATATATCTCCCCAAAAGAGGAAAATTAAAACATAGCAACTAAGGCAGTATTTTTAATGATAGGTGACAAAAGTTTTTCATATCTGTAGATTAGGTATTAACACCATGCAAGAGCATTCATTATATTCTATTCAACCTAAAAATGCTGGAAATGGTATTTGAATTGATGATTCTTTTTTTCACTATGGCTCTAAATTCTAGATATGGAACGGTTCATTACATAACTGGGAGCAATGACTATTTCTCACACATTTTGATCTTATTATCAATAGAGGACAGGCATTGTTCTTTGGTTAATACAAAGGCAATTACTGTATCGTACATCTGTTCATGACACTCAGTTCTCTAGCTTTTAGTTTAGGATCATTCCTCTGCTTCATGGTACATTTTTAAACCTATAAATTTTTCATTTCAATAAAAATCAACCTAATTCATTTGTCATCTTTGTGTCTCGTTTAAAAGTTCTGAACACATTTTTAACAGAAATTTGTGTAAGTTATTGCAATAATATCTTTGTGGCAAGTTAGACTAAGCACTTATAGTCTGTTACCAGAAAATGTAATGTGTTCTTCCTTCTGCATTTGTGATCATGTACTAGCCTCAAAAGGTATCTACAGATTTCTTTGGAGGAATGGTTTCCCTGTAACTCTAGCTGGCCTGAAATTCACTTAGTACACCAGGCTGGACACATTTCTCAGAGATATCTGCCTGCATCTGCCTCCCAAGTGCTGGAATTAAAAGCATTTGACAACATATCTGGAAGATATCAAATTTTTCAATGAGACACATCATTTGAGCATTAGTGTTCTTAAACTTTGGGTGTTGATATAACATCCTTTAGTAAATTTATGTCTGAATGTGTTGTTTTTAAAATGTTATTGTAATAAAGTAAGATATTTATTGTCCTCATTGCTGGCATATACAAGAACAATTAAATTCCTTAATAAGGAGCCAACAGTGGTGGCACAAGCCTTTAATCACAGCTCTTGAGGGCAGAAACAGGTGGATATCTGTGAGATCAAGGCCAGTGTGGTCTAAATAGGGAGTTCCAGGCCAGCTGCAGCTACATGGAGACTTTGTCTCCATAGAACAAAAAAATATGTTTTTTTATTAAGAACATTACATCCAACAAATCATCTCATTAATTTCTTAATTCTAATTCCTTTTCTTCTGCTCTCAGGCTTTTAAATTCCAAATAACAATAGTAATAGTATTTCTTATGTACACTGTTTTTTTGGTATGTGGTGTGTGTGTTTGTGCGTGTGTGTGTGTGTGTGTGTGTGTGTGTGTATGTGTGTGCTGTACTTCAAAAAGAACACAAAGAACAATTGATAATAAAACCCATTTGGTGTTAAATAGGAATCCTTGTTCTGGTGGAATTTTTTTACTTCATAATTAGTTGTGCTGATTGTGTGAATTTCTATACTTACTGAAGAAGTATTCTAATGACAGATAGCTCTAGAGGAAGCATTTTATTTTATTGTATAAACAACAAATGTTGCTCTATTGGAACAAATCTCACTTGATAATGAAATTTTATTGCATTTATTCATTTATTAATTCATATATATATATATATATATATATATATATATACATACACACACACACACACACACACAGAGAAAGAAAAGAGAGAGAATATCATGAATCCATAGTGGCAGTCAGAAAACAATTTGCAGTACTCAGTTCTCTCCTTCCACCACATGGTTGCTAGGTATCAAATTCAGGCCATCAGGCTTGGCAAAAAATGGCTTTACCTGCTGAACCTCTCTCTGACTCATCACTTGGTAATTGGTTAGGAAACTTTAGAAATGACATATTAATTTTTTTTTGCAATTTCTTTGTGATTTTCTTTTTCCACAGTTTTTCTATTAAGTTAATGTAGGGCTGGGTAGAGAGATGGCTTAGTGGTTAAGAGTACTGGCTGTTCTTGTAAAGGACCAAGGTTCGATTCCCAGGACCCACATGGTGGCTAATAACTGTCTGTAACTCCAGTTCCAGGAGATCTTAACCCTCACTGACCTCCGCAGGCTTTGATAACATGAGTGCACTTACATACATGCAGGCAATATGCTTATACACATATAATAAAAATTAATAACATTTTTAAAAAGTTAATTTGGGGGGAGTGGATAGAGTGATGGCTCAGTGGTTAAGAACACTGACTCTTCTTGCAAGAGACCTGGGGGTCTAATCCCAGTACACACATGGTGTCTAACAACCATCCATAGCTCCAATTCCAGGCATCTGACACCCCCTTCTGACTTCTATGGGCATTGCATTACATAGGTATACTTATGTATATGTAGGCAATACACTCATACATATAAAATAAAAATAATAAATAAAAAAAAATTTAAAGTTAATTTGGGACAAATACACTTAATTAAGGTTCTTCCCTTCATTTTTATTCTTTGTTAATTTATATTCAGTTCTTATGGAGGCTACTCTATTGGTATGTTTTAAACACATTCAATTTCCTTATAAGATTCGAAATTTTTCATTACTATTAGAGTCAAAATGTCTCATAAGAATCATATTAACTTTCTGTATTTATTTTGTTAATTATTTTTATGACTTTCTTGGTATTCTTCCAGTTCATCTTCTAATTTAGTAATTTTTAGTTACTAGGTCTATTTTATAAGTCTGAATCTGTATTTATGTTTTCCAATTCTTGTGAGACTATTTCTCGAATATACTTGTTTTGATAACATTAAAGACTTTAAAAATTATGTCTTCCAATTAAAGCATCTTGCTTAGTTCCTGTTTTTTCTTAACTGTGATTCTTGTATTATTGATTGATGAGCACGTGGTATGACAACGTGGAGGCTTCAGATGAGGTTATAGCTCTCTTCCATGTAACACTTAAAAACAGAGATCAGTTCCTTCTGGTGTTTTTCCAGGTTGTTTTGAAACCTATTCCCCATATGTCTTCTCGGGTTTCTATAACTCTGTTCTCTACTATTAGGAAACAGTTGATTTCCAGAATGTAAAAATCAGTTCAGAAAGTCCAGCCTATCTTCCTTGCTTCCCTTCTCCCTGTAATCTCAGCTTTTATTTTTCCTGGCTCTGATGCCTTTAAGTACACTTTTCTTTCTTTACCCGTTTTCTTTAGCTAAGTAGTGTAGACATGGTGATGATATGTAGCACAATTAATGACAGATAATATTTTTGAGTTTTACTGATGTAAAGAATACTTAAAGACAAATATTCAAGGCAAGATTTCATCTACATATATATCTATATCTATATACCTATATATCTATATAAACACATAGATTCCAAATTGAGCCTCATGCTTCATGGGGAAATCTATAGTAAGAATAAGAAAAGTATTTAAAAATTAAAAATAAAAGCTTTATACCAGCATATTAATTATGAGCACTGATATTGAGTTTGATGATGATAACGAACTTTGAATAACCTGGGAAAAGCCTTGAAACATGCCAAAACTCACTGGTTTCACTGTCTCATTGATAGGATGGCAACTATATTTTTCTTAAAAGACCAGGACAGCTAAATGTCATGTTCCTGAAATGCGTTCCTTCATTCCCAGGGTTCTGGTTAACACAAAGAAGTGGTGGAATTGGGCCGGGAAGACCGATATCAGAATGTGCTGATGAAGGTAACCTGCAAATTTCTCGGGATCCTGAACAATCTAAAGAGGGAACTTTTGTCCTGCACATACACCATTTTATGTCACTTGAAATGTTGGCCAGACAAGAACTAGGCATGGTATCAAGTTAGGGATGTCATGTTTACATACTTAAATGGTGAAACATATGTTCTGGTGGTGAGCAATACTACCAAAGGAACATTACATTGTAGACAATGCTCCTGTAAATCACTCTTCCCTGGCTGATCTCAATGGCATGCTTCCTGTCCAGTTTATCACATTCCTCTCTTTCTGTCTCTACCTTCCTCCCACCATCTTGGCCTTCTCTTAAGTATCCAGAGCATACATAACCTTCAAGTCATTTCTTTGATCATTTGGTAACCTATTTAATTGTTTGAGTGAACCCCAGTTGTGGAAATTGTAAAAATAAAGAAAATGATTACTTCACTGACTCAAATATGATAAATTATATAAATTAATAAAATTATTTATCTTATATTAGCAAATATTAAACTATATTATAATGAATGATTTTAAGAAAACAATAAAATTTGGTAAAATATTAAATATCAATATTTATATAATTTACATTCTATTTTGCTCTGAGATATAATGTATATTTGTATGATAGCTTTAGTATAAAATATTTCATATGGTTTTATTTCTAAACTCCTCTGATGTAACTGATTTACAAAATCTTTCTGGTATTGATGAATAACTTCATCTTAAAGCTTCATAATGAAAATTGATATGAACAGTTCAAAATTTGGTTAGAAAGTAGAAGCTTAGGTATAAAATTACATTTATTACATTAAAAATAAAATAAACTAAAATGTCAATGACCTTTATTTAAAATATTTTAAATTCTATTTGGTTAAACTCATTAAGGTATATGAATGTATGTTAAGGTACAGTAAACTGTGAAGCATACTTTTATCAAATAATATGTCTCAATTATTTTATTAAAATCAACATTGTTACTATCTTTCTGTTCGGTTCACATTCTTGGCTGCTTGCTTCCAGTTCTTATGCATTGTTAGTGGAGGTATAATGAACATGGCTAGCAGTAGGATATCTAGTATTCAGGGTACATACAAAGAAGTTGTATAGCTGGGTCATATGATAAACTTACTTTTAATGTTTTGAGAATGTACACTGATTTCCATAGTGAAGGACTATTCCCCTTCCCTATACCTTTAACAGTATTTGTTGACATTGGTTTTGTTAAGTTCAGCCATTGTGAGTGGGATAAAATTTCAAAGTAGATTGAATTTGCCTTTCCCTAATTAAAAAGAATGTTGAACACATTTAAAAATATTTCTTAGCAATTTTTATTTCATTTTGAAAGAACATTCTGTTATGATATACAGCCCTACCCCCTTTTTAAACCAGGTAATTTTTATATTCCCTTATTCTTTTTTAGTTCTTTGCATATTCTGGATATGTAACATCTATCTATTGAGGACATGACTGGCAAAAACTCTTTCCTGCTATGTGGACGTTCTCTTCACTTTATTGATTGATATTTCCTGGACAGAATTATTTTAGTTTAATTATATCCCATTTGTCAATGCTATTCATAATTCCTGAGCAAATTCAGAAACTTTTCTAGAAGTTTCAGCATTTCAATTTTGACATTGTGGTCATTGACCTATTTGGAGTTGATTTTTTATGCAGAGTGATTCATATAGGTCACATTTAAATTCATTCTTCTACATGTAGATATCCAGTTTTCCCAGCACCTTTGGTTGAAGACACTTCCTTTCCTCCAGCGTTAAGTTTTTGCAAGTTTGTCAGCTATCCAACAATCTGCATTCAATTTTGGGTCTTCTACTTTGTTCTTTTGAGCTCTGTTTCTTTTGTACCAGTAACATGCTGATGTTATAACCATATCTGCGGAATATAGTTTGAAATCTAGTATGATAACTGACCTTCAGCATTGCATTTTTGTATCCTTTGTTTTTGGCCCAAGATTGGTTTGGCTATCCAGGATCTTTTGGGCTTCCATATGACTATTAGATTTTTTCCCATCACAGTTAATAATGTCATGGTGATTTTAATTGGGATTTCATTGAAATTTTAAATTGCTTTTGGTAGGATGGTCATTTTCACATTAATTCTACCAATTCATTTTCAAAAGAGGTCTTTCTATCTTTTACTGTCTTCCCCAGTCTCTTCAGAGAAGTGAAGCTGTAATTATAGAGGTCTTTCATCTCCTTGGTAACATTTATTCAAATATATTTAATTTTATCTTGAGAATAACGTGAATGGGAATGTTTCGGTGATCTCTTTCTCTGCCTGTTATAAAGACATATAGAACAGTACTGATTTTTGCAAGCTGATTTTGTATCCTGTTACTAAAATGATGATCATTTCTAAAAGTTTTCTGCCGCAATTTTTGGATTACTTATGTATAATGTTATAGCATTTGCAAATAAGGATAATTTGACTTTTCTTGTTGCTATCCCTTTAATTTCCTTTTATTGTCTTATTGCTCAAACTAGAGCTTCAAGATCTTACATAAAAGTAATAGGGACAGTGGGTAACCTTTTTTCCTTACTGTTTACAATGAGATTGCTTTGAATTTTTCTCCAATTAATATGATATGGAGTGTACGTTTCTCATATTAAGTCTTCATTATGTTGAGAAATGCTCCCTACAGTCATGTTTTCTCTAGGTTGCTTATCAGGAAGGCATGTTTCATGTTTTATAAAAAGGTCTTTCTCCATTTATTGAGGTGATTGTGTGATTCTTGTCATCAAGTTCATTTATATGCTTCATTACATGTATTGACATATTTGTTGAATCGTCCCTGCAATCTGGGATGAAGACAACTTAATCATGGCAGATGATGTTTCAAATATACGCTTGTATTTGGTCTTCAAGTATTTTACTGAGAATTCTTGTATCTATGTTCATCATGGATATTGGCCTATAGTTTTCTTTCTTCCTTTATACTTCCTCTTTTTTCTCTCCCTCTTCCTTCCTTCCTTCCTTCCTTCCTTCCTTCCTTCCTTCCTTCCTTCCTTTCCTTCTTTCTTTCTCTCTTTCTTTCTTTGAGTTTGTGTCTTTGCCTGGGTTTGTTTTAAGCATAATATTGATTTCATATAAGGAGTTTGGAAGTATGCCTTCTGTTTCAGTATGTTTGATTAATTTAAGAAGTATTAAGTATTGGTTGTAGTTATTTGAAGCTCTATTAAAAATTACTGTAAATAAATCTTGACTGGAAATTTGCAAGGATTTTTGCTATTTTGTCGTTTCCTTATTTGTAATGGGTCTGTTTAATTTGTTGATCTGTTCCTGTTTAACTTTGTTGGTTCAGATGAATCTAAATTTGTTCATTTCTTTTGGGTTTTCTAATTTAATGAAGTATATGTTTGCAAAGTATTATAATGTTCTGACTGTGTCTCTCAGTAAATTTGTAGTCATTGTAGAAATGCTATAGATGTTAGATGAAAAATTTATATAAAGCTATAGAGTTACCATATGGTCTAGAAATCCCACTACTGGTATATATCGAAAAGAGATGACATCAGTAGCTCAAAGTGGTATTTGCACTCTTATTATACATGTACATACACATACAATGCAATGATCTCCTAATATATATAATAAATATGTATTTGAATAGTAGGTCTTTTAAAAAGAGAATTCTGCCCTTTGCAAAATAGTGTAAACTAGACTACAAACTCATAATTAGTTATTTATTTTAATTTCATTTTGATTAATTTTTATTGAGTTTGTGTATATTTCATGCAAATAAACCTTAATCAAATTTATATCCTCATCTCACATACTCCATCCAACCAAATTTTATGCATTCTGGCCTATATGTTAAATCTTATCCAGTCAAGATTTTTTTACCCAGATATCCCTTCGGTGTAAGTTCATCCGTTGGAGTCTAGTTAGCCTAAATGGAAACAAACTATTTGTCCTTCAAATGAAAATGCAGTATATTTACACAATAGAGTTATACTCAACTGTAAAGAAAGACGAAATCATGAAATTTGTAGGTAAATGAATGGGAACAAGAAACTGTTGACCTGAGTAAAGTAACACAGACTCAGAAAAACAAGCGACGTATATTCTACCTCATTTGTGGATCTTAGTCCCAAAATCACCTTTTGGTTTAGTAAAGAAACATTAAATAATTCAAACATTTCTTGTGCTTGAACTGGAAATTCCAGTAGCACAGTTAGGTCAGTTGTATTCTCTCTTTCTTTCTCTCTCTCTGTCTCTGTCTCTCTCTCTTTCTCTCTCTCAAATGCAGAGACCATTTAGAAAAGTGACAATTAAGTAAATGTGAAATCATATAGTGATGATATAACATTTACCCTGAAAATATGAGCATAATGGAAGGTAACACAATCATTCTGAAGTATTTAAGTGAGATATTTATATCTTATGTTGTTGACCTTTAAAATGCTAAGGCAGAAAATATAAACAAAAGAGATATAATTCTGAACATTCTTTTTTACTTCACTTATATACAGATATATAATGTTTTCTTTGCAATGAAAATAAAATAACAACAGTTGGAATTTTATTGATAATATATTTATATATGTATTATATATATGAAAAATTATATACACTACTCACGCTTTATGTATATATGTATTTTCAAATCAATAAGAAAATATGAAAGCAATTAAAATTTGGTCATAAATAATTTTTTGTTGTTTATATGCATATATATATTTCTTAGGCATAATGTTTACTGTTTGAAGAACTAAATCAAATCTATTTCTACTACATGAAGGTCTTAGACTATTTTCTTTAGAGGAAAGACTGTCTATAATATTCACAAGTGGCATTTTAATAAAATGTATTAAATTGGATCATTTTGTAATGCTCTAATTTACACAGTCCCAGAGATTTAGAAACTAAGGATTGTTGCTGTTTAAAATACTTAGAGTATTCAAAAGATATTCACTATTTGTGGAATCATTTTCTCAAACCTTGGTGTTGGCTGCAATTCCAAGAGTTATTTTGAGTTACTAAAGCTCAGCATTTTCAAACTCTCTCAGTCTCTTTTAGACAACACATGTAATTTGTGTTTTAAATACCACAAGAGAGAAAATTATGAAAACTAGAATGAACTAATATATACAGAAATGCATTGTTAATTTTATCTACAAACAGCCCACTCCATCTGTTCAAACATAATGCTTCAAACCAAGGAATATGTTCCAAACCAAAGAGCATGATATTTGACAGATGGAGAGGTCTGTGAGCCTGTCTGGAGCATGGGTACTGTGGATAGTATAGCAAGGTCCAATTTTCCACCCTAAATGTAATTTAATAGAAATTTCTCCTCAGTAAACATCAAAGTCAGCACAAATTTTACTAATTGATGCACCATACATCAGCTCGTTTCCTCTCCTTCCTCACACAAAGGAAATGCGTATTTTCCAAGTTAATTCTACCATCATAGTTGGTCTACATAGGTAAGGGCAACTGTAAAGTATATTTCATATATAAATAAAAATCACCAAAGGGTACTTTAGAACAACATCTCTTGAATACAGTTTTTGGAATAATTAATCATTCAATGGTTGTGTTATAGTGATTAAGATTTGGAAAAGTCTGTGATAAATTTAATAAATCCCCTTTGATTTATTGTACCAAGAATAACCAATGTGTTTAATTTACATGAAAACATGCACCCAGTATGAGGTAGAACAAGATTTCTTCACTCTGGACTAGGCATCAATTATAAAATCTTATGTAACTATTTTAAGAGATAATGAGAGACATGATAGAAATGCCTAACAGAATTCAGCAGAAGAACCAGGCAGAAACTTTGGTCAAAATGTCTGCATCATATGAGTCACTCGAAAATAAGAATTGTCCTCCAATTTCTATAAATTTATTGTAGGTTTACTAAATACAATGTCAGGGTACCCAGTAGGAAATGCATAAATAACCCATATTAGATAAAATTGTAGTTTTGATTTGCATTTCCCTAATTACTAAAGATATTATGTACTCTCTGTTTCTTTTTTTGAGAGATCTCTCTTCAGATATGTAGCCCATTTTTTAATTGGGTCATTTGTTTTCTTGCTTCTTTGTTTTTGGTGTTCTTTGTATATTCTGGATATTAATTCTCTGTAGATGAATAGCTAGTAAAATTTTCTCAAACTCTGGAAGCTTCCTCAACACTTCACTTGCTGTTTCCTTTGCTGTAAAGAGGTTTTTTTGTTTTTTGTTTTTTGTTTTTTTAAATTTTAATGAGGTCCTATTTGGTGACTGTTGAACTTAATTCCTGAGTGATTGATGTCTGATTCAGAAAGTCCTTTCCTGCATCTAATTCATGTAAGATACTATTTATGTATTCTTCTAACAGTTTCAGCATTTCAGGCTTCCCACTGATGTCTTTGGTCTATTTTGTGTTGACTTTTGTGCAGGGTGATAGGTGTGGATCTAATTTCATTCTTCTACACATGGAGACACAGTTTTTCCATCAAAGAAGAATAGCTAAGATTAAGAGAACTAATGGTACCTAATGCTGGTGAGGATGTGGAAAAAGCATGGGACCCTTATCCACTGTTGGTATGATTGCAAACTGGTGCAACCAGTGTGGAAATCAGTATGAAGAACTCTTAAAAATCTAAGAATAAGTCTACCATATGATCTAGTAAATCATTTTTTGGCATATGCCCAATAGACTCATCCTGCTGCAGAGATACTTGTATAGCCATGCTTGTCACTGCTCTTTTCATAATAGCTAAGAAATGGAAAGAACCTAAATGTCCCTCAATTGATGGATGAATAACAATAATATAATACATTTTCAAATGTAGCTCAACTCAGCAGTAAAGAAAAACAAAATCATATTGAAGATAAATGGATGGAATTAGAAACCATTATGCTTAGTCAAGCACACAGTCTAAGAAAACAAGCAATATATATTTTTTCTCATTTGTAGCTTTAAGTTTCAACTCCCTAGATGCGAGTATATATCCTTAAGTAACAGCAAGAACGAGGAGTAAGGAAGCTGAAAGAGATACAGGGGGAGTGAGAGGAGAGATAAATAAGGCTTAGATGACATGGAAAACCAGAGGGAAATGTATTATCTCAAATACTACTGAAAAATATATGTCAATATGTATGAGTGCATGTGTGTAGCTAAAGGCTGTATAACACAGGACCAGGCAAAAGAAACCTCTCTTCACTTTGTTGGTTAGGAGACTCCCAAAATTAAAAAGTTTATTGACACAACCCTTAATTGCCTCCAAGAACTGGAAGGTAAGACCCTATTACTGAAGACAGGCCCTAATTCAGACAATAGAGCTGGAAATGACTTGGAAGCCTCTAGCTTGAAGACTAGCTCTAATGGTATCAGAGGACACTATACCATTATAGGTGACAGGGGAGAAAAACAATTAATTGTCCTACCCAGTTATAAAGCCTAATAAACAACAATGACTCTTCCAGTAAACTATTCCTATTGGTACAGTAATGGATCTTTAATCTTGGGGATATTCAAGAGCTTCTCTAGTTGGTATTAAGGCCCGCTCAACAGGAGGGAACTATTGTGTGGTACTCTAAACATAGCCAAACGGACATGGCTGGAGAGGACATAGATCCTAAAGAAAAATCTACTATTGCTACACCCCTAGAAAAGTAATTTCTTAATTTATTCTAGATATGAATATTCATATATACCCATAAGTACACCATTCACCCTTCATCAAAGATACTTATTTTTTCAAAGAGATGGGAGACCAGTACAGAATTCCAGTACTGGCCAAATGCAGAGAATAAGTGCCTTTGAGATGCTTAACCCTTAGTGACACATCTTTAGTGCAACCTCTACACATAGTATGAATGCATCTCTGAATGCTCGCCAGAGAAATTTCCTTGAACAGTAGATCACACAGAAACCTAAAACTGTCTGATGTGTAGAGAACAAGAGGCCTCAGATTGCTTACACCCGATTAGGATAGCTATTTCTAAGCTCTGTCTCATAAGGCTAAGATAATTTTAGAAGTGAAGGCAGAAAGGTTGTAAGATCCAGAGAATGGGTGAATGACCACAGGAAAGAGAGCTTTACAGACAGATCGTCAGTTACACACATGAATTCACAGTGATGATGACAGTATGTACATGTCCTATGCAAACTCATACCAGACAAAATCCCACATGGGGAAGTAGGTAAGAAATTGCAACTTTTTCTAAGGGACTTTGGCAATTGATGGCTGCTGGGAGAGGAAAAGACAATGTCCTACAGGGATGGGACTCCTGGTGGGCACAGTGAGTGGATTCATACTGAAGAACATTTGGGGGCACAAATCAGACTCTATGGGCATATATGAGTAGATATGTGTATATTTATGAGTACATTAAATTGTGTGCAATGTGTTGTGAGGAGTTGTAAGGGGGAGGGGAATCCAAATAACATATTAAACTATACTTTATTAAAAATTTTAAAATGCAACAAAAATTTAAATTGAAAATAAAATTATCACATGTTGCTAGTAGAAATAACATAAGCTTCCTTCTGAAAAGTGTCATACAGTAAAATCAAAAACTCAGAATTCATACCCTCCTATGTGACATTCTATTTCAGTAAATACACTTCTGGCCTGATTCCTTTCAAATGCAGGTAGCAGTGTGTACATCTCCCACATTCATCCTTCACATTCATCCCCCACATTTATCCTGCGGCTGTCCTTAGCTCAAGGCAGCACAGTAAGATTTAACAAACTTTCCATAAAGAAACGCTAAAGTGCTCCAACTTCTACATTCCTCAGGTCTATAATCACATAAAGTCCTGCTGCAATGGCATTTTCTTTGATTTAGGCTCACAGAAATGGAGTGGTTAAGCAACTTGCCCAAATTTCAATGCTGACATAATCTGTTGAACATAAATGATCTCATAATATTATATAAACTTCAGGCAAATTACATTTTCATCAGTATGCTTCAGCTCTCCCAGTCTACTTTTATTCTCTAGTCATGAAAAATAATTCTGCATTTTAAATCAGATATTCTACTAATCAATGACTGTGTTATTTTAATAGTCACCTATTTGGCTATGTCATTCCTACATAAGATGTTTTGAATATTTAACTTGTCAAATTTACATCATTCTTTTAAATAATATTTCAAGTTAACACGAATTGCCCAATAATATATCTGGTTTGGGATCTGAACTTATTTCCAAATTATGTGAACTTTTATTGAACCTGTATCTGCCTACACCAATAAAAATTAATTGAGAGGTTGTCTGCAATACCATATGCTTTTGTGTATGGCAGTGGAGTGGAAAGCTGTGTACTCTTCTTAGTACTTTCATATTACTATGACCAAATATTCCAGTCATGTTCTCCTTTTTTTTACTTAAGACTTCTAGCCCAGTATTATTTTATGTCATTGGAACTACTGTAGCCATGTGTGCGTGTGTGTGTGTGTGTGTGTGTGTGTGTGTGTGTGTCCTGTGCAAGTGTGTGAAACTTCTATTTTACCTTTGAACTTGAGAATATAACATTTATTTTTATTGTATTTTTAATTAATTTTTATACATTTCATGCAACAGTTCTAAATCAAATTTAGACCTCCTTCCCCCATCTATCTCCAAACCCCACCAGCCCTCATGTATTCCACCCTCCACCCATTCACACCTGCCTTCTTCCATCCCCCTCTCTTCACTCCCCGACACACACACCATGGCCACCATGGCCCCTGGCACGTCCCTCCCTATCCTCCTCCCTGCTGAACACTCCCACTTTCCCCATCTCCCTCCTGCTCACTACTATGCCCCTTTTTTGATTACTTTCTTTTTCTTTCCTCCATGTTTCTTTTCTGTTTTCCTAGATTCTGGTGTTACATTAGAATATATACTCCCATAGAGCGGATTAGTGCTACAATCCACAAAAGAGGGAAAACGTACTTTAAGGTCTGGGTTCCAGAGGAGCAGCAGAAAATGTACCAGAGACTCCGGTGGGAGTTAACAAGACTGGTTTATTAAGAATATGGGACTGGCTTCCCAAGTCAGGAAAGGAGAGAAGACCAGCGAGGACTAGCTCCTCCACACCTGGGAGTGGAGAAAATGCTAGCCCCCTCATCTTGGAGGCTCAGGCTGCGAGACTGGCTGGCATGCCTGGCTTAACTTCTCCAAATTGGGATGGAGAAGCTCACTCAGGGAGAGAGCGAGAGGCAAACTTCCAGGAGAATGAAAGATAAGCTCCGCTTAGCTGGTCAGTAGGCCTTTTTATGGGGAGCAGGGTCCCCATGACATCTGATTATGTTTAAGGGGAGATTGTAAACTTTTGCCAGGGAGAAACCCCCTTTCAGGAATCTTATGTGACCAAGAAGCTATAAAAGTCAGTCCCTTTTGCAGGAATTTTGCAGACCCTGGATTAGAGGATTTGTCTAATCAAGAAGCTGAAAGATTCAGTCCCTTCCGCAGGAATTTGCAGACCTCGGATTTATCCAGGAGAAGTTGTAAAAGTCAGCCTCTTCTCATTGATGTTTGAAAATTCTGGTCCCTGGTTTCTGTCAGTCGTCTTGAGTCCTGAACTGCTGGGGAGCTCCTCCTTCAGTCACGTCTTACCCCTACGTCACTTGCTTTTCTGAATTTGTGTTACTTCACTTAGTATAAAACTCCCCAGTTCCATCCATTTACTTATAAATTTCTTTATTTCATCTTTTCTTAATGCTGTATTGTGTAAATGTACCATATTTTTACTTTTCCATTCATCAGTTGAGGGACATTAGGTTGTTTCCATTTCTTAGCTAATGTGAAGAGAGAAACAATAAACATGGATATACTGGTGTTTCTACAATAGAATGAGTCTTTGGGGTGTATGCCAAGGAGTGCTATAACTGGATCATATGGTAAGTTCATTTCTAGGCTTTTGAGAATTCTCCATACTGGTGTCCATAGTGATGGCATGCCTTTACCTTACCACCAGCAGTGATAAGCATTCCCCTTTCTCTGCATCCTATCCCACGTTCTGTGCATTTCATTATCTTCATCTTGCCCAGTCTGACTGGGTGAGATGGAATTTTAAAGTGTTTTCATCTGCATTCTCTAATTGCTAAGAATGTTGAGCACTTTATAAGGTGTTTCTTAAACATTTTTATTTTTTCATGGGAGAAATCTCTATTCAGGTCTACAGCCCATCTTTTTTATTGTATTGTTTATTTTAAAGTTTATTTTTAAATAGAAGCAACATTTTTTCTTTCCTGGAAATGATCTTGTTTTCATCTGCACCACCAATTTGACACAGTGTGGAGCTCTCCAAATTTTGGATTCATGCACAGGGTTATACTTAATGTACCTCCATATAAACCCAATGAGAATAGCAATCTTAATAAATAGAAAAGAAATATTTGATTCTCTCACCCCAATAAAAACATGAATGAGGTACACGTGGGAAAAGGGACATCCTGGGGAAGCACACAGTGAGGAAGAGGGAAAAGGAGCTGGGAGGGACAGGTGACAGTGGAAGTGTATTGAACATATACATTTTTCTTAGTGCTGTTTTCTTAATAATGTATTTATATGTAATTTACACTATATTAAATATTTTAAATAGACTCAACACCAACTAAATTTTCTAGAAAACCATAGAACTTATCATTCATTCACTTATCTGTTCTCTCCTCTGTCCTTCATCTCAAGTCAACGACAAGTTCTCTGAGTTTCACTTTTAAAATTCATTTTGATTGAATCTCATTTTCACCACACTGATCCTTAGATCCAAGCCATCATTTTCACTTTCCTGGGTGACTTTTTCCATTTCTGATTCTGCAATTTCTTTTCTTCAATCAGAATGCAAGGCTTTTTGCCTCTTGTTCTCCCTCCTTTCCTTTAGACTTTCTTTTCCTCTCATTTGCTTCCTCTCTCTTCCTTCTTTCTTTTCCTCTTCCTCCTCCTTTTTTTTCCCTTACACATAAATTAGAAGACATTTTATTTTCTTTAGTCTTTCTTATTGATTTAAGTTATATAAAGAGTAAAATAGACAAAAGGCTCTAAAATATTTATACCTATTTCTCTGTCCTATCTTAATCCTGAACTTTTGCTCTTACTTTACTCCAGGATATTGTAGGTGTATCTCTTAGATATTGCCCTTAGGTTTTCCTCTACCTAAAATAGTCTTCCTTGTACATATGACATGCTATTCCTTTATATAGTTCAGTGCTCAGATGTTGCCTTGCTGGTTAGCTTTAGTTGTGAACTTGACACACCTGGGAAGGGGGAACGTCAACTGAATTACTGTCTTCATCAGATAGACATGTGGCCTTCCTCTAAGGCATTTTCTTAATTGCTAATTGATGTGGGAGGTGACATTGTGGGCAGTGTCAGCCTGGGGCAGGTGGTCCTTCATAGGTGTGGTTGTGTTAGAATTTGAAAAGAAAAGGCAATGTGGTAAAGAAGTAGAAACTGACAGATGAACATAACTTTATTAACTATTATGGACAAGAAGCCTTCCTGCAGGAATGGAGGTTGCAGGCTGGGAGGGGGAAGGGTGGATTTTGAGAAGTATGAAATGTACAGGATGCCAGAAAATCACAGGTGAGTTGTGCTTTCTTGGGTGGTTTCGTACTTCTGCTCCTTCCCAGAATCTGGGGAGGAGAGATGGGGTGTTCTGATTCCTAGCAGTAATCATCATTTTAGTTTTTGCAAATTAACAGTTATAATATCAATAAACATTAAATATGTCCAGACAACTCCTTCAAATATATGAAAAATTCTTATATTGAAAATCACAAATATTGACAAGAATAATCCAGTAAAACATAAATTTATGATTGCTTACATGTGTTCGTGGGTTGGAAGTCAAAATTCACTAAAATGCCACATCTTCAATTTTCAAACTCTATCGATTCAGGATAATCTTAAAAATTCTGTCTGCTCAATATATTTAGATATCAGGGAAATGCAGATTAAAACTTCAGTCTGATTCTGTATCATCTCAGTCAGAATGTCATCAGTAAAAATATACAAATCAGTGCTAATGAAGGCACAGGGAAAAGGGAGCCTTATGTACACTCCTGGTGTCAATCAAAATGGCTCGAGTCATGTGGAAATGGGCATGGGGTTTCCTCAGGAAAAAAAAAAAAGCTCAAATATTGTATGACTCGGGTATACAATCCTGGTTATATACTAAAATAATCTAGCTCTACATAGTGGAGAGATAATAAAACATCTTTATTTTACCCCTATTCACAAGAGTCAAGTTATTTAATCAATCTAGGTATTAATCAATAGATGAATGAATAAAGAAAATACAGAATATGTACACACTTGAGTTTTATCAGCCAAAATGAGGAATGAAATTATTTCAGTTGCTACAAAATGAATGTTATGAGGGTTTATCATGTTAAGTGAAATAGACCAGACTCAAGCAGCTATGATCCTAGATTGGATATAGGACATAAATCATGTGTGTGTGTTTGTGTTTGTGTGTGTGTTTGTGTGTGTGTGTATAAAATTATTTGAAAGCAGAAGAAGAAGGAAAATTGAGTGAAAGAAGAAGACTTTTGGAAGGCAGAACAAAGAGGATGGTAGGGGAGGTGAACATGGTCAAAGAATATGCTTGAAGGAAAATATATTTATCAAACTCTAAGTAGAATGATTATATGCCAATTAAATTTTTAATAAAATCATATAAATAACACATCTAGACTCCAATCACCTTTTTGACAGAATTCAGAATTATTCCAACAAAAGAAAGTATTATCTCAGAATAAAGATCTTCACAACAGCTTGAATCAGTTTTTAAGAGTGCAAATGGCAGAGGTGTGAAATTAGGCACATTATATATATGTGCCAGCCCCTGTTCTGACTGGCAAAGTGGAGATCACAATCATCCTACATAAAACTATAGAGAGGACTTAATGAGATCATTATTACAAAGTCCCACACAGTGCTTGACAAAGAGAAAATACTAATAACTGTTAACTCATAGTGCTCTTAATTGTATTATTATTTTTTACTACTGAGTCTCTCTTTAAAAGGATACATGGATGTGCATACCAGAATTACAATCCACAGTTATTAAAGTTTGAAGTATGATTTTTTTGAAAAGTTATGTATTCTCTGTAGTTTTTCACATTTGTATATATAGTTTGACATAAGAATTGGAACTATTTTATGATACAGCTTTTTATCATTATATATCAGATTACAGATTATAATAGATTTATGATAAAGAAAATTGGTTATACCCAGTCTCTGAAATGCAAAGAACAAAACATGTCTATAATTCTCCCAGGTTTTCTGTCACTCCCAAACTGGAGTTGGTGTGGATTACTAAGGGTGACAAAAATGACCAAGGTTGTGGTGCTCTTTTCAGAAGCGGCACTGATTACTTGAGTCGGAATGCACCAATTAAAAGGGTATGAAGCAATTAATCATATTTATTTTTTTCAGGATTTTCTTTTCAAGATATGGCTCAATAATTTTCTAACCCTGGATAAGCTTCTCCGAATCCTGTTATGATTGTTTTAAATTTATTTCTGATTTTGATGTAATATTTTCTTTTGTATTCTTTATTTTCAGTGTTGAGGTTTTTGAATCTTATCTTATTTCCCTATGCTTTCATGTAAGAAAAAAGTTGAAGCAAGCATCTTATGGCCTGTATATTACTTCATTCCATTACAAAACACAATGTTCGAATATATCTAAAACCTTCATCTCTTCACCAGTGATGTTTGTTTCTTTGCTATTTCTTTGTCTGGAGACAGTCTCCCTGTAGATCCAGCTGGCATGGAACTCATTATGTAGACCAGGCTGGCTTGGATCTCATTATGTAGACCAGGCTGGTCTGGATCTCACAGAGATCCATGTGCCTCTGCTTTTTCAGTGCTGGGATTAAAGGCACGTGCCACCAGGCTCAGCTTCCCCTTAATGATTTTACAATAGATCATATTAGTGATTACCAAAATGTTTATTCAATCTGAACATTTAAATATATTTTTAATTTAATTAGATTTGATACAAACTCAAGTATAACGTCTTGTATTCTATTTACATGCACCTCAGATGAAAAATAAAGCACCCCCTTCACTTGGAAAGTGCTATGTGAACGACTTCAGAAAAATGCCTGTCTGTAAAATTGAGCTGAAAGAAGTTTACTCCATTCAAAAAGATTAATGATAAGTGCCACAGGTATTCAAATTCTCTATCTTATCTCCCAGTGTCAGCTCATCTACTGGTAAGATGTACTAAAATCTGCCTTTAATACATTTTTTTTTTACAGACAGCTAAAGTGGCATTGATTTACTCCTGTGTCTTATGTGAGCACTTGGAATGTTTATACAATACATAGTTTAAGATGGACTATACAAGAGATGTTGATCATAAATAGAACTAAAGCTATAAAAAATTTCCACACAGAAAATGAATATACCTTTGAGCTATGGTCTGCTGTGCTCAAAAAGTATCTTCCTTAGATTGAATTACTTTTCTGCATATGAGACACTATGGACTTAATGTTTTATTATATATGTATGAACAATTTCCCATCTGACAGGCACTTTTGAAGTAATAGGACAGAAAAGGAAATTAATAAGATGGATGCAATTTGATTTTCAAGGAATTAAAAGTTAAAGGTAAAAGAAAAAGCATAGGAAAATTTAATGTAGAAAGTCTGTGTGATAGCATATTATAGACTATAATAATGATATTGGAGGATGAAAAGAAATACCTATATCAGTTTATCATATTCCAGTTAGGTACATAGGGGAGGAAGTTATTTACCTGTATTATAAACAATTTAGTCAGATAAAATGTGAGTGTGGAAATACTTATATGGAAAATCTACCAATTATCTGAACTTCAAGTTTAACTAGGTGTTCTGTACTTTTAATCTCAAATAACAGCAATCTATGTCTTCTACATTCAAAGGAAAGTGAACCAAATATCATTTAATAAGTTACCTAGCCAGAAGCAGTTGAATTAGAGCAAAAGACTGGCCAAATATTAAAATCAATAGGAAATATTATTCCATGTCGAGAATGTAATATGTAGCATGTGAATAATGTAAGAAAGCAAAGTAGAATATTTTACATTAAATAAACAAAAATCATTCACAGGCAGTTTTTAGTGTAGGGAAGAATTTGATTTTACTGCCTGATCATAAAGAATACAGTAATTAAGAGTTTTATCAAGCTGCTCTTTTTCATAAGCAGGAAACTCAAGAGTTATTTCTAGGATCCTTTGAATGGTTTCATATGTTAGATGACTATTGTCACAGGGAATACAGGTTTCAGTAAACCCTGTGGAAAATAGTGTAGGAATCTAGTGAGGAACTTGAATTAGTATAAGTTTTGGAATAACATATACATCATAATAGAAATCAGTGAGGATTTCATTACAAAAAAAATGAGAGGAATATTAGGTGCATCGACTGAAAATTCTGAGACTGTAATAGAATAACAGATTCATAATCAGGAAGCCTGAGATCAGAAGACTTCGTAACAAATCTCGTGAATCTAGAATTCTTTTTCTAGTGTCTTGATTCTTTAGGAAGCTTAGTCAAAGAATCACATGATTCCAGACTGTTTCTCAAGCTTCTTAGATTAATGAACCAACAGTTTCCTAGTTCACAAAATCCTTATCTGTAAATACTGCCTTAGACCAGACAGAAAACCAGTGATCTGATAGAAAAATCTTTGGAGCACAGATAGAAGTCTTTAGTAATTTGAGCACGTGCCAGGCAAG
Organism: Eospalax fontanierii; assembly: GCA_035773235.1. Classification (NCBI taxonomy): domain Eukaryota; kingdom Metazoa; phylum Chordata; class Mammalia; order Rodentia; family Spalacidae; genus Eospalax; species Eospalax fontanierii. The sequence continues at coordinate 48,839,418 of CM069530.1, read as the reverse complement.
CCTGAGGATATGAAAGTTATCCCTAGGTACTCAGAGAAAGGAGATAATCTACTCTGTGAATTCTTCTCTGAAATTTACCATCACATGATGGCATGTACGTACGCGCACGCGCGCGCGCACACACACACGCAGAGCATAATAATAATGATGATGATGATAAATGAATAAAATATGTTTGTAGAACTATATTTAATGTCCTCTTGAGATTTAAAAAAATTATGTTAGATCATCACTATTGAACCCAGTTTATGATTACATAATGTGCTATCTTAGACTCCTAAAATAGGAGAATTTGTACAAATGTAGATAATAGTTCATCATATTATTTCAATTTGATAATATGATCAGGTAGAAACTTAAAATTTCATTAATTTTCACAGAGTCTTGCCAACGTCCTGGACACTTGAATCTTCTAAATGCTACTTCACTAACTCCAAACTATAGGTCCTTTTCCACCCATGAAGTCCCGCTCCTCAGCAGGTAGTTAGTTTAAATGTTTGCATTTACTACTAAAACACAGTCCAAGGTTCAAAATCTTTCATGTAAGAAGCACCTTTTGTAGATTATTTCAGTCTTCTGGAGGAAATAAAACAGGATTGCCACACAAGTAATTCTGTAAAATATCTTGTAACGATAAAGAAAATGAAAATAAAGTATTGAAGAATACTAAATTTGATATAGGAACTTAGAGAAAGATTTATCTTACAAGTGAAATTTTAGCTGGTAACAAGAATTTTTAGAACAGGTATTAGTAAGCTACTTATTTTTATGGCTTTCAAGATTTAATATTTTTATGATGAAAGAGTTAAGAAATAGTCAAATAATATTTTGTGATGTGAAATTTTGTGATATTCAAATGACATTGTCCATAAATAAAATTGTGTTAGGACATAGCCAGGTATAATGACTTACATATTATTTTTATTCTAGTTGCCTTCATTGTGAGCAGTTCAGTGATTATATGCAGTGAAAACCAAGTGACTCCAAGATTCTAAACTCATAATTATTTTGTCCTTTGCAAAATATGTTTTCTAAACCCTGATTTAGACAAATATTACTCAAAGTGTCATCCTGTTTTGAGTTAAAGTACTTGGATCAACATGTGAATGAATGGGCAAGTTACTAAAGAAAAAATAGTAACATGTAAAAACCTAGGTGGGAGATAAACTAAGCTTGTGTTCCATAATTCAGGAGGTTTGTATTCTGACTCAAGCTCCTATGTTTACTTAGATATAGAGCTAATGACTTCAGATTTCTAAGCAGGAAACAAATGACATGTTTCAGTATCACAATTTCAAAGCTTGCCACACAAGAGCAACAGATAACCAGTCTAGTTAGATGAAATTATATGTGTATTTCAGATGTTAACACAAACAGTTGAAGAACTATTATAATTCATATTGTAATTCATTCATGAGGTGCCTTTATGTGTGAAGGGTTGATATTCAAAATGTATGAATAGAAAGTAAGATATTTAAAATATATAGAGAATACGGAACATCTCAAAATTGTGTGGATGCAGTTTTCTATATGATGTCAATCAAATAGTTAATTTTGAAGACAATTTATATGGAGAATGAAAAAGTGAACTACAAATTTAAAACTTAGTATATGGGACTTTTAATCAATTACCTTCATAGAGGAATAATTAAAATTTGTAGCTCCAAGATGTTCTAAAATGTCTTTTAAAATCAGGTTTATTTCAATTAATATCAGAGGTGACCCAGGTCGAAATAAGATATTTAGACTTTCACACTTTGAATCTTGCTGCTTTAGCGTTCACAGAAATAGTATCCTTCTACTCCCATGTTATATAATAAAATAAACATATACAGAATTAGAACTACTTGATAACATTAACATGTAATTTATTTTTAAATTACTATTTATGTACGTAAGGATCCACTGGAACACAACTGCAGTCACATTGCATAACAAATTTAAGTGCATTTTTTTCAGGTTCAGAAATGCTGTTGCTTTTGAAAAGTATTCATTATTATTAATAAGCTTTTTAGTTATAGTATGTCCTTTGAATGCATAAATATTTCCAGTGTTAGTTTCTTAAAGCCACATCCTCATGTAGAATCAATATGTAAAATTAATTCTTTTCAATGGTTTTTAATTCTGTCTTTTGGAGGGTTACTATCCATATTACATCTTTAAATATAAATCATTTCCTGACATGCATATTTTTCAAGTGTTAGGTACAGTCCCATTATAATATCACATGCTAATTTATTGCATCCATGTTATCAATCTTTAGTGAAATTGTTTAAATGTTCCAGTTAAAAGACCTGGTGAAAGAAAGCAAATGAGCCCAGAGAAGTATCTGCTTCAGGAGCCACTTTAGTGACATAACTCCTGAAAGACAGGTACAGAATATGACCTTCTCCTATTTTTTGCACTGACTCTGTGACTAGCACAATCTCTCAAATTACATGCAAAAAGATATGTCTATTAAACATATGCTGTGTGACAGAATGTAGATGGAGAACTATACGCACTGCATGATTCCATATCTAATAAGATGTCACAAACAAGTCATTCAAAGAGCTTGATCTCTGAGAACTTCTGAAATTTAAAAAACATGTCTCTGGATTCAGCTCTACTGAATTAGAGTGGGTTGCAAGAGATTGGTGCCTAACACGGAACTAACAGGATCTCAGTCTGATTCTGCTATGTTAGATGTAGGATGTTTTGCTACTGCCGTTTTAATGGTTAGCTGTCCACACGTGTGTATTTTAATTAAATAAATATACTAGTACTATAATAATAATGCACAGATACTTATATAATGCATTTGCATTGTTCTTGGCCTCAGGAATCAGGTTACTAGCCTACTCCAGTTTACAATTATGAATCAGGAGTACAGATAAGTAAATAAGCTTATTCCTAGACACAACTGAAATGGCCTATTTAGAACTTGAATTCAGGCTGAAGGTGTCTCTATTCTTCACCATCTCTTCATGGCCTCTTTGTTCCATAGATAAATCACTCCATAAAACTGGCTTTGTTGCTTTTAACTGACACTTATGAAAATAAGTCTCTAGGCCACTTGTCCTTATTTCAACTTTCATCTATATCTTCACATTAAATGAAACCTCATCTACCACTGGCAAAAACCACTACTAAAATGATAATGCCTACCACAAGGAATTGTAAGTTTTAAATTATGAGATTACATGGCATAATTCCTTTTCTTACCATATGACTACACTTTGAATAGCTGATCATTATTTTAGGAATATATTAGTTTTAGTATTTGTTCCAAAAGTTTGATCTTAAAAGAATATAGATATCAAAAATATATAATTTAACATTTAAAATGTTTAATACATATCTAATTGTTTGAGAACTCTACAGAGATTTTCATGACTATAATAGACACAACATGTCAATGTTAAAAAACTGATTTTTCAGTCTATTTCCCATACGCAGATTTTTGAAGGTGGTTATCATTCTCAGCTGTAATTTTGAGCTCCACTGAACTGTTGTAGATGTTCCATTTTAAAACAGAACATATGTGAACAGAACTGTTCCTGTCATGCTTGACTGATGCCCCTGATTGTATTCTAAATTCACAGTTATGCCTCTAGTTATGAACTAATAACTTCCATTATTAAGGTTAAGTCAAATCTTCAAGTCTAATCTTGTTTGTCTAATTGAAAACAACTAAAATGTATTTGCCATCATGCAATGTAACTTTTCTGCATTCAGTTTTGGGAGATCTCACAGCTTAGCCAGCATGGAATTCTTGACTTTAACCTAACTGCATTATACCCAGTCAGCTTCCTATCAATTAACAATTGCTTACTGACTCGAGGAAATTTGAGGTTGATTTCATGAAATGACTATATTGTTTGAATCAACTTAAACATGTATAAGCAATACTTTCTTAGCAATTAGAGGATATCATAAACCATAGTGCAAAGCTAAAATTATGATTCATTTGTTTCCTATTATGGCTCTAATAAACATAAAATATTTTATTATAAATATAACTGATACGGTTAAGAATACATGAACGAAGTTGGACATGATGGCACACACATTTAATCCCAGTTCTCAAGAGATCAAGAAAAGTGGACCTCTGTAAGATCAAGGACAGCCAAGTCTATATTCTAGGCAAGCTAGCCCTGTAGGGAGACTGTCTCAAAAGAAACAACTAAACAACATCAAAACCCCAACAAAATACATGGAAGATAGTTCCCTATGACCCAAGATCAAGCTTTAGCTCAACTATCTAATTTTAAATATATTTGAAAATATATTTGACATTTGATTATTGATTCCCACACATGTAAAAACTGAATCTAACATAATATAAATATCACATTTAAAGTATGCTTATATAAGGTTTAACAAAGCCACACTGTGAAAATTGATATAAATGCCACATAGTTGCTGTTGACGAGTCCTTGCTAGGATGAATTCAGCACAATAGAAGCAGTGAGACTTTATCACTTTTTTTCATTGTTGGGTCAGTGAGTACCCCAGAAATACTCAGATTTATTTCAAATCATTGTGTCATGATCCACACTCCGTCTTGTTTTTGATAGTCACATGAAGATTATCCCATGGCTTTTACTGGCTGCTACTCATAGGTTAACTGAAATTGTAAGTGGATGACGTGATTATTAGAAGTAGAAAACATAATTTATGAAGATCAGAGTTCCTTGAATGTGAATTTATATATAGGACAGAGTCAGTCCATGCTTATCTCACAGGTAAGAAAACAAGGAAATCAGTTCCTGTCTGTTTGACTGGCCTCACATGCCCTTATTTCTTACCCATGTTCCTCATTGGCGCAACTCAACTGGAAGCCACAAGGGCTAGTCTCCATCTTTTTAATCCATCAAAACAAGCCACTTACATCAGAGTAAAAATGTTTTAATGACCAATAAAAAATTCCTGGCATAGACAGTCCATGTTTCTCTTACACTGTATTCCCACACAAATTCCTATCATCTTCTAGGCAACAGTGTAATAGTTACCCCAGTCAGCTATATAACAAAATTTAACACACTAGTCATCATTGATGTTCTTTATATATGGGGAGAAAAGAAAATTAACTAAAACAAACAAAAAGAAAAACTGCTATGATTTAACCACCTCTATTTTGGGATTATGGCTTGCAATTGCAGTTATGGTTATCTGATTTCAACTCATGTTCATTTTTTAATTCCCTGTGCTTTATGTCAACCTTCAGCTGCATAGAACTTTTTGTCCAAATATCAAAGCTTTCACAAGATGAGTCCTTCGGTGTAGTCTCAGTTATTGCAATTTGTCATTCACCAGTGAATTTGAGAAAGATGTTACAACAAATCCCCTAGGTCTAAACATAGTTCTCTTTACTCTCATTTTGGGACTGCAAAACAAAATTACCACTATTTAGGATAACTCTGAGTAATTAAGTGACACCCCTTCCTCAAATCTGTTGGAGAATAGTATGAGGAATATAAAATAGTCCAGGAACAGATTGTGTTGTCTAGTGGAATCATCTGTGTCCTTTGGACAACACCACAAGGCTAAATATGGCATTCTATAAATCTATGAATAATGGGAGTTGGCAGAGCATTCTGTACAGGGAATGAAGCCCATATTAGGAAGATATATCTAATTCTATGAAGACAAAAGCTTCATTACAGAATGGTTATAACAAAACCTATTGGTTCCAGGATAGCAACCTGATTTCCCCAGGATATAAGACTATGTTAGCATTAATTAACAAGAGCAACTAGATTTGTCAAAGTCTGGGGAACATGGCCATATCCTATACTAGACAATTTTTTATTTCACCAAGTTCACTTATTAATTTTTCTCACTGAGTAAACATTATGACAGCTAGGGAATAGATTGGTCCATACTCCAAGAGCAGAATGCCTGGTTTATGTGAGTTAAGAATATTTTTCTTTATGGATCTTGTTTGGGAGGCATAAAATATTTATATTCTATAGACCTTATTGATAATACTCATTGTAGGAATGACTTTTGTAAAATGGACATAATCTGGACTAATTTTTAATTAACCTCAGAAAACTCACTGAACCATGTGATCTTGTCATCTGGGTACCTGGTCTTGTTTCCTGGAAAGCCTAATTTGCTATTTCACCCCAAAAGTTAATGAATGAATGTAGGTATGCTTCAGAATCAATGTATCAAAGAGCACTCTCATCGTCATCATCTTCATTATAAACATGAAGATGGAGAAAGAATACTTGATATTGTTTATATGAGATAGTCTAGAACTAGGGATGAAAGACAAGATTACCTGATAAGGGTGGATTCACCTGCACTTCCCCAACTGAAGTTAGAATAAAGACTTTTAATAAAATTGTGGGTGAGGCCTGACTGAAGGATATAGTTCAAGGCATAATTCCAAACATAGTTCCAGGAGGAATTCCAAAAGACTTCCGGGAAACAGGTATCTTCTGAGTCAGGGCCCACTCATAAACTAAAGAAAGAATCAGGCTGTTTTACTGAGGTATTAGAGTAACGTGGCGTGGCAAAGCTGAAACTCATAATGCTGTCATGACTTATTTCTGCCTGGTGCTCCACAAAGTTTCTTAATATGAAAAAAAAAAACAACTTAGTTTTTAACTTAATCATTTTATGCCAATGCTTTGGGCCTCATTTGGTGTTCTGATTAGATGTGCTGCCTAAAGATCTGCCAGGGAAGGGAAGGGAAGGGGAGGGAAGATGTCATTTCATCAAGTATTTGGGATATTACTCAAAGTAGGTCACAGTGTAGAAACTCTCCATTTGGATTAGCTGTACATTTCTCCAGATTCAGTGTGACTACATTTTAAAAGGTTCACACCAAAATCACCAAAAAGTTATAGGTAGGGTTAAAAGGCAAAGCAATAGCAGTAAACTGTGGAGTTTCACAGAGATTCTGAGAAACTGAGCCTTTTCTTCAATACATAATACCTCTTTTACGGTGGAATAATTCCATCCAAGATTATGCTTTAGTTGTCATAGTCAAATTTCCAGTTCTACCGGATTCTAGTGTCAGTTCCACTACTCTTTAATATTTTTCAGCTGAAATGGCATAGATGTCCTCAAACTCTTTTTAGTCTTTGGATTCCTGGGCAAGTGAGACTTTGTTAATGATATGTCCACCCTCTCTGTATGTCACAGATAATCTTAACTGCAGGTTTACTGGAATATATAACAAAAGATATGTATGGGACAGTTTATAAAGGATAGAAAAGCAAAACCAATTCATTTCCATTAGATATCACTGCTAAATGGCAGCTCTATGAATTGCCACCAAATGTATTTAAGTCAATGTACTTAAACAGGGTATAGTGTTCAAAATTCTATTACTTCAAAAACCCAAAGGAGACATTATGTATTTTTCTGTATCTATTATTAGTAGCTCAATGTGTTGTATCTGTCTCTCACTTCAGAAGGGGTTGATCTGCACAAGCATAAAGCCACTGAATAATTTGTAGGACTCATTTTTGTTTGTTTGTTTTTAGCTTTTACTTTATGTGAATGAGTGTATTGCGTGCATGGGAGTGCACCCAGGCCATGCAATATGAAGGTGCTGAATTCCCCTGGAACTGTAATTAAGAATGGATTTTAGCTGTGATGTGGGTGCTGGGAACTGAACCTGTATACTTTTCAGATCAGCCAGTGGTCTTAACTGTGGAGACATCTCTCCAACCCCCTACAATATTTTATTTTATTTATTATTTTTATTTTGTGTGCATTAGTGTATTGCCTACATGTATGGAAGTGAACCTACGCCATGCAAGGCCTGCAGAGCTCAGAAAAGGGCATTGGATACTCTGGAACTGGAATTACAGCTGATTGTTAGAAACCATGTAGGTACTGGAAACTGAACCTGAATCCTATGTGAGAGCAGTCAGTGCTCTTAACCTCTGAGAAATCTCTGCATACCCTGTAGGACTAATCTTGAACATTTGCAACATATATGTCTTATGAATGTATACAAGAGACGTCTGCTTTTTGCTTGATAGTATGGGTATAATGACAACAGCCAAAGGAAGGAATGGATCAATATAAAGTTTTATAGTATTTTATTATGGAAAAATTCCTATAGATAATATCAATTCAAAGATCATACTATAGTAACCTCCTTTGGCTTCCCATACTGATTTCTCCTAGTTCCATCCACATTAAGTAGAATCTTTTGTACTTATTGAATTCAGTATTTCATGCAGTATGAAGTGTCTCTGAAGAAAAAAAAATATTGACAACATCTCTCAGACTATGTTTTGATTACTTAGGACCTTAATTCCAAAAGCAATGATATGGTGCTCTCAGTGGAAATATTTGCTGGTCTGAGTGCCATTGTTTTCACACAAAATAGAAAGTTGTAATTACCCTCTGGACATGAGAAAAAAACTCTATCAGAGAGGACTCTTGGAAAATATCGACCTGTTACAGTATTTAAGAGTATAGTTATCGTTATTTTAGTGGTAGACTATAGAGATGAACACAGTCATTAGATGTAAGAGAAAGAGAAAGGCTATTGAAGCTTGGGATCCCAAATACATTATATATGAATAAATGTGGCACTAGATGGTAAAGAATATAAATATTACCAAAAATTAATCTTGTCTTTTGTTTTCTACAGAACCCTCTTATCTATTATTGTCTTCTGCTTAATTAAAAGAACTTATATTAGCAATCTTCATTCTAGCATTCTCTATTTTTGGAAATAATTTTCAAAATATTTAAAAATTAAATTTGGAGACTTAAACTGTTTTTGTTGTTTTTCCTTTCATAATAATAGTAAGGTAAAAGGTTGTATGTTAATTGTAATTTGAAAAGGTCATGTGATATGGTGCATAAGTTATGTTAAGAGACATTTTATCCTTAATTTGGCATTTTAATTTTAAGAGGAGAAAAAATTAAATTTTTAGTTGTAAGTATATGAAGACAAAGATAGTGTTTTCAATATTTTAAGAATTCAGAAAGTATTTTTCAACATATAATGTTCTTTTTAAAGAATAAATCAAATTTAAATATTTAGAGAAAGCATGAAAAGCAAAATAAGGCAAGCTAATGTTTTGACTATGAAAATATTCTTGAACGAGAATAATTTGAAAATTTTAATATAAGGAAAACTAAGTCTTATTTCATATTTTACATACTTTATTTACATGCATCACTCAAAGAACAATAGCTTTTGTTTATAGTTTTTCATTTTTCATAGTTTCATATACACTTTAGCAAAAGATGAATCTTTTATCTTCAAAAACAAAATTTTTACTTGATAAACAAATGTATACCCTTGCTCTGGCACAAATGCCCCTTCTGTATTTCATACTTTGTTTCAGTTTTAAAAGATTACTTATTCTTAGTTACATGTATGTTGTGGGTCTGTGTGGGCGTGCATGTGTGTGAAAGGTGCCGGTGGAGAAAGTACCTGTGGAGACCAGAAGCGTCAGATCCCCAGATACCTGGAAAAACAGGCAGTTATGAGTATTTGAACTCCAGTCTTTTGAAAGACTAGAACATGCTAGTGCATGCACACGATCGCTGTCCCATCTGTCCAGGCTGTAATCTTTCCTTTTTAGGGGATAAGTTCATAATATGCTTTTAACTTGCCTGAAACTCCAATTCACAGAGTATTACAATTAAAGGTATGTGTGGCCTACACAAAAAGATTTATGCTTTTTAAAAAATGTATGTCTGGCGGGGGTTGTACATGTGTGAGTACAAATGTTTTGGAGGTCAGAAGAAGGCATTGGATACCCTGGAGATTCAGTTACAGGTGGCTCTAAGCCATTGACATAAGTGCTAGGAACTGAACTTGGGTCCTCTAGAAGAGCAGCAGTATGTGCTCTTGGCTACTGAGCCACTTCCCAAGCTATGGTTCACTTTTTTTAAAAGAAAATTGTTTTATGCATGACAGATGCATTTATATGGCCCTATTTGACATTGTCACTCATACATAGCTATTTTAATGCAGTAAAATAGCACAAATATATTAATATTATGTTTTTAGTTTTTTAAGTCCTAACGGTTAATTAAATTTAATATTACTTTTAGAATCAAAGTTAAAGATTTGGAAATTGCAACATAAACCCTGGTTTTTAAGACAAATGAAATCTTCAATTAACTTCTCCTAAAAGATTTTCACCACAAAATTTCTTATTTATTTGGATAAAGATAATTTTGTGTTTTTGTAGTTTTAGAATATTTTGTAATGATTAGCTTTTGCCTCTTCCTTAAAACCAATGCAGGACATTCACTAAATGATAAACAATAGACAAAACATTATTTTACAACTGATAATATATTGAATGATTTCAATGCTTTAATAAAAGTCAAAGATGAAGTTTTTTAAGGCCAATTAAAAGATTACAATATATGAATATTCATTCTGATAAAAGTGTTGCATATACTTCTTAATATAATTTATCAAACTTTACATTTTACAAAAACATTTAAAAAATGTGTGAACTCTAAGTGGACAGTTTGCTCTCCTAGCAGGTTATGTGGTAAACACAATTGATAACAAGAACTTTATTATTGCTGCTTAATAGAGCTGTTCTCCTGGAACAACGGATAGTGCTAAATGATGAGGAACTATTTCTAGTCCCTCTTGGCAACTCTTGATGTCTTTAAATCCAAATCAATGTGAACTTTGACCATACTGAACTACATATAAAGAACCTCATATAACAAGAATTCACAGCCTTAGAGGACTGTCCCCCTTATTTGTATTATAACTGTTTGTCTATAGAGCATATTCTCAGAATGTGTACATTTTTATAATGAATTAACTTCCTGAGTGAAAGTGGATAAGAGCAAGGAAAAATATATTGGAACTTAGATTGAACTGACTATAGATCAAATAGATATCCACTGGCGTAAAAAGAACAAATTTCAATGTTAGGGCTCTACTGCATTCCCTTGGAAGATGAGGAATAGTCACACAGGAGGTAATTTTGATATGAAAAGCAAAGAGAGGAATAAGGGAGAGGGAAGGGAGGAGGATGTTACAGTGAAGATCTGACAACCAAGGGACAGAGTTCTGTGTTCCACAACAAACAGTTTGGGCTAGGTACACACAGTTAAAAATAGAAATAGAGACAATTTATTAAGAAAAAGAAAGAATGCAGACTGGAAAGATGACTTAGTGGTTAAGAGCACTGGCTGCTCTTGTAGAGGACTGAGGTTCAATTACCAGACCCCACATGGTGGGCTAACAACCATTCATAGCTCCAGTTCCAGGGAATCTGACCTCTTCTGACCTCCGCAGGCTTTGCATGACATGGGTGCACTTACATACATACAGGCACAACACTCATACACATAAAATAAAAATAAATGAAACTTTTTACAAAAAAAGAAAGGAAAAGTACCACCTAGAATGGGAATGGATAGTGAACTGAAGAAAAATCTCCAAAAGCACAGGACCAAAATCAGATGATCCTTTATAGGACATTTACATAGTTCTTGCCTCTCCCACTTTTGTGAACCAAGGAATTTTCTTGAGAATGCTTTATTCTTTGTAATGAGCCCTGATGGGGAAAGGTTTCAAGTCTGCCAACTGGCTTGATCACACTCAATGCTGTGTGACATCCAGGTGAGAAAGTGCTTACAGTCTCTATTCCTCTGTCATAGAGAACAGAATAAGGAGAAGGACAAAGGGAAGAGGGAGGGAAGGAGAAAGGGGGAGAGAGAGAGAGAGAGAGAGAGAGAGAGAGAGAGAGAGAGAGAGAGAGAGAGAGAGAGAGAAAGAGTTTAGTCTGTTAAGGATCTTTAGAAGTGTGAAACCCAACAGTGAAGATTATCAAGAACATACTTTGAATCTCAAAAGTAAATTTAACATATCTGTTGAATCAAATTTGTGTCCCCAGATGTTCTTTAGTGTGAGTTCATGCACTGAAGCCTGTTCATCACTTCCTTAAAGAAGGCTAACTGTCCCTCATCCAGCAGTGACCAGCAGCCAATAGTTCTCAGCTAAGACTGGAGCTTCTGACCCATTTGCCCAGCTCTGGGGTGTGTTTTATGTCTGGATTGAGTTTGTGTGCTCTTGTGTATACTATCACCATTGCTGTCAGTTCATGTGAGCAAGTTCTCAGCCAAGAGGAAAGCTTCTATAGTTATCCACTAATCCTGGCTCTTACAGTCTTTCCACCCTCTCTTCCACAATGTCCTGAGTCCTGGGAGGTCTATCCAGGAAAATTCTATTTAAATTCTCTTAGTCTCTAAGTTTTGGACAGTTGTGGCTTTCTGTGTTAATCACCTCTGTTACATAAAAAGCTTCATGAAATAGAGTGGGGAGGGGGCTATGTGGTTGGTACAGATGAAGGAAGGGGTCTAAATATGATTAAGATACACTGTATGAAATGCACAATAAAATCAAAGAAATATATATTGTTAAAAAAAGTCAATTTGAGTCCATTACAATTCCACAAAGATTTTGCTGTTCAAAATTAGTACTGATATTAGTACTTCATACTGTACAAAAAGAAAGAAGCATTACCTATTAAACAGTAAATTTTCTTTAAATACATAAAGCTCATTATTTCTCACTTTAGACTTGAAGTATTTGGGGTTATTCTTGCTCTTATTGATTCATTTTTACATTCTATTCTTGGTTATATTGAAAATGATATTGATAACTCAAAATCTCTCTGTAGTCACTATTATAATTTTTAAACCATCTTTAGTGCAGTCATGCCTTTTTTAAAAAGTCCATACATGTTAATACTAAAGCAAGTGCTAGAAAAATAACAAATTTACCAGCACACAATCCATTAGAGGCCGGCTGAAGATCAGTGAAATGCAAACCTACCTCCTGTGCACATCTTTGATCTTCAGCCTAAAGTCAAACTGTTTCTGCCTGCTGACCTGAGAAATCAACAGTGCCTTTGGCAAGCAAAAACTGTAGGAAGAAAATGCCTTTAAAAGCCAGTTTTGTGTACAGGATCAAGACAGAGGAAAATGCTGACAATGTGAAGATAAACGGTTAAGTTTATCTAAGAAGATAATGTGTGAGGAGACTTTGATTCTTCAACTTCAGCCTGGAAGACATTTTTAGAATGACACTTCTTCCCTTCAGGTGCATTTTTATTTTTGTTCCAAGATTTCGGTATTTGTACAAATACAGCGTTCTGTACAGCAAGTCACCATCACATAACAAAACATGGCAATTAACTATAGTCACAACCTAAACAAACCTAACAGTGAAATGAAAAAAAAAATTCTTGGGTGAGAAGCAACATTTTTTATTGAAATTTTGCATATCTCATACCCAGCAACTTAATCATCTTTATAACCCTTCCCCATCAGAACCCTCACATAGCCTCCCCACCACACTGGATTTCATGCATGCTATAATTTATGTCAAGGTCTATAAAGTCAAGTTAATATCCCCTCACGTCTTTCAGTGCCTGTTCATCCACTGGTGTATAGGCAACCTATCTAGAGTTACTTCCTTAAAACATATCAGCTCTTTCTCAACCAGCAGTAATCAGTTGTCCAATAGTTCATCTAAGATCGGGGCTTGCTTCCCATTTCCACAGTTCTATGCTGGATTTCTGTCTGCTTCTCTTTGCAGGGTTCTTGTGCGTGCTGTTACCATTGCTCTATGTTCATATATGCAAGGGCCTAGGAGCCTGTAAGACTCTGTGTCCATGTGGTCATGTATCTCTCATGTCCTCTCATCCACAATTGTTCCTAATCTTTGGGTGGATGAAGTTTAATATGGGAGTCCTGTTCAAGGACTCACACAGTGCAGACTCTCATCCTCCCTGCTTTGGCTGTTTGTGGTCCTTTGTGTTCACTGCCCTCCTTTGCCTGAGGGAGCTTTGTAGATGAGAGTTCAGAGATGCCTTAGTGCTCTCTCTACCCTTTGTTCTACTAGGTGTGTAACTCTTAGGGTAGAGATCCCATTGTAGCTGTGCCATTCAGGGTTGGGCATTTCAAAGGCACTTAATCTCTCCCTGTGAGCAGTTGTGGAACTTTGTAAAAGTCTCCATGCGTTGCCAAAGAAGATTCTTAATGTGTGGTGACTGGCATACTTGTGTTTAAGGATTTGATTGAAACTGATATGCTAAGTGAATTAACACAGACTCAGTAAAACACAGGATGCATGTTCTCCCTCATTTGTGGATCCTAATGATTGCTTAATTTCAAAATAGATCGTTTAGCATAGAAATAAAATGTCATTATAGTGTTGTTACTTGTACTTTCAAGGTCTGTTTGATATGGACACTGTCATTTCCTCAGGGAAATCCTAGCAGTGGTATGCCAAAGACGAAAGCCAAAACCCCGGCAAGCTTTTTCCTCTTGAGATAGAGTTGGCTACTACAGCGTTGCCTTCCATTAATGTCATTTAACAAACACCAGGTACTGGCTTAACAAATTACAGAAAAGCCAGAAATGTGATAGTGTGGTGGTCATTTTATATTTTAATGAAAAACAAAATGTATCTTTTTCATGCCAATATAAATCTATCTTTTCAGTAATATAATAATATCCAGTAAGGTTATATGTTTGTGTGAGTGTGTGACTCCTATAATAGTACAGAAGAAATTACATCTATAACTTAAAACTATGTATTCTACTTCCTAAAGGCCATATTATATATTATCAATAGGTCAACACATTAGATTTTTAGCCATGAGATTTGTAGTGGGAAAAAGAACTTCACTAAATAATACTTGTGTCCAAGTATTTAAATAACTTACTTGAAGTTTGTGCATTTAGGAATAGTCAAAATGTGAATCAGGGAAAATAATCTGCTTAATTAAGCCATTACAAGTTTCTTATATGCTGCCATTATTGATTTGACAGGAAAAAATAAAATTACTTAGTGCATATGCTCAGCAATAAATTTTGATGTTTAAAAATATGGAAAGATTTTACAGGCACTTTTGAGTCAATATATCCAACATTAAAAACTAAATATATACAAAATTGTGTTTTCCCACAAACTATGCCCTATCTAGAGAATACTAAAAATCAGTTATAAACATGAAGCTTCACTTTATTGATCTCTAAATCAAAACCAGACACATGAATTTAAATAATTTGTAAATAAAATATACATAAAATTTAAACCCTTGAGCCAAGTTTTAATCTGAAGCAATCCTAACGTAAGCAAGATAGCAACCAGAAACTTTTCTGTATTGCAAAATGTGGATGAATTTATTACTTCTAAACCAAATGTGTAATATTCTACTGTTGGTTCCTGGTAAGGATTTGCATTAGAAGTTGATAGCTATATGCACAATACTAGCAGATACATGATAGCTTTGAAATAATTATATTACTGCAAAAATTTCAGTCACATCTTCTTTACATTGAAATGGTTATATTTTATCATTTGGCTATCCAGTATCAAATGAACTATCCAATATCAGGAGCATGTACACACACTGATTTTTAAAAACATATTTTTATTAATTGAGAGTTTCATACAATGTGTTTTTGGAAGAAAACACATATTTTCCCCTCCCCAAACTCCTCCCTGACATCTCCACTGAAAATTTCATGGTCAGTGTTTTTATCTTATTTACTACAGTTTGTGTTGCCAAGATATTCTTTTCCACCCCTGTAAAGAATCAATTTTTATCAAATATTTGTGCATTTCATACAATATATTAATCATATTTAGACACCTCCCCTATCTGAACCTCCCATGCTCCCACCAGATTTTGTGCATTCTGTCATTTATGTGAAGGCCATGGAGTCAAATTTGAGTTTTCAGATGTCTCCAATCTGAGTTCATCCACCGGAACCTGGTCAGCCTATCTTGCATCATTTCCTTAAAGATGACCAACTCTCCTTCATTCAGAAGTGATCTGTTTCCCATAGTTCCTCAGTTAATGTTGGGGATTATTACCCATTTCTCCAGTTCTATGCTAGACTTTTGTCTGGTTTGACTTTGTAAGTGTCTTGACCATGCTGTCACCATTTTTGTAAATTCACATAAGCAACTTCCTAGCCATTTGGAGAATTCTGTTTCTTTGGGATTGAATTCATGCATGGTACTATAAACATAGTCAAAAACACACTGCTGGAGAAGTCATAGATTCTAGGAAAAAATCCCTAAACAAATGAAATTTCTTACTGTTTGCCAAATATGAATCTTTGTATTTACAGACAAATATAACTCTCATCATTCTTCAAAGAAAGTCTTTTTTGCAACATATGAGACTTACAGAGTTTCACAACTGGTCAAATGCAGAATGAGTGTCTGTGAGATGTCCTACCCTAAGTAACACATCTACAATAAAGCCCCTAAACCTAAGACCCAAGGAATTAATGCGTCTTTTATTTCTCACCAGCCAAACTTTCTCATGCAACAAAGGGCGATGAACACAGAAGGCCACAACTGGCCAAAGTGTAGAGAATAAGAGACTGTAGAGTGAGTGTCCTTGGATTGAACTCCTAGATTAAACCTCTGACTAACCTTAGAAACACTTTCAAGTGAAGCTATCATGGATCTAGGTGGGCTCAGACCACAAGAGTTATATTTGCATATAGTATATCTTTGAGGGATGGGAGAAAATTAGAGGCTTTCCCTGGGCAGAATCATGCTATATGAAAACTTGGTGCTACCCATCAGTATCTACTCTGGTAAGACATTCCCTACAATAACTGAGTCCAAAAAACCACACTTCACTAAAAGATGATAAAAATCAAGAAAAATGCTCATGAGTCAATACGTAGATTTGATAAAGGAGACAAAGAAGCAGTAGCAAGTTAACGAGCAAGGGACAAACTTAAATTTAAAAATTGGCACCAACCAGATTGCATCCATATTTGGAAAATAAAAAACAAGGACAGTGATCACTATGGACTGAGGAGGGTAGGCAGGGGTAGAAAAGGGTGGTTTGATATAAAAGGTGCACTATGCACACTGTAGTTGTTGTTGCTTGAGGTAGGTCTGTCTATAGTCACAGCTGGCCTGAAACTCACTACATAGACTAGACTGGCATCAATTGCACAGAGATCTGCTGGCCTCTGTCTCCTGAGTGCTGGGATTAAAGGCAAGTGCACCATATGCTACTATAGTATGCATTTATTTTTCCATTTCTAGAAATATTACACAGAACCTCATCAATATTTGCAGTTAATATGTGCTAATAAATCTTTGCTACAGAACAAGAAAAGATGGTTTAATTATTTATCTAGGAACTGAAATACTTTAAAGATAATTTTAAATATCTTTATAAGTTACATATAGACAATAATTCAGGAAAGATAAATAAAAATTAGTATGAGAAGATATTATAAAATACATATAAAATTTAACAAAATTCATGCAATTAATGTTAAAAGTATAAGATGTTAAGTAGAAATTTTCAGAGGAGAATTAATTCCTGGTAAACTCAGTGAAAGAATTATATATAGAGAAATGGGAAAAGGTGGAAAAATTGAACAAATTTTTTACAAAGCATAAAAAAACATAGTTTCTGTGGTGGTTTGAATGAGAATGTCCCTCATAGGCTCTATGTATTTAGACATTTTGCCCTCAATTGGTGGCACTCTTTTGGGAGGTTTTCAAAGGTGTGGCGATGATGGAGGAAACACGTCACTGGGTCAGGCTTAAAGAGTTCTTAAGCCTTGCTGGATCTCAAGTTGCACGTTACTTCCTGTGCTTGCTTAAACATGTGAGCACCTAGCTTCTGCTCCTGCTCTAGCCACCTCTCCTACCATACAGCCCCATTGTAAAGGACTCTTGCCCCTTTGGAACTGTAAGTTAAATAAACTCTTCCTTTTATAAGTTCCCTTGGTCAATGTTTCTATCACAGTAACACAAAGCTAAACCCTGAGTCAAAATAAGTTTTCTGTCCTTTCTTCTCTTTTCTATTTGGTCTAAGACTAGACCCCATGGAATAATAAGCCCCACATATAGAGTGGATCTTCCCACATCAACTCAGCCTAGAAACTCCCTCATAAATATGCTGAGGTGGTTCTAGGCTCTGTAAAATAATATTAACCATCACAAATACCAAATTTGAAAATGCCAGGTTAGCAAAACACTCCATTATTCTCATTACCCCTGACAACAGTAACAGCTTAGGCAGCTCACTTTCAACTTGATGAGAAACAAAGAAGAAAATGTTATGATGGCTGTCAAGACATACATTCACCCACAGGAAATCTAAAAACAAAAAGCAGTGGCTATAGTGTACATCTCATCAGAAAACATACAAGTAAAAAGCGATCTTTAATGGCCTGAAAGGAAAACAAAAACAAATAGCAACTTACAAAACTAAAATTCTATATGATCTGAAATATCTTTCAACAGAAATATGAAATCCAAACTTTCCGGACAATCTAAGAGCGCTGTATTAAGGAATGTTAAAATCTGAGACAAGCTAAGGATGTTATTTAGTCAGAGGTCAGAGACAGACACAAAGAAATAAACGTGTTCCAATGAGCTGAATACATTAAAATACATTTTCCTATTTGCTATGGCTCTAAAAGCTAACCAAGTACTCAAAACAAAAATATAAAAATGAATTTTGTGCTTTTAGTTTATGTGGAAGTGAAAAAATTCACACAAGGGATGAGAGTAAAGAATTGGTCAATTAATTCTGAAACATTTTATGTTAAATTGAAAGTCCAAAAGATTGTGTGAATGGGACCTCTGACCTTAATGTCCTGAAAATATATTGAAATCTCAACTGCAATCATTCATTTTACAATTACAAATGAATAAACACGAAAAAATAGAATCTTTAAAACCCAGTTATACCTGGGCAAAAACAAAATGTCAGAAGGAATAAAGAAAGTAAAATAAGTTTTGATATAACCATATTTATAGCAATAAATGAAAATCCTCTATAACTTCAAATTATAAATAAGATCATTATATTTAATAAAAAGACAAATAAGTATTATATACATGAAGCATATTTTAAAACATTATTTCCCTTTCCAACTCCTCCTGTTCAGCCATTCCTTCAACCCCTTCAGAAGTCATGACCTCTTCCATAATTATTATTAAAATATATAAATATATTGCCTTATATGCATGAATGAATAGATGATAGACATATGATGGTTAGATGATAGATAGCTATATTGATAATATGTAGATGATAGATACATAGATAGATGATAGATAGATGATAGATAGATAGATAGACAGATATAGATTGATGACCTATTGATTCCAGTTAGTGTGGCCTTAACTGTGTTGCCTATGCATGTGTGTTTAAGGTTGACCACTCAGGACTGGGAAAGCTATCAGGGAATCTAAATAGGTTAGTAAAAAAGACTCCATTAATCTCCCCACCCCTGTCAACAGAAACAGCTTAGGCAACAAACTTTCTAGTTGATGAGAAACAAGGAAGAAATAGAATTACCTCTCTTCCCTTGACAGCCTATACATCTTCATCTAAGCATAGGTCATTGTGAAATTGTTACCCTTCCATGCTGACAAGTTGATTTGTGTCACCTTGCTCAGGTCCTGTGCAGGCACTTGTACTGTTGAGGGTTCATAGATACAGCATCTTTGTCATGTCTAGAAGACAGTATCATGCAGCAGTAGTCCCAGGCCTGGGTTTCTAAAATCTTTCAGTCCCTTCTTCCATTGTCTTCTTTGACTCTTTATTGTGTTATAGTTGTCTAGTTAAGGCTTTATACGATCAGGTGTTGTCTGCACTTTGGCCAGTTGTAGATTTTTTAATAACCTCTGTCTGTTGAAAACAGAAGTTTCTTTGACAACTGTTGAGAGTTACACTTACTTGTGGGCATAAATATTTAGAGTACAGTGTAAGCTATATTAATTTAACAAAATGGTGGAAATAGGTTTTTCTCTAGGTTCTATGATTTCTCCAGCCACAGGTTCTTGTCTGGGCTACAGTACCAGGCATGAGCTCCTTCCTACTGAGTGGACCTTATGTTCAATTACAAAGTTGTTGATTACTGCAAGACATAAATGCCACTATTGCATTATTGGGGTATTCATGCTCTCTCATTCACTGCTGGAGTTTTCAGGATTTCCAGCTGGTGAGTACTAGTTACAACTTTTTCCTCTTGTTAGCTTACATGACACCTCTGTATACTATGAGAGCTAGAGCTCAGGAAACAGGCTTCCTGGAATGTACCAACTTGGTTTCTCAAACTTCTGTAACTAAAATGTGTGATGACCTCAGCAATAGGGTCTTAAGTTCAAGTTCCTTAGGAGACAACCAAGGGCAATGGCAATAGACTTTATTGATTTCTTTTAGTGAATGAAAATGAGCATTTCACTAGTAATGCAGTTGCTTTGCCGTTTGGGAGGACGTCTTTAACTTCATGAATAGTACCCAAACTCTGTTTTCAAATAGTCCTAAGGCATTACATTCAGACTTGGAGTATTGGAAGAATTCATGCACTCTGAATCCTTATAACATTTAAAAGAATAGAAGCTCCAGTTTGGTCTCATAAGAAACAAATAAAATGAACTGCAAATTAATATCAGGAAGATATATTTACATAATTTCTAAGAATACTCTTAACAGAATAAAAAGATAACCTTTATACTCATATGATTTGAAAATAATATGTTTGATGAAATTATTTCAACCAGAATATTCAAGCAATTAATTTTCAAACAGAATGACTTTAAAATAAATAAAAAATGATGTCAAAATTTCAGAACTTGGGGATGGAGAGATAGCTCCACAGTTATGAACACTAGTTGCTAGGGCAGAGAATCTGAGTTGGGTTCCCAGCACCAACATGGTGGCTAACAACCAGGCATAGCTCCAGTTCAAGGGAATCTGAAAGCTTCTCTGATCTTCTTGGGCATTGGACAATAAGGGTGCACTTACATACATACAGGCAAAACAGTCCTGCACATAAAATAATAAATATAATAAAAATAATAAATAAAATATAAAATAATTTCAAACTCTTACTTTACCAAACACAATATAATAGGACAAGGTAACACGTGAAAACTAATTAGCAAACTCAAATCTCAAGACATAGTACATACCATTTTGAATCTTTTAAGTGTTTGGGGCAAAGAATAAAGAAGAAAAAGAAGAAGGAAGGAAGGAGGAGGAAGCGACAGAGGAAGAGGCAAAGAAAGATAGGAAGGCAAAGGTAAGAAAGGAACACATACCAAATGCTAGAAGAACATGGAGTGTATGAATTCTTCAAATACTCCAAGTCTGGAGGTAATGCCATATGAGTAGTTAAGAACAGAGTTTGGCTACCATTTGGGAAAATAAAGATGCTCTTCCAAATAGGAAAGCAATTCCATTACTAGTGAAGGGCTCCATTTTATTTTTTATTGAATCACTGTGTATTTCATTCAAAATATCTCAATCAATCTTAATTATCTTTATAACCCCTTCCCAACTATCACCCCTCCATAGCCCCATCCCCAAATGTACCTCAGTGGAAGTTCACCTAATGAGGTCTAGTCAGTCTATCCAGTCCCTCGTTTTAAGATTAGCTTATCATCATCCAACTGTAATCAGTTGCCAATATTTCTTCAGCAAAGATTGGGGTCTGCTGTCCATTTTCCCAATTCCGAGCTTAGATGTGTCTGCTTGAGTTTGCAGGGTCTTGAGCATACTGACACCATCAATGTGGGGTTCACATGAGCAGGATCCCAAGAGTTTGTAGGATTCTATTTCCATATAGTCATGTACCTGCTCACTGGCTCTTACAATCATTCTGCCCCCTCTTCCACAATGGTCCCTGAGCTGTGGGTGAGTGAAACTTAATATAGGAGTGCCACACTCTGCAGACTCTTAATCCTCATGCTTTCATCTTTTGCGTAACTGGACCTCTGTTGCATGACGGAGCTTCATTAATCAGAGTTGAGAGAGTCATTAGTATCCTCTTTATCCCTTCCTTGTTCTATGTTGCATGAGCCTTAGGTATACAGGTTGAATTGTAGATGTGCCGCTTATGGATAGGCAGTTCACAAACAATGCCTATGTGTGACAAACTGTGGTACTCTGTAACCCAGACAAGAAGCCATGGCTGGAGAAATCACAGGCTCAAGAAAAGACCCTACCAACACCATTTTGTTAAGTTAATATAGCTTACACCTTATACCCAGAGGTAGGTGCAAGTCTCAATAGTCATCAAAGAAACTTCTGTTTATAACTGGCAGAGGTTATTAAAAAATCCACAACCGGCCAAAATGCACACAACACCTGATCATACACAGCCTTAACTGTAGCACAATCTATACAGATAAAGAGTCAAAGAAGACAGTAGAAGAAAGGACTGCAAGATTTTAAAACCCTGGCCTAAGACTACTGCTGCATTATACAGTCTTCTAGACGTAACAAGTGTGCTACATCTATAAACTCTCAATACTACAGGTACCTGCAGAAGACCCAAGCAAGACCACTGTCAACATGTCAGTGTGGATGGTAGGAATTTTCCAATACCCCACCTCTAGATGAAGACATATAGACATTCAGTGGGAGAAAGAATCAGTTTTCTCCAGGAACAGAATCCTTGATATATTCCTTAATCCCAAGCAGTCAGCCTTAAACACTTATACATAATGGCAACGTTAGTTGGAATCAGTGGGTTATCTCTTGTCTGTCTCTCTGTGCCTCTCTCCTCTTACATCTATCAATCACATATATATTTCATCTAAATAATATAATATAGCATAATATATCATATCATCTATCCATGCATATAATAAGGAAATGTATGTGTATATGTTGATAATAATTATAGAAGAGGCTATAAATTCCAAAGAAGTTGGGGTAATGGGGAAATAGGAGTAGTTGGAAGGGGAAAGGATGATTGAAAATGATGTAAATACAGGGTAGTCATGTATGGCATTCTCAAAAAATTAAAGTTAAAAATAAATTGATAAATAAAATATAAGAAATAAACAATTTGGGCTGGTATGACGGCTCAGTGGATAAGGGCCATTGCTGTCAAGCTTGAGGCCCCGAGTTTGTGCCTCAGGGATGCACATAGGAGAAGTAATCCCACAAGTCTCTCACTGTCCTGCACCTATAAATCCAGGCACACATTTGTGTATACACACACACACAGAGAGAGTGCACGATACACATAGAATAAATAAAGCAGTTTGTTCCCATATCTAAAGAATCAGAATTTCTGTTTATTGCAGTATCATTAGAATTTAATATTTTCATTTTTGAAAGTTAGCCATTAATATATTTCAATGGGTTATATTGCTATACTGACTCATATTTCAAGAAAACAGTAATCATGAAATATTATTAAAGAAAACTTGCAGTATAGTTGAAAGTCAAGAAGATCTTTAATCAAGTGAATTAGATGAAATTGTAATATATCTATTTAATGGAATTTCAGAAAATAAAAAGAATAATACTTTTAAAAGTTCTATTTATTATTTTTATTATCATACTTGTATGGTATGAGTGTATTGCTTGCATTATGTAAGAGCACCCATGTCATGCAAAACCCACCAAAATAAGAAGAGGTTGTCAGATCACCTGAAGCTGGAGTTTTGGATGACTGTTAGTTGCCATAATGGTAATGAGTAAATAAAACCTTTTCACAGATAACCCTTAATTTGAATATGAAATAAAAAATACCATAGCCAATAATGATAACTGATTTAAAAGAAACTGTAACTGAACTAAAGATATAGAAACTTCATAAGGTTAGAAAAATGGATGACTAAGAAAACATGGAAGTGTAATATTAAAGAATAAATAGACTTTCAGTGAGGTTTTTAATGTGAAAACTAGTAGTCAGAAAACTCATAGACAACAAATATGATTAGAACACAGCAATTAATTCCTAGCCACAATTTGAAATCATGCTAGATCTTTATACATATTATTATAATATAGTTTGATATGCAAAAAATAAAAATGAGACTGTCTTTGAACTTGGCAAACTAGTCATTTGCTTGTTAGATTGTACTGATACTTCAAGATAAAAGAATCCTTAGACAAATACTTCTGTTTACAGAAGTCCCAGATACAGTAGCTATCAACAATTATTAATTTTATATGGTCTCTCTATAAGTTGTTACACTTTATGAGTAATTATGTGAATATCTCCATGTTTGTAATTTTTCTGCAAGGAAGATGGAAAGCTGCTTAAGTAGGTATTTTTAAAGAATACAACAGCATAATCCTAAAGTACAAATCAGAACAAGGGATTGCATTTCTTTTCTGAAACAGCTTGAATCACTGACATTTGTATTGATTTGCAGTGAGCTTCTGTATCCTACATAATCCTGTGGTAATCCCTAGCTGATTAGAATGTTTTATCATCATATTAAGAAACTAATGTAAAAATTGGGGCAAGAATATAGTTAGAATTGAGCAGCATATATAGTCTATGGATTTAAATCCAGAAAAGAAATTTTAGAATAATGAAACACCCAAGTAGTCTATCAGGTAATATTGGAATAAATTCATTGAATTTTATGTAAGAATAAAGTGGCACTTACAGGATCTACTACTTATAATTAAAATAACTTAAAATATGCTGCAAAGTTTTCAAACCTCAATCGAGCTTAGGAAATACAAATAAAACACTCAGATGTCTTAAGGCTCAAGTCAGATTTTGATTTGATTTTTTTTTCCTCAAGGACTTTTTGTCCTAGAAGATATTCAAGTTTTTTGACACACACTATTTGCCTGTGTCATTCCTTTGAAAGGAAAATTGACTGTCTCAGTTCCTTCCCCTAGAAACACTTTCACAAGAGGCTCTAAGACCCAACTCTTAATTGAATCATTGTAATTGGACTGTTGTTAACATGCGGAGAAAGTCACAGGGTGATTTATTAAAGACCTGGACACTCTCTTGTTCTGTCATGAATTATTTAGCCCTTTTGTTTGAGTTTGAAAGTTTAAATATAATGGAATTCCTAATCTATGATTTTGGTATTGAACTTCTTGAAATAGAGTGTACTTCTCACTACCAGTTATCGATCTCTGAAAGGGCATGTCTCTGTGCCCTCCCAACTTGATTCTAAATGCCAGCACTGTTACTCTTTATTTTGAAGTCAGGCAAATCTTTGTTTAAGACAGAGTCAATAGAAAGCTTCATACTTACTCTGTATTAAACTTAAGTTCCTTTGCATTTAACTGCTAACTGCATTGCAGAACAGAATGATAACAAGCATTCATTCTTGAAGGGTTCTTTACTTACCCATTATGACTCCATATGTCACACCACACACACAGATATGCTGCAGCTTTAATAGTAGATGCACATTCGCATGACATTAGGCACAGAATATTCCTTTAAAATTATTAAAACTTAAATTTTAATCTCAATTGACAGTTTTCTGTGACCTCTAACTGAAAGTCAGTTCCACTGCTTGTAGAACAATGCAGAAATAAAATCTCTGAATATTGAATTCCATGAAAATTGTGAAGGAAAAAAGAAAAAAAAAGAAAGAAAAAGACAGACCTCCACAAAATCTTGGCCCAAAACAGCAATAATAATTAATAATAATAATAATAATAATAATAATCCTTGCTAAATGATCTAGTAATTAAAACCAATCATACCTATTTTCATGATTTCACATTAGATTATGTTTTTGGAGGCCACAGTAGTAAGCTAAGAGAGAAACAAATAAATCTTAATTAAATGTCAGATAGTAATCAAGATAAAATTGAAATATTAATAGGAAGATTGTGAAAACAACAGGACTGCTAAATCTGAGCTAATATTATATGTAAAAGAGAGGAAGATTAAATAACACTGGTAAAGTTTCTACATTATAGCCACCAAAGCAACGTCATGCAAAGGCGTCACAGACACACACTCAAAACACCAGGAGATGCATACATCAAATGGTTGGGAAACCACTCACTGTTAGTAAAAGTCATGCAGCTTTGTAAACAGCCACAACCCTCCAGCTCATGCAAAGTGTCATGGGCACCCTGGTCTAATTTTTGGTTTGTTGAGGGATACCTAATATTTGGTATTAGGCATCGGAAATTTTGTCATAGTATGTGTCAGTTTTCATGTTCTATTCTTTTTGCAAGAATGTTTTAAACTTTATCTTTAAAATTCTACATAATTTAAACATTCAAACCCCATCTCTGTTGGTCTATGTGCGTTTTTAATTTCATAAATGTGTAGGATGCATTCTGACCCCATCCGTTCCCCACTGCTACTCTCTGTCTCCTGCAAACCACTCCCAACTCCCCCTCCCGTCTCCTTTCTAGCTTCATTTCTTCCTTCTTTAGAGCCAACTAAGTTCAATTCACGGTGCCCGTATGGGATGTGTATAGGAACATTCACAGAGTATAGGAAAGATAAGGATGCCTGACTCTTTCCATCAAAAGCGGCTCTTCCTCCCTCAGTAGCCATCCACCGCCCTTCAATTCCCACCTAATGGTGGGGCAATGGGACCACCACTCCATGGTGGACATTGTAAGGCATGGGTTATTATGTGAAAAACTCATCAAAGTAGTATATCTTATCTCTCTAAGGAATTTCCATTTGGTCATCCAGATTCATTTGTTTTTCCTACAATTTTATCTTACTGTCTGCTTTTCTTTGAAGGGCTTTCCTGTAGTACATGTTATTTCGTGGCTCTGAGCTCAAGTATTAGAAGGAGTACATTAAAATTTGATCAGGGATGAGAAGGGGAGGAAGAGAGGGTGGATTTTTTCAAAACGCATTATTCACATGTATGAACTTCTCCAACAATTAAACAAAAAAGATTTGCTTGTTTTTTCAAGTTGAGCAGATACTGTTTGTAGGCCAGTCTTACCAAACAAGTCGTGACAGTGTCATTCTGCTACCATCTCCATGGAGTTATTTCATTCTGATTATATTAGAAACATAAAAACTTATTATCCCCCGAATGGAGTATATGAACCTGGGTATCAAAAGGTAGAGATGAGGACAAGGAAGGGCTGGGGTTTTGTCAGTCTCTGTGACTTGCTAGCTCCTCCCTTTAGTTTCAGAATGGTCCTTTGGGCTATGTCCTTAAACTGATCTTCTTAGATATAGATCACGTTCACAAAGATGAAAGTTTCAGTTTTCTAATAATGTAGAGTAGGACTCTGAATATCTAGTCCTAAAAAATACTTTGATATATTAGTCCTACAGGGATAAGCACTCTGTGGTCTCCTATTCTCAGCATGTTGGCCAATGTTGGTCTCTGGGTTAATCAACATCTGCATGAAGAAGCTTCTCTTGTGAGCATGGAGGGATGCATTAATTCTATGGCTATAACATACATCATTAGGAGTCAGTTTCATACTATGTCTATTTAACAGAATAATATCAGTGGAATCTTCCCTAGTGCCTGTGACCTGTCTAGCAACAGGCTTATATACCTGGACATGATTCTGGATAGATTAGCCAGGCTCCAGTGGGTGAAACCAAACAAAAGGGCATTTGGGGACATAAACTTGATATGATTCCATATATATAACAGAGTCCATGAAATTGTGTGAGCCTTATTAAGGGAGAGTATAGAGAAGGGAGGGTTCTAAATATGATTACAATGTATTATATGCACATTTCAATTTTAATAAATAACTGAAAAATCCTATTCTTTACAGCTAACTTTGTTCACATCCATTGAGCTGCCCATTTTGGAAGACTTTTCCATGATGAGAATTCAGTTACTATGTGACTTCTGCTACAGCTCAGGTATCATACAGCTCTGGTGTGCTAAATTACTTTCCACTAATCCATATGCTTCTAAGCTTTCAAATTGTGTTGATACCTCATTCATCATTTTCTTACTTTAAGGATACATTATTTGTTTAAGAAAACACGTTCTGTCATTTGGGAAAAATTTTCCGAGGAGGTTGTGGAAAATGCGTGTGTTTTAATTTCCTGTCTTTAACATGTTTCTAGTTCAACGACATTGTTTTTTTTAAACCTCAATTTTTAAAAGATAAAATTTGAACAAGATGAATACCTACACGCCTTAAAGTACTTGTTATGCTTGCCTAAAAATATCCGCTATACTATTTCAGAGGAAACATTATGATAAATTATAAACATTACAGGCTTGAAATTAGAATTTAATTCAATTATATATTAATATGAAACCTTGGGTTCAGTATCAATGTTTACAGCAAAAATACATCCATAGTGTTTAATAGAAATGTAACATTTTGAATCCTTTCATAGCTTAAGGGACTGTGTGTGTGTGTATATATATATATATATATATATATATATATATACACTTACATATATATGCAAAATATTTTAATTGTAAATAGGAAAAAAACAGTATTTCATAATTTTAATTACATAACAGTAATTGAAACATATTTTAACAAGGAACATGAAGTGCATGACACCATTGCATGAGAACATAATCATAATTATACTATACAATACTTTCTCCAATTGCATTTGAATTTTACATTTAAATTAAATATAGATAAGCTGCATAAATATTGAAACTGAATGTTATTTCCTAAATGATTTTTTCAACCATGTGTGCATTGTTTAATATTCTAATCAGGTGAAACATATCTACCTCCTCAAACTTTTATCATTTCTTTATGAGAAAATCGAATGTTCAATAGATAGCTGTTGTCTATACTCCCCCTTGTGTGCCATAGTACATCAGAATTTGTGGCTTCTGACAGTAACTAAGTAACAACGACTGTTATCCTTAAATAATCATGGCCATCAATAAACAAATGTGAAATCTATGGGAGATTTCTTGATGAGCAACAGAAGCAAAATATGAAATTCATTTTTAGAAAACAACTATTTAATTCCATCTCCCCAACACCATACAGCTGTTGTACATCCCCAATTGAGATATTCTAAACATAAAGAAAAACCAAATTACTTCAACTCTACTAAAAATAATTCTCTGAATGCATGTTACAACTAGAGACATCCCCATATTTCTATCAGTACATAACTGAAATTCCATAATGATGTAAATTTCTACTATTTAATGTAGATTTACATTAAAATAAACAATATATAGCTATACTACCAGATCATTGTTTATCATAAGCATACTAACTTTGTATAATTAGACTGAGAACACATACTACTTCTCAAATCTTAGATAGAGAGTTCATTCATTTAAGACTCACAAATGTTCAAATTTGAAGTAAATAAATTGCATGCATAGTAAATTATTATACTTAAGTCTTATATTTATTGAACAGAGTTTACGTGTAAAGATCTCTTGAATTTCTTAATAATAGCAACCTCATTTTACATATGTAATGATAGTAGCTTCCAAAGGAAATCTAGGACAATTAAACCCAACAGTTGATGCAGAAAAGTTTAAGGAATGATCATTTTTGAAGATAATCTGAAGTTCCTTCTCTCACAGTTGCTGTGAATTTGAACTCTCTTAATTCTCATAGTTGTCTGTGAAATGCTTTCTCCTAATGTTATGGTACTGTGTCATTCATCTCTTAATTTTAGATAGCTTATTAAGGTCACTTCTAATAATTAAGCATTCCCAGGTTCTGCAGAGTAAAATGTGTGCCTAACAAAAAAGCACAAAGATCTCCTGTGAGCTGACTGTTCTTAGCATTTCTGGGTTTGTCACCTTTTATTCATTTGATCCCGAGCATTTCAGAATATTGGATTCCATGAACACACTCGGATTAGTTCACCTTTCTCGCAGCAAATTTTTTCCTTCCCCCCACATGACTGTTTTCCTTTTTGAGTATCTGAGTGATGAAGTAACTCTAACTTAAAGTTCTCTTTTCAAAATTAAAGCTTCTTGTCTTCATCACAGCTATATTGAGATTCACATACCTCCTTTTTTGTAGCTAAATAGCATATTTTATTTTGATCTCTTTCTTTTTTAAAATAAAGAACAGACTTTTACACAGATGAAAGAATGCATGGATTCCAGTTGGGGGGCTATGGGAGGATGCAAGTGAGGAAGGGGGGTGTAAAGATGATTAAGATTGACTGAGATAATCTGTATGAAATAAACGAGTCAGCAAAAACATCTTAAATGTATGTATTTATTATTTGAGGATTTCACACATGCATATGATATATTTTGATCATATTCACGCCCTCCTCTCTCCTCCATCCATGAGAATCCATGCTTTACTGCCACCCTTCCCAAATTCATCTTAAAAAAAGATATTAACCTACTGAGTACAATATGTGCTGACCATATACACTGTATGGGGCCATCCACTGAAAAACGGTAGACCTACTAAGGGCTACACCCTTCAAAACTCTCCTTACTCTAGTAATCATCAACTACAAATCACTCCTCAGCTAGGGGTGGGGAATCTTGATCACCCCACCTTCCATGCAGGTATGTTGACTGACTGATCTTGCACAGATCTTATGTAGGTGCATGCAGCTACTACTGTAAGTTCATTGAGTACAACGGGCCTGTAATCCAGAAGATACTGTTGAACTAGGTCCATCTTGATGGGCATTTACAGTCTTTCCACCCCTTCCACCATAAAATCATCTTAGAAGACATTTTTAGGTTTCTACTTAGAGTTCAGATGATATATATATTGTTTCACTAGCATGTTGAAAAAAGTCAATGCTACTTTAGCTGTACATGAAAGATAAATAATATGAAAAAAAATACTTGATGAACTAGTTTACAGGAAGACCACCTGTTTCACATACATTTATCTATAATGTTTAGTTGCATGGAAAACTTACAAAGATGGAATCTGTGAAATGTAAGTTTCAGAAGAGCAAGGATGCTATCACTGTAAAATATTACACCCACATTATTATCTTTTGTCTTTTCAGAACTATTTGTTTGGCTGATCTCTTTCTATTTACTTCTCCTATACTGGATTAGGTGTTTTGGGTTCATCAGTGTTGCAACTGACTGCAGGAGCAGAATAACTAACTAAAACATTGGAATGGACAAATATTTAATTACCGAATACAATATTTCCAGAAGTAGGAAATTTGAAGTTGGTTTCAAAGAATTAAGTCAACATATTAGAGATTCATTGTATTGTTTCCTGAACCATTCTTGGAAGATTTCAAATTCTTAATGAATAAGGGTAGAAAATCCTGTATGAAATAGAATGCAGCTTCATTTTATAAACATTTTTCAGTGATATGAAATTTGAGTGTATTTTATCAGCCATAAGGATAGCTAAGTAGCTAAGTAGTTAATATTTAAATACAAAATAAGTAATGATTTTGAATTTAAAGTAGCGAGGCCTGAGAATGAGAAAGGTGGTTACTTCTTAAACAAATAGCCTATGAAGAAATATAAATGCAGTAACATCAGTTTTCATCAATATTTTATCCTCTGAGTCTAGTGATTTCAATAGAAGTCCATAATTACATTGAGTGAACAAAAGTGATGTTTAGTAGTTTTCTAAAAATAATAACTTATTATCTGATTTCTGGTGCTTTAGTAAGAATTTATTAATGGCTAATAGTTTAAACAATGCACAAAGAAGCAGAGTAATAAACAGAAAATTTTAGCCAATAAAACAATTCTTCATATTTACTTGGTTTTACTTTTGACAGTCTATGTATACAACGTTTATAATATTTTGTTGATATTACTTTAGAATTTGACCAACATATTGAATATCAGGATGTAATTGTATTAATTCATTTAAGGTTACATGTAGTCCTATGACATTAGCATCACATTAGTTTCATGGGGTCTCTTCTGCTCTCCACTTATCTCTGTTTTTTACCCTGGAAGGGTCATTCCTTTATTTATTTGTTTGTTTTGTTTTTTTTTTCCTTTATTTATTTTGTTTTATGTGTACAAGTGTTTTAATTGCATGTATCTAAGTGCACCCGTGCAGTGTCACGCTATGTCCACGAAGGCCAGAAGAAAGACATGGAATCCTGGAACTGGAGTTATTGGCTGTTGCTAGCCACCATGTGGATTATGGGAAGAGACTCTAGGTAATCTGCAAGAGCAGGAAATGCTCTTAACCACTGAGTCATCGCTCCAACACCTATTCTTATATTTTATACCTCAGAATCCCCTGTTCCTTGGGTTTAAATTAATTTTAACACGACACTCTCAAGAGGTTAGAAAATGTAAGAAATGGATCATAAAATAGATGGTTGTTCATATTCTCTGCTAATATTACCTACAGTATGTTTATTTATATTAATATCCCTCTTTACCCCACCAATGGAAATTTTCCATTACAATAGGACAGCAGTAGCCCCCATCTCTTAAAAGTCTACAATATAAACAGGAATCTAAAAATATGTTCAATATATAATTCAGAGATGACATACAAGATGTGTCCAGAAAAGAGAACCTATCTCCTTTCATTGATAATTTGACAAAAGACAACAAATTATTGTACCTGTTTTCAGTTACACTGTTGGGACAGATATTTTCCTGTCTTCAAGCAGCACATGGACATTTTTTTGTTGACAGAAGTAGCCTCAGCAGAGTGGCTGAATTCTCTAACTTTGTGAAAGAATTTGTTGAAGTGTAGCTGAGGACTCAGGACTCAGAGAACATGATCCATCCTGGTTTTCTTCAGTAATATTTTGAAATGCAAAAAATTTTCCCTCATTTTCAATCATAGCACTGTAAGTTTTAATCTGGGTCAACATTATTTATGTCATTCCAAATATGCTTCTAAGTTCTACTTCCACTATCAGATTTTCTATCCAGTTACTTTTAGTAAAAAGAAGAAAATTGAAATAATGTATCAAAAGAACAAGAATTCTGAATTTAAAAGAAGTCAATTACTTGGAGCAAACAGCCTGATTGATTTTTTTGTTGTTATTGTTAGTAACAGGGTCACCATATAGTGTACTGAATGTAAAACAGAACAGAATTGTGAGCCAGAATACTGCAATGGTAAATAAGACATTGTTGATGTACTGGAAAGAAATTTAGTGATCAAAAGACAACCAGTGGCACAGTTCAAAACAATAGAACCGTGGCTGTGTACATTCAGACAGTAATAATGTATGGTATCTATTCATGACAGAGCAGAAAAAAAAACACACCAACATTTGGAAGGAAAATAGCAAAGTGGAAAATGTGTTCTTATATTTTAATATTCCTGGATTTTCTATATGATTCTGTTTCAGTGCATCTTTCACAAATTTATCTCCTAAACCATGAATATACCTACCCATATTGAAATGAGACTATTTATGCCTCTTAATTTGCTTTTTATGAAGTTGTTTTATGAGTTTTGATTGGTATATGTAGTATATACAATTTACCATCCCTTTAATAGTCCCCCATCAACATTCCTAAACAAACATATCTCAAGGTTTCAGGTATGAGATGCACATTCTTATGACCATGGAATATCAGCTTCCTTCCATGGATGATTGTTACCAAAAATTTGGTGTCAGCTTATCCACATTCTGTGGCCCAGACATTAACAAATAAATCAGTCAACTTTTACTAAAACACATTCTCCATTATATTCTATGAGAGTTTTATTGAATCCCTTGGAGACTCAGAAAGACTGCAGTTCCTTTAGACTGTCTTCAGACTGGAATACAGTTGGCACATCTACTCTGACTCTGCATCCACTGGCCTGCCTGCCCAGCAGAACTGACAATTCGACTTTCCTTTCCAGGCACCATAATCTTGTAAACAAATTCTTTTGGACAAACTCTCTCCTCTTCTCTTTCTCCCTCTTCTCTCTCCTCTCCTCTGTCATCCTCTTCTCTCTCCCTCTTCTCCCCCTCCTCTTCCTCTCACCCACCTCTCTCACTTTGATTTCCTCAGTTATTTTTTCCCACATGCCATAGCCAGGATTTGTTGTTGTTTTTTTCTCCTTAAGCTCCATTTCCCTAAGTGCTTAGTTTGGCCTACCATGCCTCGGGTTTCTACTCCTTTTGCTTGCTGAATTCAATACGTACATTAGCTTATTGAAAATATTCTCAGTGAAGTCTCTCAGTCCTCTGTGACCAAGAATGGTTGTACTGTTAGAAGCACCTATAGAGTGTTAATATATATGTCTCTTAATATTTCCTCTGTATATGTGTTGGAATTTGATATTTTAGGGAATATTTAGTAATTAAGACAAGAACAGTTTTGACAAAGTCCACTTAAGTAAAACCTTTCATATAGAAATTAAACATTATCATAAACAATGGAGCAACAAAAGGAGATTGATTTATCTTTAAGTAAAACTAAATATGATATAAATCATTTCAGATGATAGGAAATGTTGATTTAACAACCAGAATGAATGAATGAATGAGAACAAAAATTAATTTGAGTAATTTTTTGGAGCCAATTGCAATGTTTTAGAGAGAAAACAAAAGTAATCAGAAAATCATCTGCACTTATCATCAGGCTCTCAAAATAAGAACACTCAACTCCAATGACCATTCATGTAGGACAGAAACTATTCTACTTTGCTGTCTGCTGGCATGGAGACATGTTTCTTCACAAGCATATCACCTATCATTGTTTTTTTTTTAACTTTTTCTGTTTTACACTTAATAGCTAGTCTGTGTTTCTTGGGTTCCTAAGAGCCAGTGGTATAATGTAGTGGTACAATATGGTATAATATGTCTTAATGTGAATTATTAATTCCTGTCACGTGACCATTTGCCCAATGAAATGCTGCCAGTCTGCTTAATATGAAAAGAGACCCTAGTGATTATCAGCTTGAAATCTGACCTGAATTTTAAACTTTCTATAATATATTTTATTTTTTAAGATATAATATATATTTTATATTGATTCTTTGTATGCATGAGTATTTTGCCTGTATGTATGTTAAGGGTCCCATGTACATGCAATGCCCACAGGGGCCAGAAGAGGGCCTCAAGTCCTCAGGAACTAGAGTTAGATGGTTAGCCACCAAGTGGGATCTAGGACCCTAACCATTGTTCAGAGAAAGTGCATGTACATTGTGCATATAGAAAAATATTCCTACTTCCAACATCTTGAAAGCTAATTTTACAGTGTGATTACTGAGAGAATTTCAAGTGTGTCAACCTTGTTTGTAAACATGGTGATTAACAACAAAATATTTTTATGCTTTATGCAATTTGCTTCTATCACTGAAGATAATTTTAATATCTAAAACAATTTTAATAGAACTTCCTTTATTCAAATATCTTGGAATTTTCTGTGTATTATTTTAGAGAAGGTTACGATACCAGAACAAAGCCATTTGCAGCTTTTGAGGGTCAAAGGACAGCCTCTGAAATGACATTTGTGCCTATGATTCTGAACAGGAGC
Source organism: Eospalax fontanierii (assembly GCA_035773235.1). Lineage (NCBI taxonomy): Eukaryota > Metazoa > Chordata > Mammalia > Rodentia > Spalacidae > Eospalax > Eospalax fontanierii. The sequence continues at coordinate 48,804,362 of CM069530.1, read as the reverse complement.
CACAACTTGATGCAAATGTCTGATCAGAGAATGCAGTAGTAGAAACAATATTGATCCTTTGTTCAGTTATGGGAGACAAAGCTTTCAGTGTTGTTAAGGATTGTTTTTAAAAAAAACAGCTATTCCCTTATCGTCTGCATATTAAAATCCAAGGTGGCTGGAGATAATAAAGAATTTTGATTGGACAAAGACTGTGTGATTCAACATCCTATATTGACATCACGCAGAGTAAGTCTGAGGATAGATTGTCGTATTAATAATAGTAAAGACAGACAGGCATGGGACTACTGATTCTTCCAGCTGTATAGTACTGCCATGAGAAAACTCACAACTGCAAAATCATTAATAGAAATTTTAAATTGAATATCTTATTAATTTGACATTTAAACAAAATTCAGTAAAGAAATGTGAATACACACATACATACATACATTTATAGTTTTGAAGGTTGATAGATTTGATCTATAGACTTGCACAATGTATATTTCCAACATTTATGTATTATAAAATATCTTAAGATTCCTAAAATTCGTATCTAAAGTGATTATTGGATTGGATCTTTACTCATTTCAAAACATTTACATTATATTAAGCATATACTTTGACTCATTGTAAGCAAATAATCAATAAGCACAAAGCGTTCAGATAGTAAAAATTGTAAAAACAGATTTCTAAGCATCCTGATTTGAATTTTTTATTGAAATTTATATATTATTCTGCAGACCCCGACACATTCTTTTTCAGAAAAAAATATTTTAAGTAAAAGTTACGAGTCACATAAAAATATAAAAGAGAAGAAAATCATTCAATTAGATGTTCATTTTCAAAATGATCCAAAATAAACTATTCCAGATTGAGAATCACATCACACAAAGTATAGTGAAAGCTGAGGGCATTATGATTAAATAGGCACACATATAAGAGAAAAACATTAGAGCTTACACAACAAAATGTATTTAAATTTTTCTACAATTATTAAATAAATAAGAGGACAGTTATAAACAAATTATAAGCATTATGAAAGATGAAAAATTCTAAGCTTACACTTAACACATGTGCATAGGAAGGAAGAAATGAGTTGCTTAAAAATATTACAAAAGTTGAATAGGCAAAAATTTCCCATATTTTCAGGTACTTATCAACTGGTATTTTCTAATTTGTAGAAAAGATGTAATTCTAATTCTATACCAACTCTGAAAATAGAGAAACATGGTAGTAATTCAAAACCATTTTTTCTGAGCCTAGCACCAATCTCCAACCTAATCTGAGGAAGGAAATTATATAACATTGAAAATTATAAATGAATGAAATTTATGAATACAGAACAACAACAAAATTTTCAACAAAACAGTACCAAACTGAGTAGAGACTTAAACATGACCTGGAAGTTAAAAGTTACATTTGATTGCTTTGGAAAATCTTATCTACATTATAGTACATTAAGCACTGTGTATTTTAAATGAAAATTTGCACAGTGCTCCTTAATCCACAAGTATTTATTTGTGAATGAGTTTATTTTTTAAATTCTTTAAAAATATTTCACTTTTTTAAGCATATGAATATATTTCCTGCATATATGGAAGTACACTTGTGTCATGGAGTGCCCATAGAGATCAGATGAAAATGCTGGATTCTCCTGAAACTGGAGGTCCAGAGGGTTGTTAGTCACAATGTGGGTGCTGGGAAGCAAATCTCTGGGTTTCTGCAAGAACAGCCAGTGCTCTTAACGGCTGGGCCATCTCTCCATCCCCTTTTTAAAATGTATCTTTTATTATTCCATTTGAAATAATAGTATCCTTTAAAAACTTCTGAGTTGTTTCATATACATTTTGAACATTAATCTGCTAACAGATACATGATTTACAAATATTTTCACATTCTTTCTGCAGTCTTTCAACTATATCATCTCTGTTGATGACACCTTTTGTGTAACAGTTGTTTGGATTCCAATTAATTTATATCTTTTTGTTTAGTTGTCTTTGATTTGGGGGATCAGACCCCAAACCAATCCTCGGAACAATGTCAAATTCTTCCTAACACTTTTTCTGGTGGTTTTCTTGATTAATGATTGAAGCTGTACATTTAAGGTATTTGATTTTACTTGACAGGTATGTTTTGGTATTTGTCTAATTTTATTACTCTGCATGTGGATTTTGGTTTCTCTGACAACAATTACTAACCAGACTTTTAAAAAAATCTATAGTGTTTATAAACATATGATAGTATTTACCACCAAACAACTTCAACAACTGGGTACAGTGATTTCTTAGGACAATATCAAATTTAATTTTAGGAGAGAAGAAATCGTCCATTTCTCTTATTTACTGAACAGAAGTTTGAAGCTGGAAAAGGAGCAGTGATCAAGTGTATATATAATCTTTTCAATGACTGTAAAATGTTAAGCTATCTTGACTAAGACAAATATTGTAAATTAAACATCAGAAACATTTTAAAGTGTTTGCATAAGTATATTCCCTAGAGAATTAAAAAAACCTCTGATGAGCTATATTAATTTTATGCATGTAAATATAATTGACAAAAATGAAATGTCAGTGCTAGATCTCAATTTCGCAAACAGCTTTTCTAGACTTTTTATTAGAATCCTTCTTAGTCTAACACAAGATTTCTGCTTTGGGCTGAAGCAATGACTCAGCAATTAAGAATGTATGCTGTTCCTCCAGAAGACCTGAGTTCAACTCCAGACAACCATGTCAGGTGGCTCAAAACTGCCTGGACCTCCATCACCTGAGGGTTCCAAAAACATTATTCAAAGTCTTATGCAAACTTATTTGACAAGGACAGTTTATACATTTTTTATTCTTGGATGACACTATAAAATATCAAAACATAATAAAAATGTGATATTTATCATTAGGAATAACAATATTCTATCAAGATAATACCCATATCTTTATTATAAGAAATAACAGGAAAACTAGAATTCTCAATTAGATTTCCTTCCTATCATCTTCCCTGCGAAGAACTCACATATATTACTTGTAATAATAGTTTGATTTTTAAATATATTTTATTTTTGAAATTGACTTCCATACATATATTTTATTGTAAGTAATTTGTTCAATACATTTTTCGTTAAATAGATATCAAGTTTCCTGTGATATAAAACTAACTCAGTGTAACAACAAGCTCTATGGAAGGAAACCAAAATTTCATACTTATTTCTCAGACTTCACGGAGCATATGAAATGACTGGGATGATTGGATTTAGAACAATGATTAAGTGAACACATTTCATGAAAATTCTAAACAAGAAGTACTTCTGTGCACCTTGATCTTGTTGCTTTTAGCATGAGAGAGATGGATGATTTCTAGCCTTTGTCATAATTCATGTTATGATGCTTACTGGGGCAAGTTTTAAATATTTAAAAAGTGATTTTGTATGTGTGTGTATGTGTATGTGCTCATGTGTATGCACAAGCACATAGAGGCCAGAGGTCAATGATAACTATCTTCTATGACTCTCCACTTTATATCTTGAGAAATAAGTTCTCTTCACTGAACCACAAGGTCACTGATTCAGCTAGTCTAGCTTTCTAACAAGACTCAGAGAGAGCCTGTCTCACCCCAGCATAGACAGAGTTACAGATGTACACTGCAGCGCCCAGCTGCTAGGTAGATTCTGGGGACCCAAATTCAAATTCTCAAGCTTGTATGTCTACCACTGTAAAAACTGAGCCATCTCTCCAGCCCCTAAAAATATTATTTTTAGTATCACAGTAGTGTCTAGGCCTATCTTAAATAATGCCACTCCTGTCCTCCTCATTTCTTCAGCATCATTTTATAACAATTCATCTTTTCATTTAATCTATTCTGAATTCTCTATTTAGGAATTGTATTTAACTATATCAAAAATTATTGATTACCTCTTAATTATCTTTCTGTTCTCTTTGAATTACTGCGTTATCATACCAATTTTTGTTTTCATCCCTGATGTGTCATCCTTAGGTCTTCCTAGCACATCAGAAAACTGCGGAGTGTGAAAACACTTTAGATTCTCCTTGGGAAGGAAGAAATAGAAATATAGGCAGGTAAATTTCATTTCAACTTTGTAACTTCATCTCTCTGGTATTATATGACTGTGAAAGAGAAAAAGTAATTTGTATTTGAATATCAAGTTGAAATTATATATTTATTTGTATATCTGTATCATAAAAATTAATATAAGCAAAGAAAAAAGGCTCAAATCAAATTCATATGTGTAATGCTCTGTATTTTCCAAATCCCTTTTATATCAAAATTCTCATGACTTGTTTTTTTTGAAAATGGAAATTGCCTTTCAGATGATATTTTTTGATGACGCTGTCCTAATGTAACTCTTATTTTAAAATTAAATGGATTCTTCTCTTTTATTTTACTTCTTATTTTTACTTTATGTGTAGGAGTATATTGTGTGCATGTGTGTAAGTGCACCCTTGTCATGCAGTGCCTGTGGAGCTCAGAAAAGGGCACCAAATCCCCTGGAACTGGAGTTATTGTTGATTGTTAGTCACCATGTGGGTGCTGGGAATCAAACCTGGGTCCTCTCCAAGAGAGCCAGTGCTCTCAACTGTTGAACCATTTCTCCAGCCCCATAAAATTTAAAGAGATTCTTCTTTTATAAGAATGGTCATTTGGAGAACTTAACAATGCAAAAGGCCACAGAAATGCACATATATATGAATGCGCAGAGATCAACATTCCACAGAACAGACTCAGAGAAAGAGCAAAATGTTGAACTCAGTTTTAAGAATGTTAAGTCTATAATCTCTGATGCCAAGTGACTTGGTTGTGGAGTTTATTAATATGTGTGGAAGGTGACCACATCAAATCACTGCACTCCCCAGAGCTTTTGTATTCTATGGACCTTGAATGTGAACAAGTTTAAAGAAACAGGGAAAATAGAGATCAAACCTGCTTTTATTTAAACAGAAATGTAATTAATAGCTTTTAGTTTTAACTGCATAGAATGAACCCATATTAATTAAAATATTGACTACTGATATTATGATTGATTATCCAGATATACTTCTTGAGCAAGAAATCATAGACAATTCTTGCAGAATTCTAAGGAAAACTAACATTTAAGGATGGTCAAAAAGGATTTTTGAATTGTGACTGGAAAATACCTGAAGTTTCCCAAAAATGGAACAGAGTATGAAAATGGTTAACATATTTCTTCCAAAATGAAAAGAAGAAAATTAAATGGAAGATTGTAGTTACTCTCAGAGGCCTTTGGTCGGTGGACTTATAAAAGGAATGAAGGCTGTCAGCCCAACACCCTTCAAGAAACGTGACAAAGAAACAGTGGGTAGATTTTAGATGTAGGCCACACATCTTTTGTAACTACACATGGGGCATTATTTGTTCTAGCTTGAGACAGTAGATTCTTTATTGTCTTTAAATAATGATGGAAAAGAATATGCCATTAGGATCGAAAGAATGCACAGGTGAGCGAAGGGCAAATGGCAGGGAGTCTTATGTGAATATTTTACTTCTTTCCTTTCAAGCAGTCTTATACACACTAGCTGCAAATTTCAGTCTTCAGTTCTAACCCTCCCCAAAGAGTTTCTAGAGCCCAGTGCTTAACAATTACCTCTCTTAGCTGATCCTAAAATCCACATCACTAGCTCTAATCTGTCTACTTTAAATTTCAACCCTGGTTCTGTAATTGCCTGCCAGGCATTTCCATTTCAAATTCAACACATATAAAAGCTAGCTGTTCATTCTTCTGAAAAACAACTTTGCCTCCTGACTCCTATTTCTGACACTGCATCTCTGACTATTACCTCCTACCATCACTTTATACAGTGTTCAAATATTGTGGCTACCCTTAACCACATAGTTTTTGATTAATCACCAAACACACAGAATATTTTCTTATCTGTTTGGAGTACATGACCTTTAAATTCTTTTACAAAACTATTTCTGCCTGATTCTAGACGTGGATATAAATATAAAGCTAACTTGAAACATTGCAATAAAGAGAGTCTAATGTTGTGGGTATACTTTATGAATGTTAAAAAAGATAATTAAGCTGGAGACTGATTTCTCCCTAAGGGAAGTTAAAAAAGAATTTTCATTTAGTCCTTCCGAATTGTTGAATGTGGTACATATAGATTATGTTTGATACAAAAAGATCCACTTCAAATTGAGCCATGTAAAGTCAGAGAAGTCAGTTAATCATGCACAGTAAGTTCCCTCAAGGACAAACTTCCTGCTGAATTAAATCATTTGATAAAGTATCCTAAAGCAATTAAAAATAAATAAGTTGAAACTATGAAGTTAGTTGAGATTACAACCAAAAAATGCCTCTAAGCTATTTTCATTTAATTAAGGGGAGATAGTGTATAGGTTATGAGAGTAATAGGGTAAAAATGTACCCCAGCTTCTCCATTTCATTCCACTGAACTTCTTGTCACTTCGTGGCAGCCTGAACTCTAGGGCTGAATATTCAACTGTCAGGTTTTGTCCTGTTATTACTATAAAAATGAAATGTTCATCACGTTTGTAGGTAGAGTACATAGGTTACTCTAACACACTTCTCTGAGAGTATTGGCATACCCAAATACAAAATCACCGACTGAAAGAGAAGTATCAAAGAACCTGATCAGAGTGACCTTTACTGTCTTAACTGTGATTCAGTGTCAATAATGATGTTATGGGTTGGTTTCAATTCCCTGGGCCATTTATAAAACTATACATAAAAGTGGAATTTCCTTATCAAATTTAATATAAACTTTGATAACAAATTAAGGTCTTCATTATTCATATTTTCTAAGATATTTGTCAAATTACATTGAACTTTAAATTGTCGATAGTCATTTATTTAACTTACAAAAAGGATAATTTCATAGAGTTCAATCTAAGAGATGTGTTATAAATACCCATGGGTGTTATCATTGGTAGTAACTTGGTACTATCAGAAGGTAATAACCACTGTCTGATAACAAGTCCTAGTAAGGTCATAATTACATTTGTCGTCTAAAAATGTCTTAATATATATTCATTGTTTAACTAATGAATGGTAAATTAGAGATTCTTTTATCCAGCTGAGGTAAGTATTTTATTCCATGTTACTTTGTGACTCTCTTGTTGCTTATTGTCCAACCAATCAAACACTATGTTACCCAATAGTCATATGTAGGTAGAATATGTAATAGAACATAGAACATACTTCCTAAGTTTTCTGTGAGGAGAAAAATAATGTATCCATTATCTCCAAAGTTCTATAATATCATTTACATTATATATATGTAATTTTATTAGCTAAACTAATTCACAATTTTTATTGAATTTCTAATATGATCTGGCATTTTTCCTGGCAGAAGGGGCAAGATGATGAACTATCCCATTGATTCCTTAAATGTTTGTTCTAGTAAAAAGAAAAACTCCATGCGTATGAAATAAATAAATATATTTTGTAAGTTGTAAGATGCTTTTAACTTGCTGGCATATAATAGATAACGATTATGCAAAATGTTCTGCTCATACATACAAGCTATTTTCTACATTATGGAGGGCAACAAAAAAAAGCATATAGAAGAAGGAAATATAGTGGCAAAATATCTATAAACACTAAAACACTCAAGAAGAATCATGGAAAGCTTCATACTCCCTTATACCTGCGAGTCAAAAAATTAAGAATGGTGCCCATGAGTCAGTGTCTTTCAAGGATGTAGTTCTGATAGTCGAAGACTCCAGTACATGTACCCACACTGAAGGACATTTGGTGACACAAATTGGAGTCTAGAGGCCTTATTACATACATAATAGGGTATATTAAATTGGATGTGGGTACTAACAGGGGAGGTGAAGATAGAGGTGGGGGTCTAAATACCATCAAAATATATAATATTAAATCACAGAAATTCATTTAAAAATATTCTCTAAAATAGAATGACTCTCATAGAATCATGGCTTTTTATACACATTATTTTTATCATTTATTCTTTGAAAATTTAATGCATGTATACAATGCATTTTTATATCATCCACCATCCATGCCCTCCCTCCAATTGGTCCTGGAGCCCGACTGCTGATCTCCCTCCAGAGTTCATGTCTTCTTTATAAATTATTCTTATTATTAATAGCCCCTTGAGTCAGCAACAACTCAAGAACAGCACAACTGGACCCAGGATGCTATTAAGACGAATCATCTTTTGAGACTTTACTCAAAAGTGACTTTTTAAAAGAAATTTCACTGGAGAGAAAGACGAAGCATGGAAGGGAAGCAGGGAGAGAGGGAGACAGGGAGAGAGGGGGCAGGAAGAGGAAAAGCAGGAGGAAGAGGAAGAGGAGCCAGGAGGAGGAGGCTGGGAGGCGGTGGAGGGGTGAGGACAGGAGAGAGTAGGAGGAAAGAGGAGGAGATACAGGGGTGAGAACCAGCAGGGGGGAGGAGGAAGAGGAAGAGGAGATGAAGAAGAAGAGGAAGTGACGGGCAGAGCCAAGCAAAGGTGAATCTGTAAACCCAGTTTCCCAGTAGTTAAATAGGAATCAATCGGAAGGAGCTTTAGACTCAGGGACTGGGTCACAACCTTTCAGGTGGATTTGCATTCTCCCACCCATGTGTAATGGACCTGACAGCTCTGGGCGTGGAGGTGGAAGGGTTGTATTTGCTTGACCAATTCCATTACTCTTTATTTGAGATTGAGGTTTGGTTTACTGGAGGAAGCTCTTGGAAGTGAAAGATGCTTGTGCTGGCTGTTAAGCTTGAGATAATTCCTTAATAAAGGAACCCAAGGGTGTGTGGCAGAGCAGGGCATCACCTATCATCAGTGATGAGTGAGCAGGTGTGCATTCTGCTACACAGAATCAATGTATACAAGCATGTTATATCGAACAGTCCTAAGGGTAAGAGGACAAAGGATAACAGTAAAATTGAGTCAGTACATGAATGGATCATACACATAATGAACTGCTCAGGAAGGTCATATTCATTAGGTTAGGGCCTCCGGATTATATGCCTCTGTGCCCTGTAAACTCCATAAACTACATAGAATGGAATGTGGTAAAAATGTGTATATCAGCCTGAGAACTATAACCCTATTCAAGATCAGTGTGTTAGGATTTCCTATATGTAATGAAAGACACTCTTGTCCTTATGAACACTAATGTTCACAGTTAAAAATGTGCACCAATTATTTTTACATCTGCCCAAATCTTTAAAATGTTCTTAATCACAAGCATATTTTGATAACTTTAGTAACACACTTTAGAAATAATATTTCTAGTCATTAAATAGTAAGAAAAATAAATGAAAATAAATGAAGAGATTATTAAGTTATGAAAATTTACCTTTCATTTAAATGGTTTATTCACTAATTATCTCTTCTGATCTCCTTCAAAGATAATTCCAAAGTATATGCCTAACAAATCAATAGGTTACCCTTAAAAAGAGAGTGTGGTTGCTGAAAGGTAGGCTATAGCTGCTATATATAGTCAGTTAATTTGTTCTCATTATTGACTTTTGAAGCCCTTTGAACAATTTTTAGTTCTGTTTTTCATTTTGTTATTCATGCTCACTTTAGATAAAAGAAGCTGCTTAAAATAATCTATTGAAGCAGAAAATTGTTGTGGCCATCCTCTGCACTGCAGGGCAATGCTGTCCACTGAACACTGACTACCGTTTCACTTTAAGAAGTGTTTGCCAAAGAAGGTCTCAGTTCAGATAGAAAAATCCTGCCCAATCTTGAGCTTTACATTTTATATTCTTCTCTTTCATTCTGAACTAATAATATCATATTATAAGCTAATTAATAATGAAAAAGTTGTGGTGCAGTGTGCTTCTTTTAAAGGGTAAAATGTGCATTATGTTTTAAAAAAATAACTGAGTACAAACCCTCATATTAGGGAATCAATACTTCTTTTCCTTAATGAAGACTTCAAAGAAGAATCAATTTATAAAACATATTAGTATTTATATCTGTGTCAAGGTGAGAAAAAAAAAAAACATTTGTTTCACTGTAGAACAAATTGATTCCCTATTTCTTTATCTTTACTGCCAGTGATTGTCTCTCTTCCATTCCCCAACTAGCTAACAAAAATCCAGTTTCTCAATTACTTAATTACTTACATATATGAAGATTAAAATTATGACAATGCTCATAATAACAAGTACTAAGAAGTATTATCCATCACAAGAAGTTCTGAAGAAATTTAAGCATGAAATCAATTAATATTCTGTGTTGATTATTTGCTAAATCATGTAGAGATATAGTATTTAGTAATAATTCACTTTGTTTCTTAAATCAATAGTTGAATTTACTCAAAGGCTACACCTAATCTTAGCCAAAAAACCGAGTAGTTGAGTGTATTCAGAAACCATGACAAAATAATTAATGATTGACATAGATTAAGTCCTTCTGGTTGAAATACTTTATCCCTGAGAATCTGGCTATAATTTTTGAAACCTAAATTGTGTCTACTGTCCACAGAAAATACAATCAAACTTCATTTAAGTAACATTTGAGAATATTTTTCTTATCATGTATTATCAAAGTCAATGTAAATGTGATTAGTTGTACTTTCATAAGTCTGGAGACACTAGTGTGTGCCTGAAATGCTGCAGTAACAATGGACTTCTTGAATTCTTATTTTTATAAGTGTTTTTGATCGTTAGATCAGATCATCCTCACAGTAACACTTATAAATAGAAGTAGAAAATATCCTTCATTTTCAGTAGAAGTTGAAAATTTAGAAATACAGTAAATTGGCAAGCACATAACTTATTACTGGGCATTACCTTCTACTAAGCCACCAGCACTTAAGTTATTTTATAAATAAAGACACCCATATATGCTTATGCATATATATATATATATACATATATAGTCCTAGGCTCTTCAAAGTATGTGTTGAGAGAAACATATTTTTAAAGACATGAGCATGACATTCCTGACATTCCTTTGTGGTAAACATAAAGACTATGTTGCTGTGAATTCTGTGCCTTAGAAAGCCCTAAAGATATATAACTGTATCGAGTAGACTGTGGCCAATCCAAGCAAGTTTAGTGATGAATCTCACAGAATGGAAGACACAATAATAATGTCCCAATTCCCTAAAATCTATGCCCATATAGGTCAGAAGAGGGTGTGGGATCCTCTGGAACTGGAATTACAGATGGTTGTTAGTCTCCATGTGGGTGTTGGGAATCACACCAAAGTCTTCTGCAAAAGTAGTCTGTGCTGTTAACTGATAAGCCACCTCTCTAGCCACATAAATAAAATATATTTTTAAAAATAAAAGGAAAAAGAAGGAAGGAAGGAAGGAAGGAAGGAAGGAAGGAAGGAAGGAAGGAAGGAAGGAAAAAATACTAATCACCAAGCATAACATATATGCTTATAATCTCAGCATGTGAGAGTTAGAAGCCGAAGAATCAGAAGTTATGGTCCAGCCTGAGCTACATGAGACAACACTTCAAACAAAACTAAATGAAAAATATCAAGAAACTGTGGTTATGCAGATTTCCCAGGTTAATATTTCATCAGAAAACAATAAGCATTTAATATCAGAAGGAAAATATTTATTCAAGCATCAGAGCACATCATGCATTTGACCAGAAATTTTGCATTTTGAAGTCCAAAGTATAAACATACAGTGGCTTACATAATCTTTAATTCTTAGTTCTTGATATCTGAATTTAAAGCAGAGTCTGGAGTGATAATTTAGCAGTTAAGACTACTAACTACTTTTGCACAGGACTCTTGTTTGTTTCCCAGCACCCACATGGCAGCTAGAAACCATTCCTAACTCCCAGTCCAGGACATTTGATGGCCTCTTTTGGTCTTCATGGGCATTCCACACATGTGATTCACTTACATTCATTCAGGTCAAAAACTCATACACATAAAATAAAAGTAAACTAAAAATGTAAAAGAATTTGTTATATGCTTAAGTGTTTATGTGTTTCTGTGTACAGATGGAATTTTCAAATTAATTTACCTAATTGGAAATTGTATTCACTTATTTGCTTTATCATCCTAAAACACAAATTCAATGCAGCTGCAATTTTTCTTCAACAATTTTGTTTTAATTGTCATGTAACATTTTAAGTATTTATCCTGTAGAACATGTTTTACTGAAGCACAGAGAAATTGTGAAATGTTACTTTGAGTCATTTATGTAACCATTACTTCACATTATCTTTTTTTATGATGAGAACACTTAACATCCACTCTGCATATAAAAATAATATAGTGTATTATTTTCTAGCATCACCATGTTATACAAAATATCTCTTGATCATGTTTCTGCTATGTAACTACAAATATCTATGCTTTGATCAACACGCTCCCCAGTCTCTCTCACTCGTAAGCATCACAATGTTTGCTGACAGTCAGTCTGTCCTCTTTTTCTAAGCTGTTTAGATTCTACAAATATGCTCAGACTCATGTCTTGGCCATGCTGATGTGTACACTGCCTCTACTTAGTTGTCATTTGTGAGTCTCCATACAGCAGCTCTGTTCATATAGCTGTTTATTTTATCTTTGTCATGCTTTTTTCTGCTTGTTTGGTTTTAATAAACTTGGGTATTTTGGATTTAGTTCTGTTACCAGGTTATGCCAACACCCAGTCCAGACAAAAGCATTTTAAGAGGGGAAAGTTAAGTTATTAGCAAACATTTTCTTTTAAATCTCTCAGTTTTTCATTATCATGATGATTTTTTCACAAAATGAAGTTGAAATATGAATTACGTTCATCATCTTTCTTCATGTAATATGCTTTTGATTTTGTATTTAAAAATTCAATGGAAATTGAAATAACCTGGGATTTTTATTCTCATGTTAGTTTCCAGAAGTTGATATTTTTACTTTACCTTTTTTTTCTAGGTGGATCTAGAGTTATGTATTTCCTAAAAGATGTAAGTTCTATGTCTAGAGCAATTTTGAACATCAAGTCCAATTCTCCAAAAGTTATGTAAAAGTTATTATAAAAGACACGTTGGAAAAGTTTAAATTGACAGATCATGGGCAATTATAATTGCTATAATCTCCAGGGAAAAGATCCTGAACAACTGTAGAATACAAGTTCAAGGATATTTATGACAGGCAAACACAGAAGTCTCAGAAATGAACAGACAGAAATTTCTTAAAACAACATCACAACAAAGAATACAGAAAATAGAACAGAGGGCAGAGGGTGAGAAAAGAAGCTGTAGCCTTAGCAATGCCCAGAGAAGGTTATAGACAACAGGAACCCAGACTGAAGAAAGATCAAAACACATATAACACCGACTCAGTATGGACAGCTGAACTCTAGTCAGATAGAGGTATGCTAGAAGCACTGGGAAATTTTTCTTCTCTTTCCAGACACCTGGATATGAAGTAGTGGTAGCAAGTTATGTTGAGATATCGTTTGCAGCTTTGGAAATCCAACATCTCCAGATTATTCTTTCTCCAGAAACTCCCAACCAAAGACCACGTTCTGTTCCGGTACATAGTGGCCTGCAGGGTTAGCCTAGCTACAGGTGAAAGTTGAGAATTGGGAGACTGAGAACTCCACACAGTGGGAGGATGGAAGGGAGAATGGAGCTCACTTCCCATCTGGGGACTTCAACTAGGGAAGGTATCTGTCTGAGCTCTAGGATAGCAATAAGGGGACACAAGTGATTACATGCAGAAGCTATGTTGGAGAACCACAATTGGCACATGCAAGCATTCTCTAGCTGCCATGTTGGTGTTCTTTGATTAAATCACCAGCACCCCCACACCCATGATCAGATATATGAAGAACGGAGAGATTCAAACAAGCTACCAGAAAAGTGCGGGGCAGATGAGGGTGATTACAGCTGACCCTGCTCCTAAGTCATACATTTCAGGTGCTATACTATACGCAGTAACAAACAGGAAAGATAGAAAGAAAAATAAATAAAAACTAAACATCACACAGACTCTGTTTCCACGAAATGATACAGAAGAAAGAGTTGTTTATCTCCATTTGAGATCTTTCACATCTGCCTATAAAATTCATCCTCTAATGCTTTGGTTTATTTTCTTCCTCATATTGTTATTAACATTGTATTGTTTTATTTGTTTTCTATACAGTCTTTGTGAAATTAAACCCATAGGTTTGAGGATTTACATGCTAAGGTTTTCTTCTTTCTTCATTTAAATAACTCCATTATTTTTATTTACACAAATTGTCATAACTGATGAATTACATCACAATATTAAACCTGTAAATTCTGCTGTGTAACTTTTCACATTTCTTTATCTTTGAGAATCTGCTAAAAACTGTGGACTATTACCCTTGATGTTTCCACGCTTACACACTCACATTTTTGTTGCGCTGCGATGGAATCCCTAGTCTCTGACCACCAATGCCCCATGTACCAAAGTGGGCATCTCTGTTATATTTAGACTCTGTTTTATCTGAGTTCAGAAAATTTTATCAAGAAGACCTTGCTTCCAGTAGGATTTAGTGTAATAAAGAAATCGTGCGTTTTAGGGTGTCAGAGTAAGATGACACATGTTATAAATATGAAAACACATCTCTCAACAATGCTGTAAGTTATAGAATAGTATTCTGAAATAGCCCTGTGGGTAGAACACTTGATGGCTTGGGAAAGCATGAATATGTATAGGGCAGAGGAGGGGACATGAGTGGTCACTTTTCTTTGTAATCATATGTTTAGAGGGCAGATGTAGTGTAGATACTTGTTTCTCTCTGAGGTTTTTCTTTTTTTTTTTTTTTTTTTACTATCAAGTCCCGCCCTCTGACCAATAAGGGGTCTGGAAGGTGGGGAAAGAAGAGAGGAAAACATGGTCTTGGAGAGGGGCACTGAGAATACTCAAAGTCATGGGAGGAAAGTGCCCCGGCCCCAAACCCACAGAGGGCCAGGGCTCAGACAGCAGTGTCCAAAGAATCCTGTGCTATGTGGCACTGCGCCAGACTTGGCCAAAAAATGGCAGCCTGGGCTGGGCCGTATGTTTAAACAGTAACTTTGTGAGTCACGCTAAATAAATCAATCTCTCTACATGGTAGACCTGTTTCCATTTTATTCTGCTGGATTGACCAGACCCAGCTCGCTAAGGCATGGAAAATGAATTTCATGAGACAACAGATGACTTCTACAATCAACAAACTCTTTAACAAATACAAAATGCTAATTTTTTGAGTTTTGATTACTTTAAGAAGGCTGCAATTACCTTAGCTCCATATTTTCAATGGTAATGCATTTTCTTTTAAAAATTTTTATTGAATTTTTGTGCATTTTATACAGAAGATATTAATAATTTTACATCCCTTTTCCCACTGGCACCCTCCCATAGCCCCTACCACCACCACCACTGGAATTCATACATTCTGTCATTCGTGTTAAAGTCTATTGTGTCAAGCTAGTGTTCCTAGAGGTCTCTCAGAGACTGTTCATCCATTAGGGTCTAGTCTGCCTATCTCGAGTCCCTTCCTTTAACAGCTTTCTCTTACCCAGCAGTAATCAGCTGCCAACAATTCTTTGACTAAATTGAAAGCTGTTGCCCATTCCCTTAGTTCTGTGCTTGGTTTTTGTCTGCTTGAGTGCGCGGCTCTTGTGCATGCTGACCCTGTTGCTATAGGCTCATATGAGCAAGGTTCCAGGAGCCTGTAGGACTCTATCTCCGTATGGTCATGCATCTCCTCCCTGGCTCTTACAATCTTTCCTCCCCTTCTTCCACAGTGGTCCCTGAGCCCAGGATGGGTAGAGTTTAATATGAGTCCTGTCCAAGGACCCACACTTTGCAGACTCTTGTTCTCTAAGCTTTGGTCATTTGTGACCTTTTTGCTCTTTTATTTTTAAAATAATTTTCCTTTAAAATATTTTCCTTGAATTTCTTCCTTGAATTATTATTCTTTATTTGTCAAATTCTGTTCCTTCTTTTAGTAGAGGCTCTTGGTTTAGCAGGCTGGCCTCTGGCTACAGCCTCCAGTGTACCTAGATTCCAGGAAAGGGTCACCACACTAAGCTTTCTGTGTTCATTTTTAATCTCTTTGTCCTCTCTTATTTGCTCTTTATTTTTTTTTGTTAGGTCTTTTTGTTGTTGTTGTTTGTTTCTTCTTTTTCACCTTTACTCTTCTTAAAGTTTTTCCTCATTTCTATTGAATTCTTTTGCTGGTTTGGTTGTTTGGTTTTCTTTTTCTTTCTTATTTTATCATTAGTTTTATCATCTCCATTCCTACTCTTTTTCTCTTTAATGTTACTGTGTATTATTTTTATTTTTTCTATTTTTATCTTTACTAACATCACGTTCCTCCACTCAGCATTATTTTTATTCCACTTCCTTTACCCACACTGGTGTTCTGATGGTAATTGTTTTTGAGTGTTATTATGACACTCTTAATGCTAATCTGTTTATATGTTGTAGTTGTAAGCATCGTTATCTTTCTGTGTGTGACTTTGAGGTGAAAACCTGGTGCTTCATGTACATTGTGTGGGTGTTTATTCTTGATCACTTAGGAGAAATGGCACTAAACCTTGACATGACCTAAAGCTGCCTAAACTTTGACAAATACTTCAACCCTTCAGTTTGAAAGAAGTCAACAGTTTAATACCTGTGTCAACCATTTGTTCCAAGATGTACAAATTACAACACAGAAGTGAATTCCATGATAGATAATATAGAACACAGCAGTATAATTTCTCTGAAAGTTAACAATTCCATAAAGACCATTCAATTAATTCAAGTGATTTCTTCACAAGAATTCAAATGGTTATAAACAAGACCAATTAATTTAGGGGGTATGAGTACACACCAGAGTTAAATTAGAGAGCATATAAATAAGAATCGTTTTATTTTAAATTATGTAGGGTGGTATATGTGCATATGAATTCAGTTGCCTATGGAGGCCAGAGGAGGGCACCAGATCTTATGAAGATGCAGTGGGTAGTTATGAGTCAGTCCATGTGTGTGGTGGAACCAACTCTGGTGTTCTGGAAGAACAGAAAGTGATCTTAACTACTGAGCAATCTCTCAAGCCCCAGTGTGTACAGATACACAGGTGAATGAAATAAGGAAGAAAATACAGTATATGAAAGAAATCAATAAAGAGAGCTAAGGAAAAACTAAATTGAATTTTTAAATTAAAAGCTCGAGGCCAGATGAAAGAAGTACCTGAAAACCTCACCAATAAATTGGATCATACTGAACGATTACACAGACTTGACCATGACGTAAATAAAACAAGTTTAGATGAAAGTTATATAACATTAGGGTTTCAGGTTCTATAAACCTTGAAAAATTGCTGGGGAGAGGAGGCGCTCTGGTCTACAGAACTATCCAATGCCAGCTCATTGTACAGGGAGTTCCAGGAACACAGCTTTCATGAGTCATAATCTGTGCTGACAGAGGATTTTCATACTCCTGTGTGTAACATTCCACGTATACTCTTGTAGGTAACTTCAGTGAACTCATTGCTTCACATGTTGGACTTGGAGGCAGATTATTAATTTGGCACTCGGCATGGGATGAATATACTTGTTTCTGTCTTGACATTTGAAGTCACAAAACATAGGTCATTCAGATACCTCAAAAAATGTCTACAAAGAACTAGCAGAGTAAAACTACCCTCCAAGGAAACAGACTAAACAGACATCTGCAGAATATTTTCCCCCAAAGTTGCCGAAATTCGTTCTTCTTAGCAACCCACAGAACAAGCTTAAAACAAACCCTGTCTTGGGACATAAAGTCAATCTTAACAAGTGGATAAAATAATTTCTTGTATTTCTGTTTCATAATCAACAGCAATAAAAGCCATAGGAATGTGTAAACACATGGATATCATATAGCATACACTGACTAATGAGGGTGTCATCAAAGTAAAGGCAAATTTTACTCTGTTATTTTAGTCTGCAACCCTTTTATTTCATAAATTTGGCATACTATTAACTGAGGTTTCATCAAGGGGAAGTTTTTGCTTAATTCTCTAATTTAGGAGTATCTTGCATATTAAACTTTAAACATGATGCTAGCTAAATGTTATTTGGATATTTCTTCATCAAGTAGTGGAAGTTAACCTGAAAATTTATATTTTCTTGTCATACACTATAATCATGGTGTTGGCAAGTATCAAAGGCTTTGCATAACTGTACATCTACTTTGCACACTTTGCACATCTACTGCCATATGACTTTTCTTCTTTAATTAGTTAATGCCATCAACTTTATTATTTACATAAAATTTCTAAAATCTAAAAGACCTACACATTTACATTGACTTAATTTATACTTATTGTTAGATGAGATTTACTAATATTTGTGGAAGAGTTTTAGACTAGTGTTTATGGTTTTCTGTTCTTTGAATGTATACATCTGGTTTGTATATAAGGAATGTGCTAGGATAAGGTAGTAATTGCTCACTGCGCCTTTGTTTTTTTCAAGGTATAATGGAGAATTGGTAATATCTGTTTCTGAAATATCTAGCTGATTTTACTTGTGAGCTTTCTTATTTTCTGTAAGTATATATAATTCATGACCTATATTTTCTCTAAGGACTGCTTGGCACAAATATGAACATGAAGTAAATTTTTACTTATTTAAGTATTTTTTACCTATTAAAAAATCACATTGTAATCAGGCGTGTTGACACATACCTTTAAGACCAACAATGTAGGAGATAGAGGCAGGCAAATCACTGTGAGACTGAGGCCAGCCTGGGTTTGTCTGCATAGCAAATTCCAGGTCACCTGGAATTAAATAGTGAGATCCTGTTTCATACCCACCCCCCCAAAAGCCACATTATAACTTTGTGTCTAACTGTATATTTTACTGTATGCCAACAGTAACTCAATAAATCTGTTTGAAAATCTGTACACGAAATATGGAAGAACTAACTGAAAATTAATAACACTGGTATGTATATACAAAATTATATCATGGTATATTACATAAACATACACAATTAGAACAATAATAGCTCCCACATGGCAGCTAGCAACAAGTTCCAGGGGATCTGGTGCCTTCTTTTGATCGCTGCAGGCGTCGCAGCACATGGGTGCACTTACCTATATGTAGTCAATGCTCATACACATAAAAATAAAGTATTGTTAAGATGTGAAATATGATTTTATATCCATGTATTATTGGTAAGTATACAATTTATAGGGATAGTCAAATGCTACTTAAATTCATGTATTATGTTAGTCCCTCACTGTAATTGTGAAGACTGATGAGAATGAGAGAGCATCTGAAGTCTTTGTTGAACTCACACCAATGAAACAACTAACCCAAGCAAATGAGCCAAATCCAGTGACTTGGTTTTCAATGAGTACATTAAATTCTCTGTCCTATCACAAAATTTATACTAAAAATTTCAGGTTGCTCATTGGTAAAATGGGAAAGACTGTTGCATACTTTTAAGATTCATGATAAAGCTTCATTGGCACAAAATATATGAATTACATAGCACTAATTTTACTACCGAGTAGGCCTATTTTTTCAATGGAAACAATGATGGGCTCTTGATAAATACTTATGGTATAATTTGAAATAACAGGATGATGTTGAATTTCTAAACATATTGCTCCACAATGCCTTAACATGTTCTCATATGATAAATTTAGTATGTGAAAAAAGAAGTCAAATAATTTTCCATAATATAAGCTGCTGGAAACTCCGGTAATGTCACTGAGGCATCTCTACACTTCCGTATGTTCTCAGTGATAAGAGAAACTTTATTTATTATTTTATGTGTATGAGTGTTATGCTTATACGTGTGTAAGTGCACCAGTGTCACGAATTGCCCATGGAGGACAGAAAAGTGTGCTGGATTTCCTGGAACTGGAGCTATAGACAGTTCTTAACTAACACATGGGTGCTGAGATTTGAACCTGAGTCTTGTACAAGAACAGCTAGTGCTCTTAACTCCTGAGCCCTTACTCCAGTCCTGAGAAACTTTCTTGATAAACGATTCCTGGGTCATGTAAATCAAATTCCTTCTATGCTTCAGCTCAGTCATATTGTTATGAAAAATAAAATAACAAAGACAATCTGAACATTATACACATGAGGTTTCATTTAAGGAGCACACAGAAAATCATCTGACAACAATAATGATATGCTAGAAAACAAAAGTCTGTAGCCACATTTTATTTACAAAAAGACAGATAAAAGGTTGTGAAAAGCAAAGAATTTTTTGCTTAAAATGATGCAGGGACTTGGGGTGGGGGATGCTTGCCATGTAAATGTGAGCACCTGAGTTTGAATCTCCAGATCCCTCATAGAAACCTGATGCGTAGCTCAAGGGTCTGGAGATGGGAGTGGGAGACAGAAGAATACACAGAATCTCAGGGGCAGGCTAGCCTCAAGCATACCATGGAAGAACAACAGAGTCTGCCTGATGGTAAGCACCAATATCCACGGTTGTCTTCAACATACACAGATGTACTTCTGCCATGACTACACCCAAATTCACACACATGAATACACACACATACACAAATATCACCTGCACAAAGCAAATGAATCAAAACAGAAAGTAGCAAGTTTTAGAAATGGTGGCAAATAGTATGAGCCATCTGTGACCCACTCTAATCCTTCTGAAACAGGAAAGCTATTTAGATGTATACACATTTGACATCTTTGAAATGAAGTTAAAAAGGTAATCATTATATGAGCTAAAAATTTTTCAAATAAAATTGAGAGAAAAATAATGTGATTTCTTTCCACAAATTATTGAGAGACCAAGTTGTAATAAGATTTGTGTTTCTTCCAACTGTTTTCATGCCACTTCCCCAAAACAGACTGTTGAATAGATTTACTCATTAACAAACCTCCGCAGTCCAACTCCACATTATTACACATAAGTGCAGAGATAAAGAATGGAAGAGTAAAGTGAGTTTGGGATTTTAATTATAAGTATATCTAAATTAAGAGATAACTACCCATATGTGAAAATAATACTACTATTTCTCAATAATATTAGTAAAGTCACATGCAACATCTCATTGAAATGATGACTTAGACTATCTTTTCAGTATATCATTATATTTCATTGTCCAAATGAATACCCTCATTACAATATGAATGCTACACATCGCATTCATGATGACCAGGTTATGTGGCCAGTGGAAGACTACACAGAGCACATCAGCTACCTTCAGTGGCATTCTATCTGATTTATTATTAAAGTTAAGACTAGGATATTAAGATCAGATAAGAAGATTATTACTTTTCATTTGCCCATTCTATGTCCCATACATTTAGCCTGTATGTTCAAAAGCTTTACTACTGTGCATATACCAGGGTGTACACATGTAAATGACTAATTCTCCCTGGGACAGAGATTCTACCACATGGAATTGTATCCATTCACTGGATGATCATAACGATAATACTCCAGTCGATCCTTCACTTCTATTGCAGTTTACACTTATTATAGCATCTATCTCTACACTTGCATACTTGCTTTGCTGTACTGCCAGAGGTGTGGCATCCTAGTCCTGCTGATATCCAAATTCTTTGCACTGTATTTGTGACTATCTGAAGCCCTTGAACTGGCAATCCTGGCAAAGTCAGTCTCAAATGCCTGCCACTCATTAATGTCTATCTTTTCAAATGTGACTGATTTAATTCATTTTTTAAAGGAAATGTAGCAGATTATAATTAGTAGGAAAATACATGTATGGAAGACAAGTCTCTATCTAGTCCATTCGGGGTATTTGGAGTCTATAAAAACTATTAGTCTGACCAGAAATGTATTTATTTTGAAATCTTCCACTGTGAATACCCAAAAGAAATTCAGAATTGTAGGTTTACTCTGCCTCAGTTAAGTGATACCCCAAGAGCGGCTAACACTGAGTTCGCTCTGGGTCTTAGTTGAGAAAGAAGTTGGAATCCAACTAAGAATGTAAGCACTGTCCACAGAGAAGGAAAATGCAGGTGGTGCAAACACCTGTCTTCCCACCTCTGCCTGCTTTGGTGCACTTCACATAAGTAGCAAAGATGTCTTATCCATTGTGAATACGTTCTGCACCTTTGCTCCAGTTATTTCTCTAGCCACGGGAGACTGCCAGGCATCACACAAGGCAAGTCAATGACCACAGTCTCTAAAAACATAAATTCTTCAAATACCTGTCACTCAATGGTCACATTTTGTGACATATTTTGTAAACCATTTCAGCAGGGTCTGGTGAGAGCAAGTTCCATAAGCAAGGATTATTATTTTCTCATAAGTTCATTTTATTTGCCATAATAATCTTACTTTGGATATTCCCTATTTTCTTGGTGTTTTTAGGTCTAAGTTCTCAAAGAAATTACTTGTATTCAAATTCTTTCATGATTCTATTTACATTGGGTCAAAGAAAACTAAACAATAGAGCTTTGCAAATATGCTTTTTAAAAATTGTTAGGTCACCATGAATTTCAGTCTTTATTTTTATATATTTTATTTAAATATATATGTATGTCCTTAGCATAGCTTAAAAATCAAAGTGATATAACTGATTTTACACTTCTGATTATAATCTGATAATACAAGGGATCAAATCTCCAAGTCTGACTACATTTAATCAGACATCTCATTAGAGTCATATATTGTTCCTTCAAAATGGTGTCAGGAGCATAAGCACTATTTACACCAAAATGTGAACTTCTTTGAAAACATGTTCACTGTAGATTTAATTAGGAAACATAACTTCAAATGGTAATACAATGAACTAATTCGGGGTGATCACTTTCCTCATAAGATGTTTACAGGAATATAGACACACACAATGAGATCATTTGACAATGAAGACAAAGATTAAGATTTATGCAGCTGAAATTCAAGGAACAACAGGAAACTACCTGCAAATCAAAAGAAAGTAGAGGAGTCAAAGAATGACCCCCTGATGGTCTTTCCACCATTAGTTTCTCAGACATCCAGCCCCTGGAACTACAAGACAGTTATTTTTTATTGTTTTGAGCCATTTGGTTTGTAATACGTTGTTGTATCAGCCCTAAGGAACTAAAACACTTTACATCATCATTTATTTAAAATACAGATGTTCCCATGACACAGGCAAATTTGGAAGTACCCAGAATAGGCTGTGCCATAGTCTAGAGCTTTCTTTTCTACAAGAGAGACATTATGATTTGATTCATATAAAAGAATCCATGAAATGTCAGCAGTTACATTTAGAATATACATGAGATCCACTCACACAGTTCCATTTTATGCTACAATATTTAATATCCCTGGATATTTTCCAACAAGTGCTGGCTTACAATTCCATAAATCTCAGGTGCATTTACCACATGCATTTAAAATTATGCAAATTCTACTAATAGCGCTCCAGAGATAAGGACACAGTACTTGAGATTGTGTTAAATGCTTTGCTCTGAGATCAATCAATCTCATGCCTATAAATATGGAATTTCCACAAGAAATAAAATAAATTATAAGGCTAATGATTAAAGCTGCGCAATTTCCTCTGTAATAAAATTATATTTATAATCTTTGAAATTTTTTTTATTAAATCTGTAAAGATTCTAGAATCATATTTTGGTTAGTTAAAGGAAGATGAAGGTAAAGGTATGTATGAGAAAGGTGCTCTTGTTCCAACATGTCCTTTTTCATATTATCTAGTCACTTAAAATATTCCAAGTTTGTCTTAGAAACTTTTTTTTTTCAATTCCACCAGCAGTGAATGAAGGCTCCCATTTCCAGTATTCTTGCCAGCATTTGGTATCATTTGTTCTCTTAGTTTTTGCCATTCTGAGTGGTGTAAGATAAAATCTAAAACTGGACTTTTATTTTCCCAAATTACTAAGGATGTTGAACATTTTTAAGGTATTTCTTAGCTACTCTTTTTTCTTCTTTGGAGAGCACTCTATTCAGAACCATATCCCATTATTTAACTGGGTCATTTGTTTTATTGATTCTTTGCTGGTTTTCTTTTGTTGTTATTCTTTGTATATTGTGGATATTAATCCTCTGTGATATGTATAGCTGGTAAAGATTTTCTCTTGGTGGACTGAGAAAGTTCACAGCTCATTTGACTGGGTATTTCATTTGCTGTACAGGAGTTTTTTAGCTTTGGTACAGTCACCCAACACTTTGGTTTTTAATTTATTTTTAGTTTATGTGTATGAACGTTATGTTTGCAGGTGTATAAGTACCTGTGTGATGCAATGCCCACAGAAGCAAGAAGAAGGCCTTGGATCTCCTGGAAATGAAGTTATAGGTGGTTGTTAGCCACCATGTGGGTGCTAGGATTTGAACCTGAGTCTTCTGCAAGACGAGCCAATGCTCTTAACTGTTAAGCCATCCATCTAGCCCCAACTTTTTAGTCTTATAATGTCCTATTTTTCAGTTATTCACATTATTTCCTGAGCAACTTGTCTAATTTAGAAAGTTCTTTCCTGCATGTATGTCTTGTAGGATACTACCTATGTTTTCTTCTAACAGTTTCAGCATTTTAGCTTTAACATTCAGGCCTTTGATTCATTTTGAGTTGACTATTGCACAGAGTGATATATATGGGTCTAATTTAATTTTTCTACACTACACACATGAAAAAAAAAAGTTTTCCCTGAACCATTTTAAAATATTTTATTATTTTTATTTTATGTGTTGTGGTTATTGCCTGCATGCATGTAAGCACATCCTTATAGTGCAATGGATGTGTATGTCAGAAGAAGGCTTCAGATTCCCCGAAAACTGGAATTATGGATGGTTGTTAGTTGTCTTATGGGTGCTGGGAACAAAACTTGGGTCCTCTGCAAGAGCAGTCAGTGCTCTTAAGTGCTGAGCCAATTCTGCCGTCCCTTCCAGCACCCTTTGTTGAAGATGCTCTCTTTCTTTCAGTGTATATTCTTAGCACCTTTATCAAATATCAGGTGGTTGGGACTGTGTGCATGCATGTCAGGGTCTACTGTTTTGTTCCAGTGAATTTCATGTCTGTTTCTGTTCCAATAGCATGCTGTCTTATGACTTTATCTCTGTATATGGTTTATAACCCCTCCAACATTCTTTCTGCTGAGGATTTTTCTGTCTATCTGGGGTATTTTGCAAATCCATATACATTTCTGGAATTTTTGTTTTATTTCTGTGAAAACTGTCATGGCAATTTTGATTGGAATTGCAATAATTTAAAAATTGCTTTATGTAGGATTTTCATTTTCACAATATTAATTCTACCAATCCATGTGTATGGGAGGTCTTTTTATCTCCTTATACCATGCTTTAACAATTTCTTCAAATATTTAAAGCTCTCATTGTGTAGGTCTTTAATGATTTTGGTTAAATTATTACTAGATATTTCGCTTTCTTTTTCTTTTCTTTTTTTTTTTCTGAGATTACTGTGAATGGGAATGTTTCCATTATGTCACAGAGGAGCTCGAGAGAGGAGTAAACTATGAGACAGATATTATCAAGAAGAAAATAGGGAAACAGGGAATACTTGAACGGAAGAGGGAACAGATAGTATCACACACACACACACACACACACACACACACACATACACAGAGAGAGAGAGAGAGAGAGAGAGAAACAGAGAAAGAGAGAGGAGATAAACATCACAGGCAGTGTTAAAAACCAGAGGAAAATGTATTTATTCAAATCCTACTGAAAAATTATCTATGTATCTATTATCTATGTATCCATCTATCTATGTATTCTATCATCTATCATTTATAGTGAACACGCACACATGCGTGCATGCGTGTGTGTGTGTGTGTGTGTGTGTGTGTGCACATGTGCCTATATATAGTTGAAGGGTTTAAAAACACAGGGCCAGGCACAGCAAACCTCTATTCCAGTTGTTAGAGTAGCTCAAGAGATTCCCCCAAACAACACAGGCTATTGCCACAGCCCTTGATTTCTTCCCAGAACGTGAAGATCAGTCTCTTGCTGAACACAGAAAATGCTTCAGGAACAGGGCTTAGAGCAATCAAGGTGGATCTGCTTTGGAAGCCTCTTTCCTGAAGGCTACTTGCCATGGTATTAGAAGATACTATCCAAATTGCCAAGGGAGAAAACCACTTAACGATTACATTCAGCTGTAAAATCTATGAATCACAACACTGACCATCCCAGAAATTAAACTCTACTGGCACAGTAGTGGCAATTTTATCTTGGAGTAACTACCAGCTGTCTAATTGAACTTATGTCCCAAACAATGGAAGGGACAGTTGTTACCTGCCATATGAATAGTGGACACTGAACCCAGATCCTCTGAAAGAGCAGTCAGTGCTCTTAAACTCTATACCATCTCGCTAGTCACATTTTAATTTTTTAAAAATTTTATTACATTTCATTTATTTTATATTTGTGTGTGTTTGTGTGGGTGAGTGCATGCATGCCGTGGAGCTGTGTGGAGGTCAGAGGACAACTTCGGGAGACTGGTTCTTTCCTTCTACAATGTGAGTTCTGGGAACTGAACTCAGTCATCAGACTTGGCAACAAGCACCTTTAGATACTGAGCCATATCATGGGTTTTTGGCCTGCATCATTTTTAAGAGTAGTTATTGATATGGTGGGAGACAAGGGGATGTTCCAAGGTATAAGCACTTCTTTATAGTGTCATCTGAGTGATTAGAACACAGTTATGTTGGCAAAATGTCATTGCATTGTCTATTATTTCTGCAATTTTTCTAATATACATTATAGTGCGTAATTTTTAAAAGCTTGTTTTTCATATATACAAAATCCCCAGTAGTAGTCACTGCTTGAGTTATGTCTTCATTGTACAATTCTTTCCTCTAACAATATTTTTCAACATATTCAAAAATGGTTATTCAAAAATAACTAAAATAATTATTGCCTTTTCTCAGACAATCTCTTATATCTTATGAAAAATAAGTTTTCAGCCTCTATCAAGTTAGTAAACACACCAAAAAGTTTTCAAACTGTTTGTTTTATGTGGGAAAAAATGGTTTCTCTTCGCCCTTAATTGTCTTCCAATGTATGTGAACCATATGGTGAACTGCTGAGTATCACAAAACAGTGGTGTTAGTATTCTCTTACATATATCTCACAGAGAGTAACACAATATTAAACTCAGTCATATGAAAGTAGTTGGGCATCATCTATTGCCTCATCTTCAGAAACTCTAGAAAGCAACACATTCATTAAAAATTACCACTTTATTGCTGACTGCAGTGAAGAATGATTTCTTGAACAGGGCAATCAAAAGAAGACAGGTATAAAATGTTGTGACTCTGATTTGAGGTGGGCTATTCTCTCAGAAAGCCTGTTTGCAACTGATTCAAATTTGTGGGCTATTTCATCACAGACGCACTCAGTGTGATGAGCTTATCAAAGTAAACTTTAATAAGAGAACTGAAGCAGTGGAAGACCATGAAAAGAGAATAACAACTCTAGAGCTATAGCATTCTGTTGTTTGCATAAATGGGTTTTAATTCCTTTCTTGGAAGCACATTATTTATCTCTATCATATGTTAAGAATTTCCTGAAAGTGGGGATAATTAATGAGTAACTTTTAACTAGTAGAGTTATTAATGCTGCTATGTATTCAGTTTTCAAATATTTAAGAATTTTCTCTTGAGAAATAAGCTGGCTTTTGTTACTGTAATCATAACAATATCTCACTAGTAACATGTCATAGCCATTTCTAGAGATGCCATACCTGTGATGCCAAAGCTTATGTAAAATGGGTAGACTGTAATATGAATTAATACCCTAATCATTAGTCTTTCTGTATACAACAACAAATAGAGAAAGAAATCAGGTAAATATCCCATTCAAGATATCTTCAAAATCAATAAAATACCTTGGAATAAAACTAACAAAGAAACTGGAAGTCCTATACAATAAAAACTTAAAGACACTGAAGAATACATTGAAGAAAACACCAGAAAATGGGAGGAACTCCCATGCTCCAAGATCAGTGGGATTCAAGTTGTGAAAATGCGCATCCTATCAAAATAAATCTATAAATTCAATGCAATAACCATTAAAAATTCTAACACAAATTTTCACATAAATTGAAACTAATAATCTCAGATTTCATATAGGAACACAGAAAAAAAATACAGGATAGCCAAAATAATCCTATAGAAGAACTGCTAGAAGCATTACCATCTCTGATCTCAAATTGTACTACAGAACTATAGTAATAAAAACAGCACAGTACTAGCATATAAATAGACGTATTGATCAGCAAAATAGAACTGAGGCCTCAGATTTAAATTCACATATTTATTGCCACCTGAATTTTAACCAAGGAGCCACAAATATACCTTGAAGAAAAAATAGTATATTCAACAAATGGTGCTGGTCAAGCTGGACAGAAGAATATAGAAGAATGAAACTAGAACCCTAGCTCTGACCATTCACAAAATTCAACACTAAATGGATCACGGATGTCAACATAAGATAGGATACCCTGAATCAGATAGAGGAGAAAGTAGGGAATTCACTGGAACATACAGGTGTAGGAAAGGTATTTATGACTAGGACTCCATTAGCACAAACAATAAGTCCAACAATTGACAAATGGGACCATGTGAAACTAAAAAGTTTCTTTACATCAAAGGACACCATCAAGAGAGTGAAAGACAGCTTACAGAACATGAAAGATCTTTGCCACCTGTATCTCTAATAGAAGGCTGATGTCTAGAATACAAAAATAACTAAAAAAAATAAAAATAAAAGCATAAAAATTTCAAACATCCCAAATAAAAAGTGGGCAAGTAGTTGAACAGGACATTCTCTAAAGATAGAACACAAATGGTTGAGAAATGCTGAAAAAAATGTTCAAAATCTTTAGTCATCAGGGAAATTCAGATTAAAACCTCTTTGAGAGTTAATTTTATCCCACTCAGAATGGCTAAGATTCAGAAAGCAATAACAAGACTGGCGAGGATGTGGAGAAAGGGGAACACTCATCCACTCACTGCTGGTGGCAGTGTGGACTGCTTTAGCCACTGTGGAAGTCAGTGTGAACAATCCTTAAAAATCTCATAATTGATCCACTTTTATGATCCATCCATACGATTTTTGGACCGAACCCAACAGACTCTACACTACAGAAATACTTGTTCATCCATGTTCATTGCTGCCCTTTTCAGAAACTGAAAACAACCTTGATGTCCATTAACTGATGAATGGATAATTAAGCTGTAGTTCTTATGCAGAATGAAATATTATTCAGCTCTAAATATGAAATTATGACATTTGAAGGTAAATGTATTGAACTGAAACAATCATCCCAGAGTGAGAATGAAAGACAAATGTTGCATGTTCTCTCTCATAGATTATGAGAGCTTTAAAATTCTCGATATGCATGTTGCAACCTGAAAAATCCAGAGAAATCTGGAAACTCATCAAGATGATGGGTGTGGGGTCGAGCCTTCCTTTGAGGAGTGGTAGAATACAGCTGTATAGGCTGTGTAAGGAGTATAATAAAGGAGAAGGGGTTACGTGGGATGGTGAAGGGGAGGGCAGGGCCAAGGAGTGTGTATGGGCAAGATAACCTACCACTCTAAAGGCCTTTATAAAAGCAAGATGTAAATCTAGTACTACAGAAACTTCTTAAAGTATATACCTATACATTATAAAATAAGATTAAAAGTAGTTATCTTATAACACAGGAATATTGCCCCACTAGGCTAACAAAACCCCAATGCCAGGAATGGCCTCCCACTCTTGAAGCTGTTGATCAGGGGTCCCATAGTTACCCATTCTCCTGTTTACTCTCCAGAACTTCAGATTCAGACACTAGTGCTGAAGATACTACATATGTGAGCACTAAGAACAAATGAGGGGAAATCAAGCTAGTTATGACTTCAGAGCCTCATCTCTGTTGGCTAGATTTGTAGTTCTGTAAATTGAAATACATGCTAGTAGATGGGAAATAATCATCAGCCTTACCCAGCTGTGAATACTGTGAACCCCAGCAAGTGAACTGGCACGATATGCTTACCAGTGTCTGTCCAATAGTGGCATGAATAGTATGTGAGTAACCAACCACCTTTATTTGGACTTAAGGTCTACCTCATAGGATACAACTATATCTGGTACTAACACCAGACTTATGAACCTGAGACTAGACAGGTTACAGGGCATAGGGGAGTTCCTAATACTTGTTTTCTACTAAATAGTTGTAGTATTAAACTGACCCCTAACCAATTATTGTTATAGCCATTGATTAATGCATCTCTCAACTCTCACCAAAGTTTCCTTATGCAGAAGATAGTGATTAACACAGAGACCCACAATTAGTCAATGTATAGAGAACAAGAGGCTGCAGAGTACTTATGCCTGAATAGAACACATATATCAAACTTCTCTCAGATCTTAGTGATCATTGTCGAAGAGGGGACAGAAAGAATATAAGAGTCAGAAGCAGTGGGTGACCAGAGGAAATCAGAGCTTTCCAGATAGCTGGTCAGTTATTCATATGAACTTACAGCATGGTGACAACATGGACAAGTCTCATGTAAACACAAGCTAGTCAAAATCCCAGTATAGAGGTGGGGAACTGGTTAAAAAATCTCAGCCCAAATTAAGAATCTTTTGGCAACAGATGACTGCTGGGAGTGGGAGAGACCGTCTCATGCAACAATGGGACTCTTGGCAGATTATTCAGGTTCCAGTGGATGGATGACCATTGAAGTTCATTTGGGGGAACAAATTAGACTTTATAGGCATATTACTTTAAATTTGGCCAATGGATGGGGGAAAATAAGGAGAGGTATGGAGCAGGTATGGGATCTAAACACTACTAAATTATATTGTATGAAAATCTCAAATCTCAAAAATTCAATATGCATATTTTTTAATATTAAGGCTTATGATAAGGATCTGAAACTGAACCATCCTCCAAAAGGCTTGTGAGTTGAAAGCATCATTCCTAGCAGATGGAGCTTTTAAGAAGTGACTGGACTACGAATGCTGTAACTTCTTCAGTGAATTAATTCATTGAAAGATTTTTAATTTGGTGGCAATCTGGGAGGTGACATACTAGGGGGAGGGAAGGTCTGCAGGAAATCGGCCACTGGGGCCTATCTTTCTGTCTTCCTCTTTTCCACCAGAAGTTGAGCCACTTTCTTGTACCACTGCTCCTCTCTGTGATGCTCTGCCTCACCAAACATGGATCCTGAAGCAACAGAGCCAAGTGACCATGGGCTGAAGCCTCTGAAATTGTAAGCAAAATCAAGTCAATCTTTGCTTGTGTCGTTTACTTGGGTGTTTTGTCAGGTATGAATAGTAAATAATGACAATGATACTGCAGTTTATGATATCCTATTCAAACCTACAACATCAAGATTATTGCAGAATTACTGTAGTAGCTTTCAAATGGGTTATTTTGCTTAAGAACATCTTATATGCTATTGTTTTGAACTATTTTTTGTATCACTCATATTTGATTATGAATGCATATTCACTCCCCATTACTGACCTCCACTAGTTCTCATTCAAAATAGTTTCCTTTTATTTTTCTTATTGTATGCACACGTAAGTGTGTGTGTGTGTGTGTGTGTGTGTAGTGATTATGTGAATGTGCACTAACTAGTCTCCACATATCATAGAAAATATATGATAACTGTCTCTCTAAGCATAGTTTATTTCTCTTAATATGATCATCTCCAGTTTTGTCCATTTTCTTGCCAATGGCTAAATTTCATTTTTAAAACAAATCTCAACTGTATGTATGATATTTTTCTTAATCTATATCTCTGCTATTGGATATCTAGTTTGATTCCATATTTGAGTATTGTAATTAATACATCAATAAACTATTTTAAGGTGTCTTTTTGTATGGATTTTTAGCTTTTTGAGAAAAAAGCTGAAAAGTTCATGCTGATTTATGGAGTGGTCTCACAAGCTTACATTCCATCAACAGGCAAGAAGTACTTCTTTTCTCTTGCATTCTTGTCAGCATCTGCTGTAGCTGGTTTGTTTCAGTAATAACCATTCTCCCTGGGGTTAAATAAAATGCCTGATAGCTAAAGATCTGCACATACTTTTCATATATTTTTGTCCATTTGCACTTAGTCCTTTGAGAAATATCTATTAATTTCATCAAACTACTTGCATGATTATTTTGTTGATATTTTATTTTAGTTATTTACATGATCTAGAGATTAATGCCCTGTTGAATGAAAAGCTAGCAAAAAGTTATCCCGTTCGCTATGCTATCTATTCATTGAAAATGATTTCAAGGATTAGGAATTAATACCAAGAATCACTATACAAGTAGAAATATATTTTAAATATCTTCTGTACAGCAATAGAAGCATATAGGTTCTTTTAAAGTAATTTATCGCCTACACTCTATAAAGGAAATAAATTTCTATTAGATATATATGCTCATTTACAAACACTTTAAAAAATTTTTTAGATAGGAAGAATAATGTCCCTTTTCTCAAGGCTAACACTGGAAATATTTGACTCCGTCTGGTGATTTCATTATCATATATTGTTGTAATATTGAACAAAGATGAGTTTTGAGCAATCTTCAGTATACCATTACTATTGGCCAGTCAGCTGAAGCTGATGTTTCCAAAACTAGCAATGTCTTGGTCAGCACTGGAAATCTGGATTGGCAGCACCATGTAAGCAGACAGTAAATGTTTATGTACGTAATATGACAAAGGGCAAAAATATGCAGCCCTTCCCAGGATATCCTGAAATACTGATACAATTTTCTGTTACCAATGACTGCAATAAAGGAAGGCATCAAAGACTGAGTTTTCTTTTCTTTAGAAAAAGCGCTATCACTGATAAGTTGAAGAGGAAGAACTTTAAAAATACCTGTAGTTTGGAGGTCTTGGGCATAATAATGTCCAAAATTTCTCTCTGGAAATGTTACCTGTATGAGTTCTAAGTAGAGTGCGGTCCTGCATGCAGTCTTTACATGTCCTCAGAAGGCTAACATTGAACAGGTTAACAAAGTAAAAAACCTCAGAATCATTTCTTTGGAAGAGGGGAAGACAGGTACAGAAGAAACAACTGAAACTTTGTCTTTTTTCCTTGTGGCTTGAACTTTCCTCCTTTCCCTCCTCCCCTGCCTCTGTCAAACTCTCCAGTACCAACCAAGGCTCTCAGACCTCTCTTACAAAATACACGTCTTTCTCCTGTGCACCAGCATCTCCGCCTCTAAAACCTCCATGTTTACCAAAGCCACTTTCACCCTTAGGATTGGCCCAATCCAAAGTAATTTTATTTTCATCAATTTTATCATCTTTCTGGACATTTTGTCATCTTCACTCTTTGGATGGCTGACTTCCTGCTATAGGTGCAACCCCAGCTTCCATGTTCTTCCTTCAATTTTCATTTTAGTACAAGAGTTTAAAGCTTCTTCAGGATCTTAAAGTGAAGTAATTTCTGTAAATACATACCCTTAGATTTGACATTTGGGTTCTGGGCACTTTGATAAGAGCTACCTTCTCAAATACTTTCTGAGGAGTTTCTTATGTTGCACTGTTTGGAAGGTTACTTAAAACCAAACATTTGAATCACAGCTCTAAATGCTATTCTTTCCAGCTCTCTCTTACATTTGAACTTTCCAGTATCATGGAGCAAATCAGATCACCCATCACTTACTGCACCCTGCTTTTCTTCGAAGTTTTTCTATGAATCACCTTCAGTCATAAGTTCAGTATAAGCAATTCCTTTGCTCTTTTCATTCTGCTTGACCAGTCTGAACTCCACGGCATCTTCAAACAATTGTATTAACTTATCCTCAGTGACACTGCAAGAAACATTTTTGGCCAAAAGTGTTTTTGCCTCTTGGACTTTCTTACTATGTTCTTTTTGGTTTATCTAGTTTAATATCACTGTGAAACACTTGTAAACCAGTTCCAAGTTTTTTTTCCTAGGTCTCCAATAGACTCAAAATTAGCATAAATAAGTTTCCTATTTGGACCAGTTCTGACATTCTATAACAGCAAGACGATTTTTAGCAAAAAAGTTCATGCATGGCCACTTCAGATTTTCAGTGAACAGAATGAAAGGTATAGTTTGGTCGGAGCCTTTCCCTTCCAGTCTCCTGGCTTATGACACTTCTTTCTCTTCGGTCACTTACTTTCTTTGCTCTCTAGGTGCTCCTTTGGCATGCTTTTTCGCTTCTTGCTTCTTCCCTTCTTCATCCTTCTCCTCTTCATCATCATCATCATCATCATAATCTTCCTCCCCAGTCATACTCTTGGGTTTCAGAGAACAACTTTCGCAGGAGCTTCCTTTGGCTAGTGTGAATTCCATAGCTGCCTCTTCAGAATCATCTTTCTCTCCATCCTCATTTTGATTCTCGTGCTCCTATTCCTTCTTTAAGACAGGAACAGCAACTGCACCTTTTGCTCTTTTCACCACTGCAGGCTCAAATTCATCTTCCTTTTTCTCTTCGTCTTCCCCCCATGACTGCCATTTTCATCATCCTCATCACTCTCTTCTTGGCATTTTTACCACTCATTTCTCCTTTGCTGGGATGACACTGCCCTTTTTACAATGCTTGCTAACAATGTTTTGCTTACATGGATCCATTCTTTCTAGGTCTAGCGACTGCTTTGGTTGGCTGAACTGTCTCTGTGGGCGGAATGACTGCTGCCTATTTGCTGGGGTGACAGCTGCTGTCTTAGTCCGTGTGGCATCTGCAATCATTTTTCTTTGTGAAGCCACCACTTTCTTTGCTGTAGTTGTGGTAAAGTTACTGCCCTTCCCCCTTTTTATGAAGGAAATAACAAACTCTTCTCCACTGCTTTCTTCTTCAACTTACGATATGTCTTCATCTTCATTCTCTTCTACCTCTTCTGGTGAAGGAGCCATTTTCTTGGAATTGCCTTGATTTTTACTGGTCTTTGTGTGTTTCATCTTGATGGCAGTTATGGGGATAAGGAGTGTGGCCAGTGAATAACGTAAATGAGGCTAGAGAAAAATGAGCAAACTTGATGGGGGACGCAAGTACTAATGACACTGGAGCATGTACAGCTGACTGCCAGCTACAGCCAGCAAAGGTGGACTGTTCTTAGTGGACATGAAGTACTCACATCTCACCTGCTCTTTGTGAGCACTTAATTTCACGTTTTGTGTGAAAAGAACTTCAAAATGAATACAAATTTGAGATGACAGCAGTTAAGAGTACTTGCTTCTCTTGCAGAGGACCTGGATTCAGTTCTCAGAACCTACATGGCAGCCAACTGTGTCTTCTGACTTCTATAGGCATTGTGTGACATGGGTTAGCTTACATGTAGGCAAAACACTCATACATATACAATTCAAATAAATAAAATTTTAAAGACGGGGGTGTGGCTGAGAGATTGCTCAGCACTGACTGTTCTTCCAGAGGACCTGTGTTCAAGTCCCCGCACTCACATCTCAACTAACAGACTTCTGCAACTACAGTTTCAAGGATTCTATTGCCCTTTTCTGGACTCTAAAGGTGCTCCATGGGTATTGCATACATGGATGCACTTACTTACGTGCAGGAAAATTACTCATGCACAACAAAATAAAAAATAAATTTATACAAATTCATATTTAGATTATCATGGCCTTTTACACAGTATAAACTCACATAAACACAATGGGATCCCAGGTTAAGGTTGTCAGACTTAAGACTTCAGGGTAGGGGCTGTGTCAATGAGGAACCTTGTACTGTGCATCTGTGTCACACAATAATCCTTGTCACTGCTTTTCCAAAGTGAGAGAACTTCCAGTACAAACTCAGGAAGTCAATATACCTTGTAAAGCACTAAATGATATAAACTTTGAAATATTTTTTGCACCCCATATTTCAAAATATAAAATTTTAAAACCTATCTTAGTGTGTTACAGCTACTCATATAGCAATATTACTGAATATTTCATGACTACTTATAATTTCTGTTCTTTATTTCTGAGCTTCTAGACATGCAAATAGGATGTCTGGTGATCTCTTCAGTGATATTATATATTAACTTTATTGCCTACACTATTCAAAAATCATAAATTTTATTATGAGAAGAAATTATTTATTGCCTAATAACTGGCTAATATCCACACAAAGGGCTATATAAATACAGTGGAGTTCATAAGAATTAATATAGTAAGACAGCATGAGAGAAATCATTTTCCTGGCTGGGGAAACAAATTCATCTCATCTAGTCATCCAGCCAATATTGAATATTGTGTTTTATTTTTGATTATGGCATGTACTTCAGTATTAATTTGACAGTTAAATTGACAGTCACAATATGAGATTAATATATCCTCTTTGAGCATTATTTTATTATCTTGCTTGAAGAATATTTTCAGAATGAGAACTTTGCCATTCCATTTAGACTGTCCTTCATGCTTCAGATGGCCCCAGTTATACTGAAAACGTTCAACCTTAAATTTTAAATATTTCCATGCTTTTTTCTTTTCAAGTTAATCCAGCCTTAGGGAGTTTCTCTTGACTCAACATCTTAGCTTCAAACAATTATCTTCCTCCTGTGTTGAAGTTACTTTTATAATAGGGACATATCTGGACAAAAGCTACTGATTATATTGTAAACAAGCTCAATGTGACATGGGCTCCTCTTGTGACCTGCACATATGACCTTAATCCCTCAGGACTCTTCCTTGGCCTCCCTTAGTATAGCGTATGACTGCTTTGCATATCAATGTGCTAAGAGTGGTATGATTTTTCTCGCTGTAATCAATGAGAGAAATTGAGTGTGTAAGATATTCTAGATCCTAGAGGTCAAAGGGCAAGATTCTCTGATAAGGTGTGGGTCCTGACTTCTACTTCCTCATTTCATGCTGGAATGTTTCAAGAAGAGAATGAGTGAAGTCCCTGTTTAGGAACACAGTTCTAAGAGACATCTGAAGGAACAGGTGCATGGCAGTTCAGGTCTGCTTTGCTCCTGTGAATGCTGAGACAAGCTGTTTCTTTATTAACACATATCTATAATTTAGTTTAGAAAAATACAACTCGTGGGTTATCTCAGCATTGTATCATCATCATAAATGGCAAAACACCTAGTTATACAGTTGACAAAACATGATCGATTTATAATTTAAAGCTCTTTTAAATAGAAAAAAAGTGGTTTTCTTTTTCCCCTTTAAAGTCTAAAACCCTCCATGATTCACCAAGATAGTGAGGAAGTGAGAAGTGAGTCCGAGGGAATTAAAACAGATAGGACAAAAAATATCCCAAACATAGTTAGACTAAGACAGCTTAGCTTCACAGGTTTCACAGTTTTCTTCCAGACTGCAGGCCCTGACCAAGAGCATTTATTTAGAGTACTCATTTAGAAGTGCTGTGATTGTACATTCTTTCTCTGACTCTTTGAGATGTGAATCCTTTAAAATCTTCGGAGGATTTACAGCACTGGAATCTTAATATCCTTAAGACTAGAGGAGCTATCCCTTTTCCCAATTTCTATTGGAGAACCAGGAGTCTAAGTTCAGCATAAATTTTGTTCCAACTTACTAATTTACATCTGGTCATAAAGAAGAAAGTTTACCCTAACTTTTGTAAAAGCCCATTATCAAATATAGGGAAAGCCAATTATCAAGTACAGATGATGTCTAACCACCAGTCTCCAGCTTTTATAAACTTCTCAACACATTCATTTTAACTGAGTCAAATTCAGTTTAATTTGGCCTTTTTCCAAGTGCAACTGTGCTGAGGAAATGTCTTCTCTTTTAGCTAGGCATGGTAGCACACACCTTTAATTCTAATACTCGGGAGGAATGGGCAGAAGGATCTCCCCGAGATTGAGGCAAGCCTGTTCTACATAGCAAGTTCCAAGTCAATTGGAGCTAATGGGAGACCTGTCTCAAAAAATAAAACAAACAAAAAAATTGTCTTTGTTTCTTTCAATTTTGTTTTCTACAAATTTTGATTTATAAATTCAAAAACATTTTACTGAAATCAAATGAATTACAGATAGATGGAAGTATGTCAAAGAACAAAGACCCAGGTTCTGAATAAAATAACATATTTCAGTATACATTTAGATTTTAAAGGCAAATAAATAATACTGTAGGCAACCTATGTAAAATTATGTTG
Source organism: Eospalax fontanierii (assembly GCA_035773235.1). NCBI lineage: Eukaryota > Metazoa > Chordata > Mammalia > Rodentia > Spalacidae > Eospalax > Eospalax fontanierii. The sequence continues at coordinate 48,766,466 of CM069530.1, read as the reverse complement.
CTTATTGATGACATAAAATCTGGCTTTCATCAGGCTTGTTTACCTCATTGCAATAGATTTCAATACTGACTCAATTCATACTCTGCAGTTTCATACTTTGCCATGTAATTTTGCATTTTTGAATTGTATTCACTGGCGCTTGAATTGGATAAATCCTATGCCATATTTCTGCAAAGTAATGGTACTCATGTAATCTGACTGAAAGCTTCAGGCATGTTTATATGACTGCTCTCAGCTACTCTGTACTGACACTGTCCCAAGGAAAAGGCTACCTGGACTAGAGGCCTGAACCCAAGGGTCTGCTGGGATATGTGATTTGAGCTAACTCAGCTTAGTTCCAAAACCAGCTGGCTTGAATTGACCCTTGATATGAAGCACATTTCTACTAAAGAATCAGAGCTGCCCAGCTTTGCTCAGACTAGCTCAGTACACTGTCAGCTATCAGGCAGATAAATGAAAAATGACTGTTTAATGTTCTATGCCAGTGAGACTTTGAAGTAGTTGGTTACAAAAAAGAAGTTAATGTATCCAGAAATTCTTAATGACCAAAATTAGTGAAGTGACTCAAGATTCTTAAGGGAACAAATAATATTAGAGATCCAAACAATGTGCCTTCAAAGTACATTAACTGTACGTAAATGATTCTGAATATAATAACATGGGCCCCAACTGCCATTAGAGTGTGTACATCCGGTTTCACTCAGTCCCTCATTCTTGTTCCTTGGGTTTGTGTTCACCTACTAGCATGGAGTTAAATAGGAGTCCTGTCCATACTTTACAGACGATTATTTGTTACGGTTTGGCCATTTGTGACGTTTTATGTTCCTAGCCCTCTGTTGCATGAGAAAACTTCATTGATGAAAGTTGGGAGATACATTAGTGTTCTCTTTACCACTTGGTTTATGTTCCATGAGCCTTAAGTGTAGAGGTTGCACTGTAGATGTGCCACTTAGGATTGGGAAATTCACAGACAATGTCAGTGTGTGACCAATTGTGTCACTCTGTAATAATTCCTGCCCGTTGCATAAGAAGCTTCTTTGATGAGTGATGACTGAGATACTTGTCTGTAGCTATAAGGATCTATAGTCGGTGCATAGTAAGAAATTACAGTTGTCATGTGTGGTACACATGACATACACATGGCTGGAGAGGACATAGATATTAGAGAAAACCCCAAGGCTGTCATAGCCAAAACATTCTTTTAATGTTAGAATTTTTTAATTAAAAATATTCTATTATTTTAAAACTTTTATGTGTCTGAGTATTACCTGCACATATGTAAGCACATTCATGCTGTGAAATGCCTGGGTAAGTGAGAATAGGCATAGCATTCCCCTGGAACTGGTGTTATATATGGCTATTAGCCACTTTGAGGGTTCTGAAATTGAACACAAATATGCATGAGCAGTCAGTTCTCTGAAGCACTCAACCATCACTCCAGACCCTATAAAACATTTAAAAATGAATTTTCATACAATATACAATGTAATTTGAAGGTATTTAGATTTTAGATTCCTCTCAATCCAGAAGTCTCCTTACTGCCCTCGAACCAACTCAGTGGGTGTGTGTGTGTATATATATGTATATATATGTATATATATATATGTATGTATATATATATGTATATATGTATATATATGTATGTATATATATGTATGTATATACACACACACACACACACACACACACATATATATATATATATATGCATATAATAAGGCCTATAGAGTCTAATTTGTGTCCCCAAAATGTCCATCAGTATGGGTCCATCCACTGGAGCCTGGTTGACCTACATGCTTGAAAGAAATGACACTCCCACTCCCAGCAGCCCTTGATTGCCAATATTTCCTTAGGTAGGGTTGGAGTTTCTTAACCACTTCCCCATGTCTAGGCTTGAATTTTGTCTGGTTGGATTTTGCATGGGACTATAGCATTGTTCTAAGCTCATATGAGTAAGCGACCACTGGTGTAATAGTGGCAGAATAATATGAGAGTAACCAATCACTTCCTATTTGGATTTAAGTGTTGGGCATAATGTAAGGTGGGCCTAGCCTAAGGCTACCCACTGGGAGGAATGGAGGAATGGCTCCTGTGGGTGTGGCGTTCTGCTCTGGTTAATTGTGAGACCAGCACCTGGAAAGAACCAGCCTATCTGGAGACAAAATTACTATTGGCTGTATTTGAGACCCCACCCCATAAGACCATTGGCTATCCAGACCTATAAGAGCTTGTGTATCTACTCAGTTAAGGAGTTCGCAGTGCCACGAGCTTGGGCTGCTTCCCATCCAACTCCCGGAGCCTGTGGCTCAACTCTGCGTCTACTCACCTCCAACCCCTTAGGCGGTCCCAAGTGTTGAGACACGATGGAAACAAACACAACTACAATTATGAACTTGTACCACCATGCTTGGCCACATATCATAATAAGAGAAAATCGTGGACAGAGAATGAGGAAATTTGGTAGACATCATATGACAATGGCGACAAAGATTAGAATTTATATAGCTACAAAGCAAGGCATACCTAGGATTGCTAGCCACAACAAACAAGAAAATATCAAAGAATAAATTTTCCCTTCAGCCTTCAGAGAAAAGAAACTTCTTGATTTTGGACTTCTAGCCACCTGAACTGTAAGAAAATAACTTTGTTTTCTTAACCCATTCAGTTTGTGGTATTATGACAGCCTGAAAAAACTAATACAACCATATCAAAACCAATCCTGGCAGCCAGGACTCAGCAAAACTAGATCTCAGAAATGACTGAACTGTGATGAGCCAATACACTTCCCCATTAGGTGCCCAGCCAGAAGAAATCAAGCTGGATAGCATCAGCCAAGAGAGGAAGGTCCTAGCTAAGGAGAGAGTTCATCTGCTCTCACAGTGCTAGAGAGGTATAACTGATTCAAGTCTCCCTAAAGGCAGTGTCTTGGTAAACAAACATACAATGTTTATAGCTGAAAACACAGGAAGGCTATAATTTGAGATGACCAATAAATCAATAAATAGGGGACTACACCCTGAACACTATCAAAGTTAAGGTTATATTCTATTTGTCCACCTAAATTCTTTTCAGAGAGAGGTATCAGAACTCAAAGCCTCTCCAATTCTAACTATAGTATATGCAGCATTCAACCAAAATTTACCTGGTAAACACCCGCCAAAAATGAAAAAAAAAAAGTAACTCAGTACCCCTAAAGATCAATCTCTATTCTACACCCTCCAGTCAACCTATTCCCATGGCAGTCTTGGCTTTTACAGATGCTAATAAACATTTTTACGGATTGGTTATTAAAAAAGCCAACCAGCCAGACAGGGCTCTTAAGTTTGCCAACCCTCATTCAGTCCATTTAGGTGAACTTTATGCTATTCTCAGAGTCCTAAAAATCTGTCAACAGGAACCTGTCAATATTTTCTCCAACAGCAGTTAGGCTGTCCAAATGGCAAGGACACTCCCCTTGGCTAACCCCAGGCCCTCTCATAAGCCAATAGATATTGCCATAAACGCCTTAAAAATGTTGATGGAAAATAGACAGTGTCCCTGGTTCATTGTGCATGTACGCTCACACACAAGTCTGCCTGGCTTCATCGCTGACGGGAATGCACAGGTAGACAAATTTATTGCTGTAGCTTCCTTGCCCCTTCTAGAAAAAGCTAGATGCTTACACCAAAGATTTCATCTTCCCCCCTCTAATCTGCAGTTTAGAGATACCCAGAGCTTTCTCTTAGCCAATGTAAGCACCTAACCTGCACATATAAGGCCTGTGCTCCTTTGGCCCCTTTAGGCCCACTGCAACCACAGGGAATTAATCCTAGAGGCCTTATGCCAAATGCCCTCTGGCAAATGGATGTCACCCATATGCCCTCTTTTGGCAATCTTAAATGTGTCCATGTTATAGTGGATACTTACTCCAAATTTGTCCTTGCTATCACCCTTTCAGGTGAGAAGGCATCCCATGCCATTAAGGCAACAAAAACTGCTATGTTGGTCATGGGTGTACCCTGGGTGATTAAGACAGATAATGGCCCAGCATATACATCTGACCAATTCAAGTTTTTCATAAAATTCTGGGGGATTAAACACTCCACTGGTATCCCTTATAACCCTCAGGCCAAGTCATAGTGGAGAGGACAAACAGAACCCTCACAGAAGTCATTATGAAGCTGAAAACTGCAATGACACCCAGGGATCCCCATCTGACCTTGGTAGAAGCTCTCTCTTCACCGTTAAGTTTCTTACCTTTGATGAAGCAGGACTCTCTCCAGCCTATAAACATTGGAGATCTCAGCCGGCCACTACCCTCCTGCCCCTTGTCTGCTGGAGAGACCCTCTAACAAACGAATGGAAGGGACCTCACCCACTCTTAACACAGGGTCGAGAGTACGCTTGTATCTTTCCAGAAACTTCAACCTCCCCTATCTGGGTACCTGCCAGAAATGTCAAACCTGCTATGGATGCACCTGCAAATGCAGTAGATGCCCCCACCACTGCGGAACCACTGGATTAACTATTCTCGATTCTTTCTGAGTCACAAAAGCATTCTGCGACAAGAGCCCTCCCACATGCCCTGGGAGTCTTCCTGCACACCTCCCATGCCATCCTAATTACCCGCCTGAGCTACAAGTATCACCCATTGGGTTATTTCACCAGAACGGCAGGTAGCCAATGACGGCTAAGACTCTGATGCCTACCTAGGTAACCTAAGACAGGCACCGCTGGCAAAGGTGAATCCCTTAGGTTAATTCACCAGGATGGTGGGTAGCCAATGACGGGTAAGACCCTGTTGGCCAGGGCGACCTAAGACAGGCACCATCACCTAAGGTGATCCCTAAGGGCCTGGGGCCAACAATGGCATGGCAAAGAATCATGCCTCCCAGGATCACTCAATTAATAAAATCGAAAAGGATGATATGTTGGGCATAATGTAAGGTGGGCCTAACCTAAGGCCACCCACTGGGAGTAATGGAGGAGTGGCTCCTGTGGGTGTGGCATTCTGCTCTGGCTAATTGTGAGACCAGCACCTGGAAAGAACCTGCCTACCTGGAGACAAACTTACTATTGGCTATATTTGAGACCCCACCCCATAAGATCATTGGCTTTCCAGACTTATAAGAGGTTGTATATCTCTTCAGCAAAGGAGTTTACAGTGCCAAACGAGTTTGCAGTGTTATGCACTTGGGCTGTTTCCTGTCCAACTCCCGGAGCCTGTGGCTTGACTCTGCATCTACTCACCCCCAACCCCTCAGGCAGGCTCCGAGTGGTGAGACACAATGGAACGAACACGACAGCATTTAAGATCTACTTCATAAGGTGGAGTCCACAGCTGACATTAATATGAGGCTTAGGGACCTGAAGCTAGGCATGTCAGAGGGTATTGAGAAGACCCCAATGTTGGTTTTCCATTAAGCAGTAATATTAAACTAACTTTTAATGACTTACTGTTATACTGACAGATTATGCATGACTCATCTCTCATCAGAGAAGCTTCCTTATGCAGCAGATGGTGATTAATACAGAAAATCACAGCTGGTTAATGTCAAAATTTTTACGTGACTCTGACCTTTTTAATGTCATTGATCACATGTAAAAATTCATCTATGTATTTTCCTAAGCATATTGATCTTCACAACTTCTGCCAGAAAAAAAAAATTGTTTATTCACTATTTACAGAAGCATGAAACATACAAATATTTTTAGTTTTGTTTGAAGTAGTCTGACTCATGTGTGGAAACCTGGTTATACATAAATTGGTCAGATTCTTTGTCAGAATGGGGTGTGTCGTTATTAAATCTACATATTTAATATATCAGATAATCAACTAACCATTGCAGTACTCAGTTTTGGATACAAAGCCAAACCTTATGACCAAATGACTGAAACAGCAGCTAATTATTTTCTTACCATTCTGAAAGCCTTAAGTATGGGTCATGGTTTAAACATGACTTGACCATCTCTCCTAGCATGAAGAGGTTTGTCTTTGCACCACATTCTCACATGGCGTTTACTCTTTCTGTGCATTGAGAATGAGATCTTGAATGTCTCATCCTGTATTTCTACAGGTTTAATTATGTTCAGTTTATTCCATAATGGAGAGACAGACAGAGGAAGGGAGGAAGGGAAAGAAAGAGAGGATTATACGAATAGTCAAGAAATACTGGCACACCGAGCTAGTATCCTGCGTCAGAGATTGTATGACCTGAGTACTACTACATTTCCCTCAGACATATAAGGATTTTAAATAGTTGATATCTATTCAAATTAATTTAGTTTTAACTAACACAAAATTTAAAGTAGCACTTGTGAGTTGGGCAGTATGTAGTGTTTTGAGACACATATATCAAATACAATGCTCAAATGAGGTTAAATATATCACCTCATGTATTTAAATTTTCTTTCTAGTAAACGCATTCTGAATGCTTCCGTATAACCTTTAAAATATGCAGTACATTACTGCTATCTAAAGTCACTCCATGCAAAAGCACAGCACACAACAAAACTTCTCATCTTTATCCACATGTAACATAATACTCATGGCTTTACCATCGCCCACCAGCCCTGACCACTCTTCTCTCTATCTTCTGGGAACTACCTTCTCTCAACTTCTATGAGAAGAACATTTTCAATTTCCACTTGTTGTGGGTATAGCACAATGTCATAATTTGAATGGAAATTTTTCGCCATAGGCTCAAGTATTGAACATTGGACAGCTGGTGGTACTGTTTGGACAGGGTTTAGGGTGTTGGCCTAGCTAAAGGAAACACATCATTGTGGGCAGGTGTGGCGGTTTGAATGAGAATGTCCCCCACAGGCTCTAAGTATTTGGACATTTTATTTCCAGTTGGTGGCACAGTTTTGGGAGTTCTTATAAAGTATGGCCTTGCTGGAGGAAGCACATCACTGGGGTGCAGTTTTAGACAGTTCTTAAGCCTTGCTGGTTTTCCAGTCCCTCTCTGCTTCTTGTGTCTGCTCAAAGATATGAGCAGCTGCTTTCTCCTCCTGCTGAAGCATTAACCATGCTTCCTTGAAAAGTAAATGAATAAATCAATTTACCAAAATACAAATTCACTGAGGATATAGGAATTGAAGGAAAAATCATGATCACAAACCAAAGGAACAATTAATAGCGAGATAAAGAATATTCACATGAACCGAATAGGGGATCAGAATTTGTTCATTAACTCCATGTTAACTCCATGTTACAAGTCATTTATAGTACCTACTTATCATACTTTAAATAAAGAAGAGAATAGGGTTGGAAAAAAGTCCACTCATTCCATGAAGTTGCCCAATCTCTAGTCAGAAAAAGGAAACCCCATAATCTAGACATAATTAAGTTTGACAGATACAAAAATATCTAGCACTGACAAATGTTTAAATATGACTTAGGCTTGGTAATACTCACATCCCTGTTGCTATGATAATACACCATATAAAGGCACTGTACAACAGGAAGACTTCATTGGGCTTATGGTTTCAGAGAGATGAGCCCATTATGGTGGGGAGGTATGGCAGGAGGCAGCCAGAGCAGAAAGCTGAGCGCTCACATCTTCACAGAGAGAAACTGGAAATAAGCAAGGCTAATGCCTGCCTTCAGTGAATCATTTCCTCCAGGAAAGCTGCACCTCCTAAACCTCTCCCAAGCCCATACTTGGAGACTATGAGGGACATTCTTCATTCAAACCACCACAGACACATATGCCAAGATAGCTTAATAATACAATAACCACATTTAGGAAATGTTTGTATATGCAGTCAAACTCAAAGGGAATCAAAGAAAACTTTCACTGTGCATACCTCCCTAAACTAAAAACAGAAAACAAAAGTAGTCCTAGCTTGAACAAACTCAAACATACTTACTATCGCAAAGAAAATAAAGCACAACAAACAAAACACAATACAAACTGTGTTCAAGTTCTCCCACATTCTCCAACAAAAAACATTGTTCTTTGTTTCAGGAAAATTATTCTATTTAATAAAGCACTTCTCACATGGAAGGAAAGTGCTGGAGTAGAGACCAGTGAACCGTCTAGAAAAAAGATGGGCAATTTCATGTCAGAGATGATTATGATTCATATTATGATTCAGTTTATCACTATGTAAAGAAATAAAGCGGACAGGTGAACCATTGGTGCAGTGGGTAATTGCTACGTGAAGATACAAATACATGTCATAATTGAAAAGTGATATCATTTATTTCTAGTTGATAGGTGATTTTAGCACGTAAGAGAAATTAGAGCACTATTTAAAAGGAAAAAAATACTTGAATCTGTATGATGTGCATTTTGATTAGGAATTCAGACACTAGACATATTTCCGGAGCCACTGTTTTCTGTAAGGGTTAAAATGGTACATTTTTAAGAAAGGTTGAGCAAAGGAACAGTCAGCTCTGACACTAAATAGCACTGCATATATATTTTAAAATCAAAGAACTTCAGAGCTAAAAGTGTCTCTAAAGGGCACATCAAATTCCTACATTATGCAGCATCGGCTCCAAGTTAAAAGACGATCATTGTGAACCGAAGTCTAGTAGGAGGGGAAAAATGAAAACCTTTAGCTACAATAAAATAGATTTGAGTTATTTTTATGTCTTGCCTTACTCAAAGAATCTCCAGTCACTACATAAAAACGATTCAAGTTAACATCTCACATTTTCTCAATTAAATATGCTGTAACAAAACTTATTTTGATAAAATGTTAATATACCTTTTTAGATATATTCCTTCCCTCATAAAAGTTTACTATTCAGCATATCACAAAAATGGTTCCACCTGTCTATGCTATTTTTAAATGATTTAAGTAAGCTAACTCTGACAAAAGTAGATATTTCATTCATTTTGTAATTATATCTTCTAGCAAAATAAAATTAAATTTCAAATCTATCTTTGCAATCTGTTGTCATGAACATCAAGGTTTATGAAGGAAAAGTATGTGTGTATACATTCAAGAAAGAATTAACAATAAATAATATTATATCAGTAATTACAATAATTTCATGACTTAATACTTATGCCATTAAAAGGCAGAGTATGCCACATGGTGATACCACATGCCTATAATCCTGGGATTAAGGGATACTAAGGCAAGAGGATTTTGTGTTCAAGAATAATATGACCAAAATAGTGAGTTTCATATCAGTCTGAGCTACATACCAAGACCCTGAGAAAGAAAACAAAACCAAATAAATGAAATCCATAGTTTGAGTCATTATATTATTCTTTGTGATACAATATAAACCATATCTGGTCTTTAGCAGTGTTTCCTGGCACAGAGCTTCAAAACTCTTGATGTTTCCTAAGTCAAAGATATGTCCTATCATTCATAAGGAGCTTCTTTATGTTATACATGATGTCACTAATCTCAACAACATCCTTTCACGATTTCTAGGAAGAGATAACCATTCCAGAACGACCTAGAACTTGATTAACATGCTGAAAGTTTCACTCCTGTCTTTCTAATTCTAAGAAGGGGAATGGGACTGGAGACTAAGTACTATCAGAGATCAGTGACCCCACCATTTTAACTACATAAGGAAACTCTGAACTTTGAGCCTGAGTACAAGTCAAGCTTGATGAACATTTTGACATGTTTGGTGGTCACATGACCCAAATTCACAAGGAACCAGCAGGAAATCTTGGTCCGACCCTTTTCCCCTCAGAACTTGATGTTTTATCTCCTCCCTTTCATTATTCCGTATTTTGCCTTTTATAATAAATCTTTAATTCTCGATATAGGATTTTCACTGAATTCTGTGAGTTGTTATAGAAAATCGTTAATTCTGAAATGTGGCCCCACCAAGAAACACTTATGAATTGGTAACTAAGATGAAGAGAAGTGAAAGTGACCTGGAGGACCATGCTGAATGTAGACTCTGAAGTACTGGAAGTTTTCCTAGAGACTTTCCTCTTAAGAGTTGTGTGACCTGGTGTTCACTAGGAATTAAGTGTCAGGAGTGAGTTGAGTCACTTACTTGTTATCAAATGATTGGTTTTAGTATGTATTGATAAATTTTAACTAAAAAGTTAATACTTATATTGTGGGCAAATAAATACATATTTTTATGAATGCCAACTCATTAAAATTAAGTTTATTATGAAATTAAAATTGTTTGTAAAGAAGTCAGCCTGATGTTTTGTCTAAGATCACAGTAAATACTCTGAGGGGATTATGACTATGAAAATTGAAGGTCTGTTCTCTTTTCAAGTGATTTGACCAGACTTTTTAATGTAGAAGGATGAATTACCCATGGGTATTCTTTCCTATGTGTGCATGTGGGTGTGTGTGAGAAAGAGAAAGAGACAGAGAGACAGAGAGGAGAAGAAACAATAACACATAACCATTATATAGGGGGAGAGTGACTCTTTACAAATGTGATCAACTTTGACAAAGTCTCTCAGTGGCTATGGCCTTTTGTTACTCACTAACATGTGATGTATTCCTTCCTGTTAAATCTAAGAATACCAGTAGAATCAGTAGAATGTTGCAGAAGGAACAGAATGTGATGACTTGTCAACGTCTCATGTGTTGGGGATCCCAGGGTAGAGTCACGGAATAATCAGGACACAGGGGATGCAGAGTAAAGTGAACAATTGCATTCTTTATTAAAAGATTCCTCTATATTTATACTCTTTCAGCATAAGCTTTGCCACAAATTGTTAGTTCCCTTTTCTAAAACTTTAGTACAGAGGGCACCAGTTATCTTGCATACCAGGAAGTCTGTCTACAGGCCAACTATTTATAAGCATTGCTGCATTCTGCATAAAGAAAACTCCTATTTTTCAGTATGTAAGACATGATAACCACTTCCTCAAAAACACAGCTTACTTGGTAACCATCAAGATTCTCAGCAGAATAAGTTTGCTTATTCTATGTTCTAGGTTGCCAGAACCTGATCACCTCATGTGATAGCAAGCGAATCTTCTCATGCCTCTACAATGACTGAATTGCTCCTTCTGGGAAAGTCTACGTTCCATGTGATGAACATATGAATTGTATTCCTGTAAGGCATAGGTTCATTAATGATGGACTGAGTCTCACCAACATGCGTTAACTCATTGACCATGTGAGGACAAGACTATTTGGAACAAATATCTAGACTCACTGGCTCTCCATCCAATAGTTTTACTACAGTGCTACTAAAATTATAGGCAGGAGCCATCCACCCAAGTTAATTAGTGCTTTGCAGAACACAAAACTGCTCAGTTGATAAGCAACACAGATCTTGGAATTGTAAGCATTTCTACTAAGGGCTGGAGAGACAGATCAGTGGTTAAGAATGCTGGCTGGTCTTGCAGAGCACTTGGAGTCAGTTCTCAGGACTCACATTGTAACTCCACACCTGCTGTAACTTCAGTTCCATCTTTTGGCCTCTGCAGGTTGTGAAAACACTTGGAGCTCTACATAGATGAAGATAAAACACTCACACAAAGAAAATAAAAACAACAAAATCTTTTAAAAGATATTTCCATCAATTAACAAACAAACCTAACAAGTATACATACACATATACACACACACCGCATAGAGTGACAAGAAGTGACTTTGGGACTAGTTAAGAGATAAAAGAAGATGAACTCTGAGGTATGTTCCTCAAATTTTACAGAGGTTTGAACATGTCAGCACAAGTCAAACAGACGGGCTGGAATTGAGGAAAGTAAGAAAGTTTCAGAGTCAAGAGAGTCTTGACTATGTTGAGGCTAAACTTTATTTCTAATTAGAAAGGTAGAAAATATGCCTATCAAAATTGTTGATTAAATTAAATCGCTAGGCAAAATGTTGTAGTACAAACTGGATTTCTCTCTAGTATCTAAATTCTTGTGCAAAGTTACTACAAACTCCTGCCAGATCATCACCCTTTGAAGTTCACAGTCATGACATCCTCTAAATTCCACTTTTCAAACTGCTGTTCTTCATTTCCTAACTCTTCCTTGACTCTATACTTGAAATCCACACATATAATAACGAACACATATTCACAGAAGCCTGTAATAGTTCTGACATGTAGTTTATAACTCTGTACCAATAATCTGTGTTGACATATTAATTATCCTCTATAAAATAATAAACAGCTATAGTAATAACTTAAAATTTCTTGAGCTCAAAAAATAATCCTTGTGAATGATGGAATAAGTGAGGAAAAGTTGATTGATAACTGATTTTTCATTTAAGCATTTTGTGATGGTGGTTTAAGTACCAAGACACATGTTAAAAAGAAAACCAAACAAGTAAAAAGAAATCTGAGTATAATCTTAAATGCTGGTTTTTGCCTTGATAACTGAATGTTCATTTGCATATGTGTATGTACACACACATGAAAGAGAGAGACAGAGAAACAGAGACAGGGAGAAAATTCTGTAATTTCTGAAAAATGGTTTAATCTAGTGTGTGTGTGTGTGTGTGTGTGTGTGTGTGTGTGTATGTGTGTGTGTATCTAATCTTTGTTCTAGAGAATGTTTCAGAACTGAATAATAATAGTTTGGCTATTTGAAATTGCATAGATTTTATTACTTACAAATTCCATTAATGTATGACAAGAGGAAGAACTACCTATCTTCCAAACTTTGCACATAAATGAATTTTCTCTTATTATTTTGTTTGAAACAGTTCTGCTATAATATGAACAAAATAAAAAATTACAAATTAGACGATGAAAAGATGGAATAGAGAGATGGTTCAGTGGTTAAGAGCACTAACAGCTCTCTCTTCTAGAGGACATGGGGTCAGTTCCCAGAACCCACCCACCCATTGGCGAACAGCCATTTGTAACTGTAGTTCCAGGGGATCTGAGGCCATCTTCTGACCTTTGTGGGCATTGCACAATATGAGTGCACTTACATACATGCAGGCAATAACTCATACACATCAAAATAAAAATATTTAATATTAAAGAATGAAATGACAAAATACGTTAATTTTCACTTATTTCATATTACTTTAAATTAAGGCACTCATGTTTTAAAAATGTGTTTATTTAGTATCTAAGAACACAAAATATGTATTTATATAATTCTGTGTGATATTTATATGCATGACATTAGATCAATTCATTAAACATATTTATGTTCTTAATAATGTATTTGGTTTCAATGTATGTTTTTATTGTATTTTTGTATATCTCATATAATACTTCTTAATCATAATTAGACTCCCTGACCGTATTTTCACACCCCCTATATCCCATCCACAGGATCTCAGGCATTAACATATATAACAGAATGCATATCAAGCCAAGTGTGTGTATCCAAATGTCTCTTGGTGTGAATTAATCCACTGGAACATATTAAACCTATCTAGTATCACTCCCTTAATGAAGATCAACTCTCCCTCACCCAGTAGTGATCAGCTGCCAACAGTTCCTTGGTTAAGGTTGGGGACTTCCTGCTATTTACCCAGTTGTATGTTAGCTTTGTTTTATCAGATTGTGTTTGCATGGGTCTTGTGCATGCTGCCACCATTTCTGTAAGCTACTATGAGCAAGTTCCCAGAACTTGCTCCAAGTGTGAAGAATAAGAGACTACAGAGTGTGTATCCCTGGAGAGGATTCCTGTATTAAACCTCATTTACCCAAGGCTCAGGGACCAGAGAGGGAAGAACGATTGTAAAAGCCACTGTTATTGTATAAATTTAATAATGTATTTATGGCAAAACATTTGAAATGATTCCTTGAAGATTTGAAATATATATTGCATATTTGTAATATTTAGTTTCTGTATTGTAAAATAACAGACCACTAACCAACTGGTTTCCATTTTTTTCATCTATTCTTTCTGGCCTCTGGGACTCTCAGCTCCTATGACATCATCTTCTTTAATCAATGTGTAAAATCAGATCACATGGTACTTATCTGTATCCATCTTTTTTTTTCTTAACACTGGGTTTGAGTTTCTTCTCTGTGTGTATTTTCTTTTTCTTTTTTTCCTGGCAACAAATACTAAATAGATTGTGTTATTTAAACATGTGCTGCAAATAATTTCTCAAAAGTTTTGTGATGCCATTTCTAAGCTGTCTATTCTGTCCCATGAATACAAGTCTATCACGCAGAAGCTATACAATGTCGGTAACTACAGTTTTGTCCTATATTTTGAATTCTGTCAGGGGAATGTGTTCAACTTTGCTCAAGCTTGCCAAGGCTGCTTCATATTTTTCATGGTTCCATTCAAAACTTAGGATTCTGGTAATGGGTTCTGAGAAGGATTACATTAATATTTTGAGAAGGATTATTTTGAATTTTTAGATTCTCTGGTGTAGAAATCATAACAATATTGCTTCTTCCCAATCCAGGAACACAGGATATCTTTATGTTGCTGTGATCTCTCTCTCTGTTTCTCTGTCTCTCCAGTTCAATTAATTTCATTAGTGTTTTAAAGGTGTAAAAGCCCCTCTTCAGTTATATTTATTCATTTTTGTAGTCATCAGAGAAGAAATCTAGAAAAAATAAAAGCACTCCTACAACTAAATGAAAATGATAACACAATACAACAAAACCTCTGGCACACATTAAAAGAAGTCTTAAGGAATTTCAAAGCTCTACGTGCTTATATTGAAAAACCAGAAAGAGAACAAATGACTTAGAACTTAAGAATCTTGAAAGGCAACAACAAATGAAAACCAAACCCAGCAGACAAGAAGAAATAACAAAATCAGAGCAAATTAGTGAAATATAAACAAAGAAAACAAGGCAATGAATCAATGAATATAAGAGCTGATTGTTTGAAAAGATAAATAAGATAGACAATTAGCCAGGTTAACCAAAAGAAAGAGCAAATTCATATTTAACAAAATCAGAGGGAAAGAGGAAAGATCACAACAGACACCAAAAAATATACAGAACATAGACGGGAATATTTTGAAAACCTATACTCTATATACTTTTAAAAATCTAAAAGAAATGAAAAATTTCTAATGTTATCAAAACCACCAAAGTTAAACTAAGAGATCGACAGCTTAAACTGACTCATAATAAATAAGGAAATAAACGCTACTACAAAACCTCCTGACTAGAGGTTTGTATTGACTACAAGACCAGGCCCAGGAGGACTCACAGCAGAATTTTACCAGAACTTCAGTGAAGATCTACAAACGATGCTCTTAAATTATTCAAAATGGTAAAAACAAAGAGAAAATCTACACTCCTTTATGACACCTGTATCACTCTAGGACCAAAACCAGGAAAATAAACAGCAAAATACAAAACTATATGAAATGGACATAGATATAAAAATTCTCAAAAAATACTTGCAAATTGCACACAGACACACACCAAAATATTATCCACAATGATCAAATGTGTGATCATTATTCCAGAGATGCAGGGATGGTTCAATATAGGTAAGTCAATAAATGGAATAATAAATCACATAAATGGAACTTAAACAATGAATCACACAGTTATCTCAATAAAGAAAAGGCCTTTGACAAAATTGAATATGCATCATGATATAAGTTCTAGAGAGAATAGGACTGGATGGTGCATACTTTGGCATAAATAAACCTATATACAACAAACCCACAACCAACATCATTTTAAATGAAGAAAGCCTGGAAGTCTTCCCAACTGTTCTAGTTTGCTTTCATTGGTGTGGCAAAATATGTGGGTACCAACTTAGAGAAGAAAGGGTTTATTTCACTTACATCTCTCAGTCACAAGGTTCATCAGGGAGTCGGAAGTAGGAACTGAGGTCAGAAACCTGGAGGCAAGAGCTGGAGCACAGGTGATGGAGGAACACTGCTTACTGGCTTGCTCCCCGAGCCCAGGCTCAGCCTGTTTTCATATACAATAGATAACAACTTGCTCAAGGATGACATCACCCACAGTGGACTGGGCCCTTCTGCAGCACTCAACAATCAAGAAAATACCCCACAGACATGGCCTCAGGCCAGTTCAAAGGAGGAAATTCCCCAATTGAGGCTCCCTCAAGCCAGGTGTGTCAAATTAACAGGTAAGCTATCCAGCACACAATTAAAATCAGGAACTAAAAAAGCTGTCTAATATCCCCATCCCTCCTTCAAAAGAGGAGGAATTAAAGGCGTGCTAGCTAGAAAAAAGTCAAGTTATCCTTATTTGCAAATGATATTATAGTATATGTAAGAGATCTCAAATTTTCCAATGGGAAAATTATAGAAATGATTAACACTTTCAGCAAAGTGGAAGGTTACAAAGTCAATCTACAAAATTCAGTAGCCTTTATATATACAAATAAAATGCAGAGACAGAGTTCAGGAAAACAGTGCCATTCGTAATAGCCTCAAAAAGAATCTAGAGATAAACCTAATCAAAGACATTAAAAGCCTATTTAATGAAAACTTGAAATCTTTAAAGAAAGAGATTCCAGAAGACTGGAGGAGATGGAAAGACTTCACATGCTCAGGGATTGCGGAATCCTTATAGGGAGAATGACCAGCCCAGAAAAAGCAATTTATAGATTTAACTCAATCCCAATGAAAATTCCCATGGCATTCTTCACAGAAATAGAAAAATCCACCCTAATATTCATATGGAAATACACCCCAGATAACCAAGACAATCCTGAGCACAAATGCAATATGGGGCTATTGCTATACAAGACCTCAATCTATATTACAGAGCCATAGTCATGAAAAGAGCATGGTATTAGCACAAAACATGCCTGTAGATCAATGGAACAATAGAAGGCCTAACATGAGTACATGCAATTACACTCACCTGATAGTTGATAAAATGGGATTGCTTTCTTAATTTATATTCAAGATAATAATATATTGCCAAATAGCAACATGTGATTTCAAGTATAGAAAACTCCAAATTCTCCTCCCTCCATTAGAAAAAAAACAAAACAAAGTTACAGTATAAAATATCAACATATAAAAATTAGTAGCACAACAATATACCAAAATAATAGCTTTTAATAGACACTAGGAGCTAGAATCTGCGCTAAGCCTTTAATATTAATATTATAATATAATGTTATTGTAAATATATCAATAATAAAAATGGTGTTGTTTATATTTTTTTAGGGATAAGAAGATTAAGTCTTTTGAGAAGGTAAGAAACTTTGCACAGATAGCCCTTTTGGAAGGTAGTAAAGATGAGCTTCTAACCGAAGCAATGTACCTTTAAAATCAGATGGGCTGAAAAGGCATGGCATAACCTCCTATAAAGAAAAGGAGAGCATGTTGTAGATAGATGCTGAGAACAAGCTTGAGCATCCTTAATGAGCACTCAGCATTTAACAGCATGAAAGAGGATGTGTTTTCAATGGTGTTTCCAATTGAATGAGTGCCATATGACAATTTTCACAGCTCATTTGATAAGACATATTTGCTGATTTAATTATCTACTCTCTGATCATTTATGATTTAGTGATATTTTCACCAGAAGAGAATATAGTTGATTTTGGATAAATGAACCATTCTATCAATAGGACTATTAAAGATTAGGTTCACTTGATCTAGAAGTAATACAATTATTACATTGTTAACCTTAATCAAGCTTGTTTTCATCAAAAGCATCAGAGTCCTAGTATTCTTTGTATGCATTTCACATATGAATTGTATTCTTTCTACGCATTTCACATATGAATTGATCTATCACAAGAATTAAGTCACTAAATGTTTCTTAATTATTGTGGCATTTTACTCAATTTGCATGATATATGGAAAAGGCAGAAAAGCATTACCTATATGCTCTTTAGAAGAAATAGCATTATATAATATATGTTGTATTGGATGATGGGAGACTTAAAAGAATAAGCATGAAGAAATAACTCACCTGCTAGTAATTAGGCTGTACATCAGAATTCTTCTCAAATGAACTTGAATGATTCTCAGCAAAATGCAACACATTTGCCAGAAACTCCCACACAACCAAGTACTCAACCAATAAAACTGAAATATCAGATAGTCCAGAAAACATTAAAGAATACTTAGATTAATGATCAGGAGCTTATAAAGATGGAATTTCTATTAAACCTTGCTGTCTTACACTGTCTCCTAAAGCTGTTAGAACAAAATTCAACTCTCCTGTGCCTCAGCTCTAAGCCCAAGCCCAGCAAGAGTTGCACTCATGTTAACAGTGGGTCTCACCAAGATCCCTTGCTCTGCACTGCCTTTGTATGCTTAGGCAGAGATGGTAGACATGTTAGTATGCTTCAGATTATGATTGAATTAGAATAAAGCATTATTTCCTATGAAAAATCAACACTGAATATCTGATGGACTGATCAAAAACTCTGCAAACTCAGAGTCTGGGCAACAAAAACTCTTTTAGTAAACAGAGGCAGGATAAAATCTAAAATCAGATATACAATCAAAAAAATAAAAATAAAGAAAGTCTACCTTCCCACATTATATCCCCAAAACACAAAAAAGGCTGAAAGGCCAAGAAACATGCCAGTCCCCCAAATCAATTCCTGTAGAAACTTTCTCCAATGGTAATTGCCTAGATAAACTTCAAGACACAAATTTTTAAAGAGCAATTATAAATATCATCAAAGAAGTCAAGGAGTTTAACGAGGGCAGAAATAATCACCAGAATGAGCTTACAAACAATAGGAATAAATTTCTGATTGAGGTCCAAGAAAATACAAACAAAAAGATGAATAAAATTACAAAGATTTGAAAAGTAAATCATAGAAATCCTGAAGAAAAATCAAGCAGAAATGAAGATGGAACTGAAAAATTCAATAACCTCATTAAAAAAATAAAAGTAAAGCCTTAACTGTATAGAAGACAACATTATCAGGACTTGAAGATGACACAGAGGAATTGAACAACTCAGTTAGAGAACAGGTAATGCTAGACTTCTCTGCCATCTAGCAGGGGCTCAGACATTTCCAGACTGCCTGAGAGTGCTTGAATCTGGCCTCCACCTGGTGGTGAGCTTCCCAAATTATGTTTGGCACATTCCTCTACATGGGATCCATTTGAAACCTCTCCCACTACTGCAGGGCTAGAATTCTCTGCCATTTAGCAGGGGTGCAGACATTTGAAGACTGCCTGAGAGCGTCTGAATCCAGACTTCACCTAGTGAGCTTCTCCAATTATGCTGTGCCGGATAGCTAGTAAGGGCCCAGACATTAGAAGGAAGCCTGAGCATATCTGATTGGTGCCTGATGAGTCTCTGTAGCAATTCCTGAGTGACTGAGCAAAAGTCATCTGGTCCCTCACAGGTTATTGCCACAACCCCTGATTACCTCCCAAAACTTTAAGGTAAGACCCTATTTCTGAAGATAAAACATACTTCAGACATAGGATTTGGACTGACATGCAAGCCACTTCTACTGAAAACTGGTTATCATAGTCTTGGAGAACACGATGCAAGCTGCTAAGGGAAAACGTTAATCAATATTCCATCCCCAGCTTTAAGGCCAAGTAATCACATCAAAGACTGATATGGGAAAGGGTATTGGTTCATTAGTGGCACTTTTATCTTAGGGTTAACCAACAGTTATGTAATTTAACTTAAACCAACCCAATGAGAGGAAACTCATGTGTGATACTGTAAACATAGCCAAATACACATGGTGAGGTCAAATATTTTAGAAAAACCCAAGACTGTCACATGCTAAGACAAATGTAATTTCTTATTATATGCAAAATATGTATCCTTATATTTACAGTCAAGTATCCTAGTCACCATTCATCAAAGAAGCTTCTTTTGCACCAGATGGAGAGTTTTATTGAGTACCACAACTGGTCACAATCAGTTTGTCCAAACCTAAATGACACATCTACAATGTAATCTCCATACCTAAGGCTCACTCATGTAATATAGAACAAGGGGTATGGAGAACACTAACGCATCTCTCAGATCTTATTAATGAAGCCCACTCATGCAACAGAGGGCCAGGAACACAAAAAATCACAAATGGCCAATGCTCTCCTAGAGAGTAAGAGTTTACAGAGAGTGGGTCCTTAGGACTCCTATATTAAATTTCACCCCACCCCCACACACACCCCAGGACTCAGGGTCCTTGGGGAAGAGGGAAGACTGTAAGAGCCAGGACACAATGCATGACCATATGAAAGAGTCCTACAGGCTCCTGGGATCTTGCTCACATGAACCAATAGCAATAGTGCAAGTCCCAAACTTAGTTGACAAATTACTGGCAGCTGAATACTACTGAGTGAAGAAGAACTGATCTTCTTAAAAGGAAGAACTACATAGGCTGACTAGACCCCAGTGGATGATCCTACACTGAGGAACATCCAGGGACACTAACTTGACACAATAGGCCTTAATACAAATGACAGAATGTATGAATTGTCGGGGGGGTGGTAGTTATAGTAGGGTGCCAATGGGGAGGGGAGAATAATGATGATTAAGAATGACTGAGATGTTCTGTTTGAAATATATAAAAATTCAATAAAAATTCACAGAATAACATTAATAATAAATAAATAAATACATTTTGGGTGGAAAAAGACCAGGCAAATTTTGTAAAGCACACAAAGGGAATATACAGGAAATTTGTGACACCATAAAATGATCAGATCCACCAATTATATTTAGAGAAGACTGAGAAGAATCCCAAGTCAATGGCGTCGACCAGATCTTCAACAGGATCATAGAAGAAAACTTCCATAAAGAAAATCATGTGTTCATCTCAATAGATGTATAAAAGGCTTTGACAAATTCAATATGTTTTAATGGTAAAAGTCCTAGAGAGAGTAGAATCAGAGTGAATATAACTCAAGTCTATGTATGAGAAACCCATAACAAACATTATTCTCAATGTAGAAAAACTAAAAACAACACCATTAAAATCAGGAAAGAGACACAACTGTTCACTATTCCCACTCCTTTCAATGTAGTGCTTAAAGCCTTAGCTAGTTCAGTAAGACAAAAGAACGAAATTAAATGGATTTAAATAGAAAAACAGAATCAAACTAACCCTATTTTCAGGTGATATGTCATGTTTAAGAGATCCCAAAAACTCAAACAGGAAACTTCTGGAAACAATCGCCACTTTCAGCAAAATGGTAATACAAAATAAACTTGAAAAATCAGTAGTCTTTCTATATAACCATCATGAACACAATGAGAAAAAGATCATGGAAACACTCCCATTCACAAAAGCCTCAAAAAAGTCATGTAAAATACCTATGAATCAACTTAAGCAAAAATGGAAAATACACGTATACTGAAATATTTTAATTGCTGAAAAAGAAAAAAGTACTAGAGGATGAAGCGCCATCCCTTGTTCATGGACGGCCAAAAAGTCTTGGTTGCTGAAAATAGAAATGCACATCAAGCAATCATCTATATGTCTTCATTTTTTGTTTTCCCTTTTTTTAAAAAAAATTAATGTGTATGAATGTATTGCCTGCATGTACGTAAGTGCACCCATGTCATGCAGTGCCTGCGGAAGTTAGAAGAGGGTATCTGATTCCTGGAACTAATTTTCAGAGTGTTGTTAATGATGTGTGTGATGTGAATCAAACCTGGGTCCTCTGCAAGTACAGCCAGGGCTCTTAACCACTGAGCCATCTCCCCAGTCGAGTCTTCTCTATTTGTTAAACTGGGTGAGGGTTTGCAACATTATTGCCAATAAATGGAATGTTTTATTTGTCCTCAAAAGAAACATTCACTTTCTTTAATTCTGATCTAAAACAATTTTTGGTTAGTGATGTCATCATTTTCCATCAAAAGTATCATTATTTTAAAAAAGTCTACCATTAAAATTCAGCCCTTTAATGAAGTGGTCCAATAGTTTATCAGATGATGGTTTTATTTAGAAACCTAATAATATTCCTTTTTACATAGCCATTGTTAAAGTAATATATTATAAAAAATCATAATAACTCCTTTTCTTCTTTTATCCTTTTATTTCATTGTTCCATTTGGTTACATTCATAGGCAAATCACAGGTAGTATTAAGTAAAATTTGAAGCATGAACTAAAAAGCATTTTAAAATGCTACTGAGGGAATTAATTCAAACAGCCCTTTGTTTTTCTCTCTAGTTCTTTTATATTTAAAAATATGAGAATAGTTAATGGCTGGAAATTACAGCTTAGCTTGATTCCCAGGCATGCAGTGTGACCTCCTTCATCTGTCTTTGATCCTGAAGAATGGCAAATTTGCTTTAATTGCCCTTTTTGAAATTCGCTGCATCTTCTGAGTTGTCCTTTCTTCTTTGATATACAGATCTTCTTTATATCTATTAATATCTTCTTAAAATTAGATTAAAGATCAAGCCAGCAGTAATGTATTTTGACTATGTATGAATACATATGATTTTAGAATTTGTATTCTAAGAGTTATTAAGCTACTTTCAAACTTTCATATTTTCTTATTTTGATTTGTATTTGTTTGTTTCTTTTTCCCTTCAGAGTTAATGGATTATTGACCTGAGACCACAAGTCTAGGTAAAAATACAAAGCTTTCTGTGAACGCTTTCCCTTACCCTATTTGGATATGAAGATGTAGACAAGAAGCAAATATGCCTTGTCAATAAAAAAAAAAAAATCAACTCTGTAATGGGCTGACCTTTTGCCTGTGTACAGTCAGAACTGAAATCCGACAGGTTACATTTAATTAGTTAAGATGTCATTCCAAAGAAAAACCGTGAAACAAAGTCATAATTCTGGTGGACATTTTGTTCAGTAGGGATTTGCGAAAAGCTGACAGGAGGCGATGCTGTCAAGCTTTAATGACTTCTTGAGCCTGAGTGACAACACATTTCATTATAAGAAGGTCAAGGTTAGTTTGTCACTGAGGCTCCACACTAAAGCGTGCCATGGTGCCTAGGACTCATATAAAACTGAAATCAGAAAAGCTAAGGAGAAGGAGGAATGTTATAAACTTAATTTTTCCTGTCAACAGTTTATAAAATCATAAAAAGTACAGTCGCTGGAGACTTAAAAATATGTAATAATATAATAAGCTATTCGTTCTCCATAAATACCTGTGCATCTTTAACCAAGAAACGTTTCAATTGACAAGTTTAATTATTGATGGATTATCATATCAAATGTGGAAACTATTTTAAAAATTTTACAATTATAGACAAACTATTTCTTAGCTAATAAATGGATTTAATAGCATTTAATGAAAGAAGAAATTTTTAAATTTTAGTATGTATAAATTGCTGCTAAAACAAATTCAGGTATGTTTATATGTTTATTTCAGTAGCAATTTCAAGTGTTTGTTTTTTGTTTTTTGTTTTTTGTTTTTTTTTTTCCTGGAATTTACCGTCCATCTTTCTAATCACACTATGTTTATCATTGAAGATCACAAAAGAAAAAATTAATCTGTTATGATCCTGCTTTTATTAAAAATTATCCTTCAAGCTCATTCATATGCAGTTTTTTGTGATAAGCAATCAGTACTTTAAGAAAATAATATCAAGAACCAAAATTTTAAATGTAGTTGAAATCAGAAGGTAATATATGCATGCATATACATGCTTCTATAATTATACAGTTATTCTGAAGAATACCAAAGTGAAAATAAATTAGTAAAGTTCATTCATTACTTTCTTCTTTCAGTACCTATAATAGTGTCTTATTTTTAGCATCTTCTTTTCCTTTTTTTAAAGAATAATTAAAAATCATCATTTATGAGACTATCTTGGGTCTGTAGGGTAAAAATGTAATTATCTATACTGAAATCATTACAGATATTTTATACTGATTCTGTGTATGCCTTATCACACACTTTAATTGAATTCCTGGAATATCCCTTTGATTTCAGTTTACTTATGCATGGATGTCAATCTTGAGGGTAAAATAAAATTTCTGTAAAAATGCATACAGTTGAGTTTGTTCTGTTTGAATTAATTTCAGATACATTACAAACTAAACAAGATTAAAATATGAAATATTCAACTAACATAGTATTTAAATGCTTGTCTATAGAGCATCTTATTGAATTTACTTTCAGCTATAGATTGATCCTATGTTTAAAGACAAAGTATCTAGGGCATTGCACCTGTATACTGTAGATAAAGGCCAAAGTAAGTAAAATGTGGAAAGTATCTTTGAGAAGCAACACTAGCTTCTGCCCAATTTAGCCAGGAGGAAATCTTCAAGGTATAATTATCCAGCCCAATATTTTCTCCATCTTCTTCATCATATATTGATACTTCAGATTTTACTTTACGTTTTATTATAATATTTTTATAGCAATGTGGTTATTACAGTGAGTGGAAATAGAATGTACCAGCTAGCTTACTGCAAAATGATCTATTGTGTTTTATAATTATTATTTTGTAAAAATATTATTTTGCTTACCTAAGACCGGAAACCTTTAAATTGTATGCTATAAAGATTATTAATTATAGAGTTGCTAGATTTATGTTAAAATTACTAGAAAAAAATACAACTTTTTTACTTTCTGTAAACCTTAAAAATTTTGCTTTTATTACTTACAAATAGTTAATGAGTGAAAGGCAGAGACTTGATCTACAGCACATTTCAATTACTGTTTTGTGATTGACATTGCCTTTAGATGGATTTCAATGTTAACTAGGAGCAAAGGAAGCTTAGTGTGTCCCCTAAAGTAAATGCAGAAAGGTTAAGTTATACCCACATACATTTGATTTGTAAAAATCCTAATTCATCTATTAAAATGTTACAGCTCCATTGCACAATTTTGAAATTTGCTAATTGAAGAACAATCGTTTTGAAAATGAAGCTCATATAAAATTTAACTAATTTTATTTCAAGTTGTAAATTTAAAAAATGGAATCCACACTAAAGTTGTTATACTGTACAATCTGATGAACTTTAGTTTTAATATCATTTAATATATTTTTAAAATTACTTTTGGAGAACATAAATTAGAGCTATAAAATTCATCTACCTTGCTGAGAGCTGTTTCACAGATAAAGCTTTTTTTCCCCCAGACAAAACAAAAGTATTTAATGCACTTTAAAATTGTTTTACATAGAGTTAAATTTAGGTAACTGAGCAGAGACAGTTAATTCCTCTTTTTCTTTGACATTAAGAAGTTATGTTCCCAGTTCAGACTGGTTAAAATACTTAAAATTTACCTAATTTTTAAAAATATGTTTTCTTTGAAGTTTAAAAGTCTTTATTGACTTAATATAAACATAGTATTACATACCCATATATTTACATTTATAACTTCATTGACATTTATCATATACATTAAACTGAGCTTCAAACATCCAAAATGACGGGAGGAAATCAGTTCAGGTGTACTTTACTATTAGAGTATTTCCTTTGCCTCTTTTTGTTCCTTTTCTTATTTTTATTATCATGTTCAATTTCCAATAAAATAAAATTTTGTATAGGTCTTATGGTAATCAGAAAGCAAACATCTGTAATAAGACAACAAAAATAATAATCAGGAAATACAACATATAAGAAGATTAAAATGGTAAACCATGAAAGATTGTGAAAGAATGGCAAAAGAAAGCACGTACTAAATAACAGGAGAAAAGTCTTAAATTTGCAACAGTGAGACCTCATCTATTCATGACTATTGTGAATTTAAATGTATTAAAATATCTAAGAGCTAGAAAGACTCAATACACAAAGAAAAGTAATCAGTTGCTTAGAAAAACTTATTGTATTTTTGAGAAAGAATATAAACTGAAATCAGTCAGAATATTTCATAAAAATGGAATTCAAAAGAACAGAGTAGTATTCTTATTTCGCCCATGAAATGGGCGTTAGATAGAAATAGTAATAAGAGTCAAAAGGTTCTGGAGAGATGGTTCAGAGGTTAAGAGCATTTATTGCCTTTCAAAAAGACCTGTGTTTAGGTCCTAGCATCCACATCAAGCACCTTACTACCACCTGTAACTATAACTCCAGGGGATCTGACATCCAATTTTGACCTACTCACACATAAACAAAATAATAAAATTAATATTTTGAAATATCATTGAATGCCACTTTAAATCATAAAGTGGCCAATGAAGCAATAGAAAATAATAATATAAAATAAACATGCATCCATTCTTGAGTACCAAAATGCATTGGACAGAAAAAAGCCTTGTATAATAGCACTTGGGGAATTTAACTCCCCATTTTCAATAACAAATAGATTTCACAGTAAATCAACATTAAAAAAATCAGAACTAAATTGCACCCTCCATCCAAAGGAGCCCATTCTGTAAATCTTGTATCACTCCCTTAAAGTAGATGAACTCTCCCTCACTCTGATAGACATAAACGTGGTTCAATAAGCCTTAACATATATGATAGAAATCTTGAAATCCTATGGGTGGGGCATGGAAAGGTACAGATAGGTGAGGGCTTCTAAATATGATTAAGATAAATAGTATGAAACCAACAAAATGTAAATAGAAAATATACTTTGAAAAAAAGTGACAAAATATGTTTGATTATTTTAGTCTGTTAACATTTATCCTAAAAATTGTAATTTTTCAATATTAAGCTTAGTGGAGTGATTAATTTGGGGGGAGTTTCATGAGAACTTTAACCTTAGGTTTCGTTTTCTAAATGATCATCTTTCAGAATTGTCAGTATGTTACCTTCAAATACCCTGTGTACAGTGAAGCCACTTATTCTACAGTGAAGCTACTTATTCAGCATTTCTTGAGTTCCAGATAAGACAAAGAATAGATGGAGTGTTACTTTCAATGAAACTTGAACTTTAAAACTTTAATATGCAATCCTTCATTTGGGAAATACAATATTCATTGGTTCTTTTAAAAAATTGTTTATTATTTTCATGTTATGTATATACGTGCATTGCCTGAATGTATATGAATGCACCCACATTCTGCAATGCCCACAAAGGACAAAAGAGGACATTGGATGTGCTGGAACTGGAATTACAGACAGTTGTTAGCTACCATTGGGTGCTGAGATTCAAACACAAGTCTTCTGCAAGAAGAGCCAGTGCTCTTAGCTGCTAAGCCATCTCTCCAGCTACCTCCTTGGTTCTTTAAAAGTATTAAGAAAACATTTTTTTGAAAATTAATCCCTAAGAAGGAATTTAAATTACTTTATAAATATTTGTGTGAAAAAATTGCACCCTACACCAAAGGGACTTTAAAAATCACCCGAAGAACTTTCCATCCAACATCAGTGGAATATACGACGGTCTTCTTATCAACACCCACACCTAGAACAGTCTCAGGATTGACAACATGAGAGATCACCAAGCAAGTCAACAGTTTTAAAAAGGTAAGCTTCATTGATTATCTGTTCTGAACACAGTCTAATAAAACAAAAAATCAATAACGAGAAACACTTTAAGAACTATAAAAATACATAGATATCAAGAAACTCATTTTGAAACCAATATTTAAGAAAGAAACCACAAAACAAATTAATTACTAAAATGCATTTAAAGAGAGATATTAGAGAAATGACATAAAATCAGTAGAGTACAGTAAAAGTAGTGCTGATAGGAAAATTGCAGCAATACTTCATCTCAAAACTTGAAGTTAGAAGAGTCTGAGTGAGGAACTGCTTACAGAAGCACAGAAAACACAGTGTAGCTGTGTCAGCATAGCAGACCGCTCAGGAAAGCTTCATCCCCGGATGTCTCTGCTTACTTCAGACAGCTTGAGAGGTCAGTATCTCTCCCAGTAACCATTTACTTTTCATGAAACCTTGCAATACGGACTTCTGAATCTTATAATTCTCAGCTTTTCTGAGCTTGTATGTTTTATTTGCTTTCTGGTTGTTATGAGCCTCCTTTACATCCCACCCCCGAGGAAAGAATGCTTTCCTTCAATTCAGAGAAAATTGCTATCCAACCATAAGTAATTAGAGAGTAAAAATGACAGCAAACAATCAATGGAATGAGTTGCTTCTTCCACATGACAAAATTTGCAACCTATTAGCTAGAGGAACTATGAAAGAAACACAGAATACACAAAGAAGCAAACCGATAGATAAAAAAGGAGACATTTCAACTCATCCTACAGAAGTAGAAGGCTCATTAGTGATTGTTAGGAACAAGACTGTGTCAGTAAGTTTGAGAACAAACAAGAAATATATCAAGTACTGGACACATACTCCTAAGATTAACTCCTGAGAAAATAGAAAACTGAAACAGACCACTAGCAATAACATTGAATCTGTAATTTTAAAAAAAAAGAAAACTTTCATTAAAGAAAGAATCATACCATTTCCCTGTCAAGTTCTATATTAATGAGCTAATATGATCATATGTTACATTGCTCCAAAAACTGCAGAGCAAGGAACTCTTCTAAAAATATTCTATAAGGTCAACATTGCCCTGAAATCAAAGCAGATAATGATATAATAACAAAAGAAAACTATAGACCAATTTCTATATGAATTCAAATATAAAAAGTCTCAAAAATACTAGCATACTAAATCCAGCATGTTTAAACACTTGTGTATTACAGTTGTGGCTAAGTGAAAAAGGGTTTGTCTACCATGTGAGGTTTTTTATTTTATTGTTAACATTACATAAATAAACAAAAAATATACACTAAGAATAAATAATATATATCCTACTATATATCCTACAAAACATGTGATTCAACATGTATTAATCAGTGAGAATGATATAACATCAAACTGGGGGGCTGGAAAGATGATTTAGTTATTAAGAGCACTGTCTGCTATAATGATGAATAAGAAGTATATTATCATCTCCATTGACAACAATGGAGGATACTTAAGAGTCAGAAATGACTCAAAGACAGCTGCATCATCAAAGCCCATCCCAGTGTAAGTGACAGCTAATGAGAGCAGGAAACCCTGGGTGCATTGCACAATTTTCAGGCAGGTAAGTAGTTCTGAGGTCTCCAGGTAGTTCAGTAGGTCTGAGTGTCTTCCAAGCAGCTTGGCTGGTTTCTGTTTCTCCTAGGCAGCTAACCTCATAGAGCTCTTAGGGCTTATAAATGCTTGGAGAGAGTGTGACAGGGAATCTGGTCAATTTCAGGGACTTCATGAAATTATCGGTAGCTTAATTTCATTAGTACATCTAATTATTTTTCTTCCTTTAGACATCCTGTTGTTCACATTCTTCTAGACATTCCACTGTATACCTCCTTTTTAACATCCTGCATCTTAATGAGCTTCCTACGAGATATAAATGTCTTTACTTTGGAGGAAATCACTACACAACAACTATAAATTTATCATAATCTAAGCAGAATATTGATCGCATAGCTACAAACAAATCAAGGGACTGGAACAGAGAGCACACAT
Organism: Eospalax fontanierii; assembly: GCA_035773235.1. Classification (NCBI taxonomy): domain Eukaryota; kingdom Metazoa; phylum Chordata; class Mammalia; order Rodentia; family Spalacidae; genus Eospalax; species Eospalax fontanierii. Next base: position 48,737,362 of record CM069530.1, on the reverse strand, counting down.
GTAATTCCAACTGGTTTTCAACGAAGGAGCTAATAACATACATTGGGGTAAGGACAGTCTTTTTGATAAATAATTCTGGAAGAACTGGTAATCTGCTGCAGAGTGATGAAACTAAACCCCTATGAATCACTGGTTATTACAGTAACTAAAACTACATTGAAGTCTCACACCTCAGACCAAAAAACTATGAAACCAACAACAACAAAAAAAAAACCTTTCAGGAGTAATGCTTTGAGACATAGGAATTCTCAATAAATTTTTATCCAAGAACCTTGAATAAGAAAAGGCACCAAAATTATAAATGTGATTGCACTAAATTAAAGAGTTTCTGAACAGCAAAGTTTGATTCAACAGTCAAGAGACAACATAAAATAGGACACACAAATGAAAATCCTACATCTGACAAGGAAATGATACAATAATATATAAGGAATTTGTGAATTTCTATCACAAAAATAACAATAGTATTACACAAATAATACAAGCTATTTAAAAGTGCAGAAATAGACACAATTTAAAATTGACATATCAGTGAGTAACGGAGTCACGAAACAATGCTCAATGCTGCTAGCAGGGAAATGAAAATTTTAAAAAAACAATATTGTCAGGTCCTTCCACAAAATTATTATTATTTAAATGACAAAACAAGTAGCAATAAAGATTTGAGGACAATAGTGTGGTATGAACATAATTTGATAGTCATAATGAAAAACATCATAGAGGTTGCAAAAAAAATTTTAAAGTAGAGCTAAGTAATTTAAGTGTTCATCAACTGACTAACAGTTAAAGAAAATGTGAAGCACCTAAACAGGAAATAATATTTAGGCATAACAAAGAGCAAAGGTTCTGGTGAAATGGTTCAGGGTAACACACTGGCTGCAAAAGCATGAGGAAATGCATTTAATTCCCCAGCACATACATATAAGCCAGGCTTGGTGGCATACATCTGTAACCCCAAAACTGGTAGCAGTGATGAGAAACAGGTACCTCCCCAGAGCTTGCTACCCAGCTAGTAAAACCAAATGGTTAGATTTAGTAAAAATACCTGTCTGAAAAAATAAGGAGGGGGGAAATAGAGGGAGATGGATGTCAACCTGCAGATAGATTACATAGCAGCACACCCACTTACACACATTTACAAACACAGTTCTTATAACTAAACACAAATTTATCACATTACAGTAGGTCAAAATTGTTCTCTAATTGGTAGTTTGTTGTTTTCTTAGCAGAGTTTCCAATCAAACAGCTGCTTTTCACACTTTGGAAATGTTGGACATAGATTTTTACAAATTACTTCGTTAAAAGTTTTTTAATTACAGAGTTGCTCTTTACTAAAACCATAAAAAAACACAAACTTATTTTCTTCAAGAGAGAAACAGACATACACATATGTCCAAAGATGTAATTATTCTCCAAACAGTAATTTGAGATTAAGACAATTGATCACAATTTAAACATGTTTCTATTTTTGTGTTTCTTCCCATGATTAAATGTTGGAATGCATGGGTAGCCTCACTGGTTATGGAAGGTTCTTGGCTTATGTTTTCCTTAGTTTGTTTGATTGACAAAGATAATTCAATAGTAATCTGTTTATGTAGGAACTCTGGAAGTCTGAGCTAGATTAAGGGGCTGAGGAATGGTGCAGGGCTAGTAGAAAGAATGCCAGTGAGAATGTGATGCAACAGGCTAAGCTGATTTCTGTTACCCTGGTGGTAGAAGAGATGATGCCAACAGAGAAGAAGTGGGATGTCACTCTTTCCCTCCTTTTGATCTGCAGGATCAAAAGCTGTCCTTCAACCAAACCCAATAAATCTCTGGCCAATGTGCTCAGGAATGTGTTGGTGTAACTCAAACATTTCATCTCCATCAGCAAAGAGCAGAGTGAAAAGAAACTTGTGACCTGGGCTCAAATGGAAACTATCTTGGCAAGTAAAATGCAGAACGGTGCAAGACCACTTGAGTATACTCTTACACACACACACACACACACACACACACACACACACACACTCAGGAAGACATGGACAATAAAAGACATGGTAATTGTGGAAAACTTTTTCTATGCTTTAAACACATTTAATGTGTTTGATTTTCCTCTCGTGTACAGTGGTCTAAGCCATTTTGATTGTCTCTCTCCTTATTCATTTTGTTAATATAATAAAACATAGTTATGCTTTCCCTTTTTGATATAGATTGTTTGTAATAACATTAGCTATTATTAACTAAATTGCTCAGTCAAATTACCTAAATTAGGTAAATTTTCCATCTCAGAATTAGGAAGAATCTGCCTCTACTGCCTGAAGATTCATAGCTCTAGGCTACTGCACAGTAACACAGGCTGAGGCTCTTCAGGCCCCAACACTGTGGGTTTTATTCCTCGTTTGTAAAGGAATGTAATACAGTCCTTCATGATTCTGAAGTGAACATACTTGCCATTGCTTTCCTAGTATCGTGAGAATCTACAGCCTATGAAAAAATGAGTATATACTCATCCAAAATATAAACCCATATAGCTCATGAAAGAATAACCCTAAAATGATAAATAATACATATGTTTAAGAAACTGTGTCTCTTTATTGGTTGGGATAGCCAAGACTTCTACAATTTGTGTAAATTCCAAGATCCAAGATAGCAGTAATGATAGCTAAAGTATTTCAAAGGCCTCTTCAAGCAAGTAAAGATAAAACAGAATGCAAAAACAAAATAGTGAAGCATTGCATCAAGGTTTTTACTTTCAAGTTGAAAACATCAATTTTGTTATCCTCTGATTGTTGAGTCTTTCTGTCTCATTAGACCTGAGCATCACTCTGACATCACAACTATGTGATATAGATCTGTGTGAGAGTATGTGCGTGTGTGAGAGTGTGTATATATGAGAGAGAGAGGCATAGAGAATACACCTTTGGTTTTGCTTATACCTTCAGATGCAGCAATATGTAGAGATATAAATTAATATGTAAAACTACACTGTGACTATTTCAAATCAAAAAGAATCCCTAGATTTTGTTGTATATTGTACTTTCCTTTATCTAATTTCAACACTGACAGAAGATATCTTCCAGCATACACATGCGCACACACACACACACACACACACACACACACGCAGGTGTACACACACACCAGATAGTTTAAGTACATTTTGTCATGTTTGATGTCTACTAGTCATATGAAGACATTACATTAAACATTTGACAGATTCAAGCTGAAAATGGCAAAAATGTTTTACAAATGAATAAATGAAACTGTCTTATTAACTATACATTGGACATTAATTAATTTGTTAGACCCCAATATTCACAGAGAGGTCACAGAAAAACTACAACAGACTGGGAGAAATTTCACAAAAAGCATTTAATAAAATCATTTCTTTTTACCTCAGACTATAGCACTTTGAAATTTAATAATGGTTTTATATTATAAAAGTATTTTGAACATAACAGCAACAGATATTAATTGCCATAGGCACTTCAAAAACCTACCACATGTGATTTATTGTTATTTTCCATCATCCTGTACTAGCCCAGCTTATTAAATAACACTTTTCAAATTACACTGAAACCAAAACCACAGAAATCAGGCACTCTGAAGCATTCCAAAGAAGTTAGTCTCTGACAGTAAAGAAGGCCCTGCTTTCAACTAGGCAACCAGTTTAACAATGCAACACAACTGTTATCAGGATGTGGTTTTTCTTGATGGTTAGCGTTACATGCCATTTTGGCTAGACTAACCAGGGAACAACAGTCCACATGTTGCTGAGCAGGTATTTTTCTTGCAAGTGATTGCATCTATGTAAGTGAACTTTTAATATAATGGCTTACTCTACATTATGTGAAAAGTTTAATCTACTCAGTTGAAGCCAGAAACAGAAATGATGAAGGCTTCCTAAGGCAAAAGAGACTTTTCAAATTCCTCTCTTCCATGGGATCCCAGCCTGTCATCATTCCCTAAAGAGTGTTGACTTAAATACATAATAATCATAGTAAGCATTTTTAAAAATAGTAAATAGATCTTTCTTTTTCTCTATCTATAGAAAATATTATTGACTATTTTTGTAGAACTCAGTCCAAGGGAATAAAGTTTGATAAATATTTGTTCATTTCCATTTAAAATAAGTTTAGTTTAACTTATGCATGCAAATGAAAATTATATCTATCTATCTAGCATCTATATATCTAGTATCCATCCATCTATCTTGCCATGTAATATTTCATTACAGGTAAAACTTTTGTTTAAATATTTAAATGAAAGGGAACCATTCAATGGAGCTTTCAGAAGCAGTGCTTGCAGGTGTTTCCTAAAAGTCATTCAAAAGACTTTCAGTTCTCTCCTGTTGCATGGTAGGAAGCATCTGACAGCTCATTAACTTCTCTTTACCCCAAATTTATCAAATGTAAATTGTCGGGGTTGAAGAGAATAAAATAAATAAAAGGAAAATATAAAGAATACTTTTCCATCACAAAATAATCTAGAATATAATTTTAATTAATTAATTTTATGTGTATGACTGTATTGCCTTCAAGTATGTAAGTGCACCCATGACCCACAGAGGTCAGAAGAGTGTATCAGATTCCTTGGAACTGGAGTCATGGACATTTGTAAACCACCATGTGGATGAAGAGTTCATAAAGATTCAGCATGTATTACCCAAAAGAAAGTATATTTGGAGTTATTTTTAAATAATGTTGAAACATAAACAGAAACATTACTATGGAAGGTATTTGATAGAATAAAATTAATTCAACATGTATTAAAATATGAGAAGAAAGTATAAAGACAGATGTAAACCTCTGTTTTCCATAAAACAATAAATGATAGAAATACAAAACGGTTGCTAGTGAAGCATTCATGTCATCTGGGGGATTGAGTAATGATATCTGGCTACTACATTAACTCCTGCTCCAAATATAACCTCTCTATTACAGTATCATATTCTAGAAAAATCATTGGTAAACCCGGGTCTTTATAATCCCTTTGTTTTAATTAAAAAATATCTTATTTTTGGACAAAATGTGCATAGTTTTAAAAAAGATTTTGTTCTTTAAAGTCATAGTCATATGATTATTTAAACAAAATAATAATTTTTGGTAAATGAATAACTGATTTTAGCCATACAGTGTGGTATATTATGTTATAAATCATGCTAAATGTATATTTAAAAGGTATTACTCTAGAAACTGTAATTCATCATTTTACATTGTATGGGTATTTATGTTAAGTTGCAAACTGCAGTGAGAGATAGCTTATTACTACCCATGTTCTTTAACATCTGAAATACAAACTAAATTAAGTAGCATTACATGTAATGAAAATTTCATGACAAGAACATGAGTTTTATAGATTGTTTCTCAGTTGATTTTTTTGAAAAATTTTCTAGTTTATAAATTCTTATCATTGTAAAGAACATTTAACTATAATAATGTCTTTCAAATTACTAACATCATCTTTAGTTAAACTTTTGACACATACTAATATTTTATTTTGTTTTATACATACATCAAACTTATAAGAATATTTTATTTGTAATTTTTATTTTATGTATTATGGGTGTTTTGCCTGTGGGTATGTAAGTGCACCCATGTTGTACAATGCCTGCAGAGCTCAGAACAGAGCTTCAGATTCCCTGGACATGGAGCTACAGATGGTTCTTAGCCACAGTGTGGGTGCTGGGAACCAAATGGATCTTCTGCAAGAGAAGCCAGTGCTTTTAATCAACAATCCATTGCTCCAGCCCCGTATTAAGTTTCTTTAATTTCCATTTCAACACATTACATTTTGAGTCTGGTCATCTTAGATTAAATTGTATTTGTCAGAATTTTGAGTTTCATGTTCATAGATTTTGTCTACAATATTTATAATCATTTGACCTTCTATTTTGTTTTGTTTTTGTTTTCACTTCCTGTTATTGTCTGAGATTTTCATTCATGCATATAATGTGCCTTAATCAAATCTACCCCATTTACTCCCTTCCATTATCGCTTATATCCAGAGCTACCACTTTTCCTTCACGTGCTCTTTTTTTAAACACATTTTTATTCACTTTTTGTGCATTTTATACAGAACACCTTCGTCCTCTTTCCATCCATTCCCCATTGGCACCCTCCTAGATCCCCCCTCCCATTGGATTTCATGCATTCTGTCATTTGTATTAAAGGATACCAAATCAAGTTAGTGTTCTCAGTCATTCCTCAGTGCAAGTTCACCCAGTAGAGTCTAGTCAGCCTATCTGCAGTCATTTCCTTTAAGAACATCAACTCTTCTTCGCCCAGCAGTAATCAGCTACCTAAAGTTCTTCGACTAAGACTGGGGCCTGATGCCCGTTTCTACAGTTCTGTGCTGAGATTTGTCTGCTTGGGTTTGCATGGGTCTTTTAAATGCTGACACCATTACTGTAGGTTCATATGAGCAAGGTCCCAGGAGCCTGTAAGATTCTATTTCCAAATGATTGTTCATGTCCTACTCTGGATCATACAATCGTTCTGCAGCCTCTCCCTATGGACCCTAATCAAAGAAGCTTCTTTTACAAAAAACAGAGGTTATTAGAGTTCCATTTTTGGTCACACACAGAGATAAAATGTTTCTGAAATGCCCAACTCTAAGTGATACATCTGCAATGGAAACTCTACACCTACATAGAGGAAGAAGGGGTAAAGAGTATACTAATGCGTCTCTCAGTTCTCATCAATGAAGTTCCCTAATGTAACACAGGTAATGAACCCAGTGTTAAGGAGCACTGTGGAAGAGGGGACAAAAATATTGTAAGAGCCAGGAGAGAAGTGCATGACCATATAGAAATAGAGTCTTACAGAGTCCTGGGTTCTTGCTCATATGAACTTACAGCGATGGTAGATTTTTTTCATAAACAGTATTTTTAGTTACTTGAAAGTTTCATATATGTATACAATGTAGAGTGATCGTATTTCTCAACCAACCACTCACTACCTTCCTCCAGCTGACCCTAGTGCTCTCTGTTTTTATTATTAATAATGCTGCAGTTCCATTAGTGCTACCCATAACACATGGGCGTGTGGCCATCCACTAGAGCATGTGCAACGAAACAGCACCCACATCTCCAAAGGAGACTAACTCTCCCTTCCTCCGCAACCATCAAACTGCCAATAGCTGCCTCATTAGGAGTGGGGCTCCAGTGGACCCTTCCGGATGGATACATGCTGGAATTTTGGCTGGCTTGATCTTGTGCAAGTAACCATAGCTGAGTTGAGTTGATGTGTACAACAAAACAAACACATCATTTCTACAAAGTCACTATTTCAGAGCTCTTCTCCCCTTCTGCTGGCTCTTAAAGCTCCGTTCTTTCTGCCTTCTCTCTCTTGAAATCCCTGAGATAGTGGGAAATTGATCTAGACCATCAATTCACATATGAGCACTCATTTAAACTCAGTACTTTGGCCAGTTAGGAGTTTCTCTGTTCACCACTACCCAGTGTGAAAAGAAGCTACCGTGCTTAGTTTCATACATGGGTTCTGGGAATGTGGAACTGGTCCTTCTACTTTTGCATCAAACACTTTACCAATGAGCTTCCTCCCCAGCCCTGCATGCTCACGTCATAGAAACACTATCCTCCTCACTCACATGAGGGCTTCATCATGATTGGAATGGGAGAAAACATTTTTCTAGTTGGCAAAACTCAGGTAAACTCAGGTAGCTGAGTGAGTCTCAGTAATTAATCTTGGGAGAATCACCTCCACAAGTTGAGACCAGTGAACTGTTAGAGCAGGAAAGCAGAGGACATTTCAGAGTATATGTGCTTGTTCATAAGCATCAAATACTTGTTTTTAGAGTCTTTGTTCATGTAGTCCAGGCTTTCTTGACTGTACCACTATAGATATGTCAGCCTGGGCAACTTTGCTTTAGATGAATCCCCAGAGTCTGAATATTGAATATCACTCAACTGTCCGTCTCCAGTTTTTGTTAGGTTTATTTTCTAAATTATTTCCATGTATGTTTGTTTTTGTTTGTGAAACATGATTTCATGGATCCCAGGCTGGCCTTGAATTTATTATGTAGCCAAAGATGACGAACTTCTGATCCTTCTACTTCTACTTCCCAAGTGCTGTGATCACAGGAATTCACCTCCATGTCTGATTTATGCAGTGCTGGGAATGGAGGCCGTGCTTTGTCCATGCTAGACAAGCACTTTGCTGACTAAGCTGTATCCAAATCCCCTACCTTAGTTCTAACAACAATAAGTTTCTGCAAACATTGACAAATGATTTTTGGGGGGCGGTGATACACAGTAGAAACCAAATGACATATTCAGTTGCAAACATATTTATGAGCTCTATATTACGCATGATGAAAAAATTTCAAGTTATTAAAGGAAACAGAGAAGGGAAGTTTTTGAATAATAGTGGCTTATTTGACAGAGAGTGGATGAAGACAGAGAGAGAGAGGGAATTTCTTATGGATTAAGATTTTACCCTTGTGACCTCATTTAAACTTCATTAAGATATATATATATATATATATATATATATGTGTGTGTGTGTGTGTGTGTGTGTGTGTGTGTGTGTGTGTATTTAGCATCTTACTAGATAGACCATTCCAGTTGACCTTCTGAGGTTTTGGGATTACTGCTTCTCTATCTCTGTTTATAATTATAGGGCTTCTTCATACCCACATGACCTCCCCCCTCAGTCTTCCCAATAAAGTAAAATGATGTTTACCTGCTTTACAGAATAGATGAGTATTATCATAACTTCTGGAAAATTAGAATTGCAATTTTTTTGGTCTTTTTGCCATAAGGTATCCCTGTGGCCTCAGCAGTCCTGGAATTCACCATGTTGACAGGCTAGGCACAATCTCACAGAGATCAGCCTGTCTCTCCCTTCATAGTGTTAGGATTAAAGGCATGTGCCACCAGGCCTGGCTCAGCATTGCAACTGAAAATGGCATCCTTTCCATTTCATTGGTGAGAGAATCATGCATCCCATACATACTTAATGAAAGTGAAGACATATAATTTTGTAAAATCAACCAAAGAAATGGCTCAGTGGTTAAGAGCACTGACTGTTCTTGCAGAGGACCTGGGTTTGATTCCCAGCACCTACATGGTGGCTGACAACCATCTATAACTCCAGTTTCAGGAGTACCAACACCTTCTTCTGATCTCTGAGGTCATTGCATAACACGTGTACTTACATACATTCAGGCAATAACCTCATACACATAAAATAAAATTAAGCTACCATTTTTAAATTAAATCTCTGGTTTAATGAGTCTTGCAGTTGATGAACCTCTGTGGGGTCTCTGTCTCCCCAGTACTACCAAACCCTTTACCCATTTTTCAAGCTTTTATTATCCATATATCTTTTACCTGTTTCACCAAAGGCTCAGGTTCTGGTTTTTTTCCCTAGAAGGGCTCCCTTAGGAACTCTAAAATATTCCATCTCCCTCAGGGAAGCCTCCCTGCTTTCCACAGCACTTTACATGATACTAAAAAGATTGCCAAGATTTTTCAATCCTACTCATCCTCGGTAGGATGTTGGGGATCTCCCTCTGGCCTCAAGATATGGCACCTCGCCATGGGGGCTCTTCACTGAAAACTTCTTTCTAGAAAACTAGATTTTTATTTTTTTTCTTGAAAATTTTTCCTATTACAGCAACTGAGGGAAGCCTCCAAGGCCAGCTGGTCTTCAAAGACACAGTAGTGTGTCCTTTGGGCTCTCCTGTTTTCTTGCTCAGGCAAATGTGGGTCACAGGATGTGTACTTTTCCTCTTCATCATAAAAACCCCATGCTAATTAAAGAAGTCTGTCAGATCATGCCGAGTCATATCTTCATTTAATTTTTGCATATAAATGACAGCACTGTCCGGATCTGAGAGACAGTACTAGGCTTACACAGGCCACATGGGACTCCAGTACCCATTCCATTGTCTTCCTCCATGCTTGTTTGATTTTTGATTCTACAATCAAATTTTCTTTTATTTTTCACAAATTTTCAAATTTGTCATTATTATAAGGTCACCCTTGCTCTATTTTTCTTCTAGTCCCAAAGTCCTGCACATTCCTGTCAACATCCCTACTACCAGAGGGAACTCTGCTGCTTTCAGTTACTGCTGTCTAGCTATATGAACCCAGTTGGAGTGGGGGGGAGGGGGTGACTACTGGGAGGCGCTCGTGCTCATAGCTACTTGACTGTCCATAGGCATATACTGAGAGTAGCTGCTCTTTTCAGCTGAAAAAAGGACTAGCTGGTAGAAGCATAGGTTGGAGATAGCATTACTAGCCATGGTATATATTCCAGGAATCTGATCACAACTATAGCTACTCTTTTTGTAGCCTAGGCTGGGCTGTTTTGAACCCTCTGTGCAAAAGTGATGCTGATTAGTCTCATCAGGCTTGGTACTAGCCTGGGATCTTGTATATATTGTGGCTGTTAGCTGCTACCAATGGGCTAAGGAAGCAGGCTAAATATAGGGTGCCAACTAAGCTGTAGAGGAGACAAAGGTGATGGTGACCATCTCAGAGATAGAGTGATTCACATCACTCCTGGACAGGATGATTCAGTGTTTCAGATGTGGTTAGAATAGTATAATCACTTTGAGACTATCCATAAAAAATTATATGTACAATTTGCTTATAGGTGACAGTGGCGTGAGCCTGGCTGAAGCTGACAGGAGTGGACTGCCTATAAATTGCATAGATTTGGTGCCCACATGCCTGTGGATATCCTCGCATTGACTAGACAGTGTAATGCTTACTTGGCTATCTTTGGTCCAAAAGTACTACAATCTGTGGCTGCTATTTTTCTCCCCTTCATTTCTTTCTCTCAACATCCTCTTCTTGTTTTCTCTCAAGGACAGGTCTTAAAACAACCAGTATTTAAATTGAGACTCTTAAGTATGGAAAGATGTAGGAACCAAGAATTTCAACCAGACTATTTCAGACAGAAGAATTAGCAAACGCAAGGTTCCCACAGTGAGCAAAAGCTAGTTGTAAGACACTCCGTTAGGCTCTGGCCATCAGGTAGTAGAAAACAGGAACCACCTTTCAAATTCTAAATTTAAATCAAATTGTTAGGACAAACATAAGGGAAATAATTTCATTTATGAGATAATTAAAAATTACAGCCCATGATGAGTTGGAAGTATCTGACTCTACCAGCCAGAAGACTGTAACCAATAAGCTTTGAGGTTCACCAGCCAAAACTTTAAAACCCAAAGAACAAAGAATGGAAATATTTATGAATTCCAAAATTTTCAGGTGATTCATTTAGCAGAACAAAATTGATCTAGAATGATAACAAGCTTTATTTAATCTTTATTCATCTCGCTTACTTTGAATATTTACACATGTTCCTGAATAAGATGATGTACTTGAATATGTATGTTAACTCAGACTCTGCTGGGAATGTTAGATAAATTAAAGCCTAAAGCTCTTAAATTAAAAAGAAATACATATAACCTGAAGGTTCTCAGATAATGAGATTTAAACGTATAGGTAAAGATTTTCCTGAAATGTTTAATTATAACATTAAAAAGAAAGTTAATCTAAGACAAAAGTATACTAAAACTTTGAGAAAATAAAGAACTTGAGGTTGTGATATGGTAAACAGAAGGACCCAGTCCTCCTCTCCTAGCAGAATCTCTGATGTGGCAACTACATACGAACTAGAATGCACTTCTGTGACTTTAAAAATCTACTTGAGAAGTTCCCACACTGCAGAAGGGCATGAAGCTAACAGCAGTTTCATTGAAACAGGTAAGAGCACATTTACTTTATCAGCATCTCTACCCCATAGCCTGAGAAATCATCCTTCAGTGAGACATTTTTTCCGTGGAAGAAAGACAGAGGCAGCGGGATATCCAACATCACCAGAGTTTTGGAGTACTAATACAAGTCCATTTGGTCTGTATACAAGGATTAAAAACATGTATGCAGTTTAAATAAAGATCCTATCATTTAAGACAGATTGACAAAACTATGAATTGTTTTGTGTAATTCATGAAAGATATACACACATAAATACACACAGATACATGTACTCATATTTGCTCACATGTATGTGCTTGCTCATACACATAACATGTATACATACACACACAAATACACACATACACATGCATACACACACACACATTCACATCAATCAACCTATGAAAGAAACACAGAGGATTAAAAAAAGTATATCTACAACAACATCCGCAAAGCAATGGGAGGAAGGAATATTTCTTTTCTCTCAGTTGAAACTAAAGAATTTGCTTGAGTAAGCTGGTATTTTAGTCAGCTTGTGCAGATATAAGGAAATACCATCCAAAAGGTGATTTAAATTCCATCAATTTATTTTCTCACAATCATGGAGTGGGGAGAAAAGGAAGAAAAGAACTACCAGTCAGAATCAATGAAAATGGCAAGAGTGATCCCTTCCTTATCAACAAACTTAAAGTCTAAATACATTAAGCTCCTCATTTGGAAGACAGTGACAAAATAGATGTTTAGAAAATAAGGACTCAAATATATTCTGTCTTCAAGATCCTCAAATCACATATAAAGAAATGTGAATGGAGTAAATAAATTTGAGTGAAATGGCAAACCAAGGAAAGCAGAAAACTTTAAATCAGAAATACTCAGAGCCAGGCATGGTGGCACACACCTTTAATTCCAGTACTTGAGAGGCTGAGGTGGGCAGGTCTTTGTAAGATTGATGCCAACCTGAGCTATATAGTGAGTTCTAGATCATCTGTGTCTATAGGAAGACCTTGTCAAAGAGAGAGAGAGAGAGAGAGAGAGAGAGAGAGAGAGAGGAAGAGAGAAATAGAAAAGGCCTGAAGTTGGGAGGATTAGGACAATGGGGTTTATCTGGGAAGAGTCAGGTGGAGGATTAGAGGTAAATCTTATCAAAATGTATTATATGTGTGAAATTTACAGGGAATTACTACAGATAATATATTTTAAAAATTTGGCAGTACATGCATTTTATCCCAGGACTTGGGAAGCAGAGGTAGTCAGATCTCTATGAGTTTGATGCCAACCTGGCTACACAGTGAGTGAGGCTTTCTATCAAAAAATTAAAAAAAAATTCATCATAGCTGGAAATAATTTTCACTTAGGGGTGCTAAATTTCTTTACAAATATCAACAGTAAATTTTTCTTGTTCTAATTAAAGCTGTCTTGTAAAGAGGACATACAAAAGAGAAACATCTCTGCAATGCTCTCTGTAACATAGACAGAACTATTCGGTAGGTGCTAACAGTAATGTCATAATGAAATGCTTTCATTAGCTAATGTTCAGTATGTGACCTCTATTTTCTTAGCACACTAATAAGAGCAGGAGGTGAAGATGTGATAGACAGCCTTGCATATGTTTCTGTGTGTATTATTTACCTTTCCTGTTATGGTGGTAAAATACCCTGACAAAAGCAATTTAAGGGGGAAGAGACTTATTTTGATTCAAAATTCGTTGGTGGAGTTCATTGTGGCGGAGAGGAAAAGGCAGCCAGAGCTTGCAGCATCGGGTCACACGGTGTCTTCGTCAAGAGATAGTGCTAAAAGCTAGTGCTTGGCAAGATTCCTCATGTTTTATACAGTCCTCGACCATGCTCCCAAAATGGTCTGCCCACTTTTAGGGTACGTATACCTACATCTATTAACCTCATCAAGATACTCACCACAGACATCCTCCAAGGCTTGTCTCTGGTGATTCTAGATCTACTCAAGTTGGCAGTCAATATTAACTATCACAAGTCAGTCCCTTGTCAACCTGATATAAAACCATATTATTTTTTCCAATAAATATTTTTGGGCATTTTATACACTGCATCTTAACCATATTTAGATCCCCTCCCTTAATAGCACCCCTATAATCCCCCACTGGATTTCGTGCTTTGTCAGCTGTGTTAAGGTTTATCAGGTCAAGTTTGTGTCCCCATGTGTCCCTGGGTATAAATTCATCTACTGGAGCCTGATCAGGCTATCTAGTGTTATTCCCTTAAAGAAGATCAACTCTCCCTCACCACTTTACCCCATATGTTAATGGATAACTTATAATGCAAAATGATTTCAATTCAGTTTTTAAAATCCCCATATTCTTTAACAGTTCTGTTTAAAAGTGTGAATGTGGAATCTATTCTAAGACTCAGAATTCTAAATCTCTTAATTGTAAGTACCTGTATAATCAAAAATAAGTTCCATGTTTCATATAACAGCACTGAGTAAACATATTCATTCCAAGATATAAAATACAAATTAATTTTGCATAATTGCTCATTTTTAAAAGTTCCACTGAATGTTATTTAACGTTTTATTAACATACCATCTAAAATAAGTTGATGAACTGAAGAGCTATGCTATTTAAAAATATTAACAAAATTATTCCAGTGGCGTGACCAATCTCCTGCAATCATGTGCACAGACATAATGTGATGTTTTAGGAGTGATTTTTCCCAGATTTGCCTCTATTTTGAGAAGCTATGTTCATATAAAGCAAATGTCTTTTAATAAGAAATTCAAGACTCCTTTCAGCTGGTAGGGATTATGTACATGGTCTTTCACCCATTTATATCTGAAAAAATCTGTTACTTATGTTTAAGAGAGAAGAAAAGGTAATAAAATTTAGAAGCACATTTGACTGAATATATTTTATATCCGTTGAAATGTTCTCTGGGCACCTATGGATTAATAAAAAGCATTCTCAAGGAACTCTTTATCTATAGTGGTTGAGCAATAGAATTTTGTAAGGGCTATATATAAAATCAACCTATTTTTTAAAATGGTCAGCATCCAATGGGATACATTAGCTTGAGCCCAAGGTGTTATTTGAAAGCTGTTCAGAAAGTCCTAAAATTTTCAAGGTTTAAATATGAAAGGAAAAGTTAGAAAAATTTATATGAGAAGGACCTGAAAAGATATCATAATACATACAAAGACAAGATCACACCAGTGCAATAGCGATCATCTTTCAGATAAAGATACTTTGTCTTTGTTGATATGTACATTTATAATTGAACTAATTTTCAAAGTCAGTCTTTCTTGATCTGATCTTTTGTCACACTAGAATTTTCTGCTGATTTCTACACAAAAAGAACAACATCAAATCTAGGTTCATTTTAATAACTCAAGCTATCACAGATATTCCACAAGTAGTGAGATATATGTATATAATTTTTGTCTATTTGACAAAAATTTAGAATTTTAGAAAATTATTGGAAGTTAGAAATAGAAGAATTTCAATTCTGTGAAATGGTAAAATCAGAAGGATCAAGAGAGTGTAGTGTAATATTTGAAAAATGTAAAGAATCTTTGATAGATGACTGACTACAAGTAATTTGCAGACATTGTTGCACTTAAAGAACCTGACACTGAACTAATATATTAAAAAAAAAATAACATTGAGAGTAGCTTAAGAATTATCCAGTGCTGATATTTTCTAGCCTCTCTGGATACTAGTTGGAGGCAGTAGCTTGAAAATTGAAGTAGTAATTGAATGTGGCAAGTATATCTTTAACCCAGAATCAACTGTAACATAGTAGGTTCTTAGATTTAGCTATTAAGATTATTCACTAAGTACCTAGCTTATTCAACTTAGCATATTGCCCTTAAGGTTTATTTATGATGTTTCAAATAACAGAATATAATTTTAAATATAAATTGTTGTTTAATAAAAATAGGTGACAAAAATTTCAAATTATAAGCAAATAATAAGAAAACCTTTTCATTCCATGAAATTCTGGTTTTCCTCATGTTTGCAAATTGAAGTGTAAGTGAAGCGTGACTCTTAATTTGTAGTTTATCATCTAATACTTATAGGAAGGTATGAAAGGTACAGGTAATTTTAGAGCAATCTGAAAAGTTTCTCAATCCGATCCTCCAGGTTCCTCTTTCTGTCACTCGATCACATGTGACCTACTTTGGCTTGGATGATAGATCACCAATACAGATGAAATATTTCTTAGTTACAGATAAATCCACATAACTTTATTTAGGGATTTTTTTCAACCTACTTTTCACCAGCAAAAATCTATTCATGCTTACTTTCCTTAAGAATGGAGAACAGACTGCAAGTGACCAATGGAAGTCTGAATTCTAAAGAACGTATCATTCATAGTTTTCTAGAGCAGTTTATCACTTTCTCAAACAATGTCCAGAAAAAAGAAAAAAAAACTATTCAACTTCCAAAGACATAAGCCTGGAGCTGCCTCAGTAAGGATATAAGATGACCTTATCTTTACCAACTTGTAAAAGGTAGATAAATGATGGTTATCTGGAAGAATGCCTACAGTTTTGAGCTCACTGTACACATGATATTTCATAAGTACTAAGGTTTCTGTCATGATGAGAGCTCAGAAAGAAATTAATGCTAAACTCTCTATATTGAGATATAATCCAATATGATCTAGTAATATTTGCCCTCAAATTCAAATCAGTCAATAAACCTTAATCTATTAAAATACTATCTGATATCCCTGATCAGTTTTCAATAAAAAAGATCTATAACTCAGTTCAAAACACTTCAAACCTTTTCCAGTACATAATTATAAAGCAATGCACCTCAGCAGGTGTTTCATATATCGAATGAAGAAGGGTCCTGGTAGTGTTTCAGTGTAACTGCTTTGAACAATTCCAGGTTAAAACCTCCACAGCATATAAATCATGAGATGAAAAACTTTACAATTAACGAAACATAAAGGTTATTTTCCATTATGACTACATGTATCAAATACTATCTCTAAAGCCTTGAGCTAAGAATCTTGTATCTGTCTCCCTTTTAATCTTACAGTAATGCTGTATAACTTGTCCTTCCACTTTTTTCAACTTTGTTGAAGACTAATTAATGTACAATAAAATCCAACCATTTAAAATGTACATTTTAGCCAGGTGTGATGGTGCAGGCCTTTAGTCCCAGCACTCAGAAGGCAGAGGCAGGTGGATATCTGTGAGTTCAAGGCCACCCTGATCTACATAGCGAGTTCCAGGCTAGCTGGGAATACAGGGAGACCCTGACTCAAAAAGACCAAAAAATGTGTATTTTGATGAATTTGAAATTATATATAGCTATGAGGCTGCCTGAGGTCAGAATACAGAGTTCCTGTAATACAGTACACTGGGGTTGTTCCAAACACTTCCAGTATGCAGCATTCAGTCGCTGGTGATATTTTCTGTCATTAATGCTTTATGCTTCCCAAAAATCTTATGTAAATGCCTGCAGACAGGATGCATTGATTTAAGTCTGGCTTTTTTCATTTAACATAAAGCCTTCAAGATTCTTCCATATTGCTGCATGTATCAGCTTATTTTGTTGTATTGCAGAGTGGCATTCCTTTTGTAGATTATAGCACTATCTATTTACCATCTGATAGACAACTGGGTCGTTTTTAGTTTCAGGCTATTGTGATTAAGACTGTTGTGTGAAGTTTGATATCAGGTTTCACACTGCATGGAGGAAGAAATACTTAAGAAAAAAAATTGCTGAGCTTCCAGATAAGTATCAGTTTAACTTTGTAAGGAATAGTCACATTTTTCTC
The DNA here is from genome assembly GCA_035773235.1 of Eospalax fontanierii. Taxonomy (NCBI): domain Eukaryota; kingdom Metazoa; phylum Chordata; class Mammalia; order Rodentia; family Spalacidae; genus Eospalax; species Eospalax fontanierii. Next base: position 48,719,878 of record CM069530.1, on the reverse strand, counting down.
AGAGTGAAATCTCCATTTTACATTTTTACCACATCCACATCAATATTTTTCCATTTTCTTATCATGAGCCATTCTCATGATTGTAAGGGCTGTCTAAGTTTTAGACAGCAATAAATTTCCATGACAGGTCCTAAAAAGAAAGTTCATTTAAATATATGTCAGTTTGAAATGCTCAACCTAAACTAATTTCTTAACTACTGCTCCTATAAAGTTTTTTGAGAGAAATTCAGGAATTGAGCAGAAATTTCAGAGTAAGTAATAAGACTGAAGTATTCATTTACGTCATGGACTCTGAAAGCTGCAAAAGACAATAAATATGAAACAAGCAAAATTTCTCCAGGAATTTTTTTTTGTAATGTGATTGGGGGTGGGGTGTATGTGTGTGTGTGTGCTTGTATGTGCATATACATGCACATATGCGTATACACAGGTGTGGGAAAAAGAGAGACAGAGAATATATATATGTATATTACAGTCTTAATCACAATATATATATATATATATGTGTGTGTGTGTGTGTGTGTGTGTGTGTATGTGTGTGTGTGTTTGTGTGTATATTTTTGAAATAGGGTCTCTCTCTCTAACCCAGCTTGCTTGAAAAATCACCTCTGCTTCTCAAGTGCTAGGATTAAAGACATGCCCTACCATGCCTACCTAGAATGATTGTTTTAATCATTAATTTCTTAGAGATATTGTCAGAGAGACCATGAAACACTGTAAAGTCATAGACAATAAAATGAAAATAAATCTTACTTCTTATACAATTAGGTATTGAAAAATGTTAAACATGAGCATAAAACCAGTATTGAAATCTTCTCTGTGACTTTTTCTTATTATATGAAAATCATTTTCCAATATAACTAATTGAAAGAATCCCATAGGTGCCCATTAATCATTGAACAAATGCCAAGTAAAGAGTCATAATTTAGAAGAATAAAGTAAATTAGAAATTTGGCTGATTTTCAAAAAGTAAATATAGCAATCCTTAAATAGAAAATTGAAGCTTTTGTATAATACTATGCTAATGTTTACATGCATCCAGATTTCAACATATAGAACACAAAATTCTCCAATCTCTTGTTCTGAGGTCTGACCTTCAAATGTATTAATTCATGTGGATCTACATTGAGAGCTATTGTCAATTCCTCATGTTTAAGGAAGAGTGGCAGATATGTACTTGTGTGTTAGGTAAATACAGAGAAATATAGTCCTATGTTCAGAGAGATAGAAAACATAATTGTGCAGCAGCTAATATTTTCATTGCTGTTACCAAATACCTGACTAAAGTCACATAAGGGGATCAGTCCATTTGGTCTCATTTGATTCTGTCCATCATAGTGGGGAAGATGTGCTAGAAGGGGCATGAAGCAGCTTGGTCAGAGTTGGACAGATCAGTAAACAGAGTTGATTTCTGGAACTTAGCTTGCTTTCTCTTTTGTTGGTCTGTGACCCCAGTCCATGGGAGTTTGCCACCAATATGCAATCTGGAAAATCCCACTTCATCTATACATTTCACAAGCACTCCTAGGGGTGTGTCCCTTGGGTGATTCCAAATACAGTATGGTTGCTATGAACCTTAATTACCACAGATATTCTATTCAGAGTTTCAGAGAAATTTTAAGCACATAAGATGAATACTGTTAAGCATTATAGAGATTGCAAGTAAGTTGATAACTGAAAACCATTTGTTGAATTCATGTACAAATGAGTCACTCATGCCTTAGCTCAATAATTTCCAAGTGAGTTGACAAGTTTGGCTTAATAATTTGGAAATGCATGTGTGTGTGTGTGTGTGTGTGTGTGTGTGTGTGTGTGTGTGTGTATGTTAGATGGAGTCTGGTATATTGACAGGCTATTTTCAAGCAGTCCTTTTCCTGCCTTGGCCTCCTGAGTAGTTGGGAATGTAGATATGCATGGTCATCATTTTCCTTTCATAGAATTTAGTATAAACTAAATGACTAAAGTGGGAACTTTTTTTCTGATATCTTTCAGATTATAAGAAGAATTGTAATGAAAATTCTAAAAGACAAAACACTTGTTATATAACTGTGAAGTCAGTGATGTTGTATTAAAAGAAAAGAAAATCCAAGAATTGATAATCCTAACCATGCAATTACTAATGCACTGATCATACAAAACACATTCTGCTTCATTTTACTACCACATTTCTAATCTGAAAGAGCTCAACAGATATTCAGAACTAAAAAATTAGGTTAACTATTTAAAGCAGACATAATAACACACACACACACACACACACACACAAACACACTCACACTATCACCACTGCCACCATTTTTCTAAAAGAAAAATGAAAAAGGAGCTGGGTGTGATGGCACAAACAACTGCAGTATTTGGAGGCCTGTGTAAGATAAGAGGACTGAAAATTCAAGACCAGCCTAAGATTCTCTCTGAAAAATATAGTCAAAAAGAAAACTTTTAAACAGTAACCAATTGTGCTGTATAGCTTTATTTGTCAGCTTGACACACCTGGATTGAGAGAGCCTCAATTAGAGAATTTTCCCTTATGGACTGGCTTGTGATCATGTTTGTGGGGCATTTTCTTGATTGATATGTGGGAGTGTCCAGCCTGCTTGGGCGGAGCCACCCCTGGGTAGATTGTCTAGCATTGTATAAGAAAGCAGGTTAAACATGAACCAGAGTAGCAAGCCAATAAATAGCACTCTTATTTCACAAACAGAACCTGATTTCACAAACAAAGACTCTGTAGTGAAGCAAAAATTCCAAACCCCAAACCGGATTTTACTCAGTGCTTTTCTTGAGATCGTCACTGATTGGTAAATGACACAGGCAAGAGAGGTCCTGGAAGGGGGAAATGAAGAGGACATGGCAGTACTTGAATCACAAAATCTGATTCTATGATCAGGAGGGAAGGGGCTTGGTATGTGTTCCATACGTGCAGTTAGAACTTCAGAGGGATGACAGCTTAAGATGTGGTAAAAAAAAAAAAAAATGTCCTTTGAAAATGTTCCCTTCTTTTTCAAATCAGCAAATTTCAGATTGACCAGTCTTATCTCCCTGTAAAACTGAATCCCAAATTCCGAGTAAATCCCGACCAGTTAGAGTCTTAAAGTGAAGCACCACCAGGCTGTAACATTTCAAAAGTGAAAGCTCTAACAATTTTGCAAAGTGTGCATAACATGGCACATACGTCTTTTTCAGAGCAAAATGAATTTGGAAAATGTCAAAATTTTTCTGTAGCAGAGAGTAACTGAAAAGATTAAATAGCATAATATAATCCAGGAAGGTTCAAAGTTAGCAATAACAAATATATGTACAAAACTTAAACTTGAAGGACCCTAAAGTCAACTGACACAAAGCAGAAAGGGAATAAAACAGTGGTAGGGGAGTTGGATCGAGAAGGTGGCTGAGAAAATAGCGTATGAAAGAAATCAGCTGCCAAAAGATGAAGGCTGGAAATCCTCAGCTAAGACTGACTGTAACTGGCCAGTGGTAAACTATATAGACATTTCTTTTCCAATGGATTTGGAAGTAACCATACTAAAGTATTACGAATGCCTTTATTGGTTTTTTATAGTGCCTATATATCTCCATGGTTCCCCAACTTCCTTCAAATTCCTAACCTCTTCTAGTTTATTGTTGTTACAAATAAATAACATGCATATACTTAGTATGTATATAATCATATATATGCCTATAATTATACGCATACATATACATGCATATATTATACATCACCTACTGAGTCCATTCACTGTGTATATGTTTAAGGATGACAACTTGGAATTATATATCTTATCAGGCTGTTTGTCACTGGAGGAAACTATGTTCCTTTTTGCAGTACCTATTGACTGCCTGTATGTGTCTAATTGGATTTAAGACCCACTCTAAAGGAGGAAATTTATGTCTGGTTTTGTAAACCTAGTCAACTACCCATAACTGAAGATGTCATGTTGGCTTGATGATACCTTTCTACTTCCCTAAGCACAGTGAACATTTATTAAAACTGGAACTGACAGAACATCAGCTGGAGACAGATTCACAGGGTTTAGTCAAACTTACAGGGAACGGATATACCGTGGGTGGAGAGATAGCCAGAGAAGCAGAGTCTGTGGAGAATGAGACATGCTGGGGAGTCACAGGCAGCAGTGTGGTACCAGATCTTGAAGCTGAGATTTTTAATGTGTTCCTTGAGTTAACAGCCTTCAAAAGAATTATTCCATTCACTATTTGGATGAGCCACAGGGTTGCAAATATTGTGCTCCTAAACTTGACAGCACCTGCCAAACAGACACAATTTGCATTTGCTACCACTCTTTGACTCTCAGATTCTGGATGTCTTTGCCCCTGAGGTATGTTTGAGAATCTGTATTTGTAGTCTTTCTACCATGTTATTTGAATAATTTTTAGTAAATGGAGACTGATAGCCTATTCTCCTCTTAATTCTAGAACAGTAGAAAGCTGTTCCATTACTATGATTAGATTTCATTCCAAGGTACTCTGAAGTAAGTTGATGATATGACACTCACATTCTATTCTACATGTGAGGTTAGTACTTCAAAACTTTTTCAGGAATTTAGAATTGCTAGGAAGCACAGAGTGTACACACATGAGCAAAAAATAGTTGGAAGATCATTCAAAATTTTATTTGTTCTAAGTTTATAAGAAGATCTAGAAAAAGAAAAGTAAGAAATAAGACAATGAACACAGAAAGAAGGAAGAGGTAGAAGAAAATAAAAACCTGATATGTTTTGGGCATGTCCTGCACCTTTTCATGTTGTCCTTGGAATATTAATAATTTTATATCTTAACAGTAAATAATCAGTAATATTTAGAGAAGTACATTTATCGAATATTTCTTTCTTCAGATCACATAACTTTTTTTTTTTGGTCTTTATCCCTGTAGTCCTAGGTGATCTAGAACTAATTAAGTAGACAAGCCCAGTCAGATGTCTGCCTCCCTCTGCTTCCTGAGTGCTGGGATTAAAAGCATGCACCATCGTGGCCAGCTTCTTTTGTTTTATTAATCCATATCATTTTAAAAATTGTTTTAGATGGAATATTGTCAGCCAATTGTTAGGAATGACTAATTTCCTCATTAAGAAATACAGTGTAAATGACCTCATTAATCAGAAAACACATTCAAGCCTATTTGGATGGAAAACAGTAGAGTAACAATTGTGGAGAGTCTTGAACTCATTCCACTCACAGTTTAAACATCAAATGAAATTGTCTACATAGCACCAACAGTGGTGACAGATACCAGCACAACCCTGACTACAGTATTAAAAGACACAAATACTATTTTAGTGGTCAAATAAAAATTTCAGGCTTTAAAGCTTGTCATAGTAAGAAAGTGCAGAACATTGGAGAGATAATACAATTAAGCAGTCTTTGCACACAACCAGTACTCTCTATTGTACAGTATCCATAAACCCTTGAATGAAATGAACAGCATTGCTGCTCTCTGTAGAGATTACCATTTCTCTACACTTTCTTTGTTTATTTTAATATTTCTAAACATGTAATCAAGCAACAATTGCCTGGATGTAATGATGAAACATGCCAAATCTAAATCCTTCTCAGCCTTGGTGCAATACATAGGAGTTGACTCCTTGATACAGAGCTGTAATTTCTGCTCATTTTTGTTTCAGCTGAAATTTGTATTGATGGAAACATTAGACATCAAAGTGTTTCCTATTCTAAAATTCTCTCATGGGTTATTGATTTCACTGACATTTCAACTATCATAGCACATTACAGACATACACAAATTTTTACATATCTTTGTCAAAATCAATAAAATGTTTGTATGGAAAGAAAAATAGGCTAAAATGGACACGACATTAAATTGGTTGCTTTTAAAATGATAAGACTTACCAGAATTCCCTATTATTTCTGGCATAAGGACTGGAAGCCTAATTGTGCATGTTAGAACAACCTCGTGACCACCCCAATGCTACAGCTAGTGCATTATGAAGTGCTGTTTCTCCAAGTTTCATATTAAGCAATTGCTCTCAAGTTCACAGTGGCTTTTCTGTGTGAGCTAATACAAGGCACTGCAATAATTTACAGGATACACAGGTTTAAGACCGTAGAAAAAGATGGATGAGATACAACGAGAAATCTCACTTTCTTCATTTATTCTGAGAGTCAGAGACCATTGGTTTGGAGATGATTATTTTGGAAAATAAAACCCCCAAAGTGTCAAAGTAGTTTATCATTTAATATACTTAGCTTCTTGTACTTTACTGTAACAATTACATTTTCTGGTTATTATGTAGAGAGGGTAATATTTCAAAAGCAAATTGGTTGTCAAAGGAAATTAAGCATTCCTAAGTATGCAGATTTATCACCTGAAGGAAATGACTATTTATTTCTTGCTAGTAAGAAGAAAACTATAAAAGGAGTGTTTTCATACCAGAAAGCTATCCATTCCTACTTTCCATTTTTAAGTAAAATAAATGCAACTTCTTTTAATTAAAAATACAGAGAGTTAGAATTCATTTCTGAAAAGGCTATGGAATAAGACAAAATAAAAATTGATTTGATCATAAAACTGCATAATTGCACATTCTAGAATTTTTAAGCAAGAAAAAAGTTAAAAGTGAAATGTTAAGGTTATAATGTGGTTCTTAACTGACTTTTCTATAAAACAGGGGAATTTGAAAGAAAACAAGTACTAGATTTCAACAGCTACTAAAATGTGACCTCAAAGGTAAATACAGATCAAAATGTATTATATCAAAATCCACAAAATTCAAAGAATATTAAGAATATGGTATAAAACAACAATTAAAAAATCATTACAAACACACACACACAGAGAGAGAGAGAGAGAGAGAGAGAGAGAGAGAGAGAGAGAGAGACAAATAAACAGATAAAGAGACAAGTAGTTAGCTGGTAATTCCCTAAATAGGACTACCACCAATCATGATGAAAAGACTCATTGAAAAATAAGGAGAAAGAAAACCTGAGTTAATCAAGAAAATATGGTCAAATAAGTACTTCATATAATAAACACATGTATTCATTTCAGTTTGCTTCTTATATTTAGTTTTCTTATAATTTCTTACTAAATGTTGCAATTTCTCAAATTATTTTAATGAAAAGAGAATTATGACTATGAAATATGATGAATGTATTAAAATAAATATAGATTCCTATTTCTTTCATGTTTGATTAGTGACCTACATAATTTATGAACATAGGCCTCCAAAAAATAATTGGCCTCCACAGGATGATTTATTTTGTGACTAGGTGACATCTTGTTCTCACATCATGCCAAAGATAGGTATGTAACAGCAGTCTGGGAAGTGAGCATTATATTTCCAAGTAATTGAATGTCAGTATTGGTAAAGATAGATTTTAATTAATAGCAACAACTGAATGAAGATTAAGATTCATTTTTCTCCTTTATTTTCCTGATACTTACTTGGATAATAGTAGAAAATAGTTAATGGTAAGATTCAAGATTTTCCTTTTAAAAACATTTCTTGAAATACCATGGGATTCATTTCAGTTTCTGCAATGAAATACTCTGACAAAAAGCAACTTGGGAAGAAAGGAATTTATCTCGGATTACAATTCCAGGCTGCTGTCCATCATCACGAGGAAGTCAAGGTGACAGGAACGTCAAACAGCTGGTCACTTCACATCTGTAGGAAAAGAGCAGAGAGAACTGATACATGCAAGCTCACTTGCTTGCCCACCTGGATTCCTCTACACTTACACAATTCTGCCTAGGGAATGGTGTCACCGGCAGTGGGCTGGGTCGTCCCAGATTAATTCACTTAATTACATCAATCCCCCAAAGATCTTTCACTGAGATGCTCTTCCCAGGTGATGCTAGGTTGTGTCAAGTTGACAAAGCTGACCATCAGAGTCCATCCTTTTCCAACCTGACACAAAACCACTTCACTTTTAAGCCGTAATTCCATCTCTTGTCCTCAAGGTCTTATGTTTATCTTATAATTTAGACTATAGATGTCACTTTTTAATGAGCTTTTAGTGATAGTTACCCTTCCCATATCATCTGCACACCTGCTATTCCCTGCCATTCTTCACCCCTTAATGCTTGTTACCTCATTATTCCCCTTGCTCCTTTTATATTACTGCACTCTATCCCTCCGCAGTTTACTGCTGATGTCCATGTGTTTTCTAATTGAAATCAGCATATCTAAGAACTACATATCATCCACTTATGAGAATATTTCTCTTTCTGGACCTGAGTGGCCTCATTCAGGATGGCTGTCTTCAGTATCACTCATTTACGTAAGACTTTCACAATTTCATTTTTCTTAACAGAAAAATAATATTTCCTTTTGAAAATGTGCAATACTTTCAACAGATGACAAAAACCTAGGCTGTTTCCATTTCTGGCTACTGAAAATAGAGCAGCAATGCACATGGGTGGATAGGTAAGATGCAGAGTCTTTTGGGTAGATGGCCAAGAATGTTAGGGCTAGATCACGTGTCAGATCCAGTTTCTAGCTTTTTGAGGAATCTCCACACTGATTCCCGCAGTGTGTGGCTGCCGCAGTTTGCACTCCCACCGGCAGTGTAGAAGAGTTGTTATTTTCTCACAGCCTTGTCAGCATTTGTCACTGTTTTTCTTTTTTTTTTTTAAATCTTAACCCATTACAACCAGGATAAGAATACAATTTCACAGGCTTTAATTTGCATGTTCTTGAAGGCTAAAGATGGTGACCTTTTAAAAACTATTTCTCAGTTTTTTTTGCATTTCATCTTTTGAGAACTCCCTGTTAAATTCCTTGCCCTAATTTTTAATTGGATGGTTTGAGTGTTTTCTGTTTGTGTGCATGTGTGTGTGTGTGTGTGTGTGTGTGTGTGTATGTGCATGTGTGTGTAAGTGAGATGTTTAATTTAGTATTTTTTAGTACTTTGCATATTTTAAATACTAACCCTCTGTTAGATATACAGCTGATAATGTTTTCAGTTTTCTGTATATTGCTTCTTCATTGGAATGGTTATGTGTTTTGAAATAAAGAGGCGTTTTAGTTTTACAGATTTTTTAGAGAACTCATTTGTCAGTTGTTGGTCTTAATGCCTGCACTTTTGGGATCCTGTTTGGAACGTCCTTTTCTGTGCCTATAAATTCCAATCTATTCCCTACTTTAACCTCAGTCAGTTTCAAGGTATCAAGTCTTATGTTGAGGCCCACTATCCATTTGAAGTTGAGATTTGTGTAAGGTGAGAGAGAGGGATCTAGTTTCATTTTTCTATATGTTGCTATCCAGTATGACTACCAACATTTGTTGAAAATGCTGCTCTTAATTCAAAGTATGTTTGGGATCCTTTAGCAAAAACAAACAAACAAACAAATAAACAAACAAAACAGATGGCTATAAGCGTATGGAATTAAATCTGAGGTTTTAATTATATTCCATTGATCAATGTGTCTGTTTTTATGCAGGTATCATGCCCCAGTATCATGCTGTTTATATTACTACAACTCTGTAGTGTAACTTGAAGTCTGAGATGGTGCTGCACCAGCATTTCTTTTATTGTTTGGGATTTTTCTGAGTATTCTGGATTTTGTTTGTTTCTGTGTGTGTGTGTGTGTGTGTTCCCATAAAAATTTGAGGTTTTTTTCAATTTTTGTGAAAAATTATGTTGGAATTTAAATGGGTATCGAATTTGTTGTAGATTATCTTTGATAGGATGGCCATTTTCACAATATTAAACCTACCAATCTATGAACATGGGAAGTCTTTCCATCTTCTGGTATCTCCTTCAATTTATTTCATCAGTGTCTCAAAGCTTTTAATTATACAAGTTTAGTTAGACCTTGGTTAGATTTACTTGAAGATATTTTATGCTTTATAAGGATATCATGAATAGGACCACTTCCTTGATTTCTTTCTCAGTACATTTGTTGTTGATATATAGGCAGGCTACTGATTTGGGAGATGTTAATTTTTTATTCTGCCATTTTCCTTAACGTATTCATCAACTCTAGGAGTTTTCTGGTGGAGTCTTTATGGTCTTTATGTATAGAAACATATCTGAAAGTAAGGATTCTTTGCCTTTTGCCTTTCCAATTTGTGTCCCATTTACCTCTCTTTGTCTCAATTCTTGAGCTAAGATATCAAGTACCATATTGAACAATAATGGAAAGAGTGGAAATCCTTGTCTTTTTCCTGATTTTAATGGGGATGCTGTGAGTTTTCCTTCATTTAGTTATGATGGCAGTTGTGTGCTTGTTGATCCTACAATTATAGAAACTTCTTAAAGTATGTATATGTACAATGTAAATAGAGATTAAAATGAGTTACACAGGGGAACACTGACCCTATTGGATACCAGAAAGTAATAAAGTAAAGGCCCAATACCAGAATGAACTCTCTCTTTTGATGCTGTTGGACAGAGGTCGCATAGACCATCAAGCAATGGCCATGCCATTATCCCTGGTCTTGGTTACCCACTAGAGCTTGATGGTAAGACCATATGGTTAAAGATATTACATATAGGAGCTGTGGAACAAACAAGGAAAAATCATGCTGGCATTTACCTCAAAGCTTCATCCTTACTGGCTAGCTTTCAAAGTGCTGGAAGCTGCTATGCATACTATCAAAAGAGAAAAGTATTTATCAACCTTTCCCAGATATGAATCCTGTGAGCTACAACAACAACTGGCCTGGCAAGATATATCCATGGTGCATCAGTGCGTGGATATTAAGGGAGTAAGCAACCACCTTCTTATGGATTTAAAATCCATTTCACAAGATGGAGTCTATACCTGACACTGATATCACGCCTACAATCTTGTGCCTAGACAGGTCACTGGCCATAAGGGACAGTCTACTTCTATTATTCTGATAAATAGGCATAGTATTTAAATGATTTATAATTACTTAATGTTATACGCATTGCTTAATGCATTTCTCAACTCTCACCCTCTGGTTCTGCCACTTTGAAACATATATTCTTTCAGAGGCTCAGGCCAGCTCCAGTGCACACCTGAAGATCTCCTTGGTAGACATCCCAGAATCCTGGCAACTCCCATATCCCGGAGTCTCCACTGAGGCTGAGGCTACACCTTCTAACATATATGTAATGGACTTTCAGGGCCTCTCCACAAGGATTTCAACCTTGGCACATGGTATCAAGCCTCCGCTGCTCGCCAAGATCTGCCCTATCCTGCATCTTTCATATGTTCACAAACAATACCATGTGGGTGACATATGCTAGCCCAAGATGTGACACCCACCACTCTGACGCAGCTGTAATAGCTTCTCTATGTTGACACTGAGCAAACACTTTCCTATTGCCTCTGTGAAACACAGGAGATTTTACTTCAGTGATGGCAGTCACAACTGCTTCTTCAGCCCCAAACTGCTCAGCACACACAGGCTCAGCCAAAACATGAAGAGTCCCTATTCCTGTCCTGATAGCTTTTTGCTTGTCTCTAAAACACTGTAAGTTGATCCTCAATTGTCCACATTTCTCAGCATGCTTACTGTCCAAGATCTCACTAAAATGGTTCATTATACTCTGCTTCAGAATTTAACAGCTTTTCTAGCTCATTGTATCAAAAGTTTCCATTTTTGTCCTACAAAGAATAAAAATAGTTCAAGCCATGAACGCCACATGATCAGGTCTATCATAACAACAACCCTATTGTTAGTCCGAATTTCTTTTGTAGTTTAATTTCTGTGATAAAATGGTCTGACAAAAAGCATCTTAGGAGGCAAAGTAGTTTGTTTCCTTTTAAAATTCCAGGTTAAAATTTATCATTGTGGGGAACTCAAGGTGGCAAAATCTTAAAGCAGCCATTTACCTCATATCATCAGTAAAAAAAACAGAGAAGTCAATGTGGACTTGTGTGCTTGCTCATTTGCTTGCTCCATGGGCTATCTCCACTCACACAATCTAGGGAATGAGCTGTGTCTTCTGACATAAACTATCTTAAAAAAGGCTGTCCTCACAGATATGACCACACCACAGTGCAATGTGGACTATTCCTCATTAAGACTCTCTTCCTAAGTGATTCTAGGTTGTTTCAAGTTGACAATTAGTAGTAACCATCACAGACTCTAATCATAATTTAAGAACTTTCATTCCCATTATTCTGAGTTGAAATTATTTTTAAAAATATTCTTTTTTTACAAAGTCCCACAGCTGGTCAAATATAGAGAATAAGTGACCATGAAATACCCAGCACTGAGTGATACATCTACAATGCTACCTCCTCACCTATACGTAAGGCTCAGGGAACATTGCAGAAGAGGGTATGGGAAGGATGTAAGAGCCAGAGGCACAAGATGCCTGCTGCTAGTTAATGCATTTTAGACTCAATGGTCTATACAAACATGTACATGTTTATGTACGTGTACATCTATAAATGTAAGTATATATAATAATAATAAAAAACAAAAAGAGGACAAGAAATTGAGAGAATGTGTGGGGACACAAGGGAAGTTAGTGGGGGACTGAGAGGGATGGAAATCATAAAAGACAATAGCCATGTATGAAATTCTCAAAAATAAAATAATTTAAAAATATTTAAAATTAAAAATAAAAAGCAAAAATAATTATTTATTTTTAAAAATTTCATACATGTGGAGGGTATGTTGGCACACACTTTTAATCCCAGAACTCAAGAGGCAGAGGCAGGCAGATTGATGTGAGATTTAGGACAGCCTGTCATGGTGTACATAGGGAATTCCAGGCTAGCTAGGGATATATAATGAGATCCTGTCTCAAAAAAAACCAAACCAAACCAAACAATCAAAAACCCCAATTTTATACATTGTACATTATACATTATACAGTGTATTTTGATCAATTCTCTTTATCTTAGACACTTTTCCTCCTTCTCTCTCCTGCTAGATTTGACTAAAATCTCTTGTCCTACATTCATTATTCATTCGTGTGTGTGTGTGTGTGTGTGTGTGTGTGTGTGTGTGTGTGTGTGAGACTCTCAGAGTTTAACTGAGACTGATTACCTGTGAATGTGTCTCCCTCTTTATTGGAGCATGAGCAATTAAATTGTTAGTATTTTTACGTTTTTAATTACTTAATTAATCATTAATTAATGTGTGTAGGTACACATGCATGCCAGAGCACATTTGTGGCATTCAGGGGACAACTTGCTGGAGTCAGCTCTCTCCTTCCACCATGTGGGACCCAGTGGTCAAAATCAGGTTCTCAGTTTGGCATCAAACACCACTGAGCCACTTCACTGGCCCAAGAACAGGATTCTAAACAGTGGCTACTCCTCTAAAGTAAAGGAGTCCCTCTTCCCAGCAACTACTGACTGTCAATAGCTCCTCCAGCTCCATCCATGATGGAAGATTGATGGGCCGGTTTTACAGGGCTTGTGCAACTACAGTTGCTATGACGTTTGTAAGTGCCATGGCCATGTCACATCCAAAAGACAAGCTTTTACAGTACCAACACTGATCATTTGTGTCTTCGTTCTTTCTAACCCCTCTTCCCTGATGTACTCTGAACCTTAAATGTGATTATAGATGTCCTATTTAGGGCTGAGCATGCAACAGTCATTTATTTGACCACTAATGTCTGAGGTCTTCAGCTCTAATATTAGTAGCTTCTATGTAGTTCAGTTTGATAACATAATATAATGTGTAAATTTACAAAAATTAGAAAGTTGCTTTAGTGGTTTTACAATTCATTACTCAACTTGAAATTGTAAATCCTTACCAATTTATGAATTTGATAAAACATCCATTCAGGGACAAATAAGCCTAAGGCCTTGGCTGCTAGTGGACAGACTACCTACACACCTGTGAACGCAACAGTCTATGTAGTTACCCATCACTGCTCTCTACAGCATGGCTAATTCTGAACAGAATTTATCTTTAGATGTGAAGTTAAAACAGCATTTTCTTAGAAGAATTCTTTCTGTCCAATTCATGCAAGTTGACGTGAGCAAAAATTAGATTTCTCCCAAGAAAGCTATGATTTATATCATTTATAGTTAAATCATTTTCTTTACAACTTTAAAAAATAGTCTATAGAATTCTAAACCATGTTGAATTATGAGTATTTGATAAGTAAATATTTACTCTTATCATTTTAAGCAATGAAATTTTAACAGCACTACTTTCAGACAATGAAATCATCTTTATCCCAAGGAGAGGTATTGAAATCTACAAGAATGTTCTATGTTGTTTTCCATGAGCTTTGAATAGTTTATAATTAATGCCACATAAAATAAGAGAAGCATCATTCTAGAATGGCATAAAACAATGTTAGGTAAAAATTTTAATTATATTAAATGCATTAACATTATTGAATACCATGTATTGAATCAAATGTATTAAAAATACACATTTGAACAACTATTTCTTAAAATCATAAGAGAAAATAAAACAGTAACTGTAAAGTTTATAATTCCAAATGAATGAAGACTATTTCTCAATTGAAGGAATTAAAAATAAATGTGGCAGCTAACAGCTGTCTGTAAATGGAGCTGGAGAGATGGCTCAGTGGTTAAGAGCACTAACTGCTCTTGCAGAGGACCTGAGTTCAATTCCTATCACCCACATGGAGGCTGACAACCAGCTGTAACTCCAGTGCCAGAGGATATTACACTCTCTTGTGACTTTTGTTAGCATTGCACAACATGGATGCACTTGCACACATGCAGGCAATACACTAATACAGATGAAATAAATATAATTTAAAAAATTAAAATGACAATAAATATGGTTGTGAACTTGTATTGACTCCATTAGTTATAAAATAAACAAAAATGTCAGACATGACTACCTGTATAAGAATATATTTCACATATAACACCCATTAAATCATCAGACCCACTAGAATCTGCATTGTATCTCAGTATAAGTTAAATGACTTCAGCTTTTTCTTGCCTGATTTTCTACCACCATATGAAAAACAGTTTGCTATCAATTAACTGGTGGAAGTATTCTCAGGTTTTATCAATGTAATATGTAACACGGAACCAAAACATATGCTTCTGACCATCTCTCTTCACAGCAGATTAAATGAGGCAATTCTCCATTTGTTGGTTCACTTGTTTGTTTGTTTGTGATTAGATCTGATTATGTACCCCTGGCTGGCCTGGAACTCACTATATAGAACAGGCTACCTTCAAACTCATAGAGATTCTCCTGCCTCTGCCACCCAAATGCTGTAATGCAAGATGTGCATCGGCCACACCTGGGGTGAGATAAAAATATTAAAACATTTGAATCATGCAAAATAGAAAGCTTAAAACAGACTTACAGAATAGAAAAATACATCAATTGTATATTAATTTTATGGAACCTGTCCCAACAGTTGCAAAGGATAGAAAGGTCTTTGTTTTTCATTTTTATCAACAGTAAAATACAAAGAAAGGAAACATCATTGCACAATAGCAATGGAACAGTAGCAGTGAATGGAGTTGCTCTA
The DNA here is from genome assembly GCA_035773235.1 of Eospalax fontanierii. Taxonomy (NCBI): domain Eukaryota; kingdom Metazoa; phylum Chordata; class Mammalia; order Rodentia; family Spalacidae; genus Eospalax; species Eospalax fontanierii. The sequence continues at coordinate 48,704,488 of CM069530.1, read as the reverse complement.
TACATGCTCTACCAAGAATCAGTAAGAATGAATATCTATTGAAACAATTTTAAACATTAAACATTCATCCAATTATGTTGATCACTACTATACTGTGCTCTTGCTGCTAATTGGATATCTGGTGGCATATTTATTTTAAAACTGAACAAAGGCAGAGTTATTTTGTGCTTTTATGTCTGTATTTAGGTGAGAAAACAAGAAGTTAGATATGGAGTAACCAAGGAAATTTCAGCTGTATCTCATAACAATTAAAACCATCACTTTATGGCAAACATTCTAAACCTACACTTAGGTTCATCCTGATAGGCCAAGAACTATACCAGTGACAATTTCTCTAGCTACAGTGTATGTACAGTTCAACCCTTTTGTAATCCCAATAGATTCTAGCTTCATTATAATATGATTAGCATGGTAGTTTTGTAAACTCCCAACCTGTTGGCTTTTCAGAAGATTATGGAAATACCCTAAAAGGATTCTTCTATGATTTGGGAGAAGAGAAAAGTAACCTCATGAGCATTCCATTTAGCTCATAAATATATACAAAGCCAACCCAGAAAAAGCAGAGAACCCAAGGTCTCCCAGGGCTACAGACTCCTAATGCAGACAGCTACTGGGCCTTTGGAATGTAAATCTTCTTTTTCTTTCTGAAATAAATCTGATTCTTTGGCCTCTACTTGTGTCTACTATTGAATTCTTTCCTCAATCAACCAAGAATGACCTGGACCTTAGAGTTTGGTGATGGATTCATATGATTTAAATGAATCTAGAAGAAAACAAGATTTTTTGTGTGTGTTGGTCAAAATAAGTGAGATTGTGGGGGGAGAAATCACAATGAAAATGTGTATCATTGGTGTATAACAATTCGGCATTCAGTTCCAGATTTCCAAAGAACATTATCAGTTTTAGAATGATAGTAATCATGTCCCACATTTAATATTTTGTCATCTTATAACTAGTGTGACTATTTGCATGACTTGCAAGGCCAGCTCTTCAGACCTTGCATCATTCGTGATTTAACTAACAAATGCATAGTACCGTGACTAAATGTATTACTATTGTGTGAGTCATTCAGCCATAAGCCACTGTATCTACTACTAAATAGTTCATGTAGAGTCAGCAAAGTCTAATGGTGTGCTGATTCCTCATTCAGTGTTAACCTACTTGACAACTTCGAAAATGGATAACAGATTGAGGCAATGGACTAAGAAATATAATTACTATAAAGAAATTTAAAATGATAATGCAGTTATAAAGAGCATTTTGAGTGGCATTTAAATGGAGATATAGATTAAAGTGCTGATCTTGAAGACCCCAATGCCCCTACTGTTCTAAACATTCACTAAGTGTACCAAGAAGATATTACTGAGGGAAAATTCAGAGACTTTAGGCGAAAAATAAAATGTCCTGGAAGATGAAAAGTGTAAAAACTTCACACTAAAGGAACTTGGAGAGACAGTTCACAATATTGAAAACTCAGTCAAAGGTCAAACTCAGACCTTTGCCTGTTTTTAGCTGACTTGTGAAACATGAATTTATTTATTTTTCTTATATGTTTTAAAGCACTGTGTAAGAGGGACAGGATGGAAGGAAGGAGATAGCCTGCAAATCCTAAAATATTTATAATTTGGCCCTCTGCAGAAAAAAAGTTTATAGCCTTTCATTCAAAATGTTACAGAAAAATAATGAAGTAAAAAAAAAACTGACTAATATGGTTTGAGTAAAATGATTTGAGCAGCAGTAAAAACAGCATACAAACTTTTGAAGCTATACTAGACAGTCAAATTAAACTCTCAAAGCAAGTTACAGAGGTGTTCTAGGGACAGTGACTGATGGGGCAGTTACAGTTACAAATTGCTGTGACCATGTAGATATTATGGTATATTGTCCTTATAGTTCCTTCTGTCTGGTCAGAAACATTGCTTAGAGATTGAGAACCCAGTTTGACTCTTCCTACAGTGAGGGGTCTCTCAATTCGAAGATTGTTGACTTTATAATGCTACTATATTTCTGAGCTCATAAGTTATTTTTAAGGATATAAACACTACATTTGGCAGGAGAACTGCTAAAGGTTTAGACACATAAAAGTTAACATGATAAATCATCCCGTTTAGGAGTATTTGTAGGCTTCAAAGATAACAAATACAAAAATCTTAGGAGGAATACTGTATAAGCCACATAGAAATGAATTACGTTCAGAATATTTTAAAAGACTGTTTTATCATCAGAGTGAACAGAACATATAAAGCAGAGTGGAATCTCCTAAGCTCACACATCACAACTAACCATGTGGGATTTGGTGTATGGGTTTTGACAAATCCTACTTTGCTTGTGAGTAAGAAAACACCAGAACATTGTTAAGAATAAACATGAAGATGTGATTGACAGGAGAGCATCAACTTTTCAGAATTAGATAACATTTATGTTTAATACAGACAACCTTGTCTTATAGATCATTTAAATCTCTTTCTATAAAATATGATAAAAAGGGTTGGAGAGATGGCTCAGTGATTAAGGGTACTAGTTGCTCTTGCAGAGGACCCACGTTAAATTCCCAACTCCCATATGCTAGTAATTGTCCACAACGCCTGTTCCACAGTGCACTTAGGTACATGCAGGCAACATATTCATACACATAAAAAATTTTAAAACTGATACAATTGTAGAGTGTTACATGTAATCAAGAGAGTAATTAAAGCACTGTCTTTACCTTGCTTCACAGATCTCCTAGTTATTGAAGTTCAATAGCAAGGCCAAAGATATAAATAAATAAAGGATTCTTCATTCATGAAAAATGATAATTTTCATGACTGTTTTGGTGAGATTTCTACTGCTGTGATAAAAACACCAACCAAAACCAACTTGGGCAGGAAAGGTTTTATTTTATCTTATATCTTCCAGTTCACACTTCATCACTGAGAGAAGCCAAGGCAGGCACTCTAGGCAGGAACCTGGAGCAGGAGCTAAAACACAGACCATGCAGAAGTGCTATATAATGGCTTGTTCCCCTGGTCCATGCTCAGCCTGTTTCTTACTCAACATGAGACCAACTGCCAGGGATAGCAACATCTACTGTGGACTGGGCCCTCTCACATCACTCAGAAATCATGAAAATACCCCACAGATGTGGCCACATGCAAGTTCAGTGGAGGAAATTCCTCAGTTGATGTTTCTAATATGCAGGTGTGTCAAATCGACAACTAAAGCTATACAGCACACATGACTAACCTAGATCCTGCACTTGGATGCCAATGGCAGGGCACCTCAACTATCTGCATATTGGCTCCCACACTCTCTTCTTAAAATCCCTTAATTGCTCTGCTGAGTCTTTATTTAACTTAGTATTATTTTCAACAGACTATTTGGACCATAAAACCCATGCATGCCTGTCTTCATTGGTTATTTTAAAAGATTTATCTGTGTTCCTAATACACAGAAAAGGGACAAATGAAGACAAAATAATTACTATATTGGAAATTTAAAGCACACTCACAAAAACACAACATCAAACTCAAGAAGAGAGGAGCTGTGCTTCAGTTTTGATACCACATGTAATAGGTTCTCCTAACTTCAATCATTATACGTTACTTCTAACTAAGCTGAAAAATGACTAGAAAACTTTTTTCTCCTGCTTCTTAGAACTTGCGACTACATTTTTTCTACATCTTTCTAGGCTTATGCTAAGCACTGTCATTTGTTACTATCTATTTTCTAGTGTTCTGGTTTATTTTGTTTAAACTCTGGATACAATTTTATTCAAGCTTTAAAGACTCCAGCATTAAGATACCATACAGGGACATTTCCAAATACAAAAGCTCATGTCTTGCTCCAGAAACTTAGAATCTTCCATTTCATTCTGATATTTAGGGGACGAAATAATATGAAAGTTAAATTTTGTAGAGAACCAAATAAATAATGACTATTAATTGTGACACTTGACTAGAGCACTTGCCAGTGCCTTGCATGACTAACCCTTCTATGGTATCTTTAACCTCCTTTGTCTAGGCCCAGCTTTTCCAATATTCACTCCTAGCCGTTGGCTTTGTAACGGTACACCTTAGACACAAACCTAATCCATGCTCTGTTGATATTTGTGTTTGCTTATTCTTCATATTTTACAAATACTTGAGGCCTGAAAACGATGGATGCTATGTGACTAGTCTGAACAGTCTGACAACACCCTTGAGTTAGATAGTCCCCCTCGCAGATACTGACCAATTGTCTCTAAACAGAAATAAATGTTCCTTCTCTTTTCTACAGATGATTTTCATAAAGCACAAAGGTGCTTTAAAGGTCCAAATCAATCTATGTTTGCAATTCCTATAGATATAATATTTGAACCCCAAATTGGCATGCCTCACTCCAGATCTAAGATCCTTAGGCGTCTAAACTATTCTGAAACAGGACTGGAAGTATCAAGAATCACTAAAATGGTTGTTTAGTATCTGTTTTGTTTAAAGGAAAGGAACTGTGTCATTTTGATAAAGATTTTTAAAGTTCTAAAATGATGGTGACTAAGTTCCTCCAGTTAAGAACTTTTCTTTAAGAAGAGCATCTGCCATTGCTTTAAAAAGTAAACGGAAATAGAAATCTTGAACGCATTATTGTTGCCAATGACATCAAAATAAACAGACAATTTAAATCCCAGGACAATCAGAAGTTTGTTTTATACTTTTTGTCTTTCTGGAACAGAGGTGGACCCACACTCATATTTACATTTTGTAAGGAATGATGTACTGTGCCTTTTAGTGTTGTATAAGAAGGTAATTAAGTCTGAAAAATTATAGGAGAAGCATTGGTCAGTTTTAAATAATGATTTCAGTGTCATGATGAACATGCAAATGAATTCCCCCATGCAAAGGAACTTTGTAGTTTTTATCTGATGCTAATCTTGTAAGGCCCTTGTTTATAGGATTTTGCTCCACTGTCTCATCTGATTTAGTTCCTTTCTTTCTCTGTTGACACACTGCATCAGCAGCAACTAATGGTAGCCATTAAAATGTGCCGAAGTTGAAGATGATGTGAACAGTAGTATGATTCTAGAGGACTTTTAATTATTGAAGAGGCAACCACTCTCTCTGGCCCTTGGGATGATCTGGCTAAATTTCAAATGGAAATGACATTTTGTCTATATTCCTTAGTACAATCATTTATTTGGCAGCCTTTTTAGGAACAAATTAAATACAAATGGAATAAAACATTTTAAAACTACTAATTCATCACAGAATAGAAACACAGTTATTGTCTCGGATATTGTCTTTGGTTCCACAAAAGACATATATTGCTATGTTAAATCTGCACATCTTCATGAAAAGTACATGGAGAAGTTTCTCTGACAGTTTTGAATAATGGTCTCATTCACCCAAGTAATGAACTTCCAATAATATGAGCAAATATAAGAGGAAATATCGTTGTAGATGCCTCTGCCAAAACTTGGTAACAAACACAGCATTAGCTATGCGTTCTATGAAACCATTCCCTCTCGGACATAAAGAGCCAGTCACTCAGCCTCCCAAAGAATACACCGGCCATGTGTACCATTCTCTCACATCCAGTCCATGTAGCTCCTGTTGGGTATTTCAGAATCAGTGCTATGAAGAGTCAGAAATCAAGGTAAGTTTGATGAGAAAATATTAAAACGTTTCTCTCTGACATTTATTTATTTATCTATTCTTAAGCTGAACAGACAATTCAATAAGAAACTAGAATCACAAGCAAATCCATGGCTTTAACAGAAATTTAAGACATCATATGCCTATTGTGGCATTTCATACAATTAAAGGGACAGTTCTCCCAACTTTCCTCCTAGTGATAATTTTCAAATATTAGGACAGCAAAATGGATTCCACATATAAAGCACCAAAGGCTTTAAAGAAATGTGATCTGCTAAGAATCCTTCCATACTTTGGTACTTAGTGGAACATAAGAGCATAATTAATAGTTATTTTGGCGATCATAAGGAATGAAATGGGAATATTTCTTCTTCATGAAATACTGCATCTAATGGTTTACACACCGTATAAAAAAGCCAGTGCACCTGTCTTTGCTTCTGACAACACAGCAGAGCTTCTTTTCCATTGCTCTTGAGGAATATTTTTTAAGAGGCATTTCACCGAACTGTGAGAAATAAGCTATATTACCTCCCTGTTGAAAAGATGACGGATAGTGGAATTGGAAGGTTAAATGGTTTGCCCACTATCTCATGCTAAGTTATTGGCAGAGGAAATACAGAGAATAGCCTCTGGACCTTAAATCTGTTGCTTAGCTACTGATCCTCAATAGCTCCCAATTGACTTGAACTACACAGTACTAGAGAATTTGAAGATTCAAAAAAGATCATGCCTCCACTGAAATGAAAAGTGGAAAATTCTATCAGCATTTTGTTCTATACACAAGCCATCTGATCACTCTCATCAAATAGATTCTTATATTAGCATATTCAATTTAGTTTTGGGTTTTCATATTATCATAAATAAATTCCTAGGTGATACTGTTACAATATTTCCATTAGAAAACCTGACATTAACATAAATAATCTCTTTGAAACATATGTAGATAAAATAAATTTCCTGAGGTATTTTATGTGTTTTCTCTACTATAATTAAAGTGAACAACCTTCTGCTATCTGTTGGATAATATATGCTGCTCAGTATGTTACTTTACTACAATGGAAAATTAAACAGAATTAATGCCATTTTGTAGTATCAGACAAGAACATATTTTAATTTAAATTATACATGTCTGGTAAAATTTGAATTGGGTCAGAACAGTCTGACCAGGAATAAAAGACTTAAATTTTATCATCTTTCCACCAAAAAATAATTTCAACAAATTCATAGGTATGTAGCTTCATAGGTATGTGATGGAGAAGAGGGTAGAGTTTTCACCCAATCCCGGTACACAACTTGTTCATTACACACCAAATGTTTTGATCTCCACTTTTGACTCTCTCTTATCCTTACTTCCATTTCTAGTTGAAATGACCCAGTCCCAGGGATGGTAGTATGAACAGGAAGAGCCTTCAAAGCTGTGGTCTATAGACTTCAAGCTCTAGAATGGAGATATAGACATAGAACCAGGAAAAAGAGCCTTGCTTCTTTAAAAACACAGTTTCTTACAACCATATATAGTAACAGGCAACACACAAGAGATAACATCACTCTGCAGCTATATGACTTCTGTTGTATTGTTCAGAGTCAGCAACTTAAGAAATTATGAGTACTCAGGAAGGCCATAGAGCTTTCAGACTCTAATGTATTTATACCTCAAACACTCTGACTCATGATCTAAATCATAATCTACAATTTTTAAAAAAGCCTCCAGTCTAGTTCCAAGAACTTTTCTAGAATAACAAATGGACACGTGCTTACTGCACTTACAATAGTGTTTCTCAGTATAATGTCAGTAATGTGAAGTGGAAAACCTGCTTCATGCTTAGGCTACCTCTCCTTTAAAGAGTGCCCCTCTTATTCATTCTCCTCTTGAGTTTCACTTGTTTCAACTCCTTGATTGTGAACATTAGTATCCTATAATGTCTCTTTTATTATGTTCTGTTCATCAGGGTTCAGTTACATAATTCCCTTTTACATACACATATATTTCTACTAACCCTGAAGATTTTCAGTCTTATGTAATGTACTTTCTACTGTTCTTTTCCTTCGATGAATACATCCTATTACACATATTCTATAAGAATGAACAAACAAATTATGAATAAAGGCCTAGTGTAGCTCTATGGAGTGAAAACTACAATAAAGAGTAGCAATATTTTTCACGTTGGGACAAGAGTTTATGATTAAATAGAATCATGATTGATAATATTTGTTCACTCAAATCAAGTATAATAATGAATAGAAACCTTACCTGAAGAGGCATTTTTTTAGAATAAGAATAAACAAACATCTCCATTTCTAAACAATATCATCTTAGCATTTTAGTAAATAGTACAATGCTGAATTTTAAGAGCACACTGACTAATCTACACTATTTGATAATTTGAAAATTGATAATGCAAACTAATGCTTTGTTAAAATTATGTAGTCTAAGTATAAAATAATTACTAAATTCAAAGCATTAAATTTATAAAAATATTTATAATTTTTGTTTCTTACTTTACTAACATTGAATGAAATTCATTTTTATATCAAAATCCTTACATATACTCAAAAAGCAAAAGATGTACTATAAATGACAGAGTTGACTTGAATGATCAAGATTATAGAAGTTCATATAAACACCAAAATCAAATTACAAAGTACGATTAGCTTGATATTTTATCAATAAAAAATTGAAGTAGGCAAAAAGATAATGAAAAATGTATGTAACACATTTTACAATAATTTATCACTTGGGTTAGATGGATGGTACAGTCATTAAAAACTCAGGTTCAAAACCAAGATAATTCATCACATTAGTTTTCATTAATAGTGAGACTAAAAATTCCATTCTGGGTCTGTATGTACTGTTCTATTAATAACCAAAGCTGGTAGGCTTTTCTATAATGAAGATGTTCTGTTCTTTTTCTCTTTGCTTAGCTTTTGTTCTGATGTAGTGACATCCATCAGTCTCTTTCCATTAATATTTTGTCCCTTGTGACACACTGTCTGTGTTTCAGAACTTAGTCTCTAGTAGACACTGATTCCTGATGGAGAAATGGCCTAAAGACACATCTTTTCTGTCCTGATAAAATTGAGAGTGATTTTTGTGGTAATAAACATATCTTACAAGTAATAGCACAGCATAATTTACATCCTGTATTCAAGAGCAGGATTACAAACTCTATGTCCTAGATAGTTGTGTGTTAGGTATATATGAAACATCATATATTACAGTTCTCTTTTGAATATCCAAAGACTTAAAATATATATAAATAAACACATTTATTAATCTGTTATACAAAGGTATTGGATTTTTTTTTGTTTTTTACATCAACTACTCAAAGACTATCTTGATAACAACAGAATGTAAAATCTGGTGAGAACAACATTGCAATGTCTTAAACATGAATTCCAAAGGCAGTATCTGAATGTAAAAATTTATACACCTGCACTAATGGTACCAGGTGGAAACAACTGACATTCGCTGGTCAAATCATGTAATCTTGTTCTTATCAGAAAATATACATTACCATGGGTATAAAACTTAATTACTAAATAAATTTAGTAATTAGTTGGTAAATAACTGTAATTCAGAGTGAACTGAGTATTCTTCTTTCCTCAAACAACTTTCTCAAAAATTTCTTATAATCCAGTGGCAGAGTGAATGACAGGCACAAAATGAGCTCCCAGCAACATCTCTAGAGCAAGGCCAGCATCATTTTGACTGATTTTCTGTCATTTTATTTCATACTGTATTCTGTTTTTAAGCAATTTAAAATATATTGCAATGAAAGTTTCTATACTGATAAGTTGTAAGATACTATCATCCTATTCCTAAAAGAAAAAATAAACTGGCAATTTTTACAGCAATATTCTAAAAGTATCATGCAAATTGTCACTGTCAAACTTGGAATAGAATAAAGTATAAAAATGAGTTAAGATGTTGGTGGGAGGGGAAAGTGTTCATGGAAACACCATTAGAAGCTTTCATTTGTCATACAAAGCACATCATGTTCCCTCAAACTGTTTCCCTAAGGGTAATATTTAATGTACAATAATGTCAGCCTAGACATAATGCTGTAAGTGGTATTTTGTTATGCATACTCATGGCTAACATGATCATTTTTAGTAGGATTGATTTTGCAAACATAAATGCTCAGCCATTGTGTTTTGATGCAAATTCTTTGGGAAAAAATTAAAAATTTACATATAGTTAATTTGTGAGTACATTGCCTGCAGACTTTAATATTTATTTGATTTTTTTTTCAGTCCATATAGAACAGGTGAAATGGGCAGCAAGCCTCAACCGTAGCCAAGGAACTATTGGTAACTTATTACTGCATGGTGAGGAAGAGTACATCTTCTTTAACGGAATGATTCTGGATAAGCAGGCTCGATTGCAGTGGATGAAATTGCAGCGGGGTACATCCGGGTATAAATGCTTGACCGAATACGCTGCAACATGTGACAGCATGCATGAAATGAAATCCACTGTGTGTGTGTGTGCGTGTGTGTGTGTGTGTGTGTGTGTGTGTCTGTGAGGTGCTGAATGGGGGAGGATATCTACATTTGATTAAGATCTATAATATGAAATCCATAAAAATCTCAATAAATATACATAAAAAAGAAAAGAAGAAAGATAGAAATTAAGAAAATAAATAAAATGCCAAGCTAAAAAAACTGATATCATAAAATTTATTGTGCTTATGAAATAAACGTGAAGGTTGAGGGCCTGGATAGACGGTTCCTGGTCAAGAGCATTCGCTGCTCTTGCAGAGGACCCTGGTTCAGTTGCCAGTACCCATGCACTGCTGCTCCCAGCTTCCTCCAACTCCAGTTCTCTGCCCTCCTCTGGCGTCTGTGAGTATCCACACATCTGTGACATATATACCAGGCACACACATACACACATAAAAATATCTTTAGAAAACAGAAATAAGAATGGTCCTTGTATAACTTCAAATTGACACTCTTAATTCTCAGGGAACAATGCCAAGTTTTACAAAGTAAACTTGTAAATAGTTAAATAGTAGCATACTAATCAATTCACTTTCATTAATGTGAAGTGGTGACTGAAGAGTTAATATTTAATATCATGTGCCCTGAATTTTAACAGTGGATCATTGATCCAGCTTATACAAGTTGGTAGTTTTTCTTTTAAATCCAAGCATTAAAGGCATGATTATATCTTAAATGTTCAGAGTAATCTATGTACGCTATAGAAAAGAGCTCTATGATCCTGCTGAATGTTTTCGTTAGTTTACAAGTTATCTAGTGATAATTTATTAAATCAAATTGCACTGAATTCCATTCATGGACATCAACTTCCAACTGCTTTTATATTTGCGGAACTGAGTTGTTTTGATGTGATAGAAATCATCCTTTAAGCAAGCACTTTTTCATTATGTTATTAAAAACCTGTTGTCCATTCCTCTGTATTCTTCCTAGCTCTCTACATAGTTAGGCTAGTATTATTATGTGACTACAGGTAAAATGTGCATGTTCTAAGACTTACACATATGTTAATACTAATCTTAGAACAAATCTGTCTGTCCAATGTTCATTGTCATTTGAGTAAAATTTAAGAATATAATTCAATACATTCAATGGCTGTTACATTGTAACTGGTATCTTATATCTCAGTCTCATATTGAAATAAAACTTATAGAGTCATTAATCATGTGTCAATATCATTAAAATGTAGTTGCTCCTGAATCTACCCTATTGTGGAGTTAATCACACTTATTCTTTGTTAATGTCCTCTCTTCTGCCGGCAGTTTATTTCTTATGTTTTATTAACTCTTCTATATTATCCCAAAGTAGAGTACAAAAATCATAGTTTCCAAGTTGCATTAGATAATTTGATCAGAAACAAAACAGAGCCTGTCACATGAAAGAATATAAGGCAATTTCAAATGACAAGCAAATAACTAATACAATTTCAAATTTATACTGTATGATAAATATGTTCTCTTTCAACCTTACAAATCCATACTACAGTGGGGTCCATTTTTCATTTCTTTTCTTTGTACAGTCATAATATATTCACGAATAGACTGGCATTGTATACCCATATGCTTTTTATAAAATTCAATTTGATGCTGTTGTAAACTGAAATATCCTTTGTACATTATTCTTATGAGACTTAAAACAAGAATTCAATTGGAAGTGCTTATGCAAACACTTCATTCTCTTAGGAAGCATGTGAAGCTACTGTGTCCACAGATTCTTCATAGTAAAATATATTGAATACAGTCATGTATTCATATTGTAAATATTGTAAATATTGTAAAATATATTGAATATAGCCATGGAGTATAGTCTATGTCTTTGTGTTAAAAAATTGTTTCATATTGCTATTTTTCTATTCTGACACGTTTCATCTTATTTACTGGAATTTATTTATTTATCTGATTGACATATTTAATTCATTTACACTTAGAATAAATGACATGTTTGATTAATAATGAACAAATGTAATTGTTTTCTATTCATTGCTCTCAAATTATTTTAATTTTTATGTGTATGAGTATATTGCCAGCATCTATGGAAGCTGTGTAATGCCTGTAGAGGTCAGAAGAGGGTACTGGATCCCCTGGAACTGGATTTTAGGATAGTTGTTAGCCAAAGTGTGGGTGCTGGGAATCAAACCCAGCTCCTCTGCAAGAGCAGCTAGTACTATTAACTGCTCAGCCATCCCTCAATATTATTCATTTTAGGCAATATAGTTTTTCATTGGTCTACATATAATCTAGACATTGATCTACATTATGGCCCTTCTTCCTTTGCTTGGTCTACCATCAGTTTCTTTAATGCATAGGATATAGTTGTTGTAACTAAAGTCATAGCCTTTAAATTTCACTATGCTTCACATATTGGTTTATTGTTTGTTTTTATGCTAATCATAGATAGTATTTTCTTGCCTTTTGTGTACGTAATTTGTCTTTTATTATATTTTACAAATGCTAAATTTTTACTGTTGTGTGTCAAATATTTAGTATTCCCTATAAGTATTCTTGAACATCTTAAATCCTATTACATAACTTGGAATCAGTATAATCCCTTTTGGTTCTTGCCCTTAAGCTTTGTTTGGCTGCACAAGGGTGACGTTTATTTTGTTCCGGAGAGTGTTCCCCTTGCTTCTCAGGCAAAACCCTTATGAGCTTCTGGTTTATGCTTCCTTCCCTTGTATGGTACACTTTTCACAAATCCATTTTTTGTTTGTTTTGTTGTTAGCTTATTTAGTTTTGCTTGAGGTTGTACCTTTATGCGTCAGTAAGATATTTTGAAACTGTATTTTATGTTTATAAGGGCCTCTGTTTGAACTGTGTTACCAAGTATATGTTTTTCTAGTTAAATGTTGTTTACTTTAGATTGAAATACATTACATTTTCCATAAGGTTACAGAGAAATTTAGATCTCTCAACATTCAATTTTTGTTTTTAGGTAGGTTTATTTGTATCCTTTATATGTATGTGTATGAATGCTTAGCCTGCAAGTATATAAACACAGTACACACATGCAATGCCAGTGGAAGCCAGAAGTAGGCACTGGATCCTTTGAAACTAGAAGGAGTTAAGATCTCCCATAACGGTGCTGGAAACTAATCCTGCATCCTCTGCAAGAGAAGCGAGTGCTGTCAACCACTGAGCTCTCTTTAACCTTCTTGCTCGAGCCCTTTTTGTATCAGTTTAAAAGACCTTTACCTGGGAACCTTCCTGGCCAGCGGCATTCCATTTTCTGCCTCCATGTACAAGGTCAAACTTTATGTTCATTCCTGGAAGGGCAGTTACTTTATGGATGGTGGTAAAGATTAAACCAGTTTCAGAATTCAAATCAGCTTAAGATTAGGAGAGTGAAAATACAATCAAGATATCTCTTCTCTATACATTATTGTTGCATATATTGTTGCTAAGAATTGCAGTTTTAGACCCCACCCTCTTAGTAATGTCAAAATGATAACTCACCAGCCTCTGTTACATAATATATTCTGTATTTAATTCATTTGTTATTTGCTATTTCTTAACTATTTTGTTTGTATTTATGGATGCTTTAATGGTATGTTAGAAATAAGGGCTCTCAGTTAACTGCAGCATATAAGAGTCTGAAAGGACAAGACGGCTTTAAGTTGGGGGCCAGACTCAAAAACAAATTAAAAGCAAGGGCTTCTAACATTCTGAAAATGTGTTAAAAAACTACACATAACTGTTCTTTTTGCTATTCTTACAACATTTTTTTTTTCTGGACACATGATCTCCCTGTAGCCCCAACTTCTCTAGAGCTCACTAGTAGATCAGTCTTACAGAATTCAACCTGCCTCTGACTTGGAGAGCTGGGATTAAAGGCATGTGCCATCATGTCTGAACTTATAACAGCCTAGCAGAATGATCGGGAAACATTCACTATTCTTTCCTCCCGGCATTGCCAGGGCCACTGGGCCTCTTTCCAGCTGTCAACAACCGCATGCCTTTGCCTTGCTTATTTTTTCAGGCCCAACTCTGTCCCTCAAATTCAGGCTTGCACTACTATAATTAGTGCAGTGGACACCTGCACTCGTGGGTGCATACTCCCCACATATATATGTGGTTAAAAATTCAAAATTATTTTTAAGGAAAAGTACTCAGTGTTGAAGCAAATGAATAGATATTCCAAGTATCAATAAAAGTATCATCAGTGAGTGGTTTGAAGGTCTTTGTGTGGACAAAGACTAGCAGCTCATTTGAAAGATTCAAGGAGAATATATTCAAAAGAATATTCATAATAAAAATATGGGAAATTTAAATGAAAATACCTGTATAACACTAGTTATAAAAATAAATTGTATAAATTTAATAAAGCATGGGCAAGATCTATAATTTAGATACTGAAAATGTTGCTTAAAGAAATTCAAGCATCACATAAATGGAGTGGTGTCCTAAGGCCATGCATTAGAGACTTCAACATCAATATTAGCTATCCACAACCTATCTATAGACACAAGATAATACATGTCAAATCCCAGAAGGCAACTTTATCACAGTTAGTAAGCTCATTATAAAACAATGTGGTGAGATGGCCCAAAGCGAGAGAATGAACTACAGGATGCTTAAAAAATCTTTCAGCTTCTATGACTACTGGAATACAGTTCTTTTTCAATACTGGCAGCACCAGCTGACCCATGCTGAGTCAAATAATCATAAAAGGACCAAAACAAAACTACAAAACAAAAATTTGAAATCATTAAGTCATTTAATAATATTTTGAGTGTGAATTTTATGCTTATAATTGTTTCAAAGCTGGTGTGTTAAGCACTGTGTATCATGTGTACAAAGCTGTAATAAAACTCAACCCTAAGTTCTAATGACTGTAACAACCAGCACAATACACTACCTTTACTGGGGCAGAAGGAGCACTCTCATCTGGTGGGGGGTGCAGTAATCAACAGCTATCTAATTATACTTAAAATGCTCCCAATGGGAGGGAACTCATGGGTATCACTATAAACAGTCAAATGCGTGGGGGTGGAGGGGTCATAGATCCCAGAAAGAACCATATCCATGTCATATCTCTAGATAAATGACATTTCTTATCATATGCTAACTATGGATGCTTATATTTGTAGACAAAGTACACCACTCATCAAAGAAGCTTCTTTTTGCTATAGGTGGATACTACAACAGAATTCCACAACTGATCAAACAAAGAGAATATACATCTGTGAGATGCCAAGTCCTAGGTGCCCTATCTACAGTTGAAAATCTACACCGAAGGCTCATGGACACAGAAGAATGAGGGGTAGATGGAAAACTAAAGCATCCCTCAACTCTCACCAGTGAACTGTCCTCAAACAACATAACATTACGTACACAGAAGGCCATAGCTTACCCAACTATGGCTCAGGGGTCATTGCAGAAGAGAGAATGGGTGGAAAGATTGTAAGAGACAGGGCTTGTTCATAAACTAAGGGAAGCAGAGGATTTCAGGCAACTGGAAGCTTGCACATGTGAACTTGTGGCAATTGTGGCATCAGGACAGGACCCACACTGACTCAGTCAGGCAAGGGCTCAGAGTAGACAGATAGAAACTGGTTTCGGGCCAGACCTAGTCTGAGAACTATCAGAGACTAATTATACTGAGAGAGGGAAAATACGCCTTACTTACAATCTCTAGATAATCTGACCAGACTCCAGTGGATTAAATTACACTAAAAGACATCTGGGCTTTAATGCTTAACTAGATAGGACATAACATATATGAAGGAACACATAAGGCCCAGTGGGGGTTGGGGGCAAATGAATGAGGAAGAAGGTCTAAATTTGATTAAGAACTATTGTTTGAAGTGTATAAAACTCAATAAATAGTGAAAAAAAAGCAGTAATCAGCCATCACTGAAACAGAGCAAGTGGTTGACATAAACCACATTATAGATCAGCTAACTGCAACAAAGATATATTATTGTTTTAAAATTTAAGAAATAATATAATTTTAACAAATGTTACAAGTACATCAAGTATTGTGTGCATGTACTGAAAGAAGTTGTTCTCACCTTCAAAATATTCTTTCTACAAAAATAATTGTATGGCATTGTTCTTCTTTTGTCTTATTTGTTCTTTTCTTTATGACAGGCCCCTAGAACAATATTTGACATATAACATGTAGATGAACATTAAATATTTATTGATTGTATCAACTAGTGTTGAAAAGAGTAACACGAAATTAATAAAAAAAAATTAATCAAGAAATAGTGGATTCTCACCTTTTGTTAGCATTTGTTTCCTAGCTTTGGCAAATGCGCCATGTCAAGTTTTGAGTAAGTGGGGTTCCCAGTAATTTCCAGAGAATGAAAAACAAACTTGCTATATCATGTATATATAGGAAAATCATGTGTGTTTGTCTATGTCTAGAGTTCAAAAGACTGAATGTGATGTCTGCTTATATCATACAATCTAATCTTCTTAGTATAAAGTAAATAAAATATAAATTTTAGTCTGCCAAAAAACTTCAATGCTAATGTAATATTTGGCCAAGCAACAAGACACCATAAATTAGGAAAACTGAGATACAAAATTAATCATCACATTAGGTATAGAATGGATACACACTCCTTTTACCATCAATGACTTTTCTGTAATCTAAATGATTTCAAATGATTTTCTATAATGAGCAAAACTATATCTCATATGTGCTATTATTTCATATAATTGTGGAATAATAATTTTTAAAGTAATGATTTGACTTTAAGTTATTCAATTTGCTTCTTAGAAATTTGTGTTAGTTTTAGCATCATTGTGGTACAATATACATGACAGAAACAACCTAAAAAAGAACAGATTGATTTTGGTTAATAGGTTCAGAGCATTCAATAGCTCCTTGATCCTATGCATCAAAGCTTCCAGGAATATGTGGCAGAGTCTACATCAGTCATTGTTAAGAGGAAATAGAGAAAAAAATTATAGTAAGTGTATAGACAGGATTGGTTTCAAGATATCAAACCAATGATCTACTGCCTCCATGAGGCTCCATCTTCTACTTTTAACAACCTGAAATTAAAGCTAGTACCTTGTGGATCCATCCAGAGATTGATTAGTCTACTCATTAGTTCATAGTCCAACCTCTGCAAATACCCTCACAGACAAAACCAGAATTGTACTTTGCTAACTGCCTAGGTAGTTCTCAATCTGTTCAAATGTCATACCAAGCTGAACCAACATACAGTATCTATAATACCAAGATACAATATTGTCTTTTTATGAAAATAAGATATACTTTTGAAAATATGATCTTATTATTTTCAATAATTTTCTTATAAATTTCATAGTTTAAAGGTTTTCTTATGATGCATTAATTTTAAATTTTGGTTATCTTTTATCAATCATGTTGTGTTAATCTTATTATTACACTTTTAAGGCTATAGAGCATTGTTACTATTCACAACTTTAGATGGGAGTTTCTGTTTTCTTTTTGTTACAGTAAATTTAATTTCACTTTTCAAAGACAGTTCTCCTAGTCGCTCTTTCACTTTCATTTGTCTTGTTTTTAATATGAGTATAATGAATAGGGAATTCTCTCTGAGGTTTTTGGTTCCTATTGGTTCATTCCACGGCAAGTCCCGCCCTCGGACCAATAAGGGGGAAGGAAGGTGGTGAGAAGAAAAGAAACATCACCTGTGCCCTGAAGCAAAGAGACCTGCGGGCCACCCCTAAGGCGGCTTAGGTGGGTGGGTCCCTATTAAAAATGACTTTTGGCTCACCTGAAATAAATAAATCTCTCTAAATGGAAGATCAGTTTCTGTTTCATCCGGCTGGATTAACCAGACCCCGCCAACTAAGGCGTGGAGAATAAATTTCATGAGACAATGTGTTTCTACTAATTCTTTGAAAACTTTGCAAATGAATACAATGTATTTTGAGCATATTCACCCTCCGTTCTTCCCCTAACTCCTCCCAGATCTACCCCCACCCCTTATCACTCCCAACCTCATATCCTCTTTTGTTTTGGTTTTAATTTAAACTTATGGAGTTCAATATACTTCTGGTTGGTGGGGCTATCTCCGGAAACCTGGTCCACCTACCAGGTGCCACGTCCACAAAGCAAACTGACTTTATATCCCATAGGAGCCATCAACAGTAACTAGCTCGTCTAGTAAGAATGAAAACTCCTGAGCCCCTCCTCTCTGTTATGAAGTGTACCCTGGTCTGATCTTGTGCAAAGTATGTGTAGGCAGTCACAGATACTGTGTGTATGTGTGTAGCCGTCTTGTCAGGACCAAAAGACATTATTTCGCTCCCAGACCTCTGGCTCTTAGGATCTTTCTGTTCTCACTTCTACAGTGTCTTTACGCCCTGTGGGTAGATAAGTGGCTTGATGTGGATGTCACATTTGTGGCTGAGCACTCCATAGAAACTTATTCTCTGCACTTTGATGGGTTGTGAGTTTCTACGTTACTGCCACCAACTGCATGAAGATAATAGGTTTCCATACTTTTTTTTTTTCTTTCAAATATACTAAGCATTAGTTTGAACTCCACCCCCATTTTGCCCTAGCTCCTCTCACTCCCCTTCACCTCATATAGCAGATAAGCAAGGAATAAGTAAACGTATAATTTAGGCAAAAGGTAGTGTTATCGTTTTTTTCTAACTTTCCAAATATATGTGAAAAAAATCTGTGATTTTTTTTCTTTTGCCATGCCCTTGTTTCATCTCTTTCTTACAAAAACTGTTTCCACAGACCAACTACATATAGAAGACATAAGTAACAGTATATATTTGGACATCATTAATTTGCTATCAACACTATTAGGAAAAATAGAGTAAGATTTGTTTTTCACTTAACTAGGGCTTTCCAAAGAATTTGGGAAAAGATTTTTAAAAATGAATATTCAGTCTCTAAAGTAGAACATATAAAAATACAACAATAGTATTTTAAATATATTTATTATTTTTATTATTTATGAGTGTGTGTACACGTGCATTCAGATGTCCATGGGGGCCAGAAGAGGATGTGGAATCTCATAGATTTGTAGTTACTTGCGGTTGTGAAATGACCAATGTCGTGCTGGGTACCAGAACCAAACTCTGATCCTCTGCAAGAGCAGCAAGCGCTTTTAATCCCTGAACCATTTCTCCAGTCCACAACAATAGAATTTTTAAGAAGTAAATATAATCCTTCATCACTTGAAAATGAGACATTTAAGGCACAGCAACAACACTATGCAGAATTATCATAATTCTTTAATTCTATTTTAGTTTACTAAGTTTCATTGGGCAGCTCAACTTTTACACTTTTAAATTAAATATGATAGCAACTTGAACGACATTTAATATATCAAATCAAATGTCATGATTATAATTATGAAATCAAAATATAAATACTACAATCTTAAAAATATTGTAAGGGAGAAAAGGTTTCTTTTAAACATCTGGACATAAATTTTTCCTCCATTGGGATGAAATGGATGAGTGGTAGCATATTTAAAAGCTACTTGAAAATACACAAAATACACTCTGCTTTACTTCAAGTTCAACATGAAGATGTAACTGTAAATAGAAGTTTGGGTAAGTCTGGATAAATAAATATTAGGCTTATAGACTAAATCTTAAGTAAAAAACATGATTTTGGTATGTGCTACCAATTACTGGAAATTTAAGTGTAGCTAATATTCAGGATATCACTAAATGTTTAAATTAATTTATTCTGGATTAAAACATAATTTCAAGAGAATTTCATAGATATAGATAATTTTAATAAGGAGAAATCATTTTATTCACCCCCTTAGGGAAGATGACAGGAAAGCAACTCCACATGACAATAATATGGAAATTTATGCAAATATACTGAGTATATGAGGAGCACACGATTAATTTCAGGCAATAAGAAGACAGGTAAAAGATACAATTCTCAGTGATTTGTGCTCTGGGAATTGCACAGCTTCCTGATTGCATTAATTGAGGAGCAGAGGAAGCAGCAATAGTGCAGGTGTCACTGTGAACACTGCACAGATATGCACAGCTGTCAGCCGTAGCTATGCTGCTGTTTGTGCTTAATTTCTGTATTACATGCCTGTGACAGCTTCAGTAATGAGATGCTAGTGTGCTGTAAACAAGTAACAAAAGCTCCTCTTGTCCAGGAAAACTTAAGTGCATTTCGAATCACCAATAACAAATCTATCAATTTAGTTCAACACTGAATGTGCTAACATCACCAGGAGAGAAGGAAAGCCCAGATGGAAAAAACAACTGATTCATTATTGTAATTTCCTTCTTTAAATTTTTATATTAAACATGTGGTTGGTATTTAAAACTCACATTTATTTATAACCACGACAATTCATTATGTTGGTAATCTTGTAGGTGATATGGTAACTTTTTAACACCAGAAAATTTGGCAAAAACTCTCATTTGAAAATTAATTACATGGATCATCTCAAGAACTTGAAACTACACAATGGCACATGTGACATCCTTTGCAGATGTTTCTTTTATACTCATCTTCAGGAGGAGAACTTCAAGAAGAATAAACGTATTTTTTTACGTTGATGTTTAGAAATTTTGTAGTCTTCACATACACTCCCATTCCTGTAAAAATGACTTTCATGGTTAGAATAAAAGTGGACACTGAAATAGTAGCATTTATACCACTGTATTATTTTTCTTTGTTTTCAAAATTTTGAGACAGGGAATCCCTGTAATCCCAACTGACCTGCAACTCACTATGTATGCCAGGCCAACTTTAATCTCACAGAGAAATACAGAGCTCTGACTCGAGTGCGCCAACATGCCTGGCTATCAAGAAGTATTATTAAACAAAAGACAGAAGCCCATCCATGAGGAAAGAAATTTTAGTGTATTGCAAAATTTTATTATTTATGTCATTCACTGTTTTTAGGATAACCTGAAACTTATACAGAATACAAAGTTGTAAAAAATGTTAACATTTTTTCTTAAAAATTATGAATACATACAAAGAAAATAGGATGTGGCTTATTAATGCAGAAATTAACATTAATTTAAAGATATTACTTAAATATATTATTTAAGAGGTAAGAACTTTAAATACAAGTTTATTTTGTTTCCATAGTAATTCAATTTAAATGGCTGTACCAAGCAAATAAACGTCATTTAAATTCTGCACAATCTTAAAGCTGAGCATCTGTCAGCATAATGGATCCTTTAGCCTCCTGCTGGGCAAACTCAGCCAGTAGACATTTTGAAATTGAGTGAGTTTGAGAAGAAGCTATTTTTCATACAAAAGCTGTCAGCGAAGGAGGAAAAACGTTGTTATCCTAATTAGATTGGATTTGGCCACTGGGATCTTTCCTATTCACCACAATAAGTTTAGAAACCTTTCGTAAATTCACACCACTCAGGGTTTTCATAGTTACCTGATGAGTTGCCTAACTCAGCCGTCAGTGCTGACTCTGCTCTTTGGTCCTGGGGTAGGTTTTTATTTTAGCACTTTAAGTTGCAGGGTACTGAGGAAGATAGGAGGGCGCTAGGTTTACTCAGCAGCTGCATGCCTCCTGCTAATGGCTGACGAATAGACTAGAATATACTGTTCGCTTAGCTGCCCCCTTAACTCAGCCTGCTTATCAAATAAGCTTGTTTTGTTGGTTGAACCTGTCAGAAAAATAGCACATGCTAAAAAGAGTTACAATTAGCATTCGTTCTAATGTTATGTGAATTGCTTATTTTAGACTCCTAATTTTTAAAGCAATTGGGCCACTCTGTTGCAAATATAAATGGTGTTTGGGTAATCAAATATTGTACTATGGCTTAGTAGTAGTTCCTATATTAATGTACATTTTAAGGATGGAATAAAATGATATAACTTGGATACACACTTAATATTAATTATGAATTAACTTTCCGTAAAATACTTAGGCACACACAATCACAACAACAAATAAATAATCCCTCCCAGTGGTTTACTGTGTGTGTGCATGTGTTTGTATGAGTACATACATGTGTATGTGCCAGAGCAGATGACTTAGTGACCTTGGTTCTGTCCTTTCACCTTTATGTGGGTTCAGGTCATCAAGTTTATATGGCAAGTACATTTATTTACCCAGTGAGCCATCTCACTGGCCTTAGTATGCCATTCTTGAGTTAGTGATGTGCCTATATAAGAATATAAATTGCTGAGCAGGTGCTGGAGCCCACCGGCAGACTCCAACAGTACCTGAAGGGGGAAGTGAGGATTAAGAAAGGAGGAGAGAGAAAAAGGACAGACTCAGGAGGGCTGTCAGTGAATACTGAGGCCCTGACTTTATTTTGCTCAGTGTATTTATACCTTTACAGCTGCATGAGGAACAAAACAACAGTTCAAGATCTCAACTCAAAAACAGGCATACATTTACATAGGTAAAACATCCAAGGCACCCACATCTTCTTTCAATGGTCCTCAGCTTTGGGCCCAAGATAAACTTCAGGTGCCTTAAATTTGCAAGTTAGTGAAACATCCTTTTCCCATAGCACTTCTGCCTAACCTAGTCCTCTGCCTAACTCTAGACCAGGGCATAGTTCAAGGCAGACAAATGGCTCCTGACAAGCAAGGATGTATTGATTTGATCAAGATATTGAGGCTCAAAGAGAAATGGCAGGTCTGGAGAGAAAAAAGCTTCAGTGGATTTTAATCTATTCTAAGAATCTGATTTGACCTGTTTGTGGGTCTTTCTTGTGTATCAAGTAGGCACAGCACATCAGCAACTTGGGTGATACCTCACTTGGATGAATATTATATAGCATATAGTCCTAAATTGGAGAGTGGTGAGACCAATGTGCTTTCCTAATAATTTCTTCACTTAATGATTACATGCTGAAAACGATCTAAAATTACTATCCCACCTATTACTGTATCAGTCTTCCATTCCTGTACTCTGTTTTCTTTTAATCAAACTCCAGAGTCCAGCTTCAATCTTCCCTGTAATTCTGGCTTTGCAATTTGCATATTTCCCTCCCCCAATCCTAATGAATGTACATTAAAAATCTGAGCAAGTAGGGAGAACTATACAAGGCAGAGAAAGGAAAGACAGATAAATAATGCTTAAGTGGTATGAAAAATCAAAAGGAAATGAATTATTTAACAAGCCTACTGAAAAATACACATATAAATGGGAGTACATAGGTATAGCTGATACCTATATAACAAAAATCACAGTGCCAGGCACTGGAAACGTCCATTGATTTCTTAGTCACATTTCCCATCCCTCTTTGAGTCACAGTCTACATAGCCTGAGGTAGTTTTATCTTTTTAAATATTGTTTATTTTATTTGTTTGAGTGTATTGCCTGCATGTCTGTAAGTGCACCTGTGCCAAACAGTACCATGGTGGTCAGAAGAGGGATTCAAATTCTCCTGGAACTGGATTTATAGTTGTTAGCTGCCATGTGGGTAATGGGAATCGAACCTTGGCCCCCTGCAACAGTAGCCAGTGCTCTTAACCACCAAGCCATCTCTACAGTTCCCCAAGACAATTTATGAAAAACAGTCTCTTATGGACTGGATCAGAGAAGTTCAATAGGAACACTTAGGTACCTCTGGCTGATGTCCAAATAAAACTCAAGAGAAGAAGAGAGTAAAGAAAGAGTAGGCATTTCTGAGGGAACTGGCAATGAGGGAGAGAGTGTTTGCCATCCAGTTTAGTTGACCAGATACAACTGTGTTCACAGGAGAATAAGAGGTGGATTCAGCAGGGACCTCATGACTGTTATGGGTTAGAGTGGCTTTGCTGTGCCCATGATGGAATGTGATCTTTATAAGATGGGAAGACTTTGAAAGATATGAATGATCTTCACTCACATATAAATTATGTTCATAATGTTAAAGCAATCAGGAGATGAGAAAAACAGTATGTCACATCCATGTTACTCAAAAGTAAGTGTGGCAAGATATTATTTATGCTGGAGTTTCTGGCAACAAAAAGTGACAAAAAGCAAATGCTGTGAGTCTTTAGAAGACTTTAACCTCTGACCATGAAGTCACTAAAGTACTGAAAAGTGTGACAGACGTGGTATACAAACGGTCCCCACTAAGCCTTCTATTTTGAAAGAAAAACATGCCTTGAGGTGCACTGCAGCCACTCTTGTGGATGTGGCAAAGTTTGCTCCTCTTGTGGTAGAGAGGCCTAATGCTCAGTTGTGCATGCAGGAAAGTAGTTAGATATCTCTATCATTCCCTCCAAGGGTCCAAGAGCATAACAACAAAAAGAAGTCAGAGCTCCTGTACCAGCATGATCTGGTCAGTCCAGTGCCCATTTCAAGTGTCCAGATCATCTGGACTGGCTCAGGTCATATCATAATTATGGTTTCCAGGAACATGGTACTCCTTTAGAGAAAAGAGATAAGGACAAAAACCAGACTGCTTTTCTTGGCCTCTGAAGACCCAGAGCCATCTTTGGCTTAGATACTTCTGTCATGTCTGGTCTTGGCGAAGGACAAAAGTACTGGCAGGCCCAAGGATATTTCCAGCTATTAACCAAGAAAGAAACTTGTTTTTCTTTTGGGGTCTTTTTCTCCTAAAGAAATCTAAGGATTTTTTCCTTCTATCTAAGGAATTTTTACTTTTTGTTCTTATCAGAAATATATAGCTTAAATCAGAACCAATGATGAAATATTGATACTTTCCATAAAGAATGAATATTACCTATCAAACTCTTCAAGTATATGTCAGCACAAACAGCAGGACTCTAGAATACCAAAAGGTCAGGTGAAAAGACTTCATCACATCAAAGTATTCATATCAAAGCAATGATCTGTGTTTAAATCAGTAAGTAACAACCTTCCTTGTTGTATAAATAATAGAATGATAGAGTTGACAAATAAGTCACATGTGATTGATGTTTATTCATGTCACAAGAATGTATACTTGATGCTTCTACACTGCTATTTATATATTATACAGAGAGCAAAATGTGCCAAGATACTGTACTTTCTCTCCTATTTACACAAAACACCTTTCATAATAAAACACACATTGTTTGAAAAAGTCTGAAGCTGGAGAGATGGATCAGCAGTTCAGAGTACTTGTTGGTGTTATAGAGGATCCAGATTTGGTTCCCAGCATCGACAAAATCCCTCACAACTGGAAATAACCTATTTCAAAAGAATCTTCTGCCCTCTTCTGGTCTCCACTGGTAGCAGCATGCAAGTCCTGCTAATATTTACATGCTGACAAAGAACTCATACATGTAACTAAAAATAAATAAACAAGAAAATCATACAGAATGCTTTCATAAATGAATAGAATAAAATGATTTACATGCAGTACATATGTTTTGTATGCACATAAACATATATGTATGTTTCTAGATGACAAATATGAAGAAAACCCCTATGGCTCTTTATTATTTATTTGTTTTTGCATATAGTTAATATATTATCATAAGAAAGAAAAATCATAGATTTTTGAACTGTTGATAAAATATAACTATATATGTAAGCAGATACATAAATATATGTGCGTGTGATTTTTCACAATATAGAAAAATTGGAAGGAAGAAAAAATATATTTTATTTAGTTAGTTGTACCATGCAAGACAGAGGAGAGACTGTTGTTATCCTTGTTTTGATCCACTACCTCTAAACAAAGTGTATAGTATTTCAATTTTGAAAAAATAAATAAAATTATACTAAAGACATTGATTTACATATAGTTTGAATTTTAAAAGGAATTATCATTTTAGGAACTATCATTTTAAACTTTAATTGAATTAATATACTTTATAGAAAGAGTTCTTTTTTACCCCAATTTTAAATCAGTTCATTCATTCTACTAATTTCATATCAGTTATTTTTATTGCTACAGGAAAATTCAGAATTAATAAATTATGAAACTTACTGCATAATACCTCAAAATTGGCTTATATAAGTCTTTATATAAGGGTGTGCATAAAATGTGATTTTATAGGAATTTTCATTTGTAGAAATTATAAATCTCATCCCAGTAACTTATCCAATAGAAGTAGCCTGAAGGACAGATGAACTGACTGTTGTAAGAGTCACCCAGTATAAATCCTGACCAGCTACAGGCCTCTGAGAATCCTCTGATTTTCAGGCTTACCGTCTTTTCAGTCAGTGAAATTTTTTTGTCTGCCCATCTACTGCATCTGTATTCAGTACTGAGCTCATATCAAAGCTATTCCTGCTGCATAAATTAATGAGTGAAAGTCATTAAGGGAATTCTCAAAACTCTTTAACTGCACACACTGGTCAAATAACAAAATCTCCTTTACATCGGTTGTTCAAACAGAATATGAAAATTGTTGACTACATTTCTGAAAATAACTATATCTGATATTAAGCACTATTTATTGTTACTGTTTTCACCCTGGGAAGAAAACAACTGAATCTTAGAAAACTTTGAAGAAATTATGAATCAGCCTTTAGTATTCTTGAATAACAGAGTCCTAGATGAATAGATAAAACATTACTGATGAACAGATTCTAGGCAAGAGAGCACATATGATCTTCATTATAATTATATTTTAGCATATTAGGTACCATTATATAATTCTAAATTAGAAAATACTGATTTCTTGACATTACTTTTGTACATAATTCTTTGTGATCACACTTATCATACAAATCTCCTTCATCCTCTTCCTACCCTCACCAGACCCTATCTCCTTCTTAATATCCAAGTCCCACTTTCATGTATTTATCTCTTTGCTTTATGACACATTCGGCTAACCAGGGCCACTTATATGGACATTATGTGAAGCTCCCCACTGGAGCCAGAGTAACTCACCAGTGACTACAACACTGAAGACTTCAACTGCCATCTATTCCCCTTGACAGGATGGGGCCTCTTGATCCCTTCCCCAGTCTGTGATTGAATGCTTACTGGCTCAGTCTTCTGCAGGCCCTACAGAGAGAAGCACACCTGCTTTAAGTTGATGAGTGCCACAGCTTTGTGATACTCTTAAGAAAAGGTTTCGTAGTAGCCCTCCTCCGATAGTATTAGACTATAAATTCAGTCAATATTAATGTTTGCTTGACAGTAGTAAAGTCCTCTGTATTAGTAACTTCAGAACTCACAGTGTATATCTCCAGAAGTGACTGACTTTCACTCCATTGAGTCCTTATTCAAGATCACACAATATTCATTCAGATCAAACTATAAGCATTTGAGTTCTGTCAATTACCATTATGAAATATATTTATCCTAAAAAATGAGCAAGAAACACAAACCATTTTCATCCTTGGTCATGAGTGGCATTCTTTTAAAAGTGAGCTACAGCGTTTTTCATGAGTGTCCCCAGAACTGGCCATTCAGGACAATTCAGTGATCATTGTCTTGCCTTTCGAACATTCCCATTGATCTTTTTGAAATTCCCATTAGTTGGAGACTAGAAATTTCTACTCTTACAGTCTTTATTTTGTTCATAAATTCTGTCTTTCTGGCTCTCTCTCTCTTTTTTTGTGTAATATCCACTTAATTAAATTACTGAATAACTATTCTTAATCTGTTGATTCTGAAGTTAAATTTACTAAGTACAGAATTTTAATATTTTATATTTTTGTCTTAATTTTATAAATGTTCAGTCTAGTTAATATACAAATAAATAATATCTATATATCTATATATTTATAGAGAAATTATATCAACTAGGTTAGCATCTAGCCTATCAATTATTTGTTTTTCATTTGAGTGCTTATTTTCACATACGTAAATAGAACTTCTAAAGTATTTATGAAGTTATTGATAATGTATATAGTGGACCCTAATCATATCCTTTACTCTCTTGTGTAAAATTTATTTTCATGCTATGAACTTATCATCTTCCTTGGAAAACTATTTGAAGAATTTCTGTTGTTAACCATGTTTTAATGGCTTTCCACCTAAATATCTAATGCCTGGTTAGGCCAGGAAGAAACTGAAAGAATAGTCAGGTCTCTGTTCATTATAAACAAAGTTTTAGGGGCCAAAAGAAGAAGGTGCACAAGGTCTCAATTGACAGGCATCCGAATATAGGTTGGTTTAAGATTTTAAAATGCTGTGGATTACCTGATTTTGTCCTTCCTCAACTTAGTGCTGAGATAAATACTGGTCTTCAGGGTGAGAAGGGAGTTGATTCTGTTCACCCTTTCCCTGAGAGTAAAGGTCAATATGCTGAGCTTCTAGATTTTTGATGTTCTATTGATGTAATTTAAAAATTAGAGAATGTTTTGGGAAAAATCAACAGTTCACAAATATCCATTAAACTACATATGAATTAAAAGTAAAAGTAAGATTTTACCTTTATTCTATAGTTATGCCAAGAAAGTATATTAGGAAATAATTGGCGTAGGGTGGCTAGAGACATGGTTCAGTGCTTAAGAGCACGGACTATTCTTTCAGAGGACCAGGATTCAATTTTCTAGCACCCATAGAGTGGCTAACAACCATCTTTAACTCCAGGGGACCTGTCGCCTTCTTCTGACCTTCACAGGCTTTGCACAACACAAGTGCACCTGCACCCATGTAGGCAATACACTCAAACACATAAAATAAAAATAATAAATAAAATAGTTGAAAAATAACCAGGAATAAGAGAATTTTAAATAGCTATTATACTTCAGAAAATTATAAAGCTATGACTAACTGACATTGGTGAATTTATTTTAAAATATTGTTATTGGTTATGTCTCACAGAAGGCAATATAGAATTCACAATTCCTAAGATGAAAGTGTCTGGGAATAGGAATTGTAAATTCACATATTGATGTTAAATTTATAAATTTTTTCATCTTGAAATAGAGTTCATGACACTAATGGGAAAGTAATGGAGTTAAAGCATTGCTTCTTGAATTGTGCTTATTTATTCAGGAGCCATGCTCTGAATGGGATTTTTTCAAATGTATCAGAAATCAAGACTATACACATTGATTTCGTATCCATATATAGGCATTTTCATTTCCTGAAATTCAAGTTGTAAGCTCTATAGATAGATTTTTAAGATGTATTTTATTTTAATCATGTATTATATATGCATATATACTAGTACTGAAGTCCCTGGAGGCCAAAGGTATTGGATCCTCTGGAGTTGGAAATACAGATGGTAGTTAGCTGCCTGACATGAGTGTTGAGAACTGAATTCAGGTCCTCTGAAAGAGCAGTACATGCTGTTAATTCTTGGGCCCTCTAAAAACCTCTAAAAGATTTATTTTATGTTAATAACTTTAACATTATATTAAGTATGTTTGAATCTTGATGAATAGAAAATTCCACCCCTCCTGTTCCCCAGGTTCATTAATAAATAAATTACTTCCTTCATTTATCACTAAGGGGAAAAGCTATATATGCAACATTTTAAGTGTTTCTTTTATTTAAACATAATTAGGCTTACACAGGAAATATATATATATATATATATATATATATATATATATATTACTGTTCTTCCTTCAAATCTCTTCAAGACTCCCTTTACCTGTGTGAATACTTTTTAAAATGGAACATAAAGTTTACTTTGAATTGCCTGGACAATGAGCTACCTGCTGGAAGGCTTTTTTCCTTTTCCCTGTGTTAGAATTTATCTTGAAAGCTGCTTTTATAGTTATTAAATACAGTTCTCTGTGCCTCTTGTCTCTAAGACAACTACCATGGAAAACATCTAAACACAGATAACTTGGAACTGACACAGTCTCTGTGTGTTCTCACTGCTCAGATCCTTCTCATGCATGCCACTGAGGGGAAAGGGAAGGCAGTGGACACGCTGCAGGAGCTCCGTGTTCTCCCCTCATGGTCACAGCATGCTGCTCTGTGTCTTCCTGCTGAACTTGCTTTACATGTTTACCAGTTAAAGATTGGGTGTTAGTAGTTAGTCCAAAAACAATGTTGTGGGACTGACCCCACCCTGTGCATATGACAGATGTCAGAGGGTTCAATACTTCGTGTGACTGATCCTGTAACTGCTACACACTCAACATGTGCACGCTACAGAAAACTTCGTGCCCCATTGTAGGTTACTTCTCTAACTTAATTATCACGTAAGTTATTTTAAATAGGCAAACATTGGAACTGGAAAGATGGCTCAGTGGTTAAGAACACTGGATGCTCTTGCAAAGGACTGGGGGTTGATTCCCAGCACCCATGTGGCAGGTAACAACCATCAATAACTCCAGTTCCAGGGGAATCCAGTGCCCTATTCTGACCTCCTCAGGCATTGCACAACATGAGTACACTTACACACATGCAGGGAATACACTAATACACGTAAAATAAAAATAAAAAAAATATAATATTTTAAAATCAGTCAAACATGAAGAAAAATCTGTTAGAATTTTGTTAACTATACCAGAGGACAGCTTTTCCTGGTAAACTGTATTCACCTTCACTAAAGGCAAGACACACTGTACCACGGAGAAATTCTGTTTCGGCACCACTCATTTTCTCTAGAAAAATACAAAAGAATTCTCTTTTATTTTGATTTCTAGTTCTTCCACTAATGGGCAGTTCATTTTTAAATTTTTCAAAGGAAGTTTCAATTATCAAAAAATTGCAGTATTTGAGTAACTTTGTAATAGATAATGAATATGAAAACAGAATGAAATTGCTTTAAAACACAAAACAATGCTCCATGTTTCACTGTGATTAATGTCCAGAAATAGGGAAACAGTCCTTTGTGTAAACAGCTAACTGTAAGCAGCAGTTTCATCTGATGCTGTGACAGCATCACAGACACTACACTGATTTCAGAAATTAAAATCTATCAAGCATGAAGACATTATATATGAAAACAGAGAGTGAGAAAGTCTACTTAAAGTTATAATACAGCTATAAACTATACAGAAAAGTTTTTCATGTGACATTAGAATATACAACATTTTTTAACAGTTGACATAACTTTCAGGAAAATTGCTAGTTAAGAATCAGAAGGTGCATATTAATTGTTGAACTCATACTGCTTATAGCTATTTAAGGTGTGCATTATCCCCTGCCTCCTAAAGGGCTATTATTGCTTTAAGGGGTAAAGCCTTTTCAAGGCAGCCAATAATGGGGCAGAGACAGCAGGGACCTACTCCAAGCTGCTGTGCCCATCTGTCATAGCAAGGATCCTAGCATACACTTTAAAATCAAATTTCCATTCCTAAACTGCAATTTCTCCTTCCACAAACTCTTGCAACTATATGTTTTTACTCTATTTCTATTTCTGGAACAACTAGCCATGACTAGTTCTGCATGAAAATGTGACTGAAGAATTGTATTAAATCTGTAGGCACATTGGTTGCTCAGGAAGATTAAGGAACGTGTAATAGGGAATTAAGTAAATATACAATTGTCACACATATTCAATTAACAGCATATATTCTAAGAAATTTATAATGACGATTTTCAGTTTTCAGATACATCATGAATTATGAATATAGAATGCTTAAAATGATCATAAATAAGTTTTTTTATGTTATAAATGATAAGTAATAGTAAAACAATCGCTCAAAAAATAAAATTATTTCTAAACACGTGTTTCTGTGTTTGTAATACCATGTGTAAAGTATATGTATATACAAAATGCACCCCACTATATATAATTATATAAACACTGTCCATATGTGCTGTGAATATATATGTATATAATTTATAGTGTACGTATACTATATTTGAATATGTATACATTCATTCATATTGTCTACAGATGCAGACTACATCCTTTCCTGTATGTTCACATGCATCCCTATGAAAATGTGAGAGCATTCATTCATGGGTATGTAAATTCCTACATACACATACTTATATTTCTGATGTGTCACAAGATCATTAGTGCCTACAGTACTCAAGCTAATGTCTCCACACAAATGATTTCAACTAAGGATGCTGTTATAAAATATTCCTGGTCCTTGAGTCCATTCCAAAATTAGGATAATAGAAAAAAAAATCTTCATGGGCTTAAGCAAATGTAATTATAGGTAACATAGGAATAAGAAGATCAAGAAAGCAAAGGGTCTATATTCAATCATGCCTGGCAGTTTATGACATCTGTTTTTCATATTTCCTCCCATGTTATCACTCCATAATCCATTTCTACAAAGAATGAAAAGCAAAGTGATGCAATCACTTGATGGATTATTTGTTCACTTTGACAGGTAAATAGACTGAGAAGAGAAAATTAGTGTTGATTTCATCAAAGACAAACAGGCTGTTGAAAATCAATCATTTCTCCTACATAGCCGAGGAAAATACTGCTTTTAAAGCCAACATGTTTTCAGTAAAAGTCTCAAAGTGAAAGGTAATTAACATGTCAACTTAGTACTTCTATTAAGCACTCTTTTGTATTTAAAAAAATCAATGCTTTTTAAAAATTCTACCTCACACAATACACACATTAAAGATTTTATTATGTCTTAAGAAAACATAAAGAACTGAGACTTTATCATTTGACAATACAAGTTTTGATTTTCATGTCAAACACAGGAATGCATCATCTTTAATGACTGTCCAATTGTCCACAATAAAGGATCAACATACATTTATTTACAAAGAATTGGCTGATTGTATTCTGTGTTCTGATTACTGAGAAGCAGAAATAGAACAAAAAAGAGACAAAATTTTCAACTGTTTTCCAATAGGTTAAAACCACAATCTCTTCATTTTTCGTCCTATTATAAATCACATAGCAAAAAAGTCTCTGTACAGAAAGTTTTGAAAACATTTTATTAACTTTCCTTACTAAGAATTCTAGAAACAGAAAGAAAACTATAAATTTTGGGAAGACTCCTAAAACATGTAGCAAACATGAATTAATGAAAAGCTGAGCTAATTTTATTTTAACAGTATATGAGAATCCCAACTCATTAGTTTGTTATTTGATGAATATTATATCAATTCGATCTTATTTATAGATTAAATTATCACAAATTTTAGGCAAAAATATTTAGACTTAAATAATTATCTACTTATTTTAAATTGATTGTTTTATTTATCTGTGATTGTATATATATATATATATATATATATATTACAGCATGTATGTGGGGATCAAACTTTTTCTATGCTTTATTAAAACATGTGCAAAACTAAACATAAAAGGGACAATGGTATTTAATTAAAACTTCATGAGTTTAAAAATTTTGAAAAAGTCTGTATAAAACCTAATCAATATTTATTGGTATATCATTCTTCATCAAATCCCTCTATAGACTTAATCAAGAAGAAATCTGGGAGAAAAAATAATAATTTTGTCTCAAGGCTATTTACTCTTCCATTCTTTATCATGCTTTATTATCAAAAGATCTAGAACATATAGACACCCCACAGAAAAATGTACTCAACAAGTATATCATATGCTTATTGCATGATAAAAACATGGCTAATGTATTCAGGTCATCCTAAGAGATATCTACTGCTCCGGAGAACAAAGATAAAGCCCATGAAATGTCAAGCATCTTCCTTAGTCCACTGATGTCTCCATAACAGCATACTTTAAATAATTCACAGCAGAAATGTACTCTCTCACAAGTATGAATGCTTTGCTGTCCAAGATAAAGGTGTCAGCACATTTGCTATCAACATCTAGGATGGAGTCTCATAATTTTGAACTTCATGAAGGAAGCAAGGTGTGTCCTCACATAGTCAAAGATGAGCAGAGCAAATTCATTTCTAGAAGATCTCCATACAGATGCATCAAAGTCCTAACAATGGAGTCCTCATAAACTAACAACATACTGTTAGACCTTACTTAACAATACTATTAAAGAAGGGACTGATTTTAATGAGTTTTGATTAGAACAAAAACCTTCAAACCATAACACCACCGCTTCAGTAAACTTCCTAAGGATGTGCTATGACATATCTTTTGCACTTGTTAGGTTTTATCAACTTGACCTAAAGTAGAGTCACATGGGAGAGAGAACACCAACTGAGGAATTTTCTCCATCAGACTGACTGGTAGGAATGTCTGTGAGGCAGTTTCTTAATTGCCTATGTTTGCTCTAGGAGGGCCTGGCCCATTGTGGACTGTGTCAACCCTGGACAGCTGTGTCTGGATTGCTTAAGAAAGACAGTTGAGCAAGCCATGGGAGAGCAAATCAATATGCAGCATTCCTATGTAGATTCTCCTTCAGTTCCTGCCTCCAGGTTCCTTCTTTGAGATCCTTCCTGAATTCCCTCAAAGATGGACTGTGCTTGGAAGTGTAATATGAAATAAATCCTTTCCTCTCCAAGCCACTTTTGATTATTGTTTAATCATAGCAAAAGAAAAGCAAACCAGGACAGAAATTGGTAGCAGAGAGTGGGTGATTACTGTGACAAATCTGATTACATTGTCTTTTGGAAGAATTTGGAAGATTTTGGAACTTTGGACTAGAAAAAAAAACTGAGTACTCTGAACTTAATAGGCTCCCCTGCGAGATCCTTCAGGATAATGCTGAGAAAAATTCAGACAATAGAGACCTGGCTTGTGATATTTCACAAGGAAGATAGTATGATATCATATATTTGAATTTTTAGCAATTGTTGGACTTTTAAGACTGTAGTATGTTTTAAATTATTTTATTAACATGAGAGCTTGATAACAAACAAAACAGAACAGGAACAGTTATGCTCTAGAGTGTATTTGTGTATCAAGTTGGTAAGGGGTCAGTTTTGCTACTTTTATTTTTTGTCAACTTAACACAAAGTAGTGTCATCTGGGAAGAAAGCCCCTCCCTCAAGTGAGAAATTTCTTCCATCAGACTGAGCAGTAGCCTGTGTGCTAAAAATTTTTAGAACTGCTGATTGATGTCCGAGTGCCAAGCCCACTGTAGGCAGTACCACCCTTGGGTAGGTGGGTCTGGGCTGCATAAGAAAGATTGTGAGAACTAGAGATGGTGGAAATAACGTTTTCCCGGTAACTTGTCACATGAACTCAAAGCAACAGTGACAGCATGCACGATCTGCATGCAAGCTCAAATCAGAAAAAAAAAATCTAGTTTAAACATGGGGAGGAAGGTAAGAAATCCCAACTCAATCTATTGGATGCTGGGAGGGTGAGAGACATTCTCTTACAGGGATGGGACTCTTGGTTGGTTAACCACACTCTAGTGGATGGACCCGTCCTGAAGGAAATTCAGGGACACAAATCAGAATCCATAGGCCAAAATATATATATATATATAAATGCCTCCAGAATACTGGGATTAAAAGCATGTATCACCACACTTGGTATTTCAGGTATTTTTCAGACTAGTGTTAAAATACTTCTTGTTTATTTGATAATGATAATTAAAATTTCCCAAATTATATTTTCTATTACCAGCATATAAAAATTATGAGAATATATTTATATTTAAAATTTCATAAAAATTTGTCATAATATATAACCCAGCATTATTTTTATTTGCAAAACATCAAGTGTAATGTCAACTAAACCAGATTTTCATCTCATTTCTGGGAGACACATTTTATTTATGATACAGAGTTTTCTGTATTATACACAAATAAACTTAAAATCTATAAAGTGATGTTCAGGGGCAAGATTTTGGAAGTGGACACTCTCCTAAATGCATAAAACTGTATATTTTAAAACTTTTTTTGTTATTCATGGCTTTTTATTTACGTAGAATTCATCTGATAAAATCCACAGCTATGATGTTATAATAATTGTGATTCTGATATTTATGCTAAGTTTCACATTTGGCCTTTTATGTTGGAGAATTGAATCCTATCATTCTAAGCTTATTTATAGCATATTATATCTCCTCTTAGATAAGTATGTCTCTGGTGAATATTTCCATTTCATATCTTTTTGCCCATCTGTAGCCATACTGCTCTGTTCCTTACCCTTAGACACCTTTATTAACTTTTATAACCACCTTCTGAGTCTTTACACCTATACAGTTTTACTGATAACAGTCAAAGAACTCATGCTTACTGACTATGCATACATTGTAGCACTACCATTATTAGAAAATAATCAGTTAATAGTGGCTAATGATTATACTAAATATTCAGGGTTCAAGAAGCAATTTAATAGGACCATATTGAAAATTACAGATTCTCACATGTGTTTACTTAAATAAATGAGAATATCAATAATAAAAATCACTATATATTGACTTTGATATTTAAAACTTAACTTTAAATTAAAAGTTTAATTTTGTGTGTGTTTTTAAAACAACTTTTATTGATTCCAAAATGTCACAGAGTGTATTTTAATCATATTCACATTCTTTATACCCCAACCTTATTTCCTACTCCTGACTTCTGTTTTCTATCATTCGTCTTTTCACATGATTTATTATTTATTATTTTATGTTTATGAGTGTTTTGTCAGCATGTATGTAAGTCCACACATATGTGTAATGCCCACAGAAGCTAGGAGAGGGTGTTGGGTCCCCTGGTAATGGATTTATGAATGGTTGTTAGCCATCATATGGGTGCTGGTAATTGAACACAGGTCCTCTGCAAGAGCAGCTAGCACTCTTAGCCACTAAGCCATCACTCCAGCTGTCTTTAGGAAAAAAATGATCTAGGGAGTCTAATCTGTGTTTTCTTTTATTAAATTTAATATTTTATTGAATTTTTGTGTAATTCATACAGAACATCTCAATCCGTCTTAATCACTTTTGTAGGCATTCTTCATTGGCTTCCTTCCACAGCACCCTCCCCATGGAATTTATACACTGTCATTTGTATTAAGGCTTATTCTGTCAAGTTAGTTTTCCTGGATATTCCTTAGTGCAAGTTCAACCACTGAGGTCTAGTCAGTCTATATAGAGTCTCTCACTTTAAGATTAGCTCTTCGTCACCCAACAGCAATCAGCTGCCAATGATTCTTCAGCAAAGAATAGGGTCTTCTGCACATTTCCCAAGCTCCTCCCATTCCTTGCAGGGAGTTGTCTGCATAAATTTATGTGGGTCTTGAGCATTCCAACACCATTGCTGTTGGTTCTTTTAAGCAGGGTCCTGAGAGCTAGAAGTATTCTATTTCCATATGGCCAAGCACCTTCTCCCTGGCTCTTAGAATCTTTCCACCCTCTCTTTTGAAATGGTCCCTGAGCCCTAGGTGAGTGAAGCTTAAAATAATAGTCTTGCCCAAAGACCCACACTCTGCAGACTCCTAATCTCCACTCTTAGACCATTCATGATCTTCTGTGTTCCAGGCACTTTATGGCATGAGGGAGCTTCCTTAATGAGAGTTGAGAAATTCATCATTCATGTCCTCTACAAAACTTTATCTACATTTCTTGAGTCTTAGTTGTAGAGGCTGTATTGTAGATGTGCCCAGAAAATTCACTAACAATGTCTGTGGGTGACCTGTTGTGGTATACTATAGAAGTTTCCTTCTGATACAAAAGAATGGTCCTTGATGAGCTTTGGCTGGAATGCTTGACTAAATATAAGGATACATATTTTGCACTTGGTAAGAAGTTACATTAATCTAGGGATGTGACAGCATTGGGAATTTCTCTAATATCTATGACCTCTTCAGCTATGAGTATTAGTTATGATTACCACACATGAGTTTCCTCCCATTGAGTCAGATTTAAGTCTAATTAGGTAACCTAAGATAAAAGTGCCATTATTGCACCTGTATCATATGTTGTGCCAGTCACTGATGTGGTCATTTGGTCATGAAGCTGGCGTTGGGTCAATGATTGATGTTCTCCCTTCGTTGCTCACATTGTGCTCTCTAGACTGAGTGTTAGTCTTCAGGGGAAATGGCTACCAAGTCAGTTCAAGCTCCATTCCTCCAAATCCTGTGTCCAAAGTATCTCCAGTCTTCTGCAGTACAGTCTCTTCAAATTTTGGGAGGCAATCAAGGAATGTGGCAATAGGCTGTGTAATTTGGGGAGTTTCTTGGACCACCCTAACCAACAGCTCAGTGGAAGGCTTTTCCAGTCTGGCACTGTTTCTTGTTAAGTAGCCTTCAGCTACGTGCTTGGACTCATGTAGAGATAATGTATGTGGAATTTGTTATTAGCTTATAAGACTAATATGAATCCCTCTGGTATTTTATACTAGCTAGGTATTTTGTTTCTTCTCACTTCCTGTCTAACCTACCATCCATTCCTTCCCCATTAAAATGTCCCTATTTTCCCCATTTCTCGGTTGATAATACCAGTCTCCTATGGTCCCATTTCTCTTGAAATCCTGCTTCTCTTTATCCCCATAGTTTCTTGAATAACACCTCACACCCTCCATTTAAGTAACCCCATTTTATCAATTTCTCCCTTAGCAATACCTGTCTGCTACTATTATCTCTCAGGTTCCTTCTTTCCCTTTAACTCCCTTGTCCTGCTCCCTGCAGTGATATCAGGATACATTCTCACGTATAAGGGCTTGGATCTAGGTTCCACAAATGAGGGAGAACATACATCATTTGTTTTTCTGAGTCTATGTTACTTCATGTAGCATGAGACTTTCTAGTGCTATCCATTTACCTGCAAGTTTTATGATTTTGTCTTTCTTTACCACTAAGACCACTGAGTAGAATTCTATTGTGTGAATGTGCCACATTTTCATTATCTACTTATAAGTTGAGGGACACTTAGGATGCTTCCATCTCTTAGTTATTGTGAAAAAAAGCAGCAAAAAAAATTGGATGTTTAAGTTTCTCTGTAATAGGATGTTTTCTTTGGTATATGTCCTTTGGGTATATAACCAGGTCAAATGTTAGGTTCACTTTTAGTTT
Source organism: Eospalax fontanierii (assembly GCA_035773235.1). Lineage (NCBI taxonomy): Eukaryota > Metazoa > Chordata > Mammalia > Rodentia > Spalacidae > Eospalax > Eospalax fontanierii. The sequence continues at coordinate 48,665,828 of CM069530.1, read as the reverse complement.
TCTGAGTTCTGTACATTGCTGAAAGACAAGGGTTCAGTTTCATTCCTCTATGTAGATCCATTTTTTTCCAACACCATTTGCTGAAGATGCTATCTTTCCTTAACTGAGTGTTCTTGGCCTCTTTGTCAATTATCAGGTAACTAAAATTGCATGTGCTCATGTCTGAGTATTTAATGGTGTTTCATTGGTCTACAGGTCTATTTTTTGTGCCAGTACCATGCTGTTTTTATGATGATAGCTTTGTAATATAGTTTGAAATCTGATATACCCCCCCCCCATGCATTGGTCTTTGTGCTCAGGGTTGCTTTAGCTCTTTGTGGTCTTTTGTGCTTCCATGTGTGCTTTAGGATTTTTTTTTTCTAATTTTCTGAAGAAAGTCATGGAGAATTTGGTTGAGATTGCTTTGAATCTCTATATTGCCTTTGGTAGGATGGTCATTTTCACAATATTAATTCTTCAAATGCATGAGCATGAGAAGTCTTTCAAAATTCTGATGTCCTCCTCAAGCTCTTACTTTAAAGATTTAAATTTTTCATTGTTAAGATCCTTAATGTCTTTGGTCAGGTTTATTGTAAGATTTTTTTCTGAGGTTGCTGTGAATGGGAGGGTTTTCAATTACTCTTTCTCCAGATTCTGGTTATTGGTATATAGAAACAATAGTTACTGATTTTTGTAGATTTGTTTTATAAGCAGCTATTTTACTGAAAATGTTCATCATTTATAGGAATTTTCTTATGGAAATTCTGGAATCTTTTAGGTATGGTATCATATCATCTGCAAAAAGCTATTGTTTTTATAAACCAGAGTTTTGAGCATATATTTTCATAATTGTAATATCTTCTTGGTTAACTGTTCCTTTGATCAGAATGAAGTGACCTTCTTTATCTCTTCTAATTGGTTTTAGTCTGAAGTCTATTTTATCAGATATTAGAACTGCAACTCCTGCTTGCTTCTTAGTGCTGTTTGCTAGAGTATTTTTTCCATCCTTTCACCTTAATATAATGCCTGTCCGTGAGGGTGAGATGGTTTCTTGTAGACAGCAACAAAAAAGATGGATTTTGTTTTTTGATACATTCAAGTAGCCTGTGTCTTTGAGTGAGGAGTTGAATCCATTGATATTTAAAGTTATTATTGAAAGATATGTATTGGTTCTCTTCATTTTAATTTTTGTTTGCATTCTTGGTCTAGCTTTTTGGTTTCATGGTTATATCTTAGGTTAGCTTCTTTCTGTTGTATCTTGGATATTGTTCATTTCTTCAGCTCTTTGTATTGCTTCAAGTATTCTCTGAGGGTCTGCCTGAATTTTTTCAGCTGGTTCATGTCATGGAAAAATTTTCTTTCCTCTTCAAGTATAAAAGACATTTTTTTCTGGGTAAAGTACTCTTGATTGGCAGCTATTATCATTTAACCAGTACTACTTTGGTCCAGACTCTTCTGGCTTTCAATAGTTTTCACTGAAAATTCAGCTGTAATTCTGATGGGTTTTCTTTATATATGTGACTTGTTTTTCTTTTGGAGCTTTCATCATTCTTTGTTCATCATTATGCCTGGGTACATGAACATCTGTCAAAAGAACTAAAAGTAATAACAAAAATAAATAAATGATCTCTGAGTCCTGTGTGGGTGGAGTTTAATACAGGAGTCATGTCCAAGAATCCATACTCTGAAAACTTGTTCTCTATACTAAGAACAAGGGGAGGTATGCATGACCATATGGAAGGAGGTTCCTAAGGCTTTGCTTCTATGAATCAAAGGCAATGGTGTCAGCATGCAAAAGACCCATGCAAACTCAAGCATTCAAAACCCAGCATAGAACTGTAGTAAAAGACAGCATGCCCCGATCTTAGCTGATTACTGCTGGGTGAGGAAGAATAACCCTTCTTTAAGGGAGGGACTCTAGATAGGCTGACTAGATTTCAGTGGATGAACTTGCACTGAGGGAAGTCTGAGTGCATTAACTTGACTCTATAGACTTTAGCATAAAGTCTGGAGAGGGCTATAAAGATGATTAGGATGTTTTGTATAAACTATGCAAAAATTCAGTAAAAAACCTTTAAAAATTAGAAAAGAAAACAAAACATTTTAAGTGAAAAGTGACCATTGTATATTTTAGATATATTTAAGATCATTAAATTTAGACTTTTGGAAAATTATCTTCTTCCACTTTACTGAATTTTTTTTTTCTTCGAGGCAGTCTCCCTGTAACACCAGCTGGCCTGGAGCTCAATATGTAGACAAGGCTAGCATTGATCTCACAGAGATTCACCTGTCTCTGTCTTCAGAGAACTGGGATAAACGTATGTCCCACAATGCTTGACTGAAATAATTTTATTTATGGTAATTATGATATATAAAGCAAACACAGGAGATTATGGAAACAGCTCCCTGGTTAGGAGCACTGTCTGCTCTTCAAGAGGGTTGGGATAAATTCCCGCCACTCAGATGGCGGCTAACAATCTGTAATTCCGATTCCGGGGAATCTGATGCCCACTTCTTGCCTTTGCTGGCAGTGCACACACATGGTAAACTTGCATACATCCAGGCAAAACACTCATACAGTATAATACAAATAAATTTAAAACAATTGGAATTTTTTCAGCATACTGCTGCTTTTAATAAATTTAGATATCCTTTATGTATGTAAAATTGCTTACATAATGATTAAAATTGTATTAGACTATGAAACAGCATAATGAATGCATGTGTTTGAGTAGGTATGTAAATTGTTATGTACATTGTTAAAATATGCTTACACAAGTGTATTAATTTCAAAGCAGAGGTTCTTAGATAAAATATCCAATAGGCCTGTTTATACTCAAAAGCTAATTTCTGTTTGGGACAGAGAAAAGTATAGGGGTATAATAGCTATATCACCTGAAGTGTGGTTCTTTTGACAGAGCAACTTTAATTGCTGTAATTAATAAGTTACCTACACAGTCTTCAGTCCCCTTACCAGTTCCCATTTATAAATTTCTAAAGCACACACTTAGTCTTGCCCATATTTAGGGGGTAAATTTTGCAGAATGTTGAACTAAAAAATAAAATCTCACTTCAGAATATGTTTTCTGGAAAGATTCATGCTATTAGGTAGCTGCGGTGCTGCATGCTGGCACCCTGCTGGTTCCACTGGCAGCAAAGAAACCACTGGAAATACGGAGTGAGAGCAGCCATACTTCAAACTTGGACTATGGCATTTTGCATTAAGATTCTTCTGGATTTGGAATACAGTTTTTGTTAATGCCCAGCAATGATTCTGTTGGGTAAGGGTTCTTCTGTTTTAGTATTTCCTTATTTAGAAAAAATGTTACTGAAACTGTGTTTTAAGAGTTTACTACAATATTCACTCTGCATCTAGTTCATCTGTTACATGCACACATACAGCCACACATACTATTTCTACCCCACATCAATTTGCATACTTCATGTCATCGGGAGTTAATCACATCGAGATGAGGTAAAGCTATTATTTTTGTTAATTTGAGCTTATTATTTAATTTTTTAAAACAGTTGATTTGGCTTTCTTACTTTATAAAACATACACAATATTTATTAAGCATGCAAAGATGTCCTGACGTGATTATAACACTTTTTTGATAGTTTCAACTTCCAGGTTCATTCATTTATGTGTTATTTAAAATAAATATGACATTTTTAAACACTGAAAAACATCTTGAATAATTACTCAAAATAGTTCTCATGTCAAGGGAATACAAGATAGCTTATTCTTCAGCCAAATAGGACTGACCTGGCCTGGGAACATTGATTAAGGTTTCCTCAAATCTTATGCTCCAAAGTAATAGTCTCATAAAGTTTTTATAGTATAGACCAAGATGAAGTGATAAATCAAGGCATTTTCCGTACACAGTGGTGGAAGCATCAAGTAGAATAGTGACAACAAAGTGCATTTTGAGGCTATGGGTTTTGTCAGTGGTAAGGGGACAGAAATAGAGTTCCAGATTATCACAGTAAGCAGCCTGAGAAGTTCAACCTTAATCTTTGACGGACCTCATCTTAAATTAAAACAAGATTCCAGGCTTTGACCTGAATTTCAGGAAAAACCAACATGAAGCCCAGATGGCATTTTATTAAAACCAGAAAGGTCCTTAAGAAAAGAATAAAGGCACACCCAAGAGGATGTGGCTTCTTTCAAAGAAGAAAATTTATAAAGACATTTCAACATAAATTTTAAGCATGGAGGTTGAGATGGTCCAGAGAAACATAAGACATTCCTAGAGTGGGTAAGAGCTTCTAGTACTGGCTGTGTAAACCATTTTAGTGGCCCTCAAGTTATATCTGAAAGGGTGCTAGGAAATCTTTTTTGTTTCTTTCCTTCTTTCTCTCTTTTGATAAACTGGGATTATAATGTGACTCCAGATGTGCCTTGGATGGAATTATAATCTAATATGATATAATAATACTGAAACTAGACATCACTAGCATTACACATGTCAGCTGTGAAGGGAGAAATGCATCGAGCAGTTGTTAATTGTGTTGGAATTCCTGCTTCTCAGCTGACACAGTGTCAATGACATTTCAACATTTCATTATCTTCACACATCACCCAAATTTTCTCTGTCTTTCTATACTTTCACAGATCATATGACAGTCTCTCCTTTCAGATTGGTAGAGCTGATTTACTAAGTTAATAGCTTTCCAATGGTGTGTCTGATAGTCACAAGGATCAAAGGATGTTAGGACAGACACTGATGTGGGTAATGAGTTCTGCTAAGGGACTGGAAGTTGGGCCAAGGTGATTTATCTCTGAATCTGCAGAACTGCAGCTGTCTCCACAATCACAGAGTTTTGATCAGTCAATTATCCTTGTAAAAATTTTAGCTTATGTACAGAATTTTTTTTTTACCCTAGGAACTTTAGTTTGCATTATTCCTGAGGTTTTTTCCTGTTAAATGAGATGAGAAAGAGCTCACAAATACTTTTTGAGTCAGATCTGGTCCAATTATTCCAAGGAGTGCATCCATTGAAGGGCCATCATATTTCTATCAGCTTGATCAGTATACCACCTTTGTCATAATCGGCGTTTATCTTGTTCTATCTTTTTTGTACTTATTTCTGTCATACACAATACACAATATATGTCACTTGATAATTATTTTACTTATAGTCTCTCCCTATCTCCCTGTCTTTCTCTCTGTCTATCTCCAATAGATATTTCTACAGGATGGTGATCTTGATTGTTATAGAGGAAGCATTTTTATCTATACATTGTTTTCTGTATGTTCATTTTGTCTGAAGCCTGCTTCAAATTCAAGCACATTATTTTTGCTTTCTATTAATTGAATTCATTATTTGACAATTACATATGCATATGTCATGCACTCTGATCACTCTCACACCCTATTTTATCTCCCTCACATCTCCACTACCCCCTTCCTCCATGCAAGTACTTACTTCCCCTATGTTAAGGGATTTTTGCTCTGTTTTTGTCATTCTCTGATTGAGGGCCAGAGCCATCCTCATGGCTATGGATTTGAAGCCATCAGCTGGAGCCTGGTGCGCTCATTGGTGGATAAAGATCTAAAGATAATAACTCTCCCTCCCTCAACATGTATCAATAGCCAAGAGTTCCCAAGGGTAGCACAGAGCCCCTCCCTGATCCATGACTGACTGTTGAGAGTTCTGCTCTTGGGCAGCTGCTTGAATTCATGATGCAATGGTTGTGTACATCCAGAGGATAATGCTTGTAGCCCTTCGCTACATCATCCATGTCCTGCATTCTTTCCATACCCTCTTCTGTGATATTTGCTGAGCCCTAGAGAGGAAGTTATAATTGTCTCGTTTAAGGCTGAGCACTCAATAGTCACTTACTGTAGACACAAGGAGTAGCCATGAGTCTACATTCACTACTGTTTACTGCAAAGAGAAGTTTCTCTGATCAAAGCTAAGAGTAATATTGGCCTGTGGGTACAAATGTAAATATCTACAAGGCAGTTTAATACCATGTGAATTAAGCAAATCAAAACTAATAAACTTTCCCTAGGACCTACGACTTCCTTGGTCATGGACTTTTGATAAGATTTACAGTGCCAGGCATGAGTTCCCTCATGTGGAGCAGGGTGTGGATTCAACCAGGGAGCAGTTGGTTATCTCCATAGCAGTAATGGACTTATTGCACCAGTTGAGTACATCTTGCTCAGTAGACTGGTACCGTAGCATGTAAGGTTGTCTCTCCAACAGATTAAAGATCGTGTATCTACTATTTCTATTTGGTGTCACTTACTCATAGTCATTGGCCTATACTGAGTTGTTTGTCTATAACTGAAGTGGTTATTAAACCCAAAGGTTTGAAGGGTTTTTCTTCCACAACCTAGGATTCACGAGATGACTTCAGAATAAACACATCTACCCAAAGCCCACTAACGCATGTTCCTCCCTCTAATAGTGGAAAAAGATTTCCCTTCCCCAAAGGGAAAATAGAGGTATTTTGGTGAAAATGCATGATGGGGAAAAACATAAACACTCATACTGTTAAGTTTTTATCTTAAATTGAATCTTTTTATTTTTCTCCTAACATATTACTTCATTCTCAAACTTCTGATTTGCTTCCTCAATTTTGAATATAAATCATTTACTTTTCTCTCAAACATTTGTTTAAATAGTTGTCTTGGCAATTCTGTAATTTATGATGTTATTTATATTTCCCATGAATTCAAGAGGAGAAAAGTCAAAGTGCTATACATGAGTTTGGCCTGATGTAATTAATCACATTCATATTCTAATTATATGGAAATCATATGGAAATGATATTTTTGAGTTTCTTTGTCTTCACACATTTAGTTCTTCGAAGACTGTGGAAAGGATGAGACCAATTTCTATTTTAAATTAAATACAAAAGAGCCTATCAAAATAGTTCCATGTAAAAAGGAGAAATCATGCTGGTGCTGAATTTAGAGCCTCATCTCCACTGTCTAATGCACATTACTGCTAGAAGGTGCCATGCATGAAACCAGAAGGGAAAAGTAATTGTCAACTTTAACCAACTGTAAATTCTGTGAACTACAACAATTGGCTTGTCTAAAATGCCCATTTGTCCAATAATGGTACAAATATTATGGAGTAACTAAAACTCTCTAACTGGATCTGAGATAAGCTTCTGAAGATGGAACTGATACCTTACATTGAAACCAGGCGTAGGAACCTGAGACTAAACAAGTCACAGGAATTAGGACAGAATCTAGTACTTGCTTACTACTAAATAGTTTTGATGTTAAACTGAATCTTAATTACTTACTGTTATAGCCATAGATTACTGCATTGAACTGCTTTTACCAGAGAGGTTTCTTTATACAACAGATGGTGATTAACACAGAAACAAACAAATGGTCAAAGTGCAGAGGACAAAAGGCTTCAGAGTGGGTGACTACAAGGAAACAAGAGCTTTCCAGATAGCTGATCATTTTCTCATATCAACTCATGACAACAGTGACAGCATGTTCAAGTTTCATGCAAGTCCAAACCAGACAAATCCCAGCACAGACATGAGGAAGTGGGTAAGAAGCTAAGACTCCACCTAAGGAAACTGTGGCAACATATGGCTTCTGTGAGGGGCAGAGACCTTCTCTTCAAGCATGGGATTGCTAGTAGGTTAACCAGACTCCAGTGGATGGACCCACGCTGAAGGACATTTAGAAAAACAAATTGCATTATATAGGCCCTATTATATATGTATATGATAGTGTACATTAAACTGGGCAGGGAGCAATAAGGGGAAGTACAGTTAGGAGATGGGTTCTAAATACCATCAAATTGTATGTTATAAAATATACAATAGGTCAATAAAATAAAAGTACAACCTGAAAAACAACTAACTCCGTGAATCCTAAATGTCATACAAAAATTTTTAGATCAGAAAATAAGGACATTTGGAATGATTTTTGGCCCACAGTTAAAAACAAGAAGAAATATAATTTATAACTTTATAATATTTACTGTCTCTATTTACTATTTTTTAGATAATGATATTGTTAAATTTTATGACAGCTATGTCCAATATTTTTGCACTACGTATGAAATAAAATTTTAAAATATTTCAAATTTTTAAATGGGTATACTATTTTCTGTGTCCTTCATTTCTTCAAAAGTAAAATCTCTGTAAAGTGTTCAACAAACTGATAATGCATTTAACCTTGTATATGTGTGTCTGCATAATCAAACACTGGAAATCACTGATAAAATTAATGCTATGCATTAATATAAAATTCTTTTGAGTTTTAATTTATATAGTTTACTTGGGTTTAATTTATTTTTTATTTTAATTAACATAAAAATATACATATTTATGGAATTTCATTTGATATTTCAAGCATGTATATATTTTCTGATGTTCAGTTCAGAGTAAACATATCTATCTCCTCAAACATTTACCATTTTAAAATGTTAAATTCACCTATTCTTTCATACAACAACAAATGTACACTTGTTTAAGCATTCTAGGTTTATTTTAAAATTTTCTGTTTCAAATTTTCATCCATGAATTGTGGAACACACTATTTTTTGTTAGGAGACCTCCAGCGTATTCCATCTAGACAAGATTGGTGCTCAAATTTTCAGATCTAATCATATCTTGGTAAAACTTATTATCAAGAAGTAGAATATGAGCAGAACTTCCAGTCCAAATAACACATGTCTAATGTAAAATTCCAACATGTCTATTACATTATGATCTTTCTCCCACTGGATATCAGGGGGACCACAAAGATTAAGGAGCTGCACACCAGTCCTGCGTCCTTTGCAAATGACATTATCATTGGCATAGTTTTTCAGGTCCCAAACTTAGAGTCAGAGTTTAGTTCTGTTTTTTCCTTGTTATCCGTAACTAAGAAACACATTAATTCAAAGAATATTTATACACTGTTATACATCCTAGTTTTATAGAGCTTATGCATATATCTGATAAATTTCTCATTTTATACTTCAATAGCCCAACGAATGCTTTATATTTTCCAACCCCACAGTAGTATAAAAATATTTCTCCTTTTGGGAAGCTATGACAAGAGGATCACCATGAATTCAAAACCAGCCTGGGTTACACAAGGAGTTTCTATCTAAAGAAAGAAAGAAAAAAAAAAAAAACCTCAGCATTGCGGCATACACTTGTAATCTCAACTCAGGAGACAGAGGCCGAAAGATCACACAATTCAGAATTCCAGTTTATCTATGCTACTGCTGGCTCATAACACTCAATTGCTCAAAGCACTTTGATGATTTTCTGCTTCAATTAAAATAAAATGAAAAGTTCTCACTCTACTCCGGCCTTTGCCATCTCATTCTTAATTTTTCTAAAAGCATTTTTTTCATTTCAGTCAACTCCAGCCACTGACCCATGACTTACTTCACAGATCTTTGTGTTTCCAGAATACTGTAGGATTTTTCCCTGACTTTGAACCATTGCCTTGACCTTTCTTTTGGTTTAAATCTAAGCTGAAATACCTCTGATTCCGTGATGCCCTTCTTATCTGGTATCAGACCTTTTCAGACCAGTGCTAACCTTCTCTTAGCAGCCTCTTTTTGTCTCAGTCTCCCATTACATAGATTAGAATATGAGAAAATCATAAACTTCTTTTATTACTTCTTAATGTGTACGTAAGGCATAGAAGAAAACTTGATGAATCACTGATGAACGAATAAACATGTTTTACAGTTTAGGCATGGATTCTAAACTGACCCCAGGACGAGTCACAAAGTTGTTTTCAAGAGTACTTTCACTGCATTATTTTCAATGTCAACTGAAAAATAAAAGGACTCTAAGGAGAATCTGATCTCAGACATTTTATAGTAGTAGACTTTTTAAATGCAAAATACTCCGTAATTGATATCCTTTTTCACCTAATGGCTTTTTGTCCCTGACTTTCCTGTAACTTCATCACTCTAGAGGATACTAGCCTGTTTCAAGCAAGAATATCACAGACATCTCAAACTGAATGTCATGATGTCATATCGAAGTATCCAACCACATCGTAAAACATGGAGGTAGAAGGAAACTAGATTCAGCTCACTGTCAGATGATCTTTCTTTGCTCTGGGGAAATATATATCTGTTTTGTTGTTGAAGATAGGGGTGAAAAAGATGATAAAGTTGATAAGATAGTCTCAACCTATTTCTCTTGTCATTCACATGAGATATGGTCTCAGTGGATTAAAAGTTTCTGTTGTATATTTGATGTGCAAATACTATAAAGCTACTTAATATAATGTTTAAATACATGAGTGACATGAGAAAATGAAAACACTAGAGAATTTCAGAAAAATGAACATACAATAAGAAGTACATATTTGCATTACCTTATTTATAAAAGACTATTAGGTGACATTTTACATCTCCCTGATTATGATGGCCAACTTTAATGACTAAAGAAAAAAGATAATTCCCAGTGTTTAGTAACTATAGAAAAGCATCACTCATGTATATACATATAGGAAAATAAAAGATGAAATCAACATATTCTCTTTCTTTTAGTTTCATTGATATAAATTATTTGAGGATAGAATAACACAAAGACAAAATTAATGCAATATAAAATGAAATTAACCACCAGTGAGATGGCTCTGTAGGAAAAGGTACCTGATGTCTAGTTTGAAACCTTGAGCTTAATCTCCATAAGATACATGGTGAAAGGAGGAAACCAACACCTTCTCATTGTCCTCTGACCTCCACATGCATGTGGCATGTTCATGCACACAAAACAAATAAAAAGCAAAAAGCAAAGTTCATAAATAATACTAAAATAGCCAGAACAGATGCCTAGTCATATAAATGTGTGATACTCGTAATAATTCCTTGACTATGAAGAATGAAACAAGATTGATTAACAATGAAATGATATTCTGGTAGAAGAAGAAATGACAAGATTTTATTGCCAATTAATGAAATTATGCTGTATTTGTGACTTATAAATTCAGACTTAGAGAAATGCTTTGTATTTGTATATCAAGTTCTCATGCTGAGTTTCTAATGATCCATTTTAGGGTTCAGCAACAAAGAGACATATTCATGCTTAATACAGCGGTTTATTCTTGGAAATCTTATTAATGGTTTTAATGATTTTTTGTGAATTCAATACAATATATTTTGATCATATTTAGACACCTCCCCTATTCTCACCTTTCTCTCACGTTCAGTATCAATACTGAGTCAAATTTGTGTCCCCAATTACCCTTCGGTGTGGGTCCAGACACCCATGGAGCCTCAGTGTCACACCCTTAAAAAAGACTGACACTCTGCTTCCCAGAGGCTATTGGTTTCCAATTGTTGGTCAGCTCAGGTTGGACTTTCTTCTTAATTATCCATTTCTATGATGGGATTTTGTCTGGTCTGAGCTTACATGAGACTTGTGCATGCTCCCACCATTGCTGTGAGTTCATACAAGTTGTCTGGGAAACTGTTTCCTGTGGTTGCACAGTTGCCTGAGAATTTGTTTCTTTGTGGTTATGGACTACCTGTTGTTTTTATAATCTTTCTGATTCCTCTTCTCCAAGGATCCCTGATCCTTATAAGTGTCTTATTCAGGGGTAAATACTTCCCAGTCTATTCTATGCATGTTGCCAAGTTTTGGATCTCTTTTTTAATCAACGCTGGTAGCATTCAGAAGCTTCACTGATAAGAGCTGAGACATGCATTAATCTATGGAGATAACAACAAATTACATTTGAGTCAGTTTAATACTGTCTATTTAGTAGAGTAAAAATAATTGTTATCTGTTTAGCTATAGGTTCCTAGGTCTGGTATCGCTATCAGGTATTTGTGAAGCAGACCTTAAATCCAATCAGAAAGTGGTTGGTTAATCCCACAACATTCATGCCACTATTCCACCAGTGAGCATGGGAGCAGAGGGGGGAGGAGACAAGAGCAGAGGAAGAGGGAGGGAAGGAAAAGGAAGAGGGGAGGGAAGGCAAGGCAATAAAAGAGGAGAGAAACAGGGAGAGAGGAGGGTAGGGAAGAGGAATGGACAGGAGGGAGAAGAAGAGAGGGAAGGAAGGGAGAGTAGAAGGTACGAACAAGCAGAAGAGGGGAAATAAGATTAAGCAATAGAAATACTTACTAGCTTGTTCTTATAGAAAATGATGGTTTCCCACCCCTGCACAAAGGGGCATGTGTCTTATGAATCTTGTTCACCATTATAGGGCTAGCAATGATTCTAGAATATCGAAAGTATAATAAATGTTTATATGGAAGAAACAAGAGAGAAACTGTGTTATAAAATGTAAAATATTATCACCAACATGAAATTAGACATAATTTCACAGATGATAAAGAGGATCACAGAAGTTGACTCTAGAAGGAACTCGGGATAAACATGTCAGTGCTCTTCTTACATATGACTCCCAGCATACCTTCTGGCTCAATAAAAGGACGTGTATGTGTGAAATAAAATTCAATGTGCTTCCATATGCAGAATTTTATTTGCTCTTTTTCTCTCCCTGCATTTTGGTAAACATTTTTGATACTAGTAAATTCCTTTTAAAATGTATACTTGTCCACAAACTCTACATGCATTTCCACATTGTACACCATTTATTGCATAGTTTATATTTATATTGATTACTATTAATATTTTATATTTCCACTTTAAAAGTTTCCTAGTTCACATTTGACAAAAATTAATTTTTACAGATTTACTACTGGGGTAAAGCAACAGTTTTAATGCTCTTGTTATATCAAATTATTTTCACTATAATTTGACTCTGTTTATTACTGACATTATATAACAGATAAATTTCAAAAACTTTCAAAGAGGATACTTTGGAGGCACAGAACATTATGCTCCTAACACAACACTTTGCGATCTGAGTACAGCAAATCTACTGGCGTCACAGAGTCTCAGAAGCAAGGTCTCTGATGATCTGCTCACTGTTCTTCCTCCACCAAGCAGAACCTTACCTCTTCCTCAGAGCAAGGCAGGTATGATAAAGAACTCAGTCTCTCAGTTTTTCTTCCCCCCTTAATGGACATTAGTCCTGGGGAATCCTATTGTATACCTTGGAAAAGTGAATGCTAACAGTGGCTAAGGAGAATCTGGGAAGTCTTTGCTAGATTTCTCCTCCTGTCTGTTAGGATTATATCATTCCCTGTAATTCAGTCACAGTTCCACACTGTCTTTCATTCTTCATAGAAATTGAAAATATAAATCAACATGTCTTGACTATGTCTTTGACTTTTTATTACTGAAGGCTCAAGTGCTTGTTTTTCTCTTCTTAATCTGCCTTTCATTATGGAAGTGAGTGTTCCAGTCCATGATGGCCAAGACAGTTGAGGATAAGAAGGACACCTTTTACCCCCACAGCACCACTATCAGAAAAGTTAGTCACTGCTAATTTGGGGCAATGAATATTAAGTGTATCTTTTATAATTGATTTATGTATTCATATTTTTATTTTATGTGTGTGAATGCTATGCCCGCACGCATGTAAGTACAATTGTGTCATGCTCTCTCAGAAGACAGAAGAGACTGTTTGATCCCCTGGAACTGGAGTTATGGATGGTTGTTACCAACCATGTGGGTACTGGGATTTGAATCTTGGTCTTCTGCAAAAGCAGTCAGTGCTCTTAACCACTGAGCCATCTCTCCAGCCCCTTAAGTGTATTTTTAACATAACTGTATATATTAAATTTTGAAAAGTTTTTATTATGAGATTCTAAGATGTGTTTTCTCTTGCCTCCCCTGTCTTGATCAGCCTCTTAATGCATCATTCAAATATTATGGCTTATAAAAACTAGTCATTATGGTAATTACCTAGCCCTCATCCTGCTCAAAATGTGCATTTAGCCCTCTAGCCTTTGTCTTTGTGTTCACCCAGACTTTATTTTAACTGTTTTTATCTCTCTCTGTCTTTCCTTGTACTCAGTCATACCAAGGTCACTACTTCTAAGCTATGTTGGTGCCTCCACCTCAAAAGATAGATTTCCAAAGTAATATAATTATCGAATCAAAATAATATCTCTTTCTTTGTATTTAATTTAATATTCATATTTCTATGTATTTCATTTTATTGTTTTTGTGCTTTTTAAGTGATCTCAGTTTTGAGTGGATAAGAATAAATATATTTTGGTGACATATTAATTATATCAAATATATGACTGTATCAATATGCCATATCTGTACCAATATAATTGTATATAGTTACATATTACTAAAGATGTAAGACATTGTGGTAAAGAGAGGAGAACTATATGTCAAAATTACTTCTAGACTGAAAATAAAATTGATGAAATCTAGTAAGATGAAATGAACATGGTCTATATAAATAATGATAATACAAAAACTTAATTTGTTTTCCTTTGGTAAGAATCTGAAAGTACTGGATTGCAATTAAGAGATTTAGGCTAGTTTAATATGAGTAACTCAGTTATTTGGAAATGTTTGGTGTATATATATATATATATATATATATATGTATATATATTTTGGTCTACATAGTCACAATATCATGCTTAAGAATGGACAACTGTCCCTTATTACAGTTCCAAGGGATCTAATGCCCTCGTCTGACCCCTGAGAGCATTGCATGACATGGGTGCACTTACATTTCTGCAGGCAATACATTCACACACGCAAAATAAAGAAAAAATAAAAATAATATATAAAATGAACAAGGATTGGTATCAATACAATACTTTAATGGTAGCAATATCTATGACATCATGTGTACAGCCAGTGTTAGTAATGGAAATAATGAAACTCTAACCTCAAAGATAAAGTTATCCTATTTTCAGTTCTGAATTCTATCTATCATAATAGCCACAGAGTTTATAAACTACCTTAAATAACGTTAGGGCTGTTAGATATATAGGGCAGAGATAAGCAAATAAACCAGTATGCCTTCTTGCTTTGTGTTACATATCTAGAAGCTACAGGTGTTATTACCTTTACATTGGTTTGGTGCTTTTCACTTCCAAGTACATATTTCCCAGACTATGAATTATGTAACTATTCATTAGTCTCTGTGTTTCTTTACATTTTAAGATTGTGCAGGTAGGTAGGGACATTGTCACTTTATGTTTTATTTTCCAGTTGACGGTGTGATATACAAACTAAGTAAAAAACATGTGATCCAGTAAGAAGTATATTCATGACTGAGATATTTCTTTGTTTAAAATTAGAATAATTTATCCATTGAAGTATAACTAAAATTTGACCACCACTTTGCCTTGATTTTACTTTCAATATACTTTTATAATAGGCATTTTCATGCCTAAATAATATGAACATAAACACTGAATATTCAGTATTAATTAAGCATAATATGGAAAAGAAAAGCCATTAGATTTGTGTTTGTAACTAGGTGTACTTATGAGATTGCATATGTGTGTTTGTCTGTATATGTGTACTAGGACACCAAAAGAAATTCTTTTAATGTACCTCTGGATGTAATAAATATTTTGGTTAAGATAAATTTATTTAAACAAAGTTTCAACTATATTTTGCCTTGGTTTTATTGAGCTGGTTTCCTCTTTTGTATTTAAATATCCAATATGTAGTAGTAGTTTTAGATGCAGCTTTTGTAACATGTACATATGATGTATTTTTGAGTATAGATTTTGTTGTGTAGGTTTGTATATTGACCAGTATCTGGTACAAGATAATGCTTAATTTTATGGAATTATGAACTTAATTTGAAACTACAATTGAACATTCCAAACAATAGAATATTTAATTCAACTGTTTTTGAAATGGTTTATTCTCCATGAATCTCAATGTATCTATTTATTCTTTTTAAGAATAAATAGAATATCTATTTATTCTTTGGTACTATAGCAAACAAACATAGTATTAGCTATATAATATAATGAAATGCTTAATTTTAATTGTGTTCTTTCAACTAGAAATCATCTTTAACAAAGACTATTTGCTTAAAATCCTAACCCCGTTTTTCCTAAATATATCATACAACCTTCTTTATTGTTACTGTTTACAAATTTTCCATGTCCCATTCCTTTCAAATAAAACACATTGTTATGACTGAAAGCCCTAATAAGCAAGAGTGAATTTTTTCTTATTCAAAGAATTGAATAAGAAACATGATGTGTCATCTCTATAAATTATAAACTCTTCAGTGGATATATATTTTTATTAAACATGATCATGTGAAAGTTTTCACATCCAGCATCATATAATAATAAATAAGCTCCATCTGCTATAGTTTATTAATATTAATATCAGTAATAATATTAATATCAGTAATAACATTTTTAGAATGCTTGCAATATTATTACTCTTACCAACAATATTAAGTGACAGTCTTTTGAGAAGCACCTACTTCATCTTTGGTGAGTACTGCTGTTCTTGTTTTAAGCTTGCCTATCTCTTCCACTCTATCAATGTCCATGCTAAAATCCTTATTAAATTTTCCTTATTTAATTTCAGTTTCAGTTTATACAGAAAATATTAACATTAGGATTAGGGCTGCTTCAGTAACATTAAGTGATTTTAAAAGCATTCAAGTGTAATATACATTTACCATTGAATGAAAATTCAAAGTAGTTTAATCTATAAACATATATTTACCAGGATGGAGAATACTGAAAATGTACTTCAATATCAGTAGGCATACTTTTCAATACAGATTAGTATCAAGATGCAGGCCTAACAAAATAAAACTATTAGATGGCCTGCAAAAGTATTAGTAAATGGCTTAATCCATGTTGGTCTTTTATTAGTCAATAAAGGATGGAAACTGACACCAGCTAGAATCAGTGCAAGGAGGACACAGATTCAAGCTGCAGGAGAGCCTAGGTATTCAAGGATAGAGTTATGCAGGTTGGCATTTGTAAAGTGTCTGGGCCTTGAGAAGGACCAAAGAACCTGTTTTCAGAGCAGAAATTGCCTTCTGACTGTGCTGTTCCAGTGTCATAGGGAAACGGTGCTTTATGACAGGTCAGAGCAGTTTGTTCAGTCTCCCTTTAATGGTAACCCTTTTAGAAAATACCACTCTGATGCATGGATTAGTAATTGACGAGAAAGGAACAGAATAAAGTTTTCCAGGGGCTGGAGAAATGACTCAGTGGCAAAGAGCACTGATTGCTCTTTTAAAGGAAAAGACCTGGGCTCAGTTCCCAGCACCTGCATGGCTTCCAACAACTGTCTGTATTTCCAGTTCTAAGATATCTGAAACCCTTTTTAGGCCTCTGGGGGCATTGCACACAGGGGTGTGCTTACTTGCAAGCAAAACACACACACACACAGAATAAAAACAAGTTAGAAGTAAAATTTTAAGAAAGCTTTTCAAGTGCTAACAGTCTTATTTTTCACTGTGGTTTTGAGTTAAAACTCATTAAATGTTACATTGAAAACTATTTTACTTCATTGCTGTAAAACAAATCTTAGAAATGTAGAAACAATACTGAACTATAGTTTTAATAGTAGGTATGATGACAGACTAGGTGTAAATATATATATATATATATATAAAAACTTTAAAGTGAATCAAATGTAAAATGGATTGTTTAGTGCATAAAATGTAATATTTCATAATTGTATCAGTCAAAATTAATATTTGCCAGAACTAATGCTAAAGGTAATTATTTCTTCATACCACTGTCATATCAGAATTGCTTATATATTGATAGATTTACTTTATCTCCAGTACTGTGAGTTCAAGTTCTCATAACTATTACCTTTATACATTTAGTTCATTGTATGAGAAGTTCTTAAATATTGTGACTTGGTATAATTTAATATTTCAAGGAATAGTTTTGTTAAAAAATATTCAAGTTATTATTGATCACCAAATATTTCCAAGTGAACATCATGATATGATCACTCTTAATTTAAAATTATATGTAACCAGACTTATCAAATCAAATACTATTTATAAGAACAAGACCCAACAATCTTTATGTATAACCAATTAAAATCTATTTTACAAGCATTATAATGATTGTACATTGGATGCTAATTATAACATTTTAATATTTTTGTTATTCTCATGAGAGGCAAAAGTGCAATCTGCTCTAATATTATATAAGTTAAAGGAGGCAAATGAAAATAAGCTTAGAAAAATAGTGTATACAGAATATTTTTTATTTTTCTCTAAGTTAATAATTACTAATGAAACAGATAATGTTCTACATTGTTTGGTGAATGTATTTAACACATAGAAGATTGATAATATGCTTTGAAGTTTGTCTGCAATCAAAGATAAATACGTAAAACAGGGCATCTCTTTGTTTTGCCTAATATTAATTCAGTAAATATTCATTTTTAGATAAAAATCTTTACCTTACAATTTATTGAACATATTTTAAGTCTTCTCATTGAACAAAAACCATAAACATGAATATTTTTTGCTCATTAAACTTTCCATATCTTTTTACAGTTTCATAAAGATAATTACATGAGGCTCTATTATGAACTGTGGTTAGGTAGAGAATAACATAACACAAATTGTCCATCTTTATAAAGATATTTTTATTGAAATTTGTACATTTCATACAACAGTTCTTAATCCAACTTAGATCTCCTCTCTCACTCATGAACCCACTTCCAACCGGCCCTCATGCACGGGCCATGCATGTTAAGTCCCATTTGGTCAATCATTTTACTCAGATGTCCTTCAGTGCAAGTTTATGCACTAGAGCCTGTTCCACCTATCTAGAGAAGTTGTGGAAGGTCTACTTTCCCTCACCCAGCTGTAATTTGTTTCCAGCTGTTCTCAGGCTAAGGCTGGTTCACTACCCAATTACCCTCAAATCATTCTGGACCCTTGTATGATTGTGTTAGCATGGGTCTTGTGCTTGATGTCACTATTACCACAAATTCACATAAGCAAGCTTCCAGTAGCCTGAAAGACTCTGTTTCACTATGTTCATGAACCAACCCCAGATTTTACAATCTTTCTGCTCCCTCTTCCAAAATATTCACTGAGCTGTGGTGAGTGAGGTTTAATAAAGGAATCCTATCCAAAGACACACACTCTGCAGTCTCTTATTTTCTAAAATTTAGCCAACCAAGGCTTTCTTGGTGCATTGCACTCTGTTGTATAAGGAAGCTTTGCTAGTGGGAGTTGAGGGATGCACTCGCTTTCTCTCCACTTCTTGTTCCACTATGTTTCATGAACCTTGGGTGTAGAATTTCCACTATAAATATGCCACCTAGGACTGGGCATCTCTCAGTCATCTATGTCTGACCATTTGTGGAATTCTGCTGTAGACTCCATCCATTGCAAAAAGACCCTTGATGAGTAGTATGTTTGTCTATAAACATAAGAATCCATATTTAGGATATGGTAAGAGAAAAACATTTCATTTGTGTAGAGATATGACACAGATGTGGTTTTTCTCTAGGATCTATAACCTCTCCAGACTTGTATATTTGGCAATAATTATAGTGCCATCCATGAGTTCACTTCTGCTGAGAGAGAGCTTTAAGTCTAATTAGACAGCTGTTGATTATATCCCAGATAACAGTACTATTAATACACAAACAAAGGTAGTTTGCTGTGTCAGTTGTTATGGTTATTCAGCTTTGGGGCTAGGTTGAACCTTTGATAGATTTTCTTCCTTGGTAGTTTGCAGAGCATCCTCTAGAACTATGAGAGCTCGTCTTCAGGGAAAAGGTTTCCAGGTCAGTTCCTGCTCCATCATTCCAAGTGCTGTGTCCAAATTATGGCCTGTCTTCAGCAGTAGACCCTTACCTTTGAGTTCTGGGAGATAATCATGGTTCCAACAATAACCTGTATTCTTTTGGGAGTCTCTTGGACTACTCTGACCAATCACTCAGAGGAAGACCTCTCCTATCTGCACTGTGCTTCTTGCCATACAGCCCCTACGTATACACATATACTAAGGTTCAAACACTGTATGTGGATTTCTCAAAGGATTCCCATGTCAACACATTTCCTCCTGTCTTCTCATGTCACCCAATTTCCATTCATCTCTCCTCTATCTCCCCCATCCAACCTCACTCCTCACTCATAGGTCCAAGTTCCCCCTTTACCCTCCCCACCCTCCTGATAACATCCACCTTTCCCATCGCCCCACTCCTGAGTTGCCTCCTCCTGCACCCTCATGGTCCCTTGCATATCCTTCCCTCCCTCTTCCAAGCCAAACACTCCCAGTTTCCCACTTCCTCCATAGTAATGTCTATTCCTTACTATCTCCCACCTTTGGGCTTTTTCTTTCCCATTGCTTCCATGTTTCCATTCCATTTTCTTGGCTCCTGATGTTACACCAGGATATACATCCACATGTAAGTAATAGGTTACAATCTTCTAATGTGGGAGAACATATGCCTCTTGCATTTTTGAGTCTGTGTTACTTCACTTACTTCATTTACCTGCAAATTTCATCTTTTCAAACTGCTGAGAACTCCACTGTGTAACTGTGTCACATTTTCATTATCCAATGGTCAACTGAGTAACATTTAGGTTGTTTCCATTCCTTAGCATTTGTGAAGAGAGTATCAAGAAACATGGATGTACAGGTATCTCTAAAGTATGATGAGTCAATTGGGTTATTCCAAGGAGTGGAATAATCGGATCAAATGGTAAATATTATGAAAATGACCATATTAACAAAAGAAATTTATAGATTCAACGCAATGTCAATAAACATTCCTATGACATTCCTCACAGAACTAGAAAACATATTCTAAAATTCATATGGAATCACAAAATACCATAGATATCCAAAACAATCTTGAGCAAAAAGAACAATACTGGGGATCATCAGACCAGATCTCAGATTATATTACAGAGCTGTTGTCATAAAAACATCAGGATAGCGGTACAAAAATAGACACATGGACCAATAGAGGACCCAAACATGAGTACATGAAATTTCAGTCACCTGATATTTTACCAAGGGGCAAAGAACACACAATGGAGGAAAGACAACATCTTCTACAAATGATGCTAGCAAAATTGGATCTCCAACTATAGAAAAATGAAATTGGATCTTTATCTTTCACTGTGCACAAAAGTCAACTCCAAAGAAACCAAAGATCTCAATTTAAAATCCAAAACTGTGAAACTGCTAGAAAACGTAGGCAGTACCCTACAAGACATAGTTCTAGGAAAGGACTTTCTAAATTGGACATCAGCTGCTCGTGCATTAAGGTCAACAATAAACAAGTGGGACCTCATTAAACTAAAAATCTTCCATACAGCAAAATAAATAACTAAGAAAGAGAAGAGAAAACCCATTGAGTGGGAGAAATCTTCACCAGCTACACATCCAATAGAGGATAAATATCCAGAATATACAAATAACTCAAAAAACAAAGAAATAAGAAAATAACCTAATATAAAAATCAGTTATAGACCCAAACAGAGAGCTCTCAAACAAAAAAAAATACAAATGTCCTAGAAACACCTTAAAAAGTGTTCAACATCCTTATCATTTAGAGAAATGCAGATAAACATCATTTAAGATTCCATCCTGCCCCAGTCAGGCTGGCCAAGATCAAGAGAAAAAAAGATATCAAATGCTAGCAAGAATGCAAATTCATGCAACCCCTATGGAAAGCAGTGTAGAGAACTCAAAAACTAAAAGTGAATTTGCCATTGTCTGTCTTAATCGTATTAATTATCAAAGTGCATTCACTTCCAGTGAACACAATGTGGATCAATACTTAAAATTTTAAAGTAACAAATGATTGCTTATTTCTTTTCAATTTATCTATATCACTATGTTGTGGGAAAAAATTCTAATATGACATTAAAGTTTTTACTTGTACTTCAGAGAAGTGCAGACTGATTGAGGAATTTTCTTCACATGAAAGCAATTAAAAGTCCTGAAAAATGGTGGAAAAAATCCTTAGAAAAATGTTTATAGCTAGAAAGGAAAAGAAAGGCAGGGACAAGAGTCACAGGAGCGCTGTGAAATAAGAGAAATTTGCAAAGAGACAGATAGACAGTGTGTAAATTTAGAAAAGCCAAGAGTAGACTATCTTAGTTATCTCTGATAAAATGACCGCAGAATAAATGAAAATAATTTGAAATGACTGCATAAGAGAACACCAGGTCTACAGTCACTTAATAAGATGATAATTTTACAGTGACAAACATATTATGTGTCTAATAAGTTAGAAAAAAACTATGTGCTTTGTTTATGACACAGATGTCTGTCTCCTTCTGAAAAAATATTTGTTATGCCTGAAAATCAACATTGCAATTACGTAGTTCAGAATTTTATTGTTTACCCTATAGAAATTTCAGTTAAAATAGAGTCATTTGTGTATATGAATATATCTATATGCATGATATGTGAGCTTTATAATACACAGACAAATAGTCATATAGTGCAATTTCATTATATGCAAATCAACAAAATATTAAGTTTGTTATCATTCACTTAAACAAAGAACTACATAATTTTTGTGAAACATGATTTCTTCAAGTGAGCGATACAGATAAGGGTTTAGTCCCATGTCTATTAAATAAAATAATGAAATAATGATGCTTACAAATTTCTCTTTCTGCTTTCCTTTTACGTGTTTCTGTTTCATGGCTTTTAGAGTTTTTTTAGACATTATTTCTTACCTGGAATTCAGGGAAAAAATAAATCAATGAAAAATTAATCTGGAATTTGTGATTTCTTTGATGTTGGCAACTTTAATATGCAATCTATTCCTTATATATCAACTAAGGAATTATAAAACCAATAATTGCATTGCTTAAACAACTCTTTTTGTTTACATCAAACTCTCATCTCCTAGGGAGTATCTGTGCCTTCCTTTGCCTCTTCTGACTTGCCTTTGTGTCTTTCAACTCTCAGGTAGATGCACGTTCTGTAATGAGAAGTCTTGTTCGTGAGCTAAACACTTCCCGGCCTCAGGATTTTTCATTTTCTATTCTTTGAAACACATTCCTCTTGTATGTCATTTTTGCACAGTGTCAACTCTCCAGAGAGTTGTCCTGAACAAATATTGTCCATTCCATTCTAGTTAAATTAAATATCACAGTACTATGGTTATTTGTATTTTAACCACTAAAATGGGGTTATTATGAATAATAAAAATGAATATTTTTTACGACTGAGAAAATATGGATTATTAACTAAATAAATTCACTAACAGATTTCCTAATAAGATTGTAATTGTGAAAAATAATTCCTTAGTGGAAAAGGCCAAGATTCTCATATCAACTCTACCATTCAAACATCGCTTCCTTCCCTTACTTCACGAGCAAAATATGTAACACAGTCAGACATTTCTACAGGAAAATAAATTAAAACAATATAACATACTAATGGCCAATATCTTTATTAAAATATATTCAACATCATTAACCATCAGAAAATTTCAACTGAAAAACACAATGAAATATCATCCCAATCTCTTCATAATGGCTATTCTTAAAAGGTGAAAATTTGACAAATTCTGATATAGTAGAGGGAAGAAAACCCTAGTAAACTGTCAGTGGAAATGTAAATCAGTACAGTCATTGTGGAAAATAATATGGAAGTTCATCAAAAACCTAGATAAATTACTACCTGTGATCCAGCCATCTCACTACCAAGTACTAGCCAAAGGATTTGAAATCTGAGCACAAAAGAGAAAGCTGTAACCACATGTTTACTGCAGCAGCTGTTATAATAGTCACCATGTGAATTCAACATAAGTGTTTATCAGTGAATGAGTGATAATCTTGTATGTATTTACAATGGGATATTACTTAACTACTTTCATTTGTGACAATGATATGGAAAGTTTCTTCAACCCACAAATGGACCAAGTTCACCGAAAAGAAAGTTAGAAAGCTCATTTACTCATGCATGAGGGTCTCAGAAGGAAGAAAGGCTTTTAGATTCTCTGTGGCCCTGAAACAAAGTGCAGATGAGGATAATATAGTCAATTTTGCATCATGATTCTATGGTTACCACTTGTGTCCTTTGTTTCTTTTCATGATAGGCCATGCTCTCTCAGGAAATCCCTTCCTTAGTTCACTTGACCAACATAGATTTCAACGTAGATATCTCAGGCATGGACCAGGGCATCTGCTGCCTTTTGGTCTACATAGGTGACACTAATTGGGCTAGGACCTCCCCAAACAGTCGTTTCTCCTTACAAAAACAGATATCATGGGCTGAAGTTTAATTTTCTGACACACTTGATCTATGCTTTTCTTCAAGTAATTAGACCAGGTGCCTCTTCAAAACACTTGGTGTACTTTGCATTCTTTTTACATCATTATCAGCAGTCAGAAATAATGAGTGTTTCCATCACAGAGCTTCCATACCTTACAGAGGAATGAAACATCTCACGCTAGTGAGAACACCACAGAGCATCAGAATATTTCTGAGCATCCCAGGGTTACATTTCAAGGTATCTATCAAGTAAACAAAACAAAAGAAACTACAAATTGTCTAAGCTTACTAGGGCATCATGTAAGAATATTTACTTATACAAATATAATTTTTCCTTATCAACAACCTGAGCAAAGGTGGAAGATATTATTAGAGATAGACTATGCTATATCAGAAGGAAATACTATATGGTCTCACTATGTAAAATCTAAACAAAGTTGATTTCTTGAAGGCCATATCTTAATAGGAATAAAACCTAGTGTTTATTGCGTGGTTAGGTAGTCATAACTAACAATAATACATTGCAAACTTCAAATAGATAGATGAAGTTTATTCTTTCCAAAACAAAAGCTTGATACAAACTTAGGAAGATGGTTATGCTAATTAGCCTAACTTGATCCTTCCACAGTGAGCGCAAGAATAGAAACACATTGAACTCCATAAACAGGTAACTTTTTAAATAAAATGAAAACAATGATTTTCTAAAATATTGCCTAATAAGTGAAATAAAGTTACTTTCTAGATGTATGTAACAGTAACCATAAAATATGTTATTTTCTATATATGTGTACTTAAATATCTGTATCTCAAAAGATATTATTAGTTAGAAAACATATTGAAGAGATATCAGTACATACTGGGTTGAAGAAGCACACAAAATGGAAATTTGTCTAAAATTCTTGATCACTAGATTATTACAGTACACTTCAGAAGTCTTGAAAACATTTCAGCCACTTTTTCCCCACCACAGTAATCATAAAAACCACTTGTTACTACATCTTTGCTTAGAGGCAAAGAACAATTTACTGTATAACATGTTTCACAAGAGAAATGAAAATGATTAATTTTTACATTATCTGCATGTAGAATACATAATTATTAATTTACTTTTGAACATACTCAATTGTTTCCACAGACACAATTATCATAATAGTTCTTGGTTTTTAAGTTGCAGAAATAAATCGGTAATAGCCAACTTTGAATCTTCTCTCTCAGAGGGCGTATCCTGCAAGTTCTGTATTGAACAATTAATGCCATCAGAGGATAGAAAATTAATAGCTCTCATTAAAAACATCTGGAGAATTTCAGTACCACCACAACCACAGTCAACTTGGTCTGCCCAAGTGGAAATCAAGGTTACAAGTAGCCTTCAGCATGTTTATGATTATTCACATGGAAACTATTATACCACACAAAGATTCAAATTCAATTGTCACTCATAAATAGAAAACGTGTTAGATTATTAAATTCATTGTGTATATAATGCAATTATCTTGACATAATATCAATTAGTACAAGGAACCCGTACTTGCTTTTATTTTCCACTTTAAAGTACCAAATATTTAATCTTTACTATGGCTGTCACTGCTGAAGATATTTAGGCTAGTTAGCTTTCACTAACATGATTCATGCAGATCATAAACCTTAAAATCATTACCTCTGTACCAAGTCATGTAATTTTAATCTAGTTTAGTAAGACAAAAGAGAACATTCGGATTATAAATTTTCTAGTTTGATTTTTAAGTTCTCAAATTTAAAACCCTCTGAGAGAAAAGTATGTGAACAGACATTTGAACACTATTTTGTTACCTTTATTAGTGCTTATTAATTTCACAAATTAATGGGGTCCATTATAACATTCTTATACACACATGTAAAGTACTTTGTGTTCAACTGCCTATGTTAATCCTACGTTCTGCATCCTTGGTCCCCAGCCTATTCCTTAGTTTCCCTTTCTACTTTCAGGTTTTGTTTCTTAAGATTTCAAATGAGAGAAAGTAACAGATTTTTCATAATTACCAGCTCATTTATTAACTGTACAGTAGATCGTGTTTTGATTCTGTATGCACAGAAAAATAAAGTTCAACTCTATAAAATATTTGATACATTTCAAACAGTTAAAGGACAAATCTAAATGAAAAATAAAAGAAAAATAAATAATGAGGAAGAAGAGAAAGTACAGGTCTGTGCAGCTGTGATCTTTTTCGATACTATGATCAAAGGTTGGTGGGATTTTCCTCATCCTTTACAAGCTTGATCTCTTTGTATTGAATGTTTTCATTAGCCTTTTTTCACTTTTTAAAAAATCCAAGCATTTGCTTTATCAGCGATCTTCAGAATTTAATAATCTGAAATTCTTTTATCTTCATGTAGAATTTAGAGTGTTTTAGATTTTCTTTTCAGAAATTTCCACTAATTGCAGGATTTCTACCTGGAGAGGGAGAGGTTCCAGCATGATCTCAAGGATGGATGCATATTTTTTATTACTATAGGTTAAAAATAATTGTCAAAACCAAATACTGATTGAGTCATTCCTCTCTACCATAGGACAAGTTTGTTTTTCTTCCTTTTTCTTTCTTATTTATTGCATTGATTCTTTTACTTTTGTTGTGCTGTGGATGAACCTGATGGTTGTGACATGAAGGCAAATTCTGCCTCTCTGGAACATCCCAGCTACTTGGGTGCTTATATCAGTTTTTACCACTCACCAATACCTTTTTTGATGACTTAACAAAGAGTATATTAATACCAATATTTGAGATTTCTGCAAATATTGCATAGTTAAATAGAAACCCAACAAAAGGAAACATTGCCTTAACTAGTTTACTATCTGCTGAGAAGTATAGAATTTCCATGGGTAATATCCTGATATAATTACTATAGGAAGAATCAATGGCTATACCAATCATTTACCTTGGAAGAGTTCAATGTCCAGTGACATTCTTAATAATATCTTTAAAAGAAGCTAACATTTATTGAGATATAATTTGTTCATTTAAGACTTGTGATCCCATGACTGTTCAGAGTATGAAACCATTCTGACAATTAGAGATTTTTATCACCTACAAAAAGTACTCCATTGCCATTAATAGTCAAAACATAGTATCGTTCATTTTCCATTATATCCCTTTCCTACCAAGTTCAAACTTCAGATATTTTGGTTGGCTTTCTGTTTCCATGATAAAATACTGAAGAAAAGCAGCTCAAAGTGGAAAATTTTTATTTAAGCTCACGTTTTTAGAGGTTTTAGTCCATCATCATCTGGTTCCGTGGTTTTCAGGTCTGTTGGACGTAAAGCATTATGGTTGGCTGTTTTAAGAGAAAAAAATATGTTCACCTAATTACTGACAGAAAGCAGAGAGCCGAGAAATAAAACTCCAGTGACAAGATCCTCCAACAGCATCTTCTCAGTGACCTACTTTCCAAAATTAAGCTCTACCTTCTAATATCACCCTTCCCCCTGGGTTCTTCAGTGAATGAATTTGTTATGATACCATTCACATGATCCAGTCACCCGAATAGCACCACCAGCTGTGGACTGAACGTCAACACATAAGACTTTAGGGATGATGCTTCTAATCCAAGCCATAGTACGATCCCTTCAATAATCTACATTCTGTCTCTGTGCATATAACTATTTTGGACAGTATAAAAATTTCCTCTGTTCTAATTATAATAACAAATCCTTTGTTAAACATCTGACCATCTCAATTTCCCCTTGAGGAAAATCTACATAAAGAATTATATGTGTTTATCAATGTGATCTTGTCCCAAAGCTTTTATATTTCATTTGAAAAGGATATGTATTCTAATGGAGCAAATATACTATCTCAATTTCAAGAAACACTAATGTCTTTTCTTGAAATATAATTGAGATGTCCTTTTGATAACTGTCTCTTTCCTTAGGTAATATAGTCATAAACGTTGGTGGTGTATGCTGATATTGTCACTGGTGTGTGCATATGTTACTTCTGAACTGTGAAACATAATTTGCCTAGTGGCAAACAGCAGTATGAAACAGCAGGAAATAGGAAGAATTTTAAGGGTGTTTCAAACAACTTGAATTGATTCCCAACTGATTCTAATAAATTCTTAAATTTATCAAAGTATCCAAATTCTCAGTCAGTATTTTCTTCTATGAACTGGGATATTAAAATTACATTCCTCACAATATTGTTATTGAAAATAACTTACTGCAAATAAAAAATTAGAAGAGAATCTAGTGTTGTATGGCATATTAGTATTTAAATTAAAATTAACCAGGATTTAGTCTAAGTAAAAGAGATTTCCTAGATGATACATACTGTATCTTTTAAGGGAAGTATTGCTTTAACATATAAGGGCATTACATAATTTCTACAGTAATGTAATCCATCACATCAGACACGTCAGCATTCCACTCATAAGAGAGTGTTTCCTAAAATATGCCTTGATAAATGCTAGCCATGAAAGATTTTATGGAATGGAAATCTACTCATTTGAACGTGTTCCATATAAATCATTCATTTGGAAATATCACTAGCCATTTAGTATATATTAAATTCTGAATAAAATGCTACAGTCAAGAAGAATAATTTAAAGCCCAAAAAGTTTCAAAACTATACTGCTACTGCAACCATATGTTTATGTATGAAAGATAGTGCTTTGTAATTCTATCTGAGTAGAGTACTATGGAACACTGGGACATTCTGTTCTGAATTCCTTTGTGACTGTTTCCATAGGATCAAGGGGGCAAGGAAGAGATATTGATAGTTGTGAATCACTTTCAATATGCTGAGAGTTTCATTAGTACCCAAAAGTTCGACTACTTATTAAAACTCTGCAAACATCTTAGGTCTGCAAAATATTCCTAGAAAACTAAGTTCTTAAGTACTAGTTTTATTATTAGATTGCTGGTAATTGCTTCTCTCCTTCAGGCTAGAAACAGGCTTAGAACAACCTTTCAAATGGTTTCACCTCTTTTTAAGAGCCTGAGTAATGCAGCCATATGCAGAATATAAGGAAATGTTCAACCTATAAAAATAAACAAGTTTTGTAAAACCTCAGATTGAAGTAGAACTTAAGGGTGGTACTGATGAGCCTGAAACCAGTTTTTCAACTCAAATTATTTTTTGTTGCAATTATTAAAGCAAACTCAGGCAAAGCCACTTTTCCCTCTGTCAGTATATTTAGAATGTATGAATGTTTTTAACTGAGGTACTGATTCTTTTAATATAAGAAAAATATTTAGGTAATTCATATTTAATGTTCACTTTTAATAGATATGCCACCTGTATGTAAGGTGAAGTTTACTAAGTTTATAATAGAACTGTGATAGAAATAATTTGAGAAATAGATGTGTTTCACATTGGGTTGCTCTATAAAAGTCAGCACTATAATTTGCTTTGTTGTTGGCAAACTTTCTGCATCCCATGCAGTTCAAAGTAACTTGAATAAGCAAGGAAGTTTCTGTAGAAAACATAGAAATAGAATAGAGGTCAAAAATTTCGTCGGCTTCATAAAGATTATATAGTAATAAAAATTACAGCCCAATAATATCTCCTCTGGTTAAATTAGATGTACATATTTGTGTATGATAAGCTCAAAATTGGTTTTGTATGCATGTGGTGAGTTTTATTTCCATACCTTCTAAAATTATTCACGTATAATTAAAAGAGAGATGCATTCCATCACTGTAAGGCAACAGAAATCAATTATACCAAAGTAATCTCTATCTTACAAACAGGAATTTTAGAGTACTTAACCAAAACATCATAAAACTCACTCAGGCATGGTGGCACATACCTTTAATACCAGCATTTTGGAGGTAGAGGTAGAAGGATCTCTGTAAGATCAATGCAAGCCTGGTCTACATAGTGAGTTGCAGGCCAGCTGGGATAACAGGTAGACTTTACCTCTTAAACAAACAAACAAAGAATATCATACAACTCAAACTTAGGCAATATTTGAATTTTATTTTACTCAGAAAGTTAACTGATATTAATTAAACAAAGAAGAATTTAAAAGACAATTCTTTCTTCCTTAGAGATCAGTGTGATGTTCAGGTTTATCAGATACTCAAAGTGGTATTTTCACTAGGCAATAACTTTTTACATTACCTGATAGTAAGAGATGAAGAGTCACTGCATTATTCCTTTGTGACCATTCCTGTCATAAAAAAAGTTGTGCTATGCACTTCTACCACATATTTAAGGCTGACTCTATCTCATGAGATAGTCATAGGTTCTACTGAGACTCTTCAGATGCTCCAGGTCTCTTAGCTGAAATGACTTCCACTTTAGTAATGCTTTATTAGGCTGGTGGTTTACTTTCACATAATTTCCCACCAATGCATTGTTTGTACATCAGCTTAATCTCTTTGGTCACATTCTTGCTTAAATGTCTTTTACTTTGGTTTTTTAAGAAATAATGAAACAATACCTACATTGGCTTTTATCCAACACATGGTTTATGTCTTCATATTTAGTCACACCAATGAACTTCGAATTGCTGGACTAATTTAATATTGAAAAATAGTAAGAAAAAAAAAACTTAATAAGTTTATTTTGATGCAGTTGTCGAGAAAGTCTTAACTGAGCAACTGAGTACTCAGTACACAGGTTTCCACCTGAAGACCAGAAAGCATTGTGTTCTAGAAGACAAGATCAACTGGAAGTAGCCTGGGTCCCATAAAGTTTCCCATTATTTGATTCTAGATCTCTGACTCTAACAGCTTGTGAGAAGACAAGAAAAATCTTATGAAAAGAGAAGGCTTCATAGAACTGAAAAATAGCAAAGAGAACAAATGGAAATGATAGAAAGGAAAGATGGAACATCTCTAAATGAGAAAGCGACAGATGCATAGACAGTTAAACACAGACTATGAGAGGGTTCACAGCTATAATAGATGTCACTATCAATATAAGGTTGAGGGGCACAGAGAAGAAAAAGGAGGGAAATGCTGAAAGGAGCAAAATGCCTAACTTCTGTAGCATGGAAAGATCATTTCTATTTTAGTTTCTGTTGCTCTGACAAAACATTGTGATCGAAAGCAAGTTAGCAGGGAAATTGTTTTTTTTTTTTTTTTTTTACAATTATAGATGTCATCTGTTTTTCTAAAGAAGCCAAGACAGGAACTTAAGCAGCTAGTCACAGCACATCCACAATCAAGAGCAGAGAAAGAGAACAAAGGTGTGGATCCTTGCTTGCTGCTGCCTCTGCTTGGTCAGTTTCCTTTACCCATAAAGGTCAGAGCCCAGTCCATGAAATGATGCTGTCCACATTCAGGGTGAGTCTGTCTACTTCAATCATCAGATAATGCAATCTACCACAGATATAACCACAGGCCACCCTGAGCTTGAAAATTATTCATTAAGACCCCATTCTGTGGTGATTCTAGGTTGTTTCAAGTAGACAGTTGAAACTAACTAGCACATGTATAATAGAAATCTCAGGAATTGAGAGGTAATTCTGATAGCTTCTAATACATTCTGTCTTCTTGTACTGTGCACACTGGGATATCTTCTCTCTAGTAGACAAACTCTGGCCAAGCACTCCTGCAGTGCCCTCCTGGACAGACAACTGTCTTGACTATGATGCAAAGAATTCCTCATTCACTCTTCTTTTCACCCATTTGTGGCATAGGACTGTCCTCCAACAGACAGATCACAGAGGCCATCTTCCAAAGCTTGGTTGCACCCACTTGCCTAGGATCATCACAGGTAGGCTTGATGACTGTTACTCTCAGCAAGCAAAGAGGAGCAGGAAACGTCAGCCATACCTCCCAACCAACCAGATGGCCCTGAGGGGGAGGGCCTAAGGCTTTATCCACTGAGAAAGGAAAAGGGAATTTCACCTTTTTGTGTGTCGGGAAGTCTTGATCCACTCTTGAATGGAGACTTTCTAGGACAGGAGCATTTATATTTCTGTAAATAAATCCTAACCTGGTCCCAATAAGTAATCCTAATAAACTATCTGATTCCCTCAGTGCATTTTGATGAAATCAGATCTCTGTCTCAGGGACGAAGGGATGAGGGGGTCCAGACACTGTGCCTCTTAGAAGCCATTTTAGCAAAACTATTAGACAGCGAGGTAATGAACCATATCAGCGTACGACCAGCACGGTGATGTAACAGGTGACACTACAAGTAGAAGCCCTTGAACAATGTATTTGTTCCAAAACGTTATTTAACAAAACAGATGGACAACATTGGAAGCGATCTAAATGTCTATTCAGGAGACTAATCCATAAAGAGTAGTGTGTGTGTACACATGTAAGGTGATATAGAGATGAAAAACAGGGGTGCACAGTATTGGGTATGTTGGATGTAACAAGTATTGAGCAGGGTGGAAAAAGTCAAACACAAAAGTGCATCCTGTGTTTTTACAGCTTAAGTTCACACAGTCAGAAATAATTTCTGCACGTAGCTTTTTCAGTTATAGGTAAATGCCATCTTTCAAGCTCTCATTACCTCCTTGTGAAATATAATACAATTCTTGTTTGACATAATGCAATTTTCCTGACTAAAAATGAAAATATAGTTGATCCAAAAAGTGCATTTGCAAGCTCAAAGTCAATGGTCTGTGTATTTTGCCATCATTCATAGACATACGTTAAGTAGCAAAATTTTCAGTTATCCAGTGAGAACATTTCCAGCTGAGGTCACACAAGATGCTGTCTGCCATCTGATTGCAGCCCTCATAAAACACAGCATTTAGGGAATCTATTTAAAGTCATGTTTTTTCATACTGATGCTTTTTCTGTCTGATATGCCTATTTAAAATGACTCTCAAGTTAGTGCAAAAATGTCACCTTGTGTACCAGGCAAAACAGAACTATGTTGTGCCTTATGTTAAAAAAAAAAAAAAGAAAAGAAAAGAAAAAAACGAGTTGCAAATGAGCTTCATTCAAGCATGAATTTCAGAGCTGTTGCCCACAATTTACATGTTAATGGGTCAACAAAATGGTTCATCCACAGAAAAGAAGAAAGTTACCTGTTTTCTTGTGACTACTGGGGAAAGCAAGGAGACAGTTCAGGAAGAAACCATAGAAAAGACAGGAAAATGGCTAAATTTGAGGATTCATGAGGTGAGTGCTGATTAAAGAGCAGAGCTGTAAGGCTGAAAGCCAAAGGAACCCATGGACACTTTTACCTGGGTCAGGAAAAAGTAAAACCTTTCTCAACCAGCTCTGGGTGAAA
This sequence comes from Eospalax fontanierii, assembly GCA_035773235.1. Lineage (NCBI taxonomy): Eukaryota > Metazoa > Chordata > Mammalia > Rodentia > Spalacidae > Eospalax > Eospalax fontanierii. The sequence continues at coordinate 48,632,610 of CM069530.1, read as the reverse complement.
GACACATTTCCTAAGGCAACACTGTAAAACATGTTAAATCTGCAGATCTGGCAGGTTCTGCAGTCAGAAGGTTGAAGCTACTTATTTACAATATTTGCTAAATTTATGAGGGAAAGAGTTCTGTGGAAAAACAAATTTTCAATGCTTTTAAGAATGATCTTTTGGCAAGAATGTTGGCAAATGAACATATATAATTATTGATATATCTGTTCAGTATTGACTAAGTCAGCACTGTTGTAACTTTGTTGCGGCTACCTACCTTGATTCATAAGAGTCAGTCAGCTTGAAAAAGATTAATCCAGTAAAATAATTGTGTGGCTTCTTAGAGTGATTTTTAAAGTTTCAGGTCACTAAATATCATCTGACCAGCTTATATATATATATATATATATATATGTATATCATGGTTTCTCGGGCCCTGTTCCCAGAAACACTGATTTAATATAGAGATGAATCTATCTTTAGCTAGTTTGGTGGGTAAATCAGATGCAGGCAGTCTGCCATTGGATAATTTCCACACAATGACATAAAGTTATTTTCAATTTATTAAGAAAATTTTATTATACATCAAATCTTGTGCAACATCGTCATGAAGCACCAGTGATTCACAAATGTCTCCCTGTATCCATTCCATTTGGAAGATGTTAATTTCCTCTCCCTTGATTCTATTGTCTGTGTAAGAAAGAATGAGTGGTCCAAATCTAGAGAGGCCGCCATGTTTGAAATCACCATGGAATAGGAAAATATCAATCAGTTGGTTCAGTGTCAATCACACCAGAGGAAAGTTTCACTCCATGGTGACTATTTATTAACAGAATGCACTTTAACATTGCCAAAAGAATAGATTTTTAATGTGGATTACACACATACTTTGATGAGGAAATTGATCGTGTTAATTAACTTGGTTTTATCTTTTAAATAAACATATATCAAAATATCATGCTTTATCATGTAACTATATAAAATATTATTTGAAAATTCAAAAAATTTATCTCAGAAATTTGATAAATTTTCAGCCATATCTTTCTCTTTTTAAAAATGTAACTCTATTGAAAATTTGTTTCAAGGCTATTACTTTCTTCACAGCAACACAGAAAAGCCTGTAAACATAAATGCATATCAGTGATGTTTTGCTACATATGAATTACTGGTCTTCTTCCTTGGATGGTATTTGTGGACAACTATACTAAGTATAGTTGGAACCATTTTGAAAATTTAAAAATTTTGTATATTAATATTCTTACAAATTATAATGTTAAGATAATAGTCAAAGTTCTGAGGTTTTTTTTCAACATTGTTCAATCATTAGAAATATTTTCTGAATTATACCAATTTAATTCCCTAATGTAAGCCATAATTGGAATGGAGAGATTGTTCTCTATACCTTTTGTCTAATGTAAGCATTTTGTGTATTAATGTTCAGTTTGTAATGTATGCTTATACTGTGAGTCCCATGGTAAAACAAAATTGTGACTGTTTGCTGTAGATATTTATGTAATAACATTTTGATTGATTAGCTAGGCGAGGGAGCAATTCATGACTTTCCTTTATCTTGTGTTTTGAATACAACATGCTCACATTTGCTGATTACATTTCTGCAAGGGCTTTCTACCATCTGTGCTCTGTAGTTGCTGAAAATGTTAAACCCAGAGGGGAATAAATGACAATAATCATTAACACGAAGTAACAATAAAGGATCTAAATTTGCAAGCTCAGAATGTGCCTACGGTTTATGATTAATGAAGGCAAATACACTCTGAAAGCTGAATATGTGCTTCATTTTATGTGACGCCTAAGGGGCTTCGGCTTAAGAGAAACAGTATTGGAATCCCTCAAATCTCAGAACAAGTACAATTTGTTTTCCCAGATGCATTGATTTTTGGATAGTACTTAGTAAACTGAATCGGCAATAACTCTTGTACTACAGTGCATTTTAAGCAACTTGAATGTATTTATGGCCTAGTCCCCAAACTTAGCATTGTTTCATCCAGTAAAATCAGACATCTAGATTCTTAGATTAGCAAATACTCCTGAGGACAAATAAAAATGTATCACCATGTAATTCTTGAGTCTTTTTCAAGCTCTAACGCATTTTCAGAATCTTTTTACAAGCTCGAATGTCCCATGGATATTTCCTCTGGTTTTATTTATTAAAGTAATCTTCAAAATTTGTTTAACACAAACACCTCAAGATTTCCTTCCCTGTGGTCGATGCATTAGCTGAAACATCAAGAGAAATACTGCTTCATTTTGCCCTGGGTACATCTAGTGGTAAACATAATTGGATTGAAATTTTTCTTGTTCATTTTATTTGTTTGTTTAAAAGATGCCCAAGAGTTAAGGAGATCATTCAGTGGTTAACAACACTTTCGTGCAAACATGAGGACCTGAGTTTAGATCCCCAGCATTCATGTAAATAGTCTAGCATGGTGATATACACCTGTAATCCCAACAAAGGGGATGGGATGGGCAAAGACAGAATAGATTGCTGGAACTTGCTGGCCATCAGCCTGGCTGAAGATGGTGAGCTCCAGGATCAATGAGTTACTCCATCACAAGGGAAACAAAAGAGAGCTACATGTATACATATACTTATACCTCTTAAATAACAAAGACATCGTAAACCTAAACATTCATCTAGCTATAATACACCTTTTTGAAGTTTTATTATTGAATTATTTGCTTGACTTATGTATAGACATGATGATAAAATTTAAATTTGTCTTTCATTCTATTTGTTTATTATTATTAGCGTAAAATCTCAGAATCTAAAGTATAATTAATAGTGTCCTTTAATAGTTAAGGAAAGAAAATGAATACAGTTATATTTAAACGAATTTAAAGATTTTATTGTAGTTCATTTACATTTGTATGTATGTGTCTGTGTGGTTGAGTATACACACACTTGTGTGGATGCCCACACAGGACAGAAATAGGTGCTGGATTCTTTACAGCTATAGTTACAAGCATGGTAAGCCACCTAACATGGGTGCTGGAATCTAAACTCTGGTCCTCATTATTGAAAAGCAGGTGTTCTTAACTATGAAGCCATCTCTCCAATCCCAAAACCACATTCTTTTTTTTTTTCTCACTTTGTAGCCCTGAATGGATTGGAGCTCACAGAGATCCACTTGCCCCTGTGTACTTTGTACTCGGATTAAAGGAGTGCCCCACCATACCTTGCCAAGACCACCTTCTTTAAGTATGAAAAAGAAGTCCTAAGCTTAAAGCTTCAACAAATCTGTAACTTTTTAATTATTTTGAAATAATATATATTTATAGTTGCCATATTTTCATTCCATTACTTTATACTCATTATCAATCTACAGGCTTATGATATAGAAGAAAAAGGAGTAAATAATATATGTAACTTATGTAGGAATATTTATGAGATTATATTTTATAATATTTCATATAAAATTATACAATATACATTTACATTGTATTATATATTTTAATGTATTATTATGTTATTATAGGTAATGTTATAAAATATTAACCATTAAGAAATCTACCTTAAAGATCATGTGAATTCCTTGCACTAATATGCTTTGGGTTCTTTAAATTTAATTTAATGTTAATTGAACAAAAAAAAAAAAAAAACAGGAAAGGTCCAAAGGTTGAATATCTCAAGCAATTCAAATGGAGGAGAACTCCTTGGATGTGGTGCAGCCAAACAGCTGTGTGTAGTAAGATTGTAGATATATTAGGCACACGGACTCCTAGGATACACAAATGAGCTAGGTAGTAAGACAGGACCCAAGTTAGTAATGAAAGGTAAGTGAGCAAGAGAGGAACAGAGAATATGCTTAAGAGTTAATGAATGCTCATACATTACTGAGAAACCAGAACATATGATTTGAAAGTGATAAAATATTTTCTACTTTTCCCAATTGACAGTTTTCACTTAAGAAAAATAAGATATTAAGTATTCAGTAATGTATTTAGGATTTTTTTTTAGCAAATCCGTGAATATCTTTTTAATTACCTTTACACAATCCATGAAAAAGTCATCAAATTCCTTTACTCAAGACACTGTATATTTAGAATAATAATGTATAATTGATGTGTTTACATATTGTTAATGAATTATTGTCTAATTACTTATGTTTTATGCTAATAATTATAGAAAATTTTTAATACTGTGGTTTGACTCCTTTTTTAATATTTGAAAGCAAAATGCTCCATTTTTATTGTCCTAGAGGATGTAATTGAAAGAAATTGCAGAGGAGAGGTATTGTTTAGGAAACTGATCCATGCAAAGAACAGGTAGAGAAGTAGGTGGTTCGTAGTGCAAAGAGGGTTGTTACTTTAATTTTAAGTATAATTGCCAAAATAATGCAGGCACTCATTAATGTTCTGCAAAAATGATTTCATGATACTAGTTTAGTGCCAGTTTATATGGCTTTCATTAATTGCTCATTTTCTTATTGAATTATGCCCCCTGAGTTTTGTCAGAGTACCAAGAATGCCATATAAGTCAAACGTAGAGGTCAGTACTGTGAGAGAGTTTCCGGATGACAAGCTCAGTTCATCACAAATGTAAATTTATAGCATTGTTTTATCCCTAGAGCTTTCTGCTTCCCAGTACTCAAGCCAAGCCCGCTGGCTAGGGAGCATGATTAATATTGTGACTCAAAGCCACCGTTAAAGTTTGGGATGACCTTGCAGTTACTTTATGTAAAAGTTACTTAGAATCATCTGGGATGTTTAAATTATACTCATAAAATTCAAACATACGTGATTTTTACTTTTACTTGGATTCATTAATAGAATACATTTCTATTAGGAAAGACAGAATACATATGAAATGGCTATGTTTAAAGAACATTATTACAGTAAGACTGTATTGTATTCCAGTATCCATATCTATTATAATCCTGAAAGGCCTAAAACAAAGTATCAAAAACAAAGACCAAAACAAAGTATAATTTTATCATTAGCATTTAATATCCTTCAAGAATCTTGGAACAATCTGTTTCAAGATCCAAATTATGATTCTTTCAAATACATTTATATAGTTTTGGTAATAAGTATCAGAGATTAAAGCACTAATATAAAACACAAAACATATTTAAATAAGGCTTTATATAGTAAAAGACTGCCTCAACATTTGAAAAGCTTAATGATAATGCTGATTTGATATTTCAGTTATTTATAAGAAGGAGCATATAAAAGTATGTAATTGTTTTATATTTATATTCTTTAACTCAAACTATATTTTAACATTCAAAATTCTGTATAATTTTGCTGAGGTGATATGTATGATATAGCATAGATATATGACATATCATATGTATATAAATAATGAGGTACACAGATCTTACTGAGATGTATAGCTTTTGCATATAATGCTTTCATATAATTATTACTTAATAAGATATAACATGTGTATGATGTTGTTTAATATGTTGTTGATATGTTAAAGATGGTTCTCTAATATAGTCTACATGCATTACCATTGTTCTATACAATACAAAGTTATTTTAATATTTATTATCATGGTGTTCCTTTTCTTAACCTTCATATAAATGTAATTATTCAGTGTTTTTTTCTGTATGAATCTTTCATTCAAATACAAAATAATTTAAAGCCAATTACTTTCAATAAAATGCTTTTTCTAATAATTATTATCAATTATAGGATTAGACAAGTTTTATATAATTGATATTTTAAAGATATTTTTGATGTAATTAAATACTATTTAGCACCTACAGCATACTAGAATTACTCCATATGTTTTCATGTAACTATAAAACTATCAATCCATCTATTTTCATTAAATTTAAACAGTAATTTTGCAATTCAAATGACATCAGTGGAAATATCATTTCTGCAAGCAATCCTACCAAAATAAACACTTTTTTTTCTGTTTTACTTTTGTGTGTGCCTGTGTGTTTGTGTGTAGGTCTGTGTTTGTGTGTCTGTATGAGTCTCTGTGTGAGTCTCTGTGTGTGCTTGTTCGTGTCTGTGTGTCTGTATGTGTGTGTGCCTGTGTGTGTATACTCTTGGGTGCATGTGTATATGTGTGTGTGCCTGTGTGTATATACTCTTGGGTGCATGTGTATATGTGTGTGTGCCTGTGTGTGTATACTCTTGGGTGCATGTGTATATGTGTGTGTGCCTGTGTGTGTATACTCTTGGGTGCATGTGTATATGTGTGTGTGCCTGTGTGTGTATACTCTTGGGTACATGTGTATATGTGTGTGAGTCTATGTCTGTGTGTTTGTGCCTGTATGCCTGTGTGCATATGAATCTGTTTGTGTCTATACATCTGCATGTGTGTGTCTGTGTGAGTCTGTGTGTATGTGTATATGTGTGTCTGTGTATATCCGTGTCTGTTTGTGCCTGTGTGTGATGTTGTTTAATCTTTACTTCTCTTTAGACTGGGTCTCCTCATGTTTCCCCAGCTGGCCTTGAACTAGAGATCTTCCTGCCCTAGCTCTCAATCAAGAGCTTTGAAAACCAACTGGAATCCCCACTGGTGGATAAAATATGGCACTGATGGAGGTAAATTCATTAAAATGGAGCCAAAAACCAGTTAGCCTCTTTGTCATTGATAGACTTCCTGAGAACATGACAGCTCTGAAAAAAAAAGGATGTAATAACAAAAACAAAAAACTGCCTTAAATATAAAAAAATATTCCACCTTAACATCGTATGTGAACTCTATAGACAAAGAGAAAACCTTGAACATGTAGATTAATATATTTTGTAAAGGTATCTTTCTTGTATACTCTATCTTTAAAAGACCTACGATTCCTATTTCTTTAAAGGACCTATGATAGTAATTGTTCTTCAGTACATACTTATGCTATAGCATATAACAAATGTATGACATTTGTGCTGTCAAACTGTAGAATATGGTATCTTAGTTTTGATATAGATTCTTTGAGAGCAATGCAGCTGCTTGATTTTCTGGTGAGTTTAACATGATAAACTAGGGTGCCAAAGATTGATGGTCACCAAAGCTACCCTGAACCAGTGGTTTCTAGATTCATTGTCTAATATCAAGAAGAGTGAGAAACTCAAAGAATGAACAGAGTGAAAGTGGGTTTATAAAAGTAAAGTGAGAAAAACTCCCTAGTAGAAAGGATTGTCCTAAGAGAAGAATATAGCCAGTGCCTCTCCTGATCAGTGACATTTAATAGGACTTAGGTTGATAACTAGAAGGAAAATGAAATAATCTTTGTTGAAATTGGGCATTCTTTGAATGCTTTGTGGGCAGATCCAGTGAGGAGTCCACATTCATTTGCATAGTCCCTCAGGCCTGTTAGAGAGGTGATCATGGATTGTTCATGCAGGTATGTGAGCGGTCACGTTTGAGACATGTTAGTCTACTTGTCTATTAGTTTTATATACTGTAAGATATTGATGGAGCTATTTCCTTTCCTTGTTCTCAGGCTGCATGACCAGCTCACAATTCACTGGCTCACCTCCTTACTTCCTAAGGAGCACTGTCTGTATACTTGCAGAACTGGTGTAATTGTTACCAGAAATTTTGGGGAGCCACAGCGTGAGTGCCACATGTTAACAGGGAAATTGTGTTCACCTTTCAGGGTTTCATAATAAAATAATTTAAGGAGAAAGGTCAAGTGTGAATTTATTAAAGATTAAAATGAAAAGCCCAGGGACAACAAGCTGCCCAGAAAAGGAAGATGGAGAAGAGAAAGTGAGAAAGCTGTTTGTATGCAGCCATGTGGCAGAAGTGGGCAGGGTAACTTAAAAGGAGTGAGAAAGCCCAGGGTGTCTTGGGAAGCATGCGCAGGCATTGACATGTGCCCTAAAGAAGGAAAAAGACAAAAAGAAGAAAAAGAGAAAGGTATGGTTTTCTGAGTAAAGGCAGAGCATAACATGGCTAAATGGCTGCCACAGCTAAACTACAGAGAGGGCAGGAATTCTGGGAAGAAAATGTAGGTTATCTCATTAAAAGAAAAGTATTCATCCCATATCTTTATGGTCCCTTGGCCAGGTGATTTACCAACCCATCTGTATTAATTCTTGACCACCAAGAGGTAGAATCTGTTTTTGGTTTTTTGTTGTTGTTGTTTTTTTAAACATAAAGAAATAGCTTTCAAAATGACAGGCTTTCAAAATGATATTGTAACATATTCACAAGTACAACAGAGACATATCAAGGTATAAATAAACAAATGAGAGCTAAATTCTAAAATGAAACCAGTTCAATTAACAACATACAAGACAAGAAAAAAATAGAATGAAACAGAAGAAAAACTGGACAGAAATTACTATTAGGAAACTATTCTTTACAATCCGTCTCTTCTTTTACTCATTCCCAACAAAATAGTTTCACTCCTCCACTCCAAAAATAGTTTGAGTACCACGTTTCATTAAAACACTGTTCTTTGAATAGAGAGTAGTTAATCATGAAGGCACTTGGTACTTAGATAACTCTGTACAAGAAGCTCTATCTTACAGAGAGCTCACAATGTATCACAGCACTTTCTCTGGTGACTTTACTTCAAGTCTTAGCCAAACATTGAGAATTTCCTGATTGCCTTTAAATTTACTTAGTTTAGGCCTGACTAACCTGACTCCTCAAAAGTATTCTCTAAGGACACTTGCTACTTCATTTTCATGCAAACGCTGGAGTAAGTCTCTCCAATTCCATCATTAATGGGAATGCTGTATTTGTTTAAAATGTCAAATCATTTACAGATTGACACGTTAAAAATATCTAATAGTATTTCCTTTTAAGAAATTTTTAACTCAAGTGCTATGTTCTATTACAAATTCTGATTACCAGTCTGGGACTTATGTTATCAAAATATCTTTACAAATTATAGACTATGTTGTGAATATTTCAGCCAAAACTTGTCCTAGTGCTAAGTCACACTTTATGTTAAAATTTATATCATCCTCCTTTTTATCTTATGTTTTCACTATCACTTTCATTGCCATAAACTGCCACTGGTACATTTTAAGATGTGTGTCTTATAAAAATGTAATTGTAGTGAAACTTTTTTTACTTTAAATAAAAAGAGATTTAAACAGAGATGAGTTTAACTTGCTTAGATTTAGTGAAAATCTTAAATTCTGTCAAAAAACATTAAGGGTTAATTTTTAAAGACTATAATGTAATTTATTAAAATAAATATTTTTGTTGCCATGCGAAGTAAGCATAGTTTTGAATTAAAATTGGTAAGCAAACCTTAACATGTCAAACATAACCTAACACGTATCCATGCCTAGGAAGAGCCTTGCATCATATTCTGCTCATGTAATTCTACTTCAGCACTATTTAATATCTTCTTTAATTAGCCATGTCTGATAATTGAATGCTAGAATATTTTGGTACTGAACATTTTACAGACCTGAATATCACAAATTTATATCATACTTTTTGATGTCATCAGGGAAAGTGGGATTCTCTTCTGAGTTATCAATCTTGTTAATAAGAGAATTTAAAATTAGACCCAAAGGAAAGCTTGAGGATGGCTCTATTAGAATCTGAGGAAAACAACAGGGCATGTAATCTCAAAATCCCAGCAGCTGCCAGGAGGAAGGAGATGAAAAAGAGGAAGAGAGGAAGCTCTTCTGAGTTATGATCCAAGGAAATTAGCCATGTTCAGCAGCGGAAGTCCACAAGAGGGTTCAGAGACAGTGATAAAGCCTAGAGTGTCAGGGTTAGGCTTTTGACCAATATCCAAAAGAAAAAGAAAGAAGGAAAGGAAAGGCTATGCTTTTTTGAGTTATAATATAGGTAGACTTAGCAATGCTTTTATACCTGAAGTTCTGTAAGCATGGGGCACAGAGGAAGAGAATTCTGGGAAGGAAAATTACATTACCCATTAAAGAGCTAATTATTCCTCCCATTTTCTTATTATGTCTTCCTTTGAATATGATTTCCTGAAGAATAGTCTCATGTCACGGCAACTGATAGGCGAAGGTGAATTGAGTGTCAGGGAGGAGACAATTAGAAAGCTGTATGTAAAGTTCTAATCTTTGGATCTTTTGAAAAGATCAAAATATGTCTCCACCCAGAGCAAGAAGTAAAACTCAGATTCCATTCTCTTGACCAGAAGGAAGTTTTTTTCCCTTAATGGACCTCCACAGAACCCTGATCTCTCCATGTTTCAAATCATATTTTAAATCCTAGAAGGGGCAGCTGAGATGCCCCCCTTTCTGGTGTTACCAGGGAAACAGGTGGTAGAGCCCAAAATCTGTAACGAGGGAGGGATACATCCTTTCTGGCCTCTATGCCTGCTAATCTATGTGCAGTATTGTCACCTCAAGAATTAAGACCTGAAATTGTGGCATAGAAGAGTTGAGGGGCCTAACTTTTTCTGACTTTCAGGCCTTGAAGGGTGATTATGTGGACCCAGGTAAACAGAACTGGACTGCATCAGAACCATCTGAATGGAGAGCAACTATAATTGACAGGAGATAAAATAAAGACAGCAATTGAGTATGTACAATTAATAACATTGATAATGGGAAATAGAGTCCTCCTTTAGCATTCTTAGTCTCATTTGTGAATGAAAGTTCCTACAAAAATTCTGCATCTTGAATTAAACTTCCTGTAAAGCTGACTGACTGAATAGCTCTACAGTGACTGTGGAGAGTTTGGAATATTTCAGATCCAGAGCTTATTCACAGTTGATCATAAGGGCCATATTTAGCCCCTAAATAGTCACTCCTTGCCAACTTCTGTTTCTGAATAAATATCTTGTGTAACAGATAAAAACCTTTAAGAACATACTTTAGTAGCAAAGCCCTTGCACCCAGCAACTAAAAGGCTAAGAATGCATCAGATAGCATCTGAGGCCTGTAGCTGAGATTTTTCCTTTGTTGTAACTTCATAATGTTTCTAACAGTGTATTTGAAGTGTTTTAATTTACGACTTTTCTTTGTTCTGCTACTATAAAAACTTCATGAAACTCCTTCCATGATGGAACATGGGATTTCAGGTAACCTGAATCTGTGTTAATGGGCCATAATCACTCATATTTGATTCCAGATTAAACTATACCTTATGTCCTTTGAGATGAGAGCTGTGCTTGGCAAGGACATATTCATAAAGTAATTTAAGAATGGATTTAAACAGAAGGTTTAGGACAATTTCTTCAGGATTTAAAGGAAATATTCTCAAGGCAAGCAAGCTGTAAATTTTAGCAGCTTCCCTGAGAAGGAAGTTGTAGGGGAAAAGGAAATCAACCATAAAGCCAGGCCAGTTTAGAACAAGCATGGAGGTCAGACACACGCAGCAATAACAAGAAGTCATAGTGCCCTTTGGCAGCCTCAGCCTCTCTCCAGGACAGAATCAAGGACACCGTTCTCTTTGAGCTAAGGACAAGAATTAGAACTGCTGACTTTCAGGGTGCCTGTCCTAGAACCACCTGACCATTTTTTTGTCTTCTGCCTTCATCATTTACAGCACTGACTTAACAAACACTGTCCCAGACTCCATCACAATTCTAAACTGAATGAAAAGGCCCTTGGCTGTTCACTTAAAATCTCCTAATCGCAAGTGTTCTGTGCATTTTCTGCATCAATATTTACAAATTTTGTGGTCCATTCATCCAGACACACTGTGTAAGAAAGAGCAGGACAATCAGTTTAAGTTGAGCTGGAAAAGAGAAATTAGAAAATTTGTGGGACTAATTAAAGGGTACTATAGAATCATTTTGCATTATTTCTAAAAGTCGGAAATTATTTTCAAATAAAATGCTTAATATTTTTTTACCCAGAAATTAAGTTCTAGGGCTGGAGAGATGGCTTGGTAGTTAAGAGCACTGACTGCTTATGCAGAGGACCCAGGTTCAATTCCCACAACCCACATGGCATCACAACGCCAGTTCCAATGCCCTCTTCTTGCCTTCCTGAGCATTGCAGAACATGACTGACTCACACATGGAGTCAATACACTCTTACAAATAAAATAAAATACAATATTTTTTAATTAAGTTAAAAAATTTACTGGAGCATATGAAAGTCTATAATGACAGTATGTACAAGACCTACTCAAGCTTCATGCATGTACACAGGAGGTGGACAAGAAGCCCCAGCACTAGAGGGGATCTATTGTGATTTGACAGGTGCTGGGAAAGAGAGAGTTAAATTTTGTTTACTGGTGTAGCAACTGGTAGGTTGACTAGATTCCAAGAGATAGACTCACAACCAGAAACATTCCAGGAACTCAAATTAGATTCCATAGGCCTTTTAAATGAGGAAGCTAGTAATGGAGGACATGAAGTGGTGAGATACCAGGGTGTGGTATAAATGGGAGAAGGACTTTGAATATGACCAAAATATATTGTATGAAATTCTCAAAGAATTGATATAAATATTTTTAAAAGAAACCTTAAAATTTTCTTAGTTTGCAGCATATCAGATGAAAAGAAATACTTGTTATTTCATGTAACAACCTTCTGAGTTACTATAAATGCATTGAGTCTGTGTTCTTTACAAAAGATTTTTTCTAGTTGGGGTTTCTCTTCATATGTTAAGTCATTGTGAGCTTCAGCTACACAAATACATCCTTGTCAATTTAACTATGGTTAATTTTGTGAAAATTTTTTTCTTGCAGAAATCCCTTGTCCAGTAAAGGACCAGTCAAAGTGACATCCATTTGACTGATGTACCTTTTCAAACCCCTAGTCAAGGTAGTTTATCAAAGCCTTTGTATAGTAACATCCTGCTGTGCCTGTGAACCAGAACCTTGCTTACCTGATTACAAATCAGAGCAAATCAATATGTCCCTTTTATTACTGTGCTGTGTCTCAACAAATACCTTGTTGCATATAAAATGATAGAATAATAAATCTGTCAGGAGATGCAGTAACTTCAAGTTCATGTTAACAATGTACTACATTTGATATGGCACAGCGGCAGTGCCCTGGCTTGTTATTTTTACTGTGTCTCCGAATCACTGATGTTAGATATTTGTAGTTTGAAGACTGAGGCTGGGAAAGGATGACTTTATTTCTTAATGCAATTACTAAGTCTGTTCATTCTCATTTGATAGGTATAAGCAGAAGATACTAATCTGGTTGGACTGGATTGTGATTGCCTTCAAGCTTTATAATTGCCAATTGATTGGACTCAAAGTACTTAAACTCTTTAAATGTTTAGTAATAATGAACTTAAAAGATATTTGTAGAAATTAGAAAAGGGGGAGTGGATTTGATTTCTTCATTCTGTAGCAGATCTAATTCCTATTCTGTCTTGCTTTTCTTTCTATCCAAAATACTCTCAATATAAGACATGTTTATGACATGAACACTAATGTCAGCCTGCAGGCTCAGATTTAAAATATCAATAAAGGTGCTGGAAAGGTGGCTAGCAGAGCACATGGTGAATATACAGACAAGCAGGCACACACACACAAACACACACACACACACACACATAAAAATAAAGAAAATGGGAGCTAAGAGCACTTGCTGCTCTTGCAGAGGGCCAAGGTTTGATTCTCAGCACCCACAAGGTGGCTAACAACCATCCATAACTCCAGTTCCAGGGGATGCAAAGCCCTCTTCTGACTCTGCAGACGTTGCATGACACAGGTGCACTTACACAAATGCAGGCAATATATTTACACACATAAAATAAAAATAAAAAGGAAAATATTTTTAAAATAAAGAAAATAGTAAAGCATAAGTGTCCTGTCATAACTTGCACAATTCTTCTGTAACACCATCTTAGTGCTTGGTCTGCTAACATTTTATAATTTCTCATTCAAAAATATTATCTAGATGGGATGCTGAAGTCAAAAGGCTATGGACCAGCATACAGTTTAAGGAAAGACATATATCCACAGAAGATGTAAAATAAGGTGAAATCCAAAAGCAAATTTTCAGGTATCTCAGTCAGGGATATGGGGAAAAGGATGGTGTCAGATGACTATACATTAAGGAAGCAGGATGAAGAAAACAGAGAATTTTGTATCATTTACCAGGATTTTCTCTGAAACAAACAAATCAACAAACAAAAAACAGCCACAATATTGTTCTCCTGCAATTCATACTATAATGTAATAAGAATCTAAAATGAGGCTCTTATATCTAGGGAAGAATTAGCCAAAACATATATTGATGGTTATAATGAGATATTGTATATTAGATAACCCTATAACAACAATCTCAATATTAGACACAAAGTTGAGTATAATCTTAAATTTATCACCAATAGCTTCAGGTGACATATTTACCTGAAATTCATTTTCTATATATTGAGAAGGATCTATGAGAATGCAATTTTTACCAGGCATGGTAGTGTACATTAATCCCAGTATCATGGAAAAGAGGCAGGAGAATCTCTATAAGATGGGGGTCACCTAATCTATACGAGTAATTCCAGGCTGACTAGGGCTATAGGGAGACTGTTTAAAGAAAAAAAGAAAAAAAAAAATACAAGTCTCCTAACACACACACTCAACAATATCAAGTTAAGATAGTTAAAATCTTGTTCTCTGTACAGTTGAGTCACAGGGAGGCCTCAGGAGTACACTAATATAATAGACTTAAAGATTATAATATATGTGTGTTCTAGATTACTAGAGAATTGAAATTGTATTCTCCAAATTATTGAATCTAATTCACCTGTATCATGAACTTTCATGTATTAATGGGATTAGAAACAGTCATTTCATAAGTTTTTACTTAGAGGATTTTTTACTTGAATAAGAAATACATATTGAATTATATTAAAAATTCTTAAAACCATATAAGCATAAAACCAGATAAATATGCAATTATCATTTATTTTATACCAAAACAGTGTTGTTCTAATATTGTAATGCCTACAGAGAAAATTGTAATAATAATTGTAATTAAAAAATTTCACAGTACATTACTTTGCTTTTATATAATAAAAAGTTATTAATTTTGAATATAAATTAATCTTAAAACATTATTGTAATCTCTAAGTCATTAAGAAGTTACATATTCATGGAACAACTTGAGACAATAAATAATTTAATAGTAAATATTGAATTAGTAAATCACCAAGTATTTAATTAGAACATAAATGAATGAGTTTAGTGAAATAATAAAGCACTATTCTTCTTTCATATGTACTGCTCAAAATGACAGAAAGATGTTTGTCATTTTTATTCAACCCACTCACCTGTTTGCTTTCAATTCATTATTCCATTACTCATCAAATTTCCACTTTTTTTTATTTTTTAAATCACATAGAGAAAAGCTAAAACATATCTTTATATTTGGCTCTGGATTGGAATGCTTGATCCTTAAGATCTAAGCATTATTTCGCATATAAGCAGAAAAGTGATTCACAAAGTGAAAAAAACAATCAATATACCAGTAATCCTGAATTGAGAAGAAAAATATCAAACATATCTCTCAGTATAACCCCTTTATATATTCTCCTTCACTGAAACCAGCTCTCTAGGCAATGGGTCTTCTGAGTTTGGAATTCAAATTAGCATTGATCTGTCAAAATCAAAGACATACCTTAATAGTTTTGCTCTTATCTATCCAATTAAAATGTACATTACAGTATAAATAAAAAAGAGAAACTAAGGGGGCTGGAGAGATGACTTGGTAGTTAAGAGCACTTGCTGCCCTTGTCAAGGACTTAGGTTTTAATAGTTTACTATCACCCACACAGTGGCTAACAACCATAGATAATGTCACTTTCAGGGTATCCAGTGCCCTCTTATGGCTTTCACAGGCATTACATGACATAGGTATATTTACACACATGTAGGCAATTCACATACGTAAAATAAAAAGAAATACATGAATAAAATTTTAGAAAGAACCCAAGTTTGTGAAGCCATGAAAAACTCAAAGTTAATGTAAGTACTGTGACCACAGATACTTTCTTCTGTTATTATTTCCTAAGTACAATATATAGAGACATATATCAACTTAGAGACCTAAGGATTCTGCCCATGTAACCCACAAATAGGACAAGAAACAAACAAAGCCACCCAATAAGAGCCTAGTTTGTGCCCCCTCTTCCCATAGTATACAATAATTAGATGTAAGGGGAAAAATGTAACATTTCCCACATTCACGTGCTTCCACAACTAGGAATAAGAAATTTGAGTAAGAAATTTTATAAAGATTAAATTTTCCCTCAGATTTATAAGGAAAGACATAGGCTCTTGAAATATGAGAGACGATTCTGATAAAGAATGTATAGGATAGTGTTAAATAAGCACATTAAGTGATATTCAAGGCCAGGAGAATGAAGACAGGAAATAAGATACAGGGAGACCACATGCTACAAATTCCACATACCCCCTTTCACCTCAGACCTCTACGTTGGCCTATCTTTTAAACCTTCCACCATGTTCTAAGAGTGCTACAGACTGGAGATCAAGCCTTAACCTTATGGAACTTTGAGGATCACTTCTCCTAACTGTAGCACAGATGGTTAAGATCAGTAGCTTGTAGATTAGTCTTACATGTAAATTTATAACATAAACTCAAGTCGGGTGTGGTGGTGTGTTACCCAGAATTCAGGTAGCAGGCAGCTGCAGGTGGATCACAGTGAGATCTAAGACACCCTGATTCACATCATGACTTTCAGACAGGCTGTGACTTGAGAGACCTTGTCAAAAAACTCAATTCCAAAAGTACAATTCACAATAGGAAAAGGTAGACTGCACCAAAATTGAAAAGTTCTGTTCTGCGAAAATCATCATAACAGAATGATAAGAGAGGCTCAAGAAATGGGTCAGTGGTTAAGTGCACATACTGTGCATGCAGTGGACTAGACTTCAGTTACTAGCACCCACATAGTAGCTCACAATGGCCTGTAACTCCAGTTCCAGGGGATTTGACACTTTCCCCTAACCACCTCAGGCACCAACACACATGCACACATTTGCCAACAACATGTTCTACACATGACCTGTTTTTTGGTATATATGTAAAAATTCTTAATGATCAAAAAAGATACTAGAACCCAATTTGAGGGAGAAAAATTTATAAACAACGTTTCATTGAAGAGGATAAATAAGTGGTAAATAAGCATATTAAGTGAATTAAAACTACCTTGTGATATCATTACATCCTTATAAAATAACTAAATAAAAAGTAGTGACAAAACTAAATGTGTGCAATGTGCACTGAGACATGGAGAAATTGAATCACTCATGTTTTGATGCTGGGATTATAAAATAGTACAGATACTCTAGTTAAAAAAATGACAATTTCACAAAAACATTAAAGATATTGCTACTATAGGACGTTACATAACAAAGGTAATATTAATAACAGAAAAACATGAAAATTTACAGGAACATCTAAATTTGTTTATAAATACTTTAGCAGCCTTATTTACAATATTAAAAAACTAAAATCAGCCCAAATATTTTTAATGGGTGAATGCTTAACCTGTGGTATATCCACGACATAGAATACTGTATTAAACAATTGGTAACTGTTGATATATGTGATAATCTGAATATATTTCTAGGAAATTAGGCTAAACTATAAAAAGTCATCATTAAAACATTACATACTCTGTGATGTAGTTTGAGTTCTTTGGATCACCAGCAGCATCAGACAGTACCTGTTAGCCTTGTCGTCATTCTTGATTTGCAGTATGAAGATGGACCTCAGAGTTTTAGATTTATTTTCTAATTAAGTTGGAATTTATGCAAACAAACTTAACATTTTTATTTCTTTTAATTTATGTGTATTGCCTGCATGTAAGTGCATCCTTGTGTACTGCTGGCAGAGGTCAGAGATGGTGTCAGATCCCCTGTAACTGGAGTTACAGATGGTTGTTAGCCATTATGTGGGTGGTGGGAATTGAAACCAAGTCCTCCGCAAGAGCAGCCAGTGCTCTTAACTGCTGAGATATCTCTCCAGCCTTGCAAACAAACTTAAAGTTTTTCTTTTCTATTTGTCTATCATTTTTTAAAAAATAAATATGAATTGAGTAAGTTTATGGATTTTTCTCTACATAATTAGAAAAATCAGGGTGACGAGCACTGTCTGTAGTACTAACTACACATAAATTAAAAGCAAGGTTCTTGAAAGGGAAATTCTCATAGAGTAAGTGGACACAAAGAGAGGAAATTGAACCACATTAAAGCACAGAGTAGGGCTGGGAGGAATTCTGTGAAAGTACATGCCATAGAATTTAAGGAGAATGCGAGCCGGAGCCCAACTCCAGGAGCAAGACTGCAGGTGGTGTGGCGGTCTATAAACTGCAAAGTAAGAACCTAATTTTCTAAATGAAATTTATGTAACATAAATAACTTCTTAAAAACTTGCAAGCATTATCTGAGCTCATATGAAAAATGGTAGGTATGTATACTAAAACTTTTGGTGTGTATGTAGTGCATGTGTGCTTGTACATTGGTACACTTGCCCGTGGGGTTGTGTGTGGAGGTCAGAGGTGATACTGGGCTGTCTTCCTCAACTACTTCTCCACCTTTATTTTTATTACTGTTTTTGTTGTTCTTTTGGTTTGTGGTTTTTTGCTTTTTTTTTTAAAAAAGGGACTCCCTGTAGCCCCAGCCACCCTGGCACTCCCCATGTAGACCAGGCTGTTCTCTATCTCACTGAAATCTACCTGCCTCTGTCTCCCCAGCATTCGGATTAAAGGTATGCGCCACCACACCCGGCATCCACCTTTACTTTTTGAGACAGTTTTTCTCACTGAACCTGGAGACTGTCCTGTCAGCTATGCTGGCTTGTTGACTAATGGGTAGGAAGCCAAGGAGATCTGCCTTTCTCTGCCCCAGTACTAAGGTTCTTGATGTGTGCTTCCGTGCCAGGGTTTTACTTGGATGCTGGGAAATGTAAACCCAAATCTTCATCTTTGCTCACTGACTCACCAGCTCAGGCCTCTGAAACATTTTTAATTGGGAAACATTATTGTCACTTAATGGGGAAAAAATTATTGTCACTTAAATTAGTCTCTGCAAGCACAGATTTACATTTTTAGAATTTTAAGTATCTTTAAAGCATCATAACAAAATCAAATATATTATTAGTGTTTCTGAAAGTAAAGAAACATGTTTCTATTAACAAATTGCAAAACATGAGAAAATAACAGTGTTTTCAAGGTATTTCACTATAGATGTCAGATTGTTTATGTTTGACAAATTTAATTCTACTTAAGCTAAAGTCATCCAAATGAGGAAAACTTGCATACTTGGGAGGAACAGTTACCATAGCAAGTAACCAAATAGCCCCCTCTTCATCACATCCTTCCACCAAAGATTAGTCAAGCTGCTTCACAATTAAAATTGCTTGCAAGGTTGACCTCTGTGTCTATAGTTAGGGAAAGATATATTTGTATTTTCAATAAAAAATTATGACCGAAAATTTCCCTTTGAAATAAAAATTCCTTTTTCTTCCTGCTCTGCAGATTGGGAATACTGTGTAGTGCTGATGTCATCACTAATGTGGAAGGGTAAAAATGGATTTCTTTCCAAGGAGGATTTAGGCAAACTTAAAGGAATTCTCTGTGTCAGGACCAAGGCAAAATTATTAAGACAAGGTTGTCATAAGATGTCTAAAACAGTCAGCACTTTGCTGAAAAATACTTTGGTTGCCTGTAATACAGTCAACATCATCATACAAATTTATTTTGTCTAACAATGATAAAAATGGAATGCTTGGTTTAAAAAAGTAACAGGAATAAAATAGGAGACAGTTCAGCCTAGACTGTAAATATTTATGTTTATACCCAAACATCAGTGCTGCTCTCTACACTGGGCAGAGAGGCTCCTTCTACAGCGGGCAAGAGTAAATGCAAAGACTCATGACTGGTCAAAAGGCTGAGAGCAAGAGTGACTGTTGAGTGCATATCTTTCTCCACTCTCACCCCCAGGCTCAGGGATCATCTAGAAAGAGGTGGCAGAAAGAACGTCAGAAAAGGAGGATGGGGAGGACATGGATGTGCTTATCTTTCTGCAACTAGATTACCTTCACAAGACCTGTAAAAGATCAGTCCAACAAGATCATTCAACACTCCAACAAGAATTGGAAATGAGATTCCACTAATTCCAGTTAGTATTCCCTAGCTCTAACTGGATTCAATGGGTCACAGAGTTGGGGGAGGCAAAGCGATGGAGCTTGAGGGGTTTGAGGGAGAGGTAGAAGTAGATATTGTCAAGATACATTGTGTACATATATGAAATTGCTAAAGAATAAATAAAAGACTTGAAATAAATAAATGAATAATAAATAATAATGTCAACTTTAATAAACAAGACCTGTAGAGGAATGAACAATTGATGTTCAATCAAGGAAAGCAATGTGTTCAATGCATCAGAGGCTTCAGCTTCTACTACAGCCTCTTGAGCAACTATGACTTTCAGAGATGTCACAGATTTGCTAAGGCTATGCTTTTGCACCTCTGCATCAACCATTCCATAAACATTATTATTACAGAGAATGCCAGGCATTAGATGAAGCAGCATATTCTTCTATTTCTAGAAAAGTAAAGAATCATGAATAATCAGGCACCACAGAGCCTCCATAGCGGATGAGAGGACTTTGACTCTCAGGTGAGAGACATAGGTTCTTTAGGCTTCAAGAGACACACATCATCTCTGACCTCCATTGTCATTTGATTCATCAAGGCTATCACTTTGTTTTTCCATAACTGTGACCAAATTCCTGACAAGAAACAATGTAAGAGAGTAGGGGTTTATTTTGGCCCATGGCTTATTTTGACTGAAGGTACAGTTCCTCCTGGTGGGGAGGACATAGTGGGAGGAGTGGTTCAGGCTATGGCACAAGCATGAGCTGTGTGCTCACACTTGAGTGCCAGAGAGCAGAGAATGGTAATAGGGGAATGCCTCCAGCTTTCTAGTATTTTTCCTTCCTGCTCACTCTAAGGCCCCACATGGGACAGTGCCATCCACATTGAGGTCCAGGCCTCAACACTTTAAAAATTTCCTCAAAGACACACTGGTGTCACAGTGTACTTCCCAGGCTTTGGGAACGATTTACCTGTCTTATTTCCTTTTCAAATTATTCATGGCAATAACACACATAATGCATTAAGGGGAGTAACCTGAAGGATGAAAGTAATATTCCCTTTTCCTGTGATGTAAGAGCAGCTTTACTTATCCTAGGAAAGAGTGCTCACTAGGTTGTAGGATCCATCAGTTATACTGACTTGAAAGAAAGTATTAGATACTAATTTAGGATTAGTATTAAATCATGAGAGAATCTGGTTTTGAAAGTATTTTTCTAAGCTGATCTCTTACTTCCACTGGCAAAAGGTGGTCATGCCACTCTCTAAATATTTAGAGAGGTATAAAATATAATAGAACCAACTAATTCATATGTAGGATTATGGTGCTGTGGGGCAAGTGCTCTGTGAGTTAGTTCTTGGATAATGCTGGCTAAGGTTGTATGAACACTGAGGCCTATCCAATTCCCTACATAAATCACACTTCAAGTTCAGAAAAACAACTGTCCCAGAGACTCAAGTCTATGTTATGACTCTACTTTCCTTTGCCATAAACTTTACATACCATATTTTCTTATTACAAGCACTTTTAACATTTCAGTTTTCTGTACCTTGTGACAAATGGCAGGGCTGTTTGCATTTCAGCCTGACTACTGTATAACCCTTTCCCGTTTTTTGCCTTGCTCAGCTACCTTCTCTTAGATTGTATAAATGGACTAGGGAGGTGCACACAATGTGAAATATTCTAACTAGGAATGAAAAGAGTCTTCAAGGTATTTTGTTTTCTTTTATAAAGAAGAAAATAGATTGTGCAAAATTTTACACTTTTCATTTGATGGAATATTCTGGATAGCTCAAAACATTTGGGTAGCAAATATAGTACTAGTCATATGAGATCTTTATTTTCACTGGATTTATCTTCTCAAACTTGCTTTCTGTGTACTGTGCATTTCTTGCTCATTAGGGCAGATTAGCTTCAAGCCATAGATATAGATGGCACCTGGAATATCCAGAAAAATCTATGTATCTTTACAACATGATGACACAGAGCAAGATAGTTAACATAACCCTCTGGCAAAATTGCTATTACTAAACCATTGTCCATTCCCTGTGATGGAAACTGTTTCTGGTCCCCTTTATTGTCAGTGATTAATACAATGCAACCATCAACTCAATAGCTGCATAGATATCATGTCAACTGGTTCCACATAAGGTATCATATTTGGCCAAATAGCACAGCTATAATCATGGTTTTTCATAGTTTGATGTACTGCATTCTTACATTTCAATAGTCATCATCTTTTCATTGGGAATTAAATGGGATGATATTCTGACAATACCCTTTGAATTCTTATTGGTGCTATTAATTTCTCCTTTGAGCTTAAAAATGTGTTTCCTTTTTATACTCTCCTTATAAGAAAAGACATACTTATCATATGAAACTTGCTAAGGAGGAATCATCCTTCATGAAAAGTCTACTGGTAATTATAACATGGTACAGAACTTACTTAATCTTTTTTTTTTGCCCTCTACCTAAAGTAGATGAGACTGTCTTCTGATACTATCTGGAAAACTACCTGTTTACATCCTTATATTTAATTTGATCACTGTTCACTCTCGGATAGTCATTGTCTTTCTTTACTACACCAACACCATCTAACAATAGCCCTTCTATTCACTCTTCCCCTAAGTTACTACTCGCTCTAAAATGAGAAGCCTTCGCTAATTCGCTTGTTAGTTCTTTCCTTCCCTCAGGGTACTATGCCAATCCAGTTCATCTCTGGAAAGTTTTATCAGATTCGTTCATATCCCATGCAGAGGTCTGCCTGTGCTGGACCTTAAAACATATCCACAAATGCAGTCTTACTGTGAGAACATTAGTATCACCTGAACACATAAAAGCCTAACCCTTAAATGTAGTTTTTAAGGGCAGGCCCAAACTCGGAGGATACTTCTTCTCCTAGTTATCTCTAGGAACTCTGTCTCCTGGAACTCTGCTGATGGAACTGTCTGTTAGAACTCCATCCCTGGAACTCGGTTCTGGGTCCAGCCCCATTCATAATTTTATTCAAAGTATTTTCTTCAGAATCAGTTGGGGAAGTGAAGCTTGGCTTCCCCAGTCTTTGCAGACTAGCTGACCTTTTCATACCCAGTTCCAGAAAACCTCCTTCATCCACGGTCAATCATCTTTCCCAACTTCTGCTGTGCCCACTGGAAATGGGGTGCGCCTTTCAGCAGTTGTCATCTCCACAAGCAGTTTGATGTTTGTCCAGTACCAAATAAAGTGTGCCTAGAAAACAAGATCAGGAGCCAAGGTCACAAGACAGGAGAGCACATGGTTTTGCGGAGGCAAATTAAAGGTCATTATTCCAGACAATGTCCATTTATAAAAGTCATTCCCACACACAAATACAAGACAATTGAAAGAGCTCCTGACCACAGTGGATTCATGACAGTTCACTGGGGTACAGCATACCTGGAAACGTGAGGTTTGTACTCTGAAGCATAG
Source organism: Eospalax fontanierii (assembly GCA_035773235.1). Classification (NCBI taxonomy): domain Eukaryota; kingdom Metazoa; phylum Chordata; class Mammalia; order Rodentia; family Spalacidae; genus Eospalax; species Eospalax fontanierii. The sequence continues at coordinate 48,609,221 of CM069530.1, read as the reverse complement.
TGCCACTGAGATTCAAAGTCCACAGAAGGGAATAGGGTTTTAAGGCTGTGCTCTGTTCAGTTTACTAAACACATGAGTAATTCCTCTGTGTTTATGTTGCTTTATACAGCTACCAGCAAAGTACAAGAATGTAAATTGACCAAATTGACAGCCTCTTTTATCTATTTTAGACAGAGTAATATCATTTTTTTTGTTTTACTTTACTCTTCTGATAACTGGTAAATAGCATATTTTCAGAATTGTTCAAGCTTTTAATATCCACATTTGTAAGGTACTCATTTTTTATCAGATTGTTGGCCTTTTATTATTAATTTCTATGAATTTTATTATCTAATTGTGAAACTTTTCTCTTTTGAGTATTAATTTTAATTTATTTTATTCTACCTTACTTTTTCACTCTGATTTTCAATTTTGTTTCTTAGTAGAATTATGATATCATATCTACCCCAAATTTTGAAGGTATCTTACCTCTTTTCACTTAAAACTTTGATAATTTTACATTTGTGTCAATATTATATTCTTTTATTATCTATTAACTCCCACTGCTTCTTCTGAGAAAGGAAAAAAAATTGTTCTTCTAAAGTTAATGTGTTAAGCAATATGACTCTACTCTTTATTAGAAATATCATGATATATTTAATATAGTTTTTCCCTTATTTAATTCTATTGAATTCTATAATATTTTCAATGAGTATTATATCATTTATAGCTTAAGCCTATTTTCTGCCTTAAGTTCTTCTAATAATAATAACAGATTTCTGAGAATTTTGTACAGATCTTCTTTCCTCAGGAGATAAATTATATGTAGGATGAGAAAATACTGAAATTTTCAGCACTAAGATGATATTTTCAGAATTTCATGTTAAAATATAAGTTTTTCACAGCATTATTTTTAACTGTAGGTATGCTAAAGACTTAAATCAGAGTATAAATCATATAACTCTTGACAGAGGTTTAAATTTAAGGAGAAATGAAAGGAACCTGTTAGGGGAAAACATTATCAACTTACATATTTATTCTAAAAGAAAATAATTCCTTATTAGTTGTGTTGAAGGTACAATTTGTTTATTTCATTCTGGGATTAAAATTTGTTTAGGGGAAATTCTTAAAACTGTTTTGGTAGAATTCTTACTATATGAATACGAAGCAGACAATTATTTACTCTTGGACATGTACATAGTCCTTGCAGCAGCACAAACACACTAATTTGTCTATGGTGGTTTTCCACATTTTAATAGTATTGCTAGTATAAAATTACTATATGTAATTGCTGAGTAGTGTCACAAGTAGTGGCATTTCTGTCAAAACACTGTACAGGAAAACCAAAAATAAATAAATAAAATAAATAACACATTCCCCAGGCACTAAAGGAAAAACTGAAAAAGAAGGTTTGTTTTTAGTGTGTCGTGACAGACCCCTGCAGGGTTCTTCATTGGAAATGTTACAACGCATATTTCAACTGAAGCAATGAACTTTAATATGAAATACCATTTTACACATAAATACATAGTATGTGATAATCATAATTCTATTTCTTCAACAGCTGGATCTCAGGATTAGAAGGAAGGCAACAGAGCATAGAGAATCCTACACAGTAAGAAAAATCCCATTAGCCTTTTAATGACCTATTTTTCTTGGGGTTTCAGTTTAAAACTCAGACATAGCCTACTGTTTATTTTGTTTTGCTTTATGGTTTAAATTCATCATGTAAACAGAAATATATAGATATATTATTAATAATAGTCATTTAAATTTAGAGTGTGAGTACAAGCCCATGGATATGTTTGGAGAAAATTTTTGAAGTAGCACAGAGAAATTTAAGAGATAATGAAAAAAGGAAAGAAGGAAAATGTTAGATGCCAGCAGAATGCACAGCAGTACACATTTGGAAATTAAGCTTACTGCTGCAGCATTTCCAGTAGTGGTCGGTACTATCTTGCTCATCTGTCTGCACAGTTCTCATATTACAGAAGCAACAAAGCCCTCCATGACTGACTAATGGTCTGTGTTATTGGTTTAATTATTGTTTGACCATGAAGAGACTCAACTTGTTGGAAAGGAAATGGTTATTACCACAATTGCCAACTCCCTTGTCTCACACTTTATTCAGGCCAGTAGCTCACAAACTTATTACTCTCATATTTTATATATAAGAGGATCATAAACTGGTCATTAGTGAACTTGATATTTTGTGCCATGCCACTTAAATGTTCGTTTTACAAATTTTAAACAGTGAGTCTTATAAACCCTTCTTCACTTGATCAGTTTTTTGCAATTGATCCTGATAGAACTGAAAAAGAATGTAATTTTTATTATGCTTCAGATAGCATGCTAGATGTTTGATATACGTAAGTCAATATAAATTATAACTCAGGTCATAAAAGAAATGACTAGCTGAAAAGTAAAGCATAGTAGAGCCCTTATAATTTAAAGAGTCATGGTGCAATTACATAACTGAAAGATAAACTTGTTCCCCCAAAGACAATGAGAAATATTTAATGGATAATATAGATTTACAAATACAGAAGAAAATGAATTGGAAAAAAAAAAGGATCACACTTATACAGACCACATTTATAGAGACAGAGATTCAGGCAGTTATGAATTTTCAAAAAAAATATTTATGAAGCTAATATTTAATACGGATCACACAGAATGAGAATTATTAGTAAGGTATGTTACACTACCAGAAGACAAAGAAGGGACAATGGAATAAGAAGATGTGTGATATACTCTTTGGGAAGACTTTTCAGAAAATACTGGGATGAAACCAGTTCATGGAATGAAATCCAGTGAATCAGAAAGAGAAGTACAACATCTGAACACTGAAGTCTGGCTGGACACAACCAAGTTAAGATGTAGTAAAAAGAAAGTAAACATGAGTAAAGTGAAACAGGAGCATGGATGACTGATGAAAGAGAAAAGTCAGAGTGGAGAGAATTATGTGATGACTACCTAGTGGCCAGTTCCTGTTCAGTGTTGTAGACATCTCAGTACATATTCTCACAGGCAGATATGCTCATGATCCTTGAACTAATACAAATCTAAGAGGATCTGAAAGACTCACTAGATAAGACTGATTAAACTGAAAGAGTAAAAATTACACATACAGACAGTGCATTGCCAAGTCCTACCCTGGCCAAGAGCATCACACATTCTAATTCATTCATTTTTCCTGTCAGCATCACTATTGTCATTTTCAGATAAGCAACCTGAGTAAAAGAGATTGGCAACTAGCTTTAACAGGCAGGATACACTAAACTCAACAGCCAGAAAAGTCACACCAATGCACTCCATACTTCTGGATTTTTACATGAAACTCTTGTTGTTGTTACTGTCATGATTTTCATCCCTTTGTTTTTCTTGATGTTACTATTATCTTGCTCATAAATTAATTACTCTAAGAACTGGAAAGATGGCTCAGTGATGAAAAGCACCGAGTGCTCTTGTAGAAGCCCCGGATTTGATTCCCAGCATTCACATGTTAGCTAACAACCATCCATAACTTCAGAACGTATACCATCTTCTGACTTCCTCAGGCACTGCAGGACGCGTGTGCACTTACGTAGAAACATGCAGGCAATACACTTCAAATACATAAAATAAAAATAATAAATAAAATATTAAAAATATAAAGAATAATTACTCTCAAAGTAAAAGCTGTGAAATTGAGTGTGAAAACACAGGAGCTTAAGTCATTCTCTAATGAAATCTGATTTTTCATAAATTTTCTTTTAAAAATCCTTTTGCTTTTCATAATAACTCATTCACAATATATTTTTCATTTTTCCATATACAGTTTAGTTTTCATTCCTAGATCTCTAATAAATATGTCATTTATTAAATAAAATTATATGAGCCAATCACTACTTTTGTCAATCAAAAATTTAAAAAGTTGAATACTATTCTGTAAAATATTTTATCATAAATATAAACAGAGGAAGCAAAGGCAGGCAAATCTGTGTGAGTTCAAGGCCAGCCTGATCTACATAGCAAGTTCAGGCAAGCTTAGACTATAGGAAGACTATCCCCAAAAGACCAAAAATAATAAATAATAAATAAATATAAACAGCACAATATATAAATAGTGATACACAGCACTTTATTTAGCATATATTTTGTGTTCCTACCTAACCCCTAAGATCTAATTTAATCATCTTTTGATAGTGTTTTATTTAGATTCCTATTTGGTAGATCTGAAAAGTCAAAGGAACTATCAAGCTTATGGCTAAATTTGGCTGAGAGCTATTAACAAGGCTTTTGAAGTAGAGAAAATAAATTCTTTGTTTAGAAAGAGGAAAGATTATAAGAGAAACCAATGCAAAATAGAAAACAAGAGTATTCTAGAGGCACTTTCTGAAGAAAGACAATATTAAAGCATTCTTATTTCTTAAGTTGATTAAATCAAGCTTCTGTTTTACTATTAAAATTGTCTTTGACTGATTGAAAGTGAAAACCACACGTAGAAGAAAAACATTATGGTTTCAAAATTATCAATTTGCTATTGCCATAAATAGATGTGAAGACTACTTAATTAAATATAGCTGATCTTGCTTATAAAAAGTTATTCTGGTTTACAATGAAACAATGGGAAGCCTACATGACATTTATTAAATGAAAGTTTTCTAATATAAGGCATGCCAAAACCTTAACTTATTGAACAGTGATGGGTGATGTCAATTATTTGTTCCTTAACAGCTCAAAATACATGTTTATTTGAATGATTTTTGCTTATGTGGTATTCAAAATAAAACAAACACTGTCAGAGTCAAAACTGAATCAAATTATAAAAAGACTTATAAATACATACTAATTCTCAGGCAAAGGAAATATTCAATTATTTGAAACTATCTTTCTGATGAACCTTCAATTCATATGCAATAGACAATATCATAATAATAATGACCAAATACTTGACAGAGCAATCACCTATGTAATTCAAACTAGCAAAACCTGGCCCCAACACTGCTTGACATCCTTCAGGTAGGTGAATCTTGTGGTTTGAATGTGAAATGTCCCCTACTGGCTCATGTATTAGAATGCTTGATCCCCCACTGCTTGAGAAGGTTGTGGAACTCATAGGAGGTGAAGACTTATTGGAAGAAGAGGTTCACTAGAGATGCAGTATGAGGCCTTATGATCCAGTCCCACTTCCTGTTCCCTTTTTGCTTCCTGAGCAAAGATACAGTGTGACCAGTCAGCCTCTTGCTCCTGTCACCATGTCTTCCCTACAATGATGAACTGTACTCTTCTGGAAATATAAGCTGAAATAAACCGTTTTTCTCTTAAGTGCCTTTTTTGGGGTATTTTTATCACAGCAACAGGAAAGTAACTAATACATTGATAATCAACTCTTTTTAGTAGAATTTTTATTCATTATTTTTATTCTATGTGTATGAGTTTATTGCCTGAATGTAGGTAGGGACACCCATCTTATACAATGACCATTTATGTCACAAGAGGGTGTCGAATCCCCTGTAACTGTAGTTATGGACAGTTGTTAGCCATCGTGTGAGTGCTGGGAACCAAACCCAGGTCTTCTTAACTACTGAACCATCTCTCCAGTGTCAGTAATCAACCCTCTATGTCTATCCAAAATATAGATACCAGCCATAAAGCTATCATTTTCTCTGAAGAGAAGCTAATGTTCTTGTATAAATGTTTACCAGGTATTAAAGTGTTTTATATATAGGGTCCCCTCACATACACACCAACTTCTCCGGGAGCCCATTCTTCCTGCAGGAACTGAGAAGTTCACACCTTATTTTAGACATGCTTTAGCTCTACAAAGGTTAAGACTAAGTGGACAACTCTGAATATTTAAGACAATCTTATTCCAAAAACTCTAGCTTTATATCAAACATGAAAACTTATCTAGATTCTATATTCAACTTAATATTTTCAGTAAATTTAAGCAGTATACAATTTTTATCTTATAATCATTTGCTATATATTTTTCCTGAACTTCCTTCTGGAAATTTTCTAGTATATACTGAAAATTTTGCACAGTTTAACAATTTTCTGCAAGTATAGTATTTATCCTCTCAGCTATTTTCTCCTGAGTTTAAGACTTCTCTCTATGGGTACAAATAAAAGAGAATATTTAGAGATTTTTATGGCACACTTTTCCGAGGTCTAGGCCCAACGTGACCTCAGCATTCTTAGTCCAAAAATATTTACTGGCCAGTGTTTGAGCTCTTCAGTAAACTAAAATATTCCCTCAGCAAAATGAATACTCCAGGTAACTGTGGTCTGCCCTCACTCACTCTTCCACTTCTCAAGTATTATAACCTTTTCAACCTCCACCTGAGCACATGGTCTTTACATTTACAATTGCTTCAGAAGGACGAACAGTCTAAAATAAGTTATTTTATCACAGACAAACCTAGAAGTCATGTTGTAGTAATTACTTTCACTTTCGCTTCATTGTGATTAAAATGTGCAACAAAAAGATTCATTTGGGTTCATAGATTTCTGTCCATCCTGGTAGAGAAAACAAGGCAGAAGTAACTCAGTTCTTACAGGTGGAGGTATGAGGCAGAGATTCCTCGTAGTGTTTTATACCAGGAAGCAAAACCAAGTACATCAGGTCATGGGACACATGTAACCTTCAGTGGCTTCTTTCTGGCGACCTACTTGAACCAGCGAGGCCAAACCACATAAAGGTTGCTAAATAGTAACCTCACTGGAAACAAGAATTCAAAACAAGAGCCTAGGAGAGACACTTAAAATATAAACCGCAACTGGTATATGAATGTGTATTTCTTCTACTTTCTAGAACCTTTCCATATTCCAATTACATATATATATATATGTATGTACATATATATATTTACCTCAGTAATATCTGAATGCCACCTTTGAATACTTCTTTATGATGCTTATTTTCTACTGTGCTTTACATGATAGAACCTCCCACATTGTATGATTTCTTTCACATTTGTTCATTTAATTTTTAGAACATATATTGCCAGTCATTGTAACACTGTCAGATTGCTCAGTTCCTACCACAATGTAGATGAACAAAAATAGCTCGAGTAAGTAAATAATAAGACAACAAATTCACGGTTGTAACAGTTATCAACTTCTTGGACTATTTGAGAGAAATTCCTTTTTGTATAATTTTTATCTAGTCATGCATTTATTTATTTATTTAGTGTGTTTGTTCAGAACTGTGAGCAAGTAAAGGTACATGTGCAGAGGTTAGAGCACAACTTTTTTGGGAAAGGGTTCTCTTTACACCTTGTTGAAGAAGGGTCTCATTGTTCCTGCTGGGGTAGAGCTCAGGCTTTATAGGTAAGTTCTTTCCTGTCTTAAACAGTGCAATATTTTATTTTATTTTTGTAATTGTTTACAGAATTTTTGTGTATTTCATACAGAGCATCTTAATCAACTTTATCTTTAATCACCCTCCCACATCCCAAGCCTCCCATAAGCCCCACAGCCAGCCCCAACTGGAGTTCATATATTCTATCACATATGTTAAGGTCTATCAAGTCCAATTAGCATCCCCAGACATCCCTCAGTACAAGTTCATCCATAGAAGTCTAATCAGTTTTTCTAGATACCCTCCCTTTAATAAGATCAGCTTTTCCTCATCCAGCAATAATCTGCTGCCAATAATTATTTGACTAAGATTGGGTCCTGCCATCCATTTCCACAGTTCTGTGCTGGATTTCTGTGTCTTTGAGAACATATATTATTTGTTTTTCAGAGTCTATGTTATTCTACCTAGTATAATGGTTTCTAGTTCTATTCATTTACCTTCAAATTTCATTAGTCCATCCCTTTTTACCACTGAGTAGAACTCCATTATGAAAATGCACCGTGTTTTCAATATTTCCTGGTCAGCTGAAGAATACAAGGCTGCTTCCACCTCTTAGCGATTGTGAAAACAGCAGCAGGAAACATGGATGTACATGAATCTCTGCAATATGATGAGTCCTTTGGGTATATGCCAAGGAGTGGAATAACTGGCTCATATGCTAGGGCAATTTTTGGTTTTTTAGAGTTTTCCACCCTGCTTACCATAGTGGTTGCATGAGCTTACAGTCCCACCAACAGTGAATGAGCATTCCCCTCTCCCCTCGTCCTCTCCAGTATTTGATATCATTTGTTCTCTTGGTCTTAGCCAGTCTGTCTGGAGTAAGATGAAATCTTAAGGTGGTTTTAATTGCATTTTCCTAATTACTAACAATGTTGAATGTTTTCTAAGATGTTTTCTTGGTCATCTTTGTTTCTTCCTTTGAGAGCTCTGTTCAGATCCTAAACCAGTTCTTTAATTGGGACACTTGTTTTCTTGATTCTTTGTTTTTGAGCTCTGTATATATTCTGACTGTTAAACCTCTGTCAGATGTGTCCCTAGCGTACATTTTCCTCCACTCTGCAGGTTTTCTCTTCACCTCCTTGATTGTTTCTTTAGCTGTAAAGAAGCTTTTTAGTTTAATGAGGTCCCCTTGTTGATTGTTGACTTTAATTTCTGAGCAGCTGTTGTCCAATTTAGAAAGTCTTTCCCACTCCTTTATCTTATAGGTTCCTGACAATGTTTTCTTCTAACAGTTGAGGTCTTTGATCCATCTGGAAGTGAATTTTCTGCAAGGTGTAAAATAAGGGTCTAGTTTCATTCTTATACAGGCAGAGATCCAGTTTCTGCCAGTACCATTTGTTGAAGATGCTGTCTTTCATCCAGTGTATTGTCTTGGCAACTTTGTCAAATATGAGATGGCTGAAATTGCATGTATTCATGTTTGAGTCTTCAATTATGTTTCATTGATCTACAGGTCTAATTTGTGGGCATGAATTCATTCAGCCTATTAATTTCATGGAAGATTTTTCTTTCCCCTTCAAGTACAGTAGAGATTTTTGCTGGGTAAAGTATTCTGGGTTGGTCATTTAGGGCTATGAGTAGTTTGGTCCAGACTCTTCTGGCCTTCATAGTTTGCACTGTGAATTCACCTGTATTTCTGATGGGTTGTCTTTACATGTGACTTGTTTTCCTTTTGCGGCTTTCAGTATTTTTTCTTTATTCTGTACATTTACAGAATGCTATTATATGGCATGAGGAGTTTCTTTTCTGCTTCTGTCTATTTGATGTTCTGTGTTCTCTTTGTATTTGTATTGAAATATCTTTCCTTGATTTGTAGAAATTTTCTTCTGTAATATAGTTGAAGATGGTCAATAACCTTCACTGGAAATTCTTTTCCTTCCTTTATATCTATGATGCATAAATTTGGTCTTTTCATATTGTCCCATATTTCCTGCATGTTCCACTCCTGGGTTTTTTAGATTTTTTTCATGATCTGTTCTTGAGCAGTCTAATTCTTCAACTTTATCATGTAGTCTTGATATTCCATTTTTCATTTCATTCATTCTATTGATGATCCTTTCTCCTATTGCTTCTAATTGGCTTATTGAGTGTTTCACTTCCTTCTTCATTTCAGCCTGAGTTTTCTTCAATATTTCTCTCTTTTGTGAATTCAGTCAGAAATTTATCCCTATATTCTTTTAGTTCTTTGGTTTGTTTTCTGTGCTGTTTAAATGCATTGAATTCATTGATCATGCTTAAGACTGTTCTGTTAAATTCTGTGGCCTGGGTTGTCTTTAGGGAGTTCTCAATTTAGGATTCCTACCAGACTGGTGGTGTTTGGTGGGAATATATTATTTTGGATTTCTGTATTATTATTATTTTCCTTTGTGATTTTGTCATGTGAATCTCTTTTGTTGTTTATGATTCTGGTAAGAATCTCAAGTCTTCCACTGTTGAGTTGAAGTCTTCCTCTGTTTGTATTAGTTGTATGCCTTTTTGTTTCCTTATTGCATATGAAAAGCTGGTTGATTTAGGTTTCAGGTTTTCACTTTTGATTTTGTACTGGAGGAACCAGATGGCTTTAGTCCAGTTATTCATGAGCTCCCACGGAAGCCCAAGTTAGGTACCAATCAGGTACTCTTAAGCTTCCTCTTTAGGTCTAGGCCCCTATTAGCAAGTAGAAAGAGCACAATTTGAGAAGCTAGCTACGTAGAAGTCAAATTTAGGTGTTCTCGGGCATTCTGCAAAGGTCTGGGCCTCTACTAAAAGGCAGACAAGGCTAGCCCTACAGCAGTGGGAGGAGCCACACATGGTCCCAGTGAAGGGGGCTAAGCCTGGCATAGCTCTCACCACCACATAGAGTCTGGATCCAGGCATTCTAAGGCAGTCTTTAAAGGTTTTGGCCCCTACTAAGGGGCGCAGAACACTCTCAATAGCATAATATCTAAAAAATGAACAATAATTTAATACTTTTGATCTGATGATCACTAATCAAATGCAAAAAAAACAACTGACAAACTACTTCAATTGAATTTTGTATCTAAAGTATCTCATTTAAGGGACTTTGAATTCTGTTTATATTAATGAACTTTAATGTTGTTTATATTAATTTAAGATATTATTTCAAAAGATTTTTTGAATTCAACATGTTTATCTTTTTATTGAATCTTTGTAACACCTCAATAAATCTTAACATTTTTATATTCCCTTGCCCATTGGCACCACACCTTGCCCCCCGACTGGAACCCGTACATTCTGTCATGTGTGCTAAGTCGAGTGTGTCAACTTAGCGTCCCCATATGTTCCTTAATGCTAGTTCATCCACTGAAGTCCAGGAAGCCTATCTTGAGTTCCTAGCTTTGGGAAGATCAGCTCTATCTCATCCAGCAGTAATCAGCTGCCAATATTTCTTCATCTAAGATTGGGGTCTGCTGTCCATTTCTCCAGTTCTGTGCTGGGTTTTGTCTGCTTGAGTTTGTATGGGTCCTGCACATGCTGCCATCATTGCTGTAGGTTCGTATGAGAAGGACTCCAGGAGCTTTTAGGACCTTTTTTCTATATGGTCATGCACCTCCTCTATGACTTTTATATTCTTTACACCCACTCTTCTGCAATGTTCCCCGAGTCCCGGATGGGCGAAATTTAATATAGGAGTTCTGTCCACAACCAGCATTTTGTCCACATCCAGCACTCTGCAGACTCAATCTCTATGCTTTGGACATTTTTGACCATTTGTGTTCCTAGCCCTCTATTGCATGAGGGAGCTTCATTAGTGAAAATTGAGGTATTAATTAGTGACCTCTTTACCCCTTGTTCTCTGTACTATGGGTCTTTTCAGTCTCCATCTGGTGCAAAAAAAAAAAAAAAACTTCTTTGATAATGGTAGCTGGGATATTTGTCTGTAAATTAAGGACACATATTTTGCACATAGTAAAAAAGTACATTAGCAGAGGAATAGAGTATTCCTGGTGTTTTCCCTGAGATCTATGACCTCTCCCATCATGTTTATTTGGCTTATTTACAGCACCACACATGAGTTTCCCCCCCATTGAATGAATGGGCTTTTGTTCAATTGGGTAGCTGCTGATTTCCTCAAAGATAAAAGTGTCACTACTTCAACACTGCCCTTTGCTGTGCTGGGCATTGATGTGGTCATTTGGCCTTGGTCCATGGACTGATGTTCTCTCTGAGGAGCTTTCATAGTGCTTTCCAAAGCTGTGAAACCTATTCTTCAGGGGAAGGGACTTCCAGATTCGTTCCAGCTCCATTGCTACAAATCCCATGTCCAAAATATGTCCTGACTTCAGCAATAGGGTCTTACTTTCAAGTTCTGGAAGGCAATCAAGGGCTGTGGCAATAGCTTGTGTAATTTTAGGAGTCTCTTGGACTACCATGGTCAACAGCTCAAAAGAAAGTTTTTCCTGACTGGTCTTGTATTTTATTATGTAGCCTTTAGCTATACACATGGACTCCTGTAGAGATATTGCATATGTAATTTGTCATTAGGTTGTTGAACTAATATGATTCCCTCTAGGTTTTTTTTAGCAGTGGCTAGGCATTATTTGATTTTCCTCTCTCTAACTGATATTTTAAGAGTATAACTCAGACTTTCAGAACATAAGAATTTGTGTACTCTAGTGGAAAGAAAATTTCTATGCTATATTTGCTGCCAACAAGAGCATCTTAAAATAATGAATTTTATCTTGCTTATAAGTAAAACACAAAATTGCATAATAATTTTGATATTTAAATGAATAGCAGCATTTAAGTTTGTTATAGTTATAAAAAATTCAGGTGTTGTCCTATATACACTAAGCGGACTTTTTAATTATTTACTTTTATTTTATGTATATGACTGTTTTACCTGCATGTATGCAAGTGCATTCAAACAAATAATTTCCATGGAGGCCAGAAAAGGTCATCTGATGCCCTGAAACTGGAGTTAAGAAATGGTTCCTAACCACTATATGGGTGATGGGTGTCAAATCCAGGTCCTTTGCAAGACTAGTCAATGTTCTTAACTGCTGACCCATTTCACTAGCCCCATAATGAACAAATCCTATTGGATAAAAATATATATGACCATAAATAACTCTTAAAGAGAAAGTGGACTGTGGGAAAAATATTTCAGAAAAATTAAGTCATTTGAGATATCAATAAAAATGACGACAGTAGTAGAAGTGAATAAAATTTCCCTAGCAAGAAAGTGAGTAATTGATATTATAGGGAGAAAAAGTGTATGGAAAAGGATGAGAGTCATCCCATATATAAATTTCCACATTCGAAAGAGAGGGAAAAGAAGGTGAAAATGGGATGTATTGCATTTGTGATTTAAAAAGACACATTCAATAAAAATATGACTCCAACCCTTACCAGAATGGCTTTTAGTATCCACAGATATTAAACAGAAATCAAAATTCTATGGATATGTACTGTGAAAGGTGAGAGATTGTGCTTTTCAATTCTGCCCTTCAATTTATGAGTCATCATCCCAACCATCCACTCTATGGCATTTTATTATGATAGTCAGAGTTCAGTCTGATTGGTACCAAGAGATAAAGTGCTACAACAATGCATTCATGTCCTTTTGGAACTAGGTAAGGACTAGAAAATAGAGGATTTTGAGGTGATTCTGAGAAGAACTCAAAGTGAATAGAACCAGAAAGGAGAATCTCCATTTCTCTTAGAGAAAACATATGCACAGATGTTTGCTTTCTATTTAACACCTTACTCAGGTTTCTGATGTGTTCTGACACATATTTGATACCATTATGACTTCTCAGAAGAGTGGCAATTTCAAGAGAAAATGAATAAAAATATCTCAAGTGTTATTAAAATTCCACCTATTACAAGCAGTGAGGAAACACCAATTGACTCTGTACTAATATAGGGTTAAAGTGAAAGGATTCAACAACTGCTCTTTTTCTCTTCTCACTTGGATATTTGAATGTACAAGCTAATGAAGAGAAGTTGAAAAGAAAGCATTTGTACCCATAATTTGGAATAAAGTTGTGTCATTTGAAAGTGACCTTGATTTAGATTCCTGTGTCTTGAATCTCTGAGCTATATGAAATAAATTTCAGTTATTTAGTCATACAGTCCAATGAAGTCTGAGACAGAAATGGAAAATCCTTTATTAGAATCTTGAGGAAAAACAACCAATCTTGGTTATGACATGGCAAAGAACTTCACTGAACTGTGTTCATTTTCATTGTTTAGTGGGAGATAGAGTGTGAAAACAGATACTTAACTGTAGTGTTTATTAAGCAAAGTCCTAAAAGACAGCTAGGTTCCCTCTGACTTCTTAGAGAACCTTGTAAGAAAAGGCACAGAGATCAGTGAACAATAACGACAAAAACCAGCAACAACAAACTGCTCACCTAAACGCAGCATCTGAAAAACTTGGACAGCTCTCAGCCTTCTTGTGTTGAAGAAAATGAGGAAGTTTGTCTGATGAAAACACTAAGGCTGCAGCTGAACAGAAATTTTTGTAAATAATCACATGAACTGAACCAGACACCTCAAAAGAATCCAAGAATAGAAACATGACATACAAGCAGATCCTCTACCAGTTTGAAGTAAAGAGGACAGAATGTAGGAAAGCTGTTGCATTTAGATTTAGAGAATGGGACTACAGAGATACTTAGCTGTGAAAGCAACACTTTCAAGAAAAGAAAGAAACACTGCATTATTCATAATACCCAATGTATGGAAACAACTGAAAATGTTCTCTATGAATTTCTATAGAAATTGTCAGACACACACACTCAGAGAGACACTTTAATAATGTTCATCCTTTAAAGGGAAAAGTTCTTCCATTTATGTTAACATGGGTGAACTTTAGAGATATTCTAAATAAAACAAATCAGACACAGACAGGAGAAGATGTATAATGTTCTTAACATGTAGAAAATAAAACTTCAAGAGTTGTATGAAAATACAGCAGAATGGTATCTATCAGGACCAGGGAAGTAGGAGAAAATGGGACATGTTGGTCAAAAGAGACAAACGTTCAGTTATAAGATTAAGTCAAATATAGTTAAAAGCATGATGAAGTAAGTGATGTGTAAACTTAATTAAATGTCAGATTTGAAAAAAACATATGTATATCTAATCATCATTTAATACATATACCTTAATGTCTTTTTGTTCTATTTTTATGTTAATAAAATTAGGATGGTATATGGAAAACAGAATTAAATTTTTAAAAGGGGGGCTGGAGAGATGGTTTAGCAGTTAAGAGCATTGACTGCTCTTGCAGAGAACTCAAGTTCAATTCCCAGCACCCACATAGCAGCTAACAGCAGTTTGTAATATCGGTTCCAGGGGATCCAATGCCCTCTTCTGTCCTCCATGGGCATTTAGCAATATGAGTCTGCTTACATACAGGCAGGCAATACATTCATACACATAAAATGAATGATTAATAAAATATTAAAAATTAAATTAAATTAAAAAGAGAGATAAAATTTTCACTAAGTCAAGAACAGAAAGACAAGTAGCACATATTACTCACATACAGAGGTTTTAAAAGTTGGACTCATAGGAGGAGACAGAAATAGTAGGTTACCAAAGAATGGAGCAAAGGTAGAGGTGAATGTTGTGGCAGTAGACACTGGCTAAACGTTAAACAATTTCAGTTAATCATAAGAACTCTATTGTACCACATGATGGTTATGTCTCAATCTTCATGAATAATTGGTTACCTACAAAAGGACCCACATATCTGTCTTGTTCAATCCACCCTGTGAGGACATAGCAAACATCCAGCATTCCCTAAAAAATGAAGTAGTCCTCAACAAAAGTCAAACCTGCAGGGAACCTTGATCATGAACTCATTAGCCTCCAACTTGAGAAACAAACTTCTGTGTTCAGAAGCTACCTACTTTACAGTAACCAAAACAGAGTAAGAGAGACTTTAGCTCTACAATGTTAAATCCTGAGGGAACTACAAATTCAAAGTGGTTATACATTTTAATAAGGTTACTATGCTCTTATTGTGTAATGAATAGCATTACCTTATGAAAGTTTTTGTTGCATATTTGCAATTTAGTTAATAAGAATTTTAGTGTGCAATCTCCATTTTAGTTACATTTTCCTTATCTTCCTCAATCTTTGTTTAAACATCCATGTGTTCCTTGTTTTGTTGTTTTTTTGTTGTTGTTGTTGTTGTTGTTTTTGTTGATGATGCTTATTTTCCTTTGAAGATGTAACATTTAGCATAATGGATACTTGGTGTATTTGTTATACTTTCTATAATAGCATATCTTTTATTTGTGTTTGAATCTTCTTCTCCAGGATTTAATCTAGGAGAAAAAAATTACACATCAGTTCTAGGAAGGAGAAAATATGTACTCAAACTTTTACCTTTATTTCTATTGTTTTTATGGGCTTCACTTAATATTTACTTAATTTTTATCAAGCTCCATAAATGGAGGACTGGCGCCATTATTTCCTCACCAGGCTAATTCTAACTGTACATTATAGGACGCTCTGCTTGCTCTTTCCTGCTCTCCCCCCAAATTTCTGCTTTTGTGATTCATGATTTGAGTACAGTTCATATTTATTTAAAAAAGAAAAAAGACATCCATTACAGTCAATCATTGTCAAAGTTATTGATACCAATCACGTATTAAAATAAAATGATGGGATCTCTAGAAATGTCTCCAGTTAAGAGCAGAACAACCATCCATAACTCCAGTTCTAGAGGATCTGATGACTTCCATTGGTCTTCATTGGCATTGCATGCATGTGGTACACAACATTCGGTAAAACACTCAAACTCAAACACGTAAAATAAAAACAGATAAATAGTAAACAATTAAGTAATAATGACGGCTTCACTAATTTTTAATCAGTCCCTTCCTGTTAGGGTCTATGTTTTCTTCTGATGTTTATTCTTTCATGCTTTGTTTAGTTTAAGCTTGCTGTTTCTGCCTCTGAATTTTTTTTATTTAAGT
The DNA here is from genome assembly GCA_035773235.1 of Eospalax fontanierii. Lineage (NCBI taxonomy): Eukaryota > Metazoa > Chordata > Mammalia > Rodentia > Spalacidae > Eospalax > Eospalax fontanierii. The sequence continues at coordinate 48,592,955 of CM069530.1, read as the reverse complement.
TTCAATCTTCAAACGTATCTGTGTGCTGATGGCTTATAGACAGCTTCTGTCACATATCATATTGATGGGAAACTTACTGTAATTTTATGTGTCATATTTTTGTAAGCAGTGTGTATTTTTCCCTGACAACTGTTCATATTTTCTGTTTGCTTTGATAGTTTGTAGCCATGCTACAGTGTGAAAAGAATACCTCTATTGCTTGAGACTCTACAGATTTTTCTATCTTAGCAGTCATATCCTTCTGTTCTAACTTGTTTTCTCTTCTTACTGTGATAAAACAATGATTAAAGGAACCTGAGGAGGGAAAGGTTGACTTTTTCTTACACTTTTCAGACAACAATCCAACCACTAAGTGAAGCCAAGGTGGGGAACATGGAGGCAGGAACTGAAGAAAAGACCGAAGGGGAGCACTGCTTACTGCTTTGCTGACCTTGACAAGCTCATTTACCTTTGATATACAGCTCAGGCCCACCTGCTAGGGATGGCATGGTCCACAGTGTGGGGGATCCTCCTACATTAATTAACAATTAAGAAATGCCTTCCACTGGAGAGATGACTCATTGCTTAAGAGAACTGACAGCTCTTGCTGGGGACCCAAATTTGGTTCCCTGCACACATGTGGCTGCTACCAATTATAAGTCATTCCAGTTCCAGTGGATCTTCTGACCTCCATGGGCACTGCTTGCATGAGTGTAATTTCATACATGCAGACAAAACATTCATAGATGTACAATACAAATAAATAAGTAAGCAATTTAAAAAAAAGAGGGGTTGGAGAGATGGCACAGCAGTTAAGATCACTGGCTCTTCTTGCAGAGGATCTGGATTTGGTTCGCAGCACTCACATGGTCCTAACAACCATCTGTAACTCCAGTTCCAAGGGATCCAGTGTCTTATTTTGGCCTCCATGGGTATAGCACTCTTGAGTGAGTACACTTACATACATGAAGGCAAAACTCTCATACACATAAAATAAAAATAAATAGGTGAAAAATAAAAGAAAATGTATCAGACATTTCATATAAATTTCAGACAATCATATAAAGAAAGTTCATCTATTATAACCTATTAAAATCCATGTTCTCAGAATTTCAGGACCTGTATTGGACCTGTATTTACTCAACTATCTAAATCTGCTCTTTGGTTTAGCTATTGTTCCTAGTAAGCTGCTAAGCCTTCATTCTTTAAGAAAATTTTCATTTAAATTTTAAAATATTTTTATTGAAACATTGTGTTTCATACAGAATATCTCAAGCAGTAATCCTCATGATGTCACAATGTTTCTTTTATAGTGTTTCCAAATGTCATAATGCTCCATTGTGATGTCATGATATTCATGATGTCACAATGGTTGCATCACAAATGTTCATAGTTTTTATCATTCTCCACTGTAAAGTCATTAATTGTCATGGTGTCACAATGTTTCTTTTATAATGTTTAGTAGATATCCTAATGCTCCATGTGAAGTCAAGTCAATAATCCTTATGATGTCACAATGTTTCATTTATATATTTTCCAAATGTCATAATCATCCATTGTGAAGTCATAAGCTTCATGTTGTCACAATGCTTGCATTACAAATGTTCGTAGTTCTCATAATTCTCCATTGTGAAGTCATTGTCCTCCTGATATCACAATGTTTCTTTTATAGTCATTCCTAGATGTCATAATGATCCACTGTGAAGTCAAAATCTTCATAATCTCACAATGCACACATTACAATTGTTCAGTTTTCGTAATTCTCCATTGTGAATTCCTTTTCCTCCTGATGTCACAATGTTTCTTTTATAGTGTTTCCTAGATGTCAAATAGCTCAACTGTCATGTCGTAATCTTTATGATGTCACAATACTTGCATCAAAATTGTTCATAGTTTTCATAATTCTCCATTGTGAAGTCATTAATCCTCATGATGTCACAATGTTTCATTTTTATTTTTTTCAAAAGTCATAATCCTCCATTGTGAAGTCATGATATTCATCATGTCATAATGTTTGCAACAAAAAGGTTCATAGTTTTCATCATTCTCCATTGTGAATTCAATTATCCTCATGATGTCACAGCATTCCTTTAATATTGCTTCCTATATGTCATAATGCTCCAATGTGAAGTTAATAATCCTCATGATGTCACAATGTTTCTTTTATAGTGTTTCCAAATGTCATAATGTTCCATTGTGATGTCATGATATTCATGACGTCACAATGGTTGCATCATAAACATTCATAGTTTTCATAATTCTCCACTGTAAAGTCATTAATCCTGATGATATCACAATGTTTCTTTTATATTGTTTCCTATATATCATATTGCTCCATTGTGAAGTCAATAATCCTCATTATGTCACAAGGTTTCTTTTATAGTGTTTCCTAGCTGTCATAATAGTCCACTGTGAAGCAATATCATGCTGCTTTTATGACTATAGCTCTGTAATATAGTTTAAAATCTGGTATAATAATCTCCCCTGCATTGCTCTTTGTGATCAGAGCTGCTTTGGCTATCAAGGATATTTTGTTCTTTCATATGAATTTTAGGATGATTTTTTTCTAATGCTGTAAAGAGTGTCATGGGGATTTTGATTGGGATGACATTGAATCTATATATTTGCTTTTGGTAGGGAGGTCATTTTTACAATATTAATTCTTCCAATACATGAGCATGGGAGGTCCTTCCATCTTTTGGCATCCTCCTTAATCACTTTTTAAAAATATCTAAAACTTCCATTGTAGAGATCTTTTATGTCTTTGGTCAGATTTATTCTGAGATTTATTTTGAGGTTATTGTGAATGGGAGGATTTCCTTACACTCTCTCCAATTGTCTGCTATTGGTATATAGAAAGGCTACTAATTTTTGTACATTAATTTTGTAATCTGTAACTTTACCTAAAGTGTTAATCATTTCTAGTTTTCTGTTGGAATTTTTGGCATCTCTTAGGTATAATATCATGTCATCTGCAAAAAGGGATAATTTGACTTCTTTTTTTCCAATGAGTACTCCTCTAACTTCCTTCCTCTAACTTCCTTCTCTTGTCTTATTGCTCTAGCAAGAGTTTCAAACACGATATTTAAAAAGGATGGAGATATTGCCCAGCCTTGTCTGGTTCCTGATAATAGGAATGCTTCCATTTTTTCTCCATTTATAATAATGTTGGATGTGGGTTTTTGTATATAGCTTTAATTATGTTGAGGTATGGTCTCTCAAGTTCAATTCCCTCTAGAATTTTTAGCATAAATGCATGTTAAATTTTGTCAAATGCCATTTCTGCACCTGTTGAGATGACCATGTGATTTTTGTCTTTGAGTCCATTTATGTGCTTTATGACATTATTGACTTATGTATACTGCACCACTCATGCATCTCAGGAATAAATATGACGAGCACAGTGAATGGACATTTTGATATGTGTCTTTATGCAGCTTGCAAGAATTTTGTTGAGAATTTTTGCATCTATGCTCATTAAAGTTATGGGTCTATAATTTCCTTTTTTGGTTATATCTTTCCCTGGTTTTGATATTACAGTGATGCTTGCTTCATAGAAGGAATTTGGAACTTCTCGCTCCATTTCTATCTTTTTAATAATTTAAGCATTATTGTCATCTATTGTCATTTAGAACTGGGATTTATTTGATCCAGGCTCTTCTGGCTTTCATAGCTGAAATTGAAAAGTCAGCTGTAATTCTGATTGACTTTCCTTTATATGTGATTTGTTGATTTTCTTTTGCAGCTTTCAGAATTCTCTCCTTGTTTGTTTGTAGGGTTTTTACTATGATATTCCTTGGGAAGTTTCTTTCTGGTCCTATTTGGTGATCTGTGTGCTTCTTGTTTTGTATGGACATGTCTTTCTCTAATTTGAGGAAATTTTCTTCTACAATCTGGTTGAAGATCTGGTCAATACGATATTATCCTGAGAGTCTTCTTTTTCTATGCTTATGTTTAAATTTGTGGGGTTTTTTTTTTCATGGTGTCCCACATCTCCTGCATATTCAATTTCTGGGTTTAAAAAAAAATTATAATCTTTGCTCGAGTGTTCCAGTTCTTCAATTTTTATCATATAGTCTTGATATTCCATTTTCTGTTTCATTCATTCTATTGGTGTGAGGCTTTTTCCCAATGTTTCAAATTGGCTTATTGAGTACTCCACTTCCTTCTTCATTTCAGCCTGAGTTTTCTTTATGAATTCGGTCAGAAGTTTATACCTATCTATTTTTAGTTCTTTTATTTGTCTGTGTGTTCTTTAAATTCCTTGAATTCTTTGATCATGTTTATCATTGTTCTTTTAAACTCTGTGTCCTGGGTTATCTCTATGGGATTCTCCCTGTAGAACTCTTCTATAGGACTGGTGATGTTTGGTGGGGACATATTATTTGGGTTTTTCATATTATTATTTTTTCATTGTGCTCTTGGCATATGGATTTCTTTTGTCATTTTTGAGTCTGAGTGAGACTCAGGCCTTCCTTTGTGTCATTGAATTCTGATTATGTTTGTATACTTGATGTGACTTGGTTGTTTTCTTATTGGGTATGAAAATCTGATGAATCAAGGCTTCAAGTTGCCTCTTTTGATTTTATATTGGAGTGATCAGATATCTCTAGTCCAGCTGCTCCAGAGTTCCCTCAGAGGCACAGGTTAGGTGAGATCAGATGCCATCCTGCTCTTAAGACCTGCAACCTTCTAGCCAACAGGCACAGCACAATTTGGGAAAACTGCTAGGCAGAGGCTGAATTCAGGCTTTCTCACCATCTACAAAAGCCTGGGACCCACTGAAGAAGGTTACTCACAGAAATCCAAGGCAGTTTGTGGGAGGGGACAGCCAAGGTAAGGAAGGTCACAGGAATGCAAGGCAAATTGGGGGTGGAGACAGTCTGTGAAGGCTCTAACAAACTTGAGTAAAAATTGAGCTAGTTTGAGTACAGTTTTCAGGACATAGTGGGTGGGTCTGGATTAAGAGATTAGTCTTGGGATCTGGGGTTCTGATAGCAGAAGTGGACCTGGTTCCCAGGCTAGAAGAACAGGGTGTGGGGCTGGGAGAGGCTGCTCATTTAATTTTTTAAATTATGTGTATATGTGTGTGTGTGTGTGTGTGTGTGTGTGTGTGTAGGTGTACCATGTGAGTGCTGTTCCTGTTGAGGCAAAAAACGGGCGTTGATCCCCGAAAACTGTACGTACAGACTGTTGTAAGCCATTAGTGGTGGGAACTGAACCAAGGATCTCTGCCAGAGAGCAAGTGCTTTAAATCATTGAATTATGTCTCCAGTCTTAAGTCTTCTTTCTTTATCTTTGTTTTTGTTTTTGTCTGAGACAGATTTAACTGTGTAGCCCAGATTAGCCTCATGGTAATCCTTCTGCCTCAGCTCTCATGTGCTGGCATTACAGGCCTGTGCCACCAGATCCAGCTTTTAAAACATGTTAACTATAGCTTTTAATGAGCCTGCCTGCTTGCCTGTCTTTTTTCATGTCTTCCTTCCTTTCTTTCTTTTTTTTCTTCATTTCTATTGTGCATACTTTGAATCAAGGGCCTGATGAGTGACCTTAAATATGACGATAGTAATTCTTTTCTTTGGCAAAGCTGAGTACCCACCAGTTGAATAGTAAGTTTTATGTATCTCTTTCTCTAATTTCTAACTATATGGCCATTTTTCATAGTGTTTCAATCTGACTTTACTATTTTTGTTTTATTTTATTTTATCTTTTTTTTTTTAAAGAGACCTTATATATTCATTCACAGTATACCCATATATTTCTTCTTGGATAACTTCTTTTCCTTTGTCCCCTCCTGTGAGTTCATCATTAGTTGAAGGAGCTTATTTTACTCTGGGTGTTGTGGGCTTTCACCCCAGCAAGAGTACACTTTCTATTACCTGGATCTGGTTAATTTTATTCCCAATTCAGGATTTATGATGCTTTTTCAACATCAAATGTAGGTACTACACTGTGAATGCACCTCCTGCACAATGATGTGCTTTCATTTTCTAGCATGTAACCCCTATGTCACCAAGTAAAGAAGTCTGTATTTTGAGTGATCCTATCACTATCTGTTTTGATAATGAAGATGGTTATTTGCAATTCTGTAACTATACGGGAACTCCAGACTTAAGTCTCCATTCAAACATGCCTTAAACACAGGGCCCAGACTATTATCTACTACACATACCACATACATTATATTTATATTTAATGTTTTCAGGAGATTTTTCTTACTTCAATGAATTCTGGTCCTCTTCCCTTTTTTTGTACTGTGATCTTGCAACTAACAATTTTGCTTGCTTAGCAATATATTTTTAAATGAAGAAATAAATTTACCCTACAATCACAAACTGGTCTGTGGCAGCACAAAGGGTTGGTGGGGAAACATGAGTAATGTTCTCAATACTAATCCCATTAATTCAGCAAATTCTTTCCTGCAGTACTGTTTTGGTTCACTCAGCAAATATACATGAATTACTTTACTAAGATACTTTTCTAAGTCCTGGGAATGTAGCAGTGAGTGTAACTTGCATAAATAAACTGCACATTTAATGTAGAATCTGGAAAATAAAGCTAAAACACAAACAAGTGGGTTTGGAGAGATCAGTACCACTTGCATATACAGGGTTTTACGTTTGATTTGGATTTCTAGCAGCACCTGCTTGGCTTCAATCAAGTGATTTCCAAAGTTTTGGTGCACCTAGATTTATACTATGTACCATCCTTGTTGCTTATGTAATTTACATCCCTTCAAATACCTCCTGACTCAGCAGTCCAGTCACAATAGCTTCCAAGTGGAATTTGGAGTTTGAGGACCCACTGTCCTAGTAATGTACCTTTCTTCTCCTATTACAGGTGACAGAGAAATAACAATGACTACTTCATTCGGTGCTACTTATTTCAGTTTAATCACATGAGGTGGTAAGGACAGTATTAACATTCCTCTGTCAAGTAATACAAAAGCCCACAACTGGTCAATGTACAGAGAATATGAGACTATGGAATACTCGGCCCTAAATGGGAGACTAAATCACACTCCCTTACCCCAAATATCAGGGATCATCTTGGAAAACAGTGTGGAAAGATTTTTAAGAGTCAGAAAAAGTAACCATCTACAATGAACCCATCTTTTCAGCACTTGACAATGCTAGTGTCACAATTAGCTCATAGGAGCTAGAACTGCACGCATAAGAATTTGAGGTCAAACCAGCAAAAAATCCAACATGGACAAGAAAGGATTCATGAAGCTTCACTCCTTTCTAAAAGGTCATGAGAGCTAATGGCTGCTAGGGGAGTGAGAGTCAGTTTTCTTCATAGATGTATGCCCTGAGCAGCCACCCATGCCTCAGTAGACAATCCCATACCTACGTACACACAGGCAGCACTAAAGGGACTTGGTTGATATTGGAAATAAAAAAGAACACATGAGTTGGTGGATGAGGGATAATGGAGAAACTGGAGAGGAGGGGCTGGGGATGGATTCAATCCAAATATATGAATATATGAATATTAAATAAAATACTGTTTTTAATTAAAAACAGGTAGGGACAGTGAGGGAGCATTATTCCAGTCACCAGAGGAGAGAAAATCTTCATTATGGAATCATGAATTATTTTCTCATATATCTCCTCATCAGTTCAGTGAGATTATCTTTTTTCTTTCAGAATACATTTCTCCATTAACATTCTGATCAACTTGGTCAGAAGGATAATCAAAGAAGGTAAAGTCTGACATATGGAGAGCACTAGCCAGTCTCTGCTTAGAGAAACACCATGTCCTGCCCCACATATGCCCTTTACATGTTACATAGAGTACAAAAAGCCTAGCAATGAGACAAATTTTCATTACACTGATAGTTGACAGATAAAAGAGATGAGATATTAAATAGAGACAAAAAACAGCTAAATTGATCCTATGAACAATAGTGTGGGGACCCTTGCTCAATGTTAAGTATTTAAAATTCATTATAAAAATAATCAGATTTCCTATGACAGAAGATGATTCCTTTGTGGACTACAGGATGGAAACTTTTTATACACATCTAGAAATCCCATTGTCAGTACCATCATCAGCTTCTAAGGAAGAAAATTTCAACCATTTCTATGGATATGTACTACTACAAACTTTTTTTTTCTATCATCCAATATGGATATGTCTTCACTTAGACAAGGTTCATTGTTTTATTCTAATGTATGTGGTGGGGCAGAGTGTAGGTGGGTGTTCTGCGTACATATACCAGGACATGCATGTGGTTATCTGAGGAAAATTTTGGAATCAGTTCTCTCCTTCCTTCTACTACCACGTGAGTTATAGGAACCAAATTCAGGTCATCAGGATTAACAGCAAGTGCCTTTATGCTCTGAGCCGTCCTGCTGGCACCTATAGAAGGCTCTTGGAATAACACATAAACAAGTCTTTGAAAAATAAAGAAATTAACTTTTACTCTGAAAATTTTCTGTGATAAATTATCAATCAAGTGTGACCATGCAATAAAAATCATAGGTCTCAGAAGTTTAGGATTCATGCAGTCATCATTAGGAAATTATTTTAAATAGTCTATGAAGAACCATGCATGTAAACCAGTAAAAGAAAGCAAGAAATTGGCCCAAGAAAATAAATAATTTATAGGGCCAGAGAAATCAATAAAACAGATGTTCCAGAAGAATTTTGATGTGTAGTTTTCAAGAAGTGTGATTATTTAACAGAACACTCAAGGTTATTCGGAGCCCCCAGATTCTTTAAAATAGAATAAAAACAATTGTCAGGCTCTAGAAAGAAAGCTCCTTTTTATTTTACTTGCATTCTTTCAAAAGAATGGCTCTAGGAACAATGGATTCATGGAAAATATTAGTTAAATTTTAGTTTAAAAAATTAGTTTCCAAAATTTACTACCCTAAATTGAATTCTATCAAAACTGAAAAAAAATTGAAATTACTACCATAAATGACCTTACATATTTCATTTCAGTATGAGAATAAAAGTACCATGAAAGCCCATGACAAATTTAGAAGACAGTCACTCATTACATTATTATATGCAAAGCACATCTGCTGAGGCTTCCTTGATAGGGCAACATAATTATTTCTTGTCATTTCTGCTTTGTACTGAAAGACCTCTGATGCAGAGACAGTATAATATATCTTTGATAATAAACAGGTAAGCAATATCTACCTGATGATGAAATCCAGCGTTAGTAGCTGATGCTTAATGTGCTTACAATTGTCTTCAAATATTTCCACACCTATTAATAAAACATTGTTTTTCAGTTCTAAAACTCATTTTTATCTAAAATATAATCTAGAATGACTCCCCAGTGCATTCATCAGACTACCTCAGTTTTGAGGCTATATTTTGTTATCTCTATTTCAATAATTGACTTGTCATAAACATAATCATTGCAACAGTGGTTTTTCTTGGCATTTCTTCACCCAAGCATATCAAGATCAACAGTCATGGGTTTTTCTTTCATTAGCTAACACACACTGGTTGACAGTTTGGGGATCTGTACAGCACTTCTTGCTAAATTGCATTATTTGATTTGGCTTGACATAGGGAAGGTTGTTATGCTACTATGCTGACAAACTCACAAATCTTGCTTCAGCTCTTGCAACTTTTTAATCAACATCATAGTTAATATTCATACTGTGTTTCTCAGCAATGTATCACAGGAACATGTATCATGCATTACAGTTAATCAAGAAATCATCATGATAATTTGATCATAGAGAGAGTACTGAGGACAAAAATTTATAATTTGATCAATGTTTTAAAAATCTGTGATTTTCCTCTCATGTTATATATGTGAATGGGAAAATAGTATTCATTATTATCTACTATTGTCTATTATGCTCTAATTTTGTTTTTCCATTTTACCACTTTGAAGAGGGTTTTTTTTTGGTAATTTCATATTAACGATTATAACAATGAAATGTATTAAAGAGTTTTCCAATGAACATATAGAAATAAAAAATGAAATACCTTTCATAGTATATATTGAGGTCCACCAATTCTGTAAACATAAATTGGTTTGAGGTAGTAAAGTTTTTTGATACTAGGAACTGGAGAGATGCCTCAGCACTTAAGAGTACTGGCTGCTCTTAGAGAAGACATGGGTTTGAATTCCAGCACTCACATGAGAGCTATCAACTATCCATTACTCTAGTTCTAGGATCCAACACCCTCTTCCATCCTCCATGTGCACCTCATGGCATGGCTGCACTTATAAACATGTAGACATAACCCTCGTACACTTAAAATAAAAATAAATTGGAATGCAAAGATAACAGCTATTAATGGCTAAGACTCATAACCAAAATGGCAAAATAAAACTAAATAAATAAAAAAACTCTGGGTACAAATACCTAATCAGATAGGACTTAACAATCCATCTATTTATCATTAGAAAATTTTAGAATTATTTTTAATTTATTTCTTTATATTTTATATGTGTACGAGCATTTTGCTTGCATGTATGTAAGGGAACCCATGTCATTAAATGTCTGTGGAGGCAGAAAGTTAGCAACATGGATGGACAAATTCAAACCGGAGGTAAGTCCAGCTTGGAAATTGAGATTTTGAAAAATGATGGAAATTAAGGAATCAATCAGTCAAATGAAAAATGTTGGAGAAAGCAATATGAACATAGAAGATCAAGTAGAAGAAAGAATACTGTGAACACGTATGGCAGAATACACGAAGTCCCGTGGGGGTGTGAAGGGGGAGGAGTCTGAGTTTGATTAAGAACTGATGTAAAAATCTCAATAAAAATATTTTTTTAAAACCACAAATGGACATCCAACTATGTAGAAGGCATTTATTTAGAGCACTAGATAGACTTAACAATAGTAAAAAGACTAAGAAAATCCATTAACTGAATTACAAAGGCAAGCTTGTCAAAATCATATCAGATCTCTTATCAAAAACCCGAAATAGTAGAAAAACCTGGAGTGATTTTTTTTCAAGCTTAAGAAGTAAGAAACTACTAACCAAGATTGCAATATCTATCAAAGTTAGCTTTTAAAACTGATGCAGAAAAAAATGCAAATGGCTCCACGTCTCCAAATATGATACAGACTAGCTAATTAGTTTAAAATGTTTAAAAAATAAAAATAAAAATAAATACAATAGTCAGATTATGCATCAGTTCTTTACTAAGGCTAGTTCTTAAATGTTAGATCATTAATTTTGTTAAACAAAAAAAATTTGTTAACATTAGATTTTCTTTTACACGTTGCTTTGTGTATCAAGTTTCATTCGAATTATAATGCTGTGAGTAAAAATATTAATTTTATGCACATTAAAGTATATACTTTGCTGAGCCTTTTTGTATTAATTTTTCTACTGGTGACTGATGGGCAAAGAGAAATATTCCTCGTACCATTTTAGATAACCCTACACTCTTAAACAAGATTCCATTCTGTGTAATTTAGAGAAAAGACTGACATGCTAATTTCAAGTTTTCTAAGTTATTGCTTTCATGGAGGATTAAGTTCACTTTGGCTTATTATGCATATGTAGATTCTGATGAACACAAAATTTGAGGTTTCATAGACATGTGTCACTGTACGTTGCTTTTCTTTCATTCCTTTCCTCCACTGCCCTCTTCGTGTCATTAACCCTATCTTATTTATTTGTTGGTTTGTTTATTGTTTGTATGGTGTGTTTCTTTGCATAATTGTGTGTGTGCATATGTGTACATGCATACAGAAGCCAAGCTTCAAAATCATGTGTCTTCCAATATAACTAGCGTGCTCTGGGGTCTGCCTGTCTCTGCCTGTCATGAGATCTATGGTTACAGAAGTGAGTGAATATGACTGGCTTTTACAATGATTCTGGGGATTCAGACTCGTTCTTGCAAGGCAGGAGCTTTACCCACTGAACCTTCTCCCAGCTCACACTATACCCTTCTTGCTGATCCCTTTCCTTTCTTCAAATATCCCTTCTTTGCTTTCATACCACAGATGCATCACTCTCTCTTCCTCCCATTCTCATCCCTTAAGATCCTGTTCTCTATTCTCAAATTCCCCTTTCTACTTCCATGTTCTATGGATAAAACACACCACACATACCATACACACACACACACACACACAAACACACACACACACACACATCACACCATACCACAATACATCACACCATACCACACACATTTAGATCTACATTCTGCATATGAGAGAAAACTTACAATATTTGTCTTTCTGAGTCTGCCTTATAAAACTCCCTCTTAAATTCTCCAACTAGTACCTAGATCCATTGTTTGAACCAAATTCACCCACAGTCTCAGAGGCTCTCTCTGTAGCTTTCCTGTGTGTTCAATGTTTACACTACCAGTTTACTCGGAAATGCTGCAAATTAACTAGGTCTCCTTTGAGGGCAGCAGCAAACTCTTCAGATGCTGTTCTGCCATGGGCAGCCGTCTGGCTCTGGAGGGCAGGTGTTTTACAGAGTGTCAGAGAACAGGTTAGATTTCACTAGAGACTTGATTGTCAGGTAAGCTTTTCAGAAATCATGCAACATAATGCATAAGCATGAATATTTCAGTTATATTTGAAGTCAAATGGAAATAAAAGTTATATAAAAATTAGTATATCCTTCATAAAATTGCTAGAAATTATATGGACACTCAGATTATTTGAACTCAGTGCAAGATTCCTATAAGCTTCAATATCTTAGTCTGTAAAATGGGATCAGTACAATAACACAGACAAATACAGTAGTGATTTATAAAGAAAGTCTATCATATCAAACTATAAACTGTACCGTCTGAAGAGTATCTTCCTAATTTTAAACCAATTTTGTTAACTATTCTAGACTTCTATGTTATCCTTGACAATAAGACATCAGTACAGGTCTGATCAATAGCAATCATGGTAGGAAGATACACTCTGAGTTCTATAAATTAATTTTCTATGTAGCTTTGTAAAGGTATGCATCTCTGAGAGAAGAAATTCTCAAAGCAAAACAGACCTCCCCTTATGTCCAGAAGATCATTTTCTGTATATATATATATATATATATATATATATATCTTCTCTTAAACAACGTGTTATGATTACATTATGAATACATTATTATAATAGAATATTTTTAAACTTTAGAAGAGAAAATCTGATACTACAAAACTGAAGTAGAAATTATTAACATTAATAACTTTGCTTTTAAAGACCATTTTAAAAAGCATTATGATTTATTTTGATACTTTACCTGTTAGTTGGTAATTAAGTGTTTTTTTTTTCCATTTGCCTAAAATCTTTTCATTATTCTTTTTCCTTGAGCTACTTTTAGGTTCCTCAGTATGTCATTTATCAAATATTTTTGTTTCTTTAGAATTACCATCATCAAAATCTTAATTAACAAATTAATGAGAGAACCAGCAGGTTGATGTGCCTACTTCTAAAGGATATTAGTGGATATAAGTGATTGAGAAAAGATTTTTTTCAAGTAACACATTCCACATGAAGCCATCAATTTGAAGTTGTTGCTTACTATACAAATCCAGAAGCACCAGCATCTCAGAAAGAAAAAAATAATAATTTTCTTGGATTTCAGACACATTCATTTGCAGGCATATGAATTTATCAGATTTACAAGATAATATCTACTCTTACAACCTTGTAAAATGCAGTAATTAGTAGCAAAGTGCAAACCCAGAATACTGTAAAAAAAAAAAAAAAAAAACACGGAATCATCCTAATTGGGCAAGCTAGAAAGGCTAGCAGATATTAAAGTTATACACAGTAAATTTTCCTATTCCCAACTTTTGGACATTTTTTTCATAATAGTAATTCTTGGGAGGCAAACAAATTCCAGAGATTACTCTTTGCCACAAAAAAATTTGTCCAATTACATTATTTTATTAAGTTTATTCTTTGACATTTCATACATATAATGCGTTCTGATTACTCTTTCTATCCATCTGCTCTTATCTTCCTCTCATCCCCCATTCAAGTCCCTTCTCCAGATTCATGTTTTTATTTTGTGACCCTCTGAGTTTAACTAGGACCATCTGTAGGACCATAGGTTTGAATTATTCTTTTGAGTCTTATGGGCTCCCTGGTGGATAGACAACTGAAGGAAATGTCTCCCTCTGTCTCAGCATCTATACATAGTCAACCAAATAACAGTGGGGGCCTGCATCTTTCCCCATTTATATCTGACTCTTGACTGGCCCCTTCTTGCGCATATTCAGTGCAGGCAACCACAGCTGGTGTTAATTTATGGTTGCTTTTGTTTAAAGAGGTGAAGTAAAATGTTTTAATGCACATGTGCCTTCTTCCCTCTATAGAGTTGAACAATTACTAAGTTTAAGTAACTCTTCTGAAGTTTTTATGAGTAACATACGGATGTAATGTATATAGCTTCTCTCAGTTCAGTGATACATTATTTATTACTTTTTTGCTTTTTTCTAATTAAAGATTAAGGTATGAATAAAACAAATATATCTACAAGTTTTTACATGAAGGAAGCTGAATTAGTTTTTCCTTAATATTCAACAATTCTAAAAATATTCTTGGTTCAGAAAGAAGTGAACTTTTATAATGCTTGAATGACTGGGGTCATGGAAATCAGTGAACAGGCACCATGCAAGCTGTGTAGCAGGCTTGGTGAGAATGCATTACATATACACTATAAATCATGCTTCATAGTGGTGGGCTTTCATACTTATTGAATAATATATATATTATATTCTTTTACAAACTGACAAAACAGTACACAAAATTAATTTTAAGAGATCGGAATCTCACAGATAATGCCCTTTTATGCAAGTGTAATTAATTAGAAATAAACATTGTGAAGTCAGTGCTATCTAGAATCTAGTGGTTAATTAATGCTAAATCATTGATGTGCTAAACTTGAAGAGGATATACAAATTCAATAACATTAAAACCACAACTTATCAAACTTCCAAAGTCCGTTGAAGAAAATGTATATTATTAAAGATATTGGGGCTTGAAAGAGGGCCTAGTTGTTGAGTGTTTCCTGCTCTTGCAGAGTACTTGGTCTGGTTCCTTTCACACACATGGAGCTCATAACTACATACAACTGCAGATTCAGGGGATTTTTATGGCCTCTGCCTGCTCCTGCATGCATGTAATCATATAAACTCATGCAGTCACACATAAAAATGATGGACAAATAAATAGTTCTAAAAAAGAAAAAAAACAAGTGTCATTAAGAGATAAACATGGGGCTGGAAAGATATCTCAGCAGTTATGAACACTGGCTGCTCTTCAGAGGATGTGGATTTGAATCCCAGCACCCAAGTTGCAGTTAACAATTCTCTGTAACTCCACTTCCCCGGATCCAAGGCCCTCTTCTGTCCATGCAGGCATTAAATAATTTGAGTGTACTTGCATACTTGCAGGGATAATACTCATATGCAGAAAATAAAAAAAATTTAAGTGATAAAGATATAAAAATTGGATATATGTCCACAATTGGAACCCAGAAAAGAAGTAGAATTTTAGCAAATTTATAAGAAAAAAAATAGTTAAAGTAAAAGTGGTAGTACATTTAATAAAAAGAACAATGGACTAAAACATGAAATGAACATTAAGTACTTAACAAAAACCAGAAGAATTGATACACTTTTAAGATAGACACAAAAAAGAAAGAGAAAATGGGAGATTACAAATAATGCAATCAGGTTTGAAAATGGTCAGCACCAGAGAACAAACCCATAACATCCTCTCCAGCAAAAAAATCAAACAATTCAAAATGTCAAACTAGATAGAACCAGAAGATGCTAATGGAATGCACAGTAACTTTTTTTATTAACAACCCTCTGTATTGTATACATAAGAAGTAGAAACTTTTTTCATGGTCTACAGATTCTACAAGGGGGAAAAATGTGTGTATATCTGATTACCGTTGGGTGAGGAGGAGCTCATCTTCTTAATTCAAGGGACTCTGGATAGGCTGGCTGGACCTCAAAGGATGAACTTGCACTGAGGAATGTCTGAGGACACTAAATTGACATGATAGGCTTTTGTAGAAATGACAGATTGTATCAATCTGGGAGGAGGGACACTGTGTGAGGGTGCCAGTGAGGAAGGGGGTATAAAGATGATTAAAATTGATTGAGATGTTCTGTATGAAATGAATAAAATTTTAAAAATTCCAGTATACTTGATAAATTAAATAAAAATAACCACAAATAACTTGAAAGACAAATGCCTTTAAACAAAACATAAATAGAATCTTAACTACTTAGACCTAATTGAGAAATTGAATTTTTAAATGAAAACTTCTAATACAGCAAAAATGTATTTACATATAAAATTTAACAAGTGGGAATGCAAATATATACAAATTCTTAACAAAAGAACAAGAAAGAACAGATTTTAAATATATCTATGAGGATAGCCTCATTCTGTTGTGAAATCTCTAATTTCCTCATAAGCAGAGAGGCAAAACTCATTAACTCATTAATATTAGCAAATACACATCAAAAGATATAATCATATTAATAAAATATTGCAAAGAAATCATATGATTATCTCAATTGGTAAAGAAAACTAATTGGAAAAATCTATCACATTCATCATTGAATCCTCTAACAAAGTAGGAATGAACGTGAACTTTCCCAAATAAAAACAGAAAGAATAAAAGATCACCTACAATACCCCACATCTGAAACACTGCCGATATCTTAGCTGGGGAGTCGAGCTGGGGGCTAAAAGTATTATTGTGAGTTTTTAGGCTCAGTCATATGCAGTTACAAAGGCTTCACCTCACTTTCAAAGAGGCAGTGCTCAAGGCACAGGTATTACAAAGTCATTGCACAGAGGAGCCTGGAGGGAATTGCAGTCAAGACCCGATGACCTTTGGTCACTCACGCTCCCAGGGACCTTTTTTGGTAGACTTCTTAAATATGAACCACAGCTTACATGCGGAGATCAGAGGACAACTTGCAAGAGTTGAGCCTCTCCTTTCACCATGAGTCCCGGGGCCTGAACTTAAGGTCATCAGGCTTGGCGGCAAACACTTTTACAAGCTGCGCCCTCTCACCAGTCCCCTAGACTTCTTGATAAGAGTTCTTGGATACCAAACCCTAAGCACCGATACCTATACTCTCTTATCAAGGGGAAGATGGATAAACTTGAAGACATCTATCCCCATTCTTACTCACTACTCAGTACTTTTCTATTCCATACTCTGTTATCACCAAGCCCCAGGATGCAGCAAACTTGCAGGAGTTCTTTAGCAGAAAGAAGGCACCACAGGTGTTGACTCAGCTGTCCCTCCTTTAATGCACCTTTTCATGCTGGAAAATGGACCAAGTAGGGTTGGTAATTTTTTCCAGATTTAGCTTTTTGATCATACCACCACAATAAGTGATTAAAGACTTAACTCTAATGTTTGGCTTCTTGCTGTAATTTAGTACTGATTCGTGGAAGCTCAACTCTATTTCCAGCACAGCTGAGCTACTGATTGGTATTTATTCAAGGAAAATTAAATCATGTCCAGTCCACCCAGATGCATGTACACAAACGTCCCCAGCTGCTTTTCTATTTTATAATAGTCCAAACAGTAAACAATCCAAATGTATATCAACTGGTGAATGCATAAATTGTGGCATATCATTACATTGAAATGCTATTTGGCAATAGGAAAGAAACTAAAATATACAACTACCAAGAAGAATCTCAAAAACATGATGTTTTATAAAAGCAACCAGACATGACAGTATATTCACTCTTATTTGACTTTTTAATTCTAGTATAGGCAAAGTGCCACTGGAAAGATGGTTCATCAGTTAAGAGCTCTCACCACTCTTGCAGAGGACACAGGATCTGTTCTCAGCACCCACATGGGGCAGCTCCCAATTGCCTATAACTGCAGATCCAGGGGATACAATGCCTTCTTTTGTTCTCTGCAAATAACTGCACACACATATACACATATATAGGCACACACACATTTAAAATACATAAACTAAGAGATATTGGTAGAAAACAAGTTAGTGGTTTCCTGGAAACCTGTTATAAAAGGAAGAGCTGAACCAAAAAAGAACATGTGAACAATTTTGTGCATGGCATCAGTATTTGACATCTTTAATGTTTTTATGATTTTACTCATATGAATGACAATCAAAACTCACACTCCTTGACACACTGAGTTCCATACGCTATATCTAAATTATTATACATCGATGAATTTGTTTTAAAATAACCTTTTACATAGTTTCTAAATGTTTAATTTCTGTTACATGCTTAAAAGCATAACAAAAACTTGATTAGATATTTAATAAGGAATCTTAGGCTTTGGATACTTTGTGTTCTCTCATTTACAAATTGATATTTAGAAAAATGTTTAACAATTTATTCCTGGTATTAACGTATATAAATTATAGAAAAAATACATTAATGGCAATTAAATATTTGGATATTAATTTTATTTTCTAGAACTTAAAGTCAGTTTGGAAGCAGGGCATTTTGAATAAAACATATTGAATTTCTTACTGATATTCTTCAAAGGCAGCCATATCATGGTTAGTATTTTGCCTTTTGAAGTTCCTTCTACTTAGAATTCCATTTCTCACATTATTTGGCTATCATTTCTTTTTGCTAAGAGTTTTTATATCATATTTTTATCCTATTTTTGTAAAAAGCTTTCTCTCATCTTCAAAGCTTCATTAGACTTGTTTGTTAATTTTAATCCTTTACATTTGATGAAAATTTAAATACGCATGTATGTACATGTATAAATTTTTTTCTTCCTCATTTGATGTCTTTATTCTACACTAAACTTCATTCTATAGTAGTAAGAAACAGATGTCTATAGGTATAGCCACAGACTGATGTATTAGCTAAAAGTAAAATATGCAAAGTAAATTTGCTCATTTTTTTTCCATGAATGAAGGATATTTATATTTTCTGTAACATATTCTCCCCAAAATTGTTTTATTTCATTATACTCACAGAGTTGACCTGTTTTTTCTCTTCCTTCAACCTCTAAAATGTAAAATTCTACTCATTTGTCGAAGTTAAACTGTACTTCGTCTTCAACTCAGGCAAATAAATCACTTTTAGCAATAATTGGAGGTGAAATAGAGTGAGTGTGGTAATGACTTATGCACAGTCTAATTGCTAAATATTGGTTCCAGGTTTTCATTCTTTTTTTTTTGTATTTGAGGACAACAGCAACTAAAAAAGGTATTTTTTTTCCTGCAGAGTTTAATTTGTGACCCACAATTACACACATATCCTTAGCACCAATATGTTAACATGATGCTTTGAGAATTATGAGTTGAAACAATATTTTTAATAAAATATCTAAAATGTGGAACCTTCTACTGTTTGTATTCTTAAGTACTAATATTTTAAGAAAAGTTAAAATTACTAACATTGCTTATAAAAACATACTTTCAAATGAGTTATTTTGTATAATTATCCTCAAAAACCATGTAATTCAAACCTAAAACTTCATATATATATATATATATATATATATATATATATATATCTTATTTTATGTGTATGAGTGTATTACTTGCATATATGTAAGTGTACCCTTGTTGCACAATGCCTGTAGAGGCCAGAAGAGGGCATTGGGTTCCCTCTTCTGGATAGGAGTTACAGATGGTTGTGAGCTGTCATGTGGGTGCTGGGAACTGAACCGAGATCTTCTTCAAGAGGAGTCAGCCCTATTATCCACTGAGTCATCTCTCCAGCCCCAAAACTTGAAATATTTTTTAAAATCATTTTTGCTGTTATTCTGAGATTGAAATGTGAAGACTTCTCCTGAGATAAGCATGAATCTACTCTTGAACTACAGTCCCGTCTCATTATGATTATGTGTTTACAAAGGCCTATATCTATCAGGTATTGGTATTATAACATAAATTAACCTTATAAATGTATCATGATTAAAAAAAGTGTAAAAGTATATACTTAATATTCTACTATTACATAGTTTAAGATGTAGAATTCCAAAACCCTCTCGTTCATATTTCTCTCTAAAGCATTATGTGAAAATCTGTGATATTTAAAAACTTACATAAATGACCGAATTTCATTATTTCTCATGTTAGGTAAATCAATCAAGATGCTTCAAAAACTATTTTGACTTACTTTTCATTTCTAAAGCCTACTAAAATCTCAATATCCAGTTCAGCTTTCCATGATTTGTGGCATTTCTTCCTCTATACTAACGTGCTTATAATTTAGTGATCATTTTAATAACGATGTCAACTGTCATTTTAACATTTGAGTTAATTTGAAATACACACGCATTTTCATTCCCAATGCAACATTTATATTTTTCATCATTCTTCATTGTTTTGTGCCTAGCATATTTATAGTAGGCATTTTTAAATTAATAAACTACTGACTTCTCAGTTTGACCTTAAATGGGGGTGAGGTAGCGGGAACATGGCCATAGTCTGTACATAATTCTCAGATTTTCTTCACATCATTTTCCCTTTCTTGTAGCTTTATACGAACCACAGGCAGACAGGACTTTAAGGGTATGATTAAAATCTATGTGCCAAATTTAGCCACCTGTGATAGTGCACACATTTAATCTCAGCATACAGGTAGCCAAAGCAAGTGTATCTCTGTGAGATGGAGGCCAACCTGGTATACATAGTGAGTCCAAATCAGCTGGGGATACAAGGAGATCCTTTCTCAAACACAAACAAACAAAAAAAGAGAGTACATGGAAATTTATTTAAAATATCTGTGTTGCTTGGTGAAGATCATCAGTAAAGAAATCTCAAGTTCTCATATATATAATTCCATTCTGTTCATAAAACTTTATGAGAATGTTGCTTTCATAGAAATCAGTACATTTTCTTCTAAGAATCTTCTTTAGATTAGAAAGGAAAAACAAGAGCAGCATGTTCTAGGTGCTAACCTGTTTCTGCCACACCTGACCTTGACCTTTCTTTCTAGGTTGTACTACCTCAGTCCTGATGATAGGCTCATTTCCATATTTCATAATAGAATAAAGTTATGACAATTATTCATAGCTACATCAGAGTGATCAGTCAAATTGGACTTTATGTTCATCAGCTTTGTGAAAGAAAAATAATATATAAAAGTTCAGGGTGCTTTTAAGGAGAAAGGGAATTTGCATAATTATTGTAGGGACCTTTGGAGATGAAGTGAATCAACTTTCATAATTTTGACTCTAAGAAGGTTTAAAAAAAAATCCTGACATACCTGTATCAGCACAGATTCAGGGATCCTTTGTTTAAATCAATAAATGAGTAGAAATATAATAATAAACTAAGGGACTGGTTATTTCATTAGGAAAAGGTATTGATTTGCAGTATGTTGAATGATACCTGTGTCCTCCACACAGGTTTTTACACTAAGCATGTGTTGATGTGAGTTGATATAAAGAGTTGAAATACTGTCGAAAAAAATGTGAATTGTACTAGTAGCGTGGAATTTTAAAGACACTAATTAGGTGGTTAGGGACAATCCAGTTTACACATTTAAGATAAGCATTCACAACTGATGCAGGTGTCTATTATATTAGTAATACTGCCAAGAATTTCAGTTTGCCCCACCTCTTTTTCTTTTCAAATTATAATCCTAAGGGAATTTATATATTAACCACTATACTCATGTGTCCTTCAACTTGCAGATTTGGGGATTTGTCAAATACTTAGGGTACAAAACAGAAGCTTGGTGACTCAGAATGACTTTGATGCCTCATAGGACAGGGTTCAATGAGACATAAGAAAGGCATGAAGATGCTACATTGGTCTGGGATTGCTTGTCATGTTGAAGTTATATTTCCTATATGGATGTCAGAGGTCATTGGTTCTTTTTGCAGGATTATGGTCATGAGCACCTCACTGTGATGAATGGATTTATGTTTTTCTCAAGAAACTGGATTGGATTTCCCAAGAATGAGATGTATCTATGTTATCTACATGAGAACAAGTTCTCACAATGCAAGCAACTGAGTAGATTCTGACACCAAGCTACTGGGTTTCTAGAATCTGGGACCTAATAAACCTTTTGACCTCTAAATCTCTCAGTCTCATGTAATTTGATGTAGCAATACCAAATGCACTAAGAGAGACAGGGAAGAGTACTGATGTTTTCTCTCTCTTGTTCTTTTCTTTCTTTTTTTGAGGAGAGGTTTTATTTTTTAGCCTTATTTGATCTTTATATAATATAGATTCACCTGCTTCTATCTCAGAAGTGCTGGAATTAAAGCAATGTATGACTATGCCTTGGTGATTGCTAAGGTTTTGAATGGAAAAGTGACATGATTTTGTCAGAGTTAGATTAATCATATTGTCAAGCACTTTGAAAGAATCACGTTTCAATATGAGATTAGAGGTTAATGACAGAATGTATTGAGACTAAGGGCTTTAATTTGGATCTAGAATGCTCCCCAGAGTTTAAAAGCTTGGTTTACAGCTTAGTGCTCTTCACGCTCCTTCAATTAGCATCCGCTGCAATGTCCTGCTCCCTTCTAACAGTGCCACTAAATGACTCTTTCTCTAAAGTGCTGTTTTGTGACTGCCAGATAATACTATTAACCCAAAATACATTTCTACTCCATACCTTCTCTTTCATCTTTATCTTCAAGGATGTTGTATTAGTTCACAAATTTACTGTCTGTCACATGAATTATCATAATAATGCATGTTTCAGCTCTCTGCTACCATGACAAACACTTAAGATGACCAACTGAAAAAGAGAAAATTGTTTAAAACTGTGAGCCAAAATAACCATAACCCACTTGCCCCCATTGAATTTGGCACTGTGGAGGTACCACATAGCATAGAAGGAACTCAGATAGGCAGAAGAAAACTTCTAAATCCTTGACATCCAGGAAGTGAAGGAGGAAGAGGAAGGGCTAGGGTGCCATTATTTCCTTTATGAACAAATCAATAACCTGAAGTTCCCATTATGCCCTACTTTTAAAGTTCCATTATCTTATTAATTTGGATCTAGAATGCTCCCCATAGTTTAAGAGCTTGATTTACAGCTTAGTGCTATGATAAGGTAATGGTAAGAGTCATTCAGTGGCACTGTTAGAAGAGAGCAGGACACTGCAATGGATGCTAATGGAAGGAGCGTGGAAAGCAGGACAGTAAAACGGTGGCAAATGAGATGACAGATGCTACATGTTCATACTTCTGAATCCAAGATTCAGCTACTGGTGGACTTTTCACAGCTCTATTTTATATCTATTGCACCTATTACAGAAACCTGGATTTCTGTACATCATCCCCATAAGAAAGAACACAAAGAGAAACAAGGAAAATAACAAATCTGTGCTATTAGCATGCAGTATCAGAAAGGCCCATGTTGATGACCCAGGAAACTTTTGTTTTTCTTTCAGCATCCATGAAAACATGACAAATGACATTCTCACTTAATAAATCAGTTAACAATTTAAGGGTGAGACTTAGGGTAATCAGGCTCCAGTAGATGAATCCACATGGAAGGATATTTGGGGACACAAACCTGACTCTATAGATTTTATTATGTGTAGTAGAGTTCGGGAAATTTGGTGGAGATTATAGGAGGGGGATGCATATACAGAAGGGAAACTAAAATTGATCCAACTATGTCCTATGAAATTTGCAAAATTTAGTTTAAAAAAGACATAAAAAGTTGTGTGTGCTTGTGCAACCACAGCATTTTGGTTTTTGTTGTTGTTGTTGTTGTTGTTGTTGTGGTAAAAGGACATATCATGACATATATACTGTTTTTCTTTATTTGTTCTTTTGAAACAGATTCTTTCCAACTTGTCAATACTGCCCTAAAATAATTTGCCATCATCCTTCAACCTTTTGAGCAGACACAGACAACTGCAACTAATCATACAATGTTCTGATCAAATTATTTTCAATTTTTATTAGCATATATTAATTGTTCAATATACTATATTTCAGTATGACATTTCCATGAATGTATATTAAGCACTTTGGTCATATTCACCCATTCTACTGTGATCCTATTCATCCCCTCTATTACTCTTTCCCTTCCTTGCCACATCCTAATATTCCATATCCTTCTGTGTTTTTCTCTAGATTCCATAATTGAGTGAAATCATGTAATACTGATCTTTCTGAGACTTGGGTATTTAATTTAGCGTGAGGATCTCCAGGTCCATCCATTTTCCTCAAGTCACATGACTTCATTCTTCTTTATGACTGTGTAAAACTCCACTGTATATACCCATAAGGTTTTCTTTATCTGTTCATCATTTGAAAGGCACCAAGGCTCATTTTGTAATTTTGCTACTATGAACAGTGTCACAGAGGTCAGACAAATCAGATTCTCTGGAGATAGTATTATGGACAGATATGAGGTATCTGACATAGATACTGGAAACTGAACTTCAGCCCCCTGCAAGAACAGTGCCTGCTCTTAACTGCTGAGTCATCCCTCCAGCTCCTTAAAACTGAATAATTTAGCTAAATTGCCCAGCATATCTATATGCTTTGGGGTTTTGGGTTAGTCTAGAAACTCACTATGTCACTGAAGATAACTTTTAACTCCTGATCTTTCTGCCTCTACCTTAAGTGCTGGGATTACAGATGCCACCATGCTTGGCTCTGGCCCAGTATATCCATAAGAACCTTGTAGAACAGATCACTAGGATTATTCATCTTGTATGATGGCAGGCTTATACCCATTGAGTATCAACCTGATTTTTTAATCCTTGTTACTGAGTACCTAAAACCATCAATCTACTTTGTACTATGAATTTGACTTTTAGAATCTTATGTACTTGGAACTGTATACTATTTGTATTTCTACGACAATCTAATTTCCTTTGGTGCAATGTCCTTACAGTTCTTCTATGTTGAAGCATCTGACATCCTTTCTTCTATGATGAATGGTATTCACTGTTTATTTCTATACCCTACATTCTTAATACATTAATCTGTGTATGTAAATTTAAGCCATTTCCATATCTTATATTTTGTAAATGTTTCGGTGAACAAGTGAAATAATTCTTCAGAATATTTATTCAATATTTTGAACCAATAACCAGAAGTGAGATGGGTGGATTTTACTTTTAAATGGTGAATTTTATTTCAACATTTACACTGAATGAAGAAAACAAGCTCCCAAAGGGAGTCAGACCTCATCCAATGTGTTGAGGGTCTAGATAGAACAAAAAGGCAAATGGGATGCATTTTCTCTTTTAATCTCAGACATCAGAACTCCAGATTCCCAGACTCTCAGCTATCCCAGCTCTCTCCCTCTTCCTGGTTCTCAATAGAGTTTACAAAACTATGACTTTGGTTCTCCAGCTTTCAGAGGTAATAGTTTATTATACTATTGATAAAATCTAAAACAACTCCCTAATTAAATCTATCATCTGTCTATCTATCTATCCATCTATCTATCTATCTATCTATCTATCTATCTATCTAGTATCTGTCTTCATTCTTTGGTTATATTTCTCTAGGGAATTCTAATATACCATAATAATACTCTGCCAGTTATATTTTTGAGTATTTTTGGAGACCTCTACACTGTTTATCACAATAGCAGTGTCCTATCAAAAGTGATCCTTCTGTCTGTACCCTGATGATCATTTGTTACTTTTATCTTTCTGATAAAGGCTGTTTTAAATATCTCATCATAGTTTTTGTTTGTTAGTGTTTTGCAACTTTTTAAATACCATGGTTTGCAGGTGGATATCTGGTTTTCGCAACACTATTTGTTGATTACATTTTTTATGGATATTCTGGGCATTGTCAAAAATTGGTAGTCAAAGGGCTCGAAAGATGGTTCAGCAATTAAGAACACTTGCTGCTTTTGCATAGGATTCTAATTTATTTCCCTGAACCCATAGGCTCAAAGGCCTAGTTAATCTGATGCCCTCTTCTGGCAGCTGTAGGCACCTGCACATACATGGCACCCATACAAATAAGCAGGCATACACACAAGTACACATAAATTTTTTATAGTATTTAATCAATAGTTAGTTTAGGATTTGGCTTATTTTGTGTTCTTTGTGATGTTCCTTTGATCACATGGTCTGCTTTTACGTGAGTACCCTGATTTTAAAACCATTGTAGGTTTGTGATATTTTTTAAGACAGAAATACTGATATATCTAGTCATTTCCTTTCTCATCAAAATTGTTTTGAATTATGGGAATCCCTTATTGTTTCAGACATTTTATAAATTTTCAGTTAAACAGCTTTTATTTCTTCTCTTCACATATTAGTATGGCTAGTGTGTTCAGTACTTGGCTGAATAGTAGTGATGAGCATGAGAATCTTTACCTTGTTCCTGATCTCAAAACAAAGTTTTCAGTTGTTCAACATTGAGCATGATGCTAGTCATGGACTTTTTTATGTAGGGCCTCTAGTAGGCTGGCATAATTCCTTCTGATCCTAGTTTCTTGAATATTTTTATTTATTGTTTTATTAACTAAGTTACTATTTTATTTGTATGAGAAGTTCATATGTGTAAGTGCATCTATGATTACAGTGTCCAGAAATGCCAGAAAAAGGTGTCAGATCCCCTGGATCTGAAGTTACAGATGGTTGTTAGCCATCAAGTGGATTCTGGAAACTGAATCTGAGTCATTTGCGAGTGTAGCCAGTGCTGCTGAAAGAGTGAGTTTTTCAAAAGTTGTTTGTTTTCTTCTATTGAGATGACCAGGTGGATAGTACTCAAGTCATCAGACTTGACAGCAAATACAGGTAGTTGCCCACTGAGGCACCTAGCAAGTTCAACTGCTTGATTTTTAAAGCTCCAATCTATTAACACTGTGTAACAGATTTATCTTATTTTATACATTGGATTTCATGTATTGTTTTGTCACATCTCATGAATAAATTTTTAATCATGGTGTGTCATCTTTATCATGTTTTTGAATTTGATGTTAGGATTTATATATATATATATATATGTTCATATATATATGAATATTAACCCATAGGATTTTGGTTTTGTTTTTGATAGTTTGTTTCATCTTTCTGATAGTGCGTTTGCTGACTATTATGCTCTCAGAATAATCATGACCTTAAAGAATGAAAATGGAAATATTCCTTTTTCATTGTTTCTTTTAGGAAGACTTTGCAAAGTGTTGATATTAGCCTTCTTTAAATGTTTCATAAATATATAAGCAAACCATTGGCCTTAGAATTCTTATTGGATGGCTTTTGGTTTACAATGCAAGCTAAAAGTTATCATCTTAACTGTATCCTGAGGAAAAATGCACATTATAAACAGGAAATGAAGGAAAAATAAACTTTTCCATAAAATCCAGAAGACAATAGAACTACATCATTAAAGTAATATAAGAAAAAAAAGATAATCTATAGTATATCCACAGAAAGTATTTTCATAAATGAAAACAGAGAATCTTTTATAAGAAAAGGAAGCAAGGACTGCATTGCTCTTAGTTACACATTAGCAGAAATGATGAAGTTCCTCAATTAAACAAAACCAGGCCAAAGTCAAAGCAATAATATCAAATGACAACCTGGATGCATTCAGAGGCATGAGAGCCTGCAAATGGTTACCATGTTAGCACAATATAACATTAGCTTCTCAGAACTCATACCACATACATTAAAAACAGAACCATACAGATTATCTCTGGTAAGCAGGAGATTATGCTAAATATCAAAACAGGAAATTACCTTTAATTGTTCAAAATAAAGTCTCGAATAAATGTACTAATGAATATCCCATGAATGAGACAAAAACCTGTGGAAAATTTTGAAATGTTTTATTAGAATTAAAACAAAAGATCTAACATGAAAATTTATAGAATGGTGACAGAACTTAGCAGAGTAGCTATAAATTCTTTTAAAAAAGGAAATATTCTAAAATTAATATCTAAGCAATTGTTGAAATGAAATATAAATAAGTGCAGATGAAACACAATTATATTAAAGAAGTGAGATATATGGAAGCAAGGGCCAAAACTAATGATATAGGATAAGATTATTGATGGGTTTTAAGAATTTGCAGGTAAAAGTGCAATTTTATCAGATAAGGAGTGTTAATTTCTAGTGTGTCAAAAAAATCCATGGTAGTGTCAAGCTTGAGAGATATCATCAACATAGACTTCATGTGTGCAGGAGGAATTGTTTTTCTCACCACTTAAAGCTCTGCCTGATTCCTTAAACTTAACTGGCAACAAAATAAACATCAGGGTTTGGTTGGAAGTATCCCAACTAAATTAGGTTCATGTGTTGAAGGCTTGATTCCCAGACAGTATTTATTTTTAGAATGAATAGAACATGAGGGTCCTAATCCATGAAAGAGTAATCTGTTGACAAATTCACAGATGAATAAACTGTCAAGAGAAGGGTCCTTCACTACAGTTATACTTCTGAAGACTATACTTGTGCTGGACCTTTCCTATCTATCTGTTTTAAGATGTTTTTGTAGGGACTGAAGAGATGTCTCAGAGGTTAAGAGCATTGACTTCTCTTTCAAGAGCCAGGCTCTAATCCCAGGACACATATGGTGGCTAGCAACCATTCATATCTCCAATTCCAGGGGATTCCATGCCCTCTGCTGCCTCTGTGGACATAGTATGACAGGAGCGCACTTACATGCATGCAGGCATAACAAACACATACAAGAAAACTGAATAAAGAAAAAATTAAAAGACATTTTGTATGAACTGCACAAAAATTCTATATATATATATATATATATATATATATATATATATATGTATATACCACAGATATCAAGAATAATGTTATGGTATGTTGAGACACCATGACTAAATTGGAGTTTAACTATCACATACTACATATATGAAATTGCAAAGATTAATTTTTAATTATCCTTACCAACCACAAAAAGACATGTACTTGACCAAATGCCTGTGTTTACTAGCTCAATTTAATCTCTCTACAATGTATACATATTTTAAACGCATACACACTTTGTACATTATAATTATATAAAATTTTGTTTACAAATTTTAACCTAGTGGGAGATGGATGCCCATTGTGTATTTTGAAGAATAACTTATTTGAACACTTAAGTTTAGCATATCACATGTGTATGATATATATATATATATATATACTTATATATTTATAATTTAGTATTTAGCTAGTTATCATCTGACAAGTAAAAATTCAGTATGGAAGCCAGAATTCATGAAAGCAATCATTCCAAATACTGAATGAGGAAGTCTGTAAAATAGTGAATGAGGATGTCTATAATAGGGGCACCATATTCTCTGTTTGGAGTTTTTCATGGAATCATCAGCAACTGCAGACACTCTATAATGGAATCTAAGCACAGTTCTAATCCCTGATTTTAGGAAAAGCTCTTTCATCTAATAAACAGTTATAAAAAATAACTGATATTAAGTCAAACTTATTCCCATGATTTAGGTTTTAACGTTTCATTGTTAGCAGCTTTCTTAAAAAGTAATTGACATACCCAAAATCCACCCATTTATGGTGTACAATGTATCATTTTAGCATATTCCTATGTACTTATTTTGCTGGATAGCTTCAGTTGTCGACTTGTCATCCCTAAGAAGAAGGAACCTTATTTTTGGAATTCCCTTCATAAGACTAGCCTGTGAGCATGTCTGTGGGCATTCTCTTGACTGTTGAGTCATGTGGTAGGCTTCAGCTCACTGGGTGTGGTTCCACCGCAGAGCAGGTGGTGGTATTTGTCATATAATAAAGCAGGCTGGGCACAGGTCAGCAGAGCAAGTCAGTAAGCAGCATTCTTCCATAGTTTTCTGCCTTCAGTTCTTGCCATGAGTTTCTGCTTTGGCTTCCATTGATGTTAGAATGGGAGCTGTAAGCCAAATAACCCCTTCCCTCCACAAAGTGGTTTTGGTCGTGCTGTTTATTACAGCAATAGAAAGTAACTAGAGTACACATGCCAATCTCATTTCAGAACCTTTTTCCCACACCATCATGTTGGCAGCTACCCTCCATTTCTTCTTTCCCCCAACTCCACTCTTAGGAAACAAGTAACTCTTCAGACCTAGTTATTTTCACACTTTTAAGTAATTGGATTTGGTTCTTTGTGACTGGCTTTGTTTTGTTAGCACCAGGTTTCCAGAACGGTACTTATTACAGCTTGAATTACTTCTTCCTTCCTTCTGATTGTCACATATGATTCTAAAATCTGGGCATGGCCTTTATCCACTTTGCAGGTAATGAGCATTTGAGTTTTCCTACATTTTGGTATGAATAATTCTGCTGTACACATTAAACTCTATTTATCTTGGATACACATGTGAACATAATATTGATATTTCACATAGTAACTCTATTTGACAATTGTTTCTGAAAGCAGCGACACAACTGTATATCACCACCAGTAATGCAGGGAAGCTCCCATTTCTCCTTGCCCCTGTCAGTACTTAACTATTTTGATCATTCTGATTGCAGCCATCCTAGCAGATGGGTAACTGTATCTCATAGTATTTATTTGCACTGTCCTAATGACTGATGATACTACCTTTCTCCATTTACCAGGTAAGCAATCAAATGAATTATATAGTTTATGAGCGATATCATATGGAAAATCTTTTCATAGAGAGACTTACACACTATACTCACCACAAAAACACAATAAATATGACCTCTTGCACAACATAGGTGATTATCTGCATGTACTTTCATGGAAGGTGAAACCTTGCTTTCAAACTAATTTTAGCTATTTGATGTTCATGGCTCCAGAGCCTTGACATTTAAAATGGGCTGCTTTGAGATTTAAGTCTGTAGTACTGCTTTATTTTCTTGATAATTATTGTAAAATTGCTATAAACACAATCTTCTATCATCTTATTATTGAATATACTACCATCTACAAGGTCACACTCCATTAAAATGAATGCAATTATGTAGATGTATAATATGGTAATTTAACTTCTGGTCAAAGAGGACAAATGGAGAACAGCTGGATTTCCTGTTTTTAAATTCCCATCAGTCACTTATAGCACATTGATCAGAAAACAGATGGCAGACAGGCAGAATTTTCTAGAACTGAATAACAATGTAAAGCAAATTTATCAATAAAGGATGTAACCCATAAAGTTAATCCTTTGTGATATTTGCTACAGTACTATTATATAATTAAATGCTTTTTTCTTTTATTAACATTAAACTGATTGTCATTACACAATATGTTTTTATATTTTTATCTATTTTCTGCTTCTAATTGCTGCTTTCCCTGAAGTAGGTGGCAGTCAGATCTTCTATGTATTGTTTTTGGCTAGATGGAAATTAAATGGTCAGGTTTTTTGAATGAGTGCCAGAACAGCTGTTCACACCTCTATTTTAATCTTATTAGGAGGTAAGTTATCTTGTTCTGATGGTAATGAAATAGAGAATTATAGTTGTATATTTTGTAGAGGAAGGAGAAATAGTTAATATCATTCACATACAAAGTATAAAGTTTTACTTTACAAAAGTTTCACACTACACTTCATCTTTTTATATAAAATGACAATTGTTTTCTTTAATTCTGAGAGAAAGCCAATGTCAAATATACTATATTTCATTCATTATTCATTCCAAACAAAGTGTTGAAAACCAGTATGAGGGACTGCAGAGATGGCTCAGGGGTTAAGAGTCTGGCTGCTCTTGCAGAGGTCCTGGGTTCAGTTCCCAGCACCCAGATGACAGCTAACAACCATAGGTAACTCCAGTTTCAGGGGATCTAACACCCTCTTCTGACCTCAGTGGAAAATGTATGACAAAGGTACACTTACATACATGTAGGCAATACACTCGTACACATAAAATAAAAATGAAATCATTTTTAAAATACTTAAGGAAACAATATGAATTTTGTATGAGCCAGTTTCTGTTACAATAATAAAATATTTGTGATAGTCAACTTTTAAAGAGAATAGGTTTATACAGCATTGTAACCTAGAGGTTTCACTATTTTCCAGTTGGCCACATTGCTTTCTGGTGGTAGTGAGGACATGCATCAGCCTGGGGAGCACATGGTAGGGCAAGCTGTTCATCCCAGCACAGTCAAGAAGTAACAGGGGAGAGAAAAGATTAGAATCCCACAGTGTCATTGGAAGGCATGCCCCAATGACCTAAAAATTTTCCAGAAAGCACCACATCTTAGAAAGTTTCTACCACAGGTTCTAACAATAGCATCGAATTAGCGGTCCAGTCTTTTGCATATGGGCCTTTGGGAATATTTAAGATCCAAACTCTAGTACATGTATCACACAAAAGAAGGAATACTGATTCCACCACTAAATAAGTAAGTTTCATTGTGAAGATATTATTTTTAAAAAACATATTGGCAAGACAAATCTCTTACAAGATAACTCAAAATAAAATTCTCTATATTTCAGTGATATAATTGAAAATAAAAGAGAAAAACAAAAAATAACTTTAAACAATACTGTAGTGTTTCTGGCTCTAAAAAAAAAAATGTTCCCTCTCCTAGGTCTCTTCTGTACATGTAAACAGCTTAGCCATGAATATCAAGTTGACACAGGAAATCTGTCCGAGGTGTTAAGAAAAACAGCATGTACTTAAGATCTCTGAACTTGATGGGCTTAGGCCTCCCTTCCTCTTGAATATAGCATTAAGGAATTATAGAACATGAGGCCTATAGCACACCCAATACTTCCACATGATAATAGAGAAAACTATCTTAATCACAAAGCAGTCATGACAGTTTGTCAAATAGAAGAGGATAAAGGAATAATGAAATTTCAAGTCATCATAAACAAAATATTGAGAATGAAGTATCGAGCTTCATGTTGAAGATATATGAAAAAAATCATACTAAATATATATAAGCTGACTCAAAACAATACACCCACAGATACAATGAACAGGACCACCACAAAAGAAGATATCCAAATGATTGATTAAATATAGAAAGGCATTTAATCTCCTAATACATAGAGAAATACAAAGTGAAAAACAATGAAATTCTATGCCTATGCCCATAAGAATGACTGATTCAGAGTTACCATGCTAGAATAAGTTATTGGCTGTAGCAATGGATCTGAATAATGAAAGTTGTTTCTTAGGTATGAATTGCTTGTAGTTTTTAGTTATAAATACAAAACAAAGTTTGATTTTAGATTTAACTCTATTTAAAGTAAATGTTTTATATCTATATTGAAAATGGTAGTTTTGGGGACTGTAGAGATGCTTCAGCAGTTAAGAGCACTGGTTGTTCTTGCAGAAAACCGGGATTTGAGTCCCAGCATGGACACGGAGGCTCACAACCGTCTGTAACTCCAGTGCCATGGATCTGACTCCTTCTTTGGTCCTCCAAAGGCATTGCACAACAAAGGTGTACTTACATACAGGCAGGCAATATACTCATACATATAAAAATAATTTAATAAAATAATTCTTAAAAAGAAAATGGTTGTTTTCTATAAAGCTACATGATTATTTTTCTTAAAGGTGAATTCTGAGAATATTTACCATTTAGATGATTTCTGATAAAACAACTTCTCTAAAAATGTGAACTTCTTTTCAAGTTAAATCCTAAGTAGAAGACTTTACAAACATGAATATTTTCTTTTTTTAAAGTAATTGGGACTGAGTATCTATAACTTTCAATTAGTAATACAGTTTCAAATAATAGAAAAGTGATGTTATAAATGGAATGTGCTGAACTAAAAGTACCAATTGCCTAATGGTTCTCACTAAAATTTTTTGTGTGAAGGATGCTGTATATAATTAAATTTCACAGTGAAACGGAAAACACTTTTAAATGCTTTTATTAGAGTTATAACTATACATTTTCAAATGGAATACAGTATCAAGCTTTGTAATAACATTTCTTTTTTTTCCCCATTCTGAACAGCATTGTCAAATTATAGTTAATGACCCATTCAGAATCCCTCAAATTATAGAGTGAATGCTGTGGGTTAATGTGCCCCATTACCTTTGTAACATTTTTTAAGTATTTTTTCCTAAGTTTTTAAGGAGAAAAATATGTTTCAATCATGTTAAAAGTTATGCTCAACTTTTCCACATAAGGAAAATCATTTTTCCAAGTTTATCCTCTTTAAAAAACATCTTAAAACTTATAGATAAGGCAGTATCTGTAAACACATCAGTTTATTTAGTTCCATTAAGGAAACTATTTTCAAAGAAAATAAATCAAAATATCACAGTTTATAATAAGATTTTGGTGATTTAAATAGATATTCTCCTCTTAATTATCTGTACATGTTAATTATGATAGTTGTAATAAAACAACACTGACACATTTTCAGAGTGATCCAACTTAATTTGATTACGTCTTTTGGTATCTTTGTAACAATGCAAATTAGCAGAATTGTGTGGTTATGGTACTAGTTCATATTTATGGAGCGTCAGAGGATAGGATGTGGTCACATGTTCCTTAGCTAAGAAGTTCTTGGTGGAAGCTTCTTCCTGGAAGTATGGAGGAACTGCTTAGGTCTATACATTCAAAACCCACAACTCACTAATTATTCTTATATGTTCACAGAATATAAAATATAGTGAAAGAATGTGGGGTGTAATAAAGTTGGAGAACGCTGAATATTTTTGACATAGTATATTGTATGTACACAACAAAATTATAGTGTCCTATAGAATCAGGAGGATTATATTTATAATATCCTTTCTCTCAATAAATATTTCATTATGTAATTGAGTATTTAAGCATTTCCTTGACGAGGAGTAAGTTAGGCATTTATATGAAGTGGTCTTTAAAAGATGAACCAGTTCTCAAAGTCTGTACTTGTTATTTGAGGAGGGTCTTGTTAGGTTATAAGGTAGGTCTGGAATTCTCAGGCTCAAGCAGTTAGAACCACAGGCACAATGGTGACAGTGCTGCTCACGGCTGAACAGGATTTGTACTTTAATGGAACTGTTGTTGGCTTTACTTGTATAATTTACACAGTGAAATATATCTGTTTGAACTGAATAGCAAACTATACTAAATTGCTTAAAGGGATTCATTGTCACAATAAATTTCAGATATTTTAATATTATTAAAATAGTCTCTTTCCCATATTCTAGCAGTCCCACATAAAGCCTAACATATATTTATAATTTAAATCCAGTTTTTGTTTTCTGAAAAAAAAGGGGGGAGGTAATTTTCTAAAGTAAAGTCCAAATTGAAATGTTTCCTGAAGGACTAACGAGATCATGCTCAATGGCAGGAAAAAGAAGGTCATTAAAGTTCCCTTTCTTTGTTAATAAAACAGGCAGAAAAAATTCATTACATTAGAAAAATCAAAAAGTAATAAGTGATGAAAATAAATATCTTTTAAAGCATTATAAAACTTCAGAGAAGAATTTAACACATTGAAAAGCAATAAAAGAGAGTTGTTTATTTATAAATAAATACAAAGGTTTAGGCAAAGCCAATGTTATTACTTAAGTGTGCACTGTGATAAAAGGGTCTTTGTTAAAGGATTGGTGGCATGCCACAATGCTCACCTTCTTAATATAAGTCATTAGCATTACTTCAGCTGTTCCTGCTGTGCTCCTAACTTTCACATTTAAGTCAGTAAAGTTTTATATATTCCACACAAATTCTATTATGAAGAATTTTAAGTACTTATCTTTCAGTACAATTAAACAAAGTAAAAACCTATTTCTTTCTATTATCTATCTAGTATTCCGGTTCTAATATTCCTTCTTGCATTGTACTTTCATAAAATAATGTGTGTATGTATGTGTGTATGCGTGACATAGAGAGAAAGAGAGGAGAATGAGAGAATGGGGGGGGGCGCTGGAGGTTCAACCTAGGACTTCACACAAGGTTGGCAAGTGTTCTACCACTATATACATCACAGTTTCTTTTTTGCTCTTTATTTTGAGACAGGGTCCAAGTTACCCAATGTAGAATCAAGTTACTTTCAGTATATGCAAGCCTTGAAGTTTTGACATGGACCAGTACCCTGGCCAGAGAGTGCCTGCCTAACCCCATGCTTCCTTTGTGTCTTCTTTTGGTGCTTGCCAAAGTACATAGAATAAAAATGAAAATGACAAATACAGGGTCTTATGGCAATGGAGATAATTATAAGAATGAACCAATCTGCTTCTGATCTATAAAGTTTTCAACTTTATGATACTGAATTTGACATGAGTGATATTCCATGCTTGTTCTTTTTAAACTTATTTTTCCTCAAGAATATTTATCCATTATATAGTTCTATGATATTCACTCACTCATTACTACATAAGTTTTAGAGAATCTCTCAGAAAAAATATAGCTGTCCAATTCAGTTACTTCATAAAAATTTTAATATTATGGATTATAATTTATAGACAATTCTGGAAATATATAAGTTTATGCACAATTGATAAATTTATTTTAATGGTTTATTCAGTCTTGTGTATTTTTTCTCATTTTTTTCAACAAAGACAAAATATGATACATATAAATACACATGTTAATGTTGCATACAATTGAACATTTTCTAAAATTTCTTCATATTGTTTTACAATCTGCACAATGATTTTATGTGTTGCTTAGTTTTCCATTGATTCTTGATGAAAATAATATTATTTTCAAAGTTCTATATACTTATTTTTCTCTTATTTAGATATAGGAATAGCTCTATTGTCATGATAAAAGATGACATATCTGCATTAATAAAATGGGTATTAAAGCTATGTATGAACTTTTGATATGGATTTGTGAAATGTAGAGAATGAAAAATTCATTGTATACTTACTTCACTGGTCAAGGTGTGTGTGTGTATGTGTGTGTGTGTGTGTGCGTGTGTGAGAGAGAGAGAGAGAGAGAGAGAGAGAAACAGAGAAAAATATAGAGACATTGAGATTTGACTAGGACCCTTTCACTAGAATCTAAAAGTCTAAGAGAGGACAGGAATAAGGAATTAACCTAAAATTCAATGCAATATAAGATGCATTCACCAGTATGTACATTTGTAGCAGTCCTGAAAATTCAACAAGACCAGTATTTCTTGAAATTAATAACTAAGGAAAGGGGATAGATTAGTCTAATAAAAAGTTAGTGAGTGCACTTAAAGAGGTATAACTGACCTTTTTTGGTCACTTTGCTGTTCTAAAGAAAGAATCTAAGAAACAAATATGACATAGGAGGTGAAAAGGACAGGGAAACAATGAGAAAGACCTTTGGTCTCTAGAGCAGAGTGGAAGTGGTCATGGCTGCATATTGACTTGTAGACTGGGTCAAAAGAATACAACACGCAGTTTGAATAACAAAGTCACGAGGAGCTTTGAAGAGTTTAAACCATATGCAGAGCTGCTGTAGTAAGATGCTTACTTGCCAAATGTCTTAACAAAGCAGGAACATCTGGATCATATCCAGAAACCTACAGGTTCACAAGACAACTTGGTCCTCAGCAGGAGGACTTCTCTAAACTTATTAATCTGACACTTTTTAGATTTTTGTCTGAGAGGGCTGAAGCAGGAGGTAACAGAAGGGGTTTTCTTTATCATAAGGATAGACAGAGAAGAAATTGTCAGTTGGCAAAGATTTTTTATGTTATGTAGAGCTGATTTTCAAGGGTTCAAAATTTCTCAACCACATTTCTTTCCAACTTCAGCCTCAAAAAAGCCTCTGACATGATGACCTGAGACCTGTAGTATTGTGTGTCAATCCAGCAGTCTTAACCAAACAGCTAGACCATTTGGCCTTTCCATATTCTTTCATTATGAAGGAAAGTATTCACTCTAACCTAATACACAAAAGTGTAATTGAACTGTCCAGTAACCCAATGAAATAAGTGTCTCCCACAAATTTCTCCATCACTGTAGGATTAAACATGTCACAAATACTTCAACAGGAATAAAAGGTCCACAATATGTCTATAATAGAAGACATTGAATCATTTCAAAGTTTTCTCTCATACTTGTGTTTTTTTTTTGAGGGTTTTCACAATTAGAACATGAGGCTAAGAAAAATAAAGAAGTGGTGTGTGTGTGTGTGTGTGTGTGTGTGTGTGTATCCTAGATTAAGCAGGGTACATTTTTCTACTGTGAAAGATTATTTGAGGAGTGGAGACCATTTGCCAGCAATGGCCTCCCCCAGCAGCCAGATATAGTCAAAGGAAAGAAACAGCTATAGCTACAGCCAGAAGTCAGAACCAGGGCCTGCCTCACTCAGGAAACCAATAGGTGCAACAGGGGCACACCTGAAGAAACAAGGATGGAATATAAATTCACACAGTAATAAGGGCCAGGTATAGCTGTAAAATTCTTAGGAAGTTTATGATTAGGTAAGACACAAGTGATATTTACCATAATGATTGAGAAAAGTCTACAACAACCTGAGCCTATAGGTGCCGAAGAATAAACAGATATCTTATACAATTGCTAACTGAAAATTCTAGTACCAGTGGTGGATTACTGCACTATGAGCTGTTGGTCAGGGAAGCCCTTGAAAAGGGAAGCCCCAAAAGAATAAAAGCCATTGTCACATGTTGACTGCACACTGGAAGCAGATGGTAAGACCCTATTGCATAAGACGTGACTTGATGTGAGCACTGGAAGGAGAGACCCAGTTGGGACCAAGATGGAGACTCACTGCCACTGGATAGCTGACCTTCAGAGTACCAGAGAGTGCTATGCAGTTCACTAGGGGAGAATAGTCCTAAAGTTCTGATTAATGATAGAGTCTGAGTGTTGCACTATCAGATGCAAAGCAAGATTTTCCTGTTGATGCAATAGTGGCTCACCTAGTATATGTACAATCAGCAAATTTCCAATTGGATTTAATGCCTGCTCCTCAGTGATGAACACACATCAGGTACTGTAAACCAGGTATATCCCCAGTGGCAGGGGAAGTTAGGTCCTATGGGGGCAGCAGCTGTAATTGTTTTGTTAGATAGATGTGATGAGTTTGCTAAGGCACCATCTAAGCATTTGTGTTTATGCCCATGGGTTAGATTATTATAACAATCAGTGTTTGTTTAGATGTTTATGCTTCTTTTGATTTGTGTTTTTATAGTAGGAGGAATACCACTGAAATGGGTGAGCAGTCCCTTGAAAACATGATAAAAAGGCCCAAGAAGTCAGTATCTCACCACAGTAGAAGGAAGATTGTCTTACATGTATGTCACCCCTTCTAAAGCTCAGCAATTCTTGCAGAAGAGGACAGTGGAAAGAATGTAAGAGCTGGAAGAAAGGGTGGAGTGTTGCACCGACTTGTCCTCCACTTGGCAAGCTGGACTGGCAAGCTATGGACAAAACATTCTTCCTAAGCCTAGAGGTACCTGCTTGCCCAGGATTATAAACTTGTTGATCTTCCACAAGAAAAGGAGGATCCTGGAGAGTCAGTTACCCCTCCCAACCAACTAGGAGCCTAAGTTGCACATGAGGGAGGGACTAAGGGAGTGAACAGAGGAGCTGGGGGGAGGATAGCCCTTCACCATCTTGGGCAGCTACCAGCAGGTCACAAAGTCCATTCAAGGGATATAGAATTTTCTGTATGGCCTCCGTAGGGGAGCCATCCTCCAACTCTTGTAAGTAACCCACCCCCTCACCCATTGCTCTGTAAGCAAGTACAAATAAACTCTGTTTTCCCAAATTGTAGTTTGGCAAAATTATACCTCCCTTTATTGTTAGGGACCTAGAGAGGAGAGGGGTGGAGGAGAGGAGGACTGGATGCCTCTCACATACAAGCACATGTGCTTTTACATTTTTCTGACGTGTAAGCAGTGCATTGGCATCTGTGTATTTTTAAATAGACCTCATATTTTAATGCAAATTTCCCATGAAATAACAGCAGTATGCCTAAGCACAATTGTTATCAGATATGAGGATCTTTGTCTCTACAAAGGAAAGTAGATTTATTTTCTTTTGTGGAAGTACATAGCTTTGAGAAAATACCTTCAAAATATACTACCAATCACTTTTAAAAAATGCCTTACCCTGTAATAATTTGACCAAAATAATTTTTAATATTATGTTCTTTTTGAAAATAATAAGAAACAGAATGGAAAGAATAAATTTTAAAAACACTTTTAAAACTTCTTTCTGCATTTATTTTATCCTGTGACAGAATAACACCATGGGAAATTTTAGAACACAAAACTTTGTAATTCCAAATCTCATTTGTTTTTTTTTATCAAATCAATAATACAGTAGCTAAGAATTAGCTAGTAAGCTATTAGTTGCATTGAAAAATATGTATTGAATGATATTGTATGCTTGGGAGTATTTCCTGATGGTAAAACAGCAGCCAGCCATCATCTGCTTATGGAAAAATAATAATATATGGATAAATATGCACATTCATCATAGAATGTTCTAAACTGATAGAATATAGCTAAAGTGAGCCAACTGCTTATACTGTGCACCTTGAATCCCAGAGCTCAACGATGCGCCCAATGAAGGTGATCATTCCAACTAGGCAATTAAGACAAAGTGCAGACAGATTACAAATAAAACAGTTATTATGTGCCACTGTGAGGCTTTAAAGTTTGTTTTCCAAAACTCTTGCATCTTTCTCCTGCCTCTCCTCTAAAATTAGCATTTTCTTTGAAAAAATTAGCTTTTAATTCCATAAAGCACTTTCCTTTACAAGCTGAAGCCTGTGAAAGTGAACCCTGAAAACAATTAGTTGAACGTTTGCCACCAGTTATAAACATTTCCTGTGGAAGCTGTCTTGACTAATATTCTAAGTTTTAACAAATAAAATGCTTTTCATTTCTTTTCCGTTACCCTTAAAGGTTGCTCATGTCTATACGCCAAAGAATAACAGGCTGGCTCACTGGACAATCATTTGCTTCAGCAAAGAAACTACACAAGTAGATCTTCATCAGTAAACAGCATCTCTGAAGATTGTACAGCCACAAAAATAAATGGCCCTGGCAAAAGCTAAAGTCAAAAAACTCCCTCTAAGAGCATGAAAAGCTTTGTTTATCTGCTGTCATGGTTTGAGAGTAAAATGTCCCCCACAGACTCCTGTGTTTGAGCATTTGGTCTCCAGCTGCTAGCATAGTTGTTGGACTCTGCAGAATAATTTGGAGTTGGGACCTAGCTATAGGAAATAGATTTCTAGATTTGCAGCAGGGGGGCTGGAAGGTATAACCCAGACAATTTCCCCTCTCTCTCTCCCTCCCTCCATCTCTCTCTCTCTCTCTCTCTCTCTCTCTCTCTCTCTGCTTTTTGATTTCCCAAGAGCAAGCCACTATGGAACTACCCACTCCAGTGTGACTGCATCCCACACACTGTGAATGCAAAGAATTTCTTTCTCTTGAAAGTTGCTCACATTGGAGAGAAAAGTAACCAGGATGTCTTCATTATGGGATATCTGGCTCTGGAACTCTGTGTTTTCCTTTCTTAAATTAAAGATCTATAACTCAGAGTTTGCATAAAACAAAGAACTTATTTAATGATAAAAAGTGTTGCTAGCAAATGTATAAATCTAGCAGAAGATGGTTTCAATAGATGAGCAGTGGTAACAAAAAATAGGTTGCCGATTATTAGGTTTCTGGAAGTCAACTACATGGTTTCCCTAATCCCAATATTCTAAAATGGTGTGTCCAGACTTAGCCCTAGCCTGGACAAGCCCAAGTGCTTATCAAGAGACCAAGCTAAATCTGCCCCAGGCTATATCATGGAAAGTTACCTGACCTCTAATTCCCTTTGAAAGTGGCCTGACTTCTGCTGCTGGCAGCTGTCTCTGATCCCGGAAAGGAGCCCAGTAGTTTGGTACCCCCAAAACACTGCTGTCTTCCATGGAGTTGTCTTGGTCCTTGGCCTCTCACCCCCATTTTTTCATTCATTTGGTGCTGAAACCCAGGAGGTCTCCTGGGTCTCCAATGACCCAGTCCATCCTCCTGATCAGCTTCTGACTCTCTCTCTCTCTCTGTCTCTCTCTCTCTTTCGCTGCCCCCCTCTCTCTCCCCTATTCATTTGCTCTCCATCTCTTAAACTCCCCCTTCCCCTACCTTCCTGTCAGGGTTTACTTAAGAATGTTGTGTTTTTACTCAAGCTTAATCTACATATTACAAAGTAATTATAGGTACCAGAATGTGCAACTAACCTTCCTGGATGTGTAATAGCCATACTTTGTAGCCTATATTAATCTGGTCATAGGGACTTAAAGAGACAAGTTTTTGTCTCTTGTTTTCCAAGGAAAATAAGTTCCAGAGGACTATGGTGCTGTAACTGTGATTAGTCACTTGTCCTCCTGTTCAGGGAGGTTATGGAGACCCCACTAGAAGGACTCATCAGAATCCAGTCCTCAAAGAAGAGGGTCAGCACAGGAAAACGTTTCCTCCATGCTAGGAAGTGAAGC
Organism: Eospalax fontanierii; assembly: GCA_035773235.1. NCBI lineage: Eukaryota > Metazoa > Chordata > Mammalia > Rodentia > Spalacidae > Eospalax > Eospalax fontanierii. The sequence continues at coordinate 48,550,825 of CM069530.1, read as the reverse complement.
CATGATCTACTGGGACCTTCTGACTTACCTTCACACAGATGGAACTGATAAAAGAAAGGCCTAAGGAGCCAAAGGCTCCTCCCAAACCCATGCGAGCTCTGAGGAACAGATCCTCAAACAACCTTAAGAAAAAAATAACTTGATTTATTTGGGTTGACTATATGATCTCAAATACCCAACAGGAAGGTATAACCAAAGATTAAAATCATTTATATATTTCTTTAAGAGTCCAAAGATTTGCACTTATGAGACATTAGACTTAAGTTCACACAAAATGCTATTTAAACAATTTCTCACTAATAATTTTTTTCTTAATGAGAAAATGCTGCTTGGGTAAAAGATTTCCAATATTGGCCTAAATACCTCTGCAGCACCTAACTGTAGTAACAAGGAAAAATCTACCTATTATTTTTAATCTAAAAACTGAATAACACCTAAATTTCTTCACTCCCCCTTTCTATTTGGTGGGGAACTCACAGTGATTCTGGCCATTCCAACAACCATCAAAGTGCCTGAAATGCAAACCCCGAGTCCAGCCACGGCCGCCAAAAGAAAAAAGAGGAGAAACCCAACAGACGGATGCTTTTGGAAGTCCTCATCAAGAAACTCTGAATTGAACATTTAAAATTCACCCTGTTCTGACTTCTTCCAGTTCCCTGCCTAGAATTTGTGCCTATCTACTCTTGCCTTTAATTCTCTTTCCCCTCCTCAGCCCACTGAAATCCATCCTCCTCATAACAATGATTATTCCATGACTTTTAAATTTTTTCAGAACAAAATCAATGAGATGACTCCACAATTAGTAAACCAGATGACCTTAAATGAATTCATTCAGGTCTCCTACCTCTGCCTGCTCAACTGACCTGGCACTTCAAACCAAAGTTTCAGCCTTTTGAAACCACCCTTCTTTGCTAACATCCCTGGCCAGTAGGAAGTAGCTAAAGAAAGACCACCATGGCCCCTTATCATCAAAAAAAGGAATTTTAGGTTTCTGGCAGACACCTAAAATGGCAGTACAGCTCCCAATATTCTAAAATAGTAGTCTGGGTTTAGTACATCTGCTAATCAGGAGACCAAACAATCTCAAGCTAATTTTTCCAACCTCCTAATTGCCTATAAAAGCAGCCTGACTTCTGAAGCTGGCTGCTGTCTCTCTGATCCCAGGAAGCAGCCCAGCAGTTTCATCCCCCAAATAAACTGTTGCCTTGGTGTTGGTCTTTACCCCAGACACTTTCTTTATTCACTGATCTTGTAGTTAATTTTTGTGATATTGCAGCCAATACGGAGTATAGAAGACTTTGTTAAACAAATTCCATCTTAACATAAGTTAAGTCAGTATTTCTATGTAATAGAATTATATTCTAATTTGACCAAGAAATAATCTAATAATAGGTTAAAGGCAAGTAGGCTAAAAGTACTAAATTATTAATAACATAAGCTATCACTTTCTACCTATTACATTTTATAAAAAGCAGTAACAGAAAATAAAGTTTTAATATTAACAAATAGTGTTTAAATAATGAAAATAGGGGCTGGAGAGATGGTTCAAAAGCACAGTTAAAAGCACTGACTGCTTTTACAGGGGATCTGGATTTAGTTCCCAGCAGCCACATGATAGCTAACAACTGTCAGTAACTCCAGTTCCAGGGGATCCAAAGCCTTCTTTTGAACCTCTTCAGGCATAGCAAGACATAGGTGCACTTATTTATACACATCCAGGCAATATACTCATACACATAAAAATAAAAAATAAAATAAATAAAATATTTTTAAATAATGAAAACAGATGTATTTCATCTCACTCTTGATATTTTTACAACATGCTTTACTTCAAATAGGCAAAAAGAAAGTCTAGGTTGCACAGAAATTAAAGCAAACATCAGTATAGTAAAATTGGGGTGGTTAGTTTTCCTTTTCAGCTTGACACAATGCAGAATCACCCAGGAAGAGGGTCTAAATGAGGAAAGTCTAGGTCAGGTTGCCCTATGGGCATGTCTGGATGGGACTGTCTTGATTGCATTAATTGATGTGGGAGACCAAGTGTAAAAGTAGGCAGCACCACTCTCAGGGCATGGGAGCTGGGCTATTGCAAACAGGAGAAAGTGGGCTGAGTAGACACAAACCTGTATTTGTTTTCTCTGCTCTTAGCTGTGCATGTGATATGACTACTTCCCTCAAGCTTCTGGAGGGCCCTCCCCATTGTGATCAGACCAGAACTTCTAACTGTGAACAAAAACACAGCCTTTCTTCTCTAAACTGGTTCTTGTCAGGGTGCTTTGTCAGAGCGCTGGACAGGATGCTAAGAGGAAAATGTCATTATTACTACATTTTCTTAAATGAAAGAAAACACCATTTTTTATACTGGTTTACTTAGTTTGTGGGGTTCAAGAATAATTTTATACCCATCAAATAGAAACAGAAGGGAAGGCAGTGTTTTAATTTCACATATCTGTTTATTATAGACTTTTAACTGTGTTACAAGACCTTTCAATTCTCAAATAGAGTGAGACAAATAGAACTGAGGATCTGGGTTCATTAGCATTTAATGAATAACAAATTCTGTTTGCCTGGGCTGTAATCTGCATTAGTCTTTCTCCTGAGTTTTCATTTTTTGTTATCTTCTTTCATGCAAATTAAGAAACTACACAAACACAATTAGACGTGGCAGCTATCTTTGGGGCGGGTTAGAGGAAATGGGCTTTACAAAGCAAATTACAGAAAATTTCTTTTCTTACCAGCAATAATCAAAGGCAGGAGTTCAGATAAACTATAGACTGGTTTTCATTTCTTGTTAAGTTACAAGGTGAAGAAATAGGAAGTCAATGCTTTTACAAGAAAATGAATTTAGTTGTTTCCCTTTTCTGATTTTCCTCATCAAGAATTGATTTCATGCAGTCTTGAGGGAATGGCATTCGAGGACTTTCTGAATCCAAGGTCACTGTACTCTCTGGAATGTACAGTATTCCCCAAGTGCAGCCTGGAAAACACAACTACATTTCTGCTTGCCTCACTAATTGACTGGAAGCCCTCAGCAACAAAAGTTGTGTTCTTCACAAAGAATAAAATTTGTTTCCACTTCTTCACCAACACTGCTTTCAGACATAAATAAAGACTGACTGTCTCTTGGCACAACTGGCTCCAGGTTGAAACTGAAAACTAAGCAAAATCCCTCCAAAGCTGCTACAATATTGCTCTCCACTTCTGCAAAAGCATCCCTAGTATTTAATTCACTTTAGTTGAACGATAATTCCTTTCTATCTATATTAATTTAATTCTTTCCATAGCTCCATTAAATAAGATAGGCTAAGTCAGAAATTTTAGTTTGGACAGTATGTGACAACAAACTGCACAACTAGGAGATGGAAGAACCAGTACATACATACACATCTGAAGACATTCATAAAGGTGACTTTAACTGTTACACTACACATGTCCAACCCACAGTCCATAGGTTATGCTCATCCCCTGGTAGCTGAGAGTGTGTCCCATCAAATTTGTAAGTGACAAAGCTGTGTGTAGCAATGCCTACAAGTCAGACACCCCTGTCATTGTGTGCCAGAAACTTTTTTTGTTTTTTTGCATTATCTTGTGTATAATCATTTGAACTGCAGTTCAGCTCCTGCAGTCCAATTCTTAAAATAGGTTAACATTGCTGGACCTACTTATGTCTTCTGTAATCAGAGAATGCCTGACAGTCACCATCAAAGCCTTTGCTAAACTGGAGTTTTAGCATGTGTTTATAATTTTGGGAGGCCTCAACAAGGGAGGATTCTGAGTTTGAGGCAAACCTGGGAACCTTGGAGATTCCGTCTCAAAAAAGAAAAGATTTGCATTACTATACTGCACTTGCTCATTTTTAAATAGTAGACAGTATTATTTAGCATTAAATGGCATCAGTCTGTGCTCAAGCAGTTTGGAGTCTGCTAGCACAATAGACAGGAGATGAATTTCTGGAAGGTGTGATCAGGGCCAGGTGGAGGTACTCAGGGAGAGATGTGGAAGAAGAATCAAACACTTTCTATAGATTTCTGCAGATTACCATGGGAAGTGGTCTCTGTGTCTTTGCTTAGCACATTATAAACATTGCTATTCATAAACACAAAGGTGAAAAGCAGATTTTTTTTTACCTTCTAGAATGATAGTAAATAAGTGAAATAACTGCCCTAGCTCTGAAAAGAAGGCATTTTAACTGGGTAAAACAGAGAGAGCGGAATTAACTGAAAACATAGTATTAATCAAATACTGCTCATTAATGGTTTTAAGGCATCTTCAACCATTACTCCATATTGTGCCTATCATTCTCTCCTCTTCCAACACTTTTACTTCTGGGTTTTTTTCATCAATTACAAATCCAATATTGTGTGTGTGTGTGTGTGTGTGTGTGTGTGCGTGTGTCTGTGATTGTGATTACCTGTACATATACATAGGATCCTGAGTTATTTCAAGGATAGTAACAATCATATTTTCTAAACAGCAATTATTTCACCCTAAAGGAAATTCAATTATAGATCATGAAATATGCAAGCAGGTAAAGTACCTCTAAGAAAAATATATGAAACAGAGATGAATAGAAAATGTATAAGGGTAATCATGTATACAAGAAAAGTTAAAAAAAACTGAGAAGGAATTTTTCCTTTTGGTTGGTTTCATAGAACATCAGGAGAAAAAATATTTCTGGGAAGAATGAATAAACAATGTTAAGAGCCAGAGAAAAGAAAGACCAAATGAAAGTCAAGCCATTGTGGCTGGCACCTAGGAAGCTGTTGCTATTGCTGACTTCAGCAAGAGCTGTTTCAATGTCATGTATAATGCTGACCTAGTCTGACAGGAAGACCCCATGTGAAAATAAGTATAGCTCACAATCTAAGATCAAATTGGAAGGTAGATGAAGATTTTAGCATAGAAATAGCTTGATTACTATAGCCTTATTTTTACAAAACTCCATGGTGACCTATAACTCAAAAATACACACAGAGGCCCTTCATCTGAAATAAAATATTGAATTTTTGTAGACATTCTTAATTTTAAATATAAATTAAAACAGGAAGAATTTATTTATGCAAGTTGCAGTTTTTTTCCCCTGTAGTTCCAATCCACAAAGTTCTATTTCAAGATACTGAGTGAGCGCAAATTAAGTCTGAGTATGGATTCCATGTGTATGTCTTAGGAAGTGGTTAGCAGCATCTGAGGTCATCTCAGTTACACCTTCATTCCTGAACCCTAACAACTTTGGAAGTAGGCTAGACACAGGTACATTGGAAAATACCTGTGTTCACTTGACACCTGATGTCATGTGCCATCTTGGGGCTCTGCTGGCAGAAAGACAACCTATCATGAGGTAATGAAGCCCAGGGGACCCACACTAGAGTCTGAACAAAGCTAGCCACTACAGTGTCAAGCGGATCAGGGAGCACATCCTCAATATAAACACAACTTTCTTGATTCCATAGATCTACTAATCTTAAGTATAATTATGAATGATCAACATGTGGATTAGAAGCTCTGAGACTCTGACCAGAGTATATAAATATAGCTGAATTTAAGAGTTAATTATATTAGGTTCATTATCAGTTTTTTGTATAACAATTTATATGTTTCATTAAAATCCTTCTATCTTTTTACTGTTTTAGTCAGATTATTTTTTATCTTTATTTTTCCAATTTTAATAATGCATAGTAATTATGCAAAATAAAGGATATTGTTATATTTTTATGCATGCATAAAATATTCTTTACTTAAATCCCCTCCCTTTTGTTCCTCTCCATTACCCCTCATCCCTTCCTCTTCTCTAATATTCCCTTGTTATGTTCATGTCATTTTTTCCTCTAGATTCCGTATAGCAGAGAAAATGTGATACCCATCTGAGTCTGACTTACTTTGTATAACATGATTATATTACCTTTTTTATACATTCATCAGTAGTAGACACCTCTAGGTAAGGATTATGGAAACTATTGATTATGACTAGAGCCCATGATAAACACAATACGCATCTACACATTGTATGCTGACTTTGATTTCTTCATTAATGGTATCCCTGAATTACATATGGTAATTTTTCTTTTACTGTTTTGAGGAACTTCCATATTAATTTTCTTAACAGTTGCTAGTACATTCTCTCCAACAATGTACAATTCCTTATCCCTGACTCCTTGTCATTGATGCTTTGTTTTATTGGTAATAGCTATTCCAAATGTGATTAAATGGAATCTCAATGCAGTTTTGGCTTGTGTTTCTCTGATGGATAAAGATGCTGGACATCATTTCATGTCTACACTATTTGTAACTCTTCCTTGGAGAATTGTCTGTTCATGTCATTTGACTGTTGAGTGTTTGGATTAAATATTTTAAAATTACATGTTTAGATCTTTATATATACTGAATGGTAATCTCCAGTGGGTTGAATAGCTGGAAAAGGTTTTCATCCATTCTATAGATGGTCTGTCTGCTCTGCTGACAGATTCTTTTGCCAGCCAGAAACATTTAAGTTTACTGCAATTCCATTTTTCCATGCTTGCTATTATTTCCTTAGGGATTGCAATTCTTTTCAGAAATACTTTTCCTTTGCTTGTATCATGAAATGTTCTCTTCTTGTAGTTTCAAAAAAGTTTTATGTTAAGACCTTTGATGTTTAAATTGATTTTGTACTGAGAGATGGGGACCAGGAGTGGGCTATCAATTCATTGTTCTTTATTGCCTGTGAGCATGATTCTTTCACTGGAAGTTTTCATTCTTGAGTGGAAGCATTCTGTCTTTGCAGTTTGCAGGTCAATCAGTAGATCAGGGAGTATAAGTTTCTCCTGTCCTTGACACTGTCATTTTTCCTAAGTGTCTTACCTTTGATTTGGTCCTTATGATATGGCAGAAGGACTTTAGGTGCTGTGGCTGCCAAGAAAGTTCAAAGGCAGGGTAAAGAGACACAGGAACAATAAGTCAAACTACACCTATACTCTAGGCTAGGACAAAATGCTTCCCAAATGATGAACTTGACAAGGCTTCTAGGTGAGAGAGAGACACTTTTCTTTGGGAAGTAGCTGCTGATAGATTGCCAAGGCCCCAAAGGAAAGGTCCCATACTCATACACTGTGGGCATATGAGCAATATTAATTGAACTCAGTTAAAGAAAGAGAAGGAAAAAAAGAAGAGAAAGGGAGAAAGAAAGAAAAAGAAAGAAAGAGAGAAAGAAAGAAGAGAGGAAACAAGGGGGAAAAGAAAGAAAAGGAGAATATATATATATATATATATATATATATACATATATATATATATATATATGCAAAGTTGAGTAGAATGTGACACAAAGGTTAAGACAGCAAAGGGAGCAAGCACGATATAAAAATAAAGATGCTGAGCTTTTCATTCCATTTTAGTCAACCGTCAGATAGCTGTAAGCCCCAGCAATGAGTCCCATCAGATATCTATAGGCCCCAGTGAAAAGTCCCATCTGATAGCTGTAGGCTCCAATGAAGTTACCAAAAGTAGTTTTCAAATTACTAGGAAGTAACCTAGACATAATGCAAAAGTCAGAGGTATGCTCTACAAAGAGATTTAGTGGTAAGCTAGCAATGCACTTGTTGGCCATATAACCTCCCAAATTAGTGTTTTTTAACTTGACTGAGAGCAATTGAAGGGAGAAGGCTTTCTTGTCTTGTCTTGTCTGTGTTTTGTCTGTTTCCTGTATTGTTTGGATAGTACTAAGAGAGAAAATTTTGTTATGAATGTGATTCTGCTATAACTGACCCCCTGATAGTGAACTGATACTGGGGCTTCCCAAGGATGTTTTCTAAGATAAGGTTTGTTCTAAGTAACAACTCTATGTTGTTATTGTTTCTTTTTTCTGTGACCATTTGGAGCTCTACCAGTTTTAGCTTATTTTTTTCTGACAATATTCCAGTCTAGTGCTAATATGGTGTTTTATGACAATCTTGTTTTAAATGGTCCAGAATTTGTTGCCTTTTTTCCTTTCCTCGGTTCCTGTTGTTTGTTTTGATCTCCATGTGGATATTCCGTTTTCTCAGCACCCTCTGTTGAAGAGTCTTCCTTTGTTCCAACATACACTTTTAACACCTTTGCTGCCAGTCATCTGCCAGTAGCTATGGGGGTTCTATATTATTTTCCAGGCTTTGTAATAGTCCCATGTTGCTAGTACTGTTTTTGGTTTGTTGTTTTTTAACTATGGCTTTGTAGTATATTTCAAAGACAGACATCGTGATAGCTCCAGCATTTCTTTTGGTTTGGGGTATCTGAGGACTTAATGAGTCCAAAATGATTTTTAGGACCAGAAAGGAGAGTATATTACAGCAGCTCTCTTGATTACATCCTACAGAATTGACCAGTCTGTTGGCATGAGCTTTTTCATGAATCAAATATGAAAAATAACTTGAATTTATAATTTGGGGAGAACTTAAAGGTAGGGAGCACACTTTTTTGTGTGTGATTAATTTCCTTGAATCACTTTTTCATATCCTGTGACTGAATTGTTTGTTCAAATAAAATTAGTCTCAACTGTACATTTTATACTTCACATGTTTTATACATTGACATCTATTTCCAAGTTAAAACATGCCAAATGATATACTAGATGCTTAGTAATATGAAAAGAACATCTACCTGCCAGTTTTATGCTTGCTACCTTTATGTCTGGCCGCATGTTCACCAAATACCCACTAACCTGACTTAACTTTAATCTTTTCTCCTTTCCTAGATCCTGACATTGTACCTCATGAGCTTAAACATGAAAATGAAGAAGAATGCCACACAGTGGCTTCTACTGAGAATCTCTTCTGATCATGAAGAAACATGTTCTGTTTCTTGATACCATTTGGTCAGCCCACTCCTCTTTACATAATTTTTTCTGGCCTCCTCTTTACTTCCTTCTATAAGATAAGTAAGCTTTTTCTCCCCTTTCACTTTGAGACACTACAGATCTTGTGATTAGAGCATTCTCCATTTCTGTTAGTCTTGTTTGTGGTGTCTTTCCTTGTGTATGTTTTTGTATTTTGACATGTTAAAATAATTTCTATGTTAGGCTGACTTCAAATAAAGTGAAACATTTTTGAGAACATAACAGATGGACATATCGAAAATATTTTTTTTACTATCCTGAAAATTATAATTTAAAAAGATCAAGAGTTTCAGATGGTGGAGTTTTAATATAGACAAAAGTAATAATATACTTAATTTTACTGAGAATCTCCAGTGAGACATAAATGTATTTTGTATTTTCATATATTTTCATCAGTGTGCATTTTTCTTTAATTATATGCAGATTTAATGCATTTTCTAAAAGAAGGAAAATTCCTCATAGATGTAGAAATGGTGTGATTTGACTAAGGTCATACAGCCAGCAGTGACAGAGAGTTGCTATTTGAATGCAAGTCTCACGACTCCAAAGAAAATGTTTAAACACAACAGCTGCAGCACAAAATGTGTTTACTGTTAGCTTACAGAATGTAGGAAAGTGCTGCTTGGTGTAATATTGAAAGTCAAGCACTTCCAAGGTCATCTTGGGGCCACAGACTTGGAAAACACTACCATTAAATGAACAAACAAAAGAACACTAAGGACACCAATGGAAGCTTTTCCACATGTGTAAAACGTGAGTTTACTTACAGATATTTTGGATTTTTTCCATATACTGGCTATAGATAAGTGAACTGGGAATCTTAATATAAGTTTGGAAGGTAGTTTGGATGAATGCCATGTAATTATTGTTCCTCATTTGTGAAGAATGTGCATTATATCCTGTCAGTATTTGTGAAAAGAATATATGAGACATTTCAAAGTAATTTGAAAGAAAGTTTGAATTTTAATTGTTTATTTCTGAAAATAATTTGTGTAGAAGAAAAGCATACAAAGAAAACTTTGTGTCTATGTAATTGTTTCATGATGTTTGCAAAGTTTTTCTACTTATAAAAGAAATAAATTTTGGGAAACTAGGTAACTGTGAGAGACATCATTTATATTGACAAGACAGTAGACGGTTTATATTTTGAGGTCACGGGCAGTAATATGCCATTGAGGTCATTTCTGTTGTCTGTGTGAGAATCAACCAGTTCATCTATAGTACTTACCTGGAGGATACTAGATCAAGAGTGGTCTCAAGTCTAGATTCACAAAATTATCTTGTTATAATCATTCATTTTGATTTTTGTTTTTGGTAATACACACATTTCTTCTTGGCCTTTATCTTTATTTTTACAAACAGTATTTGAAAAACTTTGAGTGTGAAGGCTAATGTTTTTTCCTTTGCTACACATTGCAATTACTTGATTCTGTGATACCTTTACGTAGAATACTGTTCACTATTAGGGTTATGTCTCTGAAAACATCATTGTTTTAGAGTTCTACTTATTATCTCATTTACATTTTCATCATATTTTGTTCTCCTCAGTCGCTAGCATCTCCTTTGAGACATGTGAGGAAGGAATCCTTTCAATGCCTTGGTAATTTCTCATGTCATAAAACAACTAAAGTTTAATCATTCATTTATCTACCGCTGTGGTAACTATTACTAAGTGTTTACTATGTAGTAAGAAGCTTGTTTGTTTATTAGGGATTCAATAGTAGAGATAAAAATGACAGTGCTTGCTCAGAAGCTTCAATTATCTTTAAGGGGAACAAACAAAAATCAATGATGGTATGTGTTATACTATCAGGTCATAATGGGCATTATTCTGAGAAACATCCAGGGAACAGAGATACCATGGATAGGTGACAGTGAGGAGACAGGGAAAAATATGTTACTAAGGTAGTTAAGAAGAGCATCATCAATGAAAATATAGTGAGCATACTCATGAGGTTAGGGAGGTAAAAGAAAGCATTCCAGATACAGAGAACAGAAAGCATTGAGACTGTAGGACTGAGGTGTCCTTGGGTTGATCAAGAAATATAAACCAGATTGGCAAAGGGAATGATGAAAAAAGTAATGAGTGCTTAAGTAGGTCAAACAGCCTGAATCAGATCCTTGAATTTTAATAATACTGATGACAAGACAAAGTCAAGGACAGAAGGCCAGGAGACTTGCTGAATCCAAGCTGCAGCACCAAGGGCAGATCTAAAATTAAAGATCTTCTATGAAGGAATGTAGGTAGCCCTCTTTGTCTTCACTTTAAGTAAGATCTCAGTGACTTCAATATGATTAAATCTAATACTTCAAATACAAAAGCAAGATACCTTTTACCATATGCAAAATGTATTCTTATTACCATCAGAGAATAAGAAATTGAATTTAGTCAGTTCTTAAACAAAATAAAGACTAATGAAAATATAGTATAAACTGAAATGGAGTTCAAAATATCTCTACTTCACCAATGACAATACCAATGAGTATGTGTAATTGACTCTAAATGATTTTCCTTATTTTATATTTTTCTTAATCTTTTGTCTAAATTGTTTTATTTTTATAGCACTAAAACTAAGAAATGATTACGTTGATGTAATGTAGGAAAGTATAGTTTATGATATATTGGCATTTAAATTAACCAATAATTCTGTCTTGCTTATATGTCTGATTAGTTGGTTTTTTTTTTTTTGGAAGACCAAGGTTGACTTCATCCAATTTGCCTTGCACTAGCGTAAGGCAAATCATATAATTGTAATGTAAACTCGAGGTTCCCAGGCTATTATATTATTGCCAAGTAAAAATCTAAAATGTTTAAGAATATAAGCATTAAAATATCAAACTCTTTGACACAGGAAATGTGTATACAGAAGGGTTTGGAGATGTAGACATCCAACATAAATACATGTAACTCTTCTAAAGTCTTTAATCCCAAAAAACTTAGGTAAGAAAGGAGATCATGAGATCCTGACAAGCACAGGTTAGAGACTTAGGTTAAGTTCCTAAAACAAACTATATACCTTTAATTTAAAACTAGAACTCCTGAAATTTTAACCAAGATCATGACTGACAATAGAAGATCATATTCCTGGGCTTCACTTGCAAATGCATTTTGATTGTCTGATTAATTTCTTTGTATTTAACATGGACAATGCAATGAACACAATGCCTGAGTACTAAACATGTAGCTGTTAGAAGTATTATCTTTGCTTATTACTTTCTAAAGATGCAGTATTGGAGGCTTTTCTAGAGAGACAGATTCAAATACTCAGTGATTTTACAGAAGATGCAATAGGTATACACCCTAGCACACAGTAGGGCAATAAAGGAAAAATAATGGCTATTTATGTGGCTTAGAATAGAAAGACCCTTTCAATATGTAGCTCTTCAATATCCCTGGACTAGTAAATGAGAAACAAAGTAAGACTTTGCTAAAGGCTTGTTGTTTGCATTCACATTCTGATTCCTCAGTCTGAGCTGCTAACAGTACAGAGTTACTATGCCTGATAAAGGGAAATCAATTCAGCATACTAGATTCCAAAATTTATTTAACTAGTTGTGTAAAATCATGCTAAGGAAAGTTTTTAAAATAATATAATTTAAATAATCTTATTTAATATTCATACCAGTTAGGTCCAACTAGTAACATCTCGTTTTGTATAGAGGCAAAAAACAGTGAATGCTAATTAAGTTTCAGAACTGTGGAAATCAAACATGTCAGGAGTTGTCTAGATGTGAAAGAGAGAAAAGAAGCCACAACAATCTTTACACTTTTAATGTAGATGTCCCAAATGAAAACTTTGAAAGGCTTAGGAATGTGAATCCAAAGGGATTTAATATAATTATTTAGACCAAAATATCCTGAAGTAGTATATAAAAATAAATAAAGAGGCTTAGGCCTAATTATTTGTATCTTATTTCTCATGGCAAATGCCCTATAGTGCACCATTAACCCACATCATTTTACTTCCCACTGTAAGCAAAAGACAAAGAATAAATAAACCTTTGGTTCTGACTCTTTGTTTCCTGAAACATTTTCCTGGCACAACAGACAAAATGAGCAGCATAGTCTATGAATCAAGCAAGTGCACTAAGAGTTTCATCTTTGTCTTCTATGGTGTAAGATGGTGAGCTTTGCCCTGGCCTTGCTACAGATTCTTCCAGTATGTATTACAAACATACTTGCTTTGGAATACTGTCTTCTAAGAATGACATGATCATTACCCTCTTAAACACTTGGAAGTGATAAATAACCACAAAGACTGGGCTCAAGAGGACTTACACAAAGACATATTAGTGGTTAATGGTTCCTAGAGGAAACTTTACTTCAGTCTTAGCAGCTGCCGGTAAGTTGTTCATGCTCCTTTAAGTAACACCTCACCTATAAGTAACACAGCTAAACACACTGGTCCACCATTCTGTCCTTGGACAAAACCATTTCATTGATCTCTCATCGTTGCCCTTTCTAGAATAAAGAGACTTTTTAAAATCTCTCCAAGAAAAGTTCACACATCATTCTTACTAGAAATTTACTTTTCTCCAGAAAAGTTTCTTTACCTAAACTAGTCCTTGTCTTCCATCCATAATGGTACATTATGTATATAGATGGTGTATGCTATGAACTAAAATTATATGTATTGATGGGATTGTTAGAAGATATTCAGAATTAGGTGAGGTCCTTAGGGTATACCCTTCATGATAATATTACTGGTTCTGTAAGAAGAGAAACCAGAGTGTTTGCTTTCTCTTTCTGTATGTGAAACACAATGGAAAGGTAGCTGCCTAAAGGTCAGGAAGAAGCACCTCACCAAGGATCAGCATTCACCTTGAACTTCAACTTCCTATCCTTTATAACTATGAAAAAGAAATGTCTCATTTAAGCCAGACAGTCTGCTGCTATGTTATAACAGCTAGGGTAGACAAACAGGCCAATGATCAAAGAACAACAATATAAGACAATTTTTTAATGAAAAGGTCAAGAAATCAAGAAACTGTTAAAGCCATCTGCATTTAACAGGTCAAGGTCTTTAAAGAAAGAAATCTCTCTGATGTAAATCTAGTCTCTCTCTCTCTCTCTCTCTCTCTCTCTTCTCTGTCTCTCTCTCTCTGAGTGTGTGTGTAAAAATTTTCTGTTCAATAATTTATTGCTAGAATACATATTTAGTATTTAGAAAGTAGTCTAGACATTCCAGGGTAGGGGTGTTCTACGAGTCCCATATGAGGGTTTATGTCAATGTAACTCTAGCATGAAAGGTCAAGATCTCCATATGTCACCTTTCCTGATCCCTGAAACGAAGTCTGATCCAAAGATAATGGAGGTGAGTAGAAGCAAGCTCCAGCCCAGTTTAAGATTAATTTTCATTCTTTTTGGGCATCACCAAAATGATAACAAATCAAGAAAACGCCACTGGAGTACAAAAAGCTTTGGGCACTCAGCTGACACTAAGAAAGCTGTGTTTAGGATCCACCAAGAAAAACAGGCAGAGTAAATACTGCAAAATAGGAACTGATGTGAGTTGTGTTATAGAATTTATTAGGAGATAGCATGAGCTTTCCAGAAATGTAAGCTTAACTGAAGTCAGCTCAGTGTGTAGTTCCCGATAATATCCTGTTGGCTTGGATAGAATAATTATTCTTTGACAGAAGAACCAAATAACTTATAGATAGAATCTGAGCCGACTTATCTGTTAGAGAAATCTGTTAAAGTTATTTTTTAAATGAAATTAAAATTATGAAGAAAATAACTATAGAATTTTATGAAGGTAATGAATACTAGAAATAAAAATTATATAGAGAATATTAATATTATGATATTTAAAGTAGATGTATCTAATAATAGCTTTAATACAATAAAATAGATTAACTAGGGGGCTGGAGAGATGGCTCAGTGGTTAACAGCACTGGCTGCTCTTCCAGAGAACCCAGGTTTGATTCCCAGCACCCACATGGCAGCTAATAGCCATCCATAACTCCAGTTCCAGGGGATCTGATGCCCTCTGCTGGTCTCTGTGGACTTTGCACAACATGGGTGCACTTACATACATGCAGGCAAAACATTCATTTGCATAATAAAAATAAATAAAAATTTTTTTAAAAGATGAAATAGACGTAAATCAATGTAAACATAGTAGAGATATAAAGACATGGATTTTAAGTACATAGAGAATCATAAATACATGAAAATCAAAATCAGAATAGAGAAATTGATGCTATGAGTTTGAATATTGTGCTGTACTGTGAGGTAGTGAAGGTATTCATTTATATAAACCTCTAATGGTTTGGTAATTCCTATATTTCCTCTCTAATAGTAATGGGACAGATAGCTCTGTAGCTGAGAGAATAATGTAAAAAAAAAAAATTGAAAAACACTATGTAATCAGAAAAATTGAGAGAAAAGAATGTTCTATTTCAAGCACTTCTGAAGTCTTTCAGATATTAAAAACAGCTTAATATATCAACTAAAATATGTGCATGGAACTCCATGGACCAGAAAGACTAAAAAGCCGTCATTACCTACAGGCCAAGCGCAACTATTTGAACAGAAAAGGTCATATGGAATCCTTGAGCTGGATATTAGCTGCCATTGCAGTACAATTTGTTGAAGAATTTCTGGAATTTCTGGACTCAAAAGAACAGCTGCACAAGTACAGTGTGAAGTCAGATTGTTTATTTTGTTTCCACTATAGCATTTTGTTTTTAACATGTCTTCGGTGTTAGAGCTTTAGATATTTAACCATTTCTTTACTTAATTACTCTTATTCAACAAAACCAAATGGTCACAGACTGATTAGATACGAGGTTAATCCCCAGATACCAATAAAACTAGATCATAAGCTTCCTACGTATTTGAATTTTAAAACTTGTTTGGGCTGGAGAGATGGCTCAGTCATTATGAGCCAAAAGACAAGAGTTCAGTTCCCAAGTACCCATGTTGAATGGCTTACAATCTGTAATTCCAGTCCTTGGAATTCTGACACCCTCTTCTGGCTTCTATGGGTACCTGAATGCATTGCATGTGCGTGTGTATACACGAGCACAGACCACAAACACACACACACACACACACACACAAACACACGCGCACACACACACACACACACACAAACACAAATGAAAAAAAAATTATCTTAAAGGTAGGTATATACATAATCCACAGTTTTGAAATAGCTGAAGATCATATAGCTATGGTATCTTTATGTCTATAGAAAGACTTAGATTCTAAAAGACTAGAGTAAGAAATCAGTCTCTTTTCCACTGTACATCAAAAAGAAGAAAATTTTCCCTCCCTCTTTTTCAAAAGGACTCAGAAGATGGTTGCTTTTCTCCATCTTTTACTAAGGGAGTAGGAGGCCACTAATGTAGAAGAGATTTTTATCTGGATTCTATCAGGAATATGGTCTGAGGCAATTTCAAGATGGATAAAAAGAAAATCCATCTCTATTCTGCTTACTGAGAACAATGATCCAATATAATAACATAGAGGATTGAAGATGAAAGAATAGAAATACATGCCATATGTTCTAGCACTAACAAAACCAATTGTCACACAATCAAAGGAACATGACTAGAGCTAAAGAAGAACAAACAAAGTGAAAAGACAAACTCATAAGTAAGGTATAATGATCTAGTAAAGGAACAATGGAAAATGCTGAATAGGAATTTGGCAAATCTTAAATATAATAGAATAACTAACCAAAAAAGCAGACACAATTTTAGTAACAATTTAGAATATATGAATAATATTAACAAGCAAGCTAAATAGCAACTGGAAGAAGGGCATAAGAGGTGAACATTCTTTTTAAATATGTGAAGACTGAAGTTAAAAAGTCAAATACCACAATGCAGTTTTCAATATATCAACTACATTAGATCCTGCATCACATGAGGATAGTGAATTTAAACCAAAAACTAAACAGCAAAATTACAATAAAACCCTCTGTCCAATAACTACATTAGAAAAAAAATTACAGTAAAAACTAAAAAATATTTTATATTAATGACATTAGGCTAGAAAGCCAGGGGAAATCCTGGGGATAACAGAAAGGGAAAGCCTGCATTCAGTCATCTTCATTCCGGTTGAAGACTCTTGCAAGCAGCCAAACAAGGATTCCAGCACAATCCCACTTCAAGGCCCTTTTCCTTTCCTAGAAATAAACCTGCTTTTTTTCTAGAATCTTACCAGAAACCCCATTTATCAGGAAAAGACATGTACTACACTCCTTGTGCAACCTTGAGGCTTTTGACTTATGTTAATTCAGATTATAATTACATCCCATGCATCACCACAGATGTCTCATCTATGGCTCCTATGAAAAGAGAGAAGAAAATGTTTCTTATCAACCTTTTGAGGTATAACTTGAGAACCATCAAAATGGTATCTATGATTAATGCTAAGACAATTAATTGCTTGCCCTCCCTTGAGGAGCTATTCCCATAATGAGTTGGTCTTACTTTCCCCTGCTCTTCCTCGGGAATCACATACCCCACTTGGGTATGTCTTCTTTCTTCTGAGCATCTATTCTCTTTCTCTTAACCCTCATGCTTAGCCTGTATTAGAATACCTTCAATAAAACCACCACTTCTGCTTCACTAAACTCGGTAATCCTGAAATTCTTTACAGCTTCAAAGCCAGGCCCGAGTCAGGTCACCAAAATCTTAAGGCATCCCCTCAGGCTAGTGATTGTAGCCATGTGGAAATAAGTCTTTATGGTCTCCCCTCACAATGGCATCACCAGTGAAATTCATGGCCTTAAAATACATGTTAAATACATGTTGTGAGAAAAATTCAAAACCAGTCATCACAGGGTTCAAATGAGAAGTACATAAAATAACTAAGATTAGTGGAAAGATGATGATGCAAAGAGCAGAGATTAGTGATACTTCAAAAACTTGCTCATAATGGTAAATGCAAAAATATCAAACTCAGTTTTATTACAGAAAACCTAGCTGTTCGTTTTTCAAAAGGATGAAAAAAAGTTAGCTTAACCTAGGGTTATAAATTAATTAAAATTTGGAAATTACTAATAAATATAATAAAATGAAAATTATTTGATCAAGTCAATATACTGAGAAATAATTGATAAAATTCAACACTGACTTAAGACAAAACATTTAGCAAATTAGAAATAAAAGTGAACAATTTATCTTTGAAATTTATCCTTAAAAATCCCATGATATTTGTCATATATAATTATTAAAATATTGAAGCTTTTCTCTTAAGAGAAGTTGAACATGGCTGCTGTCAGTCACCTCTCCTATTTAACACAGCATATGTAGTACTTGCTAGTGTAAAAAGGCAAAGTCTGGGGAATAAGCAAACACAGGTCAGAGAAGAAATAAAACCTTTGATTTTCCAGATAATGAAACAACAAATGCAGCTCTCTCCCCAAAGGAGATAAGAAATAATTTATTCTGGAGCCAAATGTGAATGATCACGGTCCAGAAACACAGGATAAGGTTATCCAAAATTCCATGTTCCATCATGCTAAGAGGTTCATGGTGTAGAGTAACAAAGCAAAGAAAGTTATAATCCAAGGCAGTTTTTAAGCACACGGGCGGAAATATCAGGTAGTTTGGTTAGACAGATTGCAGAAATCTGGGCTTTAGGCATCAGATGCTTTCTGACTGTGTTCTAATAAGGTCTTTTTATTGGTAGAAGCAAGGAGTCTGTTTGTACATTACAGAGAATTTACCTAATGATCACAAAGAAGTTAGGCCATGTAGAGGTGAATAATAAATGTCTATTAAGGAAGATAAAGATGAACCAACAATATTCCATTCCTTTCACATCACTGAAGTTCTAATTAGCCAATCAGACTTTGTAATTATGGTTCTTTTCAGAAACTATTACTCACAGCAGCAACTAATTGTTCATTATTCTGTCCCTATTATGTAAGATTAAACTATTCCCACAGGAAAACTCCAGTCTTCGACATATCTGCACAGACTTTCCAAGATGAGGCAGAAACAGGACTTAGTTAAACATTTTTACAATATAGTACTATTTTGTCACCTCTTGTTTTCTCTACATATCTATTTTCACAAAATTGCAATAACACTTATTTTCCAGCAAGTTGAAACAATTACTATGAGGTTTAATGAAAATAATGCTTTAAACCTCTTCGTTAAATGCAAAGTTCTTACTAGTACAAGGCAGCAGAGTTATTTTATAAGTTGAGACCCTAAACTTAAAGTGTTCCTGGAATTTAAGACTGAAGAAACAAAAAAACCCACAATTTTAATATAATTATGGCCAGAAATGACATCTTTGTAAATATTTTAAGTTCCATTCATTAGCTGTGTCTGACACATTTCCGAAAACATTCAGAGTAAGGTGACTGAGCACAATGTATGAAGTCTCAGGTTTTATTTGCAAAGTATAACATTAGCCATTTCTTACATGTTATTGACTCTCATCAGCAAGAGTGTTGTATGGACTGGAAGTCTGCCTAAGGAACAACAACATCCCTAGCTATATTTTCCCAACTACTCAAGCAGTCCTAACACTGTCATGCATTAATTTTTTTCTTTAGAGCTTATGAACCAAAGTTATTCTGAGCTAAATAACTGAAACACAGTAGTTAGTAGGAATGCAGTGCTGAATTGAAATAAGGTAACTAGAGATAAATGTAGAGCCATCGTCCCTAAGAACCAGATTCCGCTCTCCCATTTATTCAAACACTGGAGCTACAATTGTGTACACTCAGCAAGGGAATTGAGGAACTCTTGGTAGAAAGTGGACTAAGAGAGATGATCCTCAATGAAAATATGTACAACATTTACTAGAACTCTGGGTAGAGGCAGCTACAATTGGTTACAACTGACCTTTCTGTTTTTTTTTTTTTTTTTGCTTCATTCTTAAATATAAGCAATCATAAATCACGTAATTAACCAGTAATTTACCTGCTTATGTGTGAGAGGTTAATCAAACACAGGCAAGAAAATTGGAAGTCAAACTAAATTTGAAAGATAATAAATTTCAATTATTACCCTCAGACTTGATAGGAAATATTGAATCATCGAAATGTTAAAAGAAACACTATTTTAGTAATACTTTCAAAATATGGTGAAATTTCCCCTATGTTCATTGGTATTTCTACTGGTATTGTCACTATGCGAGTCTTATTTAGGCTTCCATGCTGTTGATATTTCATGGATAGTGTCTGTCATGTGTAGAAAACACTACCGAACATCAGGCATCCTGATGCTTTGCCCCCTCTCTCAGTGTTCTCTGAGTCTTAGGTAGGGTGGGTGCATTATTGATGTATCAGTTAAGGCTGCAAACCTCACAGTCACTTATTCTCTGCATTTTGACTAGTTTTGTATGTCTTTAGTAACCTCCAGCTGCTGCCAAAGAATAATCTTTGCTGTGAAGTGAGAGTTGCAGTTGTCTATGAATGGGTTTCATCTCGGGGATCTCCTCTAGGGACTGTGGCCTCTCCAGTCAAAGGAATTTGACTAGGTTTACAGTACTAGGCATGAATTCCTATTGCTCCTATTGAGCAAGCCCTAAGTTCAATTAGACATCTGTTAGTTATCCACAAGATAATGGTGCTACTATTATACTATTGAAAATATCTGCTTAGGCTAGTCCTTATTTTGGTTTTCCTATGCTCAACTCTTAGATGAAGAACTACAGAAAACCAGGGATAACAAACACACACACATATACACACACACACACCCTATATCTATTTATACATATCTACATATAGGTAGATGTATATGTGTAACTATACATCTACCTATATATGTGTAACTAATAATTAATTATATAGAAGCGGCCATCAAATAGAGAGAGAGGTCAGGGGACCATGATAGGAATGGGTCAGGGAGATGAAGGGATGAAATTATTTAGGTATGAAATTCTCAAAATTTTATATAAAAATATTATGGTTACATAAATTTTAAGAAAGTAATTGAAATTATTAGAAATCAAATAAACAAAATGTTTCAGAACTTAGGTTCAAAATATATAAATATGAAAAAGTAAAACAGAAAAAATGAAAAATTAAACATTAGTAAATTGCATAAGAAGTCTATAAAAGTCAAAATACGTCATTATCAAATATCTAGAATATAAAATATATTGAATTGATTCTGATTATCATGAGTTCAATAAAAGTATTTTATTAAAGTAGTCACATTAATTGCTTATTGTTTAATAATTCATTTAATCTTTATAAATACATATAATGTGCTTGAATCAAATCCACCCCCATTCCATCCTGTCCTATTCCTTCTGGATCACCATCATCACTTTTCTCTCCCTAATTCATTTGCTCTGTTTTTCATTTTGTTTTTAGTACTCACTGAGTCCATTTGGTGTTTCTTGTATGTGTGGGGGTGTGGGACTCTCTCCTGGGGCATGGGTAGCCTCTCAAAGATCACATCCCAAAAGAAAATTGACTTTTCTCCTTCCAGCATCAATTGCCAATAATTCATTCCTCAGATAAGGCTGAGAATTCATGAGTCTCTCCCATCAATGCTGAAACTTTGTCTTGAGCCATTTACCTGTATATTTCATAATTTCATTTTTCTTAACAGTTAAATAATATTCTGTTGTGTATGTGTATAGGAATATTGAGAAAATAAAGTTTGCTTTCAATTTAACTGAGAAATAAAGGGTAGAAAATTTCTAGTGGCTTCCACATTAAGAAACAGATAATCTATTATGAGGTGTCACTGTATACTGCCATGCACAAGGTGACATGTTGTGATACACTGACACAAGATACAATAAAGTACATGGTCTTTATTTTTTCTTCAGATATTGGGGCTTGTTCAAGTTAAAATTTGTCTAAACACATTAAATTCATGTCACCATATAATTACATTCTACAAATGGTTAAAGAACTTGTAAAGCACATAAACTAACTGATGCAAAACCAGAGTCACAGAAAAAAATATCTTTTACTATCACCAAATATCACACAACTTACATATGTCAGGAATCGCTCTCTGGCTTTTTGGCATCAAAGATTCTTAATCACTTGATTGATCTGCATTTTTTCGATTTGTCTCATTATTCAAATGAATGAATTACATTGATCATAGAGTAAAAGAACTTGCAAATTAGAACACTTTGTTTATAAAATTGCTGTTTTGTATTTTTAAATATGTGTATTTCATTAATTCATTAAATTCCAGATTCTATGAATAAATTAATAAATGGATAAAAAAGTTCATATTTTCTACTGAAACAGCTTGCCAGAAGCAGTTTTGGTCTTTTCTGATTGAGTCCCACTTTGAGGATTAAAATAGATAATAACTCTAAAAGTAAAATAAATAAAAGTTGCTCAAATATAATAAGTCTGCTGTAAGTTAATATCTTTATATACTGCATTCCCATGACTAAAAATGACAAGACCATGAAAAGTGCTGTCTTCAAGTTAGAGTTTTATTTTTGCATACTTCTGTTGTATTTGGTGATATATCATTCCAATCATGAAATGATAATAAAATATTCTGCCTCACGACATTGAGTGTTCTGCTTATCTTACTCTGGATATTGACTTCAGACAGTCAGAGGATAATAAGATGTGAAGATTCTATCAATTCACTACAAGAACCACATTTTCTAAAGGGAGGTAGCAATGGAAATATTATTTACAAAGAAAATGCTAGTTTTTGTGGATGTCCTAGAGTCTATGTCTTACTATATTTACAAATATATGTATTGACTTCTAAAATGAGATGAGGAGCTCTCTTCATAAAGAAAATGAAAGAAATTATTTGTAATGATAGTAACATTTTAAAAACATATTTCATTTTAAATTCTGTGTATGTGTGCCCCTGTGGGGCGAGTCTTATGAAGGGAAGAAGAAGGTATCAGATCCTTTGGATCTGGACTTACAGGCAGGTGAGATATGGTTACTGGCAACCGATCTGGGTCCTCTAGAAGAGCAACAAGTGTTTTAACCACTGGGAAATCTCTCTAGCCCAATATCATCATTTTAAAATCCTAATTTACAATGGAAAGTCATCCTATAAACTTTGAAAATTATATTCCTTTATGCCATCATGTGTGATAAAGCATGATCACATAAACCTTAACTAACTATTATTAAGTACCTATACATTTATTTATTAGATAATATATGACGAGAGTTTTAATTCTCTGAAACTCTCTATTTGGGAGTGGTTCTATGAAATGTATTTCCACGTCAAGTATATAGATTCCACATACTTCTTTGATGTAAGCTATATTTAAGCAGAAAAACTGGGGGGAAAGCTATAAAAAGAAACTAATATTAATGAGTATTTTAAATTTATAATTTTTAACTACATCTGTTAGGAATTATACTGAGCCTTAATAAAATAGAATGTTATGTGATGTTTTTGTTGTTCAAAAAAACAGTATAAAATTTAGTTTGGAGTGTGGAGGTGTGTGGTTCAATAAAACATTGATCTTGTAAAATGTAATAGGCAACTTTTATTTCCTGTCCAGTAACACAGTTTATGGCTTTCTCACACTTACTATGTTACTCAAGGATCTTCAGAGAAACAGATTCAATCTGTTTATCCGTCTATCTACCTATCTCTTATCTATCTATCTATCTATCATCTATCTATCAATCTACCATCTATCATCTATGGATATCTATGATCTAGCTATATATCATCTATCTCTGGGTGTCTAGTTATCATCTTTCTGTTATCAATAGATATCTATTTATCATCTGTCTATGATTATATATCTTTTTGTCTGTCTATCTCTATATAAATATCTATATCTGTAGGAATATAAGAATTGTCTCACAATTAAGGATGCTGAAGTCACCTAGTAGTCTACCTCACATTATCTGTAAACTAGACATCAAAGGAAGTCTGTGATATAGTTCATTCTGGGTAAGCAGGTCTGTTTTCTAGGTAGGACTAGCCCTAAGAGCTGAGCAAGGGAAGTGCACGGGTGGGAGTCTCAGAGTTCAAAGCTCAGGGTCTAGGATGTCTGAAAGTGGAAGACAAAGGATATTCCAGTTCCTGGAAAGAGATAATTCACTCTTCTCTGTATTTTGTTCTATTTGAGTCCTCTGGGGATTAGATGATGCTAGCCCCTGTGGATGAAGGGTAACTTCACTCATTCTCTTAGTTATAATGCTTACCTCTTCCAGGAACTTCACTGTTCATCCCAATCAAATTTTATATAGAAAGTATATCCTCACCAACTTCTTAATTCAAATACGTTTTTCATTTTTATTCACAGTATCCTAAACTACCCCCTTCCCAAATGTTTAGGCCAAACATCTGGGGATAAAACTACGTAACACCTTTCCCCTACATTTTCCTCAGTATCCTTGTATTAATTCAGTCTCTCTTTTTTTTTCTATTATTGTGAAAAACTTTTTCCCCATTCTTTAAACACATATATTCTCCCATATTTTTTTAAACACAAATATTCTTCAACTCTTGTTTTCCAGCTCACAACTCTTATCCACTCTATACTAAATGCAGAATGCTTTTTTGTGTCCTCAACTATTAATCCTATTGTATCATGATCTGATCCGAGAGAAAATTCTCCAGTTTCCTTTATGTTATTTATATACATAGCATACATCTTGTAATATACAATAGATGGTGGACAAACCAAATGTCTGTCTTAGGTTTTAGAATCTTTGACTTTATAATAAAAATAAAATGAATTGTTCATGCTACCCCAGACATCCAGTACTTCTATATTCTTTTGGAGTTAAATGAAAAAGCCACATGGCCCTGATTTTAGCAACAATTTTGTGGTTTCAGCTAGGTCTTTGACACTGAAATCTAATTACAGTGATGGTTAATCATTTTGTTTCTGGTAATTGTTTAAATTATAGTTGGGTGATAAATTTCAGCTGGAGTCACAAATGCTTCCTCATAATCATTATCCCATCAGGGGGTACAACAACTAACTCCACAACAAAAGAAACAGGAGGAACAACTGAAATCTAATCACAGTTAACATTATCCAGAGAACCTTCTGATGCAGGTTTGGACCACCAGATTGCTGTACTCAGCTCTTGTACAGTAAGTGGAAGGCACAAAAAGAAAAAAACACCAAATAAAATGAATGGCCTTCAGAATTTTTATCCATTAGCCTACAGTACTGTTTGATAAACAGAGGTTAAGTTAGAAAAGATAATTTTGTGACTCTGGTGGTGTCAGCAAATACAGGACCATTCTGTCATAATGCTACCACTATGAAATAGTCACTTTCCTCTCAAGATAAAACGCAGGATAGGTTTTCTTTATCAATGACAACCTTGGCTTCCAGTGTTTACTCACGTCTACTAGACATTAATCATTAGGACATCCAGTCACTGAACTGTTTCATGTTTTGACAGAACTAAGTTCTTGAGCTGTTTCTCAGATCTCATCACATTTCCCCATCCTTTTTACCCAAATGCTCCTTCAAGCACGCTTACCCTTTCTGGAGAAATGTACTATGAACAAATCAGTACTCTCCTGGAATCCTTTGCCCACTAGATTTCAAAGTATTTCATTCTTTTACTACAAAACCCAGCTACTAGTTTGGTGTTTAAATACTTAAAACTTTCATATACTTTAAATTTTAACAATTTGATTGTAATCATCTGGTTTACTCTAAGTTCATTTATTTTCTAAGTTCTTATTCTACAGCAAGATTCTCTTAAACTCCAGGTTTCAATAAACCAAAATGTAGTGATGGATGTGGTAGTTAATTTTACATACTAACTTAACTTGGTTAAAAAGTGAACATCCAGGTACCTGGTTAAACACTGCTTCTGAGAGTAAGACTGTTTTATTAAAGGGATTAGTACTCACATCAACAAACAGAATGAAAGTCTATTCTACCCAAGCATGTGAACACCAGCCAATCCATTCAGAACCCTAACAGAACAAAAACTAGAGAAAGAGAAATCTCTGTGTGTCTCTCATTTCCTCTCTCTCCTAACTTCCTCTATCTATCCTATCATGTATTTCCATGCAAATTCAAGCTTAAAGCAAATGAGTAGATTCCTAATTTATATCTGGATAAAAATTAGAAAAAAATTAAAATCTCTACAAAGCCTGTCGAGCCTATTCCTGGACCACTTTATCTGTGCTCTCTCTTCTCTAAGATTACTGACTGTTTAAAGTTCTCTGGATTCTTTTGGCCTCTTTATGGTATTGTTTACTTTTAGAATATCTCTACTCTTCCCTTCTCCACATTACCATTCTAAACATTTTTTGATATTTACAGGGCCTTTAGAAAGAACTTCCTGACTATATTTTGATCTATTATAGGACTTAACACCTAGAAATACATTGCAGTATTCTTCTCTAACTTCTCACTGAACCCTCACAGTTTCATGAGGGAAACAAGAACCATAATTGTCTTGATTACCTAAAAATTTACATAAAAGAACTTTCAATGGAAAGTTCGGCACATGTATTTTGTGTAACGCTAAATGATGGACTAATTAATAGAATTTGAGAATGAAGTAAATATCTGATATTACTTATTTTTGGTGTGAAATTACACAAATCACATAAAGCTTGGAGATTTCTATTAAAGTTTCAAAGGATGAAAATAGTAATTGGAGTGATGATGTTTGACTATTTAGAATATTATTTTCTATGTAGCATATAATATGAAGAATTTGTAATATATGTAAAGCTATAAGAAGACATATAAGATGACTGTCAATTTACCAATCAACCTTTTTATCTATAAATATTTACATTTACTTCTTTTTTATACAATTTCTGCATATTAGATTAATAACTTCTAATTTTTTTTCAAATTCTGTAATAGTCTCAATGACTCTATTTAATTCTTTTACATATTCTTCTAGAGGTTTCTTCACTTGCATAAAATATTTAAAGTCATAAAAATGTTAATGAGAACAATATGTATTAATAATCAATGAATTGGAATTTAAATTGAGAAGATTTAAAAGTACTTCTTAACTCAAAAACATTATAGCTATTCTTAAATGATATGTTCATTTTCAAAGAGCTACTATATTTTATAAAAATAAATATTATATGAAAAATAAAATATAATATAAAAAGTAAAACATTTTATATTTTTGAAATTTTCTGCTATTATTTTTGTTCATTACAGTTAGATTCTTCTCTCCATTCAAATTTTTGTATTCCATATTTTTTCACTTAAATCATTTTGTATAATCCTGCTTTACACAAATAAGGAGTGAGAGAAAAATTACTGTCTTAGTAGTCTTTGCCTAGTACCTGGATACACTAATATGAGACCACTTCCTGAACTCAACAAGTTCTGATTTCTTGAAAAGTATTCACAATGAATGAGGTCTTATCAGTGTTGCACTGAAATTCATTGATCTGTCTTATAATTTGAATAAAATTCACTTGTAAATGAATAAATTTGAAACAAGTTCACTTGCATAATGTACTGATTACTTGAGAAATATTGATTCACTGAATCACAAAGACCTTCTAATTATTAGCATATTTTATCATACAATATAAAAATGCATTTATTAATATTACTACTACTTTCATTAAGAAGGTCTCTTTAAGTGTTAAGAAGCTGGCAAAGCCTTAGTAGTGCATATATTTTCTAAAGTTGTCAACTTTTATCATATTACTAGTGAAAGTTTCAGTTTTTAATTAAAATAACTATACTTTGCTTAGAGAAATTGTGTACCATAGGGGGGAAAAATATTTTGTCAAACTAGCGACTGAAGAAACTAAATTTCCTTCCTGGAGATCATGCATTTCTTTTTCTTTTATCCTTTTTCCTTTTATAAGATCCCTCCCTATCTGCAACCCCTCCATAAGCTACCCACAAGACTTCATACATTTTGTCATTAAGTCCTATGGAGTCAAGTTTGTGTCCCCAGATGTCCCTCAGAATGAGTTCATCCACTGGAGTCTGTTCAACCTATTTATCAGCACTCACTTAAATAAGATCTGCTCTCCCTCACCCATTAGTAATGAGTTGCCAATAGTTCCTCAACTAAGGTTGGGGGACATGGATCCATTTTCATCACTCTGTGCTGTTTTTTGTGTGATTAAGTTTGTATGGATCTTGTGCATGCTGTCACCATGGCTGTAAGTTTATATGAGCAAGTTCCCAGAAGCCTGTTTCCTTGTGATCATTAACAAGTCCTGGCTCTTACAAACTTTCTGCTGCCTCTTCTGAAATGGTCCCTGCGTCCTGGGTGGGTGAGTTTTAATATGAGTCCTATCCAGAGACATTAATTCTGTAGTCTCTTTTTCTCTACAGTCTTGCCAGTTGTGGCTTCCAGTGCTCATCGCCCTCTGTTACATGAAAAAGCTTACTGGTGAGAGTTGAGATATGCATCAGTATTCTCTCAACCTCCTGTTGCACTATGTTCCATGAGCCTTAGGTGAACAACTTCCATTGTGAATGTGTCACTTAGGGCTGAGCATCTCACAGACACATTCTCCATGTGCAAACAGTCATAGAATTCTGTAATAGTCTCCATCTCTTGCAAAGTACATTTTCATTAAAGAAAAATAATTGATTTATATTTCTTACTTTGTTTCATAGATCAATAAAAAAGATTTCAACCAAGAGCTACATTTTAATAAAAATCAGTATTTTCACGATTAATTAAGAACATTGAGTGATATTAACCATTTTTTCATATACTTGTTGGCTATTTGTCTTTTATGAAAAAAATAAAGGCATATCAAATTATCAGACTCTACCACTTAATATGACCACACCTGCAGCATTAATTGCAACTGAACCTCAAAAATTATTGAAAATGGGGTGCTAATGCAAAGTAGATGAATGGAAAAATACAGGTGATTTAGAAGCTAAGGACATGGGGAAGAACTTGTTAAAGTGTTGCACAATGCAATGTAAAGTAAATGAGGAATGAAACAAAGCAATAAAAAGACTGGTGAACACAGCAAATGCATAGGCTTAGCCAGACAAAAATGATCCAATTTCAAGGTTTATTAACTTTTATAAATTCAGTAAATAACTGCATTAATAGGAGTAGAGAAATGAAGTAGCAATAGCAAATGTTAATAAATACTGTGGAGCCACACAGTAGAGAAATCACTTATGTGAATGTTTACTTTTCCACAGTGAAACCTGTATGCAATTAAAAGGAAAGGAATCACTATTAGTTTGGTTCTAAAGCTATTTATCAATAGACGGCATAAACAGAGACAGCAGAAAGCATGAAGTTGACATGCACAAAAGTAGTAAAGAATAAGAATCTATCAAAAATGAAAAGAAGACTTTTATTATATAACAGCATATGGAGATTTTGAGCTGAGAAAATACTATGCATCTTGTTAGTGAAGAAGATCTATATGACATTACTTCTCAGAAAATCTTCTTTTCTAAGAAGTTACACAGTTAGGATAAGAATGTTTCTCTCAAGAATTTACTTATGATTGTTAATTTATAGGAAAGACAAGGAACGAAAAGTCATCAACTGCATGAAGGGGAATATATGAAGAAGAAAGCATGTAAAAAAGCCCTCTAGAAATTTACTGTTTTGTAAATCTACTAAAAGCCCCCTCTATGAGTGGATAATACTCTTCCCAGAAGCCAAAGGATACTAAACAAAAATCCCAATATCAAATATGAACTACTTCCCTAGGAGTTGCTGATCAAGATGTCCTCAGAAGCCACACAAACTTACAGGCTGTTTCCACTGTCATTGGTTCATCACCAGAACTAGATCATAAGACCATATTAATGAAAGCATAACAAACTTTGATTGCAGGATTTTGAGAATTCAAGCTGGAGCTGAACTAGAAGTTTCCTCCCTGCTGGCTAAGTTTCATAGTCCTCAAAGGTGTTATGCAAGCTGCTGGTGGTGAACAGCCATCAAAGGTCTTACTCAACTGTAGATCCCATGAACTACAGTAATGACCTGACTGGGCAAGATACCCTTGAATGTGAGGCCTGCTCCACAGGAGGGAACTCATGTCTGGTTCTGTAAACCTGGCAAAGAACTTGTAGCTGAGGAGCTCATAGGCTTTTGAGCATAGCCTACTACTTCTGTTTTCCTAAAAGTGCATGGTGTCAAACTGCCTTCACTTGTGTTCACATCCATAGATTTACACTGTTCTCAGTCCAGCAGAGAGACTTCTTTTTTGCAGTGACCTCAATTAAGGCAGAGACTCATAGCTGATCAAGGTATAGAAAACAAGTGATTGTGGAGTGCTTAGCTTTAAACAGGACACCTATATCATATCCTCCAACATTCAGGGTGCATCATAGAAGGGGAAACAAAAGGAACATAAGAGCAGAAATTATGAAAGAATGCTGTAAACAGCAAATTATGGATTTGACAAGGCCATTTCCATTATGAACCACTTCAGCTATGACTACCTGAATCAGGCCTGCACAAGATATCATCATGCAGGGTGAGGAATTCATGAGGCTCCACCCCTTGCCTAGGGACTATGGGCAGTTAATGAAAGTTGGGAAAAGAAGTATTATATTCTTCAATGGTATAGCCACTGATAAATTGCCCATGTTCCAGTAAATAACCAACCACTAATGTTCAAACAAGCAACCATAATTAAACTCAGTGGGTCACAGTAAACAAACAAACAAACAAACAAACAAACAAAAAACCTTCAAAGTTGAAAAGCAAAAAGTTAGAAAGTTTGTTTGGAGAAGAAGGGTTGTAATGGGAGACAGGAGGAGAGAGTAACAAGTAAGGTGGAGTGAAATCACAGTTATATAAATGAAATTGTTAAAGAATAAAAAAGATGCTCAAAATATTGATTGGATTTAAATATTTTGAATTCAAAAATCACAGTTATTTGGGGGAAATTTTTTATTTATTAGGATGATCTTAATGTAGCCACCTAACTCAAAGATATATGGAGAATCTAAGATTTCAGGGAAAACCATGCATCTTCCAACTCCAATGTTGTTGAAGAATGTTTTGGAGGTGAGGTGGGTTTAACTGTTAAGTAATAGAAATTTTTTTCTGAAGATCAGAGAAATAAACTAGCTAAAGAAAATTCACAGTCCAGAGAATAGTCACTGAAGTCTACAAGTGCATGCACTCTTGGTTGTTGTTATCCATGTCTTGTCATGGAAGTAGAAGTTGAGTGCAAATGTCTCTGAATTGAGAAGATCACTCCAACGTTGCTTCTAAAATGGTATGAGGGCATTAGTGTAAAGATGGCAAAGTAAATAAATAGTGTTTAGCATGAAATTGTGATGCGTTAAACATTTGGCACAAAATTAAAATACTGGAATTCATGAACTATGATGGAAAATAGTGTTCTCAGACTTTTAATATATTGTTCTGTTTTAAGACAAAGTCTTGCTTTGTAGTCCAGGGTGGCTTCAAACAAATGACAATCTGTCTACCTCAATCTTAGAGCATTTTCCACTATGAACTTTCTATCCATGTATTTCAAATGCATGTTTATTAATTAACTATGAGATCATAACACAGATACATGTAAATATACATGTGTATATGCATCTGTGAAAATAAGACCCCACATAATTTTCATTTTCATTAATTACAGCCTCATATAATTTCTTCTGAGCATCTAATAAAATTAAGATGCATGATAAATCTAAAAGTAGAAATGAATTAATATCTAAGCATAGTATCTTTTCATTTTAAACACATATAGCCATTAAACAAAAAATGTAAAGAGGGTCTTTTGCACTAGCAAATTTCTCTAATCAGAATTTGTTTCAACATGAATTTTATATGTGTATGTGTGTATGTGTGTGTAATGTAGTCTGCAAGAATAATTCAGTACTTGATTTGTGTTTGCTATCATAATACTATAATAAGGATAAATACAAAAAATTTTAAAGTCAACATTTATTATCATCCACCCCATTTACAGCATTGTTCCTAAGCCAGGTCTATAACATGACATGTGACTCCTGGAGAGATATTTGTTATGCAATCAATATATTTTCTGAGCAACCACAGACAATTAAACTTTCTCAGAATATATTGTTTTTACTGTTGTTGCTATAAAAGATCAAAATTAAATTCCCCATGGGAACTTTAACTGACATATTAAGATATACAAAAGTAATTTTCTAACAATAGGGACTACAGAAATGAACTCAATTCCATTTTGATTATGAAAGATGTTTAGATACAAAGGAATTCTAAATAAGTCTTTGGAAATATCATTAAAATTTAATTTCACCCGTTGGAATATTTGAAATGACTTGTAGTAATGATATGGAAAGAGAAAATACATATTAAATTTAAATACCCACATAATTTCATATTTATCTTACAGGATTGATTGGACTTTTTGTCAATAATTGTCTTGTAAAATAGAGAATGGTATGGCACGTGGACATTTGTTTTGTAGACCATGCTGGCTTCCAGTCTAATCTAGCTGTGCATGGGGGTGTATACCTTCTGGAATGACAGAGATATGTTCTGGATCCACCAAACTGGGCATACCCAGAGGTGAAGTGTTTCCTCAACATTTAGCAACAATTCCACTTTTTCCAGTAAAAGCTAGATTAATCTTTTAAATCAAAGACTGTATTTTGCATAGGTCAATTTGCTTAATTTAGTGTAAAATCTGAAAGCAACCACTTGACTTTCATAGTTCTCTGAAATCCTGTATAACAAATCTTTTGTCATTTTTTAAACAAAATGCTTTAAATTTTATTTTGAATTTGCCTCAAATTTAGTTTATTTTTCCTTTTCATGATAAATGCCTCTAATGTAGCAATGTCAGACATTTTCAACAAGTATAGAGGCAGTCAATTTAGTCACTTGCACTTTTCAGGGGGACTGTAAGAATTTCGATCATCTTTAAAGGTTTCCAGTTCCTATAGACTACAGTATAGAGTGACACAGGTCTCCCAAACAGCGGGGATTTTGGTCCCACTATCTCCACTTTCTGTTCTTCCTTTTCTGGTTTCTGTGAGAGAAACTATTCAGACAGCACTGCATCAAGCACGCAATCACGGTGAGTCACATGGCGTAAAAACTGGGTTCAAAGAAGACCATGATCATTATTCAGTTAAAGGTAATAAGATGTGTTGACTATCCTTTAAGTCCTTTAGTCCTAAGTGGAGGGAGGACTAGTTGAAAAGAGGAAGGGATCGGCAGGTGTGGGGAAATAGAGAGTAACGGGGGATAAAATTGAAATATGTGCTGTATGTATATGAAAATTTCATAATGAAACACATTATTATGTATCCTTCATATATGTTCATGAGATTTTTTTTTCATTTGGCACAAAAACATTACCTTTCTAAATTTCGTAGCAATAGAAGTATGACGATTACCACAGCATAAAACTAGCCCAAACACAGTTTCCAGACTTAAACTTCCTTCAGGTACAACAGGATTTATGATGGGAAAAATACTATCCATCCAAATGTTGTGATTCACAGATTTGCAAAAGACCAGGTACACAATAATAGGTTTATTCCTTACCAGCTTTCCAGTTTTATTAAAAAGCTCAGGTGTTTCCACCTGACTCTTTCAAAAGACCTTTAGTGGTAGTTATCCTTCCTCCTGCTTTTTCTTCTGCCGTGCCCCCATCTCCGCAAAGGTAAACCCATACTACTTATCATTCCCCTTTCCCATGGCTGCATTCATCTCCTCTCCCATTGTATTACTTTCCTAATCTCTAAGGATTTTACAATCAAAGCAGACCTACCTAACCACTGAAAGCTAGCGTCCACTTAGGAGAGGGAAGATGAGATGTTTGTCTTTCTGGATCTGTGTTACCTCACTCAGGATGATTATTTCCAATTCCACCCATTTACCTGTGAATTTCATGATCTCATTGTTATTTCTATTTTATATTTTTATTGAATTTTGTGCATTTCATATAATAGATCATAATCAAATTTAGGCCTACACCCCCCATCCACACCCCTTTATAGCTCTCTCCACTAGATGTCATTCATTCTGTCATATATGTTAAGTCCTGTCCAATCAAGCTTTTGTATTTAGATGTCCCTCAGTGCTAATTCAAGACTCACTGGAGTCTAGTTAGCCCATCTAGAGTCACTCCCTTAAAGAAGATCTACTCTCCCTAACCCAGCAGTAATCGGTTGCTGATAATTCTTCAGCTAGGGTTGGGACATGCAGCCCATTTCCCTTGTTCTATGATGGGTTTTTTTCTGACTGACTTAGCATAGGTCTTATGCATGCTGTCATCATTTTTGCAAGTTCATATGAGATTCTTCTCCTTTCTGTATGCCTATGACTCATAGATTTGGTCTTTTCATGTTGTCTCACATTTCCTGCATATTCCCTTCCTATGTTTCAAAAAAAAAATTTATAGTCTTTGCTTAGAGTCAGTTCTTCAAGCTTCTCATCCAGTTAGGGCAATTCTCATTGAAGCACACTTCTCCTGGGCTGTTGAGTTTTGTTGAGGACACATTTTCTTGGTTTTTCATATTATTCGTGTTTTTGCATTGCCATTTGGGTCCATGGGTATCTTGGTGGGTTGTGTGTCCAATAGGAAATTCTATTCTGCCTTTGTTTAGCTGAAGTTTGTTTCTATTTGATGTAGCTTGGTTGATTTTGGCTCAGGTATGAAAAGTTAGTTGGTGTGTTCTTCGGGTTCTCAAAGGGTAGTAGGCAGGTCTGGGTAGTAGGCAGGTCTGCGGTAGGCAGATCAGAAGGTGAGCAGGATGGGAGTGGGACAGCCTGTGGAGCAGGCCTGAGTTCAAGGCAAGAAGGAGGACCAAGTGCAGAGAGAGAGACAGACAGAGAGACAAAGAGAGAGACAGCATACTTTCATTTTTCTTAACAGTTGAATAATATTCCACTGTGTAATTGTACCATTCTTTCATTATC
Organism: Eospalax fontanierii; assembly: GCA_035773235.1. NCBI lineage: Eukaryota > Metazoa > Chordata > Mammalia > Rodentia > Spalacidae > Eospalax > Eospalax fontanierii. The sequence continues at coordinate 48,516,232 of CM069530.1, read as the reverse complement.
CATTCATCAGCTGATGGACATCTAGGTTATTTCCATTTCCTGTGTATCATTGATTAGGGCAACAATGAACAAGAATGACCAAGTATCTCTGTAGTAGAATACAGAATCCTTTGTGTGTGTGCCCAAGAGTTATATGACTTGTTCATGTAGAAGATCTATTTTTAGAACCTCCATACTGATTTCCACAGTGATTGTGTCAGTTTGCACCCCCAACAGCAGTGAATAAATGTTTTATTCTTCCACAGCCATGCCAGCATTTGTGATCATTAATTTTTGGGATCTTAGCCATTGTGACTGGAATAAGATAAAATCTCAAGGTTGTTTTAATTTGCATTTCCCTTATGGCTAAAGAAATTGACCATTTAAAAAAATATTTTATTATTTTTGTTTTATGTATATGAGGTATTGCTTGTATGTAGCTCAGTGCATCAGTGGTGTGCAGTGGTCCAGAGGTCAGAAGAGGACATAGGATCTCCTGGAATTAGAGCTATGGATGTTTGTTTCCCACCATGTGGGTGCTGGAAATTGAACCTGGGTCTTCTGAATGAGCAGCCAATGCTCTTAACTGCTGAGCCATCTCTCCGACCTCCACTGAACATTTTAAAAAGTATTTCTTAGCCATTTGAAACTTTCCAGTTAGTTCTTTGCCCCAATTTTTAATTGGGTTGTTGGGGTCTTTTGCTGTTTTTTGTTTGTTTGTTTAATGATTAGTTTTGGAGTTCTTTGTGTATTCTAGATACTAGGTAGTAACTATCAATGTATAGCTGGTAAAGGTGTTTTCCCATTCAACTAGGTTACTGTTCACTCAAACGATGGTGTCCTTATAATTATAGAAACTTGACTTAGTTTCACGAGGTTCTATTTGTCAACTGTTGGTCTTAGTCATATGGAAACATATGATGGACACCTTTTTCAATATACAATATAAAAAGATTTTGAATGTAGCTGCTCTATACAGGGGTTCAATGGCCCTAATAGACACTACAGGCTAGCAAATACAGGTCTCAATGCAAGAAATAGACTCCCTGTTTTGGAGTTGTTGATCACAACTATCCCAAAGATCCTCACATGGTACTAGCTATAGCTAATGCACTTGGTTTCCCATCAGAATTCCAAAGTAAGACCTATTGATGATGATACTACATACCTGATTCACAAAACAAATGAGGAGAAATAAAAATGTTACTGACCTTGAAGATAGATCTCTGCTGGCTAGCTTTCATGGTATTAGAAGGTGCTATGCATGTGCTGACAGCAAATCTTACCCAGCTGTTAACACTGTGAGCTACAATAACAATTGGCTTGGCAAAATATGCCCATTGGTACAATAGTGGCACAACTATTTTGGGATTAACCAATGACCTTCTAACTGGATTTGAAATTTCCTTCACAACAGGGAATTCATACCTGACACTATTGTTAAGATAAGAACCTGTAGTTAGACAATACACAGGCCACAGGGGAGAACCTACTACTATCATTCTGTTTAATAGACATAGTATTAATCTGACACAATAACTTATTGTTCTACCCGTATATTAGTACATCTCTCAACACTCACCAAAAAAGGAACTTCTTGCAGCAGAGGATCATTAACACAGAGACCCACAAATGATCAACATGCAGTAATAAGGGACAACAGAGTTCTCAGTCTTAAATGGGACACCTATATTGCAACTTCTCCTCCCAAGGCTCAGGGAAGAAACTGCAGAAAGATTTTAAGAGCCGGAGGTGGTGGGTGAATACAAAGTAACCACATTGCCTGGACACCACAGGGTAATTCCACATATGAAACCACAGCACTTATGATAGCATGCACAAGACTTGTGCAAACCCAAGCCAGACAGGAACCCAACAGAGGTGGGGAGGTCCACCTGAGACTCCACTAATATCTGAGGGTCTATGCACAACTGATAGATGCTGAGAGAAGGAGAGTCAGTTTTCCTGACTGTTCTGACATCTGGTATGTTGACCAGATTCTAGGTCATGAACTACACCCAGGAGCATGTGCGAGGCATCGAATGTCAACAACCCTTTAAAGTACAAAATTTTTAAATGAATAAATAAATACAAATTTTAAAATTTACAAAAGAAAAGGACAGATACTAATCGAGAAGGTAGTATGTAAGGAGAGGAGGAGAGGGTCTGAATATGTTAAAATACCTCTCATGAAATAAAAAATTCCTCAAATGTATTAGTAATCTTCCTAGATGAAGACTTTTAGGAACACATGTCAAACCAAAGTTAGAACTGTTAGCCTGTTGCAGGAAGAGAAGACTCTTAACCACAGAGCTGTCCTATATAAAATATTGAGCTGGTCTTATTATGGGATGTGATCTTAGGCTAGAAGACTGTTAACAAATTAGAGAAAGTCTGCTTTTCAAGTAAGTTCCCTGATGATATGGGGAAATTTTTATAATTTCTGTCAGCAAAAACATGATTTTCTCAATGCCCTGAAACTTCAAATATGACACAGGGTAAATTTGCACAGATAGCAGATACATGTTCTCAAGCTGATGGGTTTACATGATAATGAAGACTCTAATCTCATTTTCAACTTGGCTACAAAGTATGCATTCTAAATATATTCTAAATAGAGGGCACAGTACCACACATAACAATTGCAAGTTTAGCACTTCATGCAAAGGTTCTAGAGGACATCATTCACAGCTATCATTCCTGAGTGGATCATTTACTATTTTTCTGTTAGATTAGTCACACCTGATTGAATAAACAGTTTATCTTTTGTTCATGTTCCTATTGTCACGCCATTTTTGAAATGATATCAGACTCTCACTGAAGAACGCCTTGCTTATTCATGACACCATCAGTAAACTCTCAGAAGTCATATTCAAGAAGTACTTGAGACAGGAAAGACAAATCTTTATCTGGAATAAGTATAGGTTGCAATACAGATTTTCCCTGCAGTAGGCCCCTTCAGGGTAAAGGAGAGCAACTGTAAATGGAAGCACCCATAATGGGCTGGCTGGTTGAGAGATTGTTCCTAGGTTCTGCTCCAGGTATATACATTTAGTAATAACAGTAGCTAGGTTGCCCTTGATAAAAGAGGTTTTGTCACAGCTACTTTTCTCAATGCTGTAATCTAATACCTGACAAGAAACAAGGAAGAAAGGTTTTATTTTGGCTAAACTGTTGAGAGGAAACCGTTCATCATAGTGGAGAAGCATGGCAGCTACAGACTCCAGTGATGGTAGCTGGAGTATGAAGCGACCGGAGCTGCAACCCTCAAGACCTGTAATCTCCAGTGGCCTACTTCCTCCGACGAGGCCATGCCTCCTAAATTTCTACAATTTTCCCAAATGAAGGTTCTAACACACGAGCCTGAAAAAAACACATTCTTCATGAATTTTTTTTTCACATTAATTATTACCATTTACCAAGACATCTTCAAAATTAGTATATAAAGATACCAACTATTTTGTTTTTGTTATAAATTCTTTAGGTTCACAGTTTACAAAAGTTTGGAATACACTGTGCTGTCTCTTCATTTTAGTGATTCTAAAGTCAGAGGATGTCTGAAACTGGGAGGAACAGGTGAATCAGCTGAGAACTTCTCTTTATGCAGTAGCAGGACTTGTCCATGTTGAGCTGACTGCTGACTGAGGTTCTTACAGCCTGTCTGGCTCAGCCAAGACAAGCCTCTTACTTGGTTGCTGTGGGCTTGAAAAGTTAGAATTATCATGAAACTATGTTGCTGTTTATGATTTATCCTGAAGCTATGTGTTGCCAGTTTTGTCCCAATCTTACTGTTGGTTTAAGCCCTTAGAAAATTTACAGGATGCCAAGGATGGGTATTTACTCACATGCTCCTGGTACTACTGTTAAAAAATAAAGTAGCAAAAGAAAAAATTAATAGTATGCATTTAAATTATTAGAAGATAAAGCTATGTATATACATTATGTCTTATATGTATTATATGTGTGTTTTAGTAAATTAATTTGAATACATTAAAAATAGTTATAATATGACTAAATTCAACTTATATCTATTTTTCCCTCCTTAACAGGGGTAGAAAAACAAACATATATTTGGTCAACTGTTTCTATTATTTGGTAGAGTTTGTGTCAGCCCTACATTAATAAAATTTAATTGTGCATAATTTATGTATCCCAGTATGAATAGATAGTACATATATTATACCCTAACATTAATTTATATTCAAATGTATTTAGAATTACCCAATTAAGGGAAAATATTCAACAGATAAACCATTATTCACCTTTGTTATATTGTTTCTAATAAAAATTAAATAATTCAAAACTATTATTACTTTTTAAAGTTTATTATAGATCACCATACTATTTACAAATTTGTAATTACTTCAGATATAGACCCAAATTATGCACTCCATATGTTTATGTAACTAAATTTACAATACATGTCATAAAAATTGACTCTGGCCAACCATGAGTCTCTAGATTTCATCATTCTGGCATGCTATTTTAAAAATTGATAAATTAGATAAAAAATTTAAAAATATTGAAAATTTTGGATTAGAAAACCATAGAGAAGATATCTTTTAAAAAAAGTCAGAGAAGGCTACTTGAATAGAAAGCTGAATAGGCACAAAACAGCAAAATTGCAATGTTTGAAGAAAGGGACATATTGTAATAATTCTAAAGAAATATTTTTTAAGAAGTTATTGCCGCTGGGTGTAGTGATACACACTGGTAGTTCTGCTGCTCAATAGCTGAGGAACAGGAGCACAAGTCTGAGATTTATAGGCTAGCCTACATATGAAGCTTGTGGTTTTGATTAATCAGGCAACCCATTGACTATAACTAAACATACATCCAGAATCCTACCAGCCTCTTTCTTCACAACTGTCATATTTTCAGCCACCTTCCTTCTCATCTAGAATACAAAAATAACACCCTTCTTCCTGGTGATACGTTTGTGCTATCCATTCTACATTAGATAAAAATATTTGAAAATATACCATTTCAATCCCTATTTCACCTAAATGAAGCCAAAATATATGCTTCCTCCTGAATGGTCTCACCCCTCTCAGGTTCTGTATGCCTCCGCCACTCTGAATTCTTTACTTGGTCCACATAGAATTTTTATTTGGTCCACATAGGCTTCTTAAATAGATCAGGTTTACTGAAATATTTGTGCCTTAGATTTAGTTGTACGAGGTCATTCTGCTCATGAGTGGTAGGAGGTCTTGCAATTGTAACAAGGTATCACTTCTGTGATTTTATGTTATGTTGTTTGTCAAGAGTAATTTTGATTGGGTCAATGGAGTTTAAGCTAACCGAAAACATTTATCTTGAATAGCTCAGAATTTACCAAATGAGCTTTTCCAGAAAGATCTAAAGGTCAATATCTGGAAAAAGGCAGGAACATTTTCATGTTGAAGCAAACTGCCATGTTGTGAGAGGCTGTGCTGGGGTAAAGTCACAAAGGACTTCTGGTTGTAAGCTATGTCCTATCCACAACCAAAAAAGAAAATAAAGACCTCAGTTCTGCAAATAAAAAGATCTTATGTGGAACCCAACTCTGAGCTTCAGGTGAGGCAAATTTGGACAACAGCTTGAGTTCAGCTTTGTGAGATACTTGGCAGAGAACATAACTAATCTCTGCCTGAACTTCTGAACCATGAAAATTATAAGATCATTAATTTTTGTGATTTTTTTAGAAAATAAAATTAATGATGTGGATTGAATTTCATTATTCCTTATCCAACTCCCCAAAATATGCACTGAAGTTCAAGTTTTGGTGCCTATATCTTATTTGTAAACAGGGTAATTGTAAATGAATCAAATTAAGATAAGATTATTACAGAAGAACCTAATCAAATATCATTGGTGTCTTTAAAAGGGGGAAATCTGGGCACAGACATACACAAAGATGAGTACATTATATGAAGAAACAAATACAGAGAGAACTTTCTGTGATGAAGACAATGACAGAACGTGAAATGCTACAGTTATAAGCCAAAAACCCTAGGGATTGTAGCAAATCACAGGAAGAATGAGGCAGGGAATATTCCCTCACAGATCTCAGGAAGATGACCTTGCCAACAAAATTTCAAATTCTTGATATAACAACAAAGGGATCTTTTTATATGTTTTAAGTCCTATGGTTTGTGTTAACATCTTTCCTCAATGCTAGGAATATAACATGGTAAATTTGTAATAAATCATTACAAAGCAATAAAAAACAATCCTTTGGGTTTTGTGGAGCAGTCTAATGCCAATTTAATTATTTCATTATTTTTTATGAAGTAATTGTACAATATCTGGAGAATCTTTTAAATATTGATTTCTAATTTTTTATGTTTGACATTCCTAATTTGTTTCAACCTAAATTACTGTGTCTTGCTTTAGTCTTGCAAATCTTTTATTATTGTTTTTGCAAGTTGCTGTAAATTTATGATTTCACTTTTATGAAATATATGTTCATATATATATATATATATATATATATATATATATATACAAACACTTCTATCCATTATGGTATATTTCTGAAATTATATACTTTTTCTTAAACATGCTATCTATATGTTTGTGTCACATGTTTCTATATACTTATGTGTAAATGCAGTGTATGTCACAGCAATATTAATAATAATACATCTATGTATTTAATACCACATTTAGATTTTAAAACCTTAGCTTTAGCCTTCGAAATCTTGTATATTTATTTGACTTGATTTCCAATATACAATTGAACAGAATGAATATATTCTTCTATAGAAAGACCTAAATAAGAGGCATTCTAAGACTTAAAAAAACATAATCAAGTAGGTGGAGCTTAACCAAATTTAATCATGACACATTATACAAATATTAGATCATCCCGTTTTATGTCCTGAATATATGTAGTCACTGTGCATCAATTTAAAACAAAAATATTGTTTAAGGGGATGGAAATCTGATACTCAATTTTATGGATTAATTTAAGCAATGCTTTTCCTCATTTAAAGTCAAAATCAATCTCTAATTCAATGTATGACCTTTTAAGAATTTAATAACCAGGGAATTTCTCTAGTTTTGGAGCATTTGGCTGGTTGTAATAAATAAAAACAAAAATGAGTACAAATTAACCTCTTAATTTTTCTAACATACTTAATATTTTTTAAAAAACATCATTTTGAGAATATCTAAGCATCTTCTATTTCACTTTTGGACGCCACACCACATTTCAGCTCAGCTCAATATTCCATTTCATTTCTTTTCTTTCTATTGTTTTTTTTTCAAGCAACTAAAACAATGGGTAGCCTTTATTTATTGTGCAAGGGTTTAAAAATGATGCACAAATTCCCTTGGCAGATGTGAAAGGTGGCCACCAACAATTCTTAGTGCTGACTTTTATCACGCCTATCTTGCCCACAAACACAACAAGCACAGTTTATGTGTTATGTAACAAACCTTGCAATATCATTTAATAACAGTAAAAGAGAAAAGAAACGAAACATTAGATTAATTCATATGTCACCATATAGTTCTTAAACTTAGAAACAATCGGTCAGAATATGAATTACGGGAAAAAAACAAGATAATTTCCTTGAACTTTCATTTCAGTGTAAAGGAGTGTTTCACTCTTTCCATTGCTATGCTCCTCTCATCCTACTATCCCTTAAAATCACGTGTGCTTTACATATGTGTATAGATTGCTTTATCATTTTTGAGTTTTTTTTAAACTATTTTAAAAGTCCATCTCTTTCCTTTGTGTCTCTATCTTTGCAATTTTTATCTGGGGTTCAGAATTCTATTTTGCACTTAAATCTTACTAGTCCATTTTTACCTGGATAACAGTTAATATCATCTTCATCCCTTAGTACCATAGATAACAGGTTAATTAATAATATACACATGTGTCCTTTTATTGAACTGTATGCAGGGCAAGATATGTACTCCCATTAGCAAAAATCTATGAAATGGTATGTAATTTAACTAGAGGCAGTTGTTTGCCAGGATTCACGCACCATTCAACATTCCTAAACAGAAGAGAGTTATTTGTGCTTCAAACTCAGAAAACTTATTTAAGTTCTATATTAATGTCCTCATCCTGCTATACTTGACTCTTGAATAAAAAGTTTGTCTGTCAGTTGGACATAGTTGGATAAAAGTTAAAGATTTGATAATTGCAATGAAACACACAGATCGTGTGACTGGAGACAAACAATAATCTGGTATTATATAGGATGGTTGATCTCAGATTCTGAGAAGAATCACGAAGGAGAAAAAAATGAGTTCATGTGTCTCAGAATTGCCTCTGGCAGGCTTCCTTGTGAAGGGAAATTGTCTGGTATGTGCTCCCAAACTTTGATGAGCATCATAAATTTAACTGGCTGTTTGCTCTGCAATTCCTCTACAAGCAGTTCTAGCAATGAATTGTTGCCCTTCCTTTTAACCTTTCTGAGCAATCTATCTAAAGTGCAGGGAATGCTTCCAGTTTCTATAGTTCATGGACAAAGAAACTCTTCTATCTTCCGTACCTCCATTCTCAGTCATTTTGTGAGTTTGGGATGGAGGCCACCTAGTTGACCACATGGACAGGGAGAAGACATTAGATAACCTTGTCATCAGGGAGCCAACCAAAAGCAAGCATTAGACCCAATAATTTAAACTGAGCTGAGGACCTTGCAATTTCCTAACAACCTAACATCTAATGCTGGTCCCACTGTGAGGAGGAAGGTGATGGTTGCCGGCATCATTTTCTTCCAGGTCAATATTCCCAGAATTATACATCTTGTGTAGAAGTGAAAGATAAATGTTCTTGTTTTCTGAAAACTCAGTGACTTTTGCCTGAGGGAATGCATAACAGTTTGCAAGTAGATTATGCAGTTCTCATCTGACAAAGGAGGTTCTGTAAAACAAGAAATTTATTTTTATGTGTATGCTCCAAGCAAATTTCCCTATAATAGGAGACATTCCATTAAGAAAGTTGGTACCAAATTTGTCCTTAATTTTAGCTGAAGTGATCAGTGATGCCTCTTGAGTCAGAAAATGAATTCAAGTCAGTTTCAACTCCCTACATAGGATGGCTACATATTATAGTGCTTCTCCTGACTTCTGTGTGGATCAAAATGAGGGCTGTGCAGTGACTAAAATATCCTACTCTATCTAGATTAAAAGAAGCTTATTAGATTAGAAGCCAAGAAGAAAGGGCAAAAAATGTTAAAGCAATAATCATTTGAACACTAAGAGGGTTATTAGTTTGTAGGATTTGGTCAGTAAATTGGGATTGGGTCACTGGGAATAAGCATGAATAAATAACACAGGATAGCAATCTATTGTACTGGCCAAGTCCTTTGGTAGCAGCTGAGATATGTGTGGTATGAAACAAAGTGAGTGGATGTATTGCTATCCTTGTTAGTAGATGAATAAATCAGTCACAAGGGAATTTTATGGCAGACCAAAATTATAGAAATGACAGATAGATATTTTTGAGTGACAGTCTATAGAAGCTATACACGTTCTTATATATATTAAAGGCAGAGAAGACACTGATAGATTTTGTTCAATGTACGTTTTGTCTACATTTTGATGATAAATCACTTTAAAAGGCACAGAAAATGATGGCTAGTTTTATAAGTAAAGTTTACTGGGCTAGGAGGTCCCATGTAGCTGGAAAGATATTAATGAATACATTACTTCAGTTCATTTACAGGGATATTTAAAAAGTCACTGGTTTTTTTGGTGCTGGGGGGGGGGGCAGAACAAAACAACAATCGGCAAAGCGTCCAGGGCTATTGGACATACAATCCAGGCCAAACAAACCAGCACATATGATTCTGTGAATGGTTCATCACTAACATACACAGATGTTGCTTTGATCCTTTGGCAAGACCTTAAAAGTAAATTGAAGTGTAGTCTCTTAGATTTGGAGGGAAAGCCCTATTGTTATTCAATGGTTACTTCTTTCATTTTGAGAGATAGTTCTTGGCCTGCTACTGAATCTTATAGAAACTGTAGACTTGATCACAGGCCCCCAATTACCCTAGTACCTGAGTACCTGAGCTGCCCACCATAAACTGTTTACTGACCCCTCATATCACACCATTGTGAAATGCACAGCATTTTCATTCCATTACGAAAGTATTTTCATATCTACTATAAAGATCATATATTTTGAAAAACATACACTCTTATGTGAGTCTCACAGACATGCATACTATCACATGTATCATATAGTATCTCATAAGAATCATTCCAATGCCAAAAGATCAAATCATGACCATCAATAAGGTTCCACCTTCTGGTTAAGATAAAGCCATGCTACAGTGAAGAAAATAAATCATAAAGTTTGTTTTACAAGCAGAATGTTATCTCTTTGATGCATACTTAATTTTTTATTTTATTTACTTTACTCTGTACTATGAATTTTATTAGTTTTGTTGAACAGACAATCTCCTAACACAGACATAGAATATGGTACAGTATATATCATATGATAGGTGACAAAAGGATTCTCTATAAACTAAAATAAAACTGGACTCAGGTTGATATCTTTTCTGACCATAGTGCAATACAATTAGAAATCAGTAAAAACATTTGAAATTATACAACTACCCAGAAAACAAACTTTCAGAAAAGGCAAATGGGACAAGAAAGTCCAGGTAAAATGAAAAAAAAATTTATTTGACACAAATGAAATAAAAATAATAACATATCAAAATAAAGAACAAAAACATAAGCATCCCCACAGTAAACAGAAAGCATTTGACAAATTCAGTATTTGGGGAAAGTGAAATAATCCATCTGGTAAGAGCACTTACCACCAAACTTGACGCCTGAGCTCCTAATTGTGATCCCCAGGTGAAAAGAGAAAAACAAACTGTCAAGTCGTCCTCTGACATCTACATGTTCATCCTGGCGTGTGAACCAACACACATATACACATGGAGGCCTACACAGAAAAAATTTAAAATTGTTAAAAATCAAATCTCAGCATTTCTTCACAACAAAAGCAAATTAAGAATAGAAAGAAATGATTCTATATATTAATTACTGCATATAATAAGCCATCATTCTGAACTGAGAAAAACTAAAAAATTTCTCTTTAAGACCAACATAGTACTCATTGACTAGCTTACCAGAACAATCAGATAAGAAAAAAAGATAAAGGACAAGTTCCAAACTGAACCTTATATGACATGATTTTCCATAAAGAAAATCAAAAAATATACCAAAAGTCCTGTTATACTTAATAAAATAATTCTGCATCTTAGCTGGATATTAAATCATATCACTATCCATGATGTTGATATTTTCCAAAAGCTAATTTATGAAATAGAAATCAAGAAAATGAGCCTATACATAAAAACAACAGAACAAAATACCATAGAAGAAATTTAGCTAAGGCTGTGAATTATATCCATAATAAAAACTGTGAAATTGTAAAGCGAAGGAAATCGAAGACACACACACACACAAATATTGACATCATGAATTTAAAGAATCAATATTTTTAAAATGTCCTCACAACCCAAAGTAACCTAAAGCTTCCATCTAATTTCTATTGAAATATCAATCACTTTCTACAAAGAATTAGACAAAAAGTATAGAACTACAAAATATAGTAAATGTAACTTTGAACAAGAAGAACAAAGGAGGTATTAAATCACCTCATTTAAAAATATAATAGAAGCTATAGTTTTAAAAACATCACAGCACTGTGGTAAAAATAGAAACATAGACCAGTGACACAAGCAGAGTATCTAAAAGTTAACTCCTGCACCTGAAATCTTAATTTCAATGGTTACTCCAATCACAGAGTAGAAGATGGACTCTTTTTTTTTTTCAAAAAGCGGTGTGAAGAATATTGGCTGTCTATAAATAAAAGAATAAAACTAGACACCTCTCACTGGGTACAAAGTAAAACTTAAAAGTTGCTTAAAGAATAAGTGTAAGAATAGAACCCAGGAAGGTATTAGAAGAAAATAGAGGGTAATTGCTTCAAAAAATTGGAGTCTAGTCAGTCCATTTCCCCACTTCTCTGCTGGGTTTTTGTCTAAGTGAGATAGCATGGGTCTTGTGCATGCTGACCTCATTGCTATAAGATTAAATAAGCAAGTTTCCAGAGCCCTGGAAGACTCTGTTTCTTTATGATCATGTACCAACCCTGCCTCTTACAATCTTTCTGCCCCTCTTCCACAATGATCCCTGAGCCCTAGGGAGGTGAGGTTTAATATGAGTCCTATTCAGGGACACACACTCTAAAGTCTCTTATTCTCCACAGTTTAGTCAGTTGTGACCTTCTGTGTTCATAGCCCTCTGTTGCATGAGGAAGCTTTGCTGGTGACAGTTGAAAAAAAGTGCATTAGTATTCTCGACCTCCTATGTCATTATGTTCCATAAACATATTGTAGATGTCTATTTATATTGAATTATTGTGCATCTCATATGATAAATTTTAGTCATATTTAGAATTCCTCCCCCATCCACACCCTCTTATAACCCCCCCACTGGATTTCCTTCATTCTGTCATATATGTTAAGGCCTGTTGAGTCAAGTTTTGTACTCAGATGTTCCTCGGTGCAAATCCATCCACTGAAATCTACTCACCTTATCTAGAGTCTCTCCCTTAAAGACGATCAACTCTCTCTCACCTAGCAGTAAACAATTACCAACAGTTCCTCAGCTAAAGTTGAGGACTGCTGCCCATTTCTCCAGGTCTATGCTGATTGAGTTTGGCATGGGCCTTTTGCATGTTGTCACCATTGCTGTAAGTTCATATGGACAAGATCCTAGAGGCCTGGAAGACTTTATGTTCATGTACCAAACCTGGGTCTTAGAATCTTTCTGCCCCATTTTTCCATACTGGTCCCTGAGCTGTGACTGGGTGAGTTTTAATATAGGAATCCCATCCAGGGACACTCACACTGCAGGCTCTTAATCTCTACACTTTAGTCAGTGTAGATCCAGAGTATTAATCACACTCTGTTGCATGGGGAAGCTTCGCTGATGAGAGCTGACAGATGCATAAGTATTCGCTCTACCCTATGTTCAGCTATGTTCCATGAGCTGTACCCTTAAGGTTCCACAGTAGATATGTCACTTAGGGCTGGGCATCTCTCAGATACATATTGCCTGTGTGTGACCAGTGTGGAACTCTGGAATAGCCTCCATCTATTGCAAAATACATAAATAAATAAATAAATAAATAAATAAATAAATAAATAAATAAATAAATAAAAAGCTTCTTTGATGAGTGGTTTATGGTATACTTATCTGAAAATATGAAAATTCATATTTAGCATACAGTAAGAAATTGAATTTGTCTAGAACTATGACAGAGATAGTTTTTTCTAGGATCTATGACCTCTCCAACCATGTGTATCTGGCTATGTTTACAGTGTCACCCATGAGTTCCCTCCCACTGAGAGGGCTTAAAGTTCAATTAGATAGCTCTTGCTTACCCCCAAGATAAAGGTACCACTAACTGCACTGTGATAGTTTGTTGTGTTGATCATTGCTGTGATTATTATGCTTTTAAAAGCTGGGCTTGGACCACTGGTTGCTTTTCTCCCAGAGCAGCTTGCACAGTATTCTCTAGAATTATGAGAGCTCAATTTCATAGAGGAGGCTTCAGTACAGTTCAAGTTCCATTGCACCAAGTCCTATGTCTGAAGTATGTCCTGTCTTCAATAGAGTTTTACCTTCAGGTTCTGGGAGGTAATCAGGGGCTGTGGCAATAGCCTGTGTTATTTGGGAAATCTCTTGGACCACCCTGACCAAGAACTCGAAGGGAAGTTTCTCTTGTCTGGCACTGTGCTTCTTGCTATATAGCCTTCAGCTATACACATGCACTCATGTTCAGATATTATATGTGTACTTTTTGGTAGGTTTTTAAGCTAACATATTCCTCTCTGGTTTTTCTCACCACCTAGAGATCAACATTTCTCTCCTCTCTCTCTCCCTGTCTAACCTCCCTTCTTCCTCCCCAGTTAAAGTACTCCCATTTCCCCTTGATAACACCTATTATTGTCTTCCCTCTTTTAAGCTCCTTCTTCCCCTTTATCCCCATGGTTCTTTATATATTCTTCCCTTCTCCATTTCCAGTTGATACCCCAATTCTTCCCATTTTCCCCTTGGTGATATCTGTTTCTCATCATTCCCCTGTCTCAGGCTCTTTCACTTTGTCTCCATGGTTCCTTCCCATGTGCGTGGCTTTTGTGGTTCCAGCAGGATATATACTCACACATAAGGATCTGGTTAAAATCCACAAATGAGTGATAACGTCTATTGCTTGTTTTCCTATGTCTGTGTTATTTCACTTAGCATAACAGTTACAAGTTCGCCCATTTATCTACAAATTTCAAGGTTTTATCTTTCTTTACTGCTGAGTAGAACTCTATTGTGTAAATGTATCACATTTTCATTATCCATTCTTCCATTAAAGGGACATTTAAGTTGTTTCCATTTCTTAACTATTGGGGAAAGAGCAGCAGCAAACATGGATGTATAGGCATCTCTGAAGTAGGATGAATCCTTAGGGTATAAGCCAAGGAATGATAAAACCAGATCATATGGTAAATTCCTGTTTACTTTGTTGAGTTCACCACACTGCATACAGAGTGGTTACACGAGTTTTCAATCTCCCAGCAGTGAATGAGTGTTTCCTATTCTCCATGTCCTCATCAGCATTTGCACTTGCTGTCATTTGTTCTCTTGATTATAGCCATTCTGACAGGGGTAAGAGGAAATCTTAAAGTGATTTTGATTTGCATTTCTCTATTTACTAAGTCCTGTAGATAGGATGACTAGACTCCAGTGGATGAACTTACACTGCTGGACAAAAGGGTACCTAAACTTGCAACTAGAAAGGTCTTAACATATATAACAGAATGCATGAAATATGGTATGGAAAGACACAGGGGATCCAGATGGAAGAGAGGAATGTATAAGGATGATTAAGATGTTTTGTATGAAATTCACAAAAATTCAATTAAAAATACAACAAAATTATTGTAAAAGGCAATGATTTTTTGTTAATAAAAAAGGAAAATGGAATTATATTAATTATATCAAACTTAAAACTTCTACACAGCAAAGGAAGCAATCACAAGGGGACAGTCTACAAATGGGAAAAATTTTAACAACTATTACATGAACAAAGAACAAATATTCATGAGATAAACTAAAATGACAGAAAAACAAAAACAAAAAGTGAAAAATCCTACAGATTAAAATATATACTTCTCAAAAGAAGTGACTACCATTAGACATGTGGGAGAAAATAAAAGAAAAATAACAACAAAAGACATTCAGCATTTCTAATCATCAGGGAAATGGAAACCATAACCAAATGAGATGTCAACTAAAAATGACTATTATAAAAAAAATAGATACTAGAGAGGAAAGGAAACACAGCTATTAATGAGAATGTAGTTTAGTAAATCATTAAAGAAAACATGATGGGGAGCTGGAAAGATGGTTCAGCAGTTAAAACTGCCAGCTGCTCTTGCACAGCACCCAGGTTTGATTCCCAGCACCCACATGGCAGATAACAGCCATCTGTAACTCCAGTTCCAGAAGATCCTATGGCCTCTTTGACCTCCCACTGCATGACACAGGTACACCTACACACATGCACATGGTATATTCAACAACAAAAATAAAATATAATAATAAATAAAATATTTTAAAAAGGAAACACTATGAATGTTCCTCAGACAAACAAAAAGACCTTCTAGATGACACAGCAATGCTTGTACTTGTTATATATCAAAAGAAAGAGAAATTAATGACAAAAATATAACTACATTAATGTGTTTAACACAACTTCATATTCACAATATTCAAAATATACAAGTGTGTCAATTAATAGATAAATAATGCATGTTCACCACTGACTAGCACTCATTCAGCAATGAAAAAGAAAAAGGAATGCAATCCTTAATGTTGAAATACTGGAGACTATTATATTAAGTGGCATACAGTAAATATAGAAGGACAACTCTGCATGATCTTACATGTAGAATATAAAACTGTTAATCTCAGCCCAGTGTGGTCATTCACATCTTTAACCCAACATTCAGGAGATAGATTGGTAGATCTCCATGGTTTTGAGGCTTGCTACACAGCCAGTTGTAGACCAACCAGGGCTACATAGTGAGACCCTATCTCAAAATTAATAAAATAACAATAGTAATAATAATTTAATCTATCACCCACTGAAAGTAGATTATGAAAAAATGGGGGAGGACAACGGGATAGAGAGAGGTAGCCCAAAGGAATTAAATTATATTTAGGCAGGTATATGCTTCTCTGATGTATCATTGAAAAATAAGGTGACTACAGAGTAAAAATAATGAATTACATATTTAATTTTTTAAAGGATTATGAACTTATTCAATATAAAGAAATACGCTTGGAGTAATGTAGGCATCATACAGTGCTTACATTGACCATAAACCAACATTTTACTCCACAGATCTCTACAAATTTTATGTATACATTTAACTTGAATGTTTAAAAATGACTATAGTACAACTGAATTTGATTATTATCTTAACAAATTTATCTTGTTCTAACTTTCTGTAGATAGTGCCTAAATATTTTTGAGTGATTTTGGAAATATAGGAGACATATTTTAATATAACAAATGTTTTCCTCATAGAGTAGATGATCATACATGAAAAATGAATTTCTAACAAAGATATGTATCTGATAGAGTTGGTTCATAGGACTTCCCTTGGAATGCATTCTTTTTCAGTATTTACATGATGCATCACCTAATTTCATGGAAATTCTCTCCTGCTGTTTTTAAAAATATTCCATTTTAATTTTTTGCCTTAATTCATTTATATAACTCTTTAGTATAACCCTTCATTATAGTCTCTTAATTTTTATTGGGTTTTGAGACCTTAATACTTAAATCAAATTTCATGCAAAAGTAACAAAGAAGAATGGAAAACTATTGTCATTTTTAAGGATAAATTTAAAGAAGAGTAATGTTTCATGTTTATAAGTAAAATATGGCAAAGAAGTAGAAGTTTTGAGAGATATGGAGTCCATTTATTGGGTATGGCTAATTTCTCAATCTATCAATGATGATTTTAAAGACCTAGTTGAATCTATGAGAGTATCACAGTTAACAACATCCCACATGAATCTTAGGCACATTTGGCAACATGAAGATGAGGATACTGTCCTAAAATAATTGAAAATATTTCCAGTACAGGAAGATTATCTCAGACTGGCTCTGAAGTGGAGTTGACCTTACTAGATTCACCATTAGCTAGAAGTTATTTTGTGTTTAATTCTGTGTAAGATTGTAGAGTATCTTCCGCCTATATGAAGGCAATGTTATTTTTCTTTTACTTAGCTTTTTACAATGTAAAATTTTACAATTTATGGGATCTAACATATTTTCATGCATGTATACATGGTGTAAAGACCAATTCCTTTCATTAGTGTATCTATTACTTTTAAAAATTGTCATCAGTTGCAATCAAAACATTAAAAGTCCTCTGATCTATGTTTTGAAATTAGCAATACATTTCTGTTATTGATCACACTGTGTAAAAGAACACCAGAAGTAACAAGTACCATGTGATCTCATGCACATGTGGAATCTAAGTTGAACTCATAGAAGTTAGAACAGTGGTTATCAGAGTCTGGAAGATATGGAATGATTACTTGATTGATTTCTTGAATGATTACTTGAATGATTATGTTTAGAAAAATGCTTTCTTTCCATGTAAACACTTAATACATAAATTATACTCGCCCTATTTTATAAAATTTTACTTATTTTTAGTGGCAGTGTCATGTTTAAAACCACACAATGCAATTTTCACAAACTGATAATTGAAATAAAATATATTTCATAGCCCAATATAGTTTCTGTTATTGTTACTTCTATAAACATTAGAACATTTTTCTCTTTTAGCATGTTTATATTTAATATATTTATTCTCTGAAAATTTGATGCTCACATACAATGAATTTGATACTATCAACTTTTCTTCTCAAGTTCTTGTGCCCTCTTCCATCTTAATATACTCTCCTTTTTTTAATAACACAGTGGGTCTACTTTGTGCTGACCATATATAGACAGTGATTGATCACTGAAACATGATCAGTCTACATGGGTCATACCTTTGAAGAAAACTGACTTTCCCTAGCAGCCATCAACTACCAATAACTCTTTGCTTGGATTGAAGTTAAGAGGCCGTCCCCCCATCCATGGTGACAGTGAACCCTTGATTGGCATCATCATGGGTGTCTTGTGCAGGCAGCCACAGCTACTGTGAATTCATAGGTGCAGGAGTCATGCTATAGTCAGAAGACAGGTTTCCTCGTCTTCTTCCATGACCTCAGTCTCATAAGTTTTCTGCTCCTTCTTGTGTGAAAAAAAAAACAAAAACCAAAAACCAAAAAACAGTGGTTTCTGATTTTCCCAAGAATGCTTTTCTTCTAGGGGAAATAGTCATGCATATCATTGTCTAGAAAATAGGTGTTATTATCAATTGCATAAATAATAAATCAATTAAGGCAGCTGTTATTTAGATTTATTATACAGATTTATTTAAAAATGGCAATGGCATTTTATTTTAAGATAACTACCTATTAATTACCATAGTTAAGTGACTGAATAATACAGAAGCACTATAATGCTATGAATCTCACTGAATTTGCATGCCAACGTGGAACTATAAGACTTTGTCAAAAACAGAATTTCAAGGGTAAAAATTCATCATTTGTACTCTTTTATATTAAGCAAAAAAATGATTACTGAGCACTGAATTATTTTTGGAATACATGAAATTATTTCTTTTCTGAAGATAATCTGAATTTGGTTATAAATGCCTAGGGCACACTGACATATACAATGAGTAAAAAGATTAGTCATCAGAAAAACTGCAAAGGGTCACAATGGAGCATGAGCCTGTCTGTGCCTATAAGTGCTGCACCCCAGGGAGTGTAGAGGCATGTTTGGCCTCCTGTTTTAATTTGTCTATACATGATTTGTTAAGCAAACAAAAGTATATGGGATCTTGCTAGTCTGAGTGTGCCAAGGCTGCAATTAGGCACTCCATCCATTCTTTCCAGTCTGCCACCCCTGTAAGAGTTGCAGATGCAGAAGACTTGGCTCTGTCACCAGGGAAAACATGGCATGGTAGCCAGAAAAACAGTGAGCTGCAGGAATGGAAACCACAGTTGCTGCACTGGAGCAATAAATAGAGATAGAAAACAAAATTAAAAAGAAGCAGTAAGGCAGAAAATATCTACAAAAGGGAAAACAATACTTACATGTATAGGTAAGAAATATTCAGGTATTAAAATATACTACCAGTAAGTGATGTGAATATTAACGTGAACTGTGTGGTGACAGGAAAAGTGAAGCCTGCTGGAAACAATTTATGGAGAAGAACAACTCACTTATGAGAGAAAACGGTTTTCCAAGGAACACAATAAATATAAAGCAGGGCCGTGAGATGACAGCTTGAGCTTCACAGTCCCAGTTTAATCATACTCTCACTGAAACACCCTGCCTCTCTCCTATCATAACAACGTGCTTTCCACACTATCATTGCCACCTAGGTTAGTATCATTAGCAAAGTGCAGCTGTTCAGCTTGTGTCTAATAATTTTATGAAATATAGGTGTTTCAAAGTTTAAATTACTTGATAGTTCAAGAATATGTGAAATAGACATGTAACATTATTATTGAATTGATAATTGTCTTAAACAACTTGTAACTTAAATATATTTTTAAATTGTTATATATTATCATTATTCCCATGACAATATTCTTTTACTCAACTTTTTGTTTGTGTCACATGTTTGTCAAAATCTTTACTTTCTATAAAAAGCCTGGAATAGTCAAAGCAATCTTGAACAAAAGAGAAAATAACTGGAGGTATTGTAATGCATGATTTCAAAACATACCACAAAGCTATGACAACTAAAGCTGTATGGTAAAAGCCTAAGAACATGGCTTTTAGACACATAGAGCACAGTAGAAATCATAGAAATAAATCCATGCATCCTTAGTTAATTAATTCTTGACAAAGTCGCTATAAACATCAACTAGAGAAAAGATAGCATCTGAAATAACTGGTGCCATCTAGATACTCCTATGCAGAAAGATTGAAAAGAATTTTGTCTGTCATCATAGACAAAAATCAAACCAAGATGAATAAAATATTTAATTGTAGCAAGTTTAACTATGAAATGTTTAGAACAAAACACAGAGGAAATACTTCAACATTCAAATATTAACTGTTCTGGAGAAATAAGATTGCTCAAGCATAGATAACAAAAGTCAAAAATAGACAGTCATGATTCTATCAAACTCAGAATCTGTGGCTCAGCAAAAGTAATACCCAACCAAGTGAAGGGTTAGTAGTCTATGGAATGAGAGATGTTTGGACATCGTCTGCCTGACAAAGGAGTTCTACTCAGAATATATAAGCAATTGAAAAGAATTCTAGAATAAATAATCATATTTAGAGATGTGTACATGATCAGAAGAGACATCTATCTAAAGAAGAATCACCAATGTTCAACAATCATGAAAATACTGACACATTTCTCTGGTCATGAAAAAAATGCAAATCAACAATTCACTGAGATGTCAGAACACCCCCGTCAAAAGGGCTATTGTTAAAAACTGCCAAATACAATAAATGCTGGTGGTAACAAATCTGGGAAACAAATGGGGAAATGCCAGAGATTAACTATTGAGGTCAGACCATGCCCTACTCTGTTACTTCATATTGTATCAAACAGCGGTTGGTTTTCAAGCTTATGCTTCACTCTAGTAGATTCCATTTCAAATGCCAGTTTTGCCTCTATTTTGAGTGAGAAAAGGATGACTACAGGCCCAGGGTGGTCCCAGAAATGTATCATCTATCAGGTACCACCCATCCAGCATAGACTGATGATAAATGAAAGAGATTTTACCCTATAGGATTGATCCCTAGTTTTATTGTATACTTGTTTTGTGTATTTTGCCTAGAGAATTGAAACTGAGGGGGCACACATGCCTACTAAAATCCCATCAGGGAAACCAGATTCAAGAACTTATCAGACACAACAGATCAAGGAAAGGATGGAACTCCCTCTCCAGGATGTGGAGAATTCCCTTTGTGATGGCATGCCCCACATTGATGTATCATCTGATATCTGTTATGTGCATGAAAGGACTCTTTGCTTGATTTTGTCTGCTGCTGTTAATGCAACCTATTAGTCTAATTGCCCATCTTCCTGTTGACCTCTCTGAACCTGGACACAAATAGATACTTCCTGTTCCTAAAACATTTTCTTCTTTGGACCTGGTTCAGTTTTCCCACCAGCAGTTCCAGCAACAGTTCTTTCCAGTCACTGACTGATCTGGTTTATTATCCACACAGATTTTCTCAGCCTACTTCTGTACCTCTTGAACTCTGCTCCAGTCATTTTAACTTGTATTCATTCTATAACACTCGCACAAATATATGAATATAGATTTATTGTGTTTTATGTTAATATGTGAAAGAAGACTTAATGTTAGTAATTAAGACTGGAATAAAGAACTTTTACTTGCCCCAACCAGGAAACCAAAGCAGGCAATTGTATGACATAGTACTGTCATTAAAAACTAGACCTTGTGTATTTATCATTATTCAATAAATTCTGACCTTATGGAAAGATATAAAGGTGATTATTATTCTGGCATAGTGCACTCAGAACTTTAAAACAGAAAAGATGGCAGCAGGGAAATACTGGCAGACTAAAGTCCATCTGAGCTTCCTTGAGCCAAGGTAAAATGCTCTGAAAAGTTCACAACATGGGAGAGATGCATACTGTGTCAATGACCCATGAAATGTCAATGAGGACTACACTTCGACCCCTCCCTCTTGAAGCCAGGTTAAATCAGAGACACAGCACTTGGAGATACAAGGCCCCTTATTATCTTCTTCTTAATAAACTATTTCCTATCCTGTAACTATCTACATGTGTCCGTTCACATCATTCTGAAGCAGCCTAAGATCTGGAAACCAGCATCTACCCTTTGACTCACATCTGCACCTGTGACAACTATGTTGAAAAACAAAACTATTGCATATGATTGATAGGGATGCCAGAGAAAATAATATGGAATACCTCAACAAAATGAATGAATAGCTGCTATCAGATAGACCTATCCTACTTCTGGATCTATCTTCAAAGGACTCAAATAAGTATATCAAAAGGTTGTTTACCTTCCCAAGTTTATTGCAGCACTATTGACAACAAAAAAATATGGAAATCAGCTGACATATCCAATAAAGGAAATGGGATCGTTACCTCCAATTAAATGCTGTTTTTCATTAAAAAGAATAAAATCCTGAAAACTGTGACAAAATGGTTGCAACTTCATATTAAGTAAAATAAGCGAGGCTATAAGTAATAGTCAAAGTTATTACTTATAAATGGAACCTAGAAATGTTGATTTCCAAGCATAAGACAGTAGAATAGATTTTTCTAGGCACAGGGAGGGTAAGGGAAAAGTTGCAAAAAAGTGTCAAAACAGAGTTTGGCGGTAATTTTGGGGCCCTCTAGCTCAGTAGGATGATTACAATTTTCAGTGAACTATTTGTATTAGTTTGCTTTTCTGTTGCTGTGAAAGAAACACTGACCAAAGGAACTTACAAAAGGAAGATATGGTTCTAAAGGGGCATGAGTCTACTGTGGTGGGGAGGCATGGTAGAAGAGGTGGCTAGAGTAGACCCAGAAGATAAGCACTCACATCTTCAAGCAGGCACAGGAAGCAGAGAATGACTGGAGATCAGCAAGGCTTAAGAACCCTCTAAGCCCGGCTCCAGTGACCTGTTTCCTGCAGCATGGCCACACCTTCTAAGACCTCCCAAAATGGTGCCAACAACTGGAGACAAAATGTCCAAATAATCGGAGTCCATGGGGGACATTCTCATTAAAATCACTACACTATTATATATCTTATAATAATTTGAAGTCTCCAAACAAGGGAATAATAAAGAAGTAGAAATGTTAACTATCCTGATTTGATCAATACATATTAACAAAAACAACACATCTCACATTTTCATAATTTCATCGTTCTCTATGAGTGCATGCAATTATATTACTTAAATTAAATTTGAAGCTGGATATGTTACATACATAATCTTGTAACGATAAAGAACATTATATACTTTAAAGCACTATCTAGTCTTCTCTTACTATGTAATAGAAATCTGTATTTTCAATTACTTAAAATTCACAGTCAACAATTACAAAGATTTAGAACTTTGTTTTTCATTAATTATTGTCAAAATACATTATTATTATTCTCTTCTCTTCATGAAATAGACCAATTTAAATACAGTCAACTCATTTTTTACAAAGAGGGCAGTCTTTTCAACAAATAGCATTAAAATTCCTATATATCCTAGGTATCAATAGTTAATTTAGAAACAGATCTCAAATATATTAATTTCAATGAATTAAGGACTTAAGTATAAAATTTAAACTATAATTCCTTGAAGATAATATATGAAAAAATTCTAAGTGATTTTATGATAACAACATCAGATCCACATAATAAATTATTGCTGAGCTGAATTTTGTTAGGCTTAGTTAGACTTTTAAATGTTTGCTCTGCAAAGGATGCTGTCAGGTAAATTAACAATCAAGACATAGATCCATAGACTCGGTAAAAAATATGCAAAATTTTTATCCAGCCATATATAAAACAAAACAAATAAACAAAATCCATAGTTGCCCAAGTATAGAAAGAACTCCTAAAACTGAACAATAGGAAAACAACAAACAGGAGAAAAACATAAGCCAAAGATCTTAACAAAGAGGAAACACAGTTGACAAGTAAGTATATGAACAGATTATCCACATCACCTTGTTATGGGAGAAGTGAAAAGTAAACAAATGAGATTCAGTTACACATCTATTAAAGCAGTTAAAGTCCAAACACTGGGTACATCAAATACTAATCAGTCTCTTAGATAATAGGGCTGTCCTTCATTCAGTTAAAATAAAAAATGACAAAAGCCACGTTGGCAGATATTGCTAATATGCTTCTAAAACTAAACACTGATCGTATAACAATTATGTTCTTCAAGATTTACCCAAATGAACCAAATACTTAAAATGCTCATAAAGTTTAACACAAGTATTTAGTGCAGTTTTATCCTGATTGCCAATACTTTGAAGAAACTAAAGTGTTTTGATAGATGAATAGTAAACTACTTACCATACAACCAGATAATGGAATATTTTCAGTGATAATAATAAATGAGTACCAAACCAGGAAGAGATATTGGTAAGTGAAACAAACTGATCTAGAAAGCCTATAGTTCCTGGGTTCAATTCTCAACACCCACATGGTGTCTAAGAACCATCAGCAATGGTGACTCCAGGGAATCCAGCACCCTCTTCTGGAATCTCCATTTTGACATGAGTGCATTTACATAGATGCAGGCAATACTTTCTTACACATAAAATAAAAATAATAAAATATTTTTAGTAAAAGAAAATGTAAATAACATATATATATATATATATATATATATATATGTAAAATCAGTGGTATCCAGAGATTCAAGGATATTCAAGGAATTCAGAGAGAGGGAGGGATGAGAAGGTGTATCACACTAATTCTGACTGGAAATGGAATTATAGATACATGCCATACTACATTTGTAAAAGAAGATACAATATAGAGTTAATTATGAATGTTGATTAATAATTGAGTTAATAATGATAATTTGTCAATATTAGCTCATTCATTAAAAATATGTTACTCTAATGCAATATGTTATTGAGGAAATGAGGGATGAGTGAAAGAGTCTATTGAAACTGGATGTTCAGATTTATTTTTTAGTGTTCAGTTTTAGTTTCTAGTTCTTGTAAACATAAATCTTCTCCTTATTTTTTAGTTAAATTAAAATAATAGAGCTAGGTATGATAACATACAGCTATAAGCCTAGCACTTGGGAGGTGGAGGCAGGAGAATCAAGAGTTTAAAATCTCTAAACCCCTTTCTGCTGTTTCATGAGCCATAAGTGTCAAGCTTCCACTGTAGATATGTCACTTAGGACTGGGCATCTCTCAGACATATATTCTCCCTGGATTGCCAGTTGTGGAGTTCTGCAAGACCCTCCATAGACTGCAAAAAGAAGCATCTTTGATGTGTGGTGTACCACTGTAAGAGCCCAAGGTTAGTGCATGGATGAACACGGGTTTTCAGGTCTCTAAGAACTTCCTCATATGAACTTGCAACAATGATGACATCATGCATAAGACCTAAGCCAAATCAGTGAGACAAAAACACAACATAGAACTGGGGAAATGGGCAACAGGCTCCAACCCTAGCTGAGGAACTATTGGCAACTGATTAATGTGGGGTAAGAGAGAAAGATGTTCTTTAAAACTCTAGATAGGCTGACTAGACTTTAGTGAACGAACTTGCACTGAGGGACATTTGGGTACAAATACTTGAATGGAAAGGACCTAACATAGATGGCAGAATGCATGAAACCCAGTGGCAGGCCCGAGTGGAGTGGGGGCAGAGCTATGGGGGTGCAGGTGGGGAAGGGTGTCTAAATTTTATTAAGATCTATTATATGAAATGAACAAAAACTCAATAAAAATACTTTTTAGAAGAGTCCAAGATTGGCCTGTGGACATGTCTATGGGAGTTTGGGTTCATTGTCAATTGACGTAGGAATGTCCAGCCCACTGGAGGCAGTACCATTCCCTGGGCATGTGATCCTGAACTGTATATAAAAGGAAGCTGCCTATAATCAGGCCTGCTAATGAGCCAGCAAGCAGCCTTCTTCCATGGTTTCTGCTCCACTTCCTTAGCTGTGACTGAGTTTCTTAATCAGTAGTGATGCAGGTTGGAATAGGAAGCAGACTTACCTTCAGGTTTGTGCTTCACTGCCTGCTCTGAATTTCCTCAGTGATGGACTATAACCTTTATACTGAAATAAACCCTTTCCTTATGCCACAATAAAGAGTTCAAAATTATTCTCAGTTACACAGGGAATTCAAGTCAGGCCTACACTTCATGAAATAAAAGGATCAAATAGAAAATCCTCAAGAAAAATCTTAACCTAATAATCACATGAAAACTGCTCATAATCATTAATCAAACACTTCCAAACCACAACTAGTTACCACTGCATACCCACTAGGATAGTTACTAAGATAAAAATGTTTTTTTCTAAATTTTTATTGATTTTTTTGAAAGTTGCATACAATATAAATTGGTGGTATTTAGATATCCTCCCCTATCTGCCTCTCTCCTTATCCCCCCAGCCAATTTAATGTAATATATATAAATATATATTTATTTATTTACATATTACCTTATAAAGGCTCTAGAGAAGCTAATATGTGTCTGCAAATGTCCTTCAGTGTGGGTCTACCCACAGGAGCCTGGTTAATCTATCAAGAGTCCCATACTAGAAAGAGACAGTCTCTGCCCCTCCCAGCAGTCATCTGCTGCCACAATTTGCTTAGGTGGAGTTGGAGCTTCTTACCCTTTTCCTCATGTCTATGCTGGAATTCTTTTCTGGTTTGAGATTATGTGGGACATGGGCATGCTGTCGCCATTACTGTGAGTTTGTATGAGCAACTGACCATCTATCTAGAAAACTGTTTCCTTATTGTTACCACTTCTGGTTCTTACAAACTTTTCACCTACCTCTTGCAAAATGATCCCTGACCCCTGCGAGGCAGAAGTTCGATATAGGTATCCTATTCAGAGATACGCACTCTGCAGGTTCTTGTTCTCTGAACATTAGCCCGTTGTGGGTCTCTGTGCTAATCATCATCTGTTGCATAAGGAAACTTCTCTGGTGAGAGTTTGAAAGATCCATTAATCTACGGGTGTAACAATAAGTCATTTAGTGAGTTTAATATGATAAGTATTTAGTAGAAAACTAGTATTAGGTTCTGCCCTATGCCCAGTGACTTCTCTATCCTCAAGTTCTTAAGCCTGATATTCCATTTTAGGAAGTGCAGTGATATGAAGGGGTAAAGAAACATTCGACTAGGAAGGGCTAAAGGCGGAAGGGAATAGGAGGGCAGCAGCTTGGAAGACAGAATTTGGGGAGTGATAAGTAACACTAAAGGCCTTTAGAGAAAGTTGTTTTGTGTTTTTTAAGATGGTGAAGAGGAGAAGCTGAATCCCTGGTACAACGTGGGGGTAATGGAGAAAAGCACCATGTGCTTATTCTACCATTGGGTTAGGGTATACTTAAACATATATATGACCATTTATGAGTATTCTGTTGGATAGATTCAAGTTTTGATATCTTTATTGTAATGGTTATTATTAATTTTCAACTGGATGGAGTTTATAATCACCATAGAAATTCATCTCTGAGTATGTCTGTGAGACATTATCCAGATTAGGTTAATTGAGATGGGAAGACAATACTAAGGAAGGCAATACTATTCCATGGACTGGAGCCATGGATTGAGTAAAAAGCAGAAAGTAAATTGAACACAAGCTTTCATCATTTTCTGTTTCCTGAATATAGGTACATCATCATCATCAGCTGCCTCTTCTTCCTGCTGCCATAACTTCCCTGACATGATGGAATGTATCTCTTGAAACTATATGCCCAAATAAATCTTTCCTTCTTTAAAGTGTTCTTAGAGATTTTATTACAGAAAAGAGATAAGTAACTAAAATTAAATGGAAAATACCATATATATATATATATATATATGTGTGTGTGTGTGTGTGTGTGTGTGTGTGTATTTTAATTGTATTAAAAGATAAATGAAAGGAGAAACTGAAAAGCATTAAGGGCTTTTGAATATATGTAGGAAAACATGACAATAGCAAAAGGACCAAGAAGGGAGGATTAAAAATGTATTCATTTCAGATTCTTACTCTATATAAGTGATTTAATAGTATCTATAAGTATATTACAAGATAAAGATCTGTTTTATGTACTATAGAAATACCACTAAAAATATCAGAAAACCCCCATCAAACAGTCAATAAGATAAATAGATAATCAGAACAAGGGAATCTCAAATATGTTACTGTCCCATACCTCATGCATTAGTCAGGGTTATCTAGAGAAACAGAACCCATCAATGGACCTATAGTCAATGGGAACTTATTCAGCTATCAGGTCATACTATCAAGTCCTGATGGACAACCAAGGGCAAAGGCAAGAGCCTATATCATTTGGGGGTCTCTGAGATCACCCCCTGATCAACAGCTTAAGTGGAGGAATCCCATACTAGGCATTGGGATCTTTTGTTTGGTAACTTATATAGGAGCTCACCCCAGGTGATTCTCGGTTGTATCAGATTAATAATGAAGACTACCCACTGTATTACTATTGTTATCCTCTGCCTGTTCTTCCAGTCTGGTACTGATTTTTTGAAGTTATGTTATCTTGGCTTTCAAACTATTAATATTTGTTGCCTCGCTTGCATCTCCTCATCTCTCAAGAATTCATGATTCAGCTTCTTTGACAGTAAATGGAATTTTATCCTCAAATAAAATCAGTTTTTTCATTAACACTGAATTCCTTTCTGGATATGCATCCTAGAAATGGAACTTTGGCCCTCTGCAGGAGCAGAAAATGCTCTTAAGCACAGAGTCATTACTCCAGCCCCAGAAACATGCTTTTCAACGCACTTTCATAGTAAACCATCTTTACTTACATCTACAGCATTGTCCTATGTGACCATAGTAGCTGTGACAGTCTGATGAGTTGTATATTCAAATAGATACAATAGTCAATAAACTTGCTCATAGTCTTAAAAAGGACACTAGGAATAAAGCTGCAGCTCAGGGAGGCTACCTCTGTTATAAAAGAGTTCTTTTCCACTAATTTCTGAGGTACTCCATAAGATACAATAGACTCTTTTTAACCCTCAATAGGTTTTGCTTTCATAAGATTACAAAAATAACTAAATTCTCTTGAAGAACTTTTAGATAATATCACTTGGCTTCAGTCTTCCCTCAGAATTCCCTGTATGGCTTTGTCTCACATTTCTGATTCTCAAAGGAGACATTAATTTAATTTCCTCTAACACACTGTGGTTCCACTTTGGCTCCTCTTGCATTGGAGCAATTACAGCTGTAACTGAATTTAGAAAACGACAATGTTCTCATAGATACTTATGTTTACCTATTTATTTGTTTCGAATACCCTCCTTTCTCTTACAACAGCAATTTGACAATTAACTCCCTCTTCAATACTTTTAGAATGGTTATTTCTACCCGATACACCCAAACAAAAATTTTTAACCTAAATCAACCAAGAATTACTCTTTTTCAACAGTGCTGAACTAGAACCATCTGACTTACTGAACAAGATCCTGATACTATTTATCCTTCCATAACTCAAGATAATTTCAAATTTCTTTTATAGGTCAAAATAGAATAGCAATAGCTTTTATTTTGCTGTTTTGTGGAGGACAGGCTTCCTTTCACTTCCCTCCACATGGACTTCCATCTCTCATAAATATATACTCTATTCCTAATGCAGTAACATTTTTTTTTCAGATGGAGTCAACAATCAAGAAGGGGAATCATTATGTGAAACAATGGTCCTGAAATATTACACTGTCTTGTAACCCCTGGTAGAAACGTTAGCCCCTCTCTGCCTTCAAACAATTCCCTAATTAATCTTCAGTTTCTGACTTACTACCTGGTTCATGCTATCTCACCATTGTTTCAAGTCACCTTGGCTCATTCCTTAGACTTCTTTTTGCTATCAGTATTTACCTTGTTTAAAAGCCTCCTTCATAGATGAGCACATCCAGTTCTATTCAATTTAGACTACCTGGCCTCCTCACAGAAGGTAATTGTTACACTAACTGCTTAGGTATGTCTTTTCAATTACCACATTTACAAACTCAACCAGTTTTCTGGTCGTCTCCTGACTGCTCCATAATCTCAAGAGAAATCAAATCC
Source organism: Eospalax fontanierii (assembly GCA_035773235.1). Classification (NCBI taxonomy): domain Eukaryota; kingdom Metazoa; phylum Chordata; class Mammalia; order Rodentia; family Spalacidae; genus Eospalax; species Eospalax fontanierii. Next base: position 48,486,349 of record CM069530.1, on the reverse strand, counting down.
TCATGATTTCATACTAATGAACTTTGGCAAATAGAAGTACTCACAAAATTTCCTTTGGTCATTTAAAATTTGCATATTTATGTGTGTTAATATTTTTCAGGCTTTATTTTTCCCAGTGCTTAAGCACATAAACCTGCTTACACTATTTAGGGACATTTAACCAATTTCTCTAAAACGGTGGGGCCAAAAACAAATCAAAACAAAAAGTTGTCCTGTTTATTTTTCTAAAATGTTTATCTCTTTGAGTCAGTTTTGGGAATTTCATGTTTCTTCTGACTTCCCTACATAACTCCCAAGGATAAGACTTAATTAAACTAATTCATTTATTATTCAAAAAGTAACACATAAGAAAGGAGAATAAAAGACAGTGATTAGAAGCAAATTACTAAAGAAAATTATAATTTAAATCTTTTTAAAACAACTTACATTTTACATTTTAAAAAACTGTTCCTCTGAATTTCCCTCACAAACATTTGCTGAAAAAATATTTTAAGTAATAAGTAGTTTTACCAAAACCTATGGTTTCATATAAACTCTCTTAAAAACAACTAATGGCTCGAGTCTCTTCCTCTCATTAACTGAACTGAAACTTGGTATCTGTGCTTACTTCTACAGGCCTCTAAATTCCAGCATGACTGGTAACTTCATTCCAGAAGATAACAACCTGGTATCAGAAGAGAGACCCTATCTTGAATTTCAGCCACATGAATAACTACCTTGTTTTGTTCAGCTTTCTTTGCAGTGCTGCTGTGTTTTCACCACCGTTTCTGAAGAATTACCCCAGATAGTAACATAGTGATTCCTTCCTGTCACTTCCCAAGCAAACTGTATCCTAATTAGCCTCTACCAGTGGCCACCTTGATGGACATGTTTCTTTGATATAATAAACAAGGGCAGTGTGTGAATAACTTTTCAAGCAATGCATTCAATTACAATATGGTCATGCCTCTTCATTCACAAAACAAAGGAAGATCTTTTTTGGTCCTAATCCTATAGGATTATGTCCTATAACAATATAGACATAGTCTGGACTAAGAACTTTTACCTAACCTTGCAACCAAAAGTTCCTGTTTATAATGTAAAGAGTCTCACACACCGAGCAACGTACTCCTCCTCTTGACACCAAGGGCAAGACTTTAATTCCTCTGGACCTTTCCTTGCCTCCACCCAAGACAGTACATGAATTTGTGCATGCATGATTTACATAACAAACCATTCAAGTAACATGTTTTCCTCATCATAATCAATGAAATTGAGAAATGTCTGTTTTGAGTTGTATATGTGATATTTTAAGACTAGGGATCAAAAGTCAAGATTCTCTTATAAGAGTGTGTTATGACTTTTACTTCCATCCATAATTCTGGATATTCTCTTTCAATTAAAAAAAAATGAACAATGCCCTTGTTCAAGAGCACAGAGAAATCTGAAAGAGCAGGTTATTAGCAGTTTGAGTCCACTCTTACAGGCTATTTCCTTATTAAGGTGTAACTACAATGTGACTTAGAAACCACATTATAATGTTCCGAGAGTAAGAAATCAAAAAGAAAATATACTACTCAGGTAGTCAATCTAGACAATTGAATCATGTATTTTCAAGATCTCTATGAATGCTCTTTTAGAGAAACTAAACCAAAGTCTCTAGGACTGACTTAGCTCATTATAAATAATCTTTTCACATGGCTCTGATTAGTAAAAATTTAGGGTTTGATCCCTCAACTATGACTTCAGCAAGTATAAAGAAAAAATGTAGAAATCAATATGAAATTCAAATTTAAAAGTTTCCATAGTAATTTAATATTTTATTCAAATGAAAGGGGAGTTATAAATATAATTTTGGACACAAAACCAGAAAAAATGGTAGTATAAAATATAATACTTAGAAATAAATCTATCTTCAAAAATGATATGTGAGATAAGATTTTCTTCAACCACAATGACAATAAGAATAAATATGCCTTACATTTTTACCTAGGTTAATATTTTATGACTCTTTGTTTAACCTACTGATTAAAATCAATTTCTGAAGCGAGTTTTCTTTGCTTTCATTTTCATATCAAATGGGTTTCATATCTTATGAATTAATGAGTGTACAACGCTAGATGTTAAAATGTATTATTTAACATATAAGTATGTTAAGTAATTTTAGAATTCGTGGTCATTTTATAATTTCATTATATATTTTATGACATTGAATCAAATAAATAATACCTCCAAATTACTCCATTACTACTTCAATACACTGAAAATGATATTAATCTTAGACGAAAAAGAGTTCTTTTATTTAAATAAATCTGATTGTTTTCTGTGTTCTGGTGTTTACAACCTCTTCACCATTTCTGATGTACAGTTGGTGTACGTTGTGTACAATTCCCTGGAATTGTTGCCTTGGAACCAGTTATACACTACCTTGCTATCTTACTGGCATTTGCAGTATTATGTGCACTTTACACAAGGGTATGGCTTAGTTACCTAAACAAATTAATTACTTTAGAGAAATTACAGGGTATTTCAAACTATTCCTCTATAAAGACATACAACAGACTCTGACTTGACATATGTTAAGTGTTTACAAAATGTAATATCTCTGCTTAAAGTCATGTAATAGTTGTTGAACTACCATCAAAAGTACTCACAAATCTAAACAAAGGAAAAAATAAAATGATATTTTGTAAATATAAAAGTTAAACAGGTGGGGCTTAGAAGATGGCTCAGTGGGTAAAACGCTTTCTGTGCAAGCAGGAGGACCTGAGGTTGGACCTCAACACTTGTGGAAAACCCAGGCATGGTAGCGTGCACCTGAAACCCAGTGATAGTGTGGGGGCAGTGGCACACAGAGGTAGATTCCAAGGGCCCACTGGCCAGTCAGTATAGTCAACTGTTTAGCCCAAATTTCGGTGAGAGAAACTGGGTAAAAAAATATCGAGAGGCAATTGAGGAAAACATTCCAATGTTAACCTCTAGTTTCTAAAATGCTCATACATACATGCATGCACACATGAGTGCCTCGTGACACACAAAATACACAAAATTTGGAAATTTCTGCAATCCAGTTTGATAGAAATGCAAAGTCTGGGGCTGAAGAGATGGTTCACTGGTTAAGAACACTGGCTGTTCTTGCAAAAGACCTGAGTTCAAATCCAAGTACCCACATGGCAGCTAACAACTGTCCATAACTCCAGTTCCAGGAGATCCAATGCCATTATCTGTCTTCCAAGGGCATGGTGCACAACACAGGTACACTTAGATACATGCACACAATACATTCATATACATAAAATACAAATTATTCATTAAATATAAAAAAGAAATGCAAAGTCTATTTCATAAAACCAATTTCTTATTAAACTTCTTGTATTTGTTCTACTAGCTGGTTAAATTATGGTATGACAATAATAGACACAAAACTTCTGACTTTATATCTCTCTTATTTAGAACTGTTTTATGTATACATAAATATAATTACAAAACGTATATGAACAACTTTGTTTTTCTGCCCATAGAAAACCCTTTTTAATTCTAAAATATGTAAAAACAATAAAGTATATATATACTATTGAGTACATATTGTTTACATCAGTTTAAGAGTGACAGATATTAACTGAAGTTTAAATATTATAAAATATAGATTTTTGTCATATAGAAATTATAAAGACTATAAGTGTTCTTTAAAATAGTTTTAGGAGCCACACATGGCAGTGCATACCTTTAATCCCAGCATTCAGGAGGCAGAGGTATGTGATTCTCTGTGAGATGGAGGCCAGCCTGGTTGGCATAGCATATTCCAGACCAGATGGGGTAAGAAGGAGACCCTGTCTCACAAAAGAAAGAACAAAAATAAATAAATAAAATTAACAATAATAAAATAATTTTTTAAAGTAAACTAAAATATTGTTAGAATTTTTCTTTACCATTCTCACATATTCTCATCCTCACAAAGTTGAGCTGGGTACCACACCCAGAATTGTAGAAGAGTTCTATAATCACTCCAGTGTAGGTCAGAAACTGCCAAAGTGATTGCTCCAATAAAACTGGAATCAATAAACGCAGTGGTCATAAAAGGACCCATAGTGTCAGAGACCAAGTGTCATCACTTAATTACAGAACACAAAAGCTGAGTAATCATTATAATGAACATAATCTATAGAATAATGAGAAGATTGGAATCTGCTTGGTGAAATCCAAGATGATCCACACTTATCTCCTCCTTCACAAACAAGAGCCAAAACAACAGAAGGATAAGTACAATTTAAAGGAAGTGACTATAGGAGAGTACTAAAACTCAACAAGGAAGAGACTGAAATCTTGAACAGAGACTGCTACAAACAGAAAAAATAGCACCTCCAGCAACGTTCACCATGGAAACTTTTCCCAGCCAGTAGGCTGAGGAAATTCTCTTTGTAAGAGCAACGGTGAATCGGAGAATCCCAGCAAACTCGGTCAGTGCTCATAATCGTAACTACTGGAAACTTCCCACGCATCACAAGCTTGTAACCCAACTAGGAGAACAATCTCAAGAACTGATAGTAGTTCTTTTTGATGGGGAATCCCAAAGTGCCCACAGATCTAGGCCAATCCCAGACATAAGCTTGAAAAGAGAACCACAATCTGAATTGTATTGCTGTAGGATTCAGAAATGCCCACGTACCTAATCTCTGCAAAACCACAGAGATTTTATGACATTAGCATAGAAAGCTGCAATCTCATGAACCCCCGTAGTTCAGCAGGGATTCTGGGATTCCAGCATCCAAGCCCACTCAGTATCTGCGCAGGAGGTAGGTAGGTCAGCAAGGGAAACAGTGGCATTTCGCTCAGGAACTGGGACACTAAGTTTCTTAATGTAGAGACTAAAAGGCACCCAAGAAATGAATATTCGTTTGAGTCCTTTGGTCACAGGAAGCATAATATATTCAGTTTCATACCATACACCTTGCTTCCATAGATAGAAGGTAAGAAAACAATAAAAGAGTAAGTGAGAAAATAATATTTATTAGAGGACACCTGCTCACCACTAAACAGAATCCACACATGCTGCTTTAGTTTTAAGCATTTACTATAATGATTTAAAGATATTATAATTATTACCTTTTCATAATTTGAGAGACTGAAGTTCACTGTTAGTTTAGAACTAGTAGTAACTAAAGACTACCTTATACAAAATCCTGCTGAGTTTTTGTTTTCTTTCATTTTATAGTTTGTTTTTAGTGTAACAAAGAAAATTACTTTCACTGAAATAACGTATAAGAACTCAAAGAGCATCAGGTATTAATTTCTAATCTGTAACACTCACCAAACTATTAAGTCTTAAGATAACACAAAGGATTACATTTTCAAATCAGACATATGTGACTTAGGTACCTTATTCAGTATAAAGTTTTACTAATACTTTCAAAAATATAAACAAATAATAAACACAGACAAAGCAGATTGAGGATTTGTCTGTATCCATTTCAGTCCTTTCTTCTCATATAAATTCCGTCATTTTGCTCAGAATAATTGATAAGATCATTAAGAAAGATGTTCAAGTTACCACAAAGATTAGATTAGATTAGTATTTATAGTATAAAATCCTTTTACCTAGGAAACAATATATTACATGACATTGTTAAAGAAGCCATGACATTGCTAGAGCATAATACTATGTTTGTTAACCACGAGCCCAACCTAGAGAAATCTAGCTGAAAGCTCTCTATCTGTAACAACCTTCTTCAGAAAAATATCAATTTATTTTGGAGGAAGCCAATAATTTATATTTTCCTGATAAGATGTTATAAAGCACATACCTTATTTTCCTTCAAGTCTTTCCACCTCTATTCTATAATGGGAGAGAAACAGATTCAAAGCTATGTGCCTTCACTGACCCTTCATGCAAAGGAATTAACCCAATGTACACCAAGCTTAAAATTACATTTAAAAATTATCAGCCTTCCCTGGTGATACAGGTCTGAAATCTAAGATATTTGGGAGGCTGAGGCAGGGGAATTACAAGTTCAAGGCCTGATTGGGCTAGAGTGAGTTCAAGGAGAATATGACTTGTTGAGACGTGCCTCAAAAAACAAATGCCAATAGTAATGATTATTACAATTATCAGCAGTTACCATTATCTCAATTTTCATTGAGAATTTGAAGAGGATTGGTAGTTAAAGCTCAACTATATCTAATTTTACAAAATGCAAAATTGTTGCAGTCACCTTTCAATCATTTTTAGTTTAATCAATTAAGGAAAAGTATCTTCTTAGCAATATAATGCTTTAAAGATGCTAACTACAAATTACTGTCCCCATTCCACAAAACTCAAAGGTTGAAAGAAAGAAAGGAGAGCTGACTGGGAGCAATTGTACTAATAGTCATCATTGAGTTTATAATATAGACTATTATAACATGAAGCTAAGTTTACAACCATGCTCTTTGTAGCAAACTGAGTACATTGCAGTTTAAAAATAAACTGTAACAGAATTCCATTTTTTTATAAAAGTTAAAGTATCTGAACATTAAACTCTTACTTAGAAAAATAGGTTGCTTTATTGTTTCTATTGTTATACAAAAAAAGAGAAACACTTGGGAAAATAAGTTAAATAAACTATTATCTGTTATTTTAGATCATCAATTTGAAGGACTGGATATGAGTTGTTATATAATTAATTATAGAGAAAAAGAATAAATATGAACCATGGTAGACCTATTAGGGCATCAATATAGTTTAAATGAAGCACTTGTGTGATGAGGACTTATGAAATTTTTAATCCTTATATGACACATTCTCTCTGAATTTTCTTTTCCATCTTTCCTAAAGGAAAAACTATATTGTTTTGTTTCTTAAATTCTAGCAGAAATATTGGTGCTGGTTGTCTTTTAACTTGACCACGTTTTTGAATAATTAATACTTTTCTAATATTCACTCCCTGGACCAGGAAAACAAACAAACAAATAAGCAAATACATTAGAAGCATATCCTGCTTAGGTGATGGAACAAGCCTAGAATCCCAGTACTCGAGGACTTAGGCAGAAGGATAATGAATCGGAGACCAATTTGAACTACATAGTTAGGTCCTTTTTGAAACACACACACACACACACACACACATACACACAAAAGAGCACATCTTCGGGAGTCAGTAATTTTTAAAAAATCATTATTCTCTGGAAATTTTTCAAATATTTAGAAGAAATATTTATAGGTAACTAAGAGTCTTTCTAAGGAGAAAAATAAAAAAAAGATAGAAGTGCAGATACAGTAAATACAGCACAAAAGAATTTGAGGACATACGTAGTATTTATGTTAATAAGTGAATACAAGTTATTTATAACATTGACAAAGATGATTTCAAATTGCACCATGAAGCAGAATCCGTCACTCTTCTGTATGTAAGGAATATATCTAAAACAGCATGACTGAGAATTTTCAAAAATAGAGATGGGAAACAGTGTGACAAACACACACAAATACTAATGCACAGAGTGCGCTTCCGGCACTGGCAAGGTAAGCTTACAAGGGGAGCAAGGAGAAGGATGGAAAGGATTTCTCTTGGTTCTTGCAGAATGCCTCCAAAGGGCGACTGTATTCTCACCTTCATTACCTTTAAAGTCATAATACAGATAAAAGCATTTCTCAGACTGTTCACTAATTAGGTGAAAAAATTAGCAACAGCCTACAACTCAATCCATAACTGATAAGCAGCCTCCTGAAATAGCAGTGTGATCCCTTGCAATGTTAATATAAACAGCCAGCTGGCGAAGATGATAAGGAAGTAGTATTATTTTTAATTGGCACTTGTCCTGGATACATATATAAGAATGGTTACAATACCAGCTACATGAATAGATGACAATTATTCCATGTTAACAAAAAACAAATTTTCTTTAATTCAATATTATGAAGATTAAAAAGTAAGAAAATATGAAAGCAATAATTAGAGGCACTTTATTTAAATATGTTAAAATTAATGTTTGTTCTTTGAAGAAATTAAAAAGGACCACCTTTTTTCCTTACTGACTGTACTTGGTGTGATATGTTCTTGAAAAAAAGAAAAGCAGCATATGAATTCAATACCCATCCAGTCTAAGAAGAAAAGATATAAATTTAAGTGATTGGACAGACAGCAAGATACTTTCTTATGCCCAGTGATCTGATAGGAAATTGAGAGAAAATTTGAGTTACAAATTTAAACACTTGCTATTTTATTTGCTAGTTTTGGAAATACTCTCAATTCACTAAGTCTCCATGTCCTTGCTTACAAAAGTATTTAAATAAATTATATTCAATAGGAATTTCTGTGCTCACATTTTTGAAGGATATTGCTTCCTAGAATCATTTATTGAAATATGAATATATAAATTCATTATTTTATGTCCCTTCCACACACGTCTTCTATACATTCATACATTGCTATGTGTATATATATATATATATATATATATATATATATATATATATGTACAAAAAAGTTGAGTTGTAGACCCCTCCAAGTCTGAATGGCTGTTCAGCATGCTTTTCTCTCTCATTGTCCCTTAGGGCAAAAACTACACTTCTTCACCCACTGAGTTAATACCAGAAGGTACTAACACTTGAACAAGACAACTACATCTTTATGCAGATCCTCAAGCCTTCAATTTTAATTTGTGGATAATGGTAGATTTTATGAGCTTTAATGCATAAGGCTGAATGATCACAATAAAATCTGCTGTGGTGGAACAATATGTAAAATGCTATTACCAAATATATAATGTGCATATAAGGTGTGAAAAAGAAAGCAATCAGAAAACATACTTTGTTATTTTACTGTTGTAGAGCTCATATTACTAATACTGTACAGGAAAACAATAATACAAAAACTAAAAACAAGTTTATTTAATAAAAGATAGTATCAATTAGAGGAAATAATACTTAGAAAACTGGAAAGAAAGATAAAGAAAAGAAGAAAAGAAGAAAGCTGGAGATACCCTGAATAAATATTGAAAAATTCCATTTTAACTGTGGCAAGTAATTTAATGTATCAATTTATTGAATTCTGATACTGAGTTCTTTCCATTTAATGATAATTACTGGGCACTGTTCTAGTTATTAAAGAATGCATTGAACAAGGCCAAATTTCTTTCCTAAAGTTTTACTTCTTTTATTTTATAATGATAAAGTAGACAAGACAGACAAATACAGCTATATACATTCTCATCTTTCTTTAGTTTCCACTAGACAGGACTACATATCCACCAATATTTATATATAAAGGATGCCACACAAATAATAAAACAATTGCTAGTGAAATAGTTAAAATCTATGCTCTGGTTATCAAAACTCTTCATTGGATTATAATACTGACTGGGTCAGTAGGTCTGGAATTCTCTAAGATCATCTAATTTTTGGGCTCACTGGGGCACCTGGAATACTTCATAAAGTTAAGCTCTATTACTAAGATTAACAACTGCAGTGAAATAATACACAGCAAGGGGGAAAAACTCATGAGGAATCTGAAGAAATCTTCATATACATTTCTCATATTGACTTCCTCCCATTAGAGGAAATACACAGAGCACACTCCCTCAGTGATGAAAAGTGTGAAAGAAAGTGTCAGTCAGGGGAAGTCAGTTAGAGACTCAGGGCTAATATTATCTTGCTAGAGCTGTCCTAATAAAATGCCACAGATTGTGTGGCTTAAAGTGCAGTAGAGCCTGAAATCTGAGATTAAGAGTGCTGGGAAACTGGTATCTTCAAGTTGTTTTCTTTCTGTGTGTAACATTGTCCTAATGGTGTCCTCTTCTTGTACGGATACCAATCCGAGTGGTTTCGTTTAGCATCACACTAATGGCCTTATTTTAATTTAAGTACCTGTTTAAAGATCCTATCTAGATCACACCCCCCGCCCCCGCATTCTTCCTTGGCACCTCTTAGGTGGCTGCCATCTCCTGTAAACCCAAGATCGTTAAAAAAGTACCAAGAAGTTCAACTGGCCCAAGATTGATCAATATGTCCAAATTAAGTGCAACTGGTGGAAACCCATAGGTATTGCCGAGAGGGTTTAAGGGCCAGACCCTGCTGCCCAACATTGGTTATGGGAGCAACAACACAAAAAATAAAAAATGAAAAAAAACAAAGCACATATTGCCCACTACTTTCTGGAAGTTCCTAGTCCACAACGTCTAGGAGCTGGATGTGCTCCTGGTGTGCATGCAACAGATCTTACTGTGCTGAGATCCTTCACAGTTTTCCTCCCAGAACTGCAAAACTAGGAAAAGACCAACACAGCTGGCTACCAGAGTCACCAGCCCCAATACCAGGCTGTCCAAAGAAGAAAAAGAATAGATGGCTCACGTGTTCCTATTGTTGTTTGTGCGTAAATAAAACCATAAAAACTGCAAATACATAAAGATCCTTTCTACAAATATCCATATTCTGAGATATGAGAGAAAAAAGGATATTTAAGACTTCAACAAATGAGTATGAATTCAGCCCATGACATATTCAAACTTACTTTCCCACACACATCTAATATATGGCATCAGTGACAGCTTGTGAGTAGAGAATATTCCAACAACTGTAAGGAAAGAAATAAATCCTTATATTTTCAAAATTTTTATAATTTAATTATTGCCCTAATTGATAATATTTAATCAAAATATTACAGCTAATAAAACTGATTAATTGGGCATCTCTATGGGTCACTTAACTTGCAAGGCACTCTGAATCTACTTGACTTTCACTAACCATATAAGATGAAGATTACCATATTTATGGTTTGAAGAGGATGAAACTGAATCCAAAATTTGAAATAAAGATTACTTGAACCCAGGCACATGATGTCAATATTATTAATACGCAAAGATGCATGCCTAATGCACTAGCTTCAAAGGAATTCCTGCCACCTGTTTCCTCATGTTGAATGCTGAAACAGTCAAATGTTTAAATGTTACTTTTGTTTTATTTTTATTCAGTTTTGTTTTAATAGCACCTAAAGCATATGCCTTGATTAAGAGCAAGCTTCTCAATCAAATTGCAATTTGGGCCCTCTTTTTCCTAGTCTAAATTGCTGAACATACTAGAAATCTGTGCTTAATATCAGTTGTCAATATAACTTAGATAAATAAATAAATATATATATATATATATATATTATTTTTTAAAGGCAATGCACTAATAGGTATAACTCATATCATGGAAAGATATTATATGATTCTAGAATATTCAATTTAGGGCCCTTAAGCAATCACTCAATCATTGGTATATATCTTCATCCTTTTTTAACTTTTTTTGAAACAGGATCTCACAAAGTTGATGAAGTGAGTGAATTTTACTCTATAGTTGAGGCAACCATAAATGCTCAATCCTCCTGCCTGAGTTTCCAGAGTAGCTAGAATTACAGGCCTTAGCACCGGGCTAAACTTTAATTACTCTTTTGCAATAATAGTTACTTGAAAAATACCTAGATCATCAGCAAATAAACTAGCTTAAAGAAATACCAAAGTTATTTTATATCTAACAAATTATGTGCTTTGAAGATGATTTGCTTCAAAATTTAGGTCTGCTTTGTCAGTAATATAAAGAAAAGAGGTAAACCAGAGCAGTAACTAGTCAGGGCTAAGCTTTGACATGGGAGAAATAGAGTATGGAGTGCGAGTGGGTAATATTATGACATACTTTTTGTTTTATTTTACTAGGTCATTTAAGAGGTTTGATTGCCTTTGTCAGCAAAACTACTTGGATGCTGGGATCCAAACTCTCTGACTCTCATGATAAAATGGCAAGTGCTATTAAGTACTGAGGAGCCATCTCTCCAGCCCCCAATGTCTTTAATCCATAGTTTCTCTACATATCTATGTGTCAACCTTAGCCATGAAAAAGTGTTACTCTTGCTCTTACTATTAAGTTGAAGTGTATCTTCCCAAAATTGAAACCTGTTCAGAATCATAGAATATAAAATTATTTGGAAATAGAATATTCACAAATATAAATATGATCTGGCTAAAACAAGGGCATATCCTCTAAATATCTGATAACTCTATCTTCTAATTCTTACCAATAACCTGACAAAAGAGAGAATTTGAACACACTGATACAACCACAGAGTAGAAAACCATGTGAAAACAAGTACAGCTTAGAATGACAAATGCGTAACTCAATGCCAGAGATTATCAACAGTCACCAAATTCAATAACAGATAAAGAAGCATCCTCTCAGAGAACCTTCAGAGAGAACATAGACTTTCCTACATTTTAATTTTAAACAGTCAGTCCCAAGAACTGTGAGAGAACAAATTTCAGTTGTTTTAAGAGGCCCAGTCTAGGGTTCTTTGTTACATCAGCTCCAAGAAATACCAAACATGGGAGACTAGGAAGATGTCTCAGCCAGTAATGTGTCTTATGAGATAGTATGAGGACCCAAGTTTGGATCCCAAGGACCAACATAAAGAAGTCCCATGTATGCGTGCGTATAACTCTGGGGGTGGGAGCAGACAAGCAGATCCTGGCACTCATTGGCCAACCAATACAGTGTATTGATGAGCTCCAGGTTCAGTCAGAGAATTTGTTTCAGAAGATAAAGGGTACAGATACCTTGTGTTGACCTTTGGCCATGCATGGATACAAATATACACCTGCACACATGTGTGCAAACAGATAAACATACTACACACACATATGCACACAGAGTCACACACACACACACACACACACACACACACACACACACACAAACACGTGCGCACACAGGAAAATACCCAGAATGGTGTTTATATCCCCCGATGGAATTTATATTATTTTACCCTCTACTGTATCTACCTAATATGTGTATGGCTTTTAACTGTATCCTAGTTAGAATTCCACATTGATTACTACAGATTTGTGTATCTCCATTCATTACTTATTTCTTAGGCATTCATTCAGTTTATACATACAATTGTTAGTAAACATTACAGTAAAGAAGCCTTTAAACTTTTGAAACTTTCTGTCTTTTTAGAGTGATTTAATCAGTTCTTGAGTTTTCCTATTGTAAGTAATTTTGTCCTATTGTAAGTAATTCTAATTATAGTTATTATAATTATAATCCATTGGATGCCTTTCCTATCCTTGTAACTATTGAATGAATTCTAAATATTGCAGTTTAATAGAATGGAAATTTTACTAAAATCTCATTAAGTCAGTTCCAACACCAGACCACATCACTGAGAAAAGAAGAAACCATATATATATTCACACACTCTCTCTGTCTTTCTCTTTCTCATACACATGCACACACACATACACACATACATATACACATTTATATACAGATACACCCAATCCTGTTGTATTTCTCTGGAGAAACCTTATGATAGGATCATAGTAACTAAATCCTAATAATAGGACCTAAATATCTAAAGTGTTATTTCTCAACTAAGCATTAGGAGATGTAAAAACCTAGTCAATCGAGTCTTCTGCTGTTGCATGCTAAGAAAAGATAAATAAATATTAAAAGAAGTTGAGAGGCTAGTGACTGTTATATAAGCTATGATTCTAGGTTGAAAATAATGAAAACAACACTGGTTATACTAGACACAAAAGAACTTACAATAAAGATTTCCAGATCAGAGAATGTATTTAATAAAAACAGATTTTATATCCACAAAGAGGGAAATAGGGACTGGAGCAAGGAGAAGAAATATAACCTCAAACTGCAGATCTAATTATATTAAAATGTCTCACATGTTCAACAAATTGTGCTTGTCAAATTGGATAGCAGCACATAGAAGAATGAAACTAGACTCATATCTCTCACTGTGCACAGAATTCAACTCCAAGTAGATCAAGGGACTCAGCATAAAATCTTATACCCTGAAGCAGGTAAGGGACAAAGTAGGGAGTACAGTGGAACTTATAGGTACTGGAAAGGACATTCTTAACAGGATTCCTGTGGTGCAAATATTTAGTCCAACAATTGACAAACTGGATCTCATGAAACTAGAAAGTTTCAGCACAGCACTATGTTTTAGGTGAAGAGACAACCTATACAATGAGAAAAAGTCTTTACCAACCAGGCCTCTGACATGTGGTTAGTATTTAGAATATATAAAAACTCAAAACCTAAACATCAAACAAATAAGCAACCCAATTAAAAACTGAGACAAAGGACAGAAGGAGGATTTTCAAAAGATGAAATACAAATGGCTTAGAAATACATTAAAGGAATGTTTGGTAACTTTAGTCTTCAGGGAAATTCAAACTAAAACCACTTTCAGATTTCAGGTTACCCTAGTCACAATGGCTACGATCCCAAAAAACAAATGATAATCACAAATGCTAGCAAGGATGTGGAGAAAAGGGAACTGTCATCCACGCTCCTGTGAGTGCAAATTGATACAGCCACTATGGAAATCAGTATGGAGATTTCTCAAAAGTCATAAATTGATCTACCAATCTACCAATTCATACCATACCACCCTTGGGCCTATACCCAAAAGTTTCTATGCCTATTACAGAAAACAGTGTTTATCTATACTCATTGCTGCTCTTTTCATAATAGCTAGGAATTGGAAACTGCCTAGATGCCCGTCAACTAATGAACAGAAAATGAAGGTGTGGTGCATATACATAATGGAATATTTTTCAGCTATAAAAATTAAATAATGAAACCCACAGGTAAATGAATGTAACTGAAAATAATCATCCTGAATGAGGTATTCCAGACCCAGAGTAACAAACATCGCATGCTCTCTCTCATTCCTGGATGCTAGCATTGAAATTTTAGGTATATATGTTTCAATTTGAAAACTCAGAGAGGTGAAGAAACTAATAAATGGCCATGGGTCGGGGGGGCTTCTTCCTTAGAGGGGTGGTAGAATGCAATATTATAAAGAGTGAAAGGGGAATGATAGAATAAAAAGGGTTAAATAGGGTAGGGACGGGGGAGAAGAGGAGGAAGTATGGGAAGGGATAACTAACACTAAAGGACTTTAGAAAATGTCATGTGAAAACTTGCCACTATAGAATCTACTTAAGGCATATACATACACATTATAAAAAGAGATTAAAAGGCATACCTTACAACATGGGACCTTGCACCTACTCGAAACCACAGGCAAGCAAAGTAAAAGCCCAATGATAGGAATAGACTTCCTTTTCTGAAGTTATTGACCAACAGTTCTGCAGACCCTCAAACACTGCTGGCCATCACCTCTGTTCTTGGCTACTCACCAGAACTTCATAGTAAGACTCTATCATTGAAGACACCAAACAAGGAGACTATTAAGCTAGTACTGACTTCAAAGCCTCATTTCTACAGGTTAGCTTGCACTGTGCTGGAAGGTGCTATGCATGCTACCTAAAAGAAGAATAGTCAATCCTGCCCAGCTGCGAGTCCTGTAAACTACAGTCTGGCAAGATTTCTCCACCAGTGGTGCAATAGTTGCATAAATATTATGGATTGAAGTTTCACTTCATAGAATAGAGTCCATACCCAACACTGATATCAGAGTTAGGAACCTGAGACTAGACAAGTCAAAGGGCATCCAGTTGACCCCAATACTAGCTTTCTATTTAAAAATTATGGTGTTAAACTGACTCCTAATTACTTATTGTTATACCCATAGAATAATGCATCTTTCAGCTCTCCCCAGAGATGGTTCTTGATGCAACAGATGTTGATTAGCATAGGAAGCCACAATTGGCCAACATGTAGAGAATAAGAGGTTGCAGTGTGCTTGTCCCTGTAGAGGACACCTATGTCAAATTTCTGCCTCCCAGAGCTCAAGGATCATTGCAGTAGAGCAGATAGAAAGAGTGTACAAATTCAAAGTGGTGGATGACCACAAAGAAAAAGAGTTTTCCAGATAGCTTTGCAGTTATATGAACTCAAATAACGGTGACAGCATGGACAAGTCCTACTTAAACTCAAGAGCAAAAATCTCATCATGAACATGGGGAAGTGGGTAAGAAATCCCAACCACACTGAGGAACTACTGACAACTTATGACTGTTGGGAAAGGAAGATTCCTCTTAGTAGGTTGACTCACCAGACTCCAATGGATGAACCCACATTAAAGGGCATTTGGAGACACAAAGGATAGAAATTTGGTGGACATTGGTATGGGGGATATACAGTTATGAGAGAGGATCTAAAAATTATCAAAGTATATTATAGGAAATTCACAAAAATTCAGTTAAAAATTAATCTAAAGTGTTGCTGTTTGTGCTATGACTGGAAATTAATTAATGTTCCATGTTTATCACTTTTTCTAGACATGAATCTTTGACTCAATTTCTTATCAGGATACAAAGTTCCATGTTTATAACCCTGCCACTAAGGAATCCAGAATGGATGTCTTATCTTTGGTTTCAGGTAAAAGTGGAGTTGTATGCCTATCTAGTTATATCTGTGCAATATTTTCTAGAAATGAAAGGATGATTCTTAGCCAAAAAAAAAAAAATTCAGAAATATCTCCTGTATTCCAGATTGGAACCCACTTGAAACATCTAAAAACACAGAAAATACATGGCTAGTCTGGTTTAAAACAGCATGTATCAAGGAATCATATAATTCAAAAGCCTCTACTTACTAAACTGAGCTTCCCATCACATCATTGTGAAGGGCACTAAGATAGACTCCATTTGATTCCCTCATTCTAGGATACAAAGCCCAGAAACCAGGAAGACAAACAGACCTAGAGTATCAGAGACAGAAATGAGGGAGAGATCTAAGTAGCACAGGGACTCCAAATACATAAAGGATTATCCCTGAGTGTCCCTGCCTATTTGTAAGCACAATGTGAGAGAAAACTACCAGATGCCAGAGGAAGAAGTACTCAAAATGAAACAGTGCTGGGTTTTCACCAGGAGTTGAAAACGGTGTCTATTCCCACAAATTAGAAGGAAAAATATCCAGTAGATGAGTTTTGGCTAGAGGACACAGGAGGGTCTTCATTCAGAATGGAGTCACAATTAATTCTGGACTGGGAACTATTCTTATAGCTGCTAACAGATCTTAACAGTAATACCTAAAACTAGTAGCATATTTCTGGGTAACTTAAGGAGATGACTCAATATTTTAGACTTTATGTCTTTCAGTTAAACTTCTAAACATCATGGAGCAAAGAAAAACTATCTTCTCTCTATGTCCTCAGAATCTCCAAAGAGCAGAAAACATTAAATTTAATGAACAATTAAGCCTCAAATATTGGTTAAATTTGTTGTACATCTGTACATTAGTAAAGCATTTTCATTTTTAGTTAGCAGAACTTCAAATTAATACAGATATATTCAAAGAGTGGCATAGATATAAATGCAAAGATATTAAATTTTAAGATGGATGCCATTACTGAATGAGACTTTGGATAGTCTACAGAGGGGTAAAACACATTTTAAATGTGGGGAACATAGATCACAAGGATCAGCCTATGATATGATATGTGCAGCATAGCCCCTGAGAATGCATGCCTAAATGTATCCCTAAATGTACCCCAGGCTGACTCTCACCTTGGTCATGTAAAATGCTTTGACCTATGGGATAGTAGCAAATGTAATGATAGTAAGTGATGCTACCAAGTACTAAAGAAACACTAATAAACGTTGGTGACTATTCCCTCTAGATAATGGGAACCCTGAGATTTACATTAAAAAAATTATCTAACCTCCTTGAGAATGAAAAAAGCATATATAGAACAGGGTTTGGCTAACCCAACCATTTCTGTTTTCTGAGGGCACAGTCATATAAGTCAATCCTAGATGAACCAGCCTTAGCTAACCTATCCCCAACCAAAGCAATGCCAGGCGACCCAAAGAAATATGAAAAATAGCAAACTATTGTTTGAAAGTACTAAATGTTGTCAATAATTTGTTATGAACATTATAAATACAGACTCTGAAACCACCTTAAAAACCATAAAACTTAAGAAATACTCCACTAACATATCTAAGAAAGCAAATCTCCATTATATATAAATAGCATTACATCTTAATCTCTCCCTTTTCAACTGCTGGCCTTAGACACGATGCCCATTTTTATGTTGAGTTTAATTTTTTGGATGAACCAATTCACTTTTTCCTCTTATTTATTCCCTCCAGAATACATTCTTGCCATTCATTCTTACAAGCTTCACACAACAGTCATTTTCTCCAACTCTGATTCTTATAAGGTAGATAAAATAAGGAAAAATCCTGAATTTTGAGAATTTGGCCTCTTAACTATACTTCAGCTCCACTATGTATGTGACTACAGTCATGATGACACTCACGTTCAGCCACACCTCTATATTCCCTTCATCCACACCCTTCATACTACTGTCAGAGTTGTCTTCTTCCTGAAACTCTTTAGGGGTTCTCATTCATAGCCTCCTAGGTTAGAACAAAAACACACTTAGAGCTCACTAAGCACTAGCTAGGCAGTATGCTACCTGCTACACATATGCAATTGAATAAGGCAATTCCTGACCCCATGAAGTGCCAGTAAGGGACACTGGCCCAGAAACAATTACATGTAGTGTGATATACTAAGACAGAGAGATGCACAGGAGAAGGTAATTCATCAAATGTTTAGAATGTCAGGACTGATTGAAATAAGCATTGAAATGCAAGCAGCTACTACACTGAGAAGAACGTATGAATCATAATTCAGCAGGCTCTATGTAGGCAACAAACCCCAAACAGCTCTGTACCATTTGCAGGTTCTATTTTAAGAGGTGGTTTTTAGGAGTTGTGTCTAAAAAGGAAGAAAAGGACTGTGGTAAGCAGTAGTAAACCAAAGATGTCTATGTACTAATTTCCAAGACTTTTAAGTATATTGTTTTATACCAAATAAGAATTACAATTGTTGATGGGATTAAAATTGCTACTCAATATCAAAGGAAATAAACTGTCCCAGACCATTTTGGAATCACAGAAGTTTAACTGGAGCAGAAGGAGACAGTGGTCAGTAGTCAAAGATTTTTTAAACACTATGCTGCTGAGTTGAAGAAAAGAGATTATCTTTTAGCAGCCAGAAAGAACAAAGACAAAGTGTGCCACAGAACCTCCATAAAGAATCTTATCTTTCCAACCTTTTGGTTTCAACCTAGTGAAATTCATTTTTTTCACTAGATGGTCATTACTGTAATGTAATACATTTAAGTCTATTTAGGTCACTAGACTTTGGTATTTTGCCAGGTTAGTGATAAGAAACTAAAATGGAGATTAACTGAGACTATCACACTAAGTTCTCCTGAAGAAAACTCGAATTTTAGCACAAAGGGAATTGAGAGTATCAATCTCCAGCACGGCGCTTGTGCTCCAGCCATCCCAGAGAATGGAAGATGACCGACTGCATCGATGGGCAGTTCATTTATTGAAACCAAGGCAGAGTTTATATAGGGAGGCCTTTATGGCCATTACAGAAGGCGGGAAAGTTAAAGGTGGGGGTCTTTAGGTAAAGGCAGGAAGGTTGTAGGGCTGACATGAAAATTAGGAACGAAGAAACAATAGCCAAAAACATGGTTCTAGTCTGGGTGATGTTTGGGGGGGTGGGGGGGAGATTAAGCAACTTCCAAAGATGTCGTATCTGTAGTGGCTTCCTGGGACCTAGGTTACAGCTTCAGGCTGAACAGGCCAGTCACACTGCCTACTCAATGTTTTTACACAATAGGCCCAGGTCCCACAGGGAATGGTCAGTTGTTGGAGACCACAACTGCCTTCTTTGAACTCTACAGAAAGCATGCTTGACTACTTGTGGAAAGTCACTAGCAGTCATGACTATCTATAATAGCAGAGTCAGAAAGGCATGCATGCAGACACAGGTTCTGAAGTACAGTGTTTCTTCTGTTTCCATTAAACATGGATAAACTATTCTTTATTTACATTGTTGTGTGAGCATTTGCTCTGTATCTTACAAACAGGCCACACTTTGTTGCTAATTGTTTCCAGAGTGTCTGCAAAGAAATGTCCTTTAATCTGCCTAACTTTGTCCCTGAGTACTCTAGAATAAAACCTCCAAGGAAGTTAGAGATTTGATATTCTTTGTTCCGTACTCTTTGTTCTATACAAGTCTCTGGTCATGGCTTTCTTTGATATTAAATTGTTTTGTGTGTAGTATTTCATAATTAGACACTGCGCCATTCCTTTTTTGTGTTGACCACTACCAGCCAAACAGGGCAGTCAGTTAACCATCAAAGATCAGTGACTAAAGATAGAACATTAAATGAAATAATAGCAGCTATTATGTCAATGGTGCTAACAAACAAATGCTAAATGACTAAAATGGGAGCTGAACAATGTAAAGAGGGGGCCAGTTAATGTCAATGAGCCAATCATCGGGACTTAGGGATCAAGTGATTACTGAGTATGAGAAGAAAGGGAAGTAACAGAAATATGTCACAATATCTGCCATTAGTGTGCTGGATAGTTTTCTACTTGTTAACCTGAGAAGGGCGAACCTCAGTTGGAGACACTCCTCTATTGGACTGGCCTGTGGGCATGTCTATGAGACATTGTCTTCAATGTTGAGTGATGTAGGATGGCCCAGCCTACCGTGGATCGAGTCATCCATTTACAGATGACCCTGAGTTGAAAGAAAGAAGGCTGGGCATATGTCAGGGGAACAAGTCAGTAAGCAGCACTCCTCCATGGTCTCTGCTTCAGTTCCTGCCTCTAGAATTCTGCCTTGAGTTCCTAGTTTCCCTCAAGTATGCACTGTGATCAAGACATGTGAGCCAAATAAATCCTTTCCTCCCCAAGTTGCTTTTGGTCAGAGTATTTTATCACAGCAACAGAGAAACTAAACTAGAACAGATGGATAAGTTCTAGTGTTTTCACAGAAATGGGATATGCATGAAGAATAAGCCCTTTTGTACTGTTTTGGTTTATATGAGTACTGAAGTTCCAGTACCCTGAGTTTGAGATGCTCACACAACATCTGTGTGGAGAGCAGGCAGTAAACCATATCGAAAGCCTGGTTATTAGAATCATAAGCACATGGCAGGAATCAAAACAAGCAAATTTAAGACTAGAATGGACCGATTAAGGACACAGTTTCAGAGACATACTATTTAATGTTAATTATCACATCTTTAATCTCTGAATAAAAGCTGACAAGACTGTTTTAGGGATTTAATATTTAAGAGAGTATTTGGTGTCTGGAGTTAATAAATTTTCAACAAATGGATAGTATTTCTAATGGCTCAGAAAGAACAAGCTTGGATCAAGGAACCTTTGAAACAAAGGTTGAACTACTGACAAATCAGATAGACTAACCTGAACATACTCCCCGTTAATCAGCTGCTTAAAGACTGACATATTTTACCCTGAGGTGCTTCACCCTGTCTAGCCCTGACCGGCTCAAAAGCGCTGGGAACTACGAAACTTGGTTAGACAGTTGAGAACAATGGTAAGTTCAATAAAGCAGAGGACACAGAAAGAGAGGCTAGAAAGGAAATAAGAAAGAAGGGCGCAGGCTCCTGTGCGGGATATGGTGGAAACGGGAGAGAACTAGCGGGAGCTTGGGCGTGGGGTGGACACCATGTCTACACCGGCCGCTGAGGAAGCCGGGCCTAGCCCTGCACTTAGGGAGTTTGAAGGCCGCACTAGCTGCTCGGCGCTCAGCTCCCAGCCGGCAGGGCTTTACACCCGTGGTTTAGATTGTCTGCGGGAGGGGACCGGGTTTCCAGGAGACCCGAACTTTCCACGGAGGGCGTCACAACTCCGTCAGGCCCGGAGCCCCAGGCCACACCAACTGTCTTTAGGGCAACGCGCCGACGGCCTCCTCAGTTCCACGCGGAACTCGGGCTCGTGGGCCGCGGCAGCCGGCACCGGTCATTCCCGGTCCTGTCCGGACTGAGGAAGGGCGAAGGGGAGTGAGGAAGCGTGAGGGAAGGACGCCCGGGGGACCATGGAGCTGTACCTCAGCGCCTGCTCCAAGACCGCCAACGTGGCCGCAGACAAGGCGGCCGCCAGCAGCGTGGCGGAGGACCGTCAGCAGTGCGGAGACGTGAGTGGGGCCGCGGCGTCCGGGCCTCAGCCTGGGCCGGCCGGGCGCGGGTGGCGGAGCGGAGGGCCGCAGGCCTGAGACCCGGGCAGGGCGGCCGCCGAGGGCTTCCCCCTAAGGTCCTTGGGTTTCCTTCCGTGGCTTGGGAGGAGACTGGCCAAACTGAATGTTGTCTGAGGAAAAGAAAAACTCTGGATTCTGTCTGACAGGGGGCGCACAAAACCCCGGTCCCTGGGGTGGGAGCCGCTCAGCTCCTGGATCTTCCCCTTGGGGTCAAGCTGCCTATGATCCCAGGAAGCGAAACGGTGTTCTTTACTACCAATATCAGTGAAAAGGTAAAGCAAATTTTAATTGTCTTGTAATTATATTTGATTGTCTTACAGTTCTGTGTCTGTTTTTCCTCGCTAGAGACAGCAAAGTATATTAAGGGGGTTTACGCTAATAGCCATTTTACTAACGTAGTATTTAGAATGTGAAGCAGTTTCATCCAGTATGGTTTAAATAGAATCATGATCAAAACGCTTAGATCCTTGGCCCTTTTTAAATTTATGCCTTTTTAGGAACACACTAATAGTAAGCTTTTACATATATTGTCTTTGCTTACCTAGAAACGTCTTTGATGGAAAGGCTATGACTATTGACTGGCAGTTAATTATGTGTTATGATTTTCACTAGTACTAAGTTAGACTAAGCTCTCTTTCTGAAACAGGTAATTTTTGAGCCAAATGTTATCTTACTAAGTACATGGTTCTAAATGTATTTAAAACTGTGGTTTAGTACTGGAATTCACTTTCGTGGAAAAACGTGCCGGCGGCCTCCTCTGTGAGGAGGAAACTCAGGATCACTTCAGCTTTCTTTCCCCATTCTTTTCCTACAAAAAGAGCCTGTGATTCTTCACGTTTGTGTGTTTTATACCCATGTATTCATGCCACACAACAACTACTATTTCTGTCCAGTTTGTCCCGAATCTGGAGTACCACTTTTTTCCTCCTAATTTGCTAATCTAAGTCATTCTTCAAGATTGTTTTTTAAATGTAATAGCCCCCAATTAACTTTTGTGTAGAATTCTCATTTCTTTGGTTTGAATAATTCCACTCATCACTTATACTGGATTGTATAATGACGATTATTTCCCTTAAACCTCTTGATGTTCTTACGCGAATCTCTAGAAATCCACATTCTTGACTAGTTCTGAAGAAAGATTAATATGTTCTTGTTAAGTGGTTTCCTTGAGCAGTATTCCAAAAAGTTCTAAAACAGAATTCTTTTCTTTGAGCAGTATTACAAAATGTTCTAAATGGCCGCCACACTTCTACTATCATTCACATAATCAGAAGTGAATAGAGAACCTCTTGATACACTTGCCAAAAGTTTCAGTTCCTATATCAAAGTACTAGAAATGGGATATTTAAAAAACAACAGAAATTTGCATACACAGGTCTGGAACTGAAAGTATAAGATCTATGATTGAATTCTGCTATCTACTGACTATATCCTGTCCTGACACAAAGAGGACTAAGGAGCTCTTTAGAGATGGAAGGAGAGAGGCAGGGAGAGAGGGAGAGAGAGAAAGAGAGATAGTCCAACTTTCATCTTATTCGTGAAGACTCCACTTTTATTAATCTTCATTATTTAATTACGTCTCAAGGATCAAAGTCCTAATGTTATCATATTGACAGTGAAGGTAAAGATTATGACATACTAATTGCAAAAGTGTATTCATTCTTTAACATCTGATAAACATGATTTCTTAAATAAGTCTTAATTCCAAAAATATTTTACTTTAGAAAACCAGTTTGTTCTATGTGCATAGAGCATGCTAACTGAAGACATGAGAACCTCATACCTATTACATAGACTCCCTGTTCCATCCCCTTCGTTCCTACTTCCCCCAGACATTGAACACCAAAAACTAGACTAGGAGCACAGCTTCTGGTATTCTCCTACACAGAAAGCTGACTATAGAAAATGAAGAAAAAACTGTATATTTTTCTTTTGAGAGTTAGAAGAAAGGATTTGAAATGTTTTCAACATAAAGAAAAAATAGCATCCATGATAAAATGAATGAAAACCAGTGGTGGGGTCATAGGGAGGTGAAGATGGGGAAGGGGTCTAAATATGATCAAGATGTGTGGTCTGAAACTCACAAAAAAACAATAAAATTGTAAAGGAAAATATGCCTATCGTGAAGATAATTATATGTATGCTGATTTGAGTAATATATATAAGTCTGAGACCAGGCTTAGTTTATACAGTTGAGACCATGTAAAACCAATAAATCAACAAATCACCTACTCCATAAATAGGAACAATTTCTGTCTATCAGATTAAAAAACAAATGATCCTCACAAAATTTGAGTCACAGTTAAACAAATTCTATTAAAATGTTCTTGAAACTTACTCCACCTCTGGTGATGCAATGATACAATTTCTGTTTGTTCTAGAAATGTAGTTGTTCTCTTTGCTTCCCCATCTGTATTGTATTTGCATTCTTTTCTGTTAATTGTTAACTCATATGTCTACTAGTCTTAGAGAATTCTCTCCAAGTTTTATTCTTCTACATACATTCATTTGATTATAATTAAATACTAGAGTATTTCCTTGAAAAATGACTTTGTGAAATTCTTTTTCTCAGTGTGATCTCTTTGATAAATTAATAGTTTTAATTTATGTATTTTGAACAAAACCAATTGACAAGATCAGGGGTACCCTAACTCTAATGAATGCATTTATTTAAAGGTACTCTCCATTTACAGGTCAGTGGATCATTTTCCTCTTGAGAAACTTGCCTGTTAAAAGTCAACATCTGAGAGAAATTGACAGCTAAATGTCACCATTCAAAAGAGACAACCAATTACATCCTTGACTTGTCATTATTGATTGTTTCCCGTCTAGAAAAGATGTGAACTTACCTTGTTTAATTCTCACTGGATTAGACTTTAGACTAAAGGATTCTTTTCTTTGCTGTCTCTGAGTAACTTTGGTAACCAATCTACTATTCTTATTAGGATCTTTGAAAGATATTACAATTGGATCTGGAGAGATGGCTTAGGAGTCAAGAGCAATGGCTGCTTTTGCAGAGAACCAGAGTTCTGTTCCCAGCCACCATATGCCAGCTAAAAACCATCTGTGACTAAAAATCATCAGTTCCAGGGATCCAATGCCCTCTTCTGGCTTCCAAGAGCATTTCACAACATGGGTGCACTTACAGGCAATATAAAACATGCTTAACTCAGTTCTAGGGGATCTGACACCCTCTTCTGATCTCAGTGGGCATTGCATAATATGGGTGCACTTACACTCATGCAGGCAATGCATTCATACACATAAAATTAAAATAATAAAATATTTTTAAAAGATAAAAATTCAGCTGTAAGAGGTCAGAAACCTAATAAAAAGGCCTTTAAAAACAAAAGAAGAACTGTTATCACTTCATGCTTCTTTTGGCTACCTTCTTTGCCCAATGCAAAGCATTCCTTCAATCTTGCATGAGTTCTTTGTAGAACCCTACTCCCCCAGATTCTTGAGTATTAGAGAATTGGACTGCAGCTGTAAATTGAAAACAGAGGTATAAAAGTAAGACCTGCAGGTACCCCTGGACTGGTACACAGTATTATGTGGAAGTGTGAATATAATTGGATGCTTGCAAACAGGGCACATGCTCTCCACTTTTCAGATCCTCTACATATTCTAATTATCATCACCTGCTTTCTGATTTGGCATTGCTTTGTTATGTTAGAAAAACAAACTTAAAACTGAAAAGCATGCAAGACAGCATTAACATGTTGCTACACAGATCTACTTCCATCATCCATGTTTTCTACTTCAGAATATCTTGTACAAGGGATTATCACCATTCTCCCTTTGAAAAATTAACTAGGAACTCATGCCAAAACCTTACTTTGATGTTTTTGATCTTGTGATTAAATAATTCAGGTGTTTCCTCTATAGTAAAGCATAGGGAAGCATGACATTAGCAGGCTTTCCCTCCTTTATATAATTTTTTATTATATGAAGTTAAGATTGGTCTTTGCACATATGGTGAAAACTCGTTTTCTGTAAATGCACTTTGAAACTATATGATGTAGACATTGACACTCCTTATAACTGTAACATTCAGAGCATATTGAGGTTGTTAAAAGCCCAAGACACTGTGATTCTCCCTAAGTTTTTTTATCCCTTAAGTTTTTAATATCTAAGCATTACTTCTACTATTTGTACCTGTTGTTTCCATTTCATCATAATGAAAGACTTTTCCATTATATTCATAAATTTTAGATGATTGAAACATAATGATTATAATTAATATTACCCCCTCATTAAAAAATAATAGTGCCTTGATCTGAGAGCAAAAAGCACGTACAAAATTTTAACATTGACTTTATTCCTTAAAACAAATTATTCACTTATTTATTTTCTTTTCCTCTCCTGTATTTGTATCTCAGAGTCAGAAGCTGATACAACCAGGAAAAGAATTAATTTAGCGAGGCTGACTGTTTATAAAGTATTTCATGTAGGTGAGGAAAAGAAGGGAAGGATTTCTCACAGTAAATCCTTCTGTTGGTTGGTTATTCCCAGTTCAAATTTAAATTGCATGTTCGGTGTTCTAGTCATGTCAACAGGTTAATTAAAAGCGAAAATACATTAATTTCTATTTATGATATTTTAATATCTATGTTTGCAGCTTTTTCGACCTTCCTATGGTTTTAACTTGAGTGATCCTTATTGTCGACTTTTGGAAACCCAGTATAAAAGTCTCCATGATCCACATTTAAGAACATACTATAAACGCAAAGATATCCTGAGGAGACTAAGGAAAGGAGGCTACATTACCAGCAATAATAAAGTGGGTTGAATGTTACCTTTTTTCCATCCAATGAAACTTCTACTATTCCTTATGCTTGCTTCTCTACCCTAGTGGAGAGCCAGTATCACCATTAACATGGTCATTATAGGAAATCTCTTCCTGACTAGTTCTATAGTATTCTTAGTAACCTAGTTTGCTTTCTCTTGGGGAGAAAAGGGTTTATTTTAGCTTACACTTCCAAGTAACATCCATCTTGAGGGAGTTCAAGTTAGGAACCCAAGTCAGGAACCTGGAGCAGGAGCTGAAGCAGAGACCTTGGAGGAATGCCACTTTCTGGCGTTCTCCCCCTGGCTCCCTCAGCTATTGCTCTGCTACAGTCCAGGGCCCACAGTGGGTTGACCCAGCCTACATCAATTAACAATTAAGAACATGCCTGACAGACATATCTGAGGGTATTCTGATGATGGTAGTAGTGCTCAATTCAAGGTCCCTCTTCCCAAGTGATACCAGTGTGTCTTAATTTGATAAAAACTAACCAGCACCAGCACATTCAGGGACCAGACAGTGGGTGCTTCCAAATGAAACTATTTTCTTCATCATTTTTCTTTTAATATCAAAAGATTATTGACAAGTACTTTGAGGAGGCAAAAGTGCATTATTTTTCCCAGCTGAATCACTGTACTCTTTTTCTGTCTCTAATGTAACGGTATTCATGTAAGTGTCAGACACGATTAAAAACTTCAGATGAAAGAGGAATGTAGGAAAATTTAGTCTCTTATGATCCTGAGAGATTATTCTTATTGGATTTGAACATTATTATGTTTACAATTAGAATCTAGTTTAAATTAATTAGAATTATTATTTTAATAACTAAATTTATTTGTGAGTACTAAATTTTTATTACAGTATGGTCATAAAGTTTTATTTTGGAAATTTCTTGCTAACAAATGAAGCTATATTATCTGTGAAGTTGTTAATAATTTCTTAATCCCAAATGTCATTAAATTGTATGTGATTGCTATTCTTTTCTTTTGGAAAACAATTGCTATGACTTTCAATCTATATATCTAAGATATTTATTCATTTCGGGTTTTTGTTTCAGATTATATGTTCCCTGAGGGAACTGAATAAATACAGGCAATATCTTACCAGCTTAAAATTAGACTTTGAAAGAAACTATTTAAGAGAACAGGTAAGTTAAATATTTAAAATTGACATGTTTAAGTAGAAATTGAAACGTTTATTTACATATGGAATATTTTCTTATAATATTTTAAAGTATAAGTGCTGATAAAATAATGCTCTAAATGAATATTTTGATAAGAATGAACAATATTTGGAGATTTCTACATTTACCCCCAAAGGGAAACTGAACTAGATCATATATAATTATACCAATGATAGGTAGTAATTTAGTGAAGTGCTAGTCAAATATGTTACTGCCACCTTAGCTGGCACTAATACAAACTGTCTATTGTAACAGTAAGATTCAGTTTTAGAAACAGAAGATTATTTTTGTAATATCTGAAATGCCCCATATAATACTAAAACACCATGTATACTGTGTGATTGTGCCCATACACATGCACCTGTATTCATTTACAAATATAGCTCATAAAAGAGAAATAGATGCTTTGGTTATACATAGTGATATCTCTTTGGTTTTGACTCAACGTTGAATATAGCATGCATCGTTCTCTCTCTTCCTCTCTCTTACTTTCTCTCCCTGTGTACATTTTCCCCTGCTCCCCATCTTTATGCCTATAGTTTTCCTTCTACCTCTTCAGTATAATTGAAAAATTTGTATTGTATTCTCAGAAAGACATCTTTATTTCAGTTCAATTGCCCGCATCTGTAATGAGTTCAAAATAGACTTAAATACAGTAAAACAACTTGTCATTTATAAAATATTAGAATTTTAATGACTATTTCTGAGAAATATAAAATCATCATGTATTTCTGATCTATGTTTTAAAAAATAGCAAATCATTACAAAACAGTTACATAAACTGCAAGAAAACAGTCAACCTCCACATTACTCTGATGTTACCCGGTTCCAGAATTGGTTGTTACAGGACAACACCCAGTCTATTAAGGACCAGGAACGTTTATTAAGGCATAGGTAAGATTAAAGTTAATGCAGGACTTTTTCTTTTTTAAGTAATAGATGCTATTTAAATTTCCCTGTGTTGCTCAGTGGGAAGAGAAAGGAAAGGAGATTACGTGGTCCAGGAATCTTGGGGCTAAAAGCTAAGAATGGAGAGTTCTTCCAGGGAAATTGGGTTTCCTGGCAATCAAGAGAAAAGCCAAGTTGATAACTGAAGGAAACACCAGATCCAAATTCTTGCTATAGAAGGAGGAGAGAAATTATTTTTGTACATGCTATAAAGAGCAACTCTTTATGACTTTGAAGACATAAGCTATAAGTTTAAGGAAGTAATACAGGTCAAAAATTGGAGTCTTAATATATCTTGATTCAAATAGAAACCTTTTATTGCCTCTAAACAACTGTAGTTTTTCAGGTATTACCCAATCGTATTCATTAACTAGCATTCCATTGTCAAATTTATGTCTTAGGAAGTGAAAAGATACCACATTCTCTTTTCTTCATTGGGGGTAGTAGGTTATTTGACTTCTGTATTCTTGGTTTTATTTCGTGGTAGTGCTATAAGATAAACTGCTTATTGAATCATAAACAAGAGTTTTGTGTACATTTACACGGAAGCCAGTTCTCACTTGTTCTTAAAAAATTCAAAATTACTCTTTTATTAAATGCATTTGAGGCATTGTTTATTTTCTCAACATTCTTTGCAAATCCGTATTCCTAAACCCACTGAGATATCAGTGTTCACTGTGCAAAATGCTGAATAATCTTCCTTCACAGCCTTATAGAGTTTTGAGCATGATAACAAATGCATATTTAAAAAATTTTAAATGAACCAAACATTATAAGTAAATTTGATCTGAAGGACCATGGGTGGAACTGACAACAATAAACTATAAAATTTCTGCAGTTCAAAAGATGGAAAGTAAGGCAGGGCATGATTTGGAATATGATGAACATTCCCAATTCACCTGAGTGATACTTTAATTCTAACTCAGATATTTGGATATGATAAGTAAGGAATTAGAACAACTTGAGCGCACAGCAGAAGAACAACGCCTGCTCCGGATGGATAGAGAAGAGAGACGACAGCGAGAATACACACGGAAAAAACTTAGTCTTCGCCGAAAAATTGAAGAGGTAAGAGAAAAAACACCATGAGAAAAAAAATGGGTCTGTTTTTTCCATTTCTAAGACGTTCTAACTATATTACATTGGTTGATGTCATTTCATTTCTAACTTTCTCTATACAGTTATAAAGCCCAAGTTGCTCTATGAAATATGGAGGCGAATACCACAAACTACATAATAAATAAAAGTTTTGTTTTTAAAGGTCACTGTAAGACAATTACTGAACATTGCTTAACACCGCATTAGATTCAAATGTAGAGAGGAAGTATTTTAAAAATTAAACTTGGGCCTAGAGAAATGGCACAGTGGTTAAGTGCACCCGCTCCTCTTTCAGAGCACCTTGGGAATGATTCCCAGCATTCACGTGGTAGCTCACAGCTTTCCATAACTCTAGTTCCAGAGGATCCAACACCCTCTTCTGGCCTCTGCAAGCATTTGCATTTATGTGATGCACCTGCCTACATGCAGGAAAAACATTTGTATACATACATTTTTAAAAATTGATCTTTACTAAAAATTTATCATACCTGCTTCTTTGTAATTAATTTTTTGAAAAATAAATATGTGGGTGTGCACATGTCATAGCATGGGTGTGGAAGTCAGAGGACTTCTGGAAGTCACTTTTATCTTTCCACCAGACGAGTTTCTGGTGACCAAACTCAGGTCATTGTCTTTGGTAGCAAGCACCTTTACCCTCTGAGCCATGTCTCTGGCCCCATACATAATTTCTTACACAAATGCAGTAAGGAAAGCCCATTCTAAAGGCACTATATAACTTTTATATGTTTGGCCAAAGAATTATTAGGACCTTGACATATTTAATATTTCTTGGTGTTGGAGCAAAACATGTATCATGGTAATGTTGTGGTCTGTAGGAATGGAAGACGAAGGAGATGTTGTTGCTGACAAAGATCGGAGAAGATGTCAAAAGAGAACAGAGGGTAGAGGAGCAACGGCGTAAGAGCAGAGAAGAGAGTGACAGAAAGGTAGCTGGAGCTCAGACTCCACCTCGTGTTGTTTGAACTGAAGCCTTTGCTAGCTAGGACTTCAGAGTAATCATTTTATGACCAGTTACTCAAAGTAATACTCATCATACAAAACTAAAAGTTGGATTTTTTAGACTGGGTTTTGCTATATGGCCCAGGCTGTTCCTAAACTCCTTGGACCAAGAGAACCACCCACCTCAGCCTCCTGAGATGCTGAGAATATCAGTCCTGTACCCACTGCCATCACATTGTCATTATATCAGGCTATGAACAATTTTACATTGTATGTCTATTCTATTTTAGAATTTTCTTAGTATTTGATATAACTACTTTTGGATTTATCTTCTCATTGTAAACTGTAGTTTCAGTTCTTATAAAAATAAAATAAGATTGTATTGAGAACCAAAAGTTTTGGTAAAAATTCTTAATTTTTCTCACCATTTTTTAAAGTTTTACTGTTTTAAATTAAGCATTATGCAGTATTTTGTGATTGTAGAGTATAAATCAGAATAAGGTAAACAAGTGGACAGTTATATTCCTTTTACGTGCTTACTAACTTTGAAGTACAAACAGATACATACACTCACAATGTGCAGTGTTCCTGAATTTATTACAATAAGTAAATATATGCTTTTCTACTTTATAGATTGTTCTGTATGCTATTTATTTAATGAATTACTTTCAATGACTTTCCATGTCAATAAGTGTGGATCTGAAGTTCTAGATGTTAGCCTGTTTGTTCTTGATAAACCTAAGTGTAAGATTTGTAGTTTGATTTGTAATGTAGTATAATATTATATGGAAACATTGTGAAAATGGTGGTTACTGAAGTAGATATTTTACATTTGGTGTTGTGTGAGGTGCACTACTCATGTGACTAGCAAGCTTGGGTTATTTGAACTTAGTATAATCAAGACATTATTTAGTGTTCAGTGTTTCAACAGTTGTTTTAAAAGAGATTGATCGTTCTTAAAGGTGGCTTATTTTTGTTGCTCCCAAAAACCTCTGAGGGTCTTATTGTTTTCTGAAAACAGTAAAATGTCCTAGATATACTAAACATTAGTATTTCTGATGGAGTTTTCTAAAATTGTATTTTTGAGCCAGTTTTAGGATGAGATTTTTCAACTCATGAATATCTTACTATTTTGTTTTATATGTGTGTGTGTGTGTGTGTGTGTGTGTGTGTGTGTGTGTGACTACAAATCATGTGCTTATTTTGCCTTTCACATTTCTGTCAGACATAATATGTGTGGGCCTATTTTTGTACTATTTTCTGCTCTTTAACTAATGTTATACTATTTTGATTATTATACTTTTAGTGATCTGTTGAATCAACTATGTTAATCTCATAAGTTTGTTGTATTTCTCTTGTTTGGGATAATATAAGATCTTTGCATTGCAACAAATTTTAGAATCAGTTCTACCAAGTTCTACAAAACAAATCTCTTTGTTGTCTAATTTAGTAGCTACACTAAGAATTATAATTATTTTGGATATATAATATTTTAAATTATTAGAGTATATCTTAAAGAACAACTTATTATAGTGTTCTATATATCATAAGAATATTTGATTATTATACCTTCTTTCTATTTTCTATCCTTTATTTTGGATTTCTCATGCATATTACTTGTATGCATGTTAGAAATTCCATAATACATTGACTTTTTAAAAAACAGTCATTTATATGGTATCTGATTTAAATAATTAATTTTATATATTTGACCATGTACTTATGATTGTTGATACTCTGTATTCCTTTTTGTATGTTGTCATCAGTATTTATTGTTTCATATTTCTGAGGGGCTGCCTTTAATATTCATAATGCAATTATCTTTTTATGTCTGAAAATATCTTTACTTAACATTTATGTTTAAAAGAATGTCTGAGTCAATTGTTGGTTACCGACAACTGGAGAAAGAAGTCTTGATTGATCTTTTCCCTTTTATAGCTTTAAATGTCTATTCTGCTATATCCTCTACATTGTTTCTAAAAGAATTCTGCTATATTGTGGTTAGCTTTGTTTCTGTCTATGTAACACAGTACTTACCAACAGCAATTTAAAATTTTTTGTTTTTATCACTTCTTTGGGAAATTTGATCCTTATATGCCTTGGTGACATTTTCCTTGTTTTCTGAGAATTCTGTACCTGTCGGTTTATTATTTTCATCAATTTTCAAACATTTTAAGAAGTAATTGCCAAACATTTCTTTTATATTTTATATTAATTCCTTTTATGCCTGTGACCAAATATCTGACAAGAAGTACCTCAAGGCACGGAAAGTTTTACTGTGTCTTACAGTTTAATGTACAGTATGAAGGCAAGAACATGAGACTGCTGGTCCCATTATAGCCACAGTTAGGAAGCACGAAGAAATGAATGCTATGCTTGGCTTACCCTTCTCCTTTTTATTCATTCTGGGATCCCTTCCCATAAAGTGGCGCTCCCCACATTCAAGGTGGGTCTTCTTTCTTATGGTAAATACTTCTGGAAACATCCTCATGGACCCACTTAAAGACATATTTCCATGGTTACTCTAAATGCATTTAAGTTTAGAGCTAAGGTAAACTGCACATAATGCTTTGCTCTTCTGACTATGAGCCACTTGAAACTGTCTCCAGTATCTCTGAAAATTCTGTATGTTTGCCCTCTCAGTGTTTCCTTTTGAGCAGTTTCTGTTGCTGAATTCATATAAATCCCTTCTATAATGTCTGCTCTGTCATTAATGCCCCCTCTAAATTCTGCATCTCATGTATTCAGTTACTTAGAATCTTTTTATATGTGTTGCATTGTTTTATTTTGAAAACATACAGGAAGCAACTAAGCTCACTGTATTATGCTCTGAACTTGAATTCTAACTTTATTGTCTTCTTTGGGTTTATTGTAGATGATTTCTTTCATAGGTCCTGTGACCCTGTTTCTTTACAGGCCTAGTATGCTACATGATGCTGCCAATTTGACTTTATGTATGCTATATTATTATATTCCTTGGAAACAATTGATTACACTGACTATTTTTCATAATGTTTGTGATGGGACTAGTGTGACATTTGACCTGAGACTTCTGATTTCCTATCAGTGAAGCAAGATTCCTATTCACACTCTAGCCAGTGTAACTCAAACAGCATGATTCATGGTCTTTATGCTGTGGCTTGTGAAAATACATGGAATTTCTAACTTGAGGAAAAGGCCTAGCACTTTTCTATCTTGTCTCTTAGGATGATCCTTTTTGCTTTCTTGAGGATTTTCCTTACATGTACTGATCCTTTTACTCTCTGAATGATCCATAAAATGTCTAGACCTTTCCTCTGTATAGTTTAGCCCTTCTGCTATGTCCATAGTCAGTAATGTCTCAGAGATTCATAATAAAATATCACATTTCAACGACTGTAATAGCTCTTTAAAAGTATTCAGAGAAGGTACACTGCACCGAAGTGATCAGGAATGGAAATCGACCCTCTACTACTTCTTAGTTTCTTACTCTGTGTGAATTTACATATCACAAGGCAGAAATAACTATTTATATTATACTGTGTAGTTTAAATATTGGTTTTGAATTTCTAAATGGCAAGTTAATACTAACCAATATATTTACTTTTTTTAGAAACAAGCATTACTAGAGAAAAAAATGGCTTATCATTTACAGAAAATGCAGGATACTGGCTTTAAAGAAGATATGGGAAGAAATGCATTTGATTACAGAGGACAAAATGGAATTCCTTATGAATGTGAGAATATTATGCAGCTAAATAGCAAGTATTAGTCTGTGTAATACTTTATATACTTGTTACATACTTTTACATCATTTCCTGAACTAATCATTTCCATATTACTTTACATTTTGAAAGATCACATTCATACACACAAATACACACACACACACACACACACACACACATATATATATATATATATATATATATACACATATATCTTTGATAAACTAAAATAATTTTATCAAGTGGCTCAGGAGGGAACTGACTGCACAATATTTTTAACTTCCCTGTGATTAACATAATGCATTTCTTCCTATTAAAGCTTAAAAATGATGTGTTAAATAATTGCTAATGTATACCAGCGTGGTACTTTGCAGTACTGACAACCAATAAGAATAGACAGAACCAGGAAAAAGAAAGAAATTGTAGAGAAGGATGCAGAGAGGGAGAAAGGGAGGAAGAGGAAAGAATACAAGAAAGTTGTAAAGCAGTAATGTAGAGCTTTTCTTGGCTGTGTCCAGTTCATATCAACATCATTTTATTTACAGTATCAAGGAATTACAGTGACCATTTCAATATTAGCTATTAGTTAATGTAGTAGAATGTAGGAAGATGTTCTGTCTCTTACTGGATAGTATCAGTTTATTCTTTATCAGTCCCACTTATGTCAGAGCCTCCCTCTTTTCTCTCGAGTAAATTACTAACTAGCCTGTTTTCACCTATCTCAAACCCATTTTGTGTCCACATATTTAACTCTGATGATAATCTTTTGTTGCCCCAAAATTGTTACCTATTACATTCATCTTGGACTGTGTATGAAAGAATTCATCACCTTGTTCTCTGTCAGTGCCATGAACAGGTTCTGGGACCAGACGACTAAGTACAACTCCTTCCTTATCATTTTCAGACCATGTAAACTGTTAAACTTTATTTCACAGTGTATGTCTGACAATGACAGCTGTCCTATGTCAGTGCCATGAATAGGTTCTGGGACCAGACGACTAGGTACAACTCCTTCCTTATCATTATCAGACCATGTACATAGCTTAGTCAAGTAACTTAATCTCTCAGAGAGAGTTCCAATGTCTAAATCAAACATTATAGTCTAAATTTCTATAAATCCCCCCAAAATTCTAGCATACAGTAAGGCTTCAGATTTTATTTCATAGTTTGTCAAATAGAAGTACTGACCATTAGTAAATACAGATTACATGTCCCATTTTTTTGTCTCTCTTTACCTAATTTTCTCAGCCTGCAATGACCTGCTCACTCTATCTCTCTTATCCTAAATGCTCATTTTTTTTCCATTATGTCTATCTTGATAACCTTAATTGGCAGATTCCTTCTCTTTGAATCACAAGAGGATTGAAATCTCTATATAATTTATATAAGCATGAATTTAATCACTCATAATAATAAAATTCTACTTTTGTGTGTCATAAAATTTTGAAGAAAATATACCTTCTAAATATATGTTGCTAAATGAATAAAATTAATTTATTTACTTCTTTAAAGCACTAAAGAAGCCTGATGCTTCATATTACAATGCACCTTAGCAACTTTATACAACCCAATATCTCTATTAATTGTCTCATGTAATAGGAAAAAATGTGAAGTAGCAGTCTTAAGCAATGTTACCTCAAATCTTTTTTAGAAGACACAGTATAATAATGAATTTATTTATAATATGGAAATGACAAAGAATAAAGATTCTATTTTAGAATAACACTACAATAATGTCCTCTACCACCAAGAAGAAAATTTCTAGGAAGACTGAGAGAAAAGCAAACATGCAGGATTCGATTCCATTCATAGTGAATGAAGAAAGTGATTTCACATTTTCCTTGTCTAATGAGAACAGAACACGTGTTTGGTGAGGATGCTCCTCCATAAGTTGTTATAGGAAAGCACTTTAATTAGCTCCAGTGCAAGGAAAGGATATATTTGGTATCTATATTGTCCTGTATTATAAAACTATATATATCTATATATCTCTCTATATCCTCATATGCCATATATTCATATCTATATATATTTGCTTTCCTCAAGCTGCAAAGAAAATTCTAGAATCTCCTAGTCATTGTATGCTGGATAATCTTCATCCATGTCACTAATGGTGGTTTGCATTCCCACCAAAAGGAAATGAGATGTCTCAGACTGTGGTATAGGTTTCCTTTCTTCCAAAATGTAATCTTGCCTTGCCATATATATCTCTTAAATTAAAAATATAATATTTCAGGAATACTTTCTCCAATTTAACATTTATCCATTTTCTACTAATTCTCCCCCAAATCATACATATAGGTTAATAAGGTCTTACTTCCTCTTGAGCACAAAAGAATAGTCTTATCTTAGTTAATATTTTATCATTCCTAACAACAGATGTTTTGTTATATTTCATTAAGCATCTATAAAGAAGAAAAAGAACAATTTTGATGATATGAACTCAGTTTATCCTGTTGGTGAGCAGAAAACATATAAAGGAACACAAGGTAATTGAATTTTTTAAGAAATACAAATATTTAAAACAGTAGTTTGGGGGAAGACTGAGTTGGTGATGACTGCCTTCACTTGAATGCAGGTATTATACTTCTTGTTTTCTTATGATAAATGATTGATTTGGGGGGATTCTGACCATGTTGATTTCAGAACCTAATCTTTGGATAAATTATTTATTGTTAATAACATTTTAAAAATCAAAAGATTATCTTAAAGGTCAAAAATGAAGAAGTGTAGAGAATAAGAGTATATAGAGTGTGGGTCTTTGGAGAGCACTCCTGTATTAAACTTCACCCACCCAGGGCTCAGGGACCATTGTGGAAGACGGGGCAGAAAGATTGTAAGAGCCAAGGGAGGAGATGCATGACTGTGTGGAAGCAGAGTCTTACAGGCTTCTGGGACCTTGTTCATATGACTCTATAGCAGTGGTATCAGCATACACAAGACCCAGGCAAACTCAAGCAGACAAAAATCCAGTGCAGAACTGTGGAAATGGCCAGTAGGCCCCAATCTTAGCTAAAAAACTATTGGCAACAGATTACTGCTGGGTGACGAAGAGCTGATCTTCTTAAAGGGAGGGCCTCCAGAAAGGCTGACTAGAATTCAGTGGGTGAATTTGCACTGAAGGACATCTGGGGACATTAACGTGACTTGATAGGACTTAACATAAATGACAAGAATGCATGAGTTGAGGGGTGACTACAAGGCAGTGTGGATAGAGGCGGGGTATAAAGATGATTAAGAGGTTTTGTATGAAATATAGAAAATAAATAAATACAAAAGGCGTTTCTCTTTCATTTACTTTCAGGAAATTTAGGAAGTGCTGTTAATCAGTCTCAAAGTAGTTCAAAGAATATGACAAAAATGTCAACATCTTCAGTTGCTTATGCACCAGATATACAGAATAGCAATTTAGAACAAAAGGTAAAAAAGTGTGTTTCAAAATTATAGACATTTAATATTACTTTATCTGCTTAATTTTACTCATGATTAAGGCTTTTGCAGTCTTTCGATGAAAACTGATCTTTTTCCCAGACAAGGAACTGTTATATTAGATTTGTTCTAGATGCACTCTGAAATTTATCAGAAAAAAATCCAGTAAGATATTATCAGTTATGATGATAATGTTGATATTTATTGAGCATGTTAAAAATACTTCTCATTTTACTGATGAAGCACTGGGATAATGTGAAAGAAGAGAAAATAAGGATATTGCATCAGTAGAATCAAAGATGAGTAAATACACATTCACTTCCCTTGAAGAGACCTTGTCTAGCAAGGCATAGAGAGAGAAAAATGTGTCACAATAAAATTAATATGTAATTGTTAACCTTCATTCTGGCTCTAACGCATGTTTTAAATAAGCAACATATGATATTAGGTAGATTATGGATTGGTAGAATTGAATTTTTCTTTGTCAAATTAAACAGCTAGAAACCTATCCATTAACTGGATCACTGTGCTTTAAACAAAATACAGGACTAGAAAAGGAGTAACTTCTACTTTGTTCAGTTTTGAACTAAATTTGAGGTCATGTGAAAGGCATCCTGGAAGATTACAGATATGTACTGTCCCTGATATAATCTTTATAGCAGATATAGGGCATGAAGGAGAGAAAAGCAACTGCATTCATTTAGTTAACTGATAGAAGACAAAAATCTCTTTCAGAAGTTTTGTTACTCATGAATATTTTTCCTTTAATGTTGTGCCATGTAGAGAAATGGAATGATGACTAAAAAACCAAGTGATGAAAGAGGTAAGATTATGAACTGTATTAATAATTCTTATATAATGCTCAATATGATTATAAAAATGTTTATTTTGAAAATTAAAAGATGATAAAAATTATTGAATACAGATTTTAAATATGCAAATACATTTAATTGAAAAAATATAGATTTAAAAAATCTACCAAGCTAAATATTTTTGTAATTTGTAAGGAATCAAGAAGTGACAGTTCTTTCTTGGGCCGTCTATAGTGGTGGGTAAAGAAACTCATGGATATATCATGAATTACAAGGATACACTATAGAAAATTATCTCCAGGAGGTCCTCATTCTCTTCTGTCATCAGTTTCCTGTGAACACCCATCCAGTTTTTTCATTGTTCCTTAAATGAAACATGCATAACTTAAGATGTTTATACCTTGTTGCATTTCTGAAAATCAGTAAAAATATATACACAGAAAATATTTTATGTCTGCATATAATGACTCAAATTCAAAAAAAATGAAAATAGTCATTTTCCTGACTCAGTCTTTGTCCAGGCATGTACTCTTAGTTATTTTCGACTCTTCCTCTTACAGTTTTTTCATGTAAAACTCACTGCTTCTGTTGAATCACCCTCTTTTACTTACCACTATTTCTATCTCCACTTTTTTCTTCTCTTTGTGATTATTGCAGCAACTTTCCTTTAATCGCATCTCCTCTTTGTATTTTATAGTACATCTTGCTGTGAAAGCAAGCTTCCTAAAGCAGTTTTTATCACTTCTAAATGTTTTGTCTAAGATAGTCTAATATACAGTTTTATTCATTCCTTTGTACAAGTTATGTTGTTTGACATTACATAGTGAATGAAATGAAGGAGTTCATTCTATCAGTGGAGGTTGTTAGTTTCATGAGATTAAGCTGGTATGATCAACAGAAATTCAGGTTTTACTTCGAAAGCAACAGTGAACCAGTGATGTTTGTAGGGGGTAATCATCCAAGAAGAGACATTTTCTTGGAGAACCTTCTTTAACTTGAAAAGATCCCTGATTGTGATGATTCCATTCATTGTAGCAGCTTAGTGGAGAGAATGTTGGAACAAACCTGCAAATCAATATTCATCTTTCTTCTGACATTTAAAGCTATCTGTTATTTTCCTAGTTCCTATAAACACTTCAGCTCGAGATTCAATTCTTTCAGCTCAACCTTCACCTACAAAAAATGACCCTAGAACTTCACAGTCATCATTGGGTCCTCATAAAGATGAGGTATGTAACATCTTTTATTCTAAATTTAATAGAATAAATTACTGTGATCTTATGATCATCATTGATATATGGAAATGTCATTCTTTAACCTTGCAGTGCAAAATAAATCATATCATACTAAAAATTTTACCAATCCAAGGACTTGTTATCTACCATCCACAAGATGTAATTTGTATCATGTACCTGTAGCTCTAAGAGGCATCAATTGAACTTCTTTGGTAGGACTTCTCCTGGCACTGATTTAGAAATATATGAAGGCAGAGGAAGTCTATAATGCCAGCTTTCGAAGTAAATGTTGAAACTCAAGTTTCTAATGGATTTCTTTGGATATAAGCATTATACATCCCTTACTCATTTTCAGTTCTAGAGAAAATAGCCCATTCAAGTAGAATTCTCACAACAGAGCAAGTGCTTAAGGAAAACTGCATAGATTTTTCAAGATTCCGCTATTGTCTTTCCCTTTACTTATTTTATTATATGTTACTTTACTCTAAGAAATATAACATATGAGAACTGAAGAGATGGCTTAGAGCTTAAGAGCACTGACTGCTCTTGCAGAGGTCCCCAGTTCAGTGTCCAGTACCCACAAGGCAACTAACAAACATTTATAACTTCAGTTCCAGGGCTCAGGAGATGACTCAGTGGTTAAGAGCAGTGGCTGCTCTTGCAAAGGACCCAGGTCTGATTCCCAGCACCCATCTGGCAATTCATAACCTTTTCTAACTCCAGTTCCAGGGAAATCTGATGTCCTGGGAATTTGACTTCTGTAGAAATTGCATGAAATGGGTATACTTACATACATGCAGGCAATAAATGAGTACATAAAAATAATGAAATTTTAAATATATTTTATCTACCTTTTTTATTTTATGAATATGAATGTATTGCCTGCATGTATGTATAAGTGCAGCCATGTCATGCAACACCCCTGGAAGTCAGAAGAGAGCATCACAGCCCCTGAAACTGGAGTTACAGACTGTTGTTACGTGCATGCATGTGCTGGAAATTGAACCAGGTCCTCTACAAGAGCAGCCAGTACTCTTAACTGCTGAGTCATCTTTCTAGCCCCAAACATTTTTAAAAAGAAATATTAGCCATGAGTATAACTGCATATTGAGTATCAAAGTTTGCAAATAATCAAATGAACGCTGTTATTCTGGACATTCTTCAATCTACTAATCTTGAATTTTATTAAAAAATGTAATATAAACATGAAATGTACATGTTTCTTATAAATTGAGATTTGTGAAGTTTCACAGTCTTAAATTTCTGAAACTTGAGTATAAAAATATTTCATGAAAATTTTGGAGAAATTTGTTGCTGTTGTTTACGTAGGAGATACATGGTGATTGGAATGGAAGACCAAGTAAGAAATCAAGCTTTGTTCGTGAACCAGGTAAACATCAGTAATAGCTATTGAGTATATGATGCAAATTATCATAGCATTCTTTTCGCCTAACATTTATTATGTCCATTATAACTTCTTTGCTATGAAATGATTTAATGCAGTGATTCTTGCTTGGTTTCAGATCCTCTCCAAGAGTGCCCTTAACCTCTGAGCCATTTCTCTAACCCCCCCATAAATAATTTTTAAATCTTATATCACCTTTCTTCATTTAGCCTGTCTACTTTTAGAGGTAGAAGTAGTCACTTGAAGACTTTGTGGTTTTTTTTTCCTTATTGAATCATTGCATATTTCGTACAGAACATCTTAATCAATCGTAATCATTTAATATCCTCTTCCCTACCAGCAGTGCCCCAAAGCCACCCAACTGTAATATCTTTTTTGACCTTACGCATCTTTAAAATTTCGCTTTGAAAATCAAAATATATGAAAGTAGGAAGAGGGGAATTATTTGGAAAGATAAACATTATCTTGCACAGGGAAAGAGGGGGTTATAAAGTGTGAATATAGTCAAGGTACAATATATGCATAAATGAAAGTGTCATAATTAGACCCATTATTTTATATAATTAATGTGTGCTCATATTATTTTTTCTTTTTTGTTTTTGTTCTCCTTGGTAAATATCCCTGGTTATGGTCAGGGAGTGGTGAAATATACCTGTAATCCCAGCACTCAGGAGGTAGAAGCATGATGATCAAGTGTTGGAGGGTAGCCCAGGCTACATAGTAAGACCCTAGGCTATATAACAAACCCTGACTATGGCATCTTCAGTGAAAATAGTAACATAAGATTTATCTTCTATGGCTCCCTTTGATTTTTTAATGATTTTTTTTTAGAATTTAACACATGAATAGAATATTTACATCATTTCCATGGAGACTGTATTGAGAGAAAATACAGAGTATAAATACAATAAAGAAAATGGAAATGTATGAAACTTGTAAAATGTTTGAAGACAATACTGATGTGACTAACATCTCCTTATTTCGTTTTCCCCATGTTCATCATATTCTCTACTATTGTAAGTTTAACAGTTCATACTTCACATACAGTCACTTTTCTATACTTTGGGTTTGTTTTACTTAGCTTAATTCTCTCCAGACACCTGTAAAAATTTGAAAATGGTATAATTTCCTTTCCCTCCCTCTCTCCCTCCCTTCCTTATCTTTTTAAAAGTGTTCTGTATCCAGTGCAAATCTCAAAGTTACTATGTAGCTAAGGATTACCTTAAAATTATGATCCTCCTGCCTTAACTTTGAGTGTTAGAATTGCAGATTGGTTCCACTACATCCTGAAGATAACATCTTTTGTGAACAGTAAGATGCGCATAACAGCATATTTTGCATTTGTAAATCCAAACAGGTATGGGCTATAAATTATGCCTATGCTGCCTGAATCTATACTCAACACATGTACCTTTATCCTGTAATCATTCCCTAAGCAATGCTGGACATTTATGTAGTATGTTATATACAATTTATATAGCTATTATAAGTTATCCAGAGAATAAAGTATACAGGAGACATGTACACATTATATACAAATAGTATGACATTTTATATAAGCCATTTAAAATGATTCGTAGATCTGCTCTTCTCAGAAAATGGCACATAGGGGCAAGGTTGCAGAGAAAAGAGAAACTCAGGACACTGCTAGAAGAGATGGTGGTAGAGAGTAGAACTTTAGGATCCTGAAAACTCTCTTCTGGGTATGTAACCAAAGAAATGAAATCAGCATATCGAAATTAGCATATCTACACCATCCTTTTTCATGCTAATCAAATACAGAAGCTCCAGCCCCATCTGTGCATTATTATATTATTATTATTATTATTATTATTATTATTATTATTATTATTTTGAAACAGACATAGCTCTAGACATAGCTCTGGCTAAGTCTAGAATTCACTATGTAAAAGAGGCCAGCCTTGAACTCATAGGGACCTGCCTACACATGCCTCCTGAGTGCTGGGTCTAAAGGTGTGTACCACCATCCCTAGTCTTTCTGTATATTCTTAGTTTTTGGTTCTAATCTCCAAAACAAAGCACAAAATATATTCATCCAAACTGAAAACAATATTTTTCAATAATTCTAATGTATTTGCTTGATACCTGTCAGTTTTTCATACTTTGGGAAAAATAAGAATTATCAGCTAAAATTGATTTTGAAACAGCTCTAGTTAGTAGCAGAGTTGTTTTCAGAGTATCACAAGACACTTATTTATTGTGTATGTCCATAGTTGACATCCGTAAATCTACATATGCCCTATTCAGTAAAATAGTAGAGATTCTCTGCAGAAAGACTGTATCTCTGTAATATTAACTATAAT
The DNA here is from genome assembly GCA_035773235.1 of Eospalax fontanierii. Classification (NCBI taxonomy): domain Eukaryota; kingdom Metazoa; phylum Chordata; class Mammalia; order Rodentia; family Spalacidae; genus Eospalax; species Eospalax fontanierii. The sequence goes on along the minus strand of CM069530.1, from coordinate 48,442,489 downwards.
CAGGAACAGAATCTTTCAATATATTACTACATACCTAAACATTATGTATTGCATACAAAGAAAGCCATCTATATTAGTGGGACTAGATATAAAACAAATTGGTGAACAAAGTGCTATGGAAACTTGAATCAAATAACAAATTCCAGAAGTAAGTGTTACTGAGAAATGACTATGTTCCATGTGGAGAACATTATGACAAAACTATATGACAGTCAAGATACATAAGAATAAAAATAAATTTGAGGTTATAGGAAACCATATAATGAAAGGGTTTTTTTTTTTTTTTGTGTGTGTGTGTGTGTGTGTGTGTGTGTGTGTGTATGAGTTTTGGTTTGGTGTGGTTTATTGAGACAGGGTCTCCTTGTAGCTCCAGATGGCCTGGAGCTCACTATGTAGACCAGGCTGGCCTAGAACTACAGAGATCCTCTTGCCTCTGCCTCTCAGGTACTGCCCCACCACACCTGGCTCATATAATGAGGTGTTTTTTTTTTTTTAATATTACCAGTGTAGAATGTTTAGGGAATGCTGAAGAAGTATACTTACTAATTTAGGTAAGTCTCAAGGAAAGATTTCTAGGGAGTTAACAAAGACTCAGGAAAACCTTTAAAAACAAAGAAGAAGTACAAGGTACTCCATCCAAAGGAAATGGCCAACGCAATGATGCAAAGTCATAGAAATCTTATTACAGTAAGAGATTGAAATTTATTCCATGTTTCTGGCTACAGAATACATATAAAGGACTAACCATTGAGGCAATGGAAAGACAAATAGGAATTTCTGATTTCACAGTACGTTACACTCTTTGATAAAGACTTTGGAGGTTACTATGGAACACCCCTAACTTGAAAACAAGTCAGTGACAATAAAGAATAAACAGCTATTGAAAAATTGTGCTACCATAAAAACTTCCTGAGGACGGATATAAATTATCATTTTCTTTTCCTCATGTTTAGGACCTCAAGGTTGTGCTCCACCATCGCCGGGTATTTTTTCCTCTCCTGTTTACTCAAATATGTAAGTATCCAAATCATTAATGCAGAATCATGAATTATTTTTGATAATTACTTAAATAAATCAGTACATGAAATCTTCCCTTTTTGTAGTTTTACTTGAATTTAGTGAAACTTCATTTAATGAGAACTTTGAGAACCAAGCTTGAACTGAAGACAAGGGATGTTTGTCTTCCTTCTGTCTTCTTTTTTCTTCATGGGAAACCAACTCACATTTGTAATGTTTAAAAATTGTACAAGCTTTTGACATTTGTCCTCCAACCACATATTTAGTTTCTTAAAATGACAGGAAATATCATCAATCACAGGTTTAAGAGGTTTAAGAAGTTTACCCCTTCAGTTCCTATTTGCCTCACCCAGTATTCCTTTGAAAGACCAATGAGACCTGGCAGTGACCAACAGTAAATTCTCATCTTCCAGAGCTGAAAAGTTCAAATTCTCTGAGTATTCTGTATTGTAGTAGTACTTGTTCAGAACTGGCACCTCTCCATAGATGGGGAACTTTAAATGTACAAGTTGAAAAAAGCTCTTTTTCCCCTCAAGGGGAAAGAAAGAACATTATCTTCTTATCTAACTCTCCCTATGTCCAGGGTCTCTGTCTTTTCTTCTCCCTAGGTACACAATCTAGATTTCCCTTTATTTCTCCTGGAACTATTTACATTGTGCCCTTTAAGATTATTGGCTTCTAAAGGATGATATAATAGCTCATCATACCATTTCAGTGACTTGATCAGCTATTCCCTTCATAAAAATTTTTGTAGTATAATCTAAAATAATGCTCCCTAGTTTTACAAATTGATGACCTTGAAAAGAGAGAATTTTTTAAGCCTGGAAGGGTTTCATGTCTGAACTCCATATTTTAGAATGATTATTTTAATGAAGTTTTTCTTTTTCTCAACTTGAGGAGAAAGATTACTATTTTAGACCTGTTGTCATCATCTCTTTAAAAAAACCTGTGTGTGTGTGTGTGTTCTATGTTCTATGTCTGATGTCTGTGCATGTGCTTACAGAAGACAGAGGTCAACACCATTGGGTGTCTTCCTCTGTTTCTCTCCTATTCTACACCATCATTTCTTTTTAATTTTCTTTCCTTTTTTTTTTTTTTTTTGAGTCAGGGCCTTTCACTGAACCCAAAGTCCACTGTCTCAACTTGACTGGCTAGTCCACAAGGCTCAGTGATCTTTTGTCTCCAATTCTCTTTTTCCCCTGAGCTGAGCTTATGCATATCTGTCATCATGTGCAATTTTTATGTGTCTGTCCAGGGATCTGAATTCAGGTTCTTATGCATGCACAGCAAGTTCTTTACCCACACAACTGTCTCCCCAACAACCCAAGGTCATTATCTGTTTTTCATTTTTAAAAAAGAAACAAACCAAATGAAATGTAAGATAGACTTCAGACTTTCCAACCCTGGATTCTTACTTAAATGGATAAGTAAAACTAAAGATTTGTGGTGGAAAATGGTGTCAGACAAAATTTTGTGAATGAAGAATTTTCACTTGAGATGTTTATATGTATGATGTAGGTAGTTATGATACATGATTTATATCATTTATAATTTGCTCAATGTTTATCTACTATATAACAATATATTAGAGACAGAAGGAAGGAAAACTCATCTAATTTTAAGTAAAATAACAAGGAAGAAAGACGATGACCATAGGTAGATAATGACCATTTGTACAAATAAAAGGTTAAAGAAAGATCATAATAAAGTCTTTTGCCATTTGGTCTGACTTTTCCCATCACAAATCCATCAATCCAGTTCTAATTTAACTCTAAGTATGAGAAGACTTTGCTGTGGAATCCTCATGTTTGTTCCCTCATCTATCTCCTTTTATCTGACTCAACTCCCCTAACTCTGCTTTTAAAAAATGTAAATGTGAAAGATTAATAATTTAGAGATTGAAATCCATGACAAAGAAAATGAACACAAATTAGCTTTGTTAATACTGGGAACAGAGTTATAATAATTAAACATTGTCCTTAACTAATAAGTTCATAAGTCTGTTGCCATAAAGACTGTGACTAGAAACTTGTATTAATAGCTTATTAAGTAAGAATCTGACAGTTTAGAACAGTAATATTATGGTCAAATTAGTACATATGAGGTATCACTTTGTCAACAGTACATAGGCAAACTGAATGCAAGAAACCAAGAACTAGTTGTAGAAATACATTAATCATCTTCATTTTTTATTAGAGATAAATAAGCAAATATCTAAAAGATTTTAAATGAGAATGTATTTTCAAACATTCACAGAGAATGCACTGACTTGTTTAGATAATAAAAAAGAATAATTGCAGATGCTAGACAAATATTAAGATATACAGAATGAAGGAATGTGATTATGAGGTACTATTTTTCAAGGAAGTAACATCAGGCATAGTAAAGGTATGGCAGAATTCCAAGTACCAGATACTGTTCATGTGATATATTAAGTGCTATGATTCTACTCTTAGCAGTAAAAAAGTTTACTTTTTCTTACAGACCAGTATCTTGGCAGGACATTAAATAATAGCATTAAAGAAAACAAAATAAAATTTAATTTTCCTTTTGTATTTTATCTTAAACACCTCTCATTAGAAGAAAGAAAGTGAAATGATCATCAGAAAGTTTGGTATTGTCACAAAATATTTTGGTCTAACATAACTAAATCATAAACTTTTACTTTGCAGGCAACAAAATCTACAAAATTGTTTGCAAGATAAAGTATGTATCTTGATACAACTGATAGCATATTAACTTTCTGTGTGCCACATAGAATGTGTAAAAAAGATACAAATAATTATGTATGACATTTGTTATTCTTCCTACCTTGTCTTTTATTCTGATTTAAATTTTCTTGTAGTTAATTCTAATATATTCCTCTGACCCAAAGTTCTTATCAAAAGACAGTATTGGCATTCCTTTAGCTTCATTTTACTACCTGCAGAGCTTTAATAATTGCCCTCTTTGATATATTAAAGTTGTATATGCTTTATCCATTACCCAGTTTAAGCAGCAGTGTAGATCTGTTCATTGTTTCTCTTGAAAAAATATAATCAATATTTTAATTTGCATTTTACATTTGAGGTAATTTAGAATGATCATCACCACTAAAATTTAGATTTTATTCTTAGAAATTTAAGAATATGTGTATGCAAAACAGGGTTTTTATGTTCACTGTAATCTCAAAATACATTTATCAAACCACAAGCCATTATGTATAATATTAGTGAAAATATATCTTAAGAATTTGAAACATTAGAGCTGATTGGCCTTTTATGGAGGTCTCTTATAAGTTCTACAAAAATAGATCAGGAGAGAGGGAGCTATGTACATGTCAGTTTTCTTTTAATGTTGATTTAAAATATGCATAATTTCAGGGTACTTTAGACATATTTGGTTGGGAACCAACTTTCAGCTTTCCTATCATTCCTTGTGTTTTCTTCCATTTTCAGCTTTCCTGAGTAGTTATGCTGATAACTCTTGTTACATGCAGAGCTGTTCAATCTCTACAATGGATTTATTTTTGTTTTCCATGTAAACAAACCACAGACCTTATTATTTATTTATGTAAAATGTATGAGTCTTTTGCCTGCATTCATGTAAGCACATGGAAGGCATCAACTTCTCTGGAACTGGAATTAATGTTGTTAGCTGCCATATGGGTTTTGGAAACCAAACTGGAGGGTCTCTTACCAGAACAGCCACTGCTCCTAACTGCTGAGCCATCCCTCCAGTTCCCACAGACTTACTTACAGCAGAGAATGGATATAAGAATGGTTTATTTTTCATCCCTATATACAAATTAGAAGAATTCACTGAAGGAACACTACTTTTTGACAAAATATTTTCATGTTATATGACTATTTGATATATGATAACTTTTATTTGGAAGTTACTTACCCCAATGATAAATGCTGGAAAACAATTTAACATAACTTCCGAGGGAATATAAAGAAAATGAAATTTTATGTTCAAAATATTTCTCTCTAGTACAGAATAAACTACCATAAAATAGTCTGAAATTCTAAATACACTTTGTCATTTCCTTGAAAATCATGATGCTATTCTATTTATGCATTGTTTAATTAAAAATTTTATGCTAACCTTTTGTTCTCCAAATACAAAATAAATGTTTATATGATTTTCTTTTTATATGATATTTTCCTTACTAGGTATCTTCTGAAGAACTAAATAGTATAATTCAAAATATCATGACCTGGGTTGTAGCTACAGTGACCAGTATATTATATCCAGCCATCACAAAATATGAAGAAAGATTGCAAAATAGTATCTATCCAGTATCTGATGATTCTGACCTTTCTTCAGATAGTTCAAGCTTCTGTAGTACATGTAGTGAAGGATTTCCATATAGAAGCTACACAACTGAAGCAACTAAAAGGTTTCAAGCAGAGCCTAGTACATTTGCTAGTGACATGCCATTGAAGAAGCCACCCACCCCTTTGAAATCCCCTTCTGCACATGTAGAAAAAACAGTTATTGGAAAAACTTATCACAAGAAAGGACAAGCTGTGACATCTGAACTCAAGTACAATAAAACCAGTTTGGTATATCCATTCCCTAAGCTTAAAATTAGTAAATCTGATAGTCAACTTTTAACATCATTTGAATCTGGAACAAGAAAATCTAAGGATGCTACCACAGAAACAGAAAGCTTAGAGACTCTGGTGCTCTATGATAAAAAAGCAAGGGCCAGAGATGAGATGAAGAACTTAAAGAATGTTTTTGTAAACTTTAAGTGTCATTTGAAAGGGGAAACACAACTAATTTTAGAAAGTATTTTTCAAGAAATAATGGCTGATTTAACCCAGGCAATTCCTTCTCTTTCTTCTGTTACTGCGGAAGTTTTTGTTGATCAAAGTGAGACTGAAAAAGATGATTTGCTCTCCAGTGTTGATATCTGCTCAGTAGCTTCCGAGATTGTGGAAAATATGCTTGAGAAGCTGGAATCTGCTGTTGAGAAAAAATGTGTTCAGATGTTTTCACAAGAAGATTTTTCAGTTGATATTAAGCCAAGTTTATCAACAAGTGGTGATTATTTCTTATCATTAGATAGAAAATCCTCTGAAGATTCATTGACTTATAATTTGGAGCCAATGTGTGATATTGCAGAGGATATGGTACATGCCATTTTAGAGAAGTTGATGACTCTTGCTTCTTATAAGAAAAATGAAATTCCTTCTGAAGACACAGCTAAACACTTAAAAAAACAACATAAGATAGAGCCAACATTTACAGTCCTTCAAAGAACTGACAAAAAGAAAGCTAGCCCTGAATCTGATACAGCTAATCTAATTGTCAAAGAAGAAATTCAAAACTTAATATCAAATATTTTTTCACAATCTTCTCTGGTTGGTTATATAGAAGAAGCAATCAGTACTATACTAGGTTATGTACAAACCGAACTTAATAATGAAAGACTTATTGCTTCTGAAGAAACAGTAGTACTCCTTCAGCTACTGGATGATGTCTTAACTCAACTCCACAAAGAACCAGCAAAAGATGTTAAAAAACATAGACAACGCAGAATAAGAAATCTTTCTTCTGACACTGAAGAGAAGTATAGACTCACTAGCACCAGATTATCTAATGGTCCTAGCACTAAAAAAACATTTCCACCTGTTAATGTCCCAGGCATGGTTTTTTATTCTGATGATGATGATGAAGAAATAGAAAACTTTGTGAGAAATGTGCTTGATTCATCTTTCAGTGACGAAAAAGTAAATTTACAAGAACAGAGTCCTAACCATTGGCCTACAAAGAGGGATACTTGTTTTGAATCCAAAAGAATGAACAAACCACCTATAAAGCCTGCTTCTAAAACCAAAGTTAAGTGTTATGACTGGGGATACAAAGAGTTGCCTTCTCTTAACAATGAAGATATTTTAAAGACAAAGCCCTGTTTAGGTAAAGATGGTTCACTTTTCAGCCAAGATCAAAAGCATCAAATACAGAAGACTTCAGAAAGCATTGTTAAACGTATTTTAACAGAAATGGTTAAGGATATATCTTCACTTTCTTCTGGTCATTTGAGAAGCAAAATTGGTAAAGAAGCTTCTATTTTCGTTTCAGAAGACAGTCAAGGGCTATCGGATGAAGAAAGGATGGACCAGATGTTCTCTGGATCAGAAATTAGTGTAGTAGCTCATGAAATAACAGATTCTGTGATAAATATACTTCATAAGGCCTCAAGATACATTCCCAATACCATTAAAAGTGCCATTTCATCAGTTCAACAAACTTATGTAGATCATTCTGGCAGTCCCTACGTAGACAAGGAAACACCAAATAAAATGCCATTCAAAGTATGGTTTGACAGTGAAAAGAAAATGAAATATTTATCTTCACTTAGTGTAGAGACTGAAAAGACTTCCTGGTTAAGATATAGAGAAACTGAACTGAGGCATGTAGATGACATTACTGATAAGATCATTGATACAATATTTAAAAAGCTAAAGTCGTTTGTTTGTCCAAAATTGCAAATAGGACTCAAATCTTCACTGGTAAAGAAGACATTAAACTCTCAACTTAGTACTTACACAATGAAAATAGTCGGCATTGTTTTGGACGCTATCCAGAATGAACTAGAACTCAACAACATAAACCCAAATCTGAAGGAGAGAGACCGTGCCAAACACCTTAAAAATAAAGACTTATTTGTTAATTCTGATAAAACATTAGACTCTCAAGACACCAGTGATGACCTTATGGATAGTCCATTACTGACATGTATTTTTGAGTTGTTATCAAGTGAACATGAAAGTGAAACAACTACTTCAACCTCTTCAGATAGGCCATTGGCTGCAACTTTATGTGAATCTGACAATGCAAATAAAAAAAAAATTTTGGCAGATAAACAGGATAAAAAATCTTTTCACCAGTATTTGGCTACACCCTGTATGCTCCACAGTGTCATTAATGGAAAGGATGCAAAAGATAGTTCCAAATTGCAAGTGTTGGATCAAATTGGGGAAACACTACATGAAATGTTAAGCAAACTCACAGGTGACCATTCTGACTCACAACCATCTTGCAGTCAGCAAAACACAGAGAGAACACACAAGGATCACCAGATAGCTACTCCAGCACTATCCAGTGTTCAGCTGATTTCCAAAGCAATTCTGGAATATATCCTTGCAAAATTATGTGGTGTTGACATGGATACCAGATTTGTAAGTTCTGGATTTAAAGCTGTATCTGAATCTCTTGACGTTGACAACCTATCATTTGCTTCAATTATGGAGGAAATGGGCAAATGTACCAACATGATCTCCAGCATAATTTCTAGAATGATGAAGGGTAGTAAAGAGAAGACCAAAAGCAAGGCAGAAACTGTTGTTCCTGTGTCTTCCAAAACAGAGACCTCAAAAGAAGTGTGCCCAAGTAAACTAAAAGCTGTCGCTGCAGATATTCTTAACATGGTTTTTGCTAAACTGGAAGGATTTGCCAATGGAAATATAGAAACTTTAGATGTTCCTAAGGAGGAAAATAAAAGAGGCAGTATAATGGACCGAGAATGTGAAGGTAACAATGCTCTCACAGATGCACATGATGAATCATTGCAATCTACTTTATACGTGCATGCAAAGAAGGTATCAAGTGCTATCTTGAAAGCCATTCAAACAGAACTAAATGTGAACTCATCAGATTGTAAGACAAGTATAAAAAACCCACCACAGGAGACACAAATCCTCATGAATATACTTGATTTAATTTCAGATGTAGTTTCTTCAGATATGTTTGTTGAAACTGAATCTGAGAACAGAGGCATTGAAAATTATGGATACCGGCCAACTTACGGAAATTTTCTTCCTGGAGGAGCTGAATCAGAGTCATTTCTAGATGATGATACACATAAAAACAGTGAATTCATAAGAGAGAGAACACCACTAAGAGAAGAAACTAAAACCTTTTCTTCTGACCAATGGATTCTAGAAAGGACCTTAAACAAAATTGAAGTGAAACTCAAAGAACCACACAAATCTCCAATTGTTCCCATTATAAAGAACATTTTGAATGAAATTTTTCAAAGTGCTCTAACCAACCAGTTAAATGTACTTCCTCTCTCCCACTCTCATTTTCGTGGAATGCCTCATGGTGTTCATGAATCAACTGCTCAAACATCTGTTCAATGTATGGATTCAATGATGGGTCCCTTAGTATCTGACACAGATGTAACTGTAGTGGTAAATGATGTTGTTAGAACTGTATTTCATAAACTTTATTCAGCTGCCATGACAGGAAAAGATGTAAATGACAACAGGTGTGAAACCATAATCTTTTCAACCAATGTTTCTTTTCATGAACATAGGTTTGGAGGGCATGCCCCTGTCACTGTGTTGAATGGAAATCCCTGTACTTTTCAGTCCAGTTGGAATGTTGACAGACAAACCAAAATAAATGTTGTTGAAGATATTGTACAGGCAATATTAGAAAATTTAGAAACATTTGCTGCTTCCAAAGTAGAATCTCTCTTTTGTCCCCAAGTCAACTTCACAGTTCCAGTGACTTTGCCTTTTCAGCAGGAAAGAAATACATTAAACAAGTCATTGTCAATCAAAGACTCAAATTCTGATAAACAAATTTCCTGTTGTTCAGTGGATCATAGTAGGCCAGGAAAGACTGACTCATTGTGCCAACTGTCTTTGTCCAAATTAAATATTTACGCAAAAGAAGTGGCTAAAAAAATTTTGCAAGGTATCAAACACGAGCTAGATAAAGAACGGGAAACTCCTTTCTTGGCACATAATATTGTGGTTTCTGAAAATATTGCAAGTCAGATTGTTAACACAGTGCTTGAGATTGTATCGTGCAATAACAAGTGTGACAAAAATAATTCTGACAAAGAGAATTATTCAGAACAGCAAGATGGTGTTATTGAAAAGTTGTTCAATAAGACAGAATATCAAAAAATACTTCAGTGTCAAATACAAGATACCATTGAAGGGATCTTACATGCTATTTATGAAAACATCCTGTATCAGAATGATCCATTATTTACCACACCTACTGTGAAATATAACAAACCTGACAAACATTCAAATGCAGATTTTGAGCCATGTATTATTGGTGGAAATAATATTCCTAAAGTGTCAGTTCCTAAGTCAGATGTCATTTTGATATCCAAAGATATAGTGGATATTGTACTTCGTAATCTTACCTCTTTGGTAATGCTTGCCATAAATGCAAAAGATCCTGCTTCTGTGAGATTGACCATATGTGATACCTTTCCCAAAACACAATGCCAACAGTCTCTTTTTATAACATCAAAAAGTGAAGGAAAATCAGGGTATTTTCCACAATCAAAAAATAAAAATTTACCTCATGCTAATGATTATCAGATATGTATAGAGGAAAAAAAGGTCACCACAGAATCTGTTCCTGACCCATGTGAGGAAAATGCTAACTTTATTACTGAAACTATTTTCAATCGGTTACAATCTTTTGCCACAGAAAGAATAAATTCATTAATTACTGTTGCTTTTCAGTCTCATGAGAGTTCATTTGTTAGCCCAGAATTTGAGAATGATAAACAAGATGACAGTATTTTTTCTGAATCAAACCAAGTTGAATCTGATATGAATGTCCTAAAAACATCAACAACTAAAACCATTCTCAGCCAAGGGCATACAGAGTCTACATTTGCCAGCTACAGAGAAAGTCTCGGAACCACAGTTCATCTTTCACAAGCTAGTCTTAAGGACTATGCTGACTTCATTGCCAGTGCCATTTTGAAGCTTATTAAAAATGACTTGGACTTAGAAATCCAAAATATGCATGCATATTCAAACAACATTTTATTCCAAAAAAATATCATTGTTAGTGAAACTATTAGCAGTGTCTTAAGGATTTTACATGATAAAAGATCTGTAAAGGACTTTGTCTTCTCAAAAGAAAATGCTTACTCTTCACAGTTAGCTATATCAAATGAAATATTGCTGAATCACAAAGAGAAGGAAGAACCTACCACATTATCACAGTTTGCAAGTGTTCCACTAGTAGAAAACCAAGTAACATTGGAAAAGGAAAGCCAGAAAATTGTTTTGGAAGAAATATTTATGAAAAAAAGAGAATCAAAGCCAAAAGAAAAACCTGAAATACTCAGTGCAGTGGAAGAAGTTTTGAATAAGTTGAGTAAAAGAATAATGGAAGTTATAGGCCATCTGTCTCCATTTAATGAAATCCCTTACTTTTTGACTAAATCTAACATTAAAACATCAGATATAGCACAAAGGAATTTCTTTCAGTTGCATATTAACATAGTATCAAATGATATACTTGAAAGTATTTTGGGAGAAATGCACTCTGTTGTTATGACATCATTATACAAAAAAAGTAAAAGTAAGAGAGAGGCGGAAACACACAACAATAACACTTTTCCAGTGAAACCACCATGTCTCAGAGAAACTAAACCAACAAGAAAAAAAAGTAATTCCTCTAGATGTGGGATGCAAGTGTACCCTTGTGCTGACAATTTAAACACTGTTGTACTAGAAAACACATTTTTGCCATATTCACCATTGCAAATTGGACGATATTTAGTTCAAATGGTTCTTGACAAAATAGCAAATTTTGTCTCACTGCATCTAGAAGAGAGATTTCCTCCTGAAGGTAGTTATGATGACTTGTACCTCCTTAGACTACACAATTCTAAAGTTAGCCCTAAGAACAGCCCTAGGCCAGGTTGTAAAACAGGTTTAAAGGCAAAGTCAAAAATTACCTCTCTATCCAAATTTAAAACAAAACCACATCTAGGGATTAGTTGTGCTAAAACCAAAAACAGGACCAAGTTAGCTATTGGAGAAAAGACTCCAAGAGAGAACCGCTCCAAAACTGCAATTGGACTGCCACAAACTCTATCAGCAGGTGATGCCAAAACGTTACTGAAAACAAAATTACCAACTTCAGAACTTAGAAATTATGCCAAGAATATAATAACTGATATTTTGGAAATAATTATAAAAGAACTTGAAAGAGTGGTACAAAGTAGAGACAGGTTAAACATAAGTGCTTTACCATCTGATCAAATCATGGAAGCCAGTAAAATTGTTAATGCAGTTTTGCAAGAATTGTATACTGCAAATAACCACAGTTTGTCTAATCCAATCAACACCTCAAATCTGGGTGACCTCCACTTTTCAAAGCATAATCTAGGTACTGGGTCCCCTACTGAACGACAGGCATGCTTTTATTTAGAGAATGTTTCCTCACAGCTAGAACAAATTTTTCCGAAAGAGGGTATATTTAAAAAAATGTTTGACAAATGGCAAACAGAAACAAATGATACAGAAAATGAAAAATTTAAGCTATTGACAGTAGCTGAAAATGTTTTGACTGAAATTTCAATTAAAGCAAAAGATTTAGAATATTCTCTTTCACTTTTAAATTTGCCACCTCTTGAAGATTGTGAGAACAGGTTCTATCATCACTTTAAAGTTGGCTCCACTAGAGCTGAGGATACCAAAGCACAAATTAATATGTTTGGAAGGGAAATTGTAGAAATGCTATTTGAAAAATTACAGCTTTGCTTTTTGTCTCAGATGCCTGCTCAAGATACTAACGAAACTCTAACAAGTAGAAAAGAGCACACCACTGCTAAAAGTAGACATGTGCCAACCAAGCACGTTGTCAGCAGTTTACCAACCTGTAGCATGAAAACAAAAGATCGGGTTTCTAGGAGCCCTACCCACCAAATTGTCCAAGAGATTGTCAAAAGGGTCTTAAACATGTTAGAGTCATTTGTGGACTTGAAATTTAAGCATATCTCTAAATACGAATTTTCTGAAATAGTGAAAATGCCTATAGAAAGTCTTTTCCAAGTACAACAAAGACAGTTAAGCAAAAAGGTGTTGCCAAAATTACAACCACTTAAAAAGTTTTGTGATGAACCCACGTCAAGTACTGTTGTATCCAAGGAAAGCATACAGAATACACTCCTACAGGCCCATTCATTCCATTCAGAATTACTTACATATTCTATTAATACTGTCAGTGAGATGCTTAGTATCATCAAGTATAAGCTAGACAAAGAAATAAGCCAAATGGAACCATCTTCAGTTAGTACAATGAAAGAGAATATTGCTGCAAGTGAAATCATTGGTACACTAATAAACCAATGTACACATTTCAATGAGTCTTTAATCACAAAACTTCCAAACAAAAGTTTGTTCAGAGAAACTGAAAATGTTTACATTGTTAATCAGGTTGAATTTGCATCTCATGTAAAAATGCCTACATCAACATTCAAAGAAGTCAGTGTGATAAATAATCCTCCACAAAGGGGTGCATCTGGAGTAGGGTTTTGTTCAGGTGAAGATACGAGAGAAAAGTACGGAATCTCATCTAATTCACCCTCACACGTCAGTTCCTATATTGGAAACATCATCAAATGCTCAGAGTCAGTGGGAAGGCCTAATTCAAAACCTATGCCATCACATTCTAGAAACAAAATACAAGACTTTAGCCCAAAGAAAGCTAACTTTGGAAATTTTAATGACGCCAGGAGAGGAAGTAGTGCCCTCCCTGAAGGCAGTGTGTTGCAAAAACTTTTTAAGAAAGCAAATGATTCCACAAAAGAATCATTAGAACAAGTTATGTCATTTATAGAAATGGGGAAAGGAGAAAATCCAAGAGTGTTTCATTATGAAGCCGCCAAACCAGCTGAGCCAAATGAAATTCAAACGACTGCGTCTCCACTCAGAATATGTTTAGCTGCAGAAAATATCGTTAATACAGTATTGTCAAGCTATGGCTTTCCTCATCAGCCACACACTAATGAAAGCATGGAGACCATGAAACCATTTTTTATGTCAAAACAAGATCCATTGTCTGAAATATTTGGAGGACAAAAGAATGAGAAAAATTTGCTTACAATGTGGTGCAAAAAAATGAGCTCTATCCCTGAAGATGAAAGTGAAAGTGGTGATGCTTGCAAAGGAGATTTTTCTTTATTGCAAAAATGGAAAAATAAGTATCCAAAGGTAAAATCAGAGAATTTGAAGGAAACTGATGTCATTGTTTTTGTTGATCATGAGCTGGGTCCAAATGAAATTCATTTGGTAGGAAGACATGTTACTACGTCTGTGATCACACATTTGAAGAACTTCAAAACGGGAGGTAAGAGTTCACTTATTTTTTTAAGTTGGAAGAATTTAGAGAAAATAGTAAAATAAATGTTTTTAAGAGCTCCTGTCCAAGGACCTACATTGTTTTTCTTTTTATTTATATACATGTTTTTTAAATTGTTGTGTATGGATATATTACCTATTGCACCCATGTTGTACAGTGCCTACAGAGGTCAGAAGAGAGTATCAGATTCCCCTTGAACTGGAGTAACGGATGATGGTCAGCTTCCATGGATATGCTGAGAACTGAACCCAGTTCCTCTGCAAGAGCAGCCAGTGTTCTTAAACACTGAGTCATCTCTGCAGCCCCTTACTCTGTATTTCTGAAAATAGCCTTAGAATGTGGGACAACTATTTAATTATTTTAAACAATGATTTTTTAATGCTAATAAGTATTTGTATATACTGAATCTAAAAGATGTGCTGTTTATTTTTCTAGGCCTGTAGATAAGGGGGAAAGATGAGACAATTTAAAGTTAAGAAACTTTGGGTGAGCATGAGCCATTAATTCCAAAGTTTGCTGAGGGCTTTTGCATGTTGTTACCTCTGGAATTCACCACTAACCATTCTGGAGTTATCAGAGTAGTATTCTAGTCAGAATTTTAGTGCAACACAAACATTTAGTGCCCTACAAGTAAAATGTAACATAATATCAAATATTTTGAATTAAATATTTTAAAAATAATCTTATCACTTGATCTATAACAGGATGTGTCACTAAACCTGGAAATCTGCTCTCTTAGCATCTTTAGTTACATAGACATGGCAGCCATGACTTAGAGATTTGAATTTGGAGGACCTGTTTTCTCAGTACACTGACTAAAATTAAGATTTCGCAAATTAAATATATTTAAGGAAAATCCAATTTTTCATCAGTTTTTTTCCTTTAGTGAGGTTCTCTAAAGATAAAATACATATGTAAATTATTGTCAGTATACTTGGTTTTCCATATTTCTTGGAATCTATGCTAAAATTGTTATGTTTGTTTTACTTATAGTTTCCACTGAGGAGAAGTTGTCTCTTGTTTCTACACTGTCAAAGAAAATCTGTGAATCAAATCAACCTCTAAGAAGCATATACAGTAGTTCTTCAGTTTATCAATTCTGTGAACATCTCACTGAATCAGTTATTTGCCATTTAATTTCAAATATTTCTGATGGCACCAAAGAGTATAGTAAAAAAGACAAAACATGGGAAATCCAAGATGTAATATCTGACAAAAGTATTTCAATTCATTCTCAAGTGTTTGAGAGTAGGTCTGTTTCTATTGGAGATCTTGCTTTGTGTGTTTCTGATGTTATTATAGAAATTCTTACTAATGGTAACATCATAAATACTGACCCTGCACATCAGGTAGCTTCCATAAAAACAAAATACATTTACTGTCCAGGAGTAACTTCTTCTGACTTTGACAGTATTTTTCAAGATATCTTAAAAGGAGTGATTTTTGTATTATCCAAAGAACTAGGAATAAATCACTACTTTGAAACCAGTAGAAGAAATAAACCATATTCTGCACTTAGAAATAATATTCCCATTTGCAACAAAACTTATACCACGGAAACTCAGATAGGCCCCAGGGATTGGGAATCATCTACTCATCAAACTGATCAACTTGTTCAAAGAAAGAAATTAAATTACCTGGCATGTAAGTTAGACAGCCTAGTTGGAAACTTAAAAACTCAGGAATCAAAAGACGTAGTCAATAAAATCTTTAATATTGTCTTAGATTTATTTTCATCAGACGAGTTCCCAGATAGGGATATGAATTCTAGTAAAATAACAAAAACTGTTTACTCCTCCTCAAATAATCAACAAAGAAATATAATGGTCACTAACAACTTAGGGCTTTCCCCTAAATCAATTTTTCTTCTCAATATTGTGTGTGAGAAGCTTATTAGAACGCTGCTAGAAAAATGCACAGGTACTGCCTTTCTTGAGGATGGTTCTCTTTCTCGTGAAGTAGCAGAAGAATGTCAACTAGTAAAAATACTCCAGTGTGTTCAAGATGGAGACCTCGATTACTGTAAGGCACCAGTGGACTGTGAACAGTTTCAAGGAGATTACATGTCAGATCTTTTGGAAAATCTGGCAGAAATGGATCAAGATTTATTGTCATCAGACTGTGTACTTAATGTTATTTCCCACAGCTTGGTTAAATCATTGATGGATAAACTGTCTCATGGTTTTCAACAAGCTCCTTTTGAAAACAAATATTTGAACACCAGAACAAGAGAAATACAGTCAAGTTTCACAAAAGCAAAAAAAGCAGGATTAATAGAATCAGGAAGAGTTAAAGGTCCTTTAGAATTCATGAGCTATAACAATAATTTTTTGACCAAATCCTTGAAAAATCCCAGTGTGCCTAGCTTCAAAATACAAGCACCATTTGGCAGGCAATGCACAATAAAACACTCTTCTCTGGCACCTCCTAAGAGACAAGACCCAAGGGAAATTAATGCAGTAGCCTTTCATAACAGTCTGTGTCAAAGAAGTTTCAGTGCTGGTGTTTATTCAGCCAAATTTCTGGAGGAAATAATTTCAGAATTATTTTTTAATCTATCTCTATCATTGCAGAGGAAAAGCATGAACATCACTGAGGCCCGGCTCAATGAGATGAATACATTGTTTATCAACAATGTAGTGAATGAGATTAACAATGCCCACATTACTGTTCTGAGGAACACTGAAGAACGGCTATATTTTCCACCAGTCCATAAAGAAACTGTTAGTAAGATCATTGACTCAGTTTATTATGATGTTCTACAACAATATGAATTTACAGTGACCTGTGGTAATAATCTGCTGTATGATAATACTTCAATAGCTGAACGAATTTCTAATTGCATATTGTTAGAGATTTTAGACTATAGGCTTCCATCTTGCCTCAAGGGAAAGCTCAAACCAAATTCATATTACCCTCTTGATGCTGAAATTATACTCTGTAAACTTCAAAATAATCTAAGAAAATTTAATTCTGAATCCCTATCTTTAAAAGGTTATAGCACCATGTTACCACACTCATTTTTAGAAGATGTCATCAGAAGAGTTTTAGATCAGCTCATTCCTCTGACAATTAAGCCTCCATCTTTGGAAAAAAAAAACTTAATGAGCTCAGATTTTAATGAAATGTCCAACTGCATAGTAAATAAGGTTATGTCAGTCATTTCAAAGCATAAAATCTGGTTCACCATTTATGATAATCAATATCTGCATACAGATAAAAACTTACAGAAGATGGTGGATTCTGTTTACAGTAATATTCTGCAAATGTCTGATTCTCTTGTTTCAATACAGAAAAGCATAATCAGTCGAAGTCCAGTTGTGGTTGACCAAATAACTAGTTTCATTATCCAAGAGATTATTGAAAATCATCTTCAACCATTTTTGTATGGAGAAACCTCACCCCGCCCAACAACTCCATCGGATGAAGTATCTTATATGGTTAAACAAGTCCTCACTGAAGTTGTAGAGCCACACAAACCCTCAAAACCATCACCTTTAGGTATTTACCCTGATACATTTGTGAGGGAAATTGTAACTAGAGTTTTATCAAAGATTTTCAACCCAAAACATCACACCAATTTTGAGCTGGAAAAGATGACTCAAAAAGTGGTAGGGTTAGTGAATAATCATTTAGACAAAGCTAAAGTTCACATTCCATGTGATAAGCAACACTCATTTCCCTTTGTTGATACAGATATTGTAGATGAACTTGTCACATCAGTTTACAGCAATGTTTTAAAGCAGCATGGGCTAGACCCTGACATTGACAAAGAATCTGAAGATAATAATGCTTTTGTGGAAAATATTACCAAATTAATTGTAGCGGCTATTTCAGACTACCTTCTTCACCCACTGTTGTCGGGTGATTTTTCAGTCTCTTCACATTCTGACTCAATTACTGATCCTGTTGTTCATGAAATCCTTGGTAATATCAATAAATATAACAAGCCAAGCCAGAGTTTATCTCCATATAACACCTTACTACCCTACACGTTTTTAGAAGATATGACCAGAGTACTATTATCTAGATTTTTTCTTTGTTCATCTAGCATGGTTCCAAATATTGAAGCTCCAATAGATAAATCAAAACTGAATTTTAATGAAATTGCTTCCAACCTAATCAGTGATATTAGAATGAAAATTTCTCAACATGAAATTCGGTTTTCCAAAGATGAAGACAAAGCTAAGTCTGTTTATTCAGAAGATGATGTACAGCTTCTTGTTGAATCTGTTTTCACAAATCTTTTAGAAAGTTCTGGTTCTCAAGAATCAGTGGAACAAAATATTACAAAAAGTAACGATGTTTTAATTGATAGAATAGCAGGTTTTATTATTAAATATATCTGTAAACAACATCTTCAGCCATTTGTGGAAAGAAAACAATCATCTACTTCTTCATACACATACTTTGTTGATGACAGACAGCAGTTATTTTATGCCAGCGTTTATTCCTCAGCTTTTTTGGAAGATGTGGTCTCTGGAGTTTTAAGTAAAATATTCCACAGGGTTGTAGGCATTGTACAAGTGGAGTCAACAAGAAATTCAGAAGATGTACTGTTTGATAAAGCTGAAAACCTCATACATTGGATAGCAGAAGAATTCTCAAAAGCCCAAGTTACCACTATACATAATGCCGAGGAACAGTTGTGTTTGCCTCCAGTTGAGATAGATGTGCTTAAAAACATTATTGACACTGTGTACAGCAAAGTTTTAGAAGAATATGAGATGGAAATCATGCCTGATAAAGATTTTCTAAATGACACAAAGACAATGGCCACACGGATAACTAAAATCATTCTGACTGAAATTTTTGATTTCCAAATTCAACCAGATCTTATAGCGAATCTGCCTTTAAGGTCACATTCCAAACTTAATGAAAATATTTTGGTGAACAGAGTCCAATGTGACATTAGTAAGTCAAGGTTCAGAAGACAGGCTTCGACAATGTATACTACTATGCTGTCACATATCCATTTGGAGAAAATAGTCACCCAGCTTATATCACAAATTAATCCACTGCAATCCAGTGCAGAACATTCAGATGCTTCTCAGTCAAACTTAAGTAATACAGTCATAAAACTGATCAATGAAATCATGTCAATAATTTCAAAACATGCAATATGTATTATAAAACATGGGAGTGAAAAAGAAAGTATGATTTCAGAAAAGGATATACAGTCCATGGTTGATTCTATTTATGCTGATCTTTCTCATTCAGATTTGTATCAGTCTCTTACAAAAGATAAGAGAGGTATAAGCAGTATCCCTGTCTCAAAATTAGCAAGTTTTATAATAAAAGAAATCTTCAATCACCATCTACAGTCATTTTTATCAGGAGATAAAAGTTTCCTTTCAGCTTCAGTTGCTGAAACTTGCAAACAGAAAGAAACCGGCCTTAAACAAAGAGAATTGTCTTTCATTGTAAACTCAGCTGTCTTTTTGGAGGAAGTAATTTCTGAGCTTTTATGCAAAATTCTTCAGACCTTCGTACATAATGCCTTGGCTGCTGAAAACCCAGATAGAGCAATAGCCAAAATAGCAGACATTGTTACAACATTAGTAAAATCAATTGTTCTAGAGTTCACCACATCAGAGATCTTAGTTGCAGAAAACTTGGACGAAAATCTACGGTCTTCAGAGTCATATGAAAAAATGGTTCAAAAAACAGTCCATTCTGTTTATGAAAACATATTAGATGAATATAAATCTCTGATTCAGGTGCACAGCGCTATAGAAAATGATGCTACCTGTTTTGGAGGGAAAATATATCATTTTCTATTGGAAGAAATTTATGATTATCAGGTGCAGTCATTAGTTTCAGGAGAACTAATGCCTTCCTCCTATTCTTCCCCTCAAGCTGATAATATTATCAAAAATGTGCTCAGTGTCATCTTGAAGGATAGCAGTGCCTTGTCATCATGTGTTACAGTGTTTCCTTGTTCTCTCTTAGAAAATATGATTTATAAGCTTCTTGTGAATCTCTTCCCTTCAAATGACACTGAAAATAAACTAAAGGAGGAAGAGGTTACTCCAGATGATGGTGATGAGTTTATGGCTGCAGCTTCAAAACTGACTAATGAAATTATAAATGAAATTTCTGAACATGAGATCAGACTTGCCACAGCAGAGGAGGATATAGAAAGTATACAATTAGGAACTACTGAGAATTTCATTGACTCTGTATGTAATAATATTCTGAAAAAATCTGAATTCCAAGCTGAAGTACAGAAAGATGGACACAAAAAAGGTGGTTCATTTCTTAGTAAAATGGCAGGCTTCATTATTAAAGAAATCATGGACCATCATTTACGACCATTTTTATATGGTGAAAACACATCTTCTAGTAACTTACCTGATTATGGCCATGCTTCTGTTGTTGCTAAGTCTGGGAAAGAAA
Source organism: Eospalax fontanierii (assembly GCA_035773235.1). NCBI lineage: Eukaryota > Metazoa > Chordata > Mammalia > Rodentia > Spalacidae > Eospalax > Eospalax fontanierii. The sequence continues at coordinate 48,421,942 of CM069530.1, read as the reverse complement.
AGGCACAGCCTTCTCTATTTTCAGCTACATTTTTAGAAGATGTTATTGTTGACCTTGCTCACAAATTTTGCTCTTTCTCTATCATTGCTGAAGATTCTCAGAAAAAGGAAATGTCAGAACCAGATATTGTAAGCTTAGCTATCAAGTTTGCAAACTCTCTCACAAAGGAATTTAGGAAAAGTGAAATTAAAGTTTTACCACATGCTGAAGAAATATTTTCTTTTCCACCAATTGCTAAGGAAACTGTTGATGAAATATCTAATTTTGTATATGACCAGTTCATAGGGAAATTTGGATCTAGTGACATCAAGAAAGATGATACAAGTAACATTGTTATAGAAATGATTTCTACTTTGGCCCAGAAAGCAATCTCTGGATTCAAAATTCAACCACTATTTTCAGGAGACTGGACTTCAACTTTCTTTTCATTTCTAGATCCAGAAAATATCACCCAAAGGGTTCAGCTTCTACCAAAGAAAGCCTCCATTCAGTTAGCTAGATGTGTAAAACAGAACCACCTTACTCTATCTAAAGATGTATCAGTGAAAGAGGAAGGCATTCAAGACCCAATACTTAACTCTATAACTGCTATTATGAAAAGCAATATTGCCACCCAGATATCAGGGTCACCTGCAGGTGCCACAAATAGAAAGACAGATGATGAAAATAAACTGAATGTTGCCAGCCAGAAATATAATGAGAATGCCTTAAAAGTTGCTTCTACAACTCCCAGTGTGAAAAGGAAAGATACTGAGGAGCAGGATTTGAGTGACACACTTAAGAGTAAAATTAAGAAGGAAAAACTAATTCCAAGAAATGAGCAGGAACAGGGGGTTGAAGGACACACACAGCTTTCAGTTGCTCCTGTTGATACCAAATATGAGAAGGAAGTACTTGGGTCAGATTTTGAAATGGACAATAAAAATATTGAAAATACCAATAAAAGTTTATGGCAAAAAGATGGCAAGTCCAAGACTAGAAGTAAGGAGACAATAATAGAGAAAACTATAAAAATAGCTCCAAAAGCAAGTAGTGAAGAGAGAGGAAACTCTGTAGTTGAAATACAGATGGGTGAAGAACCATTCTCAGAGAATGAACGTGTTGAAAATGTCATTGAAAATATTTATGACAATGTTTTAGCAATCTCTTCTCAAGAGCCATTGGAAATTTTGAAACCAATATACAACAAAAGCTGTCTAAGTAATGGAGTATTGACTGTACTTCCAAATGTTGGCAGCAGTTCTGCACAGTTAGGTACCACAAAGGACTTATCCCCATCAGTTAACAAAAATGTGAAACAAAAAGACAGTGAAGAAAAAGAAACTATGAGAAAAGCAGAGAAGGAAAGCAAGATAAAAAGAGATAAAGGAAGAGAAAAAGAGATTCAAAGTAAACCTAGGAAACCAGACCATCCTCAGTACTCAGCAGAAAGTAAACCTGGAATTATTCCAGCTAAATTTCTAGAAGATATTATCATTGAAATAGTGAACAAATTAATCTTTTCATCCTCATCAGAAACAGAAACATGTGCTAAATATCCAGGTTCAAGTGCTAAGCAACATCAAGCTGAACTCTATGACACAGCTATGAAACTTATCGATTCACTGTTGAAGGAATTTTCAGATGCTGATATTAAGGTATTTAGGCCAGATAAGGAAAACAAACTTCGTTCACTTGCAAACAAAGAGTCACCAGTTCATGCAGTAACACCCAGGCATAATGAACCAACTAAAGGTGAACCATCCCGTATAAAGCATAAAAATATGGATAAAATACCACATATACATGAAACAGATGAACAGTCCTCTTCTGACAAGATGCCTTCCCTTGATATAATGCCATCAATTCAAAAATCATTGGTCAATAAAATTGTTCATGCTTGTGTTTGCAATGTTTTAAAGGAATATAAATCTCAAGAATCTATTTGCAAGAGTATCAACAGTAATGAGGAAAATTTAGCAAGAAAGCTAACTAGTTCAGTGATAAATGAGATTTTTCACCATCAGCTTAACTTGATATTTTGTGATGAGGTACCAGCTTCAGCATGCATGCCTCTAGAATCTAAAGATGTTGTGAAAAAGGTCCAAAAGGTGGCTCAGACAGCCAGCAAAGAATGCCAGACGTCATCCCCATACACCATAATGTTACCTTACAAATTTTTAGAGGATGTGATTTCTGCTCTTTTAGCAAAAATTTTCTCAAAAATATCCAAAACCAAAGCAAAAAAACCTGAAGAAAATTTTTTCACAGAACTTGACTTCCTTCAAATGAAGTTAGTAAGTACAGTTGCAGCAGAGATTTCAAAAAACGAAGATATGATTATACATTACGTAGAGTCCTTACATCCAAATGATGATGAAATTATTCAATTGGTTGTTCAGACTATTTATAATAATCTTTTGCCACAGTTTGGATCACAAGAAATCATACAAAGCTGTATAGCCAGTGAATGCAGACTCCTTTCACAAACCATAGTTGATTTAATCCTACGAGAGGTAGCTGGTAATCAGCTGCAGAACTATTTTTGTGGAGAGTTAACCCCGTATCAGTGTGCAGAAGTTGATAGTGTTGTTGACAATATCCTTACAGATGTTATCCTAACTACTCCACCTCAGCCACCACGTCCTCGTAAACTAGCTTATAACATAATAGAAAACGTTGCTGTAAAATTTTTATCAAAGCTTTTATCTGTGTTTCCAAAAGTACACACGGAAAGAACCAAAGCTCAAGAAACTGAAATGCAAAATATAACCTCAAAAATATTAAACTCAATCCAAGAATTTATCTCCAAAAGTAAAATTAAAGTTGTACAACCTGCTAAAGAATCAGAAACTGTGCCTTTAGCTGACAATGCAACCATTGAAAAAGTAGTTAATTCTGTTTACGCCACTATTTTAAAACACTCTGGTTCTCATACTTCCATGTTTGAAGACTTAATGGGTAAGAGCAATGTTCTTTCTGATATAATAGGCTTTTTAATGGTAAAGGAAATTTCTAATTGTGAATTTCAACCTCAAGTAGAGGAAGAAGCATCAAATTCAGAATTAGTTCTAGAAGCTGTCAAAATTATGGAAAAGGTTGTCAAAATTATTGATGAACTTAAGTCCCAGGAAAAATCTTCATCTGAAAACCAATCAGTATTAGATTCCAGAGTTTTAGAGGAAGCACTAGCCTTGTTCTTGGCTAAACTAGTAAGAAAGCCCAGTGCTGCAAGCAAAAATGGAAACAACTTGACCAATCCTGAGTTTAATAAAATTGCATCTCAGCTGACAAAGTCTGTAACAGCAGAGATTTCCAGAAGTAACATTAATCTCATGCCTTCTGATCCTGATGTACATTCTTTAGATCCAGAAAAAAAGGAAATTGTTTCTAAGGTTATTGATTCTGTTTATACTAATGTCCTACAACAATCTGGAACCTGTAAAGAACTTTATGATATAAAAAGTAAAAAAGCCTTCCCTAAAAAAGTAGCTAGCTTAATTATTGATGGCTTTTCAAATGTTCCATCCTGCAAAGTTAGTGTAAAGAGTTCATATGCTGATTCCTTTGGCGATCTAGACACAAATAGGATCATTGAAAAGGCACAAAAGCATGCTTCAGAAATGACCTCTGACTCTGACAAAGAGTCAGATGAAGATATATTGGAAGACCTTCCAGTGAAAATAATTCCACATGTGGGGAATAAACCAATCAAAATAGATCCAGAAATCATTTCTGAACACTTAGCAGTTATATCTATAAAAACTCAACCTCTTGAGATACTTAAGGTAGATTGTATTAAAAGAACCGGATATAGCATAGCAGAGCTGAGAAGAGCCTCAATCAGTGGAAAAAGCCACTCCTCTGCAGACACAATGGAATCAGGAAAGAGACAGAAAGAAAGGCGTATCTCATTGGACAGGACAGGACGACTAGATGTAAAACCCTTTGAGGTAAGTACCAATGCAATGGCAGAAAGATGACTAAAACTGTGAGCCGTGGTTTTGTGACTTACTTCCTCCCATCCATATATGGAGAAAAAAATGATTGTTTTGCTCCCTCAACAGGAAACTGATTACATCAGTCCACCTATGCAGTCATAAGATTTTTCAAAAACTTGCCATATTGGTTCCATATTGCACTCTAAACATCTCAGGATAGTTTTTACAGAGTTGTATAAGTTTCGTTGTATAAGTTTCATAAAGTTTATGTTTCCATTTAAGCTCTTTTCTCTTTGAAGCATGGTAAGATGAATATATGCTTTTAACAGTAATACCATCCTGACTGAAATATAATTGCATTTGAAGACTAACTGGAACATAATGCTGTATATGTTCCCTAGTTTTCATTCTCGATGTCTACAGATGCCTTTAAAAGCCGGCAAATAGGAGCAGGGTAACCTGTGTATCATGTCACAAGACTGTGGACACAGAATTTATAAGGGTGAAGCAAGAGAAATGAAAGTCTGAGGATAGCCTTAGCTATGAACTAAAGCAAGGGAGACCTTGCCTCAAAGCAAACCAACAACGGTATATGAAGCCATCCAAAATAATTTAATTATCAAATTTAAGGCTCCAAGGTATGTTTTCTTTTAGCAATTCATTGTACTATACACTCTTACATTAAACTTTGTCACATGACTTAACTTTAATTACATTGACTTTGTCCATTTTCCCTATCTCAAGATGATGCTGTTTCCTTCCTCTTGTTCTAAACCTAGTTTCCTAATACTGATGCTTTTAAGGACCTGTTTCAGCTTACTCTTTAGGCATAACCCTGCCCTTTAACCGCATACACAGGCTCTGAATATATTAAACTAAATGTAATCATAGTATGTCATAAGTGTGTTCTGGTTATAAGGAAATCACTTATGGAGACTTGTGGAGAGAACTGTCTGGCCAATGGATCAAACTGCTTGGATTTTTAATTTTTACATTTATAACAGGTCTTTGTGTTTGTACAGCATCTTTGACACTGACCCAAGTATAAAGCTAGGTTGTTTGGAAAATAAACCCAAATGGCTTTTTTCCTAGTAGTATTTTCAACATCACTGAATTAAGTCTCAAGGCTGATGTTGAGTTACTGATTTTATTATTTTCTTATTTATTCATTTATTTAAAGACAAAACCCTGTATACGTAAACCAGCCTGGAACTCACTAAGTAGTCAGGTGTTGTATACATATTTCTTCCAAATCGTTCCTCTTAGAAGAAGGTTCATTAAGACTCCAGATATAAATTTTTTAAGTCTCAAAGAGCTCCTGAAACTTAAAAGATTCCCAAGGCCCTCCCCAAGAACGAATAGGTAATAACACATACTGAGGCGTGGAAAGTTGCCTGAAAGTTGTATAAGGAGCTCCTGGAGTCAGCTGCAGTGGTCATCCTCCATGTTATGATGGACTTTTCAATGATGCAGCAGCTGTCTTGAGCCATCTGCACTTCTGTAAGTAACCCCTCACCTGCATTCCTATAGGTAACCCCAATAAACCCATTGATTCACTGAGCTATCCTTAGTTGGAATTATTTATTTTGTGTGTTCTCCTGCTCTAGCTGCGGTGAAAGCCATTTCTTCATGTATCCCCAGGAAAAGCCTCACAACACCCAGGCTATTATGTGATTATCATACCTCAGCTTCCTCTGTGCTAGGATTGCAGGTGTGTGTACCACACCCAGAAGTGCTTTATGATTTCAAACTGAAGTATTAAAATTATCTGATACTTCCTTTTTATAGAACCTATGGTTGTCCCTTCTAGCTTTAAAATTTCTTCTTCCATTTGAGTTTTCATTGTTACATTAACATATATGTTGTATGATATTCATTTATATATAAGAAATCCCCTGGGAGTAAAATTAATGGGAACAGTCTATAAAATAATCTTACTCAAAATTGGTTTTTAATTATTTATGGAACCATTCTATTCTTACTTACCAACTTTATTTAGATGATGTTTAAGCCACAGAAAACAGCGAATATTTAGATACAAACATCTCTGTCTTTTTAAGAGAACAAAAAAAATCCAATTATAATTTTCAAAAAAACAGCAACCAATGGCTGGGTATGGTGGTACATGCCTTTGATCTCAGCACTCAGGAGGTTAGAGGCAGACAGATCTCTGTGAGATTAAGGCCAGCATGGTCTACATATGAAATTCCAGACCACAGGAAGACCCTGTTTCAAAACAAAACAAAACAGCATAGGAGTTTTATGTGCCAATCTCAGTGTGAATGTGTCAAATACCCTAGGCTGTTGGCTCTGCCTTTGTATTTATTTCATGATTTTTGGATTTTCTAACCTCATTTAAACAATAGAGTGGATTTTCAGAGCGGATTGTTTTGAATTTTAAAGCATTGCTTCCACAAAAATATCCTTTTAAGACATTACCATTTAAAAATGCAATTTGGAAAGTTGCAAAAGAAGGTTGACTCTATGATTAATAAATTAATTAAAAATTGCTGAGACATGGGTAATTTGCTTATTTAATTACAATTATACCTTCTTGTATTTCTCTGTAACACTGAAAATAGAAATTTGGATTTGACTCAAAGTGAAAAAGAAATTAGAATTTACATATTTTGTCCAGAGGATAAAAATTTAAAGTTTGGAATAAAAGCAATTGAGATAAAAATTTGACTGGTAATTATTTTATAAGTGGAATTAATCAAAGTCTTGCCTTTTTCTTAAAATAAGTGTTTAGATTTCCATAGTTCCCTATCTAAGAGTTATTAGATAGGGACTTCTTGAGATAAGTTATGATTGATTAATATAATTAATATAATTCAATGTAAAAGTAATGATTGATACAAGTAAGTATTTATGCTTTTATCCTTTTCTTTCTTTTAAAATATTGAAATATGCCATTAGAGGATATTTCTTAGGTTGAAATTGAAATCCTAAGAAAATATCTATTACATAAAGTAATATAGAAAGAGTGACTGAGGTATTTATTTGTAATATTTATTTTACCATCAATTTCAGGCTGTTGGCAGAAATTCATTCCAAAATATAAGAAAGCCTGATATCACCACAGTAGAGCTTTTGAAAGATGTTCAAAACAAAAAAGATCTGATCCTTCGATTAGTAGCTCATGATATAAATCAAGATGGTTCAGAAAGTGACTACAGAGAGGAATTTGTTTCTGATGAAGAAGAAATTGTTTTAGGTGAAATTGTTGGACGGCATAGCCTAAGAGAACTATCTAAAGAACAAGACAAAGAAGTTGTGAAACCAGTAGAAAGCAAAGTTGTTTCTCCCAAGCCCATAACAAGTACAAGCAGCCTAAGAAAATTTTTAGCACTAAGCAAATGCTGTCAGTCCACATCTGGTGAAAATATTGAAAGTATCATCGAAGCAACCCCAAACCAGATAGTAGAATCCAACAACACACATGTTAAAAGAGCTGTTGCTGAGCTTGACATGCCCTTTTCTAAAAGCTTGGCAGAAGCAAACTCTTCTAGGGAGAAGTCACAACTTCAGGTAAGTGAGAAATATTACTCCAGGCAACTAGAAAGATTAAACAGCTTTATAATTCTGTTCTAGGATATTGCTTCATCAGGCAGAAAACAATACTAAAATGTATTCATTGTCTTCATAAGCCTGTAGATGTAGATATATAGATATATATTCCTGTTTGTTTGTACTTGAGCTCATAAATATGTATTAGTGATTTGTAGAGAACTTTATGTCAATCTTATGAGTCCAGGGGGACTGTCTGAGATAGAAGAAAGTTAGAAATAATCCATGGAAAATCAGATTGTTGCCAAGTATGTTTTAAACCTGGGTTCAATCTATAGCATTGATGAAAAAAAAAAAAAAGCATAGTCTGGATTTGAAACTGAACTCTCACTTTATACTTCTGTGACCTTCGTAAAATTACATAGTGACCATTTTCTTTAAATAATTTTTAACCAACTTGCCTAAACTATTTAATCAAAATACTTTGAACAACACCCTTATATTCAGCCATGAAATTCCACGATCATGATGGTATGCAGTTCTTGTTACTGGCTCCAAACCTAAAAGTAATTATAAGGGCTTCAATGACCCTATGGGTTTTAGCCTGTCCAAAAATCTCTACTATTTGTGTGTTTGCAACCTATATAACTTAGGATTTCCTCATGAGATAATTCTCTTAAGCATTCATGTGATTCCTAGGTCCAGTGAACCACAGAAAATAATTTCAGTCAAATCAGAAGCTCAAAAATTTTCAAACAAATATATCAGAGTATGTGTTAAGGTGATTGATAAGACAAGCTTATGAACTGTCTAGTTATATTTTGTTCTTTTTTATGCAATAAACTGTGATTAAAGAATTTTATAAAATTTAAAAATAGGAAATTACATTCTTTAAACATTGTATTATATTTAAAATCTATTCAAATTCCAATATAATTTAGAACATCTCCACTGAGCCATTTCAAAAGATTACATTGAAAGAGACATTTTAATTAGAATTAAAGAATTCATTTAAATTTTAAGAAATGTATAAAACTTTTTTCATTAAATATTGATTAGAATGCAGAAATGATAAGATGAGAAAGTACATATTGAACTTTGTTTATTGTGTAATGCCTGATTTTAATTTTTCAGAAAGAAGAACTCACTAATGAACCGACACATTACTTGATACACAGAATTATGAGCACATCATCATACAATCAAGAAGATCTCCTTTCAGGGTACATAAAATTTAATGTAGCACAAATCTAGAAAACTGAGATGAATGTAGGACTTATGGGTAAAATAGGGTTCCTGGTAAATTTATAATTGAACAAGTGTTCAGCTTTAGACATTCCTTCCTTGTTTCGTCTCTTCCTTGACTCCTCACTATAAATGCTGAGTCTCCTCTTTCTAGTAAGAAAATGGTCCATTTTCTATGTAAATGCTCCATTTCTAGTAACCTAGCCCCTGTGTATATCTTTGACACCTACTTCCTGGTGTATTAATTTCTTGGATCAACTACTTGTTAATGTATTAGGGCAGGTTTATTTTTTTAACTTGAAAGATAGTTACAGGGTTAGCAGAAGCACATGCACTATCAGCACAAAAAGATTCCTCCTGTTCAATTTTGTTAAGGAGGCTAACAAACACCTATATGTAGTCCTGCCATAGAAGAAGACTTCAAGAAGAGATGGAAAAAGGTAAGTTGGAGCATTCAGAGAAAAACTCAAGAAAACGTGCTACTTTCTTATTGGTGTGATAAAACACTCTGACCCAAAACAACTAGGGGAGAAAAGGGTTATTGCATCTTACACTTTCAAGAGATAATCCCTCATTGAGGGAAGTCAGGGCCAAAATTCAAAACAGGAACATGGAAGCAGGAACTGAAGAAACTGTGGTGAAATGCTGCTTACTGGCTCAGAGGAGAAAAGATATACAATAATGGTAGGACATTACAATAAACTCCCTCGAAAAATGAGATCAGCAAGACATAATATATATGGAAATTGAAAATATGGACACCATTGAACAATTGAACATATAGCAGACATAACAGAACACTGTATGAAACAACAACAGAATTAAAAATTTTCTCACATGTCCATGTAATATTCGATGTTAGACTATATCATAGTTCATAAAACAGGATATTTTAAAACTGTGAAATCATCCCAACAGGGTCTTTTACTATCACAGTGGATTGAAACCAGAAGTGGATAGAAGGAAAAAGAAAGCATCCAAAATTACACATAAATTCATATACCCCTCACAGATGAATCAAAAGGGAAGTATACAAGGACAATAATAAAGTATTTGTGATAAATAAAATGGAGCATACTGAAACTTATGGTGTATAGGAAAACAGTGTGTAAAGGGAAATTAATAGTTGTAAATCCATCACTAACAAAGCAAGATCTTATATCAGCAAGCTTGCTTTACAGGTAATGATAATTAGCAAGCATTAGCAGAAGGAAGGAGAGCTTACTGTGTCAATAAATACAGAGAACAGAAAAAATTAAAATAAAAAATTAGATAAATCCAAATACACATTTAAATAAGAAAGAGAGTGATTCAGAAATCAAAAATCTCCTTACATAAAGAATCTCAGGATCAAATAGTTAATTGGAAAATTCCATCAAATTTTAAAGACTTCATTCCAATCCTCCTCAAATATTTCCATTTAAAAAATAAAGAGGAGGTGATACTCCCAAGCTCATGGAATAAGCATTATCCTGATACTGAATCTATTAAAAGATTTTAGAAGAAATTTACAGACAAATATGTCTGATATATACTGATGTCCTCTATCTCTGAAAACAGTTCAACCAGATATTAGGAATTTCAACTGCATTTTAGGAGATGTGTACACTATGATCAATTCAGATTTGTCTCAGGAACACATGAATTTCAACATACAAAACATTATGTAATATGCATCACTGAAAAAAATGAAGGAAAAACCCAGAGGTATACACATTTCTCTCAGTGCAGGAAAAAAAATCCCAGTATCAACATGTTTTCATGAGGTTAATAAATTAGAATTAGGAGGAAACTATCTCAACATAGTTAATGCCATATGTGAGGAAACTGCTGTTAAAATTATCCCCAATGGTGAAGAATGAAGGTGTTTCCTACAAGATCAAGAACAACAACAAAAATAAACACTTTTCTCACATCTGTTCCAAAGTACTGGATGTCCTATCCAGAGAAATTAAGCCTGAAAAAGAAGTCCAAAACTTTTAAACAGGAAGGTTAAACTATCTCTGCAGGTGATATGCTCTTATAAGTAGAGAACCCTAAAGAGTGCTTCCAAATGTTGATAGAATTAAAAATTGGACTCAGAATACAAAAATCAAAACATAAAACAGGATGAATATGCAATAAATATGTACAAAGAAAAATTAGGGAATAATTCTATTTACACTAATATCAGATAGGACAAAAATACTAGAGAATAAAGCTTCAAGAAGTAAAAGATTTATACAAAACTAACATTTGTGAAAAACAAGAAACAAATAATTGGAAAGGTATCTCATGTCCATGAATTTGAAATTTTTAATTTTATTAAATGCCAATGCTATCAAAAGTGATAATACAATTTCAAAGACATTCTTATCAAAATATGTACTTTTTGAAAAAGAGGAAAAAAAATAAACCTCAAGATCATTGAACAATCAAGGGATACTTTAACAGCCAAACAGTCTTGAGGAAAATAATAACACTGATGTCTCTTGTTACCTGATTTCACAGCTCCCCGGTGCAGGATTGGTAGACTCATAGAATATGAGTAGAACAGATTAAAGGCTGCACAAATATGTTTGAATCATGTTGACAAGGATGTGAGCATATTTAACATGGTAGAAATAGCTGTTCAAAAAATGATGATGGAAAAAATGAAATCACAGTACCAATTTGGATATAACACCAAGGTACAGGCAAAATAAAAAAAATAGATAAATTGCATTTCATCATCTCATATATATGAGGTGTGAGACAGAGAGAAAGAGAGAGAGAGAGAGAGAGAGAGAGAGAGGACAGAGAAAAACCTAGACTTGGTGGTACATGATTTGAGAGAGAGAGAGAGAGAGGACAGAGAAAAACCTAGACTTGGTGGTACATGATTTTTATCCCAGACTTGGGAGGCAGAAGCAGGTGGATCTCTGTAGTTCCAAGTCAGCCAGGGCTACCCAGACTCCTGCCACCCCCCCCAAATGTGAAGGTCTTGAATATAAAAATCTTCAAAAAGAGAGACACAAGGAGCACATGAAAAAATGCTCAGTATCACTAAGCACTACGAAAATGAAAATTAAACTCTTTTTAACTCATTAGGATAGTTGCATGGAAAGAAATTAGGAAAGAAAGAAAAGGAGGAGAAGAAAGACATTACTGAGGATGTGAAGTATCTGAAACCTATGTGAACTGATTCTGGTATTATAAAATTGTGTGGCACTTTCCTGAAATATTTAACATAGAATTAGCATGTAGCCAGTAATTCTTCTGTGTTTTTAGCCAAAATAATTGACAACAGGTATTGAAAGAGATTATTTGTGCAGCTATGTTAATAGTAACATTATTTACAGTAAACAAGGAATACAACCCATATGTCCATTAGTGAGTGAATTAATAAGCAAAGCACCTCATATATATTCTAAAGAATATTATCCACTCTCCAAAGGAAAACCTCACATGCTCCAACTGACTTGTACATAGGTGACATTGTATTAATTGGAGTAAGTCACAAACTGACAGATACCATTCTGAATCTACTTACATGGGGCCTCCGGGAGTATGCAAACTCCCATTAACACAAGTTAAAACAGTGATTTCCGGGAGGTGAAAAGAGAAAAGGGGTGTTAGTGCTCACTAGGGAAAAGTGTCCTAGAGATGGATGATTTTGATGGTTGTACAGCAATGTAAATGTAGTTAAGAGCACTAAACTATACATTTAAAATTGCTAAAGTGGTAAAATTTTATGTATATTTAATCATAATTTAAAGGAAGAAAAATCAGTTTAAAAATTCTCATTCAATTTGAGTTTCAGCATTACACTATGACAGGTTTGCATCTATATGAGGAATGATAGCTTGTTCTAAATTTTAAATATACAAATTTAATATTTTTTCTTTTATTTTAGTGAAGCAGAAGAGTTTAAAGTGGATTCAAAGGCTAATGAATTAGAAGGTTGGATTTTTTCTTAACTTTAAGAAACTAAGGAAAAAAACCTTGTTGTCTCTTTTAATAACTTAGTTATTTACTGCTTAGATAACTTTTAATTGTCAACTGTGAAAGTGACAGTGGTTTATTTTTTCATTGAATGTGCCTGCTTTTAGAAAGTGACCCAGTATTATATCATACAGCCATGAAAATGAGCCAATACCTTGTTTTTTATATGAAGTTAGTATGAAATATAGTGACTGATACTATGAATTTCCACTTACTGTCCTACTGTTAGAAAATAAGCATGCATTGTGAGGCTAGTTTAAATATGCCATGATTTGGATTTAATTATTTCTTTGAAAGGATGTACTTACTTTGTCTCAGAGCTTAGTCCTATGAAAATGCTTATAAGCTTTTTAAAAACTAAATTCAGTTCTCATTAAAACCTAACTATCATGAACCTTTCTTTTGTAATATTAGTTTATATGGACTACTTAAGACATTTGTTGCAATGTTGTAGGACAATATTTGTTCAAACCAAAGAAGATGGAATGTGATTTAAACAGCAACATACACAAGAGGTTTACTACAATTTAGCTCTGAAATTCAAACCACAACTTTATCTTAATTAGTAATATATGCTGCCACTCAAGACACACTTTCTTCCAAGATGGAAATAGAAATTGTTTTCATTATAGTAATTTGTACATTAACAATAATTCTACCTAAATAACATAATAATCTGTAGGTATCACAGAAATCAGTACTAAAATTTCTTAGTAACAGAATCTTAAGTTATAATCATAAGTTATAAGATCTAGCCAGAAACTACATAGGTCAATTATCTGATTACATAGATAAAGAAAGAAACTCAGAAAATGGGTGAGGCTATTAATGTCTAACATTTGTCTACAAGTCCAGACTAAGTCTCATTTCCTGAAATTAAATTGGAGTATTAGCTTGTTTTATCTAACTTTATTATTTTGATTATGTATACAGCTTGAATCCTTCAGTAATATTGTAGCTTTCTGAGTCATTTATTCATTCATAGATTCCTTGAACATTTCTTGTTTTTCTTACAATACTTGTGGTGAACAAGGCTAAGTCTTCATTCCTATAAAATTCACACAATTAACTTGCAGTAGAGTAGAGAGCCAGATGATAAGGACATCAGATAAATCCAGGCATCGATAAGTCTTTCTCATTTCACAGAATTTCAAGACATTACAATGACTGACAGAACTCATCATCATCAAGATCTTATGCTATCCGTTAACCTTTGGTTAACCTCTTCCTTGGCTTGGCTTTGGTTTACTCTACTCTAGCTTTTCCAATCTCACTGCTAGCCCTCAGTCTTTCCAGAGCACTTTTTACTACTTCTGTGATGTTCTTTCCCCTCAATCTGAATTGCTCCTCCCTCCCCTGTAGAATTTTTCACTTCACTTTCCTGGAGAGATCTCTTCTAACTCCATTCTCTGAAACTGCAACTTACTGCATTTTGTGGCTTTACTTTTCCCACATCTTTGATTGCTTTTCTTCCCTTGCAGTTATCTGTCTATAAGGTTGTATATTTTTCATTTGATTTGACTCTTTCCTAGAGAATGCAAGTTTCCTGAAGGTGTATATTAATATCTGTTGGAACCCAAAGTAGTGCATTCATTAATAGTGTATAGTAAAGACACTGAGTGAAACAGAAGAGACCAAGGGAGAGGAAAAGAGGGGACAGAGGAAGCATGTGGATAACTGTTGGGTTTTGAGATGAAGTTATTAAATATTTAAACTGAGGTGTCATGTGAACAGTTGAATGCTTAGGTGTGGGTTTCACTGGATAAGTCAGGCTGAATTACATTTTCTTGGCTTCATAGAATATAAGACAAAATCCCAAGTAAGTGTGGAATTTTTCTATGCCTCTTTATCAAAGCAGCTTCCATTTTACATAAGAATAAATTGAATCAGAGCAGTTAAATCTAACTTGTCAAAATGTTTACTTGGCTCTAAGTGAGGAAGTTAAGAATCAACAGAGCTTTTCTGTTGCAGGTTACTTTCCGTCCTGGCCGGTAGAGTATAGGTACAGAGAAGAGAGGGAGGAGGGAAAGAGACCTTTCAACAGATTAAGACTGTGTTTATTCTGGCACAATGAGTAACAGCAGCCTCTGGATGGGCTGTTGGTTACTGCCCTCAGGAGGAAAAGGAAAAAAGGCACTCTCTCTTTTTTTGATTATCTTGAGAACTAGGGATTTATGTCTTCTTCCCGAGACCCTTTATTCAAGCTCATCTTGAGAAACAAGCCCGAGACAGGGAGATAGAGATGTGGCTAATTGTTAACAGTAGAGCATTGAGTGAGATGGTCTGTCTTGAGAAACTTCTGGTTCCTATTGGTCTCTGTGAAACTGTGCTCTCAGCATTATTTCTACCTCCTGTCTTTCCCTTACATATTGATTGATCCTCCTTCCTCGGAACATCAGGCAACTTTAGATGTGTAATGAATCAACCTGAATTTCTGTTTGCTTCAAAGCTCCCCTGTTTTAAAATATCACTTTCCCCTTTAGTTAACTTTAAAATTTAGATAGATTTAAAAGTATTAAAGCTGGAAGGGCCCTTAGGAATCATCATCAGGGTAATCTCTTATATAGGTAAATAGATGTACACAAAGCTTGAATGGTTTCCATAGATGGGTAGTTCCTGAATCACAGAGCCTAACTTTCCAGATATATCACGCTCATCTTTTTAATTCCTAAAGGGTTAATATAAGCTCTGACATACTAAACTTTGTTTCTGTTGTCTATGCATTAAAAGTAATAATTCTATATGCCTACGTTGTATGATTTGGGGTCAAACTATAGTTAAAATTGAATTTATGCCTACAAATGTGCATATTTAAGAAAAAAGTCTATTTTTTTCATGTCTCCCACAGAACAGTCTCAGGAAACAAAGGATGGGAAGTCAAGCAGTGTTCAGGTAAATATTTTCAATAGATCCACTTGGTATACATTGGGCCCCACTTGTGAATAACCCAGTTTCCAAATTCTACTCAGAGACTGTGTGGTGTTACTCAGGAAAATCAGGAAATGTTCCCTTATTCACAATTCCTTTGTACCCAGATCTCCCTAAACTGAATGAGATCTTCCTTCGTATCTAAAAATCCCTTTATAAAAATATTTGCACTTTGGAATTAAATAAGCATTCCTTTTTTAGGTGCACAAAATAAGCCACTCATTCTCTGAACTTAACTTTGATTCCACGGGTAGCTTGATTTCTTCTGTCTCCTGAGAACAATCTAAAGAGTGAGTTACTTGGTTCTGTCTAGGGTTGAAGAGTTTAGTGATGATGCCAGGACAGTAGACAGGGCATAGTGACTTCAAAAATGGAGGGAAAATGAGTGCCTGGTACTAGCTGGCTCCATATTTTCACAGGCAGACTCTTCATGGGCAACTAACTACAGTGGGAGCCTAGGATATTTCCTTTTAATCCTCTTTTTAAAATTTCAGATGACAAATAAATAATGGCTCTTTTTGTCTCTTTAATTTTATTTCATGGTGTCTTCTTGATTTATTTTAATTTACTTTCTAGTAGATGTCCCTCAACTTCATGAATACAAAATTATAAATTAACCACTAACTCAGCAAATTCCAAATATTATAGTACAGTATAATTTTCAGAACCAGTTCTTAAAATCCTGTCGCTGAGACTTTAAAATATTTTTGTCAAGATTCCAGAGAAACTGGTTTAGTTCTATATTCATCTTAACCATAATTAATGGTCATAATGTTTACAATCTCAGATATCACTTATCCATACCTTCCTGGAAATGAAATCATATGTCAATTAGAAAAGGGCACTGACAGAATCTCTTTACATTTTGGATGATACTAAATTCCTTGCTAATCTAGTTCCACTTTTTGTACTTTCTTTGTTTGCCACCATTTCCTATGGAAAAAATATGGTTAAAATTACTACTCAGTGTAGTTCCAGCAGTAGTCTAGTAAGTGCCCTTCACACACACACATCCTCCAATTCATTTGAACTAAGACATCTGACAACTCCAAGGATCTGAAAATAAAGAGCTTGGGCTGGGAAATAAAAATTCAAAGAATAATCAATTATTGTGAGTTTCTTACACTTTTCCCTCCATAGTCCCTTGGCACATAGGAAATTTCATAGAGAGAATGAATAGAAATGTAGCTTTCTTAGAAGGCATTGCTACCTTGACTCATTAGAAAGGAGGTTCATTAGGAAGTAGGGAAGGTGAAGAAATCCCTGCACATTTTCCCATTGCCTTCCCAACCTTCTCACCTTGATAAGTTTCAGTCGTGAACTTATACTACAGTGGCAGAATGACTTCTAAAATACTATATAAAATTCTGAAAGACAATTCTTATTTCTCACTAGAGGAATTTGGTTGTTACCCAGTAGACCAAAACATATGGGAAGAATATGCTTTGTTTTATTTTGTTTTTGTGTTTTCTCTTGTCACGTAACCACAAAGGTTGATGGAGTTACAGAAATACAAAACATAACATGCAAGGAAACTAGAGCCAAATCATTCTAACCAGAGGACTAACTAACCGTAAAGGGGCTGCTGGGAGTCAAAGGCTGAGGGAAATTATAGAGGGGAAACCTCCAAAAAGGCAGCACTTACATCTAGTTATTAGTCTCTCTTGAGCCACTCTATTGGTTGTGGTTTCATCCTGCCTTTCTGAGAGAGTTGGTCCTCCTTTGTTCAGAGAAATTGACACAAGCCTCCAAAATAAAACCGGAATCCATGTGTGGCCAACACTGTGATGTCAACACAGTCACTCTATTGGAAACCCCCAAATGGCTAAGCATTTCACAAGTGAAAATTGAGAATTTTAAAGTAAACATCCTTTTGCTTTTCCATATCACTTTATCATATCTCAGAAAAATATTTGCAGCTTATTCAAATCAATCCAAAGGAGGAGATGGGCAAATAGAGCTGACATTTTCCAACAGTTAACAGAACTCAGCTTTTGGGCATGATGCGATTGTAACCAAGGTCTTCATTTATCACAAGGAAAAAATCCTAAGAGTCATAACTGGCAAATCCATTCCTAAGCATCAGAGAACAATTATTTGAGTCAGGAGAGCACAGACTGCAAGACTGCATTTGTATAAGACTGTATGTTGGCCTTTGTGTATTTCTATGTATATGTAATCCCTCCTATTGAAAGAAAGGCTAAGTATGTCCATTTGCCTTGGCAGTTTGTCACCATCTTTGAAGGAGCAAAAACTATGACCAATAATGCTCATCCCTCAAAGGAACACATATCAGGTACAAAATGCACTACCCTTTAAGCAGCCAGTGTACTAAAGTTCTCAATAATACTGTGAATAATTTTTATCATTTAACTTAACAGAATGAAATCATTCTTTTATGCATTACCATTATGAGATTGAAATAGCATTTGCATCGTTTGTATAAATAATATTATTTTATTGTGTAAGTTTTCTTTCTTTATAGCTAAGATGCAATGGAAAATTGAACTAATATTTATTTGGCCCCAGTTATCTGCATTTATTAAAGGGTGAACTGAGAATAAAGGAGGACCATGATAGTAAGTTATCCAGAGTCAACATTGCTGCTGACCTCAAATGCTATGATTCAAATATTGATCTGCAGGACTTTTAGGGCCTACACTCAATCAGTAGCAGCATCACGCACATATATGTATGGCTTCCTGAGCCACTTAGGTGATAGAGGCACTGGCAACATGTGGAACAAAGTCTCTGTCTTGCTGGAGTCAGCGTTCCTCAGCAGAGAGAGGGCACTTCAGTCATTGGCGTGCTGGAGTCTTGGCAAGTCTTTTTTCAGATCTTCCCATTTTTGTGTGTGTGTTTTATAAAGGAACTAAAACATGGAAATTTTACATGAAAATTCCTTCGTTTTGAAAGTCATATATTGTAATTAGGAAATATGCACTTTTGACATCCCATATGATCTTAAGTCCATTACAAGTTATCATAAATTAACATATGATATTTGATAGAAAAGCCATGTGCTAAATAACTGATGCAAAAATAATGATAGCCAAATAGAGACTTTTTCATCATCGATACAGTCATATCTTAGATGACAAAGAAAACTATCTGAAGGCTATCAAAAGGAAAGTTATCCAAGAAGTGAGAAATTATACCAGTTCCAGTATTTCTGCTTTCACTTGAGCACTCTGAACTATAAAGCACTGAAATTTCCTGCACTGTTTGTTTAGCTTCTCAGGCATTTTTAGGTAGTTTTCAGCAGGAAAAGAAGATAGACACTGAATGCCTGACTGGAGATGCAAGCTCAAGTTAACATTACATCATGAGAGACAAAAAACTTGGACTCTAATCTGAGAATAGCCACATTTTACTCAAATTATCTTAGACAAGGCACTTGACCTCACAGAGTTTCATGCCCATAAATAAAAATACCATTCTTTCTGAATCTTTCACAATAGTATTACAAAGTCAAGTGAAAATATTTTGTGAATGCATTTTACCCCCTACAAATTAATTTGTGAATGCCAAATTTGAATTCTAAATCATTACTATGATGTAACCAGTCAATTAAAATGTCTCTTAAACATTATATCATATTCTTTTTTTTCACAGAAATGTCCAAATCCAGTATTTCCAGGCAAGGATCTAAAATGCTGGCAAAGGTATCTTCAACACTGTCAAAGGTGTTTTCCCGATCTAGCAACAATATTCCTAAATCTTCCTCACCACCTCCCCAGGATAAGCACTGAAACATCTATACTTGATAAAAATGTGATTCTCTTATAAAATATTTAAAGTAAAATGCACTGTCCTCTTTATTACTATAATATAGAAAAATGAACAAAATACAATATTTGAGTTAAAGATGTAGTAAAAACTCGCATTTTAATAAACTTATTCTAACTAGTACTTACAAACATTAACATTGTATGTAACATAATAATGTTATAGGTCAGTACACACATATACATGCATATATGTCCATATATAGTATAATGCTCTGAAGGATAGCTTTACTGTCAACTTGACACACCTGGGTTGAAGGAGACTCAGTTGGGAAATTGCCTTCATTGAACTGGACTGTAGCCATGTCTGTGGGACATTTTCTTGACTGTTGAGTGATGTGGGAGGGCCTAGCTCACTGTGGGTGGTGCTACCCCTGGGAATGAGGACCTGTAATGTATAAGAAAGCAGGCTGAGCACAAGCCAGGGGAACAAACCAGTAAGCAGCGTTCTTCCATGGCCTGTGCTTCAGTTGCTACCTCCAAGTTCCTGCGCTGAGTTCCTACCTTGGACTCCATCAGTGATGAACTGTGTGATTCAAGAGATATAATCCAAATAACCCTTTATTCCCCAAGCTGGTATTGGTCAAAGTTTTGTCACAGCAATTGAAGGCAAACGATAAGAAATACTTAAATTACATTAAAACTTTGCCTCTTAAGTATTATCATTTATCATGAACTTCAATAATAATTTCATCTTGCTTGGAGATATATAGTGTATTACTGCTACCTATAGTCATGTTGTGATATATACTATATGACCCAACTGGTACAAATATGCTATATTTTAAATTAGTCCTATGGAGTTTAAACATACATTATTAAATTATGTTTCCAAGACCGTAAAGGAAGTTGTGGTCTTGACTGGACAGTGCTATGGATGACAGCACTTACAAGAATGCTTGTTGAGCTTTGAAAAGGCAAAGTATACTTTTGTTACAGATATTATTTTGTCAGTATATATAACTATAGTCAACTTGGTTGGGATAAAATTCACCAACTGTAACTTACATAGTTTTTTGAGTCAGGATACAACTCAGGCTGAACTCGTTCTCACTAGCTAGACGACACTGCCTTTGAACTCACAATTTACCTGATTCAGCCTCCCAAGAGCTGGATTAGAGACATTTAGAATGTCGAAGACATTTCTTATTTCAAAATTATTACTGAAATTTCAGGAAAATGATAACTGAGAGGCAATTTGGACTAAATGAAAGAGATATGTTGATGAGAGAATCTATAATATATTCAGGATTTAGGGAAATCTAATAATGTAGGATACTCATGGAAAATCTTGTTACATATTCTTGTGCAGTTTCTCATTCCTACTTTCCTTTCTGAAGAATTAATATAACACATATCATACTGAAAGAGAAGTGAGTGTTTGTCTAATCCTCCTCCTTAGTTTTTGCTAAACAAGAGAGTTAAAACCTAGACAGTTTTATTTTTGAAGCAATTGAGTGACCCCCCACAGGAACTATAGAAGAGCAATTTTATGTTTTTTGTATGTCTGCTGACAAATGAACCCGGGACTTTACCACCAACCTCTCATCTTGTATTCTGATCCCAAGTCATATGATCATCTTGCATGATGTGAAACCTCAGATTTGTAGATTTATAAAAGTTTACATGATGAAAATTAATGAATAAGGAACTTAACATATGCATGTCTGTACTCTCACAAACCATATTAAATTACCTACAGAATGTTAAGATCATAATTTGTTCATTGCTATGTGCTGTGATAAGGAGTCTATCAAATGACAGTGAGCTCCTGTGTCTCAGTCATTGTGTATAGCTTGTTGATAATAAGAACAAGTAAAATAGCTTGCAGTCTTTAGCTCAGTATAATATATGAGAATAATGCCTTAACTGATTCTCACTGTGTCATTAATACTATGACTACTTTAAGCAAAACATGAACAGGTGAGATGAAAAGCATACATAAGTAAACCAAATCACAGGTTTTAGGAACTGAACTACTTTAGGAATTATAAAAATAAATTCTTAGAAAATTTAAATACAAATAAACACATCTTTTATAATGAAATATTAATTTCAATCATAATATAAATGACATATTAATACTGAAAAACCTGGAAGTCAGATATAAAAGTGTAAAATGACATTTATAGATATAAACTTGGAAGTCTATAAGCTAATATGGGAAACCAAATCATTGTATTATCACAAGATATACTCATTTAAAAATATTTTTAGGGTTTAAAAAAGAAAATGCCTGATAGAATACAAACATTGCCTTGTATTTACTATTTATCATCACATGAATTTTCAAAATTAAATGATCACTTTTCTTATATTTCACTACCCATATTGGCAAGCACTGTAAACCATAGATCTTCAGGAATTACATGTAAATAAAATGATCATCAAAAATGCAAAACCTACCATCCACATTTGCTTCAGCACACTGAATGCATTTGCTTAGGTAGATTTTGAAGTAAGAATTTCATTTAGAAGTGTCTAACGCTCACAGAAGTGCTTTGTTTCATCTCAAAGGGTGTTATAAAATCATATGAGAGTAGTTCTTGGTCTCTGGATTTAATGTCAGAATTTTATAAATATGTTTTCCTTAAAAATTAACAACAGAAAAAGAAAAAAAAATGACTTATAATTCTCTCACAAAATTTTTTTAATGAAATGTTTCATCAAATTATATTGGTGCTGTTTTGTGTGCAGCTAAATGTTATGCTTCTAGGTTGTTTCAAAGAAGCTGGGAGTCCATCCTTAATTATTAAATATATTAAGTAATGAGTGCATTGTCCTGATGCTTATAGCAGAATAGTCAATATGGTTAACTCATGTATAAAAAAATAATTAAACTTTCATTACTTTTCACTGAAAGTGATATTATTAATATTTAAAATAAATATTTTTCACAAAACAAGATACTGTCAATAATTTATTTAGTCTCTCAGCCTTAGCAGTTTGCAATTACAGGTTATGATTCATAACCCATTTTTAGTAAATTTTTGGTACATAAGCAAAATCAAGATTTAAAAACCTTATGATCACTTGAAATCCAGTTTCACATGAGATGTATTACCAACATATCCTCATTCAGTTGGGTCAACAAAAATTACATAAGATTCAGCACCAAGTGCCTGGGTGTTAAAATCCTGTTAACATGAGCATATAATGTTAAATTTTTCACACAGGAAAAATTTATAAAAATAAATGATAATATGATTCTATAAATTTGTACTAGAAAAAGTCACAGCAATACGTGGAACACTTTACAAAGAATATTTACAAAAACTTTTGTGTTTCAATTTCTTAGAAATGAGAAATCTTACATTCAAGTTGCAGGCTCACTTGTTAAAATCTAGTATAAAGGTGATTTTGTTTCAGCATTACAAACCTGTATTTTTGTAAGAAAATGTCCTAATTGAAGTACAATGTAAGATATACAATTCTTGTAGATATCAGCTTTACCATAAGCAGTCAAAAAATAAATTTTGCTCATTTTAACATTTAATACATTTTAGTAATATTAGCTTCATTTCTCATAGCTGCATATCGTCCTAAAAAATGCTGATTGTTTTTCAAAAGAATCAGATGGTCTCTAAATTTGTATATGTAAAATTCTAACAAATTTATTTGCATTAGTTATTTTATGTTACTATGATAATACCACCACCAAAAGCAACTTGGGGAGAACAGAGTTTATTTTCTTATGGTTTTAGAAGGATAGAATCCAATATGCAGTCAAGGCATGGCAGTTAGGTCACTGTTGAAATGCTCTTGAAGGGGACAGTGTGATCCAGCCTCTTCTGCCTATTTTTGTGCTTTGTTGCAGTGAGGTGAGTGCTTCTATCATGTGTTTTCACTGAAATGTACTGCTTCAGTAGAGCCTTAAGTTAATGGGTCAGGCGATGGTGGACTGACTTGGGTTTTGAAAGAACACTGCGTTTGGGAGCATATCTGAGTGCACATTTATTTTTTGTCATCTATTAGTCATTGTACTTTATATAAATTGGATATTATCAATTGACTGAACTCTGTCACTCTCTTCCCCAATTAAATATGGTGAAGCCTTCATCACTGTAAGGAGTGGACCCTTTCAAGAGGTAATTAACACTAAATGATGTCATAATTGTTGGCTGGCACTAGCAGATCCCTCAGGGGAGGGGGGAAGGAGGCATGGAGTCAACGACACAGACCCCAGGAGAAAGTGGAACCAACAGTCTCTTCATTTTTAAAAAGGAATAAACTTCTGTACTTTTGCTGGGCTTAATTTTGGAGGTCTTTATCTGGTCATCTGACGTACTTCATTCTGGTAGGTTCTGAACACTTCTGGTGATCTGACACAGGTCACTCCCAAGGGTCCTAGATGGCTGCTAGGGCCTGAGAACTGCATCGGGTTAGATCCCAGGAAGTGTTCACTGTGCATGCATGCTCAATACCAGTTCTAGCCATTTTGGGTCAGCAGGGCAGGAGCCTTCCTGGCTTGGCCTGAATCATCCTACAATAATGGTAGATCTATAATCCAGGTTAATTCATTTCCTATAAGAAGAGTACCAGACACTAGCAATTGGTATAGAGATCATGTGAGGGCAGAGAAGGCCTCCATCTACAAGTAAAGAAGAGTGTCCTTGGCAGAAATCAAACTTGCCAAGAACACAATCTTGGACATTCAGCCTCTGCCTCCAAAACTCTGAGGAAATAAGTTCATGTTCTTTAAATGACTTAATTTGTGGTATTTTCTTGTGACAATCCTAGCAAATGAGTCAAATATTAAGAATTAAAGGGACTCATAGATTATTATTTATATAGGTCAGTATTTTTCAATCCAGGCCTTGTTTAGCAGTTTCATTTAAACATGAGGAAATTGAAATACAGAAAATTTAAGAACTATATTATAAGCTACATATTGTAAAAATTAAAGCCAAGTTTGCAACTGTTTGTTGTAACTAAAATACAAGTCTTTGCTGTACGACATATACATGTTCTTAGATTTTGGCTCAATTCAAAAATAGATGATGACTTAGTTCATTCAAGATGCTATCACAACATAGTTTGAATATAGACTGGATAATTTCTTGACATCTTATTGCTTACATTTCTAGAATGTTCTCTGCCCTTCAAAACCCACCTCTCAGATATAACTCCTACATGTCCTCCAGAAGCCATGGTCATAGGGATAAATCATCTTCCTTAACCTTCTTTCATGGTACCCCAATCACCTAATCATCTAATCACCTAATCATCTAATCACCTCCTCAAATATTCACTTCTCAATACCACTGTTATAAGATTAATTTCCAAAATTAATTTGAAGGTACACAAACACTAATACAATAGAAGATATATAGTTTAGAAGCAAAAATAAACATCCATTGAGCTGGTGTTGCATGAATTTTCTCATGGCGGGTCTTGGCATTCAGTCACACCCCGCCATCTAGGTCTGAACCAACTGACTGAGTAGAAAATGCTCCTCTTAGAGAATTGATTTATTTCAGGTAAGCCATAAAGTCATTTTTATCAGCTATGCACCCGCCTGGAGCCGCCATGGGGGTGGCATGCGAGCCTCTGCTCTGGGTACAAAGCCGGGGCTCGGTCTGGTCCCAGCCCGCCTCTCACTGTTTGCAACAGCTGCATGCCAGTCTCTCAGTTCGTTTGTGTAAGCGCAGCTCGGCCACCTGTGGTAGGTGGTGGGGAGGGGGGCCGGTCTCTTAGTCCGTGACACTCATGTGATCCATGGGATGATGGGGGCGTGGCACACTGTCTTCTGGGTTCATGGGCCTGGGACTGGGGCATTTTTTCTTCCCATGTGGATCTTAGCAACCTCAGCTTCTCTCCCCAGCTCAGGTCTACTGTTGGTTCTTCTTCCTACTCTCCTTCCTCCCTCCTCCCTTATTGGTCAGAGGGTGGGACTTGCCACAGAATGAACCAATAAAAAACAAAAACTGCAGAGAGACAGTTCCCTATCACTCTACAGCTGGTAAGATTCCTTAGCACACTAAAGGTACCTGACACCAAGCTTAATGACAAGCGTTTAATCCTGGGATTCACATAATAGAAAAAAACTTAACTCCTGCCTGCTAGTTAGCCTCTGACCTCCACAAGTGTTTCATGACACATGCCCCCCCATAAATAAATATAATATAAAATATATAATAAATAGTTGAACAAATAATCATGCTATAGTTTTATATCTGTAAGGTTGTAATATTCAAATTTCTCTAAAATCAAAATTTCATAACTTGTCACCAGATCTTTTAAAAGAAGGGCATGTAGAAATTACTACATTAGTACCGATTTTTACATATGCTGAGGCCTTATAGACTTCTTTTGTTTAATAAAATTCAGTTTTATGACACCTTAAAAGCAAATTTGGGAGTAATATTTATGGGGCAATGAAGTGTATGCTGAATTAATATAAAAACAAACAATGGACATTATCTTCCTTCCTACAGGGTGTGAGACAGATGGTAAGCTCTTCAGTTCAGGCAGAAAATCAGTGCTGAGTACTGAAACCTTTACTCCAACATCTGCTTGTTAACTATGACAAGTAGCAACATCATGTTTTGTAATCCAACAGAAGGTTTCTTCTCACTAACAGAAGGATCATGATTCTCTAAGAATTGTTTGTTTTGTTTTTTTTCAAATTTGCCAATGGAACAAAATATCATAAAAGGCCATGTTGATTTGTTTGTAGATTTTACGTGTTTCCAATGCCTCCCACAAATCTAATGTAAAAGTTCAAAGTATAAATACCCACTACAGATACACTTTCTTTCAGGCTTTATATCTAAGTAGAAAACATTTGAATACTACAGCAAAGGTTCCATCTTGGACATTTTGAATTACAAATATATGTTATATATTTAAGAGTTGTAGAGTAGGCAGTTAAATATCTAGAATATATCTATATCCTCTAAGAATATAGAACATGTTTTCTAAATAATTATCTAAAATGGGGAGGGGGCAGAAACATAACAAAAATTTAAGTAGATAATTTTTTTGAGAGAGGGTCTGTTTGCATCTCTAGATGATCTGAAACTCATTATGTGGACTAGGCTGGCATTAATCTCACTGAGATCTACTTGCCTCTGCCTCTCGAGTGCTGAATTTACAGGTGTGAGCCACCACCTTAAATACATAATTTTTAATCCTCACAAATCTGACTAAAATTTTAATGATATTCATTCAACTACTTATAACTTATATTTTCCAAGTTGATTTAGCTTTTGGATGGGGATATATCTACATATATATATGAATGATTATATATGTATATTAACTTTACATATATGTGTATATTAGAGTAGTAAATGTTCAATCAAATACACTTTAGAAATTCTGACCTAATCCACTGTTGTCATTTTGTAGATTAGGAATAAGCTGAGTAGATATAACAGGATCTTCTTAGAATACCTAGCTAGGTAGTACTACGGCTTTTTCTAATCATTGTGAGTCAACAATTCTACAGAACTGTTACTGCTATTTCCTTCTTTTTAGTGGTACAAATGACTGAGTGTGAGCTGAAAATTATGTAGGTAGAGAATAAGACCAGAGACAGTTACTTACCTCCTTCCAATTTTCTTCTAGCTCATGATACATGTTTTCAAGTGGACACATTCCCTACATGCTAAAATCTACATTTTTTCAAAATTCTTGGTAATGAGACATCGTGGAATTAACCACCCTGGGTCTCACCCGACCAAAACAGCACTTACCTTTAAGTTCCTGATTACCCTTTTTGAGAGAAGGGGAGTCACGTCGAGGTCACCAGATCTGTCGCTCTCTCTCGTGGCCGAGTGACAGACACCAGTCAGTGTACCCCCTCTCCAAGTTCCCTGTCTCCCACCCTGTGGGAGAGAGCGGTGAAGGGGATCAGGTGCACTGCTCATGTCCTACTTCTCTTGGATTGCTCCGGCCCCCTCCCTGCAGTAGGAGAGGGCTTTTGAGGGGAGCAAAGGGAGATCGGGCACAACAGCCCGCCGGTTCCCCACCTCCTGGCTCATCCCAGGAGACTATCAGACTTGACTCTGGTCCCTGTCTGACCAAAAAAGCATGCAGCTAGCCAGCTCTTTTGGTGATACAGCTTTAATGTTGTAACTTCTTCAATGGTACTGCAGGAAGCCCTTTATTGAACTTAGCAGGCACATTATAAAGGCTCAGAGCTAAGGTATTAGCATTGCGCACGGAGTTTCTACCAATCACTTCACAGGTCACTCTGATCATGTCTTTCACTTTACATAGAGGCTATAACTGTCCATGTGCTGTTCACAAGGGAGGAAGTAATTCTCTCTTTCATTCTGGTCATTCACCTCCTCTGGATCTTACAGTCTTTCACTCCCTCTTCCACAATGATGCCTGAGCCTTTGTAAGCAGCAGTTTGTTTGCTATTGGTGTCCTATTCGGGGAGAAGCAGTCTGAAGATTCTTATTCTCTGCACATTGGCCAGTTGTGGCTCTCTGTGTTAATCATCACCTGCTGCATAAGGAAGCTTCTCTGCTTAACCTATGGGTGTAACAATAACTCACTAGAAATCAGTTTAATATTGTAGTTACAGTAGAAAACAGTTGAATTAAGCTTTCTCTCATGGTCCATGGGAAAAGGCATGGTTTTTGAATAAATCAATACTAATATATTTCTGTATTACTACCCAAAGTGCCAAAAATGAAGAAAAGTTTATATGTTAAACTATTGTTTAACTGGGAATAGAATTTAAGCAAGTAATATTTCTGAGTCTTCCCAAGATAACTATCTGAATATGAACTTAAGATATGATGAAATATTTTGTTACAGTAGTCAACCATTTGCAATACAAAGAGAGCTTGTGTTTCTGATTTGAATATTTGCATTTACCTAAAATTCATTTACTAAAATTTAACCTTATGTAATATTAGGAGGTAATTCTCTTGGAGATAATTAGGTCCTGAGAGCACAGCCTTCATGAATGCGATTAGAGAGGAGACCACTTCAACACTGTAAAGATGTGCTGAGGAGGCAGCATCTACATATGAACCAGGAAACAAACTGAGATGGTTAGTCTTGACTGTCAAAGTAATTAGATGGAGAGTTGCTCAGAAGATAACTAAAACACAACTCTGGTTGTGTCCATGGGGGCTTTTCCAGAGATTATTGGAAAAAGAATCAAAGAAAGAGGATGATCGCTAGCCAGTCTTAGATGACTCACTGGCACACTTTCTGCTTCATGACTGCCATGTGAGAACAAATTTGTTCCTCCATGCCTTCTGCCATGATGTTTTGTCTAGTCATGGCCCAGTAACAGCAGAACCAACTGGCCACAGACTGAAATCTTTAAACGTATGATCAAAGTAAATCATTTCTCCCAATAAATGGTTTCTCCCTGGTATTTGGACAGAGGGACCACAAGCTGAATTACACAGAGACCGTCACTGGATGCTGGATCTGCCAGCATCTTGATCTTGAAACATCCTCCAACACTGGAACAAATAAATTCATGTGGTTTACACATTTCCTGGTTGGTGGTTAATGATAGAGAAAGCAGGGTGAATGAGCTACTTCACACTTAATTATCAACATTGTCACTGAATGTAGGCTCTCACACAGACCTCAGAAGCAGAAGAGCTTGTCCTTCCAGCCTAGAGTGCTACTGTATCACCACCTGTATTCTTCCTTCTATGTTTCAAGTTAGTCATTAATCCTTACTCCCTGTGTCTACAATTATAAACTTTTTCAGCTTTCAGTCACATAAATATAGAATAATGAATGTTAAAAAGCAATAATTTAACAGAATGATACCACATTGAGCTGGACACAATACTGCATTCAGAAAACAAATATTTATCAAAATTGTTATAGTATAATCCAGTAAAACCTCTCCAAAAATTTCAAAGTCTTCACATAAATCTGTCACACACATAGATGATTAGGAATTTGAACTATTCATGTAGTGGTGGTTCTACCATCTGACTAAAGGCAGCTGCTTTAAAAATTATTGTGAAAAGGAAAAGGAGATATGATAAATTAGTACCATAGATTCCAAAATAGACTACCATGAAATGCTAAACTTCTCGCTTTCTCTTGGCCAATGTAAGCCACGTGGCTTTATATAAAACATCTAAGAAGGTCAGAAAATACAACTTTACTGTAATTATCAGAATACAAAATATACTTAAAAGTAACCTTAATGATGATCAAAGGTACTTACATTTTCATTTTTAATATGTTATTAGCTATGGTGAACCAGAAGCATCAATTTAATATGGTTAAGGATATTTCTTCTGTTATATAATATTTAATACAATTGCTATCTCAATGTTTCATAAACTGTATACTTATTAATAGACTTGATATTTATTTCATTTTTAAAAATTTTACTCTCAAGAGGGCTGGAGAAAGGGCTCACCAGTTAAGAGCATTGACTGCTCTTACATAGGATTGAGTTCAGTTTCTCACACCCATACACATGGCAGCTAACAACCATCCATAACTGAAATTCCAGGGAATCTAACATTCTCTTTTGGCCTCCACAGGCAGTGCACAACATGAGTGCATCCACATAGAAACAGGTTAAGCAAAACAATAGGATACATTAAATAAATAATTTTTAATCTTAAAAAGTACTGTGAATGTGTAAATTCTGGCATTGGGAATTCCTAAGTATCAATTACAAAAGAAAATAAACTATAAGAATTGAATTATGGATAATTCTCTAGAAAAATATTAGAGTACAGTTGATAGAATGGTTCCATGCATAAAATTAGCTTTCCATAATTAATCCCTTCAATGCTTAAAATCACTAAAGTTATTTCAAATTGACTAAACTTGATACTACATGCATAAAATAAGCTTGATATAACAGTATACATAAAAGATAATTCCTAATATTTTAAAGAATATTTTTTATTTATTATTTTTACTTTATTTGTGTGAGTGTTTTCCAGAATGTATGTCAGTGTACCCATATTGTGTGATGCCCACAGAGGTCAGAAGAGGTTGTTGGATCCCCTGGATCTCTACTAATGGTTGTTAGCTACCTTGTGAGTGAGAACTGAACTGGGATCCTTTGCAAGAGAAGTTAGTGCTTTTAACCATTGAACCATCTCTCCAGCCCAATTCCTAATAATTTCAACAAACAGAAAACACAAAAGAAAATTGACTAACATTTTTAAAATCAAAAAATTAATTTGTAATTCAAGTATGCCCACTTCCATGTTTGCTAAAGTTACATTTCATAAACAAATGAGAGATGACCCTGGTTAGACTCCCAGTACCCACATGGCAGCTAGCAATGTTCTACCACTCTAGTTCCAAGGGAATCTAACTCTGTCTTCTGACCTCTGTAGGCATTACATGACAAGTGTGTACTTATATACATGCCAGAAATACACACATACACAAAAAGTCATTATAAAATATTTTTAAAGGTATTAGTTATTAGTTATACATCTTTGGCTTTGTTTTGTCAGCAGTTGAAATTTACATATTATTTACACACACATCTTTTTGATTGTTTGTTTTGTGATAGTGTCTCTCTGTTGCCCCAGAAGGCCTAGAATTCACCATGTGGACTAGGCTAGTTTTGATTTTACAGAGATCTGCCTGCCTAGGCCTCCTGAATGCTGAATCTAAAGGTATGCACCACCAAGTTGGCTATTTATACATGCATCTTAAATTTGCAATTTTGTGTGTGTCTTAAATCTTTATTCATATAGTAAACTATAAAACATTAGCATTTTGTCTTTGAAATGTCAAGTAATCTTTACAGATATCAAAAAAAAATAGTTATGTACTGCTCTAGTGTGCCTCCTGTCCATTACCTCTCTGTGTAGATTCAAATATCTGTTCTTATTATTTTCCTACTTCCTGAAATAGAGCCTTTAAATTTTCTTTCAGTATAGGTCTAGAGGTGATGGATTTTTTTCACCTTTTATTTATTTGAAAAATATTTGGTTTTCGTTTTCTTTAAAAAAACATTTTTGTGAGTATGTACTTTTAATTTGAATATTTTTTTCAATAACTTTACTGATTCCTGAATTGTTTTCAAAACAATGTCTTCTTTATCGCCCACCCTTCCTTCCTACCTGCTAAACCAAGTTGTACTTTTACTCTGGGTCTTTTGTTTATTTTGTCTTATTTCTGTGGGTCTGTCTTATTTTGCTTTTGTTTTCTAAGACAGGAGCTCAGTACGTAGATGCCTTAAACTTCCTATATAGCCCAGCCTTGACCTCAGTTTTTCTCTTCCTGCCGTATACTGCCAAATGCTGTGATTTCAATGGGCACCACCATGGCTTACTGTGTTTCTTTTCAAGATTTTATTTATTTACTGGCTTAGAAATTGGATTATAATTTGTCTTTTATGCTTGATTTTATATGTAACTTGTACCAGAGATTTATTATTTTCTTTTAAAAAATATTTTACTTTATACGTATGTGTGTATTGTCTGCTTATATGTAAGTGCACCTGTGTTGTGCAATGCCCATAGTTCGGAAGAGGGCATCAGGTCCCCTGAAACTGCAGTTACAGACAATTATTAGCTGCCATGTGGGTGCTAGAATTCAAACCTGGATATTCTGTAAGAGCACACAATGCTCTTAATTGCTGAGCCATCTCTCCAGCTCCTGGAGGTTTATTACTTTCACCCGTTGGAGATTTATTACTCCCAACAACTCCAAGAAGCTTAGTTACAGTGTTACTAGGCTTACATTACAGTTATGCTTACATAAACAGCTTGACTCTTAACTTAGTTTTCAAGGGTGGACCCAAACTCACAGAGCACCTGTTCCTCCAGAGGTCTCCTGGATCTGTGCTCCTGAGGCCAGCCTCACCAATACTTTTATTCAAAATCATTTTTTCAGCCTCAGTTGGAAAACTACACATTTGGATACACACTTATCAGAGAATCTTGTCCTTTAATCCATGGGCCTAAAATATATCATATACATAATAAAACATCTCTTAAACACAATACACTGTGTTCAGTGCTTTGACTCACTAACTCAAACACAGCCATATTCATTCACTGTTGAGGTGGAGGGCAAATTGGGATTCTGAGGTCACAAGAGCAAGTGGCTGGTTGAGTTTGTTTGCATTATAAACAATAGCTTTTTGTTGCAAGGTTGAGTAAAAGTCATCATTAGTTCAGATTCTGCTCATTTTGTAAAAGCCACTTCTACAGTTTTGTTTTGTTAATGAAGAAGCATGTCCATATTTGCAAAAGAGGCCAATCCTAGAAAAGTCATTTTCACAGTTCCTTTGTTTTCTAAATCAAAAATGTTCATGATTATGGTCATTGACAGTGAGCTGCATAGGGTGCAGTGTTGGAGAAGCAGCATGAGTCAGCATGATCCCTGGAGTAGGCAGTTTAGGCAGGGCAGCCTTGGAGTAGAAGACAGAACAGGGCAGCTATTCATGGAGATGAAATGCAGAAGATGGTCTCTCTGGTGTTGCTTTACTCGTCACACTGAGATACGGCTTTGGGAATGAGCACAGATGTGGAGCCTTAGGAACAGAATCTAGACATTAGTTGACCCTTAACGGGTTTTATTTCTTATTTTTTAATATTATTTTCAGTAGATGTTAAGGTATAAGTTGATTTTAGAAGATGTCAAGTAAAATTGGTTCCTGAGCAGTTAATTCTTAATTTCCCATTTTTGTTTATATATTTAATTTTTGAATAATAAATAAGTTAGTATAATTATGGCTTGTACTCGGGATAATATAGGGAATGTCAAAAAAGACACAAAATCCCCAAACTTGGCAAAAAGAGATAAATGTATTTTAATTTGTTTGGACCTCCTATTACAGAGAAAATTTAATCAGTGCTATAAACAGCTTGAGCAGATATCTGTGTTCAAGAAGTAGTAAAAATAAAGCCTTAAAAAGCATTAATATATATGAAAATATATATAATATAAATATAAATATATATATATATTCCAGCAAACAAAGGAATTTATGCAAGCTATTTCCATTTGCCAAAGTTCATTAGAATTAACATCTAAGGGTTTGACTTCTCTCAAGATTGTAGTTCCAACTGATTGACAATCAGGACAAGGCTGCATAATTTGTTGAGCTTATATTTGTGACAATTGAAAAACAACTAGACAGTTAATATGATGATTTCGATTTTTGGACAACAGATGATGCTGTATGTGTCCAAATGCTTTGAAATAAATACAAGATAAGCCAAGCATGGTGGTACATGCCTTTATTCTCAGGACTTGGGAGGCAGAGGGAGAAGCAAGTGGATCTCTGTGAGATCTAGGCCAGCCTGCTTTACATAGTGAGTTCCAAACCAACTGTGGCTACAAGAAACTCTGTCTCAAAAAGACAAAAAGAAAACAAACAAACAAATAAAAAACAAGAAAACCCAGGATAGGTTCATCTATGAAGGAGGCTTTAAATATAAGTAAATATAATACTGATAAAATAAAAAACTAAGGAATGAGCCTAGGTGGGATGGACACATAGTGTAAGTAGGTTAGGAAATTGTAGGAAAAGAAAGTTAAAAATTCTGTGTGATAGTTTGTGTTTCCTACAGTGGATACAAGAGAGTGCCATTCATATTCTTGTATTATATAGTGGCTCCTTTGCCTGAGTTATTGTTTTCATCTCCAAAAATTTTTGTTAGTGCATTAGGAATGTAATACACACACACACACACACACACACACACACACACACACACGGAATATATATTTTTATAGGAAGCAACGAAACGCCAGATGAAAGAAAGTGAAAGGAAGTTTGTCCTAATAAACTAGTAAAAGTTATTCGCCACTTTTCTTCAGTCTGAAAAGCAGTTGAAATTATTTCAAGATATGGAAGAATAAATAATATCAAGATCCTGTCCAGTAAACTGGATGGATTTGGTTCTGTTCTGTTAAATAAGAGTAATTAATTCTTTGCTGATTTGGGGTGAAAATGTTTTTCACGTGGGCATGTTGTATCAAAATAACCATTCTAAAATTATTGTAGAGGGAGTTAGTTATCTAGTCATTGCTTCAATGGAATAAGGACTTTAAAAAAACAAAGAGGTAAATCTAACTGTATATAAGAAAGTTGTTTTTGTCTTAAATTCAGCTTCCAGCTCTAATTTCTGTAATAGAAATTAAGTTTGATATGTGCTACAATGTGTCTCCTTTAAGAGAAGCAAAAATATTAGAAAAGGCTAAATTTGGAATTCTGAGGGAAGATTGAAACCAACTGATAATATCTAAGAGCTCCTGAAAAGAATTTTTTATATTTTGGATAACAGGCCATTTTTTATGTGACTTAATAAAAGGATTAATGGAAATATATCCAAAACAGTCAAACAAATATTTAACAAAATTTCATCTAGTGTTAGTTTTAATTAAAGATTCTTTTTTAAGAAGTTTAGTGATCTTTAAAACAATAAGACTTTTATCTTTAGTAAAGGCTAATAAGATATCCATATCATGAAATATATTCAGTTTTACGACATTTTCTCCAATATGGTGTATCATTAATCACAAAGTATTGAAAAAAGGTGGAGATATTGATATTGTCTAGAGTGAAAAATCCCCATTTAAAAATTAGACATAAATGCCTAATTATTGAAAGAAGTAAAAGAAATGGAAAATATTTTTAAACACACACTTTTTAACCAATAAGAACAAATGGTAGTTTTTGAAAGACACTAGCCAGAGACTGAACATCAGGTATGGTCACTAAATAGTTAAAGGAATCAGTTTTAACAATTTGATATTTTTTTAAGAATTAACCAAAACTAACTGCTTTTAATTAAACCTTGATCAGACATATTATCTAAGCCAATAATTCCATTGATTTAAATAGAAGTTTGCTTGAACATTGGCTTTAGAAATTTTAATATTATATATAAATATTATAAAAACATATATATATACATAATGTATGTAGAGATATATAGATACCTTGTATGTATCTAAAATACCTTACTGAAACCTTTATTATATACACAAAAATCATTTTGTATTAGATCCTTCCATTCTGGAAACATTAAGCCAGCCATATTAATATTCATATAAATACTTCTTTACAAAAAATATTTCCATACTAACATCCTTCTAATATTTTCTTACATATTAATTATCTTAATACTATGGGACACAAATAACATTAGCAAATAAGTTTACCATCTGTAGTGAGGACTTTTTCAATGGAGTACTAAGCGAAGTCTATCTTTTCATAAATTTTTAATTATAAATTAATATTTGACTTACCAAAAGTTAATAGTAAACCAACAGAGACAATTAAGTTAAATCTAGAATTTCTTAGAGCAGCTGAAAATAAACCATAATAAGAATATGACAATATAAACTGAATTAATAATATTTGGGTAAAAATTTTACAGTCTAATATGAATTATATATAAGATTAAAGCAAAATACTTTTAGAGAGATTTACCTAGACAATGTAAATTGAATTAGTAATATTCGAACAAACAAACTTTTTATAATTTAATTTGAATTACCTGAAATTAAAATATTTTTTAATTAAAATATTTACATGGATTTCTAATAGTTTTTAATGATTTTGTGTTTGTATCACATCTATGGGGTAAGTGAATTCTCATTTATCTCAGGACTAGAAGGAAGCTGGCATGCCTCTTATCATCCTAGGTCAAGGTTGAGGATAGCTCCCCTATGTTTTGGGAGAATTTTAATTTTTACCCCATCTGAAGTAATTGTAAACTTTCTATTGTCTTAGGACTAATGAAATTTCTGTCTTGTCTCTTAAGAATTTTAGGTAGTGGCAAGTTCAAGAGATGTCTCCCTTCTTCTCCTATAGCCTGAGGTTCACATGCAAGCATATTATTACTGACAAAACAGAGAGTAAACTGATTTTGCCATACCATTTTTATATCACAGTATAACTAATAACCCCTGTTGGTGATATTGTTTTCCTTAGCTGTCCTCAATCATGTACTGTTTGCACTACACAGGTGCTTTTGTCTTCCTCTTAGTCTCTGAGTCAGGGTTCAGCCTGTCACACAAGCATTCAGAATCCATTTTGAGATAAGCAAGTTTGGACCTGAAGTGGTAGAGCCAAATCCTTTCTTCACAGTCAGCTTCTCTGTTGAGTTCAAACACAACATAACAATTGAATTATATTCATAAAAAGCATCTGATTCTTTTAAAATTGAATATACTGGATTTTGCATTGGGAATGGGAAGTGACAGAAGTCAGAACCCTTTATTTTGTAGGGTCAGTTTCTGATATCTCTAAATTTTTATAAGTTCATGAATACATGGCAGTTAGCACTCTAAGAGAATATTCAAAGAGAATCTGGCCAACAAAATTATCTGCCTTTACTGTTGACTAACTTGAGTTTCTTCCTTGCTATATTTAAGGTGATGTTTGAAGACTTGCACCCACAGTTATGTAACTTGTGTCTCTAAACGAGGAAAACTAAAGCATTTTCTATTAGAGGCCATTTTGATATTCTGGCTTAACTTCAACCTGGGTTTAAGTGCTGAAAATCAGATTTTGTTTTGTTTTGTTTTAGTTTTTTCCTTTGAATTATATCAAATGGATGCAGGCTATGGGTGTCTTACTATCCTATGTCTAAATTTCCCTTGTTTTGATTTCTACAGCATTATATTTCTTCCCATGAAGAAAGAGGTCTTGTCAGATGTAGCCAGTTATCTCACTGAAAAGACCTGAATTTTCCCATAGCTCATCCCTCTTTACTACTGACCATAAAAAGGTAAAGTCTATTCAGAGTAGTCACTCTTATTAATGTGACTATTTAATGCATTATGACCTTAAAGAAGTCTTATTTAACTTAATTTTCTCCTGGTTAAATTGATCCCGTCTGTGCAGGACTTGCACTTTGTAAATATTCAGGAGTACATATTGGCCTTATATGTATTACAAATGCTAACGAATTTCTGATTATAAGTTAAGGATAACTTTGACTTCTTTGTATGTTAAAGTGTTAAGATGCCCTTAAACTTTCCTTTATCCCTTTGCCATTATAATTTACAACATGTAATCTTCAATTAATCAGTCATAATTTAGGGAATGCAGAACACACAAAAAACAGTAATATCTAAAAGAACTTATAATGCTTGCTTTCTTTAGCTTAACTGTGTAATTACATTGGAAAGTGAAATCAAAAGCAACATGATGATAGGGAGTTGTGGGTCCCATGGATAAACCTTAGGTCATCAGGCTTGGTGTCCATCTCCTTTATTTACTGTGCCTTCAGTTTTTCTTTCAATACATTGTTTTTCTCTTGATGATACACCACATTTTCCTGTTTCTTCACTTACCTAGCAGTTTTTGATTTGGCGCCAGGTGTGAAGCTTACATTAATGATCACTGATTTTACAGTCTTTTAATTAGTGTTGGATTCAGGTTTGGTACAATTATTGATAATCAGTTTTCTTCATTTAGGCTTGGTTTTAAATTTTGATATTAAAGACCAGTGCATCTTTAGTATAGAACAAATAAATACTTTAACCAAAGCAATACTTTCCTGTGGAGACTGATAGTTATTTTGTACAATACAAAGTCTAATAGATCGAAAATTCTTCTTTTTGTCTGAAGTTTGTAAATTTTTCTGCTAGTGTTTTCCAGGAGCTCCTTCTCTGCTCCTAGTGCTTTCATTTCAGGCACACACAGATCTGCACAGGTCAAGGGGATATCTTTGAAGATCTTAAGTCATTCTCTCTCTTTCTCTTTCTCTCTCCCTCTCTCTCTCTCTGCTCTTTCACTTTCAATTCCAATGTTCTGATCTTTTCATTCTCAAACTCAAACCTCTGTTTTCTGAACTCAGTTGTATCAATTCTTGCTTTTTCCCCCACACTATATTAAGAAAACTTCTTCCAGATAATCATTGAGCACACTCAAGGACCTACCTTAGTTTTCTTTTCTCCAAGTATTATAGACTTAACCTGTGTTTTCTTCAAGGTCTGAGATGAATTATTTCATATAGTTTTCTGTCGTCTGATTGTCACATAAGGAGGCAAGATGTATCCAGTTCACCAAATCTGTCGTCTGTGGAGAGGGATGTATCATACATGTGCCTTACAGTGTATGTACATAAGTCCTCCCAAAGTATCCCACACATGTGCCTTACTGTGTATGTACATAAGTCCTCACAAAGTATCCCACCAGATTTTAATGTGACAGACTTTTGAAAACAACCAAGAAGTTATGTCCAAAAATGCAAAGCAAAGCAAAAGTGTCAGAGTTCAGCTTACTGAGAACTGAGATGATGACTTAAATAAGTTATTTTATGGTGTTCTTAGTACATTATATCATCAGAATTAATTATGTTTTACATTTCCCAGTTTTTCATTGCTAATATCAGCCAGGATTTGATATAATTAAGTACCTTTAGACAAATTTTATATCTGACTATCTTTTACAGATTATTACATAAAAGATTTCAAAGTTCATAAGTTTGTCTGAAATATGATAAAAATATATTTTGTCTTTAAATGAAAAACAAGAGTTTCAAAATGTTACTGTAGCATGATTAGAATCGATCATTATCAGTATTTTAGTTTAAATTAGATATTCAGTTTCTGAAAGTCATATATTTCTAACTTGCTGACATCCAATTCTAAATACTGAATAAACTGTTTTATTCTCTAATGCATTTTTGCTATGATTTATCTTTGATTGTAGTGTAAGGAACAAGAAAACAGCTGCACTTTACAGCTGTGACAACGTATTTCAATAAATGAGCAAGCATCACCAGTAATAAATAAAGCACTTTATTTGTTTCCAAAAATAAGTATCTCTATTTAAAAACAAAATGGAAGTACTGGTAGAGTCTAGCAGCTGCCATGACTAAACTGAATATTCACGAAGAAATGAGATTGCTTTTATCAGCTATGTTATATTGAGAGTACACTACCAAAAAAAACCTATCTCATTTCATTGAGGTCACTGGTGCCAGTTGAGTGATTGAATGTCATCCATTTGTGCTATTATGAATAATCAGCTTCTTCTACTCCCCACTGTAGACAAAGATTCTAGCATACTCTTTAATAATGGATAGGAAAAAATACAGTGAATCTTTAAGAGTGGTGCAAAATATAAAGATGATATTGAATCCTTGGTGGCTATTTCTCCAGAAGAGTCACAGGTTGTGGAACCAGAGCACATTCTAATAAAAGACTCTCTCATAAGTCACTGTTTTATATACACATACTTTTGTAAGTTTGTCAACTTTTGTAAGTTTGAGTACTATCACAAAATTAAACTATCAAATGTGTGTTCAGAACTGTTATTTTTATTTTTAGCAATCACTAATACCATTAGGATCTACAATTAAATAGAATTTCCTAAAGTCCTCATACAATAGAAAGGCCTCACAAATACCCAACAGGCATATATCAAATCCCAAACCGGAATCATGTTCTTGCACTAAAATTTGAATATTACAAGTCAAGTCATCATTTACATATAGATTCATGCATGTGCCTGGAATTTATAGATTCTTATGTGTAAGAATTAGTATTATTTTCATATTTCCCTGAAATGATTATAACATATATTTTCATACCATCATATATTTTAAGTTAGCCTATTTAATGACCATAAAAAACAGGAAATAGTTTACTGTCCTATTTGAGACAATGCCCCTGATATTAGAAGAGTAAATATTAGCCTAAAGTTCTAGCTATAATTGCTGGCAATTGGTCCATTTGCTAAACCACGAAATCTTTGTCTTCACTTTTAAATTTCCTCATTATTTTATAATTTTAGTTTCAATTGGTTTTTCATCTTTATATTTAATTCTGTTTACTTTAGTTTTTAGGTTTTTCTAACTTCTTGAGTTGGGGACTGAATTGGGAGATATATATCATATATATATATATATCATATATATCACACATATATATCATATATATATATGTGAAAGAGAGACAGAGAGAAACAAGGAAAGATATAAAGAACGGTAGTCAAACAACATATAGAGAAAGTTGGAGTAATGGTCTCATATTTGAGGATTTTAAAAAGAAGTCTTGCTGCTTTCTATGACCTAGGTACCCAAAGTATTGAGTCAGAGTGAAGAAAAACATCTTATTCAAGCAGGACTAGGCAGCACAGGTCTTTAATTCCAGCATGCTGGAGCAGAGGCAAGTAGATCTCTGTAAGATTGAGTCCAGCCTGGTCTACATATCAAGTTTCAGGCCAACTGAGAAGGAGCAGGCTTATATGTAAGGGTGGAATGAAGATAAGAGCGAGTAGGGGGATAAATGTGACCAAAATATATCACATACATGTATGAAATTGTCAAAGAATAAGGATAAGGAGGGATGCTGGTGGAGAGAGAGGTATAAAAATGATTAAGACTGATTGAGATGCTCTGTATGAGACACAGTGATTCAATCAAAAACTTTTTAAAAATAAATAAATAACAAAAACGCATGTTTACAAATTTAAATACAACCTAACATTTTATATTGGTAGTGTATTTGAAAAGCAACTAAATCTGAATTATTATTATTAATACATTAATAAATTAACTGTGGGACTAAAAATGTCGACCTACATGAGAAGAGTGAGGGCCACTTACTCCATTTCCCACATTACAAGAGACAGCACACCCTGCATATTTGTAGACACTTAAAGGCAAATGGTGAGTGTGAAAGCTTTGTATGGATAAAATGAAAGGTAAAGAGTGTTCTCATTGGCAGAATGCTAGCTATAAAGAAGAATTTTCTG
This sequence comes from Eospalax fontanierii, assembly GCA_035773235.1. Taxonomy (NCBI): domain Eukaryota; kingdom Metazoa; phylum Chordata; class Mammalia; order Rodentia; family Spalacidae; genus Eospalax; species Eospalax fontanierii. The sequence continues at coordinate 48,380,936 of CM069530.1, read as the reverse complement.
AATGATTGGTGTGCTGGATAGCTTTTATTGTCAACTTGAGACAACTGGTTTGAGGGAGTATCAGTTGGGGAATTTCCTCCATTGGACTGGCCTGTGGCCACACCTATGGGGTATTTTCTTGATTGTTGAGTGATGTGGGTGAGCCAAGCCCACTGTGGGAGTGCCCCTCCTGGGTAGGTGGTCTTGTATAAGAAAGCAGGCTGAGCATGGGCTAATGGAGCAAACCAAAAAGCAGTGTTCTTCCATGGCCTGTGTTTCAGCTCCTGGCTCCAGGTTCCTGCCCCGAGTTCCTACCTTGGGCTGCCGTAGTGATGAACTGTGACCTAGGAGATATAAGCCAAATAAACCTTTCCTCCCCAAGTTGGTATTGGTCAGCGTGTTTTGTCATAGCAACTGAAGACAAACTAGAACAGAAATTGGTACCAGGAGTTGTGATACACCTGACCTTAGTGTTCTGGGGAGGACTGTGGAAGTATTTGGAACTTTGGGCTAGAAGAGATATTATTGCAAAGTTTTGCTAGGATATAGAAAGGTCCAGGAAAAACTGTTAAATAAATAACCTTGGAGCAAAGACCTGAAACAAATGAGAGTAAAATTCCATGGAGAGGCAGATAGTCCTATAAATTGAGCGTAACTTATCATAATCCAAATTCATGTTCAAACTTGATCTCTGTTGTATTAAGAGACAGAACTTAATGAGAGGTGTCTGTGTCATGAGCCCAAAGCTCTTATGAAGGCTTAATGTCTTTCTCATATGAATGAGCTCCAACTGTCCTGGGAGCAGCTTATAGAAAGTCCGTTTATCATGTTGTCTTCTTTTGCATTTGCATTTGAAATGTTTTCCAATTTTCTCAAACACTGAAAATATATACTTCAAAAGTTAGCTAGTTTCTTGATGTTTATAAAACACTTTATGAATATCAAGCCATGCAAAATTAAAGAAAAAAATCTTAAAATGTTAAAAAAACTCCAATAAGCACAATAATTATAAAACACATTTTGAAAAGAATGCATATAAACAAACACTCTCAAAAACACACATAAAGCCATATGGATAACTGTAACAACTGAATTGCTTCACTGTTATAACTTAAATTTTTACAATAGGAGTTTTGTGACAGGTAATTCTATAGATTATCAGTTCTCATTTGTCTAAAACATACCATCTGGGAGGCCAAATCTTAAAGTAACTAAACTACAAAGAGCAATGTAACTCTCAAACTGTACATCATGAAGAGGGCCATGTTTCGTGCACCCTTATGGTTATTTAGGATTTGCATATTTTAATGAGGACACCAGCATTTCTACAGCAATCTTTGCAGAAACCTTCAAACTTTCATAGACTTAGAAAATCCTGCTGAACAACCATTGCCAAACAGCCTGAGCTGATACTCAACAACAAGGGAATTTTTAAAAAGGGGCAAAAATCTAATGATTTCTGGTAATGGAAATCAATTTAAAATGGAATAATTTTATGTAGTGAATAATTAGTTCATGTCTCAGAAAGAAAACCTCTGGCTATTCACCTGAATAAAATGTACTTTTGATGTATCTGAAATATGTAAACATAAAGTTTAGGGCTCTAAAATATGTGTATTTTGGAAATTACTCTTAAGATAGTATTTAAATACTCTTTAATATTAATAGTGAAATATGTTATAATTTATCAATGAACTTATATTTTCTTTCTAGTATGAATACATAATTAGACTAACCATAGTTGGAGTTTATGTTTGCATTCAAATGTATTTTATGTAATTGAATCATAAATTTTACCTATTATACCTGGACTTTACATCTTTATTCTGCAGAAGAGTTCTAACACCCTTAATTGCATCTTGTGCTACTTTTTATAAAATAGCTTTCTTTCTACAGATTTATTGCACAATTATTTTAGAACAATATAAGCACATAGAGATATCACATTCATTTTATAAGCATATTTTTCTTTCTATCTTGTTTTATGGTTGAGTAGGGAACTGTTATTCTGTATTTCATGTTTTATTTGAATATTGGATAATACATTAATTTAATTGAAATTACAAAAAAAAAACAAACAAACAACAAAAAAAACAGCCCTTACAGCAGTCTACAGTGAAGAAACTAACTCAGCCTTTTTGTTAGATGTGGAGATGAACCACCAGATTCTCCACACCGTAGAAAGGCTTACTATACAAGAGTGTGTAGAGTGTCAGCACACGTCTGTGCCTGCTCTTAAAGCCTTCAAAGTCAGGCTCAGCTGAAGAAAGCTGGCCTTACTCAAGTTCATGGACTTCACAAAATAACTCATCTCAAGTGACTGAGAAAGATGAGGATTATGAAACCTGAATGACCAGATCCTTGTAGCCCTCCAGAACAGCATGTGATGGGCAATGATCTCCTGAAAGCTTTGTTTCGGGCTTTTCTTGAACTGGAATTACACTTTGAGTCTTTCTCTACGCAAACCAAATGCCAGCATTATCAACATCCAATCAGGATCTTTTAAAATATATAAAAAATAAATGCAAAACTTTTCTTCACCTTTTAATTATATAGTGTTCTTCTAATTGAGGTGTTAGTGTTCTTTCTACATCTATATACAAAACTTTTATAACATTTTAATTCTTTTCGTTTTGTAACTTGCCTTTATATTTCTTTATAGTGTTTGTTGAAAAGTACCATTTGTTGAATAATGACAGTTCCATTTATAATTTTTCATGTTTTATGTTTTATTAGTTTTATGTGTAATCTAAGAAATCTTGACATAGCCCAAATCCACAAGAGATTTCTCATTATTTTCATCTATAACATTCAATTAATGTACAATATATAATACATGGGATAATGAAGATTCTCATATTTGGTGTTTTTCTCAAGTGGATATTCAATTTTCTCAGAACGTTTTCACAAAAATACTCTTTCCTCCACTGAATATCCTTGACCCGTTGTCAGTGCTGAAATGATCACTTGTTTAGATGGGTTTGAGCTCACATTTCGTGCCACCAAACTCTCTCTGCACTGAAATAACATGACATTGTTTTGAGGATAAATCTTGGCATCAAATGGTATTATTTCCTCAGTTTTGTCCTTTTTCAAAATGATTTTGGTGATTTTAGGTCTTTTGTATTTCCTCTCCAATGTCCAAATCAACTTGTCAATCTTGAAAATTCACACTGAGGTCTTGACTGTAAGCTAGTGCTTGCTATGTTTGTATATGATCATGTTTTAAATGTTGGTAGTACATAGAGGGAAAAAAACACTGCCTTCAAAACTACACAAACTTAAGCTATTTATTCATCATTAATATAGAAAATACCTTAGCCAATGTTTTAGTGTTCTGCCCTTTCTTTTCTACATTTTTTGAGAATTTAAAATATGAGCATTGTCTTGGCATTATTTATGCCATTCTCAGTCTCCCCCCACTCCTCCCACGTCCTTCCATGCCCTTACAATTCCTTGTACTCTTCTTTATTATTGTTACATATACATACACACTCATATATTATATATATTATATATATATATAATATATATATAATGCATTGAATACATTTAGCGGTACTCATGTGTACTTATGTTTAGGGCTGTCCACTTGCGATCACCCAACTTTTTTCATCAATTAAAAGTTTCTTGGGGCTGAAGAGATGGCTCAGCAGTTAAGAACACTTGTTGCTCCTGCAGAGAACTTGAGTTTGGTAATCAGCATCCACATTGGGCATTTCACAATGGCCTGTAAGTCTAGCTCCAGGATCTGGCCTCCATAGGCACCTGCATGCAAGTGGCATACATGCACAAATACATACACAGTTAAGAATAAAATAAATCTTTAAAAAATAACTTTCTTCATTCAAACATAGATCCAGCAGTAGTTATTATCAAATATATTAAATGTAACATTTTTCTAATTGTTTCTCAATATTTAACTCACCTTCAGTAATTACCTAAACTTATAACATTAAAATGTCTCCTTCAATAGATTACAAGTGAAAATTAAAAATCTGGCAAAAATTAGCAAGACTTGCTATAATAAACACAGCATAAACCCTTCTTAATGTTCTTAATGTTCATTAATGTGACATCAACACATTTTTTATTTACATATTTTTTTTCATTAGAAAATCAATTAGCACTCATTCTTCTCACATGTACCGATTAATGAATTTGATCCTGCAAGTTCTCAAGACAGGGCGATAGAAAGATCTGTAAAACTAAAAAGAAAATTTCCTCTGTACATTTAACAGTAAATATAATTCTCCAAAGCATATTTCAACTGTTTAAATTATAGTATATCTGTTTTAAAAGACAAATAAAAATGAGTACAGGCTTACTGAGCTTTTAGTAAACAGATAATTTAAAATATCATAGTGTATCTTTCATCTTATCTACATTTGTTAATACATCTATTTAATAATGTATTGGATGTTGACACCTTTGTTGGTGGGAATGACAATAGGCAAGCATGTAAAATGAAAACTTGTTTGTGTGAATATGCTGTTCTCTCAACAAAACTGTGAAATACCTATCTGTCACTGCTTCTGAGCTGAGCAAGGTAGGTGGTTACAGGATGCTAGCTTACCACTGACTCTCTCTATATGATCAGCTAGCCAATTGGCTAGCCACCTCTTGTAATTGTCGTGTGTCTGAACTGGTCTATCTGTCTGAAATTCCTCTGCAATTGATCTTTAGAACCATCATTTCTCAACAATATCATCATAATGGATTCCTAACCAGCTTTGCTTTTTATTTCTGTAGTCCATTCTCTATTCAAAACCGTAGCTGACTTTTGTCAGCACTGTTGAGAAATCTTATCCTATTGTTTATAATCATTGGTAGTTATCCATTTTGCACAAAGCCAAAGCCAAAGCTCCCCATGGCTAACAGTGACTCTCCAAAATCTGTGATTCTCCATAAAGTTATGTCTATTTTTAAAATGCCTATATTATTTCTTAGATAGTAGTTCCTTGTTCCTGTACATATAATTTTGTTATTACATTCCATTTTCTTTTTTAAAGGTTTCTTTTAAGCTAGTATTTAATGCCGTGAGAGTAATCAATAGCAATTGCTGTCTAGCACTGTTGTCCTATATAGCTCTTGAAACTTCTCATATTACAACCATCTGATATCTAAACTCTCTGTGTCCATACACAGAGACATTAATTAACCAACTACTTTTTTGCCAAATAGGACAGCCAAGTTCCTGCTAGTTTCCTGAATATTCTCCAGTCAACCCGATATAAGACCTTACTTCCTATTAATACATCAGTACATCTCAAACTACTCTAATAAAGAAAGTAGGGTGCCCACCTATCAAAGAATGGGATATGAACTCAGATTCTCTATGAGATTTTTCACCATGACTTTACTTCTTAATATGTAGAGATCCTTTCTTAAGCTCTCTTTATGGTCTTCTACCACTAAATCAAAGGAGGGAAAAGAATATCCTATCCTCATATGTCAGCTGTTGACATTGTATGCTCATTTAGTTGGCAGGCACTGTTAGAGAGGGAAAGAGAAATCATAATTCACTTGATCTGAGTGAATATTGTTGCCAAGACTGGAGGTCTAGATTTTTTGAGTGACTCATGGGTTGCCACAGTGTGATTCTCCAGATGAAAGCTACTACAAGCTAGAGACAGGTATGACTAAGAAGAAAAAATTTCCTGATTTTCTTGCTGTTACACACTGCAGTGATGAAAATATTCAATATTGTGGCCAATAACATTTGTCACTAGGCAAGTTGTACATCTTTGTTTATAAAAGAGTTTCTATCCTGAAGAATAATATTGCAGTTTTATAAAATAAATTTATAGTAGGCTCAGAATTGAAGGTTTACTTTTGAGAAATTCTGTATACCACACATCAGTGAGAAGTCTAGAGGACAACTGTAGTGTCTATGCAACTATAACATGATTTAAAGCTACTCATTGATAAAATCGAAACGGTTACAGTCCTTGGTTAGAATGGAAACAAACTGAAGTAACCTTAATGGAAAATGAAAATGTTGTTGGATTTGAGATGATGTATAAAATCAATAACCCTTTTAATAGAAAAATAATCTATTGCAGTATAATAACAAAACCAAAAGCATATTTACCGAACAAAAATATTTAAGAACTTCAAGTATAATTTTAAGACTATTATAGGTACTAGTATAAAGTATTTAATATCCCAAAGAGTATGATAACATAGCTATATAAAATCAGCTACACATAGTAGAAATGACACAAAGCAGAAATATTGCAAAAATGTCATTCTCTTCAAATTGATCTAGCGATTTAAATCAATATTAATCAAAATATGAAATTATGTATACAAGGATCTAAAATTTATATGAGTAAATAAATCCTTATAACGAACTAGAAAATTTTTACTTATTTACATTTATTTATTTTATACGAGTGAGTGTTTTGCCTGCATGTATCTAAGGGCACCAGTGTAGGCAGTGACTGGGAGGTCAGAAGAGGACATCAGATCTCAGCCACCATGTGGGTCCTGAGAAATGAACCCAGGTCCTCTGTAAGAGCTGCTAGTGCTCTTACCCATGGAACCATCTCTTCAGCTCCTGAACTACAGAAACTGAAAGAAGATGCACAGAATTAACTATAGAAAATACACTCCAGTAGGTATTAAATAAACAGAAGGCATTGCAGTTAAAATTATATGAAACTCTCATGATGAGACTAAAAGTCAACATTAGAGGTTTCATCACAAAACATTTGAAAGCAATAAAATATAGGAAATTATTTTGAAAAATTGACTCTTTTGTACAAAAATAGAATTTTATCACTAAACTCATTTCACATGTGGAAATTAGTGCCAGGAAGAATAACTTCACATATGTTAGTCAACATTGCAAAGCTCAGCACAAGCTAAATAAAATTTACCTAGTGGGAAGAAGTTTTTGTAAAAAGTCTGAAATCTATAAATTCCAAGCTAAAATTTTGATGAATTTGAGTATGAAACCTAATAGTAAAAGCATGTTTAACTACTGTACTCAGACCTAAATCTTCGTATATAATACCAAGTGCAAAAAGTAATACAAAGAATGCAAAAAGTAAATAAAACAAATCTGTTTTGAGAAGTCTTGTCATATGCATTAAAATTAAATACAAATTTGAAGTAGCATTTGATCTAAAATTTAAAATTGCTGCAAATTTAGTCATTTTGTCTCTACAATGTATGAAATATTATTATATATTTCAGAGAAATAAACAGACATAATAATATTATTTAATAATACATGAGTGAGTCTTGCTAATACTTTTGTAAAGCTGCTATAAGTTCTCCATTTTCCTCTGGAAGCTAACCTAAAAAACAGATTTTTATAAATCTTTGCATAGCTTTGGGCTATAAAACCTGTTGCTTTAAATATCACTGCTAAAGATGTACAAGTTTGCATCAAAATCTAATTTCTAAAAAGCCTTATAACACATGCACCAACTTACAGTCCCACTATTAAAAGTGTTTGTATTTTTCATACCGAAGAACAGGAACCCCTTTAATGCAGAATGCCTTTCTTGACTACTCAGTCACAATTATCTCTACAAATACAATTATCTCTACAAATACATTTATATCCTGTGCAGCATAGTAACTATGCAACATACTGCTTTGTGTTATATTATACATGTCTGATATTGTTACTATTTATCCATTTTATATATTGATTATATATACACAGTTTATAACAAAGGATAGACAATCAATGGGTGCACTGACAAATAGAAATATAAACTCGTAATCATTTCTGCTTTCAGATGCTTATGAACTTCTAGATGGCAGATGGTCATTAAAATAGCTCCTATACTGTATACTTCAGTGGACATCCAATATACCTGTCTCTCCAAATATCTATCTACCCATCTATCATCTATCCACATGCACACACACACACACACACACACACACACACACATAATGGTTCCAACTTTCAGAAAGTACATCACCATAATTTGCTTATCTTTCCTTCTTTTACTCATTATGAAACGACCTTCATCTATTTTCTTATCTTTTTCTTTTGTTTGGTTTTAGTTTTGACTTTGGGTTTTGTAGTGCTGGACATTGAACCTAGCATCTCAATATTCAGTAAACTGATTATCTAGGTAACTAGATAATCCAGAATGTTCTCCCTATCTTAAGATTTTTAAATCAATCAAATCTACAAAATGACTTTTGGTGGGTAAGATACCATATTAACAGGTTCTAGGGATTTGAATGTGAGCATGACTGGCAGCGTGGAATATGTTTTAACCAGATGTGTTCTGCTACCACAACAAGAAACTTTATAAACCAGGTTCTGAGGCCATTTTCCTAAGAGGGCTCTTTACAGATTGACTCCATAAAATAAAATTTAGGCATAATAAATTATACCAAATATTTAATCAACAATAAAAAGGGAATATTCTTAATGACTCTGCAACTATTATTAAAGTCCAAGTCTGGTGCTGCATGCCTGTAATCTCAGCACTGGGAAGACTGAAGTAAGAGGCCAGTCTCAGCTACACAGTGAATTACAAACTAGTATTGGCTACACAGGAAGACCTTGTATCAAAAAAGAAAACTTTTATACCCAATAAGAATGCTCAGCAACATTGAAACAAAAATAGCAGAGATAAATAATTTATATGGAAGAAAAGCTAAATTTAGCTTATGATTTCAGAGGTTCTAGTCCTTGTCTGTTTGAGTCTATGGATTTTGATCTTTGGTGAGGCAAACATACAGCAAGACATGTGGCAGAGGAATGACATATCCCATGGTAACTAGGAACAAAAGGGAGAAGGATGAAAGGTCAGGATCCTTCTTTAAAGGGCAAACCCCATATGATTGGAAGGCTTCCAAAGAGTCCCCACTTTTTAAAAGTTTCACAGTCTCCTCAGAGAGCTATTATTCACAAAGAAGGAGTCTTCAACACCTGGGATAGAGGCCATGCATCCAAATCACAGCACACCTCTATCAGACCAGACAAGAAATACACACAAATACATACAAATATTTCATTTATGCTTCCAAAACCTAGTCTATTAAAATTTTATATTATAGATAAAAGAGTTTTCCTATAAATGCAATGGAATTAAGCATCAGCCATATACTAAATAAAAGCCATTCATCCAATATGAGCTCATCCATTCTTAGTAATTAATTCTTGTTCAGTTGCTTTGAATTTGGCCCTCTCATGAGCCCATCTGCTTCTTAACTAGAATTCTGGAATTTATGACCTAGTATACTGGTACAGTTTCAGATTTGTTTCAGTGATGCCAGAAGAGAAGCTGGAACCTCTAAGTACCTGGCATAGTCCTTTTCCATAGAACTCTGAGACAGTCTGTTTAAGACAAAGTGCCAGAGCCTGCAGATGTTAAAGAACTCTTTCAGAGAAGCATCAGAGTTTAAAAAACACAAAGGCTACCAATAGTAGACAGATTTAAATTACTGTGTTAATACTAAAATTTTCTTAAAGTGAAAGTTCTGATATCTAGACATAGGAAGAATAATAAAACTAATAAAATTGATTGTTTCTGTGTAATGCAAAACAAAATAGAAAAACAATCCATATTAATTTCAGATGAAGTACTTATACTGTTTCTATATTTATAAGCACAATGAATAACCTTATTTCGAAGGAAGGGTAAAGATCACATTCAACTTATAAAAATGCCTGACTAGGATCATTACAAAAAACCTTCATCTATAAAGTATAAAAATCCTGAAATATAATATGATAAGAATATATCAAGCACACAGTTTGAAAATGCCCTTAATCCATCAAGACACTAACAAATATTTCCAAAGTCTACAGTAAGTTCTAAATATCTATAATGATGTTAAAATAAATATGGAATGTGAATCACCAGTTTTTATGGTCTGTGTCTCCAGGTCAAAAATTACAAATAAGGACTAAGATCTGAGCATAAACAGAAAGACCAGATTTCTAGCAAAAGTTAAAGATGTCTTGTACTTATGTTCTGAAGTAATGCAGGAAGAAATAAGACGTAAGGCTCAGGGAGGAAATGACAATCTATTCTTGAAATTTATTATCGTTTAATGTTTAAAGGACAAATGCTGTATCTTGGGTTTACTTTCTATTCTCCTGACTTAAAGATAGTATTTATTTACTTATTTGTTTTTGTTGTTTTGAAACAGAGCCTTATTTTGTTGCTCAGGTTGTCCTTAAATTCATGACCCTCCTACCTCAACCTCTGAGTATTGTGATTACAGGCATGTACCAACCACTACAACTTGCCTGATTTTAAAAGTTTATTTAAATATGATGAAGCAAAACACAAGAAAATCTCACGTGGTGTAAGCACTTATTGTACAATTGCAAGTGTGAGGTGACTTTCTGTTTTGGATATGAGGTATCTCTAAGTTTCATGCATTGAGCCTGGAAGACTTAGTTGGCAATATAGTGCTATTCAGACGGGGGTTTGAGGAAGCGATTGGATTATGAGGACACCATCTTCATTAATGACTAATTAATTGATAGATTCATAAATGTATGGCACTATGTGAGCAGGGTGGAGATTAAGAAGAGTACTTGGCTGAAAGAAGTAGGCAAACAGAGGTTTTCCCTGGCAAGATAGCCTTGTCCTTAGCCATTTCTTGTTTCTTTTTTTTTTTCTTCCCCTAGGCACCATGAAATCCACTCTTCTAGCCCTCTCTCATGATGATATGCCTCATCAGAGCCCAGAAACAATGGAACTAGCCAACAATGGAGCATGGATGGAAGCGTCTGAAATCATGAGTCAAAATAAATCTTTCCTCCTTTTAAATTGTTTCTCTCAGGTATATGTCATAGTGATGAAAAATTGACCACCACAGGAACCATAAATTCCATCTCCACCCAAAATGAGTCATATGAAGCAAATTTAGGCAAGAAATAAATGTATCATGATGACTAATCCAGGAGGACAAGATGTATTTTTCTACTGTATAAAACAAGCCCAGGAAACTACGTTTTTACTCAAATTTGTAGCAGTGTATTTCCCAAACTCCATCAAACCACATTGCTTTATGAAGGAATAAACAGAGTTAATAGGGAGACCATGTGCATGTCAATTATTTACTTGACATAACTAAAGTTTCAGAAATATTGACAGAAAGTTGAAAGCATCATCTGTAGGAACAAATGAGACTTTTTCCTGGTCCTTTTGTCCTAGTGGATACAAACTGCTAGTAATGTTTTCAGAACTTAATAGGACTCAACAGGATTAAAGTCAGTAATTATTTAAACTATGTTTTTCATAATCCAAATTTCCATTCCAGCAGAAAAGTGTAGCTTGAAGAGAATTGATGAGTTAATTACATTTAAGGAGTTAGGAAGCATACTAGGGAAGCCATGTTTCTTATCTAAGGGCAAGAAATAGAGCCACAGTTCTGCTAAGCAGCTGCCTCTAAGCTTATCCATTGCCTCAGAAAGTGAGGGTGCACTATGTGGGTTTATGAATAAAGTTATGGCCCTTTGGGATTCACCATATCCCAAGCAGCTCTGCTCTCTAGTCACCCCATGTGGTTAAGAGTCTCAGGTAGAAAGTCCCACCCATGCCATCATCTCAAAGTCCCCCATCCTCATCTCCTGCCAGGGATTCCAATCACTTCATGACCTCCATCCCTCCCTTTGGGATACACCCCTGCTGCCCACCAGGGGTTTTCTAGTCACCAGAGACCCATGTATGTAGCCTCTGACACCCTATCATCACTCCAAAGCTCCAAAGTTGATTCTATGCTATCACCAAGAATCCTTGGTAGGCACCCCCAGAAGCCTTCACTCTGCATGGTAGAAACCCCCTTCTTCTCCCCACCAACCATCCCACGCACCACACTGCCCAAAGATTATAAGGTACCCTGAGACCTTGAACCCAGTTAGAGACCTCTAGTTCTACCTCTCCCCTATCCACAACCTGAGGTCACTGTGATATCCTCACCCTGGTCCCCAGGAAGCATTGATCACTCACACTGTAACTCCAGTTCCTACCACCAAAGGACCACTTATAGAACTCTATCAGCCTTCCATGGACTTTTAATGATTCACAGTATTACTATCTCTAAATGACTTTTGCTCCTGGGCTCAGAAGTTCACACTCACTCTGCTGTGTAGGGGAAAATGTCTTGAACTTCATTCACACATGAACACAAAATTACCACAAGTTTGAATTTCAAGCATCATTCAGCTAGTTAGCAACCTGACACCTTCAGGTGACAGCAAAGAAAGATCCAAATACTTGCTCAACAAAGATGAGACCAAAGATCCATACCAGGAAACATTTACATTCATTCCTGGTGGGAATGTATATTTGTGCAACCCCTGTGGAAAGCAGTGTGGAGAATTCCTAAAAATCTAAATGTGAATCTACCATACGATCCAGTTATACCACTCCTTGGCATATACCCAAAAGACTCATCATACTAAAGACATACCTATACATCCATGTTTGTTGCTGGTCTCTTCATAATAACTAAGAAATGGAAACAACCTAAATGTCCTTCAACTGATAAATGCATAATAAAAATGTGGTACACTTATGCAATGGAGTTCTACTCAGCAGTAGGAAAAGATGAAATTATGAAATTGTATTTAAATATATAAAACTAGAAACTGTTATAGTAAGTGAAGGAACCACAAATGCAGAAAGGCAGATGAGTATCCTTTCCCTCCTTGAGGATTATAGCACTGTGACGGATCACTCCAGCTGTTAACTTGACACACATGGGTTGAGGGAGTGTGAATTAGGGAATTCCCACCATTGAACTGGCCTGTGGCTATGTCTGTGGGATGTTTTGCTGATTGTTGAGTAATGCTGGAGGGTCCAGCCCTCTGTACATGGTGCTACCCCTTGGCAGGTTGTTCCGTGTTGTGTAAGAAAGCAGGCTGAGCATGGGACAATGGAGCAAGCCAGTAAGCAGCATTCCTTCATGGCCTGTGCTTCAGCTCCTGCCTTCAGGTTCTTGCCCCAAGTTCCTAACTTGGGCTCCCTCAGTGATGAAATGTGATCTGGGAGATGTGAGTCAAATAAACCCTTATCTTCCCAAGTTGGTATTGGTCAGAGTGTTTTGTCACAGCAATTGAAGGCAAACTAGAATAAGCACCAATCCCTTATATGTGAATATAGATCCTGATGTAGTACCATGAGCCAAGAAAATGGAAAGGACACATGGAGATAAAGGAAAAGAAATAACCAGAAAGGGGAATAGTAGGAAACAAATGTTGGCAGGGGGAAGGTAGGGAAATGGAGAGTCTTTGGCTGGGAGAAGAGGAGGAAGGGTCATGCAAGACACCATGATGTGGGGGCCAAGAGAGGGGACATGGTGGGAGGAGGGGAGTTATTGGGGGAAGGGTGCGAATACTGGGTGTGTTGGGACTGAGGAGGAAGGAGGGAGAGCGTATCGGAGGAAAAACAATAGAGATGAATGACTCTAGGAGGCCTCAGGATCCCAGAGGGAAATGTAACACCCCAGTAACTCTATGAGAAATGCACATATAGTGTGTAAACACTGGTATGTATATAGGCCTGGGGACTTTTGACAATGAACATAGTGTCAGACAGAGTGGTTGGTGTGGAGTTTCAAGAGACTCCCAAAATGGCACAGGCAATTGTCAAGGTTCTTGGTTATCCCCCAGAACTAATAAATGGGGACCCTGCTGCTGAAGACAAGACATACTTTGGATATGGGACTTGGAGCACTGGAGTGGGAGTCCACATGGAAGTCTTCTACCTGAAGTTTGGCTCTCATAATCCTAGATGATAATATACAAACTGCCAAGGGAGAAGACTTAGAAGCATACCGTTCACCACTCATCAAGGAAGCTTCTTTTTGCAACAGATGGAGGCTGCTGAAGTATTCCACAACTGGTCAGACACAGAGAGCATACTTCTGAGAGATGCCCAGTCCTAGGTAACACACGTGCATTTGAACCTCTGTACCCAAGGCTGATGGAGCATAGAGAGAAAAATAATGCACTTCTTAACCCTCAGCAGCGAGACTTCCTTACACAACAGTGTGATGCTCACAGGGGACCACAACTGGCCAAATTTGAAAGAATAAGAGACTGTAGAGTGTGTATCCTTGTATAGGACCTCACCCACCCAGACTCAGGGACCGCTGTGGAAGAGAGGACAGAAAGAGTGTAAGAGCCAGGGCTTGTTCGCGAACACCAGAGCAGAGGCTCTCAGGCCATGAGACACTTGCACAGGTGAACTGGTAGCGATGGAGGCATCGAGCACAGGACCCATGCCAACTGAGTTAAAGAAGGGTTTAGAGGGAAGGAAAGAAATGGGTGACAGGTTGGCCCTAGACTGAGAAATGCTGGACACTGGTCACTACTGAGTCGGAGAGACTATATGCCACGCTTGGGATCTTTGAATGTGCTGCCTGGACTCCAGTGCATGGCTTTGCACTGAGGAACATCTGGGTGCAGGTGCTTGACTGGATGGAACTTGCCATGAGTCGGGAGTGCCTGGGGTCTGGTAGGATTGGAGGCCATGGACAGGAGAGGTGTTCTGGACTTGACTGAGAACTGTTGTTTGAAATTTCAACAGCTCAATAAAATAATATTTTAAATACTAGTAAGAATTTTTTAGACAATTAGGGAAGCGGTGGCCAAAACATGCATACTGGGAGTTTTCAAAGAAAAAAGAACAAAATCACTTAGATGAAAAACTGAGTCGTTAAATTCCATAATCTTTTCCTGTAATTATAGACTAAAATCTGACACTAAAAGGACGCATTTTATTTTGCCAAACTCAATAATTTTGACCTCTGATACAAAAAAAGTCTAAAATAAGCTTATTTTGAAATTTTTATTAATAAAACATTTCTACATCAACATTCAACACACTCTAAGACGTGGCAAACATATTCTGGAATGATGAGCTTGTTTGTGCGTGAGACGCTCATCAGAGAACGAAGTGCCAGAGAAAAATCATGAATCTCAGGTGAAGTGGGTATTGAAGAAAGGATTTTATGATTTACAAGTAAGCATAACTAAGGAAAAATGTGTGAACAAGCATCTAGTTTACTAACCCATGCAGACAATGAAAGAGAAATACAAAAATAAGAAAAAGAAAAAAGAATCACGGGATCTGCGCAGAAGTTCAAGTTAAACTGTATAGCAGAGAAAGAGGAGCGAACCGAAGAAATACTTGAAAAGACTTCCCCCGGTGCCTTGAAACTTCAGTCTACATATTCCTGCAAATACCAGGAATACACAGTAAGAGCATAGCAAAAACAATGCCTTGGTCATCACAGAACTGGGAAGATGGAGTTACATGTACCAGAACAAAATAGTGTTAGTGACTAAGATGGGAAACTAATAAAAACAGCCCCAAAGTCTTCACATGGTGACCTATTACAAAATGTTTTGAAGGAAGGATAAATATGGCACTTAGGCTGAGAGAGGAGCCAGGCTTCCTTCTAAACAGAATTTCCATGAATTTCTACCATAGGCAAAAAAAACAAAAAAAACAAAATGCTGAAGTCGGAGTAGGGACTGCTTTTGGGTGCTGTAAGAAGACTGAGGAAAAAGAGCACGGCACACATTTCTGGAACGATGGGGATATGTTAGAACTTGTATAGTCAGAATTTGTGATTTTCTCACATGTTAGTTATAGTTCAGTAACAAAACAGGGCATGTGACTCTATGGCCTTCTTTCTGAATTTTTTTCTTTTTTGCTGTTTGATTAAACATACTCTGAAGCTGTGGATTACATTGAGTACTGTACAGAAAGAAATAAACAATAAAATATTTAAAACACAAACTATGTTTTTGCTGGTCCTAAAAAGTAGCCGTCACCTGAGACAAGTTATATTTTAACAAAAAATACAAGTTCTCAAAGGATAAATTCGAATAAGAAAAGCAAGGAGGAAAAGAATATATGTACAGTTCCAATTTTTAGATGGAAATATGTTAGTAATATAAAGACAGAATATGCCTTCTTAGAAAATGGATAGGCTTACTATCTCATAGAAATAGAAAGAAAACAAAATATCAGTGCACAGCACTTTGTGATGAGTTCAGATTCATTTTGAGACAGACAAGCTGCTGCTGTACGTATCAAGATCTAATCATGCAGCTCAGTGGCCTGAGTCTATGCCTCCACCACTGGAGAGTGAAATTTGCCCATAACTATAACTAAAGGCTAAATTGGAGCTTGTGTCAATCTATCATCTGCTTAAACTTTTTTACTCCTGATGACATAAAAATTACTAGGCAGATAATGTCCATCTCCTCTAAGACGCCTACACCTCTTCTTATCATTTTATTTAGTACTTTAAAAATATGTTCATACATCAATCATTCTCCTTCATCCTAATGGAACACTTTTTGGTTTTGTTTACATTTCAGACTACGTTCACATTTTAGGAGACAGGAGGAAAAAATTTAACTATGAACTGGAAAGCTCTTCTTGCTTATCTACAGTGGAGGTGTGAGTGAAAGTCCCAATGGACTTTCAGTTCATTCTCTCCTGCGTAACACTTACCAAGGGGCCCCCACAACTGCAGACTCTGATCCCCAGTCACCTTTAAATACTCTAATCTACAGATAACTCACTGTTGATGTAATCTAACAACACGCAAAACTTTACATGGTCTGTCTGTAGTGGACATGAGCTTAGTCAAGATGGTATTTTACTACTCATTTTTTATCACATTGGGGTCACAGATGCTTTGAGAATGTGATAATAGTATGAACTAAACTTTCCAAAGGAAGAGTACATGCATGCATCTTTGCACATTTATATCTGAATATATGTTATGCATATATTCCAGCACAAGTAATCTAATTACACATGTTAAAAAGTAAATTATATATACTAACAACTAACAACCTCAGTGTTTTCCGTTGCTTTCCAGGTACTACATTGAGAAGATTTTCTTCAAGCAGGATTCCATTTTTGGTTTTTACTTACTGAAATCACTAGTGATTTGCACAATTCCTATGCCTCTCTATGATCTAAAATGATTGTTGTATCAAGTTTGGTGAAACTGACAAGTTTATTAAAAATAAGAAAATTTAAGAATTAACATGCAGAGAAAGTACTGTAGTGTGCCCTTGTAATACATAAGAACATTCAAGGTCTTTTAGTAGAATATCAGATTATTGGTATTCTTATGGGCTTGATGCTGTTGTAACAGAAACTTATAATCTGGGGACGCTTTAAAGGACAAAAGTTTATTTCTTAGAGTTCTAGAAGAGGAAAGTCCTAGAACAAGCTGCTCCCTGGCCTAGTTTACTGGTGAGGACCATCCTAACATGAAGAAAGGCAAGAATAGAGATTAGATGCCATGTGGTACATTTTTCAAAAAATGTATCAATTCCATTTGATTTAGAGAAGCCGTTGTGGCCTAATCACCTATAACAGGTCTTACTTGTAAAAGCTACCATGTAGAGCTCACCATAGTAAGGGCTAGAGACAAGATATAATGTTCTATCTCTGCTGCTTTAATACCTCAGGCTACCTATTATCCAATATATGGCCTGGAAATAGTTTGCTTGCAATCCATAGTCAGTCTGTCTTTTATTTCTTTACATTAGTTCTCGGAGCTTCAGGGGTAACAACTACAAACTTCTATATCAATGTCACATTGTTTTCCACCTAATCTTTAGTCTCTTGTCCAGTTTAAGTTGGTTTTCGCAAAGTAGAGAACAAGAGCTCAGTGTTATTCTTTTGTCTATAAATATCCAGGCCTTCTAACATCACTTTTTAAAGAGTCTTTTATCTTCCGAACTTTATAGAAAGTCAATTGCTTGCTTAATTCGGGGCTCTTTCGTTTGTTCTTAGTATGGTTGCATTGAAATGTTTTTCCTGTTTTCATGTGTTTGAAAACTTGGCCACCTGCTGCCAGTTGTGGAATCTTTAGGAAGTGGGGCCTAGCTGTGGGGATTGGGTTACTGGAGGGTAGTCTTTAATGTCTATAGGATAGCACTTTTTGCTATCTCCTTTCTGTTTCATTGCATAGAAATATACAAACAAACTTCTGCAGTAGCTCCCTGCAGAAGAGGTAGCCACTCTTCCACATCCTTACCTCCAAGAATTAAAATCCCTCTGACACTATAAAACGAAGTAAGTCACTACACAGCTTTTGTCACATATTTTGTTGCAGTGATGAGAAGAATAACTAATATCTAGTACAGTTCTATTGGTCTGGTGAATAACTGAAGAAATCAGAAGCTTGTACTGAGTGAATATAATCCAGTACAGCCATCAGGGCAGGAAGAACACTTGAGCTCAGGCATTTGAAAACAGCCATGACTACTCTGCATGGCTCGCTCTTCAAGAATTTTGTTAGCAAAGAAATACAAAATATAGAAACTAAATGGAAAGTTTGTGACTAAAAACTGAATAACCAAAATTAAAATAAAATAGGCTCAGTAGCTGAATGAAGATTATAGAATTAAAATGATGGCTCAAAGACAAAATAACAGAAAATTTCCTAATTTTGAGAAAAATAAAATGGGTAAAAAAAAATATAGCTTCAGGAATATATGATTGTATTGTTATCTCCAGAATCTGAGAAGGAAGGGAGTGTAAAGGCAGAGCTAAAGAAATCTGAAGAAATGAAAGTTAAATAGTTCCCATATCTGATCAGCAAATCAACACATAAATATGTAATTTTAAGAATGTATGCAAAACCTGAAGAACTACATGTCAAGACACAGTGTCAATTACAGCTATGAAATTTAAAAACAAAAAAAAATTTGAAACCACACAAAGAATGGGACATGTGGCCTAGAGCGGAAAAAAACAAACCTGTGATGATAGTGAACTTATCAGAAATTACAGAAGCAGAAAGAAATGAGCCAACATATTATTCTAGTGTTGAAAGAAAATTACAAGAATTACAAAATTACAGAGACATTCTAAAAGAGCTAAATGGGGGCCAGAGAGAGATGGCTGATTGGGTCAAGCCACTTGCTGCCAAACCTGACAATCTGAGTGCGTCCCTGGATCTCACACGGTGGAAAAAGAAAATCTCCTCCTGATCTCCACACAAGCGCTGTGGAAGGTGTGTACCACAATAAACAACAAATAAACTAGTAAATAATGAAACAAAAAAAATAGCTAAAGAATGTTCCCTAAGTAACTGGAAAAGAAATATTGAAAGAAGGATACAAAACAACAGAAAGGAAGAAATAAAATTGTAAGAGCAAAAGTACAGGAAATTATGTTTGCCAACTGAAACAAAACATAAAACACTGTCTACAGGGATTTTCATGTATGTAAACATAACAGTTAACATGACTATATTAAAATATCAGGATGATTTGATGACAGTACATTTTCCATATTTTACTTTACTCAAATGGAACTAATAGACATCTATAGAACATCCCTCCAACCACCAAAGAAAACATTTTCTTTGCATTAGCCCAATGAAAATTCTCCAAAATTGACCAAATATTAGGATACAAAGCAATTATCTGAAAATGTCAGAAAATTGAATTATTATTCTGTATTCAATCTGGAATAAAGGTAGATATCAACAATAAAAATGGAAAAGGTACATAATATCATGAAAGCTAAACACGCTATTGAATGACAGTTGGATCAAGGAAGAAATCAGGAAGGATATAAAACGATGCCTAGAGCTGAATAAAAATGAAAGCACAAAATATGAAAATCGATGGGACACAGTGGAGGAAGTTCTAAGAGGAAAATGTGTACCATGAAGTGCCAGGACCAGAGAATTAGAATGATGTATCTGAATGGCTAGAAAACCAGAACAGCAACACCTAAAAAAGAACAGACACAAAGAGGTAAAAAAAAATCAAGGCTAAATTAATGAAATTGAAATGAAGAAAACAATACAAAGAATTAATAGATCTAAGAGTTGATTCTTTGAAAAGACTGATAAACTTTTAGCAAAATTAATGAAAAAAATACCAAAAATAACAACGTTAGAGATGAAAAAGGACACATTACAATAGACCCTGAGGAAATTTTAAAAACCCATACTTTAAAAATCTATATTCCACTAACCTAGAAGATCTAAAATAAATTTCTAGATGTGCAGCACCTGCTGACATCAAATCAAAATTATATAAATAATTTACAAAAATAAAAGCAACCGGTGAGATAGACATAGTAATTTAAAATCTCCCAATTGGGCTGGTGCTATTGGCACAAGACTGTAAACCCAGAGCTCAGGAAGCAGAGGCAAGTGGATCTCCATGAGATCAAGGCCATCCTGGTTCACAAACCAAGTTCCAGGCCAGGTGGTGCCACAGGCATACTCTGTTTAAAACAAACAAACAAGCAGAAATCTCCAAACTACAAAGAGCCCAGGACCTGAGCAATAAAGCCCAGAATTCTACCGAACGTTTGAAGAAGAGCTACTGCCAATACTACTCAAATTATTCCCTAAAATTAAAAGAAGCAACAGTCCCAAATTCTTTCTATGAAGCCAGAATTACTCCAATACCAAAACTAGACAAAGACTCAACAAAAAAAGAAAATTATAGGCCACTCTCTTTGATGAACATGGATTTAAAAGTTCTCAATAAAATACTTGCAAATCAAATGCAAGAACATATCAAAAGATTATCTACGAGATGTGGTGGTGCACAACTTTCATCTCAGCACTCGGGAGGCAGAAACAGGCAGATTTCTGTGAATTCAAGGTCAGCCTGGTCTACATAGTGGGAATACCTAAAGGGGATACGTATTGGAAAGGAAGAAGCCAAAGTATTCTTATTTTCTGATTATTTGATTCTACATATAAAAGATCCCAAAACGCCACCAGAATACTCCTACAGTTTATAAACACATTCAGTAAAGTAGCAGCTGCCATGTGGGTGCTGGGACTCAAATCCAAGTTCTCTGCAAAAGAAGTCTGTGTTTTTAATTGCTGAGCCATCTCTCTAACCCCAAATCTGGCAATTCTTAAAAGACCAAATGCACTTGCTGTAGATACAATGATCACTTCTACCCCTAAAATTTTTTGTATCACAGAAATGAAAACAAATGTCATCAATGACACTTTCCCATGATTGCTCAAAGCAACTTTTGTAAAATGTATCTGTCATCCATTTATCATCTATTTTTCTATCTATCTATCTATCTATCTATCTATCTACCTATCTATTTATCAATCATCTATCTATCTCTTTACTTAGGTAAGTTGTGCCCTAAAACTGGAGGGTTTAGCACAGAATGTCACTTGATGAGGGAACAGATATACTTACTAAATGAAGTTCATTCATATCATTGAAGACTATCCATAAATGCAAAAGAAATTATTGATAGACTCAGCAGCTTAACTCTTGATCTGGGGTATCTGCTAAATAAAAACACAATCTCAAAGTATGATATATCTTATTTAACTCATGTAACAGTCTTAAAATATGAATGTTATGGAGGTACAAAACAAATTATAGTAATTTCCAAGACTTAATTATGGTAGATACAGGAGATCTTACAAACGTAACACAAGGTAGATCTTTGTGGTAATGGTAAGTTCAGTTTTCCTACCAAAGTGGCTGTTTCATAATTGTACCTATATGATAGAATGGTGCAATAATATCAAATTTCTGCTTTTTGTATTGCTGTCCTATAATTACATGAAATGTATCTATTAGAGAAATTGAGTGTATGGTACATATATTCTATATTACAACATCATTTTAATCTATAATTATGTGAAAATAGAAATACCTCTTGAGAAAGAAAATGTTAGCACAATGTACACATTTCTTTTCAACTGGAAAACATTACAATTGGTACTGGGAATTATAATAGTAAATTTTCTTCCTGACTGTATGTTTTATCAAATTTTAGTTCAGCACTGTATTGGTTTTGTTTTATTTCTGACTTTCAGTACAATACATAGTTTTGTATTGCAATCCTGTAGTTTATAGAACTGGTATCAGTTAGAGCTTATCACAGTACATTCATAATCGCTGGTTACAGTGCTCATCTATTCTAAAAGACTGGGCACACAAGTTGATCGATCAGTTCCATTACAGCAATGCTATACAAGTTTTATATGTTTTACTTATCTGTATGACAAATTTCTATAAGTGAAATTACTGGTTAAATTCATTTTTACTATGGCAAACTTTAAATTAGTTTTAGTGCTAAGTAGAAGTAGTAATTCCTTATTGAACTTTTATATGATTTCTTGCAAATCTTTGTCTATTTTAACACTAATTTTAAATCAATATTTATTTATAAATATATATTGCCACATCATGTGAAATATGAGAAAATTATGGATGAAAATGGGATGCAAAGCGCCTTTTTGATATTGTGTCACCTCAAGATCACATTGTGAGCATAACTTCCCAGTTCCAAAAATTCCTTATTTTTTTTTACAGATTTGGATATTCCCAATTAAATTATTTTATTTGTGGCTTTTGCAAATTGAATGTGTTCTTCTGCTGTGTTCCCTAGTTATATTAGAACTTTATTCTGAAACATTATTGATTTGTATATGGGTCAATTTACTAGGTCTTTACAACTTGTAGTTTACTTCCTGAATACACAGGAAAATCCTCAAAAAAATTCTAGCGACAGCACACACCACTTTGAAATAAGATGAATACATGTGGATTATGTTCTAACAGAAAAAGGAAGGTGAAAGTGGAAGGATATGATACATTTTCAGGTTTACCAATGAAAGCTGTCTGCATAATCCTGTATATTTCTTCTGCTTAAGCATTGACTTTCCACCAATCTCCTTTGGAAGACTAACAGATAACTCAAAATTTAAGGGACTGGCAGAGTTCTACTGGGTGCAGAAGATTGTTCCCTAGACTGTCATATGAAACGCCACAGAGGAACACTGAGTGGCAAAACCTAGATACTGAACATAAAAGGAAAAACAAGACATCAAGGTTTTTCTTAAAGCAGTTAATTTGTCATGACCAAAATTTCTTATTATGTAGAAATTTTTTTCTAAGCTAATCACTTATATATAAATTAAAATGTTTTATCAGCAACTATCAATAGCATCAATAATTTATCAATAATCATTTATTTCTTCTTATTCAATTATATTAGCTAGTACTCCACAAATGTTATAGAAAAGAAGACAGATAATAGATCATGTATGTAAAATCTTAACTTTGATGGCACAGACATTAAATTCTTAAAATTCTAATGTGATCTCCAGTCTACTCAGTAAATACAAGAAAAATGCTACTCAAATAAGACAATACCATTTAATGGCCCCTGATTTGTGTAACATGAGAAAAAATAAGAGGAATTTAGATAGTTTATCTTCTAGTGTTCATTTGGACATTGTATTATGCAATTATTTCTCACTCATGGAAAAAGATTTTAGCTATTTCAAGATAAATTAGAATCTCATAAATACAAGTTTACTTCGTTCTCAGAATTCACATTTCCCCTCCTATTTTATGACATTTTTGTCACTTTCTGATGTCTGGAATTCCATTATATTGTTTTTCAAATGTCATTTGGTATGCAAACACTTGAGTGTACCTTGTGTTCTTCTTTGGAGAGAGGAATAACTCCAATCAACTTTGATGAGTTATTATAGCATGCTTAGAGTTCCTTGTGAAGTTTATTAGTTCATATATCCAGTGCTGCCTATATCTATTAAACCAATCATAATTCTCACTTGATTTTCAATTTACATTCTTGTCTATATTTTATATTATTTTAATTAATAAAAAGTTCTATGTACCCACTTAAAAAGTTTTACAAGCTTCTAGATTACTTCTAATATTTTTTGCAACAGATTCTCACTATGTAGATCAGATGGATCTCAAATTCAGAGATTCACCTGTCTCTGCCTCCCAAGTTCTGGAATTGCAGAGATGCACTACTATATACGGTTCCTTAATTAGCTTCTAAACATACTTACTATCCTTTATTTCCTTTGTTTTCTTAATGCTATAGTATTTATCAGTTTCTTAGGATATTCTATAGTAAATATTGAATTTACCAAGTTTATCCTAGAAAAATTATATGTAAGTACTTGTAAAATTGCATCTTTATTTCCTTAGACTTTTCTTTGAAATTTTCTGTTTATTAAATAAAATGTCAAGCATTTAATTCCTTCAAATACTACTGTACAGTCCTTTAAGTAATATTTACAGTCAAAAGGATGTCACTGCTTCTTATGCTATATGAAAATAAAATTTTTTAACATTTGCCAAATATGAACTGGGAACAAATCATATAGTAAGCGCTAAACTATCCATTGAAATTTTTCTATTTTATGTATCCTAAAGTATGGAGTATTTCTTGCATTTTAGAAAAACTTTAGATTTGTCTACAGCAAATCATCTAAGCATTCATAATACATATTTATTACATTGAGTTATTTCTGAATTGAAGATGGAATTTGTATATAAAAGAGAAAGAAGAAGAGAGATTTGCCTATGTCTCTGCTTATTTTTCTTTTCTAGCTTCATTGTGCTATAATCATAGAATACTGCTTGTAGTGTTTATGATTTATGAGCATTTCAGAGCCTGTTTAAGATAAGATTATTTTGAAGTATTTCATTCTTATATAACTTCAAAGACGTGACGAAGAAGGAAGTCACAGATCGTATTTTTAGGACATTTGGGAATTTAATTACAGCAGGCTAGAGGAAAATCTCAGATTTAAATATTTGCATTTCTAAAAAAGGAAAAATGAACAGAAAATAATAATTAGAAGAAAGGGTTGAGGATATAGCTTAACAGGTGCAAGTCTGCAAGTCTCTGGGTTCACTCTCTAACATCACACACACACACACACACACACACACACACACACACTGCATAAATAAGACAAAAAATGATCCTATGAAGATTTGATGAAAGGAATAGAATACAAATACATTTGAGAAGTTTGCAAGTAATTTATAGCACCAAACATTAACTGTTTACAATCCAAGTCTACTGTAAAGCAGACAAGCCATTAGTTCGCCTGAGCAAAAAGAAAACAAAAACAAACATACAACAGAAAAGGAGTAACACTGAAATATTTATGTAAGGAAAGACTCTTAAATTCATCATTGTTCACTTGGGATGAAGATGAGATGACTGTGAGGAATAAACAAGAAAACAGTACTCTTCTCTCACACCGTCAAATATCAAATGACCAGAAAGTGTGAGCTGCCTCTCAGTCTGTCATATGCATACCTGTTCTTCTCTGTTACTGGGTATTTGGACCTCAAAGCAAACCAGAAAGTTGAGACCACAGAGAGAGAAAGTGCAGGTTGCAGAGTTTTGAAGTAAAAAGCGTTCATTTTCTATAACGTGCAAGTATTATCAGATTCAACCAAAAGATATTTTAAAAACCATGAAATTGATCACAAGCAACTCCAACCTTTACATACTGTATATAGATGGGATGCTCTTTGATGTGCTAACTTTAACATTCCCTTCAATAGAAAAAGTGTCTTAGTTTTATAGAAAATAGAATATGCAACCTAGAACTTAAAGCATAGTTCAGACTGACCTTCGCATGTCCTCCAACCACTTGCTTGTTTCAGAAATAAAACATCAGTGTTGTCAGCACTTCTGTGAATGCATTACTGTAATCACTGTGGCAAGAACTATTTCCAATCCAATTGCTCAAGCCCTCTAGACGTCATCTGTTGTAAACAAACCTAGATGGTTAGTAAGCTGCCTGTTTTTCTTCATACTGTTCCTATGGAAAGAACTAAAATTTAATTTTGGTGAGTCCTCCCAGGAGGTCTTGTCTATAGAAATTTACACCTAAAAATGACATAAACTGAGAAACCTGAAGGAAGGACTGATATGAAACTTCTTATGGTGAGGATGATAAACTACCCTTCATTCATCACAGAACCCTCCTCAACACACAAGTAAATATGCCTGCACACACAGGACTAGTTTAGGCTAGAACTCCCTGAACCCTCCTGTTTCATCTATTGATGTGTTTTGGCTACAGTCAGGTGTGAATAAGGAGCGCCCTTTTCTTGCTTTAGTGCAATGTGAACCTAGGAGAAACATTACACATACCGCCTATGAAATGCTTTTGGGTCAGCACTTAGATAAATACTCAAAACACAAGTTGCCAATGAAGTGACCTAGATGGAGTAATGGAAGAAAGTAGTACAGGGAGAGAAAGAAATCGCAGATACACAGTCTAGAAGAATCCTGTGAACAAATGCAAGTACTTCTAATGACATTTATAAATTCAGGTACTCATGTGTTCAGTGGTGTCAAAGAAACCATCCCTGCAATGGAATGTACTGGGAGGTATTTGTTATTTCACTTGAAGGAGCTGTTTTCTTATTAACAAGAAATATTTAGAATTTTTCACCAAAAAGTTTAGAAACATTATTTTAAAAGTAAACCATTGTTCATATTTTTATACAAAATTGATTTAATGTATTTTTCATATTAAATGTGTATAGTAACATCAACAGAATTTATCATCTATTTGCTATGCAACAGATAGATCAGAAACAATACAAATTTCATCATTTCCATTTCACCTACTGCTACAGGATTTAGCTTCCTTTAAGTCTATCTTTGGTATTGACTAGTACATGCCAAGTGGGAGGAAAACTTTCACCTCACTGAAGTGGATGAATGAGAAATGTTTCCCACGGATCGTGTTCTGTTAATACTGTCCCCAACTGGTGATGCTCTTTTGGAAGGTTGTGGAACCCTTAGGTGGAGCTTGATGAAGGAAATGGATGGCATACTTTGAGGTTTTATAACTGGACCCACTTCCTGTTCACACTGTACTCTCTGACTGGGGGATTCTGTGTGACCAGCAGTCTCCTGATTCTAGAACTATGTCTTTTCTGTCATGATAGATTAGATCCTTCTGGAACTGTCAGCCAAAATAAACTTTCTGCCTAAAATTGCATATTATCAGATATTTGGTCACAAAAAAATGAGAAAACTAATGCTCCCACTGGTTACAAATTTTGGTATATTAAAAGTATAGTTCCTTCACTTGGTGAATTAAGTAGTCTAGTCAAGCTTGACAGTATGTAAGAGACAGAATAGATTTTTAAATTTCAAGTGTTAGTGGAAATTATCTTTTTGTAATGAGCTTCAACATGTGATAATTATTTTTAACAAATAGTGAAATCTTCAAAATGGTAGCGTGGTGGTATCATGGTTAGCCATGTATTTCTTATAATGAAAACAACTTCTTGCACCATGTTCAAGTAACAATAACATATTTTAACCTTCTAATTGTTAAATATTTTAACAACTAGAGAAATAATATTTAAGCACTTTGGAAGAAACAGCTGAGTGCAAAATCCCAGGACATTCTCTTTGCTTCTTAAAAGCATATATTTTTTAAATTTGAAAAAAAAGTAAATGAAGAGGGAGGTTATATGGGGAAAATAACTGTATGTTTCTATTGTATATATGTACAGATACACATTTCTATCTGAAGTAGTGGCAAAGAGACAATGGTTCATTTATATTCTTTTTTAATCAAATGAACTAATCAGATAATTTTAATCTTGAAATGTTAGAGGGAGTGCTCTGGTTTGATGACTCATTA
Organism: Eospalax fontanierii; assembly: GCA_035773235.1. Classification (NCBI taxonomy): domain Eukaryota; kingdom Metazoa; phylum Chordata; class Mammalia; order Rodentia; family Spalacidae; genus Eospalax; species Eospalax fontanierii. The sequence goes on along the minus strand of CM069530.1, from coordinate 48,353,507 downwards.
TTCAGATTTTTGCACACATTTGTTGTCAATCTCTCTCATGGCGGACGCAACAGACACCAGTCAGTGTGTTCCCTCCCCGAGTTCCCTGTCTCCCGTCCAGCAGGAGAGGGCGGCAAGGGAGATCAGGTGCGGAGCTTGTGTCCTACTTCCCTTGGATTGCCCTGGCCTCACCTTGCGATTGGTGAGAGCTCTTGAGGGGATCAAGGGGAGATCGGGTGTGCAGCTTGCCTGCTCCCAGCCTCCTGGCCCATCCCAGGAGACAATCAGACACAGCTGGGGTTCCCATCAGACCAAAGAAGTGTGCAGCAAGTCAGCTCTTTTGGTGATACAGCTCTTTTTAGTGTTACAACTCTTTCAGTGGTACAGCAGGAGGCAGTTTATTGAACTCAGCAGGTACATTATAAAGGCTCAGAGCTACAGGTATTAGCACATGGCGCAAAATCTCTACCAATCACTTTACTGGTCACTTTGATCATCCCTTCACTTTACATAGAGGCTATAACTGTCCACACGTTGTTCATGAGAGAGGAAGTAATTCTCCTCCAATGGCATTTATGCCCCTAATTCATCTTATTATCAGCCTCTGGCCAGCCTTTGTTTCAGTTCCTATCAATGCCATCTTGCCCAGGCAACAAGGTTCTGGCCAGTCAATTAGGATTTCTTAAGGCCCTACATGTCCCCCTTTTTTATTTTATTTAAATGGAGTGTGAGTATGTCTGTCTTAGGTCATCAGGAACTTATCCTACCTTCCCTGACATTGGTATATTCAACTCTTATTGCTGAATACCCTGTCTTAGGTTGGTTAAGATAATTCCCAAAGTTGCCCATCATTGACCATCTTGCCAACCTGATTTTCATTTTGAGGTTCGAATGACACTAACTCTTTTGGGGAACCAAACCTGCAACACTGGAAGCAGTTGCTCCCCCTTAGAGTACATCATTCTTTGTCCTCAGCCCCTGGGTTTTTGACTCCAGGTTCAGGTATGGGGTCATATTTCAACCTCAGGGCCATTATTTGCACATCTTGTATCTGTGCCTTTACTATATTCACTAGGCACAGAAAAATACATGGTCCTACAGTTAGAGCTAATAGTAAAAGCAAAAGTGGTCCCATTATTGTGGATATCAAAGTTGTAAACCAGGGGGATGTTTCAAACCATTGTTGAAACCAGGAATTCCTACTCCAATTCCTTTCTCTCTGATTCAAATCTTTTCTCACAATATCTATCTAGATTTTGTAGCACCTTCCCAGAATGATCTACATAAAAGCAACATTCTTCTCCCAAAGCTTTCCATAGTCCTCCCTCCTTTAGGAATAGTAGATCTGGGTCTCTTCTATTTTGCAATGTGACTTTGGCTAAGGATGATAAGGATTGCTGTATTAATCTTATGGAGACCTCTAATTTGTCCATCTGTGAGTCCATTGTAGCTTGGAGGGCTTGTAATCCAATCTGGGAGGTTGCCAAAGGGCCAGCTCCCATCCCTGCCCCTGTTAACCCTAATACTAACATTACTCCCACCGTCGTCACTCCTAAGTCTCTTTTTTCTACCCATAGTTGCTACTTGCATCTCCTATTCTGAAACATAGTTTAACTTTCGCAAGACTATTACTAACACACAGGAATCATTTTCTCCCTGAAAAAGGTTTGCATTAATACACGGTGTTAGGCCTGTTTTTGTACATTGCCACCAGTGGCCCACGGATGGTATTATCCATCCGGTTACAGTGGGTATTTGTTGTGTTTGGTTGCAAGGTAGGGGTTGCCTGGTCACATTATGTTTACCAATTATGCAAGTTCCAGAAGGTCCTTGCATTTGAACAATTTGGCCTTGGGAAGTTTGATCCCAATGGCAGCCAATATAATCTGTGGAAAGATTATAAGACACGATAATAGGAAAGGCTTCGAGAATAGGCCCCTTGTCTTTGGCACCCAGCCAGCAATGTTGACCTCAGGTGCTATTTGATGCATTCAACAGACTAGCGGCAGCCTGTACCATGTCAAGGATAGCCCCTTGTAGAGCCCTCCCACGGTAGGTCAGGTTGAAAAGATACATTTGGCTCATTTGTTTCTCTGGTGCTGGCGGTGCTGGATGGCTTTACGGTAATGTTCAGGTGGGCCTGAGGCTGTAAGTGAACAACCTTTGGTGTAGTGGGTCCCACTACCGGACCAACCTCTGGGTTGGAATTGTCAACCTTTTGAGTAATAGTAAATAACAGCCCTTTATCATATCCTGATTAGTACATTCTAATTCCCCACATTAATCCTATACCCCAGTCCTTGCGCTGTTTCCCAGCATTAGTAAAGGAAATGCGCATGTTGTTACAATTGAAGCTATTGTTGCAGGGGTGACCTCTCCCAGGGGACTCAATTTACCTTGATAGGGGAGGTTGGAGTGGGATTTAGTCTCCAATAGACTGTACCTGTTTGTTCGCAGCCCCAACTAGCACAAAAGAATTCTGTAACCCCTCCGCAAGACCTTATTTGACTGGTTGTCCAATTGAACCCTGGGCATACATAGAAGGGGGTATGGTATAAGTCATATCTCCCCATGGCATGTCCACAGCCATCATTCTCAATATTATAAGCATGTTCTGGGGTCCCCCTACAGACTTGCACTGTTGAGGCAGGGTCTGCACACTCTGGGCGTCCACCTGAGTGGTCCAGTCTCCCAGGTCCCAGGATCCATGGGCCAAGTCACACAGGTCCACCGTCAGGTTTGGTGTGGGTGAAGGGTGTGGTGCGGTTGGTCACCCGAGCAGCAGGCCAGCTTGTGGTGGCAGGTTTCACTTCCCATATCATGTTGGCAGGCGCATGCGGGGATTGATCTGTGGAGCTTGGAAATCTTCCCAGTGGTAGGCAAAGTAGGTGTAATAGCCAATGTATCCAGGCCATAGTCCTCCGTCAAGCAAAAATCTAAAAGGCAAAAGCAAAGTATAGACCTCAGGGGATGCTTCCCCCTGGGTTAAGGGATAATAGCCTCTTCTATTTTTTCAAACACCCTTTTGTTCTTTCTTTTTCTTTTCCTTTTTCTCTTTTTTGGTTATGTGCATTTGGGTAAGTTGGTAGACCATCCACCATTGCTTTTTCTTTTGTTTATTGGTCAATTTGGGTTCGTATAATTGTGCATTTTCCACATGTGGATCACCTCTAGGTAATCAGGCTGATCACCCAAAGAGAGATGGCTAGAATGGTGATCCAAATTATCATAGCCACAAGTATCGTCCATAATTCCATGGGGTCCTAAAAGGCGAGCATATATCACTCTACCCAAACTGTTTTATAAGCAGGGCCTATAAATTTCTAAGTAGGAGGTTGTTGTGGGTTAAACTTGAGATTCCTGCCTGGAACCCATAAGGGTTGTTGTTCATTTGTAAGGAATATGCAACCAAACCCTCTCCCCATAGAAAACAATGAATCAGGCCCTCTCCATTAGCTAGTGAGCAGGTCCTTCCACCACACCAGTACCTCTGGTTTTGAGTCCAGTGTGCCCCAATGGCGTTGGAATCGAGACTGTATCTGGTCTTTTTGAATATTAAGAATGTTAAGAGTAAACAAGGCCATATGTAACTATTAGTGGGGGCTAACTCCCCCTTTTTGTTTTTAAATATTTGTGTTTAAATATTGATGAGTGCATTCTATAATTGCTTGGCCTTGTGGGTTATAAGGAATGCCAGTAACATGTTGTATATTCCAAAGGTTAAAAAATTCTTGTAAATTTTTGCTAACAAAGCAGGATCCATTATCAGTCTTAATTTTATGAGGCAAACCCAAGGTGGCAAAGCATTGGAGAAAATGGGATTAAGCCTGTCTGGCCTTTTCTCCTGAATGGGCAGAGGCCGAGCACACATGGGAGAAGGTTTCAATGGATACAAAAGCATATTTTAACTTACCAAAGGGTGCATAATGTGTGACATCAGTTTGCCACAAAGCATTAGGCTTTAGGCCTCGGGGGTTTACCCCTGTTTGTTGTAATGGTTGGACTTGTAAGAATGGCAAACAAGATTTACAAGTGTGCACTATCTTCTTTAAATCCTTAATAGGGATCCCGGGGAACTTTTTATGAAGTCCTCTCCAATTAACAGGGGTCAAGTCATGTAGGTTTTGGGCACTGTCAAGTTCAGTAGTCAGGATGTGGGTAGAAGCCATTTTATCAGCCTCAGCATTGCCTTTGGACAAAAACCCAGGCAAACCTTGATGTCCTCTAAGATGCTGTAAGAAAAAAAAATTTCTTTCTTTTCAAGAGAAGAGCCCTTGCCTGAATCATTAGAGGTGTAATGGGATTGGAATCTAGTCAACTACGAGAATCTGGGAGTCCCGGAAGAAGGTTTACTGCATATGGGCTGTCAGAAAAAAAGATTCATGGGCTGAGCTACATTAGTTAAGGCCAGGACTACACCCATGAGTTCTTTAAACTGGGCTCTCTGGCCAGTTTGAATATACTACTGTGGCAGAGCCATATTTTCTTCCGTCAGTAAACACATTAGGTGCTTCCACCAGGGGATTTTTAACAAATATCTGAGGTGTCTTCCAAGATAATGTTAAAAAAGATGCAACCCATTTGGAAGGGCCAAAGTGACAGTCTAAAAGTCCTCCAAATCCTTCAAGAGCTAGTGCTACATGACCATTGTTTCTTTGGACCCATTGTAAATCTTTAAGTTGATAAGGAACAACAATATTTTGAGGGTCGCATACTGTCTCACTGCCAGATCTCTTCCCTTTTGGAGGAGGTCTGCGAACTGGTCCATGGGTGTACACACCCTGGGTGCTCCTCCCAGTGAGCTATGGACCCATTGTAGAGGCTGTCCCTCTTGTGTCAGCACTGCTGTCATTAAGGCCTTCCCTGGAAGGATCCACAATTCAAGAGGCACATTGGAACTAAATCTGGCTAATCTGGCTTGATTCACAGCCTGTTGAACCTTATGCAGCACCTCGAGATGGGGTTGCTCCAGGTTAATTAAATCTGTAGGCCGTTTTCCTATTAGCAGCTGAAACAGGGGCTCTAGGGCCTCAGTAGTAACAGGTATCCATGCCCTTATCCAATTAATTTCACCCAATAACTTCTGAAGTTCAGTTAAACTTAGGGGATTACAAAAATTCAACTGAGGCCTTAGGGGGCACACCCCATCAAGGGCTAGGTGGGTGCCCAAAATTTTTAGGGGTGGTACCAACTGAAACTTTTCTTTAGATATCACAAATTTGTCGTGTTCTAGTGATTGTACAACTTCATTAAGGAGCCTTTGCAAATCGTGAGAATTGGGAGCCCCTATTATAATATCATCCATATACACATACATCAATGCCTTATCCCCAATAGTAATAGATTGCAAAAGATTCTTTAAAAACACCTGACAAAAGGCCATGCCCCGAGGCAATACTGTCCATTCATACCTTTCATCTGGGCCCTGATAGGGAATGGCACTGAAAAGGCAAATTTCTCACAATCTGGCTCTTATAGTGGTATGGAGAAAAGCAATCTTTTAAATCAGTAACTGCCAGGCACAGATCAGAGTGAATGGCTGGTTCCATGGCATTCCTCTAAGGGGAATGCCTATTAATGGCCTATTAATGTCAATTTTTCATTAACTTTTCTTAAATCCTGTAGCATTCTCCACTTTCCTGAGGGCTTTTTGATGACAAAAACAGGTGTATTCCAAGGACTAAAAGATGGTCATATATGGCCTTGATCTAATTGCTCTTTCACAATCTCCTTTAAAGCTTGTAATTTTTCCAGTGGAAGGGGCCACTGATCCACCCACACCGGTGAGCTGGGGTCCCAACTAATGGCAGGCACTTGGGGGGCAGTGGCCCTTAGAATTTGGGTGCACCCGGGGAATTCGGGGAGGTCCCCCCCTATAGTTAGAAAACCTCGAGAACCATCCCATGCCTGGGTTTTCCATAGCTCCCCATGGAGCATTTCCTTCCTCATCATCTAGAAGGTCATCATAAAAGGCTTTATTGTTGGTGGTCAGCACCGCTTGCATCTGGCCCAACACATCTTGTCCTAGTAAGTTAGCTGACAGATTAGGGGCTGTACATCTCCCTCGGTGCCATCAGCATCCCTCCATCTTAGCCAACTTTCAGATTCCTCGGAGGGAGTGTCTCCTTCCACTCCTTTTACCATGGGGCCAAGCACTAGATGCCAGCTGGGGGGCACCTCTTTCTTTCTTAGAACTGTTCAATCAGCACCAATATCAAGAAGGCACCAAAACCTTTTTCCCTGAATATAGATGTCCATCTTTGACCGAACCCCCCTCTATAAGGGGTACAGTCCATTTCTCCTCTATGGGCTGGGGGAATGTCCGTTTCCTATCCCCTACTTAGGGGCCCTCCTTTTTTAATGGGGCTGAGGGCTGCCGCCTGCTGAGTTTAAAGGCTTCCCATCTTCATGCACATGAGGTTTCCTGCTTTGGTGAGCTGTCACCATGGTGGGGTGGACTTTGTGGATGCAGCTGTCTTTGAGTCATTTATCTGCCTGTAGTTCCCTCAACCATTCCCCTGTAAGTTACTCCAATACAACTCATTAGTTTACCAAGTTTAATTTGGGGGGTATTATTTGGTCTGTCATTGCTTCCCTCTTTGGGATGAGTAGTGTCACACAACAGAGTGTTAATTTTCAATAAACATATGACAATATTAAAATGTTAACTAACTCTTGGTTAATACAATGCACAAAACGAATCATGGAGACAGCATTCTATAAATTTACATATGACACTGTTAAAGCAAGTTCCTTTCTCTGAAATGTGTGAATTATGCACTTTCTTTAGTAAAATCACAGGACTGAACTACATTGAAATTTAGAAGAATTTTTTTCTGCTGATTCAGCTTGTTAGTGGTGATGGCACCAATGAGTTTATTTTTTTCTTGAGAATTATTTTATTGTAGGGCTGGATGTCAATCTCAAGATTTTATCCATGCTAACTTGATCACTAACTACACCTTCAGTCCCTGAGCAATTCTTGATAATTTGTAATAGTTTAGAAAATTAACTATTTCATCAAATTTTTTTATTTTTGACAGAAAATTATATTTAAAAACATGTCATGAAAAATTATCGCACTGTACTACATTTACATTCTCTTTTTCTTTTTTAGTTGCTAGTAATATTTTTTAATTGTCACTTCATTTTTCTTTTCTTAATTTTTAAGATGTTAAATTTTGTCTGATTAATTGTTCAGGCAAAGATGAATAAATATGTCTCCTACCCTTATCTTGAACCTCACTATAATTTTCTCTAATATTACATTCTGCATACTTGGAGGTTTATACAATTTACAGTCTAATTCATAGATTTGCTTCCTGTTTTTCTTTGCTAATGTCAGCATTGAATTATGAATTTATTTTTAAATATCCATTTTCATGTATGAAACAGGTTCTGAAGCTAAAAGTATTTCTGTTGTTATAGTAACCCAAATGGCCACAACAAAACATTGTAGATTAGATGTCCTAAACAATAAAATTCATCTACCAGAAATTATAGATGTTATAAAGTACAAGGTTATGGGGCTGCACAATTTGGTTCCCATTAATGGCTCTTTCTCTTAACTTGTGATGTTTCTTCAAATAGAAGTTGGGACAAGTTTACACTTCTTCTCATTAAGGCACTAATTCCATAAGGCAGTTGTCCTCATTTCTCTTCCTGTGCTGTAATGAAATACCCTGGTAAAAACAACTTAAAAGAAAAAGGGTTTATTTTAGTGTTCAAGGGTTAGTCCACCAAGGTGGGGAAGTTAGGGCAGGAGAAGCTTGAAGCAGTTTATCACATTGCATCCATAATCAGGAAGGAAAAAACAGTGAACACAGCAGCTTCTCAGCTTTTTTACCCCATTTATAGTCTAGGATCCCAGCCAGATACTGGTACCACCCAGAGGCATGTCCAGAGCCCAGTCTCCCAAGTGATTCTAGAGTCTGTGAAGTTAAAAATTGACATTAACCCCATAACAAGGGATGCCAACATATGACCTAATTACATAAACATAATTACCTCAGTAAAGTATCACCTTTTAATTACCATCACATTGAGGATTAGAGAGTCAGTATGAGTTTTGGGACTTATACATTCAAATTTTAACAATTATTCAATGTAAAGGATTTTGAATTTTTATCATACTTACTTTCTATGTGTGTATTTGCTTGCCAAACCTAAGGGAATTTTAAACTAACTTTTTTCAGTTAATTATATCTTCATTATGTTGTGGCCAATAAATTGATTTCAACTTTTTAGAACATTTTATGGTCCAATTTATAACAAAATTTCAAATGCTCAAGTTCATTTGGAAAAAAAATGTGTTCTTCCATTCTGATGTACATTGATAAGCAGATAGTGTGATGATCTGAATACCAAATGTCCGCAAAAATGGAAATTCAAGGAGATGGGGTTGTGCTGGAAGAAGTGAGTCACTGCAGACATGCCTTTGAAGGCTTTCTTGTGCTGACCCCTTTCTATCTTCTTCCTCTTCACATCCTGGCTACCTTGAAATATCCAGGTGTCCCCTGTGAAGCTCCTGTCTTTACAGCTGACAAAAGACTGAAACCTCTGACACTACAAGCCAAATAAATCCTGACTGGTTCACGTCTTTCTCTAGATGCATCATTTATACATGTGTAAATAATGGAGAAACACAGAGCAAAGGTAGAGACAAATATGTCCATAGTGTTGATATATTACAGTATTGTAGTAGTGGCTCTCTTTAAATCTTCTATTTTCATTGTATAGGCGTAATACCTGAACTGAATGAAATTTGTAAAATGATGCACTTCTGAGAAGTTTCTTGCATTTAATTCTGTCAAATTTTGCTTCACATATTTTCTGGCCATATTACTTGAGGTTTCTTAGTATTCCTGTCAACATGATTCTGTTTAAAAATTTTTATTATATTTTATTTATGTGTATGTGTGTATTCACGAGCACACACAGAAGCGGGAGAACAACTTGTGGGAGTTGGTACCAAATTCCGGGCCATTTATCTACCTTATTTTGCTTGTTAAGCCCCAGATAGTCAGCAGGATGCTTAACTTCAAGTCCACTCCCACCTTTATTATGCAAAAAAAAATTCATCCCTTCCAAAATCACACTGCTAAGCAAGCTTCAAGCAGAAGGTATTAAAAGAAAATTAAGTGGCTTACTAAATGAAATAGTGAATGAAACCATTCTCATTTCCAGCAGTTGATTCTAGACCCATATGTTGTGACTAAGCAAATATAATTCTGCATATTCATACATCACAAATATGAACACTGAAACTTTTAGGAAAGGGTCCTAGTTTTGCTGTGTTTGCACGATGGCATGGTGAATATCTTCTGTTGATCATTCTTACATTAGTCAATGCCAGATCCTTTTAGTGTCTGCAACAAGACCAGTGAGCATCATTATCATGTACTCCTTTCTGATGCATCTTGCTGTAATGAGGTAACTGTGAAGGCGAGGCTATGTGAGGCAATTTGTTAGTGAATGACATTTTATACATTATTGAATGGTACAGCTGCCAGAAGCATTATACACAAAAGAGGTAATACCTTATGTAGGCTAAGTGTTATTTCATTGAAACAAATAACAGTTCCTTTCTAATTAAGGTGATTTAAACTGCCATTTCAGTTCTACAGGTAGTAATCAAGTTTTAGGCTTGATTATCAACTGTAGTGGCCTTTTAGATCTTTCTATCTGCCTATGTCTTAACTGGATGAGTGCTATGTGAAATTCTACGTACTTATTCACTTTCCTTCAGTAAATTATTTAATATAGTTGGTAGCTGTTAATTGCTGAATATGATGGAGGCACTGAAGAAAGGCGGTGAGTGGCATGGGTGAGTAATCACACCTGCAAGGAAGGGTGTGAAATCTGCTAGGTGTCTTTGAAGCAAAGAAAAATATCTTCTCTCTAGTGCTCCACTTCCTTAGGATTTTTCTCCACTGTTCTTCTTTTGGCCATCCAAGAAATTAGAAGGTAAAGTCACAAATTAACCAATCCCAAGAAAAGGGATTACCCATTAATGGAACTGAAGTCGGTGGCCTACATGTACATAAGGAGACTGATGCCAGATGCAAGATGCCTTGTACGATTGGTAAAAGGAGTAACAAAATTCCTGAGCAGACCCCTGGAAAATGGTGCTGGCGTGCTGCTAGACTAGTACGGGAAAGAGGACCATAAAGGCCGGTTTATGTTTAGATGAAATGGCACGGATATAACATAAATATCCAGCATAAGCTAAAACGACTAATGCTAGATATCTGGAGAGCAAGAGTCAGCACAGAAATGCTGACACTGAATGCCTAGGGACCCTAAAAGTAAACAGTGATATAATCTGTTATGTGACTATCTTTTTGCAGTATGCCACTTTCGTATGATTCTGTATAACTATGCCCTTGAGATCAGTGGTCTAAGCCCTTTGCCTTTGCCAGTCTGCTTGTCTGTGTCTATCTGTAGGCCTGTTTGCCTACCTCTATGTGGCCCATACGCCAGTATACTGTATGTGCCTATGCCATCTGTGTTGGAGTTGTCTGGGTGGCATCCACTGCCTGCCTAAGCAACTGACGTGCTAGTAAGTAAAGTATGTCTTACCTGCCTGCAGTTCCTCTCAATCTTTTCAACCTCCTGGCCTCCCTCCACCCTCCTCCTTTCCTGTTGTCAGAGCTTGGACATCACAGGTGGATCCTGGAACTTAGAGAAAGTTACAGTCAACATTAAGGCAGTCTGGTAAAAGAGCTGGCAGAAGGGAGGTGAAAGGCTCAGAACTGGTAGAGGGTGGAATAGACTGCATAAAGCTAGCAGCCCACCAGATTACATTATAGTCCAGAGAATGCAGCCAAATCAAGAGAAAACCCCAATTACTAAAGCAAGAAAGAACATGCCAGTAGTAGGAGAACCAGTGTGGTCAAGGTCAGGGATGCACTTTTTGGACAAGGAAGGACGGTGAGAGGCAGTGTCATCAGACCGTACGGGTGGGGGGAGCTGGGTACTAAGAGGGGGAGGGAAGGATAATACAGGTGCTGGACTGGAAAGGGGGGAGGGGGAAAACAAGAGCAGAGATGAATGACTCTTGGAGGGCTAGGGAACCCAGGGGGACAATGGATGCCACTAAAACCGCCCAAGAAATGCACAGTGTGTAAACATCAGTGCATATGTATGCCCAGAGACCGGGAAGGAACACAGTGCCAGACAGAAGGTATCTCCCTTTATGTGGTTGGTGAGAATAGTCCAAGAGACCCCCAAAATAATACAGGCTATTGCCAAAGCTCTTGGTTATCTACCAAAACTAGAAGATAATTTCCTACTGCTGAAAACAGGACATACTTTGGATACAAGACTCAAAGCAATGGAGCAGGCGCTGACCTGGAAGCCTCCTACCTGAAGTTTAGCTCCTATAATGCTGGATGGTAACAGGAAAATCAATGAATGGTCCAACCCAACTCCAAATTCCAATAACCATAACAACCAGCAGAGCACACTACCTCTGTTGGTGCAGTAGCAGTACTGTCATCTGGGGTGGGTGGGTGGGTAATAAACATCTGTCTAGATGGATTTGAAGCCCTCTCAATGGGAGTGAACTCATGGGTGGCTCTGTAAACACAGCCAAATACACATGGTTAGAGAGAGCATAGATCCGTGTCTCTGTCATATCTCTAGATAAATGAAATTTCTTGCCAAATGCTAAATATCTATCCTTTTATTTACAAACATAGAGTACACCACCCATCAAAGAAATTTCTTTTTGTAACAGATGGAGACTACAGCAGAATTCTATAACTGGTTAGACATAGAGAATATACATCTGTTAGATGCCAAATCCTAGGTGACACATCTGTAGTTGAACCTCTATCCCTAAGGCTCACAGAACACAGCTGAATGAGGGGTAGAGAGAAAACTAAAGCATCCCTCAACTCTCACCAGTGAAGCTTCCTTTAACAACATAGTGGTATGCGCACAGAAGGCCACAACTGGCCAAGTTTTATTGAATAAGAGACTGCAGAGAGTGTATTCCTGGAAAGAACTCCTATATTGAAACTCAACCATCACGGTCCAGGGATCATTGAAGATAAAGGGGCAGAAAGATTGTAAGAGCCAGGACCGGCTCATGAACTTACGGAAGCAGTTTGCAGGCTACTCCGAGCTTGCGCATGTGCACTGTGGCATTGGTAGCATCGAGCACAGGGCCCACACCAACTCAAACTAGATGAGGGCCCAGAGTAGAGTGATAGAAATTGGTGGCAGGCCAAACGTAGACTGAGAACTGCTGGAAACTGATTACTACTGGAAGAGGAAGAGTATGCCTTGCTAGATAGCCTGACCAGACTCCAGTGGATGAATTTGCAGTAACGGACATCTCGGCACAAATGTTTTCCTGGATAGGACTCAACACGTATGACAGAATACATGAGTTTGGGGGGGGGAGCAGGTTGGGAGGGTTTTTCTTCTGATATTTTATAAAGAATATTATTATTTTATATTATTATTTATTTTTCTACTTTATCCATGTATATATTCCAAAAGTGTGCATATAAAATGGCAAATGAAATACAGGGTTAGGATTTTTTTGTACTTTGGAAAACATTTCTGAATTCATGTAAGCTACAGTATGTTTGTAACTACAGAGTGGATATTTTACTATCTATATTTAGAAACCCAAAATTATATTAAAAGAAAAATTATAAATTAGAAATTTTTTATTTATTGATTCCAAACAGAATTTTCTGATATGAAGCTGACTCAAACTTTTTAAACTGATTCCTTATCAAAGTAATTATAATACATAAAAGGAACATATTTAAGTCTACTTCAATCTACTTCTTCATAAATGTGACTTATTGATTCTATATTTATCACCATCAAATAGCCTTATCTGCATGCAGAGTATAAAGGACATTTATATTGCATTGACAAAGCAACATATTAAAACCCAAAATAGTTTTCAAATAGCATGTAAACCACTTATCTCAGTTTTATTGATATGGTATTCAGACTTTTAAGAATGTTTGAAATTAAAAGACTAGAAATATAAAGAGCAGAATTTCTTTGTCATCTTTAATATACTTCCTACTAAGAGAAACAAATTAAAGTAACTGAGCAAAACTCATACGAATTTGCAGCCACTGAACTGATTTTTATAACAAAAATGTACACTGCTATAAAATGCATTCCACTGGTAGAAGAATGCTTGCAAATTCATCATCTTTGAGAATATATGAGCCAATTCCCCATTGTAAGCTTTCTAGCTAAGGTACTGTATTGCAAGAAAGGAAACTACATTTAAGAGAACTAAGAAAAAGGAATTTTTATTCAAAAAAACACTAATCTTAAAAAAATATATACAGGCCCCATAAGGAACAGCATTACTGAAGACTTTGATAGCTAAACTTCTGTAATCTCCCTTCCTTCCTTGAAGTTATCTGCCTTTCTGAGTGTTGTCCCTACTTGCATGTATATGTGTGTGTGTGTATGTGTGTATACATGTTCTGCATATGTGCATGTCTGTGTGTGTATGCCTGAGAATATGTGTATGCATATGCATTCATGTGTGGTATGTGTGCATGTCTGTGTGTGTGCCTGTGTATGTCTGTGTGCATGTGAATTTGTGTATTGTGGGGTGTGTGTGTGTGTATGTGTGTGTGTGTGTGTGTTTATTTTTGCAATCAGTCTGCTCTCACCCATTCATCCACTACCATGTAACAATGCTTCTGAGAGGTCACACTATTGACACTTCCTTCTGTGCCTCTCACAACTCCAAGTAAATTCCATTTTCTCAGCTCCTTTCTGTGAAATGGGCATAAACGATGACTGCTGCATTAGACCAAAGATAGTCCAAGTAGATGTAAAAGGACTTTAGGGTCATATGGTACTAAGGTTTCAACAGAGCACTTTATACTATGTAGGTTAGAAACAAAACTAGGTATACTTGGCAAGGAATGGTGGTGCGCACCTTTCATGCCAGCACTCGAGAAACAAAGGTAAGCTGATCTCTGTGGGTTGAAGACCAGCCTGTTCTTCATAGAGAGTTGCAGGCCACCCAGGGCTATATAGTGAGACTTTGTCTCATAAAATAATAAGTATGTTTAAGTAGAATAGGCTCTGAGATATATGGTAACTAATTTTAATACCCCTTAGTTTTACTATTATGGAATGCATAATAGTAGACATTAGATATATTAACTAAGACATTGGAAAAGGGCCAAAAATGTCAGAAGGAAAAAACGGCAAGTGGCACTCAGCAGTCCCAATGTCCAGGCAATCTGGTTCCTAGCAGAGTAAATCTCAACCAGTGCTCTGAATTTAACTGCAATTTATAGGCAGGCATTGCAGAAAGGACAGAACAATGAAGCAACAATGAGTAGAATGTAACAGCTAGTTGCAACTCAGGAAAGAAACAAAGGAAACCCTGAACTGTCAATCCAGAGGGAAGGTTCAGATGCCAGACTGCACCTTCTGAGCAAGAACAAAGGCTTCATACTGCAGAGAAAAGAGTTGTTCCCAAAATTGTCCATAAGGGATTAAAAAGAAGCAAGCAAACAATAACCTCAGAGGACAGGACCAGGGATTTAGTATCTGGAGCTGCTACAGTGAATAATCGAGTGTCCGTTTCTCAATAAGCAGAACGAACACTGCACAAATCAACAGCCAGTGTGATTTGATATAAAAAAATCACCAAAGCAATTCTAACATGTACATATATGGTTTAATTTCCATTTTTAGGATTATTAAAGTTCTGGTTATAAGACTGGGTGGTGTTGGCATCATGGTAGACATGTGTTATGATTTGAATGTGACTTTTCTGCAGCATGGTTTTCAACATTTGGTTCCCAGATGATGGTGCCAAGAGACTGCTGAACCTTTCTAAAGTGGAACTTGTGGGAAAACAGGGGTCACCAATGACTAGCCCTATGGGTTATGCCATGCTCTGCTCCACCTTGAGCTTCCTGACTGTGATGCCATAGCACCAGACACCTCAAGCCCCTGCGCCCTCAGTCCTGTGCCGCTTCCCCGACTTCTTTATCTTCCCCAGCGTGAAACTGTGAGCCAAGTCAATCCTTCCTCCGCAATTTTTTGTTGGATATTCTGTCACAGCATGGAGAAAAATCGCTGATACATCATGGATAAGTGGAACAGAACTGAAAACCCAGAAATAAGCATTTAGAGTCAATTGATTTCAATAGGATGCCTGCACATTCTGTAAAGAAAGAAAACCTTTTTGAACAAATGTGAGATGGCTTAACTTGGCTGGAAACTTGACATTCTTGGGAAGAGGGAACCTCAACTGAAGAATTTTCTCCATTGGCTTGGCCTGTGGGCACATCTGTGGAGTATGTTCTTGATTGCTAATTGATATAGGAGGGCTTAGTCCACTTTGGGCAGTACCACCTTAGGCAAATGGGCCTGGACTGTACAAGAAAGAGCTGAACTTGAGCCTGGATGAAAGCCAGCAAGCAGACTCCTCCATGGTCTGCTTCGGTGTGTGCTTCAAGTTCCTGCCTTGAGTTCCTACGCTGGCTTCTTCAGATGATGGGCTATGACCTAGAAGATGAAATAAATCCTTTCTTCCACAAGTTGCATTTGTCCAGAGTGTTTTCACACAGTAATAGAAAAGCAAACTTGGACAAAATAATTCTTGAACAAATGCATTTTCAAAGCAAGAAGATTGAAAATGGTACCCTGCCTCACATGGCATTTAAAAATTAACCAAAATAGATAAGAGGCTAAACATTTAGTGATAAAATCACGTAAAACCCATAGGAGAAAACAGAAGAGTAAAGTTTCGTGACTTTTAATTTAGCAATAATATGTGATTCTAACAATAGCGGTACCCAACAAATAAGATGAATTCAACTTTGCTAAAATTTTATTCTTGAAACTACACATGCATGAAGCTAACTCTTGGAGAGGAGAAAACATTTGCTCTACTGGGACTAAAAAAATGACATTTTATGTTTTTAAATTTTAAAAGTGAACATTGTAAAAAGACAGAAAGGCAATGCATTTTTTTGAGACACAATGTAGGTTAATTGAAAGGTATACATATAAATGGAAAGGTCTTCATTATATTTCAGTACAGAGAACCTAGAAAACATTCTTTATATCTTGCAGAAACTTTTGATGAAAATTAGTTGCCTTAAAATAAAATGCCTATAATTTTAACCAATCTCATTGTCACATTGATTTGAAGAGAACTTTCTTAAGCAACAGGAACTTAAGATTCAGATCAGAGTTATAAAAATCAGAACCTTAAATATAACCTTCTTGGCATGCTTTGGAGTCGGAATCATGTCGAAATCAAGGACACTGGAGAGAATCTGCAGAAAGTAAATTCTTCTCTGATCTTAAAGGAAAAAGCATTAAGAACTACTTCATAACCTTCTATTAGAAATGTTCTGTTTCCGAAAAGCTAATGTGTGCAATTTCATAAAGTCAAAACTACATACTATGCCTTGTGAACCTACTGTTAAAATGGCAGTTTGCATATGTAATGAGATGTTAATATATGCACATGAGAATATTGTTAAAATGTAGATATTCCACTAGCTAAAGACCTTCACAGTAATGTACCAAGGAAAAAGCCTTGGCCAAGCCATGTGCACAGATCCACTGCTTGTATCTAATTTGGTTCTAAATCATAAATTCTCATACTGATATCTAACTTTGTTTTCCTTTCTCTCATAAGTTGTAGAAAGTAACTATATAAAAGAAACTTAGTTATTTTCCTAAAGTGTATCTTATCTTTCCAATAGAATCTTCAGTGTTTATTCTCAATATTTACAAGTTACAATATACTGTCTGGATTAAAACTAACACAGGAAAAAGCACTCTAAATCAAAATGATAAAGGTTTATATACTGTAAAGACATTGAAGAGTAAAGGAATCTAAAATATTTTTATTAAGATAACAAGACATTTACATTTATAAATATGGCTATATTGTCAGTAACTATATATTACCCCAAAATAGAGAAATATGTGGGGGATACCATGGTCCTCTCTGGACTGTATTCTCGGTAGGAAATGTAAGGTGACCAATTCCCACCATGGAGTAGGCATGGGATTCATCTGACATATTTTTTTCTACTAGGTTTTTGTACATGATAAAATTTTCTACTGTATTACAGTTTCACATTATGTCCCAAATGACAGGTATTTACCCAATGTTACTATATGCTGATGGCAATCTCCAATTTTTCACTGGTGAAAACACATACAAAGGTCCTTGGTCTGTTTCTAAAAATTAACTCACCAGAAATGTTGCTACACTGTATGTCTTGATGAGTAATTTGTTATATCAATAGTTGCAGTGCCATTTATTGGCTGACCTAACCTACAATAATTGGAAGCGTTTCCTTGGGCTACAGAGATTGCTCAGTGGTTAAGAGTATGTGCTGCTCTTACAGAGGATCTGAGTTTGAGTTCCAGCACTCATTTTAAGCAGCTCACAACCACCTGTAACTCCAGCCCCAGGGAGATCTGATGTGTCTAGCTTCTGCATTTATGTACACCTACCTACCTACACACACACACACACATACACACACACACACACACACATTAAATATACTTTCTTGGGTAGATATAAGAAGAAAAATGACTGTTTACAAAGGGAGGGACTATGTAAACACAATATTTTACCCTCAAATCTGAAAACCACCAGGTAGTCACAATGAATTATTGAAATTTAAGTTCTTTAAAAAACTTCTATGCTTTAACTGCAGCCATATAGCCTATGTATTTACCGCTTGCTTATGTAATTATTTCGGATCTCTAAGGTATTACATACTATTTTAAATGGTAAATAATTAGGAATGGATAACAGATACTGTTTTTCACAACTATAATATTATATTCTGATTGCTATATATCTAGTTTTCACCATAAAATGGCAGTGTATAAATATGTTATTTATTAGCTACATTCATATTTGTTTAATTTTCATGCTGTGTCCTTACATACACTGTTTAATAAAATTGGTTGTAAAATGTATTCACCTTTCAGTGACAGAGGTTGATAAGGCACTTAGACTGATAACTGTTAATAGTACTTTTTGATCTGCTTCAGTATAATGCCATAACAATTGCTGAACATGCTTTATAACACTTTTGAGAAAATGAGTTCTGTGGATTTATTTAAAGAGTAGAATCAAATAAATATTTATAATTATGTAAATTTTTGTGACCAAAACACTTTTCCTGTTTTGTGGCAAACCTTTCTGAATATCATACATAGATTAAAATTACAGTTTACAAGTGAAAGAAGGCCTTAGCTCTTCATCCTTAAAGACTATTGTATGCTGCTGTAATCCCATAGAAAGAGAATATGTAACCAAGGTTGAAAACAACCTTCTTCACTCTGTTTCCATGCCCTCTTAGGGATTTGTTTTTCCCAACTTTGGTGTCATTAGTTTAGAAGTCCTGGCTACCAGAAATTATTGGTTCTGCCATAGGAAACAGCAAGATTCCCATTAGCCTTTATGTGGTAGCAACTGATAAATCTCAGGTGCCTTATCCTAAAAGAACAAGGAAGTGCATTACCTGCATTACCATATACTAATGAGTCTTTACTAAGAAGACTCATTAAGAAGAGAGTCTTACTATGAAGAGATAAGATGCTATCACACAAAAGTTGCAGACAAATTCACTTGATTCCTGACAGTCACGGTGGGTTTTTGTTTTGTTTTTGCTTTGCTTTACTTTTGACCATCCTGCTTATATTAGTCAGGAAATACAGAATTGGAGTAATCTCAACTAGAAAACTTCAAGGTGAGCAGAAATTCAGACCCTTCATGGATAAGCATCTGAGCTGTCTTTTTTCTAAGTTACCTGTACCTGAAAAGGCCCTTACTGAAGGTTAGAGAATTTACCAGGACTCCTAAAAGAGAAAAATAATGATCCTAAGTTATAACCTTAAGACTAATTGCAGATGTTGGAAACTGAATTTCTTCCTTGCTTCTTGAAAGCGTCTCTCACATCTTAGAGAGGCATTTCTAGACAGGCAGAATTTACTATATGAAGCAAATGGATTTGAGAGGCACAGAAGCAATCAACTGGAAGCTCTAAAGCCCAACTGAATTTCCCTTTAGAACTGAAGCGTCTTTCTAGGCCTCTCTTGGCCACTGAAGCTATCGTCAGTTTTTAGTCACTATTTCCTACTGACAATCAGAGTCACCCTCCAGGAACTTCCTTTAACAGAAGAAAGTTTGCCAATCTCCCAGTGTCAAATGATTATTCTCGTCTGTCCTTCCACGAATCCAGAGCAACTCTAGAAGCTGTTCCAACTCCAGAGTTCCCCTATAATTTGCTACGCGCGCGCGCACACACACACACACACACACACACACACACACACACACCACAGTTACTTAACAATTTACATCTATTCTCAGTTGTGTATGGCTTATTTCCATGTAGCTATTGTTCCAGAGAATATCTCATAACAAACCACTTGCATATAAATTTCTGCTTCAAATTAGAATAATTCAATGCAAGGTACTAATAAAATTAAATGGTTAGATTGAATATTTCTAACTGTGTTATTTAAACAGCCATGACAATTATTGTGGTTGAGAAGAGAATGACAATATTGGATATAAGTAGATTTTTTTAAAGATGAAAAGTTAAGGATATATTATCCCAAAAATGAAAGGTATATAATGTTAAAATTATGGCACTATTCAAAGTATTTGTGTTGTTAAATAGACATCATTAATCATCTATAATCAAGAAATGTATTAAAACTTAGAATTTAGGAGCCCTCCTGTATCCACAGAGGATATAGTCCAAAATCATTAGTGGATCTGAAATTTAAAAGCTGAAAAGTTCTCAACCCTGTGTATACTCTATTTTTCTATCTATACATAACTTTAATGAAGTTTTATTTATAAATTAGGCATAATGAGAGATGAACAGCAATAACCAGTATAAAGTAGAATATTTACTACAAATAATAAGGCAAAAGTTATAACAATGTAGTCTCTTTTGTGGATTTAAACCTACTTAACTTTATTTGATCTATTTCTGTCGATTACAGAGCAGGAGCACAATCATTTTGAGACCACATACAGTAAACCAAAAATGATTTTTTTTTCTAAACGTCTGCCAACCCCAGCTATCAATTTTACAAACGCATGTCATTGATCACAAGGGAGCTCTCAGAAGGAGATTTGAAAGCTCCTCAAACCTACCCATCTTATCAGAAAATAATTAACAAGCTCCTGACACTTGTCCTGCTGATGATGAATGACACTTCGAAGATGTATAGACATATATAAATACTGTAGTGATCAGAAATTGGTGACAGTGAGGTCACAAGTGATACGTCTCTTTGTTTCTGTAAGAAGGAGCACATTTTAAGTAATATATTCCACATATGCATGAGCTTTTGCAATAACAGGATTTCGTATGCCTAGTAGATATGAGAATATAATTTATTAGCACATACGTCTACAATTTAAGTGGCCACAGTATTTGGGCTCTTCATAGAAAGTATCTTGCAAATCCATTTGTTAGACTCACTCAACAGTGTCACAACTCAGAGAACATGACAGGTCTCTTGGTATATTTTGTGTCACAGATGATGGCAGATGTTTCAAGTTCTTAATTCCCCATCACTCTGAAACTCAAATGCAGGAATGAAATTAAATCCTTCATTAAGACAACAATCAAGATTCATGGTTTTCAAAGAAAACTCAAGCTGCTTTTACTTCCCAAACATGTTAATAACAGTTTTAAAACCAATTCATCCTTTAATTCTAGCACTTAAAGAGTCATAAGCAGGTGAATCGCTGTGAGTTCAAAGCCAGCCTGATCTACAGAGGAAGTTCCAGGGCAGCTGGGGATACAGGAAGACCTTGTCTCAGAAAGACAATAACTAACTAACTAACTAAATAAATAAATAAATAAAGTTCATTCAAATGAAATTTTCCTCTACATACAATGTTGGGGTACAAGTAAAGCGTAAGATCCTCATGGAACACCAGGCAGTACAAGCTAAGACAACAAAATCTACCTCATCTTCAGGAGTGCCAGTAAACTGCACAGAGAGGAAGGAGGCCAGAATGAGTCTCCAAACATTGCAACCACACAGCTGTGGAAAGTTGGCTAACTGAGATTTTTCCCATGAACCTGAAAAGGTGTAATCTGTATTCACCATAAACATACTATTCCACTTCTTCCATCTCTTAGATGTACAATGTTTTTCTAGCAAACTATCTAGGACTGAAAACTGAACAGAAGGATTGCCTCTGGTTTGAGAGGGCAAAGAGGTTCTGGAAAGTTCAAAACAATACTTCAGCAAGGACTTTTCTCAAAACAATTGTAAAGAAATGGCTGCCAAACAGTGAGGAATGTATGATTTCTGTCACTTTAAAGAATATGATTATAGTCATGGTTCCCAGAGCCTCCCAAAAATCTGGCAATGTATTATCATCTTTAAAAGATATGAAAAGTTTATTTTTATTTTCATTTATTTGCTTGGTACAAATATTAATGTTTTTGGACTTCAGGTGATCATAAGAAATTGAAATGACAGAAAAGGCAACTATGAATAAAGGTGGAAGGACTGTACTCACATTTTGTAACTGAAAAACCCTGCATCTAAATAATGAACCTCTGAAGTATTAGAAAAAGAAGCAGTAAAATATACATGCTGGCCTTGAACTCACAGGGATTCTCCTGCTTATGACTCCCTCCTCTCCATGCAGTTTACTGGCACTCCTGAAGATGAGGTAGAATTTGTTGCCTTAGCTTACCCTGAACTTAAAGTTTGTATGTTTAAAAAAATAGGCACTTAAATATTTACCTATCAAGTTATATGTCTGAATTTAATGCCAAAGAAATCTTGTGTCTGGCACAGTGGTACACACCTCTACTCCCACTATTGGGAGGCAGACGGATCTCAGTGAGACAGAGGTTAACCTGGTCTACATAGTGGTTCTAGGCCATCTTGGCCTACAGGGAGACCTTATCTCAACAAACAAAAAATAACAACTAGAACAACAAAAATCTCTTGAAGTACGCAAAGCTGTTCAGGACTTGAATGAAAGAATCTTAAACAAAAATAATTTTTAAATTTGGAGGAAAGAGAAGTCAGGGTTCATCATGATATTTTACATTTTATATATGTGAATTTTTCCATGCTTAAAAGTAAAAGCTAATTAAACCATAAAAAAGGAAATTACAAGACATGGCAGGAAAACAATATTTGCCATTCCATGACTGATATGTTGTGACTACCATAACTATGCTGCTGCTTATTAGGCTCTTATTTTAAAGTACAGCTTTTGGTTACCTGTAAATCTCATAGAATAAAATAATTACTCTTATTAGCAACACACCCAACATACTGATAAATGCTTTTATCCTCTCATATATTCCAAATAAAAATAGAATTTTACACTCCTATATAAGTATATCCATTATTTTATGTTAAGGGCATTTATAGGTTTTTTTTACATGGAATACATGTGCTTCTGTATTTTATCACAATCTAATGAATACACTTTCCTAATAGGAATTAAGTACATGTTTAAAATATTTTCTATCCCGAGGTTTGTTTCCTACCATGTAAATAATGTTATTTTTATATATATACTGTAAGATTTTTTTTTAATTTTGTTTTTTCACTTTTTAGCAACATTCAAAAATAGTCTGGTTTAGAATTTTGAATAAATACTGTTTATCTGTACAGACCTCAGTATTCATAAAATTAATTTGGAAGGTTTTTGTTTCTTAATATAATTTCATTGCTTCCCTTCACCGTGTGTGTGTGTGTGTGTGTGTGTGTGTGTGTGTGTGTGTTTCTTTAAGTATCTATCAAACTTGACCCCATGAGGATTAGGTGTTCTTTTTTTATCTTTATTTTTTATTAGCATTGCTTTAATGACATGATTACATTGAAAAACTGTGTATAGGTTGAAGAACTTTGAATAGAAACTTACAATACAGCAACAGTGAGAAATTTCATAGTATTGTTGAAACTTGGAAGTTTTTTCAGTAAATTATACTCAAAAAGTAGAGTAGACATATGAAATTGTAAATTTACATCCTAAAATACAATTATATATTTTAATTAGATAGTTAGGTTAGTTATCAAATTACGTTTTAACTTACAAGACTGTGATTTTTATCTCTAGAAGTTCAATTTCTTTTACGTTTTCTGTAGGGCACAGGTGAGAATTCACCCAGGCTGTAAAGAGTAATAAAAAGATGATGAAAAACCTCTTGGTGCCTGAGAATAGGAAGGGTTCACTGTCAAGGCCTGGATGCCCAGGACCAAGTGTGGGGTCCCATACCTAGCCATCAAGGGAGGTAGGAGTTCCGGCCTGTAGAATCAATCCTCCCAGGATTAGATTCTGCAAATGACAGAAACCTCCCCTGTCTCCAGGACAAGCCCAACACAGAAGCAAAACAGCTACTCTGAACAACCTGAAACCTTGGAGGAAACATTTGTAAGGAACACAACAGTCACTGAGAATGGGCAGAAGCTACTGTCCAGTATGGGAAAATCTTCCGTCCTCCCATCTGCTCAACCATCAGTCCACGACCATAGAAATGTGGAACCATGACTCACAGGTGTGGACAACAGCCAGACTCACTGGAGGAACACACTCCACTTCAAGGGAGGGGACCACAACTCTAGATCAGGGAAGGGCACCACACTCCAGGATCATGAGAGGAGACCATTGTTCCAGGTTCACTGGAGGCGATCACAGTCCCAAGCTCACAGGAGGGGATCAGAGCTCCAGGTTCATCAGCGAGTACCACAGCTCCAAGCTCACTAGAATAGACCACAACTTTAGCTCACAGAAGGGAAGTACAATTCTAGGTCATGGGAAGGGACCACTGCTACGACACGGGAGGGTACTGTAGATCCAGGTTTATGGGAGAGGACCACAGCCTCAGGTTCATGGGAGGCAATCACAATTCCAGGCTCACAGGAAGGGTCATAATTTCAATTACCCCAGTTCACACCATTTTCCTGTCTCTTATCATTCAGTCCACATGATTATACTTGGGTTTAAAAAAAAAGAGCATCATCTCTTTGTTGCAACCAACATAGGTAATAGTTACTTGCTGGCTTAAATTTCTCACTAGAGGAACATCAATACTGGATAAAACCACTTTTGCTCAAGGAGACAGATTGATCAAGTATCCTCTTCATGGTCAAGGACACAGTCGGCTTATTTTTTTTCTTTCTTGCCAAGTTCTTTCTCAACTGCAGCTGGCGATCTGCCCTCCTCATCCTTTGGATTGGTCACCTGGGTAATAAAGACTGGGCCTTCCATGGGTGCAAGGCATGGTGGCCACACACACGATTGTCCCCTGTCAGGGGTGCACCTACCATCTGGTCCCACACTCTCAGACAGGTGGCTGGGTCCCACAATTCTGCTCCCACCATTGCTGCAGGCTTGAGTAGCTGGCACCTCATCACCATGAAGGACCAAGCCACCAAGAACGGAGAGCTGTTCAAGGGGAGGCAGAGTGAGCTGCCCAATATCAGGGCACACTGGAGTGGGTGGGCCAACTATTTCCTTTACCTGGTCAAGGATCCAGTCATCTTCCCCAGAGTTGCTATCTCCACATCCTCTACAATGGCCAGGGGGAACAAGGGACGAGACATCCTGGAGGGAGTCACAGCTTTAAGTCCTAAGAGACAACCATCAGCAATAGTAGGGCTCCTGCTGCCACTCCACCATCATCTTTGAATTTGGTGTTCCATTTAAATGATCCTTTAAAATCTCTAGCTATTGGTTTTAAAGTATTGTTTGCATTTTTCTGGTTTTGGTATAGTGGATAGTTCATTAGCATATCTTTCATAGTATTCATTTTGTATTACACTAAAAATTTACCCAAGGTAATAATTTAAAAAATCAATTTGTGAAGTTTAGAGACAAGTAATCAATATGTATTATTATAAGCTTTTAATATTAGTCTATTTTATTCAAGTATGACCATATTCTGTATCTATTTGTAATGCATATATTCCTCCTTTTGGCAGGTCTTTTACAATTTTCCTGTGGCTTCAAAAGTGTTCTTGGGAGTTAAAAATATATACATTGTTTCTAGTTGGTAGAAAATTTCCCCAGAAAATTAACTTGTATTTTTATTGTACATTGTTGTAACGTTATTTTCTGTATTATATCTTCTTTCTGGTCAGAAGTTTAGTTTTTGTGTTCTAATCTATTATTAATTTATGTAAGTATCCCATTGGTCTTTGAATGTAACACACACAGATGGATAGATAGATGGATAGATAGATAGGATGATAGATAGATACACACATATACAGTTTTTCAGGACACAAGTTTCAATGTATTCAATTTGATCTGTCCCATGTATTATTTATGATTTTATTATTATACATCTTATCTATGTTGTGGCTAGCAACTTTATATTTCATTATCTATAAGAGGAAAGTTTAATCTCCTTCTTATGAACTTTTATCTTTTCAGTACACATTTTTCATAGTTTCTGTTTTCATTGTTGATGTTGTACTATATGATACATAGATATTTTGCAGGTTTTCATTATGAAACATCTGCCACATCATGAAATATTCATCTTTGCTCCATTTAATACTTTTGTTCTGATATCAGGGGTATCTATTATTAACATTAACCATTCAAAATTTGCTACTGTAGTTTCTAAATACAAAAGTAGTACAAAGCAAAAAGCATACAATTTTCCCTGTCTTGAAATAGACTTTATAAAGAAACAAAAAATAATCATGATAAATGAATAAAATATATGCAATTTCAGATGAGGACAAATTCCAAGATGAAAAAGAGAGCATACAGTAATTAAAAATTCAAGCATTTCCATGTTCTTTAATGCTTTGTCTTCTTTTCTAACACCCAGTCTCACTTCATTACTTTTCATCTCATTAGTTATTGCATAAATACAGATAAATTTCTGTTAATGCATTTTACAAATCTTGACTCCACATAAAAAAGGGAACAAATTAGTCATGATACATGGTCATGACTCTATGATGAACACAGGTCAAAACAAGACTACTCCATTATCATAGCTGAAGTTAGACATAAATACATAAATACACTGTAATGGGCAGATTAATGGCCCTGTGACCTAATCATGAAAAAAGGATCATTGCAGATGAGATTATGGTAAGACTCTGGAGATGAGGAAAATGTCCTGGATTATTCAGATGAGCCCTAGACAGCAACCTAATGTCGTTGTAGGAGATAACCCTAAAGACATTAGACACAACTAACATGATTGATGCCTTCTCAGTAGAACAAAATTTCTCTCTCTCTTTTTTCTTCTCTCTCTTTGATAGAAGCTTATAATTTAGAAACTTTCTAGAAAGAATCACAGGCTTTTATTCTAGCCAGTAATTCATGTAAATATAATAGAAAAAGTATCTAAAATTCAAATACCAGGAATGTGATTATAGTGAAAAAATGATATGAGAATATATTTTTTATTAAGAAACACCTTTCACTAGATCTTCAGACATTACACATTATATGTCTCACCCTCTGAATTCAAGAATACCTATTTACCAAAGGTGTAACTAAATGTTTAAACTTTTACTATTTTTTTATTCATTTATATTTGAGGAAGGGCTTTTTTTTAGACAAGGTTACCCTGTAGCCCCATTTGGCATAGAACTCACTCTGCAGACCAGGGTGGCCTTGATCTCACAGAGATGTGCCTGCATCTATCTCCCAAATGCTGGGATTAAAGGTATGCCCCACCACATCTGGCGCTGTCTTTTTAAATGAATGTACAAAATTATTTTAATCACATTTATCCAGTGAGCCTAAATCATAGTCACATTCACAAAGCAGACTGTATAGATTGTCTGCACATCTTCCTCATGTCCCCTAGAACCTTTACCTTCACAGCATCCATGCTATAAGCATTCATGACTGTAACATTATAGTCCTAAATCAAGACTTGAACTCTCTTAGATTCCAGTCAAACTCAGTGAAAAAGCCTTTTCTCTCAAACTGAGAGATTCAAGAATCAGCCTGGATCGGTTCTTGAAAGAGCAAGTGTGAACTTAGAAGACAAGAAATAATGATTCTTGCTTGCAAAGTAAAGAAGAATAAAGTTGACTTTTGGAAACAAAAGAGATCAGCAAGGAAGCTCATAGAGTCGCCCTCTATGAGGCAAGTTTATTTAAGGACTTTACTGAGCTCAGACTATGACTCTCAAGAGGTACTCAACTTTACAACAAAATCTTCTTTTTAAAAAACCGTGAAAGAGTGGATTCTTCTTTATTCATAACACATAGAGTATTAATTAATTCAAACATACTCTCATGTGTGAAAATATTTAAAATGAAAATATGTAAAAATGGCAGGGCTTACCCCAGGAGGCCCAGATTCAGCTTGAATCTCCATGGGAATGGACAAGGGCTCTGACCTCTATCACTATGGTTTTTAAAGTTTCAAGGACAATTTTGATGCTCAGCCAGGATTGAAAACCACTACTGAATTAGGAAAATACAAAATAAAATGGTGGAGATTGCTCAGTACTCCAAGTATGTCATTAATTATGTGGGTCATGCATTTATAAATAAAACTTAAATGCAATTTCAAAGAAATAAGTTACTTGAACAGATTTTGTTTAGAAATGTTGAATAATTGTGAATGGAAACAAGAAATTGGAGTTACAGAACTCTGCTTCTCTTAAAAAGTGTATCTTTAAGGACTGGAAAGATGGTTCAGCATTTAAGAGCACCGGTTGTTCTTGCCCAGAGGACCCAGGTTCAATTCCCAGCACCCACATGGTGGCTAAAAACTTTCTGTAACTCCAGTTCCAGGGGAATCCAATGCCCTCTTCTGACCTCTGAAGGTATTGCATGGCACGGGTGCACTTACACACATGGAGGCAATACATTCATACACATTAAAAAATAAATATGTGTTTAATCCAGTCTGAAAAGATGCTGTCAATACTGTACATTAGGAAACTTGATCTTAGTAACCCAAAAATCATGGCCATTAAGGCAAATGGCATAATTTGATATTAAATGAAAGGCTCAAGAGTTCAAATCATGTGAACAAATTTTAAATTAAGACTAGCTTCTCAGAATGTTAAGATCATGAAGGTTAAAATGTGGTTTGATTTATTGTGAGATGAATCTATCCTGTGTTTCTCCTGCATGTTTGCCCCAAGCAGTTCTCTGAGCTATGTGTTATTCATCATCTTGACATTATCAAAACAGCAGAAACTTCTATTGCTAAAGATGATGCATTTTAAATATCATTGTTGGCAGTTTGGCTTATATTTCCATGAACATTGAAATGGAGTCTCAAAATGTCTGAATATGTGAGTAGCATTTTGTTCAACATACATTTGATCTCAGAGATAAACATAGATGTAAGTTTCAATCCAAACAATTTTTTTTATTCCTTGTATATATTTTTTAGTTAGCAAAGGTACTTAGAATGCTCTTTAGCTGCCTAGAACCACATAGAGCTCTAAACATCCAGATCATCATTTCCACTCATGGCTACATATAAGCATTCATCTATATTTTGTAAACAGTAAAACTAACATGTCCCTCCTGGATGATAAAGAAGAGACATTCTTGCTTTCTTTAGATCCTCTTCATAGCCAAGAATTTCAATAACAATTATCACATTCACATAACTACTTAGTATTTTTCAAAAAAAATGTGATCACTCAAAAATTTTATCTTTCAGAAAGACATGACTGTATCTTTTAATCTATAGAACCAGAAGGTAAAAATAATTAACTACTATTGCTTTGAGTCAGAGGGTACAATTGTAGCTTCCAAATGAAAAAGAGCACCTTCCAGGCTCTGAAAGGAGAGGATTATCTGCTGAAAATTAGTTTTCAAGTTTACCAGTAATATGCAAATTTATAGCATTTTTACCCCATTTTTCTACTACAGTGATCATCATACTTTTGCTGCAGATTTGTAAGAGTATTATATCAGAAACATTCATCATATATATTTCCAATACTTTCCCCAAATTGATAAAATTTGATATTATTTATTTGTTGTCAATAGTTGAATTGTATAATCAAAGTAATGAGGTTATTTTCTATAATAACTTCTTATTTGGTGCTGTTATGAATATTTATTCCAGGTAACATATAAATGAACATATATACAAATAAATAATATATAAATATATTTAAATACATTGTTTCTTTTTATATTTGTATATGATAAAATATGTCATATATTTAGAGAGAGAGTATGTCCTAACCACCTTTTACCAGGGATCACCACCTCCTCATGGCCTCCTCTCCCTTTCTTTGAGAGTGGTTAGACAGCAGGCTGCTTACCACTAGAACTCTCCAGTTGTCCTTCCTGACCCAAAGAACCAGATAGGCTGCTTGCTTTCTTTTGCCAATGCGCTTTCATTAGGGTCACCCCAAAGCCCCACCTGCTGTTTGCTAGGATCTTCTGTCACCTCCTGTTCCCTCTCCCTCCAATCTCCACAAGTACTGGAAGACACTGGCCTGTCCCTCCATTTAGAACTTACCAAATTCTTGCCAGCTACTTAACTGGGATCCTCCACTTATTCTAGCTAGCCTTAAAACCTGGGATCACTCATTGCTATCAGGGGAACTCTGTTCCAAGGTCCTTGTTCAAGCCACAGCAGGCACTACACTGTACCTGTCAAGCAGAAGATCTAGAATACAGGCGGTAGCCCTAAGTACCAGACAAAGAGAAGAAATCAATATTCTAACCCTACTATGAATTAGACCCTCCAGGAACTTATAAACACCTCTGATGAAAGAAAGTGACTTGAACCAAAAAAAGAAAGACTCAACCAACAAACTAATTCCAGATATGCAAATCCCCAAACAGAAATAAAAACATTGAAAAACCAAAATAACATGTCTCCTCAAAGAAAAAAAAATAGTAACATAGTAATGGCCCATAATGAAAATGACCTGGAAAACTTCCAAAGAATTCAAAAAATTGATTCTAGCTATGACCAAGCAATTCAAAAAAGACAAAGACATAGAGATGAATGAAATGATGATGTCAATCCAAGTAATGCAAGCAGAGCTTGAAGTGCTGAAGAAAATCAGAACTGAAATGACGCTAAAAAGGAAAAACTCAGTAAACCAAATAAAAACATGCAGAAAGTCTCACTAAGAGAATGGATCATGTTGAAAACAGATAATCAGGATGAAAGAAAAAGTAACAGAATTGGAATACTCAGTAAAGGTCAATGAGAAATTTTAAATATATGTATTTATGAAAGAAACAAGGTAGAGTTTTGGGACACTGAGGAGCCCCAATTTTCCAATTGTGGGCATAGAAGAAAAAGAACACCACATGATGGCACAGAAAATATCTTCAGGAAAAGAAAATGTCCCAAACCTAGAGAAAGAGATGTCCATCCAGGTACAAGAGGCCTAGAGAGCACAAAATAGCCAGAACCAGAAAAGAAATTCTCCATGATATAATACATTTAGAACATTAAAAGCACAGAATAAAGAAAGGGTATTTATCGTCGTGTCAGTTATCGTTGTGTCTCACCACTCGGAGCCAGCCCGAGTGGACTTTGGGGAGCCAGCCGGAGGGGTTGGAGGCGAGTAGACACAGAGTCAAGACACAGACTCTGGGAGATGGATGGAAGCAGGCCAAGCACGTGGCACTGCCAACTCATTTATTGAATAGATGCACAAGCTCCTAGAGGCCTGGACAGCCAATGACCTTATGGGGAGGGGTCCCAAATACAGCCAATAGTAAGTTTGCCCCCAGGTAGGCGGGTTCTTTCCAGGTGCTGGTCTCACAACTAGCCAGAGCAGAACGCCACACCCACAGGAACCATACTTCCATTTCTCCTAACCGGTGGCCTGGCTAGGCCCACCTTGCATTACGCCCAACAGGTATTGAAAGATGCAAGAGGGAAAGGTCAAGTCACTTATAAAGGAAAACTCATTAGAACAACAACTAATTATTTGACAGAAATCTTTAAAGCCAGAAAGCATTAGAAAGATGCAATCCAAATCCTAAAGAACCACAACCATCAACCTAGACTATTATTCACAGCAAAACTAGCTATGAAAACTGACAGAGAAATAAAAACTTTCCCTGAAAAAAAAAAAAAAAAACAGGGAATTTATGACTATTAAACTAGCTTTACAGAGGACGCTGAAATGAATACGTCAAAGTGAAAAGAGGCCACAGGGAGCAACTGAAACACACAAGGACAGGCAATCAGCAGAGATCTGAGAAAACACCACAGATCAACAAAATGACAGGAACTAGTTATGCATATTTCAGTGATAGCTCGGGATATTAATGGCCTCAATTTCCCAATAAAGAGACAAAGACTAACAGATTGTGTTAGAAGTAAAATGCACCACCTTAGAGTAAACACATTGAAAAGTGATAAGCAAATGAAGAAACAAACAGGAATAGTTATTCTAATAGTTGGCAAAACAGAGTTACAGCTAAAACTAATAGAAGAGATAAAGAAGGTAAAGGTCATACTTATTAAAGGAAAAGCTAAACAACAGGATATTTCAGTCCTAAACATAAAAGCACTAAACGCAGGGTGTTTTAAATTCCTATTAGAGCTAACACCACACATTAACACAGCACAATGGTAGCTGGTAACTTCTATATGACACTGTTACCAATAGGCAGGTCATCAGGAAAAAAATCTAAACAAAAAAACTCAGGAGTTAAATGACATCCTAAATCAAATGGACCTAAAGATAGCTACAGAATATTCAACCCAAATGTTAAAGCATAACACAGTCTTCTCAGAAGCCCTTGGAACGTTCTTCAAAATTGACCACATATTAGGACATAAAGCAAGTCTAAAAATACAAGAAAATTTAAATAATCCTGAGTTCTATGTGACAGCAAAGGAGTAAAGCTGGATATCAACAGCCACAAAAACAACAAACAGTACAGAAACTCATGGAAACATGACAAACACTACTAAATTAAAATTGATGGGGGCAAGAGAGAAATCAAGAAGGAAATTAAAATTTCCTTTAAAAACTGAATGAAAATGAAAACACAGCATGCTGAAGCTATGAGACACAATGAAGAAAGTCCTAAGAGGAAAGTTTATAGCACAAATTGCCTAAGTCAGAAAATTAGAGACATTTCACATTAATAACTTAAGTATGTAACTGAAGACATTCGGAAAACAAGAACAAACCAGACCTAAAAAGAGAAAGTGTAGATGGGAATTGTTAAGAACTCTGGGCTAAAATTAATGAAGCAAAAATGTAGGGGGAAAAATGTAATGAAGAGTTTGTTTATTAATAAAATTAAAGATTGACAATCTTTTAACCAAATTAATCAAAAGAAAGAGAGAAAGGACCCAAATTAGTAAAATCAGAGATGAAAAGAAAAACTACAGAGACCTTAGGGAAATTCAGTGAATAAGGACACACTTTAAAAATCTATGTTCTGGGGGTTCAGCAATTAAGAGTACTGGCTGCTCTTGAAGAGGACCCATGTTCAATTCCCAGCACCCACGTGATGACTGACAACCATCCATAACTCCAGTTCCAGGGGAATTCGATACCCTTTTCTGACCTCCACACACATTTCACAACACGAGTGCACTTACATGCATACAGATGACACATTCATACACATAAAATAAAAATACTAAATTTTTCTTTAAAATTTTGTATGTATGAATGCATCACCTCCATGTATGTAAGTGCGCCTATGTCATGCAGTGCCCTCAGAGGTCAGAAGACGGCTTCAGATTCCTGAGTTATAAATGGTTGTTAGCTACCATGTGGGTTCTGGGAATTGAACCTGGGTCCTCTACAAGAGCAGCCAGGGCTCTTAACCACTGACCCATCTCTCCAACTCCAATAAATAAAATATTTTTTTAAATCTGCATTCCATTAAACTGGAAAGCCTAAAAGAAATGGATGAATTTACCAAAGTTAAATCACGATGAAATAAGTAATTTAAATAGACACTGTAGAGATAGAAGCAGTAATAGTTATTAAAAATCTCCCAACAAAATGTACCCTAAGGTCACATGGATTAAGTGCAGAATTCAAGCAGAGGAACAAGAAAGAATTAACACCAATACTTCTAGTTTTAGACACGGGAAACTTTCCTTTGATTTGTTGGCCAGGGTGGTCCGGGAGATACCCAAATCACACAAGCTATTGCCAAAGCCTTGATTGCTTCCCAGAACTTGAAGGTAAGACCCTATTGCTAAAAAGAGGACATAATTCAGAGACTGGATTTGGAGCAAAGGAGCTGAAAATGACTTGGAAGTCACTTCCCCTGAGGGCTGGCTGTTGTAGCTCTGGAGAGCACTATGTAGGCAGCCAACCGATAACATCAATCAACGGTTCAACACCAGTTTCGTCACCAAACAACCACATCAGTGACCAGCACAACGTACAACACTAGTGCAGTGATGGCACTTCCACCTTGGGGGCAATCAATGGGCACCTAATCGCTCCTGAAGTCCACTCAACGGGAGGAAACTCGTGTATGGTATTGTAATCACGGCCAAATACACATGGCTAAAAAGGTCATAGAGCGTAGAAAATCCCTAAGACTGTCATATTCCTATGCTAATGTAACTTCTTACTAAGTGCAAAATATGTGTCCTTGTGTTTACATTCAAGTATCCCATCACCACTCATCAAAAAAGCTTATTTTGCACCCAATGGATACTACCACAAAGTACCACAACTGGTCTCACACACAGACGTTGTCTGTAAATTGCCCCTGCCTAAGTGGCACGTCTACAATGCAACCTCTACACCCAAGGTTCACACAACATAGAACAATAGGTAAAGGGGATAATACTGAATCTTTCAACTCTACAAAGCTCCCTGATGCAACAGAGGACCAGTAACACAAAAGGTCACAAATGGCCAAAACATTGAGATTAGGAGTCTGAAGAGTTTGGGTCCCTGGACGGGAATCCTATGTGAAGTTTCACTCACCCGGGGCTTACAGACCATTACAGAAGAAAGGGCAAAAGGATTGTAGGAGTCAGTGAGGAGGTGTATGACTATGTGGAAACCTACAAGTTCCTGGGACCCTGCTCATATGAACCTATAGCAACGGTGTCAGTATGCTCAAGACTCACACAAACTCAAGCAGACAAAAATCCAGCATGGAACTGGGGAAATGAACAGCAGGTCCCAAACTTTGCTGAAGAAAGATTGCCAACTGATTACTATTGGGTGAGGACAAGTTAATCCTGAAAGGAGGAACTCTATATAGGCTGACTAGACCTCAGTGGATGATCCTGCACTGAGGAACATTTTGGAACACTAACTTGACACAAAATACCTTAACACAGATGAAAGAATGTGTAGGTTCCAGTTGAGGAGCTATCAAGGGTACCTGTGTGGAAGAGGATATAAAGATGGTTAAGATTGATTGAGATGTTCTGTATGAAATACACAATGATTAAATTAAAAAACTGAAAAAATCAGTGAATTTACATAAAGTAAGTAGAAATCACAAAAATATAATAAAATCCTTCTTTAAAAAATATGAAATTCAAATGACTGAGAAATATATTTTTTAATGTTCAACATTTTTAGCCATCAGAGAAATCATACCCCAGTCACAATCACAAAAATAAAAAAGATAAATTTAGAGAGGATGTGGGGAAAAGGGGAATACTTATTCACTGTTGGTGTGAATGCAAAGTGTTTCAGCCAGTATAGAAATCAGTGTTAACTTTCCACAAAATGCTAAAAATAGTTTTAGCACATGATTCAACCATACACATGGGCGAATACCCAAAGAACTCAATATCCTACTAGAGAGATACTTGCTTATTGATGCTCTGTTCACAATAACTAAGAAATGGACATAACCTAGATATCCTCAATGATGAAAGGATAATGAAAGAATAGAATACTTACAGAATGGAACATTACTCAGCTGCTGAGATAAACAACATTATTAAATTCACTGATAAGTGGATAGAACATAAAACAATCATCTTGATTGAGGTAATCCATATCCTAAAAGACAAATGTCTCTCTCTCCTAAGTGGATCTTTAGGTATATGTATTTCAATTCGAAAATTCATAGATATTAGGACACTTGTAAGGTGCCATGGGGGTTCTTCATGAGAATGAACGTGGAATTCAGTGAAATAAAGGGATGATATAGGAAGGGTTAAACAGGATAAGAAATTGGAGAGCAGGATAGAAGAGGGATTATGAAAAGAGATAACACTAAAGACCTTTGTAAAAGTCATATAGACACTTACTACTCTAGACACTCTTTAAATGCACATACACACAGACACACAGACACACAGACACACACATACTCATTTTAAATGGAGTTACTGCATAGTGGGAGAGAACAACACCACAGACTAACAAATAATCCCAGTGCCAGGAATGGGCTCCCTCTTTAGGAGTTGTTGACCGGGCTGTACCATTACTAACTAGTACTAAAACTCTTGGAAAATTCTGTACATGAATTACTTCCAAGAGAGAAAATAGTGAACCTTACCCCAGCTGTGAACCCTGCTGGTTCACTACAATAATGTCTGTCCTAGGAAGTTATACCTACTGGTTCCTTAATGGCATTGATGTTAGGGGAGTTACCAACTGACTTATTGTTGGATTTAAGGCGAACTTCACAAGATGGAATCCATACCTGACCCTGCTATCAGGGAGAAGATCCTATGGCTGGACAGATCACAGGCTATTTGGGAGACTCTACTACTATTATCCTGATAAATGTACTCAGTTTTAAACTGATTTCTAATGACTTGCTATAATACCCGTAGGTTACTGCATCTCTCACTTCTCACCACAGAAGCTTCTTCCTGCAGTAGATGGCAGCTAACATGAAGACCCACAACTGGCCAACATGCAAAGCATAGAAGACTGAGGAGTGCTCAACTCTAAAGGGGATATCTGTATTATATCCTGTCCTCTCAAGACTTTGGGATGATTCAAGGAAGCGGTGGCAAAATGATTGGAAGTGTCAGGAGTAGTGGATGAATAAAAGAAATTGTGTTTTCAAACGTAGCAAGGCAGTTGTACATGTGAACCCTCAGAACTTGTGATAGTCGATAGAAGACCTATGAAGTCCAATCAAGACAAAAAGCACTGGTGAGGGAGATGGGCAAGAATCCACAACCTCACCTGAGGAATCACTGACAATTAAAAGCCCACTGGAGAGAGCAACTTTTCTTGCTCTTAAGGTCCATAATGCTGGGTAGGTTCACCAAGCTCTAGGGGGTAAACTCACACCCAAGAAAATTCAAGGAATACAAATTAGATTAATTAGATTCAATAGGCATAAAAAAATAGAGGACATGAAGGGGCAGGACATGGACATGGGTCTGAGAGGAGACGAATGAGGATGTCTAGTATAAAATATATATATTGTATAAAATTCTCAAAGAATCCATAAAATATTATTTAATAAATGAGAGCTGTGACAAATTCATTTACACGATCTCTTCTTTTTTACTAATATTTCCTTGTTTAATTGTGAGCATTAAACAAAATTGTATTGTTCTGTAAGTAAAAGAGAAGATACAATGTATGAGAGAAAGAAAGGGTGAGTGAGAAAGAGAGAAAGACAGAAAGGTTGGAAGCTGGATATATCCATGGAAGAATTAGTTAGACATTTTCTCATTTATTCTCAGCATGAATATGGTTGTAGTATACTTTCTTTTTGAAATTATTCACTTGTTTTCAGTGATCTACTGATTTTCTTCTTTCCTCTCTCAACCCTTCCTTTATCTCTTCATCACATACTCATCATATTTTACCTAAGCAAGAAATCTTCGAACTCTTTAGGATTCAGTACTAAGAATTCTGACATTGCTCTGACATTATTTTGCACTCTCATCCATGTACAGCTCAACCATGCTAATTATTTTAAGTGGTATTTATAGCCCAATGCTTACTTATGTCTTTGGACTTCCATTGTGAATCTCTCTCTTCTAGCTGTCCCAAAAGGGTTCCATTTCAGGATTAATACAATGAACACTGTCAACACATATGACCATTTAAGAAATTTGGGAACTCTTTGACGTCACTCTTTCCCGTCTCTGCATATCTAATGTATTGCTACATGCAAGTATGATCATGTCTCTCAGAGTCACCTATTTCTCTTTATTTTTGCTCTAATATAGGCTGTGACCAAAACTCTACTGGACTACTGGTTAGATGAAATCAAGGATGCTATGTTCTAGATGTGGTTTGAGTATGGCCTCTACAAGTGTATGTGCTAGAAGCTTAGTCTTCAAAGTGGGAGATGGTAGTAATTCTCAACAAGTAAAAGTGGGTTTCAACTCCAGGCTGTAGGAAATCAGGTGGTAAAACTGGATTTAATTCATAGTTCCTTGGTACACTTAACTCAACATCTGTGTGGCCCTGTCTCTTCTATTTGTATCTTTTAAAATTCTGTTTATAATTTCAGGAGGGGAATCTTGAGAAACTCAATGTGAATTATGTGAAACTCCTACCCAATTGCTTTCCTCTATCCTTAAAGCAAATATAAAATTTTCTTACATGTTTCAAGTTCCTGTAGTGTCAGATAGCTACCTTTTCCTGTTCTTGTACCATCTTAATGACCATTTCATTTCATGTGCAAAGCATCCTTCTCATCCATTGTTTTTGATCAATATAGTAAAGATAATGCAGAGACTCTATTCATTTAGTATATACGTGTGCATGCTCATACATGTGCATGTGTATTTGCAGACGTGTATGTATTTCAGGTGGGGCCAGTGAACAACTTTGATGTCATTCCTCTGGAACCATCCACTTATTTATCTGAAACAGTCTCCAGTGGCTTGTACCTCTCCAACTAGGCTTGTTGGCTGGCCAGTGAGTCCCTGGGATCTATCTGTCTCTGCCTCCCCAGTGAAGGGAGAGATTCTGATTCTGATTTTGCCTGCATTGTATCACATATATGACCTCAGTGCCAAATGCGTTTTAGAAAAATTTTAGTTAGAAAAATGTCTGTGATCTTTATGGAGGACTATTTTCACATCTTCCTTCTAATATATAATTTATAAACAAAAGTAATATTTTCTATTTGTCAGAATCTATTGGATGGTTGAATGGTGTCATATAATTAAAATATTCAAAACACACTTTAAGTCTATTTCATATATTCCAGAAGTTCAGGTTAAACACATAACAATTGTAACTGAATATTTCTAATAAAATCAGGTAGTAGAAACTATATTGATGCATTTTAAGTAAGGAAATAAAAATGTTTATGATTATGAATTAAATGTTGATTTACACATAAATAGTCTGTATTGGATTCTATTTTCCAAATCAATTTGTGACTTTTGACAACCTATTAAATAATATCCATAAACCAGTATCTCAGAAACACGAGAATGTTATTACATCTGACACTAAAGTCTTTGGGGCACTTCTTTTTAATGAAAAGAGACCTATATCTCCATGCTTATGCTGACATTTAACAGTGAAAATTAAATGGGTTACCTTTTCTGAAACTTGTGCAAATTATCATTCTACTAAGTGGTCAGGTTATTAAAAGTTATATAAAAATAAATTGATGTAGTCCAAGTAAAAATATTAATGACATCTTGACCCCTCCATTAAGTATTATCATTTATTTTTAAAAGTAACTACAAAAAATTAAACAAATCTGAAAGTTGTAAAATATGACTTTCATCATGGCAAGCCCATGGGGTGAAAGAGATATGTTATGAGAGCTGGGCAGCTTGAGAGTAAGTCAAGTGTCCTGACTAAAGAATTTAGGACTAAATAAAGCTTAATTACTGACTTCAGACAAGTGACTATCTCAGAGTGTGATGTGTTGCTCAAAACCTAGTCTAGAGTAGCAACCTCATAAAAATCACATTCAAAATAGAATGATACACATGTGCGTGCATCTGTAGACATTCTGTAGGCATTTCAAGACTTTAACTATTGGATCATTCAAAATATAATTAAATATTTGCCATAAGTTGAACAGCATCATGTTGAAAGCATATCCATTCTGAGCACCCTAGTTTAAACTGAAATTCAATAGCCATGCCCTGTTCCTGGTATTCACAATCTACTTTGTCTTGCTTTTTAAGTTCTCTAGCACTTATCATTATAGACAATACAAAAGCTTTATGTTTGTTCATTTTCCTCCTTCTTCCCACACTCAAGTTCTGATGGTGAGTGCAAGAACTGATTGCTATATTAGAGTTGAAAGCAATGCTTGTCACACAGTAAGAAATCAGAAGTCATTTGTTGGATAAATGAATTTGTGAACTCCGTAAATTTGTCCTTGATACCTTTGTTTCCCATGTGCATTTCAAAGAGTTATTTTTAAAACCTTCAAAAATAATCTTTTATTCTAACCAAATATATAATCCCATTGATCCAAATTTGTTTCTCTACAGTTACTACACTTTTTTGTACTTTCTCATCTAGCTCTACCTATTTCTAGTAGCATTAGTGATGTAGTATTGTGCCATTTCATTCAACCTTCCAGAAAAGCAGTTTCATCTAAACCCATGGGTATGATTCTCTGAATCAATGACTAGCTTTTCTTGGACTTCATTGCTGTAGCAGGGGAATGGTTTGCCCCAACATCAGTTAAATCTACCAGCAGTAAAATTCAGTTAATCTAAGTTATAGAATTAAATGGCATGCTGGTTTAAGCATGATCAACCTTATTTCTATAGCTCATAACAAACTTGCATTTATTTTTCTTCTCTTTGAAATACATTTATCTTGAATATTTTAAAATGATATTTGAAAGGTAGTATTTTATAACTTTGAGGTAATATAAATTGCCTTAGAAGACTCCTTGGAATTAAAATTTTAGGGTATCAGTGATTTCTTATGGGAGTTTCAATGATGATAAAATTAAAATTAATCTCACCCTGAGGATGTCAGCATCTCCAGGCATATGACAAGCTGAGTACAAGTTATGACTGTTTTTGAATGATAATAAATGCAGAGGTTTCAGTTAGTTCAGAGAATGCACCAACGATAAGTTCATGCCAGGCAACAAAATTACTCAGAAAACAAAGCAAAACCAAGGTTTCAAATTCCAAAGGTTTTAATGGTCCTAGAAATTAGACTCCAAAAT
Organism: Eospalax fontanierii; assembly: GCA_035773235.1. NCBI lineage: Eukaryota > Metazoa > Chordata > Mammalia > Rodentia > Spalacidae > Eospalax > Eospalax fontanierii. The sequence goes on along the minus strand of CM069530.1, from coordinate 48,313,499 downwards.
GTCATTGGTAATGTCAATGCAGCAAGATTCATGTACTCATTCATCAGTTGATAGAGATCTAGATTATTTCCATTTCTTGAATAAAGTAGAAATGAATACAAATGAATAGATTCTCCTTGTATTAGGATATAGAAACAATATCAAATATTATTTAGCTGTTAAGAAAAATGAAATTAGGAAACTTGCAGGTAGATGGGAACTGGAAACAATCATCATACGTGAGATAACTCAGACCCAGAAACATAAATGTCACATGTTCTCTCACATATGGATGCTAGCTTTGAATCTTTAGATACACGTGCTTCAACTGTAAAGTCTACAGAGGTTAGGGAACTAGCAAGGGGACAGCAGGAGGGGGCTTAATGAGGAGTGTTAGAGCAGTGACATAAAGGGAAAAGCAGAATGATGGAACAAGAATAAATGGGGAGACGAATGGGTAGACAGAGTAGAGGAAGGAGTTTAGGGAATAGTAACTGACACTAAAAGCTTTTGAAAAAGTCATATGGAAACCTATTACTGTAGAAGATTCTTAAAATATGTACATTTACAGATATAAAGAATTTAAATGGAATTACCCTATAATAAGGGGACAAAGCCCATACCAGAATGCACAGGCTAGCAGATAGAAAGCCCAGTGCCAGAATGGAAAAATCTCTTTTGGAGTTGTTCACCTCAGGGTTCCCATACACCCTCAGACACTACTGCCCACTGTCATCAATCTTGGTTACCCTCCAGAACTTGGCTATAAGACCTTATTGCTATGGTCGCTGCATGCATGAGTCATATAACATGTAAAAATAAGACTGGTACTGAAATCAATGCTTCATCTCTACTGGTTGGTTTTACTGTGATGGAAAATATTATGCATGCTACTGGAAGAGAAAAGTAATCATCATCATTATCTCTCTGTGAACCCTGAGAGCTATAATAACAACTGGTCTGATAAGATATGCCCATTAGTCCGATAGTGGCATGAATGTTATAGGGGGAATCTTTCACTTTATGTTGGACTTAAGGCCAGCATTATAAGATGGAACACAGACCTGGCACTGTTATCAGAGCCAAGAACTTATGGCTAGACAGGTCATGGGCCACAGCGGAGAACTTCTCATTATTAATCTGGTAAATTGACATGACTTCTTATTATGCCAATGAATTAATGCATCTCTCAGCTCACACCAGAGGAACTTCTTCTTGCAGCAGATGGTGATTAATATGGAGACCTGCAACTGGTAATGTGCGTAGAGAAGGAGACTGGTAAGTATTCATCCCTAGATACGACACCTGTATCACAGAGCTCAGGAAACATTGTGGAAGAGGGGATGGAAAGATTGTAAGAACCAGAAGTGAGTGATGAATACAAGGAATCCATGTTTACTGGACACAAGAGAACAGTCACAAAAGTGAGCCCACAGTGCTTGTGATAGTATGCAGAAGACCTGTGCAAGTCCAAGTCAGACAACATCCCAGCAAAGAGGGGGAAGGTGGTTAAGAAGCCCCAGTGATAGCTGAGAAACCACTGGAAATTGATGGCTGCTGGGAGGGGGACAGCTAGTGGTCAGTAATTAGGCTACACTTCAGGGAATTGACACACATCAAAGAGTATTTGGGGATCACAAATTAGACTTGATAGACCTTAAAAAATAACAGAGAACATGAAGTGAGTGTGGGAGAGATTTGTGGGTGGATCTGAGGGGGAGATGTTCTGAATAAGACCAAAATACATTGTGAAAATTTTTCAAAGAATCAATAAAATGTTATTAAAACAAGATTAATGTTTTGAAGATAAATAACATTTGCAATTTAAAAAGAAATACAAAGATATCTAAATGAAATCAAGAATACATATTTAACTTTTAAAAATATTAATGAAAAAGAGCTATTGTAGAGAAAGTCAATATTTCTTTCAACTTAACCTAGTCTTAGAAATTCATCCATGTTATAAAATGGCAAAAAGAAAATTTTAAAGCAATATATTGGAATTATGCTTGATACTACTTATTTTAAATGTATTAGATTATTATTTAGAATTAATATTAATTTAATATTTGAACTCAAAACATATTTTAGATTTGCTTCTAACACTTCTATATCTCTTTTGTGTGTTGGAGTGGAGGGGAAGTGCATTTTTGTGTGTAGAGGCCAAAGCACAATGTTGGATGTTGTTTTGTACAGTCCAGAAAATGATCTACAATAGTCATATTTTTGGCTGTGAATGAGTTTATTAAATATAATAAGGCAAATGAAAGGAATCAATAGTAGATAGATAATAGATAGATGATGGATATGTAGTTAGATGGATGATAGATAGACAATTGATAGATAGACGATAGATAATAGATAGATATAGGTAGATGATAGGTAAATAGCTAGATAGATAATAGATAGATGATTGATAGATGACAGATAACAAATAGATGATAGATAAATAGCTAGAGAGATGATAGATTGTAGATAATAGATAGATAGATAGATAGATAGATAGATAGATAGATAGATAGATAAGTATCATAATTCTCTCATGGTGAGGCCCAGCATCCAGCCTCACCCCACCTCCAGGTTTGAACTGACCGAATAGAAAGAGAATGTTCTTTAGAGAGATTTATTCCATGTTACTTACAAGGAGTTCATCCCCAGATAGAGGAAGAGGAAGATTTCCTATGGCAGAGCTTGTATTTTGATCACAGGTCCTCCTGGAACTCTGGAAAGTGCACCCAAGATGGAGACCTGGCACCACGCATGCCTCTCCCCTTCCCAGCCTTCCCTGCGTTTCCATTACACCCCCTTAAGTGATTGGAAGGTTGTCTGTCAGTCATATTTGGAAGTCCATCCCTCCTAGCAGACAGAGAGAAAAACTGCTTTTCTATGCAATAGATAGATGGTAGATAGATGATAGATAGATAGATAGATAGATGATAGATAGATAGATAGATAGATAGATAGATAGATAGATAGATAGATAGATAGTAAATCATCATTGAACCATGCACTATCTAGAAGAAATCTACTGGGGAAGTCAACAAGAATTCTCAACTGATACAATTCCAAGGAGAGAAGAGTTTCCTCTCAGCAGAGATGTTCAAGAAAAGAACAAACAGCAACAGTAGAGACAGATAAATGATCAAACCAGGCCTTCACAACATTCAGCAGAAACCAGCTGTGGAAGCTGAGGCGGAGCTCATCATACTAGTACTTCAAGCACTGTATCAACTGAGCGTTCTCTCTATCCTGACATTTTCACATATCTTAATGTGCATATGTCTCATGGTTTGGGCACCAAACAGCCAGAATTCTAGAATAACAGAGAACGATGAAGCAGATATAATAACCTCAAAACATAATGTAGCCATATAAAAACTCACAATTGTCTTAACTGAAGATTTCAAGCACCTCTGTTTTTCCAGGATTGTTTCCCTCAATCCTTATCAGAGCTTCTTTTCTGTTAGCTTCCTTCAAGGACATGGAGTAGTTTCCACAACCCTAATTATCACATGAAGACTGAATGGCATGAAGACTTTAAGAAATACTCATATGACTCTTACTACAACAGGAAAAAATTATCAGAAGCCAATAGCCATGTGTTACCTCATGTCATTTTGCAGAAAGAAAAAAAAACTGCCTATTCGAATTGAATTAGTGGCGCCAGGAATGGAGTTTTGATGGTTGTGTGAAATATAAGACTTTGTTCAGACAATGAGTTGTCTGAACAAAAGACTAGTTCTATAGGAAAAAAAATGGAGCACTAGAAGATTCCACTGACTATTATGGGCATTGAACAGTTTCTACTACACTGAACATTTATTTGTTAAATAAATACTTACTGAAAGTGAGCAGTTTTCTAAGCCCTAAGTGGAAGGCATTAGCAATGACACTATGAACAGTCCTTGCCTCATGACATCTTCACATCAATGAAAGATGCAGAACAGATATGAGCCTGATGAACAATAAAATGGAAAATTGAGCACTATTAAAGAGCCCTGGGGAATACGGCATATCTTAAACAGAAAGCTCTTCTAATAGACAGAATGTGAGTGGTGAGAAAGAGACAAAAAAAAATTAGTGCATAATAAATTCACTGACATTTTATGTTAGCCAGTTATAAGGAAGAAGTGGGGACAAGTTGTTTGAGTCATGCTTCATTCAGATGGACATGTGACAGCCTGTGGAATGCTGGGTATAGATGACCCTGCATCTCCAAGGAGAGTCTCCACTGAAAAATTGCAAATTACCTCTGTGTCATGTAGATATATTTTATTTGTGTGTGTGTGTGTGTGTGTGTGTGTGTGTGTGTGTCTGTGTGTTGTTTGTGGTGACTGTGCTTTATTCCTTGTTACTTATGAGACAGGGTCTCTCACTAAAATAGAAACTGACTATATTCCTAAGTTGGTTGGCTTGTGAGTTCTTGGAATCTACTGATCTCTCCCCTATCCCTGACAATGCTGGGCTTTTGGGCTTATGCAGCCATACCCAGCTTTTTATGTGGATTCTGGGGATTGGAAATCAACTCCTTATGTTTGTAGAGCAAGCATTCTTACGCACTGAGCAATCTTTTCATTCTTTTTCTACTATTTTTAGACAACACAACTAACAGCCATTTTGAGAAAAATTTTGTAGTTTCTTAACAAAGGTAAATACACTCTAACCATAAACTGAGCAATATTATGCCTTCATATTTGCCTAAATGAACTGAAAATGTAGGTACCTGAAAATCTCACACATAGGTGTTCATAACTGCTTTATACACTTTTGATAAATCTTTAAACCACTTATTACAAAAAATGTACTATTCTGATGGGGGTAGGAGACTGTACATGTTTGGGGTTCAGAGACATATGAGAACTCTTGGTACTTGTACTTTCTCTTCAATTTTTCTGTGAAACTAAAACTAACTTAAAATATAAAATACTTTTAAAGGAAAGCAAGTTGTAAAGAGACTTTTTTAAACTATATTTTATATGTAGCAACTTACTTCTAAATTATAAAAATGAGTAGAAATATAAAATGTTGATTAAAACTTCTCAAACGGAGTAAATGTGATCTGCCTTTTAAAAATGCCAGTATCATAATAAGTTCATCAAATCAATTTCTTCCAGAAGATTTGATCTTTCTTTTTCTCTTGTTCTTAAGAGCCTTGAGGTCTTTATACAAATTGCTTTTGCAAAATTTAGAAAGCTAATTTCTTTTTTATTGACTCAGTGAACCAATTATTGAAACCTACACAGATTTTGAACAGAGTGCCCTTTTCCTTGCAATGATGAATAACAATAACTTGTTAATTATTTCAGCATATCAGATTACTCTCATAACATAAAGAGACAATTTAATGAACAATAATATATGATCGTATCAAATAACTCTAGATTTAAAACAGATAAGAAAAATGACTAAGAACTTAATTCCAGGAAGTTAAATACAAATAATATATCCAATGAATGAGGCGTTTATCTGACACCTTGATGGGCAGCACACTGTACTAGAAGCATTTTGAAAATAACAAATAAAGAAAAGGCCAGAGTGTGGAGGTCACACATATGAGAAGCAGCATTTAGAGCATTTTCTGAACATTGCACCTGTTCCTTAGTCCCTAGGGAAGTGGAAAGAAAGTAAGAAAGACTTTACTTGTCTGTCACAATTTTGACCCCATAACAAGGGGTCAAAATATATCTGCAGGTATACAATCAAAAGAACCCCAAAAAGAGAAAAGAACAATTTTAAAAGATTATAAAGAACAGGATGAGTAATGGCTTGAACAACTTTGACAGACACAGGGTTGCACATTAGGATAGCTATGGCTACATGGCTTAAGTTATTTGGATCTAAATATATGCATCAAGTAAAGTCATTAAATTCACTAAAAATCCTAGTTCTGGGTACAATTTCTCTTCACATAAAATTACAGAAAGGACATGAAGATATTCATAATCTATGTGTACAACTTATTTGCAGTTTCTGTGATCCTTACTGTTGAATATTTCATAGCCATGCCTCAGAACCACAAACTGGCATTTTATAAAAAAATAGAACTTTAAGTTTGTTTTCCTTTATAATTTTTTGACATTTATTTATGCATTTGTGTACGCAGAAGTATGTGTATCTCTATCTCTCTCTCTCTGCACTTGTTTGTGTGTGTGTGTGTGTGTGTGTGTGTGTGTGTGTGTGTGTGTAGGTCAGAAGAGAACAACTTGTTCTAGTTGGTTCTCTCTTCCGCCCTGTGCATTCCAGAGATAGAACTTAGATCAGATCATCAGTCCTGCTAAGCCAACTTGCTGGCCCACATTTTAGCTTTGAGGAATTTCCTGTGTCTTTGTGAGATCTGTTTTAGTGCTATCTTTTGCATCGCATTTACTCAAGTTCCTTGGCTTGTAATATTATGATGTATTTGCTTTGGCATGTTCTTTCTCATTATTATGGGTAGATGAATTTGGTTTTCTTCATAAGGTCAACAGAAACAAAATTTATTACTAATTTTTATTTTGATGTATCTAAATGTTTTTACAAAATATCTGTAGTAATAGTCCTTCTTATTTAAAGAGTATTTCTGTGATTCTGTTCCTTAAGAAAACAAGAATAAATGTCTCTTCACCCCAGATAGAGAACCAATGACAGATCAAAGTAAGGATACTGCCGAAGTTCAACTTGGTGAACCAAAGAGTTTTATTATGATTACTTATAGGAATATGGGTGAGGGTTTTCTCATAAAACCATAAATAATTCAAAATAAATGCATTATCAAAAGCCCACAGTAACATGGGTGATGGTTCATGAGAACTGGAAACCTGAAGCATACTGAACAACCTGCAGATAGCCAATAGATTGGAGACTGTTGTTTTCAGGAAGCCCAGGTGGTCTGAGCCTCTCTCAAGAGGCTGACTGTCTCTGCTTCTTCCAGGCAGCTTCACTGATCTTGGAAATTCTCCTGGAGTTTTTATTGCTTACGGAAGTTTGTAGAGGGAGGCGCTTAGTGAATATAGTCAGTTTTAGGGAGTTCTTTTAATTTTCAAGTTATTTACTTGCTGTTTTAATGAGTTTCCCTGCAGGATGAAATGTTTCAGCTCACTTTAGAGCATCCTCAGTCTTAACAAGGTTCCCTCCAAGACGGAATATTTTCAGTTACTTTTATTGACATGTGATTTTACTATATAATGCTGTACAGTCAAGGGTTTATACACCATTAAGATAGCTTTGATATTATTGCTTTTTTGACACTATTTTAAATTTATAAAATTTATTTACCTTTATTTCATGTGTATGAGTGTTTTGCCTGCATATATGTAAGTGCACCACATATATACAATGCTCATAGAGACCAGAAGAGGGCATCAGATTCCCTAGAACTCGAGAACAGTTGTAAGCCTCCATGTTGGAAGAACTGAACTGGGTCCTCTATAAGAGAACTCAGAACTCTTAACTGTTAATCCATCTCTCCCACTGATATTTATTCTGTTTTAAAGATATATACAGGGCTGAAGGTATAGTTTAGTGGCAGTTCTTGCCTAGCATGTAGAAGATCCTAGAAAAGAAGTAAGTCAGACTAAATAAATGGAACAAATGGATAAGTGACAAAATTATTAGAACTTTTTTCCCTAGGGTCATTTCCAGAATTTAGAAACATGAAGTAGGAACCCAAAGTCTATGGCCTCATTGAACTGAAGATACAAAGACTGATGCTCAAGACATTTGAAGTTCAGTTATCTAGAGAGAAAGTATGCTCTTGACCTGTGCTATCAGAGCTAAAATTGGTCTTGAAGGGAATCAAAATATCTTACCTTAATTTCAGTTCCTCTTCAAATAAAAAGTAACAATCTCTAAAAAGAGAAAATCAAAATTTATAACCCATAACTTCTAACATAGCATAAAATATTACATATTCAAAAATCAGAGAAATAAAACCTAATATCTAAAGAAAAATCAGCTAATGAAAACATATAAAAAAGATGACAGATATGGTTCCACTGGTGGAACAGAACATTCAGAAGAAATATTTTAGATAGACTCCAAATGCTCAAGAAAATAAAAAAAATAGATGAACATTTAAAAAAAAAATTAAAACAGTGGGCTCAGCCCAGTAGTGCGTACTTTGATCCCAACGCTAAGGGGGTAAAGGCAGGTAGATCTCTGAGTACAAGACCAGCCTGCGCTATGCAGTATGTTCCAAACTGTCCTACCAGGTAGATGTACATATAAAATACATAAAATAAAATAAAACAAAACTAAACTAAAACTAAGGTGGGAAATCATAGAGGAAATTCACCAACCTCTGACCTCCACATGCATATACATGGGCCAGTATACTCACACTCACTGGTTATGATGATGACTTTTACAATGTTGATTTACTCTGAACAAGTGACTTTTACCTAACCTTAGAACCAAAAAGTTATTTTTAAACTTGCTTATAATATAAAGCTCAATGAGTCCTGTGTGCTCCTTTTGTGAGCCCGGCCTATACCCTTAATCTCTCATGACCCTTCCTTACCCTCCAGCTAAGACAATCTAAGAATGTGTGTATGTATGTTTTACATAATAAAGTGCTGAAAACAGTGCTTTTCTCATTATAAATGATGGGCTAATCATGCCATTTGTGTTGTAAGCAATAGATGGGATAAATTCGTATGTCTGTTTGTGATTGGATATGTGCTATTCTAAATCAATAAGGCTCAGAATGGGCAAGACCTATCTCTAATAAGAAAGTTCTGCTTTTACTTCCCCATTTCATACTGGATGTATTTTGTTTCAATGAAATAAAGAGTGGGGTCCCTTAATTGGAGAGTATAGTTCTGACAGAAGTTTGAGGGAACAGCCTCTCTGCTTGATCAGGTACACACTTGGCCTTAAAATGGATGCTAAAAATTAGGCTGTTTTGGTTAAGGCATAGCTATAATGTGGCATGAATACTTTGACACACAGGAGTAACCATCAAAGAAATAAAAGAGATATGGTCACTAAGCCAACAGTGCAGATGACAGGAGAGACACAAGTAACTCCAATAATCAAAGGAAAATATAAGACAAAGAAAAACAGCAAACTTAATCTTCATAACACATTATACATAAATAGTCTAAATACTCAAATTAAAAGACATTAGCAGAGTGTATTTCGAAAAGATAAAATTCTGTTATATTTGTCTACAGGAAATTTTTATATATTAAAACACAAACAAGTTAAAGCTAAGAGGATTTTAAAAAATATGTTATTGTGGTTTGAATGTGAAATGTCCCCATTGGCTTATGTGTTTGAAGAGTTGGTCCCCAGCTAGTGATGTTGTTTGGGAAGACTGTGGAACATTCTGCTGTGGAGCCTCATTAGAAGAAATGGGTCACTAGGGGTTAGCCGCTTTCTGTTCACTCTGCTTCTTGACTGCAATATAATGTGGCCAGGTGCTTCACACTCACGCTTCTATAGATCCCACTGTAAGCCAAGAAAGCCTCCATCCCTGATGTTGTTCGTTGCCAGAGACAAGAGAAAAGTCACTGATACATGTATTGTACCAAATGCATCACAATAAAGTGGAAATTAATGCTGTATCACAAGGCAAATTAAGCTACATATGGGAAATATAAACTCAGGAATTTCAAGATGACGAAGAGGTCAATTCAACTGGAAGATATAGCAAACTTAAATATTTGTTAGAATTGCAAGTTACAAAATTCAGAAACCAAGTAAATCTAAAAGAAGCATCATCCAGATTCACAGTTGTAACATCTAAAAAAAAGGAAAGTAAAATCTAGCTGTCTGTGATGTTTCCAGGTTTTATTGAAAAATAAACAACGCTATATAAATGTCAATATTCCATTTACACATGCTACTTTGTGGTAAGAAAGCCACTAGATTGATGTACATAAAAATGACAGCTGAAATATAACCCTTTTCCTTAGGGAACTTTCCAAGTAACTAAAATAACCTTACTGTCATGTGGTAGAAGCTACTATTTTGCAGATATTTAGATAAAAAAAGTAGAAACTTTCCTAATTTTTCATTATGAAAAAAATTTAAATAAATAAAAGTTAAACAATATATAATTGCCAAAATATCACAATTTAAATATTAAAATATTAACTGACATGTTTTCCTTTTCTAGCTATTCCTTTTTGATACATGAATTCTAGATACTAAAATATACTTAAATGATAGAACATAAGGATATTACATTTAAATATCACACTAAAATGAACTTATATCTTATAATTCAATCCATATTCAAAATTCTCTATTTGTGTTCACTTTTTCTTCATTTTGTTCAAGTCAAGATGGAATCAGCTTTCCAGGACTACATTTATCATTGTAAACTACTCTTTTATGTAAGAACAATCCATGCTTGCATACATAAGCAAGTTTTTTATATAAAACCAAGATCTTGCTGAAAGCTATACTCTTTTCTTATATACTTTATATATCAGTGATATTGAATGCCTCAGGTTGTATTGTTATGCCCAGAGAATGGCTCCTCAAGAACCACCACAGAGTCTGGAGTGTATGTAAAAAACAAAGAGCCTTTATTCAAGCTTAAGCTTTGTCCCCCAGACCTCGCCAACACAGTGGATCCATTCTGGGAGCCCCAAGCAGAGAGGTTAGGAGCCTTTTATAAGTTTGAGATAAAAGAAGGTGGGGGAATAACAGTGTTACATTCTGTTTGGTTATAGGGTCCCGGGTGCCAAGCATATTTTAAACTAATTGGTTGTAATAAACTATATGCCAAAATTGGTTAATAGAGGTTCGGAAGTTTCTTATTGGTGGGTGCTGCCTTCAGGGCAAAGGAATGTGTTGATTATTATTCAAACCTTTTGCTAGTTTTTGTTTTAGCCTTACTTAATCTTGTGGCCTTGTGACTGCTTAGAAGGAACAAAGAACAAGATGGAGTTATATTTATCCATTTTCTGACGTCCTATAGCCAAGTATTTTTTTTACAGAAGCGAAGAGAGCAGTTATTGGGTTGAAAAGGGGTTTCAGGAGTCCCACATGTAACACATCAAAAAGTCATAACATGAGTTATGTTCTCTTATAGCTTGATAATATTGAGGAACACTGTGGTATGTGTCAGATTAAACACAATGAAGAGGTAAAATCGAAACACAAAAAAGAAAGTGTATTCACTAGAATCAGTGACATTTCGGTGTTGACAGAAAGGCCTGTTAGAGGGGGATCAGGCACCAGTCTCGTGTCCTACTTCCCTTGGATTGCCCCAGCCCCCTCCCCGCGGTAAGAGAGGGTTGTCACGGGGAAGCAAAGGGACGTCGGGTGCTGCGGCCTGCCTGTTCTCAGCCTTCTGGCCCGCTCCAGAAGACTCTCAGGCACGACCAGGGCCTGCCCCTCCGACCAAAGAAGCGAGCAGCTAGTCAGCTCTTTTGACGACAAAGCTTTAATGATGTGACTTCTTCAATGGTGCTGCAGGGAGCCGTTTACTGAAATTATCAGACATATTATAAAGTTTTAGAGTTACAGGTATTAGCATACAGCGGGAAGTTTCTACCAATCACTTTACTGGTCACTCTGATCATGCTTTTTACTTTACATAGAGGCTACTACTGTCCACGCACTGTTCACGAGGGAGGAGGGAATTTTCCTCCAATGGCACTTAAGTCCCTAGTTCACCTAGGGATGTGTGGTATGTGTCTATCTCCTCTGGCTAGTCTTTGTTTTAGCTCCTCTCAGCGCCATCTTGCTCAGGCCACAAGGTGCCAGCCGGACAATTAGGATTTCTTAAGTTCCAACAGATGTGGAGGGATGACTTTAAAGGAAACTTGTCGCGGGGGGGGCGGGAATTCTAGCTCAGTTGGTAAGAGCATTTTCTGTACAAGCATGTGGACCTGTTTTAAAATCTCCAGCACCCACGCAAAGAGCCAGGCGTGCTGCCTATAATCTCAGTCTCGAGGGATGGAGATAGGTGGGTCTCAGGAGTTCACTGGCCAGCCTAACTGAAATAATGAGCTTCAGGCTCCTGTCTCTCAGGAATAAGACCGACAGCTGTAAAGAAAGGCCCCTGATGTCCTCTTCTGGCCTCTGCATTGCACACATAGCCTCTGCATGTGCAGGGTCAGGTATGTACACCTGCACAAACACAGCATACACACAGAGAGGAAAGAAAACATGAAAGGGCATTCATGTGGCTCAGGGGATGACTTCAGGTTTCACTGTTTCAATTAACTACTGGGCATACTGGGTTTGGGGTCAGTGAGATAAGGAACAAGCAAGTTATATCACACCATTCCTGAAAGGAAAGGAAATTTTAGCAATGCTGAAAATATTGGGGTACAACAAGATTACAAACAACTTATATCACACAAGAAATTGATAAGGTAGCGACTATATTTGGTAAATTTATGACACAAAATTATCTTCATGCCTATACTTAAGAGTTTATAGTTTTTAATAAATGCCTTCTGAATTAGAAAACAAGTCCCCATATATAAAATCTCCAAAAGTTTCTTAGTTTCTTCATAGCTCACATGGGCTTAGGTACAATCTTTTGTTTTTGTCTTATTTCCATGGTCCAGGTATTATACATCTATTTCATGAAAGCCACAGGAGAGAGGTACTTTCTACCAGTACATCTACCCTTTGTGAAGGAGTTGCTCACCCAGGTGTAGTAAGTCCTGCAGTGAGATGATGATCACACCATGGCTTTCACTGCACTCTCACACCAGGCTCTACTACAAGAAGCAAGGAAAAGGCTCCATTCCCAGTCTGTGTGACCCTGCCACTAAAGTGACACACACACACACACACATGCACACACACACACATCTCAAGCCATCACCAGATTTGTGTTTTCTTTTATCCTTTCCATTAAAACAATTGCCCTGGCAAGGGAATGAGTAATCCCTTCTTGTGTTTTCTTCCTTCTTGTCCCTCTGCTAAGTGATCCCTCCATCTGACATTTCAGCAGACAGTCATAGTACCGCCTGCTGTGCTTTGTGTCTATCCTTATAGTCATGTCATTTCATCATGCTATTTGGAATCAAGCTCTCTGCACTTCAATTCAAGGTAAGCCACTGATTTATTATGAACTTGGAGAGAAGTTCCCTTATTTTTCTGAGTTTTAAGTTATTTATCTCTAGAAAAAAATAGAAACAGGATCACTGATACCAATGATTGAGTGTTTTGTGAGACAAATACAGTATATGTACATAAGTCAGTTAGCTCTGTGCTAGACACCTGAAGTGCGTCAGTGTTGCTGAAGACCTTTCCTTGCATGTTCCACAGCTGTGACTAACATACCTAATGGAGCAACTTAAAGGGAAAAATTACTGATTTTGGATCACAGTTTCAGAGGATTCGGTCTATGATCAGCTGACTCCAGTATTTTGGGCTCAGTATCATGGTGGAGGGGAGCATTGTTCACTGTGAGGAAAGAGGACACTCTTTCTCAGGGGACAGAAAGCAAACAGCAAAACAGGAAGCAATCAGGGACAAAAATACCCTAAGGAACTTCCCTCAGGGACCTACTCCTAGCAAGGCCTCAGCTCCTAAATTTTCCAGCTCCTCCCCAAAGAGTGCCACCACTTGAACTTTTAGAGGGGCTCTTTATATTCAAACCATAACATTTCCAGTATAAAATATTTCTACTAGTGATTTCGTTTTTAACTTTAAAATTTTTAAATCTTTCTGAGTCTATGTACCTATGCACGTGTGTGTCATGTGTGTGTGATGCTACCAAGACTTCCAAACACTCCTAGAACTATTTAATATATCCTTAAATACAATATCCTGTTTTGTGGTTGGGGGGGATTCAATTTTTTTGTTTTTCACATTCTTGATGTGACATAATGTCTAATTGGGAGCAAGTTAACTCTCAGTTAAACTGGAAAGACTTATCCAGAGTCTTAAAAGTCAACTGCTCCATGGTATGTTATTTCTAGCCCCATTTAGAAAGAAAGACTTGAACAATTGAGCATCATCTTATAGATACACTTTTGTGGTTTCCAGCAAGGTCTCAAGTTGTCAATCACAGTCTAGTATATCAGCCAGACGGCCCTCCAGAGACATTACACAAGCAAATCTTTTAATATTTTATCAGTGGCTGTTGATAGGAGGCACTTGAGCTCAGTGAATCTTTTTATTACTTCCTTTCATTTATTCCTAACAGCTTTGTCTCTGTGTATTGATTACTATCTTTGAAACTTTCACTAAACGCCAGTAAACAAAGAGATATCATTAAAATTTTTGCTTAAATTTTTTCAATAGAAATCCCTTTAAACAAGTTTTCCCAAATTTAATGTGGTGATCTGGCATACTTTTTTGTCTCTATTTTTACCCATTCCTTTGTTACTCTATTTCTCTGAAAATTGACATTCAAGTGAAGAAGAAAACTAGAATTGGAACAAAAAAGAACTTCCACATAAATCTTGCAAAATTCCCTTTTATGTTTTTTTTTTCAGATTAATACCCAAGGGGCTACATACCAAGGATCAGTCATAAACCTCAGAAAGAAAAGAATAGTTACAATATACAGAAAATATTTGCACTCAAAATGATTGAATGTTGCTTTGCTTTCTCCTCTGGATACGAAATCTCAAATAACAGCCAATTGTCACAAGAGAAATTTGCTAAGTAGGCAGAAAAAAAATATTCAAAAGCTGTTTTTGGCTTACTCACAGTTGGGAATTTGCTGATTTCAGTGTTTCCCATATTAGCAGCAGTGAAACGAGCAAAGCAAGACACTGTTAGCAGAGCCGACAAAAGTTCATTAGCTTCAACAGATTCAAACCTCGGAGGACTTCACTCCTGGGAACAGCAAGGCAACTTTCTAAAGGCTGTGGTGAGCTGGTGAGCAGGCTTCACTGTGGTTCCCTGGGCTTCATCAATCACATGCTGACCGGTGTTTTCCAGACTCTGAGGAACAAGGCTGCATGATCTGTTATTGTTCGCTTGTTTTATGAGAGTAATTGTGAGTGCTGTGAAATTGGAAGACTTTGAACCAATTCTGATTACAAGAATGTTTGTTCACAAAATCTAAGAGAAAAGGCCAGTAAATAGAGGGGGAGGCTCCCATATAAGCTTTTGAAGAAAAGGGACACCTTCCCAAGTGAATCTTTCCATACCTCCTCTCCTGGTTAGCATGCAAGCGTCCTAAAGGTCAAAATGGTGGCATCATCTGTGGGAAAGAAAAGGATGAGAGCTTCCTTGCTTGATCTGCTTCCAGTCTCACTTGAGTCAATGGAGCAAGAGGCCTTTTAACTGGTAATTTTCTAAACCAGATAAGCAATATAAAATAATTCATTTTATAGAATGCCTTTTATGCCTATATCTTTTGGAAATTTTTTGAATCAGAAGCTAACTGAACCAGTCCTGGTCATTCATATCAGGAAACTCATTACATGAAATGGTTGTGTTGACTTGGACCATACATAGAAAGAAATTACCTTAGTCTAAAACAGTAGTTTGCAAACTCTCAACATTAGCTGCATATTGGAATCAGCTAGGAATATTTGAAATCTTGATGTCTAGACTATAAGGTTCTGGGTTTGAGAGACACAGCAGACAAGAGAGACCAGAGACTCCGCTGGGAGCTAACAGGACCCGGTTTATTAAGAGCAGACCAGATGGGACTAGCTTCTCCGCGCTCCTGAGTGTAGAAATGCTTGCCCCCCTGGGTGCTTGCCTCCCCAAAGATATGGGGAGACTAGCCCCCTCATCTTGGGGCTGGAGCTCCGGGGAACCAGATCGGGATGGAGGAGCTCCCTCAGGGAGAGTGCGAGAAGCTAACTCTCCAGGAGAGCCAGCTGAACCCAAAAGCCAAAAGCCTCAAAAGCCTAAAAGCCTTCAGCCCCCTCCTAGCTTTTAATGGGAGGGGGTTGGGATTGCCACGACATCTGATTGATGTTTAAGGTAGACTTCTGGCCAGGAAGCAGTCCTTTTTTACAGCTGTTTCTGAATCCTGGGCTGGGAGTCTTATCTGTTCAAAAAGTCAGTTCTTTTCTCAGATCTCTCAGATTTCAGTGGCCCCTGAGAGTCTAGTTTGGAACTGCTGGGGGGAGGGGTTGGAGGTTCTAGTCACACCTAACACAGACAACATAGAAGAACAATTAAAACAGGATTACAGGGAGTTGACCTCAGACATTAGCTCTTATAAAATTCCCTCAGGTGTTCAAAATACAGAGCCAAAGAAGAAAACAGTTACAATATGTCTTGTCCTTCTGTCAGTATTGAGTTATTTTTATTCCTTGAAAGCTTGTAAGTTCATGTACACAAATCACATAAATTGTTGTCAAAAATTTACTGTTATAATTTACATACAAGGCTTACATGTGCTATAATTAGTCACATGCACACCTTCCTATAATCTATAAGTACAAGTATACCTGGTTGCCTGTATTTGGTTCCTGAATATCATTCTTTATGGAAAAAAATGGGTCTCCTTGGAGAAGCAGCTGACTGACATGAGGAAATTAGAAAATCAGCCTAGAAAACCTTAATGTGTCAAGACAAAGAAAAGGAAAGAAGGAAGGAATGAAGGAAGGAAGAAGGAAGGAAGGAAGGAAGGAAGGAAGGAAGGAAGGAAGGAAGGAAGGAAGGAAGGAAGGAAAAGTTTAAGGTTACATGAATGGTCAGAGAATCTAGCTGAAAGAGTTTTCTTTTAGTTAAATGTAAGACAACTTAGGTATTAAAACAAATTTACCAACCAAAAGAAGTAAGTGAATATATTGAAATTTTAGTAAAGAATGAGATCTTTACAAAGTATTGCTCCACAAAATTCTTGCTCATCACAAAAGCTAAATGAACAATTTCACCATGAAGACTGGCAGAGACGACCTTATTTACATAATAAAAATAACCAGAGAAAATGAAACAATTCAAAGTTCCCTGATTCCTTACAGGAAAATAGGCTCACTTTTATAAGTGTGCATACTAAAATCTATTAGTAGGAAACTCTAAACAAGCTCAAATTCAGTGAAGTCCAACAAGTCTGTTACCTTGAAATGTCTCAAAGTCATGAACATCAAGGAAAGTGGTGGTATTCGTTACTTTCCAGATGAATCAGTACAACGTAATGAATTTTATACTCTATAAAATATTACAGATCATAAAATGATTCCTATAGTCAAAACATTTAAGTAGATTTTAGTTCTTTTTAGTATGATTCCAAACTTACATTTTAAAATAAGAATCTTTGACAGCATTTAGTACCAAAACTTTATATGACCACAATAAATCAATTACCAAAGTTAAAATGAAAACTTTTGCTTAAGAAACACATTTGTTATCAAACTACATACTATAAGAAATATTATAGCTCTTACTACTATTATTACTAGTACTTCAAAACCAATAAAATATTGCTTGATTATAGTTAATTTTTGACCAAGTGTTTTCATCAAAGCTGATTTATTTTTGTTTAACCTTCACTTCAACTGGTTGAAAAGCAAGAGGACAGTTGCCAACTGCGGCAGGAGGACAGTTGCTAACTGCGGCAGTTTTGGATTCATGTGTTTCCAAGCATTTGAAATATTTCCATACATTTCAATGGCTTTTTAACCAAGAAGGATTGATAGCTTCGTTGCTTCAGCTTCCCTGTTTTAAAATAACGTTAATTTCAAAGTAAGACCTGTTTTCCAAGTGACCAATGGTATAAGAACATGACCGCGTATCTGTTATCACAAAAGATAAGCTTCTAGAATTCAGCAATTCATTTGTACCCTACTGGACCATATATAACCTCTTCAGGTTGTCTTATAGAGCACCTAAAAGCATTTTAGCCCACTGGCTCAGCCAGCCGATATGTCAAGCACAAAAATATAAAACCAGCATTCTCAGGTTTGTTTCCCCAGAGGAAGAAAACAGTTTGATGTAATTTGTCAGAAGCTGGAGCGGTACTTTAATGGACAATTTACTTCAAATGGCTGCAGTTACTGCAGAACAAAGGCCCAAAAGCCTGAAATAAAAAAGCCCTTCCAATTGGTTTTACTCAGAGAGATTTAATTTCCTAAGATTAACTAAGGGTCTCTAACCTTTCTTACCCTCTCTTTCTAAAAGCAACAGTAAAATTGTCTGAGTTTCTGGTTTATTCATCTTTAATGTGTTGAATATAATTAATTCCATACATTTTGCAAATATATATGTTAAATATAATTAATTACCTAAGTTAAGACTCCAGTATTGATCAGTTTTCCCATGGCTATGAAAAGATCTTAAAATTATAAAGCAAAAGGTTCATTTTTTGACCATAGCTTCTGTGGTTGCAATCCGCTGCCAGTCGTTTTCAGTCTGTACTAAGGCAGCACAACGTGGCGGGCATATGCGGCAGATCAAAACAACACAGACAGGGAACCAAAGTGAGTGAAGAGAGGCCCAAAGTCCCCAAAACGCTTACCGCTAGGACCCTCCTCTGAAAGGTTGGGCTGTCTCTCTTTTTCTGAGCTTTTGGACCGAGCAGTTAATAATTTCGTTGGCTCTCCCATGAATAGGCATGCATTTGGGGATTATGTAACCTCTAATCTTGTAAATGAGTCCAATAAATCCCCTTTCATAAATTTATTGATCTCCTAATAATTCTGTTTATCTAGAGAACCCTAGTGCAAACAGTACCAGGGACCTGTGAACTTAGTAAACATGTATTAAAGTCAGCTCTGTGGAAACGAAATATGTTATGGTACTTTGTACATAAGCATGTAAATAAAGTAAAATAGATATATTCTTAAACCCTTAAACATCAAGATCATCTTTTATTTGATAATTACACAATGAAGCGAAAATTAGTTTGAATATTAATGCAATCATAACTTTTTAAGGTCACTTGAAAGATGCTGTGTGTTAGGAAGTCAGGCATGTGTTGTTGGTTTTTTCACTTTTATCGATTTACCTTTTACCTCAGACGCTGCTGTTTCTTGAATAGTTCCCCAAAGTCCATCGACTGGGAAGTTGGCATGCAGGTAGGTTCTATTGTTTTGATCGGCCACATATGCCCGCCACGTTGTGCTGCCTTAGTACAGACTGAAAACGACTGGCAGCGGATGGCAACCACAGAAGCTATGGTCAAAAAATGAACCTTTTGCTTTATAATTTTAAGATCTTTTCATAGCCATGGGAAAACTGATCAATACTGGAGTCTTAACTTAGGTAATTAATTATATTTAACATATATTTAACCCCTCATTGTATTGGATGAAGCTACCCAACTCCTACAAGTCAATCATCTCTGAAAACACCCTGAGACACAGTCAGAAATGTGTGTTGCTAATCTCTCAATCCAGCCAAGATTAATGATCACAACATTAATTCCGTGTTAATATTACGATAGAGAAGATTTCCCTGTGGACAAAGTCATGATTCTTTCCAGGTTTATCTTCCTTCTCTAGATAAATTGATTCAAACACCAATGCTAAATGGCAGGGTGTAAAAAAACACTGAGTACAGACATGAGTATTTGCTTGTAGGCCAGAGTCACATATGCAGATTCTGTATATGACTGATATTGAAAAAGTGACCAGCTGCCCAGAAATAAACAAGATTTTAAAAAATGAAAGTTGTTCAAAGCTGGAGGCAGATACATGTAAGAATGATTTGAGATTTCTGTACATCTTCATACATGTCTCTCTATATATTGTCAAATATTAACTTTTGTGGGTGTTCAAGAAGAAAATTCCAACTGACACAAAATCAGAACTAATACTCTCAGTCTCCATTCCAGCTAGCTGACTACTGCTAAGCAGTTGCTACGAATATGAGAGTCAACCAGACTCTCCAGGTTAATGATAGCTTATATGAACACTACGTGAACTGTTTTGCAGTAAAATGAATGTACATTTTACTAGCTATGCTTAAAATAATAATTAAAAGTTAGGTCACAGAATACTAAAAAGGCAACATTTTGTTCTATGCTCCACATAAGAACATATTTGAGCTTGAATTTCCTAATATTATATTTCTGTACATCCTGGAGAGACATGAATGCCTAGAAAATTTTCACTTCAAAATAAAACCTTGCTCTTCATTAAATGCTCCATTTGAAATGGAATAAACAGCTAATGACATAGGTGAATTGGTGGTAATTTCACTGCTGGATGAAAGCTGTCAGATAAAAGGAATAGAAAGGGTATAATTCCATTTATATAAAATGTTTTTGAATGTGAGATCAGTGGTGACATGAACAGAGGAAAGACCATCGGGGACTGCAGAGGGACACTAGGAAGGTGTAACATGGATTAGTCCTTCGCCTGACGAGTCTGACTGACAGACTATGGGCAAATACCTTCATCGCAGGCCGGGTGGTGTCCACTTATCCAGGATGATAAATTTGATGACCTTGGGAAAGTCACACTCCCCTCCCAACCAGCCCGTGGGTCTTAGATGTATGAGGGGGAGGGGCTAAAGGCATATAAGTTGAGGTTGCCATGAGGTGGACCTTTTCCTTCCCCTGGTCCTTTTCTGGCTGACCACAGGAACCAAGCCGGGCTGTGGATTTACTGGTGTGACCTATGATGGGAGGGAGGGCGCTCATTCTTCTGTAAGTAACCCCTCACCCACTTCTCTGTTAGTAAGTCCAAGTAAAATAGCTAGAATTTGCAGAACTGTGGTTTGGGGAATTTGTGTCTCCTTTGTTGTAAGGGGGTTTGAAGGGGGAGGCTCAACTTAGCGCCTCCCAGGAGAAATTTTAGCAACAGAAGCTTTCTGAATTACACAATTTACATGGGAACTATGTTTTGTATACCAGTGATTCTTAAATAAAGCTGTTGAATTAAAATAAAAAAACCTTTATCAGTCTCTTATATTGCTTAAATGTGAAACAAGATTTGTCAACCCTTATTTATAATGTATTTGGGCTTTGCCATTGAATCCCGAGCCTTGTGCAAGCTAATTAGCCCCCTTCTACTGAACTACACCTCCAGTCCCCACTTAGTAGTAACAATTATAATTGGTTAAATCAAAGTACATAAAAGTAAAAGTTATGAAATAAATCTTGCTATTTTAGTTTGAATTTAATTTACATAATCTTCAAAATATACAGGTATATATTTGTTAACATCTTTACATATAAAATATTAAAGTTGTATAAGACTTTTAAAACCTACGATACAGATTTTGCAAATGTATTGGGATGTTTATGTTTGTCTTTGAGTACCAAGATATTTACTTATATAGAATTTTAAACTCTGTTCTATTTACTAAAGACTAGTATTACATAGTTCTCCTTTGAGTGTTAGCTGTTCAGGCAGAATGAACAACCTCCAAACTTCCTGCCTTAATCTTTCTACATGTCCTCTGGTATATTTCCTTTTCTCTTACATGAAAATAGGTGAAAATAACTGCAAAATTATGCTACAGATTGTTTTTTAAGTTTTAAATATTTTGAACATGTTTATTCTAAAAATACATATTCTTGCAACAACGACAAAATAGATGCTTAGTAATTTCCTAAAATTTTTCTTCCTTCATCTTAAATGCATTCTTTGAGATGCAAAGCTTATTTTTACTATAAAAAATGGTTGTCATGGTAGTATGTATAATTTATCTGAAAAAGACACTTGTATTGGCATAGCCCTAAGCTCTGCATCATTCTTCCTCGGCTGCTTTACCCTTAAAAATAGTACTGCCAATCCATTTACATGGAGGTTTTTCCTGGTGTTTCTATACTGATAAATTGCTTCAAATTGCATTTTACATTTGATATAGTTTCCAACAACTTATTTAACACATTTCTAGTTCCTTATTCTCCTAAGGAATTTTATTATATTTGAATTCCCCTTAAATACTTGTTTATCATTATTGACTTTTGCTTCTTATATTAAACTTTATTTAAAAATTCAAATCTCATTTATAAATTGATATAATCAAAACAAGTGATTTAGGCTGCAGCATTTTTAGATGCAGTTCCGAGATGTACTTTTCTTTGATATTATGCATAGCAAAGAGATAAAGCGTCTATGAAT
Organism: Eospalax fontanierii; assembly: GCA_035773235.1. Taxonomy (NCBI): domain Eukaryota; kingdom Metazoa; phylum Chordata; class Mammalia; order Rodentia; family Spalacidae; genus Eospalax; species Eospalax fontanierii. The sequence continues at coordinate 48,291,636 of CM069530.1, read as the reverse complement.
GGGGTTATGTGGAAGTGAGGATGTGAAAGAATAACTTTCATCACTTGATAATGGGAATATAAAATGGTACAAGCACTTTGGAAGACATCTTGACCTTTTCTTACAAACCTAACCTAATTTCACCATATAATCCATCATTTGGGTACTTACTCAAATGAACAGTATACTTGTGTTCTAATACAAATGTAGGTCAGAGGACAGTTTGGAAAAGTCCCTTCTCTACCGCGTGGGTCTCAGGAATTGAACTCAGGTTATCAGGCTTGCTGCTTTTACCGGCTGAGCAGTTCCCTCCAGTCCTATTAACGGTAGAGAGTGGTTCAAGAATGAGTTCATTTTCTCTGCCAATTGAAAATTTTAAAAGCAGAAGAGAAACATTGCCAGAACTCTTAGGGAGCCCCAGTATAGCTACTATATGATAGCTGGGAAATCTGGGTCCCCTCTTGGATTATTAGTTTAGTTGATAAAAAAAAAAAAATTAAGAATAGACAGAAACAGAACCTGGAGGACAGTTCACTATGGTTTAAAAGGAAAACCTCAGGATGGGCAAGCTGTAGCTCAGTTACCCCAATGGAGAAGGAGAACAAAGAGAAGGAACAAAAGCCACGCTGCTTTAGATAACTATGGAGGTCAGCCACCTGGTGGCAGGCAACCACAGGGCAGGAGGTTTAGAAAAAGAGAAAGGACAGCCAAAGCGTTAGTGGGGCGGGGGGGGGGGGGGCGTATTGGTTTCAAAGCATACTTAGGCTCTAATCAGTATCAGACAGAAGAGAAGAAAAACAAATAGTTTGGCCTTTCTGCATCCGGCCTCACAAAGGCAGACAGATCCAGTGCAAGGGCATGGATGCTAATGTAGGGACTCCACTAGGTGGTGAGAATTCTGGGAAGGCAAAATGCATTGTCTAAAGGTGATCCTTCCTTTAGACACCCCTTCCTAGGGGTGATCCCCTAGCCAGTATCCTGTCCTGACCCATTGGATTAATGCTTAAGGGAGGAAACAAAGGCATATCTCCACCTTGAGGTGGATTCCATTCTTTACAATATACTTGAATCTATGCAGCCATATTCATAATAACATTCATGTGGACGCTTACAAACTCTGGATTCACTTTTTTATATTAGTCATGGAATGTTCTATTGACTGACCTGGAATTCATCAACAATCAGTAAGCATTCACTGGCAAATTTCTGGCATTATGTGTGTTGGAAGAGAGGAGTGAATGAGAGATGCTTTCGCACACGGGAGAAAACAAATCCCTTTCAAGGTATGTATTCAAGGTGCTAGATGAACATTCGGTGGGAGAGAACAGGAAGACAGGAAGACGACAGTGCAAAATCTAAAATATACCACCTTGCTGTTCAAGTTCCCATGGTGCAGCAGTATTGATGTTTCCAGATGTAATTCTGGAAAATGCAGAGTCCCAGACCCTTCCCTAGACCCTTCAGGCACATCAAAATTTGTAGCACAATGCCTGGGAACAACCTCAATTCACAAGAAAGCGCTGGAACGAAACACTTTATTTACTAACTTCAAAATAGTAATTCCTGGTTTATCATTTCCAAGTAGCAAAACGGTTCTCTTGGACTATCTGATTAGTCAGCATGCTAATTTGAGAAGGTAGATACGCACTGAGATGCGTACACCCAATGCAAGTCCATCTCATGAAGCAGTTGATAGTCTTTTCACTTTATTAATATTATGTTCCAGGGAATTTTTATTTTTAGCCACAACCTCATTTAATTCTGCGAACTAAGAGAAAACACAAAATCTTCAATATGCAATAAATTCATCTAAAACCCAGTGTCAAGAATCAGCTTCATCTGATGCCAGTTTAGATTTTGTCAGAATGCTTTGTAATGTTCCAATTTTCATCTGGTGTTAGTAAAATCCAAAAGTCATTTGTTATAAAACTTAATTATTTCTTCATAGTTCAGATCTTGCGGGCCAGAAATCCTCTTCTGACTAGACAACAGTGTTTAGATAGTCTTTGATTGGCTGCATTTGTCTAAGAAAATAATTAAAATATTAATTTAAGTAATTATATGTCTTATATCTCATAATGCTTAAACATGCAAACATTACCTTTCTATGTGAAGAATATACATTTTATTTTCAAATGTGCATTAAAGAATCAAGTAGGCATCTTGAAAAAATATAAAAAGAAGAAAAATATCCAGTATATATTTTGAAAATCCAGATGACATTATTGGGCAATGCTGGTCTCACAGCACAGAAGCACATTAAAATCACATGCAGTCGACTCAGGATGGAAACTTCTCTTCATTGATTTTACTACATTTTCAAAGCCACCTACCATTTTTAAACTTAACTCATGACTACCACTGCAACAACGTATTTCTTAAGTAAGACATTTTTACTGATCTTGATTAAATCAAGAACATCAACCACAAAGTTCCTACAATTTTCCCAAACACTGTTTCAGTCCTGATTTCCAGCCAAATAAATGACAACATGGGATTCCCAGGCAAGAACACCACACATTGTCAGAAACAAAATTGCTCTTAAAACTGAAGCTAAAAGGCCTTTAGCAGAAAAATTGGGGTCAGGCCCTTTAGCATGTAGCAGATAAATCCAGAATCCGTTTAATATGTTCTGTGCTCTGAGAGTAAAATATAATTGATATGTGATCAATGATGGCATAGAGAGCACAATGATTTTCAGGCATTCACAGCAGGAAATCAATAGATAATAAAATTTCTAACTTATTGGGCATAACAGATAGGAACAAACATAATGAAAACCATATGGCTGTGGTTAGAGTTTGAACAGAACATGAAATTTATAATAAAGGAATCAGATGGTACATTTAATGTCAGTGCTAACTCTATTTCTCTTCAGATAATGGCTATAAATTAGTGCAGTGCTATTGAGTGACTCATTTAAATCTAACAAGTGATTTTCTGTGTTAGAGGACATTTTTCTTCACAGTTTAATTTTTGGAATTGTTCTATCATATGAACTGCATAGGATTTTAGTAAGTGTACAAGATGAAAAATTATTATCAACAGATGCACTTCAAATTTAGTAAAGGTACCAGCAAAATTATGTAAGCAACTTGGCTTTTAAATAGCATGTGTGTATCTTCACTCATGGACTATTTTGGAGTAACTGGTATCTGTTCCAAATACACTGTGTTATACCAGCATTATCGTGTTTTTACACATAAAATTTATTTTAAAGATTTTTCCATTATAAAAGTAATATGTTTTTAAAAAGCAACAGGGGCTATTATCAAAGGGGAAAAAAATAAGCATTCTTAAATTCTTACCAAAAGACAGCAACTATTAATATTTTAGATATTTTCCTCTTTAAAATGCATTGAGTTATTTTCTTGTTAGGAGTAGATGGTATAGACCAGCAGCATAGTTCAGTGGTTCAGTGGTTAAAGGGGTTTGCCATGCACAGCCTGAGGTCAGGCCGAGTAAACCTGGAAAGGCGGAAGAGGAGAAGTGAATCTACAGAGTTGCCCTCTGACCTCAAGTATTAATGATGGGAAGTACATACCTACATACCCTCATCCTATGCACATATACACATAATAAAGATAAATAGAATCTTTAAGAAATAGATCACTACTTAGGTACACTAAATCTTATAGCAAACAGATATGACCATTTTCAATTTCTTTTCTTTCTTTTTCCTTTGCACTTCTAAAAAAGTTTTTAAAGTTCTTTGATCAATCTTAACTCATTCCTTCCTTGCCATTTCAGTGGATTAAGTATATTCTAAGTCTCCACATAGTTATATTCACAGTACTCACCATCTATTTCAACGTCTGTCTCTTTCCTGTTCCCTTTAAGCGGATTTATCAGCTCTCAGTTAACTGAGAAACCTGGAGCCCCCACACTTCTTCATTTTTCAGGGTGTGGCCAGGTGGGCTGCCAATTTTGATTCTTTAACTGTTTTCAGGATATGAATTTTAGAAAAAGTCCATAGTTGTAAAGCTAATATGGCAGTCATTAAAATATTGTAATTACTGTGAATGAATTACAGAAGCAAACAGTATGACTGGACTACAGAAAGAGAAATTTAAGGCTCAGTGGGTAAAGGCTTTTTGCCTGGGACTTGAGTTCTATCACTGGAGCCCATGTAAAGGTGAATATTGAGAACTGACTTCACAAAGATGTCCTCTTGCACACTCAAACATACAATAATAATAATTAAAAAGAATTATAATAAATTACAAAATAGAATATAAAAATAATATATAAATATATATAATAATTAATGATAAAATCATAATTATTATTATTAAGAAAGAAAAATTTAGTTATTTCATTAAATCTTTAATTCTCTCTGCTTAGTGGCATGTGCTTTAAGCGTGAAGGTCAGCATTGTGTTATTTTTAACTCTTGACTCATAATTAGCTATTCTTTATTGTTGTATCTTATGTTTAGTGATTTTTGATCTATGAACAGAATTATAGATCCAAATTAAATTTCCTTTAGAACTTTGTGTGTTCAAGTCCATTATGACAACAATTTGAAATCATTGCAATTTTCCTCATTTACTTACAATTTTTTCATATAAAACCTTAAATCATTCATTTTAGATCCCACATTGTGAAAATTTATCAGGTGTGACTAGATATGAGATATTGTTACAGTAATTTTGGAGCAATCAAGAGATTCTTTCAATACAAAAAATTTAAATGCACTTTTTATCCTTTACTAGACTGTATATTATTCCATTTTAATCCCAAGCGTTTTATTTTGTAAGACATTCTTCATGGCTTATGCTTGCCTTCTACTGCAGTACTACCTTTCTTCAAAATTAGATTTTAGGCCTCCTAACTTGGCTATGAACTCTTTCTAATTGGAGGCTTTATTCATCCTGAATTCTTCAACTGCCTGAAAAGTCCAACAGGTAATCAATAACAATTTTTTGAACTGACTTGAGTCTAATATTTGGTATGAGGGCTAAACTTGAAGGGGAAGAAATTGAACTATCACCTTAAAGATGATGCCTAAAATTGATAGTAAAGGCTGTAATTTTCTTTGCATCCTTCTAATGACCTCCATGAACTCTGAATTTCCACCTGATAACTGTAACCATGGCACTCTGCACTCTTCTGGTTAACAAGAGAGGTCTCCAGGGTTTCATGAGGTATATTTCTTGCCAAGTATTGCAACCTATAATCCCAGCACCTGGGAAACTGAAAAAGGCTAATAGAGCATCTCAGGCTCGTTTGAGTAACGTAGTGACACTCTGAGTGAATACAATTTAAAAAGAAGAGGTAAAGGGCTCTATACATTATGTAGAGTCTTTTATTTTTAGAAGGGCACTAATACTGCTCATGAGAATTTTGCCCCCAGGACAAAATCAATTCCCACCTTCAAATGCCATGAAATGAAGAATTAGGATTTCAACATAAGAATGGTCATAATAGCAAGCATTCACTACAAGGTATGAAACTCCACAGATACTGTGAACACTTTATCCACAACTGTGTTGTCATTATATACACAGACATCTAACAGGCATCCTGTAAATAAATGTTGATATCATCAATAAAGAATGATTCCATGGTCAATAGCTCTGAAAAGAAAGTAACTAATAACATATTAGATATATTTTTTAAATTCTCAACTAAAATGCAAATTGATTTTGGTAAGGTGTTGATAATTTTTATTTTTATTTTGAAAATCTGATTGATACATTAATAAATAATTTAAAATAAATGTATACAATTAAGTATTATTTTAGGAAATTAGCAAGAACTCCTAAGAATATTATACAAAAATCTGTAACTGCTCGAGTTCAGTTCCCAGCACCCACAAGGCAGCTAATAACCATTCACAATTACAGTTCCCGAGGATCTAAGGCTTTCTTCTTTCTTCCATAAACATTACATGCATGTGATATACTTACATACATGCCAGAAAAACATTCATAAATAAAAATAGATAAATTCATTTAACTTGCTTAAATTGAGAAGAGCTCTTTTGCTAGGTGTAGCATTAATTAAAAAAAAAAATGCCGGAGATAATCCCTGCGGGTTCACTATGTGCAAAACACCTTGAATGACTCTGTAGGAACTTTAACATGAGAGAAATGTGTCCCTTAATCTCCAAGAGTTTTAATCAGATTAGAAGCAGCATTCTTTCAGAGGAAGAGAGAACATAAAAACTGTATTTGAGAAGTCCTTCTATCATGGGTCTGCATCATATTAATACAAAGAAGAGAAAGACTATGTCTGGCTGGAAGAACTGAGACTTCTCTGGGAGATAAACTGATTGATGAAAGAAGGAAGAATTTAACAAATGTTTTTTTGTAAAAACAAAAGGAGACAGCTCTGCCTGATATGGAAGCTTTGAAATAGAAAGATGCATGATTCTCTCTTACGTGTGTTTTTCCTAACTTGGGCAAGGAGAATAGAAGAAGTTTAACCATAAACGAGCTAAGGGTACAGCTGTTTTTCCTTTTAAGTTTTAATGTTCAAAAGCAGATCAATAAAATTCTTCTCCCCAGGAAACACTCTCACTTAGGTCCATTTGAAAGTTGACACATTTAATAGTTTAAAATTAATAAGAACACCCACAGCCCAGAAACCCTGGGTACAGGAGCTGACTGAGAATGCAGATGAATGAAAGTAATGACCTGACTCTGTAGGCCCGACGAGGTCTCATGAAGTGCTGTATTTCTGACACATTCTTGATGCTTTTTGCCTTTAGATGTGTGGACACATTTTTTACTCCAAAGATGAGAACATTGACTCTCTGTCAGGCTTGTCAAGGCCTTTACTTTCCCTTATCTTTGAGTTGGAAGTTTTTTCTTAATAGTAAATAGCTTTCTTTTCATTCCCTTTAAAGGCCAATGCAAGGCTAAAATGCAAGAAATCTGTGAAATTTCCTGTTGCTTTGTATAGAAGACAAGGTACTATATGAAATAGTCATCAGTTTTAGGGTTTAGGATTATATTTATACACACCTTCAAGAAGACAGGGACCAAACAATCATCTAGCTCCTGTGTTATTTGTTATTTTAATTCCAAAAATAATGAAAAAAACTTAGGGAAAATAAAATTTCTAAAGAATAAGCCAAACATATCAATTAAATATTTTTTGTCTTCTGGTAAAATTAAAATAGAAATAGAAGTGATGATTTCAATTCTCAGGTTCAGTTTATACTTAGAAAAAAAATTCTAGAGTGCTTTCCTATAAATGCTTAAGCACAATCATGATTATTATAAATGCATGCTACTTATACATGTTAATGAAGTCATGTGGTCATTTCCTTAATTTTAACAAAATTTATTCACAAAAAAACCACTAAAACAATGTGAATGAACTATAAAACAGGTGCAAATAGCCAAAGCGAGGAAATGCCCCTTTCTTCTTACAGGGCCTCTGCCTCCAGTTTCCTGTCCCAGTCCCTCTTCCACCTCCCAACATCTGCAGAGCAGGCACATACCCATCCTTCATTTTTAGTGGTGTATTCTCTGGAAAATTTTCCTGATTAATGCCTTCTGTCCTCTGATCTTTCCTCTCATGCTGCTCTGAGACATCACAATTAAAATTTACTTTGTTGACTTTATCTATACCATTAAGTCAAGGACCTTGGCTTTTGTCTGTTGTTGTCATTTCTTCAGTATGCATTTAAGAAAATGTTGAGAACGTTTTAAAAATGATGCTAAGTGACTGGGTGAGTAAAATTATTTTAATAACAAAACAATGTCAAAGTAACTGCAAAGTGAAAAGTAAATTGAAAATCCTAATGTCACAGTGAATTTAGAATTTCACTTTTAAATTTTAAAATTTTCATTTATTCTGTATTTAAATAAAATTTATTTAGCTTTAAATAAGAGGCTCATAATTTGTTATGAAGATATAAATACTTTACATAGTGTGTGTAATGTGCATTTTTTTCAGTAGGTTTTTTAATTAATACATTTCCCTCTGGGTTTTCACATCACCTAAGTATTATTTATCTCGTATCCCTTTCTCCCTAACTCTCCTTCCTCCCTTCCCAGTTAAATACCATTTCCTATTGTCCCCTTATTAATACCAGTCTCCTTCATAGAGCTTCTTCTTCCCCTTTACCCCTATGGTTCCTTGTATAACCCTCGCTCTATCCTTCCCAGTTAAATGTGGATAGAGGAAAGCTATATAACAAGAAGCACAGTGCCAGACAGGAGAAATCTCCATTTGAATTGTTGGTCAAGGTAGTCCCAAAAGACTCCCAACAACACAGGCTATTGCCACAGCCTTCGATTACATCTCAGAATTTGAAGCTTAGACTCTATTGCTGAAGGACACACTTCAATCACAGAACTTATATCAATGAATATGAATTTTTGAACAGCTTTCTTTTTCAATGTAAAGTGGTTGTTCTTCCGTTTCCTATGCTCTTCACCCTGCCTATTTTTGTGGTCTTTTCTGATTAAAGAAATTAAAGTCATGGGTATTGTCTGTTAGTACTTTATAGGAACTAACTCATTTAATTCAGCATTTAGCTGCTACATTGGTGAGTGTTGCTACATAAACAGAAAAAACTTCTAAGTGAAGTAACATAGACACAGAAAACCAAGTGATGTATGTTCTCTCTCGTTTGTGGATGTTAGCTCCAAATCCTTATATGTGGGTGTGTGTCCTGGTGTAGCTGCAGGAGCCAGGGAAATGGACAGGAATCATGGTAAAGGTGAAGAAGGAACTTGAAGAGAAGGAGTTAGTAGGAGACAGGTTCTCAAGGGGAAATGGGGAAACAGGAGGTATTAAAAAGGTGTTCAAAACTTCAAATTTGTTCATCACTGAACAGCTGCTATGTACTGAAATTTTAAGAGACATTGTATAAGATATTCTTTCAGCTAAAAAAAATAAAGTATTTACATGATGTCAAAACCATGTGGAACAATTAGAGGAAGTATATAAAATATAAAATTTGATAGGGTAACTTGGTTACCCCTCATTAACAAACTTCCATAAGAAATGACAGCTTTAAAGCAAAACCTGAAGAGGACACAGCATCTCCCAGTAACCAGGAATGAGGAATCTCAGCAGAATGCAGCAGTGTGAACACAGGTGTGTGGGAAAAGTATATGTAATCAGTAAAGAACCTAGGCTAGTACCCACATACAAAATATAACAATACCGAAAATGGCAGATGAGCACCAAAATAATATTAGGGGATATCAGTGAGGACTTTTAGCCTGCAATACTATAATAATATTAAATAAGGTGTAACCATAGATCTGTTTTTAAATATTATGTATTTTCTTATTCCTCACTCTGTTTTTCTTGCTTTGCAACAAAATAATAGCAATAATTATCATAATACAATTATACCATAGGAGATAGTTCTCAAATAGAATTCATTGTGTTTGTATGTAATTATCTTTGACAAGGTGGAGAGTAAGATTAAAGGACACAATAAATTATAAGCTTCAAGAGACAATATGTAGGTAATTTTCTTAGATATGCTGAGTTCTATCATTTATGCAGAGAAAAACAGAAGGAAAATGTTTTAAATGAAATAAAACAGAAAGTAAATAAAAGGTATAATGAGAAAGTAACTAAATAATGAACTTTTCATTTTTATCAGAATTTCCCCTTTCCTTTATAAAGATGTGCAATACATAAAACAGAAAGTAGTTATTCCTAGTAATAATGTATAACTATGAAAATGACCAAAGTACATTTCTAGTTTTCTTTGCATGACAATTATTGGTAATTGTTTTGTTATCTCTCTGGCTTTGAAGGTTTTATCATTTAAAATAAGAAAGAGTTTTATGTGACCACAGACAAAAGGAATATGAAGATTATAAGTAAGTATATCTAAATGTACTTCATCTCCTAAGAAAACGCCCATCCTGTCAGTGATGAACTAAGCATGAAGATACATAGAAAAAGAAATCACTGATGTTATGACTTTTTTATTTCTTCTTTTCATTTTCATTTCTTATTTGTTATCAGATGAGGTCAGTACCACCTTTATGAGAATTCTGCATGCATCTATTCTGCATAGTTATTATAATATCCTTATTGTGCACAAAGCTAAATATTGTACTTGTGTCAAGAACATGTCCTGAGAACAGTTCACAGAGTGATGTCCTCTGCCTCTACTTAAGTATCCATTCCCTATCTCCCAAGTGCTCTTGACCAAACCATTCCCACTATCCTTGCCTTCACTCCCCTCAGGAAAGATTTATGGTTGGCTCCAAAACACCCCGTGCTACTCTCACTGGTCTGCCTGTCATTCCATATCTTAACCCATCATGCTCCCTGTAACATCCTTCTAGATGTCCCACAGAAACCTGTATTTAAAACTAGACCTCCCAGAACTGCTTATTTTAATGCCTCCCCTCCATCATTTTGACTCTACTTCCAACATAACACACAGTTGCACTCCAAATAAGACACATTCCCTCACATTAAAACACCTTCTGCTTCACTGTGATAACTGCTTAAAAGATTAACTCCAAGAAAAAGTATTAAAGAGAGTTAGAGTTAGAGTTAATTAATTACTGCTCACAGAAGATCAGTAAGACTAATCTTGACCTTGTTATTTCAGGTACCACCAGAAGTGGAAGTCCCCCCATCTAACTCTGTAAACATCACTGCATCCAGACCATGGCACAGTTAACCATACATACGCCCCCAACACCTCCAACACCTCCAGCACCTTTATTTTATTTACACACATCACCACCACAGGTCACTTTCTACATTTCCTCTTCTTCTTCTTTACAACTGATTCTTTCTTTTCTTTTTATTGGGGGTGGGGGAGGGCGGGTGTCTCTTTTTCAGACAGGGTCTCCATGGCCTGATTCACTATGCAGACTAGGCTGATCTCTATCTCCCAGAGTTCTGCCTGCCTCTTTCACCAAAATGTTGGGATTAAAGGCAGACCCCACTCTCTACCTGGTTCTTTAGTCTTGGAATTATTCAGCTTCCATTCTTGGTACTTTGCTATCTCTATTTGCCCCACAGGTAACTTCATTCAGTCTCCAAGTTCTACTGGCCATACCATCAGCAAAGAATGAACATCAAGCTTGCAAAGTTTACCCTTAAATCAAGACTCAAAAATCAACCTTTCTAAGTTACATTGCCACTTGAATGTCTAATTCACTAGCTACATATGAGAACTCTTGAGTTATCCATTTATAAAAAGAGAAAAAAGAAAGTTCTACATCGCCCAGCTTGACTCATTTCAGCCAGTGGTACCACCGTTTCTTACGACAGTAATATAATGTTTGTAAAACTCTCTCTCTAATTATCTCTGTTCATATCTAATTTGGTATCAAATGAGGTCAGCTAGACTTTCAACATATAGGTTGAAGCAGACCACCAATGCTCATCTTTACCAACACCATCCTGGTTCAAGCCAGCAGCATCTCCTATGAGGAACACTGGAATGACAGAATCCAGTTACTCAGTCCTGGTACCCACATGATAGTTAACAACTATCTGTAATTCTAGTTCCAGTGGAATCAGATTCTCTCTTCTGATCTCTACTGGCATTTCAAAACACAGGTACATTTAAATATGTACAGGTAATACACTCATACACATAAAATAAAAACAACAAATAAAATATTTTTAATATGTATTTTAAAAAGTTAAAAAGGTAATGCCCTTCCTAGTCTCTTTCTTTTCCTTCCCACACCTCTGCTCTCAGTCTGCATATTATCCTCTAACCTAATTGTTCCCTAATTTCTTCACTATATGTCCTTGCTCTTTTCTTCAGTTTTGAGACATAGCATGCCATTGACTCCTTCTTCCACCACGCCTTTGTCACTGAATCCCTTTTACCTTACAAAACGGTCGCCACTAATCTACTCTATTCTTAATCTACCATACTTAAATAAATCCAATAATTTCAACTGTTCTTTTGTCTGATTAAAAAATACCGAAATTTGGAAGGAGCTCAGGATTCATGATACATATTCAGATCTACCCCAGTTTTCCATTTTTAATTGTATCACCAATGTTTTGTATAACTATAAAAATATATCTTGGATCTTGATCTCTATGGTAACCTTCCAACTTGTGTTTTCTGTCTCTGGAATCCATATCTGAAGATGCCTCCCCTGTTCCACTTTCACTCAGCAATTTTTCCACTTCTGTCTTCCGCAGGCACTGCATGACATAGTTGCACTCACACACATGCAGGAATAACACTCACACATAATATAAAATTAAATAAATATTTTAAAATATTGTTTAAAATCCCATAAAAGACTATTTTCCCTTGAAATAGACTTCAGTAGCTTAGAAAGTCAAAATAAGCATTTGATAAACATTTATTGTTCCTTAAGGCAAATGGTGAAATAGTCCATAGATATTTTCTCATGGAGTAACTTCTGATTTGCATCAAAATTAAAGGGAAAAGCAGAGATGTGGTGACCTTTGGAAACTCCTATACAAGAGCTATCACTATTTCAATGGTTTAATTTAATCCCGAGAGTTTAATTTAAATATGATACATTCATTAAGGAACTCACTTGTTGAGTCTAAGTGTGACGATCTTTTTCTCATCCAGTTAAACTGCAGGTGCTCCTCTACACTGGCTCTTCAGCTTTACTTCAAGGTACAGGGACTACAAGCAGCACTCTCTCTCTCCTTTGGTTTGGTTTCATTTCTGTGTGTAACACTAAGGGATCAACTTTAGTTTAAATTGCTATCATTGTGCAGCCTAGACAGGAGAAACTCATGAGACACGCCATTAATTTTTTTTAATGAAATAGTAAATCGTTGTGGCACATTGTAAATGAAATGAGCCAACTTAACCACAGACTAAGCAAAACAGAAAAAATATCTTGTAAACTCATAAATAATTGGGACATCATTTCTCTTTTTCCTTCTTCTCAAATGACAGAACTAAACTGAATCAAAGAAAGCAAATGAATATATTCAGCTTCTTGGGCCGATTAACTGATATTTTTACTACACATTTGATCCCTATTTCACTGCAGTAAGCAATTCAGGCAAAGATCTGATTACTCTTTTTATCATTTGATAGTCTTTACAAAAGCTGAAAATTACTCTCTTTTTAAATCTTATGTTAGCTGGCAATAAACACAGCACTGAGCTGGCCAAGAGTTTGCTTATGAAAGTCTGGTAAATTGCCAAAACATACACAATAGCTCTTTTGGTCCCTGCTTTTCACTACAGCTGATTACACAGGAGCAAGTGCAGTGACCACTTCCGCTTCTAGTTGCTACTCTGTCAGTTTCCCCTGGAAACTAAAATCCCCTATAACTACAATCACCTGCTAAACAAATGTCCTACCTGCAGGCACAGCCTGACGAGGTGGTTTTAGCCTAGTAACCATATAGGTAACAATTATAATAGTTATTATTTATTCTTGTAAAAACAGAGGAAGGGGAATTATTTTGGAAAATTGTTTTTTCACTTTTAAAATCCAACTTAAGAAAAAAATGAATATATAAAACAAAACAGAGGAAAGTTCTGTTTTTCCTCTTTCTGTCCATATTGATATTGTACTTAAGTACAGAAATTCTCAGAGGAAGGTTCTTCGTTATTTATTAGAGCTGAAAAGAACATGAATGAAACTTAATACTTTTAAATTCTACCTTTGTCTTTTGCTTCCAAAGTGCTCCAACTAGCCATAGTAGAATTACTAGCTTCATGAATAGATGACACCTCTATTGTATAGTTATAGCTCCTTTTTATATCATCACTTTCCATCTGTTATCTTATTCCAAATAATTCTGTAACCAGAATGAATCCTGTTAATTCTCAACTTCACGGAATCTAAAATTATCTAAGCCTGCCTGTGCATGATTATCATGATTACTTTTATTTGTGCAGGAAGAACCACCTTGACTATGGGCAGAACTACACCTTCAGCAAGGGATCCTGGACTGTATGAAACAGAGAAAGAGTTGAACACTAGGAAGCATTCATTGCTGTTTCTTGACTATGAAATATGTCCAGCTGCTTCAGATAGGCAATAGCTGCCTATTGCCTTGACTTCCCCATAATCCTTCCCCATACAAGATGGGGAAATATCTTGTACTGTGAGCCAGAACCTACCTTTCCTCACTTAAGTTGATCTTACTAGGCTATCTTATCACAGTGATAGGAAAAGAAAGCAAGACAATGCCTAACTTTGTGGTACCAATGGGCACATAGGGGGCTTTATTTAGTAAAGTGTCTGAAATGGCAAGTGGCTCCATTTTGTTTCTTCTTCTGCATCCCCATCTTCTTAATTCATTCAGTTTAAGCTTTCCTTCAAGATCTTTCTTGACAGTTCATCTTCCACATCTCTCATGGGTGTTGCCATTATTTTCTATCTAGAATGACAGAACTGTGCTTTAAGCAAATTTTATTCAATGATAGGAATGGATGTTATTCTGAGAATTAGCGGCTAATCTTAATATAGTAAGGCATTAAAATATGCAATGCAAACAGCTGTATAGAGGTAGGCTGATGTGACACCAATTCTTTGAAAAGCTTCCTTTGCATTTACAGATGAAGTAATCCTTTGATATGGTTTCACCATCCATTTAATTCAATCTAAATCTGTTTATAAGATGGAAGAATTTTTTATACAAAATTATTTTAATGCATATCTTCACAACCTAATTATTACCCAGAAGATAACATTTGTTGAACAAACTAATGAAATCAGTAACTCTGAGTTGTTGGACCTCAGAAAATAGTATCATAAAGCCTGATGCTTTGGCATGCTGAATGCATTGATTTGGAGGACATTAGAGAGGCCACAGGTGACTTTCATATGACCTCCTTCTCTCCTGTTTCTGTGCCTATCTTTGTCTTTCCAAAGCAATTCATAAACATTAGACTTTTCTCCGGTATATTTTTTAGAATCTAGAAATAGTAATCTATCCTTCCCTCACCTTTTCTTTGTTAAAAGGCCCTCATTCCAGAAAAGTTCCTCCTTCATACTCAAGAAAGAGGACGAAGCTACAAACAGCTCAAGAAAAATGTGAAGAAATGAGCCTCCTTGGGCTTCCTTTTTGGTCTCTATCATTAAGTCATACCCTTTGTACAATCACATTTCTACGTGGCTGCCCATTCCTCATCAAAGATAAGCAGACAGATTGACATTTCTTTTCCAGTTCTTTGAGTCTTCATTTCAGAAGGCTCCCCTATGAAACTTGAATGAAATATATTGTTCCTACTTTTCTTTTGGCCATGACTCATGTGACAGGAAGGCAAGACCTCACATCTTGAAGTTCCCACAGTACAATCACACATCCTTATGTAAGTTAATATCTATTTGTTACCTTTATTCAAATATATCTAAATTTCAAGATTGTTTTCCCAGATGCTTTGAATCTTTCTAATTTTCACATAACGAGAAATTAATCACAGGTTCTTCCTGTGCCTATTACTTAAACCCAAGAAATCATTACCAGTATTTTTGTTCTGTAGTCCCTTATCTTTCAACAGACAATAACAGTGCCCTTGTTTCACTAGACTTTCAGGTCTCAGGATTCCATAAACAAAATAAATAAAGATAAATCAAGTATAAATTTATGTTTTCTGAAGACTACGCATGATCTACATTTATAACGGTTTGTTTCAGACATTTTAACAGTTTTAAACTAATAAATATACTTCATGTTTCAGACTAGTAGATGAAATCTATTTCCAATTTTATTTTTGGTATTTCAGAGCTCAGCAATTCCAGAGTTCCTCTGTGTATATGTGCATAGCTTCTGAAATTTCAGGATTATAAATTTCCAAATATTAGAATTATCTTGAGATTAAGCTTTGAGACCAGTTAATTAAGAATTGCAGTGACCTAATTTGCCTTCCCTTTCTTTCCAAAG
Source organism: Eospalax fontanierii (assembly GCA_035773235.1). NCBI lineage: Eukaryota > Metazoa > Chordata > Mammalia > Rodentia > Spalacidae > Eospalax > Eospalax fontanierii. The sequence continues at coordinate 48,275,855 of CM069530.1, read as the reverse complement.
GCTGTAAGATTTTGCTTTATTCAAATGGCTCACCTGCTCAAATATGAGAGGGAAAATGCTTTTTAAATTTCAAGTGGCAATATAGAAATCGGGTTGTGAATAAGGTTGACACCACATGTTCATCCAGAATGCTTTTAAATACCGTTAACAATCCACTGCAAACCCTAATCACTTTTAATCATTATGCATCAAAAATCTCCTATCTAAACATGACCCCTGTCTTCTTTTTCTCTTAGTTCAGTTGATCAAACTTGGTTCAATCCAACCAAAGTGTATCAACTATTAAGAGCTCACTGGGAGGGAATTTACGAAAGAGCTCTTTGCTGGACACAGAGCTGCGCTTCCATGCTGACTCTGCTTAACACGCCTTGGTGTGCTGCTCTCAGGAAACTCATTTCTGGTGAGGGCGTGAAAGAAATACTTCTCTTATTCCAGCTGCACTTTTCTTATCTGGATAACTGTATTGAACTTATTTAAATCGTATTAAAAAAAATCTTCTGGTTGCCAGATGGCGGCCATAAATTTGAAATATCAGCTCATAATCTATTTTACGATTCATCAGTCTACTGTCCTTGCTCATCATTTTCATTTTACAAAATGCTGTGTATGCTTCCTCGACATGTATTAGAGTGATTACAGATGAATTAAACATTATTAATCCAAGACTACAACTGGTTACTATCTGATGCTGCTTAGTGACTTAATTATGTTAGACAGACTAAATTGTTTCAAATGAACCTTCACAAAGGTCCTTAATAAAATACAGCAGTGATTTTATTTTGTGTTATCTGCTTTCTGCCAGAAGGTTCTCTTGGGGTTTCTGCAGTTTTCTTTTCTCTCCTATTAGCTAGAAAGCACAATCTAGTAAGCCTGTGAACCTTGCAGGAGCTTAGGCTGAAAATATTTCTTTCTTTGACAAGCACTGTGGTAAGATTTGGGGCTGCTGTGTAAGCAGCAAGATTTAGTGGTTTTCTCTTAAGGGAGCTGGTTACAGAAGTGACTTAGAATGCCTCAGGAAAGAAAGAAGAACTTTCATATTGATAGTGTGTGGAGGGGATAACTTTATATAAAATTTTGAGTAGAGTGGATATTTGAAATAGAGAGGCAGTTTCCACAGTAGAATTTAAAATGTCAGCAAATTCATAGTGGAACTGCCTTAGACAGCAGGCAGTAAAAGGTATTAAATTTTAAAGTAAGAGGTTCCGTTATTTCTTCAGTTTGCTTTGTGCCTTGCCAAGCAGTTCAGCAGTGAGGGGAGAGCTTGGTCTGTTATCTCTAAGATGGCCCATGGTAGTGAGAATTTCCGTCCTAATGAAGCCCCTCACCCCGAGCCTGTGATGAGAGGTTGAATGTGCACAAAGTGTTTCTCTTTCCTACAGCAGTTTGACAAGCACATCAAATAAGCAGAAAAATAGAATGGGCTAATACAGTTACTATACTTCTAAACAAGAGCCGCACGGTGTAGCAGCCAGGGGCGGGTCTTTGCGGGAAAGGGTCAGACAAAAGGGGTTCTTGAGGAAAAGAACTGTGTGGAACAGTGGAAGCTGGCCAGAGTCCTTGCTGATACGCTTAGCTTTCGCCCAGCACGGAGCCCACGCTCAGCAGAGCTGATCCACTGTACAGAATGAGTTGTTTTGTTTTTTTTTTTCCCTCCTGTATACCTTTCCACAAGAAACCCCAGTATGCTAATAATACAAAACTCATGTATTTAGAAACTTTCCCATTTCCAATACTCAGTTTATGGAGTACCAAATCATAATGGGATTTCTTAGTGTTTTAGTCCTTTTGTTTTGCTAGAGCTGACTCGACAAAAATGGGAAAAAGATAAAATAAAAAGAACCGAAAGTCCAATTATGGGTTATTGGAATGCTTTATCCTTGCAACATGTGCTTTAGCTTTTAACAGGGAGGTATCAATTAAGAATATGACTCTAGTTCTCTCTTGATCTTTACAAATTTGAGAACAATATTTAAAATCATAAAAATCACTTTGAATCTGAATCACTAAAACTTTATCCAGGGCTGGCAGAACGGCTCAGCAAGTAGAGGCTCTGGCTGCCCAAGCCTGGTTATGTGAATTTAATCCCCAGAACTCAAGTACAGGTGGAAGGAGGCGATCACTAGCAGAGTCCTCTGCCTCCCATACTGCCATGGCACGTGCACCCCACACATGGCATCACTCACACATACATAAATTTAAAATTCATTTAGATTATCCATATAAGTAATCTTAGTGTATTATATGCTTCATTAGAAAAAGGAAAAACAATATAAATATACTTTATTCAATACAAATAAAGTAGGAAAACAAAATGAGGGCACGGATAGCTTTTTTTTCAGTCAGTTGGGGGAAATATTAACAAAGAACTCACAGAAATGTAAACCCTGATAACACCCAGAAGAGATCTAGTAGGGATTCATAATTAGGCCCTTGGGGAAACATAAGAAAGAGTATAAAGCTGGAGCAGTCTTCCCCAAACAAAGAAAAGTACTCTGGAAAGTAACAGAAATGAGTTTCATTTTAAAATATGAACTCTCCAGAACCATTCCTGATGCAGAAACTGAATACCCAGTGTAAAACACAACACTCTGTTATCATGCTTCCCTTCCACGATTGTCTATAATCCCTCTGAAACCATTAGCCAAATAAATTTTTCCATCTATAAGTTACCTTGGTCATGATGTTTAATCTCAGTAACAGAAAAGTGACTGGTGTAGAGACTGATACCAGACAGTGGGCTATTGCTGTGAAGAACCTGACCGTGTACAGTTTTTGAGAAATGTGGAAGACTTTGGAAGTTTGAACTTGAAAAGCAGTTGAATGCCGTAAGCAAAACTTAATACTGTTCTAGTAAGAAAGTGATGCTGAGAATAAGGTTGTTTCAGAGGGGAACAAGGACTTAAACAGCAACTGGGATATTTTGGCAAAGCATCTGGATACTGACTGCCCATAGCCTAAGTGCTTGCCTGAAGCTAAATTGAAAAGTAATAATCTAATTTCTTTGGTAGAGGAAATCTCAAGACAATCTGATTGTTGAATCAGTGGTATTGCTATTAATAGTGAGTATTATACAGTCCACAGAGAAAAAGAGCAAATGGGTCAGAAGGAAATATAGAATGTATATAGAAGATTATAAAGATTAGTAATATTGGTACCAAGGCATGGGCTGAAGGAGAGGCTATCCTTAATGAGGTTGGAGCAATTAACGAGAAGCCTCCAGATTTACAGTGGAACAATGGAAGAAGTACCCACAGGGCAAGACCACACCCAGATAAGACTCCAATTTGTGAAAGGAGAAGGCCTCAGGAGTTTCCTGCTCTTAAAAAACTGCAACATATGAAAGCACCTGCTGGAATATGGATGAAGCTGACATGGTCCCTCTTTAGCTGGAAATAGAATTTAGCAGTGTTGTTCATGTGGTGTTGGCTTTGGATGGATGAAAACTAGAAGTGGGGGCAGTAATTGGTTCTTTTTCTCTCTGTGGTTTCAGAGAACATTGAGTCCAGATAAAATACAGCAGAAGAGTCCCTGCAAAAAGAAGACCTTGACTAGCCAAGCACCCTGAAAGAGCATTGTGTGAAAGTGAATCCTGGCTGTCAGTGGAGACACCAAGACACTGAAGATGCCAGTGCTGTGAGACATCTGCCAAGGAGACATGTATAAAGGGATTGGTACCAACCCAAAGAGAGAGAGAGAGAGAGAGATGTAAGCTGCATGCAGCAAAGCTGGAAGGGGCAGAGCCATCTAAGCCCTTTGGAAGCAAAGTTCTACACATTGGACATGGAGTTCCAGAGTTTGGTCTTGTTTTGGTTCTGGTATTTCCTCACTACGCCCCCATTCCTCCCTTTTGGAATACGAATGCACATTAAGTTCCATTGTGTGTTGGAATTATATGATTTGTCTTTTGATTTTTACAGGGGCTTACAGTTTAGAGAATCCTTGAGTCTCAGAAGAGACTTTAGAATAATACTGAAACTATGAAGGACAACGGATACTTTTAAGATTAGACTAAATGCATTTTGCATTATGATATGGTCATGAACTTATGGGGTGAGGAAGTAGAATGTAATGATTTGAATGAGAATGTCCCCAATACACTCGAAGTATTTGGATACTTGATCTCCAGTTCATGGAGCTGTTTGGCGAGGGTTATAGAACCTTTAGGAAGTATAGCCATGCTGAAGGAAGCATGTCACTAGGGCTGGCTTTGAACATTCTCAAGCCTTGCTGGATTTCCAGTCTCTTTGCTTCCTTCCTGTGTCTAACTGAAGACATGAGTGCTCAACTTTCTACTGTGGTCACCTTTTTCACCATACCTCCCCACCATGATGAACTCTAATCTTTATGGAACCATAAGCCAAATAATCTCTTCCTTCTATAAGTTGCCTTGGTCATGGTGTTTTATCAACAGAAAAGTAATTAATATAGAAAATAAATGACAGACAATATCTGTTGGGGGTCCCAGCGCTTGGGGCCAGGCTGAGGGAACTGAAGGGTCTCCGCTGTGGGTGGGGGAGGCAAGTAGGCTCAGAGTTAAGATACAAACTCTGGGAGCTGAGTGAGAAGCAGCAGATGGCGCTACAAGCTCGTTTATTCAAGAAAGTGCAGAGGGTCTTATAGGTCTGGTTAGCCAATGGCCTTTTGGGGTGGGGTGCCGATTGCAGCCAATAGTGGTCTGTCCCAAAGTATGCAGGTTCTTTCCAGATGCTGGGCAGAAGCTGGTCTCACAACTAGCCAGAGCAGAGTGCCACACCATGCCCACAGAAGCCATTCCTCTTTTCTTCCTGGCAGGTGGCCTGGCTAGACCCACCTTGCATTATGCCCAACAAATATCAAAATCAATAAATATAGTAATAAACTCCCTAATGAATGCTAAAAAAAGTAAGAGAAAATTAGTTCTTGCAGAGCTCTGTAATGAGCATCAAAACCACTAGACTTATAAGATATGAAAATGAAACAAGTGTCAGATTTTGCATGGGAAATTTTCTGTAGAATAGTGCTGATTCTTTCTCCTACTAGAAACAAAATAAATGTGTAGGTGTCAGAAAATGGCTGCATTTAGACGCTAAGCTTATCATAAAGTACAGTTATCTTTGTATATGTAAATACAAAGCTAGAACAAAGATTATGATTTATTACATATCTCCCCTTTAAAAAAAATAGCTTAAAGTTAAAGCAATTGTAATTACAACTCCATGGCTTTAGCTGGCATATAAGAAAAAAGATAAGATGGAGGTTTAGATAAATTACTCTTCAACCTCTGAGAACCCTGAACCTCCCAATAAATACATAAACAGACACATTACCCACACTTATATGCATAGGCACTACCTGCACATACCTTTGCACATATATGACATAAAGACACGTCATATCAAAGAGCTGAAGATTCTGTCTCATGGATGGTGGGTAGGAAATTATGAGAGAATTTCAACTAGGAAGAAAAAAATTCCCAACAATTCCTACATTTATATCTCTGTCTCTTGGCTCCATGGTGGTTCTATAGTATAATGAATGAGAGTGGATGTAAGGACTCTGAAAATCCATATCCTTCTGGTATAGTAATTACAAAGAGGTTTGAAACAATAAATAAAAATACGCTACAAACCAATGTGTTCATGAACTAGAGGGGCAAATGCCATAAAGGTGACAGTGTTGCTCAAAATAAGCTGTAGGATCTAGTCTCTGATCAAAATCTTTTGATTTTTGTAAGAATTAATAACCTGGAGCTGGAGAGATGGTTTAGCAGTTAAGAGCGCTAGCTGCTCAGCCATCAGTTCCCAGCATGATGGCTAACAATGGTCCATAACACCAATTCCACAGGATCCGACACCCTCTTCTGACCTCTGGGGGGTATTGCATGTCATGGATGCACTTACATACAGGCAGGCAGTACACACATACACATAAAAATAAAAATAATTTTTAAAGTAGAGAGTTAATAACTAATGTAAAATTCATATATGAAGAAGAAAGTCACAAATAATTTGAAAAATATAAGGGTCACTCACTGCACCAGAGATGAAGAATAAAAACTTGAATACTGCTGCTAAGAAAAGCAACTGTATAGAGAAACAGAAGAGAGCTGAGAATTGTATCCACATATCAAATACACATGAGATTCTGAGCAGGTAAATCATGGGCTAGTCTGCAAATGATACTAAGAAAGTGGCTTGGCTTAACACTTAATAGTTACAGATGATCATTGTTCAGAAGATGATGCTGTAGATATTTTACTCCTATCATTAGGTTTACAAAATAAATTACAAGGTAAAGATGATTATTAACCTAATTTCATTAATGGAAAACACATAGAATATATAATTGTGAGAAGGATATGCTACTAATTGTCTTAGAGTCCCGTACCTTTATGAAAAGACATTAAAATAAATCCCTACCTCACACCACAAAGAAAAAAATTTACATGGAAAAAAATTTAATTAGAGCATTCTTGATCCAGCAAGATGATTCAGTTGGTAATGTCAGTTACCACCAAGCCTGACAATTCGATTTGATTCCCAGGAACCCACGGAAGGAGAAAAACAGCTCCCATTGCCTTCTGACCTATATACATGCACTGGGGCACACACACACACACACACACACACACACACATTCACACACCCAATACATAGATAGATAGATGATTTATAGATGGATGGATGGATAGAGAGATAGATAGATAAATCTTTTAAGAGAAAAATAACCTAGAGAGCTAAAGCTTTGCTCAACAGTATAGAGTATTTGCTTCTAAGGTGAGGCTGAGCTTGAGGGCAATTTGATGTATATGAGATCTTATTTAAAGAAAAGAGAGAGAGTGAGAAAAGGAAAATCATTACAATTTAGTGAAAGCATTTTGTATATTTTAAAAGAAACTTCAAACCCAGTTTTATGACTAAAGTTAAGCTTCAGGCTGTGGGGCAGGAGAGATGGCTCAGCTCGTGCAGAGGACCCAGATTTGATTCCCAGTATCCACATGGTGTCTGTAACTCCAGTTTCAGGGATCTGATCCCCTCCTCTGACCTCTACATTGTATTAGATGAGTGCACGTCCAAATGGAGGTAACACACTCATGCACAAAATATAAAAATAAATTAATTAATTAAAAGTTAGAGCCCTTAAAATTAAGTTAGACTTTTTTTCTGGTATAACTGTAATGTTGGCATTGTAACCCCATAGTATACTTTATGCATTAAAGAAACTAGAGTATACAAGCTACGGTTTAATGTCATTCATTTTGTGATCAGTGCTTTACCTTAATTAAGAGATTCTTTTTAAGAAAGTATTTTCTTTTAAAATATACAAAATGCTTTCCTGGGACTCTGTTGCTGAGCCAGGCCTCACCCATACTTGTATTCAAAATCATTTCATCAGCATCAATTTAGGTAACTAGAAGCCCGGATCAACCCTTATCAACACTCTTTCCCTATCATTCATAGGCCTAAAACCTCTCCTACACATAATGCCAATCGTTCTTCTCAGTTTACAATGACGATATGAACATGAATGTACGGGTCTCAGCACTTCGATTTGCTATTTTTCAAGTAAATCCATATCCATTCACTCACTACCTCGAGTGCAGCACAAATTGAAGCTTTGGAGATCAAAGTCAGGTGCCCATGTCACAAAAGCCCAGGACTCAGTGAGCTTGTATGCAGTAGCCTTTTGGTGGCAAGTTAATATCAAAGTCATTAGTCCAAATTCTCTCCATTTTGTAAAAGTCATTCCTGTATTTCCAATTTCAGTGTTTTTTAAATGAAGAAGAACGTCCATCAGAGTGGTTACGGGTGGTAAGCTAGTCCAGGGAATAGACTGGTTAGGGAGTAGTAGTGGAGAAGCAACATGGCTCAATATAATGTCATCATTATATTGGAGTAAGCAGCAGGCTGATTGATCAATGAGCTCCAGAAATCTTCCCATCTCTGCCCAACTGATGACATTGAGGTGATATGGAAGAGAAGAAGCTTGTCCAAAAAAAAAAAAAAAACCTCCACAAAAGTTATTTGCCATTCTTCCACGGTATGAAAAAAATTGAAATTATTTGGAGAAAAAGAAGGATAAATTATACAAGGATTATGTCCAGGAACATAGATGGTTCCGGTTCAGCAATGTTGAATAAGAGAAATCTTTTTTTATTGATACGAGGGAAAATAATTTTTGTTTAGGTGTATTGGGTAGAAGTAACCATTCTAAAATTCTTAAAGAGAGAATTAAAATATAGTTATTGCTGCAAGGGGGAAAAGAGCTTTTTTAAAAATAAGTAAATGTAAACATATATGAGGAAGTTGTTTGTTGTAAATTCAGGTTCTAGTTGCATTTGTTGTAATAAAAGAGTTAGAGAAGCACCACAAAGTGGCGGGTGAATTAAATCAGTATCTTCTTTAAGAGAACAAAATCTGTGACAAACTTGAATTTGTAATTCAATTGAAAATAGTTAAAAGATATTAAAAAGAATTTTATGTCATCGTTTTTGGAAATAGACTATTGCTATTTGTGAGTCTTAAAAAGATTAGTGATAATATATCCAAAATACTTAAATGAACATTTAACCAAATTTCATCTGGAGCTAGCTGTTAAATATACTTTTTTGATGAAGCTCATAATTTTTTAAAAACTATTAGGTTTATATCATTGGTAAATGCTAATAATATATCATTTGTCTCATTAAATATATAGACAGTAGGAAATAAAGGTTTTGTTAATAAGGTATATTGAATTAATCACCCAGTATTGACAGAAGGTGGGCTTATTGATTATGCATTGAGCGAAATTTTTCCATTTAAAAATTAGTCATGCATGTTTAATTATTAAAATTAGGCAAGGAAACTGCAAATCTTTAAAAAAGCAGTCTTTTAAATAAGTAGTCATAATATGAAAGTCTTGCAGGACTATGGCAATAGGTACAAACTCCAGATATGGTCATGCAACTGTGTTTAAAAAGTCTATTACTTTTGAGGATTGCATAATAGTTTATATATATATATATATATATGTATGTATGTATATATGTATATATATTCCCGTATCCTTAAAATAGCTAACACAATTGAGGAAAACAACATAGATTTAAATAGAGATTTGCTTTGACTTTTGAAATTTTAAGATTATATGTCCTCTTTAACTCTCATCTCTAAAATACCTTACCTTAGTCAAACCTTCATAACATACAAAAAACTTTTAGATCTCCTTTCTATTCTAGAAGCATTCAACTATCTTAATCTTCTTTCTTTAATCCTTTTTTCCTAAAAATATTTCCATCTTAACATTTTTCTAACATTTTATCTTACTAATTATCTTAATAACAATGAGACATAAATAACATTAATATAAATTTACCATCTGTTGTGAGGACTTTTTCTATGGCACACTAACCAGTGCTTATTCTTGCATAAGTTTCATATATTTGATTTCACAAATGTGAGTAATAATATCATTGTGCCAATTAATTTAAGATTAGAATTTCTCAGAGTATCTGAGAATAAACTACAATAAGAATTTGATCAGTATAATATGAAGCAATAACATTTGAGCAAACAAAACATATTTTATAATCCTATTTGAGTTACATAAGATTAAATCTATCAAAAGTTCTTGGAGTAACTATACATAAAACATAATAACAATTTAAACAGTAAAATCTGAATCAATAACATTTATGCAAATAAAATAATCTGAATTACATAAGATTGAATAAATTTTTAAATGAGTTGTCATATATTTATATGGATTTTTAAATTTTTATATTACATCTAAAGTAATAAGCAAATTCTTTATTATCTTAGGGCTAAGCATGGAGATAGATTGCCACTTATCTTCTTAAAGTGTGACGAGCTTAATGGTGGCTCCCATAAGTTTGTGAGGATTTTGAATTTTTACTACACCTAAAGTGATAACAAAATTCTCTATTGTCTTAGAATTATGAGGGACTGGCTTGCCTCCTATTGTTTCTAGGGAGTGCCAGGATAGAGATCCCTTAGGCTGATTTTTCTACAAAATCTTTATAACACAAGATAAGTAATAACATCTGTGCTAATATCCCTTAGTTATTTTCAAGGGCATAATGCTTCTGTACTAATAGCACTGTTTTTGTCTTCCTCTTGGTCTCTGAGTCAGGGGGCCAACCTGTCTTATGAGCATTCAGACGGCATAAGATAAACAAGCTTGCCACTTATATGAGATAGCCAAATCCCATCTCCAGAGCCAACTTCTCATGAAGCACAACCAGGATAGGACAATTGACTGGCATTCCAAAAAGCAATTTTCTTCTTTTAAAACTGAATCTACTTGGTTTTGAATTGGGAGGAGAAAGTGACAAAAGTCTGAACACTTCATTTTGAAAGGTCCTCTTTGAGATCTATACATTTTTATTATAAGTTCATGAGTTCATGGCAGTTAATCAAGGAGAATCAAGACAACAACTATGTTTTCCTTTATTATCACCTAACTTGAGTTTCTCCCTGGCTACATTTGGGGTGATAAGATGTTTGAGAACTTATACTCACATTTAATTAACTTGTGTCTACAAATGGAGAAAAACTAAAGTACCCTCTCTTCTTTAATGATATTTTCCATTAGAGGTCATTTTTATTTTCTGTTTTAACTTCAGGTCATGTTTGAATGCAGAAAATCATCAGTTTTTTTTTTATTTAGTCAAACAAATACAGGTTAAGTGTATGTTGTTATCCCTATGTCCAACTTTCCCTTGTTATGCCCTCTAGAACTTTATATCTCTCCCCTTGTATGAGACCATGAGGAGAGACTGTGCCAGATTAACCACTTATCTCACTGGCAAGATCTGAATTTTCTGCAGCTCATCCTTCTTCACTAACAATAAAAAAGAAGTTAAAACCTGTTTGGAATAGTTGCTCTTACCAATATGACTCTTTAATACACAATGATCTTAATGAATTTTTATTTAACTCAGTTTTTTCCTGGTTAAATTAATCCTGTTTGTGCAAGAGCCACCATTCATAAACCTTCTGAAATAAATATTGGCCTTGCATTACAAAAACCAGTCAACTTATAATGATTGTAAATTGAGGACAATCTTGACTTCCTTGTGGGTTAAAATACCCTTAAATGTTCCTTTTAACCCTCTCCCCTTTTAAAAACTACTTTATAGGTAAACATGGCAAAGCACAGTGTGAATTCCTTTTTAAAGAGGTCTACCAGTCTGTCTGCATTAGAAAAACAAAATTATAATTTGCCACATATAACCTTGGATTACATACTCATAATTTAGATAACTCAGAACACAGAAAGAAAATAGGCAGTGACATTCAAAATAACTTGGGGAAAAAAAGAATAATTATCAGAATGCTCACTCTCTTTAACCTACCCATGCTATTTTAACTGGAAAATGAATTCAAAAGCAGCATGATGATACAGAATCAACACAGAGAGCAAAATAGATTTGACTCGAAGAAAGACAGGCTTGGATATGCAGGGCATAAAGAGTCAGGATTTTTGAACCCAGCACATGCCAAAAAGGTATACTACTTTTCTAAATTAATTTCTTCCATTATCTTTTGCCCCAGGGAGGGGAGTTACATAGAAGACAGGAAAATTAGACAGAGGAAGTACATGAGGCTATATATGTCATTCTTCTGGAAGCACACTTTTTTTTTCTCTTGATAAGACTGCATATTTCATTTGAATCCAAAGTGTTAAATGTTTTAATTAAACTGTTTCTAAGCAGAAGCTTAATTAGTGATCATTTTTTTCCCCCATGTTTCTAAATTACCTGTCTTTGGGATACCTGGGAAAATGTTTCTGAGTAATATTTAAAGGTTCACGAATTTGCTTTGGTGATGCTTTAGCTCCAATTGCTTTATGTAAATCTAATATTTGCCATGCATGCACACAAGATTTAGGAGATAATGTGACCCCTGTAGTATAAATGGAAAGATGAAAATGAAAGTGACAGTTTGAGCACAGCTCCTTGGAGTTGGGGCCTGGTAAAGGTGATCAAAAAAATGAATAAAGACTTATTAAATCACACTGGTGCAAGCTGCTTGAACCCCTGTGCGTGTTGTCTTATCACTCACCATTGTGTATGATGGGACTGTCCAATAATTCCCCTTTTCCTTGGGACTTTTCCAGGCATCTATCCATGAATTAGCACTTTGGTGAGAGCTATCAAGGAAAACCTTACACTCCTTGTCATACAACTTATAATGAATGACTGACACATTCCATGTTTTCTTTTTTCCTCAGGACTTCCCCAGATACTTATCTGGCAGTGTGGAGTAGAAAGACTCCTCTTCACATGGGGCATTACAATGTGTTGTAACAATGCCACATTATAGCTGTCCCTAAATGAATAGCTTGATCCTTACCTTCACTGATAACAGTGGGCCTGAACTCAGATGATATGGGTTTCTCCAGGTGCCTCCTGGAACTCTGCTGCTGAGCTAGGCCTCACCCATACTTTTATTCAAAATAATTTCTCCAGCATCAACAGCTAGAACTATAAGCTTGGATCCACCTTTATAAGAAAATTTTGCCCTTTCATCTCTAATCTCTAGGCCTAAAACCTCTCATACAATAATCAAGCATTCCTCTCAATTTTCATCGTTTTCAATGAATATATGAATATGAATGCACTGTATTCATCACTTTGATGTTCTAATCTTTAAGCACACCCACATTTATTCACTATGTTGGGTGGAGGGTAAATCAAAGTTTTAAAGGATCAAAGTCAGTTCACCATGTCACTAGAGCATATGGCATAGTGTGCATGTTTGCAGTAGCTTTTTAGTGGTAAGGTTAAATAAAAGTCATTAGTCCAGATTCTGTCCATTGTGTAAAAGTCATTCGTACAACATAGTATTAACAAAGTAAACAAGCAATTTCTGACTGTGAAAGAATATTTATTATTACAGATGATCTTCAGCACACACTGAGAAAGTCATAGTCACCTTCAAACAGCTTAGTACCAGTTGTTAGTAATGGAAATGTCTCTGTGATTGCTTCTGGCTCCGGCACCCCCAGCTTCTTCATGAGCTTCAACATTTCAACATGATTCAGCAGCTCTCAAGTCACCTTACCAAGCACTCATTAATTCATTGTTACCTCACCCTTGCTTGTTATTCAGGTGACCAGCAATACCAGAAGTACTCCAGAGGACCATTACTAAGTCTATGGTATTCTATTTTTAGAAAAAAGACTGTATGAAGTCAATATGAAAATATTAACTTGGTCAGTCCACTGATATTTATTGTATCAATAGTGTGTGTTTGAAATACTAATTTAAAATGTATTTAATTTTTTAAATAAATGAGTATTGCACGTTATGTGTGCAATATACCAAAAAATGAATCATTTCTAGATTTTGATGCATTAATCTCATCACCAGGGCTCAACCCAGAAAAAGGAACAATCCACAATTGTTTAATATTCCAAACTTCCACAAGCTAAAACCAGAGAAGACTGCTTGCTGTTTTACTTTCCTCAAGGGTCATCTCCCACTTCTCCCTGCAGAAATTCTTACTCCTTAATCTTTGAGTATATTTGCAAATCTTTGCTTTTGTATCTAGCTCTGGTTCTCTGTCCCTATGGAAACCTGATGTTTGGAACTGTCTTATTCAGTACACACAGGAATCCTGGGGTTCCAACCTTCCACTAACTTTTGCCTGCAAGAGGAAGTAAGACAATAGTTTTTGTTAGTTTTCTATTGTTGTTCCCCAAATAAAATAATACAATAACCATTTTGTTCATCTATATCTACAGGTCAGTAATTTGTTTGATGTGTCACTAGATTGCTCTTCTGCAATCAGTGCCAGAGTCACTCGTGTCCACACAGCTTTTACAAATCAAATGAGCATTCATATCTGAGATGTTCTTACCTGAAGGTCTGGAGGTTACTACTGGTTTTTGGAGGACCATGTGTCTCCCACAAACTGGCCTAGACTGCTAAACAGAGTAGCAGTTTATGAAGATCCCATGCAGGCACTTTTTTAAGTTTCTGGTTGTATCTCAGATTCAGAGTTCCTTCTGTCAAGCAATTGACATGACCAAGCATAGAGTCTCAGGTGATAAGGCAGTATGCAAGTACAATGGAAGATCAGACTTGAAGCAATCACTTTAAGAATTTACTAGAATTGAAGTGCTTATAATAATCATTTGTGAAATTCTAATGAAATGAAATATAATGGTTATGTCAATTATTAAACCATCACTTTATAATTGTATAGTCTTTAATAATCAACATTACAATCTGTGGAAACAGAAAACACTACTTAAATAGTATAGATGAAATAATTGTTTAAAAGCTTAGAGCAATTATGAAAATCTGTTTCTGAAACTAGGATTGGAATAGAAAATATTACATTTTAATTCGATTTTTTTTAATCTAAAAATTCTGTGATATTATTGCATCGATTGCATTGTGAAAGTAAACCTTAATTATTTGATAGTAAGTGTTGGTATAAAATCACACCTACTTTCAGATTGCAATTTTTTCCAAAAATTTGGTTTTGATCAAGCTAATCAAAGATTATTTTTAATCTTCATGTGCGAACTAAACATATTAATCTTTTAAAAGACAGCTGCTCATGGTTTTATATAAGCTCATTCCACTTCTTGGTTGGTAACATTTAGGGTAGAGATAAAGAGTGAGTATGTGAATAAGTCTGAGTCAGTCTTTGATTTTCTTACACATCACCTTTCATTTCATGAACAGTTTACTTAAAACCTGTCATGATCACAGCAAATTTGCATAGATCGCCAAGGAAATTAACCAAAACGTTCTATTTTCTCGAAATCCTCAAGCATTGGCAGAAATATTTGAACCTCATCAAAATGTCAGCATATTGATACATTTGAAACAATAAACATTTTTATTGAAATTTAGGCAGATGTTGCTTTAACTTGGCTCATATATAATGAGCAAGATGGTGATGTTAAGTAGTGAAGTTGCAAAAGGTTTTCATTTTACACTTATTTTGTTTTAAAATATAATAATATCACAGAAATGATTATATTTTATTTTTATGTTTTGAATGTTTCATTTAATGTTATAAAACTAACACTCAGGCTGAGAATGCAGCTTGGTGACTGGACATCTTTGTAGCTTGTGCAAGGCCCAATGTTCAATCCCCACTATTGTAAGCGAAATAAAATGAAAATACTATCAATCTCCTTCCAGGCATCATGTGTTAAATGTCTGAGAGTCAGTGATTTTATATGGACGTTAAACACTGATGCCATTTTTATCAAAAAATTGCTCTTATGTGATCACATTTTTGAAGTCTAAACTGGCCTCTGTCATTTAAATTTGTATGACTTTTCATTGTGAAGTTTTATTTCTAACTTTAACTGAAGCTATTTTGATAACAGACCATAAAATATATCTGTCAACTACTCTAAAGTAGATATCCACATTCAACTAGGACAGAAATTGATTTTTCATGCCTGTTTAGTTGTTTTTTTTAAAATAATGTAATAGTGCCTTTAACAGTTCAACATTCAAATCCCTGACTTCTGCCCACCTTGTTATCACACTGTACACAGAAAGGAAAGCGAGATGCTGAAATCATGCTGCTCAGAACTTGGAAAGAACGCAAGCAGGTTACTACTTTCTATACACACACAAAAAATAAATCTTCACACAAAAGTGTGACTCCCTACCTGCCTGATGATCTACACGTTAGCCACATGTGATGAACCAATAGCCCATAGAAAATAAAGAGGCTGAGTGACATGCTAGACATGAGGAGACCTGAAAGATTGTTACAGGTTATATCACTTCTTTAAAAACCTGTGATAGTAGAAGGTTCTTATTCCATCTACAAACAAGACATATATAAATGACAATTTGAGCACTGATGAAGAATGATGTACTATGATAAATGAAATAGTTGACTCTCATTTTCATGTTACAATGGAGAAATGAAGGAATACACATGTTGGTGTTTCAAATTCTCAGAACATTTAAATATTAATCATACTTAACTCAGAAGTTCACAAATGAATGTTTGTATTAAATATCCATATGCATTAAATGGACATTCATAGCCACTGTGCAAGCTAATGCAAGCAAGATTTTTCCATTTCAAAATACATCAACTGACAGAAGGGGAGGTGCCCCAGACACCATCTGTCCCTTTGCAGGAGGCTGCCAACCTGCATCTAAAATTCTATACAGAGGTAATTGAAAATTAATGCTAAGTACATAATTCAGTACCTTGAATTTGAGTAGGTATAAATAAGAATGCAATCTGTTCAAATGTCAATTAACTACAAGAGCGTGAAGACTGCATCTAGAGAAAAATCCTATCATTACTCGTATATCCTGTCTTCCCAGATGTGTAGGGTATTTAGTTTGGAGTAATACAAGATAAAACAAGATGCAGAGAGAGAAGAATGTTCTAGATAGTGGAAGAAACATGCAGAAAGCCATGTAGGATATGAGGTACAGCAAATATGTGACTTGGTAAGTAAACTTCAGGGACAAGCACCTGCACCAGAGAAAAAACTGTAGAGGCAACAGAAAGCAAGAAAATCCAAGAGAGAAGGGTCCATGCTAAAGCAAGCTGCTTATGTGGCAGTCTTTCAACAGTGAGTTTCTTAAAAATTGAAAGATTGTTTGTCTGCAAGTTTGCTGTACTGAAGAGTTTAAAATATTTCATTTATTATTACTTTTTTGTGTATGAGCGTATTGCCTGCAGGTAAGTAAGGGCACCAGTGTGGTGCAATGCCCACAAAAGTCAGAAGAGGGCATCCAATCTCCTGAAACTGGAGTTACAGATAGTTGTTAGCCACCATGTGGGTGCTCAGAACCAAAACTGGGTCCTCTGCAATCAATGCTCTGAACCAATAAGCCATCTTTACAATCCCAATACTGAGTTTAAAATAGAGCAATGCACATAAAATGGACCAATATACATTGTACATTGTTACATGTATTCTTCAAAGGTGAAACTGTTTTAAGTTTTCTTAATTTAATAAAGAATTCTCCTTAAATCATAGTTCATAAAGATTGCGGATATTCAAATTCATGGGAAAAGAAGTAATAAAATATAAAAGATCATGAAAAACAAGTGGGCTCATAAAAACAGAAAAATACTATTTGACAATATAAGTAAAACTGCATTTCATTTATAATTCCCATGTTACTGCCTCCAATTCTTTGGAAGCTTTTATTCACCAGACCCTAAGTCTCTGTAGAGTCACTTAACTCTTAGCCTTCAACCAGTTTGGTTCAAGTTGCCAGTTACTACTAAACTCCAGATTATTTTCCATAGATGATTCACCAAATTCAATGATTTTTTTTGTGTGTGCTTTTTTTTTTTTTTACCAAGACTGTTTGTCCTGTTAAGCATGTAAAATCAGAATTGTTCCAGATAGAATAGTGTATTCTAGATTTCCTAAAATGTCAGAAGCTGATCTAGAATAGGTGAGAACCTGTCTCAAAAGCAGGAGGGGATAAAAGGGAAAATGATAACTCAGAAAGAGAGCCTGCCAAGCTAGATGACTCAACAGGTAGAGGCTCTTGCCTCCAACCTGGATGACCAGAGCTTAATCTCTGGGGCCTACATTGCAGAGAGAATGTGCATCCCTGCAAGTTGTCTTCTGACTTTCATATACACTGCACACACACGCACAAATTAGGAATGAACAGAAAAGCCTACTCTCTTTAATAGAATGAAGACATGATTTCTTTTTCTTTTTTTGGGTTTTTGAGACACTCTCTGTAGCACCAGATGACCTGGAACTTCCTATGTAGAGATCTCCCTGCCACTGCCACCCAAGTCCTGAGCGCTGGGATTCAAAGCATATGCCATCTTGTTCAGCTGAATTTTTAAAACAAATAAGAAACAAATGAAAGGAAACCTTGGACAACTCCTGAAATGACTCCTTTCTTATTCAAAGACTGATGAGTCCAAAATACCAGAAGTGACCTGAGAAAACAGATGTCCTAGGTGAAGTTCTAGGATTAGGTTACCCCCTGCACAATGGAAGGTGCACTTAATACACCACCTTTGGGATTACAGCAATGATTCAGTAGGTTTTGTCACACAAGTATGAAGTCCTGATTTAGATTCCCAGAGGCCACATAAAGCTGGGAGCTCTGTAATCCCAGTGCTCTAATGGAAGATGGGAAGTGGAGACAGGAAGTCACAGACCAGTTAACCTGCTATAGGCAGTGGTAATCAAGACACCATGTTTCAAAAAGACGGTGGAATTTAAGAGCTGACACCTCAGCTAGCCCTCTGATCACCACACATGCACCATAGCATGGATATACCCACATTCATACACATGAATGCCAGCATGTGCTCACATACACATCCATCAAATATACATACAAAAATTAAATAAATAGCATCTTTTAGTGGCTGTTTTCTCCATCTTCTGTGTTCCTCTATTTCCTCTATTGATGTTCCTTAACACTTTCACGTGACTTCCTTTGTCCTTCATCTTTATCTCATAGTCAGCCATTGGATGTTGTTAAAATGGAATCAAAGGACATTTATTCTTCTGACATTTGAAACTGGACACTTAAAGACATAGAAACTGAACGAATTTTAGAGTACAATGTAGGAGAACATGGAAAAGGGATGAGATCTAGAACACAGGTGACCAAGATTCTATTTAAATAAGATAAACACAAAAACTATTAAGCAGGTCAGCAGGAGGAAAGAAAGCATGGACACAAAGGCCATGTAGGTGTTTGGCAGCAAGAATCTCAGCACTGAAGTGGCTTTCCAACAGGATCTTCTATACTACTCCGAGTTGACATTCCTTTTCTCATTGCTCTGACAGGATATGACAGAAGCAACCTAAGGGAGGAAGGATTTTTATTTGGGCTCATGGTTTGATGGATGCAATCCGTGGACATGCATGGTGGCATGAGCTGCTCCTGGCTATGGCAGTGGAAGTATGAGGTGGCGGGTTGCATCATTTGGCAAGAAGCAGAGAAAGGTTGAGCCAGTGGGCCAGTAGATAAACCGTAAAGCAGACCCTTATCAATCTACTTCCTCCAGGTAACCCCACCTCTTAAATGTTCCATGGCCTCCTAAACAGCACTCAACCTGAGGACAAAGTGTGGAAACGTTTAAGTCTATAGGGGGGCACTGCACATTTAAACCATAACAAAGGCCTTGCATTTCACAGAATGTACACCGTAGAACCATGCTTGCTTCTTAAAATATACAAATGTTTCTCCTAAAGTTTCTTCTCTTTGGAGAAAAAAAAAACTTGTTTTCATTAAAACTTTCATTTGTACATCTTTGTGGGATATACTATATATTATATATAGTATTACATGGTTAAATAGGGATAATAGCTACCTCTATTTCTTCAAACATTAATTTCCTGTTTGAGATTTTCATACCCTCCTAGCTGTTGTGCAACATACAATAAATTCTATAATCCAGTATTCAACCAACTATCGTATAGAAAGCGAGAGAAAATTCCACCTGGGTTCCTGTGCCACTTTTAGAACCTTTTTCTCTACATGCTCTATTGCATCTTTCTCCTGACTTCAGTCTCTACTGACCACTATTCCACTCTGTTCTTCTAAGAGATTTACTTTGTAGTTTCCAGAAATGAGTGGGATTTTCTATTCGTTCTGAGAGCCTGGCTTACATAACTTAACATAATGACCCACTTTCACCTGCCTTGCTGCAAATGACAGGTTTTATTCCTTTTATGACTGAATAATATTCTACTGTGTATATTACTATATTTTTAAGATGTCTTTTATTCTAAACTTCTATTGGGAACACTGTCAAAGCTTCCCCCAAGACCATTCTTCACTCTTGATTCCAACTCTAATTTAATAAGATTATTTTATCTATTCTTTTAATATATTAATATCTTAAAATAATTATGATAAAATCCACCAGGAGGGAAAATCATTTCTATTCATTTGGTACCTTTTTAACTCTCCACTATTGAGTTAGTATTGATTTAAAAGCTTGATTTTCAAAGGACTAATTGACTTGTAATTCTTGCATGAAGTTTCTTATTTGATGATCCTAACTGCTCACCAGCTATGATTTAAAAGACACAAAGTTCTAGACAGGTTAAGAAAAAGGAGAGTGTCTTCAGTTAGAGACACATCAAGAAAGGTGACATATCCCTCCTGTTAGCCAGAACTGTGGTGCCATCCCATGATCCCGAAGCTGTATTTCCACCCTGTGAACATGGAGCTTTTGTCCCCTACCATGAGCCACAGTTCCACATCCCTCTGGTGGTCAACTGATAGTTGAACAGAGTAGAGGATAGAGGACTATCAAATATTGGGCAGCAGGTTTAGCCTTCCCTGAATGGCTGCTTTCCCCTCAGGCCCCTACCCCAAGGTCCCAGGTTGTGTGTGGCTGTGGCTTTACCTCTTATACTAGGGACAGGGAAGGTCTCTGCCATTTGCAGATTCTGGTCTTGGGAAGAATGATCTCTAAAATCAACTTCCCACCTCCCTTGAGGGCCACCTGCGGTCTTCACTCCACATGTGGTCCTCACTCTACTTATGGGCAGACAGGCCTTAATGCTGAACCCCCACCATTACCACTTACCAAGAGATTTTCCATTTTTTTTCAATTACTCTTCTACAACTCCAGTATGCCTTCATCTATGCCCTACAGAAAATATAAAATACCTCATTGAACTTCTAGAGATAAAAATCACAGTTCGGGTACTGAAAAAATGGCTCGCAGTTAAGATCACAGGTTGCTCTTGCAGAGGATCGGGGTTTGATCCCCAGGACCTACATGGTTGCTAACAATTGTCTGTAACTCCAGTTCCAGGGGAATCCAACACTCTCTTCCAACCTTGACGGGCATTTCACAGCGTGAGTGCACTTACATACATGCAAGCAATATACGCATACACAAAAAATAAAAATAATAAATAAAATATTTTTTTAAAATGACAGTTTGGGAGGCTAAAAAAAGAAATAGAAAGCACTGTGATAATAAAACTGATACAATTCTCAATCTAAAAATATATAATTATACTTTATAACATAGATCCACAATTCTGTGCACTAATTTACTTTTGAATATTATTTACTGACACAATTGTACTACCAAGCTTCAACAGTAATGTGAAATTTGTTACTGTTTCTATACTGTGTGTTTATCATATACTCCCTTTCCAAATTCTCTAATCTATAGAAATCTTTTACAGTGCAACCATGTTATTTCTTGAAGAAAGCAGTACTAATATATATTTTAAATGGTGACCAGAGAGATAGACTTGGATTTGGGAGTGGATTGTATGAATGATGACAAAGAAAGCAAAAAGTTAAGGAGGTAGTTTGGTTTAAAAATAATGAAAAACACAAAGCCCAAAATATGTTTGATGAATTGCAAGTTTAACAAGATAGATGTTATAAAGTTTGGAAATTTGAAGACAGAGATTTGAAAAGCATTATAAAAGGCCTTAATCAAAGGACACGGCCAATTTGATCAGTAATGAATAAGGAAGGGATAATGATTTGGGAGTTGATTTTCTTCCGTATAGTGATCTTGGCTCTGTGCATGCATGTTACTTCACAATAGCCCAAACTAATTACAATGCTGAAAGGTACAGTGCCAGATATCATCATCATTCCCGCCTTATTTGCTTGCAGTGCTCATTCAGCCCACAAAGCATGCTTCCCTGCCTTTAAAAAAAAATTGCTATTCTTCCTTTCACTGTTTGGCTTCCAGTTTGGAACTCTGGTATTATCTTTCTGCCTGGATGTGAATCTCCATGCAGCTGCCTTTTAAAAAACATGCTGACACCTCATGGAGAAACTACATTGTCAAGCTTCATTATCAGAGACATTACCAGCAGATTTGAATTGAAATGTGGGACACAGGTGTCCACAGATACAAGATTCCAAGTTTTGGCCAAAACGTCACCCTTGGTTTATTAGTGCCCCTGTGAGAAATTATGGGATACAACTTTTTGTCTTTGTGAACCTGATTTGTTCTTCTCATCCTAATGCTTTCTAGGATCATCCATATTCCTAAATAATATAAACTTGTTCTTCTTTATGGCCGAATAAGACTCCATTGAGTTTATATGTGTACCACCTTCTCATTAGTCAGTCATTGGTTGATAGCCAGCTAAGTGGATTTGAAAAATGTTTTAATTTAATTTTTAATTTTAATTAGTACATCAAGTAATATGTTTCTTTATGGCCTTTTTCTGTACATTTAGGTTGGGCTGCTTTCCCCCACCTGCTCCTCTCCTTAGCCCATCCCATCCTGACCGGGTTATATTCTTCCACCCCGCCTCCCTTCCAGTAGTCTGCTTTACACTTCATGCCACATGTCCTTAATTTCCTCCCTACCCTGCTTCCTTAAAGCTTGTTCAGCATGTCATGACCTCTGAGCATACTCATTCACACAGAAGCACAAATATAATATTCATACATATGTATATGAATCTAGGATTTACATATGAAAGAGAACATGCAATATTTGACTTTTTGAGCCATTTATGCAATTTTTCTATTAGAATCATCCTCACAATGACTTGGCAAAACTTTCTGTTTCCACCATCTTTCTCACATGATTATTCAAAACCTACTGATTTCTTCTTGAGCTTCCATCCTGATAATTAAAAGTTGCCAAATTTAAAAATCACATAGATTGGCTTCTGAGTGTATGCTCATGATTATCAGCATTAACAAAGTAATAAAGTAATCGTCATAGCCATGATTGAATCCAATTGTCAACTATGACTTTTACATTGCTCTCACCACAGTAACCATTCTCTCCCTCTCTGCTTTCATCCTTATCTGCTCATCATGGCAGCCATATCATTGTGTAAAGAATCTTGAAGCTACTGAACAAGAATGCTTCATATTTCTTCACTTACCCCGAACCTGCCCCATTTCTCTTTTCACTCTTGTCATAAAGGATGCCAGGGTTGGGAGTTCCTATCTCCTCAAAGCTCCCCTCCCCACACAGTAGTAGACACTTGTTCCTATTGTTACTCTTCTCACAGTCTGAAGTCCACTGATAAATCTCTCTTCTACAAAGAGTGCATTCATATATTTGGGGACATACTTCATATTAAACAGAAGCAAACTCCTCCTTGAATCCCATGTCCCTTTCAATATTCTATAATACTGTCTCATACTTTTCAAGTCAAATTCTGAGAACTTTTTACATCATTCTGTGTTTATTAAGCTTATGTTGAATGTATATATTCACTCCTCATCTGGCTTCTACTTCTGCTGTCACATCAAAATCTTGTATTAAGGTGCCAATATGCTGCAGCTTTGACTTTAAATAATTCTTATTCAGCCTTCAGTGGATCACAAATTTTGTTTCACCAAAGAATTTTCAAAGCCCTATGTAGTTAGGCTACCATAGTACTCTGTACTGTCTTATTAGTATTATTATCAATGCAAATGGTAATTCAGTACATTCTTTTTCAACACCAAGGTATATCAGTATACGGTGATACAGCAAAATGAAAAGTCTGACCCCAAAGTATCACAGAGAATAAAAACTAACAAAACTCATACAAAGAGCTCTATTGTAACTATCCCTCTTAAAGACTCATTCAGCAACCCAATTGCTCTACTAACTTTTTCATTTCTCTCTGCTTAAAACAGCTTTATTTTTTACTTCCAATCAGTCAACTACTTTCTTCATCTTACCAACTTAACCTGTAGCCCATTATTAGATAAAGAAATTCAGTCTTTCATAGCAGAATGAATAAAACATCTTCTAAGAAGGAGAGCACGCAGCTGAGAGGGAAGAGTTAAAATCACAATGATAATTTGTGTTTTATAAACTTTCCTATTTACCCAGTCTCTGTTTTTCTTAAATCTCTCATATAAGTGAATGAAGAAATGAATAAATGTTGAACAAACAGGACTAGAGATGATTTCTTAATTCATTTGAGAATATGACAAAGAAGAATAAGGATTGTTAGAATGAAATATTTATGCTACTTTATCATTTTTGAAACCCTGCCCTTTCTTTTAGAGGTCTAAGTAATTAGAATTCCAATATCTCTATTTAATTTTGCTTTGCTGAAGAACTAGGAGAACATAACTGTGACATGCCATATAATTACTTTCTGATTTGATGTGCCATTGTAATTAATTTGGAGTTAAGTTCCCTTAGTATAAGATAAAATGGTAGAGTTCATATTATCCGTTTAGCTTTCCTGTTACTCTAGGGAGAAGAAGAGAGAATTCAAAAGTGTTTAATACAAAACTCTATAAGCTGAGGAAAATGTAAGATTAGCACAGATTTTGAGCAGCTCAGGTCGTGAATTATCTGAGGAATACTTAGGCATCACGTATATTTTTATCATTCTTATCTCAATGATTTTTTTTTCTCTTTGAAAACAGTACAATTAGATAATCATGGTCAGACTATTTTTGAACCAGATTCATTGCTATTATCATCACAATAACATTGTTATTCATCCTTTACTAAAGTATTTCTGTATTTAAAATAAGAATTTTGCTCCTGATATATTATCAAACTTGAAACCCCTACTGGTTATATCAAGATGATCAAGTGACTAAAATTTGGTTTCCCATTACTCCATTAACACTTCTACCTAGTCAAGTAGCTAGTGACTGTTTCAGAATATTTGGCAGATGTACTCAAGAGTTCACTCAGCAGATTATATACATCATTGCCAAGATGGATTTCCTTAGTTCCTCTGCTGCTTCTGAACATTCCAGAATACCTCTCTTTCCATAAGGAGAATTCTCTACGGTCCAGCATAAATTTCCAATAAGGTATTTGTGAATTTTCTCTCCCAAATAACCTCTTACACCCTTCTCATTTTATAATGCACATATTCTTTTCCATGATCAATAGACTCAAGTAACACTTCTATCCCATATGTTAGCAGAAAGGACAAATAGGAAATATTGTTGTATCATGAGCAATATTATCTCTGTCACAGCTACCTGACTCTACCACTGTAGCTCAAAAGTAGCCACAGGTAATTCATAAATAAATGATCCTGGCTGTGCAGCAATAACCTGCATTTTAAAAACTGGTATTACAATGGGTTCAACCCATTGCATAATTTTCTGGCCCCTATTTTGAACTTACAATTAATAAACAACAGTCAGCATACGAGAAAAACTACAGTTGTTGAAGTACCAGCCTGGTGCTGGTAATTCATATATAATTTGGAGCAAGTCCTAACACATTTTAATCTATCTTACCACTTCTTGAAAGGAAATTACATCTTTTCACATGTTCCATGACCATTCTCAGTCTGACACATAATGGGATCATAACTATGTGCTATCCAGAAAGAAGCTACTTCTAATAGAATCCACAGATCCCATATTTAGCACTAAGCCAAATAGAGCATTAACAAAAATACTTATGTTTTATGTAAAAAGGAAAATTTGCATTACACTAAATGAATGTTATTTATTTCTGCTAAAGTATAAAAATTCATTTTAAATAAATTGCATTTATGTGTAGAAGATAGGTATGTAAACACACAAAATTTATATTTTAAGGTAAGGTTAGGGTTTTTGTTTTGTTTTGTTTTGTTTTAGTACCTGTGAAGGCTAATATTAGTTGTATTATTTTTAAGTCTGTCTGTTTTCAAAGATTTTTAAAATTTTTATATTTTATTTTAAATTTTTGTGTATGAGTGCATTGCCTGGAAGTGTGTAAATGCACCTGTGTTGTGCAATACCCGCAGAGTCAGAAGAAGGCATTGGATTCCCCAGTAACTGGTGTTACAGATGGTTGTTAAAAATCATGTGAGTGCTGGGAATCAAATGTGGGTCCTCTGCAAGAGCAGCTGGTATTCTTAACCACTGAGCCACCTCTCTAGCCCCCTGAAGGATGTTTTTAAAATAAACAGTCTTAGAAGATAGAGAACATCTCCCTCTAGAGAAGGCCCATTTTGCACAAATGTTGGACAGATTATCCTGCAGCATCTTGTAAAACAGAAAGCATCCTGAACTCCAGTTCCTCAGCTATGACACAGATACACTGTATGAGTAGCAGCCAGTTGTGTTCACTTGGGCATCATCACCCATGGAACTTTGGAGAAGAAAGGACAATTGAACAAGCATGAACTTAAAGCTTGTTGAAAGTGTTGGGGTTTGAAAAATGAAGTCTTTTGGCTCCAATGTAGTAATAAAATGCTAACATTTCTGAAAGTGCAGCAGATTTTTAGCTCTAAAGTAGTGAGAAGTCTGATATTTAATAATGCCGGGCACATCATAGATTTTGCATTGTAATTTTTGTTTTGAGTTCTAAATATTGTATTACATTGCTCATGGCTACTGTTTTAGTCTATTTCCCATTACTAATAACACCACCACCCACTAGGTAAGTCACACAGAGCTTCATTTTGCCTCATGGTTCTTGGGTCAGGCCATCATGCCGGCAGAGTTCCAGCAAGGAGCAGAGCATCACGTGGCAAGAGACAGCAGCAGGCACGGGCCTGTGTGTCTTCTGATCTCTTCCTATTCTGTAGGATGATTCTGGCAAGGTCAGGCAGGCTCCCGGCCTGCTGGCCTAGAACAAGCTAGAACTGATATTGAGCATGCGTGCGCAGGGAACACTTCCTGGGATCGAACCTGGGCAGCTCCCAGGCTAGCAGCCATCCAGGACCAATGAGAGCAATGAACGCCCGATCGTCAGGTGTTCAGGACCTACCAGAATGAAGCACGTCAAATGACTAGATAAAGACCTCCCCTAAGCCTGACAAAAGTATAAATCCTGTTCCTTTCTAAAATTAAATGAGATCGTGGCTCCACTGTCTCCCAGGGTCTGTGACATTGACTCTGCGCCTCCTTACCCCCGCCCCCGAGGGACCTGGCCGTACTAGCCAACACCTGGCACCCATGGTAGCCAACACCTGGCACCCATAGCAGACAACACTATTCTCTTGCAGTATCACCAGTAATCCAATCTTTACATAATCCCAACTTCACCCAAATCTCCCCTTCTAAGCATATAATCAGATTTATTTTCCATTCTCTTAATGCCCTACATTGGAGTTTAAATTAAAAAATGAGTTTCAGGAGAACAAACTATATCATAATCATGGAAGATGTTTCTTGATGTTCTACATATTTTATATTTGTGATGCTCTCAAGGTAAGGTATTTGAAATGTATAACATTAATAATTTATGTAGTTTTAAGATGGTTCTAGACCAGCTTTAGATTTTTACCAATTTATCTCTCCCATCAAAGTGACAGAAGACTACATAATACTCATAAACTCACCCTCCCAGCTGACTATAACTCTGTTTTCAGCCCTGTGTGAGCTTCTGCAATTATTCAACCTCTTTTCCTTGGTTCTGTACTTGGCCTCATGGGTTTTTCTCTAGAGTGTGCAGATTAGTACTCATAACTCTAAATTCTCTGTGCAGCCTCAAGCTTTCTGATTCCCCTCTTGTAAGCCTCAGTAGGCTTCACATTCTACAACCCCATTCTGTCTGCCTGGGGGGACCAGCAAGCTGGTTCCCCCACAGCAACCTGGTAACAGTTCCCAGGCAAAACAAAATGGTGAAATTCATGAGGCTCATTTCTTTTCTTTCTTTCCTGTCAGCAGTTACAATCCTGTGCTGTTTGTTGTGCAGAGTTTTAACAATATTCTTCTGACTATGCGTCTCATTTTCTAGTTGTATAGGGAGAAAGCAAAATGATTCTTTGTTACACTATCGCTGTCAACCATGGAAGCAGGCGGCGTTTCTTTTAAGTTTTTGAGTGATTAAGTTGCTATATCAAGAAAATTGAAAAAAATGTATGGAATTAGTTAGAAAAAAAATAATAAAGAACTAAGGCAGTATTGATGCTGGGGGAAAATGGAGTCCCTTTTCAGAGTTCTTTAGTCTTATTCATAAAAAAATTTTAAGAATGGACTTAAATGAAAACTTTAGGAAAATTCCATTGCAATTTAAATAAAAACCTTCAGGGCAAGTAAGCCATAAATCTCAGCAGCTGCCCTTAGGAAGAGAATGGAGAGGAGAAGGAGAAAAAAAAACATAAAGCCATGGCTGTTAAGAGTTAATATGGAGGTCAGACACTTGGTGGACTAGCCTACTCATGGCAGGGAGCTTTAATGAAAGTGAGAATCCCCAAAATGTTAGAGCAGCCCAAAGAATTAGGGAAAGAGATACAAAGAAGAAAAGGAGAGGTTGAGCTTTTGTGAAGAATTCAAAGAACAGGCAGATTTAAGGAAAAGTGCATGTCTGTGGCCCAGTCCAGAAGCACTGCACTAAGGGGCAGAGATTCCGGGCAGAAGTTTAACTATCATGTTCATGCACGAGGTATTCCATCTCTCTTTAACATGACTTAAGCTGAACTCTCTTTCCTAGGGGTGATCTGCAATCTGGTAACTGACCATGCAAAACTAGGAAGTTAAGGCTCCACCCTGGCCAGAGATTTTTAATCTGTAATATTATGAGGGGGAGAAAATGTAATTCCTAAGTTTGGGTCCACCAGAGAAGGGCCACCGGACTTATCCTGAATTCAGAATTCTTATTCAGCAGAATTTACTAAGCTGCAGCTGGCTACAGTCTCTCTGTCAGGTTTGAGGGCTGCAGCAGCTAGGGAAGGGAGAGGTTGGCAATATAAAGGCAAAAGCCATAGCTGCTTCACGTCTGTGGCACTTCCAGGTCTTCAGAGTTAAGGGATTTACTCTCCTCCTTGGCCCTTGGGATAAGTAGGTCATACAGAAGCATAATATGCTTATGGTTAATCATCACAAGGTAGTTACATACTTAGGGGACACAGGCAAAGGGAGAGTGAGGCTTCAGTGATTAAAACTCCATTACTTTGTTACTAAGAAGAAAAACAGGATAAAAGTTAGCCTAAAGCAAGCAAGGGCAGGGGTCTATGATAAACAGTTGCAACAGAGAGCTGGATGTCTCAATGGACCCACAGATAATTGTGTGCAAGCTAGTTCCTGGGAGTCAAAGCCCTGACTGGGAGGGAGAGGAACTTACAAAGGTCAAGCTCTCCTTGAGGCCAGAGAATGGAGTCACTTCAGCACAGTTTATTTTTCAAACTTTTAAATGTCGTTAAAATAGTAATTCATTGTAGATGAATAGAATTAATAATAGTGATAGCATACATAAAACAAAATAGTAACTACACAGCATTTCTATAACCTTTTAAACTTATAGTTCATAATAACTTTATAATAATTTCTCAGTAATTTTATGAGCAAGACTTTGTTAAGTATTTTGCTGTATGCTGTGTGGCAAAGATTTTTAAGTTGGCTTTTATGATACAGGACTTTCAAATCTAAATTTGCAAGTGAGACAATTTCTGTCTGTAACTCATTAGTTGTGTGAACTTGGGCAAATTACTTAATTTTCCTAAGCACAAATTTAGTCATCTGTAAATAGAATGTTAAAGTAAATTATGATAAAAAAAATCTTCCTTATCTTAAAAAACAAAACAGTATGGAACCTGGGAAATAGGCAGCAGACCCCAATCTTTGCTGAAGAAATTTTGGCAGCTAAGTAATGTTGTTCGAGGAAAAGCTGATCTTAAAGTGCGGGACTCTGGATAGGCTGACTTGACCTCAGTGGATGAACCTGCTCTGAGGAAAGTCTGAGGACATTAACTAGACAGGATAGGCTCTGACGCAAATGACAGAGTGTATGAGTTTGGAGGGGAGGGGGAGCTGTGGGAGAGTGCCAGTGAGGAACGGGGTATAAAGGTGATTAAGATTGATTGAGATGTTCTGTATGAAATACACAAAAATTAATTTTTAAAAAATCTAGTTTTAAAATTTAGAAATTTTATCTCTGTATCTATCTTAGATAAGAGAGGATAAGGAAAAATGTTTCCAAAACTTACCCTTGAATGTTCTAAAACCTAACTGTAATGCGAAGATAGCTGAGACCAATGCTGCTTGTCCTCTTCCTCCTCCTTTCCGCACGTTCCCTCTCCCTCCTCTTCCTCCTCTTCCCATTCGTCCTCCATTTTATTCTGTGGTAAAACATAGTTTCATCAACAAATCTGTTCATTGCTGATACTGGCACTGATAATAGTGGATGCCATAGTATTTATTGGTGTGACTTTCCAAATAGTCAAAAGAAGCCGAAGGCTACAACTCAACTAAATCTTGGGAAAGAGGAGATTTTTCTTTTTTCATGGGAAGTAACATTTTTAAATGCCAAACTTTGGGATAAGCATTTTAAGTGTAACTTTTTGAGATGAAAAGGTGTTTGACAGGTATTCAAGACTTCAAAGTGAAAGTGCTCAGAGATCACTTCCTCCTCCACAGAAAGGAGCCAAAGCAACAGATATATAGCTATATTTTTTTCCTGTATCCCAGTTAGCCTGGGAATTGCTGTGTAGACCAGTCTGTCCTAGAATCCTTTATGTAGGTCTCCCAAGTACTAGGATTAAAGAAAGGTGTGCACCACCAGCCTGGCATCTTTTTTTTTTTTTTTTCTGAGACAAGGTTTCACTATGTTTTAAGGTAGCCTCAAACTCACAGAGATTTGCCTGCCTCTGCCTCCAGGGATTAAAGGCACAGATTATAATACCCCACCCAGATAACTGCACTTTAATAGGAAGATACTGGAATGAGACAAGAAAGAAAGAAGAATCACCTAAGATTGAGTCTTAGGAGAACAGCACAGAAAGAGAACAAAGGCAACTTGGGAACTGTCATTCCCAGTCTGGAGAGAGGGGGACCCTCCTGGTAAACTGGAGAGTTCTAACAAACTCCCCACTATGGGTGACTACAACCCTACTACTGGAAAGATATACAGTCATTGCTGGCTTGCTAGTTAACAAGCAAGTCATCTGTACAGTTCACTGAACCCCGGAGAAGGAACTCCTATCACCTCACAAATGCACAGAGCCTGGGCTGCTAAAACAAGGAGCCATCTTGAGAAAGAAGCTGTTATTTAAATTTGTGTTACTTTGAGAAATGTCTGCATATCCCCATCCTGGTGACAAAAACAGGAGAGAAAAACTGATCTAGGCAAAAGACTTCAAAGCAAGAAGCAGTTCTCGGAATATCCTTGCCAGAAACCTAGAACACCTGAAGTCAGGTCTGCTCCCTGCTTCCTTGTTATCTCTTCTCCAGAGGAGCACCCCTGCCTGGAAGCTGTGGTGAGCACATAACTGAAACCGAGGTGAAGCCCTTGGACACTTTAAGGTTGGGCCAGATGAACTGATGAGTTCTTAACCCTAATCCCCCTTCCCATGCCCTCAGTGCTATTAAAAAAATAATGATGATCCACCTGCTATTCAAGAGCTCTCTCTCTTAAGCACCCACCAGGAATAATCTGCAGTACAATTGCTAGAACTCATCCTCTGTGATCCATGAATTTCACTGTTTGAATTGGTGAGATAAAGACAGCAATCTAATGACACCGGAAGTTTTAGGGGACCGTGAGTATCCCGTACACTACCTCCTGAGTTAAAGCCTAGTTGGGGCAAGAGAAAGTTCCTCCATCAAATTCACAGGCACCCCACATTCCCTGTATCACTGGGAACCACAAACATGACAACATACTGACATTAGGGTTACACTTGAACCTGCTCCATGTTCCCCAGCACAGGAGACAGGCCTTTCAGAGAGGGTAAGAACAAAAGTTCCCAGAAATAAGTGCATCTGCACTTTCAAAATAAATTTCTGCAAGGCTAATCAACTGATTAGA
Source organism: Eospalax fontanierii (assembly GCA_035773235.1). Taxonomy (NCBI): domain Eukaryota; kingdom Metazoa; phylum Chordata; class Mammalia; order Rodentia; family Spalacidae; genus Eospalax; species Eospalax fontanierii. Next base: position 48,244,266 of record CM069530.1, on the reverse strand, counting down.
ACGTCATTGTTAGTGAAGAATTTGGAAAATTACAGGTCCAGAGTCTATTACAATGTCTTGGACCATCTTTAGCCTCCTAAGTAGCCATTCCTCACCCATCTCTGTCAGACCTAACATCTTCTGACTAACTGATTACTGTTGGGTGTTGATGAGCTAGTCTTCCTAAAGCAAGGAACTCCATATAGGCTGCCTAGCCTCAGTGGATGAACCTACACTGAGGAAGATTTGGGGACACTAACTTGACACAATAGACCTTAACACAGATGAAAGAATGCATGGATTCCAGTTGGGGTTTTGGGGGTGCCAGTGGGGAAGGGGTATAAAGATGATTAAGATTGACTGAGATGTACTGTATGAAGTACAAAGTGATTCAATTTTTTAAAATCAAAAAACTTTTGAAATGTATTAACTTAACAAAGTCTTAGTTTCCACGTACCAAAAACCTGAGTGTCATCAGATAGCATCTGAGGCCCATAGCTGAGACTTCTCTACTTTCTTGTAGCCATCAAATTAATGTTTCCACTAATGAATTTTTAAAATGACTATGATTTTCTTTGTTCTGTTACTATAAAAACTCCATTAAACTGTTACCACATCTGGGCTGCTGGCTCAAGAATAAATTAGCTCTTGTCCCCTTTAAGATGAGAGTTATGTTTCTGCATCAACAAGAGCAAGCATGTCACTATCAGGAACTGAGAGCTGAGGGCTTACAGCAGTTGAAACTTAAAACTAAGAGTGTAAAAAGAAAAAGGTAGAAGGCAGACAATTCCAATCAAAATCCAATAGTAGTGAGTTCTTGCTTTAAGGCATTTATTCTACACTATCAATTCAAATAATCGTAAGCGAACAATAAAAACACTAAAGTATCATAACTGGGATCAAATATGAGATTTTTTGCTGATTTACATACAAAATAATGCAAAATTACAGTGTGGACCTGAAGCAGAGTGTGTTGAAATGTGAATCAGTCAGGAGGAGCTGATGTCTCATATTTGGCTCTGATGTGGCAATAATATCAGTCAGTACTACCCCAAGAGAGAAATGGGCTAGAAATGGATTCTGGGCCTGTTGTGAAGAGGCAGGAGACCACAAACTGAGTCAGCATACTCTTTAAAGAAAGCAAATCCAAACTGCTCCCAATCTCCTGGCTGTAAATATGTCAGACAGCGAGTTATGGGTAAAAAATGAAATAGACAAAGCTGCACTACATACATAGGAATGGAGCTAAGCACACATCTTGCTCTCAGATGTCAGCACAAGATGTAGACTGTGAAATCTGGTTCTGAACTGGCTACCAGAGAGTTGAGTTGAGGCAACTGCAAAGCTCAGTAATTCCAAAGTACCTCTAAAGTTTAATTCTAAAGAGGGCAGCAATCCAATATTAATGTGACAGTAGCAGTAACGGCCCATTAAGAGAAATTTCCTGGTCAAGAGAATAAAATCTCGGACTTAAGTGAAAACCTAACATTCCACTTAAGTAGTGGACCAATCCTAGCAAGGGGAGTTCACCTCAAGTCATCCTAAAGAGATAGGCAGAATGATTAGGTGTTTAATGAGATAATACTCTTCTCATTTCTGGAATCTCTGCCTCTACTGCAGTAGTTCTCAGGTGTAGCCATGTAGCTTTGTCAGTCTGCCTGCTTTTCTAACTTCTTCAGAAAAGCATAACCTCACTTTCTATTCTTTCTATCTCTTTGTTGTGGAGTTCGGGACCACTGGGAAAAGACCACCAGACTCAATTCGGATTTTAGTTAGCAAAAATTTGTTAAGCTGCAGCTGGCTACAGTGTCTTTGTCAGATATGAGAACTGCAGCAGCCAGAGAAAGGGAAGCAAGCTTTTAAAAGACAAAACCCACAAAAACCACCCATCTCTACACTGTGAAAGATATCCCTGAGTAAAGCCGTTCACAAAAGCAAAAATAAAGAGAGCATTAGTCATACCGTTCAAGTGAGGACCCTGTTTTCCACTCTGTCATTATCATCAAAGTAAGTGTTTAAGTCAGGAGAAATTTAACTAATGGAGTGTGGCATTTACTATGTAATGCCACAATACAGTGATGTTTTAATAAAAACAGTCTGACTTTTAGCATCCATTTCAGACAACAGAGGACCTAAAATACTGAAAAACTGTTTATTCAGAATTCTCTCAGAACTGTGTTTCCCAACAAAGGGATTTCTCTTTTATTGAAACTGTACATCCACCATGAAATGGGAAAATAAAATTAAACCCTTATCAGAGGATTATGTCCCTTCTGATCCCTAGACCAAGATCAACATACAGCCATAAATAGATCTTGTCAACTGAATCTCATCTATTGTTTATAACACAAATGGAATGATCTTCATATCTTCATTATTTTCGAGGAAGAACCACCAGATACACATATCCATACATACAATTATTCTACAGCCAGGACAAGGAAGGGTCATGAGGAATTAAAGCTATATGTAGGTTGCAAGAGGAGCTCAAGGCCTACTAGGCTTGTTTGCATTACAAACAAGTTAAAATAAGATTAACTTTTTGGTTGTAGGGTTAAGTAAAAGTCATTTGTCCATAGTATGTTCATATTATAAAAGTTATTATCATAATGGAGCAATCTGGTGAAGACATTAATTAACATAAATTTGTTTATAATGAAAGCCAAATTAAATTGTAAATTATGAAAGAAATGAGGAAATATGAAAGAAATGAGAAATTATGAGACAAAATAGGGAAATGAAACAGGAAGCATGGAAGTTGGAAGTAAAAAGAAGTGTAGAGTTGGAAGTATATTATTTTGAAAATCCAAAGCCAAACAAAGAATTAACAAAGTGGGGAGTAGGGAGATTCTGTGAAATAAAAGGAGAGTTGAGTACATCACTCAGCTCATAGTGCAAAGACAAATATATGATCAAGCAGTTGAGAGAAGAGTAGAGAACTGAAAGGTGTTAACAAAGCAATTGAAGAAGCAGTGGGCAATACTTGATAATTTTGTATGAATATGTATATAGTTGGAAAATCAAAAACTAAACTCCCAATACTTGATTTATTCTTAAATACATAGAAATACACAGCCGCAAAGTCTTGTAACTTATAAGAGAAATTACTAAAACAATGTGATAGAAGACATTAGGATTACTACATCCATGGTGTTGCTTTTAATTTTCCAAGAGGAAAAATAGTCAGTGTGAAATTTTACACATAGCATTTAAAAGGAGAGGCACAATAATGATATTGATGAACTTTTTATAAAATGAATGCATAAAAATACGCCTTCTGTTCTGAAAGAAGAGATCATGATTGAACATAGGGCCTCACATAAGCCAGGTAAGTGTTTTATCTCTGAGTTGTATCCCAGCCCTTGTTATACTTTTTATTTTGAGACAGAGTCTCACTAAGTTACTAGGCTTCCTTGAATTCACCCTCAGTTTGTAGTCAGGCAGGTTTTGAACGTATGATCCTCTTTCTTCAGCCTCCTGAATTATTAGGTGTATTAGTCACTTTTCTGTTGCTGTGATGGAAACACTGACCAAAGGAACGTATAAAGGAAGAATTTATTTAGTTTACAGTTCTAAAGGGGCAAGAGCCCATCATAGTGGGGAGGCATGGCGGCAGATGTGGCTACAGCAGCTAAGCACTCACATCTTCAAGCAGACACAGGAAGCAGAGAGTGATGGGAGATTCACCGAGGCTTAAGAGCTCTCTAAGCCCAAGCCTAGTGTCGTGCTTCCTCCAGCACGGCCACCCCTTCAAAGCCTCCTAAAACACTGCCACCAACTGGGGACAAAATGTCCAGATATTTAGAGCTTGTGGGGGACATTCTCCTTCAAACCTCCACACCAGGACTTTGTATCACCAGGTTCAGCAATCACAAGAATCTTAAAGTAACTTATTTGCCTCAGACTGCATTCAGGCACTTCTGTAATAGAAGCACCTACACAGGAGGCACTTACTCTGATATTCCTCCAAGAAGGAAGCTGCTAGCCTTTATCAGGCAGCAGTGAGACCAGTGTTGCCTTTAGAGTCTTTTATGCTACGGGAAACGTGACTCTTGACTGACATGGGAACATGGGAACCATTTAGCACCTGTGGCTAGTGTACACCTGTAGTTTACCTACTGCTGTCAAAAAACTAAAATATAATTTTAAATAAAATAATTGTTGTTGCCAGGCATGGTGGCACCTGCCTTTAATCCCAGCACCTAGGAGGCAAAGGCAGCTGGATCTCTGTGAATTCAAGGCCAACCTGGTCTACATAGTGAGTTCCAGGCCAGTTGAGGCTACAGGGAGACCCTATCTCAAAAATATCAAAAACACAATTTGGTATCATATTTAGGCAAGTATTTGGTACAGTATTTCCTATGTAGTTAGTATCCAATTTGGTGCTCACAAAATCTAATCAAAAATGAACACAAGAGGAAAATGAAAAATGTAGTTGTTAGAAGCTAATCATCAGGTATTAGAAAGACAACTACACCTCCATGTACGGTTGATCTTTTCTTTATTATACACTGACCCAAGAGCCATTTGCCAAATTTTATATGAACTATTCTCATTAGTAGTCAAATCTGTATCTCTGAGATGTAAATGCTCATTTAAACCAAAAATCTTTTGTTTCAGCATATTCTTGTGAAAGTTTAAAAGGTTTAAAATTAGTCCTAGCAATGCAAAGGAGAAGAATGATAAAAGTGTGTGTTTTACTGTGGCAATTAGAGGATGTCAGTGTTTGCAGTGATTCAGAAAAGCAAAACCTTTGTTGGATGTGGACGCACACTTAGCTAAGGTCTGCTCCGCCAAGCCTCAGTCACATGGCAATGGAATCACAAGCGTTCCCTTACCTATGTTCATCCCTCACTTCCTCTCATTCCTTGGATATTTCTTACCTATGTTCATCCCTCACTTCCTCTCATTCCTCGGATATTTCTTACCTATGTTCATCCCTCACTTCCTCTCATTCCTCGGATATTTCTTCACTACTTCCTTTTCCTCTGGAAAAACTTCCTTTTCTAGAGTAAACTTCTAATTTTTCCACCCCATTTTAATACTTTACCTTGAGAGAATAAAAATTAAAGACTAGAAATTGAAAGCAAAGTAGAAAATAGATGTTATAGAATCCCTGAAGCCCACTATGTTTATTTATCTCTCTTTCAGTGCTTTGTGGGCTGTTTCCTTTGGATAGAAAATCGTTTCAAACATCTACAACCCTAACATTGCACATTATACATTGGGTAGAAGTAACTCTCATGGCAAATTTATGTGCAAACAAAGTACACCTTACTGTGATAAGGAGACAAATGCTCTTTATGTACTAAGTTTGAAATTGACTTGAACTCCCTTGGTTATTATCCCTGTGAATCATGTGAAATATATTAGAAGATAAATACTTCTTAATTTGGTATTGTCCTAGTTTCACTTCTGTTGCTCTGATCAAATACCCTGACACAAAGCAACTTAGGGGAGACAGGGTTTATGAGGTTTAAATTTCAGATTATTGTCCATCACAGCAGAGAAGTTACAATGGCAGCAGCTTGAAGCATCTGGTCATATCCTCCCTGTAGTTAAGAGCAGAGCGAGACTGGAGAGATGGCTCAGCAGTTGAGAGCACTGACTGCTTTTGCAGAGAACCTGGGTTCAATGCCCAGCACCCACATGGCAGCTGACAAACATCCATAGCACTTCCAGGGGACCGAATACCCCATCCTGACCTCTGTGGGCAATGTACAACACAGGTGCACTTACGCACATGCAGGCAATGCATTCATACATGAAAAATAATTTTTAAAATATATTTTTAAAAAGAGCAGAGAGAAAGTAATGCACTCATGTTCGCTTGCTTGCTTGTCTATGTCCACTTTAATAGCATTCAGGACCCCTGCCTAGCAAGTGGTACAACTCACCTGAGGTATGTCATTCCACATCAATTAACTTAATTAAGACAATCCCCACAGACATAACCACAGACCAACCTATGCTAGACAATGTCTCATTGCAACTTTCCTCTCAGCTGATTCTAAATTGCCAAAGTTGATAATTAAAGTGAACTGTCTCAGGTACATTATTCTATTTTTGAAGAAAAAAAAATGAGTATGTTTATTTATTGGTTTGAGTAAAAAATATATAACCTAAGCATCAACTGATATTATCAAAGGCAATAAAATGAAAATAACGTTAATGATAAGCAAAAAATGACTTTTATAGAGTAATTAGTTTCAGTTCAAGAACTTACCCTGTTAATTGATCTTTTTTCTCTAAATTCATTTATACAATAGTTTTTATTTGAGTTCCTGCAGCAAAATCAGAAGATGAAAATAATCAGAGCAGTGCAATTTAAGGTCCTGACAACAAGTATAGAAATTTTGTTTTATGCTTGAGGGAACTGAGCACAGACCATCTGCTGCCTTGGTGATCCCCAGGATGCCTGTCAAAGTATGCATATACGCATGAAGAAGCAGAGAATAAAGAGAGAGATGCTCTTACAGCCATTGGAAGAGGAATCTGGGAAAGCACAGGATTCACTTTGGACATCATTCAAATTAATAATGAGGCCCATGTGGTAGATTTCAGGTCTACCTACTGGACCAAATTTTAAAAGAAAAATGGAAGAGATAATTTTAACTATTACAGTGTCATTGTGCAACTCCTTTGGCTGGAGCTGTGGGATGATCGGAGAGAGCCTCACGCTGTGCTTGTACTGTGCTGGGAGACACAGCAGAACCAACACAGAAGCAACACGGAAAAGGCAAGTTGTGCTGTTTTATCAAGTATCCACAACACGATAGGTTCATGCTTCTTCTACAGGCTTACTTCCAAGGCAGCCCACAAATTTCTCTTTACTTATTACTAATAGAATTATTTATGTTTAGCAACACTTGCCAATGCTCAGAATTTGACATTTGGGCAAAAGGGAAAGCAGTAGGTATGCCATATCCACAGAGAATATAGCCATACAATTGGAAAAGTCTTAACCACCACCCCAAATAATAAAAATTCTGAATCCCCAATCACCTTGCTCCCCAAGGGTACTGAATAAGAGATTTCAGACTTGCACTACCTAATCTGGCCATGTAGTAGCTATTTCTGAGCTAGTTATGAAGGAAGGACATAAATTATTCCATAAATTATTCACCAGTGTCCCCAAATGTGTTACCTGCCAATAAAGAATGCCTTCTAAAAATGATTCACCCTTTTATTCCAGATGGCAATCATCATATTCTTTGAGAGGATTATATTTCACATGTCTAGAAAGTATATTGTTGGAAGCTATTTGCACAGAGCCCATGAGTGGAAGAGATCCTAATTAAGGAAAGTGTAGTTCTACTCAGGACACAGGGGATGGACCACTGTTAGAGCTGGTACAGCCAGTGTGAAAGCATACAATTCTTATAACTCCACATGAGGTACAATGACATTAATTTATCTTTAAGTAATGTCCCAGGATTATCTATTTTATAGCACTTACCCTTGAGTTCAGCTATGAATTGAATGCAGTTCAATATTTGTAACAGCTTTTTGGAAAAATGGATCTTTTTAATAAAACAGAAAGTGTGAATTAATAGTCTGGTAGATGTATTAGAAAATGGATGGAACTAGAAATTGTTATGCTAAGTGAAGTAACACAGACTCAGAAAAACAAACAACATATGTTCTCCCTCATTTGTGGATTCTAGTACCAAATCCTTATATGTGAGTTTGTGTCCTGATGTAATTACAGGAACCAGGAAAATGGAAAGGCGCCAGGGAGGTAAAGAGAAAGAAGGAACCTGAGAGGAAGGAAGAGTAGGAGGCAGGTGTTACCAAGGAGGAAATTAGTAAAATGGTGTTATTTTAATGGAAGGAGAAGAAGGAGGGGGAGGAGGGGAAGGGGAGGAAGAGGGAGGAGGAGAGGAGGGGGGAAAGGGGGGGAAGGAGAGGGAGGGAAGAAAAGAGCTCAGGACACAGACACGGGGAACCACAGGAGACAGATATTTTCAAGGGTGAAATTGGGAAAAATGGAGTAAGAGGGAGAGATAGAGAGATAAATCGTGCCTAACTGGTGTGAAAACCAAGATGGAAATGCATTAGGTAAGAGCCTACTGAAAAATTACACATAGAATATCTCTCCGTGTATCCATGTGTATAGCTGAAGGCTGTATGTTCCGTGAGTCTTAGGTGTAGAGGTTCCATTGTACTCCATCACCTTTAATGGACTGGCTCTAGACAGGCTGACTAGACTCCAGTGGACGAACTTGCACCAAAGCACATCTGGTACAAATGTTTGACCAGATAGGCCTTAATATATTCCATAGAATACATGAAATATGGAGGTCTATGAGAGGGCATAGATAGGAGAGCGGGGTCTAAATTTGATTACGGTATATTATGTGAAATTAAGAAAAACTAAATAAAATTTTTTCTTCAATTATTTTTGATGTCTTTTTGCATTTTGTACAAAATGTCTTAATCATCTCTATGCCTCATCCGTACCCACCCATAGCCACCCCGACTGCATTTCATGCATTCTGTCATTTACGTTAAGGTCTACCGAGTCAAGTGAGTATACCCAGAAGTCCCTCAGTGAAAGTTCACTGTAATTCAAGTCCCTCACTGTAGTCTTCAGCCTATCTGTGCCTCTCCCTTAAAGAAGATTAACTCACCCTCACTCAGCTGCCAATAGTTCTTTGGCTAAGAATGGGACCTGCTTTCATTTCCTCAATTCTATGCTGGGTTTTTATCTGCTTGCTGTAGGTTCGTATGTTCAAGGTCCCAGGAGCCTGTAAGACTCTGTTTATATGGTCATGCACCTCCTCCTCTGGCTCTTACAATCTTTCTGCTCTCCGTTCCACAATGAACCTACAGCCATGGGTGGGTGAGTTTTAATATAGGAGTCCTATCCAGGGACACACACTCTGTAGTCTCTAATTCTCAAAACCTTGGCCAATCGTGGCCTTCTGTGGACATTGGACTCTGTTGTATGAGGAAGGTTTGCTGGTGAGAGTTGAGGCATGTATTAGTTTTCTCTCTACCCCCTGTTCTGCTGTGATCCATGAGTCTTAGGTGTCAAGATTCCACTGTAGATGTGTCACTTAGGGCTGGGCATCCCTCAGATATATATTCTCTATGAGTGAGCAGTTGTGAAACTCTGAAACAGCCTCCGTCTGTTGCAAAAAGAAGCTTCTTTAATGAGTGGTGTTTTTATAATTTGTCTGTAAATATCAGAATCCATATTTAGCATATAATAAGAAACTTAATTTGTCTAGAGATATGACAGAAATAGGGTTTTCTCTGGAATCTCTCCACACATGTGTTTTTGGCTATGTTTACAGTACTACCTATGAGTTCCCTTCTATTGAGAGGGCTTTAAGTACAATTAGACATGTGTTGATTACTCCTAAGTAAAAGTGAGATAGTTTATTGTGCCAGTCATTGTAGTTATTATACTTTGAAGCTTGGGTTGGGTCACTGATTGACTTTCTCCCTAAGTAGTTTGCATAGTATCCTCTAGAACTATGAGAGCTAGTCTTCAGGGAGGAGGTTTCCAGGTTAGTTCTAGCTCCATTCCTCCAAGTCCTGTGTTTGAAGTATGTCCTGCCTTACCTTCAAGTCCTGGGTGGCACTGTGTTCCTTGTTAAATAGCCTTCAGGTATACACATGCACTCATGTTCAGATATTGTATGTGTATTTTTCGGGGGGGGGGGGGTTGGGTTAATATAAACCTGTGCTGGAAAACCCAGAGAAAATTTCAAAGTATTTCACTATGGTTTTGTGTATGTGGGACGTAGGGTGTGTTCACTGGTGGCGGTAATCCATGTCAAGTGCCTTTCTCAGTCCTCATCTTACTTTTTGAAACAGGGTCTCTTGATGAGCCTGGCTAAGCTTGGTCTTTCCTGCTTCCACCGCCCTGCCAAGTGCTTCACGTGGGTTCTAGGGATCCAACTCAGGTCCCCATGCTGCAGCATGTGCTTTACAAACTGGGCCATTTCCCATTCTCTTTATATGTTTTCTCTCCCTTTTAACTCCCTCCTAAAACAATATAATTTTGACTTCAATTATGACAGTTGATATATTTCTAGACTTTTCCATCTTCTCCAATTGTCTCCTTAGGAACAAGGTATTGTGTTAAAAGACTTCTCATCTTTTCCCTAACGCCTTTCAGGGAAAAAGAGGGCAACACTGAAAGAATAATGTTTGTTGGTTGGTAAAATATTCCTTAGGGTGGAACTGTACAGAGAACTAGTCAAAACTTTTTTTCAGTTGCCCAAATTTCCTTTTCAAAGAAATATAACAGAGGTCATGGTTGCAGAATGCACTTACACCTAGGTACCCACGTAAACCATCTTTGTTCACACTTTACTGAGAACATAAGCATCAAAGAGGAATTATGTTTGTAACTATCACTTGCCCATTTTTGTCATGTTGCCCAAGATTTATGGAATTATTTCAAATTAGTTGTTTTTTTACTTATTTTTATTTATAGCACAATTGAGTGATATTCACCACACAGAATTCAAAATATGTATGAGCCAGAGACATTGCAATGAAAATTACTTTCAAAATCGTGTCTAAAAGTAGTATTGTAAAACTACACAATTGCTAGAAACAAGTCTTCAAGACTATTTAAGATATTATTCTCTATAAAATACCACATATTATATATGTTAAGAACTTGCATTTAATAATTGTATCATTTTATAGTTATACTTTATATACAAACATTAATATATAATTATTATTTATATTACTATTTCAGCAAATAAGAACTGTTGATAAAGGATTGTTTAACATTTAAATACCCTTTAGAGAACCAAGGCCAGCTTTGCGTAAGCATCCCTGCTGATTGAAGGGTTATGGTAGACTGGAGAATTAATTAATTAATTAATCTGTTATGTATGCTAGACATTTGTTCTGTATAATAACTGAATTTTTCTTTTCCTTCTTGTAGGTGACTGTGAGAATTCCTTAGACTAGCATGCACTCAGAATTGTTAGACTTTGACTTTGCTTCTCATCTGCTCCTCACTGTTAAAGAAAAGTTACCAGAAAAACAAAAAGTTACTGGACCAACATATCTGTTCTCAACCATCTCTAGGTCCATAATTTACTGTGAAGATTTCAAAAAGTAAAATATATTCTCTTTTCAATTGATTCCAGGATAGTGGGGATGGTAATTTGTGTCAAATCTAAAGTTTTCTGACTATTCACATAGGAAACACAAAACAACTAAATTAATATAAGATTTTCATTAGAATGGTGTTTACAGTCTGAGAAGTTGATTACAAATTGATATTTTGAAATTTATATTCTGTATTACTTTCTAAAGAAATAGATAAGTTTCATTTAGTATTTTTAGATGTGATGTTACTTTAGTTTGAAAAATATCTAAGATATTTCCCATTCTGAACTCATAATTCTAACAAATAATTTGAAATTCTTTTATTTTTAGTTTTCATAAACTTTATCATCTGAATCCTCACCTGAGGGGGACCAAAGGAGCTCTGCCCGCAGTAGGGAAGTGGATGGATGAGTAGGCGCAATCAAGATACTGACTCCAGGAGTTGAACGGAAAGCCAGCAGTGGTGGTCTGCTGCAAACTCATTTATTCACGAAAGAGCAGGGAGTCCTATAGGTCTTGTTAGCCAATAGCCTTATGGAATGGGGTTCTGACCACAGTCAATCGCAGTTTGTTCCCAGGTAGATCAGGTTTCCTCCAGGTGCTGGGCAGAAACTGGCTTCACAACCAACCGGTGTGGAGCACCACACCCACCCAGGAGAGTCATTCCTCCATTCCTCCTGGCAGGTGGCCTAACTAGGCCCACCCTGCATTATGCCCAACACTCATCATTCCTTAAAGGGAGGCTTTGGCTTTAGCTTAATTTTTAGGGACATATTGCTTACTCATTACTTTATTTCTACATTGTGCCAGCATCTTGTGTTGGATATGTTGTACGTTACATGCTTATAATATTGAAGATATAACATGTTGTGAATATTTTTCTTAAGCTTATCTTTGCATCATGATATTAACTAGACAAAATGTCGAAATAGATTCCTAAGTTATCCTCACCTGTTAATGACAACTCATATAAAGGTTGTAATTTTAAGTGGTTTAAGCTTTTGTTTTATTTTATTTTTTTAAGTCAGGTTATCATTAAAGAACCCTTGAACTTTCAATCCTCCTGCCTCTACCTACCAAGTACTGCAATTACACACATGCATCATCATGGTCAGGTAAAGAGTTTAATTGACAAATTCAACTTTGTCACGATAGCAAGGCTTCAGTTTATAGATTAGTATTGATAGAGTAGTGTCTTAACAGACTGGATTAAAATAAAACAAACGAAAATGGAGAGAAATTTTACATTTATAAAAAATTTCCAAATCAGTCAATAACAATTTTATAGAAAAAGCATTTCTTCACAAAAAATTAAATAAATAAATAAATAACCAGGTACTTCAGTATTGTCAGACTACTCAAACAATATGTTTTTAGCAGTCACATAAATTGTATTATAACTAGAGTAGAAGTTATTTCTTTTATGTGAATTTTCAAACTATTTGAATAAAATCTTTTAAGAAAGTGTTCCACTTTAATCAAAGATGAAAATCAATTCAATTTGTCAAGCAGAAGTCATTATCTTGATTCTCATTTTATTTTGTTAATAGAGAATGAAGAAATTCAGCCTTTTCATGCAATGGAATATTATTCAGATTTTTGATAGAATTAAATCCTGTCACTTGTAACAAAATAAATGAACATGGGTAACATTATGCTAAATGGAATAAGCATATTTTATTTACTTAAGTGGTCCACAAGTTTACTTATAGTTATATGTAGCTACATTTATGAATTACCTGAAATATTCCAACTTTAGGAAATGAGTACATCATAGTGGTCCCCAAGGTATAAGCAGGATGGAAGGAGGAATGAATTGTGCAACTAGTATAATAACATTTTAGTTCGACTAAATAGATAAGCTTCAGAGCTCAGAGGTGCAGTACAGTGCCTATAACTGATGAGCGTACATAAGAATTTCAACATTTGCTAAGATGGGAGATTTTATGCTAAGTATTCTTACTAAGTCAGTTAAATTTAGGAACACAAAAATAGGTATGAAATATGTCTCTTGACTTTGATGACACTGTTCCAAGTATTTGCATGTATCCAAATTCATTGGACTTTACATCTTAAATATGTGGTTCTTAATAATAATAATAATAATGTATCAATAAAGCTATTAAACAAAAAACCAACAATAAAAAATTGATTACAAAGCTAAGTTTGCTGAGACATACCTATAATCTAAGTTGAGGTAGGAGGATCATTAATTTGAAGGCCTCAGAATCTACATACATAGTGAGGCCCTGTCTCAAAATCAAAGAAAGCAAGCCAACAAATAGATCAGATTACAGAACGCTCCCTATATTCTGTTATAGCAATGAGTGGGGAAATTAGAATACTTAACCTCAGTTTTTGACACTGACACACAAAATGAGGAACCAATATTATAACCTTTCCCCTTTGTTCTCATTTTCTGACCTTTAAAATATGGGTTTTAACCAAGAGAACTTTAATTTTCCTTCAGCATGACCAAACTTTGGGCAGATATCTCCTTGCCTTAAAGCCATAGATTTTACTGTCACCCAAACCTTAGAAAATCCAGCTACCCTGACCACAGACACCCTTCTCTTCTCTTTTCTGATGGTGTGTACTCTTGAAAACTTGTAATTCTAAATTCTTTCTTTGAGATTAAAATATTTTCAAATTCTCTTGCCAGTTTACAACCCAAGCGGTCTCTTTCTCAAAGAACTGAAAGCCATACCTTTGAAATGGGGCAACCACTGAATTCAGCAAGCCATCCCCCTATCTCTGTGGAAGAATGGGAGCTTAACTTTGGTGAATACCTTGTTCCAAGTTTTCAACTCCCAATGATAAGAGCAAGTTTACATTTCCTTCCAGTAAGGACAGGGAACAAGCACTAAACCTTCCCCCATCCTGTGTTGAAGGGGAGTTGATTCTGATGGCATCTTAGTCATTCTCTTCAGAATGGCGTCCATCTTAAACATTCAATACCGTTCAGTGTAATTTTGCTTTGATGAGGTGAACTAGACAGTCTAGACAAGGAACTTTTATAATTAAAAAAATTATTGAATTTATGTGTATTTCATACAGAACATCTTAGTCAATCTTAATCATCTTTATACCACTTTCTCCAATGACACCCTCTTATAACCACCGCCCCACTGGAATTTATACATTCTGTCATTTGTGTTAAGACCTATTGTGTCAAGTTAGTGTCTTCAGACAAGTGCAAATTCATCTACTGATGTCTAGTCAGTCTATCTAGAGTCCCTCACTTTAGGAGGATTTATTTAGGAGTAATTATTTGCCAATATTTCTTCATCTAAGATTGGAGTCTACTGTCTGTTTCCCATGTTCTATGCTGGACTTTCATCTGCTTGATTTTGCATGGGTCTTGTGCATGCTGAGACCATTGCTATAGCTTCCCGTGAGCAGGGTCCAAGAGCTTGTAGGACTCTATTTCTATATGGTTATATACTTCCTCTTTGAATTTTACAATCTTCCCACCCCCTCTTTTGAAATGGTCCCTGAGCCATGGATGGCTGAAGTTTAATATAGGAATCCTGTCCAAGGACTAGCATTCTGCAGACTCTTAATCTCTACACTAACCATTTGTGACCTTTTGTGTTGCTGGCCCTCTGTTGCATGAGGCAGCTTCATAAAAGAGAACTGGGAGAGTCGTTAGTGTCCTCTTTATCTCTTGTTCTATGTTCCGTGAGCCTTAGGTTGCATTGTAGATGTGTAACTTAGACTTGGGCAATTCACAGACAATCTCTGTGTGTGACCAGTTGTGGTATTCTGTAATAGTCTCCATTTGGTGCAAAAAGAAGCTTCTTTAATGAGTGGTAACTGGGATATTTGTCTGTAAATATAAGGATGTATATTTTCCACATAGTAAGAAATTACATTAGTCAAGGGCTATGACAGTCTTGGAGTTTTCTCTAAGATCTCTGACCTCTCCAGCTGTGTGCATTTGGCTATGTTTACAGTATCACACATGATTTTCCTCCCAGTGAATGGGCTGTAAATCCAATTAGGTAACTACTGATTGCCACCTACATAAAAGTGCTGCTGCTACACCAACATCATGTGCTGTGCCAATTATTGATGTTATTTGGTCTTGAACCTGGTGTTGGGCCATTGATTGGTGTTCTCCTTTAACAGCTTACATAGTGATATCCAAAGCTATAAATCAGGGACATAAGTCAGGAGTGGTGGCACAAGCCTGCAATCCCAGCATCTGAAAGGCAGAGGCAGGAGAATCAGAAGTTTGAGGTTGTTTTCAACTACATGTTGAGTTTGAGGCTAGCCTGAGCTACATGAGAACCACACAACCAAAACAAAGAAAAAAAATTAGTGAGCTAAATGCTCAACACATTCTTTTATATTCTTGAAAGAACTTCTCTTCCCTATTAAAGAGAAAATCAGTTGACTACCATAGATGTGTTTTCTTTCCAAAGTCACTGTGACCTTATCCAAAATTTTGTCTCAGTTTCTAACACTATAACCATTACAGATTATAAATATATATTAAATTAATATGAATGTATGAATGAATGAATGAAGAGGAATTTAGTGACCACTTTTATTCCTGGCGTTTCTTTCTATAATTACATATGGCAAATATAAATGTCTAATATTTTACAAGTATACGCCTTACATATTTTTAAAGATGGTTAGTGAGATAGAAATTCATTTTAAATATCATGACTTAAATGTTTGATGACATAGTTTTCTTAAATGTTTAAGATATCATGTGACTAATTTTTTATATTTGTACAGAAAAATATTCAAATCTAGAACAATATTTAACCGTAATCCTGACAGAAAAAGGAAAATTAGTTCTTCATGGAGTAGCAGGAAAACTTTCTCACATCCGTCTCCTCACAGCTTCAGTATTACTTAACAACAGCATGCCTTACCTCATAAGGAGCTGTCCCTGGGCAAGCAACCATTTTTGTGATTCATAACAAGGAATACTACAGTTTCCCTCGGTGACTATTCAGTTCTGAAATTGTACCATATAACTGTGTAATGTATGAACCGCAATGGAAAATTCGATATGGAAAAATTTCAGGAAACTTAACTGACTGGAACTGCAGGTGACTTATGATAGTGTTTATTAAAGTCTGCCAGAAGGCAGTTTCAGCTGCCTGAATATTCATGATGCAGTAATGTGACTGCTGTAAGGTGTATACCGGTGCCAAGAGTCTGAAGCTGCTCAAAGAGCATCTGGCATAAATCCAGATCTTCCTAAGCCTGCTTGTCTCACTGGCCTGCTGACAATAACCAGGGCTTGTTCCTAAGGCAGGCATGGTAAGAGTAAATGTGTGGGAGGAAATAGGGTTCCCAGAGTTCTCTGACTCTTCCAGCAGCAGAAAAGAAGGGAAACAGGTATTCCCTTGGCTAGAAAGATAGGAATTTTTATGTCCTTAAAAGCGCTCCCAGGCAAGTTAGTAAGAAATTTAAAATTTTGGACTACATCAACCAGCAGCCATCTTATTTTTACTTGTTTGTTCATAGTAAATAACAATCTGAAAGTAAATCATGCCCCTGGCTATAAACAGAATTGAGAATTTGAGAAAATAAACACAGACCATGAGAGCTGAAGGTCTAGCTCAGTGGGAGAGCATTTGTCTAGCATATTCAAGACCCTGGGCTTAATCCTCAGGATTGAAAAATAAAATAAAATAAATATATTATGTAAATACTGATAAATTAATAGTCAATTTTTCATGCTTTCATCTACAAGATTTTTAAATGATTTCTGCACTGCATCTAAAGCCTTTAAGTTTATTGTCTGACAAAATGAGTTAATTTACTATTACTGTGAATCATGAAAAGTAAAAAGTTTTCCTCAATCAATAGGAATTCCAAAGCAAGTTTCCATTAATTTGCTATTACAGAATGTCTAGAAACTTTTCTGGTACAGATAATTAAGTGGTTAAAAGTACTGGTTCTTCTTGCAGAAAATCTGGATTCAGTTCACAACACTTACATGGCAGCAGACAAATATCCATCACTCCTGTTCCAGAGATCTAGTGCCTTCTTCCGGACTTTACAGGCACTGCACACACATGGTGCACTTACATACATCCAGGCAAAATGCTTATGCACATAAAATAAAAATAAGTTAAAAAACTTTTAAATTATTTTTGATGACATAACTGTAGACTCAGTCTGATGAGTTAACACATATAAACTGTGGAATGACATCATCTACCATCTTACCCAGATTAAGGATGATTTTTTTCTTTTTTTTTTCCTAATTACTTTAGCTAGGACCTCTAAAACTATATTCATATTGATGAAATTGGAAATCCTAGTCAAATCCTTAATTTTTGGTTGGTTGGTGGTTGGTTTTCTGAGACCTAATGTCACCCTGTACCCAGGCTTGTCTGAAATTCACTATGCTTCCCTGATTAGCCTTGAACTCATGGGAATTCTCCTGCCTCAGTCTCCCTAGTACTCAGATCACATATGTGAGTCATCATGTCCAGTTAAATCCTTGAGTCTTAAAGGGAAAGCATTCAACTTCTCAATATTGAGAATGGTTTTACTTGTGAAGTTGTCACATAGAGCTTCTACTATAGTGAAGGCCATTCCCTTTGTACCTATGATATTGAGATGTGGTCTTTCTACACCTAAACTATTTTTTTATCATGCAAAGAAGTTCAGTTCAATTTTGTCAATTTTTTTGTCTTTTTAACATGATAAAATTTAATCCTTCACTCTGTTAATTTGGAATGCCACACTTGTATGAGCATGTTGAACAATCTCAGCCTAAATGATCTGCTCATTGTTCAAAATGGTGTAATTAGTGGTCATTGGTATTCCAGAATTGCGGTCTGTTCCTCTCATAAGCTCATTTAATGATTCTTTTGTGTTCAGGTGCCGTGATGTTGGGTGCATATATGTGCACAAAGGTTATAAATTTTCTGTGCAATCCTTTTACCATTATATAATGACCTTTCATCTCCTTTTACATTTTGTATGTAGTATATTTTGTATCTATATGTAGAGACAGTTCTGTTCTCTTGCATTTCCATTTTGACATAATATTTTTTTCCAGCCCTTCACTTTCAGTCTTGTGTCTTGTCTTTATTAGTAAATGAGTCTTTCCTGGCAGTGTATGATCAGCCTATTTGTTTTTAATCTACTCAACCATTTTGGTTTTAATTCAACCATTCTGTGCCCTGTCATTGGAGAATTTGATGTTTGATGTCTTTGTATTCAAGTTAAGTGATAGATTAGAACGTTTTCAGTTCTGTAGTTCCTTTCGTTGTCTCTTTCTTTCTTTGCAGTTAATAGTTTTGGTGGTAATAGGTTGAATTCTTTCTTTTTGAAAGTTGTTCAACTAGACTATATGGTAAATTTTGAGCCTATCATGAAAATTATATAAGATTTCTCCTTCTTGCAACAGCCTATTGTAGCTACTTAGTAACTTTTAATCACATACAAAAACTCAATATTTCCATAACCATCTTTTGCTTTTTTATCTTAGTAACAAAATTTTTGTAACTTATGTTTTAATGCTTTAATAAGTACAGTTATTTCTAATTGCTTTGTGTTTTAACTATGATAATAAAGATAAAAATCTTTTATGTATCTCTCTTAGAGTATTACAGATATTTGAATATACTGTGTATTTCCTCACTATACTTTTACTTTTTGTGTGTGTTATTGTTCATCGTTGGTCTCTGATTACAGTTGGCAGAACTGCATTTGACAATTCCCGTAAGCTAGCTAGTGATGAGAAACTCCCTTTAGCATTTGTCTGAGAAGGACTTTATGCTTGCCCTATGTCTGCAGAACTTCTTTGCCAGTTAATCTTCATCTTCACCACTGTAAACGCATCACTCCTCTCTCTCCTGCACTGCAGAGCTTCTACTGAGCCATCTGCTGAAGGCTACTCTGAGGTTCCCGAATATGACATTTCATATCTTTTACTGCTTTCAGTATCCCTTTGTCTTCAGTTTTTGATAATTTAGTGTGCCCTATCTTCTTTTGGCTAAATTTAATTGATGGTCTCTGAACTGCCTTTATCTAGATGATGCCAATTTCCCCCAAGTTTGGGAGTGTTTTGGTGATTGTTTTCTCTGCATGTTTTTTAGTTCAAGTCATCTCCGTTCCTTCAACAACATTCACTATGAAAGGCAAGTTTCTTTGAGGGTTCATATATCATAATTTCTAACCTTATGTATTTTTTATGCCATTTTCCCCCTAATTAAATAATTACAAATACTTTGTTTGAGCCCATTAATTCATCCTTCTTCCTGATTATGTACAGTATTGAAAATATCCATTGAATTTTACTGGCTCGTAATTAAGTATATTCTTTATATTTTTTTATATGTGTGTTAGGTATATTAGTGTTAGTGTATGTGTATATGTGTGGGTACCCACTGAAACCAGAATGTTGGCTCCCCTGGAACTGAAGATACAGTGTTTTGAGGTGCCCAATGTAAGTGCTGAGAACTGAACAGGCGTCCTCTACAAGAGCAGCAAGCACTTGTAGCTAATGAGCATCTCTCCAGCGCCCCAATTACATTCATTAATTTAGGACTTCTATTAATTTTTTACTGTTTCAATTTATTTAATCAAATTTCTCATTCTGTTCTTAAATTATTCTTAAATTTTGTCACCACTGGGTACATCCTTCTAGCCCACAGATCTTTCAGGCCTTTGAAATCATCTCTGATTGGTAAACTTTGAGTTGTCTTTCCTGACTGGACAGTACTGTTGCTCAGAATCCCTAGTTAAGTAGGGCTGTACTAGAGTCCAAGGCTAGGTGAGCGCTCTGGAATTCCTTGGTGACACAAGACAGGCAGGAATACATACATTCTACAGATAGGTATGGAACTGAACTTGTCTCTTAGCATATAGTAGGCTCTTGATATAGAGGGATTTGACAAAGTTACCCCGGGGCTTCTGGACTGAATGAGATCAAAGGTTCGTTCACAAGTAATCACTGGCTTTCAGTTGTTTCTTTCCGTAGAAGATTTATCAAGATCAGTGAGCTGCCTGATGAAGCTGGTTAGGCATCAGCTCAGAAGACTAAAGGACCATGTTTCCTGCAGTGGGGTTCTATTGGTGAGTCTCACTGATGAAATGCCTCCATTAACTCGTTGCAAAGCAACTACCAAGATCCACATGTTAATTACTGTGAGTCTGCCTGTCAGTCTTTGTTGCTGCCTCCAGGCAATATAGCACTTCTAATAGTTTCCATGAAATGGGATAGAAATATTCTGCAAGGAATCCCAGAATGGCAGGGAACCCATTATAGAAAACCTGCATCTGGAATTCTGTGGATGGTACAGTACCAGTTTGAAGGAATGACGTGGTCAAAGAAAATCAACCCTCTTGTGAGTCATGACTTTTGTCAGTTCTTCAGTATAAAGAGATGACTTGGTCTCACTCACAAATGCTTGGGTATTCAAGATGGTATTCTTCCCCGTGGCAATGTGCTAGTCAGCCTTCCGTGGGGGAGAGAGAGAAGCCAAAAAACCCCCATTTCGCATCATGCTGATGTTACTTCTGCAATAATTTTTAAAAATAAATATTCAAATTTTATTTATTAGTAGTATAACATGAAAAATACTTGTTTGCTACCAATGAACTATTTCTCTTGTAATAAAAGTACATTGACACAAAACATTAATTTTTAAAGTCTCAAGTATTCGGAGAAATATTTCATAAGAATTGTGCTGTAGATAAGAACAGGTGGCAATAGTCAGATTTCCCATCTGCAGATTGTAAAATCATCTACAGGTTGGCTTTCACAAGTATTATAGCCAATATGTGGAAATCTATCCATTTTCAAACTGTGCCAGATGGACCCTGACCAAATTTAGAGAGCCACGTAGGACCAATGTTCTTTTTGATGTTTTTTTAAAGTTTAAAGCAGATGACCATGCCATTTGTACAGCAAAATAGGAGCTGTGAGCAGTACGTGAGAAGAATTTATTTAGTGACTGGAGAAAGGGAACAGTTAATGATATCAGAGATCCTTTAAGTCCCAGATTCTACTAGTCAAAAATATCCTGCAGATGTGGTTCAGTCAGGGTAAAGATAAACTCGGCAATTATCTGTTTTTAACAGTAGTAGAGAATTTCTACTTCCACCCAGAAAACAAATCAAGAAACTTCTAGATGTGTGTAATAATTATTATTTTCACCTCAGGATTGAATTGTTTAGTATTATTGCTCACTATTTAAAGCTAGCTTGATAATTTGCATTTTGTTTTAGCGTCTTTATGTCTTTGAGTTGATTCAGATGAAAGAACCTCTATGCTCCTCAAAAAAACAAAATATTAAGCCTATCAGCATTGTGTGCCTGTAACATTCATACTGATATTGGCTACCATAGTCTGTAGATTTGCTGTGGATTTTTCATAATAACAAAGTGTCCAGTGTTATAATATTTATCTACTTCTGCTTTCCAAGATGGCTAAACTAGGACTATATTGTGGTCTTATATTCAAACAAAGGAAAAGAAAAACAGAGAAAGTAAGGGGGAGAGAGGAAAGGACACTGAAGAGGGACAGGAAGATAGGAAGGAAAGAAAACAGAAGCAGACAGTTCATGAAGCGAGATATTCTGTAAAATGAATTATATCCCCTCAAAATTCATAAGCTGAAGCCCTGATGCCTACAATCTCAGAATGTGATTACATTTGGAGACAGGGCTTTTAAAGAAGTAACTAAGTTAAATGAGGCCATTAGGATGGGTTCTAATCCAATCTGATTTATAAGAAGAGATTAGTTGCTACCCTTCTAAATTCTTAATTGGGACAAAAACCATATTAATGAGATAAAGACAAACAGAAGTTCATATGTATACATCCCTCATATATCCATGGGAATTACTCAGAAAAAAATGAGTAAATGTCAAAGAGATAGCTTGGAATTCAGTTTACACATCATCTTCTGAGGTAGAGGAAGAAGGGGAACAGGGAGGCCAATGGCAGACAGAGAGTGGAAATGCCTGGAAAACAAAGCTCAGGGATTTCTTAATGTTGGTTTATGTTTTTGCCTTTTCTTATTAGCCAGTGTATTTCATCATGTACTAAATATAATTCCATATAGTCATAAAGGGTCACCAATGACCTTATTATGTTTTTTTGAATAAATTATTTGGATAAATTTTAGTTTCCAATTAAGCCCAGTTATGAAATTGTGTTTCCGCATTGTGTTTCCTCTCTGTGCTTGGTTTCGGTTTTGTTCCTTTTGGTTTTGGTCTGTTTTCCTCCCTCCCTCTCTTCTTTCCTTCTTTTTGTTCCACAGTAGTGACTAGATACGCACTAGGAAGAACATGTCCTTTCTATCCTACTAATATTTAAAAGATTCTTTCACCAGAGACGCAGATAAATATAGTCATATTTAAAGGTCTTTCTGTGATAATTGTTGTTTTACTTCATAACTGGGGCATGTTTAAGAACAATGGACCCTTTCTCAGATCTAAGGTCTGAATGGCACTAAAGCCACCCCAAGCCTGTGGTTTTGAGGTTCTTTTCTTGCAGTTTTGAAGAATGAAATTCAAGAACCAAAGAGAGTAAGTATTAGAGAAAAGTTTATTGTAGATTCATAGTTGAGAGTTTAAGAGGGGATGGGAGAAAGAAACACAGACAGAGAGAAGGACTCATTTACTGAAGGAAGGATTGCACATAGGAAAAGGGGTCCAGGAAATGGGGTACCACTGAACCGCTAGTCTGTGGCTTGTTAAGGGACTTATGGCAGAAACCGGAATGAGGCTCGGAGAGGAGGCTGAGCTGGTTAGTTTAGGTGACCCATCAGGTGTCCAGAGCCTTCCTCGTAGTCTCAGCCATGTCTTTCTAGGCACAAAGAACTTCTAGGCAGGGGTGCTCATTTGGAAAAAGCGACAGTGAGGAAGTAGGGACCAGAATGCTCTTCTGACTTTCCTCACTTCCAGCTAGAAGATTCTCTGAGCTGCTGGTTGAGGACCTTCCTCATCTGGCCAGTTCTCACCAAGTTTAAGAATCCCAGGTTTAAGTGGTGTTAGTTCCTGGCTGTGCTGCACCAGAGTCTTGGGTGTTTTGTTGACCTTGTAACCTGAGAACCATAGATCTTGTTTGGCAGACCACCGGGAAAGACACTGCTTTTCATACTTTAAAATATTTTACTGTGGTAATCTACTCTCAATATATTTTAATTAAATAGCACAAAATGTCCTTTATGAGTGGAATAAATACAGTGATTGTTCTGTAAAACTTATTTATCTCACACCAATGAAATTTCATATCCACTGAACCTTCCCCAAACCCTTTGAAAGCACCAGTCTACTTTGTTTCTGTGAATTTGACTTGTTGTGATACTTCATTTAAATGGAGTCACACAGAATTTGTCCTTTGGTGACTGGCTTATTTTGCTTAGCATAAGGTCTCTTAGGTTTATCCATCTTGTCACAGACTGCAGGGAGTGTGGCTTTCAACAAGACATTGCGACTCTTACACTGAAGCACTTGTGCCTGAGGGAGCTCTGAAATCAAAAGATTTATCCAGCAATTTTAGACACTATCCAATAAAAGAATGACCAGGTCCTAGGACACATTTCTACCGTTTATGCTACCGAATCTAGTTCACAGTCAAAAAATGTTTACAAGGCCAAGAGCTAAGAGAATTTTTCTTAGGGAGAAAAAGTCTAAGTTGTTTCCATTGAGCCTGTGTTGAATATAGATAATAAAAAATTGAATAACTCTAATCAGGTAATCAATAGGTACAAAGCCAGAGACAAGAGATACTTGTTGCTTCTGAACTGGTTGCTGTTAACAGTCCAGAGACTGAATACATTATCAACATTGTAGCTCTAAGATCAGGAATTCAAAGTTACATTTAGGAATTTGGACCAGTTCTTTGGTTTCACACAGCTGCTAACTGATTGAATCCCCTTATTCCATCTCACCTTCCATTCTCTGGCCTCTGTAAATGAATTTAGAACAGCCTGGAACTTACTGTTATTGTGACCTCTTTCTTCAGTGTGATCCTAGACCCAAAGCTTGACTCTGAGATCTCAAGAGACCAGATTCAGTGCTGCTGTCCCTATCCCCCAGCCCCGCCCCCATTGCCTCGAGATCCTATAGGGAGGAAAATGAGTTGTAAGGAGGCAGAGAATAAATTAATTAGCATAAGCCACCCTGGGAAAGAACAGCGAGACCAGCAAGCTCAGTCCTGTCTGAGTCACGACTAAGAACTTTAGGAACATTGAGGGCAAAAGTAGGTTTCTTTGGGGCATGGGGGCAAATATGCACAGCTGAGTTGTCTCAGACAAGAAACTGGGGGCCTTTACATCAGGTGTGATTTTGTGAGGTCCTGCTGGATCTCGAAAAATTGTATGATGAAAAGATTGCTGGCAGCCTCTATTCCCATTGTAAAGTGACTGCTCCTGTTGGATAAGCAGTCTCAATTCCAGTTGCAGGTGATCTGCTTGCATGACTCTCTGTTCCTAGAATCTTGACAATATCTTAGCTGCCCTTATATTGTTATATTCAGCCTTCAAGGGAAAAAAGCATGGTAAGATAACTTTAGGACTGACTGATATTGTATTACCAATATTTAGACAGACAGATAATCCTTAGTTAATATGTCAGTATACAGAGTTGAACAAGAATCTGACCCACATGCTCAGGCAGCAGTGCAGATATCTGTAGACCCAAGTGAAGCCAGCATTTGCGGCAAAGCCCCCTTGAATTCCGTTAACATGAGGCTGCATCTTCCAGATCATGAGCCTTTTCTTGAGCATTCTGTGGAAAAAGGTTAATATGCTCACCATAGCTATTTTATTTTAATCTTGAAGTTTATTATTGCATATTTATCTTTAAATGAGGTCTAATTTCTCCATTATCATCTTTTTTTCCTCCTATTGCTTTTTATTATGACTATATCCTTTTCCTTCCTGACTGAACAGTCATGTTTTTAATTTTTGAACTTCTGATTCACAATTAACTTCTGATTGTTTGGGGTCCACAGATATTTGTTAATCTGGCTTGAGTCATAAGATTCTTCTGCTTTGAGATTGTTTGGGAAGAGAAGGTAAAGTATTTTCATGTTCATTCTTACCATTTTCCTATGGTATTTCCTCTGATACTTTTATTTGAAACTCTGTAAAGATGGCGCCTGCCTCTGCACCGGATCATGTGCTCAGAATGGCTGACGGGCTTTTATTGCAAGAAAACTTTTTTCCATTAGTGTAGCAAACTGCACTTTCCTTATTAGCTAGGCTTTTGGGGAAGTGTGATTGTATGTTCTTTGAATTTCTTTTTCCTTTTCCTTCCAAGATTTTAAATTTTTCTCCTTAAACTTCTTTTACCTTGCCTGGATGATCCATATTATTCTTTTTTATTTCCTTCTCTTCAAAACGCATTACCGTTCACAAATTACCTCCCCAGGCATCACTCGAACATTTAATTCCCTTCCCGGTACTTATCATTTTACTCTATCTGAACTCGTTCTCAGTGTGTCATATTCTGGATTGTCTTTCTTTTTCCGGGCATGATTTTAATCACAACTTAGTCCTTCTCTTTTGTAATTTTTTTTTCTTACATTTATTTAGTCGGGGAGGTACATGAATACACTACAATGAGTGTGTATGGAGGTCAGATGACTTGGGGGACTTGGTTCTCTATTAAGAGCTCCTGAGTTCCTGAAACTCGGAGGTCAGTCTTAGCAGAAGTACCTTTACAAGCTCAGCTGTCTTCCTGCTCTCCTTTGCCCTCTCCTTGTAGAATTTGTCC
The DNA here is from genome assembly GCA_035773235.1 of Eospalax fontanierii. NCBI lineage: Eukaryota > Metazoa > Chordata > Mammalia > Rodentia > Spalacidae > Eospalax > Eospalax fontanierii. The sequence continues at coordinate 48,218,485 of CM069530.1, read as the reverse complement.
ATACTTCCTTAATTTCTCCACTGGTTTAATAGCACAAACTCTGACGCCTTTTGAACTCATAGGAATTTTTAATTTTAAATTTGAAGAAAGATCAGTCTGACTTCTTTTCCTTTCCTTTTCTTCTATTCTCTTCTGAAAGAAATATGGAGAAATTTATATTTAATCAACTTCCAGTAATGGAATTCCTTGAAACTGGCTAATTCTTGAACAAAATTTTATGCAGAGAGACTCAAGAAGATTTTGATGAGTTTTGTTTAAAAACAAAATAAAAGATTTTTGTTCTTCAAATTCCAAAAATAAAAGTAAACCTATGCTGAGTAAAAACCAGAGACCACTTATGTCTGTTTGTCTCATTTAAAATGGGACAAAGCAATGTCTACATGCACCATTTCCGTTTAAAGTCCATCAGTTGCTGAAGACTATCTTGATAGAAATGTCTAAACTTTTGAATTCCACAAATTTATTTCTTTGAAATATAAATACAGAAAAATATTTTACTTTTACAGAAAATAGTTGCCTTTTCAGGAAAACTAGAATCAGTGCTTGAACTTTTTAAAGAACAGGAAGTTCTCTTGCTATCATGATATTTCTTTTGAAAGTATTATATAATATAAAGAGAGCTCAGGAGCCCTGGTAGTTAGATGACCCCCTGTACAGCAGCATTGTCACCCAGGAGAAAGGATATCAGGCCCTGAATCCAGCTTGATCAGAACGTATATTTTACCATGATCAGAGAAGATTTATTTGTTCAAAAACATTTGAGAAGTACAAGAAGTTCTCCTAGTAGAAGTGACAGCAAGTGTATGTTGCTTTCTAAAAACAAAACTGTAGCAACCTGATATATTTTCCACACTAATTCTGTCAGTTCTCTAACTGAACCTACCAGTGATTTAGAGCATAGAATTAAGTAGCAATTCCTGTAGCATACATTATAAGGTAAAACCCCACAATATTCTTAGGATAAATTGCTATTTCCTCTATATCTTGCCTAAGATCTATTAGGTTCTATGCTTGAAAAATAGAGAAAACTTAAATCTTATATATACTTTTTCACTAACTTGATGCTGAGTAAATACTTATTAGGTGTTTGTCACAATGGGAGAATTTTCCTCACTGACTCTAAAGTTGGTCTAGAATATCTCTAAGGCTAAACTTTGATGGCTCAGTAATATCTATATTTCTTCAGTTAATCCACTTTTATTAAGATATAACTCACATAAAGATAACTGTACATATTTAACATACGTAAATTTAGAGATAATACCGAATTATGAAACCATCACTACAATTTATAGCATAACCCTATCTCTCTAAAAGTTTCTCCCTGCCTTCATTTTATATAGATAGATGATAGATAGATAGATAGATAGATAGATAAAATGAGAATTACAAATTTTTGAGGGTACAAATAATTATTATTCATATCCTATATTGTATAGCTCTGTAGGAACTATATATTGTATAATTGAAACTTTTTGTATAGTTAATAGCTCCCCATTTTCCCTCCCCTGAGCACATGGTAATCACATTCTAGTTTGCCTCTGAGATTTTTTAGCTTCCCTGTATAAATGGTACTGTGTATTATTTGTACTTTTATATTTGACTTATTTCATTTAGTACAATGTCTTCCAGGGCCATCCATGTTGTAACAAGGGAAGGAGTTCACTCCATTGAATGAAATTCTATGTATACACATTGTTTTTTTTCCATTAAGGATATTTAGGTTATATCTATACCTTGACTGAACATTCTGCAGTGAACTCAGGAGTGCACATACTTCTTTGAGATCCTGAGACTAGACAGAGAAGTAAGAGCATTAGACCACTGACATTTCTATTGTGTAATTCTTTGATGAGGCTCTCTATTTTCCTATCAGTAGTGTATAGAGTTCCCCTTTTCTTTGCATCTGTGTCAATATATGTATACAGGAAAATCTTCTTGGCATTGGTCTTCATAATCATTTCTTTGATATGACACTAGAGCAAAAACAGAGGAAACACTAGCAAGTATCTAATGTTTTAGTCTCGTTTTTATTGCTAGGATAAAAGAAAAAATACCTCAATGAAAAGCAACTTAGGGGAGAAAGGTTTATTCTAGTTCGTAATTCCACATTTTAGTCTATCGCTTCAGGGAAGTCACCCTGACAGGAGATTGGGACATCCAGAGTCAAGAGCAGAGGGAAGTGAAGACTGCATGCTTGCTGCTTGTCTGTTTGTACTCAGCTTGATTCCTCTATTCTTGTGACAGTCAGGAGGACCCCTTGCCTGGGAAATGGTGCCACACACAGTGGGCTGGGTCTTCCCACAACAATTAACTTAAGATACGTCCCCATACAAACTTGCCCATAGGCCAACCCAATGTAGGCAATCCCTCATTGAGACTCTTCTCAGGTGGTTCTGATTGTGTCAAATTACAAGTTGACTATCAACTATCTATCTATCTGTCTATCTATCTATCTATCTATCTATCTCTGTCTCTCCATTATCTATCTATGCATATATGTGTTTGTGTATAAATACTGTAATCCAGGCTGGCCTAGAGCTTTCTATGAAACCTAAGCTAGTCTGCAACATAATGATCTTCTTGCTCCAATTTTCCAAGTGCTAAGATTGTAGGCATGTACCTACATGCGTATACCAGCTAATAATTATTTTCTTTCATGATAACCATCCTAAAAAGTATAAAGTAATATTTCATTGTTTTGGTTTGCATCTCTCTGATGATTAGTGATGCTGGGCACTTTTTCATATATTTTTCAGTCATTCATATGTCAGTTTAGGAACTATCTGTTCAGCCCTTTGCACATTTATTAATTGAGTTATTTAAGAGTTTTATTAGTGAACCATAAGACTTTATTATATGCTTTGCATATTGACTGTATTCAGGTATATATTTTGAAAATATTTTCTCGTATTCTATGTACCAAATTTTATTTTGCTCATTATTTCTATCATTGTGTCAAATTTTCTACTTGATTGAATCCCAATTATTTTCCTCTTTTAAAATTTCTTTTTATTTTTGAGCATTTCTAACTTCAGCATTATTTCCACCTCTCCAAGTACCCACTAATTTCTCCCATATACATAACACACCAAGTCCATTTAGCAGTGCTCATGTGCACCTGTGTTTAGGCTGATCATTTTGGATTAGATAACATTTCAGGGAACTAGTCTCAGGAGAAAATTGGTTCTCCCTCCTTCAGCAACCATTGATTGCCTGTAGCTCTTCATCTGAAAGTGAGATTCCATGACATTCCCCCATCCACTTTGGCAAGTCAATTGTTTTTCTCATTATGTTGATATTGTATTATCCTTTTGTTTCCTCTGATTTTCTGTCAGTGTCATATCCAAGAAATCTCTACCAAGGCCAATGCCAAGAAGAAGAGTTTCTGTTCATTTTAATTGTTGAAAGGAAGGATTCAACCATCACTCTAGAACATCTCCTCTCCTTCACGGTAGAGTATGAACAGTCTAGCATTGAACGTGGGGTGTCGTTTTAGGTATCAGTGGATTTTATTTTCTTTATCAGTGCTTTATAATTTTCAGGTTACAAGTCTTTCATCAATTTTATTCCTAATTATTTTATTTTTGTTATTATTATAATTGAGATGGATTTTATAATTTCTTTTCTGGTAGATTTGTTGTTTAGGAGGTGACTGGTTTTTACTATAACCTGCAATTTCATTAAATTCCTTTATTCTAATAGCTTTATTTGTTGAACACGATTTTTTTAATGCATAGGATTGTTTTATCTGCAAACAGAAACAGTGTTATTTAGTCCCTTATAATTTATGTGCCCATTTCTATTTCTTATCCAGTTGTTCCAGATAGAACCTACAAGACTATGTTTAAAAGAACTGCCACTTTGAGCCTGGAGAGAGGGCTTGGAGGTTCCAGGTGCTTGTTGCACAATTATGAGGAACAGCACTTATGTATCAACAACAAGCTGAGCATGTCGGACAAGCTGAGCATGTCGGACAAGCTGAGCATGTCGGACAAGCTTGGAACTCCAGCTCCAAATAAAGCAGAAACAGGAGGATTGCCAGAACTTAGCCTAGCCAGGAAAATGAGAATTCTGATCTCTTCTTTTGAAGTACATGTTTAATTAATTAAATTATTTTTTCCTGATTACAGACATGAGGAATCCCATAGAAGAGCATTTCTATTTCTTCCCATTGCTTTGAATTCACAGGTTAGAGGACATGTTAAAACATCACCTTCACAAAACTCTACCATGTGCCTATACAAGTGGTGATAATTGACCAGTTTTTTAATTGTGCGACTGAAAATGATCAGCGAGTTAAGTAACATTTTTACTTTCTCATGATCATCATTACGTTATTGGAGCTATTAAAATTTTTAAAGATTTCACTTATTTATACTTCATGTATATAAATGAGTGTTCTGCCTGCATGTACATAAATGCATGACATGGGTGCTGTACCCTCAGAAGAGAGCATTGGATCCTTAGGGTTGGAGTTAGACACCTGTGAGTTGCCATATGGGTGCTAGGTACCAAACCCTAGACCTCTGCAACTGCTTTAACCACTGAGCCTTCCTCAGCCCTGGAACTACTAAGTTTTGTTCCTTGGTATCTATAGAAAACGAAAGCATGTCATAGAACCATTTTTTTAATTTATTAGTTTTATTTTATGTGTCTGAGTGTATTCCCGTGCAGTGCCCACAGAGGTCAGAAGAGGGCATTGGATCCTGTGACACTGGAGTTACAGACAGTTGTTCATGGTCATGTGGGTCCTGGGAATCAACCTTGTCCTCTGCAAGAGCAGCCACTGCTCCTAACCACTGAGCCATCTCTCCAGCCCCCAGATCCATTTGTTAAAACTGAAACTTCAAAAACAAATATTTACAGGAAATTACCTAACGATTTAGTCAAGATGCATTCATATTTCTGTCTTTGCTCTCTATTTAGATGGTTGACTATATTTATATATTTCTGTCAAGATGTCAAATTTGTCATGACTTGGCTGTGAGGTGATATAAGCAGAGATGTCATTATAGAGAAAAGGTGATGCTGCTGAATACTTTTGTGCCAGAACAAACACCTTAGCATTTCTCCACAACCAAAGACTAATAAGCTTCATTACTGGGAAGAAAAAAGTAAGCTTTCACATCAGTACTACAGAAAGACATTGTGTATGTGATAGATGTAATGCTTCTTTCATGTAAGAATCACATTTATGGCCCAAAAGGATTTCTGCGTCTGTGTTTTATTTAGTTTATGTAGTGTCCTTTAAAACAGCTCCATATTAAAAAGCTGAGATATTTAATACTTTCCAGTTACCTTTTGATGAGAAATCTTTAGATATTAGCCCATTATAAATCACAAATTAATAGCAGAGGTAATTTCAGTCCTTTAATTTGAATAAATAAATCGGGAAAATCAATTTAAAGGTGTATAGTTATTGTAATTCGTAATTTCTCAATTACATATACTATTTATCATAACAGAAAATGTTGAATTTAGCAAGCAATACTCATTCTGGAACTTGGTTTTGTTCAAATAATATTCATGTGTTTTGTTCTGTTTTTGTTTTACATGCACCACAAAATAAATCAAGACACAGAAACAAAACTACAAAAGAGAGCAAAAACACAAAGAACATTCTGCGTTATCTTTTGAATTCTAGATAAGTCTCGGGAACTCAAGCATAAGGACCTGGACGGATTACAGAGAGATGAAATCCCCATCACGGTAGTGCTCAGGGAATTGAGAGTGGAAGGAAAGTTGTTCTTTGCAGGCACTGTGCAATTTGTTAGTTCTTTGGAGATGTATATGCTTGCTGTCAGATTTTTATGAGCTTTTCCTTATGCAGAAAATTTTGGCCAATGCTTCACTTCTTTGTGCTCGCATGCACATGTGTAAGAGAGTTTCAAAAAGAATTAGAAGAAAAATACATTCTACCAATAAGAGAATGACAAATTTTAGTATGATTTGGTACCATGAAAAAGAATAAGCTCACTCAGGGGTCACTTAGCTTCAGTTATTTATGCAGAACGTGATAACAAAATGAATAAATCCAGGTTCAGAGTGAGAAACTAAGAAGTCTATGTTCATGATCCTCAATCTAACAAAAGAGTTGTCATAGATGAGGCTCTCCAGAGACCGGTACTTACATGTAATTTGGAATAAAAGAACTATTTATTTGTGATCAGCATATGTGAAAGGAAAGGGGGAAAGGAATGCTGAGTAGGGGAAGAAACTGAACTATAATCCATGTTCCACAGAGCCACGAACACCCACCTCCAGTTCTGGAGTACATACAGTCATCAAGCAGCATCTAACAGGCAGAGGTGGCTGGGTGTTGATACTCTTTCTGTCTTTGTCAAGGGTAATAGACTGTCTAGAAAGTGTGTGGTGACAGCCAGAGGCGCCTGAACCGCAGCAGTAAGTTTTCATTTTGAAGTGCCAGGGCAGTTTATCCTGAGTCTACCGCACCTAAAAATCAGATTTCTATAATTCTTAAACTCAAATATCCATATCTTAAGAGTATGGAGATAACTGTCTTATTTTCTTTCATCATGAAAAAAATAAATAGAAAAATATATTTCATATGGCTTTCCCTTCCGAACTGATGACAAATGAAATGAACCAAATGAACCTTAAATAAATGAATCATTTGACAAATGAAATCACATACAAAAAAATATAGCTATAAATACCAAGAAGTATTTGTTTTATCTAAGATGCCAGATCCTTAAAATAAAGTGCAAAGAAACTCATTAAAGGAACAAAATATAATTCTGGGTGTCTTACTAAATATTACCTGATGAAATATTTAAATTATCAAGAGCAAATGTCTTCAATGCCATGGACTTCTGGTCTTTCTAACAGCAAAGCAAAAAACATAGATGACAAAGATTAATAGATTGCCCTCGTCATGACCAAGAGTTCATAGGCTAGGGCAGAAAAGAGACATAGTAACAGATTACAACAATAAAATGCCTCATGCACATCTGGAAATCCTGATGATGAGGAATCACCTTGCCCACGCTGAGGGCAGAGGTAATGTGAGAATAGGAAGGACCTGTGAAGGCTCTCCCTACTCTCAGATCTCCCACCATCCATCATCTGTTGACAAAGAATAAAAGACATTTTTTTTCTAAATGCAGAAAATCATTTTGAGAATTCTAATGCATTCAGTATAAATATTGGTATTGTGAAATTAGGGTCAGTTCCTCCTCATATGTAGGAACCCACATCTGGTCACTCAGAAGCATCTTAAGACTCAATATGTATACACCAAATTCACTGTTGTTGCATAGGACTGCCCTTCCAATGGTAGACTTTGGGCAGATGCCATCTTCCTAAGCTTGGTTACACCCGCTGACCTAGGATCACCGCAAACTTGACTGAAGATGCTCTGTGAGAAAGGAGGTGCTGAGAGAGTCAGCCACGCCTCCCAACCTAATAGCTGCCCTAGTTGTGCCGGAGGGATGGGCTACAGATATACAAGTGGAGCCGTAAGGAGCCTCTCTTGTGCCATTTTGTACAGTTGCAGGTTAAGACACCATCCTTGCCTGGACGGAGACTTTCCAGTGCAGCCGTGGTGGGGGCACGCTCTTGCAAGTAAAACCTCACCTACTGTTCTGTAAGCAAGCTCAATAAACTGTCTGGTTTCCCAAACAGTTGTGTGGAGAAATTGGACTTCAGTTTGTTGTAGAAACCAAGGGAGGAGGGACTGGCACTGTTCGTGCCTCCCAGAAAAAATTTTAGCAACAACTGTCAAATGCCAATTTAGTAAATAGCACAAGTAAGAAATCAATGTGCGTAATTGCACATGCTTGTGGCTCTGGGTGTTTATAATCCCTCAGTATGCTTCCTCACAAACACTTGCAGGGGGAGAGAGACAAGGGAAAGAGGGAGAGAGAAAGAGGGGGCAGGAGGAAGAGAGAGAGAGGCACCCTTTATTTCTTTATAAAATCATCTTTTATTCTGTCAACAGATGAAGGATGGTGGGAAATCTGAGTGTAAGGAGATCCTTCACAGGTCCTTCCTGTTCCCCCATTGCCTCTGCCCTCAGCTTGGGCAAGGGATTTGACAAGGACCAGTGAATAGCATCAGAGGAGCATGAAGAACATACAAGAAGACAATGACCAAAGCCACAAAAATCCAACTACAGGGCAAACAGAAAAATGAGGCATAATTAATATGCTTCAGAGAGGTTTAACAAATATTACTTTCATAAATCAAGAATAAGATGCTAGACAGAGGGACCAATCACACAGTAATATAGAATATAAAGGGATTAAAGGAATAACACCTAAAATTTAAATGTCTGAGGTCAGAAGAAAAGTCAAGGAAATCTCCCAGAATACAGATCAAAAAAGACAGAGATAGGGAATGTGAGCAAAATGCATGCAGGACTAACCAGGGAGTTCAACACTTATCTTGAAGAAATGCCACAGCCAGAAAAAGGCTACAACAAAATTTCTTAAAGGATTATTTTCCAGCAGTAACAAAAAACAACTATCAGAAGAAAATAGACTACAAAAGGGAACAATCATTGATGCATCCTCAGGAAATTTTAGATGATAAGAAAAATGAAAAGTAAATTTTTAATAATGTCTACAAGGTAATGGGAATATGACTGATGCCCAATATCTCCTCTAAAATACTATAATATAAAAACAGAAATCAGCTTTAACATATAGAGGAAAGTCAAAATATAACGTTTATCCAATGTGTATCAATCAAAAGGGAAAGCATTTTCAGAGGTACAAAATTAACTTCTCACACACCTTTAGAAGCCTATAGGAAAAATGGACGTTGTCTTAACACAGTAGATGATTTAGGATCAACAACGAAAATAAAGGGCAGAGACCTGCTGTACATTTCTCATTTCTGTGGCAAAGGAGACAGAATTTAAGAGAAGTGTCCATACAGTGAAACTACAGCATGTGTGGCTTTTTTTTTCTGGAACTTTTATCCCTGTGGGACCTATAGCTGCTGCTGAAACACAATTCCTGCTAAGCCACTGTTGTTTTGGACTATGATCTCATTTTCATTCCCAAGGAACTTCAACCTATAAACCATATAACTCTGCTCAAAAAAGTCTCTAGAAAAAAATAAGCTTCCCAGATTTTGAAGAAAACTTAGTTTTAGAAATAGATCTTTTTCACAGAGGTAAGCAGAGCCAGGGTGCAGGAGTCTCGGAGAATGTTGTTGCCTAAAATTTTCCAGTCTGAGGAAACCTCTTCACCATGGCATGTCAATGGAAACAAAACAAGGTAACCACAACAAAGCAAAAAACAGTAAAAGATCAAAGATAAAAATAGAAAGCAATGGATCTGACCAAGTAAAGCACTGAAGTGAAGTCCTAGAGAGTCCTTACACACAAAGCTGGGCAGGGCCTATGTCCACTGTTGAAGAGAAGAATACAGAGTTCTGGGAAGAAAAATTCCAGGAAAAGAAGAACTCTTTGCACCTTTATAGGGTGTTTTCTTTACTGTTTCCTTTTTCATTATCACCTCTTTAACCCGGTTTGTTGAGAGTAGATCTAAGTAAAATTGGAAGCTTTTGTCTTGTGTTTTGTTTTGTTTTTACATTCTACAGAAGATCAAGAGCTTGGATTTTGGTTCAGACTACCATGGTTTGGTTTGAATTATTTTTTTAATATAGGCTGACCTCAGACTTACCTATAGCCAAGCATGACCTTGAACTCTTGATCTTCTTGCCTCCATATCCCAAGTGCCAGGATTACAGGCATGCACTGCCATGACTGGCCAAGACTTTGAGCTTTGAATTGTTTTATCTGTTACTTTGTTCTGCAGAAGTCGGCATTCTTGCTACTTAAAGTGTTTCAGTCACAGTCTTAATAACAGAGGTATTGTAGGCACAAAATTAGGTTAACTCTAGAAGCTTCCTAAAACAGTGGCTAACTATAAAAGGGGTATAGAAGACCCCAGAGAATAACAGGAACCTGGGGCTAGCAGGAGACAGAGAGTAGAACTGCTTGTCAAAACCAAGAAGTAGAGCAACCCATACAGTGCAGTCCGTGTTGACTTAAGAGCTATGAGCAACCCTAAGGAAAGACTCAGGTGGACCAACACAGACCCTCATGATTCACCTTCTTCTGTTTCCCGATAGAACATTTCTCATGGCAGAATCCATCTGGAAGCAAGAGGTAAGGCAGTCATAGGGACAAAGTCAGTTTCCCAGGGGTGAGCAGGTTGGAGAAATAGTTGACTCAATTGTCATTGTGTATTTCCTTTGCTTTTTTAGCAAATTCTGTGTCTTGTGTACTTCTTGTCTTAGAATGTTAACTTTTTAAAAAATATTTTTATTGAATTGTTGTATATTTCATATATAACTTCTTAATCATATTTCTTAAAACCCACTCAGTGGGAAGGAACTTGGGTGTGGGACTGTCAACATAGCCAAACACACATGGCTTAGGCAAGAAGATCGTTAGTTACAGGCCAACCTAGATTACATATCAAGGTCTGGCCACAAAAGCAACAAACAGGGCTAGAGCGATGGCTCAGCAGCTAAAGTGTTTACCATACAAACAAGGTAAGTGGAGTTTGGATCCCCAGAACCCATGTCAGGAAGGAGTGGCAGCCCATCTGTAATTCCAACCTGGGAACACAGGGATAGGACTTTCTGGAACCAGCTGGCTACTAATGGACAGCACTAGCCCTATCTTTTGGCTTTGGGTTTGATTGAGAGACCCCGCTTCAATGAGTATCATGGGAGAATCATCCAGGAAGATTCTACCACAGGTCTCCACAGACATGTCCATACACACGCATATGTACACCTATGTGCCACCCACATGTGAACACTCATACCTATACACACACAAATACAAGTGAAAAGAAGGAAAAAAAGCACAACAAGCAATAAAATAAAACAAATTCATTTTAAGTTGAGGGTATGTGCACTTGCTTGCTTGGGTTGGGCCCTGGGTTCAATACCCAGCCTTGGAAGAAAATAAAAGTTTTCATATGTTCATAATTTACATGTAAAAGCCTTTTAAAAATGGGTGTTAATTTACTGATTCCAGACATGGGGAAAGGCTCAAGAAATAATTTTAGAGCTTTGGTAAACTGTTAAAGCACAACTTTCCATTGTCAGAAGAAATCAAAAGCCTGAAAAGTTTGACACCTTTGGGTTCAATATTCTTGAAATGGCCTAGTCAGAGGTAAGTTGACTTTATGTTGGAAATATCCATAGCTGTCTTGGGAATGGAAGGCTGATGAAACTTCATCCTTAATTGATAGTATTATATAATGAGAGTGAAAGACACATCATTGGTGACTTTTAGCAAATTCAAAATTTAAAGATGGTTCTCAGTGACTTGACAACTTCATATCGCATACAGAACTCTGCACTTCATGGGGAAGTAGCTGTACGCCAGGAATTCCTGCTGCTTTTGTCCTGCCTCACTGTTCACCACCTGCCCTTTGCAATGGAGTAAACTATTCATTAATTTTGTATATTTGGTTTGTGACATTTTCCATTCTCAAAATCCTTGTGATAAATTACAAGGCACCGGGGAAACAACTATAGAACAAAACAAAAATACACCACATGTGGTCTGCTAACTAGGTTCCTGTCAAACAAAATTGGATGCTGTGTTCCCATGGTTTCCTTTGAGTAGTGAAAGGAAAAACGTATGCTCAGAAGCACCATGGCTTTAAATTGCTGAAAAATCTTCATATTAGTGTAGCTTAAAAAATATTTCAGTGGCAAAAACCCTGTGAGGAAACCAAGCTATACATTTTATTCCTTTCCTAGCACAGAGGAAAAACACTTGTGACAAGAACATGGAGCTGAAATAATAACAGATCACATTTTTCAAAATTCAGTAATAAATGCCATCTAGGGAGAAGATATTTTAATAAGGAGATTCTTTGTTAAAGAAGAATTTTTGAACATTACATATAGTGAGTAAAGCATGCATCAAAGGGGAAAGAGCAGAGGTCCACATTTGAGAATTAACCTTCTGAAACCAGCACCTAGTAGATCATCTAGGGCCTCCTAACAAGAAGGGTCCTGCCTAGGACAAAGCAGAAGACCCAAACTGACTTCTAACCCTGTCTGTTAGGATTTGAAGGATAGCTATAATTTAATCACTGTAGTGAGCAAAACCTAGATGAAAAAGAAAGGGAAATCATTGTACACAAGGCTTCAGAAAGGTTTTGCCAGGTTTTACTCCAGATTATTGAAAGCACTGACAACTTGTATCTCACAAGTGAAAGCCCAGGGGTTTTGAAACATTTTGAAAGGGGAAATGGCTTAGTTAGTATAGTGTCTGCTGCATACACATAAAAACTACCTGAAGACATGGAATCCCCAGAGTAGGTGGACGAACTAGACTACTGGAAACTGAACTCCAGCTCAGTGAGGAATCATGCCTCCACATATAACATGGAGCATGATCAAGGAAGACAACCAGAATTAACTTTGGACCTCCAAATGCACATAAACACATGCATGTGCAACTACAAATATGTGTGACCATATAAATGAGAGCATACACACACACACCAAAAAAAAACAGAGGGACTAGAGAGATGGCTCAACAGATAAGAGCACTGGCTGCTCTTGCAGAGGACTTGAGTTCAGTTCCCAGCATCCCCATGGCAGCTAACAACAGTATTTAACTCCAGTCCCAGGGGATCCAACATCTTCTGGCCTCCATGGGCACTGCAAACACATAGTACACTTGCATACATGTGTGCAAAGTACTCATAAACACAGAATAAAAATAAAATTTTTAAAGAAAAAGAAATAATAAGAAATGCTTTGATCACGCAATTTTCCCACAGCCAAGAGAATATATTCCATAGCTGATTTCTGATAAGTGATTCAACTGCTTCCATGAGGAAGGAAATGTTTTGTTAAGTGACAAACAAATTTGCTTTTGAAGGTCCATTCCAGTTGTTCATTGGTCTCCAACCAGTAGACCAACTCTCTGAGAGCACTAACAAAATGATTTTTAAACCCCCAAATGGAACTGATCTAAACGACTATTCTTTTAACTATTCAGTATAAATAACCACCTGGTACCTGCTATGATGTCATTGTGTCAACTCTTTTTAACTCTTATTGTAATCGTCTTATATCTTTTTATTTCTCTAAGCAAAGTTTTATTATTCTTTGCACTATAGAAATAATATGAGTAAAAACTGAAGACACAAAAGAACAATTTTGTTCAGTGTCTATTAACATCATGATTACTATTATCTATATTTTTTTCTATTCACATTTATCTTCTTTATACCATGATGCAGAACCTACTTAAAGAATAAACCACATGAGGCACCTCCTCTGTAAACCACTCCTAGTTGCTACATGGCTACCATCCTCTGTTATCTCTGTAAATCATGATCTTGACAAACATTCTCATCCTCACTAAATCCAAAATACTTCTCAAATAAGTGAAAAATTTCAGCAGATGTTGCTGACATAAACTTTTTGTGAGTCAAATGGATAGAAAATAAATATTCATATTACTTCCATAACTTGATTTCACTTCCATAACTTGAGGTTAGATAATTATGAAGTTCATGGGAGCTTCAAGTACAGAAGACTGCTCTACTTCTGGCAGTATGTTTGCAGGACTCCCAAAATGATCTCTGGTTCAACAGTTCTTTAGAAGGACTCTCAGACTTAACTGAAAGTTGTTATAATCAGTATTAGTACTAGTACTGGCATAGTACAAGATCTTTGTTAAATGTGTAAAGCAAAAGACCTCCAGCTTGTCTTGCCTTTTCACCCTTCTTATATATTTAAGAATAGGAATGATGAACATTAATGAAGGCAAATTTATCATATTTTCACTTAAACTTTGTGTGTCTGAATTGAATCCTTTTCTATCCCTGAGGCCATGAAAATATTCTACTACCATCTAAAGCTTGCACAATTCTCCTTCTTGCATTTAAGTTCTTAATAACCTTGCCATTAAGCTTAATGCATGAAGTGAATCTATGGATCCAGCTTCCCCATAGAGATAGCTGTATATATCCATCTGCCCCGACCAACAGGGAAACAACGAGAACACGAGACTCCTCAGGAACCTGGAATGAAATGGGGCAAGAGGTACAAGAAATGATAGCAAGACAGTTTCTCTGATCAAACCGCCAAATTTTATTTTTTCTCCAGGTCTATATATACACATTGGTAAAATGAAAAACAATGATCAGTTAAGAATGTCAGGGGGAAGTTACTTAAGCCATAAAACATCCCTAAGCAAAGGTCAGGTCACAGGTAACTTCCAAGGAAAGACAGTCTTTTTCCTTCGGTCTGAGCCCTTGCGAGGGACCGGTTATGTCATGGGGCAATTGAAACTTTCCAAGGAAGAGCGATTGCTAATCAGCTCCAGAAACTTTCCAGATCATGATCACAAGCCATGCTAGGTTTTAAGATAGTGATAAATCTCAACATGGGGTCTGGTTGGCTCCTGGCATCCATCCAACCTTTCAGAAATGTACACGAAGTTCATTTTCAAAGGTTAAGTCTTAGTTCTGAAAATGTTTTTTTACTTGAGAATATGTTGATATATTTTTTCATAACATAGCTTTTTAGAATCCAGGTTTTAGAGTTGGTTACCTAAATTCAAACTCTGACTCACACCAATTCTAATTATTTAAATGGGATACATTGCCTGGCTATGTAGACTCTTTACTTTTAATCCAGCTGAGTTTTGTTGCTTTTGTCTATCTAGTGCTATAATTTAAAGTGCAAAGCACTAGGTAGATGTCATCTCTTTTCCCACATTGTGGGTCAGTGCTTGCCTCCAATACAATGCATGATAATACAGCACAAACACCGAATAAATCCTAAAAGTCATCGGTCGCATTAGTTCCTTTCCCTAATCTCTAATTTGTCCAATCAGAAGCTCAGTGTTTGATCATGTGCGGCCATCATCATGAGCCTCACCAATGTTCAGCAGTATGTCTCTGTCCTACTTTTTCTTACATATACACAGATTGTTTTTGCCACCACCATCACTTGTGACAACATTCATGTGAACATGTAACAAGTGTTGGTTAATGAACTAAAATAACAGGTGCATACATGTTTCTGCTTTAAAATGGCACTTCTTAAGCTTTTCCTACTCATGACCCCTTTTAGCCCCTGCAATTTTTGCATGCCCCTGGTAAACAGGCACATAAAATGTATACTTACTGATAAGTAAAATCTAACAGTTACTGGCAATAAATCATATTTATTTTATTTAAATTTGTGTATTTATTTAAAAATATTGGTACAGTTATATAATTTTACCATTTATTAAGGTGAAGGCAAAGTTACATATAATAATTAAGATGGATGTGCTATTATTTATAAAATATTAGAACTTGGAGGAATATTTGATACTGCAAGGCTTAGATAGTCTACAATATTTTTCAGAGTCAATCAACATTTTAATTTTATAATTATCAGTGGGGTGAACACCATTGCATGTAACTAGGCAGCACAAAATGGCAGAAGTATGTTTAGTGTCATTTCAGAAACTCTTGAAAATTCTGTTATAATCTTAAACTAAAATTCATTTAACGAGTTATTTTTAAGGAAACTCAAATCAGTAACCCAAACAATAACTTTCAAAACCCAGCACCTTAACACAACATAATCCAATAAAATACTAATTGGATACATACTGAGGAGTGACAACTGGACAAATACTGTCTTTTTTTTTCCCAGAGTAAGTCATTATTTTATGTAGGAGCAGAACACTTCCTAACATACAACTTGAGCGAGGCTGCTCAGGCGGCCCGTATCGGCACTGCATGTCCCGTCAGCAGGCACAGTGCAGTGTGTTGTGTGTTCAGAACCCCAACTTCAGTAGATTTTAGCTGACTGCTGTTCCCCTTTTAGAATTAATGCTACTGGACTCTGGCCCTGTGCAAGGGATTAGGTCTGAAGGTGTGGAGTTGAATTCCTCCAAACTTACTTTAAAAAATGGAAAAAAATTACTATCAAGGAGATTATACATAAGCATAGATTTACATATATTATAAATCTTTTGTGCTTCACGAATGTTTAACATTGCTAATACTGATTAGCAGTGATAAAATTCAAAACTAAAATGTAGTGAAAAGCAACTTGGTTTTAAAATTACTCAAGAAAAACATAGGATACATTTCTATAGAACACAAGATATTTTATCTCTATGAAGCTAATGTCGATAATATTTAATAACAACTGCTCATAGCAAATTTGAGGTGCTATTTTTTTATATAAAAGTAAATTTTATTTTTTATGTAATTTTTTGATGTAACATCTTTTACTTATTTATGTCATTGAAATCATTATTATTGTAGAACAAATTTTACTAATTTTAAATTAATTTTATTTTTGGTACTTTTACTAGTTTATTTTATTATCATTATTATTACTGTTATTATTGTGTGTGTGTGTGTGGTGTGTGTGTACGTGAGAGAGAGAGAGAGATGTGCATGTACACATGGGTATGGTACATCTGTGAGAAAATAAAAAGAGCGTACTTCCCAGTTCTCACCAAGATGCTGTACGGCATAGGATCCTTAGGACAACAATCTCTGGAAGTTCTATTCTCATAAATGTATAATTGTGTAGCTCCCTATGGGGTGTGCCCTTAACCATGCTGTGATCTCTACAAAAGCAGAGACTGTGCCCATTCAAACCTAGCATTTTATCCACAGCTATTTATAGATGGAACCCTGATACTTGGTGGGAGATAAATAATATTATGTGTTAAGCTGAATTAAGATTGATATTGAATATTCAAATCACACAACTGGCCACCTCCATTCTAAATCCATGATTACCAAGCAACATCTTCAGAACTTAATGTCTTTTCTCTCGAGTATTATGTGTCATGCGTTCAGTCTATTTGCAGCTTAACTTTGCTTGTTAATTGTTTAAGTCCAATTCTATGTGGGGTTTTGGTTTGTTTGTTTTATACTGTTTGGAATTGGGGGCATGGCTCAGCCATGAAGAGCACTGGCTAAGGAAATCTGATGCCTTGTCTGGCCTCTGAAGGCATTATACGACATAAATGCACTAACATATATATAGGCTAAAACTCATACACATATAAAAAATAAATAAAATTTAAATCTGTACTTTCTGATCGTTTTAGTGTGATGAGTCACATGTAAGGTTTACATGAAATACAAAATTGTGATTCTGTGTAGCAGGTTGAAACCAGACGTGGGACAGTGATAAACTAACAAATGCCAGTCTTACAAGCTTATTCAAATCTCTCGGGCTGGATTTCTTCAATCTCTACCTTCCTTGTCGCTGGCTTTGCTAGCTGATATGACTCTTTCTGTTCCAGCTACTACGGGTTAACCTCCCAAGAAAAATGAATGTCTCACAGATTTCCTAATCTAGAACATTTGCAATGTTCACAGGTGTTAAATCCAATCTTTTCTCAGATAATGAATTCAACCCTTTCTGAAAGAATATCACCTCATAAAACTACCTCAGTTGCTTGGAAAAGTAGAGCTTACGTTCCGTCTAGTTTGAAGAGTTTTAAACTGAGTATAAAATATTTTCTCCACCACTGCTGTACGTGTAGATTTCATTATTAAGTATTCAGGTTCATGTTCTTTTATTCATCTGTTCTTTTCCATATTTCTCTTTATAAGTACATTCATCAGTTCCTTCTGGGTTTATTAAATTTTTATTATGATCTCATTATTTGTTGAAATATTTTATTTAAGCCAATGCATTAATGAAAACTTCCCAAAAATAAAAACCAATTTAGAAAATTGATTTTTATTGGTTGTAGTGATGCATACCTGTAATCCCAGTACTTGACAGGTGAAGGCAGGAACATTCAGAGTTCAAGGTCATCTTCAGGTACATTCAAATCAGAAGCCAGTTGAGGTTATATGAGACCTAGTCTCAAGAAAAATAGAAAATGAATTCTTTATCATTATGATTATGGAGAGCTACCTCAGATGATCAAAACCAAATTGAGATTCAAAGCAGAATTTTAGCCTTTGCTCTTACAGTCAGCCTTTGCTAAATTCTCCTTTATCTAATCCAGTACATTCTTTTTTCATTATAATTATTTTCTTCCATAAAATCTTCTTCATTTATGTGGTTTTCCACAGGTATCTGTTCATCAAAATTTGAATTTTTCTAACACTAATACATTTTGTTCCATTTACCTCACAGCACGATTCCAAGCCTCAGGCCATCTCTGTAAATGATGCTGTAGTCAGTCTTCCTCCCCTTCTTCCTCTCCTCTTCTTGTTCCTCACTTAAAAACTTCCATTGTGCTCAACCAAAGTTCCTCAGGATGACTTTCCTGAATTCCCCTGTGTCCAAAAGATATGGTATTCTATCATAGTCTCTCACAGCATACATCTCTCCTCACCAGCTCTAATTTCAGTTAGTATTTGATATTTACTTGGATGAATATTTGAGTATTTGACTTCTCTAGTAGCATGTAAGCTTCTTATTTTTGGAACCATTTGCTCACCATCCTATTTCCATTGTATCCAGTGTATGACAATCCCAGCAAGAAGCACGAACTGCACTTGGTCTGAGTTCTCTACACCTTTGCAAATGAACAGCTTCACATGACAAAAAGTTCAAAATTAAGTATGAGTTGAGCAAAAGAGCAAACTCAACAAACTTTTAGGTATTTATCCAAAATCATATATCCTGTTACATCCTATGCTCTTGTCTGTGCAATGCTACAGTATTATCTCTAGTGTCTAATACATTGCTTAACACAAAACAGATTCTCTCTGATGCTGTTGAATTAAGGAATAAAGGAATGTGACAGTGCAATGCCTGAACAAAAACAGCCTGACTCTTAGCATCCATTAAAACCAAGAGTGGGACCCATCTGTCCTGAGAACCTGTTTGGATTTCTCCTGGAACTCTGTTGACAAACAAAGGCCTTGTTCTCTCTTTATTGGAATCATACATCCAGCATGAAGTGGGGAAGGGAAAGAAGAATTTGTCTTATCATTCGATTTTTCTTTCCAAACCTTCTTACCAAGAATAACATATACAGTCACAGACAAATGTAATCAACCTAATCCCACCTCTTGTTTACAATACAAATGGGATAATTCACTGTTTTGGAAGAATATTCACTGCATGGAGCACCTGATATTTACAACACACACACACACACACACATTATTCTGGTTGGGTAAAGGAGCAGGTAGGGTCATGAGAGATTAAAGGTACATGTTTAGGTTAGAAGAGGAACCCAAGGGCTAGTAAGCTTGTTCATATTATAGACAAGCTTAGATAGTGATGATATCAATACCTAGGAAAACCTGTGGTTACAAGGTAGGTAAAAGTCATTCCCACAAAGGAATGCTCTAGAAAGGGTTTGGGATTGGAATGGCATACAGGGAAATTCTCTTTTGGTGTCTTCACGGTTTCAAGTCAGCAGACAACTATAAAACTATGGTTATTTTTTAAGGCAACAAATAGATTGGGAAAGGTCGTGGGCATTGTCTGTTCAGATACTGCTAAAGAATGCAGAACCATTAGCAACACAATGCCACCTGAAAACCAATTTAGATGTGTGAAAAAAAATAGCCATTGTCAGTGTGCTGATATATTTATTAAAATTTATGATTTCTTGTAATTAAATATTTTTATGAAAAATAACTTTGTGATACCAAATCATTACCCATTCTTTATTATCATATATAAGACAAATCTAAGGCACAACATGATGGAAATTTATTTAACTATAGACAATATCCTTAATTTTCAGTTAAGAATTGTGTGTGTGTGTGTGTGTGTGCGTGTGTGTGTGTATAGTTAGTTAGTTAGTTATAATTCTGAAGATGTAGATAAAATTCTTTGTATTTGACAAATAGATATATTGTGTGCACCAAAAATTTGCTTGTGAGCAATTTAATGACACAGTGTGAACATGTAAACATTTAATCAAATTTGATAAATCTAAGTAATTTCAAACTCCCCACACACATATGTATGCATTTCCTATTATTAATCATTATTCTTTGATCACTTCACATGTGTGTATACTGCATTCTGGTTACCCCCATCCCCCACTTCCTCCTATCTCCCTCAGTTCCCACCCCTACCACACACACTCTTCCTTACAAGTCACTTTCTCACATTCACATCAACGACTTTCCCTCCCCCAGAATCCACAAGAAGCTGATAGTTCAGCGAGGAACATCAGGTCTCATGATCCCCACCCCGTCTATGTTTGATGACAGGCCTATTCTTGTATAAGCTCAATGGAAAACCATAGCTACCACAAAATCATGTGTCATCCTCCAAAAACAGCATTTTCCAACCTTTTTCCCATCTTCTGGATCTTGTGGGGGTTTTTGCCCCTCTTGTGCAATGTTCCCTGAGCCTAAGAAGAGGTGATATAAATGTCCTGTTTGAGGATGTTCACAACACCTTAAGCACCATGAGCCTGCACATTCACTGTAGCTCATTGCAAAGAGAAGTTTCTCTGATTAAAGATCAAAGTAGCATCCGTCCATAGATAAAACTAAATATTTAGAAGGAAGTTTATGACCTTGTAAATTTAGACACACAGCAGCAGCAAGCTCCCCCTTGGGTCTAAAACCTAGATTTTTTACTGAGTTTACAAAGCAGACATGAATACCCTCCTGTGGGGCAGGCCTTCAAGACCCCGGTAACAGTGGTGCCACTAGTGCACCAGTTGCCCCATCTGGCCTGGCAGATAGCGTTGTAGTTCATAGAACTACCATCTGAGTAAGCCTGTTGATGTCTAGTCTCCCTCAGCAGTTTATATAAACCCTCTGCAACTGTAGAAGCTGATCAGCAGGGAGAAATATTTCACTCAGTTCCAGCTTGACTTTTCTGTATCTTGCAACCAAGGTGTGTGGTTTTATTATCTGTTCTGATGAATAATCAAGAAGAATGGCAAGAGCCTGTATTATTTGGGAGACTTCTGGGACTTTCTGAACCAATAATTCATCAGGAGGTATCCCACATCTAGCACTGAGATTTTTGTTTAATAACACATGGCTTTTAGGAGAAGTATCATCCAGATCCATAGGGTATCACCTTGTTAACTTCTTTTTTTCGAACTTACAGTTTTTAATTGGCTTACAAAGTACTAGGTTTCCATATGACTTCTTCATACAGTGTTTGTTTGTTAACTCTCCCCCTCAACCCTTTATCTCTCCCATCATTCCACTTCCATCTCTGATTAAAATTTCCACCTCCAGTATTCCCCTCTCTACTTTCAAATAATTTATGATCTATGAAAATTATAAAAATTCAATGAAGGGTGGTGGAGCTTTATCTATTGTGAGTCAATCTGGACTCTCCTGGTTCGTCTTAGCTGGGAGCTTTTAAAAAATACTAATTCGGTATCCTTGATTATTATAGGTTTGTTTAAATTATTAATCTCATCTTGGCTTAATTTTGGTGGGCCAAAGTATCTAGATATCCATCCATTCCGTTTATATTTTCCAACTCTATAGAATATAGGTTTTTAAAGTATGCCTTAAAATTTTTTGAAATTGTTTGATAGCTGATCAAGTCTTCTTTATCATCTCTAATTTTATTAACTTGGGGCTTTTCTTTTGTTAATTAAGCTAAGGATTTGTCAGTATTTTTCTCAGATAACCAACTCATTATTTAATTGATTATTTATATTGTTTTCTCTTATATATATAATTTTATATATGTATTTATGTTTTTAGATGTACATATTAAAATATAATGTACCACAGAAATTTGCTCAAGAAGAATTTAATCACACATGGTAAACAGGCTTTTAGTTAAATCTAATGAATTGTAAAGCATTTCAAACTCACTGAGCATACATGTACACACTTTTTATATTTTAATTGAAATGTGTATGAGTGTTTTGTCTACATATATGTAAGCATACCTATGTATGCCATGCCACAGAGACCAGAAAAGTGTTGAATCCCCCTAGAATTGGAGTTTTGATGGTTGTTGGCTGCCACGTCAGTGGGACCTGAACTTAGGTCCTCTGCAAGAGCAGTCAGTGCTTTTAACTACTGAACCATTTCTCCAACTCTTTATGTTAAAATCAACTCTGCTTAATGTAAGATTTAGAAGAGAGGCAGAGACAGCAAAAATGCAGGAACTTGTGAGCCCATCATCTTGAAGCACACAGAGAACAAAGAGATTCTGCCTCAGAAACAAGAAAGAAGGAGAGAACTCTGAACATTTGTGCTATGCTCTGATCTCCACACACTTTGCCTGGCATGAGCATACCTGTACTCCCACACACACACACACACAGACACACACACATAGCAATAATAATAATGATGATGAAAATAAATTAAATTAGCTAAATTTTTAGGCGGAGACTCATGGATTGCCATTTAACACAACACTGTGGCCAGTGATCCCTGCCAACCCTGGCCCCTGCCTAATTCTGTGATCACCCACCAAGCTGCTCTCATCTCATTATATTCTATTTACACCGGCCTTTTCCTCAATTCCCAAGTACAGCAGCCATGTTGCTCTCTCTAGTCCTCTGATTTAGAAGGTTCAACCTGCATCGTTGCTTGACTATGCCTGCTGTAAGCATTGTGGGTCTCACAATTCTAGATGGCTTTTCAAATAGAAGCTCAGATAGTTTTTCTTTATGACTATCTTTTGAAGGATTTTTATACACTGTCTACCTCACATGCAAAGGGTCAATTTACTGACTGGAAATAAATTAATATGCACAAATTAATATATTAAAATATGTTTGGGGATTTATATAGTTTAGGTACATAATGAAATGTCTATGCACATGCATACTCAATTTTATATGCTGAACAAAAGAATATATTATTTCCTGGAATCATAATTCCTATCCCTTGCAGTTTTCAACTACCTTTCTTTTTATAGCTTTTGCATTTTCATAATTTGTATCTTTTATAATGCATTTGAACAGTCACCTGTCTCTAACCTCAGTGCTCCTGCTACAAATCTATCAATACTTACTTTAACTTCTCTCACTATATTGCTTGACTGCTGTCTTCTGTATTCTTTTAAAGTTTTAATTACTTAATTTTTCTGTGCATTGTGTGTGTGTATGTGTGTGTGTGCAAGTGTACTTTTCCATGTGAACTTATGTGGAGTTGAGTAACCACATGTCTCCATATCCAATGCCAGAGTTACATCCCAGATTTTACATGGATGTTGGCAATCTCAACTCAGGTCCTCGTGTGTGTGCATCAAACACTATAGGCACTGAGCATCTCCCGAGCTCATTGTCTGTGCTCTTTACTGTGGGTTACTGGTGTGCACATCAGTACAGCTGCAATTTCTCTTATTTACCTCAGGTCTAACTCCTTGCCTATCTTGTTTCATTTCCAAAAAATAATGCCAGAAGTAGAAACTACCTCCAATTTTTAAATAAGTCATATTTTACAAAGGAAGTGCTGTGCAGAAAAGTTAAAGAAAGCTATGACATCAATATTGATTGTCAGTTTGAAATTATCTACAATCACCTAAGAGACAAACCTCTGGGTAAGTCTATGACGGAGATTCTAGGTTGGGTTAATTGAGGTGAGAAGACCAGAACTTGGGATCTTGGACCAAATAAAAAAGAGAAAGTGAGCTGAGCAGCAGCATTTCATCTCTCTCTGCTTTCTGACTGAGAGTATAACGTGACTCCTGCGCCCATGCTTCCCGCCATGATGGCCTGTACCCTGGAACTGTGAACCAAAATACACTCTTCTTTCCTAATGTTGCTTTTGTCAGGTAATTTGTCATAACAATAAGAAAAGTAAGTAATACAATAACCAAGAGCAATCATTTGCTTCCCAAAAAAGCAAAAGTTAAACATTTATCTGGCTTAAGAAATAGACAAATAATTATGTTAAAGTTAAGTCTCCTTCATATGAACTAAGAATCCATTTTAGTTCTAATCCATAGAGAATTAGTCATTTCATCAAGTTACAAGACCTAAGCCAAGTGTCTGCAAAGAGCAGGAAAGTGATGCTAGTGCAAGGAAAATCCTAAGTCTAACCACCTAAGAGACAGTATTTGTTGCTGAGCTGGAGAATCCACATGAATGTTCATTAAAACCAAGGTTTATACCATTGTGTCCACAAACCCTTCATAGTGCAAGGGGCAATCCAGTGCTCCAGATGACAGTGTGTGCATCAATAAGTAGAAATAAATGAAACATGGTTTTTGTCTGTGTATTTTCTACTTTATGATGGCATAGTTAAACTTCCTTAAATTCATTTTACTCTATGTACTACAGCAACAGAACATATATTTTATTTACTTTGATATTTTGTTTATTACTTTGCTCAATATATTTATTACTTGTTCAATCACTCATATATGTCAATCACTCGTATATGTGAAATATTTATGCAGCTAATCTAAAATGTAAGAAAAAAAAACGTAGATTTGCACCACCCGGTTTACTCTTATCCTGTCCATATTATTTCTCCCTTAAAGAAAGGAGATATGTCTAAGGAAAAATTCAGTTGTGTCCAGTTTCATAAAAATACCTTTTCATTGTCTTTGAAAAATACCTTTCATTGTCTTTGACTCATCTCTGTTTTCACCTAACTTATCAACAGTATATTGCTATATTTATAATAGCAAGAAAATCCTAAAGAAGGCAAGAAATGATCAACAAAATATAAGACTATTAAGCATAACAAAGTACATTTAAACTACATTAAAACTATTAACAGATGGAAAAGAAAACTATTTACAAAGACATTTTAAATACGAATGTCATGTTTCCCCAGGTACTTTATATTCTCAATAAAATCCTAATACATGTATCAGGAGAATTGAGGGAGGACATTTATGATGTTATTTTAAATTTTACCCAGAAGAAAAATGACCCATCAAAGACAGGCCATTTTGAAATGAATTGAAAAAGAGAAAACATGTTCTATCAAATTTTCAATATTACTGTGAGCATTGGTGAAATCATTTGAAAGCTGGTTTAGAAAAAATAATTATTTAAATTCAGAAATCCAGAGTCACGTGTCACTGAAATAGAGGGATATATTCTGATAAATGCATCATTAGGTTATATTATATATATCACTGTGTAAGAGAGAGTACTTAAATAAACCTAGTCACCTACCAACATATCTAGGTTATCTGCTACAATATTTTTTCCTAAGTTACAAAACAGTAAAATATGTTGCTCTAGTGAACATTTTATAAAACTAATGGTATTTGTGTATCTAAATATATCTAAACAATGAAAAGGTACATTAAAATATGGTATAAGTGATAAATTTTATGTGCAGGACATAAAATGAATGATGCTTGATAGACCAAAGATTGTTCTAGGTGTTAGTGAATGAAGATTGTATTGGAGGGCTTTGGCATTACTGTCTTCTACAGATGATTTCACCAATTCTGTAGGATTAGACTGGATTAAATGCACACACACGCACACGCACACCACACACACACACGCATACACACGCGCACGTGTGCAAGTTTAATGCATGAGAGAATGATGGTATTCCCTGACTAGGTAAGCAATGAACACATATTTACTCATAATTATAAAATGTTCCTAATGTATGAAAAATAAAGACAAATACCTTTATTTCACCATATCTGAAATAAATTTCATATCAATAAAAAAACAAAATGCAAATATATAAAGTCAATTATAACAAAAAAACTATGCATGAGTAAAAACTGATCCAAAATGTATCAGTGGTTTTAATGAAACGGGTGAAAAATAGTCATTAATACGGTCTCAAATTCCACGTTGCAGCTGATCTTTTTCCAGTTCCATTCATTTATCTGCAAAACATTATACTACAGGAGGTAACTCAGACGCAGAAAGGCCAACACCACATGTTTTCTCTGTTTGTGAATCCCAGCTCCAATCTTTATCTGTGAGTATATAACCTGCAGTAATGGAAGAAGCCAAGCAAGTAGAAAGAGACCAGCTATGGGGTTGGGAAGGAGCTCTAGAAAAAGGGACAGATGGTAGGACACAGGTGCTATCAAGAGGGAACTGGGAGAGTTGGGCACACTTTACCTGAAGAGGAAGAAAAATGGGTAAGACAGAGGGATGGAGAGGAAGGATATATAGCACCAAATATGTCTGAAAAAAAAACATAAATAAGTATTGTTTACAAATATACTTAGTAATGCATATATATACTTCAAAAGAAGTTATGTCACTATCTAAACCAGGATGACCTTGAACTCACAGAAATCTGCCTGCAGTTCTTTATCTAGGCAATTAATGAATGATGAGAGGGAGAATCAGTTTTCTTCAAGAACGAGCTTCCCAAATGGTCAGTCCTAAACACACAAACACATACTAGCACCATGAAATGGACCTAGAAAGATAGATAGATAGATAGATAGATAGATAGATAGATAGATAGATAAATATATACCTATATACGAAACAATAATAATTAAAGAAGAGGTCATAAAATTGAGAGGGAGTAAGGGTTAGTGAGAGAAGCGGTAGAAGGGGAGAGGGAGGAGTGGAATCATGTAAATATAGTACTAATGTATTAAATGATTATAATGCCTTTAGTCCCAGCACTTGAGAGGCAGAGGCAGGCAGGTTTCTCTGAGTTCAAGGTCATCCTGGTTTACATAATGAGTTCCAAGCCAAATGGGGTTATAAGAGAGCCTGTCTCAAAAGACCAAAAATGAAAAATAAAAACTAAATTGCATTGTCAAATTTTGGTATATGATAAAAGTAATGATTTTCTTGTGTTCTTACTAAACGGGTAGCTGAGCTGGAGATGCAGCTCGGGGTTAGCTTGCCAGGCATATGTGAGGTAAGCTCTAGGCTCAAATCTCAGTACTAGAAACAGATACATAAATAAACAAAAACTAACAAAATATATACATTAATATTTATAAAGCAATAATTTAGAAAGAGGTAACAATTCAGACTGGTTTAATATGAGATTTATTCTTCCATGCTTGAGTTAAAATACTAGAAAACCATTTAAAGAGTTGGGCAAGTTTTAAAAATTGAAACCACCAATACAGATCAGAGAGTAGGGACGCCCTTTGCATTTGAAGATGATGTTACTTTTAGGGATTTTACATTTATTTCTGGCCCTTCCTTTGGGTAAGGTAAGTAAATAAAGATTGAACCAGTAAACATTTCATGTTGTACAGGCTAATATTCTTTTACTTTTAGGTGCTTTTCAAAAAAACTGCTCTAGATTGATCACAACTACCAAATATCATGTGAAATTTGTGATATATATATATATATATATTACAATATATCTAATGGTCTATGTCTTTTAAAATGAAGATACTATTTCCAAAGTCAAGTACTTTGAAGTATAAGATATGAGTGATACATAATTTATCTAAAAGGAATTACTAAAATGTTACTATTTGTGACCAATATATTTGCATGTGTCTGAGGGATCATCACCAAATAATCTGAATCTGCAACAAGTTAAATGCTTTTGTTTTCTAAGAGGTTGAAGAGGTTGGCAGGTGAGCAGTCAATAGTGAGGCAGGATATGACAAGGTTTTGAAATCAGAGATCCGTTTTAACATCAATAAATTTCCTCATATTGGAAAAAGTTCCCCAGAAGGAAATTTGTAGAAACCCAGGAAGTACAGGGACCAAGATAACAACTGACCTGACTTGGTGAGCAAGAAATTCTACCAGGCCAGTCGAATTCCCTTTTACCCAGTGACAGCTTTGTAAATGTGGGGGAACAAATGAAGTAATAGATCTTGGCTACCTAAGAGTTGGCTGTAACTCATAACATAAAACAAGATTAAAAAAAAATAGTACAGACCACAATCTCAGAAGACCAACGTGACTGCTCAATGTCCTCAGGTTACTCTGAGGTAATGTATACCTGGGAAATAACCTAGCTATTTCTTAAGGAAATTCTTGTATTAATAATGCCAAAATTAAAAGGATGGTATTTTCATAAATGTCACTTATTTAAAAAGTAGCATATCTAAAGAGAGAAACTGAATTTAAATGATCACATTTGGAATAATAAAAAGGCCTTTCCTTCCTGTTGCTGAATAATTCACACAGGGTATAATGACATTCATAGAGTGCGTGGGTTTTCCCTTTTTTCATTCGGTCTCCACTGGAATTACACTACCTACTGGAATTCAAGATAAGGGCCCTGCTCTTGGATCAGTGGGAAGCTGTGGAATTGCTTAGCAGGTGAGAACATTTTCTCTTTGTTGTCATCTGTTCTTTGTGTGTTCTATCTTCAAGTCTCATGCCTTCATTGTTAGCTGATTGAACTGTTGCACTGGGAGGCATCATTCAACATCGAGGCAGCTATATTTCAGAAATGTAAACAGAGGGTCTTAATACTGGAAACTTATTTTACACGAAATGATAGCAAGATTGTATCAGTATGTGACCCAGATAGAGGACAAAGATTTATCATCTGATACTGACAAATAATTCATATAATTATAAACTTGAGTATAAATTGAAATTATCTCATTTGTTATACTTGGGATGACATTTACAAAATACTCTAGCATATGAACCCTGCTCTGACAAAAGGATAAGAACATAATACAAAACTTAGATAACTTTGTGATACAATTATCTGTTTCCTTTAACACATCTCTAAAATTATCTTGTATATATTTTTATTGATTTGAGAATTTCATACAATATATTTTGGTCCTGTTCAGACTCCCAGCCTTCTTTCAGCCCCCAGCCTAGTACCCCTCCCCACTTCATATCCTCTGTTATTGTGTTCTTTAAAGACCTGTTGAGTCTAATCTGTATTCCCAAATGCTTTTGGAAGTGGATCTATCCCTAGGAATCTGGTCAACCTAGCAGGCATCACATCAGTAAGGAAAACTAACTCCATCTCTCAGCATCTATCAATTGCCAACAGATAGAGCTGGGGCTTCCTGCCTGCCTTCCCGACCCATATTGTGCCCCTGTCTAACTTGAGTTTATACAGCTCTTGTGCATGCTCTATGGTTTCATATGTGCAACTACCCTGTGGTATACATCAGCACAGTTTCCTTGTATTCATCTACCACCTCTGGCTCTTACAATCTTCCCATCCCATCTTCCACAATGATCTCTATATCTTAGAAGGGGAGAGAGTGCAATCGTTTTCAAAGTACAACTTCAAATTTCTTGCACATCAGTAATATGCCCAAACTTTCCTCCTTCTTCTTGAATCTATTTTGCAAGAAAATTTTTCCACTCATCGGGAGTTTAAATGCAATAACAAAAATTATTTTAAAAATAATTTCAAATGCTTCATTACATAATATAATGTGACCTCCTTAGCCATGGCTGCAACAAGTTACTAAAATTCTTTTATACTCACAGTAAGCAATAAAATAATAAATATTAAATCACTGCTTACTTTTTAATGTGCTTTGCTGTTTTTGTTATTGTTGTTTTTGTCATTTTGTTTTGTTTTATTTTGGTTTGGTTTGGTTTTATGGGTCTCCCTGAACTACCTCAGTGGGTAGTTCAGTTATCAAAACCAAGGCAGGGGCTTATATAGGGAGGCCTTTCTGACCATTACAGAAGACGGGAAAGTTAAAGGTGGGGTCTTTAGGGAAGGTTGTAGGGCTGACGTGGAAATTAGGAATGAGGAAGCGAAACCCAAAAACCTGGTTCTGGTCTGGGGTGGGGGAAAAGAAGATTCATAACTACAGTGATTTCCTGGGGCCAGGTTATCACATCAGCACATCAGGCAGAGCAGGCCAGACACCTGCCGTCCCTTCAGGGTCTCCGGGGTTGCTGGGCTTTGCTCAATACCTTATTGCAACGAACACTGGCCCCACAAGGAGGAGTGAATCTAAATACTACCAAATTATAATCATGAAAACCATAAAAATTCAATTGAAAAAAAACCATGGTGGCTGTACATACAGGCTGTTATTTTTTGAATCATAAAACTTCTCTTTGTTTTATTGGCTTTTTGTTTTGTTTGCATGAGAACAAAGATCCCGGAATATGTGTCTGTGCTTGCTGTCTCAAATTCTTACCCTTCTACTCTCCATTAACACTATGCAAACTAGAGTTTCCCTCCCGAACAGTTATGGTTCAGTTGTGAATAATTCCATTTTCAGTTCTCAGGTGACCTGTGGCACATTTGACAGGGTTGATCATCGCTCCCATCTCCTGGCCATGAGGAAGTCCTGATGTTCATTCTTCCTCCCTGGATGCCACTGCTCAGGATCTCTAGTTCCTTCGTGCTTTTTTCTCCTTCATGTTGGATGAGCTCCAGGATCAGTTGCTGAACTTCGTCCCTGTCTACATTCACTGCTTGTGATTTCGTCTCGTCTCAGGGCTTCTGATGATACAGGTGTGCTCTGTGTCTCTGAGTTCACATTCTGTCTTTCTCTTCTGGCCCCATCTGTCCCAAACAAGATTAACTTGTTTCTCACAGCTCCTTCAGATGACCATTCTACTACCCCCACTGGTGCCTTAAGCCTAGGATTAGTACAGACCCTCTGATATTACCAGCTTCAAGGTGCCGGACTGTGCCTTACTGTTTTCCATAAACCTTGCTGAACATTTCATAAAGTTTATTTCTTTCATTTTCTTCAGTCACCCTGCCTGAGTATGGTACTTTTCTAAAGCATAATAACAAAAGGTGTACACACCTTGAAATGGAAGATGTAGGGAATGGACAATAAATTTTGTGCCTTCATGTATGTGTACCGGACAGGACACATGTACACATGAAATGGTAGTTGGAGGCATCTTAGGTGAATCAAATACACTCCTGTTGCAGAGTTTCCAGAATCAAACCTATACAAAAAAAAAATCACCCTTATTTGGAGAAATGTAACATAAGTGAAAATTGATGCTCTGACAGGATATAAAGTATCTATTTTAGTTTCTAAATGGGTTAGAAGAAGAACACATACCCGTTAAAAATAAATAAATAACAAAATAAGTAATGATTTGCTGGGGAACCAGATATCTTGATGCCAAGGGATGGGCTGCCCAGGAATGGGCACCCTATAGTTTATATTTGCAACTGTGCATTATACTTGCTGAATCTCTGGGGGTATGACTGTGTATTTGCCAGATGATTCTGTATTTGTCTTTTCAAATTCTGTTAACTTTTAAAATCATGAGGTTTTGTCCTCTATCTGCAACTACACAGAAAAAAATGCAGAAGGAATGATATATGACCCTTTTTTTTCTTTTTTAACATTTTATCATTTTTATTTTATGTGTATGAGTGTAATGTCTGCATGTGTGTAAGTGCACTTATGTCATGCAGTGCCTGCAGAGTCAGAAGAGGACATCAGAGTCCCCTGGAAGTACAGATATGGATAGTTGTTAGCCACCATGTGAGTGCTGGGAATAGAACCTGGGTCCTCTGGAAGAGTAGCTGGTGCTCTTAACCCCTGAGCCATCTCTCCAACCCCATATGACTATTTTCGAACATCCAATAAGCAACAAAGTCCTTTTATAACCCAACCAGTGCCATGAAATGAACACATAAATTTAACAGTACAACATACCATTTATAACTTAGAATTTTTATAATTAGCAAAACTTAAGTCAAGCTAGCCTACATCATATAGGACAAATTTTAATCTACATAAATACAATTTCAGCAGCAACTCTGGATTATAACAAGTATACTCCAGTGGTTCATCTGTACAATTATCAGTTGCTTAATGGTTATTTGCTAGGTCACCTGATAAAGCTAGGCCACTAATCTCCTTACAGCAAAACAGTTAATACAGGGTAGAAGCAGACCGAAGACTCAGAAACAGTATTCTGAAAACCTGAGCCTCCATGCGGCCTCCAGACTTAACTCATTTGTAAGATTCTACTCCTTTCTGATTTGTTCTCTACGTATACTTTTATCCCTTTTAACTAAATAGTTTAATGCTATTTTAAACTTTTTAATGAATGCTATATGTATATGTCTGTATGTATGTCATGTGCATATGGTTATCCATGGAGGTCAGAAGAAAGCATGAAAATCTTTGGAGTTAGAATTACAAGTGGTTGTGTCTCACCAGATGTGGGTGCTGGGAACTGAACTCACATCACCTGGATGAGCAGTAAATACTCTTAAACTCTGAGCCATATCTCTCTAGCAACTGGAATTTGCTATGTAGATCAGTCTGGTCTTGAACTCATGGAGATCCCTCTGTCTCTGTCTCTTAAGTGCCAGGATTATTTGTTAAACTTAACATTTATCAAAATGTTATCCTCAAAAGTTCTATAATAGTTGAAAAATAAGTTCATAAATATTACTTTCATGCTAAAGGAAAATATGTATATATGATGTACTTTATGAATGAAGGAAAATCGATTCCACATATCTACATACTGTGGTGAGGTGCCTCAAGACTGACCATAGCTACGCCATGTCCCAGCTAAACACAGTAGTTAAGTAGTTAAAACTGGAAGTAGTTAGCTCAAAGTATGGGAATGAAAAAGTCTGACCAAGGCATGGATTTGAGAAAAGTTCTGCATGCACCTGGTTACCATGGCTAACAACTTCTGTACTTTCTGCTTGCCTTGCGACCCCTAGATAATTTTTTTTTCTTTTTCTGCTGTATTTAAGGCTGACTCTGAGAAAGACCTGTGCTACACTTGGGACAAATTTTCCCAATGTAGTCATCAGCTGACTATTAAAGACTTTCTTTTGGGAGTACCTCATGTCTGAATAGTCTACTCTGGTGAAACACCTCACAACAATACCTTGCTTTATAAACGCAACCTTAGGTAAGAAAGAAATGTGCTATTTGTTTCCAAATCTCCATTTTTGATCCTTATTAAATGACAAACAGTAATTGTGTCATGTCAACTATAGGTGTACAAGTGTTCTGACGCTGTTGTCAAATCTCAGTGTGTTTGAAGTTCCTTCCCGATGCTACTTCAGCATAGTGAAGATATATATATCCACCACCGTTATATCTAGTTCTGAAAACAGCACACTAACCCATGTCCTGTTATCTTATTATTTAGTCCCATCATGTTCTGAATGTTAAATGTTTATGACAATCTGCTCATTGTATTTTTCATACAATATTAGAGTTCTTTCTCCTTTTTATAACATATGTAGTTTCTGTAGATTGTGATATATACAATCTTTAATCAATGTATAATTTTCTACTGCTTTTGTTTTTCCCTGTAGTGGTAGTAAAGAACAAAAAAAAAGGCCTCATATATGTTAGGCAAGTACTCTACCACTGATGTGACCCACTTACATCTCCAACCTACTTCTTCATCATCAATATGTAACCCCTAACGGTATTTATTACCTGTAAGTTTAAGAATATAATATGTCAAATAAAAGTGTCAATGTTAAACATATCTATGCATTTTTTTATTTGGGTCCATATATCACATATACTCCATAATTATAATAACATCTAAACTTTTGATTTTGCTGTAGTATTTTCTCACATTATTGGAAATAAACTTCAATATTTTCTTGTAGTCAACTAGATGAACAATAAACACTTGTAGCTCTTTCAAAGCTCTGTATAAATGTGTATCAGATTGGCAAGAAGAGTACTTAAGAAGAAATTAATTACCTGTAATAATTAATAACCATAATGTACATGTGTTGGATATCTTACTAAAGTGAGAAAATCCAGAAAGGTAAGCCTAAATTCTTTTATAAACCTGAAGGAGTGGAGCTGGAGAGATGGCTCAGTGGTTAAGAGCATGGAATGCTCTTTCAGAGGACTGGAGTTCAGTTCCCAGCAACCATGACAACTCCTGGGTAATCGAACAGCTCTGGCTTCCATGGACACCTGTACTCATGAACACACACCCACATACATATGCACATAATTAAAAATTAAAATAAATCTTAAAAATATGAAGGTGTGTCTGTAGAGATAACAGAATAGGGAAACTCAGAAGCCTAGCTACCCTAACAGTGACAACCATAGGGACGAAATCTGCCTGGCTTATTTGAGTCTATTGAAGGCAACTTCAAGAGAAAGGATTAGATGATGACTCTGGTTAATGTTGAACAACTTCAGCTCTTTACTGAATAGTAATTTTCTATCCTGTGTAAGGCAGCTGTGCATATGTTAATGGATCAATCTAATCATCACTTACAGGAGTTGGAATGGGCAAAATGGAGTCTTTTCTCCCAATATGACTCTGAATGTTGGTGTCTGCTTCTAGGAGAGATGAAAGCTATTGTTTTTGTAAATTTCCCCATGAAGATAGATCCCTTCAGTTGAACTGACTTCCAGGAATTAAAAGCAAAACAAAAATAAAACAGCACTCTTTGACCTCCCTTCATTTTTCTCCTTTGCCAGTTTTAGGAGCCAGGGATGAAAAGCTGACATTCAAAAGAAACTAAGAAGAGAAATTACAAAGTATGTAAGCTCTAGAAACTCACAGACTCAGGATAGTCTGAGAAGACTTTGTGCTTACAGTACAGGGGTAAAGGGAGGGTCCTGTGAGCTCCTCCCCCTTTTTTGGCTATTTAAAAAGTAATAATAATAACTTCATTGTAATGAACTCAGAACTAAAAACATCCAGCTTGATTAGCACAGCCACACAAACAAGTACTT
The DNA here is from genome assembly GCA_035773235.1 of Eospalax fontanierii. Lineage (NCBI taxonomy): Eukaryota > Metazoa > Chordata > Mammalia > Rodentia > Spalacidae > Eospalax > Eospalax fontanierii. The sequence goes on along the minus strand of CM069530.1, from coordinate 48,184,033 downwards.
GCCAGACTCAAACATCTAAACATCTCAGTGAACTTCTATACAACTGCATTGTAGATGCCATGAAGCTTCACTTAGGGTTTTATACTTTCATTATCCATAACAATGTTGTGCACTAAATGATGGAAAGATTGTCCATGAAACACAAATGGCAGAATTAATACTGTGAAAATTGTTATGCTGCAAAAATTAGTCTACAGACTTAATGCAACACCTACCGAAATTGTGATGTGACATTTCACAGAACTAGAAAAAACTAATCCAAGCAGTCACATGGAACCACAAAATACCATAAACAGCATCAGCAATTCTAAGGTATAAGAACATAGCTGGCAGTATCACATTAACTGACCTCAAATTATTCTTCAATGTTCTGGTGATAAAGATATACTGGTTCTGGTGTAAAAACAGACTGGTAGATTGGTAGACCAATGGAACAGAATAGAGAACCCAGAAATAAACCAACAATAAGATGACCACCTCATTAAAGGAGGAAAAGACATGAAGGATAAAAATGATTCAGCAAATGGTGCTGGCAAAATTGGACATCACCTTTAGAAGAATGTACTTAGATAAGTGTCTTTCACCACATACAAAAATTAACTTGAAATGAATCAAATACCTTAACCTAAAGCCTGGAATACTGCGCTGTTAAAGGAAAACATAGGGAATACTTTTCAAGAGATTGGGGTAGACAAGAACTTTCTGAACAGACCATCAATAGCACAGGAACTAGCCTCAAGTATCAACAGGTAGGACTATGTGAAATTAAAAAGTTTCTGCACAGCAAAGGAAACTATCATCTGAGCACCCAATCAGCTCACAGGATAGGAGAAGGTCTTTACCAGCTATACACATGTGGTGGTTTGAATGAGAATGTCCCCTATAGGCTCCAAGTATTTAGACGTTTTGTCACCCATTCATGGAGCTGTTTGGTGTTAAGAGGTGCAGTCTCACTGGAGGAAGCACTTCACCAGGGTGGACTGTGAGATTTCTAAAGTCTTGTGAGATTTCCTGTCACTTTCTGCTTTCTGTGCCTGCTTGAAGATATGATTGCTTGACTTTCTGTTCCAATCAGTCTTTTCTGCCAAGCCTCCCCGAATATGTGGACCCTTGCCTCTAGAACTGCAAGCCAAATGAACTCTTCCTTCTATAAGAGGACTTGGTGTTTTATCACAGCAACATAAAAATAACTAATACAACAGGAGGCAGAATTACAAAGAACAACAGAAATTAAATACCAAGAAATAAAGCTATGAGTCAACAAATGTACAATGAGATGAACAGTTTTCCAAAGATACAACACACATGATCAATAACTGTTTTTAAAAGTGTCCAACATACTTGGTCATCAGAGAAATTCAAATTAAAACTCCTTTAAATGCCACCTCATCCCAGTCAGAATGGCTATTATCAAAAAAAAAATTGATAATAAATGTTAGAGAGGATATGGAGAAAGAAGATCACTTATTCTGCTGCAGAGAGTGTAAATTAGTATAACCATTATGAAAATCAGCCTGGAGGTTCCTCACAAAATCAAATACCAGTAATATGACTCAGTTATCCTATTCCTGAACTTCTACCCAGAGAACTCTGCTTCTACCGTGTAGGTATCTGTACTTCTATGTTCAGGGCTCCTCTGTTTACTACAATAACTCAGATGTTCATAAACATATGAATGAATGATTAAATAGTGGCACATACGCAAAATGGAATATTATTTAACTATAAAGAAAACTGAAATAATAAAAATTGCAGAAAAACGGATGGTCTTGGAAAGTATAATACTAAGAGTGATACATACTCAGAAATCAAAAAAGAAATAAGTGAGTGTTCTTGCGCATATGCGGATCCTGACTATAATGAATGTCTGTATACATGTAAACAGGAGTAAGTGTGGGCATAATATAACATTTAGAAAGCCGATCAAGAAAAGGTAATACTAGGTGATGAGGAAAGATGGATTGCAAGCAAATGGACACATGGGTCATGAAAAGGGATGTAAAGCTAATAGTATTTCAAATTTCAGCTCTGTCACAGTTGGAGTTTGTTGTTGTTGATTGATTGTTGGCAGGGCTGGTCTTGGATGGATTTGGTGCAGACCACTACAGCTGGAGTAAGTTAATGATTATAGTAGTTGTATTAAGTATGGGGAATGGTGTATCACTGACTCCAATTCTGAAAGATTCCCTGCGTCTTAGAGGGGGTGATATGAATGATGTGTTTAGGGCGGGACCCACATCCCTCACTTGTCACTAAGACTGAGAGCGCTGTTATCTATGGAAATAAGCAGAAGTATTTAGAAGGGAGTTTGCTGCTGTGTCCATTTAGTTAAGCATGACAAATATGGCCCCCCATGAGCTTTCCACTTCCCCATACCTGAGTTGTTAGCCAGGGTACCCCCAAACAGTGAAGTCGCCCTTGCTCAGGTGGGCATATCTCATTTTCCTACTGGTCTCTATATTCCCTTTATCGGGTTAATCCTCCTGGAATCCCCATCCTTATTTCTCCTCCCCCACATCAGCACCTCCCTCCCTACCTAAACCTTTCCAGCTCTAGTATTGCCTCTCTTTGTTTTCTTTATAATAAAACTTTTAGAATACAGAAAGAGAACCTGGAATCAAATAAAAAGAATTCTTGGCTTATCAGGATATTTCTCATCAGAAACCTTAGCAGACAGAATGAATCAAATGCAAAGACTAAGAGAAAAAAAAAAGTCAGTTATCTTATATGTGATAAACTTCCCTTCAAAAGAGAGAAAGAAATTAAAGAATTTCCAGACAAACAAACAAACCAAAATCTCAGGGACTTTGCTAACAGTAGAACTGTCTGTGAAAAAGGTTCAAGGGAGGATGCTGGGCAGTAATTTAAGTTAACATAAACCATATTTTAAATGTAAAGGTAAATACAAGGGCAGTTTAAGAAGCTAGTGTTATTAAAACAGTTTGCAATTCCACATTTTATTTTTATATGATTTAAGAAACCAAGGCTTTGTGTGTACAATGCATATGTGCTTGTGTGTAGACAGGTGTGCATGTGTGTTCCGGTGTATCACGCACCTGGAGGCCAGAAGACAATCTCAAGTGCCACATCTCAAGATCCAGACACCTTTCTTTTGAGACAAGATTTCTCATTAGTTTGGAGCTTGACAGTTAGGCTAGATTGGCTGGCCAATACTCCTCAGGAATTTGCTTATCTCCACTTCCTTAGCATTGAGTTTACAAGCATGTACCACCATACCTAACCTAGTTTATGATTACTGGTACAAAACTCAGTTCCTCATACTTACATCTTGCAAGACAAGCACTTCACTGACAGCCAACTCCCCATCCCTAAAATAAAAGTTTTAAAAACAGTCTAAGGCTGGAGAGATGGTGCAATGGTTAAAAGTGCTGTCTACTCTTACAGAGGACCCTGGTTCCCAGCACTCACATGGTGGCTAACACCTATCCTTAATTCCCGTTCCAGGGTATCTGATCCCCTCTTTGGCCTCCATAGGCATTAAACAACATGTGTGCTTTTCCATGCATGGTAGCAAAACATTCATACATGTAAAATAAAATAAACAAGTAAAACAATTAGCCCCAAAGTTAATGTTATAATTTTAGTTTACAGCTCCACATTTTGTTTCTGCATAACTGAAGAGGCTAAAGCATTTAAAAGAATTATGAGTTTAAAATTGGGGGTATACATATATAAAGATGCAATTTTATAACAACATCGGAAAGGGAAAAACAAGAGAGGACTTGTTAAAAGTAAAGTTGTGTTGTTGCTGAAGTTAAGCTAACATAAATTCAGAGTAGACAGTTCTAACATTAGGATGTTAAGTATATTCCTCATAGCACACAAAGACGATAACTACACGATATGTATAAAAGAAATGGAGAAATTTAAATTTAAGTACCTCACAATAGAAGGCAGTTATGCAGAAAGTGAGGAATAACGGAATAGTAAGACATATAGAAAACAAATAGCAAAACCATGGAAGTGTGTCCTTTTATTACCATCTAGGGGTCTTGGATCAGGTTTCTCTACAAATTAAAGAATTAAAAGGCAGGAAAAGTTGCAGTTACAGCACACAGTCAAATCTGATTTAAAGGGAAGATACAGAGAAGTAGACGTCTCAGGAAAAAGATTTGTAGCTACTGTCCATTTCTCTCTGGGGAGGTTAGCTTTATATATTTGGAACATAAGGTGTTCTTTCTCTGCTGGATTAGTCAGCTCTAACAAGGACAAGGGAGTTTATTGGTTCAAAGTATATACGGACTTAACATGTCCAGATCATGTCCAGGATATAGCTTAGACAACTCAACTGAAAGCCTCCCCATAACCCTGTGTGAAAAATAACCTGTCAAGTCTGCCTTGAAGTCAAATAATCCATAAGTATACCAACTTCTTATCTACGTATCAAGGTACTATCTAACTCCTACATTTCTTCCTTTTTCATCAGTAAATATTTGAAATAAATCAAACTTCCGAATCTGAGCACAGATAGTGGAAGTATGCATTAAAACGTCATCTGACTATATGCTATCATTTGAGATTATCTGTAATATGTGATTTCACTCTATATTTTGAGATAGTGTCTCACTATGTAGCATGAACTAGCTGGCCTGGGACTCACTATGTAGACCAGGCTGACCTTGAACTCACAGAGAACCAACTTTCTCTGCATTCCAAGTGCTGAGATTAAATACATGCTTCATCATGCCCAACAAGACGGATTTTTTTTTAAATGAGAAGTGAGGAAATATATTCCAGGAAAACAGTAATGAAAAGATTATAATTTCACAGAGAATAAACTTTAAATCAAAAAATCATCAGAATAAAGGTCATTATAAAGGTTCAACATACCAACAATATCTGATAATTGTAAATTACTTGCTTAATCAATATTTATGAAATGAAAGTTAACAGAATCAATGAATGAAATAGATGGTTTTACAGTGATATTTGGGACTTCAGTGTACCATTCTCAGTGATGGATGAAACAACCAGAGTCAAGGTAAGTAAGGAAACACAATTTTATAATTACAATAAAGCAATTATATCTACTGCACAAATGCAGAACACCCTACAAGCAACATGCACTCTTCTCCAGTTTGCAATGGTCACCTCTGAACCCAGACCATATGTTAACTCACAAACTAAGCCTAAATAGATTTTAACAGATAGATATCAGAATATCTTCCCACACTACAATGAGGTAGAGTTAGAAATTAACAGGCATGAAACTGGACAATTCATTGAACTGTGGTGATTAAAACCTATGCTTAAACAATGGGTTGACAAAAAAATCATAACAAAATTAGAAAATAGCTAGAGACAAATTGCATTAGTCATGGTTCTAGAGAAACAGAACTGAACGGATGGATTTCTTTCATGAGCTTGGTATACAGGGCTCTTCAACTCAAGGAAACCTACAGATACTAAAGATTCTCCTGGTATGGGAAGAACACTGAAAATCCATGGTATGAACTATTTAAAGAAATTATGGAGGTAAGAACATTCGAGTCTTCCAACTCACTTCTTGTGAAGAGCAAGCCAGTAAGAAGCATCCTCCATGGTCTGTGCTCCAGATTCCTGCCCTGAGTTCCTACCTTGGCTTCCCTTGATGATGGACTGTGCGCAAAAGTCAAATAAACCCTGTCCACCCCAAACTATAATAAAAAAAGCACACTAAAGCCAAAGATAGCAGAAGGAAAGAATTTTTTTTTTCTAATTAGAAATGGAAATAGAGACATAAAATAGAGTACAGAAAAGGAATTTGAACAATTGATGAAAATTTCAAAGTTGGTTGTTGGAAAAGATAAAACATTCTCAGATACATAGCAAGTAAACGAAGGAAAAGTGGAAATTGAAATGACTAAACTCAGAAGTGAAGGTGAGAAACTACCAAATTTATGGAAATACAAAGTATTATAAGGAAATACTATGAACAATTGTACACCAAAATAATGAAGAACCCACACGAAATGGACAAACTCTTCTATGATGTGGGTTTGTAAATTCGGTCCAGTAAGGAAAAAAAAAAAAAAAAACTTAAAACTGACTGAGAATATAAGAATCTCTGAATGAAGACCCAGCTCCCCAGTTTTGCCAGATCACCTGGTCACAGGACACAGGAGCACCCCTAGGAGGGCAGCAGGATCACCTTAAGTCACGCTAAAAACATGAGAGGAACACCTAAAGCATTAATGAGAAGGGAAGCTTTTCCTGCCCGAAATCCCTGTCTCTTGGCGCAGTTCTTGTGGACCAAGTCTCGGACATGTTGTTCACGTAAGATGTGTCCACTGTTCTGGAGAACTCAGAAAAGCATAATCTCTCCTTTTCAACTGTTCTCGCAGCATGTTTTCCCTAAATCTTTTGACTGTCCCAACACCTGGGTTTCTTTACTTTTTTCTAAAGCCCCTTTCTCCTCCCCACCGTGCCCCTGCTCGTCTGCCTTGTGTCTGACCTCCGCGTTGGCGCAAACCCATCAGGGCTTCATGGCATTTTCCTTCAAGGCAGCTGAGTTTATGGCTTGCCTGCCCTGAGGATGTTTCCTTAAATTCTAATAAAATTGTTCTAAAGCTTCCATTTGCATTCAATCATTCTTAAATTCTTGCATGAAAAAGGCCAAGAACCCCAGAAGGGGAAGTTGTTTCTCCCCTGTATTTTACCATACTAAAATGTTAACAATTTTTTTTAAAAAAGAGGAGGCGAGGTTCTGCAAATTAAGGAACATAATATATGCAGTGCATAGCCAGACAACCACTACTTCCATTAGCATGCCTCCTCACAGGACCTCATCCTACCAGTCCATCTTCACCGGGTCTCCCATGTACCTCCACATGCCAGGCACATGCATGGTTCAGTTCTGTTACTATGCCCACACTGGCCTTCCAGTTTTCACCTACCTCTTCTTCACAAGTCAGGGCCATTATTTAAAGGCTTCTTCAGTTGCTTCTCCTTCAGTCATCTTCCCTGGTATTTTTCTACTTCACATTCAGTTCCCATGCTTCTGTACTTTTCAAACACATTGCATCACATTAGTATTATCCTTTATCTTTCTCCTTCTTAACCCCAAATGCCTAAGGGGCCAAAGTCAAGTGTATTCCTTTAAATGCCCACAAAGCACTTGGCAGTTAATAAGTACTAGTATTAAATAAATACCATTTGTGACTTAAAGCTGAAGACCTACTGGAAAATAACCACAGGGAAATGACAAGAACAATAAAACTGTGGAGGATGTTGGCAACTGTAATGTTTCTTCCCTTTAGCAAGTGCTCTCAGCAGGGAAGGCCAAGCTCTATTTCCAAACCAGTAGTGTTGGACTACAGTCTGGACAGAGGTAGCAAAGTGCAACACAGCAATGGTAACAGGCAGGCGCTCCTGGGCCCTTGCCACAAACACTCGAGTGTGTGTGCAGCACACAGGGGTGTGTGTGTATGTGTGTGTATGTGTTTGTGTGCACAGTGTGTGTATGTGGTGTCAGTGTGTCTGTGTATGTGTGAATCTGTGTCTATGTTCTCTACAGATGCAATCTGGTTTATTTTTCCAGTTTTATAATTTCTGACCTAAATGTAACTATAATAGCTATACCTATAGACAATGAAATAGGTAATGAACTCCGTGTGTAATGAGAGGTTCATAGTATCTTTCACAAAAGCTTGGCAAAACATGTTTGCTGCCCTCTAGTACAGGAGGGCATGTACTAAATGTCATTTTGTTATCTAGATAAAAGCAGTAATTTATATGAATATTAGATTTCACCCCATAAGTGTTTTGTTTCTAACTGTGTATGGTGGCACATACCTTTAACCCCAAGGCTCCAGAGGCAAATGCAGGCAGATGTCTGTGAGATCGGGGCAACCTGTTCTACATAGCAAGTTCCAGGTCTACTGGGGCTATAAGGAGACCCTGTCTCAAAAACAAAACCAAACAAAAAAAGCCTTTGTTTCTGAGCATCTGAAAATAATTTTCTTTCAGTCAGTAGTATACCTTTAGATGCACTACAGGAAATCGTAAAGTCCTAGATTATTAAACACACACACACACACACACACACACACACACACAAATATATATGTATATATGTATATATATGTACGAATGTGTACACACGCATCTAAAAGAACAGAGAAAAGTCATAAATCAAGACACCTTTCAGATACATTGGTGAAAGCATTAAGCAGCTGGTTACAGTAAAACTCAGCTGCAGGCCTCAGATGCCTCTGACATTCATCATTTTAGCTGTTGGGAGGTAGGGCTGTGTTAAGTTAATATATTACATAAAGTTTTTACCTGTTAGTCACAGGACGTTGCTAGACACAATATTGGCAAAGTTCGACTTTTAGGGATTACTGATAGGCGAGAAAAAGTTGTAATCGGGCTCTAGACCTGCAACATTTCAATGTCTTCACAATCATCGGAGCACTAACCAGTTAACCAGCCTATCAGGAGTTTCGGTAAAAGGTGCAGGATTTTTTCCTGGGAACTTTCTTTCACAGTTCGGTGGCCCTCCTAAAACAGTGCCATCAACTAAGTTTTCAAATATTTGGAGGTATAGAGGACACTCTCATTCAAGCTATCAGTGTCTGACTCAGACCTCAGAATCTTTTCAATATATTGTTTTCATGATGTTATAGAAATTTAAGAGAAAACTTCCATCCCGACACTCACAGGGGAATGAAAATTGTAACCATTTGGCATATCTTATGTCAGCACTTCCTTTAAAGTTACAGCAAAGATCACAATCCTACTCTAAGTAACAATCAAATTCCCCAATAAAGGACATTTTGGAGAAAGAAAAAGGACATATGTCAAAAAAATAGAATGCCTCTATGATAAATTCTATCACCAAATAAAATTACTTTCTTTCTCTTATAATGACCCTAGCATCCCTGATGTGTAACTTACATTTAACTGGCAACATTCTGGGCTACTCAGATTAACTGCAGTAGACTGAACAGCTTGAACTTCAATAAAATGTACATTAAGTGACTGAGTTAATTTAACCTCATTAATCCTCAACCCAACAGAACCATCAAAAGCCTTCCAAGCAGACTGTGTTTCCTCCACAACACAAACAATGCCCTGCAGGAAGCCAGCACCCTGAACATTCAGTTGTCACTGAGGGGTAAATGGTTGCATGGAACAGAACTAGGCTCCAAGTGCAGGTGTCATTCACTCATTTGACCATCTGAGTTTACACTGAGGCAAGTTCTTAAAAATAAATTTTTCTCTGTAACTTTTTTTTTGCATTCTACTTCTCTTCTGACTAAATATGCTCTAACTCATCAAAGAGCAGCATTGTTTCTCAAGATTCTTTCTAATCTTATAACCTAGGAGACATATTTATGGCCAAAAAAAGACCATACTTGATTAAGAATTTTAACCCATCTGTCCCTCAACTTCCCCTATGTAGCATAAATTGTAGAACCAGCAGCAGCATTTGATTTTCAGAAATTTACTTAAAATGGACTAAAATTTCAAATTTTATGTTATCAACACAATTTCAATATTTACTTACATATTTGCTGCTGTACCTGACAATATTTATTTAGTCCATTCTTTTATGTATTTAGTTAGGAGCTAGGCATTGAAACCAGAGACTTGCCCTTGCTATGAATGTACTCTGCAACCGAGCTCTATTCCTAGGCAACAAATTTAAATTTAGATACTACTGTAGAACTTGCATGAATTTAAATCAATGTAAGAATGAGTGTAAGGGCTGGAGAGATGGCTCCCAGGTTAAGAGCACTGGCTGTTCTTACAGAGGATCCAGGTTCAGTTTCCAGCACCCACATGGTGACTAACGATCATCCATAATTTCAGTTCCAGGGAATCTGACACCCTCTTCTGACTCTCATGAGCACTGCATGACATGGGTGCACTTACATACATGCAAGCAATACACCTATACATAAACTAAAAATAATAAATAAAAAACTTTTAATAAAATAATTTAAATAAAGTTATATGGTATGGGCTACATTAATCTGCCTATATTTAGTGACAGTATTCCTTTCATTTGGGAGACTTTTTGGTTCATCTTTGCTCACATTATTCTGTAGCCAAGAAAATACATATTCCTATGTTTGAACACACTCTCATTCCCTGTCAGTCGACAGCAAGTTATAAAATAAGAGCATGGGATCTGGGCCAAAGACATTGGCTTTGATCTAGTTTTATGAGCTCACTCAAATTTGTGGATAGAAAATATAATTCTTCACTATTCAACTAGTGGAAACATCTTGCCTAGCATTTCAAAATGCTAATGACCAAAATAGATATTTAGAAAAATAACTTCAAATAACTTCACATATTCTAATGTCTGCACAAATATTTTTGTTTCTTCATGAGAACAATGATGGCTATGAGATATTTTAGCAGAAGATGGGAAACACAGAACTCCAAGTAGATTCTGTGTTTACCAGCACACCATATTTCTTCTAGAAAATTCCCCAGTGCGTCCCAGCTGCGACTACAGGGTGATCCTTTCTCAAAAAGACCCCCCCACGCACACACACACAAAAAAAATCATAATGGATCTATGGTGTTCCTGGCCATGCTCACTGCTGTTTTCTCACATGGTTTCACTGCAGCCTTGGTTCACAATATAAAACATGTGCATGTTTTACTGAGCTGGCCACCACATCACAAGATGTTAGCAGAAATCCTTACTGAATCATCTCAGCCTGATTGCAGACTTTTGACTCCCTCTCCACCTGCAACTTTCCTTGGCAAACTTCCCATGGTCCTGGAATCTCCAGTATCCTGGGGTCTCTTTTGCAAGTCAAGCTGTATTTTCACAGTTCCACAGGCAGGTCTCTGACACTGCCCAAAGTGCTGGGTCTCAGCTACAACACAACTGCCACCACAATTCTGCATCTTCCTTGGCTTTAAAAGTAGTGCCACCTACATAACACTTTACCAAGTTCTGTGCCAGCTTGAGATATAGCCCATATCTTGGACCATAGTTCTATCGGCTTCTTTCTGCTGACCCTTAGGACACACTTTCCTGTTGTTCCAGGGAAGCACAGGAAACCTCACTTTAATGGTGCTAATCTCTTTAGCAATCACAGCTCTTTATTCAACCCAAGCCTGATCTCACACACACTGATTTTTAACCAGAATAAGCATATAAATAGGCCCTATCCCTGTTCCTGATAAAGTCCTTATTCTCCTCTGAAACCTCATGAATCAAGCCTCCATTGTCCACATTTTTCTCAGCATTTCTGTTTCTCAAGGTCCCATAAGAAGAGCCCACTAAACTGTCCACCGTTCTCACTGATTTTTTCAGCCCAAACTTCCAAACTCTTCCACAAAATAGTCCAAAGGCATTAAAAACACACACGTGGTGAGGTTTATCACTATAATGACCCCATTTCCTTGGTACTAATTCTAGTATTAGTTTCATTTTGTTGCTGTGATAAAATACCCTGGAAAAAAGTAAATTGGGGAGAAATTATTAATTTTAGCTCACAAGTCCATGTTACAGAACATCATCAAGGGGAAATCAAGGCAGCAGAAACCTAAAGCAGCTGATCACATCACATCCACAGTCAGGAACAGAGAGAAATAAATGCACACATGCTGCCTGCTGGCCAGTTTTATTCAGCTTCATCCCGCCCACCATTCTTACACAATTACTATCCTCTGCTTAGGGAGTGGTTCCACCCACAGTTGGCTGGATATTCCTATGTCAATTAATTAGGACAATCTCCAGACATGTCCACAGGCTAACCCAATCAGGACAGCCCATCACTGAAACACTCTTCTCTGGTGATTCTAGATTTTGTCAAGTGGACAATTAAAGCTAAATACCATGTGATCAGTGTTTTGCAATGTCAATGATTTAGACAGTTTGAGTCCTTTTTGTTAAAGAAGCACATTCATCTCATTAGTGTGCAAATTTGGATTAACCTCTGATAAGTGATAAAATTTAGATATACATACACACCAAAGAATTGCTAAAATTAATTTTTTATGATTTATTATCAGTGAATGTTTGATGCTTGTGTGCCTGGGGTGACATAAACATTTCTCAACATAAGCAGGTTATCAGTGGAAAAGTTCAAGAAGCCCTACTTTGAAGTGTTATGACTCCATTAACAAGCAAGGGACTTTAACTTTTTAGAATGCAACATTGAACAAAAAGATTACTAAGCGAGAAAAATTCCTTTTGTTACTCTGTTGAACTAGAAATTAAAATACCTTCCTATTTAGTTAGTTTTAATACTTACTTTATCAGGTAAATACTTTGCTAGCAAGCAAGTTACAATTATTTTACTTATATCAGTCAATTCCAGAAAGATGACAGTCCTCAATCAAAACGCACCTAAAAAAATGCACTCTTCTGCTGTATTCATCGAAGATGGGTTTTAAATTATTATTTAACCAAGTAAAATTTTACCCCAAGAAACAATTTATGAAAATAACATAAATCAGGTATGATAAAATCAGCAATAAATATTGTGAATGAGGATTTTAGAAAGACAAGCTCTCTTTGGAAAACACAGAGCAATTTACAGTTCCAAACTCAAGTACATAACATCCTTTAAATCGTCTCCAAGATGTTGAAAATATAAATATTCCTTGTATTGCAACCAAATATGTCTCTTGAAAGCTTCCTACGTAAATGTATAGAAGTTTTTATAGACATCTGTTTCCCTTCTTGGAAACTCCTTTTTCACAATGTATTTTTAAACTAAAAACATACAATATATTCTTGAAACAAGAGAAAATATAATATACTTTTATTTCAGTCTGACCTTTGCTATTTGGAGAAAATGAATTACTCTTTTTGGATAGCTATCTAAAAATCTACAACGTCACTACAATTTCCTTATGAAACAGAAACATCAAAAGGATGGGCCGAGAGCATTTCACAGTCCCCAGTATCTTTACTGTGTTCCTTACATTGGTTTTGCCGCGCCTGCATGGCCCTGGGTCCGAGTCTCTGCGAGGGACGTCGAGGTTGAAGAGAAAAGTATACACACAGACACAGAGAGAGAGACAGACACACAGAAAGACACACACACTAGGTAGGAGGAAAGGAGAATGACTGACTGACTTTATTTAGAGGCAGCAAGCCTTATATACCCTGAGGGAGGGGCTTTACAGGAGGTTTCTCTATTGATGACACACAGCTGTAAACAGGAAAAAGGAAATTGTGGTTGGGCTAGCTTAAAGGTCAAGTTGTTTACTTGAGCTTTGCAATTGACAAGATCCTGGCTAGCCCTTGGCCAAGAGCCTAGCACTGAGAGAGAAGGGCATGCAGGGAGGATTTTTCCCAGGGCTGTTTTTCTCTGGGATGGAATCAGGCTAAGCTGGCTATTCTCTGACCTGTGGCCTCCAACAGGTTTTATTGCTAAGTCCTTTCATCAAGATGGTGACACTTTTAAATGACTATATATTTGTCATGCTGCTCAAGCATTTCTAACATCTGTCCAGAACCAGTGGAAATATTGGTATTCAGTAATTTCAAGATTTTTTACAGAAAACTACTTTCCTAGACCTTATTTTTATAAGACAAAAATAATCTTTCTAATGTCGTAGACATTATGACTACCAAAACCATAATCAAATACTAATGTGATAAGTTATTAAAAGTAATGAATCCAAATTTCATATCAATTTATATTTCTTGCCCAGAAAGTACAAAATAAATACCAAAGTATAACAGAATTCCATCGTGTTTACTATGGCTTCCAGGAATGATGTCAAATGAGTTCTTACACTTCTAATTCAACCCTTCCTAAACTGAGAAGAAATCAACTTTGAGCTTAGATATGTGAGAGTAGTCAAATTCTCTAATTTATCATCTATCATGTTTTTGTGATTAAACAAACTATCAGATTTAACCAAACTGACCAAAATGAACTACTGCATTCAATTAATCAATCTGATTAATATAAACTCACAAAGTTCAGCACTGTATATACTATCCTTATCTCAGTTCAGTGTTGAAATGGAATTTTAGAAATAAGCATACCTAATACTGAGGTTATGCCTAAGCTGAAACCAGCTTTCTCGTGGATTATCTCATGTTTTCTGTAGCAGTACTTGTTTTGTAAAGACGGAAAACTTGCTTTGGTTTCCTTAAGTAAGACTTAAAGAACACAAATGGTAAATGGCAAATACAGGAACTGGATTATTCTAAAACTATTGCTGTTGTGTTACATTTGTGAGTGAAAGGAAGAGAGTAATGAGTAAAGTCTTCAAAGTCTAAAGCCTAAGGCACCTGGGTAAGATCAGGAAGATTGTACCAGGACCCAGGAAAGAGAAGGTAGGTAAGACTTCGTAATGAAATGATTACTTTTAAAAGGTTTAATTTTGATGGCTTTTGTATCTTTAAACATAAGACCAAATTCATTTTACTTACAACCTCAAGCCATTGGGGATAGCATCTTGGACACTGTGGTAATAAATTCCCAGGTAACATTTAAATTCCATGAGAAAGAGGATCACAACAGACAAGGCACATCTGACATGGATACAGAAATTGAGAATTGAACACGAATCCTGTGTAATGCAGGGTCAACACTGACCTGGAGTTTCTATTATCCAGTTGGTGTATGTGCCTGGCTTTCACCGTAAAGTTTGCCTTAATATGCATAACTAGAAGTTACGAGGCTCTAAACTGACCAACCGACCAGTCATCAATAAATATCTGGAGATGTCAACAAGTGGTAGAGTGGTCTCTCCATTTCCATGTGTTAGGATGGTGTAATCATGAAACAAAGTACTGAAACAAGCTTCAAGTCAAGTTTTAAAGTGAGATCATTAGCCACTATGCTTCTAGTATGGACCAGTCTCATGAAGGCATACCCACCAATACTGGAAAATTCGTAGTGAATTCTTGCCTTTCTCTGGTCATTAGAGATGGAGCCAAGTGGAGGAAGATCAAATGGAGAGGCAAGAGAAACTAGCAGTTCAGAAATATTTCTCAGATGTGCTCAAAAGCTTACATTTTATCCATGTGTATCTTCTTAAGTGCATTATGCTAATTCTTTAAGGAAATATCACAATAAATGAACACAAGTCCCAGAACCACAGAGCCCAGACCAGCACTTAGGCATGAGTCTGCAAGGCAAGATACTACAGTTTTCTGGATGATTCTACCATTTTTAGATACCTGTCATTCCTATCAGGGGATGATAAGAAAGTGACATACTTGCCTCTTGTAATTTCACTCTCAGCTCTCAACTTTTCATCTACACCAGGAAATCAAATCTTTAGTAAAATGTAGACATTCGGCCTCAACAGGAGGACTCTACCATTGCTGGTACATGAAACAATTTGTTACTTGTCTATAATATAAAATTTGAAAATTTCCCATTTTTCATCAAAGCAACATAATTATAAAATCTCATCATTTTAAGGAAGCAAACATTAAGACACATCATTCACATTCTCTAATTCATTATGAAATAAATTCATAAGTAATTAAAATTAAAGCATTTGTGTCAAAATAGAGATGAATGAGAGGCTCAGTGATGAATTCTATTTGATGTTGCTATTACTGACTAGGCTTCAATGTCTATATCTAACAACTCTATGGATATACCTACCTATGACATCAGATTCTACAATGTAAAATATTTAACTAACTTCCATATAATTTATTATTACCTATTACCAAATAATTATGAAATAAATTATATGTGCCATTTATAGTATTTAAATAAATAGATTTTTATATACCTGAAACTTCTGGAAGAATAGGTTCCAAATTGCCTAATATCATCCTTGTTGTTTGAACTTTTATAAGGATCCATTAATTTTATTACAGGAGAAATTATAAACATACTCAAGAAATAAAAAGGAATATTTGTCAACTATATACTTAGAAATATTGTGAGTAATCTCACCATTCCATAAAAAGCTATTTTAAAATACTTTCTTATAAACTTTCTGCTTGCAGAACCTAATTCTGAGATTTTTTTAACCTAATATGCACAGTAACTCCAAATTCTTCAAGTTGAATTTACAAATGGTAACAATCTTGTTTTTGTTCTTCTAACATGCAAAGGTTAAAGATACAGTCCGTGATATGACTAAGGAATACAATAAGGCATTACAACAGGTACTGATTAGATACCATATGTTTCCAAAATGAATATAACAGCCTATTTTAGAGAAATGTAATAACATACTTGATGTCTTTTTATGCATGGTAATCTTATGACTTCCAATAAAATACTCTTTTAGATAGAGCAAGTTGCATATTATGGCTTGAAGCATTCAGAAAATAATCTAAGCCACAGTGATATTTTTGTGAATACTATAACTCCTCAAATAGCATGTAGCAATCTACTGTTTTATATTAATGAAGTGTGTTATCATAATATATCAAGCTGGTATAAATACATTATGATTCTGAGTGTATCTCATGATCAAGAATATGAAAGAATGTGTAAATGATAAGATCTAGAACACAGAGTCTGAGCTTGGTTAGGAAGAAGTGTGTCACCTAAAGGTTCTGGGTTTCAGGGAAATCTAGATACCTTAACATTGTATGGTATTAGAACAGTGTGGACAAACTCCACTTACTACACAATCTTGCCTCAGTTGACTGTGAAACATTCAGTAACAGTGTGTAGTTTCTCTTTCTCTAATTCATTTTATTAATGTGATTATTCCTAGAGATAACCTCAGATACTGGAAACAGGAGCAATGAAGGACTCAAGGACCCATTCAATAACAAAGTCAAAACTGACAAAAGTGGTACAGGCACTGAAAGTTGCCCATGCTCTGATAAATAACCCTAAACTCAGCTCATGAAGGAGCCCTACTTAAACTCAGGGGTTCACACCCAGAAAGAAAACATGAAAGCAGGAGGGAACTTGTTGGTAAAAAGAAAAGTTTCAGCAGGAGAAGAACAGAGACGAAAACAACTAAAATTATCATATGAAACTGTCAAAGAAGAATGAGTAAACAAATAATTTAAATTAATGACTAATTAATGCACCTTCATCAAATATTTTAAAGTGTTGTTCCAACCAGAATGTCTTAAGTTCAATAAAACTAAGTAAAGAAGAGGGAAATATGGCAAATGAACTTAATTATTAAAGCATAAAAGATGTATAAAAGTTACCAAGCAAAATACTTTGACACAGAATTACACAGTTGCTATATGGAGGCAAACGCCAAGTGAAACAATCAAAAGCTGCAGTAGAGACCTGGATGATAATGTTAGGAAACTGACAGTCATAAAGATTTCAACTTTCACAGTTCAATATTTTGAACTGTGTGTAGGTATTTTTTAATTAAAAATGTATTTTAAAGTTATAGAGGTAAAGGCAATAACCTTACAGAAAAACCCTCTCCACCTGAATAAATAATTTCAGAATTTGAGCAACTTTCCACAACTTACATTGAAATTATTTTAAGACTCTACTTAACATCTCCTGAGAATTGTGATGACAGATATGGCCCTGAAGGCCTTTGAGGATTTCTGAAAATATAGACTACATAAAATTCAGAAATCTCTTTCCTATATTCACTGTAATGAGTTCTTGTGCTATAACGAATTCTGTCAGCTGAGATTTGCAGATTGTTTTGATGCTGACATTTGGAATTTTTTGTATTGCAAAAAAGGAAGGACTACATGCTTAGAAATCCCAAGGAATCCCAGGTGTGTTGAAACCCAGAGTTCCATTTTGCATTGCTTCTTGGACCCCTTAATTCAATTCCCTGAATCAGAGCGTGTCAAGATTGGATCTGTGTGTTGTCCAAATTCTGTTGGTAGCCTAGTGCAAGATTTAATATTGTTTATTGCCAAATATGTCTCCAAAGTTCTAATCCCCTTATCTCTCCCTTACTTGTTTGTAAAACAGGCCAATGCAGTGCTGGAGTCAATGCAGAAGCAATTTTAAATTAAAGGAAGGAAAGCTGTCAGCTGTTACAGTCTAAAGGAACATCTTAAACTCTTTCCAAACTTTAAAAAAAAAACAGTAAGACTTAACAAGACCTGTTTTGGGTAACTTTTATAAACCCAATTAATGTAAGGGAATTTCTTTACTTTGAATTACTGGAGTTCAATTTTTTATCTTGTTTTTTTTTTTTTTTTTAAACAGGCTGGCTTCAAATTCACAGCAGTCTTCCTCCCTCGGCCTCCTGAGTACTGGAATTATAGACATGTACCACCACTCCCAGCTCTTAAATCTTATACTTAAATAATTCAAATGGAGAACGAGTAACTAAGAGAACAAGATCCTAGTCCCAGTTCTACATAATCTAATAACCAACCAATGGATACCTCAGAGCCCAGCCCTGAGTATCAGAGGTGTGGTAGAGATTGGGCATAAAGTGAAGTACATGCTCAGCATAGATAAAACCCTGTGTTTAATGCCCAACATCAGTAATACTGACAGCAACAACAATATAAAACATTTGTTATGTGGGTACCAATTAAAACAAACTTGTTCTGGTGTACAATCAAATGAATGATCTATTTCATGAATTTATAGTTTAAAATTTTAAGCTCTTGGTTAAAAAAAAAAGTGTGATAATATATATGTAATTCCAGCTATTTGGGAGATTGAGTCAGGTGGTTCCTGAATTCAAAGCTAGCCTGGATTACGGAGTGAGATCCTATCTTTAAAACAAACATAGGGGGCTAGAGAGATGTCTCAGTGGTTAAGAGCACTGCCTGCTCTTGCAAAGGACCTGAGTTCAATTTCCCAGCACCCACATGGTGTATAACAACTGTCTGTAACTCCAGTTCCAGGAGATCAGACACCCTCTTGGGACCTCTGCAGGCATTGCATGGCATGGGTGCACTGAAACACAAGCAGACAATACATCCATAGGCATAAAATAAAAGTAATAAATAAAATATTAATATCACAAGACCATAGTATTACTTTAAGTCACTTCTCATTTTAATAAAAAATACAAAATGAGTGTGCTGAAAATATTATTTTAAATATAATCAGAAAGTGATGCTGGACTTTTAATGTTTTCCTTTCAGAAAAGTGATTTATGTCTAAGAGGCTGATGATTGTAGAATATAGATTACATCATCTCAAGTTTTGATTTAACTATTGAATCTGAGAAATGCAGAGAAACAAAGCAATCAGTGTTGCAAGAGCTGTTTTGACCTTATCCACCTGTATCATTGTGAGCTAAACACTGGAAATATCAGCCCTAAATTTGTTTTCACTCAAGATGGAGATATCAATAAGTCAATGTAGTCTGTTCATACGTATTTCATACATATTTTCATGTTACAAGGGGAAGGTTTCAATCACATACATCTGTGTCCAGCCCCGCCCAGCATCTCCTTCCCTGACTCCTTGACCAACCCCTTATTTCTTGGTATCTGGATCATTTTCTATCTCTAAAGCGCTTCTCTGAACATTTCTTTTGATGTGATGTACTAAAAGAGTAAAATGAATAAAAGAAATTTTTAAAAGCAAGATCTCTAAGGTCTCTACAGAAAATCACCCAATAAAGCTAGTTATCTTTGTATCTATTAATAAAGATATAAGGTAAGGAAACACACCATCTATTCATTAGCTCCTGGATATCCTCGGGATATTTTTATTCTGTTCTAATAAATTATGCTTGGCTGAAAAGCATTGTGAAAGCTATTAAGTTTTAAAAATTCTGACATTCATAATAAGTAGGGATAGATGAAGTAACTTGCTTAATTATAGACATTTGAGTTAGGGAAATGGATAGCATCACAGTTATTACTGCTACTTTTTTTAAGACAGAAATTACAGTGCACAAAAAAAATCAGTTCAGCTCTTCTGGTATAATCTCTTCTCTCCTCCACTAAAATAATTACCAGGCATTGCATCCACCATGGCAACATAACTGTTGAATGTGCCATTTATGAGAATTCAGTTTGCTTTAATATCAAACCAAAGTCACCCATTATTTCTTCAAAGCATCTCACACTTGTACTAAATCCCACATAATCAATAATCATTCATTTGATCCTATCAGGATTTTCATTTCAATAGTCAGTCATAATTTTATCATCTATTTCTTCTTTCTATTAGTTTAGTTCTTTTTAAAAATTTTTTGATATATAATTTTATTTTATATGTATGAGTGCATTACCTGCATACATGTAAGTGCACCTTTGTCATGCGATACCTGCAGAGGTTTGAAAAAGGTGTTGGATCCCCAGGAACTACAGTTACAGATGGTTGTTAGCTGCCATGTGTGGCTGGGAACTGAGCCTGGGTTCTCTGCAAGAGTAGCCAGTGCTCTTAATCACTGAGCTGTCTCTTCAGCCCCTAGTTTAGTTATTACAGCATATTTTCTTCTGTTCACTATCTCAAATATCAGCACACAATGACATAACACTGAAGGAAAAATGTATTATTTCTTCTCTCTTTTGAATACCTTCTTTTACCTTTGTGTCAGTTGAAGGAAAAAATCTAGAATAAATCAAAACAATTTTGACAAAGACAAATAAAATTAGAAGAACTAAATTTAAAGAATCATCATAATGCTTCAGTGTGGCAAAGAAATTTATGGAAACAAATCTAGACTACAGAAATAATGCTCCTTCCAAAAAGTTCTTAGATGAAAATCAAAAGTATGATCAACAAAAAGGAAAGAACAAATGATGAATCTGATATCATCTGCTTTGATATGAATTTCTATTACCTTTCCAGTATTCCTATACTGAAATCTTAATTCCAAAGCTGTGTTACCAGGAGCTGCAGCCTTTTGTACAGATTAGAGATTTTTGAAAATAGGAACCAAGGGGTGTAGTGGGTCATGCCTTTAATCCTAGCACTAGGGGGTTCGGAAGTAGCAGAGGCAGGCAGATCTCTGGGAAACTGAGGCTATCTTGGTCTACACAGTAAGTTCTAGGTCAGTTGGGGCTACAGGGAGACTGTCTCAAATTGTCTCAAAAATTGGATCTAAGGATCTGGCTCGCCCCTTCCATTACAAGAGACCACAACCAGAGACTCTTAGTGTGAAATCCAGACAGCTCTCACCAGGCATAAGAGCCCCAGCATCCTGATCTTAAACTTAGCCTCCAGAACTGAAAGAAAGGCGTTTTTTCTGTTTTTAACTACACAACTTATGGTAGCTTGTTATCACAGCCTGAATCAACAATCATTATATGTAAAATATTTGATCAAATACTTCACCAATAAGGAAGCAATGAAACCATAAAAATAAACACATGAAAGAATTTCAACTTTTTAAACATTAAGGGAATGCAAATTAAACCACAATGAAATTCCACAACGTCCACCTGTTGGGATGGAAAAAAAATAAAGTTCAGTGCTTAAGTTATAAACACGTGCCCCCATTATAGGCATAGAGACTGAAACAGAGAGAGGATAAGGCTTGCTTCTAAGCCACCCTGCTAGAAACAGGAAGAACCAGTGGTTTAGTCGAAGTATATAGAACTCCAAAGTTTGCCAGTTTCTTCAGATGACCATCTCCTCCCAGCTATCTCAGCTTGTCAGATATACAGGAAAACTCAAGAAAGTTCTGTGCATAGTTTTAGTTTCAGCATCTTTGAGTAACAAATTCAAATAGCAGTTATCTGAATGGCATGGCAACTGCATGAGCAAACAGTATCCACTCCACTTGTAGGGGACAAAATGCTGGATGGCCAATGAGAATGACAGACAGAATATATGATCGATGTGAAAGCACAGCAGTGAATCAAATGCTTTCAAAGAGTTTAATGTGTTCTCCATTTTGTCTGACAGCTGGTAACACTGCCATTGGAAACTGATGAATTGTTGGTTACCTGCAGGTGGGAGACGAAAATTAAATGACAAACGTATGAAATTGTTCTTTGCAGTTCTTCTAACACTGCTTTGTTGAGCAAGAAAAGAAATGCAATTTCTATTGGCCTGAATTTCATAGGATTTTTACATTTGAATTAACTGAGCTCCAATTAGGGAGAAGATTTCTCGAACAATACCACCAACAACAACCACAACAAAAAATCATCCATAGCTTTTTGTGTGTGTGTCTTTACTATATTTCATTGGGTTTGAATAATGACACTGCACAGCTTGACAAAGCCTACTGCTGAGAATGAACAGTTATTTTAGTCCACAAATAAGTGACTAAGTGCTTTGTAACGCATTTAAAATTTGTTGTAAATTCTCCTTATGAATTTTGACAAAACGTTTGTCAGAAGTTTGAAAACAAAAAAATGCTCAACTAAGTCAACCCTAGCACTACCTGTCTGTAACTCAGCACTTGGGATGCTGCAGCAGAGTAGTGTTAGGTTAGCCTGAGCTACACAGTGAGTTCCAAGACAACCTGGGCTGCCTAAAGAGGCTTGACTTCAGAAACAAGAAGCAGACAAACAAAAAACGCTGCATTAGCCAGATGTGCTGATGCATTCCTATAATCCCAGAGGGAGGCTGAAGCAGGAGAACAATGAATTAAGCGAGCCTGGGTTGCATAGGGAGTCAGAGGCAGCAGAACCGACACAGAGACTTTATTTAAATAAATAAATAAATTAATTAATTAATTAAAGTCTCAACTGTTGCTTTTGATCACTCATAAGGCAGGGAAATATAAAGCGCTTACAAACATAGAAAGTTATGTCTGACCTTGTTGTCATCTACAAACTCCCAAAACATGCTGTTGGTGCTGAGAAACAGCCTGTTGAGTTAGCCAGAAGCCCACCAATCCTGCCGCCATCTCCACACTCACAGTCCTAGCTGTAATTGCCAATCTTGCACACTGGACCAACCTGGTGTCACCATTGTACCTCCAATAACACTGAGAATCTGAAGCACAGACCAGCTTACTATCATATCTTATCTGAAATCAACCAGGCTATGACAACAACAAAAACAGAACCCAAAAACAAAATTTCTACTCAACAAAAGAAAGCTAAAAATTTTTATCAGACACTCAACTAGCAAAAGAAGTTCCTATGCCCAAGTCCCACTGCACAAACATAAACAGTATTTTAAAAAATCAAGATAATATGCCCCCACAATGTCCCACTAATCAATAGAAATGTTCTACAATGAGAACAACCCATGACACAGAACTTAAATAACAATCATAAATATGATCAAAGATTTCAAGGAGTTTAAAGAATGTAAGAACAAACACGTCAATGAACTCAGAAAGGACAGGGATAAACTTCTGAATGAAGCTCAAGAAAATAAAAATAGATGGCTGAATAAAATGACAAGGACAATTCAGGATTTGAGAAGTGGATCTAGAAGAGGATAAAAATATTAAAGAAAACTCAAGCTGAGATGAAGAAGGAATTGAAAAACTCAAGAACCCAATTAGAAACATGAGGAGAAAGTCTTGCCCGCAGAATGGATCAAGCAGAAAACAGAATATCAAGATTTGAAGATAAAGTGGAAGGATTGGACCACTCAAGCAAAGAATGTGAATTAAAGATTTTACATACAGGAATGGAGTATGCATGAGCTGTGGGATACCAGGAAAAGACCAAATTTATGCATTTGAGGCAAAAGGAAGAAAAAAATCCCTGGTTGATAACCAGATCTTCAACAAGATTATTGAAGAAAAGTTCCCTAAATGAAGGAAAGACATAACCATAAAAATTCAAGAAGGACACAGAACACCAAATAGACAGAATCAAGAAGGAAGGAGAGAGAGAGAGAGAGAGAGAGAGAGAGAGAGAGAGAGAGAGAAAGAGAGAGAGATCCCCATGGCATATCACAGTAAAAACACTAAATATACAAAACAGAGACAGGATAAGAGCAAGAGAAAAACAAGTTACTCACAATGGAAAACTCAACATTGGCTTTTTGATGGAAACCTTAAAAGCTAGAAAAGCCCAGAACAATATACTCCACGTTCCAAATGACCAGAGATGCCAACCCAGATTATTTAATCCAGCAAAACCAACTGCCATAGTTGAAGGAGAAAGAAAAATCTTCCATGATATAAACATGCAGAAATAATTCCTGTCCACCAAACTAGCCCCACAGAAATTAGCGGAAGGAACACTGCAGCTGGAAGAATAAGCATAGCCAGGGGGCTTTGGAAAGAAAACAAGTGAAGCTATAATAACAGAAACTCAAAATAAGACTAAGAACCCAAACAGAAAATAAAATGACAGTAACCAATACACATCTTACAATAATAACTTGAAACATCAATGGTCTCAATTCCCCAATTAAAAGACACAGGTTAGTTGAATGGATTGAGAAACAAAAAAATCCATCTTTTTGTTGTCCACAAGAAACTCATCTTACCTTCAAGAATAGACACCCCTTTACAGAGAAAAGATGAAAAAGATATTCAAAGCAATGGGACCAAGAGATAAGAAGGCTTTGATTTCCTAATATCTAGAAAAACAGATTCCAAATTAAGATTAGTTAGAAGATATGAAGAATGACAATTCATTCTGATCAAGTGAAAAATCAACCAAGAAGACATTACAATAATAAACATATATGCAACAAACTGTGGCACATCCAATTTCATAAAAAGAGTACTTACTGGACCTCAAGACACAGATTAGCCTCAACTCAGTACTGGTAGGTGACTTCAATACATCACTTTCTCCAATAGAAACAGAAACAACAAAACTAAATGGTACCCACACATCAAATGAACCTGACAGGTATCTATAGAATATTCCAGTTTCTACCCAGGCACCAAAGAATATACATTCTACTCAGAAGCCCATGTAAGTTTCTCTAAAAAAGACTACACTAGGACACAAAACAAATCTTAACAAATACAGAAAAATTCAAATAATTCCATGTAGCATATCTGACCACAATTCAATAGAGCTTAAAATCAACAGCAGAAGAAACTTTAGTAATTAAACAAATTCATGGAGATTAAGCAACACAATACTGAATAATGAGTGGGCCAAAGAAGAAATAAAAAAAAAAAGAAATCCCTGGAACACACTAAAATTAGTTCAAAAAAGGAAATTTATAACTAACTCTAAGTGCCTACATTTTAATAATTTCAAAAGAGCATAAATAAATGACTTAAGGAATCAACTCAAGAATCTGGGGAAAAAACAGCAAATAAGAAGAAATAATTAAAATCAGAACAGCAAAAGGATCTTTAATAATTACACAAATTCATGAGATTAAGCAACACAATACTGGACAGATCTATCAAGCATTTACTCATCACTTTACCATCATATACAAGGCAGTTTCACTACCACCAAATCCTCTGTGTCTCACCTATTCTTTTTTTCTTCCCCTACATTCCCAAGAAGACATTGATCTTCCAGTGTTTCCATAATGGTCTTCTTTCAGAATTTCATACAAATGAAATCATAAGGTATGTAGGTATCATTTTTAGACTGATGCTTTCACTTAGAAATAAGCACTGAAAGTTATACATTCTGTGTTCTTGGCTCAATAATGTATTACATTTTATTTCAAATAACGTTCCATTGTTTGTATATAAGTTTATACATTCTTTTACCTTTTTGGTGAAGACATCTTTTAAAAATAATTTTTATCTATTCTTTGGCAATTTTATACATGTATACAATTATTTTAATTATCTCCACCTTCCATTCCTCTCTTTTTTCCCTTCCCACTTCCTCTGGAACTCTTCTTAACACAACCCCTTTCTACTTAGTGAAGACATCTTGATCACTCCCAAGCTGAGCAAAAGTGAACCAAGCTGGTATGAAGTTCCATGTGCATGTTCTTGTGTGGACGTACCTTTTCAACTGCTTTGGGCAAAAAGTAAAACTTTAAAAAAAAAAGGCTGCCAGTGTTAGAATATGGCTGTCTCCCGTGTATTGCCACTAACAAGACATGAGAGTTCCTGCTGCTTGATTATCCTCTAAGCATTCAATGTCAGAGTTCTGGATTTGGGTCTTTCAATAGGGGTGAAGAAGCATCTTCTGACGAGATCATCTTTTTATATTTTTGTTTGTCATCTTTAGATCTTTAGGGTTGTATGTTAAGGTCTTTGAGCCATTTTTAAGCAAATTGTTCATTTTCCTAGTGTTGAATTGTACATGTAATAAGCTTTTATTAGTTTTGTCTTTTGCAAATATTTTTTTTCCAGTTTGTGGCTCGTCTCGTCTTTCAATTCTCTTAAGAAAGTCTTTCCAAGGTTATAATTTTTATTTGATGACACCAAGATAGCTAATTATTTTTTGTTGGGTATGTTTGCTATATATTAAATACATTTTTTACTTCAGATAGTTCAAACTTATAATAGATTTATTCTGACATAACCTCATCATAACTCAAAGAATACCTGTACTGAAAAGACTGTCTTTTCACCATTTCACTGCCGTTGCACCTTTGTCAAAGATAATTAATGCTAGTCTGTGACTCCACTTCCTATTCTGTTTCATTGTTCCATTTGTGAATTTCTTCACCAATTTCACCCTGCATTAATTAATGTGACCCGAATAAACAGCCTGACTCTCACCTTTAGTTTTCAGAGTGGACCTGAACATGGAGGGCACTCTTTCCTCCAAGTGTCTCGTGGAACTGTACTCCTGAGCCTGGTCTCATTCATACATTTATTCAAAATTTTTTCCATCATCAGTTGGAGAGCTACAAGACTGGATCCAACCTTATCAGACAATCTTGCCCTGGTGGAATTCTGAGGGATCAAAGTAAGGTGACCAGATAACAAGGGCCCAAGGCTCAGTGAACTTGTTGGCATCATAAACAGTAGCTTTTTTTGGCTATAAGGATAAGTAAAAGTAATTAGTTCAGATTCTGCCTATTTTGTAAAAGTCATACCTCCAGGGCTTAGAGAGATTGCTCAGTGGTTAAGAGCACTGGCTGTTCTTGCAGAGGACCCAAGTTTAGTTCCCAGAACCCATATGACAGGTAACAACCACCCATAATTTCAGTTGTAAGGGATAAGGGATTCAATCCCCTCTTCTAACCTCTGTGGGCATTCCACACATGGGTACATTTACAAATAGACAGGCAAAGCACCCATACACATAAAATAAAAATAAATAAAATAATTATCTGAAAAATTCAAAAATGTCATTCCTAGAAATGATATTGTCTTCCTATTCATGAACAAAATCTATCCCCCCATTTCTCTCAAGATCCTTATGGAAATCTGAAACCCAGGCACATTCATCATAGTTTTATAGTTCTCCTCATATAATTCTCATATATATTAGGGTAGACTTACATCTAATATTTCATCTTTGGTGTTCATAATATAAATTGCATTGTTTTTAATTTTAAAATTTTAAATTGTTTCTCCCTGTTCATTGTTGGGAAGCGATCAACTCTTTCTCCTCACTTTCTGAATATTTGCTGTAATTGTCATTGGTTGCAGAAATGATCCTCTTGATTCTTTCAGGCTTTCCACATGTATTAGCATATCCACTGTGTGCACAGACAGTTTTATTGTTTCCTTCACAAACAGTGTATATTTGATTTCTTCTTGCTTTATTCTGCTATCATCTTGGATTTTCACTCCAATGCTGTAAAGTATTGTAGAGTACGGTCTTGCTTTAGCTCATTCTAGTCTAACACATGTATGTAGTGCTATCACTTTCCTTCTAGGCACTGCTGACACTGAATTCAGAATTTTGACAAATTATATTATTAATTTCTTACTGGGTCTAAAATGTTTTTAAATATTATTTTGAGAATTCCTCTCTAAATGATATGTTAAAGTATGTGACTCAGCTTTCACATAATGTGGCAGTTTTGACCTGTCTTTCTGTTGCTGATTTCTAGTTGAATTAATTGTGATCTGACTTTATCATTTCGTTCCCTTCCAATTTGTTTAGGTACGTTTTATGGCTAAGAGTGTGGTTTGTCTTGGTGACTGTTTCATGTGCACATGGAAAAACTGTATCCTGCTGGTTCTGGATAAGATGCTCTATAAATACTTACTGTAAGTATTTAATTGATGTGCTACTGAGTTCCTGTGTATTATTGACTTCTGGCTGCTGAAAATGCCCGTTTCTGATAGAGAAATATTGACATTTCAAATTATAATCGTGAATTATTCTGTTTCTCCATACAATTCACATATTTCAACAGTCTGATACTTGGTGTATTTACATTAAGGATTCTCAAGAATTGACACTTTTATTATAATGACCCTTTTCATCACTGGTAACTTTCTGTGTTCTAAAATTGGTTTTGTCTGAAATTAACGTAGCTAATCTAGCTTTGTTTTGATAAAAATATTATGGCATCTTTCTCTCTCCATCCATTTATTTTTAATGCTTGTCATTCTAGTTGCAGTGAATTTCTTATGATGGGTCTTCTTTTCTAAGCCATACTGACAGTCTGTTCCTTAATTGGTTCATTTAGATCACTGACATTCAAAGTGATTTTTTATTTTACTGAATTAATAGGTGTTATACTTATTACTCGTTTCTATTTATCACTGTTTACTTACTCATAATTTTGTCTGTTTGCTTGAATGGCTCCTGCACACTGGAAGGATGTAATTCTTTAGGTAATATGTTCTGTCCATCTGCCATCTTTCAGGATTTTCTCATTAACATGGATTTTTGTATAGTTTGAAATAATACATACTCAAGCTGTAAGGTTTTATTTTGTGTTGTTGCAATGAGCCTCCTAAGTTTTCTCTAAGCTTCTTGAATACGTGGTTTATACTGTATATGACATTCACTTGGAGAAATTCTTCGACTTCATTTAGTAAATTCTTCTACTAATTTTTATTATTCTAGTAATACTGCTATGCATGGTTACATCTTTTATAGAAGTCCCATGGGTTGTAGATATTCATTTTTACTTTCTTTTTGTCCTTAAAGTTTGTTTTTCTGTTTCTTTTTCAGTTTTGGAGATTCCAGCATGATAGCCTCAAGCTCTAGAATTCTTCCAGCCATATCTGATCTACACACAATCCTCTTGAATGAATTCTTCATTTCTGTTATGGCATTTTTTATCTTTAGCATTGCTTCTGGCCCTTTGTAATAATCTCCATCTCTCTTCTGATAGTGCTCATTGATTCTTTCACACTGTGTGCATTACCCATTAAAGGCCTTGGCATGCTCACTACAGTTGTTTTAAATTCCCCATCCATTTAATAATTTCAGATGTCATGCCATATCTGAATCTGTTTCCAACATGTGTTCTGTCACTTGATTGTGTAGTTTGAACATTTAATGTCTTCTAATTTTTTAAAATTTTTCTCAGCACTCAGATACAATGTACCAAGTTTAAAGACATCTGTAATGTATATTGGGGAAAAGAAGCAATAGTTATTCCCATAAATAGGCACCAGGCTTTTAGTGGGCTCTTGCCTCTGGACTACAAACTTCTCAGTAATTTATCAGGCTGACCTAGTAGCTGAAAAAGGTTGTGGTTGGATGTTTCCATTCTCTTCTATGAACAGTAAAAAGGTGGTTGAAATTAAGTATTTTGATTTCACAAAGTCAGACTTCATTAATTCTCCAGAAAGTTTGGTTCCTGTTAAAACAGCTCCTCTTGAAGATGGAATTTGTTAAAGAGAGAACCTTGATGTGTTTCAAAGTGGTTCCTTTCTCCTCCCCTGCCAATAACAAACGAAGCTTCCGTGATGTTCACAGTGAGACCCTGGTAAAACTCCTAGAGGTAAAGCTCACACATGTGTGGGAAACCTCCGATAACTGAGTCCCACGCGAATCATCTCTCTCTCTCAAATGTATCCTCAGTGAGCTTCCATCAGTTCTTCAGTCGTATTTCAGGACTTCCTGTGCCAACTCTGGTTTCCATGGAGATCTCTGCTTCTATGAATTGAGATTTTCTGTATTTGTCTATTGGTCTCTCCAACCTTAGAGGTGCCTTCTGCCCCATGACCTTCTTAGTCCTGCAGATCTAAGACGAGCCGCTGCTCTTTCAGTTGTTCAGCTTTTCTTGAGCTGTTAGGGGACAGTGCCGATTTCTGAGTTTCTTATGTGCTGAACAAAATTCCCCGAAGTTTTCCTTCTCGGTTTATTTACTGCCTTATGTCTACAGCTTTATGTAGACTGTTGATAAAATACACATTATTTATCAACATAATTTGCTATTTTGTAAAATACAAAGACTGCCGCTTTTTCCTAACATAAAATTTCTCAACTGTTGCCATTATCATAACAAAAACTGCCTAAAAGCTTTTGTCTACATCATTTTTTACTTTTGCATCAAAATTTCTGCCTCAACTTACAACCTGTTATCCACTTAGTGTGCATTTCACATTTCACTCTGGTGACTCTAACTCAACTGGAAAAATATTTCCTTAGCTCAGATGACATATTTCATGAAGATAGTTGAGTCATGTCTGGCTGGATTTCCTCTTTGCAGCTCTCCTCATCATTGGTATAATTTATTCTTCTTTCAGAATTAAAAGAAAAAAATTAATTTTACATATATGTACGTGCATCACATGCAGTATCTGCAGAGACCAGAAGAGGGCATCAGATTCCCTGGACCTGCAGGCACAGGTGATTAATATCCATCATGCGGTGCTGGAAACCAAATCTAGGTCTTCTGCAAGAGCATTCACCTTTCTTAACCACAGAGTGACTTCTCCAGCACCCGTAATTTATTCCTAATCTTCTTAGTTTTGTTCTACAAAATACGAAAGATTTTCAGAAGAGGACATCCAAGTTTTAAATAAACTGAAAATAAAAGCTTTTTTTACTAAAGGAATTTATCTATAGCTTTAACTATAAACATTTCACTACTGGTAACAAAATGCTAAACAGTGTGAAGAAAGGCAAAAATTTTGTGCTCATTCCCATGAAATAGAAATTAGAAAATAAACAAAGAGAAATGCTAACTAATAAAGGACACTTCTAAATAGTGTGTTCCATAGTGTCATATTACCATGAGCAAATTTAAAACACAAACTGTGTA
Source organism: Eospalax fontanierii (assembly GCA_035773235.1). Taxonomy (NCBI): domain Eukaryota; kingdom Metazoa; phylum Chordata; class Mammalia; order Rodentia; family Spalacidae; genus Eospalax; species Eospalax fontanierii. The sequence continues at coordinate 48,153,275 of CM069530.1, read as the reverse complement.
CTATCAACTTAAATTTTTCTATGATTTTTTCATTGTCTATAAGTAGAATAAGTATTCTTCAGTAAAGTTTATAAATGCCCTACATGACCTAGACTTTGATCATGACCAAATCTTTTCTTCAGCCTTGACTCTTCCCAATTTATATTTCCATTGTACATTCAAGCGTTAGTGAGCATTCGATTCCTGAACTATTCCTCATAGTTTTAGAAACTCAAGGCTAATGTTAATTACTTACCTATAAAAGATTCCATAACAAGGAATTATTTCCACTAAAGATGATTCAGAATGACTCGCCCATCACTCTGCAGGTAATAACTATAGCCAGAGAAAGGAAGTGATGTATAGAAACAATACCACTTGCTACAATTGGCATTTGCCTTATAAGGTCATATTTTGGCAACTTTCACCCTCTGGCTCAAAGTTCACATGCTAGAATTGGCTGAAATTCAGTTGCTCAATTTTAAGGGTATGTTCAAATAATTCAGTCTGTATAAAAACCACAGTGGAATAAATTTATCACGTAAGTATCGAGACTGAAATAGTACAAATTCATTTCAGTTCAGCATTAGTTGAACATAGTTCTTAATGAGTTCTATTTATAGGGAAGAAACTAAATAGTCATACGGTACACATTGTTGGTCAATAAGAAAAATGATATATTAAAAACAATAGAAAGGACAGGAGACAAGATTAATGCAGCTTTTATACCTCATCAAAGAAGTTAACGAGTGCAGTGGATAGCGGTTAACTCAGAAACACACAACTAGTCCAAGTGCAAGGAATAATGACTGTGAAGGGCTCAGACACAAATAAGATATCTTTATCACATCCCTTCTCCAAGGCTCAGGGACCCTCATGGAGAGGGTACAGTAAGATTATAAAAGCCAGAGATCAGAGAGGACCAGTGAAAAACATTCTTCTGGACATGACAGGACCTCTGCATTCATGAACTCACAGCAGCTGCAGTTGCCTAAGACCTACACAAGATCAAGCCAGTCAGCATTCCAACATGGAGTCGGGAGGGGTTCATGAGCCCCCTCCCATAACTGAAGAGCTTTGGAAGTTGATGGCTTATGGGGAAGGGAAAGTGAGTCTTCTTTAAGGGCATGGCTCCTGGGAGGTCAAGCATGCTCCAGTGGATGGCCCTACATATGAAGAATATGGACAGCACAGTCTATGGGTTGTTACATTTTTAAAAGGTGACATGAAGTTGGGGGAATTTAGAGAGGAACGGGGGAGCTGGGAGAGTTGAGGGTGAGTATGATCAAAATGCATTGTGTGAAATTCTCAATGAAACAAATATTTATTCAAAATAAATTTAAAAATAATGGAAAGAATCAGGAATATAACTCAGTGATAGAGTGCTGCCTAGAGTATGTAAGCCACAGTTCAATTCCCAGCACCACAAGCTGAGAAAGACGGAGAGGGAGACGGAGAGAATGTATATTCAGAGACCTAATGATCATTTAGTTGTGTTATATTTAACACAACTAAAAGAACTTCACATTCTTGATCCTTATTTCCAAATTTCTTTCTGAATCTGAAATTTCTACCTTTTAACTTTAAAGTACTTTAAACCATCTTATCAATAAGAACAATAAAATACCACATACTATGTTATACCATGTATAACATTCAGTATTGCATGATATACTAACTAGTTATAACTGACCAAATAGTTGCATTTTTTAAAAGAAGTTCTATGGCTAGAGATATATCTCTGTGTTAGATCATTTGTCTAAAATGTGCAAGGCTCTGGGCTTAATTCCCAGTACTGAAAAAAAAAATCAAATTGCTAAGGAAATTCACGTGATTGTCTCTATATGCATTTCAAAAGTCTAAAGTTTTTATTAAGAATATTTTTAAGACTTAAAAAGAAATACTCTATAAAATTATATGAGAAAACAAAAATGAAGAACACAATAAAAGAGAGGAAGAGAAAGAAGAGTCACAATTATTGATTTGCTAACTATTAGCGGTTAACTATTAATAATAGGTCCATTTACTTGGTACCTAATGAAAAATATGAGAATTAACTTATTTTAAAATATATAAACAACATATGCACTCTTACAGAACAGCACTCTATGATTTCATTTTTGGGAGACACTGTGCTTCTGTGGTGCTTTGTTGAGTCTGGCTAAGCAGTGTTGTGAGATTAGGGGTCAACAATGTATGAATTCATTTCCTTTCAAAATTGGGAACAAATTATGGTTACTTAAAGAAATCTGGAAAAGGGGGACAAGGAAGAAAAATAGAAGTACGATTAAAGAGAATGAAGCTAACAAATGTGTTTGAGACCTCAGGAAAGCATGATGCGAGAAGGTTCATGAGTAACCCTTGTTATAAGTTGGGTGAAATCCTTTAAAGCAAAGCTAAGATCTTGCAGATCCATACCTTCCTCCTAAACTTGGGTAGTTAAAGGCCTGAGTGACAGTTTTATTTGTTTGTTCACTCTATATAAATCTGTGGAGACAGATGAATTTCAGGTCTGAGTCAATAGAGAAAGTTACCAGAGCACGCTGGTGACGGTTATTTTTATCTGTCAACTTGACATGATCTAGAATCACCTGTGAGGAGAGTTCTGATGAAAGACTGTCTAAATCAAGTTGGCCTTTGAGCAAATCTGTGGGGGATTGTTTTGGTTTTGTTAATTGAGGTGGAAAGGCCCACCACTGTGTGCAACACCATTCCTTGGGTTTGGTTCCTAGACTGTATAAGAATAGAAAAGGGCTGAGCACTAAGAGTAGTGTTTGCGTTCCTTCCCTCTGCTCTTGACTGTGGAAGTGACTAACTGCTTCAGAGTCCAATTTGACTTTTCCACAGTGATGTACTACAACATGCAGTTGTAAACTGAATAAGCATTTTCTTCCTTAAAATTGCTTTGGTCATAGTATTTTATCACTGCAATAGAAAAGAGCCTAGAACAAACCTGCACCCACCCACCCACACACACACACACAGACTAAATTTTTTAAAATAACATTATTTCAGGAAATGTGGCAATTAGCAAGTTATTCACAGTATAATTGTACAAATCAATGTCTATTTATGAAAAAGTTAAAATGTGCCAATATTAGCAATGATCATCATTCATAAAGTTATTGTCAAAAATCACCAAGTAATTAAAGTTTTTCCTGGATAGTAAAATGATAGGAAATACTGCTTTTCCTCCTTTCTGTTCATCAATTTAAAAGTTTTTGCATATTGTATTTTTTTACTTTTTACTAAGAAACAAATCATTTGTATTGCCCATGAATATCTTAATTACATGGATGTAAGTGGAGACAGAATGGATGCTTATAAAAGTTTAAGAGAATTTTAGTTATTAAGGTTAAGGTACTGCTAGCTTTAAAACACCAGGAACCTGCAGAGCTGTCCTTTTATGAGTTTTACATTTCTAACAATTAGAAAGAAGACTGGAAAAATAAGTTGTTGACAATAGAGTTTAGCTTTTTCCCAGGGCAAAGCTTCTTTAGACGTCCACTGAAAATGTTACTGCTCATTACTTGTCTCAATTGGAATTGGATATTCTTCACCCTAGGTGATGCGCAGTTTTAAATGCTCAGGCCTGCCAGGCTGCTGCTGTATTTCTCCCTGAATCAGTGTCAGAGACAGCCTGTGCAGTCACCATTTATTTGTAATCGTGTTGTTAAGGATGGAAATAAGTAAAAATGGGAGAAAACTGCAGTCACTCTGCTGGACAGAACCTGGCCTCTAAACCTCTAAGAGTGTCCAATAAAGACCAAATTATTTCACTGAGAAGAAATGGAAAAAAACAGTGTCAGGCTGTCAACAGGCGGAAAAATAGACATGTCATTTCTCGGTAATTTAAGAGACTGAATACATCTCTTTCAGACAACTCAGAGAGCGAGAGAGACAGAAACAGACAGAGACAGAGAGACAGAGACAAGACAGAGAGTGTGAGAGAGCCAGAGACACAGAGACAGAACGCTCAAATTTACAGGAGTTATTTTTAAAGAAACCATTCTTCTTCTATATTTTAACATCTATTATTTTTCTTTCTTTCTTGAAATACATAAGCCCTTACAATTTCACGTTCTTTGTTCAGCCTAAACACCAACCCCTGCTTTAGTAATAGAAAAATTATTACTCATTCTAAAACATTCAACTCAAATTCTATCTTTTCTGTGAAATCTTCCCAGTCTGCTCTAAGAAGTTTGGTGCTCATATTTTTGTTTAATGAATTTATATTTTGTAAAAAGATCACCTTCTGTTGAAATAGACTGCATATAGTGAGGACAGAGAAAACTGGTTTGATCTTGATTTCCAAAGGTCAAGCAAAATAAACACTTTTGAAGTCAGGATCTTAGCAGTGTGGTTGTCTAGTTCTAATTCTCCAACAAAACAAAAGAGCTAAGACCACTTTTTAAAAATTAAACATAAAACAATGATGAAGACTCCCTCATACAACGGTTGCAAAGATTTACACACATAAGATTTATACAATGCTTTGGCCAGGGGATCACACATAATAAATACTTAATAACAATATTTCTTCTATTTAATTTTTTATTGTTGTATTTTATGAGCATGAGTGTACTGCCTACATGTATGCAAGTACACCTGTGTTGTGCAAAGCTTTTGGAGGTAAGAACAGCATACTGAATGTGGAGCTATGGATGATTGGTAGCCACCATGTGAGTGCTGGGAACTGAACCCAAGTCTTCTGCAAGATCAGCCAGTGCTGTTAACTGCTGTGCCATCTCTCCAGCTCTAATACCTCTTCTTTTAATGATGAACAGTAGCTTTGTTTCTGTATCATGAAGGAAATTTATCTATGACAGTTAGATGATAGATATATACATACATAGGATTAATTGTTTATTCTTTATTTGCTTTAAGAAAAAATATAAAAAATTCGTTCTATGAATAAACTATGTTTAGTTTATTTTTTTCAGTGCTCTTAAACCCAGTGTCTTGCACAAATAAGGTAAGCAGCTGAGCTACAGCCTCAGCCCTTGTTTTTTTTTTTTTTGATATAATGACTTGTTATTTATCCGAGGCTGGCCTCAAGCTCATGATCTCCCTGCTTCTACCTCTCAAGTGTTGGGGTTATAGGCATGCACCAAACCTGGCTCATTTACTATTTTGAAATTGTATTCAATGCTCTTTTAAACAAATTGAAAATGTAATTGCCTCCTTTATTAAGTTTCTGCACAAAAGTATAAGATACAATATGTTCTCGGTTTCTTCCTTCATTAGGAATCATTTCCTTGAAATTCTTATTTACAATAAAATGGTCTAATCTAAACTACGAAGTTTGCATTCCTTACAAATTTCTCCACAGGGTGATGGAGGTCACAATAACCCATGACTGGATTTCAAGGTCTTTAATTGGATTTTTCAGATACCAGTGAATCATTAAATGCTGCCCATGCCATTCTTTTAAGAATAGTCAATCTCGTTCAAATCTAAGTTAGTCATTAAATAGTAAATCAAACTGGGAAAAGTTTAAGCTGTTTTCTACCAGGAAATTAGTAAGAAACATTTTTATATAATTACTTCTGATTTTTAAAAATTATGTATTGTTTTTATTTTATGTGTATGTACATATTGCCTGCATATATGTAAGTGCTCCAGGGTTGTGCAATGCCTGCAGAGATCAGAAAAGGGTGTCAGATCGCCTGGAACTGGAATTACAGATGGTGTTAGCTATTATGTGGGTGTTGGGAATCAAACCTGTGTCTTCTGCAAGAGCAGCCAGTGTTCTAAACTGCTGAGCCATCTCTCCAGCCCCAATAATTACTTATGAGAACTAGAAAAAGAACAAAATTATTATTCATAATTAATAACCTTAAAATATATATGGTGCATGTAGGAACTAGGAAATGGATCAGATAAGTGCTAATCATTAAAACAATGAAAACAAAAACCTTTGGGAACAAATAACCAGTCACATATTCCTTTCCCAGTCCTTTAAAAGTTATTCACCAGAATTCAGTTTTTAGCTTCAAGAAAATTATAGAGAAGAGCCATTTAGGAACACTTCCTCCACCTCTAAATTACCTTTGAATTAAAGAAAGTAATGTAATGACTTCATTGGTTACTTGTTATCTGTGAAATACATACACACACACACACAGTGGGGAAGTATTTCAACCATAGACTGTCTCGGGAATTTGGGAGAAGTTAGATGTAAAATGAAATTATAATAAGAGACATGATAACAGAATAAATATGCCTAAAATTCAACCCAAAAAGTAGAGGACTTCCAAGAAAATAAAAGATGGATTTCTCCAATATATTATCTCTCAAGACATAGAACATTGGAAACAGAGTGTAGAGAAATAATGGCCAGTGAAACAATCTAGGTGTAATTAAAAACAAATTACCTAGAACTTCTCTAGTATTTGTCATTTATAGGAGTTTGATTTGGTATTTCATCCTATGTCTGAGTTAAGTAACTACCCAGTCACATGGGCAGTGACTTGTTTGGACATAACTTTCTATGATGAGAAGAAGCCTTGAGCTCTTGTCCATGGTTACAAACAGGCATCAGTGTACAAGGTGTGTAAGTTGACAGCCTAAGTGGGTTAACACTTTGCTTATTTCCCTCTAAAGTCTCATTTGAAGGATAGAAATATTTAAAATTTTAATATATAGGCAATATCATAGCATCATTAGAAACCATGGGAGTACTACCAGCAGAGCAGGACACTGAGCCTGATCACAGATTGCAGTGCAGATGGATGAAGACCTACAAGGGTACAAAAAACAGATAATTAGCCTAAAGATCACAAAAATCAACCTTGGAATTTAAGAGAACCCAACCTGAACATTAACCTTAAGGCAACACCCTCTGATACCTGCCTCTCTCTTTGTCTCTCTTTCGTACTTTTACAATCACTAAAATGGATGCTGAGGCTAAGGAAAGAGGGGAGTGAGTATTAAAAGCAAATGAAGCTATAAACAAACACTTACATGCAACACCCAGAAACAGTGATGGACTTCAGAGCATGGTGGTTAGAGCCATGGTCAGTGATGCTTCCCATAGTCAGATATACGAAAAATGCATCACCTGACCACTGCAGTGCTTCAGCCAGCAAGATATGACAAATTGTCTTTCACTTGAGGGGGCAGAGCTGGCATGATCCATTACTAAGCAAATGCAGATTGAGTTGAGGCCTAGATGGGATTTATCAGGGGCCACTCCTATAAGAAACAATGGAGGGAAGCAGGTGAGTCTGGGAGAGATGTCAGACCATGATGCAGGTTTAACTCAATTAATGGAAGCACTAAAAGAAAGAAATTTGGTAAAAAGGATCACACTTTATGGTTACAGGTTAAGTGTCTCCTGTGGAATTTGAGATCGAACCATCCCCAGTCATAGGTGCTTTACACCTTCAAGAATGGGTCATCCTGAGTATCTCTGCTGGACATAGTCAGCTGCCATTGAGATATGGCCTTAGTGCATGTTTGATGATAGAAATCTGAGCACTTAGACAAAAGGCTCCCTACATATGGGAAATCTGGAAAACATACCTTACAGTCCATCACAGTTATGGAATTTAATTGAACAGAGAAAGATATACATGTTTCTTTAGAAAGAAGAATAACTTTTGAGAATTTGTAAATATAATGTACTATGTAGTCCAAAAAGAAAAACCAAACACCTGAGCAGAAGACTTTTTTTAAAGTCTATTAAAGACAAGAATGCTTGAAATTAAAAGAATAGCTGCATTCATGTGACAATATGCAACAGAGAGGACCAGATATATTGTCATTGATCATTGCAATGGTTATGAATTAGAGATCACCTACCATAAGCCAAGGACAAAGACCAGGCCTCTTTTGAGTATGGCTAATGCTTTACCGACAGCTTTTCATTGACAGAGTACAAAGCTTATAATTCTCTCTCTCTTTCTCTCTCTCTCTCTCTCTCTCTCTCTCTCTCTGTCTCTCTCTCTATCTCTGTCTCTCTCTCTGTCTCTCTCTCTCTATCTCTGTCTCTCTCTCTCTCTCTCTCTCTCTCTGTAAGAACACATGGAATAATCTCAATTGTCATGTTTCAAGCACTGTTTATTTGTTGAGACCAGGACTCTTGCAGTCCTGGAACTTGCAAAGTAGTCTAGGCCGGCAGGCCAGAAAGCCCCACAGATCCATCTCTGTGCTGGGATAATAAACTTGAATCACCATGTCCAGTATTTTTTCTTTCTTTTTTTTAACATGAATTCTGGGTATCAAACGCAGGTCATTGTGACTACAAGGCAAGCACTTTACCTATTAAGCTATTGCCCCGGCCCTATTTATGTAGAGCTTTAGGATAGGAGATCAAATATCTAGCACATGATATCTAACATATAATGAAAACCCTCCAAGTCTTGTGATGAAGTTCCTTCCTTGTTCATTGAAAATGAAGCAATAGGCATTGATTTGGACTGAGGGAAGTGCACTGAGGAAGGGGTGACGGCCAAAGGTAAGAGTGCAAACCGTTCTTTGAAAGGGAACTTAGGAACTTTGGTTCCTATTTATCATTGGTGCTTAAATATTTTAATAAACTGTGAAAAGAGCTTTCAGTAGCTAACTTTCATTCCTTTCCTAACCACTGTTCCCAAAGAATTCTTTCTTCTCAACACATGAGCAAAATATGGTTCTTTAGTTAATTTGCAAAGTCATACTCAAGGTACTATTTCAAAATAACAGTGAAAGCATTGTCCTTGGATCTTCCACAGTGGATGACAACAAGAGCACATGGAAGGAGGACATGAAGCAAAATCGAAAAACAGCAAGATTACTAGTGTCAAATGGATGGATGCTGGCATTTCCATTTATTCCAATGGCAACAGTCCAGTGTTCCAACAATTTAATGTCTTGCAAAGAAAAGACTTGCAAAGGTTGTTCTAAATGGAGATAATCAGGTTGTCCATTGAACATGCATATCTGTAAACCAATGCTCCTAAGCCCAGCTACTAAATTTACATATTTTATAACAATACTTCACATGGTATAAATTCTCTATTAGGAATCAGAAAGCTGAAGCATTTTCTTCTCCTGGTGAATATTTAAGACATTTTCCCTAATACATTTGTCCTGGCCTTCAAGGATTCTAAATATTGATTGATCCTTTAAAATAGCAGTCATATATATGGAAATGTCAAGTTTAGGAGGATGTGTGATAAGGAAATACAGAAAACTTACAGTAAGCAGTTAGGACTGCAATCAAGTCATTCACTGGGAATCTTACTACAGCCTTTCAGGTCCAACAAATTCTCTTTAGTAAATGATCCAGGTGTGGTGGAGCTGACAGGATCGAAGAGGACAAATGCCCCTCTGACTTACTGTTGTGTCATCTTCAAAGCATGGTTTCTGCTCCTAAAATGTAAGATGGCTACTGAATTCTAAGACTCTGCCCTTGAAGACTAAGAAAAGAAGGAGAGACTTCGGAGGGCATCTGCTTTGTACCTTCAAATGTTTCCCCATTTTCACCCAGGAGACTTCTTGAATTCCTAGTTCCCACCAGTGCCTCAAACTGCTTCATGTAACAGTAGCAATTCATGAAGGTTATGACAATACAAGTGACATTTTTTGAAGAAAACTCAGTGATAGTCAACATTTGTCAGACACGGAATAAATGCATAACCTGAGCAATTTCTGAACAATAATATACCTCCTCTGGCCTCCCCAACATAAATACATGTGATGATATACATCACACACATATACCACACACACACACACACACACACACACACACACACACACACACACACACACAGGTTTTTTAAATGTTATGTCATATTTAAGGGCATATCTCCCACTAATGAATAATTTTTAGCTGTTTAAGTTGAACTGACCCTCTTAAAACTGCCATGTAATTGATTTTGCTTGAAGTTGGCCATGAAAAAAAATTACTGAGGTTATAAGAGTGTAGTGACAATGCTGGAAGCCTGCAGTCATCTCTAGGGCCATGGAATATGGACAGGGAGAATGCTAACTAGGTACAAAACCAGGGATCTACTGACATGGCAACAGCAAAGGCCACTAAGAGAAAACTAGTTCCTTCTGATCAAGAGGATGAAATCTCTGATCTGAGTAGAGTCCTAGCATTGTAAACTACTCAAACCTAAATTAGGAGCTAATCCAACTGGGTCAATCACCTAGCCAAGGAACCTCCCCTCGGGAAGCTGTGACCACCACAGGGAGGCAGGTTCACCTTAAGTCATGCTAAAAAGATAGGTAGAATAATCTTATGAGATGATGTACTTTTCTTGCCCAGAATTTTCACCCCTAGCACCATCCCTACAAGCTGAGTGAATGTCAGCTGGGTCTGCCCACCCAAGTCCCTGTTCAGAAAACCACAGCTTGTCCTTTTATCTGTTTCTTTCAGATCTTGGCCAGAACCATAGTATGCTTTTTCTGGACTTTAGGTTTCCTTACTCTTTCTCTGAAGCTTCTTGCCCCACCTTCTGTCCACTTGTCGGCTATGTATCTGATCTCCATGCCAGCTTAATCAAATGTCATGGGTTTTTCCTTCTTTCCTCTATCCTCCTCCTCCTCCTCCAGGCAGCTGCTGAGATTTACACCGTGCCAGCCCTGGAGTTTTTCTTTTAAATTGTAATCAAATTGTGCTTTTTTGAATAAACTTTTATTTTGTTTGACTTTCAAACTTTGTCTACCTTTTGATTCTTCATTCAATGAAGAAAATGAACATATTTCTGCACCTCTAGATGGCATCACTAGTAATAGCATAAAAAGGGAGGAATGAATAGAGAACAGATACAAACAAATGCCCTCTGCCACATAAGCAGATACAGAAGTGGAATGCTGCAGCCACATTAACCCCTCACCCCCCACAGGGTGCTGGCATTTCATCTTAGTTAAAATCAGAGTCTTTAAGCTGAAGGAGCAGCTCAGTAGTAAAGCATTTATTTAGCAGGTCCTGGGTTTGATTTGTGATACTGTCAAAGAAAAGAACAATTTAATAATTAGAAAGGCTGGAATAAATCAGCTGCTGCCGTGCTGATTCTTCACATATGAGATATCATTCTTGTGGATTTTGTTGAACTTAGATAGTTTAATTTATTTAAATTATTTATTAGATAGTATATTACAAATTTTAAATTATATTAAATTGGTTAATTGTAACGTTTCAGTATTAAAGGATATGATAAATAGGGCTTAAGCAAGCCATACGGGATTTTGCTAGCATTTGTCAAAACTGTATGACAAGTAAGAGAATTTGTTTAGTTTTCTGAACCCCACAAAGAAAGTAATATCAGAATCATAAAATTTAAGATTAGATGTCTAGTAATGAAAAAACTTTAAGCATTTTCAGAAAGAACTTAAAATTGGCATTCATGTGTGTTAATCCCGTTCTGAGTCAATAACCTGGGGCTATTGAATTAAGGGAGGCAATAATTATTGAAGAATAACATTCTTTAAGACTCTATTTTAGCAGTACGTATATTGTATGATGACAATCATAATGCAAGTACATAAAGAGATAACCCAATAGTACTTAAGAAACTGAAGCACCCCTCTAATTTTAGCTTCAGTGCATTGATAATCATTTAGGTTATAGAACATTGGCATAATGTGCTTTCTTGTAATCACGCCCAGAATCATTTAAGCTGTAAAATACACAGCAGCTACATCAGCCTGAAGATTTCAAACAAAATATAAAGTCGCTGGCATCTGTTTTAAAACACACAATACCCTCAGTAAATGTAACGGAAATGTTTTTCAAATACAAAACTGTCACTTAGCTAAGGTTTTAGAAATTGATGAAATTATGGTATATCTAATAATATAGACTGAAGACTTTCCCCTCTAAAAAAAAAAGTAGAACTTAAGAAAAGAAAACCATAAACTCAAACTGAAAGACCCAGTGCATCTAGAAGTCTCTATCATCCATATTGTTTAATGTTGGTTGTACTGTTGTTGCTGATAACCTCATCCTTTAAATAGCCAGCTCTAACATTATACTGGTGTTATTATGAGATAAGACCTGAAATAAAAATTACATTCCACCATTACATTTAAGTCTAGGGGAACTTGAATAACTTAACCAAAATTTCCCTTCTGTGCCATGTCGGGATGGAAAAAGTCCTCTTAGTAAACAGCCCCCATCAGCAGAGCCACACATGGAATCTAGTCATCCCTGAACATCTTTAGTTCTCTATAAGCCTTCAGTTTTCAAATAAACCAAGCACCCACCCTTCCTCACTCTTATCAGCAAACCTGTGTTTTACATCCCTTTTCCAAAGAAGAGTCTCTATTTAGCCCTATGTGGTATATGTTGTTCTGCCTCAGGGTCAGGAAACACGTTACGTAGATCTACGTAGATCCTGTAGATCTCAACTATCCAGGGTCAAGTGACATATGTCTGCCCATCACCATAACCATAGAGTGGACAGTTCTCCCCCACCAACAGGATAAATAGGACGTGCTCAAAACAGTCGCTAAGCCTCGGAACATATGGAACTGGAGATGTAGACAGGTGACAGAGATTTCGCCTAGCACAAAGCTTTTTGTTCAGTTCCTAGGACCATATAAACCAAGCATGGGTGTGGCAGTGCACACCTGTATACTAGCACTTAGAAGGTGAAGGCAAGAGAGAATGAGGTAAGTTCAAAGTCACCCTTGGCTATATAAAGAGTTTAGGCCACCTGGACTACTTCAGACTTCTGCTTCAATCACCCTTACCAAAGACACAGAACTCAAAATTGTCATAACTCAAAGATATAAACTAGAGCTATTATTACTAATGACATAAGGATCATTTATGATACAAATTTTTCTACGTGTCAGGTACTTTATAAATGTACCACTTAGGTAGTCATTCAGTCTTTCAAATACCTGTGTAGATATGCACATTTTCTAAGTAAAGAAATGGCTACTGAAACAAGTAATTATGTAAAAAACATACAACTTCTGGACAACTGACTAATAATTAAAATCATATATGTCAGTCCTACACAATACCAACCAATGTCTTTCATGGCAAAGGTTATCAAACACCCATAATATAATAAACTTTTTACAGACAAAAGAGTATATATTAAATCCTATTTTTGACAAATAATTCCATCACCCTGGGGTCAACACATGTCCACACACTTAAAACATAAATGCATAATCACAAACAATTCTTAAAATTTATTTTAATGTAATATGGAAAACAAATTTGATATGTTAACTGTGTTATATGATAAAGTCTCATTTACAGGTTTAGTTATAAAAATATTTTAATAAACTCACTTCTTTGTTTTAAAATTTTTTATTTATTTGTATTTTATGTATATGACTGTTTTGCCTGCATACATGTAAGTGCAACACATATGTACAATGCCTTCAGAGGACAAAAGAAGACATCAGATACCCTGGAACTGGAGGAACAGATGATTGTTAGCAATCATGTAGGTGCTGGGAACCAAACCTGGGTCTTCTGCAAGAGCAGCCAGTGCTCTTAAGTGTTGAGCCAGCTCTCCAGCCTCTTCTTTGATTTTGAAGGAATTTGACATTACTGCGGCACTTTTGGAACAGTGAACTTGAACCACTTAGGATACCAAAAACTTTAATATTAAATGCAATCATTACAAATAATTTCTTACACATTTATTCAAACATTTATTGATAATGTGAGTCAAGTAATTGTGTTTGAAAATGGAATCTCTGAGCTGTATCTAGTGGGACTGTAAATATGGCCAACATACATACACATGGAATTGTTTTGAGTTTCAAATCTCATGCACTGCCTGAAGTACTGCTTTTCCCAAAACTTTCCTCTGTGAAATACTGTGACATATTTAAGGGACCAAAAAGAAAGTTGGCATTTTCTTTTTGAAAACATCATTTCTGCATTAATTTCCGCTATTTTTTCCTCAATATGTTATAATAATTAAAGTGGTGTTGGGGGTTCCTCTGCTCCGGCCTCCAGGGACACAGGGTCTCCGCCATGAGGGAATGAGTGGTCCAGAGTCAACACACAGACCCAGGGAGCTGGGTGAAAGCATGCGAAGAGCGAACCACAGCAAACTCACTTTATTCAAGGAAGTGCAAAGGGTTTTATGATTTTGGTTAGCCAAACGCCCTATGGGGTGGTTCTTGACTACAGCCAATAGTAATCTGTCCCCAGGTAGATCATCTTGGTGCAGGTTCTCTCCAGAAGCTAGGCGGAAGCTGGTGTCACGCCTGGCCAGAGCCGCATGCCATGTCCACAGGAACCATTCCCTTATTCCTCATGGCAAGTGGCTGGCTAAGGCCCATTCTGCATTACGCCATACAAAGTGGCACATTTCCCCACTGTTCCACATCATTTCTGTGTCATTTTAAAGCCCAAACCACAATTCACAATTGAGTTAATGTCTCCTTGTTATTTAAATGTCACTTGAGATATCTGTTGCTGAAAAACTATAACGCTTTTCTTGATAACTGTCGTAAGAATTCCGTGGGAGCACAAGTACAGAAGTATCGGACACTCTGATGCTGGAACACACCTTCTGAAGAAGAGGCAGAATTTTATCAACACCCTGAAAGCCAAACATCTTAGACATCATTTAGTGTAAAGAAATTTTGGATTCAAATAAAAATCAGGCAGGGCAATGTTCGGCAGAATGCACAGGTGAGATCCAGCTAATACAGAATCCACAGCTATGGCAATCTCTCATCATAAACAATTTGGCACTGCTGGGAATAGTCATCTGGGCTGTGGGCCCTCCTGGGAATCCTAGGTGCAAGACCTAGTATAATCTCCACGTAAGTGTATGCTTGTAGACTAAAGGATGAGCTCCATCAAAACAGATTACTTCATATTAAACTAAATTTAAACAACAAAATCCACTTCAATAACAACAGTTACTCTGAAGCTAAGTTAAAACAGATGAAACTAATTTCCTGATTTGAACAAAAGATCAAAAATAGCGTACTCTAAAATATCCTCCAGTAAGATAAAACTGTAAACTGGCTAAACACAGCTTTCATAACCCAAGGCAATAGCTAGCTCAACAAGACTATCCTGAGAAGCATCTTTCTCATCAACATAATCTTCTACTTCCTCACATCAAGTTACCCAGCAATGCAAAAGCTATCAAACTGATAGATTATAAATGTTGCCTCATTCCATCTAGCTGTCTTGCCAAACCTCACCTTTAAGGTCACCCAAGCCCAGCCATAATATTCTCAAAGTTTACCTGCTCATTTTCCTCCTGTTCTATCTGCTGCTAAGACCCTGCCATGTAAAGTTCTCTTGTGTCGCGGGAAGTGCAATAAACTATCAACAGGTTTTTCCTACTGATCTTTCTGAAGACTTTTGATATAATTTTAAAGGAGCTGCAAAAAAGTTATGCATAATAAAATGTAGAGTAAGAAAAACATCTAGAATACTGGGCTTTTAAATGAGTCTCTCTCTGCCTCATCTCTCTCTCTCTCTCTCTCTCTCTCTCTCAAATAGAAACAACAATGAAGCTCTCTAGAAAGGATTCCACACACAAGAAAGGAACTATATGTTTTGCTTTGGGGAATATTCATGTAATTTATCACTTTTTTGAGTGAAGAGATTTTTAAAAATAATGATCATATTGAGATACATCACCAACCAGGATTGAAACTAACAAATTGAAATATATAGTCCTTATCCCTCTTTGATGAATTTTCAAGCCCCTCCCCCCAAACAAGTCCCCAATCTCTAACCATAGAACAGAAGAGGCAAAAATGGAGAAAGAAAATATTAAAACAGTTACAGGGTGTAGGAAATATTTTGATACTTCACAAATGCTCACTTTTGATTTTATTGAAGGCTCAATTCTTTGTGAGCAAATATATGCATAGCTTAATTTGCAAGTCTAATATTACATATAAAATATTATTATCATCTAAAATATTTTAATCACTTTAAAAAGAGTTCATTCACTTGGCAATTAACAAACTTAACTAATGACTCTATGAAATTGTCCCATTTTCTAAGGCATTTGAACAGCACTCTGTTTATCATTCGGAGCAAGGGGCCAAGTGCTAGAGGATGAAACATCTCCCCGTTGAGTTGACAGCGGAGAGCCTGAGTGGTTACTACAGGATGTAAAATTTAAAAGCCCTGTTATGATTTGGGGACATTTAAAGAGTCAAATAATGATTCTTCTCAACTTAAGACAGACTGAGCTCTAAGTTACACATCACCTTTATGTCTAATAAAACACAGAGGAGAATGTTGTCTGACCAGCAGTTTCTCAAGTATCGCACTACCTTGTGCTGAGCAAGCAATCTTCAGGCTAAGCAGGCCCCGACTGCTCCAGGTTTCTCCCAAAAGACAGGTAGAAGGGGACTCAAATTCAAACACTCTTCGGCTGTCAGGTAAAAAGAGAAAGGAACACTGTTCAGTGATTCCTCTGAAACTCACCAAATAAGTCATTATTCCTCAGAGAAATGAGCAAAGCATGGAAAGAAAATATCCATGACATCCTTCCAAATGAAACAAAGGGCAGAGAATCTGAAAGTTTCCCTCTAACAAATATATAAGGGCTTTGTAATTCCTGTTTGAACATTAGGAAAATTCTATAGGAACACCAAGTTCTACTAAAATTAACATAGTTTCAACATTTTATTTTCAATCAAAGTTGGGTAAACTGTTTTGCAAAAGAAAGGCAATTTTTATGCTTGCATGTATGATGCTCTTCTCAGAAACTGATAACAGGAAGTAAATTCAAACTTTCACTGAAACGTCAACGTCTACATACTGTGAACATAAAATAAAAACCACGTGACTAAAGAAAATTAAAAGTGAAAACATACTGACACAATCCAAACCATCTGTGAAGGAAAAGAAAATCAACAGAATCAGTAAACCTTTCAGAGAACATGGAGATTGTTTGGCTAGATGTTTAAATTAGAGAAATTTAGGTAAATAATAGAATAAGTTAAGAGAGCTGGTTACTGTGCTTCTGCTCACGCATGCTCAGACCTGTAACACATCACAGTGGGCTAGATATCTAACAACATATTTTACAGTTTCCCAACACATAGCAGCCTAATTTTATTTCCAGTACCAACGAATCTCTGTCCATGTGTCTGCTGAATATTAAGGAACTGTAATCCCTCCAAAAGCACTGAAGGACACTGCCTGTCTTTACAAAGCTCCTAATGCTTAATGGTCTCCAATAATTCCTGAGGAAAGCAAAGGTTTCCATAACTGACTACCACAACATATGAATGTGCAGTAGGACTCCAGCCTGAATGCTGATAAAAGTTTGTAAAGATTCAAATTTCTCTCAATATGAAGTAAAATTTACTTGTAATTACCCTTGTCTATTATCATAATTATATTAGAACAAAGAGTCCAAATTCCTTAAACACAATGCTTTCCGTGACCTTTGTCCCATATCTCATGCAATCTTCCAGATAATTAAATTTTACTGAGTACAGTCAGAAAAAAAAAAAGTTGTTATAATCTGTTTCTGAGATCTAGACTGGGCTGTCGGCCCTTGGAAAACAAATATCCTTTCTCAATCCCCACCAATTATTTTGCCCAAAGGATTTTCTTAGTGTTATAGTCACCCATATCGAAACATTTCAACACGTATCAACTGATCAAAACACTCAATCATGAGTATGTACAAGTGAACTGTGGTAAAAACTAAAATTTAACAAAATTACTAGTGCCGGATTTAATTATATAGCTGTGAAATAATAAAATAAGAATAAAAAACTATTCTATATATCAAAGGTAAGATATTCAATTTCATGTTACCCATTTCTTACATTAATTCCACTTTCAGATCAAGACTTCGCCTTCATCACATGACAATATTCACTTATTATTATAGTAGTCAAATTCGCTTTTACAGGCATTGGGGAGATGGCTCTGTGAGCACTTGTGCAAGTAGGAGAAGCTGAATTTGAATCTGCAGCACCCAAGTAAAAAGTCCCTCACTTTAGCACAGAGGGCTAGAATTCCATTTTCAGTAAAATGTCATGACTGTCTTCCTATTTACTATTCCTATCTCCTTTAGTTCCAAAAGACATTGTTCACATCACAGCCTTGAAACAGTAAAAAGTGTTAGAAAGTGTATTATCCATATTGATTTCTAAGTTCTGATGACCCACATAGGTTTAATTCCAAAGCAAATTTTATATCAACTTTGATTTCAGAAAAATCAGAGCTGAGACTGGAGAGATAGCTCAGTTATTAACAGCATTGACTGCTATTGCAGAGGACCTGGGTTCAATTCCCAGCACCCACATGGTGGCTAACAACTGTCCATAACTCCAGTACTAGGAGATCCAATGTCCTCTTCTGACCTCCCTGGGCAATGGCATTGCACAACTCAGGTGCACTTATATACTTGTAGACAACACACTCATACACACACACACACACGCACACACACACTCACACACTTACCAGACTTTCACAACCCTGAGGTTTCTTCTTCCCTGAATAATTTGAATCTGTAATCTGATTTTATTTGCTTCTTTTGGATCAGTAGTCATATTCTCATCGATCTACAGAGAAATAAGGAGATAGATATGATCTGGATCTCCAGCTAGACCAAAAACTCTGTAGGGAACTAGACTCCTTTTGATCCAAGATTATCACTGTAAAGGCAGATGGGAAAAAATGACCGGAAACATGTATTCTACAATCATAGAAATAAAACCCCACATATTAGTCCATACCTGGTCTGTCACACATCCCTCTTTAGGTTATTTAACCTGATAGGAAGGTGAGCACATCAAGCACTTGTTCAGTGACCTATTTATAAAGTTTGTAAGATCTAATACATTCTGATTTGGCATTTTCCTGGTGTACATAAGCAAAAAAAAAAACATTACATAAACTACCACACTGGCTCAACTGGCTCCAGCTTGTGGTCCTATCGTCTGAAAATCTCTGTTTTATTTGTCAGCACAAAATCCATTGCATCCTTTTGACCTTGGGCTAATAAATAATTCATCATCTCTAATCTCTAGAAATCTCAGAAGATTCTCAAGTTGTGTTGGAATCAATAACACATAAAAATTGGCACAGATATTACCTGAAGGTGCTTCTCTTCACTTTCACATTTTAAAAAATCTTACCCAGAAATTCATGTTAAAGTATACTGTTTTGAATTCAGCTTTAAACTAATAAAACATAAATAGTGTTATGTTAGGTCCCAAGTTATCCACAATATTCATACATGAGGCAATAAATTTTGCTATTTTTCATTCCCCAAATATTCACCATTATCGTACTCTTTCAAATGTATGCTATCAGTCACAAAATTAGAAAAGAAAATTGGTAAAATTCCTTTCTATGTCAAAAAGTGAAATCATTTAATTGAAATAAACTAGAATCAGACAAGCATCACATATTTTCTCTAATATGTGGAATCTCTAAAAAAAAGGCATGAAAATCAAAGGAGATGTTTCACAAAAATAGAGGTAGCAAAAGTGGATGAGTGTGAGTAATTTGGGAATAATAATTAAATCCCTTATACATACATACCAAAATAGCACAGTGCAACTGCTATAATGAAAAACATTGTGTACAATTTAATATGCACAAATATATAAGCACATAATTTTTGAAAAACTGATATCACAATTTGAAGACATTTTGGTTCTAGTGGTCCTTCAACTAGTGATTATGTTTTTTTTTTCAACAAAAAGAAATTATATATTGAAGATGAAATACTCTCTGATTTTTCTGAATACTCAGAATAAGTTCTGACAAATAGAAAAACTAAAACATGTGCCTAGATTTTAAAGGATTGGTTGATTCCATCCACGTAGGTTAGGGAGGACTGTGAAAATTCTACCTGCTCCTCACTCTCAGCAGGAAATTTTAATAACTTTTACAACAGAGTGGTAAACACAGCCTTATGCATAGTCCATGCATTTCAGAGAAGCAATATGGACAAGGTGGTTAAAATGGGTCTGTGGGGCCTGACTTAATGACTCTGCATGCCAAGTGGTCTCTCTTTAGCACAGTAACCTTGAGTAATTTACCAACTCTATTTGTGTTTCAATTTCCTTTTGTGTAAAATAGGTATAATAATAGAAGTCATTTCACAGATTGGCTAGAAGGAAATAATCCATTAAAACTCCCAGACTGGGATCTGGTGCATAGTAAGTACATGTCAAACATAGGCTAAATATAAATTGTCTATAAAGTTTCTATTTTCAAAAAGTCTTGCTAATTTATTTCACTAAGAGATATATTCTTTTAAATTTAAGGGCATAAGTAGTCTCTCTCTCTCTCTCTGTCTCTTTCTCTCTATCTCTCTCTCTCTCTCTCTCTCTCTCTCTCTCATTCTCTCTCCAACCTGGAAATTGAGCTCAGATCCCTGAGCATGCTAAACTAACACAAATCATTTTCTTTCAACACTTAAATGTACACTTTGATGTAAGACTAAATGAACAGAAAGGCAAAATACCAAAACATTCCATGAAAAGTAAGTTACCCTGTGGAAAATAGTCCTGGTGTTGCCTAATCATCTTGCTTTTGATAGCCTGCCTGTCAAACTAGCCAGTGACCAGGTTCAAGTCCTACTGTTGAGACCACAAGCACCTTTCTATTAAAGACTTCCTAAGTCATATCTACTTCCTTCCCTCACTGTTTGTTTCTCAAATAAACATGTCAAGGAAAATTCTTCAGCCATGAGGAAGCTTCTTTACCAAACTTGGTTTATAGCCTACACAAAAATACTGGCTTCAACAAGCTTGAAGTCAACTTCACTTATAACATCTCTCAGAATACAAACAATAGCATCGTCATTAGAAAAGAGTTCTAATTTAACAGACTGAAGTACTGTTTAAGAACGTATTATATTTGTGACATCCATTCAACTTAAATTAAAACATATATTTTGGCAGCCTATTTTCTCTGCTTTAAACGAATTCTAATCATAGGCATTTGAGAAGCATTCTGAGTTTTCTTAATTGATATCTACTAATGTTACATATGGTACACACACTCTTTTGATAGAAGCAAAATAGATATATTGTTAGATTATTAATTTCCAGTTGGCACCATACATAATTATTGATCGAGGTGGAATTTTTCTACCTGTGTGACTTATTTCTTATTTTTTGAATAAAGAGCTGTGGGTGTGTGACTGGCATGCCCGTCCAATGAATGTGGTAATTTTTCAGAGACTGTCAGCTTGATGACAATGCTTCACCCCAGTGTTTTCTTTCACTCAACTCCAGAGGAAATTTAGCAAGATTAGGAGAGACGCAATGGAACTCTACAAAAGTTACAGGCTTTTCTCTTGGTACATTCTGTACACAATAGTGACATCTTCTGGTGGATTTGGATACTGATCTGTGGACGTGACACAAACATGCTCTTCCTGTGTGCCTAAAAGTTCTGCAGGAAATAGTCCCAAATTCATGGCACATCATTTTCTAATATATTTCAACATCAAAATTCCCATTTCATATAATATTAAATATAATAGAAAAGAGCAGAATTCTCTAAACAAATTCAAGACAGAATAACTGATAAAACTAGCCAACCTTAAATTTTAAGGAATAAATAAGTTGGGTTTTAATCATCTGCTGCAGAAATATTACTTTCTAGAAAGTTCAGTGACTTTTATAAAATACAATAAAAAAGAGAAGTTCAACAAGAAGATATTTAGGGGTTATTTCAAATAAGAGCTGAAATAGAGTATTTCAAAGAGTCTGAGTGAAATTGGAGCCTAGCCCCTCTGACTTCTCTTCAGAGTCAATTCATCCTTTGCAGGTTGCCATTGTCCCCTGAGGATGTCCATACGTCTATCCTGGATGCTAAACTCCAATTTCACCAATACAGCCTTCCCCTATGCATGAAGCCAATCTTGAGCATCACTGTATAGAGTCTGGTTCCTCATACAAAGAGAATCACCATATTTTCCATGAAGACTGAACCAGGCATCTGACAACTAAATATAAAGTATTTATTTTGGAATCCCTTTCCCCAGACAGTAAGAGACAGGTGCTATCAGGGATTCTAAGGGGATTCTCTCATATTTCTCTCACTTGGAAAGATAAAATGATTCACATGTGATCATTACATGTCAATTAACTTTAATCAAGAATAAAATTTCTAATCAAAGCTAAATCATAAGTAATTATATATCAGCAATGATTTGTAACAACAGAAGAATATAAAATGGAGAGAAATTGAGTTATCGAAACAGATATTTGTTGTAAACATTTCTAATGCCAGAAAATGATTAAAGAATGTTACATTACTTTTTGCATTTAGAAATTAAAACGGTATGTTCTCCAAAACTGAAAATCAGGTTTGGTCAAAGAAACATAAATAATATATGGTCGTGTTTTAAAATTACATTTAGTTACTTGTGTGTGTATGTACATGTGCATGCCATGACATGCATGTGGTTAGAGGACAACAGTGGTAGTCAGTCTCTTCTTCTGCTATGTGGGTACAGGAGATTCAACTCAGGAGGTCAAGTTTGGTAGCAAGGGCCTTTGCCCCCATTGTCATTTTGCTGACCAATGATTATCCTTTAAAAGATGCATGGGAAATGAATAATAAAAATTTGGTAATAGTCGGAATTATATATAGAATATATTTGTTAATTCAAAAATAATAATCTCAAATACGATAGAGATAAGCAGTTATTGATTTTCTTATCAAACATGTAAAAACTGTACTAACAATTTCTGACATTGTGTGGCTTTATCAAACAGATTTTTCGATTTAGTTTTTAAAACATTACATAAGGCATAGATTTCCATCTCATTTGTAAAGGTATTCTTTTATAAACAAGCCCAGAAATTAAATGTGCCTATGGTAATCATATTTCTAAAAGAAAGTTTTTAATGTCCTTCAATTATAAAATAAGCAAATCACAAAGGTATGGATTATTTTCTTGGTTGGCAACAAAACCCCTATGGTTCATGTAAGAAACATAAAAACTATCAAAGAAATTTTGCCTTCAGGTGCAATGCATGCAGTTTATTAGGAATTTTGTTTTAAAAATGAGTCAATGAAATGCTAATATTGACTTAATATTGTATAGTTCATAAGAGTCAGAATGGATCGATGAAAACTACAGCTTGAATTCATCAATACTATGTTCTTTCTAAACAATTCTATTAACTAAAGTAAATTTTAAGTCATCTAATGACAAGAAAGCTAAAAATAATCAATTTGCATAATGATCAAGAATGCTATTCTAAGATAGTGTCATTGATTATTTTATTTTCATATTTCATTCATAATTCCTATATTTCTGGAACTGAAAGTTCCTTTGATTGTTGAAGCATGAATCTTACTGACATATAGAACTGGAGAGGACCAGTGGGCCCCCCAATAGAGTTTTATCTACTGTGTGGTTTCTGTGGATTAGTCACATCTAGAATAGAAATTGGTTTTCCTCCTACACTGTAATATCCTTTAGTACAAGTCTTCTTGGCAACTGTGGAATATTACACTCAATATTGTACACTCAAGGTATACAATGGCAATTTCCTGGGGTATCTCTGCTTGGGAATGTACTTTTTAAAACTGGTACTAAATAGAAGGTAGTTCCATAAAGGAAAAATAGATGCCACAAGGAAAACTAAACCACGAACAAGTCACAAAGGGCAAAGCACGAAACAAAACTTCGAAAACTCAGCAGTCATGTATGTAGCACTTAGATATAAGTCCGGAGAGAGGAAAAACTTGACTCAGTTTACCTTTAGAAATATATGTCAAACTGCATTTCCTACATACCTAATGCTTAAAGCGAGGTCATTCTCGGCCATTACATGACATGTAAGCTATAAGATGGAGCATTCCTGTGCTTTTATCCCATCAGCCTTTTTTTTTTTTCTATTAACTGAATTAGGGACTATAGAACCGACTTTTTGTATTACTATTACTTTTTAAATGAAATCTTCCTTCTGGATAATGACTGTAGCATATGCATTTAATGACCTGACAACATTTCCACTTTAAGATGTTACTCAGCACAAGTCCTTTCATATCCTAACTTCCAGTTCTTGAGTTTTCCATTTTGATCCTCCAATGCTTCCCAGAGTCTTTCTTTATCGTTCTGCTAATGCCATGGACATGGTCACAGAAATCTCCCAGCTATTCTTCAGAAAATCTTTCTATTTTGGTTCAGAGGACAGAGCTTTGTGTGGATTTTCTCAAGCTGCCCTCTTCAGTTTTGAAGAACACGAGACCACCTTTTCTTTCTCCCTCACAGCAAATGACTCTCAATGGTGATCCTGGAGACAGCCATGGCTTCCTTAGTTTTCCAGTCGGCCTGAGCAATGGAAAAGAGCTCTTTGTATACCATTGCCCTGACCTGGAAGTGCAATAGACCAATCAAGAGACTCTCAGAATCTACTTTCCAGTCTTACATTCCAGGCTTCCATCTACGTATGCAGCTATAACTCCTAAATATATGAGAAAATGTGAATATTGCTCCAGCATTTTTCAGTTAAATAAAATAACCAATACACCCAAGAATGTAGAGAAACAGGTTTCCTGTTTCTTAAGGTCAGTCATGTCTCCAAATGAGCTTTACAGTACACTTTTTGAAAAAAATAATCATTAAATTCAAAAGTTAAATTGAAATAAATTTGAACTAAATTTCAAAATTGTATAAATATTTTATGTTTAGGAAAGAAAATACATGGGTCATCTAAGATTTGCCAGAATTATGCTCAAATAAGTAGTTGACTGTTTCGATGAGTATGACATCTTTTTATCATTCCTAAGTAACTGAATGTTTTGTTTTAAAGAGTAAATATTTCTCAAAGAATCAATTCATCTTAACTAAGAAATGAGTGAATGGAAAAGAAGAAAAAAAAAAACAGGCATGGTTGGCACACTCCTTTAATCCCAATATCCTGAAGGCAGAGGCAGGCGGATCTCTGTGAAGTTGAAGCCAGACTGATCTACACTTCAAGTTCCAGGCCAGGTAGGGGCTACAGGGAGACCCTCCCTCAAACAAAACTAAGCAAAAACAATGAGCCAATGACATCAAATAGAACATAGATGTTTGAATTCCCATTCATTTAAAGAGCCAGAACCTCCTAGAGTCCAAAGAATCTAGTCAGCACCTAGTCCTTCCTTTGTACTGTGCTTTAGCTAGTTCTCTGCTCCTTTCCTCATTTTCTTATTTATAGTACAATGTTTTACATGAACTGATGGGATGGGATTTTCAAACCTAAGGGAAGCAATAATGGTATGAAATGTGTGCGCATAATAATGTATTTTTTGATCATGCAGCTGGATTAATGTAACAAGAAACAAGCAGAAGCCAGACAGGTGCCTCCACCACTTCCCCTTCTGAATATTTTCTATAATAGTGAATTTACCAACTTAATAAAATCTCTTTTGTGGTTACCTAGCTGTAACTCTCTACAAGTTTCTCCAAATTCTTTACTGCCTTCAAATTCTGCCTTTCATCCATTTTTTTTTTCCTACCTTCAGGCTCAAGATGAAGCATGGACTTTGGGGGCCTCAAGTTGTCATTTGAACTGGAACACCAGGTCAGTTTCTCCACCCCACTCTGAAAGGATTAGCCCTGAATTTCCTGAGGAAAGTGTAGTGATACCTCTTATCCAGTGATGTGCAAGAGAATGCTGATTCCTCAGGACCAGCCCCATAGCACTTCTGTGTTTATAAGCATATGACTAGAAATGAATCTTAGTAGTCCCTCTAAAGGTACGATAGAAAGTACACTCCAAAAGACCCACTCGAATTTCCTCTTTTAAACTTTCTTTTATTTATTATTTTTACTTTATGTGTATGAGTGTACTGCCTGCATGAGTGTAAGCGCATCCATGTCATGCAATGCCTGTGGAGTCTGAGGGTGTTGGATTCCCTTGGAACTGCAATTAGGGATAGTTGTTAGCCACCACATGGGTGCTGAGAACCAAACCTGGGACCTCTGCAACTGCTGAGCCAGCTCTTCAGCCCCGAGTTTTCTAATAGAAATTTAGAGTTGTGTGAGACTGTATGTTATAGTGTGAGGTAACCATGGAAAAGCTTTTCAGATAATCAGAAAGGGCCAAATTAGAAAAGCCAGGGCTGGAGCTAGGGAGATGATTCAGTTAGGAGGGTGTCTGCCTTGTAAGCAGGAGCACCTGAGTTTGGATCCCCATAACCCACATAAAATGTCCATTGTGCTGGAGTGAACCTGTAATCCCAGCACTGGGACAGGATGTCCGGAGCTCTCTGTCCAGCCAGTGCAGGCAAACTCCCTGCTGGCCAGTGCTAGTGTATAGAAGACTGCTGGGGGAAGTCATTCATAGTCTTACCCAGTTGCGAACCCTGTGAACTGCAATAATGATCAGTGTGGCAAGATGTGCTCCAGTGTACGATAGTGGCATGGAAGTTATGGGTGACCAATCACTTTCTTCTTGGATTTAAGGTCTACTCACAGGAGGAAACACATGCCTGGCACTGTCTAAAAACCCATGGTTGGGGAGCACACAGGTCCCAGCATGGAAACTGTAACTATTATTTTGTTAAATGGACATAGCATCAAACTGCTCTCCAAATTTTTATCTCTAGATTTTATCATAGATGAGTGCAGCTCTCAGACTTCATCTGAGAAGTACCTTTGTGTAATGGATGCACATCAAATAAAAAGGATAAATGTCTGTTGAAGGCTCAGCAACAATTGGAAAATCTATATCACACTCTGTCCTTAGATCTCAGGGATCATGGAAGAATAAGGAACAGAAAGACTATAAGAACCAGACATCAGGAAGGATCAGAGAAAACCAGTGTTTTCTGGACATGACAGAACCACTTCACTCATGAACTCAGAGCAGCTGTAGTTACCTAAACAAGACCTTCACAAGATCAAGCCTGTCAACATTCTGGCATAGATTTGGAAGGGGTTAAAGAGCTCCCACTCTAGCTGAGAAGCTATGGACAGTTGATGGCTTTTGGGGGAGGGAGAGTCAGTTTTGTTTAAGGGTGTGGTTGCTGGTAGGTCTACTATGCTCCAGGGGCTTGACCCACACTCAGCAGTATTTGGACAGTACAAATTGGAGTCTATGGGCTACTAAATTTCAAAGAATGAAGACACAGAGTAGGAGGAGGTAAAGGAGTAGGGGCAGATGTGGGGAGTTAAGGAGAGGAGCTGGGATGAATATGATCAAAACATACTGTATGAAATCCTCAAATAATTAATAAAAGCATTTATTTAAAAAACAAGTTGGAAAGATATTGAGGAGCATATTCAACATCAACCTCTAGCTCTACCACTCAAATGCATACACAGGAAGAAAAAAAGAGTGAAAGACAGAGGGAGAAAGATAAAAGGAAGGAAAGGAGGGAGGGAGGGAGAGAGGGAGGAGGGAAGGAAGGAAGGAGGCCATAGCTGCTTTGGATTCACAGACTTTCCAGAGACTGAAGTTCCAGAGCACATTTGATACTTAAGATATGCTGTGTCACACTTTGAGGAGCCCTGCAAATACCAATAAGATGGCACTTGAGGGCAGTAAGAAGGGCACAGTCTAGGCATGTCCTAATCTGTCTTTGAAAAGGAGCTAGTTAGTTCTTGGGCAATACCTGATCAGCCTGGTGGGGTCTCAGGACTTCCTCCTTCATGAACAATGTGTGATTAATAATCTAGGACTTTCTTCCCCACGAACAGTATGTGATCAGTCCCAGGTTGCTGTGAGACCCAATACATAATCACTGGACCTTTAAAACAATTGGTTATGCCCACCTCACCATGGAAACCCCTTTTGTGGTTTTTGCCTTTAAATGTTACTTGGTACTCCCTAATGAACGAGCCCTTGCTTTGACTAGACTCGCTAGTCACATCTCATTGTCTCCAGAAAGGGGAGGCTGAGGAATGGGGCACAGTGCACTCACCTTCCCCGGCCCCCTGTGTGGGAATTCCCCCTGGAGCTGACCTGCTGGGCAGGAGCTGAGACCCCCAGGGGAGCACTTCGTGAGCCAGAAGACATATATTTTACCAATTAACTTCTGCAGGGTCTCTAGGATCTTTGAGGAGCTGTGAGATGACTCTTCTTGTTACCCAGAACTTTCACTTGAAACTATGGTCACCGAAATGGGAAAACTAGGTACTGTGGAAGTATGAGCAGTTCTAGGCAATTGGAGTAGCCCAGCTTATATATGACCATGAGTGCCGGAGAGTTAATCATGGTGTTTTGAGAAGAAAGACAGAAGTTGCCAGACCATTAAACATCTTCAGTATTTTTAGAGTTGATTCTAATTTATTTTGTAATCAATATTGAGAAGGCTACTCTGCATAAATGCCAAAGACAAAATGGCAGAAGTAAGACATACAGAAAGTTTGTCTTAATCCAAGCCAAAATTATTGAATGATTTTTATTAAATTCAGGTCAGCAACTATTAAAATCAAGCACAAAACAATTCAAAGATATATTATTTTATGCATGCTCAGAAGTGACAGCAGAAAGCGATTAAAAGAATTTTTCCATAATTAAATATTATATTTCTACAAGAGCAGAAATCTTTGTATAGCTAATAAAATTCTGCAATTCATAGCACACAGAAGTCTCTAATCTGAGCCAAGGTGTTTCAAATAGTGCACACTGGCATCGTGTTTTATAACAGCATCTAGGATGCAAAGTATACATGTGCTGAGAACCGAGGACACAGTGAAGTTGTAGGATGCAGCCCAGGTAAGCACTGTCAGAAGCAACTGCCAATCATGCTTTTGATCTTTAATTAAAATTCAAAAATTTTTGCTGCAACCCCATATTCAATTATGCAGTCCCATGGGGGCTTGTATTTGGTGACTTGTCTTTTCTCCTCCTCCTCCTCCTCTTCCTTCTCCTCCTCCTCCTCCTCCTCCTCCTCCTCCTCCTTCTTCTTCTTCTCTGAACTCCCATCCCCATTTTTTTGGAGGGACAAATTGAGACAGGGTCTTGCTATGTAACCAAAAGCTGGTCTTCAACTTACAGCAACACATCTATCTCTGGCTCCCAAGGGCTGAGATCATAAACATACACCACTGTGTCCAGCTAATGTCTGTGTGCCAAGATAGACGAACGTTGGAGAAGAGATAGTAATATACACTGGCTGTTAAATAGCACTAACTCCAAAAGACTGAAAATATTGCTGTGGTCTGTCAGTGAGGTTGGGGGTTTATGGCAGTGAAGTGACTAATGCAGTTTTAGCCCATTTTGCCTCACAGTATTCTAGCAGGTCCCTGGGCCTTTCCTATGCTTACTCTCCCCAGTTCTGGAATACACAACCTGGAGGCATAGTCACAGCAGCAGTAGAGGCCCCAGATGTAACTATACAGCTATTTTTTAAAGCATACCATATTTTCCTCAAGGTTTTTAGTTCTCTAAGACATTCATTCTCTCTTTTATTTATATTTACTTTTTAATTTAAATTATTTTCATTAGCCTTCATCATGGCTAAGGTTGTGCCAATTTTTAAATACATGACTAATATTAAAATTGCATTTACCTAAATCCTATAATAATTTTTTCACAAGTATTGCCAACAAACAGACTGATTCTCAAATGGCACCAAAGCACATCATTTGAGCTTCAGTAATGAAATTTATATTTGCTGTTGCCACATTTCATCTTTTTTTTTCTGACCTGCACTCCAAGTTAAGATCTTTTTGAGTCATAAGTGTTTCAACAAACACTTATAGATGGCCTACTCTGAGGCAGACCTGGGGATGGGGCCGCAAGATGGGCAAGACCCTGTCTTTGACCTTTTGTTGTTTGGTTCAGTAGGGAACACAAAAGGTAAATAACATAAAGAAGGAATATGATGTGTTCTGAAGGAGTGCCGCATGGGAAAAACGAGGAAGTGGAGCTCCTGGGACTGGATAGGAAGACAATGAGCACTGAGCCCAGCCCGGAGCTGCCCTTGCTGAAAAGAGCTCAAGATGAGAACTTAGAGAAATGGGCAGAAGAGATGGGAGATAAAGAAGAGATGAAGAGAGAGAGAGAGAGAGAGAGAGAGCCCTCAGAGCATGAAGAGCCAAGCTGAAGGCTGAAGAGTCTGAAAGCTCAAAATCAGTGTAGCCCGCTAAATATTATTACAAACCTTTACAAAATTAGTATTTTAGGCAAATTGGTAACTGTGATAAACTGAATGACACGTCATTTGGTGGATTTACTTTTCAACAAATAAGCTTTTGCTCAGTTGATCTGGAACCTACTTAGGAAATTTCACAGGGGAACTAAAGAAAATATGTGCTGGTTTTAAGATTTATTTTCCAAAGATAGCTGCAAAAGAAAAATATCTCCTGTCTCTTCTCCCTTCTCCAATGTGACCTTGTCGTCACGGAGGAGCAGAGTTTATTTTTAACTTCCCTTAACTTCCCTCTGTCTTTGTAACTACTTTGGTCAATAGAATAGCAGAGATGAAACTACCTCACTTGCCTTTTCTAACCATATCTTGAAAAACTGGCTTTTGGAATACTCTCTTTCAGAACTGAATCACCAGACTGTGAGAAGGACACATTACTGGCAGAGCTACTTGTAGGTTTTCTGCTGAGTAGCACCAGCTAGGCATCAACTGTCAGCCACTGACTAGGACAATTCAGTGTATAACCTTGTCCGTCTCTGAAATGACTTTGACTAAATAAATATAAAAATCTCACTGAGACTATAAGAGAGAGTCCAAGTAAAAATTGTCCGTCAGCACCCAGGAAAACTGATCAATAAGAACATATTATTAAAAAACATTAAGTGGTAGATTGGTATGTTACACACTGCGATAGTCGTTGGAGTTGCAGTAGCATAACATCAAAGTCTATGTGGATTAAACAACAGAAATCAACAATTCTGGAGGCTGAGAAATCTGAGCTCAAGGACACAGCATGCTTGGTTGTGGTAGGGTCCGCTTCTCGGTTTTTAGATGGCGCTTTCCTTATTGTGTCTTCATGTAGCACAGAATAAAGATACAGATTCTGTCTTCTCCTTTCGTTTATTATAATGGCTCTAATCCCGTTCATGAGGGCTCCCTGTGTATGACCTAATTACCTCCCAAAGGCCTCATCTCCTGTTTCCATGTCACTGGAGAGTAAGACTTCAACATACGAAGTTGGGAGTGACACATTCTCAAGGCAAGGTGCACACCAGCAGTTAGCCAAAACAGAAGGTTTAGGGAAGGCAGGAGGCTGCTAGATGCTGATAGAAAGAAAAGTAGATTCTCCATTTTCAAATGAGACAAGGCTATTTATTGATGGACCACTGAACTGTCCGAATTATGAGAGACCATGTGACAAGCATTGCCATTAACCAAATCAATTCAAAGAGGACTGGTATGCTCGGTACAGTAAGCAAATTTAATATATGGAATTCAAGCTGTTTGTAAATTATTCTCATGACAACAATCAATGATAGCTTGTGAATGTAGACTGTGGAAGACGTGCACTTCATGCACTAGGAAAACAGCATACACATGGACTAAAGTCTTGTAAACTGGCGCTATTACTCTGAGAGAGTAAGACAAGTTCCAAAAGAAAGCTGCAAGGCACAACAGCTAAAGTGGGGTGTAGGAGTTGGAATATGAGTCAGGGGCAGAGTGTTTGCTTTCATTGCACAGGGAGTGGCTTTGTTCCCAGCAGCACAAATAAAATAAGTTTTTAAACAAAAATTTGCAAAATGTTCTCATTTTCTACTTTCAAACAGTAATTCCTTTACCCTATCACTAGACATGGAGAAAAAACGTATCTTTATACATCAACATTGTATAAATTTTAGAATGTGGAAGGAAGCAAGAACAGGTGATATTATATATGACTGAATTTAGGCTAAAATTGCAAAATAATGAAACGTCTACTTTAGTCAATGCTAAACTACTCATGTTTTGCATTCAATAAGGAATGTGCATGAGTCCATAATTTCCCCAGGAAATTATTATGAGATCTCAGAAGACCAGAAGCTGTGTGACCAAGCACTAGGAAATCAATTTCTTTCCCACAAATGTTTACAAATAATTGATAGTTTTATCTTACTTTCATGACAACTTTAACGGCTCCACAAAGCTAAATGACCAAGTTATAAATTCAGGCTATCTGGGAGATTTTTTTTAATGTAGTATATATTTTAGTGGAAAAAATCTAATAAATAGTATTTCATGAGAATAAAAATACTTGTTTCAAGTATCAACACAAAGAAATGCTAATCAAAGTATTTATATAGAATTGAATTTTCTCTGAAAAACTTTTATTTTATCACAGAAGCATACTAATTATATTTGTTAAACACAGTATGTGCTGCTAATTGGCAGCAGAAGGGCTGTGCAGTAGCCTGGACCACACTGCTCAACAAATATTAACTCCTTATCCTAACCCTCCATTTCCCTCAGGAGGGGCACCCAGGCCTGGTACTGTGCTTTTCCGTTTGTCTATCTGTCTATACTTTCTCCAGTTCCATGACTTCCTGTAGCTTTACAATAAGTCATAAAGTTCAGCCCTGCCAGTTATTCTTTAATATTATATTTAATATTGTATTATCTATTCTAGGTTCTTGGCCTTTTCATATAACCTTTACTATCTTTTTATTGACATCCACAATATAACTTAGTGGAGATTTTGAGTGGAATTTCATTTCATCTATTAATGAGGTTGGGAAAAGCTGACATCTTAAAATACTGAGTCTTCCTGTTCACAAACAGAGACTCTCTCTCCATTTATTCAAATCTTTCTTTCATCACAGTTTTCCTCATGTGGGTATGTACATGCTTCGTTAGAGTACATCTAAGTACCTTAATTTTTGGTACTAATAGAAATTGTATTGTGTTTTGAATTTCACATTTAAATTGCTTATGGCTGGTATATTAAAAAAAAAAAGCAACCAACATCTATTTTGGTTTGAGGTTTGGTTTGGCTTTATTTATTTCAGGCAGTATCCTGCTGTGTATCTCGGGCTGACCTGGAACTTTTGAATTCTCTGTCCTCAGCTTCTTCAGTGGTGGAATTATAGGCACGCAGCACCAACCAAGCAAGTTCCAATGAACATTTTATATCTTGCAATTTTCTATGTTCTTTTACTAGTTTCACCATACTCTTTTTGTTTGCCTTATTCTTTATTTAAGGTTTCTACTTAGATCACCAAGTCATTTTTATTAACAAAAAATTGTTTCTTCCTTCAAAATTGGTGTACCTTATAGTCAGTTACTGCCCTTGTCTTCTCATGTAAGTAAAGAAATACAGCACGATGTTGCACAGGAATGGTGACAAGGGACACTTTTGTCTTGTTCCTTAGCGTAAGTAGGAAAATATCTACTTTCTCATCATTAAGTATGCTGCCAACTGAAGGTTGTTTATCAGTAGTATAAAGAAGTCACTGGTCTTACTGTTCTGCTGAGAGTTGTTGTGTTGGTGCTGCTTTAATTGTGAATGGATGTTGGACTTTTGACAAATATCTTTTCTTCATTGTTTAATAAGAAAATATGAATTTTCTTCCTTAGTCTGGATATTAGTCACTTTGCTGTGAGAAAATACCTGGCAAAAGGGACTGGAGAGAGAGATGACTCAGTAGTTAAGAGCACTGGCTGCTCTCACAGAGGACCCAGGTTCGATTCACAGCACCCACATGGCAGCTAACAGCCATGTAATTCCAGTTTCAGGGGGATCCAACACCCTCTTCTGACCTCTGCAGGTATTTCATGACACAGGTGTATTTATACACATGCAAGTAATGTACTCATACACAAAAAATAAATTTTTTCAAATACCTGACAAAAGCCACTTAGGGAAGGGTTTATTCTTGCTCACAGTTTGAGGGTGTAGTCCGTCACTGTGAGGGCAAAATGGCAGCAAGAGCAGGAAGCAGCTGGTCACATTGCATGGGCAGTCAGGAAACTAGCGCAGATAAATGCTGATACTCAGCCAGCTTTCTTTGCTTCATTCAGTCCAGGACCCTGGACCACAGAACAATGCAACCCATATTTAGGGATTTAGGATGGGTCTTCCCACCTCAATGAACCTAATCTTTAGAATCACTCACAGATGTGAAGAGGCTTATTCTTTGGTGATTCTAGATGCTGTCAAATTGACAACCAATGTTAACTATCACAGCCTGTTTACCTGATTGATAAACTGCGTAAGTCACATTAGATTTTCAAATGTTGAGCCATAGCATTTACATAGGTTAAATGTACTTGGTTATAATATCTAATTCTCTTTATGCATTACTGGATTTGGTTTCTTAATAATTTACTGAGAATTTCTGTTTCTATGTTAATGAAGGATGCTATTCTCTAATTCTATTTTCTTTTGAAGTCTTTATATAGTTTTGCTGTTGGACTAATGCTGGTCTCATGGAGTCAAGAAGTTTCTATTCTGCTTCTATTTGCTGGGAGAAATTACACAGAAACTTTAATCATCTCCTCCTAAAACATTAAGCAGAATTCATTAGTGGAACCACCGATGCCAGATGCCTTCTTTTCTCAAATTGTCTCCACCTTGTCACCAACACTCATTGTCTTTTGTTTTTGAGACATTCCATTATAGTGTGGGGTGATATTTCTCTATGGTTTTGTCTTGCATTTTCCAGATGATTAATGACCATGAGAAATCTTTAATTCTTGGTCATTTGTGTCCCCTTTAATAAAATATATTATGACTTTGCCCACATTTTTAATGAGGATATTTTGTGTGTTTTGCTGAACTGAGTATGTTTCTTGCATGTTTCTGAACATTAACTTCTTATCAGGTATAGTCTGTAAATCCTTTCTCTAAATCTGTTTGCTGGCTTTTCATTTTTGTTTGTTTGTTTGTTTGTTTTGTTTTGTTTCTTTGGCTGTGTGGAGATTTCTGACTTGAAACAGCTCTTATTTTTGTTTTGGTTGCCTTGCACCTTCGTGTTATAACCAAATATTTGTTGGTAAAACTAAATGCCAAAGTATTACTAATATTTTCCTCAGGGAATTTTGCAGTTTCAGATCTTACATTTAAGTCTTTAATACACTTTGAGTTGGTGTTTGTGTGTAGTACAAGATATAACTCCAATTTCATTCTTTGCCATGTGTATATCCAGTGTTCTTGGCACTATTTACCAAAAGTAATTCTTTCTTCCTTATGTATTGCTATCACCCTTGCCAAAAAACAATTTATTGTATGTTAAAACTAGAACTGTCATACAGCTCAGCAGTGTATCTTCTGAAAAACTTCAGATAATCAATCATTTTAACTTAAAAAATATCAATTTCAGACAACTTAAGCTCCTAAACAGAAAAGACTATACAATTATCAATGAGGAGAATAATTGACATATAGAAAGATAATTCATAGATTGCTTTTCATCTTCCCGCTTGTACATTCTGCTCCCTCCTCTGCAGTGTTCCGTGAACCGTGAACCCGTTTAGGGCTAAGCATATGTTTATACTGCTCATATGACAAAAGAGAGCTGTAAGGTAGTGGATTAGTTCATACAGCAAGAATGTCATAAATCTGGTGTTCTCGAGTCCAGCATGATGGTAATAAAGAAGGATCTCTCCCACATTCAAACAAGATTTCTTTCCAGTTACATTCTCATATAGCCAAAGAGGTGTGGGAAAAATTCATGGTCTCTACGTGCACACACGGTTTCCATTTACAAGGACTCCACCTTCATAACCGTCGTAAATCACCACCCAAAGACCTCACCTCCTGTCACTTTTACATTGGGAGTTGTGATTTCATCAGAAGAATTCAGGCACCAAAAATGTTTAGCAGGAGCCAGTGAGATGACTCAGCAATAAAGGTGCTTGCCTCTAAGCCTGATGACCTGATTTTGATCCCCAGTACCCACATGGTAGAAAGAGAGAATCAACTCCAAAAAGTCGTCCACATACATGCCGCGTACATACACTTCACACACACACACACACACACACACACACTAAATAAATAAGTAAATAAATAATAAATATTTTACAAAATTTAAAAATGTTCAATGGAGTATAAGAGTAGAGATTTTCCAAAGATATATATACTAAACACACAGAAGTAGTTAATCACGAGTAGCAGTAGACAGCAGTTAGAACTGCACATCCACGAGAGGGAAAAAGCAGATGAACTCAGAAAACACCAAAACTGCATTCCTAGTGATTATAAACCTGTGTGTAAGAGTAAAAATAATGCTTTTGGATGATAATATAGGATAACAACTATTATGGCTTGAGGTTATGAAAATATTTAAACAATATTATAGAACAACCAAAAGTTATTTATAATTAAACTATATTAAAAACAAGAATTTATCTTCATCAAAAGACATTTCTAAGAGAATTAACAAAAAAAATCAGGGCTAGAGAGACATCTCAGCAGTTAAGAGCACTGGCTGTTCTTGAAGAGGACCCAGGTTCAGTTCCTAGCACCCACATGATGGGAAACAGACATCCATAACTCCAGTACCAGGGAATCCATTGCCCTCTTGTGGCCCCTGATGGTGCGCTCACATATACAGGGAAAGCACTCGTGAATATAAAATTTTAAAAAGTAAAGAGAATTAAAGAAAACCCACAAAATGGAAGATATTTGAACAAACATAACTAAAGTAGCTCATAAGTACAATATATCTTAAAACTATACGCATTTACAAATTGATGTAAAAAACAGCACAAAACATGGAATAAAATAAAATATATAAGTGTGCTTGTCCCTGCTGACAATCAGAAAAATGCAACATAAAACCATAAGAAGTATGCTTGTCCCTGCTGACAATCAGAAAAATGCAACATAAAACCATAAGGAGTGTTTTATTTCATTGTATTGGTTTTTAAAACTTAAAAATTATTTGTTGCAAGTGTTGAAGATGATTTGGAGAACTGAGACTCAGCCTCTGCTCGTAATTACATAAGATAGTGCAATT
The DNA here is from genome assembly GCA_035773235.1 of Eospalax fontanierii. Taxonomy (NCBI): domain Eukaryota; kingdom Metazoa; phylum Chordata; class Mammalia; order Rodentia; family Spalacidae; genus Eospalax; species Eospalax fontanierii. The sequence continues at coordinate 48,116,540 of CM069530.1, read as the reverse complement.
ACTTTGAGGAAAAATGACGCATCGTTCTAAAGTAGGAGATGGGCGTGCCCTGCACACGATCATTCTCCAGACAAACCCTGAAATGGACATTGATGATCATAGATACATCAAGTTTATTCACAGCTGTATTTTTCTACAGAAGAGAAATCAAGCAGAGGGTGAGGGAGATTACCAAACAGTAATCAGTTATAAAGCTCATAAAAGCATCGTGGTGTGGTAATGCAATGAAATACTACCCCACGGAAGATATGGACGGAATGCAAATATCTCACATTGAGGCAAAAAGAAAAAAAAAAAGCAATTCACAGAGCAATGTATATAATTCTAGAACTCATACTTCAGAGTGAAGAAAGACTAGGCCAAGCATTTGAAACATAGTTTTGAAATGGTGATAAGGAAAGTCTAAAGAATGCAAACATAAAATTCATCCTAGTAGGGAAGGAGAGTGAGTATACACAGGCACTATTTGCTGATGTAGGCAACATTCTATGTGTTGTCTACATTGAAGTGGTAAATACAAAATTTTCCATATGTGATATACTCACAGTAAAAAGAAAAATGTATCAAGTCTTCAACAATTCCCCTTACTATTAATTAAAAAAAAAGAATTCTGGATTTGATGTGCAAAAATCAACATGGTCTAGCATCTCCCTTCCTGCTTCCCTGAATCCTGTGCTGTCCCAAGTTTCCTATGTCAGGTATGCAGACCTTACTATTTCTTTAAAGTTTCTACTTTACTCTGAGCATTCCACTTCCTCTCCCCTCAGTAACTGTTTCCCTCTGGTTTGTATGGCTGTATCCTTCCCACTCTCTGTGTCTCACTTCAAATGTCTTCACGGTGACTTAGTCAACATTTTGTAACAGGTAAGTGATGGAATTAGCTAATGTTTAGCATATAAAGGAATGTTTCATTGTGACATCATCTCATTTATATACCATTATATGCAGTTCTTACTAGCCTTGTCTTTACTTTTCTCTCTCCTCCTTGCCATCTCCTGCTCAGCAAGTCCTCTCCCCAAATAGTTCCCTTTTCTGTTTTCATGACATAAATTTCGTTCCCCTCTTTTACCCCAGTCCTCATTTCATACCTCCTCTTCCATTCTCATAGGATCCTTTCTACCCTTGGGTTAGAATATCATATACATACTTGAACTTACATTCCACATATTGGGGAAGACATGTAGTATCGTTTTTCTAATTCTGGATTATTTTCTTTAATATATTGGTCTCCAGTTCCATCCATCCCCCTGAAAATGTCACAAATTCATTTTTCTTTATGGCTAAATAAAATTAGAGTTCACAATTTCATTGTTTCTCTAGGGTTAAATAAAATTCCATCGTGTATATGGACCGTATTTTCTTCATCCATCAATGGACATCTAGGCTGGTTCCTTTACTCAACTATTGTGTATAGCACAGCAATAAACAGAAATATGCAAGTAACTCGGTGGTATGCTGACTTAGAGTCCTTAAGAGATATGCCTAAGAGCAGTCCAAATGGGTCCGGATGGGTCATGTGGTAGTTCTACTTTCATCTTTTTGAGGAGCCCCCATTCTGATTTCCATAGTGACTGAACAGGTTTACACTCCACTAGCAGAGAACAATGACTCCTCTGTTTCTGCAGACTCTCCAGGCTTGTTGACATCTGTATCACAATGATAACTATTCTGACTTGGTTAAGATGGACTCTCAAACAGGTTTTAATTCACCTCTCCCTTCTAAGGATGTTGAATTCTTACTACTGGCCATTTGTACTTATTTTTTTTGAGAACTTTTTATACCATTCATTAACTTGACAATTTAATGCTTGATGATTAGTTTTGGGGTTCTTTATCGTTTCTTGAAAATACCCTCCTGTTTGATGTACTGTTCACATAACCTTCTGCCAGTCTGTACATTGTCTCTTCCTCTGCTCTCCTTGATGGGAAGAAGCTTTTGGATTTCATAGAGTTCCATTTGTCAATTCATGGGATTATTTTCTTTGCCGTTCAGAAAGTCCTGGGATGTTTTCCCAATGCTTTTCTCTAGCAGTTTGAGAATTTCAGGTCTGACATGATCTTCCTCCATGGGCCTGGTGAGATGACCCAGAAGTAAAGGCACTTGCTGCTAAGCCTGAGGACCTGAGTTCACTCTCTAGACTCTACATAGTGGAAAGAGGGAACCTATTCCCATAAGTTGTCCCCATACGTGTACGGCGCGCACACACACGTAAAATGAAAAAATTCTTCCTCCATTATGAATTAATTTTTTGTACAAGGTGAGAGAAAATGGATCTATTTCATTTTCTACACATCGACATCCAGTTGTCCTAGCACCACTGTTGAAGATGCTATCTTTTCTCCAAAGCATATTTTACTGCCTTTGTCAAAGACTAGGATCAGTAACTGGGTGGGTTCCCTCTTGTTCCATTTTATCTCGCTGGTCTCTTTATATTAGAAGCCTGGTATTTGCACCATCTCTGTAGTATAGCTTGAGATCAGGGATGTGACGGCTCCAGGACTACTCTTTCTGCTTAGCATTGCTGGCTCGGTTTTGTTTACTATCATTGTGATAGAATATCCTAACAAAAGCAATTTAAGGGCAGAAGGGCTTATTTGGCTCATAATTCCAGATTACAACCTATCATCTTAGGCGAGTCAGGCAGCAGGAACCTGAAGCATGTGGTCACATCATACCCACAGTCGAGAGCAGAGAGCAGGGATAAACGCATGCCCGTGCTCAGCTCCCCTCCTTTCCATTCCAGAAGGGCCCAGCCCACATTCAAGGTGAGTTTTCCCACCTCAGTTAAGCCAATAAAGAAAATCCCTCACAAGCATGTCCCCAGCCAATCTAATCTTAACAGTTCCTTACTGATACCCCCTCCCTGAGTGAGTCTCCACTATGTCAAGACAATAATCAAAACTGTATACTGCTGTGTCAACTCACGGTCTGTTGCACTTTCATGTGAATTTTAGGAATTTTGTTGGGAACTGCACTGAATCTATAGATTACCTTTGAGAATAAGTCCACCTTCACAATATTAATTCTGTTGATTCATAATCATGGGAGGTCATCAGTTATCTAGTGTTATCTTCCAATTTTTCAATGTTTTAAAACTTTTACTGCAGAATCCTCTCATTTCTTTGATTGGGTTTTCCAAGGACTTGGGGAGGAGGGATGTTTGGTTTGGTTTGGTTTCTTTTCTATGAGAGGATGTTATTATAAGTGAGATTGTTTTCTAAATTTCTTTCTCCCTATGTTTGTTGTTAGCATACAGGAAGGCTACTGTCTTTTTCGTGTTGACTTTGTATTATTCCATTTTCCCAAAAGTGTAGTCATCTTCATATGCGTGGTGAGTTAGAGGTCAAACTACATGAGACTCCCCACAAAAGAAAAAAATTTTTAAATTGTTAAAGTCACTGCTAAAATGTTTCAGTCATCAATGTATATGCCTATGTTTATTTCCAGAAGGAAGGTTTTTTTTTCCATGCATTGGTTACAGCATTTGATTTTTATCAGGTTCAGAGCTTTTAAGATTTCATCAATTGCATCCAATACTGTCAAATTCTTCCAAAACACTTTTGGATCAATTCTTTTATCAGTATATTTCTGGACAAATCCTGTTCAGCAACATCTTCTGATGGTGGCTAAAATTACCTCACTCATAGATAAAATTAGACTTGTGATATTTTGTGGCAAATATTTAACAATTATTCTGCCATCATTTGAACTCAATAGTTCATTTGAATGTACAGAGAGGGGGTGGATCTAAATGAAGCTCTGCTTCTTCCTCAAAACACTTCAGATTTCAAATCCTCCTATTCCTCTGACGGAACTTTCCTCAAACCATGTTCTCAAAATAGATTGTTCCATCCCTGCACCATTTCAAGTGAAATAAGTGACAAAAAGGTTTGAAGAGTCAGTTCTTTTGAATACATGTATCTTTCTTCTTTCCACACAAAGCAAACATTAAGGTTTTATATGTCTTGGTATATTCACAATACATAGCAATTATTATCTCTCTGCTGAATCTATACTTAAAAATACCCTGGTTAGTGTCAAAAGTGAATGTCCTTGAGGATAGACACGTTTTGAGAAAAAACCAGTTTAATTAACACTATAAATTTGCTTTGATAATAGATTCTATCGCCAGAAATTCCATAAATTGACTAAAGAATCACTGGTGTGGTTGCATCCCAGTCTAACTTTGTTCCTTTACCAGCAGCCTTTAGGATACCATGGTCCTGCTTACATCAAGTAAGACAGCATGATGACACATTAAAATCACCTTCTATCCCAGGGGATCAAAAGAACTGATTGGTTTTACATAAATAGGTCCACAGAATTCTCATGTTTCTCATGTTGGTTAAACCACCCTGTCAGAATTTCATAAGTTTCTCATATGCTGAGAAATCTACTTCATAGATTTCTGTTTGGATAACCGGTTTCTAGTAACTGAATTGCTAGCATAGTTTGTGGTCCTTTCTTTGTTCTTTTAAATACTATGGACTGTGGATTCATCCATTCCATATAACACATAAAGTGTTTTGAAAGAGATGCCTTGCTCAACTTTCTTAATAATGCCAAGTTTGCTCTTAGTTGTCAACACCAAATGCTTATGTTTCCTTAAAATTTTAGTCTAATATTTTAGGCAACTACTAAAAGAAGAAAATAGCAATTTAGATTTGTCTATGAAGAGACTAGAACACAGAGTCAATATTTCCTCCTATACCTTTCAGAACCTAGATGGATAGTCTAGAAGACAATTTTCTCAAACAAGCTCTATATATGTCTCTTCACTTGCATTTTGAAGCTAACAAAATTCTTGCAACAAAGAATGGCTCCAATTAAGTCTGTCTTCTATTGCTCTTCCTCTCTACCTAATGATCTCCTCATAAATTGAAACCTAATTTGAGATTAGAATTTGAAGCAGTATTACACCAGCTTCACTGGAAATCATGTCCCAAGGCTGAGACTAGCTGGTAGAAGGCTCAGTGAAGACATTAAAATAATCCTAGTAAAAAGAAACTTCCTTATGCAGCAGATGGTGATTAACACAGAAAACTACAACTGGCCAATGTCCACAAAATAAGAGACTGCAGAGTGCTTATCCCTGAATAGCACATCTACATCATACTCCCAAGGGTCAGGAGTCACCAAGAAAGACTGTTAAGAGTCAGAGGTAGTAGACGACCACAAGGAAACTCTTCTTCACTTGAGATAAAAACTACTGAAAGCGGCACAGTTTCTAACCTGTCTCAGGAACAGCTCTTGTAGAATAGAGAGGGAAGCTTCAGTAACATCCAGCGCTGCCGTGACTCTGTGTGTGTGTGTTTCCCTAATTCTGGGAGTAAGTTTTGCCAAAGTCACTGAAATGGTAAAACTGACTCCATTTTGTTCTGACTTTTGCTTTAACCTGTGTTTCTGCACAACCAACACCACCTGCTCTTGCTAACTGCACTCAGTCAGGTGGAATGTCTCATGCAGGTAGTTGGGGGGGAGGGGGTTACACTGCTTCTGCAACTAGCCTGGTAGGAAATCATCCCCCACCACCAGCATCTCCATGGAGCCCATTGTTTCTACAATTCTGAGAAACTTGTTTTCCTTAACTGAAACTTAGAAACTTTTTGTTAACTGAAAACCTCTGTTAGTTCACCTGCCTACTCAGATATAACTATGGTGATCTGATCCAGCTACGGTTATTAGTTCTGTCCCTGGCATGATGTAATTGAGGTTTTAAACCTTATAAACCGTGTTTTGCATCACCTCCTCACTAAAGGACTCTTGATTTCATCATAAAATAATAATTAAAAATTAATCATTTAGATGAAAATTATAATGTGTTTTACAGTGTAGCCCACTAAATGCAAGAGGGGCTCAATTATTAAAATCATTTATTAATATATTGAATCATAGCTGGCTCAAAATGTAAAATTCCACATTTTCCTGAGGTTTCATTTACTCTGACAGAAAAATAATTAGAAAATTTCATAAAAAACAGCTCGACAAGTATTACCTAAAGCTTTTGTGTTAATTTTTTAAAGCACTGGGAGTTGTTATTCATTGAGCTCACACTTCAAGAAATCTGCCATGTCTAACTACAAAGTCTGTCAGCTGAAGTCCATAACAAAGTATAGTAGTCCTAAAGTTATCTTTACTTTACTTTTAATCTCTTCTGGGAGTGAGAGAAAGCAAGCACAGAGGACAGAGGTGTGGACAGTTATCACACTCTTCATGGTACAAGTCCAATAATCTGACATGTTAATAAACTTAATAGCCTAGCCAGACTAACAAGAATTGGTACCTGGACTCCAGGCCCACGAAAGCAGTTATAAAGTTGCGTCATTTTCCTTTTTTTCTTTTTCTAATCCATTCCTTCTGACAGTACCTCTGTCTCATTACAGGTTTATATCTGAAAGGTTCACAAGTGCTTCGTTGAGACTTAAATTTTTGTATTGCCTTTTCTTTGAAGACTCTCTATTGACTTACCAGACTCTGTTAGCTAACCAATAATATTAAATACAGGATTTTGATTAATCTATTTCTTTTTTTTTGGTCTCAATCAACTTTGACATTAATTAAAATCATTCTAGTTTAGGAAATGAAGCTTTCAAACCTTTTTAGAAAAGATAAAGATCATGATTATAGGTACTAAGTTCCATAATCTCAAAGAAATCTTTTTTAAAATGTTTTAACATCTATTCTAACATTAATTTTTTTTCCATTTTGCACTATCGCCTTCCACAAAAACTTAAAGTCCATTTTTATGAATCTCCAATAAAATATTATATTCAATCAATTTTGCTCCTAAACTATAATCCCTACTCAGTACTCTTTAAAGTTCAAATTTTAACAATTTTAATACAATCTACTTCTCAAGTAATATTTTAGTGTTAACATTATCTATATTTTATGTATCTCTAAGTGCAGAAATTATTTTACCATCCTTAAGAAATGTGAACACTATGTTATCTCTGTCTCTATATTTAATTGAGAAGAACAGAAACATACTAATCATGCATGATATTATCAGAAAACGGTTCTCTGCATTTTTCAGGAACTAAAACACAGAGAAGAGAATGTTTTTAATATTTTGGAATTTGTGGCTGAGGTTATTATATTAAAAGAAGGATAAGAAGATAAATAACTTGGTATTGGCCAGAATTCTAAAATAACCTCCAAATCTCTAACTCTGACGCATCCACCTCACAAGTCTTCATGAGTTGTACAATGACCATAATGTGGATTTATCCAGTTACTTGGATGAATATGGTAGAGGACCCTGAGAACTTTGAACAAAAATGTCAGCCAGTGGAGATGTACTGGATACATGATACAGAAAAAACAAGAAAGAAAGTCTATGTTCCCTCATTACTAAAGAATATAACAACAGAATACATCAAATAGTCTGTGCAGCATGCATAACCAAATGATAAAATCATGACATTTACTGGTCATCAAGCTAGTTGTGAGAGAAGCCAGCATCCTCACAATGCTCTTATTGCATCTCTACAGCATCTCTGAAATATTATATGTGTAGGAATTTTAATCGGGTAATTTCAACCTAACAGTCAAAAGGACATTGTGAACATCATCGTCATTGAAAGGTGTAATTGTTACTCTAATGAGTTCCAATGTACCTACTATTATTTTGCTTTAAAAGGCTAAAACAAATGGATAACAGTAATGTATTTTAAATTGTGCTTATCTGCAATAAAGCATACTGATATATTTTATCAAACACTTTTGATACAGAAAATTAACTCTTAAAAAGAAGACACATGAAACCGATTTTAATGATCCAGCTCAGCGGAAACTGAAAAGAAAATTAACATCTTGTCTAACATATAGACTTTATACCAAACAAAATATTATGTCTTCATACATTTCTGAGGGGATAAAATAGAAGAAACATAATGTGTTCATCAAATTATAATTCATAATCTGACATTAATCTATATAATTTGTAGGCAATATTATTGTCTAATACTTCAAATATTTGTTTACATTTATTTATGAATATGTAGTTTAGAATCTAACTAGATTGGTTCATAGATGATTGACTTACAATTTTATTGTTGTGTAGTATAGCTGCTCATCTTTGTATCAAAGTAATAGTATCTTTTTATCTCTCTTTTTAAGCATTTTTCTCTTTTTGTATTCCTGAGACTATCTGAATATTCATAATAAAGCCATTAGAAACAGCTTCTTTTTGGAAGTTTGTTAAAATTTATCTATAGGAAAATCTAGATATGGTTTTTTCATTAAGTGAGACTTTGTTTAATGGTTCTATTTGTATTGATTTTCTTGAATTTGAAGTCTTACTTTTCATTCAAATTTCCTAATTTATATTTAATCCAAAATTACTTATTTCATCAAAGTGCAGGAATGTAATTGGACTTCTAAGAATCTTTTAATCTTGCTGTATATCAGGTCGTATCGCTTTCTTGGCTAGGTAAATATACATTTGGACTTTTCAGTTTTGATAATTCTTGCCAACAGTATAAATCCTTGATGATTTTTCAAATAATCATCTTTCAAGCATTCCAAATCTGCTATTTTTATTATTTATTAGTTCTCCTTTTTTGTTTTTTGCTTTATAACTACTTTTTGTTGGTGACTCAGTTGTTGTTGTTTCTTGGGTTTGTGCATAATTTTTATTTTCTACTTTTTGGTAAATACAGTTTAGGCTCTAAATTTACCACCAAGTGAAATTTTAAAGTTGTCCCACAAACATCGACATGGAATACTTTCATTTTCCTGTGGTTGTACTTTTAGTTTCCTTTATGCTGAACATATTAAATCAGACCTTCACAGCATTCACTGCGTCTACGTGGAGTGGGGTACTATCTATCATGGCGGCTGGGATCCCAGTCTTATCTGACAAGCTGTGCAAGCTCATTAGGAGATAGGATGAGGAATCCTGAGAGAGTCAACTTAGTTGGTCATTAGGGCAAAGGAGCCTCTGATAGGTCAAGGTAATCAGATCTCTAGAGAATTTGACGCCATGCATTCCAGGGTGCCAATTCTCTCTCACTTTTCCAAGGAGACCACGGATAATCCAAGCAATGTAGACTTGGCTAATGAATGAGATTCTGCAGCATTTTCTAGTGGCTGTGACAGTAAATTAATCCACAGTCACTACAGAAAATGGAGATACTCCTAGATGAAAGCATTACGTTGAATAACAGTTTTACCATTATTGTAGCTGTGACTTTTGGAAAAGGAAATGCTTTAATCCACCCAGAGAATAAGCACACAGTAGAACCAAAACATTGTTATATCTCATTGCTATGAGAGATTATATAAAATCAATTTTCTGGTGCTTAAGAGGACCTCCTTAAGGATTTAGTTCCAATTGCTATACTAGCTTTACAGTTTTGCCAGTATTATGTAAGGTATACACTAGGAGCACCCTTGGGAATACTTTTATAGTTTTCTCAATAAAACTGACTTTAAAATGTAGTCAGTTTATCCCTGCCCTGGTAATAAAACTAACAACTCTAGTTAATGCATTACCCTAATCAGTACTTACCAAATGGGCGAGCAGGATAGATTTTTAAGTCGTAACACAATTAATTTATAAAGACTGAATTAAAGTAGTTTTGTTCTAGAAGTAAAACTCTGAACAATCTGACCTTGAAAAACCTGTAGAGGAATTCTGATTTGTGTAACAAAGCTATGTTACTTAACCTGACAATAAAGCATGGGAAAAAAAATCAAAAAAAGAAAAAAATCAAGTCAAGCAGATACTATATCAACAGTTACTCATGAACATGCGTATCCATCCTTTAACATGGAAAGAACAACTAACGAAGTGCTTTCATAACTTAGCTAAAGACAACTTCCTTGTCAAGCATCAGTCATCTCAAAATTCACAATCACAATTCCTTTGAATTCATTAAATTTGAAAAACTGTCAAAACAAACTTCATCTTGTTCTTATGTTTTAAGGGAAGAAGCTAGTTTTTGTGCTACCAGGGAATCATTATGAACACATACAAATGATTCATACATAAAAGACTGCTTAACCATTTTATTGTTCACAATTTCGTGTATAGTGAGGATGAAAAATATAAAGGGAATTTTTTAGTGAAAGAAGGAATGACTATTAGTCATATTTAATATAAGATATAATCATCATAAATAATTTTTAAAGCACAGAAATAACTGTGGTTTCTATAAATGTAACATAAGGAATTAGGTGTGTTAGCCAGGAGAGGTGGCACACTACAATCCCAAGACTTGAGAGGCAGAGGTGAGAAGTTCAGTGTCATCCTCAGCTGCCTTCAGTGCTCAAGGCCAGCATGGATTGCAGAAAGAAAAAGAGGAAGGGAGGGAAAGGCGAGAAGTAAATGAGAACTATTTTGAGAGAGGAGAAGCAGGGAAGGACTCCAAGCCAATCTAAGTGGGCCAGAGAAAACGCGAGACAGTAAACTACCCACACACGCTAAGAAAACAGGGGTATGGAAATGTGAGACTGAGAGGTTCACAGGTCCCAGGCTTCCCCCTTGCACACCACCAATGCCTGAAGAAGCCGTCCTTCAGACCCTAGAAAGCGCTTAGGGAGGCTGAACCTAGCCTGCCTAATATAGCATACTGGCAGGGGAAAGAGGCATGGCAAATGTGGGCACAACAGAGGCGGTGCAGTGAGGGGGTCTGAAGCTGAGAGATTCTCACGGACCCTCCCCCATCTCAACCTCCGAGGGGAGGAGCTACAGTACCACAGGAAGTTTGTGACTGAACTTTCCACAGAATTTAATGGACAGAGCCAGTAAGGTAAACAGGGGCGATGTGGGTCCTCCCCCAACCAGGAAGAAGCATTGACTGAGAACACAATGCTTTCTATTCCATTTTAATCCTCTTTTGTGTTTGTGTTAATATTTTTATTTTCTGTTATACACATTTTATAATACTTGTAGTAAATATAACATACACCAGTAATTTAAATACTAGGCACTGTGACTGCTGAACACTCTCAGACATTTTAGTGCACATGACCTTCCTCTGGAACTTAAATGGAAGCAAAGACAATCCACCAGGAGGATCCACATAAAATAAAACAATAACAGTGAAAAAGGGGAGGAAATGAGAAGCTAGAGGACGCATCTATTCTAAGAGATGTGCAGAACCCAACAAAGAAGACAGAAAAGCGTGCGACAGCTGCCACTACCAACTCTCACAAAACCACTTCTTAACAACAGAAAACAAAGAAAATGAGATAGCTGAAATACCAGAGAAAGATTTAGAATCAAACTTTTAAAAATAGACCGATGGCCATATAGAGTATTCAAATCAACAGTTAAAGAAATCAATCCCTGACCTACACAAGAAAGCTGCCAAAGTGAATGAAAGAATTAGTAACTTGGAAGTAAAATTCTAAAACATGGAGAAAAAAATTCAGCAAGATATTGAAATGCAGAAAAAAACCAAACAGAAATTCTGGAAATAAAAGATTCAGTCAAGCAAATAAAAAAATACTGCAAAAACATCAATAGACCAAACTAAGTAGAAAAATGAATTTCAAGAGTGGAGGACAAGGTCAAGATATTAACAAATACAGATATATATAAAGAAAGTAAAGTAATGAACTTTACCAGGGCTTCTAAGAAGTTTTAGATACACCAACTTTAGAATCCATGGAACAGAAGATGGATCTGATATAAAGTCAGATTAGTTAATCTAATGAAATTAGAGCCACAAAATTCCCAAGCAACAGAAACATCAGAGTGCATAAAGCATTTAGAACACAAAATAAACATGACAAAGGAAGAAAAGTTCCATGAACATTGTAGTCAAGATGTCAAAGACACAAAGCAAAGAAACAATACTAAAAGCTGTAAGGACATAACAGGAACTCAAACAGAGGTAGTAACATCAGATTTTTTTTTTGTTAGTAGCCCTAAAAGTCATGAAAGAACAAAATGACATATTTCTATACTTAAAAGTAAATAAATGTCAGTCAAAATTGCTATATACAACTAATTTATTAAAAATTAATATAAAAATAATATTTTGAGACATAAAATATTTTGAGGCACAAGTTATAGAAAATTCATAAAAGCATACAATACACAGAAGAAATACAGTTTCATCCACATAAACACAGGAAATAATATGTCATAAAAGAAATGGATGAACATGAGAAGGAACAAATTAAGTCCAACACAACAACCAGAAAACCTCCAAAATTACCTGGAGAGGAAGGAATGAACTACCAACAAACCAACCAACCAGAGCAACAACTAACAAAGCCATTGGTAACAGTATAGCCCTCTTGTGTTGAATTGCTTCAGTTGTCAGCTTGAAATACCAAGAGGAAATCTCATTTGAGGAATTTCCCCATCAGACAGCCCTGTGGGCACATCTGTCAGGCATTGTCTTGACTGATGAGTGTTTGGAAGAGACCAGTTCACTTTGGGCAATGCCACCCCTGGGGAGGTCGTTCTGGGTTGTATAAGTTAGCAGGCTGAGCACTGGCCAGAGAACTAAACCAATAAACATCCTTCCTTGATGGTGGTCTATTCTTCAGTTCCTGCTTCCAGGTTCCTGCTCTGAACTCCTGTTCTGGCTCCCCTCCATGATGAACTGTAAGCTGTAAGTTGAAAAAAAACACTTTCCTCCACAAGTTGGCTTTGGTCACCATTTTTGTCACAGCAACAGAAAACTAACTAATACACCTCTCATTAATAACTTTAAATCCAAATAGTCTTAACTCACAAATTAAGACACGGGCTAACAGACTGGATGAAAGAACAAGATCAGACTGTCTGTTGTCTCCAATAAAATCACATAACTAAGAAAAGCATACAAAATCTGAGGGCCAAAAGTTGGAAACTGACCTAAAAAGGAAACAGAAGGCATCACCAAGCTGGTATAATGATTCTAATACTGAACGTATAGTTCCAACTGAAAACAGTCAGAAGACATAAAAAGGGTACTGCTGTCCCGACCTGCAGGACAATCAACAACACACAACAGGTTTTGCTTCAGGCTGCAGCAACTTCTTCTTTATTTTTTCCCTTATATACACACGCATTACATAAGCAAGATGTGGGCCAACCAATCAGCCAAAAGGTCAAGTATTACATCAAGGTGCACGAGGCTCCCAACCCATAAAGAATCCTTGTGATCACATGCTGCCCATGTGCTCATCATGCATCCGGATCTTCTAAAATACATTTCCTTAAACTAGAGGTCCTCCTCCTGGCAGCTGCCAGCCGCCATCTCAGGTGATGATGTTGGAGCCGGCCTGCCCCCAACATCTCCCCCTGTTTTATTAACAACAATGGCTGGGATACATGCCTGTCTTAGGTTGTCCACGTTAAGATATACCCTTACCCGTCATGGGATATCTCAGTACTGTACACCTGAGAGTCCTGTCTTAGGTTGGTGTATATCTCACGCAAATCTTACCTGTCTCTGGCTACCAGTCCAACATATTCAACCATATTTGAGGGGAATCACCAGTTTGGACAGCAAGCATGGCCTGTCTAATGATGACTAGGTCTCGTTGCCGCACTTGTCTCATCCGACAAAGGCACTAAACATACAGGATGGTTGTTAACAGGAGGACTCCACTCAAAGCCATGGTGCCAAACCATTGCTGACTCCAGGTTAAAACTCTAGTCATAAAGGAAACAAATTGTCCAACATTTCAGTGGAGACGTGAGTAGCATTAACAGAAACAATCTGAAACCACAGAGAATGCGTCAAATTATCAAACTGAGCATCCTATGTACCATTCAAATACTTGGACAGTTCCCTAGATAAATTTTCTGCAACACTCAAATTAGCATATTGCACAGGGGTAATACAAAGTGCTGACATATGATGTATGCATCCCACAAAGAGAAGTTCCTGTATAATGTCCATTTCTTCTTGCAGCAAATCTACTCGTTGATTCAGTACAAGTATGGCTGCTCTCAAATGTTGACTCACTTGTGCCTGTACTTCCAACGCTGATGCTGTCTTTTCTGCCAAATTATTCACAGTCTGTGTAGCTGGTATAGAGGTGGCTAGAGCAGCCGCGGCACCAACAGCTGCAGCTGCAGACAGGGCAACAGCAGCAAACAACAGTAACTGTGATCCCAAAATCTCTTTTCGGCCTTACTAAGACAGAAAGGTCTTGCTCCTCTATCTTCACAGGTACAGGCAAAAAGGTAGGAATGTGCATTAATACAGCCAAATCAAACAATGAAGCGTTCCAACACTCAGCAAGATATATTGTCACATTATCAACTGAGCCACATAAAAGGAGGTTTAACACATACAGGAGTAGGAGCAAATGTAATATTCGTCCCTTCTTGAACCTGAACAGTTGTTTCAAAGAAGCTGCTGGTGTCGTAAGAAAAGGATGCATTTCTATAAGACCCTCCTTTTAGCATAGACATAGCAGAAATATCTGTTCAAAGTTGTTGTTGGTCTCCATTAGCCTTCTGTACCAGCATTATCAGCAGTATCACCACTATCATCGCCATCTTTCTCAGCTTTCTTCAACACTGGTTTCACCAACCGCTCCGGAATCCAAATTGGCGTTTGAGCATTCTGTGGAAAAGCACAAACAGAGCCTTGGGCCCATATTAATACTGGATCTGGGCCTTTCCACTGACCAGTAAGTATATCCTTCCATAAGGCCATAGGATATTTATTTTTAGTTGGCTCTGCATGGCAATCAGCCACAGATCGTCCATTCACATCCAAATTTAAAAAATTTAAAATAAAGAGGGAAACATCAAGTTTCTCTTTGGGTGACTTAAAGGAGTCCCCTATTCCCCCTTTTTGTTTTTGCAACATAATTTTCAAGGTTAAATGAGCACATTCAATAACTCCTTGCCCAGTGGGATTATATGGTATGCCCTTTACATGATGAATATTAAAAGTTAAACAAAAATTAGCAAATTGCTGTGAAACATAGGCTGGACCATTATCGGTTTTAATTTGTTTTGGAATTCCCAAAATGGAAAAACTTTTTAAGCAATGAGAAATAACATCTTTAGCTTTTTCACCAGTTAATGCAGATGCCATAAGAAATCCTGAAAAGGTATCCACTGTAATGTGGATGTATTACACTTTTCCAAAGGCTGCATAGTGAGTCACATCCATTTGCCAAATGCGGTTGGGCAGTAGGCCCTTTGGATTTATTCCCAAGGATGGGGAAGGTAAATGTATAACACAATGTGGACAATTCTTAACAATAGTTCTTGCCTCTTCCTTAGAAATAGAATATTTTAACTTCAAGGTGTTTGCATTAAACTGTGCAGCAGTAAACTGAGAGAATATATAAGGATCTCTAGTAGCCCTATCCACTGTATCATTTCCTCCTGCTAAGGGACCAGGTAACCCTGTATGTGAATATCTTCAATTTATCCAAGTGCAGTGTTAACTTTGCAGGTTTAACCATGGTAGGAGATAGGATGGAACCAAGAAACGTTTTAAGTCCTATTTTTTGTATCTTTCCAGCATCTATAAATAATCCAGCCTTTTCCAATCCTTGGATCAGGGCAGCATAGGCTTGATTTAAAACTTCAGCTTCGTCAGAGGCTATCAATATATCATCCATATAATGATATACTTTTAGCATTGGAAACTGCTGTTTAACCGGATGTAAAGCTCTATCAACATAAATTTGTAAGGTTGTGTAGTGCCCTCATGTCCTTCAGTATCTTTCCTTTTTTTTTTTTAAATTTTAACCAACACAAGAATATATTTAGTACTTTCCAAATGACTATTCACACCATAAAACTAAGAGATGACAGGGAAATGTCTGCAATCCAAAAATACGAAAAGTCCAAACTAAGCCCAGTTTCTAAAAAGAAAAAAACCCACAAATATACACATATTTATGCCATTGTCCTTTCCTAGTTTTAATATTTTATGTTAGTAAATAAAAATGTTTTTAAATTTTAGCTTTTTAGAGACTACACAAATTATTGGACAAATGACACAATTAATAGCTCAAAGAAATACAGAGCGGTTCTTACCTTTAGCTGCATTCCATTCTCCTTCAGAAGTGCCTTTAACGTGCTTTCCATTTGTGAACACGATATTTCGGATCCCATTTTCAGTATTTTTCTGGCCACTACTCTCGGAGAGTTTCTTCTTGTACCCCTTCTAAAGGAGTCTACCATTACCTGTTAACAGTACTTACTTGGAAATGAAGCAGAGGATCCCCAGACGGGCCACCACTTGTCCCAACCTGCAGGACAATCAACAACACGCAACGGGTGCAGCAGCTTCCTCTTTATTTTTTTTTCCCTTATATACACATGCATTACATAAGCAAGATATGGGTCAACCAATCAGCCAAAAGGTCAAGTATTACATCAAGGTACACGAGGCTCCCAACTCGTGATCACAATCCTTGTGATCACGCGCTGCCCATGCATGTGCTGCCCACGCGCTCATCATGCACCCGGATCTTCTAAAATGCATTTCCTTAAACTAGATGTCCTCCTCCTGGCAGCTGCCAGCCGCCATCTTAGGTGACTATGTTGAAGCCAGCCAGCCCCCAACATCCTGCATATTAATAAATGAAATGATTCAGCATCAGGATGATATACTATTATAAATATTTACCATAATACCTTGGGGTCCCAATTTTATAAAATAAACAATAAAAGATACAAAAGGCCAAAAAAAGATACAGACACAATAATAAAGAAAATAATTCAATACCTCATTCTCACATCTACATAGATCTTCCAAACTGAAAATCAGCAAACAAAGCAGAGAGCTAAATTTACCATGCAGAAACAAAATGGAACAGACATTTACAACACATTCGATGCAAAAGAAAGGGTGTGTGTTCTCAGAAATTCTTGGCGCTGTCTATAAAATTGATCTCATTAGGGACTAGAAAGATGGCTCAGTGATTAAAAACACTAGCTGCTCTTGCAGAGGACCCAGGTTTGGTTCCCAGCATCCAAATGGCAGCTTAACGACTATCAGTAACTTCAGTTCCAAGGGATCCAGTACCATCTTCTTGTCTCTATGGGCACCGCACAAATGGGTACACTTAACATGCATACAGGCAAAACACTCATACACATAAGATAAAAATAAATAAATAACTAGACAATAATAGAGGGCATGAAGTGGGAGGAAGGAGGAAGAGACATGGGGGAGGGGTTCTAAACAGGATCAAAATACACTGCATGAAATTCTCAAAGAATCAATAAAATATTTATAAATAAAAATGATAAAAAACAGAAAGGAAGAAATGAAACTGCCCCTAGTTGTAGATGAAATAATACTATAAAGATTCTATAGTTACTGCGAAAAATCTTTTAGCTCTGATAAACACTTTTTGTAATCTTGAATCTGGGAGGATACAAAACCAACATACAAAAATTACTGGCTTTCATATATACCAAAAATGAAATTAGGAAAAATATCCTAGTCACAGTAGTTTCAAAACCATAAAATACCTGGGAATAAACATACCTAAGAAGATGAAATACCTCTACAGTTTAAATTTTAAGATATTGAAAAAAGAAATTAAAGACAAGATGGTAAAAGATCTTCCATGTTCTTTAATTATAAGAATTAATATGCACATAGCTATGTTACCAAAAGTAATCAATACAGTCAATATCACAATTCCAATACCATTCTTCACAGAACTAGAAAAACAGTCATAAAAGTCATAAAAGATCCCATGGATGACCAAAGCATTCATTAGCAGGAAGCATTGCCATGGGAATCACAATGCCTGACTTGAAATGTGCTACAGAGCCTAGTGACAAAGTCAACATGACACTGACACGGAAACAGACATGTAAAGCAATGGGACAGAATATGGGACCCACACAGCTACAAACACCTGATTTTAGCAAATGTATTAAATACGTACACTGGAAAAAAAGACACTCTATTCAGCAAATGGTACTGGCAAAAGCAGATACCATGTTCCAAAGAATGAAATTAGGTAGGTATCTCATCCTATATATAAGTCAGTTCTAAGTTTATGTGAACAAAAAGTTCCCAGAAATGTGCATTTTCAAACTGAGCCTTCTACAAAACTGATTAACCGATTAGAACTTCACTGATTGTGGAGAGTTCAGGGCCAGAGTCCAACTCCAATTTATCTTGAGCTATCTTTAGCCCCCTAAATAGCCATTCCTCTTGACCTCTGTCTGATCCAACATCCTGTGACTAAAAGATTAAAAACTTTTGTACTATTTTAACTTAATAAAACCTTACCTTCCACCAACCAAAACGCCAAGTATCATCAGACAGCATCTCACACCTGTAGAAGAAGTCTCTCCACTTTTCTATAACCTGCTACCAAATGTACCCACCAATGTGTCTGAAAGCTGTCTTGATTTACGGTTTCTTTGTGCTGGTATTCTAAAAACTTTATGAAACTGTTGCTAAGTTGAAAATAGAATATAGAACAAATTAAACTTGTGTTCCCAGACCATGATCTCTTATTTGGCATGAATATAAACTGTCTCTTGTCCCCTTTGAGATGAGAGTTGTGCTTTTGTGTCAATAGTTATTAAAGACCTCAATTTAAAACCTGAAATGCTAAGAGTAGTAAAGGAAACATGAAGAAACAACTTCAGGATATAGGTTTAGGCAAGAATTTCTGAATAGAACACTAATAGTACAGGAAATAGTCTCAAGAATTCCCAAATGGGGATGTGGCTGTATGAAATTAAAAAGCTTTTGTACAACAAAGAAAACTGACATCAGTGTGTACAAATAGCCTATACTTCAGACAGGGGTTAACATCCAGAGTACATAAAAACTGCAAAAATAGCACACTTGCATGTGCACACACATGTGCATGCACACATACACATACACACACACACACACAAAACCTGTCAATCAATAAATGGACCAATGTACTGAGAAAACAGCTCTCAAAAAAAGCAACAACAAATGGCCAATAAAAATGTTCAACACACTTACCCATCAGTGAGATGCAATTTAAAACTCCTTTGAGAGCCTATCTCATTCTAGTCATGGCTATCACAAAGAAAGCAAATGACCACAAATCCTGGCAATGAAATGAGAGGAAAGGAACTTCACTGATGGTAGGAGTGTAAAATGCAGCCACTATGAACATCATTGTGGAAGTTTCTCAAGAAAACTAAAAGTAGAACTATCCTATGACTTAGCTATGCCACTCTTATGCATATACCAAAGAGTCTGAATCTTATTGCAGAGATATTTGCACATCTTTGTTTTTTGCTGCTCTATTTTTTTTTAATTTTAAGAGAAAGGTTACTATTCAAGATTTTGACACTTCATATTTGATTATATTCAGACCTCTTCCTCCATCTCCATTCTCACCGTACCTCCCTCAACCCTGCCCCCAGACTTTATGTTAGCAAATGAAAAACCTCATACACCCATCTGAGCTAGGTGCCAGAGAAATCATATCTCATTGGAATGTTGGTCATCTATATTTCTTCCACATAGATGTGCCAAAGTAGGGCCCACTCTGTTTCCTTTGTACATGTACTGGGTGAAAATATGTCCAGGTTTCTTGGAACAGGGTTTTCACACTTATTTTCTGTTTCTTTTACACACTGCTTAGGAAGGTCAAGTAGGACTTTCTCTTTTTCTCAGCAATCAGATATGCTTGCGTTTCTTCTTCAAAGTTGTTTGCAACCTGACCAAAGGCAAGTTACACTTTCTGAACCCACTGTGGAACAAAGCATTCTCCAACAGGTTGATTCCCCAAAGAGTTTACTGTGGGTAAAAGCAAAAGCTAGGTCTTCACATCAGACAGTAATTAGATTGTGGGCCTCAATTCAAGATTTTCTGAGTGGCAGTGGGAAATTTCAGAGCTTCACATAACAGCTTTATACCAGTTTCTTCTAGTTTATTTTCTGAAATCTGTAGACTTCTCTGGTTCCTAATTCTGTTGAGGACTGCAACCAGGTCTTGACAGCAATTGGATAATGATGATTCTTAGGCTATCTACGGGTGCTGCTGGGACACATTGGTGGCCAGGTCACCATGACATCATAGTATAGGTTCCCCAGTTATTTTCCGTCTTACTTGTCAAGTTCAGAATTTTGAGATCAATATAGAAGCATCAAGATTCTTAATAAAACAAAGTGGACTGGAGTCAAGTTTCAAGTGCCTGTGCCGAGAGTCACCACTGCTACCATTGCTCCAGTTATGTTGCCATCTTGGCTTCCCTGTTATTTTCATTCTTGCCAAGTCCTGAGTTCAGGATTTTGAGATCAATATGGAAACACCCATGGTCAGGGAAATAGTCATTTTATATGATAAAATTCCTCACATGGTCCAGCACAGGCATTCAGTCTCTTGGGAGCTGGCAAGCTCTGGGCCCCAAGGCCAGCTGCCTGGGGCACCTCATTCCACTGCCATCTTTTTTATTCTCTTTTGATGCTCTACTCTTAATAGCAAGGAAATAGAACAAACCTAGATATTCATCAACTGACCAATGGATGAGAAAAATGCTGTACATATATACAATGGAATTTTATTTAGCCATCAAGAAAAATAAAATCATAAAATTTTCAGAAAAATAGATAGAATGGAAAATATTATAGTAAGTGAGGTAACCCAAGCTCAGAAAGGCAGCCAGTACATGTCCTGTTCCATATGTGGACCCTAGCTTCTGATATTTATGCCTGTCTATAGTCTTGTGAGAAGTCATGAAACTAGAATTGGCCCATAAGGTCTTGGAAAAGGCTTTAAGGAACGGTTTGGGGAGAGTCAAAAACACAGGAAATGAAAGTGCTAAGGGGAATTCTGGGAACAGAGCGATACTATGGGGAGGAGAAGAGGAGATCGGAGAGAGGAACTAAATAAAATAAATATATAGTATATATGAAGTATAAATAAAAGTATAAATAAAAAAGTATAAAGAAAAATAAAGTATATATGAAAATGCTGTGAAGAAACAGGCTTACGTTTTAGCTAATTTTAATTTTTAAAAATGCTCTTTAAAGTCAGAGGTTCCAAAAGGTGTAAAAACAAACAAAATAAAACAATGCCCGATCTGTTAATTTTGAGTTTGGCATAAAAAAAGAATATAGCATAATATTTTGTCAATAAATAGGAAACTTTGCCATGTAAATGTAAAATAAGTTGGTCATTTTAGGAAGAAAAACCTGAATTTTAATTTTTCTTAAAATAATTACCAGTAATGAATATATGTCTTCTAAATTAGTATTTTCATATTTTTAATTTGTCTTTTGTATTTATAAGCTCTATAAAAATCAATATGACATTATATGTTTAGCCATACATAAATACATAATCATGTAAATACAATATAAATCTTATCTTTAAGGTATAACTCATCTTACCATAATATGAAGATTAAAATATATATTATATTAAAATTATATGTTTAAAAATTCCTAAGAGACTATCCATTATTTGGAATGCAAATTTATATCTCTTTAATTTTCCATATGAAATCTAATTTTATTACTAACATAATAATCATTTTAATTATCACCTTTAAAATTTTGTCTTCTTTAGGCAGAATTAGAAGACAAGATATTAAAACAATGTAGATTCATTTAAAATATACTTTTATTTATTGTTTTTATTTTATGTGAATACATGTTAGCTATGCCTACATGTATGTAAGTGCACCCATGTGTAATGTCTCTGGAGGCCAGAAGAGGCCATCAGATTCCCCAGAACTGGAGGTTCAGATGGTGGATGCTGGAAACTGAACCTGGGTCTTCTGCAAGAGCAGCCAGTGCTCTTAATCACCCAGCCATCTCTCACCAGTTCCTGTTTTTAAGATAATTCTTTTAGATTACCTTTATCATTTTTAAGGGAGTAAAATAAGCATACATAGACCACCATCTGAAGAACTATACCTCTGAGTAGTATCTACTCCTAATATAATAAACAGGAGCAAACAGTGACACAAGTTTTATAATTTTTTAATAACTTGCCAAATGATATAAAATTTTTTTTCCAATTATGTAAGTTTTTTTTAAAGGTTTCACATCTGTTTGGAAGATTTTCAACTATCCAGTTAAGAAGATATTTAACAAGATGATAATCACAAATCACATCTAGCATATACAAAATTTTTCAAATGTATCATAATTTTTCATTTCTTTCTTTTTTTACTTTATTTTATCCTTTGATTCTAAGAAGAAGGAATTGTTCCAAACCTTTAGTTAACACTTTCTCAAGACCAAATTCAAGTTGCTGGTCATTTCAAAATGAAGCATGTCACACAATAACAATAGTTTATCAAGGAGTTAGGTGAAATCTATACTTCACATATTTTAGGATGATAAGACTAAAAAAAACAGTAGTCAAGGGGTTTTTTTATAATGAAGTGTCTTTCTGTAATAAACAAAATAATGTTTGCAGTCATTATTTATTATTTCAACCTATGCATGCTACAGATACACTTAGTGAAAGAAAAGACCTCCAAGTCAAAAGAATCTAGCAATAAAAACAGATTATAAAGAAGCTTAGCAACTATCTAGAGTATAATTCCCATCACTCATGCCAGGCAAGTCCTGGGGCACCCACACAGAATCAAGGAATATCAGGAAGAGCAGGAAAGGAAACTGCCAGCTCCTGACAAACTTTTGGGACTCTTCACTGCTTCAGGAACGTGCATTTCCACTGCACACCGTCTCTCACCCTCCTGGCTCTTTCTTAAAGCAATCAATATCACAGATAGTATCTTCAAGATCTGTGGTCTCACCCCTACCAAATAATGATGGTGATAATAGTGATGATGGTGATAAGATCTGTAATCAAAAGTGAGACACACATCTGAGCACTAGAATGCATTAGCAGTGAAGTCCTAACAACTGTCCCTGAGATAAGTATTATTACTACCTTATAAATGAGTAGGTAATGTAGGAAGCACTTGCCAGGGTCACACAGGCTAAGAAGAGAATAATCACAACCAAAGCCATCTAATACCAAAGTCGGTATCTTAGCCATTCCAAATCAGGAGTTTCCCAGTAGAAGAAATCTTAAAACTTTTCCTATGTTCGCCCAAAACATAAAGCTACATAACTATTATTTCAGAGGGCAGCTATTTATACACACAAATGTGAATGAAAGAACAGTGTTTGCCCTTGGTCTAATTATCTCTGAAGAAGAATCAAACCTTTTGAGAGCAGTATTGAATTCTAGAACTGTACCTCTATATTAACAAGTCAAAATGCAAATAATTATTTTCTTCATCAGATATTACTGGAAAACCTAGCTAAATAAATGAGGAATTTCCTGACACTTATGAAATCTAATAGTTAGTTTCAATACCCTTTGAGGGGGATATCACAGCTCAAATTTTTGCAAAATCAATAAATATATTAATTTCTCTGAGAAAAATCTAAGCATCAAGAGTTGACCAAAATGTTAATTCAAATAGTTTTTAAATTTTATGGTAAATATTATGCTGTCAAAATTTAAAAAAAATCTCAAGAATGAATATAGCAAACTTATAGAAACTATTTTGCTTTTGTAGTTCCTTTCTGACCTCCAGGTCTAGAAAAGGAATATATTTTCTTATCCTATTGCATTTAAAACTCTATTACTAAGAAGAAAGATAGAAAAATATGTCCATTTGAGTACAGATGGAGTCAATTATTAACTCAGAACTTGGCTGTTAAAAAGGATGAATTAGTAACTCATAGACCAGAAAATATAATTATGTATCTGCCATGGCCGGGGTATGAGGAGCTGTTGGCAGTGACCATGGACTTTTAATTGTGCTATGAACAAATTCTAGAGACCTGAGAAATAATGTAGACCCGATAGCTAAGAAGCCCATTCTGTGCCCTTCATAGTTAAGAGACTAGGTCTCATGTCATGTCCTTAGCACCAAGAATGGGAGGGAAGAAGCAAAAAGGACACTTTGGGAGCTACTGGACAACTGCTATGATCTCTATAATCACAACCAAAGCCATCTAATACCAAAGTCCGTATCTTAGCCATTCCAAATCAACTCAGGAGTTTCCCAGTAGAAGAAATCTTAAAACTTTTCCTATGTTCACCCAAAACATAAAGCTACATAACTATAATGCCAGTATCAATGGCATCACAGATGTTTCTGAAAGTCTCGCCACATCAATTCATGCACATTGAATATGTTTAGTTCTTTATTACACCTCAGTAAAACTACAAACCTAAGACACTCCAATGTTATACAAAGTACATTTTTAACTCTTAATTTTTCTTTATGTATATGCTTTATACTGTTTCTGAAAGAAAATAGCAAATGCAATAAGAAATTGTTTTGATTTACTGTATTTTGCTACTTGAAGGAACTTTACTTTCTGATACATCCTATACTATAGAAACTGTATTCAAAATATTTGTCAATTCATTTTTAAATGTTTTTGAGAATTTGATACATGAATATTTTGTTATTGTTTCCATCCTTTCCAGTTCCCCTTCAGCTCTTCCTATATCTCCCTACTCTCTCTCAATTTTTTGTCTACTCATTTATTATTGCTACATATGCATACATATAATTACATATATACATATGTGTGTGTGTCTTCATGTAAAGTCAAATCTGGTGAAATTTCTCCCATCTACATTGGCATATCCACTGTTTTTGGCATTAGCCAGATCTTGGTAGATTACCAAACTGCAGAAATTTCACCTCACAGGGAATCAGATCTAGAATGCCTTAACTAGCAGTAGATGTCTTGTCCTTCTGGTCTTACATTTGTCAACTCTTTTCAGGACAATGCATTGGCATGAATTGTCAGGCCATCCACAATACATATAAGCACAATTTAAAAAATAAAAAACATATTTCTGAAGTTATGTTACTTCATTTTTAAAACTTACCTGGTTTGTCATAAGTTCAATATAATCATTCACTATGAATTAAGGCAAAAATAATGTCTAATAATTATAAATATCTTTCTGAGTGTTTTCCCTTTTATTACTCCTCATACTCTGAAATGTTTCCTAAAGGCAGAAAAAAAGGAAATTAAATACAAAGTGATGTGTTGGGAATATTTTGCAACACTGGGGTTATTTCCTAAATATTGTTCTAAATAGCGAATGTCATCCATAAAGGGCCTCAGAGAAATAGAGCTGAGGAGCACTTTGAACTAATACAGATTCTTAGCAGAATGGCCTTATCGCAGTGTATTTTAGAGAAATAAACCTAGCCTTGAAATGAGAGAACGGGTATAAATACAGCAGTTTAGGTGAAACCCGAAGAGATTCTGAAACGAGACGTTGGCAGTAGACTTAGAAAAGAATATACTGTTCTGAAAAAAGTCAAAAGAGAGAAAAGTATCTGTGACTCTATGAAGCCTGTGGTAGAGGTCATACATCTTCGGACACAAAGGGCATGTTTATGCATTTTGCTCATTCTTCCCAAAGTCATGAAAGTAGATTTTTTTAGCCAAATTTCTGCAGAACTTAAGGCTCAAAAAGTTTGGATAATCAAATACAGATACTCCATTCAGTTAAGTAGGAGAATCTGATGCAGATGTGATGTTCCTGGATTATAATTTACTTGTTAGTTTGGGGGTACCTTTCTGCCTAGATTCTCCTGGGTTGGTGAACTCCTTGCATGGATTACCAGGTAGCCAACCTTTGTTCTCCTGACAAGTTGGCAAAGCAGTAGTCCAAAATTAAATCACTCAGTTTGCTGAAATAATACTCAAATCCTAAGGAATAGGCCAGGCATCAAAATGTAGATCTAAACTACAGGGGAAGAAATATGACTCAAAATATAGGACAAAAGTTATATCCTAATTCAAATTGTATCATTTAAGCCCCTACGGCTTTTAAAAAGGATAATACTCCAAATACTCTAAAAATGCACGCCATTTAAGAGTAAATCTGAATTAAGATCTGGTGACTAGGAAATTATTGGAAGCTTTGGCAGTGATGGGCTTTAGTAGACGGAAGAACGAAGTAGAGTGAAGGAATCATCAAGAAAACATGTAGGCCATGAAGCATGTGCAAGGAGGAAAGGAAATAACAGAGCACGAGAAGAGGCCTCTGCCTTAGAAATACATGAACATGCTTAGAGAAAGAAAGTCAAGATGACAGAGAGAGCTAATCAGAGACTGTGATTCTGTGTGCAGAAGACAGTGAGGAGGAGTTACACAGTGAGAGAGAAAACTGACAAAGCAAGATGAAGAGGAATGATGGAGAAACGGCATCAAAGCACTATGGAGGACACATCTTGAGCAGAATGGTAGATGTGCCTCCCAGACCAAGGAAAAGGGTGAGAAGGACGGTCTGTGAATATATCCCCGTGTTGAGCAAAGGTCATCAAAGACTCAAGGTGATCCACATGCTTTATGTCACACTGGCAATGAAGTTATGGTTTGACTATGAAGGCATGAATCTGACAGGTTTCAAGCAGCATGAAACTGTGACATTCTAAGCAAATACAAAGGAGAGGGAAGGAAGTCAAGACCAGTGTGAGTTTACAAGATGTAGAACTGAATCTGTAGGGGACCAACCCACAGACATGTAGCCTTCTCTGCCGCACTCATCCACAGGAGCACAGAGATCAGACTACATGTGATATGAAGGACAATAGACTGAGGCCATTATGAATACAAGCAAGACAGAACTGGAGTGAACTAGAAAGGTCCAACGTCAGAGAAAAAAGCTCAAGAAAGGTAAACAGAAGAAATTATGAACACTTACAGCGCTTATGATAACCTGCCAAAGTGCCAGGATCTTTGCCTTCAGGATCTCACCTAGTTCTTCCCATAAACATAAGTAGTTATCTACTGTACAGATAGATACAGTGAGGGTCAAAGAGAAAAGCGTATTTGATTTAGGTTACTAACCTAGACATAAACGAGGTTATGCTAAGGTGTTAGGATATTCAACTTTAAATTTTCATACATGGATCCAAGGAACCTGATGTTATTTAATGTTGTAATAGAATAAAACTTATCGTTGTGACAGATATTAATGATGTTCATCATAGCTGTTACACATAAGGTAATTATCCATAGATGATAAGCAGTTTTATTATTTTTACTGATGATTGTCATTAGTATTCATTTTATTCACCCAAGACAAGATTTCTTCTCTCTTATTAGTTCCCTCTAGTAAAAACCAAAAGTGGTGACAGAAATGCCCCATACACAGGAAAAGTATTACATAGTATTGGAAAATTGCTTCAGAGCTAACTTGTTTATTTTACTGAGTTTCTCTTTCATCTCCTCAATCCATTCAATTATACCTAGCACTAAAAGAGGAGAAAAGGTCTATTAATTGTACAGTGAGTGAAAAGAAGAATTATTACCCTTCCCTGAGGTCCCTTGCTGTTAGCTGTAAGGTGGAAAATTCATTTACAAGACAGATGCCTTAGCAAAAGGTTGATGTAAATAGTCACTTGTACTTTGAGCCGGACAAAGTCCTTCAAAGGCTATTGTTTTTTAATTGTCTTTTCTGGAAAAGTATGAGCAGTTGGGTTTACTACAATTATTAGGAACCAGACTGAGGCTCCAGAGATTCTCTCAACTGACCAAAGCTGTGAGGCTTGGATAAAGGAGTGACAGGGAAGGAGGATGGGTATTCTAGAAGGTGGGACTAGTGAGCATCCATTAATTATGCTCAGTATCTAAGTCCACAGCTCACAGTAGCTCAATCTCTCGTGAGTCTCTGGCCTTTTTGTACTTATCTGATTAGATAAAAAGGCTAATTCTTTAAACCTTCTATGTGAGACATGTGTAAGAGACAAAAGATTTGAATTATTCAGGTGCTTTATCCAAAGTACTGATCGGTACAAAATTCACTTTCATAAATTTGACATTGACATAGAAGGTATTTCTATATTTCAAGGATAGACAATTATAACCACACCCTTCAAAGAGAACATTCAAAACTACAGGTTGACTCCTGCAGTCATATAAATCCCCTGCATGAACGGGGATCTTTGAGCCCACTCTGTACTAACACACACTTTCAAAGTGCCTAATTTTAGCCCAACTCAATTGCCCATATTCAGCAGTAGGTCTCAGAGGCCGGCCCTTCCGGTGGAGAGGTCTTAGAGCTGCACACCCAGAGCTACTGTTCAAAGCCTGGTGCACAGAAACCTCTTTTTGTGACTGCAAAAACATCTTCCCATCAGATACTTATCAGAATGGGCACCCTTATTTATTTCATTCCCTTCTGAATTATCACTGTTCTAAGGATGTTTTGTCTATGTACTTAACTAAATGCTTGTGAATCAAGCGTTTCTCCAAACCCACAACTCTCTTAACTGAATCATATATATTTAAGAATGAAGCTATAATACATGTATCTCTAAAGAAAGTATATACGTAGCCAACAAGCACATGTAAAAATTCTCAACAAGACCCATTATTAATTAGAGAAATGAAAATCAAGATCACACAGAGATAGCACTTCACACCTATGAGGTAGGCTGTCATTAAAGAGACAGATGTTAAATGTTGATGAGAATAAAGAGAAACTGGAATCTTCATACAATGCTGCTAGAAATGTAAAATGGTGAAGTTAATTTGGAAAGCAGTTTTATAGTTCCTTAAAATATTAATCACAAAGTTACCATATGACCAAGAAATTATACTCAAGTATATGCCCAAAAACATGTTCACACAAAAAATGTGTTTACAAGTATTCATAATAGTATTATTTATAATTCCAAAGTGTAAAATAACCCAAGGCTTATAAATTGATGTATGTATAAATTGTTTTAAAAACATACAATAAACTATTATTCAGCAATGAAGAATGTAACTCCTTGGTTAAATTACGCTGAGAAACCTCCATCAGCAACAGAAGTCATGCAATGTTATCTGGCTCCGTATGTGCGTAATGATCAAAACAGGTAAATCTAGGGAGATGGAAAGTAGATTTGTGATTGATTGGGACTAGAAGACAAGTGGGAAGGCCATGGCGATTGCTGACGAAGGCAGGTTCCATTTGGAGAGATGAAAGTCTTCCAAAATTAGATATGCCTTTAAAAAATAACTAAGTAAAAGAACGAAAGGAAGATGCAGAAGACCTACCTACAGGCTGTGTGCTAAACAGCGAAGGTGTGTTAATGGCGGCATTAAGGAAACCAAGCATGTACATCCCCTGGGCAATTAATGGTCCAGGAATCCGGTGGCAAAGACAAGGAAGGACAACAATCCAGTCAAGTGGGTCGGAACATTCTTGAGGAGAAATTTCTTCAGGAAGGTGAAAGGCCGCATGATGCTTCCTCCCCCGTGAGAGGAGCATGTGATCAGACCCTGGTACACTTGTTCCTCATAGCAGGGTGTTTCCCAGGGCAATGGTTCATCACCCCAGCTCTGTGCAGTGGGGGAGCCACTAGTGTGCCCTCGGTGATAAGGGCACACTAGGACATGCGTACGGGGGACTCGAGGAGCGAAACTAAATCCATAATTTAAAGACCTAAAAATGATCACCAAAACGTCAGTTAGACAAAGTAAAAAAAAAAAAAAAAAATCCCTTTGGAGAAGAGGAAGAAGAAGAGCAAAGAATGTTGACTTTCAGAACAAAATGAAAAGAACTACTTGGGTTTTTTTTAACTTTATGTTTATACCTAATTTTGATAAAAATCAAAACTAAACAAGGTCATTGAGGCAGTTGTCTCAGGGGTCTTCCCTCCTGCAGGATGGCAGCTATGGGACTTGTCCCTCAGCTTATCTAAAGTCTCAGTTTAGGAAGGAGGCTGGGACTGTGCGGGCACCCACAGTGCTTCCCATACTTCCCTGCTAACAGTTTCCTCCTACGAAATCATTTCTGTTCAAAATAGTTTATCTCACCTCTGCAGTTAAGTCTGCCTTGTATGATAAAAAAGGAGATGGGAGATGTCTATGCTTTATTCAATATTACAGTTATTCAGTGGGAGAATTCCCACAAAATTCTGGTTTTCTGCCCTTCAGGCCATTGTACCATCTTTTACAATATTCATTCATGTAGCATCAAATGTGTCATGTTTTTGTCATTGAACTAAGCAAACAAATGCCTGAAGGAGTGGAAAGGACCAGACCTCAGGACACATACAGTCCAATAGAGAATATTTGGAACAAATATTTTCATCATAACAATAAAATTGCACATATCCAAAGTTCAAAGCAAGAAACATACATACTTTCTTACTGAATATAACCAGAGTTCCTCAACCTAGACTGGAAGTTCAGGAAAGCTCTCTAATTGGCAGCAATGTTTGAAATAAAGCCTGAAGGATAAATTTCACAGTAATCACTTGAAAAGAATGGAATACTACACGGCATGTACTCCAGTACACAGAAGGACATGTGTGCAAATATATAAATAGGAAGCACCAGGCTGTTCAGGGCTAGAGTGAAGGCCTGTGTAACCAGGTTAACGATTTGAGGGAAGAGACGGTATCATGACAGGAGGTATAAGTCCCAATCAGAGTTTAAGCTTCAGTAAGAAGATTATTGAAAAGTGTCATTAGATTTTAAAAATTAGCTCTCTGCTCTGCAGAGACTAGATTGGCAGATGTAGTGATCAGGACTTTGACAGAAATGAAGTGGGTGAAACTAGAAAAGGTGAGAAAAAGCAGCTGGGCTCATGGACTTCTAGCATAAGTAAGCGACATTTCCATTTAATAGAAGGAAAAGCTAGAAAAGTCAGAGATTTTTGGAAGGAAAATGAAGAGTCTAGAACTGGGTAATGGTAGAGCATAACAGGTTTCTTTTCACACCCATTGCTAGGTTTAAAGTCAAGGCACTATTAGAAAAATTGCATTGCCTAAAGAAACATATTTACTTGAGAGTAAGGTTCAGTAGACTTGAGAAATGAAGACTTAAACAATCAGGAAGCATTCTGTAGTTTACGAATATCTGTGGAGAAGTATCTAGAAGACAAGTACGATGATCTAAGTATGATAAACTTAGGAAACAGTAAGGCTCATTTACTCAGATTCATTTGGGCACCTCTGACTTCAAGGACAAGAATATCACTTCCCTCTGGTCACAGAGAAGGACACCTATGTATTTAATGAAAACCTTACGAGATGCTATAGAGGAGGTTAGAGAGCTGTCTAATGGACTGCCTTAGGGGAGAAGGGCAGGAGAAGGTCAGAGCAGATTTCTCTCTTCTATTTCTTTAAATGCCAAGATGCCCATATCAGAGGGATGTGTTTATTCTCTGTATTTAATTACCTGAGCTTTTATTTAATGAATGGTATATTACCCTGTACTTTCTAATACCCTAAATGGTTTTGTTGTATAAAGTCTACATAAAATATTTGTATTGTAATTTAATTAATAGAAAATATTTTAGGGAAATTATCACATTGAATAGAGATTAACTTTTGAAATTACATTTTTCTCCATAGCAATAAAAATACATTACACATGGCTGTCCGTGGAAGAAGAAAATGGATACCAGTGAAGCTTAAATAGTTTCGATTTTTTCCATCACATAACCAAGGTTCACTTGTGCCCTTATAGGATAAAACTGAAATTACATGACTGTTCAATTACTGTGGGAAAAAAATGCAATCTTTTTTAAGTTTCCTGTCTAGAGTTTTTGA
Source organism: Eospalax fontanierii (assembly GCA_035773235.1). Taxonomy (NCBI): domain Eukaryota; kingdom Metazoa; phylum Chordata; class Mammalia; order Rodentia; family Spalacidae; genus Eospalax; species Eospalax fontanierii. Next base: position 48,085,093 of record CM069530.1, on the reverse strand, counting down.
GTAGTAGAAAAGACTTTTCTTTTTGACTTGTAGAGAATTGAAATTCTCTTCACATTTGGTCTGAATCTGAATGTCATTTCTCTTTCTATCACCAAGCACAGATTGCAGCACATGCTCTTTTTCTCATCACATAACATATGTTATTTTAGTAATGGCAACAAAATGCCCAAATTCATAATTTCATGTCCTCTAATACAAAACCATTCTTTCAAATTTGAGTATTGAACATACCATATAATTATATTAAAATTATTCATAACTGTACCATAGAATATCATTTTTTGAACTTCATATAAGTATGAAATCAAACCTAGAATTTTTCCTTGCTAAGACTTTTAAATATTTTTTAAACATTTTAAATATTTTAAATATTAGTGAGTTTTCCAGTTTCCTTTTTTCCCTTAATTTTATTTTTTGAATTGACATATGGTAATTGTACATTATTAGGATATGGTGTGATAATTCTATGTATGTATACAACGTGTAACCATCAAAGCAGATCCCTCTGCTTAAACATTCACTGTTTTGTTTTTCTGGGAAACTTCAAACCTCTCTCAGCCAGTTCTTTATAAACTACATAATAATTTCCTATGATATTATGATCATTGATATGTCTTGATAAATTGTTTAAAATCATTTGTGTTCATAAGAAATAAAGTAAATATATAGATAAGAAGCAATGTACAGTTTCTGAAGATTCCTAATTGCTGTTTTCACTAAGGTATTCAAAGATTTTCTGAAATTATTTTAAGTTAAAGAAAAAAACATGAATCAATATTCCCATCAAGTAAGCTGAAAGAAGTTAGAAATTCAAACTAAACATAAATGTCTAAGCAGATCAATAGTGAAGATAGAAATTCTTATTTTTAAAAAAATCTCGTTCCATTGTTTTCAAAAATTCAACTAAATACTGTGAAATGGAACTGCATCCAACCAAAGAAAATCTCAAATTAAAAGAAACTGCTGTAATTTAGCTCATGACGTACAGATGGTTACCATGGCAGTAAACTGGAAACATAGAAAGAAAAAAGCATAGGACGTCAAACCTAACCCCTCAACATGCATCTGGGTAATTGCTTCACACAGAACCCCACCTCTATAAGAGCTCTGTGCTGGCTTGCTACGAATACATGCTGGCACATCAGTAGGCTTCAGATCTGCACAGTTTCTGTGAAAGTTTCCTTTGTAATTCTTGTTTCTGTGTTTGCACTGATCTCAGTAATCATAATGCCAAACTGTTGAATTTTTTTAATATAACGTATCTGATATTTTCTCAAAATTAATGAAGAATGTTCAGTTACTAAACCAGAACTTTCATATGGAAAAATATACTAGGTTATACTAGGTTCAAAATTAAACATGATCATTATTTAGCAAAGATGCTTATGATTTTAGACCTATAATACTTAAAAGATTGTTTAAATAAAATATAAATTACTAAAAAAAAAAAGTTTCTCTTGTTGCTCATGTGTTAGTTCCCAGTATGAGAAGACTCAATCCAATAACTTCCTTCTCTGGTAATGTTTGGGGTAATGCACTGCAGACGGAGCCTAACACATGCCAAGCAAGCACTCTACCACTGAATTAAGCTATAGCCTCTGCCCACCAAGAGCACCCATATGCATCTTTTAGGCTGAAAAAAAGTTCCACTGGACTCATCTGTCAAGAAATGGATTGCAGAGATGATATCTACAATCACTTATACACTTTTCCAACTGCTTTCTTTCCTTCTTAGGTAAACATCAATTCTTTTCAGAATAAAGATAGCATTTGTTTAATTTTTCTGCCATTTAGCAATCACCATTAATGGGCAAAAGATGTCCAGTGTACTAACATAAGATGCAAATAAATTGCAAAACCACAACTAAAAGTAGTTCTCCTTCTCCTAGTTGCAGTATATTAACTACTCATAATAGCGTGTTTGTTTATTTAACTCTTATAACCAGATTGACCTGATTTAGTGAGTTCTTCATTATATTATGCCAATTCTTTTTATTTAGTCATCCCCAATGCCAATAATTGTGATAATAAAGCTTGAATAATATGAATAAGTTACTTTGTTGCTACAGATATCTCTATGCTTTTCTTCATGTAAATAAACCTGTTTAAATATTCAGTTCTCACAAAAATGCCAAAATATATTCTTTTTAAGAATTTTTTTAAGAATCATTGCATGTTTCATACAGAACATCTCAATCAGTCTTAATCATCTTTATACCCCTTCCCACCAGCACTCCCTACACCCCCCAGCTAGAATGCATAAATTCTTTTATGTGTGTTAAGGTCTACTGTGACAAGTTAGTGTTCCCAAATGACCTCAATGCAGATTCATCCCCTGAGATCTAGTCAGCCTATCCAGAGTCCCTCAATTTAAGAACATTAGTTCATTCTAACCCAATAGTAATCAGTTGGCAATATTTCTTCAGCAAAGATTGGGATCTGCTGTTCATTTCCCTAATTCCATGCTGAATTTTCTCTGCTTGAGTTTGCGTGTATCTTGAGCATGCCAAAATCATTGCTATATGTCCATATGAGCAGGGTACCAGGAGCTTGTCGGATTCCATTTCCATATGGTCACATACCTCCTCACTGGCTCTTACAATTTTTCCACCCGCTCTTCTGCAATACTCCCAGAGCACTGGATGAGTGACACTTAATACAGAAGTCTTGTGTAGGGACCCACACTCTGCAGATTTCCAATCTCCTTAATTTAGTCATTTTTGACCTTTTGTGTTACTGGCACTTCATTGCATGAGGAAGCTTCATTAATGAGAGTTGAGAGAGTCATTAGTTACTTCTATACCCTTGCTCCTTACTGCATGAGGCTTGGATGTAGACACCGCATCATAGATGCACTGCTTAGGCATGAGCAATTCATAGATAATGTCTGTCTATGTGTGACCAATTGTGGTACTCTGTGTAAGTCTCTGGTGCAAAAGAAGTTTCTTTGATGAGTGGTGACTAGAATACTTGACCATAAATATAAGGATACATTGGATTTTTCTTTATATGTGACTTGTTTTCCTTTTGCAGCTTTCAGAATTTATCTCTTTGTTCTGTACACTTAAGGTTTTTATTGTGATATTCAGTGGGTGGTTTCTTTTCTGGTCCTGTCTATTTGGTGTTCTATGTGCTTCTTTATTTGTATGGGAATGTCTTTCCTTAATTTGGGAAAATTTTCTTCTAAAGTCTGGTTGAAGATCTGGTCAATATCATTATCCTGAGATTCTTCTCCTTCTTCTATGCCTATGATGGTTAAATTTGGTCTTTTTATGGTGTCCCACATTCCCTGAATATTCCATTCCTCTGGATTTTTAAAATTTTTCATAATCTTTGTTCGAGTGCTTCAGTTCTTCAACTTTATAGTCCAGTCTTGATATTCTGTTTTCCATTTCATTCATTCTATTGGTGAGGCTTTCTCCTGTCCTTTCAAATTGGCTTACTGAGTTCTTTACTTCCTTCTTCATTTCTGCTTTCATTTTCTTTGATATTTCTCTATCTTCTGTGAATTCAGTCAGAAGTTTATCCTTATCTTCTTTTAGTTCTTTGCTTTGTTTGTATGTTCTTTAAATCCGTTGAATTCTTTGAACCTGTTTATGATTTTTCTTTTAAACTCTGTCCTGGGTTATCTCTATGGGCTTCTCATTGTAAAACTCTTTATAGGACTGTTGCTGTTTGGAAGGGACATATTATTTGGGTTTTTCATATTATTATTTTGTGTGTGTGTGATCTTGGCATGTGGAGTTCTTTTGTTGCTTGTGATTCTGATGTGAGATTCAAGTCTTCCTTTGTTGAGCTGTAGTCTGATTCTGTTTGTATACTTGATGTGATTTTCTTACTGAGTATGAATAGCTAGTTGGTCAAGTCTTCAGGTGCTCTCTTTTGATTTTATGGTGGAGGGACCAGATGGTGCTAGTCTAGCTGCTCCAGAGTTCCCTCAGATACACAGGTTAAGGGAGATCAGATACTCTCTGGTCTGGGTCCCTCTAGGCACAGTTCAATTTGGGATAATTGCTAGGCAGAGGCTGAATTCAGACTTTCTCAGGCAGCCTGCAAAGATCTTGGATCCTACAAAAGGGCACACAAGCCTCACCTTGCAGCAGTGGGAGGGGCTGTAGTCAGTACCAATGTAGGGGCATGGGCACAGTTGGATTTGGAGAGCTCATAGCAGACCAGAAGTAAGAGGGTGGTCCAGATACCTGAGGGGCTAAGAGTAACCCAAGGCTAGATGAAGAATAGGATATGGGATGGGGGAGTTTGAGTTGCCACCACCGCAAGGGAGTGCAGTGGTCAGGATCAGATTTACCAAGGAAGAAGGCTGGTCTCAGGAATGCAATGGCAAGTTTGGGGTGTGGACAGCCTGTGAAGGCTCTAACAAACTTTACTGAAAATTTGAGCTGATCTGAACAGAGAGGATCCAGTTGCAGTGGGCCGATCTGGACTATGAGGGTAGTCCAAGAATCTGGAGTGCTAGGAGAAAAAGCCGATCTGTGCCCAAGGCTTAAGGCTCATGTGGGGCAGGGGAGATGGAGTTGCTCAGGTGAGAAGGGTGGGAAGGCAGTGGGCGGAGTCAGACTTACCAGGGAAGAAGGCTGCTCACAGAAATCCAAGGCAGGTTGGGGGTGGGGACAGCCTGTGAAGGCTCTAACAAACTAGACTGAATAAGTGAGCTTCTCTGAGTATGAGATTTAGTATGCAGTGGGCGGATCTGGACTAAGAGAGTAAGTAGTCTAGGGATCTAGGGTGCTAAGAGCTCTCAATAATAAACTCTTAAGACTACACTTAGGAGTGTGTCCTACTTTATAAACAGAAATAGCTTAAGTGACAAGGATCAATATGATATCATGTAACTGCTCAGCTTTCTCTGTCTCCTCTGCCAGTGAAAACTACCACTCTTCAGCCCATAGAGGATTTTCCTCTTTGATTCGTTCACCACAATCAGTGCCTAGATTCTCTTTTCTAAAATATGTCTAAGTACCCATGTTGACTGACATTGCTTTAAGCCATATTTATAACTGCCTTTATTTGAATTATAATACCTCTCATCGGACTTACTCTGTCTCCTCCCTGCTTCCTCTGTCATCTCCTGCCACTCCAGTCTCCGTTGTTGCTTGACAAGCTTTCTAAAACTCCAAACTTTCCATGGTAATCCCCTTGCAAGATCCTAACAGCCACCAATTACTTTCAGAATAAAATGTGAACTTTTAAACAACTCTTCATGACTTCCACGATAATATCCCTTCTTACCTGTCCAATCTCACCTCCTCTGTCAAATCTAATAGTTGAACATCCTTTGAAATTTCGCAGGAGCAGTATTCTCCCACATCATCAAGTGCTGGGTGCAGTTCCAAACTCACATCCTTCGTAGGGTCTTCCCTTCTGGGTGGCTCCTTTTGGTCTCTAGCATACTCTGCCCTGTACCCTACTATTCTCAGTTTGCCTTCTCTGGGCTTTGCCTCTGGCCTTGAGCCCCAAAGAGTAAAATGATTTCTAAATTCTAGACAATGTATTTGATGGATATTGTTATAAAACCTGAGTTTTTAAGAAAGTCCTGATTTTACCATATACTTTCCTTCATTATTCCTATAATATATTACAAATGGTACTGATGGGGTTCAGGACACACGATCTTAAAATATTTTGAGCTGAAGGAATGTGAGAAAACCAAAGAAGCCCAAAGGTAATTCTGTCCTTCTTTCCTGTACAGGTTGTATCACCTAGGAAGATCCTCTGTTCTTTCCCTGAAGCATTCTATAAGACTCTAAGGCAAGAGGGCCCTTTTCTATGCCCAGGGGAAAAGAGAATCCTTGATCTGAAGACAGAGTCATGGAGAAGAATGTGAACAAGCAGGCCTCGCCAAGCTTCCTCCAGAGCTTTCCCTGTAGATCCTACTGTTTCATCTAGTTACTTTCCTTCATGCCTGTCAACTTCTTCACCAAACACAGAACAAATAGAATTCCTTCTTTCTTTGGGTCTTCATTTGTTTATGAAAGCTCCTGTGTCATATAAAACCTACATTAAGTAAATGTGTATCCCTTCCTCCTGTTTAATATGTCATGTGACACACCTCAGGATAGGTAAGAAGACAATTTTTTTTCTTACACTGGCCCCTCACTTTCAGTGTGGTAAATACAGTCAGCTGTAGGGTTCTGAGAAGACAATAAAATTATATGGTGAGTACCTTACAGTAAGTACAAATAGCAGCTGTGCCAGACCATAAAACAAAATGGAAGTTCAGTTATTTCTTGCTCTCAGAGAACTGGCTATAGTCCAGAACTTGAGCAGTCTTAATTTATACTAAAAATTTTCAATTTCCTTTTTACTATAATTGCCAGTTAAAACTATCTGGAAAGAAGACATTAACTTGCTTCTTTTGGACTCACAATTAGCTTAAAGGAACTCAATTTTCAATTGTGCAGTTCCTTCCTCTCCTTTTCAATGATGAGAAAAACACTAGAGCACAGTGATGATGACACAGCTGTCACTCACAGTGACTGCTGTATCTCTTATTTTGAGAGAAAAACCTAAGCACTTAATTTGCATATGAACCATTCTTAGCTCTCCAACCTTCTGATAGATCACACATGAATGTGTTACAAAACTGAGATTTATGAGCAGTTTCTACATTTATTGTATATGAATACATGTAACTCATGTGTGTGTGTGTGTGTGTGTGTGTGTGTGTGTGTGTGTGTGGTGTATAAATATTCCCTCCACTCTACCCTAACTTTGATTATGGGGTTCAGAACAGAACAACCAAGTACAAAGTACAAACTGCCCCAGCTCCACTTCTCTGCAGGTGTCATAACAAACAAGAGTCCGGGTAGAACTACAGTGTGAACTCATGCTAAGTACAGTGTGCATACTGAAAAGAGGTGAAATGAGAACATCCTCCAGTGGGTTCTTAGTCTCATTTATAAAAGAATTTAAGAATGGACCCAATCAGAAGTTTTAGGACAATTTTATTGGAATTTAAAGGAAAATCCTCAAGGCAGGCAAGCTGGGAATCTCAGCAGCTGCCTGGAGGAAGAGAATGGAGGGAGAAAAAAAGAAGCCAAAAAGTCATGCAGGTTTAGAGCCTGCATGGGGATCAGAAACGTGGAGGACTGGCAACTACATGGCTGGGAGAAGGAAGATTCGGAGAAAAAATTGAGAAATACAAGACGTTAGTATAGCCCAAAGCCTTAGAGAAAGCATGTTTAGAAAAGGGATATGACAAAGAGAAGGAAAGATTATGCTTTTCTGAAGAATTCAGAAAAGTGGGCAGACTTATTAAGAGCTACATGTCTGTGGCCCGGTCCACTGGGAGGCGGGATTTCAGGCAGGAAAAGTTCACTGCCTCATTAACACACTCTGTTTTCCACCCATCTGTTTAGTATAACTTAAAGTGAACCCACCTTCCTAAGGGTGGTCCTGTGATCAGGGGATTGACCAGTGAAACTGGAAATGTGGGTCTTTCAACAGATAAACTAGAGACTTTATAGTCTATCCCAGCTAAATAGCTATTTGCTGTCTAACAATACTTTCTCCTTCAGCTAAATTTGCCCTTTTCCATTCTCTATCTGATCAGTTTGCGTCATCATCCACCCAGTTAAGCAGGTCAGAAAAAAGAATTATAGACAATCTTCTCTCTGATCACGCTCTCTTTTCTGTGAAACTCAAGTTCTAACATTTCTCCAGTTAGTCCACTCCTCTCCACACATCTTCTATACCACAGTCCAGCACCTTAACAGCTTTCATGTGGAAGGTAGCTTCCTCCTAAATGTTCTTTTTTATTGTCAATTTCATTTTTTTCCTCCCTGATACCACCTTCCTAAAACTACATCTGACCACTTGACAGCTAAATTGATAAAATGGTTCTGTTACCGCCAGAGATCCCCACGTTTCCAAACTAATCAAAAAGCAGCCCTTATATAGCCAATACCCACTTTTTCAACATATTTACCTACTTCCAGCTGAAGTCCAAAAGAGTCGTCCTGCCACGCATTCAGCTAGACATAAGCAATTCTTCCTCGTTTTTGTGCAATGACATGTTGTAATAGTGGCTCTGTGTGAAAGAAGATGGTTTAGATCTGTAATATTTGCCAATATTGTAAACACTCCATGTTGTAAACACTCTCAACATGATCAATTTCAAGCTTTTAAGGTAGTGTTCCTGAAAGTAAGTTAAAAAGAAGTTAGAGTAGCACTCAGTACAACAGAGGCACCACACATATACAGCAGCCATTGAAGGGGGACAGACGGCCATCTTGTCTCTCCCCTCCATCTTAGGCCTTAAGTTTCTATTTCCCCATACCCAAGTTTCGAGTTACTAAAAATCAGGTGACGCCCCACCCGACCACATTCTGGAAACCCCAGGACAAGCAAACCAGGAACCAGCGGGTGGCGTGATCAGAATCTTCCTATAGAAACAGTCCCAGTAGAATAAGCAAGCTCTGGACCAATCAATCTAAAGGTCAGACCGTTTGTGGTTTCTCCCTTTAAAAGGTAGCTGAATTCTTCACCCTTCGGCAGTTTCCCAATTGGCCTAGGGGACTGCAGCCCAGCTAACCGCTTAATTTGCTTTGTATGCCAAATTATTCAATAAATTCTTTTTTTACAACTTTTATTGTCATGGGATTTGTTCCTGAGTCTCGGACCCTAACAACGTAACTCACACTGCTGGTCATCACCAAAGTCAATGAGCAGAAACAGGAACTGAGTCTTTAAGGAGAGCTTTATTCAGAGAGCTGATAATCTGAGAAGGCAGTAGATCAACATCTTTAAAGCATTATCTCACATCTCATCTCCAGTCAGAATTTACAAAAGGAAGGCAGGGGACAAAAGCAGTTTGACCCCCTGCACAGCTCTGTCTTTTCCCTACAGTTAGGTGGTCAGTCACACAGTCACACTTCTGAGGCTTTAATGTCTGTGCCTCTCATCTCAGATCTTGCACCCTCTCTCATTCTCTGGGTGTTTGGGCTCAACTGCTTCTTGAAATAGAATCTAGTTAGTGTTTGCTAGTATCAACCTTGGACTCCTTCAGTGGCATCTGGGTTTGAGGAAGAGGTTAACTCAAGTAAAACAAACATTAAAAGTGTGTAATAATGTATCTGTGCTGGGTAGCTTTAATTTTCAACTTGACACACCTAGGTTGAGGGATCCTCAACTGGGGAATTGCCTCCATTGGAGTAGCCTGTGGTCATGTCTCTGGGATATTTTCTTGATTGGTGAATGGTGTGGGAGAGCCCAACTCACTGTTGGAGGTATCACCCTAGGACAGGTAGTCCTGTGTTATATAAGAAAGCCATCTAAGCATGGGCCCAGGGAGCAAGCCAGTAAGCAGTGTTTCTCCAGGCCTGTGCTTCAGCTCCTACCTCCAGGTTCCTGCCCTGAGTTTCTACCTTGTGTTCCCTTACTGATGAACTGTGACCCAGGAGATGTAAACCAAATAAACCCTTTCCTCCCCAAGTTGCTCTTGGGTTTTTTCACAATATTTGAAGGCAAATTAGAACATAATTGGTACCGGGAGTGGGGTATTGATTTGACAGACCAGACGCTGGTGTTTTGGGGAGGATTGTGGAAGCATCTGGAATTTTAGGCTAGAAAAGTCATTGAGTGCTTTGAGTTTGTTGCTATAGAGCTTGGAACAGTCATGATGAAAGAGCTGTAGATGATGGAGGCCTGGCTTGTGAAGCTTCACAGGAAAGTGGAGACCATCAGTGTTGTGATATTAATGTTTGTGTGATATTTTGAACTGAGAATCTGTGGGTTCTGGTTGGTTGAAGGTGAAGAATTAGCTGGGATTAAGAAGAAACCAGAACCTGAAGTGAAATCTTTGTTTTACTGGGACAATTGATGCTGGTTAGCCAGGGTGGAAATCAGCTATAACACAAGACCAGCATCATTGAGGTGAAATCTTCTGGGAAGAACTTCATGGGGGTCAGCACAAAGAAGCTGTGGTTCAGAGGGGCCTAAGCCTCCATCTCAAACTGGAAGCAGGATTTGGTAATGTGTAAGAGTCTCCTGCTCAGGTATGCCCATTTTTTTCCTTTTGAAATAAGACAGTACTTGTTTTGGATTTTACAGGAGTCCACAGTTGAAAGACTTAAAAGGGACTTTGAACTATTAAAGTGTTTGGATGTTTTAAGGACTTTGGGATTTTGTTGTACTGTCTTATGTTGTGATATTAATGTTAACATATCTTGGGGACAAAAATGGAAAGGTTGTGGTTTAATAGCAGTGTGTTTATGTGTCAGGTTGACAAGAGGTCAATGGTGCTGGACAGCTTTTGTTGTCAACTTGACACACCTGGGTTGAGGGAGCCTTGAGTGAAACCTTCATAAGAATAAAATGGAAGCAAAGTATGTTCTCGTTGGCAGTACGCTAACTAGAAAAAAAGAACTTTCTAAATGATTGTTGTGCTGGATAGTTTTAGTTGTCAATTTGTCACACCTGGATAGAGGGAGCCTCAACTGGAGAATTTGGCTCCCTCAGTGATGAACTGTGACCCAGGAAATGTAAGCCAAATAAATCCTTTCCTCCTCAAGTTGGTACTGGTCAGAATGTTTGTCACAGCAACTGAAGGCAAACTAGAATACGATCAATAGTGTGTGTGTGTGTGTGTGTGTGTGTGTGTGGAGATTCCTTTTTATCATATGGAGAGCAAATGTGTCTTTTAATACATAGTTCAACAGCACCTCTATTTCCTTCCTCCCTATCATTCCCACTTTCAGAAGTAACTCTGGCATGCAAAAATTCTGTCATATGAAAGATATCATCCTCTCACTATGCACTTGTGTGATTGCCAGCATGACTTCTTCTTGGTAAGGGAGTTCTCCCACACATAGTTCTGTAGATCATAGCACACCATATATAACAACAAGCAGTTGTGATGCAGTGTAGATTTTTTAAAATATACTTATGTCTGAAACAAACATTATGAACAGAATATAAGTAGGAGTCAAGGTTAGAAGACAGTGTCAGGTGACCATATGCAAGGACCAAATTTTCATTTGTTTTGCTTTGTCTGATACAGAATCTCCTTTAGCCCCAGCTGTCAAAAGATAGACTAATCATGGTTAGGATTTTGTGAAAAGCTTAGAAATTGTACTTTAACATAGAAAGATACTTAAATAAACCTTAAAATTGTTAAGGTTCAGTTTCTTAAGTAGTTAAAAGCTTGACAAACTTAAGAGAAAATACAGAGTATCTTGATTAAATATAAATTTGGGAATTTTTTTTAAAGTCAGGTTTTGGAAATGTTACCAAGAGCTGATCAATATCTTAATTCATTGCTTAAATGGAAGACTAGATTCTGGTTTTATTTCAGCATAACGAATTTTGACCTTAATAGTTCCAGTAGTTTTTTAAGATTAAGTTTGATTTTTAATCATTTGTATATTTGTGTATGGCAGTATGGGATGTGCCCGTGTGAGTGAGGTGTCCATAGAATACAGAAGAGAATATCAGAGTCTCTGGAGCTAGGGTTACAAGCTGTCATGAGAGACCTCATAGGTATGCTAGGAACTGAAAGCAGGTCCTCTACATGAAACTCTTAACCTTTGAGTCATTTCTCCAGACTCAAGAATGTTAATAGTTCTTAATCATACATACACTGTCTTTAAGTTTGGTTCTCCACAAACCTTGTATGACTTATGCAGACTTTCTACAGCATGTTTAAGAATTCTACTTCTGCCCTCATCTTTCCTTTTCCATTCTGGAAAAACCCAGTCATTTTAAGTTAAGACAAAACCTTATCTTACTATATAAAAGTGCTTCTCTGTTAAAAAAATTTTTTTCTCTCCCAATTATTGGTTCTTTTCTACTTTATTTCCTTAATATCATAAGACAGAGCAACAACATAGCAATTTTTCCAGTTTATCATAAAAGCTGAATCCAAATTACATCAATGATGTAATGTAACAAATTAAGGTTTCCTCTCCATGTACTGTTAAACTACAAAGTTCTTATCTATTATAGGTCTTAGGCAGACTTTCTGCTTAGATTTTATTTTGTTTTATTTGTTTGTTGTTTTTGTTTTTTGAGAAAGGGTCTCACTATGTAGCCCTGGCTGTTTGGAACTTAATAAGTAGACCAGGCTAGCCTTAAACTCATAGAGATCCACCTGCCATTGTCTCAGAAGTGCTGGGATTAAAAGTGCTGCTCAGATTTTTAAAAAGGCTCTTTGACACATTTTTTCCCTTGTCACAAAACTAAGAGTTATAGAATGTTACATTCTAGCAAGAACTGGCCAAGATAACACAGCTTCCAAAGACCATAAACAGTGACCTGTCTTATATAAGCAAGAAAACAAAAAGGGGAAAAAAATACAAAGCCTAACTTTTTATATGCTAACCCTGTAACTGCAATTCTGGATACAAAAGGCATTTGCTCCTCTGAAGAACTGGGGAAGAGAGCAAACAGGTACTTTTTCTCTGGAGGGCCAAGGGAAAGCTGGAGACAGGAGAAGGGAGGGTCCAGGAGTGCATACTACAGAGACTGACTGTTGACTACAGTTCGGCAGGCTAAACCCAGAGTGTGCTTACTACTCAGTTACAGTCAAGAATTCTAGGGGCAAGAAATGAAAACACTTAACTCAGAATGGGTTTGCAGTCTTAAGGAGAAAAGGTTGAAAATTTGCATCTTTTAGCACTCCTTAAATGAAAACAGATGGGCAGAATGTGACTTGTTTCATTAACTAAAGGTGGTAGAGATTTTCTGATCCCTGGCCAGACAATTCTAGTTGTAAAATAGCAAAATAATACAAAGATATATTGACTGGCACTTTCCCCCAAAGGTAAGGCATAGAGTGGCCAAACTACATTAAAATTATACACCAGTTTTTTATCAGAGGGTTCAGAACAATTGCAGAGCAAGTAGGAAGGGCTCACTGGGAGTGGAGGCTGTTCCACCCATTCTAGCAGTCAGAGCTCTGCAATAAACAAGACAAAGCAGGACAAAACAGAAAGGTACCTATAAATCAGAGGCCACACAGGCCATAACCTAGGAAAGAGAACAGAACAGAACAGAACAGAACAGAAGCTACTTTTAAAACAGAGGCCAAACAAGTCTTAATCTGGGAAGAAAACCAGAAATCACAGCAATTCAACCTGTCCCGTGAACGCAACAGAGAATGCCAGGAAGCTGGGAAAAGAAAGTCTCCAACTGAAATCATTCCATGGCTCCGTGGGAGTTTCCCAGCCTGAATTCAAGGGTCACCCAGCCAAGACAGCAGCTGACTTTTCTTTAACTCAAAGACTTGCCAGGCAATCCCAAAAGTCAGCCCAGCAGAGTCACCATAATAGGAAACCAGGACGCTGGAGCTCATGATACCTATCAAGCTGTGGTTTGTTCAGAGAGCTGGCCATCTGAGAAGGCTGCAGATTTACATCTTTCAAACACTGTCTTACAGCTCCTCCCCTCGGTGCTTCATAAAAGCCAGGAGAACACAAAGGCAGTTAATCACTTCGGAGCTCCGTCTTGCCTCCTCTGGTCAGGTGGTCAGCCGCATGTCTGAGAACTGTGATGCCTGGGCCCCTCCTGACTTCCTTGAACTCCTCCTTCATTCTCTGGATTTGTGGGTTCAAGCACTTCTTGAAATGCTGATTTTAGTTACCCTCGGATGATAACCACTTTGTATACTTCTACTATGGGCCTTTGAGCTTGGGAGGGAGGAAGCTGAAAAAAAACAAACCATTAACAGTGTGTACACATTAAGCTCTTAATAACGTGTGTGTAGATTCCTTTCTGCCACACAGAGTGCAAATGTGCCTTGATAATAATTGCTCAACTTATTTCTAGGTCTTAAATGCTACTCATCCTTCAAGTTAGAGTTTCTTAAAGAAAGGCTATGGAGAGTCCATCTTAGCCTTCAGTAAAAACTATAATGAGTTCAAGACTAGGGACCACTGGTCTTCCTCATTTTTCTAGTTTGCTCCACTTGCTGCCTTTGTATGTTGTCATTTATGGTCTTTATTTATGTAATATTGTTTTCTTTAAATATCATTAAAGCTTACTTAACCTTTCCTCTGGTCTTTCTTTCATCCTTTGTTTGGGGAGGCAGATGGAACTTTAGACGCTTCACCCAAGCTAGAATATTGTCCCATGCACAGGTAGCACAACCTCCTGAACGCTAGGAACAGCAGAGCTTCGTTGGATAATGCTGAACCATGCCAAAGCAGTAGAGATGCCTCATGGCAGCCTGTTTGTCTCTTCAAAGACTCTGGAACTGTCCTGCAGAACCGGAGGTGAGCTAATGATCAACGAGACCTCACTTGGAACAATTAATTATGCATATCTCTTGCTCCCTGCCCCAATGCTTCCTCTGTTTAAACCTAAAAGCTCATAGCGGTGTCCCAAAGGTGGACTTCGACGTGAACCCCTTTATCTGTCCTTCCCCACCTGGCCACTTTATTTAAATCAACTGTATCTTCTACTTGTCTTTTTCAAAAAATATTTTATTTATTATTTTTATTTTTTTCCTGTGTCTTGAGTGTATTGCCTGCATTCATGTAAATGCACCTGTGTCATGCAATGCCTGAAAAAGTCAGAAAAGCACATCAAATCTCCTGGAACTGGAATTACAGATGGTTGTTAGCTGCCATGTGGGTGTTGGGAACCAAACCCTGGTCTTCTGCAAGAGCAGCCAGTGTTCTGAGCCATCTCTCTAGCCCCTATTGTATTCATTGTATATATTTTTTTATTTTATGTGTGTGAATGTTTTGCCTGCATGCATGTAAGTGCACCATGTGCATGCAATGCTCAGCAGAGAGAGGCCAGAAGAGGGTGTCAGATCCCCTGGATGGGAGTTATAGATGGGTGTCAGCTGTAATGTGGGTGCTGGGAATCAAGTCTGGGTCCTCTGGAAGAACAGAAAGTGTTCTTAACCACTGAGACATCTCTCCCACCCTCTTTACTTGTCTTTTAAATCGGTGTGTTATGATGAGATGCTGACTGAGCCTCATTTATTAGGACTCCCACAGCTGTGGCTTTTACCCTAAAACTTTAGTAGCAAAACCAGTTGGTCATCCTTTGAAATACATCAGAAGACCTTCAAATACAAGGTGCTGATCAGAGGAAAGGAAAATGCTTATCTCTGGGGCTGGAGAGATGGCTCAGTTGTTAAGAGCACTGGCTGCTCCTGCAGAGAACCCAGGTTCCAATCCCAGCACCTACATGGTGGCTAACAACCATCCATGACTCCAGTTCCAGGGGCTCTGAAACCCTCTTCGGACCTCCTTGAGCATTGCATGATATGGGTGCACCTGCTTACATTGGAGGCAAGACACTCATACACATAAAATAAAAATAATGAAATATTTTTTTTTTAAAAAAAGAAAATGTCTGTCTCTGAAAACACAAGGGACCACAGAAGAGTCTGAACAGAGTGAATTTACTAAAATTTTCCCTGGCTTGTCATCATTAAGTCACATCTCTTTGATCTAATCATACTTCTGTACAGCTAGCCAAATGTAGCATTATAAAGAATGTCAGATAACTAGTTTGATCTTAGCAGAATTGGAGGGCATCGGGGCTGGACCATTCCCTCATGAATAGCAGCTTGCAAAACCAAGAACTGGAGCAGCAGGACTCTGGTTCTTGTTCAGAGCAGGAACTGAGTCCTAGCTCTAGCACTAAGAGGAGCCTTGACATCCTGAACTGCCTGGAAGGTCACTGATAGAAAGCTGTCTAACTCTAGCTCTTAGAGCCCTAAACTTTTTAAGATTACTCTCTAGTATCAGGCTTCAGATAAAGAACAAGGAATATCATTGCCCACTCTTATAAATGCCAATCAAGATTGGACTGTCAGTCACCCAGATAGAAAAAAAGCACCTGCAGAGAAGCTGCTCTTTCCAGAGACATTAGAAATAATACAAAGCCAGCCTGAATGTAAATTGTCATAATAGCAAGTTGGCCATCGTCCACTATCACTCATCGAAGGCATTCTGCTTTACTCCTTAATAAACTCTGCCTATGATCTATACTGTGTGTGTCTCATCTTGCATTTTTCCTATAGAGATATCAAGGACCAGAGAACAACAGGGCATTCCGGCTGAGATCTCAGACATGAAAACATTGGCTTTCCTGTTCGTTTTGTCTTCATTTCTTTTTGAAGGATTGTGTGTCTCTTCCAACTTCTGTTAGATGAACTTACGTGCCCTTCTCTTGCTCATCTGTCTTTTATTACAGGGGCCCCCAACCACGAATTTAGCAACAGTTAAGAAAAGATTACATCTCCTCTACCATGGAAACAGTGAAAAAAGTTTATCCCACATTCAAAAAATAAATATCTCACAAGAATTCACACAGAAAAACATCACAAGTAAAATTACAGAGACTGGTGGTGTTGATAACCTCACCTGCTATATAATTTGCATAGTCTAGTTCTTCAGTTCCACAGCCCCTGAAATTCAAATCTTTGCCTCTGCAGCTTGGAGAATGATCACCTCAGGAAACAGATGTGGAATGTCACAAACTAAAATACCTTCAAATCTGGAAATACACGAGCCTCCATTAACATTTTTCTGAATTAATTCATAGTTCTTTATAATTCATTGTACAAATGCAGTTTTTTTCCCGACTCCCTGAACAATATATGATGATAATATTAGAAGATTTAAACATCTTGTCCTTTTGCTCAGTAAATCTTGATCCAGGCTGAAAATAGTGATTTATACATTGTAGTCCCTCAAAACACTTTTTGAAGGAAGAATAAATTTAAGGACTCTATACATAATTTGGTTGACAGTAATGTGTCTTATTAGAACATTGAAAATCTAGCAATATAATTTGAGTTCAGCTAGAATGTAGAAAGTCCTGTGGAAAATAAAAGTTCTCACAATTACTTGCGAAGCATACAAAGTATGCTGGCGCTTGACCTTTGCCCAACCCCTCCTAGTGACACACCCAGAAAGGAGTGACCTTGTGAGTTCCAAAAGCTGGCCTGACTACACCCCACGTGATGTTCTAATCTGGGAGGGGCATGTGCAAATGTATAACCCCCTGGTCTGTTTTTGTTGGGAATATGCACATGGGAAACTTTGTGAAATGCTTAATTCTTATTAGATGTTGCAATTTATAACCAGTCCCCACTGCCTAGACCCAATAAAACCTTCTTTCTAAGTATGATTAGGGTTTGCTATAAGCAGCCCCAGCCAGTTGGAAATAAAATACTAGTCCATCCACGTGGTGTTGGCTTTTTATCTCAACTCATTACACCTTCAGCATGTTTCATATGATGCTGGCTCTGGCACTTGCTAAGAAACCTGAACTTTTCCCATGGGCTCAAAAACTAACTAAAAATGCGGTAAAAGTCTGCTGTTTTTGTCTTGGTTTGGTGTCTATATTTTGACTGAAGACAAAGAGATGTTATTGTCCATAACCTTTCCTCTTGAGTGAGTAATCTTGAATTCAAGCAAAAGCAAAACCTTACAGGATAGACCACTCCCTATCGGTGAGGACAATTATTCATGAGTGTGAGGCCTTTCTCTCAGTGATTAACAGATTACCAACAGAAGTTATTGGACCACTGTGCAAGACAGGTCACCTGCAAGATCAGAGCTGACAGAAATATTTAATGATGATTGGCACCACACCTTCAACAGGACTGTTTTCATGCATACTTCTTGCTCTGTATTTACACCTAAATCTTATGACAGTAACTTGGGGTCACTGGACCTCTTGTTCCTTTTCCCAATCTCTTTATTCTTCCCCATTTCTTATCTCTTTAATTGGAATATTAAAGGCAATTGGCCAAGCCTAAGTTGTTAGGGCTATTGGAGTCTGAGTTTTCTTCTTAAAATTGTGGTAATGTTGGTGAGCCAAGCCAGTAGAGAAGGTGCCACTCCCAGCAGGTCAAACACAATTGGAAAGGAATGATTGGAGAGTCCCACACAGCTGCCAAAATTGTTTTCCTTCCTTCCTTCCTTCCTTCCTTCCTTCCTTCCTTCCTTCCTTCCTTCCTTCCTTCCTTCCTTCCTCTTTCTTTCTTCTTTCTTTCTTTCTTTCTTTCTTTCTTCTTTCTTTCTTTCTTTCGCCTTAGCTGACTTTGCCTGCTTCTATGAATGTTTAGTGAAGCAAAGGAAGGAGTAGGTGCTATGGCCCTGAAGTCTGACCTTTGCAAGTACTCCTAATCAGTTCACTTTGGGCTTTGTCCTTCCTTTTCTTTGTCAGGTTGGATTAGTTTGTCTGACAGGAAGCTGAGTTCCTCAGGTTTCATATGTCTTCTGAGCAGTTAGGGTTCTGTGAAACCATTTGTAAAATTATTTGTGCAACTGGTTTGTTTGGGGAAGCTTTTGAGTAAATCTGGAGTTTTGTTGAACTATTTGAGCATCTGCCAGTATGATAGGAAGGTTTGAATTCTGCAGTTTTGTCTTGGCAACTAGCATGCAAAGGATAGAAGGTGCACAGAGAAAGCCGGGTGTTGAGAAGATATAATTCATGCAACCATGTAAATGTTGTCTGTGCTGTTTTGATGCCCCTAAGGAGAATTCTAGATGAGTAACCTTTTGTAAACTTATGATGATTTATCTAAGAGTGTATTCTAAATTAATGCAATTTTTCCTGTGTCACTTTGTCTTTTAGTTTGTGTCTGTAATTGTCTTGATGAAGTCTGAAAAAATCTGATGGCTATAGCAACAGTCCTATTAAATTTATTCAAGGGAAACTGTGGACTCCACAGAGAGTATATAAATGCTTCCTCCAGAGTGACTCTGGGTGACTGTGGTCTTAGCAGAGGTCTTGGGAGTGTAGAGACCATGACATGTAGCAGTTTCATAGGGAACCACATAAGAACATACCCAGTTCCTGGTCTGGAAAGAATGTCAGCCTCCCAAGTGGGAGGTGTGCATAAAGGTTAGTCACCCTGTACCTTGAACTCTCCCACACTCTTTGGTGTTGGGGCTCTTCGAGACATGTGGGAAAGACAATCCAGCCATTGTTGACACTCTGATAAAGAATCCCATTAAACAACAACAATTAAAACACTTCTCTAAAATAAACTCTTGCTTTAACCGTGAGGTTAAGCATCTAACTTAAAATTTCATCTGCTCCTAGAGATCCTAAACATAATTATTTTACCTGCAATCACTTCATTTCTTGCATTTGTTAACTCATTATGGGATCAATTTATTATTAGGGCATACCTATCTGGAAGCATGTGATATTTGGGCCAGTGCTGTTCCCTGTTGGTCTGTATTTCTTTTCTTATTTTTTGCTACCTGTTGCTGACTTTTTCTGGAGAGATGTGAGCAACATCTATTTGGCCTAGATAAGACACCAACAATAGTCAGTGAGTTTGGGGTGACTTACGAAGCATGGAGGTGTCAAAGGGAGTTGTATCACTGAAACTCTACCCCAGCATGGATGATGACTCAAAAAACCTGTATCCCTGGATCTCCATGGTCAACTTTAAGGCAGCTCTACTGAAGAATGTCTTCTACCCCAGCAATTGTTTAATGCTATATAACCTTGGGAAGGACCTTACAAATTTTGTGATTTTCTGAGCTTCCTGAATCTTACAAATTTCTAGAGCTTTGTAAGGCTGATAAGTTTCATCATTTTCCTGAGTCTTAATAGCATCTTTCCTTCCTGTAGGAGAGACTGTCCCCATTTGAAGGAAATAATTATAAGCACTGCCCCTTGAGAACATAGTTATTCTAGGACTTTATCTCAATAATGTTAATGGTGAGCTTTTTGGTAGAATGTTTAGGATCCAGTACTTTTAGAGTTAAATCTGGATACAGATATATAAAAAAATAATCTTATAAGAAAAGTAGAATATGTAATTAGGTTAATTGTAAGCAAAAAGGTTTAGTTTAATGATTTATATTCAAAGCAATTAGAATCTATTATAATATTAATCTACTTTTAGTAAAGTTTACAAAAAAAGTTAACTTTCATATTTAAATTCTTGAGAGCTTCATACATGAGTATTGTATTTATTCTATTTCCACTTCTCCCTCTCCCTTTCCAACTCCTATGTCTCTCACTCCCTTGTAAGTTTGTGGACTCTTCTCTAATTATTATTGTTACACATACACACACACACACACACACACACACACACACACACGAATAAATACAGTCTTCTTGAGCCCATTTAGTGCTGCTCTTATGTACACATGTTTAGGGCTGACCACTTGAGACTGCATAACCTATCATGGGCTCATCCCCGAGAAAGACAGTTTCTCTCCCTCTCTCAGAAGCAGTTGATTCACAAGGGGTGGGACCTTGTGAAATTTCCCCTACCTGAGTTGGTATGTTGACTGGTCTGTGTCTATGAAAGTCTTCTTTAGACAACCTTATTGTTGAAATTTCATGGGTACAGTATCCCTATCATGTCTAAGAAGACACTATCTAGCAACAGGCGTGCTCACCCTCAGACTCTTACATAATCTTTCTGCCACCTCGTCCATGATGTCCTTTGACCTTTAGGTATAGGGGTTACATCACAGGTGTACCAGTGAGGGCTGGGCACCTCATGACCAGTTATCCTCTACATTTTGACCGGCTATAGATCTCTGTAGCATCTTGCATCTGCAGCAAAAAGATGAGAGAGGAGAGCTACACTTACTTGTAAATATAAGAATAAGTATTTAGAATACAATTAGAAATATATTGGCTTAGGAAAATGACATTAATAGGTTCTCCACTGGGACTATCACCTCTCCAGTCACTGATAGTTAGCGAGGTTTATAGTTCAGACACGAGTTCCCTTGAACTGAATAGGCCTTAAGTCTAATTAGACAGTACCCCTATTATTTTAGTTTACACTTAAAATAATAATGCCACTATTGCACCACTGGGAATATCTTGCAGGGCTGGTCATTGTTGTAGTCTGTAGGCTTACAATAGTCTGGATAGGACTATCGACTGCTTTTCTCACTTGGACTCTTGCATAGCAACTTCCATCGCAGTGAGAGCTAGTCCTCAAGAAGGAGGCTTCCAGGTCAGTTCCAGCTCAACTCATCCAAGTCCTACTGCCAAAATGTGTAGGCTCTGCAGCAATAGTGTCTTATTTCAAGTGTTGGGAGGCAAGTAACAGCAATTGCAGTAAGCCTTTGAGAGTTTGACGAGTCTTTTGGATGCCTCCCCACCCCCAACCAACAACTCATCTATGGCTCTTTGTGGGAGCATTATTACCCCATGTGATGTAACTCCATTTAAACTATAGCTTTATATGTATATGCACAGACACACAGTGTGTATATTTCTAAAGAAAGCTTATAAATAATGTTTCCTTATTTTCAGACATCTTTAATGATTTTATCTCTCTTTCCTCCCTCTCCCTATGCATTGCCTTCCCTCCCCTCTTCCCAGTTATAGTTATCGTTCCCCATTTTTCTCCTGTTCCCCTTCATAGCACATGTGTCCTACTATGCCCCTCTCTAGAGCTCCTTCTCCCTCCCTTCCTGTGATAGTTCCTTTCTATTTCCCTGGTAGGTTATATGCTCAAACCTGAAGATTCAGAGCTAGGATCCACAAATAAGAGACCACATGCAGAGTCTGTCTTTCTGGTCTGGATTACCTCACTCAGCATAATGTTTTCCAATTTTATCCAACTACCTGCAGATTCTACGATTTCATTTTTTTTCATGGCTGAAGGGAGTACCACATTTTCATTGTCCATTCATCAGTTGAAGGGCATCTAGGTTGTTTCTGCTTTCCAGCTTTTCTGACTAGCGTGGCATTGGATATGGTTGAGTAGGCATCTCTATCATAGGATATCGAGTCCTTTGGTTATATGCCAAAGAATGGTGTAGCTGTCTCACATGGTAGATCTAGTTTTAGCTTTGTGAGAATTTTCCACTGTGATTCCCATAAACGCGGCACCAGATTACAATCCCAAAACAGTGAATGAGGGCTCCCCTCCCTGCATCCTTGTCAGCATGTGTTGCTTCTAACGACAAAAATTGAATGTTTTATATTTCCTATTAATTTTCTCAGACTCTTAAAATCCTTGCAAATTCTCTTATGAGAATTGGGGCTAAGTTTCTGTTTAGGCTGAAATTTTGTAGTGATAACTTATTAAAATATTTATTTTTACTTTTAATTTCTATCTGTATATGTGTGTGCCTAAGTGTATGTGTGTGTACCACATGCATGCAAGGTGCCCACAGTGGCCAGAAGAAGGTGTCAGATCCTCTGCAACTGGAGTTACAGACAGTTGTGAGAGACAACTGTGTGTATGAATGCAGGGAATAGAACCAAGGTCCTCTGCAAGAGCAGCAAATGCCCTTAAATACTGAGCCATCCCTCCAGTCTCTTAGAAAAAAAACTTTGTAGTTCTGGTTAATAGGGCTATCATGTGTGAGACATACTTATTCACCAAGTGATGTCCATTTATTATCATTAATTCTATTTTCAAAAGAATTTTATAAAAGATGCTTCAAAATGGAAATTTATCTAAGTTATTCTTTATGACCAAAATTTGAAAACTAGAACCTAATCTCTGCATCTATAGCAACAATCCTTTCTAAAAACTATTGTTCTGCCCTTAGTAACTTTTGCAGAAAGTGATTGGCTTACAGGACAAAATTTTTGTTTTTTTAATGTAATTGCTTATGTTTTCCACTGATTTTTGTCAGGCTTTTGATTACATAGGAAATAGTTTTAACATTAAGTTTAATTTATAGATCTATGCTCAAACTTTTTAATCACTTTATAAATAAACATTTTAGGTATTTCTAATACATGTAAAACCTTATGATTTGTGCAAAAAAGTGTGTAAAACTGTGTCTCTAAACTTTATCTAATTATTATGAAAAAGTTTTAAGTGCTAATGGCATATAAACTTATCATATAGGCATTTACCAAGTGTTCTCTTTGGTGCAGAGTACATCACCCCTGGACTTCTTTTGAAATTTCCTCTACTTATAATCAGAGTCATTCCAATAAATTTGCCATTTGTGCAATCTCCTGCTTAAATCCTGCTCTATATCTGTTTGTCTTAACTAGGTAAGCACTATGCTGTTGTATGTTTGAAATGGACCTGTACATCAGAAAATTAGTGTATTTGTGGTCAATAGCACCATTCCCAACATTTGTTTATAAACTTGGGGTTGAGAAAGATAAAAGCTAAGTTAAAATGAGAATGTTAAACTAGGGGTGAGTTTTAACAGTAGAGTGCTTGCCTAGGATGCTTAAGGCACTGAATTCAATCCTCAGCATTAAAAAAAAAAGAGGAAGAGAAAGATAAGGAGGGGGAAGGAGGAAAAGGATAAAGAGAGGAAGAAGGCAACCTTATATAAACTAAGGCACTGAAACTGTTTCTTGTCTATTAATATTAGGTTTCATGTACTTGGCCTGGCAAGGGTAAAAGTATAAGAGCAACGTATAAACTGAATGTGGGAAAGGAGAAGTCGACGTGCTCAAAGCATACAGTGCTTTGGGCCTTAGGTACATCAACCTGATGGTTAATAAAAGCAAACTCAGTAATTCTTACATCAAAGCAACCTATTTATTTCAATGACAACTGCACAGGAATGAAAGTACATACTAAAATACATTTAATTGATAAAAATTAGGGGGGAACTCTCAAATAATTACAAAAACAAAGGAAATACTTTCAGCAATTAATACATCAAACCCTTACTGTAGGAGTGATCTTAAAAAAAGAGAGATAAATACAAAAGCTTACATAAATAAGGTGAAATTCTATTATCTGTAATCTGATCATCACTAATTATCACTTGATTACATTTTATTTGACATAATTCAGTCTGAGAGAAAAAAATGTTTGAAGATCAAAACATCTATACACTCCTTTAATATCAAAGTATTGTCGGTTTAATTAGGAACTTAGACTTATAAACAAAAGGTTTTGATAATAAAAAAAGTAACTGAGCGAGACAGCTTTGCTTTTCCCTTCAGCGTGACTGGATTTTAGGCAGCATTCCTCCTACTGAAAGCCTTTACTTGTCCATTCTTAGAGCAGTCTCTTTAGAAAACTTGTCATTGTAAATACTTTCTCCTCCCTTTGAGGTCTAAAGTTTTGTATAAACCTCTTTCCAATTCTACATCCCAGAAATCCCTTTCCAGGGGACCTGTAGTCATCCTCTGAAATGCAGTCATCAAGGAAATAGTGACTATCTTCTAGTCTTGTAAGAGAGAAGAGTCTAACTTCTTCAGTAAGCATAAGCACCATTTTGCAAACACAAACTAATCAAAGAGAAGCATGCCTGCATTCTCAAGAAGTAACTCTGTGAGATCACTGCATCTGTTTGATGACTCTCAGCTCCCCACATGCCTACTACCCAACATCCTGTAGTGCTGTTTACTAACTCCCTCCAGTGCTTAAACAGTTTCCTGGTTTTTACCTCAATAGTAGCAAGCTCAGTTAGTCCTGCTTTCTTCTGCTTATTGTAATATCCTTCAACAATGCCTGTTTAACTATGGATCTTTGTTCAATTCAATTTTGCTTGAGAAAAATCTGTACTAAGAATTTCTAAAATCTCTAAAATAATAATAAAAAGCAGCTTGAAGAAATGAGAACTTTTTTTTTTACTTTAAGTTCTTTTGTTAGGTCTTTATTATAATACTTCATCAGCAATTGGTCATATTTTATATACACATTCTATACGTGTTTTGTTCAGTGTATATCCAGGTAATATTTTTTGTTTAAAAAGTATATTACATTTCAATGCTGGTTCAATAGTGTTTATAACTAGAATATAGAAATGAAATGCTTTTGTATGTTTGTGTGTACTGAATTTTATCCTGTGTCCTTAATAAAGTAATTAATTCCAGGAGTATTTTAGAGATTTTTGGAGATTTAATTTTTTTTATTTTACTTGTTCTTTGTTCTTCCTTATTTCTGAACATTTCATACTTGTAATATGATCATATATGTCCTATTTCTCCCCTCCAACTTCTCACATGTATTCCATAACATATCCCTTCCAACTTCCTGTTGTGTTTATTTTATCAGCTGTTAGTGCAGTGAGTGCTACTGGTGTGTGTATGGGTTAGGGACCCTAGGGCATGGGAAAACTTCCAGTGACCAAATACAAATGAAACCATTTAATCGCTTGTTTTCTTTATTTTTCAGAATGTATATGCTTGAGTACAGATGGTATAGATAAACAGACACACAGTTTAGATAACAAATATATGTATATGTGTGTAAAATAATAGAAAAGGAGCTGTCACTCTAAAGAAACTCTGTCAGGCACAGGAATCCCACCTGTCATCCATCTATAACCCACTATGCTCTACAGAAGCCCAGCACACTCCCTGATTTCTGACCTGAAGGTGGAAATTTGAGATAGAAAACTATCCTCTTTTTCCTGAAGTCCCATACTAAATAAATGTGTTTTCTACAATGAATATCTAACAGTTATTAGGTGGAGTGGCAGAGCAAGCAATGTGAGCCTTAGATTGACTATTAATAGGAGGTGGTAGGAAGAAGAAAGTTCAAAATAAAATACAATGTCTAAAACATTTGTTATTTGGAGTAAAAAATATTGGTCCCTTTCATCACAGTGCTTTTCTATTTGTTATCATTGCTGCATGAGAGGATCTCATCTTACCATCTTCAGTTTGTTATAAACTTTATGAGTCTCGGGGCTGGAAAAATGGCTCAGCAGTTAAGAGCATTGGCTGCTCTTGCAGAGGACCCGGGTTCAATCCCCAGCACCCACACGGTGGCTAACAGCCGTTCACACCAGTTCCGGGGATCTTCTGACCTCCACAGGCACTTCATGACACGGGTGCTCTTAACATACCTGCTAGCAATATACTCATACACATGAAATAAAAACAATGGATACAAATCTTTTAAACTTCATGAGTCTCACTTGGGAAACTGTGGATGCCAATTCTTCTCCTCCCTCCCCACTTTCCCATCAGGACTGGCGCTGGTCTCGGGCTTCACAGATGCTAAGCAAGTACTTTACCTCTGAGGTAAATCCTCAGGAATTGTTGCTTTTTATTTCAAGACATAGTCACTCTAAGTTGCCCAGAGAGGCCTTGAATGCGTTGTGGTCCACCTACCTCAGCCTTCTCTGTAACTGAGATTATAGGTTTATGCCACCTGTGGCCAGCTGGGAGTTCCCGTTCTATGTCAGCTTTCTTTATTGTTAAATTGTGATAGTACTAAACTTTGACTTCGAAATTCTTAGTACATGCAATCCTAGAGATATTTTTACAGACGATTAGTGCCATTAGGGCCAGCCTATACTAAGGTAGGCAAGCATAGCAGATAAGGCCATACCCCGGGATCCCTTATAGATTTAGGGTTATGTACACATTCTTTTCTTGTAGTAATGCACTTAGCATCCTAGTTTGTTCGACTGCACCTACTGTGCACACACCTCTCCAAACAAGGTATCTAGCAGCCTCAAAATCTCCTCAGCCTTCACCTACACTGGGCTATATGCATTCCTGTCTTTGCATAGTAATATAAGTTCCCGGCCCCTGGTAACAATCAAATTTAGACTGTTGCTATTCAAGCACCTTCCCGACATATCTGAATATGAAGAATGGAAAGGCCAATCTTGCCTGAACTGGTTTTGGGTGCAGTAAGGCAAAACTGTGTCCTCTACGTGCATAATTGGATGTGCATATGGTGAAAATCGGATGCACTATGTGCAAGGGCATGCACAGTAGGAGAAATGAATGTATAACCTAATCTATCAATCAAAATGGAAAACCTCCCAAACTACAACCTCAGTAACCATTCCCTCCTTCCTTTCAACCCCATCAAAAGAGACCCAGGCTACAGCTCTTGCGTACTCTCACCCATGTGGCCTACTGTCAATCTTGACAATATATCCCTCCTTAATCATTACAGTCTCTTTGCTCTGAATAAAGTTATCCTGATATCCACTTTTGCATATGTGTAAACCATTATGTTCAAGACTTTGGATAAGAAGGCAAGAACTTGAAAACTACCACTGCCAACCTCCTACCTCTGCTAGCACTAAGCTTCTTGGAAGTAGTGTCTATGGAAAAGTTTCTCCACTATTATATAACCACAAATTAGTACAGGACCCAAAAGAAATTATATGCTCAAGAAATACTTGTTAAATTAATTAATCCTTTAGTGAAGCTCCTAGTGATGACTTCACATCTACTCTTATCACTTACCAGCTATCTGACCTAGGACATATTTATAAATATCATTTATACAAAATATATTTATGAATATGTAAATGTGTACCATACCCACTTTCCTATGGGTCATATATTGCATTATGTGACAGAATATTTAATACAAAGTCGAAGACAAATAAAGCAATGTTATAAAAAAAAAAAAAGACGGCAGAAAAGATTCGTTTGAAAACCAAACTCAAGTCTTCTATCTTTTCTTAAGGTTCTGAATACCTATTAATTTAATAATATTTAAAATGTCTGCATTTGGCCTCAGGAGACATTCTCCTGGTCTTGATTGCTTCCCCTGAGTCTCTTTCCAGTCTGCCAAAGAGAGCTTGAATTCTCTGAGTGAAGGGCTGCAGCAAAATTTTGAACGCCACTTACAAGAAAAAAACTTCTTGGCCATTCCTTAAGCCCACATCCAGCGGAAAAGGCGGCTTGGCTTTAAGTTCCGCATCTCCCATCCCCCGCTTCCCACCACTGGACACTTTCCACCTCACTCTTTTGAAGCCCTGGTGTGCTGCTTCAGATAACATGCTTGCCTTCTTGGTATAAGGAGTCTTTTGTTCTTCATCTATTCTAAAGGTCACTCGAACTAACAGAGGAGACTACCGAAAGAACGAGGGAAGAAAAGAGATGTGGGAGACAGGAAATTTAAATGCAGGAAATCTGAATTAAATTTCATACAATTGAGTTTCTCCTGGGGTTAGAAGCCCAAATCCCCTAAACTAGATGAGCTTTCTACAGTAGAACCCTTCCTGTTCATCAGTGATGTCAACTTCCTCAATTTCAGTTCTCCACTGACAACCATGATCCAAAAACATTAATTGACAAATGACATAGACAATCCGATCTACACATTTTAAATTATACACTCTTCTGTATGAAGTCTGCATGCACCCTTCTGTGCATGGTGTGATGAGATCTCACACTGTCTTGCTCCATCCTGTACGTGGATCATCTCTGTGTCCAATGTATTCACCATAATATGATATCCACACATTAGCTGCTTAGTAGCCTGATAAATTATCAAACCACTGTTGAATGGTCTCATAGTGCTCGTGGTTAAACAGCCCTATTTCCTTACGATAGCTTAAAATATGAGAGCGGTGATGCGGCAACCCAGCTCTATCAGAGGGCAGCCGCGGAGTGCTCCTGCGAAGTCCCCTGACAGCCACATAAGAAAGGAGAGCACGGACCAATATTTTAAGACCACGTCAGTGTAACTTTCATTGCAGTGCCTATTATAGTTGTTCTATTTCATTGTTAGTTGGTGTTAATCTCTTACTGTGCCTAATTTTTAAATTAAATCTTATGTGGCTACATATGTCTTGAAAGAAATAGTGTATGTCTGAGCCTCAGAAATCTGTGGTGGATGCTGGCACACATCTCCCACCCACAGGAAATAACTGTTGTATTTCATGCTTTCACTTTTAATTTATTAAAATGAAAAAGTCTGTAAAAAATTATTTTCTAAAGAAAAATGTTTATGCTACTCTGAATATCAAAGACTAGTTTAAATATTTCAAATGCTTTTTTAAAAGTTATCCAAAAGAGAAAAACTCAGTAAGACACTTTCCAAAGGATATTAATAAATACTTTAAAACTGAAAACACAGAGTTCTAAGGTTTGAATGAGGAAACAAAGAAATTTCTCAATGCCAAGTAAGATTCTGGGGTAGATTCTCAAAAAAAAAAAAAAAATCACCATATACAGAGTTTTCAGTCAGAAAGTAGGACTGTCAAGAGATCCAGTATACAATCTGATGGTGTAGTTAATAATAACGCATTAACTATATTTTAAGGAATAGACCTGAAAACTAGTAGGATCATAGATATTTTTCTCAACACAAAAGATAATTATATGAATAAAGGATGTTCCACAATGGGTATATATGTGAAAACATCATATTGTGCACCATAAATAGCTACCATTTAAAACCAGTTTACATATATATTTTGAAGAACCAATTTGTTTTATTATACTGTGGATTATCTCAAGAATTTTGTTGGAATGTAAATAACTAAGAAACTTAAAAACGGAAGAAAATGGACAAAATGAGGTAAGCACTGGGCATGCAGCCTCGCCTGGGGAGCACCAATTCCGAGAGACATGTGCTCCCAAGTATGCCTGCTGGACCATGTGAGGAACCTTGTCTTGAAACATGAATATTTATCCAATCATAGGTGGTTCTATATTGATCTCAAAATTCTGAACTCAGGACTTGGAAAATAAGAAAGAAAATGACTAAAAAGTCAAGATGGCCGCGGCACAGCGGCAGCGATGGAGCAACAGTGCCTATGGAGTGGCTCTTGACACAAAGACTTAAAACATAACTTCAGTGAGAAGATGTCTCATCACTTGTTCCCCCGAATACGGGGGAAGATTGGAAGGCAGCAGACACCAAGAGGGCCAAGTGGATCTCAACCACGAAAAGGGAAACACTCATACCTGGCTGTCCTTGCTGCCATGGCCAGGATCGCACCCTCAGCCTAGCCATCCTTTCCCCAAGGTTGAGCTGCACTCTTAGCTTGGCTGCTGGTACTCTGGCGGATGGAGCTTCACTGACCTGACCACCTCTGGGGTGCCCCGGTACAGGGTCCCCTGGCTGCAGAACTCAGGTGAGGTGGCCAGGTGGCAGGCTTAGTCAGGAGCAGTTACAACTACCGCAACCTCCCTCACTCTTGATCACCTCTCTTGCTGGAAGCTGGGACTGCAAGAAGTCACTGCACAACACACCCATGGTCTGCTGGGCCGTCATTATCGTCATCCAGTGGTTGTCAAGACCTGACTGCAGCCCTCAGCAGCAGATTTCAGAAAATAAGGTAGAGGACATTTGTTTAAAGCTGTTGCTTAAAACTGTGAACTATCCCAAATGCCATTCAGAAAATTCTTGAACTGAAGGCCTGTGTACTAATTGCTTGCTGCCTGCTGTAAGAACCTAGCTGCTGCTTTTACACAAAGAAACCCATGAGGGTCAGCCTGTTGGAGAACACCTTGGACCACAATGGATCTACTGTGCTAAGTGATGCCCTGAAACACAAAGTGTAATCTGATTGCACTGACTGCAAATAACTGACTTTCTGATGGCCAAAGAAAGGAGAAAGCCCTACTTGAGGGCTAAGCAGCATGTATGAGAAAACGGAAACAAATGTGAAAATATCATCCCCCCTAAAACCTGGGCACATGCTGAAACAAAATCATGCAGAAAGGAAAGAGAGTGGGCCTTTATTTTGGCTCATACATGCGTAAGAAATTATAGACTACTGACATTCTAGTGAGATTTGGTCTCTCTGGTTCCCATTCAGTGTGCTGTGTAAGATGGATGGGGTTTTTCCTTTTTAATAGAGGACATGAATGAGGTGTGGGGACAGGTGAAGTGAGGGTTGGAGTGGGGGAGGGGCTGGAATGTGACCAAAATACATTGTATGAAATACTTGAATCAATAAAATTTATTCTATAAATGAAAGAAAACTCCTAAGAACTAACACCACCTTCTTGCTGCAAGCAATTTTACCAATAAGTGCAGTTGATGGAGGCATCTCAATGCCGACTTCAGGCCCCTTTACAATACCATGAGAACACCAGCCAATACAAAAGCAGCCTGTAAAGTCAGTCAGTACTTCAGTCCCATTCATACAGCATTATATGAGCATTTTTCCTCAAAGGAAATGCAACCAAAGAAATTTATGAAATCATTTCTAGTTGTTTTCTTAAGGGATTAATTTGCAAAATTATTTATAGGAACATCTAGGAAAAAGATGTTTCCAAACATTTTATTTCACAGTCTGATAACAATGGCAAGTTAGAGAAAATTAAAGCTGTGCATACATGTCTGCAGAGTAAGAGCAGAGAGAGCAAGTTGGGAGTTGCATTGCCATGAAACAAAGGGTGAAGGAAGGGCAGAGAGAGACTCAGAATGCTAGAGATTAGCCATCTTTTTTAAGTTAGAAATTTTAATCAGTTGTAAAAGTAACCAGGAGAATCTCTTGTATTTTTCAAGTAAGTGAAATAACAAATTAAGTGTGTCATTTTTATCATGTTCAGATCATTTAGTTAACTAGTATTTAATCATTTTTCTTGAGAGAGTAAATGAATAAACTGATAGGAATAGACAAAGGTAAGAATCTGGGGGTGAGAATAACGGAATGCATGTGACATAAAACAGGATGCAGGGAGAAGATGGACCATGATTTGCTCCCTCACCTCTTTCTTCTAAATGATATTTTTTATTAACTCTTTGAAAATTTCATACAATGCATTTTCCATTCTCTTTGCATTTTTCTGAATTGCACACGATATATTTTGATCATATTTAGACCCCCTCCCCGATCCACTGATTAACCTACCCAATAACACATCATTTTAAAAAACTGACTAGGGGGACTGGAGAGATGGCTCAGTGGTTAAGGGAACTGGCTACTCTTGCAGAGTACCTGAATTGAATTCCTACCACCCACATGGCAGCTAACAACCATCCATAACTCCAGTCACTTCTGACCTCCATGGACGTCGCACGACATGGGTGCACTTGCATACATACAGGCAATACACTCGTACAAACAAAAAAGTTTTAAATAAAAAATTTTTTAAAACCGACTGTTCCCCCAGCAGCTATCATTGCCAATAGTTCCTCAGCAAGGACGGGGGATTCTTCCCCACTTCCCCATTTCTATGCTGGGAGCTTGTCTGCCTTGAGCTCACATGGGATGTGCATACTGTTACCATTGCTGTAAGTGTACACGAGTAACTGCTAACTGTCTGGAAAATCCCGTCGCCTTGTGGTCATGCACCACCAATGGCTCTTATCATGTTTCCACACTTCTTCTACAATGGATCCTGAGCCTTGGGAGACAGAAGTTTCATATAAGTGTCCTATTCAGGCTTCAACACTCTTCAGTCTCTTATTCTGTGAATGTTGGTCAGTTGTGGGTCTTTGTGTTAATCACCATGTGTGACATGAAAAAGTCTTCTCTGGTGAGAGTTGATAAATGCATTAATCTATGGGTATAACAATAAGTCATTAGAAGTCAGTCGATTACTCGTTCCATTTAAAAGAATAATTCTCGGGTTAACAGATGGAATTAAAAACAATTATCCTGAGTGAAGAAACCCACAGCTAGAAAGACAAGCATTGCATGTTCTGTCTCATAAGTGATGCTAACTTTCAATCCTTAAATATACATGCTTCAGGTGGAAAATCCATAGACGCCAGGAAACTGGTAAACGGCCACTGGCAGGGGGTGTCTCCTGGGAGGGAAACACCATGCAATGATATAAAGGGGAAAAGGGGAGTAATGGAGTAGGAAGGATTAAGTGGTGTGGGGAATAAGAGGGCACAATAGAAGAGGAGCATAGAAATGATTCATTAACATTAAAGGCCTTTGCAAAAAGCCATATAGGGAGATGGAGAGAGTGCTCAATGGTTAGAGCGCTGGCTGCTCTAGCAGTGGACCTGGGTTTGATTCTCAACATCCAAATGGCAGTTACAACCATCGATAACTCCAATTCCAGGGGAATCCAATGCCCTCTCTGATCTCCACAGCATTTCATGATATGGATGCACTTACATACATGCAAGCAATACACAAAATACATAAATAAATACATACATAAAATTTTTACAAAAAGAAAAAGCCACATTGACACCTACTACTACAGAAGTTTCTTAAAGTATATACCTGAACAATATAAAAAAGGAGTGACCCTATAACAGGGGGTATTACTCCCACCGTAAGCTTGTAAATAAAAGCCCCATGACAGGAATAGACCAGGTCCCACAGACCCTCAAACAATAATGGCCATTGCCCCTATTCTTTGTTACACACCAGGTAAGACCCTATTGTTGAAGACACTACATGCATGACTCGTAGACCAAAGAAAGAGAAATCAAGGTGGTATTGACCTTAAAACTTCATCTCTACTTGCTAGCTTTCATAGTTCTAGAAGATGTTATGCATGCTACTGGTAGAGAAAAGTAATCATTAACCTTGCCAATTGTAAATCCTGCAACATGTAATGTATTTTGAGAATATCTGGAATGCTCAGCCCTAAATGAGACACCAGAATTATACCCTGTCCTCCCAAAGCTAGGAATCATTGCAGATGAGAGGATAGAATGATTGTAAGAGCCAGAGGTGGTAGGTGAGTACACAGTGAGTATTTCCATACATAATTGAGCAATTACACGGTGAACTCACAGCACGTGTGACAGCATGCGCAGGCTCAGCCTGCCTTCTCCTCTACCAACTTTTTAACAATAGTCTGTGTAGCCCAGGCTGGCCTTCTTGGTTCTCCTTCCTTAGCCTCCTGAGTGCTGGAATTACAGGCATGTGCCACCACCCCATGCTTTACTAATCTCTTATGATCTTCTGAGAGAAAAAACAAATTGACTTTAACATCATTTTCCTACCGAGTGAAGAGAGGTGGTGCTAAATATTTTCTGTTTCTAACAGTTTTTGACAGGCAAACTTATGTTTGCTTACTGTTGATATTACAGGCTGTTGTATTTGATGAAGAAAAATTGATAAATGTTGACATCATGACCTCACACTTTATGTAGTACTGTAGAATTTCAAGCAAAGGAAACTCTCTACAAAGAGACCCTGTTACATCTCACTCTTCCTACCGGAGGATCTGAGGGGCAGAAAAAAAAGGCTTGTTCCAAGTGCTGCCAATTTGCTTTTCAGTTATTTCTCTAAAATGTGGCTGCTATAGTTGTATCCCTTCACAAATATAAGTCTTCTAAATTATTTACTACTATTGATAATTCAGATAAATAACAGACCGACTTTTAAAGTCTTGGGATAGATGAAAGTTTAATGTCAAGGCACAAATAATAATATTGATTCATAACCAGCTTATTAATAAGTTTAAAAAAACCTAGAACCAAATCCAAGA
This sequence comes from Eospalax fontanierii, assembly GCA_035773235.1. Lineage (NCBI taxonomy): Eukaryota > Metazoa > Chordata > Mammalia > Rodentia > Spalacidae > Eospalax > Eospalax fontanierii. Next base: position 48,051,118 of record CM069530.1, on the reverse strand, counting down.
GTGAAATAAACATTGTAATATTTTACAAATTTCACATAAACACTTGTGTAGTAGTAACACAGTCTTCATTAACTGGTCAGAGTCTTGGTTTAGTCAGCAAAAATGTAAGAAAAAAAAAAAAAGAAGGCACTCCAGTGTTAAGCTTCTTCAGGGGTCGGAAGACATTTTTTTTTTTCAATTATTTGGACCTCCTAGCTTGAGTTTCAATCAGATGCTACCACTAGAAACATATACAGGGATGATCTTCCTATCTCAGTAGTGATGATCCTTCCCAACATCCTCTCTGAATGATGGAATTCCTGGCTTCACAGTCAGCTGTTTGTGGTCTGCCAGCGCCTTTCTTACCCGTATGCCTGTCCTTCAGTTCCGAATTCCGTGAACTCCTTCAAGAGACAACCTCCGCTCTCGCTCTCTGAGAAGAGTGCTTCACAGTAAGGATAGGTGTGCTGTTTGTAAATATATGCTTGATTTTTGTGTCATAGAGCTCATAAAAATTTTAAATATCCGGTGTGATATAGTGACTCATGGCTGCTACCTGAAGCTTCAGGATGGGGAATGGACACCTAAAGAAATAAGATTAGAATTTCAGCCTACCTCTCATACTCTAGACAACAGAGAAATGAGTAGGTTGAGGTGAACATCACTGGCCAGTGACTTAACCAATCAATCATGCCTGCAAAATGTAGCCATTAGTTTCAAAAAGACTGAGTTTTGATGAACTTCCGGATAGCTGAACATGTGAGTACCCCCAGTGTGTAGGAAGGAAGAGGGCCTGTAAATGTCATTTTACTGTTCATTCTCGTACTTTATGTCCCTTGTAATAGACTAACTAACATAAGCAGTGTTTTCCTAAGCTCTATGATACCCTCTGGCAAATGGATTCCACTCAGGGAGGATGCTATGGAAACCCATGATTTAAAATCAGCTGTAAGTATATATTAGAACCTACTTGAGACTAGTATCATAAGTTGAAGACAGCCTTGTGAGACCATGCTCTTATGGTGAAGTCTCCAGGGGGACAGTATCAGAGCTGAGCTGAGTCGGGAGACTCTTAGCTAGTGCCTGATGCAAAACTGTTAACTTCCTGGTAGGGAGTAGTTCCTATACATCTTGGTGGCGGGAAGTTACATGGTCTACATTGGCAGAATAGGAGCAGACCATCAAAATGAATGACATTCTAAGAATCATTCACAAGGTCTGCATGTTCACACTTCCTTTTTCTTCCTATTCACTGTGTATCTGTCGCTTTCTAGGCTTTCATCACTCTGACTGCTGGCATTATTGCCAGCTCGCTAGCCCTCTTTAAGTATCGTTGACAGTCGAGAGGTGAGAACAAGCTCTTTCCGTCTCTCCGTGCTGCCTCACCTCTGCAAAGATCATGACAGTGTCCCCAGTTTTGGCCTTGTCGTGCCTTTGCTTCTAATTCTATTTTCTACAGTTTCATTTCTCAAGATAAATTAGTTTTTTTTTTTTAAAGCATATAAGTGTTTTTCCTGCATGTATGTAAGGGCACCAGTGTTGCGCAATGCCCATGGAGCCAGAAGAGGGTATTTTATCCCTTGGAAGTGCAGTTACAAATGGTTATTAGTTGCTCTCTGGGTGATGGGACCCAAACCCATGTCCTCTGCAAAAGTACAATGTTCTTAACCACTGAACCAAGACAGATATTTTTTAACCCAGTTTATTTTTAAGTTTTTCTTAAAAGGTCAAAAACTGGGGGCTAGGTGTGGTGGCACAGGCCTTTAATCCCAGAATTCGGGAGGCAGAGGCAACCTGTGAGATCAAGGCCAGCCTGGTCTACATAGAAAAAGACTTTTAGACCTCATTTAAAAATTTTTCCTCCTATTATATAAGAATTTTATTTAAACTACTATATTTTAAAGAATTCTGTATAACTGAAATTTCCCTAATAGCTATAAGCAAATATGGCTTTCACATACACACACTGAGAATGTTCCAAGGAAAGATTATTAAATGTCCTTTCTTTATCTAATAAATTTTCTTAAAATCTTGAGCTAAACTAGTTTCTTTTTAAAATTTTTATACAGTAAAATTTCTAATATTTTATTGAAGGATCTTTCCTCCTAACACACTGGTTTAGAAAAATTTAACTCCCATGATGAAGGCTCCTTTGGAGTCCAATCAAAGTCCAAAGATCTATCAGTAAAGGATTAAAGACCAAGGAGCTCTTGGATGCCCAGTTATCAACACATACAAGTAATCACAAAGTTATCTTTCTGTGTACACATCTATACTTGTCCAGCTCACAATATCTCCAAACTCCAGTTTATCTCAAACATCGGGTGCTGAAAGACAGAGCAAACCAGACCAGAGCAACTGAAGGCAGTTACAGCAAATGGCTTATACTCTCCCATCTTGACTCCAAAGTGAGCGAAGAAGGAACTCAGGGATAGAGAAAGTGATGTGCTGGGTGCCTCTAAAATCCCTCCTGAGAAAGAGAAGAAATTAAGGACAATATTTTGAAATGGACAGAAAAGCAATAGTAACAATAATAATAATAAATAGTATCACATAAAACAAGTGAGCAGAGAAAAATCTCCCACTGATACAAAAATGTCAGTAATAATGGAAAAGCAGCAGCAAGCATCCACAACAGCCTTCTACAACAGCCTATAAATTCTAATAGTGAATGAAAAATTATTTATTCCAAATATTTAACATATCATAAACTTAAAAGTCTCAGTTTAATATATGTACATTTGTACTGCTTTCTTCTAGTCAATAAATCTATTGTGGATCTGATTAAACTCATTCAATATTTTAGTAGTTATGAATTTTATGAATTATTAAGGCTAAATGTATTTGTATATTATTGCCTAAAACTAAATCATTACAAAGTCTATGCCCTGAAAAGGATCCTCTGCCTGCAGGAGATAGATTACTAATGATTAATGACTCTCTTAGTTGAATAATAGCATTTGCTATAATTGAATTACTTTAGGAATGTGGCCCAGTACTTTACCATTATTAAATACATACAGAACAGTACAAGCAAAACATGCCAGAGAAACAATGTCTTTGACCTTCAAAAACTCACAGTTTAATTACTTAAACAATCCTGTTTATGATCAACAATGCAGAACATTCAAATATACATCATGCACACTGTATCTGGAAATCTTCCAGACTGGTTCTTTAAACCATTGTACATCTAAGCATAAAAATATCTCTCAGTGCTATATGTTTAACTTTGGAAGATTCTTACACCTATGGTAATTTATCTCAAAATGACATGTCTTCAGGATTAGCAGATTATTGTGTCTTTAGCATTATTTGTCTGAAATGTGAATAGCTTTTTTCATTTAATGAAATTTTTGATTTGATTAACAGTTTTCAATTAACCAAAGAAAGTCAGTAACTCATGCTATAAAATCACAGTATAATATTATAATTAGATTGAATTACACTAGGATAAAAGTGTTTTTTAAGCTAATTTGTGGTTTATATTTGGTGTGCTGAATTGTATTGACAAGAGATGTTTTTATAACTTTTTCTCCCAAATCCGACAGACTGTTATCTGACTTTGTAACAAGGTTTTTACTTTTGATACTTATTTTTCAATCAGCTCTATAGAGATATATGTTACATATAGTAAAAACTTACCCATTTTAAAGATGTAATTCAGTGATATCTAGCAACTTTACTATGTGGTTTCACTGTCATCAGAACTCAGTTTTGAAATGTTTTCATTCCCTCAATTTTGTTTTGCCTAAGAACAGTCATTTGGTGGTTTGGTTTGATTTAGTTTGGTTTAGGTTCTGAGATATGGAATAGGGTTTCTCTTGTAGCCCAGGATGGCTTCTAATTCACTGTGTAGCTAAAGATGATCTTGAATTTCTAACCACCCTGCTACACTTCTCAATTTCTGGGATTACAGGTATTCATCATCACTCCTAGTTTCCATAGTATTGGACATTCAACCCACGGAATTATGAATGCTAGGTAAGCCCTATCAACTGACCTACATCTTCAGATAAGGACAATTTATTCTTATTCCTACCCTGCTCCAAACAACCACTTATTTGCTTTCTGACTCATAGATATTTCTTTTGGACATTTAAGATAGAAATATAAACTGAATGTCAGGTATTAGACAGACTGTACAAGAGGAAAGGAATTCAATCAACTAGAATGAGATTCATTTCTTTTCCCAAGTTAGGAAAAAGAAGTGACTCTTGGGGAACAAAGAGAAAAGTGACATGGTCTAGTCTTCCTCTTAAATGTTGATCACTTGAAGTCAAGTAAATACATAAAAATAATGACTGATCAAAAAAATTCCTTATCTATGGAATGGTTTTAAGATGGGTATGATTTAAGCTTGTTTATGGTGATCCAACAGGATCCATGGAACTGTGTAGCAAATGTCTAATAATCACTGTACATCATCAAGGATATTTTAAAATGTAAAGACTGGATAGAGCAGCAGTAATATGATCTGGCCACTTCTTCTTGAAGCAGAGTCCTGATAGGCAAGCATATTACACAAAGTTCTCCACTAAGTCTCTGCCCATTCTGAATCCTGTCTCCATTTCCTTTACGACGGAGAGCCCTGCTTCAATGTCTGAAACCCTTCTTTTTATAATTAATACTTCCTTCACTTTCATCTTCTACAGTTGTAAGAACTGCTCACATTTTACATTTACTCTAACACCTAATATGTCTATATTTGAAAATAGAACTCTCAAAGAGGTAATGACTAATGCTTTTATGAGGAGATGCCAAGAACATTAGTGCATATGCGAAAAACATGTGCACAGAACAAGAAGATGGCTGTTTACAAGGAGAAATATCTTGGGAGAAAGGAAAGCTCCTCATAACTTGATTTTGGACTTCTTGCCCCCAGACTGGAAAAATAATTTCTCTTATTCGAGTCACACATGGAGGCCAGAGGTCAACATTGCGTGTCTTCCTCAATTGTCCTGTATCTTATTTCTTAAGGCAGTGAACCTGGATCTCATCAATTCTGCTAGACTGGCCTGCTAGCAAGTCCCAGGGATGCTCCAATTTCTGCCTTCTTAGTGCTGCAATTACAGATGTGTGATGCCTCACCCAGCTTTTTCACGTGGTTTTCTAACTCAGGCACCCATGCTTATGCAGTAAGAATTTTACCAACTGAGCCATCTTCCCAGCCCTAAAACTCTTTTTCAAAACCAATTATGTTTTGTATATCTATTATAATGGCAAAACTTAAAGACTGGCAACACAGACATTTGACAGACATACAGAGAATTCAGAACTCTCTCAAATTATTACAGAGCTAAAGTAGCACAATTTCTCCTGGAAAATATCTCCCATTTTATTAAAGAATTAAACATTCCTTACTATCATCTAACGGTTCTATTCATTGGAAATTATTGAGGGGAAATGAAATGATGTGTCACAGAAAGATTTGTGCAAGAATGTGCATTATAGTTTTAGTAATTAAAGGCAGCCTAGAGCCACCCCAAGTGTCTGTATACAGAAGAATGTATAAAGTTCAGAGGAAGTGGTACACATAGTTAATCCCATCACTCAGGAAGGAGAGGCAGCCAGATTGTAAGTTTGAGACCAGCCTGGTCTACATAGCAAGTTCTAGGTTGGCCAGGGCTACATTGTGAGATCATGTCTCAAAAAAATTAATTTTTTCTTTAAAAACAGAAGAATGAATAAAAAGCGGTGCCCCGGCATACACAAGGTCCTTCATTGGATCCCTAGAGTACAATAATAATAATAATAATAATAATAATAATAATAGCATGGTATATCCTCAGAATAAAGATAAACCAACAGGAAAAATAATGAATACCTGCAGCAACATAGATTAATTTCAAAAACATTATGCTGACTGGAAGAAGCTTATCCACAAGAGAGCAAAATATATGATGGCTTGAGAAAAGGCCATCAGTCCATAATGAAGAAAATCAATCATGGTTGCCTCTTGGTTAAGGGAGTTCAGAGAATGATTGAAATACACTCCAGAAGTTTTTTGCCAATGATCTGTATCTTGAGCTTTGGTTTACACAGCTATGCATTTGCCAGTTTTAGAAAATATAGCAAGTCTGATTCATTTTATCACAGGTACATTTTGCCACTCCAGAATAAAACACTATAAAAACTGAGTTTTAGTTGGTGATAAGCATGCTGACTCTTAGGGGACTGGGAATTGGTGTCTTCCACATGTACTGTAAAGGTAATCAGAAAAGTAGAATGCAATAATATATGATAATTCAAAATGTTAACAATTTTATCTATACCCTCCTAGTACTAACATTCAGTCCTAAGATGTATTCAACTTTGCTGTATGTTTGAAATTTTATATGTAAAATAGAGAAAATGTTTGTCTGTGTGTATATGTATAAAGATCAATGTCATGGTTCTTTTTCACTCACAGTGTTGACAATGCTGGAACACTAAGCTTCCTCACTGGGATGGACCTTCATAGCAAAAGACAAATTAATACACATAAAGAAAACAAAAAGGTTATTAGCACATGCATGTCACACAGGAGAAACTTCAGTGAAAAGTAACCCAAATGGTAGCTTCAAAACCCACTTTTATAACATCTTCAAAATAAAGCAATATATTTGCAAACAAAAAAATTACAAGCTTTTTTAAAATTTGCATTTCCCTAATGACTAATGATGTTGAGGACTTTAAAAATGTTTCTCGGCCACTGGCATCTCATTTTTTGAGTACTCCCTGTTTGGGCTTTTCGGTGCTTATTTTTTGAGTTCCTTGAACTGCCCACAATGGGCTGAACCCTCCTACATCAAGCAATTAAGAGAAGGTCTCACAGACATGGCCATAAGTCAGTCTGAGGGAGGTAATCTCTCAATTAAGGTTACTTCTTCCCAGGTGTGCCAAATTGCCAACTGAAGCTGTCCAGCACAACAGTAATTACTTATATTTTGTTAAAAAGAACTATCCTATTTTTCATGTTTCAAAGTTTTGGTAGGAATCGGAGGAGGAATATACCCATTTAAATATTCTCCAATGGCTCAACCACCACCCACATTGGAAACTCATGAGATACTAGTTCAAAATGAAGCTTTGGGAACTCATCCAAAAAGAGAAACCAAATCTGCAAAAAGAGCCAGAGAATCTGAATTTTAAGCACAACTTTGCACTGCTTGACATGCAAATGAAAATTGGAGGGCAATTAACTTATTCTGTAGGATGTCCATGTTTATTAATAGCACTTAAAAGTTTTCTTCTTGATATGTTCCTCAGTATAGTCTTATATAACCAAATATAACAAGCTAGTTCTTAAGTATGCCCTTTAGCTCCATGAAGAACAAATTAGAATTGTCTAAAATCAATAAATAATGAGGCCTCTTCCATATATCCTTCTCTTAAAATTCTCTTAAGTGAGAATCACCCTGAGTAAAACTTTAAAATGTAAAATTCTAAAAGGAGAACAACAGCCAGGAGCTCTCCCCTCTTGTGACATGTATTGTTTAAGTGATGAATTGCATTTTATGTCAGTAGCTCAACAACTTAGTTCCTTAGTTATTTTGAGCTTACAGTCACCCTCTCAGATTTATTTCCCTAGGAGATAATAATACATTCCAGGACAGATATATCTTTGTATATAGCTAAAGCATAAGGTAAAATTGATTCCAGAATCTAGGGCGCAAGAGAAATCACTAGTTGTCAACATGTACCAAGCAGGACATTCTCGCCTCTGTAACACTGAGCAGTAAGGGGAAATGTAAACAAAAGCTGCAGAAATGGAGTAAACAAGTAATCTCATTTCACTTTTTCATTATACCATGGTTTATCTTTAATCAGAGTCTAAAAGCTTACTTTGATCCACAAAAGCCATAGTAATAAATGTATAATATTAAATATACTATGCCCTTTAGAAAAGGCGCTATCTGTGTTGACCCATGAGGAGATGCAAGTTTGAGGAAAATACTTTTTAAGATGCACTGAAAACAAATATTACACATTTAATTTTTTAATTTTAGAATAAAATACACTGTTTATTAGTATGTACGAAACATTTCTGTGTATAGAAATATTTCAACAATGAAAAGCATAATGCATAAATTCAGATTTTCCTGTGAGGTAACAGTGCCTCTCTGAATCTTATGATGTATGCCTGGCCAGGATGACATGAGTTCAATGCCCAGAACCCAAATAAAGGTGAAAAGTTGTCCTCTGACTCTTACACACAAATAACAGCATACACGTCCCTCATATCCATTCATACACACACACACACACACACACACACACACACACATACACACACACACTAATGATACATAAAATAAAATAGAAAGAAAGGGAGAGACAGATACAGAGAGAGCACAATGGGCAGGCTGGTCAGATAGTTCAGTGGATAAAGTGCTTCACAAGCAAGTATGAGGACTAGAGCTTGGATGCCCAGCACATACACAAAGCCAAGCAGGTATGGCAGAGCACCTGTAATCGCAGAAGCCTGGGAATCGCTCCAGAGAAGCTTGCTAGCTAGACTATCTGAATTTGCAAGCTAGAGACCTGACTTATCAAATAAAGGAGAGAGTAATGAAGGTACACACCCAAAGTCAGCTTCTGACCTCCATAAGCACATGTACACAACATGCACATTCACACAAGCACACACATACACACACACGCAAGCCTGGGTATATAAAAGCATGCTCTACACACATATAGGAAGAGAGAGGTGAGGGAAGGGAGGAGAAGGGAGGGAAGGGAAAAACTCAGAGAAAAGAAGAAAGAGAGGAGTGGAGGGGAGGGGAGAGGAGGGGAGAAGAAAGATGAGTTGGGGGGAAGTGACATTTTAAGTACAAATTTGAAAAGTTTGTAGTCATACATTCAAGCTAACATTCCCTAAAGGTTTTACTCTTTTCACTAAATTTTTGAGTCAGGGTCTTACTATGTAGCCCAGGCTGCCATTGAACTGAAAGACATTCTGCTGCCTGTGCCTCCCAAGCTCTGGAATTAAAGGCATGCACCGCCACACTTGGCCAGATTTCTCTTTATCAATCTTACGCTACACTGTATTGCAGTAAGAGTTTATGCAGCATTCTCTGATTAACAGTGACAATAAAGGAAATGAATAATGGTTCAGTTTAAAAGTCAAAATCCTCTTATGTTTTATAATGTGTTGTATATATAAATGTGCACATTGTAAAATTAATCATCCTCTTTTAGCAAAACTTATTTAAATTACTATTTTAACATGACAGTAAGAAGAACTGCTCTGATAAATGTTCTTTCTAAAACACATTATACGGCATTTTCCTTTACAAAAACTGAATTTATTTGTCTAAGAAATATATAAATAAAACTGCTGTTAACTTATTTACTATTTGTTGCTATGAATATTCTAAAGAAAACTATTTGTTTGAAACAATTATGAAATCACCCAAGAGGTGGGGATCTCTTTTCTCTTCACCTTCATACATTTTCCAGGGGAAAAAAAAAGAACAACAGCAACACAGAAATGTACCATTTGTGGCCTTCCAGCAGTTTCCAGCATCATATTTCATTAGCAATTAGGAAAAAAGGCATAGAACTTTCAAATACTGCAGCTGAAACTGCTCCTACAGAATCATAAGGACAAAAAAAAAAGATTGAATATTTCTCTATTTCTATGTTAAGAAATATTGGCACTAAAGAGCAACCTGGTGAGCAGTTGGAAACAGAAAGGACAATTCAATTTGAGAAAGTTCATGTTGAATTTAGTGGAGTGGAAAAGGACAGCAAGCCAAATATGAATCACCCCTACCGTAACTAAATGCCTGAATAGATGTCCCATCAGTCCTATCTTCTCAGAACACATTAAATAATAGATACTGAGAAAAGAGCCTAACTGTAATTACTGCTTCTGAATACACCTACTGGGTCTCCTACTTGCTGAGTAATAACAGTCTGAGTGCTTTCTACATAGGGCTCCATCGAATTTAGTGAGTTAATAATAATATCTTCAGTTAATGAGTGTTTAGTAGTGCCAAGTGCTGTGCCAAATGTTTTGCATGGATTATCTAATTTAACTCACAGAATAAGTCCTCGATATACTACTAACCCCATGTTTATAATGAGTTAATTGTGTATGTTAGGTATACTAAGCAAAATCAAACAGTTCTTAAATGTTGGAGCCCAAATGAAAATCATTCTGCCTAATTTAAGAAACTTCTCTAAGTACTGTCTACCTTTTGAAAATACTGCATAAATTACAATATTTCACCATGGAGAAAAATGAGCTCTATCATTTTTAAATAATTTTCCAAAAACTACTAGGCATTTAGGGTTTTCTGGCAGAATGAAGGCTGCAGATGTTCCTTGCTTTTCAATCAACAAATAAGTTTGCGTTTTTTGTAAATTAAGCTTTTGGAACAAAGATTTACTTTGAAAAATAATCCCTAAAATGAGATGCAGATTCTATGACTTTCACTAATCCTTTTTTTTATTTGCAATTACAGTGCTCTTTGGAAACAAGGCAACAACAGGAAGCAACCTGCCAGAGTTTCACCCCTCACCAGGCAGGAAAGAACCACTATCCAGAATAAATATTAATTTGCAGTCACTTTTTGCTAAGACTGCCAGAAGAAGCTGCCACAGCTTTACAGTAAAAAACAAAAACTTGAGTCCTGTTGGGCGTAATATTCGGCCCCACAGTAAGCAGTGAATTGCAGAATTCCAACTTCAGACTGATAGCCAAGACTCAAAAACTGTGGCTGATAGAGATGATTACTAGAATGTTTAAAGTGTATTTTTCTTGGATGACTTAACTACATGTAATTTTCAATCATTTTAAATGGTTTACATCTAATTGCATCAGCTTGCGAACTTCTCTAATAGAATCGTATAGTGGTCGCTAGCCTACAGGACTCCTATCCAGCAGTTTGGATAAACTGAGAATGAAGGACATTATCACCAGCTGAGAAAAACAGAGCTCTGTATTTTTATATTCTGAACCCTGAGTATATATGTTAAAGCTACAGTGCAGTAGTTTAGAGATAGGAGACCTCAAATATTATGTAGTCTGACATTTCCCACCTACTAGAAGAAATTTTGAATCATGGATTCAATTTTCTGGGTAAGATACATCTAAAACTCTAATATACTTCTTTCTGCATAAAACATCTAACTAAGTAATATGCCACATTCACACCAAGATGTCTGTGAAAACATAGACAAACTATATATGAAAGCTCAACACTGTAAAAACTTATATTGATACAGAACATACTGACAAATCTGTTAAAACATTTCTTAAAAGCTGTAATGGCATTCTCCTGTAACTCCAGCACTTAGGGACAAAAACAGAAGGACCTCAGGGTCTCACTGTTAGGCCAGTCTAGCCAAAAAGGAGTCTCTGGTTCAATGAGAGATCCTGTCACTGGAAGCCTGGTGTGGTGACACATGTCTTTAATCCAGCACTCCAGAGGCAGTCAGAAGGAACTCTGTGAGATGAAGGCCAAAGTGATCTACATAGTGAGTTCTAGGCCTGCTAGGGATATATATGCATTTGTGTGTGTTTGTGTGTTTGTGTGTGTGTGTTTGTGTGTTGGGGAAGTTATTAAGGAAAGACATCCCAACATCAAACTCTGGCCTTGATACATGCCTACATGGATAAAACACTTACACACACACACACACACACACACACACACACAATTATTAAACAATAAGATATGCAATATTTGGGGCTAGCAAGATGGTTCATGAGGCACTTGAGATACTTGTCACTAACAGCCTGAGCTTGGTCCCCGGGAACCACATGGTAGGAGGACATTGACTCCTGCAAGTTGTCCTCTGACTTCCACATATGTTATAATATCTACACTCCCACACTTAGACACGCACATATACACAAGGTAAATAAATATATAATACAAACAGATGTGTGGCATTTCATAATTGTAATCAAAACTAACTTGGTGCATGGTAAAAAAGAAAGCAATGATATATCACACAAAAAGCTGACTATTCAATTTTTTTGCTGAATGTCCCAGGATTTACTTAAGGTCAGCAAGCATATAGCTACTGTTCTGTAAACAATTAGATTGCTTTTTTAAAAAATCACAATTGGTATTTTGCCTTTCAAATCCTCAGAGAGTGGCCAAACAGTGGAAAGTGAAAACAGTCACACGTCAGTCCAAAAGAGTCACCTTAAATGAACTGCTAGATAATGTAGATTGGACAGAGAAATTTGCTTATTCATCCAGTCTGCATTTATAAATTTAGGAAACTACATATATCCAATGATCACAGCCAAAAGTCAATCATTCTGTTGGCAAATGCTGACCCTAAAAGTAGCTCGTACTATTCCATATCAAAACAATTTTCAAGACTGCTTAAGTAAAAAAAAAAAAAAAACTCAATGGAACATCATCTGAAGGGCAAAATTGAACACACTGGTGACCAATGCATTCTAGCTCTGCACTACTTCACCAGCCCTGGAAACCTGACAGCACATTCCATCTTTCCATAGTATATTTGTTTTAAAACTAGTCCTTTGGCCATGCATAATGGCTTTCACCTGCAATCAATGCACCCAATAGACTGAGTCAGTAGGACTGCTGTGAGTTTGACACCAGTCTGGGTGACAGGGTAAGACCCTATCTCAAGAAATAACTGATCTCATTAATAAAAATGAAGTCAACAGAACTCTGTGAAGGAAAGGAAGAGGCTTCCTAAGTATCACGACTGAACACACAGTTCTTTTTATTGATTAGTGAAGTATAATAAAGGATTTTTGAAGTGTAGATGACAAAGAACAAAATCCAATGTAGCGGCAAAAATAAAACACACACACAAAAGTGCAGTGCAGCAGGAAAATGAAAACTGATAGATGAGTAACAGTGCAACTTCCAAATTATTAAAAACTGAAACTTGTTAGGTAATTTGGGAGAAGGAGCAGATAACAGGTTCTTGAGAAGTCCAGAGATTCAGGAAAAAGGTCTCTTTAGTAACTCAGGAAGCACGAGGTAGGGGAGGGGGAATCTGAAATAGAAATCTCAACCAAACAAAGGAAATTCCTGGTCTCAAAGACTTCTATGGGGAGGAGCTCCAAGCCAGTGTATTACAAGGCATAGTGACTTGGACTACTAGAGTCAAGGAGGTGCTAGATGGATGAGTAGAGTTCGTTAATGTGCTACTATAACTCAAGCTGCCTGGAACTGGACTTGCTTTCCCGGCCTACCCCTGCTAGCTGCAGCAGGGATGGGAGCTGGGCTTGCCTGCATCTTTCTCCCTGCTTAGGGCCTGGGTGCTCTGACAAAACCCAAATGCCTAATTAAGCAAAAGTTTGTATGAATCATACACAAGGTACAAACAATTACAGTGGTACCAGACTTCTCAAAAACAAAATTTGAAACTAAAAAAAGTACATTCCATAGAAAAAAATTTAATTTCATACCTAGACAGATATCAAATCAAATTCAGAAATCTGCACTTCATTAATTTTGGGAGCATTACATTCATATTGCCTCAGTAGACAAATAAGTTAAATTTCATTATAGAAAGAAAATTGATGGTACATATAAAGAAAAGTGATTAAACAAGTCTTACCTTATATGAATTCATATTGAAATAAGCAACTTAATGAGGAAGAATTATGTCAGTATTTGTAATCACTGAAAACTGGTGGAATATTTGAGTAATCAAAGCAAAGAAATACTATGCAGTAATTAAAGACATAGTTTCTACAATGATTTAAAGATGTTGATGGGAAAGGTAAGATCTAAAATTGTATCTACAATGTAATACCAGTAATGCTTAAAGGAATAATTTTAAATTTTTAATTTATTTATTTTGTATGTATATGAGTGTTTTGCCTGAATATAAGTATACCCTTGTCATGCAATGCTTGCAGAAGCCAAAAAGGACATTGGATCCCTGGAAATGGAGTTATACATGGTTGTTAGCAGTTATGTGGGTGCTAGGAACTGAACCTGGGTCTTCTCCAAGATCAGTCAATGCTCTTTGGCCCCAAAATGATAATTTTTGTGGGTATGAATGGGCAAAAAAAAAAAAAAAAAGAAAGGAAACCAAGTTCATCAAAATGGGAAACATGCTTATATAACAGGATGAAACTGTGGAAGATTTCTTTTCTTCATACTTTCCTACAAATTATGAAATTTCTGAAGTTAGATTCATAATCTAGAATTACATTTTTAAAAGTCTTCAGTCATGTCTGTTTCAATATATGATACCTGCAATACATGAATTCACTTTTTCATGATTCTCTTATAGAAGACAAAGTTATTCATTATATGTAAATTTTTTTCAAAATTAAACTCTTTAAGTTGGATAAATACTTCATGAGACACGCAGTCAGTCCGATTTAAAATATGTCCTTAGAAAGTATTAATCTGAATTACACTAGCTCCATTATTCCAGCCCATCACTATTGAATATTGAACTATTGAATATTTCCATTCCTAATGGCCAAAATTGTAGGTGTCTGTGAGCAGAAGGTAGAGAAGATTTCAAGTGTTCAGAGATGCACAGATATGTTAGTCATGGCAACATGATGGGTGATGTTTCTCTTTGTTGATGCTGAAGTTCTCAGTTGTAGTTGTTTTATTTCGCAAAACTATTTTAAAGCTTAAGTTAAAGAAAGGTGATATGATTGTTTTGTTTCAAGACTGTGTTGACATTGTTGCAATGCAGCTTGACATAGGCACACCCAAGAAGGCACCCATATTTTCAACACAGTTCAGTTAGGAACAAAAAAGTTTCCAAATAAAAAGCACTGAGAGATCTCCTAGTTCAACCCATCAATTTTCAAATGAAATGAGCTCAGAGGACCAAGCAAATTGTTGGAACTTGGTTTTACTTAGAACGGAGACACCATATGTCTAATTCCACTATTGTTCTAATATCTAATATGTGAGGTTAAGAAAGGGCCAACTTTGAGATGTCTAACACCAAAAATAGAGAGGTCATCCAAAGAAAACAGTTTCAGAAGAATTATATGCTGGGTAATTATCTCTACAGGTAAAAAAATGTTATTTTTCTTTTTCCTAAATGTCAAAAATGTTGTATTTATATGAAATCTGCTTACATTTCTCATTAACTTTTATACTAAAATCTATGACTCATTAGAGCAGGGCATTTTTTTCTCCTGTTAATGAGCAGATATACAAGTACTACCTCTAGATAACTCATTCTAATAAGCAAGCCAGTGCTTCAGCTTCGATTTTGATATGTGAAAAAAGGATTCACTTTTAGGACCTCATCCTCTCAGATCTTATGCAACAACTCATAATTTTAGCAGTAGCAAACCAGGAGACACTCACCTCATGGCCTCTTCCCATCAGAACAATTTCAGTACCAAGGAAATCAACAATTTTTCTGCTGCTTATAAATGAGACCTTGATGGCACAACAACTTTAATGAGATATATTAGCACACAGGTAAATACTGATTTAAAAACAGAAATTTCCATATTGCTGCAATTTCTGCTTTTGATAATGAATATATAATTTGAAGGTAAGCTTTACGCAGATTATTGTACAGGAACATTACATGATTCATAGTTATCCACATTTTGAATTACAATTTCTAGAACTGTATGTTCATCTATGATTTATTTATGTTTTGCTTTGTTCTTATTCAGAACTAACCATTGCTTCAAATATATAACATATAGCAAAGATAGTGGAAATTTCAAGGTTTTAAGAAAAATAAGGCAAAAAGAAAATTTGTTCAAGAAAGCATAATGGACTCAATTGTACATTTAATAGATGGAGAGAAAAAAAGTCTGAAATACACTATCTTTCAGATAAAATCTGTAGCTACTCTAACAATAAATGTAGTTTAAGGCCGGATATGGGGCCTACACATTTAATCCCAGCACTCAGGAGGCAGAGGCAGGCAGATCTCTGTGAATTTGAGGCCAGCCTGGTCTTTATAACAAGTTCTAGGACAGCCAAAGATATATAGCATAACCCTGTCTAAAAAAAAAAAAAAAAAAAAAAAATTAAACCCTAAAAAAGTAGTTTAATCCAATGACCCTAATCTTTTAACATTTTTTTTAATTTTAGAGAAATATTTCTAGAACCAGTATTACTTTCTTATTAAAAAATAAATATGAAGATAGGAAGATATGAAGTTGGTAAATTACTTTGGCTTCAGGCTTTTTTATTAAATCTGAGTTAAATGATATATTTTAATTACAAATTCTATATAGAGCATTGTCCCTGTTCTGTAAAATTATTTTTACCTAGCTGTCTATCTTTCTCTAAGTATACACTATTAGTTTATGTTACCTTAGTTTCTAGTTGACCAATATTTGAGATGTCATTTCTGCAGCTGATTTCCACTTCCTTTACCATTTCTCCATGTCTTCATTATTTTTATGTGCTTCTTCAGAACATGTGTGTGTGTTCACCTGACTGTCCACCCACACTTTTGGAAGGGGCTGCTCTGCACTGTGAAGTCCTGACTCTGAAAGAAACTGACTGGCACTCCCCCAGCAACCATCCCTGAAACCACAGGTGCATTCCCTAGAAAAATGGACTCTGGCATCCCATAATCCTTCAAGAAGGAACTCACTTGCTTCATCTGTCTCAACTGCATTGCACATACAGTCACCACTGGCTGTAAGCACAACTTCTGTCAGCCCTGCCTCTGCTTTTCCTGAAAAGAAGCCCCGGCCTTGTCTGCTACTCTGTACAGGAAACGGTCCCAGCAGAGGGACTTCAGAACTGAAGCATCTGGCGACTGCCTGACAAGTCATCTCGGGCAGTTCTTAAGCTCAGAGGAATTGGTGTGACCCACAAGGAAAGCAAGAGGATCTTCTGTGAGGAGGATGAAAACCTATTCTACCTGCCGTACTGGACTCCAACTCTCAGGAGCTCGAGATCCACAGGTACTGTTCCAAGGGGGTTGGGGAGAGAACATGAAGAAGTTATGGAAGCAGAGGAGGAGCTCTTCCTGGGAAAAGAGCCAAGAAAGTAAGAATAATGTGAATAACTAACTCAAAGCCATGATACATCAATAAGAACAGATGATCAGGACTGAGCACAGGAAGGTGCATCCAGCTCTCTATCTGAAGGACTGTTCGAGAAGGCCGCCCATTTTACAGTCACTCAAGACAAGTGAAGCCAAATCATTTCAAATGAGGAGGCAAAAGAAATGTGTGCGGACCTGATGGAAATAAACAGAGGAAGATGTCCCAGGATCTGAAAGACCACAGCCTGTGAGGAGAGCTGGCTGGAAGACCCATCACCAGAAGGTGGACAGGTTCAGCGGCTTCCTGGGGGAAATTTCTTCCTTCAATTGAGGAGTCACCACCTCGGGCTGTTGGAGGACATGAGAATACATGACCACCAAGCTGCATCCTTGAGCTCTGACAACTCCAGATATTTTCCCTCCCGGGGAATCCAGGACTTCATTTCCCAGAAACCTGACAGGGAGCTGGGTGTGGATGGCTCTTGGGACCCGACTCAGTCTGTGAAGATTCTTGGATAAACAATGCTGGCACAATGCCTGAGTCTGAGAAAGCATTTCTTCTGGGTGTGAGGAGGATAATCAGTACCAGATGTTGACCATCCGCTAGGACTGGTTTGGTTTGCTTCTTGACATGGGGATTGGAAGTGGGAGGGTTTTCAATGTTCCTGAGAGTTCCTTTGTAGAAACACCCTACTCACTCTTCTTTCCCTGCTAGGCCTTTTTATTTCACGGATCACACACAGAATAAGTCAGGAGCCTGTGTGGGAGCTCAGTGCACAAAGCCTTTCTCACTTGAGGAAAATCAATATCTTACTAATTTTCTTCTTAGAAAAAAATTGTAAACATTTTTATCATTAATTGGGAAGGGAAGGTGAATATATATATACTAAAACTGCCCGTTTTGCAAAGAAAATTTTTTAACAAAGATAATAAGTAGAGATTTTAAAAGAATATGTTAATGCATGTGTTTCACATTTGAATGAGCTTAAGTATTTAGTGCAATTTAGTCTGTTAGTCAACATTTTCCCAAATTAGGCTATAATTTAGAGCAATCCATAATAAAGAGCTAATTATAATTATAATCAGGAACAATGATAATCCCCAAAGGCACAATCCAAAATGTGACAACTGCAAATGTTAAAATCCTAAAAGATCTCTGTATCAGTTACTTTTCTGGGTTCTTTTTAGTATTTATTTATTATTTTCATTTTACATGTACGGGAGTATTGCCTGCATGAATGCAAGTGCACACGTGTCATGCAGTGCTCACTGGAAACAAAGAGAGAGAGAGTGAGCAGGACAAAGGGCAAAGCTGTGAGCCATCACAACCCACCCCTAGTGGGCCCAGCAAGGCTCCATGCCTAAAGTGTAAGAAACTAAATCTCTGAGAAGCAAACAGGGCCACTGAGTGATAAAAATGGCATACTTCCAGTATCATCTTTTTCTGAGACAAAGACCAGGCAGGCTTTTTCTCCCTCTAGCAAGGCCCCTTTTCTGACTGAGAGATCTACACAAGTTTAGAAGAAACCCAGGCTAGACCCAGATATATCACACTCAGCTTGTAGCTGTGACTTATAGGCTCTCTCTTCTTTAAGTTCACCAGTTCAAAATTAGGGGAGAGTGACCTGCCCCATGCCAGCAAAAACAACTAAAACTTTCCTACAGACTTTTGGGTTTCAGATTTGAAGCCTCCTCTCCACTTGCAGAGAGCTTTTCTCTCTGATTGTATGTTTATATTTCCTTAATAAAGCTTATTTACCTGTTGCTGTCTGCTGTGTTTGAGATTTTTCCTGACTTTTAATTCTATAATTGACACAGAAAATAAACCTTATCAAGACTCTTGGGCTGCAAAAAAACATTATGTAAACTTTCCCAAGCAGTGCCAAAAACTGGGGATCATATTCAAATACATGAGCTTATGAGGGACATTACTCATTCAAACCACAATCTCTAAGATTCCTCATACCAATATCACCATCACTCTGCCCCACCAAAAAATTCATACAGTCCTGAAAGTTTCAAATCATGTCTATTGAAGTTCAGAAAACCAAATCTCCCCAGGTAGCATTATGTACTTCTCACAATAGGGCTGTGGCACAGGGGGAGAGGCTATATAAGAATGAAAATTGTTTCTTGGGAGAAGGATTAGTGTTTTCAATTGTGGGCAGGAGAGTTGCCCAACAATTCGTATATTCCGTTAGGCCCTTTGAGCATGGTTATCTGCCTTCCAAACCACATCTGCCTTCCAAACCCGCTGCTTATCAGAGAAAAAGAACAGGACAAGAGTGCAGCAACCTTCTGGAACAAAGGCACTCGCTGATCCAGAAGTTCCTCCAGTGTTCCAAGTGCACATTAGACTGTGAGCTCTTCTTTGTTAGGAATTTGATTGTTGAAGAAGAGAGGCATAGTTACCATTAAATACAGAATGTAAAGCTGAGGACATACTTTACTTTGGCTAAAGAAGACCATTTTCAAAATTCTCTCCACAATGTTATATAAATACATGTATTTATATATATATATATATGTACATGTGTATGTATATACATATTCATGCCCCTATTGAATCTGAAAATTCTAGAATTTTTTTGCTCACTTGGGCATTAATGACTGGAAAAAGCAAGGCACTCGGTAAAAGTGTCTTTGATGACTTGGTGAACTTTGCAGAATAAATTGTATCTCAATTGAATGGCCAAAGCAGGAGGACGGATTTGGAAATGTGTGTAATCAGTGCTTTAAAAGTGAATTTCAAGGTATTTGACAGTATTTGTCTTTCTCCATTTAGCACAGAGTAATTGGTGGAAAATTCAAATGAGTATATTAGAGTAAAGCCCTGTCTTAAAAGAATACTCATTTGTTTCCATTGAATTCCAGGCACTTTGAATGCATAAAAGTTGCATTTTCCACCAATACTATTGATTGGCTTGAAAATAATTGTATGTGTCATAACATAAGATGACATTTATAAACAGAGTTGCTGTTCAAGTGTTTTTCTGCCAAATTTGTGCTCTGCATATAAGCATGTGTAGAGTGGATTTCTATGTACTCAAAAAATACATACATAGAAATATGGTACAGAAGATAAAGAATTTAACAGGCCATAACGTCCATCATAGAATTTGAAAAAGAGCACCAGGTAGAAAATGAATGTGGATATGCTTTCTAAAGAGAGTCAAACTTTAACAGAAAAAGAAAAATAGAGTTATTTCTTGATACTCAAGATTTGAAAATGTATGTGATAGTTTATATTGATTATCAACTTAACAGGACATAGAATCACCTTAGAGACAAGTGTCTAGGTATGGCTATAAGGCATTTTCTAGATTAGGTTGAGATGGGACGACATACACTAACTGCCAGATCAAATAAACAGGAGAAAATGAGCTGAGCACCAGCCTTCACCACTCTCTGCTTCCTGACTAAGGGTACAATGTGGCGAGTCACCTCAAATTCCTGCAGCTGTGTCTTCAAAGTTTCTTTGCTAAGATTACTCAAACAGGACCATAGGAAAAGAAACTAATGAACATGAAAGTCAGTCAGCACTTATCATCTACTTTATTATGTAAAGAGTCCACAGGGCAAGATAATGAAGAAGTGGGCTGTGTCTGTTATAGTAGCGAAAAAGCCCCTTAAGAAAAGTCTGCCCAAGAGGATAAAAATCTCTGCTCTGGATGAAGACCTGTAGAGTCATAGACACTGTCTCTCTGCAGTTTTCTATGGTTCATTCTATGGCAAGTCCCGCCCTCTGGCCAATAAGAGAGGAGGGAGGCAGGAGTAGGCAGAATCATCATGGCGTGAGCTGGGGAGAGAAGCCGAGGATACTAAGATCCACGTGGGAAGAGAAAATGCCCTGTCCCAGGCCCACACAGACAGCCAAGGACCCAGGAAGCAGCATGCCACGCCCCCACCATCTGAGAATCTCTTGAGTGAAATGAACTGAGAGGCCTGTGCCTGGCAGGCAGCAATTGTAAACTATGGGGCCAGCCGCCAGGGCAAGCGGGGGCGCATCCCCAGAGACTTTATAAATTTGTAGATAAATAAATCATTCTAAATGGAAGATCACTTTTCCGTTTATCCAGCTGGATTAACCAGATCCCCCCCACACCAAGGCGTGGACAGTGGATTTATGAAACAAGACCCAACTTCCCAGTTTTGCTGAATCAATCACCTTGTCAGAGGACAACCCCTAGGAAGACCACCCCTAAGTAAGAAGTTATACTAAGGAGATAGGAGGATGTTTAGTATGTTAATGTGATGGTGAACTTTTTCTACCTGGAATCCCTGATCTCTAGTGTAGTCTCATAAACCAAGTTACACACATGCACACTCTGTAGTCTGCCTGCTTTTCTTATTCAGAAAATCTTTACCTCTCCTTTCTTTCCTTATATCTTTTCTCTAACCATGCTTTTTCTAACAATCTGGCTACCCCAACATCTGTATTTCTTCATTTTTTCTCTAAAGTTCCCTTCTCTCCATGATATGGCTGCTAGTCCACCATGACTCTGACCTCCACGCCAGCTTTAAACAGGCATGGTCTTGCGATTTTTTTTTTCTTCTCCTATCCATTCTTCTCCTCAAGGAAGTTGTTGAAATTTATGATTTGCCTGCTCTGATAACTTTTCTTTAAATTCTAATAAAATTGTCCAAAACTTCCATTTGAGTCCATTTTTCTTTTTTGAATGAGTCTAAGAACATTGAAAGGGGATCCCAAATACTTGTAGTCACTAGGGGACATCCCTTCATTCAAATCACCATATTCTGTGTCCCGACCCCCATAGGATTATGGCCATATCACAGTGAAAAATGCATTTAGTCCAATTTTACAAGTCCTCATAGTCTTTAATACTATTCAAAAGTCCAATGTCCAAAGTTTCTTCCGAGATTCAAGGCATGCTCTTAACTGTAACTCCCAGAAAATAAAAAAGCAAATTATTTACTTCTAAAATACAATGGCACAGAATATACATTCCCATTCAAAAATAAAGGAATTGGGGACATAGACAGGGAATAAAGACCAAAAGAAGACTGAAACCCAGCAAGGCAAACACAAAATTTTATATCTGTTTGTACAATGCCTGGGGGTTTAGTTCCCAATGATCTAGATGTCTCACACCTTCCATTTTTGCTGCCTTCAACTTATCTCTCTCCTGGACTGGTACCACTCCCTACATAAAGCTCTCCTTCGCAAATGTCACATAACTCTAGCACCACCAATATCTTGGGGTCTCATCACCAACCAGGCTTGACTTTCACAGTTTCATGCAATGGCCTCCCGGGGCCTTACTTATACAATGATTTCCCTGCTGCATGCTGCCTGGCCTCAGCAGGTCTCTGAAATCATGGAGGAAGAATAGATGACCCCTTTCCTCTTGCATCTTTCATTCCCCAGAGCCAGCATCGCATGAATGACACTTTCAAGTTCTACTGCAAGCATGGGATGTACCTTGGCCTTCTTTGTCCACATTAGCAGCAGCTTCTCTATGTTGTAGTATTCTAGGAGCAGAACATTCTTTAGGCCTTTTCCTTTCACAAGGTGGAAGATTAGCTGAATGAAGACTTTCCCAGAGGGTATTCTTTCCATTGTTCAAATGCAAGTCTGGAGGCTTCTTCTTAATACTCTAATTCGTTTAACAATGAGGGTCTCTCTTCCAGGATATGCTTTGACTGCCATATTAAGCTTCCTAGTGTTCTTTCTGTCCAAATCATACAATTTTGTACTTCTTTCTGTCCCACTTGCTCTCTTTCATTGTAGATCTCTCCTATATTAAACATCACCCACCCATGGCTCAGGGACCATTGTAGAAGACAGGGCAGAAAGATTGTAAGAGCCAGGGTTGGTGCATGAAAAAAAGCAACAACAACAACAAAATAAAACCCACAGAGTCTCCCACACCTCTGGGAGTTCCATATGAACTTACAGCAATGGTGACAGCATGCACATGTAAACTTAATCAGACAAAAACCAAACAGAACTGGGAAAAGGGGCAGCAGGCCACAACTTAGCCAAGGAACTATTGGGAGCTGATTACTGCTGGGTGAGAGAGAGTTGATCTTCTTTAAGGAAGTGACTCAGGGTAGGCGGATTCTACTCTAGAGGATGAACTTGCACCCAAGGACATCTGGGTCCACAAATCTGACTTGATAGGTCTTAACATATAGAACAACATGTATTAAATCTGGTGGTAGGGGGAGAATTAAGATACAGTGTATGAAATGTGCAAAAATTCAATAAAAAATACACTGAGGAAAAAAACCCCAACTCCTCCACCAAAGAAAAAGTCTACTACTTTTTAATTTAGCCTCAGACAAGTTCTTAGTCTGAGGGCAGACAGCAGTCAGATTATTTGCTAAAATATTCTAGTTTCTATTTAAGTTCATGTTCCCATCTCCCTCTGGAACATCTTGATCAGGACCTCTACTACAACAGCCCATTAAACTCTGCATTCAGTAGCTTTTGTAGTCCAAATTTCCAGTCTTCCACAGTCCTGAAAAAAACAACATGTTCGTGTTCTTTTCATGAACAGTCCACTCTCTGATACAAACTTCTGTATTAATTACTTTTATGTTGATTTGATATAAAAGCATGACCAAGGCACCTTATAGAAGGAAGAGATTATTGGTCATACTATTCCAGACGAATGAGTCCGTCACAGTTGGGAGGCCTGTTAGGAGGCAGCTGTAGCAGAAAACTGAAGGTTCACATCTTCAAGCAAGCACAAGTAGCAGAGAGAGTGAAGCTGGAAATGCAATGGGGCTATTAACTCTCAAAGGCCCCCCACCCAGTGACAAGCTTCCTCCAGCAAGCCATACCTCCTAAAGCTCCCCAAACAGTATTGCCAACTAACTGAGAAATCAAATACTTGGAGCTCATAGATGACATTTTCATTCAAACAACCACAGCCTGATTTAAATATTATACAAATATACATGCGAATAAAAACATCACATAGCATCCCACTAACTATATATATTTTTATGCTTTTATGTATCAGATAAAAAATATATAGGACTCTAAATCCTGCCCAGTTTTGGACAACTACCACCACTACCACCACTCAGACACTCAGACAAACATACTGTCACACACAGACACACACAGTCTCACACACACACACACACACACATATTCACATATTCTCTCATACAGACACACACACACACTCATACACAGATATATACACATACATTCGCACATACAGACCCAATCACAAACACACTCACAAACAGACACATATACAATCTTAGACACACGTACACACACAAACACTCCACATTTGGTCTCAGAGTGATGAAGGAAAAACTCTCATTATTTTTCCATTATTCAAGAGGTACTTAAAGAGAAAATAGAGCCAGGCATTGTAACCCAAAGCTGTAATTCTAGAATTTTGGAGGTGGAGGCAAGAAGATCAGGAGTTCAAGAATATCCTCAGCTACAAATAGAAAGTGAATAAAATCATTAAATCATTAATCATTTTTATGTTATCCCTTCCCCATCCTCACTCTCAATAGCCCCCTCCATTGGACTCTATGTATTGTTATGTATGTTAAGGTATATCACATATTTTATAATTATTTCATTCATTACTACTATTAGTCTCTTTCCTATTTTATAAATTAAATGACATCATGAATACATATGAAAAAGAAAAAGTAGTATATATTTTGGTTTCAGAAATCTATACAATGTACTAGAACACATCTTTACAGATAGAAGGAGATGACTTTAACATCTTTAAACCTTGATTCTCTCATTTATTACTAGGGGAATTTGGATTGTACATTCTAAGGAGCTCTTTCTTCCTGGCATAATTACAGCACTTTGGAGGCTGAAGCAGGAAGATTATGAGTTCAAAGCCAGCCTGGGCTACATAATGAGTGTCAGCCCAGCTTTTGTCTCAAAAACAAATAAAAGTAACTCTTCCTCTCTGAGAATTCTATAGAATTATTCATTCTTATTTCCAAAAATAAAATAAGGATAGTATGTGCTACAAACTCCTCATTAAAAAATAATTGATCCACATGGCTCCTTTTCATAACTATCGTGCTTGTAATGATTGTGATGATAGTTTAGTCTCAATCCCAATCACTCTCTCATTCTCTCTCTCATAATAACCACACGATAGCATAAAACATGAACATCAGTTACTTCCTGTAAGTTTATCTGTTCCATATCTACATCCAAACAAAAAGCAAATGTCTCTGAGTAAACACGGGTTGATTTCTATAAATCACATATATATGGTAGAAACAGCAGACAGGTGAGGCAGATAGTTATTGATGTTCAACCTTCTGTCAGGAATAATTCACACCAATTAACTTGAATGCTAAGGTGTTCCATTTATCTGAAATCACTCATTTTCTATGCCAGTGGGTTAGGATTTCAGGAAGTATGTTTGCTTTTTAATCAGAGCAAGGAAAAATATAGTTTTTCAAGTCTCTCTTAAAATTGTTAGAACACTTTGTTTAAAATAACCATTCAATTCACTTTTTCAACATTTAAGAATAATCCATGCCTGTCGTCAAAGCTAATAGCACTTGGATGATTAGGATAAATTCTTCTCCCTCTGGAAGCACGTGGTTCAATAAAAGATGGAGAAAAATATGCAAATCTTGATAATTCCATTTGTTAATAGAGATGTGCACACAAAACCTAATGAGAAATGCTCAGATGTCAAAGGATTATTCATAAAGAATTTGACTAGCACAGCGGCTGGTATAAAATTGTGGCTTAATATTTTGCCAAATATTAAGTGAGCTGACTTTTGAACTAACAGTTTAAAAGATATTCAGAAGTAAAGACAAGATAGGAAAGTACAAATGCAAGAACTATTTCTGCAAAAGACTTTAGTATTGTACTGTAGTATATGCAATAGTCTAGTTCAATAAATAAAGTTAAAGCAAGTAAGTGTTGACTTTTATTGACCTTATATTTCAAGAAAAGTTTGAGTTTCACCTGGGAGACATAGAATCATATCTACATTTTTGAAATCTGACTGGAAGAATTTACAGCAGGAAATGATAGAATTATAAGAATGTATAAGGAAGTTATAGAGATGATTCATGGAAACAAAGCCTGAACTACACACAAAAAAACAAGAAAGGAAGTGATCATTTATAGCAGAAGACAAGACAAAGGGATATATCTACAAATATTCTTTGGATGCTAGCTTGGGAAAATCACTCATCAAGATACCATTTCCTGAGAGTTTAATAAGAAATTTCACAAAGGTATCATAGACAATTTTTTTTTTTCACAGGCTCTCCCAAAGCCCCAGTCTACCTGGAACTCGCTATGTAGACCATGCTGACCTCAGACTCACAGAGACCCACCTACCTCTGTCTCCTGATTAAAGGCAAGAGCCACCATGCTCAGCTCATAGACTAATTTGTGCCTCCTCAAAATCTATATGTTGAGGGGACTGGAGAGATAGTTCAGTCATCAAGAGCACTAGCTGGTCTTTCAGAGGACCTGGATTCCATTCCCAGAGCCCACATGGCAGTTAACAACCATCCATAAAACCAGTTCCAGGGGAATTATCATCCTCTTCTGACCTCCATGAGCATTGCATGACATGGGTGCACTTACATACATGTAGGCATAACACTCATACAAATAAAATAAGTTTTTAAATCTTTATGTTAAAATCTATGCTCCAATGTTATTATGAGGTTTCCTATGAAGCAATTGTGTCATGGGAGTAAAGGTCTCTTTTTTGAGTTACATATTTTTCTTTTATATGTGTGAGTGCTCTGTCTGCATGTAAGTTCACTATGTGTGTTCATTGCCTGGGGAGGCCAGAGGGGGGTCAGATCCCCTGGAACTGGAGTTACAGATGGCTGTTAGCTACCATGTGGATGCTGGGAACTAAATCTGAGTCCTCAAAAAGAGCAATCAGTGCTCTTAACTGTTCTGAGCCATGTCTTCAGCCCCAGGGGTAGAGCTCTTATCTAAGGGATTAGTGTCCTTGCATAGAGACCCCAGAGAACTCTCAAGACCCTTCTTTCACGTGAGATTACAGTAAAAAAGGCAGCACTCTGTCAGGAAGCAAGACCTGAAAACTTAAATGGATTAACATAAGGGAAATGGATAAAGATATCATGCCAAGTTTTGATATATTGAGTATTAAATATTGTGTAGTATATATACGTTCAGATAGCTAGAGGAAAAGGAGATACAGAATTGTTACCAAGCAGCTGCCTGGAAGTACTTTGGATCTAAGTTAGAAATTGCTGGTAGGTAAAGACATGTTCTTCAAATGCTGGTATTTGGGAGTTTTCATTTCCCTCAGTGTTTGACAGCAGTGAGTCGCAGCAACAGGCAGAGAGAAGCAGCAGTAGTTGGGGCTCTCTAGTACTGAAGGCCTTGGATCTCAGGGCTTTTAGGTGCTGTAAGTGTTGTTGTTCCTGTGTGGGCCGAGGAGGTTAGTTTTCTTCAGTCCTTATTAGCAACTGACATTGCAGCTTCCAGGCAGGCCTAAGTATCAGGATTGCTGAGCCCTTGGTCTGAGTATCTGAGACCCTTGATGATAAGACTTGACAGCCCTCTCGAATGCTTCTGGCAGGGCCCACGGCTTTTCTTCCGGTGCCCTTCCCAGCTCTCTGCCCTTTCTTGCATCTCTCTACTTCTGCTCCCTTACTCCTGCCCTGACCACTCTGATGGTTCGGCTCATCCTTGTTCAGTTGCTAGACATCTGGATGTTCTCCTCCATATTCAGCGAGGGTTCCCTCACCTGTTGCTGTCACTGCTGCTCTGCTGCCTAAACTCTCACATGCTGTCTTCACTATCACCTCAACCTACACTCCTGCAAGTGGGAAAGAAAACACCATTTGAGGGAAGGCTTTCACCGAGCCTGATGCTGTAAGACTAGAGGAGGCAGGACAGATCAAAGTATCCCAGATGATTCACTAAGCTTGAACAGTCTTCACATATAGGACAAGAAGAAGTTTGGGGACTGATCAGAACCATTTTAAGAGGGCCAATAACAAACATGTGCTTGCATCATAGCAATGACTCTTAGCACCTATCAAAGCCATTGAGACATATTTTGGACCAATCACACCCTGTCTCTTAGTGCTAGTCGAAGCAGCCCCTCTGCTAGACCATGAGAAGTGTGTCCTTCCACCCCAGGTGGAAATGGTTGGAAGGTCAGCCAGAATTCATAAAAACTCCTGATAGAGGAAAGTCTGATGTAAACTATTTTCAGGAGTGCTACCTGAGGCTACATGTCAAGAACCAGGGCACTCAGAAGTGTTCACTATGTAGACGTCTCAAGGCAGCTGAAGAATGCTCCATCGGATTGGTGCTTGCATAAGAATAGTCCAGCTGGCCTACTGACTAATAATTCTTTGGTTCAAGATAGATATGTATCACAGCAAAGGAGAGCTTAACACCTGCCAGTTATGGAGCCAAATTGCCCATCCTTACCATCTTTTCTTATTTCTATAAAAGTAAGCATTAGGAGAAATGCTAACAGTAAGAACTATTATCATTAACGCTAATCATCAGTTTATCAGTCTTTTATCATTACCTAACACTTGCCCAGTGTCCAAAGAAAGTTAGATCCCTCTATTCTGCTTCACAATTAAAGATGCATGTCTTAGCTGATGAGATGACTAAGCAGGTAAAGGCACCAGGAACCTGCTGCCAAACCTGATGACCTGAGTTCAGTCCCCAGTACCCACATCATCGGAAGTAAGAACCAATTCCCAAAAGTTGTCCTTGACCTCCACATAGAGCAGTGGCAAATGCATCAACTCCCCTCCTACAAAATAAGTAAATAAAAATATAGTTTAAATTACCTAAGAGGACATCCTACTAAACACAAAAGTTTGGAATCATTATTTTCCACACACTGTTTGCAACCAGGGGTGTTAGAGGGATGACTTGGGCATAAGGGGAGATGGCAAAGAATAAGACACTGGGAAAGGACTATGGATGAAGAGGGAAAAGCTATGTTAGAGTTTGAAACGGAAATCCTCCACACTGGATCGTGTGATGGAATTCTTCATCCCCAGGGGTAAGACTGCTTGAGAAGGTTATAGAACCTTTGAGTTGGGAAGCATGGCTGGTGGAAGTGGGTCACTAAGGCTTGGGTCATAGCCTAACCTCACTTTGGGGCTGAGTTTTCTGCTTCCTGTCTGCTCCTGAAATGTCACCAGCAGGCTACAATATTCTCCCTAATATGATGCACTATACCCTCTGAAACATGAACCAAAATAAATCCTTTCTTCTTCAGGTTGCTTCTGTCAGGTATTTGGACAAAGTGATAGGAAAAACAGCTCATGAAAGAAGACTGGGATTTACAGAGGCCAGAGATGAGTGCGAGAAGAATCAAGAAAAATAAGTATTATAAAAGAGAGAGAAGATGGTTAGAGAGATGGCTCAGCTGTTAAGAGCACTGGCTGCTCTTGCAAAGGACCCAGGTTCGATTCCCAGCACCCATATGGCAGCTAACAACTATCCATAACTCCAGTTCCAGGGGATCTGATGCCTCTTCTGACCTCCACAGACATTGCACAACACAGTGCACTTATATACGCATACATGTAGGCAATACACGCATACACATAAAAAAAAATAGAGAGAGAGAGAGAAAGTGAACTTAAAGAAAGGAATCACTGGATTGGGGAGGGGGTGACTCAACAGTAAAGTGTTTATTTACCATGTGCAGAATCTTGGGTTGGATTGCCTATACTACACATGCTTCAAAAACCATCAATAATCTTGATTTATAGACAAAAAAAAGTCAAGTAAAAACAGAAAAACCAGACTCATTCATTGATCACACATATAAATAAGCCAACAAGCTAGAAATTCAACAAGTACTTAAATTCATTCACAATATTTTCACCTTAGTCCTCTTTCCATTGCCTCCATCTGGAGTTTCAGCTCTCCACAGCTTCTTCTTAACTCCTACTAACGCTACAAGGTCCTGCTAAGTACCACTTTCCCTTTATACTGCATTTGTTAATTCAAAACATCTGTTTACTAACAGAAATATTTTAGTCAACCATTACTCATATAACATTAAATCCTTCAAGTATATTAATTCATTAAAGTTATAACCATTGCCTTAATTGCTATGCACATATGCATACATTATAATGTCTTACAGTAAAGTACCATAAAATGTACCTTAAATATCTGCTAGTTGCATTACAAACAATGTTTATACAATGAGTCTTAAGTATGTTATTATTAATTAAAATTCATATCAGTAATCTCTCCTTGGACCATAAATGTCTTCTTAAACATTTGATTTATTGGTCTATAAAAGCATACTTTCCACACAGCTCTCAGCTTTTGCAGGTGTAAAATATTTCTATGAATAGCTATTTTAGATTTAAACAATAAAGAACTACAATAGACACATTTCCAAAGACCTAGAATTATTTTCACCTTTCTGGAAATTATTTTCTTTATGATAGTTTACTTTCTTCATGTTATAAAAAGCTTAGAAGAACAGGTCTGTAGCACGTTGCTGAAGGTTCTTCAAGTGAGGTATTTGGTAAGAGATGTGGGTGGGACCTTAGAAGTAGAAGCAGAAAATAAATGAATCATTCATCAAGGGACACTTGAAGTCACTGTGGCTGTTAGTCTCTGGGCCAATTGCTATGTAAAGAAATATAGAGACTGAAGGAAAAGTTTGTCTAATAGTGTAATTTAAGGAAGAGAAGAGAGACAGTCCCTGAAAGAACATGTCATGGAGGAGAAACAATTTTTTTTAGTATGTGTATATGTGGGTCTCTGTGTGAGTAAGTGCACATGAGTGCAGTGGCCTTTGGAGTACAAAGGCATGAAATCTCCTGGAGCTGGAATTATAGGTGTTTATGAGCTGCCTCACATGGGTTCTGGGAATAGAACTCAGGTCCTCTGCAAGAACAGTACATACTCTTAACCACTGAGCCATCTCTCACAAAGAGAAACAATTTAATAGAAAAACTGTAGTGAATAAAGAAAAAGTCTGAAGAAACTACAACTCTATCAGATACTTCGGAGAAGTAAGGGAAAATGAAATCTAATTGAGCACATGGGTGTCAGTGAAGAGTTTCCAGCGCTGATCAACGTGGAATGTACAATGGTGTCACAATGAAGGGTTCGTTACTATTTGAGGGAAGAGAAGATGGAAAAGTTACAAGGAGTATAGCTCACATACATGCATTAGAAAGAAGACTTGGGGCTCTGTTGCTCTCATTTTTCATTTACTGAGCTCTCTTTCTGTATTGCTGTTGTTGTCAGGGAGCTGTGCATTCCGTGCGTCCACGTTCTGAAAACATTAGAGAGTAAACATCTGCGATCCCTGGTTTCCTTCTTATCTCAGGCTGCTCAGCCCCCACCATTTCCAAACCTGCCGTTCCTCTAAGACTATTCTTGTTAAGGACACTATAATTCCATGCTACTTCTTGTTAGAAATCATGTCTCTAACCTTACCGTTTTGAAAATTCAGTTGTATTTGAAATTATCATTGCCTCCTTTGTGAAATGATTTCTCTTCCAGCTTCAATCAATCTATTTTTGGTTTCCTTCTACCTCAATGGACTCTTCTATTGGCCTTTCCACTTACTTAACCTCCAAATGTTAAGAGTACTCTAGAGCTACCATGAACCTCCACCCTAGTCCTGTATTCTCAACTCTACAGAACACTGTAGCTTTAAGCATCATCTATAATTCAGTAACCCAAACCTACATTGCTTTCAAAACCTCCCTTGAAAGTCAGACTCATTTTTTCAACTGCCTGCTTGACATTTCCAATCACTATTCAGTAAATGTCTCAAGCATTAAATGCTTAGCAGAGAATTCTCGATCTTTCAAGTTTCCTGCTACAGTCTCCCTTCACTCTTGGACCCTGACCCCAACCCTGATGTTTTCACAAAGCTCATGACTGTTGTTCAGGACCAAAATCTGTCACTGTTCTCGATTCTGCTCTCATCCTCAGTCTGTCATCAAATTCTATTAACTCTGCTTTCACAAACATTTCTCTAGTCCATCCATTTTAGTCTATCTCCATGGATACAACCTCAGTATCAACTCTCCCTGAACTATGAAATGACCTTCTAACTGCTTCCTACCTAACCCCTGTGCCGTCTCAATCTATTCTCCATATGACAGTCACGAATTTCCTAAAATATGAATCATGCGACTACCATGCTCATTGTGTTTAAGCTCAACATCATGCTGAAATTCCTTCTTTAAGCCCCATACCTCCAATCTCTAGCCACTTTAAAAAATATATAATGTTGTTTATCCTTGGTGAGTTTCACACATGTACACAATGTATTTTGATCATATTCACCCTGTACCTCCCCCTCCAGCTCCTCCCGGATTTCCCTCTTCCATGTCCCCCTCCAACTTCATGTCCTTTTGGTTTTTTAGAACTCATTTTTATAACCCATTCAACTTAGTGTTGCCCATATTCTTATAGGTGTGGAGCCATCCCCCAAAGAAAAATGATTCTCCCTCCCCTAGCACTCAGTTGTCAGTAGCTCCTCAGCTAAGGAGCTCCTCCCATCTCTCCTCCATCCGTGCTGGAATGTTGATTGGCTTGCTCTTGTGCAGGTCTTGTGTAATCACCAGAACCTCTGTGAGTGTATGAGAGCAAATGTATTGTCGTGTCCAGAAGATGCTTTTCACCTCATTCCACCAGGATCTCTGGCTCTTACAATCTATTCATACCGTCTTCCTGAGCCTTAGGGGAAAGAGGCATGATTTGGATGTTCCATTCTGGCTACCACTCCGCAGACACTTATTCTCTGTGCTTTTACCTGGGGTAAATCTCTGGAGCTGACTGCCACCCAATTACAAAAAAAAAAAAAGTAAGGTAAAAACAGAAAAAGAAAAAGAAAGGAAAAAGTTTCTTTGATGAGAACTGAGAGCTATACTAATTAATCCACAGGTAGAGAGATGCATATTTAGAAGGCAGTTTAATACTATTTCCATTTGGCAAAACAATAATAGTAGATTCACCCCTAGGGGCTACAACCTCCCAGCCACAGGTTCTTGGACAGACTTTGAGAACTCATTTCATCCTACACTTTACCCTGCTTAAGATGTTATGGCCTCTGATTCAGCAGATAACCACAATATCCCCGTTGGGGCACTGTCTTCTGAAATGACATGTGGACCTTTTCTTGTTATTCAAATTTATGTGAGTGTCCTTATCGTTAAATATATCTAAAGTAAGAAAAGACTTCTCCTAGTCACTATCTGTATACAAAGTACCATGGAAGTTAATTTGCTCAAGTAGCTAAATAGACTTCAGTCACTACCTGCAAACAACATGACTCCTCATGATCCACATTCTGTTATCCTTCTCCAAACGCTGTCTTTTCTTTAAAATATTTTATTTATTCTAATTTTATGAATACAAGTGTTTTGCCTGCATGTATGTAAGTGTACCACTTGCATACAATGCCCACCAAGACCAGAAGAGGATGTTAGATTCCCCTGGAGCTGAGTTACAAATGGTTGTTAGCCACCATGTGAGTTCTGGGAACTGAACCCCATTTCTCTGCCAGAGCAGTCAGTGCTTTTAACCACTGAGCTATCTCTCCAGGCCCCTCTTTGTTTTCTATACAAAACAGATAGGCAACTTTTCTGAGGGTGTAATATGAGTCACCATCCCTGAACCTTTCAGTGTTTGATGTGCCTTTGAAAAACCTATATTTCTTTGGTTTTGTTTGCTGTTCTGGTTTTTTAAAAAGCTAGTTTTGGAGCTTTCAATATCATCCTGTTTTTCACTGAATAAATGAGGAAATCACAACAAATATACTTGGTAATTGCTGAGTATGTTCCTTCTAGCTTTTGCTCTGGTATTTGTGAACAGAGCATCAGCTACAGCTGACAGTCCAACTGTTGTATTTGTCATCTTCATCCATGAGCT
This sequence comes from Eospalax fontanierii, assembly GCA_035773235.1. Classification (NCBI taxonomy): domain Eukaryota; kingdom Metazoa; phylum Chordata; class Mammalia; order Rodentia; family Spalacidae; genus Eospalax; species Eospalax fontanierii. Next base: position 48,017,319 of record CM069530.1, on the reverse strand, counting down.
ATAAACACAGAAAAACTCATTTAGATATAACTGATCCTGAACGTTTAATCCCAATGACCTCAATATGAACTTCAAAACATAGATGCCAATTTACATGTGTACATATACAATGACTGCTACAAACATATTTCAGTGTCTCTGAGATAAATTCATATGCCTTTCCTGACACCAGAACAACCTTGGGTTGTACTGTACGCAGTGATCAAGACTCAAACTGTGTGATGGTTAATCTTGACTCTCAATTTGTCTAAATCAGGGATCAACTAAGAAACACACTTCCAGGCAGGTTCATGAAGACATTTCAGAAAGGATTAATTATCAGGGGAGCTTGGAGGTGATACTCCCCGCAAATGGTCAAGACCTTTTCTCAGCAGCTCAGATACAAAAAGGTCTGAGGTAAATCCTTGCTATAACTTGCCTGCCTTTCCTGGTTGCCAGGAGTCTGTTTGCCCTGATATTCTGCTGCAGCCACCCTTCACTACCCAGAACCCACCCTCTTTGGAATTCCAACATGGATTGGAGACCAATGACCTTCCAGGAAACTTCTAGACTTTCAGCACCAGGTTGAGCTGCACCTACTAGAGAATCCAATCTCATGAACTACCCAACCTCTATCATATAAGGCAATCTGAATCATTCTGTTGATTTTATTCCTCTCCTGACTAATAAAAAATACCTATGTGGCTAAGCCAAACTAATGTAATGATCAAGTTTATTTGTTTTTCTGAGTCTGTGTTACTTCCTTTATTCTAACAGTTTCTACATCCATCCATTTACCTACAAATTTCATTTTGTCTTTCGTTAACGCTGAGTAGAACTCCATTTTGTAAATGCACCACATTTTCGTTATCCACTCATCACCTGAGGGACACTTAGGTTGCTTCCATCTCTTAGTTATTGTGAGAAAAGCAGCAAAAAACATGGATGTACAAGTATCTCTATAGTAGGATAAGTTTTTTGGTATATACCAAGGAATGGTATAACTGGATCATATCTCAACACTGCTTTCCATAGGAGTTGCAAAAATTTGCAATCCCACCAGCAGAGACTGCGTTCCCCTTTCCCCTCGTCCTCTCCAGCATTGCTGTCATCTCTTCCCTTGATCTTAGCCCATCTGATTGGGATCAGACAAAATCTTAACGTGATTTTCATTTGCATTTCTCAAATTACTATTATGAAAATTTTAAAAGATGTTTCTTAGCCATCTTTAGATCTTTTGACAAATTCCTGTTCTGATTTTTAGGCTATCTTTTAATTGGGTCATTTGTTTTCTTGATTCTTGGTTTTTTATGTTCTTTATATATTCTAGATGTTAAAATTCTGTCAGATGTGTCACTGGTGAAGATTTTCTCCCTCTTTATGGGTTTCTCTTTACTCCCTTGGTTGTTTTGTTTGTTTTCTATATAAAAGTTTTTTAGTTTAATGAGGTTCCAGTGATCAATTGTTGACCTTAATTCCTGAGCAACTGCTGTCTGATTTAGAAAGTCCTTTCCTATACCTATATTTTGTAGGCTACTGCTATGGTACATATATGTTCATGGTTGTAATATCTTTTGGGTCAATTGTTCCTTACTCATAATGAAGTAATTCTCTATCTCTTCTGATTAATTTTAGTTTGAAGTCTATTTTGTCAGATATTAGAATTTCAACTCCTACTCATTTCTTAGTGTCATTTGCTTAGAATATTTTTTTCCATCTTTTCACCTTAAGATAGCATCTGTCCTTGAAGATGAAACATGTTTCTTGCAGAAAACAAGAGGATCAGCTTTGTTTCTCAACCCGGTAAAGTAGCCTGTGTCATTTGCCTGGGATGATCAGGCAATATTTAATAAATATCAATAAATTTGATATTTAAAGTTATTATTGAAAGATGTATATTGGTTGCTGTTTATTTTTGAAATCTTGCCCTAACTTTGTGTTTCCACAATTATACATCAATTTAGTTTCTTTCTGTTATTCTTTGGATATAGTTGTTCTTTTCTTCAGTACTTTGTATCTCTTCAAGTATTCTCTGAAGAGCTGGTTTTCTAGATATGAATTCTTTCAGCCTATTCATGTCATGGAAGATTTTTCTTCCCTCTTCAACTATAATAGACACCTTTACTGGCTAAAGTATTCTGGGTTGGCCTCTATGGTCATTTAGAACTGGGAGTACTTTGGTCCAGGCTCTTCTGGCTTTCATAGTTTGCATGGAAATGTCATTTGTAATTCTGGTGGATTTTCCTTAATGTGTGATTTGGTTTTTTTTTTGCAGCTTTCAGTATTCTCTCTTTGTTCTGTATGCTTAGTGTTACTATGATTCACTTTGGAGAGTTTATTTTATTTTTCTATTTGGTGTTCTATGTGCTTCTTGTATTTGTATGAGTATGTCTTTCCTTAATTTGGGGAAATTTTCTTCTACAATTCTGTTGAAGAACTAGTTAATATCATTAACCTAAGATTCTTCTCCTTCCTCTATGCCTATGATGCATAAATTTGGTCCTTTCTTTGTGCCCATCATTTTCTGCATACTCCATTCCTGTTTTTTTTTTATTTTCACAATCTTTTCTTGAGCAGTTCAATTCTTCAACCTTATCCTCCAGTCTTAATATTCTGTTTTCCATTTCATTCATTCTATTGGTGAGGCTTTCTCCTATTGCTTCAAATTGGCTTATTGGGTTTTTCACTTCCTTCATTTGTTGTGAGGTATTTCACCACAGAAGACCACTCAGACACAAAATATTGCCAAAAGACTTCCTTTTATAGCTGGATAGCGACCACACTAGGCAAATTTGTCCCAAGTGTAGCACAGGTTTTTCTCAGACTCAGCCAGGAGGAAAGGGGAAATCTAGGGATGGAAAGCTTAAGTTCACAAGCCTTAGGGGTGGCTAGACCCCAAAACAATCCAAACAATACCTATTCTACAAGAGCCAGCCAAGCAGAAAGTATAGAAGCCATAAATCTGTGGTTAGCCATAGAAAACAGGTGCATGCTGACCTTTCCCCAAAATCCCTACCTTGGTCAAACTTTTTCATTCCTACACTTAGTTAACAGTTTCTTGCTTTAACTACTTAACTACTGGGTTTAGCTAGGACATGGTATAGCTTTGGTCAGTCTTGGGGGTGCTTCACCACAATTTCAGCCTGAGTTTTCTTCAATATTTATGTGTATTTTGTGAACTCAATCAGAAATTTATCCCTATATCCTTTTAGTTCTTTGATTTGTCTGTGTGTTCTTTAAATTCATTGAATTGTTTGATAATAGTATTAAAAGACTGTTCTCGTAAATTCTGTGTTCTGGGATATCTCTAGGAGGCTCTCATTGTAGAACTCTTCAGACTGGTAGGGTTTCGTGGGAACATAATATTTTGGTTTTTCATATTATTGGGTTTTTTTATGATTTTGGCATGTGAAATTCTTTCATTGTTTGTGATTCAGGTGTGAAACTCAAGCATTTCTTTTTGGGTTAAAGTTTGATTCTGTTAGCATTACTAATGTGCCTTGGTTGTATAAAAGAATAGATTGGTCTAAGTTTCAGGTTCTCTCTTTTGGTTTTATATTGGAGGAACCAGATGAGTCTAGTCCAGCTACTCAGGAGCTCCCCAAAAGGCCCATGTCAGGTGTCAGTCAGGTGCTCTCAGGCACTCTGCAAATGTCTGGGCCCCTTCTAGCCAACCCCTGAGCAGTAGGAGGGGTGGCTGATGGATCCAATGAAGTGGAATGAGCACAGCACAGTTTGGGAAGTTCACTACCCTGTAGAGGCCGACTTCAGGCACTCTCAGGCAGTCTGCAAAGCTCCTACTAAAGGGCAGAGAAACTTAGCCTATTTCACAGTTTTTAATCACAATGGTCTGATTGACTTTTCCCCAAAGTGTGTCCCCTACTCCAATTCATTTCTAATTTGAATTTCATTGACTTTTGTTAAAATATAAATTTGAAACTTTAATGAAATGTCTGTATTAATTAAAATCAATGTCTTCTGGAAATCAACTTTTAAAGAAGGCACAAAGAAACAAAGAACATAGAAATTTGGGTTACTGGGATCTAAACCGCAAAATAAGAACATGAAGAGAGACAAAAATGAGAGATGGGGAGACTAGATAATTTCATCTAGAGGAAGCCTGAATGGAGTATTCTTCTTCCAAGATAAAACAAATACAGTGGTTTAGAACATCTTTATTAAAATATCATTGTGGTAATTTGAATGAAAAATGTCCCCCATAGCTAATGTATATACACAATTGATCCCCAATTGGTGATGCTTTGGGGAAAGATTATGGAATCATTAGGAAGTGCAACCTTGCTCAAACAGAGGACAGGTTTTAAGGGCTTATAGTCTTACCCCACTTCCTGCTCATTCTCTCTCTTTCTTCCTGTGTATAGATAAAATGTGAACACCAACTTCCTCTTCCTGCCACATGTTGCCATGTTTCTCACCATAATGGACTCTATCCCGCTGGAACCCTGAGCCAGGATGAACCCTTTGTTCCTTAAGCTGCATTTGGTCATGATATTCTATCAGAGCAACAGAAAAGTAATCAATAACACAATCATACTAAAATCATGAGTTTTTTAATGGTTTAATTTACAGAGAAATGAAGATTTCATTTTACTTTCCAATTAACTTTTAATCATTGGAGGATAAGATTAAACAAATTTACCATAACATGAAAGCTATAGGAAATAATTATATTTTTATCAGATATATTTGAGTTCTTTTTCCTCCTTTAAACAATAAGATTACTGTCTACCATTTTGTTCAGAAAGGACTGTTTTCTGGGTTTTGAAGTTTCTTTTATGGTAAGTTGATTTATAAGCACTGCTTTGGGCAATTACAGTTTGTTTACAATAAGGAGTTATCTAACTGAACATACTGTACATGGCAATTAAAAGCCATCATGGAAAGAGAAAACCACAGCTGATCTGCTGCAGCCAGCACACAAACAACCAGAGAACTTCAGGGAGGGTATGGGATGTGGAGGTGGGATGCGTTTATTATAAAAGAAAAAAAATAACTCCATAGGAATCTTAACAAAGAAAGGAATATTCTTCTGGGAGAAAAGACACTAGGATATAAAATTACAAGATTTTTCCCTCCAGGCCTGTCTCCAGTTCCTCCAAGAGCCAAATGGAAGGAGGCAGTTGAAACAAACAGGTGGTTCTGTAAGGTTAGACTTAGAAACCCTACAAATTTGATTAAAATCTAAGCTTGTTTTGCCTTAAAGTTTTAATACGTTGAAACTCCTGTTTTAGTGACATGCTAGTCCCACCCAAAATTAACCCTAATAGTTCCTTGTCAGTAATAATGTTCAAGTTGACCAGCCAACTCATATTTCTAAACCCATGTGTAGACAAAGTACTCATATCTAAACTTAAGCACAAGGCTGAGGTTGACTGGAAGTGTGTATCCACACTTTCTGTTAAGTGTCCAATGTCTGCTCTTGTAGCAAAGTGGGCAGGGAAATTCTTAAGTATTTGAATATTGCATTCCTGACTCCTGATCAAAAGGAGAGCCTTATTTCTAAACCAAGCTCTTTACCTCATATTTGGTACCTAATGACTATGATGGTTTACTCCTTTAGAAAAAAACACATATATCAACAACAACAACACACACACACACACACACACACACACATATATATATATATATATATGTATGTATATTTGTTTTTGTTTTTACCTTTAAATATAAAAATACTACTGTGGTAGTTTAAATGGGAATGTCCCCCATAGGCTCCAAGTATTTGGACATTTTGTTCCCAGTTGGTGATGCTATTTTGTGGGGGGGGTTAGGAGATGTGGTCTTTCTGGTGGAAGTATGTTACTGGGAGCTTTGAGAATTCTTATGCCTTGCCAGATTTTCAGGCACCCTCTGCTTCCCATGCCTGCTTGAGGATGTGATCACTCAGCTTTCTATTCTAGCCATTTCTGAAACCACATTTCCCCTGCCATTATGGACTCTGGAATCTAAACCAAACAAACTGTTTCTTCTATAAGTGGCATTGATCATGGCGTCTTATCACAACAACAGAAAAGGAACTAATGCAAAACTTGGTACCAGGAGTGGCAATTTGATGTGAAGATCCTGACCATGTGAATTTTTGGAAGAAGGTGGAAGACTTTGGAATTTTGATCTAGAAAAGCTGTTGAATATTGTAAACAGTGCTTAACAGGCTTTTCTAATAGAATACTGGAAGAAAGCAGTACTGAGAACAATGTAGTTCTAGAGGGAAATAAGAACTTAAGCAGCATCTAGGCTATTTTGGCAGTCTTGCTGAATTCTACCCACAACTTAAAAGCCTGCCTGATGCTAAGTTGAAAGTAATAGACTAATTTCTTTGGCAGAGGAAATTTTAAGACAGCCTAACCTTGAATAGGATGGATGGTTATTAATAGTGAATATTATGGAGTTCTAAAATGAAAAAGAGAAAATGGGGAAGAAAAAAATACAGAATGTACAGCTTGGATTGAAAAAAAGCATGAGGAAATTTAAAGTTGGAGCCAAGCCATGTGCTGAAGGAGAGGTTCTCTTTGATAAGGAGATTAGAGCCATTAAGGCGAGGCCTACAGATTTGCACTTAGACAGCATAAAGAATATCTTCAGGGCATGACCTCTAACTTGCTTTGAAAGGAAAATGCATGAGGAATTTTCTGCTCCTAGAAAACCCAGCATAGAAAAGCACTAATGTAGATGAAGTAGGCCAGGGTTCATTCCAGGCTAGCAGCCAAACTTGGTATTCTCATTCACATGGTACTGGCTTTTGAGGCAAGAAAGAGGAGTAAAAGAGACCTTGATATTTCACCTTTCAGTTATGCTAGGAAAGGGAAGAGTGGAGAAGGATGAAGAGATGGAAGAATGGCCTGCTGCAAGTCTAGTCCACTTAGTTTTTGTACTGGAAGGACTCATTTGCAGTCACGTTGAGGATGGTTGCCTCTGTCATTGCAAACAGGTCACAACTGGAAGAAGGTGGACAGTCTTCAAAGTAACCCTTCTGGCCACCAGTCCTGGGGGTGTGGATGCCCAGCGATACTGCTGGCAATGCTAGCAGAAGTCATTGATGTTGGAGATGACATGGAATCCGATCTGATGTCTGGCATTGTCAGGTTCCCTCTTGGGGTCATAGGTGCCAATGTTTCTGGTGCTACTTGCTTAGCTTCTCAGTGACCTCCTTGATGTACTTCAAACCTTGCTCCTCCTTGCTACAGTTGCTATGGCAGACTGCATCATTTCAGTTTCCAGGAATGGACTAGGATCAATGGTTGCTATCATTCTAAAGTCTTCACACATGATGCAAGATGAAACAGGCCACCCAGGAATGATCTCCCAAGCAGATTCCTTCACAGGGTTCTCTTTGGAATTCCCACTGGGCGGGCATGACCCTAGCATTTGTCCCTGTAATTTTTACTCCAGATACAAGTAGGCCCAGCAGTGAACCTCCACAATATCCTTGCCATAGGCTTTGTCTGATCCCACACCACATAAAGCAAACCTTAGGACCCAGAGAAGCCATTGGAAGGCCAACCAATAGGGTGCCCATCTGTTCTCATAAGAGTATATTCTTGTTCTGTTCCAGACAGTGGGGTGCTGGTTGCTCACTGTGTCTTTCATTCTTTTACAGGTGTCCAGTAAATTGGTTTCTGCAGATTTCTGGTTATACTTGAAAACATAGAACACCAATTTGTTAAGTTTTTGTGAAAGGGGTTCCAAATGATGGCAACAGGGATGAGATACATGTTGCTACTGAACACTTCAGACTAAAACATACTAAAGCCATCAAAATTCCACTCAGGTAACTCTTCTACACACTTGGGCTCACAGTCCAGTGCACAAATCCTGCAGTGCAGTATTTCCCCAGTATCATCAATTCAGACACACATGGCTTGAACTTTCTTACCCTGAGGTAGGGACATGTACATTTGCTTGATGCCTTTGTTCAACCGAGAATTTGCTGGGTGGCCATGATGGAAGGGGTTCTGCGAGGCAGGTGGGCAGATGGGTGGGCAGGCCAGGACAGCAACCAAAGAGAGTGGAGAGGAGATCTGTGTGCAGCTCAGACGCTTAGCTCTTCTCCAATTCTCAGCTCCCTGTTTTCTGTTTGTATGATACCAAAAGAAAGTGTGCATGATATTTCCACACACATGTGTGTATGTGTGTGTGTGTGTAAGCTAGTGTATGTGTTCTCTATTTGGTGGGGGTAGAGGCAAAGAGAAAAGAAAGAAGATTCTTCATACAGAATTTGAGGTCACTAAGCACCTGAATACATAAGTGCACTGTACATACATATAAATATATACAGATATTAATTTCTGTTCCACAAAGTCTGCTGCAAGATTTGTACATGTAACCTATATAATTATTACTATCCTGAATTATTTTTTTTTCCTCTGGTCATTTCATGCTAAATATTGCTTCAGTAATGTTGGATAGTCTTGTCAGGAATCTCTTTCAACTATGTACTAGTCATCTGGGGGAAGACCACTATAACAATTGGCTAGAAAATAAATGAGAGATGAAAAAATGTATAAGTAAATATAATACAGCTGATTAGACTTAAAGCAGGAGATACAACTTTTCATAAAATTTACAGAAGAGTAAGAACCTTTCATAGACTCAAGTACTTGCTCTATGTAGTATAGTTGGTAGAAAATACAGAGAAATCAGTATTCAGTCTCTGCCTTCTAGTTTAGCATAATTCTAATTAGATGACAGTACATGAAAAACTTAAGAGCCACAGTTAAGGATGTATTTAAGATATAATACTAATCAAAGTACAGTTTTAAGACACTGGATGATTGCTTGCCCAATGATGCCTTATACATTTAGTATTATAGGAGCGTGTGTTTCTTTAGCAGTAAATTCTTTATCAAGCTGTTCATTGGTAGAAGTCAATTATCTGAGAGATGGCCATATAATTGGAAAAGCTCAATCATTTGGTATCATTATTAGGAATATCTAGACTAGGGAGATGGCTCAGTCAGCGAAGTGTCTGCTATAAAGTGCTTGCTGTACAAGCATGAGGACCTGATTTCCATCCCCCAGTACCCATGAAAAAGTTAACACGATGGGGCTGGGGTGATGACTCAGCAGTTAAGCGCACTTGCTGTTCTTTCAGAGGACACAAGTTCAGTTTCTGGTACCTACATGGCAGTTAACAATCATCTATAACTCCAGTCAAGGAAATCAATTTCCCTCTTCTGGTCTCCATAGACACTGCACATGTGGTACATTTATATACATATAAACAAAATAATTATATAAATAAATAAATATTTAAAGCTAACATAGTGACGCATAACACATACATCTATTCCCAGCACTGGAAAGACAGAGACCTGCATGTCTCTAAGGCTCACTGGCCCACCAGCTTAGCCTCAAAAACCAAGGTGAGTAGTTCCTGAAGAATGACACCTGAAGTTGAGCTCTAGCCTTTGAATATAGATGTACACACCCACATATACACAAACACACACAAATACACACACCCATACACATGCAAAGGAATTGCTTCAAGACTGGGCTGTCATATACACAAAGCAACTAATTTAGAAACCCAATTCATTTCCACTAGTTAATAGACTCCAAGTATTACAAAAATTATAATTCCCCAAAGAAAATATCTTGGCAAATTTGTCTGAATAACATGAAAAAGTATCTTGTTAAGTAAAAAGAGAAGATTAATCTAAACACTGTGTTTTCACAACACAATCAGCAGAGCTGAGACTAGTGATCCCCTGTTGATAGATGAGAGAAAGCACAGATGCAAAGTGCCTTCAAGACACTGACACTGTGAACTGAATTCATTGAAGAATGTTATTCTCCTGTGTTCAGTCTATGAATGTACTACGTAAAAAATAATGATGGAGATCAACATTTTCAGTCTTACTGACGGTGCCCAGGGATCATGTGGTAAGACTGCTCTGGCAGCTTCATCTTAAGGTTCTGCTTTCAATTGTTATAAATTTTCACACAGAGAAAATACTTCAGAGCTAATATTTTTCAACTGGTCTCCTGGTGATATTGTAAGAAATATTGAGCAAAATTTATTCAATTCTTTTGTGTATTTTATCTGGTAAATATTTATTATTTCCTGATATTAACCCATAAACATGTCACCCTATGATTCTCTGTACTGATGAAAATATATTTCCCAGGACTTAGGATTAGATACATTCAGTAAGCACAATAAATAGTAAATTAAGGCTGTAACACAATAGAAAATGAAAAATAGAACAGGCAAGAAATACAATAAAGTGTAGTAAGTTATATTACCCAAGTCACAGTGTTAGGTAAAACATATTTATCTTATAATTGTTTTTTCATCCCAAATTAACAATGTCGCATAAAAAGGGCCCTTAAGCTTAAGGAATGTTTACTTGGATGATTTCAAACATGTCCTACCACCTTCCCCAACTGACATCTTACTGAATGTCGAAAAAATTTCATAACTGAGCATTTCTATTTGGACTGAATATTTAAACTGATTTTGAAAATTAGTCTTCCTAGATTTTTCCTATTTAACATATTTTAATGCCTTTCTGAGTCTGAAATTCAATATAGCAAGAATGTGACCTTAGAAGCCAGAAATAATTTTTTCCTTTTCTCCCAAAGTTCCTAGGCCCTTTTAGGTTCACTGTAACTAATCTGTAGGATCACTTCGAAATGGGAGATGTCTCTCAGTACTGGGCTTCCTGAGAGGTAAAGTAGTTTATGGGGAATCATAAAAAGATTCAACTGATCCAGGCAATGGTTTAAGAAAAGTCAAAGGTGGGCTGGAGAGATGGTTCAGCATTTAAGAGACTGACTGCTCTTGCAAAAGACCCAGGTTCAGATTCCATTATCCACATGGCAACTGACAACTGTCAGTAGCTCCAGTTCCACAAAATCCAACACCATCTTCTGACTTCTGGAGGCAGAGCACAACACGAGTGCTCCTACCTAAATGCAATAAACTCAGGCACACAATAAAATAAAAATAATAAATATTTTAAAAAGAAAAGGCAAAGATTAGATCAAGACAGAGTGTGAACAAATTTAGAACAAGAGATTCTGAATTCATTAATCTATAATCCCTGTCAGAGTCCCCTGAAGAAACATAATATACACAGATGTGTGTATATATATGTATATATACATATATGATATATACTTGGTTATGTACTACTCAACAGTGTTGCAATCAGCACATACACAGCAATGGTCCCATAAGATCAGTCACACATTCTCATCATCTATTGACAACATACACATCACACTACTGTATATTACTCACATCGGTGAAATGATGCTATATTAATAAATTTATTTATGACACATACAATTATGCATCATCTACATACTTAATGCTGACACTGAATAACTATTGGTGGGTTCTATATTCACTCTACTATACTTCTTATTGTTATTTTAGAGTATATACTTTCTATTAATATTTATAAAAATATGTTTACTAGGGGCTGGAAAGATGGCTCAGCCATTAGGAGCACTAGCTGCTCTTGCAGAAGAACCAGGTTCAATTGCCAGCACCCACATGGCTGCTAATCACCATCTGTAACTCCAGTTCCAGGAGGATCCAAAGCTCCCTTCTGACCTCCAAAAGCATTACACAACACAGATGCATTTACATATATGCACACATAAAATTAAAATATTTTAAAAATACTCTTACTATAGAACAGTATGCTTGTAATATTAACAGCAATCTAATTACCTCTTTAGGTCTCTTAATTGCATCATTTTCTCTTAATCTTGACACTACCTATTGTTTGTCCTACATCCAATAGGCTATACTATACATATTTAACTGCATACTTCATTTTATATACAAGCATGTATATGTGTATGTACACACCATAGAGGCTAGGTATGTAGTGAACTATATCATTTAGATTAATGTACCTACACATTTCAATGCACTCACAGTGACAATATAAGTTAATGATCCACCTCTGAAAATGTTTCCCATCACTAAGCAATACAAGGTTACGGGAATGTGTGTCTAGATAGAATACCCAGACGTAGATAGTAGAGTTGAGATGGTATGAAAGTTTTAAAAATCCCAATGCTCAAGACTGACAACCACTTAAACTAAAATATTTAGTGTATTACCTAGACTTCAGCACTTTTTATTTCCACAGTGGTGAAGCCAACATAAAGCTAAGGTTTTCAACCACTGTTCTGAAAGTATAAGGACCTAAAGAAATTAAAAGCATCTACTGAGGTTATATAAATTTGAGAAAATATAACATAGAAAATAAGAGAAGTGACAAATATAAATCTGTGTGAGGAATGAATTCCTTCAAGAACAAGAGTTGATGCAGGAAGCAAAATAGCAAAGTGTTTGCTTCCAGTCAATTGCTTCACTTAGTGGATGGTGGTTGTAGGCCCCAGACCATATCAAGGCCCGTACTTAGGTGATAAAACAAATACCATCACAGGAAAGATTTAAAAAACAGTAAAAGATATCTTGAATAGTACAATAAAATATGAATAAACACTAAATAGCAGGGGGCTAATGCAATAATGCAATGCCGTGTATTCACCCAAGTAGAGGAATCTAAGACAGTGCTACAGGTTGAGCCTCAAACATCCTCCATGAACTCTGCTTTGAGAGTCCACCTGTAGACCTATTTTAAAGGCTGCGAAGCCTTTAGGCAGAGGAGAACACTGGGGTAGGTCTTTAAGGTTTGTCTATACCTCATCCCAGTCTCAAGCTCTGTGCCTTCTGCATGTGAAGAGTCACTTGTGGCACATTCCTGTCCTTATGCAAGGAAGTGTTCCTCAGTGTCTTTTCTATCATGAAGGATTATAATCCTCTGGAACATGAGCCAAAATAAAGCATTTCCCCCATAAATTGTTATTGTCAGGTGTTTTTTCACAGCTTTGAGAAACACAACACAGAAACAATTGTGCCAGAGAACAATTAATCTTAACCAAGTGGTCCTTAGACCTTTGGAACCAGTTTACAAGAAGAACATAGAAGAGTTTGGAGATATGAACTGGGACAACTCTAGGATGATGTAAGCAGAGCTTAATGGGAGATTCAGAAGATCAGAATGCCATTAAAAATGTAGATAATGAAATCTGTGCTCATGAGTTTTCAGTTCGGAGTATGGCTCTATCAAGAATAAGACAGGCCCAGAGTGGTGGGAGGGATATGGACTATGGGCCAGCCGTAGCCTGAGAACTGCTGGAAACTGATTATGGCTGAGTGACGGAGAATAGACCTTCCTTAATATCTCTAGATAGATGAATAGACTCCAGTGGATGAGCTTGCACTGAAGCACATCTGGGTAAAATGCTTGACCAGACAGGACTTAACATGCATGGCAGAATACATGAGACCCAGTAGAAGGGCATGGATGGAGGAAGGGTCTAAATATGATTAAGAACTGTTGTGTGAAATGTACAAAAGCTCAATAAAAATATTTTTTTAAAAAAGAACCAACAGAAGTCATCCACGTTACATTCTGACAAAGAATTTGGCTACATTCCCCCTATGTCATGAAATCCTGAGTGAATTCCAAAGTAATGGACTAATTAACATGGTGGAAGAAATCTCAAGGCAGAATACATTCCTTGTTTCTATTCATTTTACTACTCTCTCTGAACAAAAAGCTGAGCAGAAAGATTTGAAAAGCATAATGTTTAGTGGGGACAGAACAGTAGCATATTAAAGTTGTAGACACAGCAGAGGAAGGGTCACATACCATCCACTCCCATTACTACAGAGAGAGCCACTCTGCCATGCCTTCTGTGCACTGGCAGACTGTAAACCTCTACAACAATGACACAAACTTTTCTTCCTTATGCACCCTCTGCAAGTTTTTGTCTTAGAGACAAAAGTTTTTTAAAAGTTATTTGTATATTCTACATCTTAATCCTCTGTCAGATATATAGATGGCAAATATTTCCTCTCTTTCAGTAGACTGTCTCTTCATTCATATGATAGCTTCCTTTATAGTGCAGAAGCTTTTTAATTTCATGAGGTTCATTTGTTGAATATTAGCCTTATTTCCAGAGTGATTGGAAACCTATTCAGAAAGTCCTTACCTATGCCTATATCTCGGCATATACTCCCAACTTTTTCCTCTAAAACTTTCAGAGTCTTAGGTCTTATATTGGAACCCATCATCCACTTGGAGTTGAATTTTGTGCAGGTTAAGAGACAAGTATCTAGTTTCAGTCTTCTACATGATGATAGCCAGTTTTCCCAGGATCATCCATTGAAGATGCTGTCTTTTCTCAATATGTACTTTTGGTTTCCTTTAAAAAAAAATTGTGTGTCTTTATACCTTGATCATTTTCCATTGATCTACATATCTGTTTTGTACCAGTAACTTGCTATTTTTATAGTATTATAGATCTGGAGTATAACTTGAGATTTGGCAACATAATGCCTCCAATGGTATTCTTTTTGGTCGGAATGATTTTGGCTATCCATGTCCTTTGCTTATACCTATGAATTTTAAGACTTTTTTTCTATTGCTATGAAGAATGTCACTTGCATTTTTATTGGGATTGCATTGACATTATAGATTTTTTGATGGAATGGCCATTTTCACAATATTGATTCTTCCAGTCCATGAGCAGAGAAGCACTTTACATCTAGTGTCTTCGTCAATTACTTTCTTCAATGTTTTCAAGTTTCCATTTACAAGGTCTTTCACTTCCATTTACAAGGTCTTTCACTTCCTTTGCTGGTTTTAATTCAAAGTGTTTTTTGAGGATACTGTGAATGGGATTGTTTCCACAGTTTCTTTCTTGGTACATTTGTTATTAACATATGAGAAGGCTATGGAGTTTTATATATTATTAACATGGGAAGGCTATGGAGTTTTGTGTATTAATTTTGTATTCTGCCAGTTTCGTGAAAGTGTTTATCATTCCTAAAAGTTTTCCAGTGTGGAGTCTTTAGGGTTTATATGTATAGAGTCATATGACCTACATATATATATATATATATATATATATATATACATATATATATGTTTTCTTTACTTCATATTTACAACCCATTTATTTTCTCTTGTCCTATTGCTCTAGCTGAGACTTCCTGTAATAGGTTGGATGAGAGTGGGGAAAATGGACACCCTTATCTTGGTCCCAGTTTTCATGAAATTTTGGGGTCTTTCCCATTTAATATAATGTTAGCTGTAAGTTTGTCATAAAGTCTTTACTATATTGAGATCTAGTCCTTCTATTCAGTTTCTTCCATACTTTTTAAAAAACATTTTAAAAAATAATATTTGTATTGATTATTTGACAATTCTATTCAATGTATTTTGATCATATTCAGACTCTCCCTCATCTTTCAAACCCATCCTTATCTCCCGACCTCCACTACCTCCCTAAACCACCACACTTCATATCCCTATTATCTTTTAAGGCCTATTTATGTCTAATTTGTGTTCCCCAAATGCTTTTGGTGTGGGTACATCCCCTGGAGCATGGTCAACCTACCAGCATCACCCCTCTAAAGAAAGCTGACTCTACCTCTTACAGCATTTCTCAGTTTCCAGTAGTTCCTCAGCTAGGGTTGGGACTTCTTGTCTACCTCCTCACATTCCATGCTTATATTTTGCCTGGCTTGGACTTGCCTAGGTCTTATGTATGCTGTCATCAGCATTCTGGGTTCATATGTGCTACACTGTTTGTCTGAAAAACACAGTTTCCGTATATTCATCTACCACTTCTGGCTCTTATAAATTTTCTGATCCCTCTTCTACAATAAGTCCTTGTGAGAAGACTGTGTGATATAGGTGTTCTATGTAGGATCAAGCACTCTGCAATCTCTGATTTTTCTGCCCATTGACCAGTTGTGGATTTTTGTGTTAGTCACCATCTGCTGCAAGAAGCTTCTCTGGTGAGATATGAAAGATGCATTAATCCATGTGTTCTAGTTTGCTTTCATTGCTGTGACAAAACACTCTGACAAATACCAACTTGGAGAGGAAAGGGTTTATTTGGCTCACATCTCCCAGGTCATACTTGATCACTGAGGGAGCCCAAGGTAGAAACCCAGAGCAGGAACCTGGAGATAGGAACTGAAACACAGGCCATGGAGGAACACTGCTTACTGGCTTGCTTCCCTGACCCATGCTTAGCCTGCCCAGAGGTAACATTGTCCATACTGGGCTGAGCTGGGCCCTCCCATATCACTCAACAAACAAGTAATTGTCTCACAGACATGGCCATAGGCCAGTTCAATGGAGCCACTTCCTCAATTGAGGCTTCCTCAATCTAGGTTTCTCAAGTTGACAACTAAAACAATCCAGCACAGTATGAGTATAAAAATAATTCATTAATATCTATCTAATAGTGTATACATTTAGCAGAATAATAGTAATAGAATCTCCCCTCTTGCCTGTGATGTGTTTGACCACAGGTTCTTGGCCCTGATGATAAGGCCACATATGAACTCTATCTCGTAAAGCAGGCTATAAGTTCAATCAGAAAGTAGTTAGTTACCACCATAATTTTCATGCCATCATTGCACCAGTGGACACAT
Source organism: Eospalax fontanierii (assembly GCA_035773235.1). NCBI lineage: Eukaryota > Metazoa > Chordata > Mammalia > Rodentia > Spalacidae > Eospalax > Eospalax fontanierii. Next base: position 48,000,830 of record CM069530.1, on the reverse strand, counting down.
CCTTGCCAGGACAGTCATTATTTTAACTTGCAGGGTTCATGGCTAGGTAATGCTGACTATCACTTTTCTCTTCCATTAGTATGCATAGAATCTTCCAGCACTATGAAAGCTAACCAGCAGAGATGAAGCTTCAAGATCAATACCAGCTTGTTTTCTCCATGTTTGTTCTACAACTCACATATGTAGTGTCTTCAGCAATAGGGTCTTATCATCAAGTTCTGGTGGGTAACCAAGAACAATGGCAATTGCTAGTATTGTTTGAGGGTCTTTGGGAAGTCCCTGGTCAACAACTCCAAAAGAGGAAGCTCAGTTCTGACACTAAGTTATTTACTAGCCTATGGTGTCTGGTAGATTCATTGTCTCCCTGTTATAGAATAATTCCATTTAACCTCTATTTATATATGTATATGAAAATATTTTAAGAAGTTTCAACAGTGGTAAATTTCCCTATGACTTTTTCAGAAGGTCTTTACTGTTAGTTGTATCCCCTCAACTCTATCCTGAACCTGCCTTCCTATTCTCCACCTCATCCTGCCCTTCCTAGTTCACTGTTTCCCTATTCCCCTTTATACAGCTTCATTCTATCTCTCCTTTCAGGAAGCAAACACTCCCATCTCCCCTAACTAATTTCCTGATATCTATGGAATTTCCAGTTGAAACACATATACCTACAGATCCAAAGCCTGCGTCCACATATGAGAGAAGCATGTGACATTCGTCTCTCCGGGTCTGGGTTGCCTCATCCAGGGTGACAGCTTCCGGCTCCACTCGTTCACCTGCAAATTTTGTAATTTCATTTTTCTTTTCTAAAAATGATTTTATTGATTGACAATTTCATACAATGTATTTTGATCACATCCAGACCCCTCTCCCATCTCCACCCCCACCTTACTATCCGCAGCACAACTTCATGTCCTCTGTCACTGCAGGTGTGTAAGTGCACGCATGTTGTGCCATGCCCATTGAGGTCAGAAGAGAAGGCATTGGATCCCCTGGAACTGTAGTTATGGACAGTTGTTAGCCACTGTGTGGGTGCTAGGAACCAAACCCAGGTCCTCTGCAACAGCAGTCAGTGCTCTTAACTGCTGAGGAACTTCTCCAACCTTATCACTCTTTTTTAAGGCCTATCAAGTTAATTTGTGTCCCCAAATGGTCTTCAGTGGGTTCATCCCCTGGGGCTTGGTCAGTCTATCCAGCATCACACATAAAGAAAATTGGCTCTCCCTTTACCAGCAGCTATCAGTTTAGTTCCTCAGCAAGGCTGGGGTCTTCTGGTTTGCTTTCTTCCACTCTTTGACAGGATTTTGTCTGACTCGTAGTTTGTGTAGGTCTTGTGTAATTGTTATCACAATTGCTGTGAGTTTATATGTGTGACTGTCTTGCTGTCTGTAAATACTGTTTACTGTTTCCTTGTGGTCATACACCTGTCCTGGCTCTTACAGTCTTTCTGCCCTCTTCCATAATGATTTCTCAACCTTTGGAGGACAGGGTGTGATATGCATGTCCCATTTAGGGCTAAGAAATCTCTTATTCTCTCATTTACCAGTATGGGTCTCTATGTCAATCACTATCTGTTACAGGAAGAAGCTTCTCTGGTGAGAGATGCCTTATTGAGAAATGCATTATTAGTTGAATGATATTCCATTGTGTAAATGAGCCATATTTGTATTACCCATTCAACAGGTGATGGGCATCTAGGTTGTTCCCATTTCCTGGTTATTATGAATAGAGCATCAGGGATATAGAGTCCTTTAGGTATGCCCAAGGGTGGTGTAGCTAGATCATGTGGTACATCTATTTGTCGCTTTTTGAGGAATCTCCACACTGACTTCTATACTAGCTGCACCAATCTACACCCCATCCCTGCATCCTCATGAGCATTTATCATCATTTGTATTTTGGATCTTAACCGTTCTGACAGGCTAAAATAAAATCTCAAAATGGTTTAAATTTACATCTCTCTGATAGTTAAAGATACTGGACAGCTTTTCATTAGTCATTGGTGTTTCATCTTTTTGAGAACTTTCTGTTTAGTTTTTTATCCCAATTTTTAATTATCATCTTTTATATTTAAAGTAATTTTTTGGTTTTTCATATATTCTAGAAACTAAACTCTGTTGGATGTATAACTGGCAGGGAATGTCCTGCTCTGTAGTCCGTTTCTCCTCTCAGGTGATGGTGCCTTGCTGAACAGAAGCTTTTTAGTTTCATGACATCAATTCTTGGACTTAATGCCTGTGCTATCAGGGTCTTGTCCAGAAAATCCTTTCCTGTGTATTTAAGTTCCAGTGTATTCACTAATTTAACCTTTATAAAATTCAGGTATCAGGTCTTATGTTGAGGTCGTTGACCCACTTGGAATTAGCCTTTGTGCAATGTGAGAAATAGGTATCTAGTTTCATTCTTCTACGTATAGCTATCCAGTTTGACCAGCATCATTTATTGACTATGCTGTCTTTTCTCCAAAGTGTTTTTGGCCTCTTTGTCAAAACGCAGGTGGCCGTAAATGCAAGGACTTAAATTTGAGTTCTGAATTCTATTCCATTGATCAGTATGTCTGTTTTTATGCTAGTACCATGCTATTTTTACTCCTATAGCTCTGTAGTAAAATTTGAAAATGGGGGTCATTCAGTACTTTTAACATAAAGTGATGCTGGATTTTGTCAAGAGCTTTTTCTGAAACTGGAGAGATGATTCAGGGGTTAAGAATACTTGCTGTTCTTGACAGAGGACCTGAGTTCAGCTCCCAGGACCCACAGTGGGACTCACACTGCCTATAACTCCAGCTTCAGGGGATAAAAGGCCCTCCCCTGGCTCCCATAGGCCTTGCCCTCATGTGCATGAACCCACACACAGACACATACCTATGCACATAATTTAAAATAAAAGCAATTTTTAAAAAGCTTTTTCTGTATGTATGTCCTTCATGCATTTATGAAATTTAAAACATTTGCTAATTTATATATATTGATTCATTTCTGCATCTATGGAATAAAACCAACTTGATCACAATGAATGATCTTTTGGATATGTTCATAAATTTTCAGTGTTTTGTTGAAAATCTTTGTGTGTATGTTCATTGGTTATTTTATTGTATTTTATTTTTTGTTGTGTGTTTATCTGCTTTGGGTATCAGGAAACAGTAGCTTCACAAAGAGTTTGATTATGTTCCTTTTATATTCTGTGGAATCGTTTGAGAAGAATTCATGTTAGTTCTTAGACAGTTTGGTAAAATTTACTACTGAATCCAACTAGTTCTGGACTTTTTGGTTGACAGATATTTTCATTATTGCTTTCCTCTCTCTTTTTGTTACAGATCTCTTTAAAATGTTTATCTCACCTTGGTTTAATTTAGGTAGGTTATATGTATCTAGAAATTCATTCATTTCTTCCAATTCAGTTGAATGTATATTTTTAAAGTAAGAGCTAATAATTTTCAGAATTTCTTTATTATCTCTTGTAATGCCTCCCTTAACTCCAATTTTATTAACTTGGACCTTCTCTTTTGGTTAGGTTGTCTAATGGTTTATCAATATGTTTATCTTTGTTTCATTGATTCTTTGTATTATTATTTGTTTGTTTCCATTTCATTCATTTCTGCCCTGATCTTAATAGTTTTCTATCTATTGATTTAGGGTTTGTCTTCTTCTTTTCCCAGGACCTTAAGGTAAATCATCAGTTATTTATTTGAGATCTGATTTCTTAATTCAGGTACTGAGACCTACACACTTCCCTCTTAAGACTGCTTTCATTGTATGCCCTAGGCTTTTGTATACTGTGTTTTCATTTTCATTTGAGAATAAAAAATTCATTAATGAATTTTATCTATAAGGAAGAACTTCATAGTAAAGAAAGTTAAATAATTTAGTTGAAACAAATCATACCTTACTTAAAATGTGTTTTCTGTCAGTGTCTTAGAGAATTAAAACTATTTCTTTCCTTATAATGTTGAGGTGTCTTAAGACTTTCCTAGTCTTTCTTATGATGATGTCAGAAACTGTTCTTTTATTTTCAACAAATATCCATTTTTAGTCCATGAGTTGTTTTTTTCTTTGTTTTGTAAAGCTGAAAAATTCTGAACATTGAAAGCAAGAAAATTAAAGCCAAGTACTTTCATGAGTGTTGAGCTCAGAAAGAAGCAATCATATTGTTCATCAATTAATTGCTACTCTTGTCTGATGTGTTGAGGAAATTAATGCCTATCCACAAGCATTGGTTGATGAACGGGAATTATGAAAAGTACTAGACATAATTGTGTAAATCATGAGATGCTTATTAATTATCTGATGAGAATTTTGAACTAACATATATTAGGCTACGTGTGTTTAGAAAGAAAGTAAAGATAATAAAGCCAGCTGCCAACCAGAAAACAATCATTTAGTACACATATTTGTAACTGTCTATCTGGCAATCTGTTCAAAATTATAATATAAAAAAAACAATAGACAACAGTGGTAATGTTCAAAAGACTTAACAAGCGGTTAAGCACTATAAAGATCATTCACTGATGAAAATAATGACAGTGTTTTTTGACACTGGTTACATATAGAGACTAAAATGTAGGACAGCCATAGCAAAAAGTTGGAAAAACAGAAATATTGTGCTACAAAAGTTTTATAGCTTATTTATAGTAATACAACTATCGGAAGATAACTTTAGAAGATGGAAGATGTGTATTAGAATTCCAAAGCAACTAGGATACTATCAACAAATAAGAAAGCAAAAAGTCAATGCCCGAATGAGAAATAACAGAACCTTAATTCTGATTTCATATCCTATGTAAAATTTGCTCAAAATGGATCACAGATCCAAAGATAAGAGCTACAACTATAAAAGATTTATTTACAAAACCAAAGGCAATTTTTGAGGTTTTATGGTAAGCAAACATTTTATATGTAACAGCATAAATGAATAATTAAAACTGAAAATGAGTTTCATCAAAATGAAAACCATTGGTCTTAATTAGTTTATCATCAGTGTGTGTGTGAATGTCCATGCATATGTGTGCTTAAGTGTGGATGTGCACATAGTATGGTATATGGATGGAAGTCAGAAGACAACTCACAAGAGTGTTTTCAGCAGTTGATTCTTTCCTTCCACCATGGATCAAGGAATTAAATGCAGGTCATCAGACTTGCATGGCAAGTTCCCTTAACCACAGAGACATTTCTCTGCCCTCAAACCATTGTTTTTCCAAAAGAAATATTAAGTGAAAAAGAAAGACCCAGTCTGGAAAAAATATTTGTGTAAAACCTAAATCTGATAAAAAATTTTATAACATATAAAAATCTTATTCTAAAGATCTAATTATCTGATTTCTTATTGCCTAACACATCAGATGTGGCTTTCAAACAAAATGCAACCAGAAACCTAAAGAAGAAAAGGAAACATCGAGACCTAACATCAGAAGTATCAGAACCACATGTCACACAGACTTTGGAGCTAATCAAGTACTATCTAAAGCAACAATGATTAGTATGGCACATGCTCAAGTGATACAAGTAAGAAAAGCAGACAACACATGTCAGGCAATGCAATCAAAGAAATGGAAAAATCTCAGGAAGAACTTAAAGGAAACACGAACAGCCTTGAAAGAGGCATGAACAACGTCTTTCATGGGCTCAGCAACCTCAGTGTACCAGCCAGAAAAATCAGTGTTGCAGAGGATGTCAGCAGAAACTTCACAGATTAGAGTGCAAAGTTAACGAGGAGCTTCAGAAAACAGCAAAGATTATCCAAGAACTGCTGAAGTCTTTAAGTGTGAAAATATGCGTAATTGGTAGGCTACAGGAGGAGGAAGAGAGGATAGACAAATCTTTGAAGTAATAATGACTTAGAATGTTTCAAAATAAACTGCAAACACTAAACCATCAGGAAAATCAGTGAAGACTATGGAGCATAAATGCCAAGATATCTACATCTAGACACATCATATTCATACTGGAATAAAAATAGATGGAAAACTGTTAAAAGAAGACCAAAAAAAAACTTACAAATTACATTAGACTTCCCAAATTGTGAAAGCAGGAAGACAGCATGGTAAAATATTTAAAATGTTGAAGAAAAAAAAAACAACTAAAAAAACTAGAATTCTACGTTCAGTGAACTTGTCCTTCAAATATTAAGAAGCTAGATGTGGTGGCTCAAGACTGTAATCCCAGATATTCAAGAGGCTGAGGCAGAAGATCTCAAGTTTGGGGCCAGTTTGGGCTGCATGGTGACCCAAGGCTACCCTCAGAAATTTAGCAAGACATTGTCTCAAAATGATGTAAAAAGCTAGAGATGTAATTCAGTGACAGAGTGCTTGCTTAGCATATACAAAGCCCTGGGTTCAATCACTAGAACCAAGAAAAGAGAAAGAAAGAAAAAATGAAGGAAAGATGATAGAAAGAAAGAAACAGAGAAGGGGAAAATTGAATGAATATGTGACAAGAAAACCTGCTTTTGCAAAAAATGTTTTAAGTTCTCAGAAAGAAATAACATATACGAAACAAACTTACATAAAGAAAAGGAGAGATACCAGACAGGCCTATAATCCCAGCATTCCCAAGGCAGGGAATAGACAGTCTCAAATTAGTTCAGCCTGGACTACATAGCAAGATCCTTTCTCACAAAAAGGAAGGAAGGAAGGACAGAGGGAAAAACTACATGAAGATAAAATACTTTATTTTTCTTATTTTTAATATTTATAGCAGTTAACAGTTTAGTATGTTCAAAATAATAATATCAATAATGTGCAGAGGATTACAACCTGTGGACCAGTGCCCTGGACGATAATAATGGTGTAAAAGACAAGAGGGGAGGCTAGGAAGCTGGGGGGAGGGGGGCTGAGATACCTGTAAAGTGACACAGTTATTTGAATGTCAAATGGTTATAAATATGTATTCCACACTCTAGGACAAACTCTTAAAAAGGTTTTAAAGAGATCTTAGAGATATGCAAAGAAGAGAGAAAATAGAATAATAAAAAGTGTTCTTACTGAGGATGCAGGTAGAAGAGGTGGTCTAAATATGATCAAGATGTATTGTACAAAATGTATGAAAATCCAATAAAAATTTTAAAGTATATAAAAATTATAATAAGTAAACCCAGAATTTCAAGCAAAAAATAATTATCATATGAATTATAGCTCATTTTCCCTTCTTTTAACTTTAATTTGTACATTATAATTATCATATTTATTCATTATGGCATGACAATTCAATGCAATGTATGTTGATCAAATCAAGATATCATTTCCATTTCCTCAAACATTTATCATTTCTTTGTGTTGGGAACATATGAATTCTTCTAGTTCTTCTATAAAACATGTAAGAACTTTATAATTTGTAATCATCAGAAGATATTGTAACACACTAGACCCTGCTTCTCCATCTCATTGTATGCTGGTCCCTATCATCAAACCCTTCTCTGTCCACCCGCCTTACACTTCCCAAACTCTGGTGATCACTGTTCAACTTTCTTCTGTGAGGTCAACCTTTATAGCTTCCACAGATGACTGAGAATATACAGGGTTTGTCTTTCTGGGTCTGACGATTTCACCTAACAGAAACAGCAGTCATTCAAGTTTTTAGTATTCATTTATATCAAAGGTCAGTTACAAATGGTGCCACATTGTCTCAAATAGGGTGCAGGTATCAGAAACAGAATATTACCAGCTCCTTACTCCTGCCTCAGTGAAGTCATTGGCATTCATTTACATGTATGTCATAGCTACCCACACATCATGTCTATTATCTCTCTAAACTGACACCTTTTAGATCAATGAAGTGGATAAAAAACTGTTTTGCCTGCCTGTATTCCTTCCTTCCTGATCTCCTTTGCTTTACATTTCTGAAATTCTGACCTACACTATTTCCTTCTCCTTGAGGAATGCCTTTTAAAATATTTTGCAAATTGGGTCTGCTAAAAATAAAAACTATAGGGATGGAGAGATGGCTCAGTGATTAAGAGTACTGACTGCTCTTGCAGGAGACACAGTTCAATTTCCAGCACCCACATGGTGGTTAGCAACCATCTGAAATAGCAAATAATATATTTAAAAGAAATAAAAACTGCATGCGTGGTTTTTTTTTTTTTGAGAAAATCTTCACTTCTCTCTTAAAATCTTTAGATATAGAATTTGAGGCTTGTGGTGGGGTCTTTTCATCTCAACACACTTCTTGTTGCATGGTTTCTGACAGGAATCCATTGCAGTTTTACCCCTGTACCTCCGTATGCTGCTCTTTCTTGGTCTTCTTTCAAAAAATTCTCTTTTTGTTTGGTTTTCTCCTCCTGAATGTGATATCCTGAGACACCGTGCTTTAATTTTCATCCTTCTTGGTGTCCTATGAGTTTCCTATAAATCGAAGCCATTCCATCTTTTAAAAAGTCTGTTTTTTAAAAAAAATTAATTTTAATGTTTTCCTTTTGTGTATGTGTGTGTGTGCAGTGTTCATTCATGGGTGTATGTCCATTCACATGTGTGTGTTCACATGTATATGTATTTGTATATGTGAGGGAACACGTGTGTGTGCACATGGAGGCACAAGGCTGACATGGGAATGTCCCTCAGTTGCTCTGCACTTTGTTCATTGAGACAGGGTCTCTCACTGGAACCAGTCAAGCTGGCCCAGAGGTCTTCTGTCGCTGCCACCTCAACTCGGGGAACACAAGCAGGCTACCATGCCTGCTAGGCATTTATGTGGGTGCTAGAGATACCCACTCTGGCCTTCATGCATAGGTAGCAAGCACTTTACCTACTGAATCATCTCCCCAAACTGATGCTCTAGTTTTTTGTGGTTTTTGATTGCTCTATTTGTTTGTTTATTTGTTCATAATGTATGTGTATGAATGTTTTGCCTGAATGTAGGTAAGTGCACCCATGTCAAGCAGTGTCCACAGAGGTCAAAAGAAGATGTTGAATTCACTGGAACTGAAGTTATAGATGGTTGTTAGCCTTCATGTGGCTCTTGAGAACCAAACTCAGGTCCTCTGGGAAGAGCAGCTAGTGCTCTTAACCACTGGGTCATCTCTCCATCCTCTTGATGGTTCTAGCTTTTAAGCAAAATAATTATGACTTTCCCAACTTCATGCTTCAAAACAAAATTAAAATTTTGAAGAGTGAGTCTTCTCCCATGAGGTCAAGAACCAGGATTCACTGCTGAATGGGAAGAGCCAGTGGAGGGAACTAAGACAGAAACTGAACATCGGCATCAAGAGCCAGAAAGTAACCATCAGAAAGCACCACAGACAGCACAGGGCTGCTGAAAACCCTGCCTCAGCTGAAGCGTTTCAGACTCTTGTTACTGCTGTCAATCTCCGGGATGAGAATTAACATTGGTATATGGGCAGGAAAATGTTTATGCAAAGGAATGACTTTACTTTGTCTGGGCTAGGTAGAAGATGGTGCAGCAGTAGACTAAGCCACTCCCAGTTACTGAAAACAGAGTTTCATGTGTCTTATGTCGATAATTAACAAAATTGTATTTCATACATGAACATAAGTTGTCTTCACTTTGCACAGTGGTGAAAACCATAAAATATTATGCAAGCTGATCTTAAGCCATCATTGGAAAAAATGGATTGTTCTTTGACCTTTACATTTTTGTCAAAATATTAAAAATGCTCAGTTATAAATAGATTGAGAAATGAAAAGCAGTAAAACTGATGTTCCTTCAACACAGTATAACTTAAAATGGAAATGCTGATAAAGTGTTTTAATTCTTTTTAAGAACAATTCTTATTAACAGTAATGCAGAGTGCTTGGCCTCCACCTCCTGACATATAATACAGAGATATGCCTTGAAAATTCTTTTCTGAAGTGGGCTGGGAGGGTACTGAGGACTGAATCTAACTAAGCCCTAAACACACTCTATTCCTGGTCACTCCCAGTCCAGCCCTCTTTTTACGTTTGATTTTTTATTTATTATTTTTATTTTATATGTATGAATGTATTACCTGCATGTAGGTAGGTACATCCATGCTGATGGCTGCAGAAGTGAAAAGAAGGCACCAATCCCATGGAACTGGTGTTACAGACGGTTGTTAGTTGCCATGTGGGTTCTGGGAATCGAACCTAGGTCCTCTGCAAGAGCAGCCAGTGTCTTAACTGCTGAGTCATCTCTCCAGTCCTGCCTCCTTTTACTTTTTATTTGAGACAGGGTCTCATTAAGGTGCCTAGACTGGCTTTGAACTCAATAGCTCAGGCTGGCCTTGAACTTATAAATGTCCTGCCTCAGCCTTCCAAGCACCTGAGATTACAGGCCTATGCCACTAGGCCCAGATGAATTATCATATGCTTGTCAGTATTAAATTAGTTTTCCTTATTTCCTCTTTGTACTTCCAAGACCATTCAATGTTTCCTGGTGTTATTTTATAACTTTTCTATTATGGCACAGCTTCCTCATTTCATTAGAGTACTTCCCACATGTGAGCAAGCTCTCTATCACTGAGTTCCTCCATCACTTCTCTGGAGTCTCTCCAGTGGTTCAAAGCATCAACAGTCCCATCGGCAGTTATTCCTTCAACGATTACATTTATGTTCAACCGGCACAACCCTCCAAGCCTATCACCTTTTGCTTCTGGCTGCATTTTCATTTTAGTTGATTCTTCCCTTCAAGGGTTAATTTGTATACACTGTCACCATCTGTTTATTATGATGACAGCAAGGCTAAAAACTTGGTATTTTGCATGAACTGAGCAACATGAACGGTGACCAACAATCATCAAATTTAGAAAATGACAAGATTGATCACCGAACATAACAGAGTCCATTATTCATATAGCAATTTGTGGACTGGAGTTAGCGGTAAATTTGGTGCTTTATGTACAGTAAATACACTGAGGGAATTGAAATTTGAACTGTCTTGTTGTGGCACTGGCACCATATAACTATAGATTATTTACTGACACTGTGTAAAGTAGGAGCAGGCTTTTGAAAATAGACATTATATTTAAATTATTTTAATACCTCTGGCTGTCTGTGCAACTAGAAGTTTTAATTATATTTATAATGGTTTCAGCTTGAAAATGTTTTCATATTTTTAACTCTACTCTTTTTGTCACATGAAACTAATCTTTATTGCACCAATCCAGTAAGATCTCAAGATATATCCATTACAGCAAAATCTCATTGGTGAATTTGAATTTTAGGAAGGATAAGCATTCAGATCATAGTTTGTATTTAAATGGATTCAGTACAGAAAAAATAAAAATTAAGTTGTTGACAAACTATCCAGCCAAACATTACTTTTATTATAGGCTCACGTAACTGGCACATGAACTACAAGTTCTATGAAACATAAAGTGTTTTGAACTATCTCCCTGCAATAGCACATGATAGATGAATTTCATTTAATTGTGTGTACAAAGATAACTCACTCGTGAAGAACTTAGTCCTTGATATTGGTCTTATTTTCTGCTGTTAGACATTTTCTTACTTTCTCACAAACATCAGACTTTTTAATTAAGCAAATATATCATCTATACCGTGTGATTACAATTCAATAATTAAAATCTTGGAATTAGAAGCTTCGTTTGTTTTAGAGCCTGCCTAGTTGCTCATCTTTCTAAATAACTGGAGGAAAGAGGTTCCCCTACAGCTCCTGTTCTGCTAACAAAAGGGAATATGCTGTAATTCATCACCAGATAAAACATGACAGGCAAGTTCAAAGACAGCAATGGCACCTTAACTTTTGAGCTTGGATGGACCATACATCAGAGCAGTTCTTCTGTTTGCTACTATTTAATGGCAGTGAAACATGAACTTTTTCACCTTAAGTCAACTTTGTTATTAACTTCTGCATTACCCTTTAATTTCTTGTGTATCTCCCCACATCATCTACACAAATAAGTCTACTTCCCATTTTCTTCCCCTGCCTTTGCTACACAGCTTGCCACTATTTTCTTTTGCAATTCATTTTCCCATTCTTGAGCCCTCTAACATGGATATAGACTATGCTCTGCTTAAGGAGGCCTGTGCTCTTCTGAATTTGCCTTATGCTTGTAAAACAAATGAGTTTCTACCTTGAATGAAGTTCAGTGCTCACAACTCAAAAACACATTACCTGTGGTGGGCTCAAGATTAGCCATTGACAAGTGTGTGTGTGTGTGTGTGTGTGTGTGTGTGTTCACAACTTGAGTTATCCAGATATGTAACTAAAGATAAATTGACCTGCATGTCCAAGAAGTTGTAATTTGATAGAAAAAATCTTACCCTTAACCTGGCTTTCTGGACAAACTGGAAAGATGTTTTAGTGTTAAAATCTAATATCCTTCATTATTACCTATATCTTCACACATAAGTCCATGTAATAAGAGGATCTGTGTCACTGTTATAATAAAATGCTTACATAACTGAAATGATTTTGAATTTTAGAAAAATTACAGAAAGATAAATTACAAAACAGAGATTATGTTGGAAAATTGAGAAGCAATATGATGAGATGTATATACAGTGTATAGATAGGTTCAGCTTCAAATAACGTTTTAGAGACAAGGAGGTTTCACGATCTGAAGAAGAATAGTCTGGTAGCAAAACCCAGAAGCAAAGAACTAGGACAGTAAAAACGTAAATTAAACTTAAGGCTACGTGATACTTACAAATTTAACAAAATAAATAGTTTGGGGGTTTTGTTATTGGTAGCTAATTTATTTTTCATAGTTCATATTAAGGAAGCAGATTACTATTTCTTCATGGGAAAGGACTGCATAGCACTTTGAGTACAGCATAAGAAATTGCACCTGCTCTTTGCAGGCTAGAACCAGAATCAAAAAAGGAAACAAACACAGGAAGAGTGATCTATGCTTATGAAAATATATAAATCTAAGCATGTCCCAACTATGTTGGTCTAACTGTGATTCTATATTCTGCGTGAGTTTTAGCCTTTCTTACCTGTGTCTCCTCCTTTGCTGTTTTCTTGTCAAGGCCTCCAATATCACAGACTTATTAACATCTTGCAGTCCCTGAAGAGTGATTTACTGGTCAGCATATAATAGCCTATGAATCATTTTGAACTCATTGTGAATCGCAGATTTCTGGAAATGACAAAGGGCCACAACGATAACATATTACAAGTTATTGAATACAGAAAAAGTTATCTTTTCTCAGAGATTAAGAAAGGAAAACCAATATATCTTGGGCAACAATTTCAAGATGTTATAGCTATTCTTTCATAAAATAATTTTTAACGCATGTCATCTTCCATGTAGAAATGGAGGGGAGAAAGACTTCTGCTTACTCTATATTCTCTAGCACATCTAAGTACAATCTTTCCCACAGAACCTATTCAAATGTAAAGAAAAACAAAAATATTACATGTAAGAAAATCCCTTCAAAACGGATAACAAAAAGTAACCTGTCATGCCCATGCAAGGTCATAGGTTCCTTAGAAATAAATCTATTTAAAAATGTTCAGTAACTCTAGACAACAGCATCCATGCCCACTTTCAATTTCCAATTTTCCTACTTTTTAATAAAAAATGTTACCTGAAGGTAAAGGAAATCTTTGAACCATCACTTACAATAAAATATAGACGATGACATAGCAGAATCCAGTAGAACAATTTTCTATCCCATATCTATCTTACACAAAAATCCTTTCCATTTCCCTGAAAATATATAGGAAGCATTTCTATTTCAAACACACAAAAAATGAACACAAAGACAAAACATATTTTTAGTTAGCAGTTACTGAAAGTAACTTGCTAAATAAATGGCTATGAATTTTGTTGCTGTCGTATAAAATTACTGAGGTCAATTTCCATTCAAGTATAACAATTAAAACATTAATATCCAGAATGTCTTGTGTGGAAAATAAACAGGAAACAAACAAATAAAAGGAGTCATGTTACTGTATTATCTTTTCATGTAGAAAATTTGAGAGGATCAAAAATTCTATATGGTGAAGTGTGATTATTTCTGTTCTGTTCCTTTCACAAACCACTTTTCCTTTGTTCAAAACCTCATCCCCAGGGATAGGATCTCTCAACCACTGCTAAACATACACTGTAACATAACACTGTTAAGCATATGTGTGCATACACAGATCAAAATACAAAGCCTTAGAAAAATGTTTACCCAAATATTTGTTACTTTATACTTAGGAATTGTTTGCAGTATGCACTTTATATGTCTGAATCCCTCCACAAAGACATGCAGCGGGACACAGTGTTTGGGGGAGAGATGTTAGGATGGAGGGATGGCCACCAGGAGGCCGGTGTTACTGGGGGAGGATGGGGACGATGGGGGCACTGGGACTGGGGAAGAAGGAAGGAGGTCAAAATGGGAGGAAAAAGAAGAGATGAATGAATCTTGAAGGACTAGGGAACCTAGAGAGAAATGTGATGCCCTGAAACCCCCTGAGAAATGCACAAACAGTATCTAAACATTAGTGTATATGTACACGTGGGGGCTGTTTGGCAAGGAACACAGAGCCAGACAAAAGAGACCTTCCTTTGAGTGGTGGGTGAGAGTGGTCAAGAGACTCTCAAAATAATATAGGCTACTACCAAAACTTTGAGTTACCTCCCAGGGGGGCCCTATTGCTAAAGACAAGACATACTTAGGATACAAGATTTGGAGCTCTGAAGCAGGAACTGACCTAGAAACCTTCTACCTAAAGTTTAACTCTCATAGTACTAAATGATAATATGCAAGCTGCTAAGGGAGGAAATCAATCAATCCAACCCTAACGCATAAATAACTGCAACAACCAGCATAGCATACTACCTCTATTGCTGCAGTAGTGATAATTGCTGTGTTCTGGGGGAGGGAAGGCAGTAATCAACAGCTAAAAGCCCTCTCAATGGGAGTGAGGAGATGGCACAGTAAACTCAGTCAAATACATATGACTAGAGAGGACATAGATCCTAGACAAATCCTATCTCTGTCCTATCTCTAGACAAATGAGATTTCTTACCATATGCTAAATATGGATCCCTATATTTACAGGCAAGTATACAATACACCACCAAAGAAGCTTCTTTTTGCAACAGATGGAGGCTATAGTAGAATTCCACAACTGGTCAGACACAAAGAATATATGTCTGAGAGATGCCCAATCCTAGGTGACACATCAATAGTTGAACCTCTACACCTAAAGCTCATGGAACATAGCAGAATGAGGTGTAGAGAGAAAACTAATGCATCTCTCAACTCTTGCCAGTGAAACTTGTTTATACAACAGAGTGCAATCCACACAGAAAGCTACAACTGGCCAAGTTGTAAAGAATAAGAGACTTCAGAGTGTGTATCCCTGGATAGGACTCCTATATTAATCCTCACCCACCCATGGCTCAGGGACCATTGCAGAAGAGGGGGCAGAAAGATTGTAAGAGCCAGGGCTGGTTCGTGAACACAGGGAAGTAGAGGCTTTCAGGCCACTGGAAGCTTGCACATGTGCACTTGTGGCAGTGGTGGCATCAAGCACAGGGCCCATGCCAACTCAATCAGACAAGGATTCAGAGTGGAGAGAGAAATTGGTGGTGAACTGACCCAAGAATGAGAACTACTGGAGACTGATTACTAGTGGGAGAGGGAGAATATGCCTTATGTATGCTCTCTAGATGGGCTGACTGTACTCCAGTGGATGAATTTGCACTGAAGGACATCTGGGTGAAAATGCTTGACCAGATAGGACTTAACATGAAGGGTGGCGGGCTAAAGGGGGGGCACGAAGGGAAAGCGGTCTGGATTTGTTGGAGAGCTGTTATGCGAAATGTATAAAAGCGCAATTAAAGAATTAAAAATAATAATATGAGAAGAGCAAATGAATTTTGTTAATAGCTTTGCTGTATTTTGACATATCAAAGAGGTGGGTTATTTAAGTAATAAAATGAATTATATTTTTAAAAAAACACGCTAGACCAGATTTTGAATCAGATCACTATTTTTTAAGCATGGCCTTCCAAAGAATTTGGGACATATGAAAGATAAAATAAATTGAAGTGGATTTCTGAAGTGGTTTGGAAAAGTAAGTTTTTATTAGACCAACTCATACAGAAAACAGTCCCTATAATTACATTTTTATTGAATTTTGTGATGATCATACAGTATAATTTGATATTTAGATCGCCTCCCCATCCATACCTCTCCTTACGACCTCTGCCCAATTTAATGTTTTATACACATATGTAAATAGATAGATAGATAGGTAAATAGAACGAGAGTCTAATTTGTGTTTCGAAAAGTCTCACCTTTAAATGAGACTGACTCTCTCCCTCCCAGCAGCCATTGGTTGTCAAAAGTTCTTCAAGTAGGGTTGGGGTTTCCCCCTGTCTATGCTGGGAATTTTCTGGCTTAGACTTACATAGGACTTGTGCATGCTGTCACCATTGTTGTGGGTTCATATGAGTAACTAACCACCTGTCTAGTGGTCATCAACCACCTCTGGCTCTTGCAATCTTTCTTCCACAACGATCCCTGAGCCTTGAAAGGCAGAAGTTTGATATGATGTGATATTCTGAGATAAGCAGCATTCTGCAAGGAACTGGTCTTGTTCCTTGCACAGGGACCAGTTGTGGGTTTCAGTGTTAATCACCATCTGGTACATAAGGAAACTTCTTTGGTGAGAGTTGTGAGATGCAGTAATCTATAAGTAAAACAAGCCATTAGGAGTCAGTTTAATATGATAACAATTTATTAGAAAACTAGTATTAATCTCTCACCTATACCCTGTGACCTGCTTAGCCTCAGGTTCCTAGGCCCGATGTCAATGCCAGGTATGTGTTCCATCCTATAAAAAGGACCTTAAATTCAATTAGAGAGTGGTTGGTTACTCCCATAATACAAAAATAGCTTCCTGAATGTATTTTGCCTTAGTTACCCCTAATAACTGAAAGGAAGATAAGCTCCTTAGAGGCAGACTGCTAATCATTTTCATGTCTTAAATTATTTGTTAGTTATTACAATGTTATATGCATATTGAATTGAGTATTCTGTGCTAAATAAATACAAAGTTGTAAAGGGAGAGAGACAAAGACAGAGAGACAGAGACCCATAAACATGAGCTGACACATACACCAGACAAAAAAGCAAAGCAGAAGTACCCTTCTAGGATTTTCCCTTCTGTTACAAATACAGCAGTACTTGCTACAAAATAGATTATTTCTTTACAGTGGTAAAGATTCTTCTTAACTAATCGTCCTAGATTTGGTATTTGGGGAGGAAGATGTTAATTAAGACAAAAAATCTTGGGCTGTGGAGATGGCTTAGCTGTTAAGAGCACTGACTGCTCTTGAAGAGGACCTAGGTTTGATTCTCAGCACTCACGTGGCTGCTAAGAACTGTCCTTAATTCCAGTTGCAGGAGTCTGATGCCCTCTTCTGACACTGAAGAATACGGGTGCACTCACATACATGCAGGCAATGCACTCATTAAATAATAATAATATTTTTTTTTAAATCTTGAGGATTAGCCTAAAAATCACCTGACTATTTAAGAACAACAAAATTCTAAACAACAGAAGAAATGAAATTTGACATATCCTTTCCTGCTTTTCTCATATGTAGTTTTGAGACAGGATCAATGAGCAGCACCTTCTGTTGCTCATAAGGATTCTTTGAGTCTATCACTTACTACATCAGAGCTGATGGTCTGTGGATAAAATATTTCTTAGCTTTAAATAAGAAATAGCACAAGAAAAGCATCAAGCTGAAATAATGCACATTAAAGTATGTATCACACTGTCCAGTGCATGAGCACTCAGTAAGTATAGTATTACTGTCATTATATAAGGAGTCTAAAATGACCACCTTAGTTAAAAACATGAAAAAAATCTAATATTTAATCCAGGTGTTTGTTGACTTGTTATTTTGTCTTCTACCCTTTCCAGACTCATTTTACCTAACTTTCATGTATCACCAGTGTTTAATTCTAATGATCTTGTAGGCTTGGAGTGCTATAGGTTGAACTATCACTTTGGTATCATAAAAGCGGTAAGGTGAGATTAGGAATTTGTAAAGATCAAACTGTAGTGAACAGTGTTACATTTAACGTGCTTCGAAGGACGATAAATTCGTGCAGTCTCACTATGCAGAAGAAAGGAGCACTGCTTGATTTCAGAAAATCACTTTGCTTTCAATTCTTTATCCATTTTCTGCCATGACTGTGGCAAAGACGATAATTTATTCCCTCTTAATTTGTAGGATTGCTCAGTCTATTTTACTTGACAATTCAATACAGGTGGGGTGTGTTATAGGACTGTTCTCTAACTGGCAAACTATGAACAGATGCTTTCTTCTCAAAGTTGATTGTACCTACTTGTCTAGGATCATCACAGCCAAACTTGTTGACTGTTAAGAAAAGAGGGATAGGGAGAGTCAGTCAAACCTCCCAACCAACCCAATCAATCCTAGTGACTCTAGTGCAGGGGAAGGCGCGAAGGGTTTATAAACTGAGGAAGCCATAGTGCGGCTCTCTCCATTTTGTGCAGCTGTGGGGAAGTCACCACCATGCCTGGATGAAGGCTTTTCAGTGTGGCCTTATGGGAGGAGCAAAAACACTCCTAAAAGTAAACTCTCGCCCACTGCTCTGTGAGTAAGCCAAATACACTAGCTGGTTTCCCAGACTACGGTTTGGTGAAATTATGCCTCAATTTGTCTTAGGGACCGAGGGAGGTGAGGGCCGGACATCGTTCACATATCCCGGAAAGAATTTTAGCTACATGAGGTGTTTCTGTGAGAATTCACTGGGTCCTTGTCTTCGGAGTACAAAATGGAATCTGTGGCAGGAGAAACTCCCTCCACCTGACTGACGACGCCATTTGGAGCAGTGGAAGAGTTGGCCTACACTCCTCCAGTAGATGAAAAGACCACCTGCAGAATGATCGCTGCTATCCCAGCCTCTTCCTATCTCAGAAACAACTTATAATAGCTGACCAAAAAGATTATAAATAGCAAAACTCAGTTCATGCAATGCAATCTTAAGAACTTTAAAATTAAAGAAATTATCATGAGAACTGTACATGTAATATAAAAAAAAAAATGAGCTCTGACCTAAAAGAAAACATTTAGATAAGGCTTATCATATGTCAGAGAAAGCAGACCCAGAAGAGTCTGTAGACCTTTCCTAATGAAATTCTGGACTGCAAAGATAAAGAAATCCATTGGGAAAACAAGCAAAAGAACCAGGTCAACTTTAATGAGGGAAAATTAAACTTTTATTGGATTCTGTCGTTACAGTGCCAAAAGATAATGATGCAGCACTTTTTGAAATACATTTTATATCCATCTAAATTATCTGTACAAGTACAGGAAGACAATTTTATGCATTCAAGAATTAGGAACATTGTTTCTATGCAATTTTTCTTGAAAACAAAATGCTAGATTGAATCTCCTCCAAACCACAGACTTCTGCCCTAGTTTCATTTCCATTGCCATGATAAAAAATACCCTGACAAAAAACCAACCTAAATAGAGAAAGAGTTTATTTTAGCTCACAGTTCCAGGTTATACTTCATCAGAGTAGCAAAGTCAAGGTGGAGTGATTCAAACAGCCAATCACATCACATCCATAGTCAAGAAGCATAGATGCTTCTCACTTTGCTCACCTCTACTCTACATAGTCCAGGACAAAATTCAGGAGATGGTGCTGCCCACCCGGCTGGGTCTTCCACTGTAATCAGTGCAATCGGCACACTCTCCCATTGCCAGACCACAGGCCAACTTGATCTGGAAAATTCTTCAATTCACAGTGAGACTCTTCACAGGTGATTTTAGGTATAGCAAGTTGACAATTAAAACTAACCTCAATGACTAAGGAAATCATGAGAAAAAGAAAGAAAGGGGGGGAGGAAGGAAGGAAGGAAGGAAGGAAGGAAGGAAGGAAGGAAGGAAGGAAGGAAGGAAGGCCAAACCCACCCTGGGTAGGAGCTAAATATTTTGTACATTTAAAATAAAGCAAACATGGAATTGGAATAAAATATCAGATGTAAAATTTTTAAGCTCTGAAAATGTACAAAAAATTATACAACCATCAAAGAAGTAAGAAAGGGAGGGACCAAAGGAGTGGTAAACATATAAATTACCTGTTCTATAACAGACTCCTTATGAAATAAATTAGTACTCAAAGTTAAGAAAATAAAGTACAATGATTAAATATATTTGATATTATAAAGGCAAGCATTATGGAGGAAATATTGTTTACTAAAATAATAGAAAGTCGGAGGAAACCAGTTATTTTTTAATTGCCTTATGGTAACAAATGCTTATCTTTTAAAGAGATAAGAGAGTAAATATGTAAAATTCAAATTCAAAAGCAATCACCAGAGAAAGAGTTGAGAGTTGTTAAAAAAAGATATAAAATCTGTGTCAAAAATCATAAGCAAAGATAAAAGAAAATTTATACTCTGGGAAAAAATTTGTACTTATCATAGACCAAAACAACAACAAAAAGACTTCTCTTAATGACTGATTACAGGCCAACTCAATAAAAGAAGATAGATAAAAGAGTAGAAGTAGAAATTCATAGAAAATGAAATACAAATAAGTTTTTTATCTTTGGAACAAGTCTTACTGTGTAACTGAAGCTGTTCTTAAACTCCCTATGCAGCCCAGGTTGACCTGGAGCTTGAGCCTCCTGCCTCAGTCTCCTAAGTATTAGGATTACAAGCATAAGCCACTATGCGAAGCTCTTAAACATAAAATATGCCTTACCTATTTCACCGTTAAAGAAATACAAATTAAAAGAATACCAAGATTCCATATTACTTTTATCAAAGTAGAAAAACAAGAAAAATTTTGATAACATAATATCAAACCTAACATTTATATAAAAGGAAAAGAAATAATAATGTAGATGGAGAAACATTTAATTTTTTTTTATTTCAAGTATAATTATTTACTTTAAACTTGCTAAAATAGGGGCTGGAAAGATGACTCAGTGCTGCTCTTCCAGAGGATCCAGGTTCAGCTCCCAGCACCCACATGGCAACTAACAACTGTCCATAACTCTAGTTCCAGAGGATTCAGCGCCCTCTTCTGACCTCCACAGGTATTTCATTGCACAACACCAGTACACTTATATACATGCCAACAACACACTCATACACATAAAGTAATAGAAACAATAATAAACTATTTTAAATTTTCCAAAATAAATCTTAAATCTACATACTACATGCGCACACAAAATAGATGATCACTCTATTAGGTAATGGATGTGTTAATTAGTCTGACTGTAGTAATCATTTCATAGTGTACACATATACTGATACAACACAATGTACAATGTAAAACACACAGTTTTGTCAAGTATACTTCCATAAAGCTGGAAAAGAAAAATGAGTTAGCATTTCACTATATAGCCCTGGCTGGTCTGAAACATGCTATGTAGACCAGGCTGACCACAAACTCAGAGAACCCTCTGCCTCTCTGCCTCCTGAATACTGGGGTTAAAGGCATGTGCCACCACTCCCAGCCATCACAGTTCTGTCTTCGAAGAGTGAGAACCGGCAAAAAGTCACAGATATCGGGGAATTTCTCCACTGAATAGCTTTTAACGGTTTCTGATTGAACTATATAAGATTGCACTATCAGTTCTCGCATGCTCTGGAACATGGGTGATTCTTGAGGGTATTATGATAAGTAAAATAAACCAGTCATCAAAAACACACAAATGAGGTTGTATGAG
Source organism: Eospalax fontanierii (assembly GCA_035773235.1). Lineage (NCBI taxonomy): Eukaryota > Metazoa > Chordata > Mammalia > Rodentia > Spalacidae > Eospalax > Eospalax fontanierii. Next base: position 47,979,220 of record CM069530.1, on the reverse strand, counting down.
TTTGCTTTTCTGTTCCTGTGGTTGAAACACTGACCAAGGAAACTTGTATAGGAAGAGTTTATTTAGCATATGGTTCCAGAGGGGCAAGTACATCCTCTCCCTTGTCTCCACATCCTCTCCAGCATCTGTTGTCTTTTATTATCTTTCTCTTAGCCAGTCTGGTTGGCGTAAGATGGAAAAAGTGGTTTTTATCTGCATTTTTCTAATTGCTAAGGATTAATTAATTAATTAATTGCTTTTGGTAAGATAGTCATTTTTACAATATTGATTCTACCAATCCAGGAGCCTGGTAAGACCTTCCATCTCCTGGTGTCTTCCTCTAGCTCTTTCTTTAAGGATCTTAAATTTTAATTGTAGAGATCTTTAATGTCTTTAGTTAAGTTTATTCCTAAACATTACAATTTTTTTAGGTTATTGTGAATGGGAGGGTTTCGTTAAATGTTTTTTTCTGATTGTTATTGGTATGTAGAAAGGCTGCTGCTTTTTGTATTAGTTTTTAAAAGCAGCAATACATTTTATTTTCTTATAATCCAGAAGAGAAACAAATATTTTGGGGGAAAGAATCTTACATGAATTTTAATGGCAACAATGTTGGTAATTCTTAGCATACAGAAAAGCTTATGACTGGCAAGGGTGAAAAAGTTTAACATTTCCAAGAGTCAATATTTTGATTACCAAAATGATTTACAATTGCTATTTAAATAGAAGTAGGGTATGTAGGCAAGAAGGATATCCGGTCTGTAACTGCAGTCTCCCCTTGACAATGTGAACTTGAGCAAATCATTGTGCTTCCAGGGTCTTCAGTTTCATAATGATTTTTTTAAGTTATGGTGCTGGATAGATGCCTCAGGAGTTAAAAGTATTGGACACTCTTGCAGAGGACCTGGGTTCAGTTCCCAGCACCCATAAGGTAGCTAACAACCATCTGCGACTCCAATTCCATGGGATTCAATAACCCCTTATGACCTTTGCAGGTACTGTACAACATGGGTGCACTTACATACACTCAAGAAAAACACACTTACACATAAAAGGATAAATAAAATATTTTTTAATATTATGAGTTTAATTTTGCGGCCACTTCCATGTAGAAAGTGCTATGAAAGCATAAAGCTACATTCTAAAACATTTTTCTGTAATATACAGAATACAATAATAATGACTTAAGACAACTTCTAATTGAGACAATGGCACCAACTTCAGGAGAAAAACTGGAACACAAGACCTGATGTGACCTTTTCAGGTTTATTGGCATAAATTTAGCATATAACTTTTTATTACAGTTTAAAATACTTTCAAAATATGGAATGAAAAATTTATGGAATGAAAACTTCTTATGGTTCATAGATACAATTGAATTTTTATTTCATTATCATTATTTTACAATTTTGATTCTACTGCAGTAGGAATGCTTAAGTCTTTAATGAAAGTATTATCTATTGTTGACAAAACATTAACTATAGTCATAAATTTGTAAGAATTTCTGACTTGACTAATGGAAACCTTTTAGCCATCAATTACTAATTTCTCATTTTCCTTCCCAAGCCCCTGCTCATAGTAACCACAATTTTATTTAATGAAACTACCAAATAACCCAATAATTCTATTTCTGGATATTTGCCTAAAAGGATAATGTAGGAAAAGCCACATGGAACCCTACTGTGTCATAATACAACTTTAAAATTAAGTGGAAGCATAGTAGAACACATGTGAAACACAAGAAGGAGGAAGACAGAATTAAAGAATTAAGCAGGGGTGGGGACAGAATAGGGAAGAGGAGAGGTATTGGGTGGATTAACCAAAACCAAGGATCTATTAAAAAAAAAACTGAGAACCCACCAGTTAGTAACCTAATGTCAAAATATAACTTAAAAGGAAAAGAGTTCAAACTGAATTACATTGCATAGGTGGACCATGTTGCTCCTAGGAAACATGGGTTATTAAACTAAAACCATAGTAGAAGACATAGTATGCTTCCATAAGAGTTATTGTTCAGGGAGGCCCCAGTGGTCTCCAAAACAATCATCGCCATTGTATTTGGTTACCCATCGTAACTTTAAGCTACCAACCTATCTCTGAAGACACCATACACTCTGGCTACAGGACACAGAGAAATCAACCCAAATCCACTTGAAACTTCCTTTCTGCTGGCTTATATTCATAGTACCAGGAAGTACTATGCAGACTGTTGTGGGGCAAGGAAGACATCAGTGCTCTTACCTAGAGCTGTACTTTGCATGCTGCATTACCAATCTGCCAGGCAAAATGTGCCTACTGGTGCACCACGATGGGGTAGTCTGGCTTCCACTTCACAGAGAAATCAGAAACAGTTGGAGGAGAGTTCTAACAAGCTCCCACTGCCACACTTACACAGCAACGTGGTCCACCCACTCCCCTTTCATCTTAGTATAACCCCTCTGCTCATGTCCTGGAGCCCATCAGCATCCAGCTTCTTCAGCGCATTATCCCAGAAACTCTCCTCTCCTTAAGTCATTGTCAGATTTCCCCATTTCCACCGGCCCATCCCCTATTAGCACACAGAAATGCAGTAATATATATACTCTGTACTATATATAATTTCATGCCACCATGTATCATCTTTGTCTTCTCTTACCTTTACAGTAAAACTCATTCAAAGATTTCCTGTACCCCCTGACTTCCTGTTCCATAGGATATAATTAAGGTCTTAATCACTGCTACTTCTCTAACAGCCGTGTAATGTCATTAATCTCTTCCTTTTCAGGCTTCCAGTTGGTCACTTACTTCTTGTCAAAACCCTTCAGTTAACTTCCATCTTTCCTCTTTTGTATCAGACAACCTGCTTTCCTATTTTCTTTATGAATTTCTTATTTCCACGCTTCTTTAACATTGGAATGCTCCATATTTGGCCTCTCATATTCACCCACTACACTTGTACCCTTGATTAGAGTTTCATATAGGTCCTTTATACTGAATATCTCTCAAAACTCTCACTTAGTGGCTGGAGAGATGACTCAGTGGTTAAGAGCACTAGATGTTCTTGTTTCCCAGCACCCACCATGGCAGCTAACAACCATCTGTAACTCCAGTTCCAGGGAATCCAACACTCTCCTCTGACCTTCTTGGGCATTGCCCAACATAGGTGCAATTCAGGCAATACATTCATACACACAAAATAAAATAATAAATAAAATATTTTAAAGAACCTCTTAAACTGAAGCCTCATAGACAGCTAACTACTCAACATCCAGTGGAATACCTAATAGGCAAATGCCCAACGCATGGCCCTGGGGTTGTCTAGTCCCAGTACTTCTCCTCTGGCAATATTTTCCCATCTCATTAAATGGCAACTCCATCATCCCAATGGCTCAGCTGAAAGATCTGGAATAGCCCTTCATTCCTGTCTTTGTCATACCCTCTACATCCGTCCAATTCCTCAATAACTCCTGTTAGCTGTGTCTCGCAACACAGCCAGAAATCAACAACTTCTCAATACTTCCCCTTTAATGTCCTGAGCTCAAGCCCCAAGTTAGTCTGTCAACCTCTGAATTGACCTCTCTTCTTCCCTATTTATTGTCTTAGAAGTTATTTTCCCTGACTGATTATCTTTCTTCAGCTAAGCAAAGAGTTAACTCAAGCATGATTTTTTTTAATCAATGGTTTTGAAATACCGTACAGAGGATTTCTCTTTTGACTTTCCTGTCAAACCCGAGCATTCCACTCTTTTTAAATATCTCATTTAAGTCCAGAGTGGTGTTTTTTACTCACTATGGCATTACTTTCCTTTTTGAGTTTGTAGCCGGTAGGGAATACTAGATAGGAAGAAAGGGAATTAAAAACCCTCTATATCCATTTCCTTCCCAGGCACTATTTGAGACATGTTACTATGACAGTGTCATCTTTCTATGAGACAAAAGTAGTTAATGATATCAGTAGTTGATAATACCCTAGTAAGCACAGAATTTAAGTAATTAAAAAAGAAGATTTCAAGTGTTGTAATAGAAAATTCCCAGACTGTCAATGACTCATTTTCAAACACTGGCTTTCCAAGACTAGATTAAAAATAAACTTGCCCTGGCCTTTCAGTAAGGGATAAGATCCACAGGGCACTGCAAAGAACTGCAAGGTTAAACACCAACCAAGGACAGGGCTTTAAACTGACCCAAAGCTAAGAAAACTAAAAGATAGCCTTAGAATAACAGAGTATCACTCCTTTCTATTCTAAACACACCTTGAAGTTTAGGCCACTCAGAGCAATTCAGCTGACTACAAAGTAAAGCCAAATAACATTGAGGTTAAATATTTCCTCCTCAGTTGGCCAGAAAGAGTGAAATATGTTTTTCATGTCCAAGGCCCATGCCACTCTAAAAGGACAATTTTGTGTCCTTCAGTAAAAACTACAAGGAAACAAAGGCCCTGAGCACCCAGTCATTTCTCTTTCCCCGGTGTGCACACTTTGTCCTCCAAAGCGTATTCTGTGTCTTCCTTTTCCATCTCCTTCATCCCAGCAAATGCCAAGATCTCCAGGATAACTGCCCTCTTGCTTGCTTTCTTTATTTGTATTCAATTTTCACTTGGAGTCCATCTTTATTTTTCAGTGAGACCAAGAGGCTGCAGATGATTCTGTGTTTCTAATAACATTATGAGAGGAAAAATTTAAGGATATAAATGATTAGGAAAATTCAAATACAAAATGGGAAAGAACTTCCTTTGCAAGGAACTGATGTCTCAGGATATCTTAGCTGTTGGTTTGGAAGTTCCTTCCTCCTCAGTTGACAGCTCTGGTTATTGAGAAATGAGAGGCTACAACTAACTAACACACCAGAGGCAGAGGTGAGAGCCATTGATAGAAGCTTTGTGCAAACTTGTAGATTTGTGTAATAAGCCTTTACATAATTTTTGTGTAACTTCTTCCCTATAATCTTCATTACATTGCAAAATAAATGTAATTTTTAATCCACAAAAAGTTACTCCTAATAAAATATCCAGGAAAATTCATTTTGTGACACGAAGTCTATAATATCACTTATTTTAAAACTCCTCCATGACTTCCAACATCATTTCAAGCAGTCAAAAGGCCCTACAATGGCCTAAACTCCTATATGAGCTGTTAACATCTCTGTCCCACAGCTGAGCATCTCTACAGCATCCATTCTGATACCTATCAGGCCAGGACTGCTTCCTGCACTGCTGTTCTGTGAAGGCACGATGTTTGATTAAAACGTGTTTTCTAAGAGATTCAGTTGTATTTCTATTGAAATTTTTATCATATTTTCAATTGCTTTCAAAATGTTTTAAATTTCGAAATCAGTATTATTCTTTTGTATTGATGAAAATAATACACATAGAGTTAAAGTTTCCAGTATTTTGAATAAAGAAAGCTAATCTATATTCACATTGCTAGAGCAAAGCAGAAGGCTTGATTAGAATTTGCTATATTTAAATTTTTCCCTAAGTAGATTATATCATCTAAATTTTCTGCACACTATTTCTCAATTTCTCTGCATGCATCCATGGACGACAGACTCTTCAGTACACAAGCCAGAAAGCTGAATTGCTTTGTGATTGGAACAAATGAGAAAGAAAATGCATGGCCCATGTGCATTCTAGTAAGCTAGCGCAATGCCTTGTTTCTCTGCCAGATTTAGATTAACCATTGATTTGATGCACCAAATGGCCCATTTCTTGTAAATGGGTTTTCTTCTATTCAGCATTTAGTAAGCTCCTTGTCAATGAGATAACGCCCTGGCTGAATAAAAGTCCCCTTAGACCCTGACAGGCTTAGAGGACTATTTGCTCACCAACACTTTTTATAGCTCTCTGATGATTTCATTTTGATATATTTTCTTTAAAATTATATTACTAAATATTCTAAACACTTAAGCATTTGTACTTTTAAAATCTTACTGGTCAGAAAAAAATGTGATTTGAACTAGTATTTTTAACAACAGTATAGAATGGATGCTTTATCCATCCCTTCATTTACTACAAAGAAGGCAAATTCAAGGCAGCAGTAATTCACTTGATCAAAAGAAGTACTCAACCCCAATGGGCTCTTTGTGTTTTCTATGATTGAGTCTATTATAAATCAATAAATGAAAGACAAATGTTGTGCTATAATGAGCTCCAAATGCAATTTATATTTTCAAGATGTTATTTTCTGTTAAATGTGTTTAAAATGATAGGGTATATAAGTTATTTGGTGTATAAATTTTTATACTAGACATATAAACTATATCTTTGTCATTAATTAACAGCATGACTTTCATCTTGACCTCACAGATATACGAATATTAAATGGGATAATTCATTCCAAACATTCAGTCCAAGGCTGGCAGTGCAGTTCACTGACAGAGAACATGATAGAGGCTTATCTCTCTAGGGGTTCTAGACTCTGTCAAGTTGACAACCAGTGTTAACCATTACATTGACATAAATTCTGATGTCATACAAACGACTGAATTAATAAACAAGAGAGAAAAGGCAGCTTTCTCAGAATAAAGATCCAAATGCTTTACCTAAGTATCCCATCACCAAGAAGCTGGAACAAAAGTTCTCACACCTTAAATGTAGGCTACACAGAATGAGTTCCTCCCAAGGTCAATCTTGTTGAATAGCTTTAGTTTTAAACTTCATACACGTGGGTAGAGGGGGCCTCAGATGGGAAATTACCTCCATTGGACTGGCCTGTGGCCATGTCTGTGGGGCATTTTCTTGATAGTTGAGTGATATAAAAGGGTCCAGCCCACTGTGGGTGGTGCCACCCCTGGGCAGGTTGTTCTGTATTGTATAAGAAGGCAGGCTGAGCATGGGCCAGGGGAGCAAGCCAGTAAGAAGCATTCCTCCATGACCTCTTTGAAGCTGTGCTTCAACTCCTACCTCCAGGTACCTGCCTTGAGTTCCTATTTTGGGATCCCCATTACAAGGGAGATATAAACAAAATAAACCCTTTCTTCCACAAGTTGGTATTGGTCAGAGTGTTTTGTCACAGCAGTGGAAAGCAATGCGGCCACTGGTAGATTACCCATGTGCAGGTGGATGGCCCTACGCTTATACTCATGTATGCAGCACAAACTATACTCAGTATGTTGTATATTTGTTTAAAAAAGAAGCTGGGCATAATGGCATACATCTTTAATCTTGCCATTCAGGATGTAGACATAAGCCGGTCTCTTGGAGTTGAAAGCCAATCAGTTCCACATGGCAATTTCTAGGCCAGCCAGGGAGAAAGAAAGAAGAAAGAAACAAGAAAGAAAGAAAGAAAGAAAGAAAGAAAGAAAGAAAGAAAGAAAGAAAGAAAGAAAGAAAGAAAGGAATGAGGGAGGGAGGGTGGGAGATGTTAAGGTGGTCCAAAGTGAATGGGAGGAAATATTTGGGGTTGGTATGATGAAGATACACTGGTAATATATATGAAATTGTCAAAGAACATGAATCCATTCTAAAATAAAATGAATGTTGACAAGGATATGGATAAATTGGAAACTTGCACACAGTGAGACAAGTGCTATGTAAATAGTATGAGGGCTCTTCAGAAAAAATAAAAATAAATTTACCATATGTTCTAAAAGATGGGTACAGCAAAATGTCCATTGACGAAGGAATGAATAAAGAAAATGTGACATGAACATACAGTAGACTCTGGTTCCAGCATTAGAAGAAGGAAGCCACTGCAGTGCCACATGTCTGTGCACCCATGCTTGGGAAGTGGAGGCAGTAAGGTCAGGAATTCAGGGTCAACCTCAGATGTTGGGGTCCCTCTGCTCCAGGCCAGCCCAAGGGGAATGCAGGGTCTCTGCCGAGAGAGGGTGAGAGGCGAGGAGTCAAAACACAGACACCAGTTGCTGGTGGGAGCATGCAGAGGGCCAGCTGCAGCAAACTCGTTTATTCAAGGAAGTGCGAGGGGTTTTATGGGTTTAGTTAGCCAATCGCCCTATGGGGTGGTTCCCAACTGCAGCCACTAGTGTTCCATCTCTTAGGCAGATCATCAGGGTGCGGGGCGTTAGTGGCTGTCATGCCTGGCCAGGTCCACAGAAGCCATTCCCTTATTCCTCGTGGCAGGTGGCCTGGCTAAGGCCCATCCCGTATTACACCATAAACTCAGCTACATAGTAAATGTGAGACCAGACCAGGCTACTTGAGACCATGCTTCAAAATAAATATGAAGAAAAAAAGAAAAGAAAGAAAGAAAGGGAAGAAGGATAGATGGTAATGAAGATGATAGATAGATAGATAGATAGATAGAGGTATAGGTGACCACATGGATGATGAAGCTTGAAGACATTTTGCTAAATGAAATGATTCAGTCACAAAGAAATCAATGTTACATGACTCTATGCACATGAGCTATTTGGAGTGCTCAAAACCACAGAGACCAAACAGTGGTTTCTAGGATCTACAGTGAGGAGGAAATGAAGAGCTATTATTTCATGAGCACTGAGATTCACTTTCACAGGATGAAAAGAGTTCTTATGATGAGTGTTAGTGATAGATGCACATTATCAATGTATTTCAGAGGCTGCAGGGATGACTCAGTGGTTAAGAGCATTGACTGCTCTTGCAGATGACCCAGAATCAGTTCCTAACACCCACATGGCAGCTAACAACTGTCCATAACTCCAGTTCCAGGGGATTTCAACATCCTCTTCTGACCTCTGTGGGTGTCATATGACATGGGTGCACTTACGTACATGCAGGCAATATACTCATACACAAAAGAATAAAAATAATAAATAAAATACATTTTTTTAAAAGCTGGTCAGAGCTGAGTGATGGCTTAACTAGAGACAACTCAGTGATTAAGAGCACTTACTGTTCTTCCAGAGGACCAGGGTTTAGACCCCAGGACCCCCATTGTGACTAACAATCATCTACTACCAGGGGATATGATGCCCCCTTCTGGCTCCCATGAGCATTGCATGACACCGGAGCACTTGCCTACATGTAGACAAAACAGTCATACACATAAGATAAAATAAAACAAAACAATTACAAAAAAGTAAGCTGATCTAATAATACCAACACTTGCTAAAGTAGAATATAAGGCAAAGAGTTTAATAAAGTTCAATTATTCATTGATTTTTTAATTATACATAATTTTGCAAGTATTAATTGTATTATCAATTTATATATAACATGCATATGAAATAACACGAACTTGTATCTCTCTTATAAAACAGTGTGATTTCAAGTTTGTCAAATAAAAATTATCCTAAATTTACACCACAAAGATTTATTTTTCACTCACACCAAACCCAAGGCAAATTTCTTCACTATGCAAACCAGAAGTCCACCATATGGTAGTGCAGAATCCTGGCTGCTTCTGTATTCAGTCATACAAATCTGTATTCAATCATAACATAGTTTCCTTCATTGCCAGGGTAGAAGAAGAGATGAACCAAGTGTTCTGTGGGATTTCTTTAGTACTTCACCCCAGCACTGACACACATGATTTCCCCAAGAGGCAGCTGGCCAGAGTAAGTCACCCAATATGATTCAACTGCAGGGATGCTAGCAGGTGTGATGTGGTTCATGAGTATTCAGTAAGCACTAAATGTCTCTGTCACTGCAGCTAACAGAATCTTATTATACAATTGGGAAATAATACAAAGAAATATCAACAAAAGTGAGTCATAGCCAAGTATTTTAATCTACCTGTATTAGTGAGGCAATATCAGACAGAAAGAATGGAAGGTGGATGCTGTTTAGACCTCTACAATGTACTGAAATCATATTTTTAGAGTGTAATTAGCAGTTTTCTGAACAGTGGGTTGCTGCTCAGATGGAAATGAGTGATCCAGAACTAGAAAAGACTATGTAGGAGACTTCAAAATTATTTGTAATTTTTTATTCCTGAAAATACCTAAAGCATAGCAAAATGTTAATGTTTGTTCAAGGTTCACAGTAGATACATAATACTAGCTAACACTATTCTTCATCTTTGGCATATTTAAAATAAGTCATGATAAATTTTCAAAATATATATTCATGGCTATAATTTTATCTAATATGAAGCAAATTATCCTAAGCAATAGTTTAAAATAACAGTATCTATTATCTCAGAGTTTACTTAGGACAAGAGTCAGAACATAGCTTAGATGATGGATAAGATTCTCATAAGGCACCATGAAGGTGTTGGCCAGGGGTGGCATTTCATCTGAGGCTCAGGATCCTCTTCCAAAACCACTTGAGAACTGGCAGAATTCATTTTCCTGCATCTGTTAAATTCATGGTGGCTTGCATCGTGAAGGTCAGCAGGTGAATCTCTAGTTTCATCTAGTTAGATAACTAGCATAGTGATCTCAGCTACATAATGTAACCTAGTCAGAGTAGTAACTATCTCATCATATTCACAAATCCACATTCAAAATAGTAGCAGGATTGTTCAGACAGGCTGGAATCTTGGAAGTCATGTTAGAATTCCACCTACCACAGTATTTTATAGTTCTCATAATGCAGTAGAGGCAGACATCGGGAAAGATTTAAGTCAATGTCTCCGTCTGGGTCTCCCGAAAGCTAACCCAGACAAGCACTGTTTTGTTTTAGATATAAAAAGTCCACCCAAAAGGCTCACATGTTGAAGGCTTGGTTCCCAACTGGTGGCATTATTGAAAAGTGATTGGATAATGAAGGCAATGAACTTCAATAAATGAATCCAATTAATAAGTAGCTGAATGGGCTGTTGGAGAAAATAGGTCACTGGCAGTGTGCCTTTGAGGGACATATCCTGTCCCCAAACTCCTTGTTTTCTTTGTTTCTGGTCTCCATGTGGTGGGCAGTCTTCTTTGCCACACTTTCTCACTGCCTTAATGTTCGCCCTCAACTTTGAACCAAAGCTGTGGGCTGCGGCTTAAACTGCAAACTAACATCAATTTTATCTCCTTCGTGTTGATGTGTCCAAATGACAAAAAGCTGACTAACCAGAAACATAAGGAGCAGTTTCTTGGGGACGATTCCAAGAAACATAAAACAATAGAGAAAGGCGGTATGAAGGGTATCATCACAGACAGGCTAGCACAGTGAACGTGGGGTCCAAGTTCCTCTGATAACCATATTTTCATGTTTATGTCACTGAAGGATTAGAAACCCTGAAGCATCTAGCCCACTGCCCCCTGCTCCCTAGCAGCTGGGGGCTTCCCTTCTCTTCTAGGTTGCCACTGAACATTGCAAGTTTCTGTGGTGCCAGATAAATCCCTTGGAAAGTAGCAAGTTCATAAGATATTACACAGTGGGTATGTCAAAACCCTTTCTATACCATCTGCAGGTAGCTCAAAGTAACTGTATGACGGTAGAGCATTGAAACTGTCTGCTAGGGTGGGGCATGGTGGCACAGGTCTCGCAATATAACCATTCAGGAAGGGGAGGCAGAGGCAAGAAGGTCACCAAAAGTTTTCAGCCAGTCAGAACTTTGTAGTAAAGTCCTGCCTCGAAATCCAAAAGAAAAAAAAAAAAAAACGGTCTATGACAAATTTTAGAAATGGTTAAAACGTTAAAAAGAACGCTACTGTGTGATTAGGTGTAGCAAGAACAGGTGCTGTACAAATCCAAGACCCTTCTGGGTTGGTAGAACAAAATGCTATTTCCCATAAAAGTCAATCAGGATGGTGAATTTGACAAAAGCATTCTCTGAAGACATTTAGGGATGCAGCTGACAGCACCTTTGGCATCTTCAAAGACATGCCTTCTAAAGGTACTTTGTCTGTAGAAGCAAAGGCAGAATGTCTTGTTGGAATGGGGGGCAGAGACAGAAAGCTGCATTAGTACAGAAAGCCCAGGAGTGGGGAGTAGCTACTTGCAGGCCCATTAGAAAAAGAAGACAGATTGGTTTAGCAGCTAGCTAGTAACACGACAGTGTATGAGCAACAATTAACCTAACCTCGAATGCTCAGGAAAGACTTTAAAACATGGTTGAACCTTAGGCTAAATGTTGGAGAGATATATGATGGCTGATTTTATATTAACTTGATTGGGCTACAGAGTGTCTAGACACATACCCACTAATACACATAGAATAATATTTAGTTATTTGGCTAAGAAGAAATTAGTATTTGAAATTGCAGGCAGAGTAAAGCAAATTGCCCTTCCCAAGTTGAATGGACCTCATTCAGTTCAAGGAAGGCCTGAACAAAACAAAAAGGCAGAATTGAGAGAATTCACTGTTTTCAAGTTGGGACTCAGTCTTCTATGTTCAAACTTGACTCAGACTAAAACTTGCATTTTCAACTCTGGTCTCAAGCATGCTGAATCAGGATGGAACCACATCATCCACAAGTACCAGTTGCAGACCTCAGAGCTTCTTAGCCTCCTTAACCATCTTAGGAAATTCATTGTAGGAAATCAACACACCTATACGTATCAATTAATATTTAGAAACTGCATCAATTCTGTGTCTGTGGAAACCCCACACCAACACAGCTAGTTAAAAATGTGTCATGTAAGAAGGAATAAATATATTCCAGGCAGAAGAAAGAATGTGTACAGAGGAGCAAGAGTAGAGAGCTCAGGCAGATTCAGAGAACTACAGCTGATCACTTTTGACAAAGCCAAAGTGTGCATGGACTATGCAGGAAGAAAGTGCAACGTGGACAGGAGTCTGGCCTAAGACTCCTGAATTTCCACTGTGAAGGAAATGAAGGGGCTACAGGATTTTGGACAAAACTATGAAATAATACTGAAGGGTTAATATCACTTTGACAACTAAAAGAAAAAAAATAAAGAATAACGGGTTCTTTGCCACATATTGTTAAATATGAACAGCCTTAAACTCTGTGATATTTATAAGGGAAGTTGATACATTTGGTCAGAAGTTCATAGGTTTAAAGGCAGGTAGATGAGTCTAATGCTACCTGGGAAATCTGCTATGGGAATTGGGTGGTTTTGTGCATAAAATTTCTAGCATGATGTATGACCAATAACATGTGAACAAAGGAAAAGAACAGTTTCCTTTCAACTCTGAGCAGCAAAATGACAGAGCCATTTATATGAGAAAAAAGAAAAAATGAATTAGGTAAATCACTGACTTTTAAACACTAATGTTATTTGTACCCTGTGTGAATAATTATAGCCTATAAGCAGAATGGTCAACAAATTCTGACACTGTGGCCAACAAATTAAAACTGAGTAATCCCACCTGGTATATACTAACTGTGTTTGACAAATGAGTACTAGAATCTTTAAAGAAGAAATATTACACTCCAATATGGGAAACACTGAAAATTCATAATCAACATGAAAACATAAGCAAAAGAATACTTGAAATTATTTACTCTGCATTAACCAACTGCCTATGTAAATTTCTTAATGTTACTTACTTCTTAATGAAATGTCTGTCTATTAATAAGCTTGTATTTCATAACTAGATACCTACTATTCAGACCTTGTTATTTCCCCCACAGACACGGCTTATTCTTATATATTTAATTTTTTAATATATTTAAGAAAATTCATTTAAGTCATGACACATTGAAGCATAAACAAAATTCAGCAACCTGAAAATGTAAAGAAGACAAAACATTTTTTTAAGAATCCAAGACCTAACTGGATAATAATTATTTGCGTTTTGTAGTAGTTGTTTTTTTTAAGTACTACAAAAGTAATAGATTCCATTATGGTGTTTCATATGTATATATCATACTTTGTTTTTATTCATCTCCATCCCTCCCTCACTGCCCTCCTCCTTGAATTGTGTGGTGTTTTTTAAAGCTAAATCTAAGTTTCCAAACGAATAGTGTCCCTTTTGCAATATTAAGAAGCTAAATAGGACTGGAAAGATGGATTGCAACTTGAGTGCTTACTGCTCTTGCAGAGGACTCAAGTTCAGTTCCCAATACCCACTGTCAATAGCTAACAATCACTTATAACTCCAGCTCCAGGAAATCCAATGCCCTCTTCCGGCATTCAAGGGCAACTGCACTTATGTGCACATAGCCCCACACAAACAGATGATATACCTAACTTTTTAAAAAGTAAAAATTAATCTAAATATAAAAAGCTAAATCACTTTAGTGTTACTGCCATGTCACAACTTCATCTGCCTACACTCTGCTGCTATGGTTTGCAAGTGTGCCCTGAAGGCCCATGTATTAAAGGCTCAGCTGCCAAGCTGTGGTACTGTCGGGAAGTAAAGTAACCTTTAACAGGTAAGCATACTGGGAGGTTTTAGGGGATTTGTCATAGTTCTTTAGAAGGGATATTGGAATCCTGGCCCCTTCCTCTTTCTCTTTGTTTCCCAGTAATCCCAAAATGAGCTGCCTTGCTGTATGACATGCTCCCACCATGATGTACAGGCCCAAGAAATGATAAGACCGAGTTACCATGGACTAAACCCTCTGAAATCATGAACAAAAGTATACTTTTATCCCAATAAGTGGATTGTCTCAGCCATTTTTTCACAGAGATGAGAAGCTAACACATACTATATATGTGTAGATACAGATTTCATGCAAAGTTTCCAGTTCCAAGAGTAGTAGAGTATTGGTTTGTGATCTCAGTGTCACAATGGGAATAGAAATCCTTCTTAGACATACTCACACCTAGATGTGACCTTAGATACAGAAAAGAATGTATTGGGATTGGGAGTGAACTATATGCATGAAAATTACTTTTAAAGCTTCCCCCGATTGTGGTGCACTATGAAACTCTTGTCAGTACTTTTCACACTATTGCTATACCATTCAGCCTGCAGGATCACACTCTTATCCTCTTACTATTGCTGCTTAATATATCTTTTCACCATTCTACTCAGCTTTTCCGAATTTGATGCCCAAAGACAACACTTATAAAATTTTAACTGTCATAAAAATCGCCCATGTAAGTCTTGTTAGCAACGTCTTATGAAGAAGGCGCCAAACCAGTAGATCTTGGGTGGAATCTAAGGTTCTGTGTCTTTCAAGTCCCAAGGGATGTCTAAGCTGCTGATCTACCAGTCATGTTTTGAAGACCAAGTCTTGTTTCTTATTATATTTAAAACCAAATGAGGGCTGAGGAGACGCTCAGTTGGTAAACTGCTTACTGTGTGTTCTAGTTTCATTTTTGTTTCTGTGATCAAACACCCGGACCAAAAGTAACTAAGGACAAGAAGAGTTTATTCTGGATTTTTGTCTGCTGAGTCTGCATGGGATGGGTGCATGCTGACACGATTGATGTAGGTCGATACGAGCAAGGTCCCAGGAGCCTGTACAACTCTATTTCCATATGGTCATGTACTTCTTTCCTGCCTCATACAGTCTTTCTGTCCTCTCTTCCACAATGGTCTCTGCATTCTGGGTAGGTAGAGTCTAATACTCTGCAGACTCTTATTCTCTTTGGCCATTTGTATTCTTTTGTATTCACAGCCCTCTGTTGCATGAACAAGCTTCATTAATGAGAGTTGCGAGATGCATTAGTGTTCTCTCTACCCCTTGTTCCACTATGTTCCACTATGTTAGGTGTAAAGGTTGCATTGTAGATGTGTCACTTAGGCTTGGGCAAGTCACAACCTGTGTGTATGGCCAGTTGTGGAACTCTGTAATAATCTCCATCTGTTATAAAAGAAGATTCTTTGATGAATGGCAACTGGAATATTTGTATATAAATATAAGCATCCATATTTTGCACATAGTAAGAAGTTGCATTTGTCTAGGCCATAAAGCTGTATTGGGCCATTGACTGATGTTCTCCCTTGGCTGCCTGAATAGTGCTCTTCAGAGCTCTGAGAGCTAGTCTTCAGGGGAAGTGGCTTCCAGGCCAGTTTCAGCTCCATTGCTCCAAATCCAGTCTCTGAAGTATGTCCTGTCTTCAGCAATAAGGTCTTACCTTCAAGTTCTGGGAAGCAATCAAGGGCTGTGGCAATAGCCTATATAGTTTTGAGAGTCTCTTAGACTACCCCGGCCAACAACTCAAAGGAAGATTTCTCCTGTCTGGCACTGTTTCTTGTTTTGTAGCCTTCAGTTATACACATAGATTCACACAGAGATATTTTATGTATAATTTTTGGTGGGTTTCAGGACTAATATGAAATTTTGTCTTTTAGACTATATATTAGAATTTTCCAGAGAAATGAAGTTAAGAGAAAATATCCATATTTATATTTATCTCAGTACATATTTACTATAGTACTGTGTACCTCCCTGGGTGTTTGTTTTGGAGCAGGGGAACTACATCAGCTACATTGATTTAAGCTTTTAACTTTTGAATAAATTTGCATTTTCTTAAGCTGGAGCCATTGGTAGAGGGATCTTGACCTCAGAGCATGTTTCTCAGTGTTCTGAGGGAAAAAAATTGATGAAGCTGTGAATGTCAAGCCCAAGTTGCTATGAAGGCCCAGGATGTTAAACATACCAGGACCATGAAACATACTCCAAGCAGGAGGTTTTTCTTTAATAATTGCAACCTATTTTTCAAACTCTGCCTTAGCTGCAACTAAGGTTGGTTTGGTTGTGATCTATTCCTCACCAAACAGCAATTTTTTTATGTCTTTCTGCCCAGCTTTTAGCTTTGGTTCACTATAAATCTAGGTAAGCACAGCAGACAGTCACCATGCCAAGCCTTGTTACTCTTTGTCTTGAAACTCCTTCCACCAAAATATTGAGACTATTACCTTTTAATTCAACCACATTCAAATTCTCAGGGCATAGGCAGAATACAGCCAGATTCTTTGAAGCAATATCACATGAATAACTCCTAACCCAGTTTCTGATAGAGTCCTGTTCTCCTCAGAAACCTCATGAACTGACTTCCACAGTCTGCATTTCTTTAAGAGTTCTTACCTTACAAGCTTCCCTAAGAATGAACCAGTACTTGAGGACCTTTCTACCACAAAGTTCCAAATTCTGACACATCCCTCCTGAAAACCAGCATAGTCAGGTTTATCACAGCAAGGACCCTAATCCTGGCACCAGTTTTCCATATTAGTTTCTTGTCTCATTGATGTAACAAAAATAACTGACAAGAAACAAACTTACTTGAGTTGTAAAATACAACAGAATCAAACTGGTGCTGACTGATCTCAAGGCTTCAAACATACTGACTAGCTTTCACAGTACTGGAAGATGCCGTGCAAGCTACTGGAAGAGAAAAGTAATCGTCGGTCTTATCCAACTAAGACCTGCAAACTATAATAATGACTGACCTGGCAAAATATGCCCAGTAAATAGTGCCATGAATGTTTTAAGAGTAATAAACACTTTCTGATTGGATTTAAGAGCTGCTCCACAAGACCGAACTCATATCTGGCACTGCTATCAGGTCAAGAATCTGAGGCTACACAGAATGTAAGCCCTAGGCAAGATCTTCTTACCATTATTTCCTAAATAGACAGAGTATTAAACCAACTCCTAATGATTGTTATACCATAGATTAGTACATCTGTCAATCCTCATTAGAGGGTTTTTTTTTTTAGTAGATGGCAATTAACACAGAGATTCACAACTGGTAAGAATGAGAATAAGAGACTTCAGAGTGCTTAGCCCTAAATAAGACATCGACATCACATGCCTCCCCAAAAGCTCAGTAGAAAGGGTGTGACCCCAGGTGGGCTAACCACTCTCTAGGGGATGGGCCCATACTTAAGTCTGGGGAATAGAAACTGGTCTCAAAATGCTAAATTTTTAAAATTTAGGAGGTATATCTGAGAAAAGATGGGGGAAGGGGATTAAATATGTTCAAAAAAATACATTGCATAAAATTCTCAATGTGTTAGTAAAATATTTTTTAAAAGAGAGAATGAGTTTATTTTGTCTCACTGTTTGAGGGTAAAGTGCATCCTGGTGGCAAGGGCTGCAGGAGCTCAAGGCTGCTGGTTCTGTTACATCCACAGTCAGGAAGCAGAGTAGTGAATGCTAATGCTCAGAGCTCTTTCTCCTTTGTGTTCAGTCCAGAACTCCAGTCCATGGAAAGGTGCCACCCACATTCAGGGCAGATTTTCTCAACTCAATTAATCTGATCTCACTAATCCCTCACAGACATGTCCACAGGCTAGCCTGAATTAGGTAAGACCTCATAAGCTTACCTCCTAGGGGATCCTAGATCTTGTTCAATTGACAATCAATATTAACTATCACAGATGCATGGTCTAGATATTGATATATTTCTGATATTATATATTCATTTTAAATATCAAGAACTAAAAGCACATTTGGTGAAAGGATCCTCCATTAGCTACTGGCCAATATTATGAAATGTTGATGTAATGAGATATTCCCTTACCTTTTGGTTGTCAAATACCCATCAGAAGAAGAAATGAATGATTTGAGTTCTTGGGCCTTAAACTTGGACAGGAACCATGCTATCTAGATACTTTGAGGCTTAGCCTCCAAAAAAGCTTAAGCCAATCTGCTTTACTAAATATATACAGAGATAAATATAAATATGGGTTGTTTCTCTTAACTTCATTTTTCTGGAAAACTCTAAAACATAGTTTAAAAGATGAAATTTCATTTATATAAGATGAAATAGATATTGATATCTGCTATATAATATACTTACAGTGAACAATACTATATAGTACACTTAACATTTTTGTAACATTTTTGTAGGATACATATCATGTAGTATGTTTTTACCATAAAAAGGAAGTAAATGTATTGTGATAAATGAGGCTGATGCTTTGAAAAATAGTAGAGTCACTGAAATAAGTATGTAAACTCCTAAAATAGCACCACAAAGGAGATGACACTTACTTGAACACAGAAGTTCTAATGTTTTTAAATACTTTCATTACTTTGTTAGTTTCTAAACTAAATGGTATTTTGATAAATATGAATTTCACCAGTAGAAAGTAATGAGTTCTGCATAGAAATTAAGGTGTTTTAAGATTTGATTTTTAAAATAGATTTCAACTATTAAATTACAGGAAGTGATTTTGAAAGTAGGCAGCTGCTATTCTCTGTGGAATTAAAAGTGCTAGGTCCAGTGTAAATATCGTAAGAGTTGCAGCTTTAATATTTAAAGTTATCACCAGAGTCACAAGTACAACAGAAGCTATTACATCTGCAAAACCTTGAAAGTGGGACCTGGGAGTATTTCCAGCTTGATATGAATTACTAGAAATGAAGTGAATTACAAATATGTCCCCAGCCTAAGGTAGGAAGGCTTGTGAATTACTATACCTAAAAACCCCCTAAGCCCTTGCCTAGATATTAAACCACATCTACTTCTGTTATGCATAGAGCTATTTATAATATCAAAATAATATATTTCGGATTTTCCCCCTTGTCATTTCTGTATTCATAATAGTTCTAATTTGTTTTTCAAATTACCCTTGAGAAAAAAAAAAAAACACACATTAACTAGATCATAAGGGAGTCACTGGAGAACTGTTGCTGAAGAACATCAAAGAAATTCAACCTAGATTGTGGATTTATTAGCATATGAGTCAATAAAATAGGCAACTGGGTGCTTTTCCCCGGATTAGATGTAATATATCAATCTGGCATCTCCAATACTTCCCAGTTAAGCTGATAAGTGAAATCAATTCTGTTACATTTTTCAGTATCTGTTGTTTAGTTTGGAAATAAAGTTGTGTTCTACCTGAAAATACCAGTTACAGAAATGTAAACACAACAGTAAGCCCATAGGTTTCTGTTGTGAATATCTTTATCATATTCTAAGTTTTACTGACTTTTTGGTTCTTCTCTTATCTCTCCTCTTTATCAGGAGAAAAACATGATATATTTCTCAAAGTCTACTGATACATGAGCCCTTACTTTGAGGAAAATAGGTTCATGATTTTTTATCACTAACAGAATATATGTCATGGCAATTTATCCTTAGTTTTGGAATAAGTAACTTGGGTTTCAGAAGATTTCACATACAAAAAAGGTAAGACTGAAAATTTGGAATTTTCTTATATATACTGTTGGCTTTAGAAATGACATCTTAATGTGAAAAACTTGAAACATTTCAATCATTTGTTTTGTCAGCTAACCTTTAGAGCTGCGTACCAAATGATTTTTCTCAGATCAGCTCAATGTATTTGTCAGTTTGGGAGAACTACAGCTCATCTTGTGTTCCATTTAAAACCTATTCATTGATGTAGAACATAGAATGTGTCACCAGAGAATAACTAATTGCTCCCACTCCCTCCTCTGTAGTTTATGCATCATTATGATGATGATGGGTGGTAGAAAATGAAGGGGGAGAAGAATTGCAGGGTGTTACAACATCAGACTCTAAGAACACCAAGGGAAGTTAATGTTTCCTATTTGATTTCAAATACCAGATTAATTATTAGAATGAGATAAAGAGCAATTTACCACATTACTTGGAAATTTTCCTAAAGGGCATATCAAAAACAACCCTGGGGCAAGCCTAAAAATAATGAATTTCTCCTAGTTAAAAAGTTTCCTAATAAGCATGGCATTCTGAGACAAAATGATTCATTTGCCTCAACAAAGTCTAATGTTATAAATAGCTATTTCACTCCTTCTGTCAGTCAGTAAATAGTCACTGGTGTTCCTTACCGCAGGCCAGTCACTGTTCCAGATGCCAAACACAACAGGCAGGAAAGCCCCTGACCTCTTAGCGCTATGTTTCTAGTTTTAAAGAAAAGGAAATAGATAAATTAATGGTGCAGTGTTAGGCAGTAAGAAGTTTTTCAGAGAAAAAATGAAGCAGAATAGAGAAGTAAGTAATAAAGAACGCAGAAATAAATGTTTTCTTTTAGGAACAAGAAAGAATTTTGGTTTTTGTTCATTTGGGGATTGTTTGTTTGTTTGTTTGTTGTATAGTTTGGTTTTTAGAGCCCAGATCGCACTAGGTAGCCTGGGCTCACCTCAAATTGTGATCTTTCTATTTCAGCCTCCTCAGAGCTAGAATTACAGGTGTGTGCCTTCACACTCAGCTCAGAAAAGCTTTCCTGAAGAGCTGATGATATTTGTGAGAGACCTAAATTTTAAAGAGGAGTGAGGTCACACCAATACCTGACAAAGCAAATCCCAGGAAGTAGGGAAAACAAGTACAAAGGCCCTGAGGTCAACAGACTGCAAGGACAGTGGGTCAAGAGGAAGAGCAACAAAAAGTGCAGGACAATGATAGCCAAAAGTAAAAATCTTCGAAATCCTATATAAGTTATCAGCTATAAAAATTATGATGCAGGGGCTGGAGAAATGGCTCAGTAGTTAAGAACACTGGATGCTCTTGCAGAGGACCTGAGTTCAATTCCCAGTACCCACATGGCGGCTAATAACTGTTAATAACTCTAGTTCCAGGGGACCTGACACCTTCGTCTGACTCTGTGGGCATTGCACAACAACAGGTGTACTTACACATGTGCAGGTAATACACTCGTACACATAAAAAAAAATAAAAATGATAAGTAAAACTTTTTCAAAAGATTATGATTCAGTTATTGAGATGGTGAACATTGGGAAAGAAGTAGATTTAGGTGAAGGATTTCTATTTGAGGCATAAAACATCTACTTGAACCCCAGTTGGAGATGATTTTAATTTTGATAAATGAATCTAGACCTTATAAAAACAATCTGGAGACATAAGTAAAAGACAGTGCATCAATAGAAATCAAAGTTCTGAAACAGAATAGGATGACCTAGCCAATGAATCCAAGCAGAGAAGCAGTGAGGTGTGAGAAACCAAGGAGGATATGAAAACAGGAAGGAGGACCTAGGAACAGCGAGGTGAGGCAAGAACAAGGGAATGTATTCACAGTCAAAGGCGGACTGTGAAGACACAGGTACCAGTGCCTAGATGGTGTTAATACAGTCAGGTAAAAGAAGGATGGAGAACGGGCTGCTGGAAGTAGCATCTGGAAAGCTACTAACACCCTTAACAGCAGCGATTCCAGAGCAATGGGCAAAATGAACGCACTTACTGGCGTGTGCTTAAGAGGAAGCTGGGGTGAGGTGTAGAAAAAGTGGATCAAGGAAGCCCTTCTCGAAAGAGCTCAAGAAGAATGACGAGGCACGCCTGTAACCCAGGACCCCGAAGACTGGAGCAAGAGAAGCCTGAGTTTGAAGCCAGATGAAGTATAGCCTGTCTCAAAAGGTGAAGAGGATAAAAAGGGTGAACAACCTGATGAGTGGTTCACAGAGAAGGATGTGTAGCCGGGGTGATATAACCTGTGTGACCCGAGCTGCTGGCTCCTTCTAGGAGCTGCGAGTTCCAGTCTTGGTGTCGTCCTCCGTCCTTGCTGCCAGCCTCTTACTCCTCTTCTGTATATCTATATAGATGGATTTTTTTTTTTTGAGACAGTCTCATGGAGTCCATGCTGGCCTTGAATTCTCTATGCAACATAGGCTGACCTTGAATTCCTTATCCTTCCGTCTTCACTGCCTAAGTAAGCAGGTATCTGCCACCACATCCGGCCTTAAGAGACAAATTTTCTTTTAGTCTTGCTATTTGTAACACAGACGAGCCTCAAATTTTCCATGCTCCTGCCTCGCCCTCCTTCAGTACTGGGCTTATTCACACCCAGCACCACGCTCAGTTAATCATTTCTTCTATTCCTTTGAAAGCTCAGCTGCCCTTTCTTGTGTCCAGTTTGCTGCTGACAATGAAATTTCAATAGCAAATAAATAAGTCAAGGCCTTTGAAGACTGTGGTTTACCTACCTGTAAGTTTTATAGCATTCCATTCCCTGTCTTTCCTCGGCCACACAGAATAACTTGAGTTGCTTGAATTTGACTTTCTGTTTCATGGTCCTTCGCCTGTTTGAAAGATGCCAGTTCTTCCTGTTAGTGCATTCTTAGCAGGAATGATTCTCCATGTCTCCAAATAAAACTCAAGTCTCAACTCTTCTGAAGACTTATCACTAAATACTTAGCCCTGTAGTTCTCACACTTACTGGAATCACTTGAAAGGCTTTTAAATAATATTGAGGCCTAAATCCCTTTCTCTGAGTGTCAAACTTTACTGGTACAGGATTCAACCTGGGCACCAGGACTTGCAGCACCTACCCAGGTGATTGTAATGTGCACTTGTCCTTGAAGATATGAAAATCCTTCTTCTGTAACACCCATCATCCTCTTCATCATCAGAACCCACATGCTTAGTTTTCTATGGGCCATATTTTGTTAACTTTTGCATCCAAGTGCATGCTTCAGAAAGATTATTCAATACATGGCTTTTGAATGAACATAAAAAAAATTTCTGTTTATATAGAAAAGTTGTTTTTTAATGAGATATGAAAACCTGAAGTAAACTGGGGGGAGGGATTACATGATCAATCTCTCTCTCTCTCTCTCTCTCTCTCTCTTTCTCTCTGTCTCTCAAACACACACACACACACATACACACACACACACACACTTTCTCCCCTGAGTATTCTAAAAGTGTCAACATAAATGCATCTCTAGCCTGCTCTGGTGCCTGCTGCTTCCTAACTCTGACGATTAGATATGTGTCAGCACTTCCAACTTTACCCTCCCTGTGTGACTCCAAATCACAGCTTTTGTTAAGCTGGTAGAATGTGTCTCATGGTACTTCATTTAGCACTGCACTCCCCTCATTTTATTATCCAGGCTCCATTTTCATACTCATCTGAAGACAAACCTAAGAAGCACGAAAGGGAAAAAACCAGTGCAACAAAAATAAGCATGGGAAGAAAACCCAGGGAGCCCTCAAGGGTGGTATTTGTGTCCCAGATCATTTTACTGCAACAAACTACAACTCTGGTATGTTTGTCCTTAGGTAAATATTGACCATAAATTCAACCATCAGATAAGAAGGGAATATAAACTGATTTTCAAATTAAGTAATTAGATTCAAATGTGTGCATATATTATAAAAAGTATAGTTTTCATTAAATGTACACAAGAAATTCTAGTAAACCAATGTATTTCCAGTACAAATTATTTTCAAGTTAAAATATGGAAAATTAAGAAGATCTGGCTTGTTACTCTAAGTACAGTCTCCAGCAGACAGAAAGAATTCCATGAACTTTCAGAGAACTTGAAATTCATACTGTTGTAAGATTCCAAGGATTCCGGATTTAAAAGAATATAGGTTCTTTGAAAAAAAGAATGACCATGTTGAAAATTTGTGGAAAGGTTCTAGAAAGCAGGCTATCATTCTGAAGCTTAAAAAAGACATAACATCTTTCTCTATTTAGGTCAAAATTGATTTATCTCTTCAGCTCTGGTATAATCAGGTACTATTTTTGGTGTTATTACTATTCCTCTGGGTTTTTGCAAACAATAGGTGAACTCAAGCATTGGGTTTTGTTTAACTGTTGCTGACTTGTAGATAGGCAATTTCTACATTTCACTTTATAATAGGAT
This sequence comes from Eospalax fontanierii, assembly GCA_035773235.1. Classification (NCBI taxonomy): domain Eukaryota; kingdom Metazoa; phylum Chordata; class Mammalia; order Rodentia; family Spalacidae; genus Eospalax; species Eospalax fontanierii. The sequence goes on along the minus strand of CM069530.1, from coordinate 47,955,032 downwards.
ACAGAAATTATCTGAGAATGAACACTAATTTTAGTGTCTGAAGTCACAGACAACTATAAAAGAAATTTTACAGGAGTCACTCAGGCAGTAGATCTGTGGAAGGTCTCCAGCACAACAGGATACACTGGGAAGCAGAGACTTGCAAAACCTCGAGACCTATATAAAGTCATTCATATTTGTCAGTTTCCCATAATATCTACCATTTGCTCTCATTCAAACTCTGTATTTTATGAATTTTCCTTAAAATCAGTTATTTTTTATTTGTTTATTCCTGCTTGTATATGTTTAACGGTGTCATGCAATGCCCGTGGAGGCGAGAAGAGGGCATCAGATCTCAGCTCCCCTGGAACTGGAGTTCAGGACAGTTGTTAGCTCCCATGTGGGTGCTAGAATTTGAACCTGGGACTTCTGCAAAAGTAGCCAGTCCTGTTAACTTCTGAGCCATCTCTCCAGCTCCCAAATAAGTAATTTTTAACTCGTAATAGTTTATTGGATATCTTTTCGATCTTTGTTCTAAGCATGGGTAATTATCTTGCATTTATTTTCTAAACTATTTCTAAAAGTGGATCATCTCACATACAGCACCTTATAATCTTTTTCCACTTAGTAGTATGTCATTCACATCTTCTTTTATGATTAAATTTTCTTTTATAAGGTAAATGTTGATGTGCATTTATGATCTCAATAGTAGGAAGTTAAGGCAGAAGGATCACAATCTTAAGACCAGTCTGGGTTACCCATTGAGACCCTGTCTCAAAAAAATCAAAAGAGAAGCTGAATCAATGGTTCATCAATTAAGGGCACTACTGCTCTTCCAGGAGACCCAGGTTCAGTTCCCAGCATCCACATGGTGGCTAAAAACCATTTGTAACTCCAGGGCTCAGTGGACATTGTATGTACCTGGTGCACTTTCAAGTAGGCAAAACACTCAAACACATAAAATAAAAATAAATAAATAATTAAATTTTTAATCAAAAGAAAAAGTTTATCTACAAAGGTTTAAATGTATTTCCTCCTTAAAACCACATACAGTTATACATATTTATGGAGAGCAGTGTGACATTTCAATACTTGTGTACAATGCACAATGATCCAATCAAGATAATTACCAAACCCATAACCTGCAAGATATTTACAATAAAACTGTCCAAGATGTCACCCAATAAATTTCTGTTTGATCCTAAGAAAAGTGTATCCACTGTCAAAATTAGATGTGCAACTCAGCACAGCATACGATTACACACAAAATTTTTATTAATTTTTGAGAACTTCATGCATTGTATTTTATCATTTCCCTTCCCCCAACTCCCTCCTTCCTACCCACTCAGCTCCACCCCCACTCCCACCCGTGTCCAGTATGTGTTGCGCAAATACTCTCAGGTGTGGAACCTGCCCTAGATGGTGGTCCGTCTACCAGGGGTTACCCTTGAAGAGAAATGACTCTTGCCCTCACAGCAGTTATCATATGCCAATAGCTTCTCACCTAGGGGTGGGAGTTCATGCCTACCTCCCTCACTCTATGCTGGGATTTCATCCTGGCTGAGGTTGAGCAGGTCTTGTGCATGCTATGACAAGTGCTGTAAGTTCATATGTGTAATTGCTTTGCTGTCTTGAAAGGCACTATTTCCTTGTAGTCATTCACCACCTCTGGCTCTTACAGTTTTTCCATCCCCTCTTCTGAGAAGTTCCCCATGTCTTGTGATGTACATCCTGAGACCCATGATATATAGATATCCCATTTGAGACTGAGAACTCTGCAGTCTCTTAGTCGCTGTACATGACCAGTTATGAGTCTCTGTGCTAACTGCCTTCTGCAAGAAGCTTCTCTGATGAGGATTGAGAAATGCACTAATCTATGAGTATAGCAATAAGTCATTAGAAGTCGTTTTAGTACTATATCCATCCAGTAGAATAATAGTAACAGGTTCTCCCCTACGGCCCATGACCTATCTAGCCACAATAGGTTCTTGGCCGCAATAATGATGCCAGGTACGGGTTCCATTCCATGCAGTGGGCCTTAAGACCAGCTCAGAGGGTGGTTTGTTACTCCTATGGCATTCATGACAAGATTGTACTACTGTGCATATCTTGTCAGGCCAGTTGTTATTGTGGCTCACAGGGTTCACAGATAGATACATTAATGATTATTTTTCTACTTGAGTAGTGTGCATAGCACCTTCCATTGTTAGAAAAGATAGCCAGTAGGGATGAAGCTTCCAGGGCAGTACTCACTTGAGTTCCTCATGTTCTATGACTCAAGTATGTGTTGTCTTCAGCAATAAGGTCTGTTGAGTAACCAAGAGCAATGCAGTTACCTACAGTGTTTGGAAGGTCGTTAGTATCTCACTGACTAACAGCTCAAAGATAAGTAACTCATTCCTGGAACTGGGATTTTCACTTGTTAGGATGAGGTGTCGAGTTGAGTTACCCTTGTTGAAGGGGAACTTCATTTAAACTCTTTATAGATGTACATACATATATTATTCATTGTAAATAAAATTTTTTGTTTTTTCAAGTTTTATTAGAAAATTTATAAGTTAAAAGTAATTGCCAATAATAATAACTGTATTATTTATTCAGCATATGCAACAAATCAGTGACTAGTTCCCATTGCACTATTGTACTATGATTACGAGAGCTGGACTTCCTTTTTGATTCTCTGGAGAAGGTTTCCACATGGATTTTTTTTCCAAAATTCTTTACTACCTTTGGTGCTAATTACTGTAGCATATTTTCATAGATTTCCCCAATGTGTAATGCAGTTGGCAACTAGGAGGCAAGAATAAGGAAAATTTAGAAAAGAAATGAATATTTTATTGAGTAATAATATTTCTAGAATCCATACACTACAAATAGTTCATATCCTGTTTCACTTGATCTTCACATAGGATTGTAAAGCAGGTTTTGTTAACCTACAGCTTTAGGATGGAACTAATTAAAGATATTAAGTGGCTTACTCAAAATAGTGTTAAGGCATAGTAAATGAGGACTGGAATTCAACAGTCCTCCTCCTCCTCCTCCTTCTTATCTCTACAGTTCCATAAACAAAATATATCCTTCAAGAACTATTATGATCTTCATAATAGTTTGTGTTCACTGAAAATGGTATATACATATCAACATGTACAAGTGCATTGGCCACAGAAGTCTTCACTGGTATTGCTTTATTTGATATTTTCTCTATAGAACATTGAACAGTGAAATATTTTTTCAATAAAGTCCATCTTTCAACTACATTAACACAAAGCAAAACAACTTTAATCAAAAAAATTCAAATAATCTCACTGATGGAAATATCATAATTATGCTTTTTGGTGGAAAATAACTAAAAGCAACATTTGGCATCATAGAACACCCTGTCAAAAGGAATTTATGTTAAAATGTTATTCTGGACAAGCGGTATTTGTCAATCTCACCCAAATATCAAACATAGGAATAATCATCAAATCAATTAAATGTGGCTGGCTTAAAAAATGATTGCAGTATATTGCTAACTCAGAATAAGATGCCAACATCGTTGCAACAATGCCTGAAAGCATCTGGACAGCTCACATTCAGTGTGGCTGAAAGCCTGTTGATATTCTATTACAGGATGACATGACCTCAATCATTCAGTTAAGTTTGCATCAACCACAGCAAAATGTCTCTAGGCCAAGGGTCCTGTTTCATACTTGACCATAAATACTTTTAAATTGGTTTCATTTCTATATCAGAATGATTCCATGTCCACTAGATATCCTCAAATAAGAAATTTAGCAGCATGAAGGAGAAAAAGATCTCAAAATAACCTTACGTGTGTGACACCTGGACATTTGAAGAGCAAAAGAATGAATGCTTTTGTACTCATTACTTAGATTTCCAGTACTTAAAACCCATGAGAGAATTACCTGAACTACTTTGCTGAGATCAGGCTATGGCCTGATGTAAGTCACTCCATAGTGTGTAAAACAATGGTTTTTTTTTAGATTGTGCCTTTCCCTGAAAGAAAAGGAACTCATATTGACTGCTGATGGAAGTGTGCCCTAGAACAGCCATTATGGAAATCAACATGGAGGCTTCCAGAAGAAATTAAAAATAGAAATTTCATATGACCCAGATATACCACCTCTGAGAATATATCCAAAGGACTCTATCTCCTATCACAGACACTTGCACATTTGTGTTTATTACTCCCATTATTCATAACAGCAAGGAAATTGAACCGGTCTAAATGTCCATCAACAGATAAATGGACAATGAAAATGCTGTAATATACACTATGAAACTTTATTCAGCTGTAAATAAAAATGAAATTTATAGGAAAATGGATGGGTCTGAAAAGTATTATATTGAGCAAGATAAGCCAGACTCAGAAAATAAAACTACATGTTCTCTCTCATAAGCAGATATGTATGTCTATATATATATGTGTGTGTGTGTGTGTGTGTGTGTGTGTGTGTGTGTACAAGTATGTGGAGGTATCTGCTATGAAACTGTAAGAAGACCATGAAGAGGGGGAAGGAGATGCTGAAGAAGTAGGTAAGGGCAGTAGAACATAACATTAAAGCAGAAAGGAGGCTGAGGTATGATAAAAATGAACAAAGGAGGCAGAAGATGAGATGAGGAAGGAAAATCAATAAAACAATGCCATAATGAAATCCAATACTGGATATGCTAATTAAATTTTTTTCAGGCACAATGCACAGATTGATGCAACAGTGGTATGAAGGTTATGGCAATAGCCAACCACTTTATGACTGGATCTGAAACTCATTTCATAGGAGGGAATTCATGCCTGGTATTGTAAACCCAGTTAAATGCCCATGGCATGGGAGGCCATGAAACCTAGGGGGAACCCACTGTTGTTGCTTCACTAAATGAACAACTGAAGCTGCTCATTAAATATTTATATTTATATGTGTATGCGTTGATTAGTGCTACTTGGCCAGAGAAGCTTCTACAATAGGCCACAGTTAATGCAGAGATTCATAACTGATCAAAGTGCTGAAAATGTGACTGTTGAGTGCTCAGTCCTAAATGGAACATCTATATCCCCTTCCTTCAACCAGAAACTCAAAGAGCATGGAAGAGGAGGAGTTGGAAAGAATATAAGAGCCAGGTAATAGGGAGGAGTGCTGTAAAATGTTCTTCTGGACCTGATATGACCATTGTACTCATGAACTCACTGTGGTTATGGTTTCCTACAATAGACTTTCACCAGAGCAAGTGAACAGGATCAGTGAACATTCCAGCAGGCACCACTAACTGGACTCAGTGAGCTTTAATATAAATGATAGGGAAGGAAAGTAAGAAGGGGATAGATTAGGGATGTCTGGGTGGACGGGGAATGGGATTGAGGGTAGATAGGATCAACGTATACGTGTACGGAATTGTCAAAGGAGAAACAAAAGAAAAATTAAATACATTTTAAACTTTAAAGACATTTTATTTATTGTATGTATATGTGTGTATGTGTATATATATGTGACTACATCTGCGCCATGGCACACATATGAAGTTAAAGCGCAACTTCCAAGAGTTGGTTCTCTCCTTCTACCATGAGGGTCATTGTGATTGAAAAGTCATCAGGCTTGACAGAAAGTGCCTTTACCCACTAAGCTATCTCACCAGCCCCTTAAGATTTTTTAAATAAAAGAGAAAGGGAGAGAGAGAGGGAAGGAGGGAGGGAATGAGAGACAGAGACAGAGAGAGACAGAGAGATCCATGATAAAGATGTGGGAGCCAGGAGCTAGGACTGCCTTCAATGAGCTTTATCACTGGAATTTCCACCTCCACAAGATCCACTGCCCTAATGGATGGAACTGAACTACAGTATTTCATCTGACATCCCCCAGGTCACAGTTCTCACTGAGGGAAATCCTGGCAGGAGCTCAAGCAGGAACCCTGGAGGCAGGGGCTGCAGCACAGACCTTGGAGAAATGCTACCTACTGACTTGCTCTTCTGATTTGTGCCCAGCCTGCTTTCTTATACAACTTAGGACCACCTGCCCAGAGGTGGCACCACCTTCAGTGACTGGGCCCTCCAACATCACTCAACAATCAAGAAAATGCTTCACAGACATGGCCACAGGCCAGTCCAATAGAGGAAATTCCCCAACAAAGGTTCCATCTTCCTACATGTATCAAGTTGACAACTGAAGCTACCCAGCACAAACATTCATCCCAAGCTATCCTACCTTGAGAACTATCTAATACAAGTATAAATTCATTTCTGTTACTCCCTTTTATAATTCTCTATTGGTTGTTAGCAGCCTAAAAGATAAAATCCAGGCATTTTTGTATATAAAGCCTATTACAATGTAGTCACAAAAGCTTTACAGGCTCATCCTACTTCTTCAACATACTTTGATTCAAGCATTCTGAAATGATTCTTCTTTTCCACTATGAACTTTCTATCTGTGCCCAATCCATCCATCCACACAAATTGTATTTACCACCTTTCTTTCCCTAGAAAGATCATTTTTAATGTAAAGGACAAATGTTGCATCTTTTCTGGAGTCTTCACAGATGTTGTCCCAGTATAATTAGTTGTTCATTCATCTGTCTTCCCTCAGTACATTAAAGATGCCAGTGGTAAAGTATTAAAGAATAATGTATTACATTGTGTTATAGTTGATTGGATATGTTTTTCCTCCTCTATCAGACTGTGGCCTTCCTAGGAAAAGGAGTCTGTCTCAGGCATCATTTATTCCCAGAGTGTTGGCATACTAAATGAAACATAGTAGGGACTCAATGTTTTTAAAGCAATTAATTAAAGTTTGAAGGTTCCATCCTATTATTTCCATTCCATAAAATAAACTGATGGAATTTGCAGGTCACAAGGTCCTATTTATCTATGTTTCAGATACCTATTTATTTTACTTTCCAATTGTTTTCTAAACTAACTCTTCCTTTAAGTCTAAAGGAAGACTAACTTTATATTCCTGACTGGAATGCTTGCATGCAAAGAGGAAGTGTCTGAATACAATGTGAAAAGGACTTTTGATGCTGTTTAATAGTATATGGGAGTTAGGTCAGGTTACTGCATTAACACAGAAATTTAGGAAGATTCCCCATTGTTGCATGAATTTTCTCATGGCACGAACCGGCATTCAGCTTCTCCCACTCCCAGGTTTGAACCGACTGAATGAATAGAGAATGTTCTTTAGAGAGATTAGTTTATTTGGGGTGACCCATAAAGTCATTGGTACCAGCCGCCTGCCAGTCTCTGGTGGAGCAGGGCTCTTTGTCTATTCCCAGCCTGAATTTCGCTTACACTCACATGATTCTTAGGACTGCGGGGACTTGGAACACTGCCTCCTGGGTCTTAGCCTTCTGCATGGGCCCGGGATCCAGGCACTTTTCCTCCGGAATGGCTTTTAGTATTCTCCGTGCCCCTCGACAGCCATCTCTACCTTCTCCCCGCCTTCCTGGCCCCTTATTGATCAGAGGGCAGGACTTGCCACTGAATGAACCAATAGTAAAAAGAAAAAAAAAAAAAACCTCAGAGAGAACCAGTGTATTTACCATACACCTATTTATTCACCAAAACTATATGAATAATAAAACAGTCATTAGGATCACAAGCTTCCTTTGATTCAATAATTCATATTCATATGGGGGTTGTAATATGAGGGTTCAGTGCACCTGTACAATGTACAAAATGCGTCCCACCTCTCCTCCCTCTACAGAATTCTTACCCTTCCTAACCTTTAGTAACAACTATCCTATTAACTTCTGTAGCTTCTGTTTATAAGCCACCATAATATTTTGTGGTCCATAAAAAGTTCTGGTTTATTGTAACTAGATAAGCAATTATAGCTTAAGTTTAGTTATTTAATGAACTATACCTTCTTAATTTCCCTTAATAAACTATAGTATGGTATCTTTAAGAACTATCAAATAATACTTTAACCATAACTTAAACCAAGTCAAGTGACTTACCATTTTAATGAACTTAATGTTTGAAAGTTTATAATTTCTGTGTCTGTGTTTGTAAACTTGTATTTTATTTAACCCACTAAATATATTATACAATGAAAAGACGTTATGAATATTTAAAGAGTAGAAAATCCCAGCATATCCTACCTTCTTCTGTTTCAAATAACAAAATATTAAGTGATATCTGGAGAATGCCTAATATTGTGGCTTCAAATGATTAATTAAATTTCTGCTCTTAGTGAGAGATGTTTTCTTATATTTACACAAGTGAGGTACAAACTGTAATCTAACTGGTCCATCCAACTCCAATTGCTGAATTCATTAACTAATGGTCTACTGTGGTTGTAGACACACACAAGAAAAAGCAGAGCATGTGTGTAGAACAAATTCAAAATGTGCTTTTAGTCAAAATATCATACTCATTTCCCAAGTTTCCCAAAGGAAAAATCATCTACCTTTAATTAATCAGTTAAGAAAATCAAGAGATGATTCAATCGATTAACTTGTATAAATAGTTAACAAAACACAAAATCCTAATCATGCAAAACAATATTCATTTATTCCCACCTGGTGATACCTTCCCAACCATTGCACAAGGAGATCAAGCCTTATCAGAGCCTAAAACTTTACTTGATCTTTTAAACTTCTATTTATATAGTATTACACTGCGTCCTTATAATCTATATTTATGTGCATCATAGACTACAAGAATGCTCACATTTCCCATATAATAAATTTTGCACATTATATACAACTCTAGGTTAGCTTTCTTCATGAGATTTCTGCTTCCAACCATAATTGGCATTAAATTAAGCATCCTGCTTTGAGCAACTATAAGACTAGGAAAAATACATGAAACACCAGATGTTAGATACTGACGAGCAGCATACTATCCAGGAAAGAAAGGAAACCCATGAAGCGAGTCCTGCAATCATCTTGCTCCTCCCTGGTGGCACCACCCCAACCACTGCACAAGGACATCGACCCCTAACAGAGCTCTTAACAAAATCTATATGAGAGTATAAAGAACTCAAAATAGAAAAAATCATCTTAAAAAATAAGAGCAAATGGGATATTCATGAATACATGTTTTCAAGCAAGTTACTGCCGTGTCAGCTTAAGAATAAAGGAAATAAAGAAAAGGAAAGTTATCTTAACAAACGGATTGGAACATCTGGACATCCAAGTAGGAAAAAAGACCCAATTTGAAATGCATCACTCACAATATTCTAAACATAATATGAGAAAGACTGTGGACCTATAAAGAGAGGTATTATAATGATCTCAATTCCCCAATCAAAAGACAGACTAACAGTTTAAGTTTAAAAACAGGACCCATCTATTTATTGTCTACAGAAAATGCACTTTACTAGCAAAGACAAATACAGCCATAGAATGAAAGGATGGGAAAAGATATTCAAGCCAATGGAATTAATGCAACAAATACAGTAATTCTAATAACTGACAAAGTAGACATCAAACTTAAATTGAAGTGATAAAGAAGGTCACTTCATATTGATTAAGGAAACAATCTACCAGGAGAACACTATAATTATAAACATATATGAAGAAACATTGACACATCCAGTTTCACAAAGCAAACTACTAGACATAATAACACAGACCGACCTCAACACAGTAGCAGTGGGTGATTCTAATATCCTGCTTTCACCAATAGTCAAATCATCCAAACAACAAAAATAGTCAACAAAGAAATTTCAGGGTTAAATGACAGTACAAAGTAACTGTTGCATAGGACTGTCCCCAACAGAACACTGAGAGACACCATCTCTCCAAGCTTTGTTGCATCTGCTTGCCTAAGATCATCCCAGCTAAGCTTGTTGGCTGTTACACTCAGCAAGAAGGGAGGGGTGGAGAGAGTTAAGCACATGTCCCAACCAACTAATCAACCCTAGCTGCACAAGGGGGAGGGACTAAGGGTATATAAACTGAGGAAGCAAGGGGAGGCTCTCATTGTTCTGTGCAGCTGTGGGGAAGTCACCATCCGTGCTAGGATGAAGACTTTCCAGTGTGGCCTTAGGAGGGGGGCACCCACACTCCTGTAAGTAAACCCTCACCCACTGCTCTATATGTAAGCCCAATAAACTCACCGGTTTCCCAGACTGCAGTTTGGTGAAATTGTACCTCAGTTTGTCCTAGAGACCAAGGGACGAGAGGGGTGCATGTTGTTTGTGCCTCCCAGAAGGAATTTTAGCTACAATAACCAAACACTTTCTGATTGAGTTCAAGACTTTCTTCACAGGATGGAATTCATACCTGACACTGCAAACTTGGTCAAAAACCCATGGCTAAGGTGGCTATAGCCCTAGTGGGAAAACTGCTAATATTGTCTTACTAAATTCTCATGCCGTGCCTGGAAAACTGTCTTCTAAATATTTGTTTGTTTCCATAGAGCAATGATACCTACACCTTCATGGTCAGAGAAACCTTGCTTCCCAGTGGACGGTAGCTAATGCAGAGATTTAGCTGGTCAAAACACTTAGAATAAGTGACTGCTGGATGTTCAACTTTAAATGGACATCTATATCACTCCTTGCAAGGGAACATAATAGAAGAGGTGGCAAATGAAATACAAGAGCAGAGGGACAGGAAGTGCTATGGAGTGCTGTCTCCCCGACATGACATGTCATTGCACTCATGTAGTCACCGCAGCTGTGGTGACTCACACAGACCTGGATGAGATTGGACCCTCCAACATTCCAACATAGAGAGCAGCTTATGAGGCCCCACCCCTCCCTGAGGAGCTACTGGCAGTTAATGGTTGCTGGAAGAGGGTGTACTATTTTCATATAGCCACTGGTAAGTTGCCCATGCTCCAGTAAATAAGCTCCTACCGAGGCCCAAGTAGGCAACTCTAATTAAATTCAGTGGGTCTCTCTCTCTCTCACACACACACAAATACAGATAGAAAGAGAGAGATAGAGAGAGACATGAAAATGGAAGGAGTTTTAAGAAGAAGGGTTCAGTAGGATGAGAATGGGACAAGAGAATATAATGGTGTATGGTGAATATGGCCAAAATGTATTACAAACGTGTGAAGTTGTCAAAAAGTAATAATTTTTAAAAAGAAGATAATAATTGTGACAATTAATAGGGAATCTAAATAAAATCACTATTTTTCTTGATTGGTATTTTAAAATATTTTATTTTTATTTTATGTATGTGAGTGTATTGCTTGCATGTGTGTAAGTGCTCCTATGTTGTGCAATGCCAGCAGAGGTAAGAAGAGGGTGTTGGATCCCCTGGACCAGGAGATATGAATGGTTGCTAGCTGCCGTGGGTGCTGGGAATCAACAATAGGTCCTCCGCAAGAGCAAGCTATGCTCTTAACTACTAAGCCATCACTCCAGTCCCTTGTGTGGTTTTTTAAATGACATTATAGTCAAATGGATTTAACAGGCAACTCCAAAACATTCCATTCAAACACTGCAAAATACATATTCTTCTTACCAGCCTATGGAACATCCTCTAAAATAGACCACATTTTAGAACACAAAGCAAGTCTTAACAAATGTAAGAAATTGAAATGATTTCTTGTATTCTATCTGATCTCAATGGAATAAACCTAAGATATCAACAGCAAGAGAAAATACAGAACATGAATAAATTCATGATGATTGAACAACACGGTGTTGAATGATAAATATACTGATGAAGTAATCAGCAGGGAAATAAAGTTTCCTAGAAAAGAATGAAAATGAAAATGAAAACACAACATATCAGAATCTGTGGGATATAATGAAAGTGTTTCTAAGAGGGAAGTTTCTAGTTTAAATGGCTACATTAACACACACACACACACACACACACACACACACACATCCAACTAAATAACTTGTTGTGCCTCAAGGTCTTATAAAAACAAGAACAAGCCACACCCAGGATCAGTAAACAGAAATCCATAATAAAGATCAGTTCAGACACAAATGAAATGAGAAGAAAAAGAACAAAAAGAATCAACGAAACATGGTGTTATCTTTGAAAAAATAAGGAATATCAACAAACCTCCAACCAAAAGAGAGAGAAATGAGTCAGATTCATTAAACCCAACATGAGGAATATGGACATTACAACAGCACCAGAGAAACTCACAGGATTATTCAGGCATAATTTGAAAATGTATTCTAATAAACTGAAAAATCTAGACAAAACTGATAAATTTCTAGACACCTGAGGTCTGCCATAATTAAACCAAGAGAATACAAACAACTTAAATAAATCCATAACAATCAATAATATTAAAGCAGTAATAAAAAGGTTTCCAATGAAAAAAGCCCAGGTCTAGACAGATTCACAGCTACTACACTTCTAAGGAACTACTACCAATGCCCCTTAAAATATTCCACACTATGAGAAAGGAAGAAACACTGCCAAACTCACTTAACAAATCCAGTATTATACTGATGCCAAAACTGAACACAAACAAACACACACACACACACACACACACACACACACAAATTATAAGCCAGTGACTCTGACTCTGATGAACATGTATGCAGAAATTCTCAATAAAAGAATTGCAAAATGAACTCAACTACATATCAAAAAGATTACCCAGTTCGACCAAGAGGGCTTCAATCCAGTAATGAAAGAATGGCAGACATTCACCAATCAGCTAGTACAGTACATTCATATTAATCCTCTAAAAGACAGAAATCATGAGTCACATTGATAGATGCAGAAAAGTCCTTTCATAAAGTTCAGCATCTCTTCACAACAAAGGCCTCAAAGACATGAGGAATAGAAAGAACATACCTCAACATAATAAAGTCTATGTACAACAAACCTATAGCCAACATTACACTACATGGGGGAAAACTCAAAACATTTCTATTAAAATCAGGAACAAGGTGACAGTGTCCACTTTCTCCACTCTTATTCAGAATAGTCTGTAAAAGACTGCCTACAGCAATAGAAGGGGAAAGAAGCAAAACATACAAATAGAAAATGAAGTCAAATTATCCCCATTTTCAGATATGGTCTTGTACATAAAGGACTCAAAAACTCCACCAGAATGATACTTTCAGCAATGAGGCAGGATACAGGACTAATAAACAAAACTCAGTAGTTTGAGGACTGGGGAAGATGGCTCAGTCAGTAAAGTAACTGCAAGCATGAGGATCTGAGTTCAGACCCCAGACACCCCCACAAAAGGCTGGACACAGCAGCACAGCTGTCACAATAGGTCTGTAATGCAGAAAATGGTGCGGCTGAGACAGATGGGTCCTTGAAGCTCACTAACCAGCCAGACTAGCTAAACCAGTGAGCTCCAGGTTCAGTGAAAGGCCTTGCCTCAAAAATAAGTTAGAAAGTGACTGAGGAAGAAACCCAACACCGATCACTAGCCTCTGCACACATGCACAAACACATGCACATGTATGTAGCTGCATGCATATATGTATACAAAGCAATTAGTAGTTTTTTTTTTCTATTGCCAAGAACAAACACTCTGAGAATTAGGAAAACAACTGAATTTTTGCAATGGCTTTAAAAACTAATAATAATAATGTAACAAGACATAAACCTAACCAAGAAAATAGAAAGAACTCTACAAGAGTTTTTAAAACCCTGAGTTTGCATCAGTCTTGTGAAGAAAGAAAGGATGATACTAGAAGATGGAAAAGCCACCTATGTGCATGAATTAATAGTGTGAAAATGGCTTTATTACCAAAAATAATCTCCAAATTTATTGCAGCCTTCATCAACATTTGAATCACATTCTTCTCATAAATAGAATAACCAATCCTAAAATGTATATTGCGTCACAAAGACCCTAGATGCCAAAGTAATCCTGAGAAAAAAGAAAGAAGCCAGACCTATCACAATACCCGATTTGCAATCATACTACAGAGACGTAGCAACAACAAAAAGTGTTTGCGCCAGTTTTGGTATTTGCAACTGCCGGGAGCCAAATGACCTCTGTCTTGCCTTCCTGCTAATATCTTGTGACTCAGTGCAAAACATCCTGACACTTGTTGACACCAATTGTTTTTACCTGGAGTTTCTTAAAGTGCCTTTTAGGGTTTCTTATTGTCTAAACAAACAAGTCCCCCCACCTGTATCTGCCCTACACATGCCCTTGACTCCTGGAACATCCGGCAATTTGTCTCTTAGCAACCCTAGTCTACCATGCCTCCACCTAGCCCCTTGCAGAGACTGGAGTATATAAGAGCTCTGTAAAAAAATAAAGATTTGATGACTTGATCAGAGAAAACCATCTTGCCGCCCCTCCGTGTGCCTCTTGTCTCTTTCATTCCAGGTTTCTGAGGACTCGTGCTCCTGTTGCAGCGCTGCCGGCCGGGGCATGCAACAGAACAAAAAGTAAATCAGTGGAATAGAATAGAGGACCCAGAAGTAAGTTCACAAAGCATCAGCCTCCTAATTTCTGACAAGACACCAAACATCCATTGGTGAATCCTCTTCAACAACTGTTGCTGGGAAAACTGAATATTCATATGGAAATGAAAGAAACTAGACTCATCTTTAAACCTGCAAAACAATTCAAAAGGGATCAAAACCTTTGATTCAAGTTCTGAGACTCTCAAACTCTTAAAGAAAACACTTGGAGATAAAGAGTCATCTGAAAAGAACTCCACTATCTCAGGAAATGGTGCTACAAACTGACAAATGGAATTTCATGAAATTAAAAGCCTTTTGCACAGATAGAAAATCATCAAGTGATGAAAGGGCCTAGAGAATGGGAGAAAATCTTTGCTGGCTCTACATTTAAGAGAGGGTTAATGTCTAGAATATATAAAGAACTCAAAACCAAACAAACAAAAAAGCACCAAAACATACCACCAACAGAACAAACAGGCTAATGAAATGAACAGACCGTTCTCAAAAGATGAAGTGCAAATGTTACATAAACATATAAACACTGTTCAACATCTGTAGCCAGCAAAGAAATACAAGTTAAAACACACTGGGATTTCATCTCACTCCAATCAGAATGGCTAACACGAAAACAAACAGCAAATGCTTGCAATGATGTGGAGGCAAAGGAACACATCCACTGCTAGTGAGAACACAAACTGGAGCCCGGTGTATGGTTCACACCTTCAACCCCAGAGGGAGGCATAAGCAGGCAGATCTCTGTGAGTTAAAGGCCAGTCAGGTCTACATATCAAGTTCCAGCTCGACCAGGGAAACATAATAAGATCTGTCTTTAAAAAATAAAAATAAAAATGGATGCAGTCACTGTGAATCAGTATGCAGATCTTCAGAAAACGAAAAATATAACTACCATATGGCCAAGCTATGCCATATCTCAGCATACACCTGAAGGTCAAAGGTATAGTTCCAATCAATTAGAATGGCATGTAGTCAAAACCAATAAAGTATGCATTTCCCCAAGGAAAAAGATACTAGTAATAAGTACATGCAAGTAATTCTTTATGTAAAAGCATAAAAAACTATTACATATACACATACATACTATTACAGATATACATTATGCATAGTCACATACAATATAAAGTTTCTGTCAACAATGGACTGCGTATCATATATGGAATATATTCAGCCTTGGTTTGTGTAACTAAGTTCTAATGTGTGTGACTATGTCTAAAATTGACTAATGACACATTTCTCAGAATGCATTCCTATAATTAAGTACACCTGTCAGTAGCATACAGCATATGTTTGCCAGTAAACATATGGGAAAAACATCCTTGGCTATTTTTGTTGAACATAACAAGTTTGAATTTATTCAAAATTTGCTGTGTTCCTTTCACATTATGGTATGATACAGCATGACCTGACACGCAAGCAGTAACAGAATTAGGGTGTGTAGCACAGTGCTTCCCTGTAAGGGAAGAGGTAAACTTTCAAGTGCTGACCTGCCAATCCCTCAGCTACTGTGACCCTCCCCATACATAGTTTCTTATCTTCAAGTTTACACTTCAGGTATTGCTTTAATGCCCGAATGTTGGGGGCCGGCCGGCTCCAACATATTCACCTAAGATGGCGGCTGGCAGCTGCCAGGAGGAGGACCTCTAGTTTAAGGAACTGTATTGTGATTGAATTTTAGAAGATCCGGGTGCATGATGAGCGCATGGGCAGCACATGATCACAAGGATTCTTTATGGGTTGGGAGCCTCGAGTACCTTGATGTAATACTTGACCTTTTGACTGGTTGGCCCATATCTTGCTTATGTAATGCCTGTGTATATACGGCAGAAAAATAAAGAGGAAGCCCCTGCAGCCTGAAGCAGACCCATTGTGTGTTGTTGATTGTCCTGCAGGTCGGGACACCCGAACAATACATTTCCTGAGGAATTACAGAAACATGAGGGTTACCCATAGTGGTAGATGGCTTCTGCACTCTCAACTGATAATTCAGCCATAATCGAAGAGAAAGCTGCTTGAGTCAAATTAATCATCCTAAAAAACTTGGACCAGGGTTTGAGAAAAGATGTTACTAGTAAGTGCTTAGATTTGCTTTATGTTTTGGAAATAAAAAGATGAGTAAGACTCGATGTAAATCCTCAAAGTGAAAGCAAGTCTCCAGTATTCCGAATGAGATAGATTATCATGGGCAAAATTCTTCCTAATGTGAGTATGCGGTACATACATGAAGTAAATGAACAACCAAAAACTGGCACATCACTCATAAAATGACATTAAAACAGTGATTTATGATTACAGATCAAAACTAGTAGCAATTTAAAATCGCAACTAAGGCAAATGGGTAAAAGTTTCTTATAATTAATGAGAATTATTCTTGCAGAAAAGAATACTAATACGTAATATTAATAATGATTATACAAATTTTAGTAATCCATGTAAATAATTTCATAAACAAACACACTCTGCCCCATGTATAGCATTCTTCTAATGCCAGACAAAGGATTCAGAAAGGAAGTAGCCTGGGAACATAAAAGAACTGATCCCATCAACCTTCAGGGAGTGTGCAGAATGGCCTACTATCTGCAACAAGGACAGTGGTCACTTTTGGACTGCGGGCTACTGTCTCCTTGATCCTGAAGGAGGCAATCCAGTGGTTAGTTCCCCCAATAAACTGCTATCCTCCATGGAAAAAAAAATAAATGCTAATTTTTATATCTTGAATTATATAAAAATTTCATATGTACATTTACTAATATGTATATTCAATCTCATTAAAACCCTATAAATACAAATATCTGTTAACTGTTTTAGATTTATTCAATATCACATCAATGTTCTTTAAGACTGTCACTCATACTAAAACAGAATGACTTCATTTTCATTTGTCAGATTAGATCTGGGGTCATTCTAAATATAAAACTTTTCCCATGAGTAATATCAAAAGTTTCTGCTCCCTTGCATATTCCAGCCATTTAACTTCTGTGTTCCTTCTGTCTTGAAAGCAATAAAGCTTTTAATACTCTACTACTGCCCACTAGGAGCTCAGGAACATTTGTGTTGATTGGGAATTTGTCAGTCTGTTTCTCCTGGCTGCACGTGGCTAAGTCACACTGGTATTAGTAGGATTACAGTAATGCAGCACAGTAAGGTTTTACAGCCTTTTATTTTTAACCCAATCATGGTTCATGACATACACTATTTCTGAAAATGGGAACGTAGAAAATCCTCTGCTAAATACAAAAGCAGCAGCACTTCCCCCTGATCTAGACTGGCATTTACATCTACAGTACTATCTAAAAACCCTCTATTGGTCTACCTTCAACAAACTAGGTTTTCTACCAAACACTGAGGTACATGTATCAAGCAGACACAGTCTGGCACTAGTTTTCAAACTATAGTTGAGAATAATTAGAGATTTAGTACGTAATTATCATGAGATGCACTAGTGTTTGTAAATGAAGGGAATGGAAGGGATTGAAGGTCAGAGAATGAGATGGAAAATATCAGAGCACATTGCATATAGATGTTATTTTATGAAATTTAATTTTAGTTTTAGGAATACCATGTGAAATAGAGTAATATGCATTTTTCTATGTTTGACATTAAAACAACTGAGAGATACTATTTTAGAATAACTCAGTGCAAAGTGGTGGATGACAGAAAAGACATTTAAGCCTGCCTGTAGGGCCACAGTACTTTTGAGTAAGGAAATACAGGTATCTCCCACTTATTTTACTTAAGATCAGATTATTCATTTAATAATATTCTAAATATATATTGTAAAAATAATTTGTAATACTCTTTTGGAAATATTTTGTGCCTTATAAAACTCCATAAAATAGTACTTCACAAGCTATAATGGCATGCCCTTTAATAGAAAAAACAGGAATATATATATATATATAAAATTTTTTACTACAAATTTTATTTTAGACTGCATTTTTTACTATAAAATATTGCTTAAAAAGAATCTGGAGGCAATGAGATAGCTAGAGTGGAGAAAAGCACTTGCAACCAAGTCTGACAACCTGAATTCAGTCCCCAGAACTCACATGGCTAAAGGAGAATGACTCCCTAACCTACACGTGCACACACACACACACACACACACACACACCAAGGCAAGTGCAATACCCTCCCCTGCCCCCATATACAAATAGATAAATAAATCTTTTAAAAAGGAGATGTTGTTGAATGATTTTTTTCAGTTGCTTTTTTTCTACTTAAAGTAGACAGCTCTGTGCTGTTACAGTAGTAAAAAAAAAAAAGCCCTCTAAAAGAGAACTGTACAAGAAAATAAGAATCTCTGACCTGGGGGAAATCTTAGCTTCCCAGTTCTTCTGGTCATAGGACCACGGGTGGAATACCTAGCGCATTAATGAAATGGTGAACTTTTCCTGCCCTCAGACCCTGGCCCCTAATGTAGTGCTTGTGGACCAGGCCACAGACATGAGCTCTCCACAAGTCTGTCCACTTTTCTGCAACCTCTCCTTTTCTTTCTTATATTTCTTTTCTAGCCATGCTTTCCCTAATATTCTCGGTTACCCCAACATCTTGTACTGCTATGCTCTTTCTCTAAAGTTCTCTTCTCCTCCCCATGTAGCTCCTAGTCCACCCTGAGTCTGACCTCCATGTCTGTTGTAAACAGTCATGGCTTTATAACTTTGTTCCTCATCCCTTCCATTCTCCTCTTCAAGGTATATGCTTAGGTTTACACCTTGCCTGTGCTGAGAATTTCCCTAATAAATTATCCTAAAGCTTCTGTTTGATTTAACTCTTAAATTCTTTTATCAGTGAGACTAAGAACCCTAAAAGGAGACCCCATTTCCCCTGTATCAACACAAAAAAGAAGAGATTGTGAATTCAATCTGCAACACATACATCTAAAATATTTATATTATGCGTTCAAGGAAGCCTTTCACAGACTTCCCTCCCTGTACAGGATCTGGCTCCAGCAGGCAGGATGCTTGTGTACTGGTTAGTTTTTTTGTCAACCAACTAGAATCACCTGGGAAAAAGGAACCTCAGTTAAGATATTTCCTCCATATAAGTGGCCTGTGGTCATGTCTGTGGAGCATTTTCTTATTTGCTAACTGATGTAGGAGGCCCAGTCACTGTGGGTAGTACTATCCCTGGGCAGGTGGCCTTGGTTTGTATAAAGAAGCTTAACAATACAAGCCAGGGAGAAAAGCCAATAAACAGCATTCCTCTATTGTTTCTGCTTCTGTTGCCTCTAAGTTCCTGCCTTGAACTCCTGCCCAGGCTTCCCTCGGCCATAGGCCATAATCTGTTATCTGAAGTAAACCCGTTCCTCTTAAAAAAACAAAAAATCTTTTAGATATCGTTGCCAAGCAAATGAACATGCTCACCTTCCTGTGGTTTTTTTTATACCATTCCACAAGATAAGGGATGGTTTCGGGGTTCAATAACCACTTACGATGTTAACATGTTATGATTCTCAAGTTTATATGTAGCTTAAAGTCTGTATATACCAATACAGAAGAGCTCATTCATACTCAGTATTTTCAAAATAAATGTATTTTTATATGAAAATTAATCATATTATATGCAGTAAAATGCACAGTCAAATAGGTGCTTAGAAGCCTCATAATCTAAAAACCATGTGTCTATCTGATTCATTCTCCTCCCTCATATATTATTTCCAATCAGCTAATAAAACCAATGGATTTTTAGGATTTATTTTTATTAATATGTCTGTGCAGCTGCCTGTTGCAGGAAGTTGTGAGGCACCTGATGATAGCTGGAAATCAAACTCAGGTCCTCTGGAAAAGCGGCACAAGCTGGTAACTGCCGAGGCATCTCTCCAGCCCCAAGACCATGAATTTCCCAGAGCTCCGCCCTCCTTTATTCTCCTGGTCACTTTAGTTCAGCTCCTCTCTCATGAGAGATCAAGAGCCTCATGTCCTCCCATCTTCAATTCCACTAGTTTAACCTTTTCGCTGCAATCATAGTAACATTTCTACAAAATAATCAAATCATTTTTTCTCTCTATTTAAAATTATTCAATGGCTCCTTATTTCCAATAAAGTAAGATCCTTAGTATACAAGGCTTTTCTAATAGTGTGTCCTTAAGGACATTAATCTTATATAGCAGGCCTAGACTAGAGGAGAACAGGACCTCAAGAGCTGGAGCAGGGAGCAGTTCATTGTACATACAGTGGCCCAGAGAGAAATTTCTCTAAAGTAGGGCTCCCAACAAAGAAAAAGTTCAGCTTTCTATATTTTTGCTTTTGTGTCTCTTAAACATAACTATAAATTTTGATTGTTTTTTTAATGCTATATAAAAAATGACTGGAATGCTAGGGGAGAAGGGAGACATTGAGCCTTGGACAGGGGACATGTAGGAATGCACGTATGCACAGACATGGTTCATACATCATGCTACTACATTATCACCATTGTTTTTCCAGCCCAGAGGCTCTTTAGCATACCCACTGAGGTGTTCACTATGGTCTGTACCTGCTTTCCAGACACTCCCCCAGGCTCCTTCCCCTCACAGGAAATCTCTTTCCAGCAGTACTGAATCATATTTTGATGATGGAGAACACAATCCTCCCTCAAGCTGTGGCTTTTCACAGACTAGTCTTTCACCTGCAGTTACAGTTTTCTTTTTACTATTTACGCTATTTATTACTATTTAGATCCAATGAAACATTACCATACATTTGTATACTTACCTTTTTTTGAGAATATTTTTAAATATCCTTTTCTAAGATCCTCAGCTCATCAAGGCAAAATAAACTATGCTTTTTCTATATTCCATTGCCCTGTGTAGAGATATTATAATATTTATTATAAGCATTTTAGCATATACTTATTATATTGCAATATTGCAATAATTTTTTTCATTATCACTAAATACTAAGTCTTTAAGATTTAGAATCCCATTTGTCTATGAATTCTAAGCATCTTATACAGTCTGGCATCTAGGAAGGGAATCTTCAAAAGGTCTGTAGGATAAATAAATCAGCATGAGACAGAAACAGAAATAGCAATGTTAATTTAAATTCTTTCTATCCTTAAAAAAAACTCGATGATTAGGATGTGCGATCAGCAGGCTAAAACTGTTAGTCTTAAAGATGATTATTGTTGTCATATGTTTATAGACGATCAAAACCTTACTGTGATTATCTTCTGTTTTCTCAGAATTCAAGAGACCGCTCAACTTTATCAGGATCCTTTCGCACAACAAACCTTGAACTTTGCACAACATGGGAAAGCAAGAAATGGAGGATTGGCCTACAGAAAAGCTAATTAGGCAGGAACTGATCTCTCCTTCGTGACTTGGTTAACAGGACCCTGTTTCTCAAACAGTAATTTCTAGTATTTCTCTCCTGGAAAATCAAAACTGTTTGTTAGATACTTCCCTTAAAAATAAAAATCGCTCACCAATAAGCTTTGGTTACTTCTCCTTTATCAGCATTCTTCAAAAGTTTCCTACAACTCTTTGATCACATATTCAAGGTCTCACTTACATTTTAAAATCTGCTTTGGCCAGTACAAGGAGATGAATTCACTGAAATGACTATTCTTTGATTTCTTGTGACCAGTGTTAGGATTCAATTCTCTCAATTATGCCTCCATCAAAATTTGAATAAATAAATCCAAACTATTTGGTAAAATAGAAACAAAAATGTACATTGAGTAGCTGGAATTTTTCTTAAAATCACTTTGCAATATTCTAACGGCTCCAAACAACAAATTTCCTTTTCTCATTCTTATTCTCTTTTTTCTTGTCTTGAAATAAGTTTTTAGTAGCATTTTTAATTATTTGCAGTGTATTTCTCAAGGTAAGTTCATTGTAAACCTTAGCTCTCTGACACAGCCACAGGCCCACACCACTGTGTGTATTAATTTTCTTCCCATCTTCTAAGGTAGACTTTGAAGTGTCCTTTCAGCCTTTTCTTCACACTGGTCTCTTTGTTGCAGCTTCACGTTCACTTTCAATAGAATATATTGCACGTATATTTACTTTCAATCTCCTAGTCGCCCTCAGCCATGTTTCCATTTACATCTCCAACCATAGTTTCATGCCTCTTTTCTTTTCAGAAGTTTTGGGAAATTTTCTAAAATCTGTATATATTTGATATGTTTCTCATCCTACAGACCTTTCCCTCAAGCTGAATGTCAGTTCCACATCATCAATCAATTCTTTCTTATTTAGAATTAACCACAGAATTGCAATTCCCTTTAGTCTTTCTTGACCTTTTGAGAGATGAGATTGTGAGCAAAATGTGGTAGGACTTTATCAGAAAATCTGCTTTAAAAAATTTATTTCTTGTTGCTGCAGAAATGGTTTTGATGAAGAGTGGTACATTCACAAAAGTCTGAGATTAAATTTGTGAGTTCCAGTTCTTGTTCTAATACTTATTACTTGTATGACTTCAAGAGAATGATTTGACACCTCTGATCCTACTTCATCTGTAAAATTAAGTTAAAAATATTTCCTACAGTTTTAGAAGTACCAAATGAAATTATATTCATTTAGTTAACACATGGTAGATACCAAATAGTGATAATACAAATTATAAAATACTTTATTGACATTATTATCAATACTATCCTTCTGATAACATTTAGGAAAAATGATCGATTACTTAAAGGTATAAAGTAACAGAAAGGCACAGAAAATTTTGCTAGGAAGAC
Organism: Eospalax fontanierii; assembly: GCA_035773235.1. NCBI lineage: Eukaryota > Metazoa > Chordata > Mammalia > Rodentia > Spalacidae > Eospalax > Eospalax fontanierii. The sequence goes on along the minus strand of CM069530.1, from coordinate 47,932,070 downwards.
AATCAAGGGAAAGAATTATCACAAGATAAACTTTGATTCCTCACAGCAAAAGTCCAGTTAATAAAATCTATAGTTGATAAATAAAGAAAAAATTCAAGAAACATTATTTGTAGGTAAAAGGGAAACTACAAAAAATTAAAATTACTAATTAATAAACATTGTTTGCCTTTGCTAAAAAAAAACTGACACTAGGAAATTCTGATGGGTCTGTTTAACCATTCTTTGATTTTTATCATGTGTATGTATCACTCTAATGTTTAAAAAGTACATTTCAGGGGCTAGAGAAATGCTTCAGCAGTTAAGAGCACTGGCTGCTTTTGCAGGGGATCCAGGTTCAATTCCTACCACCCACATGGTAACTAAACAACTATCTGTAACTCTAGTTCCAGAGGATCCAATGCCCTCTTCTGACCTCTAAGGACACTGCAAGACACAGGTGCACTTACATACATGCTTGCAATATACTCATACACATAAAAATTAAAAGTAATAAATAAAATACTTTAAAAGTAAATTTCAGTCTTCTAAGAGTTCTCCAATACTCAATATCTCAGTTTCTCAAAAATGAACAATAGTTCTAAAATGAAAACTGACATTCAAGATACCTGAATTCTAAGGCTGATCCTTGTAGCTCATGCCTTTAACCCTAGCACTTGGAAAGTAGTGGCAAAGGCAGGCGGATGTCTGTGGTTCAAGGCCAGCTTGTAGCTACATAGAGAGTTCCAGGCAAGCCATGGCTACATAGTGAGACCCTGTCTCAAAACAAAACAAACAAAAAGATAACTGAATTCCAACTATATGTCTATATGGCAAAAGCTAGTCTTTTAAACTCTTTACGTGATTTATTTGGGGGGTAATGTGCATTGCCATGATGCATATGCCAAAGAGTGCATGTTGAGATCAGAGAAAAACTTGCAGGAATCTGTTCCCTCCATCTACTATGTAGGTTCCAGGGATCAAACTCAGGTCATCAGGCTTAACAGAAAGCGTCTTTATACACTGAACCATCTCAACAGCTCAAAGTCATTCTCTGAGAAAATCAAAAGTATAGCCAATATAGGCCATGGCACTTAAAGCAAGTGAATTTAAAAAAATAAATAAATAAAACAGAAAGCAATTTCCCAGTTCTCCCTTGACCTTCCTCCATGTCACCCCTTCTGCAATAGAACATTGCAGCAGCTCTCTTCAAGCAATACAATCTATTTTCCCAGCCTGTGAAGCTTCAGTAAACTAACATGAGGTACAATGTTTTCTTTTTTCATTTGTTTGCATTTGTTGGTGTTTTGAAACAGGGTCTACCTGTAGCCCTGATTGGCCTAGATCACACAGATATCCACATGCCTCTGTGTCCCAAGTGATGAGATTACAGGCATGTACTATCATGTCCAGCTAGGTGCAAGTTTTCTAAGGTAATGGCTAATGCACCAGTCCCAAGCCTAAATTTTACGAGTTCTGTGCACTTCTATTTTCTTTCAGAACCATGTAGTCATGAGAATAAGCCTAGAACAGACTGATTGATGACAAAAGACCATAGAAGCAGAGCTAAGTCAAGGTCAAGAGACCAAGTACTTCCCAGCAGATCCACCTGCTGAGAACAAATTCATGAATGAGTCCTACTGCATTAAATAGAACAGATCAGAATATACACACACTCATTAACAGAATATAAATGCACTGGGGTTTCATACTCACTTTTTCACAGCATAATTGTCGTAACAGATAAAACTGAATCATAGTTCAAAGTCTCTGGTTGAAATAATAGTCATGATAACAGGTCTTTGGAAGAATTTACCACCCCTTCTGCATGTACTTATAGCAATCTTTGGATATAGCTTGACCTTACTCTCATCTTGTCATAGTAACAGGAGAGCACACAGGAATGTAATGTGAAGGGAGTTAGACATGAATGTCTACAGAGGAAAACTTGAGCTGTGGCTGTGCCTTTAAGAAACTGGGCTTCTGGACATGTTATTTCTCTGGTACCGGTTTCCCCAAATCTGGCTATAGAATAAATGTGAGTAGCTTGCTGTGGTGACTTCACAACTGTCATGCCAGCACCTGGGGTAATTGGAGTAGGAAGATCATGAACTCAAGAGCAGCTTAGACTACATAGTGAAAAAATCAAAACAAGAGGGATTGGGGAAGATTTTCTCAGATCTTTGCTTTGTTTCATTTTGCTTAAATATGGACTCTCCTATCAGAAGTGGGGTCACAAAAGAGCTTTGAAAACTTGTCTGTGACTTTGAGGTCTCAAAACCTCAGTTCCCCCATTTATATTATTTCTTTAAGTCATTCCAGAGAATTTTGTGATTAACTTTTTCTTCACTAAGTTGTAAGAATAAATTTACTTAGAAAATAAGTAATGCTTAGCACATAAAAAAAAATTAAAGCCTTCAACTGTGAATTAAACACTTCATGTGAAAAGGTCTGTGTTTTCTGAGTAAAGTGATGTTCACTGGTACAAAAAACAATAGTCAAGTGTGGAAGTGTGGTTGCAGAATTCCAAAGATTCCAGTCCCTGTTTGGGGACTGGACACACACACACAACACACACACACACACACACACACACAACACACACACACTTTTTCTTACTCATTCTGACTAACACTAACCTAGGTGCCAATGTGAAAGAATTTTGTAGATGTAATTAATGTCCCAATCAGTCAACTTTAAACAGCTTTTCCTCAGGATAATTACAGTCAATTTGTCCAAATCACAGAAGCCCTTTAAAGGAATTGGATCCTTTTTTACAAAAGCAACTCAAACACGAGAAGGACTAAGGAAGAGAGAGTCTCCATGGCTGACTCTGAATACAGAGGGAGCTGTGTGGCCTCTGGAGAGAAGTCCTGGGTGACTGTTAGCAGAGAAATAGGGGGACCTCACAAGGAACTGATTCATGCCACAACCACCAGAACATTGGGAGAGAACAGCGGCAAGTTAACACCAGGATTTTAGCCTTGTGAGACCAGGAGCTCACACCTCAGATGAGCCATAGCCAGAACTGTAAATAAATGTGTGGATTTCTTTCAAACCATGTTTGCTATCCTTGTTTCATAGTATCACAAAACTAATACACTGATGGAGTGTTTGCAGGGGGGTTGAATTTTAATGTTCAAGGAAGCTGAGTGTATTAGTTAAGGTTCTCTAAAGAAACAGAAGCTGCAGATTCTGTAGAATGAACATATATATGATTAGGTGGGCTTACAGGACAGAGTCCAAGTACTCCAACAATGGCTGCAGCATATTGGAGAGGCTGAGAATTAGTCATTGTCTGATCCATGAGCCTGGATGTCTCAGCAGTTCCAATGTGGCATAATAGATTCCAGGAGATTTGCTGCGTCGGAATCTGAAGAAACTAGTCACAGCAGCAAGATGAACTCACCCGCGAGAGAGGAGGCAAGCGGCAAAAGGACAGAGCTCCCTCAAGTCGTGGCCTTTTATAAGGGCTGCTATCGGAAGCCCCATTTAGGGTGGGTCTTCCTGCCTCAAATGATCCAATCGAGATCTCTCTCATTTTAGTTAATCCCAGGTCCAAACTGACATCCAGGATTAGCCATCGCACTGAGCTTCCTGGATCATTTGCTCTAATGTATTACATGACTGTTTTAGTCAAATTTCTATTGCTGTGACAAAAATTCCTGAGACAAACAAAGGACAGATTTATTTTAGTTCACTATTTCAGAAGTTTGGGCCATGTTCACTTGTCCCTACTACTTTAGGCCTGAGGCCGAGAACAAAAAAAGTGCAAAAGTCTTCTCCACCAGGCTGCCAGGAGACTAAAGGAGAGAGAGGACAGGGCCAGAATCCCTCCATCAATTTCAGGGCATACCTTCCAATGAATACTTCCTTCCACTAGATCCTCCTTCCCGAAGGTTCCACCAGTTCCCAGCTGGTGACCATGTCTTCAAGTCTTCAACACGTAGACTTGGGGAGCATTTAAAATTCCAATCATAACAATGCCTTAAAACAATTTTGCTTAACATACAGTAATATATATATATATATATATATATAAAGCATATCTATTCAATATCCCTTTAAAGTAGTGCACAAAAAAATATTGACTGTGTTTGGCATCCTTTTCTTACGTTGTGAAGACTCTCTATAGGTTAAGTCTAACAGGCAAAAAAAAAAAAAGAGTATGAAATTCAAAAAAAAACTTCAGTTACCAGTTTTGCTGTGCTTTCTAAGTAATAACTAGTATCTTAGATGTTTCATTTTTATTACCTCTGAAATATTAATTAATCTCACAATTTATTCTTCAGGCCTACTGTTTTTATAGACAATTCGAAGTTAATAGTCTGCTAGAAACCACTGGTTTGAAGGGAAGGAAAGCAAGATGGGAAAAGCAATCTATTCAGTTTACCTTATAAAATGCTCTGAGCAATCTCTTTAGCATACTTATACCCAAAATATCCACATTTAGAATTTCACCAATTTTTATTCTTTTGAGGTTGCTTCAGCACTATGTTATTAAAGTAAAGAAGCCACTTTAGGAAAATTAACATGATACACTGTCTGCCTACTTGTTTATTTTACAGAGGGTGTTTGCTGCCATCTCTTGGACTGTTCTTTCAAAAATAAACAAATCGGGCCTTCTGCTGCTCATGGCTAAAATTTCTTCAAAAATCAAAAAGCTGTACGTGGTTGAAAAGAAAATAAAAGTATTACTGACATCTATTTGTTTCAAGAGAAATCTGTTTTATAAAACATATACATATATATATATATATATATATATATATATATATATATGTTCTTGGATCTATTGAAAAAAGAAAAGGTTTATGGAAACTGAAAGCCAAAAAATAATATGTGCATTACCCTGATTTAAAAATTTAAGTATTTGCACACTTCCATATCATGGTTCTTCCTTTTCCCTGTAGAGCTGTGGCTACCACACTGGCCACTTCTTTCCTTAGCATGGGAGTAAAGATGCCAAGGCTGACACAGCAGTTCTGAAGTGTAGTTAATGACACTAATGCTTCAGAAATATTTATGGTTTCTCACTAAAATCGGGCTTATTTTCACCATGCCTACACAATGCAGTGAAAACTAGTAGGACAGGAGGTAGAGAGATGGCTCAGAGGTTAAGATGCTTGTTTTTTCCAAAGGACCCAATTTCCATTCCCAGTACCCACACTGAGCCTGTAACTCCAGTTCCAAAGGACGATACCCTCGTCTGACATGCACGCACGCGCATGCACACACACACACACATGCACATGCACGCATAAATGTAGATGATATAAGATGATGATGACAGATAGATGAATGGTTAGATAAATAATGTATATTTAAAAACTAAGAGCAAAAAGAAACATCTTAATGATTGGGGTAAAACTGAAGTCCAGGGAAAGCGTGCTTATTAAGGTTAATAATAGAAGTTCATAGTTCAAGCTTCTGACTCATCATTAGTTTTTTGGCATCTCTACATATTTCTTAGTGTTTAGAAATTAATGAAGGTACTTGAGAACGCTATTTTTTACTAGAAGCTCTTTAAGGTGAGACTATAAAATAATAAATCCACAAAATGTTAGAAGTAGTTTCTCCCTCATTTAAAAAGGAATTCTCTAACAACCTGCAAGGACCAAATGAAAATTCTTAAGTAAGTCTGCCTTTTAAAGTCATGCTAAGTGTAGATAAGCTCAAACATTACAATCCCATGGGGCGCACTGTGAGAGAAGGTGCAGGCCTCTGTTGGCAATTAGCCACTTGCAGTAATGTTGGGCAATTGCGCAAAAGAACATTTTGTCACTTTTAAGAAACTTTGGATTTCTATTTTTAATGTGTTCTTTTAAATCATTTGAGAAAGTAACGAGAACACTATATAATTGCTTTGGAGGATGTGAAAATTCCTCCAGTATTTGAAATGATCTAACTTTAAAATCATTATGATTACATTACTAAAGAGTGAAGATGCATGTGACTTGAAATTATTTGTTCTTACCAGGCAGAGCATCTAGGATGAAAGTATAGAGAATATAAGAATTGGTGGGTGAGATATTCAACTCACTTGAACTAGTAAAATCTGCATTGCTTGACTAATTATGTAGGCAAAAATTAAAATCCAAATGTTCCAAATGTGAGGAAAGTGTGTGTGCGTGTGCGTGTGTGTGCGTGTGTGTGAATACAAAGAGATATTGTCACTGAGAAGAAATGTGCTGGTACTGCTGGCTTACAGCTGTAACCTCATTGTGACACCTGGTGGATATTATTGAGAAGACAAACAGTAAAGTGTGCTGTGTAATGATGGTCTCCAGCCACCTGTGGCTATGGAGCATGTGAAACGGAGAAGATATGCTGTTCAAAAAAATTAGAATGAAAAATGCATAATAGCTTACAACACTTTGTGTTAATTATATGTTGAAATAATAATATTGTACATGTAATTGTTAAATAACTATTTAATTCTGCCAGTTTCTGTATTTGTTTCTTCCTTTGTGATCACTAAAACTGCTGATGTTTCCTCTATGATTAGCATTTACAGCTCTCCTTACGTTTCTGTGGTAGCATGTAAGGCTTAGATATCAAAAAATATAAAATTTCTCAGCTCCTTTTTGAAAATAGGAAAAATAAGTGCAGTTTAAGATAAATAGATGATAAGCAGATTTTTTAAATTTTGTATTATATTTATTGTGTAAGTGAAATAAATAGAATTTCTCTTGGGTTTTAGTATATGGCAGGGGTAATTAAGGTCTTTAATAAGATGACTTTCAATTCATCAAAAGGAAGACTATGTTGGATGGGGCCTGACCTGATCAGATAAGCCTTAAAAGATGCCCAAAATAGCAAGAGACACTCTTCTGTTGGCCTAGAGAAGCAAAACAACTGTCACAAAAAGAACTATAGGGCAAGGTGTGACAGTACTCCCAAAGATCTGAGTGCCCTGGCCCTTCATCTATAAGAAACTAAACTCTGTCAACAATCAGTGAGCTTAAAAAGGAAGCCAACCTCACAGGAGTTCTCTCCAGAAACTTCTTGTGAGACTGTGAGAATCAGCCCAACCTAGAAATTTAAAATAATGATGCATCTTCTTTATCCATTCTGACTAAAAGTCTTAAGACCTTAACAAACTTAAAGTTTATTCACCGTAAGTGCGCAAACAGAAGAAGCACTGATCTCTCTCTCTCTCTCTCTCTCTCTCTCTCTTTCTCTCTCTCTCTCTCGTTACAGACTGAGCTCACAGAACTATGTACTTGCTAAGTATGCTCATTGCCACTGAGCTACACCCTCAACCCAAAGGTCAGTGTAATGGATAATGGGTACTAAGATAAGGAAACCAGGGCAATTATCAAGAGAGAATACAACTTACAGCTTTTCTCACAGATTGGTGGAATCCGTGTAGGCAACACACAAAATTGGATGTATATACATATGCAATGAGAAGCACAAGCAAAACTCCCTCTGTTTTCCTCTTGGCCATCTCTTCTGAAAGTGCTTTTGATTTACTCTTAGGTTTCTCACATTTAGATGCACTGATAATATAGGCAGTGATCCCACTCCCTTTGTGTCTCCAGGTCCCTGGCTGTTAGGCTCCTGGCATGATTTTTCCTTATCCTTGTATTTTATTGTATGATTTTTAGAAAACGCCTTTTTTTCTTAAACCACTTTTTATTAAATAAGCACCTTTTCTAACTACTGTGCTCTTTTATGTTCCATTTCCTTTCTTGTCATCTAAAGGTCATATTAGTTGTTCCTGGCACATCATTCCAGAGCACTTGGAGATGCCTGCTGGAGAATTTACAATGTCCTGTGCTGACTGCTTCATGTCTGTGAGCACCACTCTACCAAGAAAGAGGCCATACCTTACTCAACTCTGCATCCTTCATCTCTAGAAGACAATAAAAATAAAACAAAATAATATAAAATCCACTAGCTCCACTTACGTAAAACTTCATTGAGCTTAACCAAACATTTAAAACAAAGTTGTGCTATCACCCACAGTAGAGCTCCTTCCCTGTGACAGTGGAGTTAGCGGGAACTGTAACTACAATGGAGTCCTTGTAAGTAGGAAAGCAGGAAAGGAGGGGACGCAGGCGCAATTTTCAGTTTCAACCAGTATTTAAGAAGTTGCTAAAAATATGTCTTTCCGATAGGTGAATTTGGTATTATAGATTATACAAGGGAAGGAGAGACATGCAGGAAAGACATAGCTCCTAAGGCAGAAAAAGGTTAAAACCCTGCTGCTGTTTTACACACTGAAGGTCATGAACATCCTTGAGCTGTTTTGCTTCACATCTCATTACTGGTGACATTTATTTTGATAATTATGGTGTGGAAAAATTTTTCTTAAAGTGAACATTTTATGATTCCTCTATTTATCTGAGTTATTATCTTTGTATGAGCTTAGCTATTGTTTGAGCCTGTCTTAGCCAAGTTTATTGGCAATTCCAGTTTATTTGCCAACAATGTAAAAAAGCACTCGTTTTGAGCTAAAGTGCATCCCAATCCTTAGATGCAATCCTGCCTCCAGTTCATAAAATCAAATCATTAGAATCATCCCAACCCAAGGTTAACTCTTATCTTGGAACCAAGCTCATTCCTATTGATTAAACGTGTTTTGCTTTATTATGAAGAACAAAAGGACCTCCAGAGTGCTATAGAAACAAAGGCATCAGAAATAACCTGTTTGTGTCCCTTTGTAATAGCAACTAATTCATATAATTTCTATTTCCAATTTCATTCCAAGTATAATAACAACTCTGCTTTTATATAAGAAATCTTTCCTGATTAATAGAATGTTTTTTCAAATACAAGAAATTCTTAGTGTTTTATAAAAATATGTGGAAAATAAGAGAAATGGGAGTTAATAAGATATAATACACATGAAAGACACCTCAGATTTTTATAAAATGAGAGAATGAGAAAGTGGGGAATTTTTATAGGAATTAATTTGTTAATAAGAATATTATATTATAAAAATTACTAGAGAAGTATCTCATTTATTGTGAAATTTTGATATCCTTTATATTTTTCTATGACAACAAAAGCAGATAGGTAATTCAGAAATAAAACACAATAAAAAAAAAAACAAAGCCAATGTTTTCCAGAGAAAAAGGAATTCTATCTCAGGACTGCATTACCAACTCCTACCTGAATTCTTTTTTTTAGGGTGGTTAATTTTTTTAATTTTTGTATTATTTAAGGATGTCATACATGTATATAATGTGTTTTGATCAAATCCACTCCCATTCCCTCCCCTTCGACTCCTTTCATCTCCTTCCTCCCAGTCAATTTTCCCTCCCAACCTAATGTGCTCTTTTCCTACACCCACTGAGTCCACTCAGTGCTGGCAGCATGTGCGTGAGTCTAAGGACAATTACCGGAGCATGGGTAGACTCGCAGGGACCACATTCTTGAAGAAAACTGACTCTCCCTCCCCCAGCAGGCATCAATTGCTAATAGCTCCTAAATTAGAGGCAGGACTTTGTGAGTCTTCACCCCATCCACGTGGGATTTTGGCTGGTTTGATCATAAGCAGGTCTTGTACTTGTAGTCATATCCACTGTGAGTTCACGTGTTCAATGGCCCTGTCATGTCTGGAAAACATTGCATCACAGCAGTAATCTATTATCTATGACTGTTACAACCTTTCTGATCCCCCCACACCCCACTTCTATGATGATCCCTGAGACACTACATACTTGAGTCGTAAGACATGGAAAAAGTCAAAGTAGTATTGATCTGGCAAAATACATTCACTGGTGCAATAGTCGCATGAATGTTACAGCAGTAACCAGTCACTTTCCAATTGGTTTTAAGGTCCACCTCACAAGACAGAATTCGTGGTTGGGGACTGTTAACTTGTGGCAGCTATGGGAGAACCTACTTCTGTTATTCTGCTAAATGGACATAGTATTAAACAACCCCCTAAGTACTTATCTTGATACCCATAAATAAGTACATATCTATGAGCAGCTTTGTTGTAGATGGCAATTGATACAGAGACTAATAACTAATCAACATTTAGATAATAAGAGACTGTGGAGTGCTCATCTCTAAATGGGACATCTATATCACACCCCCTTTCCTGAGTTCTTAATCTGTCTTCTTCCCAACAGATTTCAGTCAGCCCCTCAAATTGCATCAAGCTAGTTTTAGTTAGTTAATAATTTAATTCAGTTTCTCTGAAGATCCTCAGAGAGGAAGTATGTATGTTCAGTTGGCCTTTTATTAATATATCCACGTTCTACATTCACATATTCAATCAACCAAGGATAGAAAATACCTAAAAAGTTTTGTCTGTACTGAAATATACAGATTATTTCTATTTACTTTTATGTGAATGAGTGTTTTGCCTACATATAATATGTAAGTGCACTACATATATCCAATGCCCAAGGAGGCCAGAAAGATCCCCTGAACCTGGAGTTATGGATGGTTGTTAGCTATGCTGTGAGTGCTAGATCCTCTGGAAGAACAGCCAGTGTTCTTAATCACTGAGCCATCTCTCCAGCCCCTCTTTTATTTCTTTTGAACCAAATTAATTTCAATTCTAAGCTCCAGTCACAGGGACTAGCAGGGAATGCAACTTAGATCCACAGAAATCCTCCTCATCTTTCTTTAATTTAGCATGTTCTTCTTTAATATCTTACGTCAGGCCATTTACTCCTGAAGAAAATAATTTTTCTCAGTCAAACTGAGATATGTCAAAATTGAATATGAAGCCAGGTATAGTGGCACACATCTTTAATCTCAGCATCCGAGAGGCAGAGGCAGACAGATCTCTGAGTTCAAGGCCAGTCTGGTCTACATAACAAGTCCCAGGCCAGTTGGGGTTACCAGGAGACCCTGTCTCAAAAAGACATCCCCCCTGTAAAAAAACTGAGAATTTTTGTTAAAGCTGAAAGTTCAAGGCCAGCCTGGATTACATGAGATACTCCCTTTTAAAATAGATATGAGTAAACATAAATAAAAACAATGGCTTTACTAGCACAAATAAAAGCAAACAGGAAGAAATTCCATAAATATTGCTGGAAATAAACCAAACACCAATAACATTTGTGCAAATGATTGACTTAAAAGCCTGAACTTTAAAACAAGAAAAGGCTGGCCTCTTTTCTGTCTAACAGGTAACTGAACAATTGCAGCTTTCTTCTTGAACAACAAGAATATTCACAAGTATACCTTCAAAACCAGGTATTTTGTGAGCTCATATTAGGGAAAGTAAGGAGAAAATATCCAGAAATTTTCAAGCAAGTAGGCTACTTTGTATCTATCCAAGAAATATTATCAAAACATGGTCACTAAACTACTTTTCAGATTATAGAAATGTTTAAATTTTCTATTCAACTGACAAAATCAGTAAAGCATATGCTTTCAGCCATGACACATGATGTTGATATATGGATTATAAATTCCATTCACACTAAATGTTAGGAAAACTTTACTGATGTATTGCATTTGGAGGATCTGTTGTCGTTCCACAGGAAATGAATAACTTGATAGAAGCCATGAAATACAATGTTCTGCATTTACTTTAGCCTCTTTTACATGTTGATCTTTCATATCTATGTGTGCTACCTTTACCTACAACGAGGAAAAGACGATCATACACTGAAGAATAGCATTGACTGCATGCGTTTGAGGGGCTTATTTACATTCGACATTTGAATTAATATACCCCGACTCTCACTCAGATTTAATTGCAAATTTATTATAGTGAGCAAGAAAACAACTTGGAGGGAGGTCCAATAATAAACTGATTCAGTAGGCCATTAATCTTCTGTAATAAATAGGAGTCAGAAAGTTGCACAGACAATTAGGCTCTGGTAGTCACAAGGTACTCAATACTGACTCAACCTGCCACTTCCTTCACCTTGTTCTGTAAGCCTCAGTGAAGCAATGGAAATTCTCTTCTTCTAGTAGATGTTAGGAAACATATTCACTAAGAAGGGTAAAAAAATTCTTTATTCAAAAACACATAAAAATATGATTAATATGTATTTTTTAATGTTTTGCATTTATTTGGTGTATTTGCACATGTAGAGATGACAAGACAACTTTGGAGAGTCAGTTTTCTCCTTTCACCATTTGGGTGCCAGGACTGAAACTCAGATCATCAGGCATGATGATAAGCACCTTTACCTATCACTGTAATTAAATATATTACAAACATCAATTAACATGATTTTCTGTGGCAGTATTCAATAATGGCTGAATAGGACATTTTTCCTGTTTGCCTTCAAATTCTGTGACTAAACACTCTGACTGAAACCAACTTGGGAAAGAAAGGATTATTTTATCTTACATTTCCAGGGTCACAGTTCATCACTGAGGAAGCCCAAGGTAGAAACCCAGGGAAGGACCCTGGAGGCCAGAGCTGAAGCACAGGTCAGGGAGGAATGTTGCTTACTGGTTTTATCCCCTGGCCCATGCTCAGCCTGCTTTCTTATACAGCACAGGACAACCTGCCCAGAGGTGGCACCACCCACAGTGGGCTGGACCCTCCCACATCACTCAACAATCAAGAAAATGCCTCACAAACAAGGCCACAGGCCAGTCCCATGGAGGAAATTCCTCACTTGAGGTTCCCTCTAACCAAGTGTTTAAAGTTGACAACTAAAGCTATCCAGCACAGACATAATGGACGGTGTGAAGAAATCAAGGAAAGAAAGAGTGACTGGAAAGGGCACAAATACTCTCCAGTGAGTTTATGAGTTGTCTGCTAAGGCACTCCTATTAAATGTGAGAACAAGGAGGAAGGGAGGGGAAGGGGAGGGACATTTGGTTCCCTAGTATCTAAAATGCTGTGGTCAGTTCTGTTTCTGTTTTTGTTTGGTTTGCTTCTGTCAGTTCTGTTTAAATGTACTTTTTGAAAGTAAACCAACTAATCCTGCTCACCACTGAAGAGAAGGGAACTGGGCTCCTGGTCTTGGTAGCACCCGTCAATGCAGGCATGCTTGATGCTACCACTTTCTTCCATAGCCCGTCTTCATCTGCAGGGCATCACTGTCACTTAGGAGTCCTGTCTTAGCTCTCTTACTTCACTTTATTCGCTCTCCCTCCCAGGGTGATCTCAGCCACTCAATTGACTATATTGTAGAGGGACCTAAAATTCTTTTTTAGTCCTGGCCTGTCTCCCTGAACTCACATTTACGTGTTCAATTCTCTATCATACACCTCTGCCCAGAAAGCCAGCTCAGCCTGTGCAGAGCTGAATTCTTGTTTTCCTCTCCGCATCCTCCCCATTTGGTTCTTTATTCTAAATCTTCAAATCTGTTACCCAAACACAAACTCCTCAATTTCTGTCCTCTCTACCTTTCATATCCTTTGATATAGATTTATCCTATTTACGTGTCCTAAATAACTCAATGAATTCCCTCACCTCCATCATTACTATCTGTTCGGCTGCCATCCATCACCTCATCTACAGCAGTAACATAAAAATTGATTTCACTGTCTAGCCTCTCACCATTCTAATTTATCTTTTGTCAGGCTTATCTTGGCTAAAATATGGATCTGAGCTCATATATCTCTATAAAACCTGGAATGGCTCACTAATAACTTCAGTTTAAAGCCCAAGCTCCTTAAACGTATATATAAGGCCCTTTAAAATCTGTCCTGTTTTAGCCTTGTCTATTATCACTGTCTCAACACTTCTTTATCAAATCATTATCATTACCTGAAAATGTCATCTCCTTTTACTCATGCATGTACTTGCACCTGCTATTTCCCCTGCCTGGAATACCCAGTACTCTACGATTATTAGCAAATTCCATGGTTCAAAGAGCCCCTCTTCTGGGAAGCTCTACCTTACCTAGGTGAAAAGTCACTTTACTTCCTGTGGCCTCACAACATCTTACATACACTAATGATGCTTTTCTGACATGTGTATGCTGTGAATGCTTTGGGGACCATTTGAATTTCGAATGTCCCATTTTAACATTCTCATAAGAACATGAATGTTGGGACGAGAGAGACTAGAGAGACAGTTCAGCAGTTAAGAGTGTTCATTGTTTTTCCAGGGGACCTGAGTTTATTTCCCAGCACTCACATCGGGCAGCTCACAATCTCTAACTCCAGCACCAGAGGATCCAACATTCTCAGCTGGTCTCCATGGGTATATACATATACATATACATATACATATACATAATACCTATACCTATAGATATACATAAAAATAAATAATTTTTTTAAAAGAACAAAATATTTTTTTTAAAAAAAAGAACAAAAATGTGGTTGTCAGACCACATTTTCCACTTTTTAATTGAGAATATACAATTTCTGGTGACATTACTGGTCCCTACAGGAATTCCAGAATAAACTATGACCAGAAGAGAAACGTCTCTTTTAGAATTTTTAAAAATCTCTCTTTGTTTTGCCAGTCACTATCATTATGGAGGATTAAGAGTCATTTCAAACATAGTACACAAATAAATAGCTCAGCAACGTTTGCACCTTTCCATAATGCCCATTTCCCATTTTCCACAATTCCCAAAACACTATTACATTCCATAATAACCATCATTAGGAAAACTTGAAGAGGAGACTACAAACGTACCTACATGGACACCTTTATCCTGAGAAGTGTCCTCTGTTGTGTAATTTTATTGTGAAATATGGGTGTTGAGTGACAGTTTCTCATCACCATGATTACTGGAAATTTCTCTAGATGGATCTAGGTACTCATGATGTCTTTTTCAAAGGCTTTTATTCAATTATCCTTCAACAACAAAATTAAAGATAATCCTACATAGCAAATAGGGAAGTCCCAGCTCCCAGTTTTCAGGCATCATTCATTTTTTAAAAACACATTTATTGAGCCCTGAGATAAGTTGCATTAGGTACTATCGATGTAGAGGTGAACAAGACAGCAAGGTCCCTACCTGTGAATGTTACATTCTGGGCTAAGAAACATCCTTTTAAAAAACAAATAAAGAAAAAAAATAAAATAATAATAACCAAAAGAGCCAGCAAAATAGCTCAACAGGTAAAGGACTTGCCATCAAACCTAGTGACCTGAGTTCAATATAGTGGGAGAAGAGAACCAAATGCCCCAAAGCCCTCTGATCTTCAGTGTACAACGTGGCACTTCCATCCCATACACAAACATAGATCCCTCAGAAATGCAATGTCTGTGGATATCCATTTATATAGTAAATCCAGCCTGAAATAATAATGAATTTCAGATCCCAGGTCTGAAATCTGAAGTCCAGACTGTTTGATTCACCCTCATTCTGACTGAGTCTGTTTAAGCCAACTGGTATTCAAAATTTACAGATCTGATTGGCTGACCCCTACCTAAAAGGCTCTTTTCCAACATCTAATTTGTTCCTGCCATGGCTGCCTCTCCTCATTTTCCCCCCTCACCTCATTTGTATCTGTCCCCACCCCTTTTTTTGTGAACTCACTGTATAGCTGAAGATAACCTGGAACCTCTCATCCTCCTGCCTTGATGCTGGAATTACAAGCACAAGATGACACTACACCCAGTTTTATGTTTGCTGAAGAGTCAAACCAGGGTTTCATGAACACAAAGTAAACATTCTAAAAACTGAGCTAGATCCCCAGTCCTGTATTTGCATTTCAAACATTGTTTACAACACTTCTTGTAATCTCTCCACAGTAACCAAGTCCCATTCACAGTCACGTTACAATTCTCTTGAGCTTCTAAGTCAAATATCCATATGCCACTGTATTTCTACCCTAACACCCTAAATTCAACAGAATCCCACATGGATGCATTACTCCCTACACTGCCCATGTAACCCAGGGTAGTGGCATCACTGGCCTGGATCTACAAGTTCTTTCCAAAGTTCTAACTTCTTCCCCTCAGTTCCCACATTCAGTCACCCAATCTCTTTATCTTATATTCCTAATATTTATTGGAGTAAACTCAGAAACTAATGAGTCAACACTGAATTATTTTCTTCACACTAACTCAAGACTACATGGTTGTATCAATTTACATTAATTATATGCTCACATACACCATGCACTCTAAAAGGGAGATTCTCATGCATTCCCCAATTTCATCTTCCAATAGCCCTATGAGTCATGGATGGAATTATCATTTTTCTTTCATATATAAAGACATCAAAGCTTAGTGACATTGGCAATTTTTCTAAAATCACCTAAATAAATGGAAACAAAACTATTTAGTCTATATATTTCTGACTTCCTATGCTATTTTTGTCACCTTGACACAAACTAGTTACCTGGGAAGAAGGAACCTCAGCTGAGGAATTTCCTCCTTCAGATTAGCCTGTGGCCATGTCTGTGAGACATTTTCTTAGTTGCTAATTCACTTCGGAGGTCCCAGCCCACTAAGGGCTGCTCCCAGGTTCCTGCCTGACTTCCCTCAATGGATTGGGATTCGGAAATGTAAGCCAAATAAATCTTTTCCTCCCCAAATTGCTTTATTTTATCACAACAACAGAAATCAAACTAGAAAACTACAAAAAGCGGGCTTTAAAGTTGCCAAAGAAAGGATGTAGAAAGAAAAAAAACTAAGCATTTAACTTTATTACTATCCAGGTTTAGGATTCACCTAAACCTGCCCCTAAATTCACCGTATAGGTGGTATAACATTCAATTCACCAAAACACAGTTCTGAAATGTGCTGCAGTGGGAAACATTTGAAAGTTATGGTGCTATTTGCAGAATGAAAAGTACGTTGACATATATAATCTCATCAGACCTCCCATGCCACAGAGATACATGTACACTCATGCCTATTGGTACACTATTCACAGTAGCTAAGAAATGGAAAACTAGATGACCAGCAAAAGATGAATTGATAAAGAAATTGCTCATGGGGCTGGAGAGATATTTTAGCAGTTAAGGGCACTCGCTGCTCTTGCAGCAGACCCTGATTTGGTTTTTAGCACCCATACCAGGCCTCATGACCACCTCTACCTCCACCTTCAGGAGATCTCACACCCTCTTCTGGCCTCCATCAAGACTTGCCTGCATGTGGTACACATACAGACATGTGGGCACACACACATATACACATAAAGAATTAAAGAAACTGAATGCTCATATACACAATGGAAAATGTTAAGCTATACAAATAATACCCTAACATTTGCAGAAAAATGGATGAAACCGCAGATCAGTATGTGTGGTGGTTGATGGTTTGAATCAGAATGTCCTTCCGAGGCTCCAAGCATTGGGGCATTTTGAGCCCAGTTGGCAGCATTGTTTTGGGAGGCCTTAGACGGTGTGTCCATGCTGGAGGAAGCATGTCACTGAGGGCAAGTTTAGAGTTTTTAAGCCTTCCCAGATTTCCAGTCATTCTCTGCTTCCTATGCCTGCTTAAAGATGTGAGAACTTAGTCCCTCTTCCTGCTCCTGCTCTGGCCACCTCCTGCCACCATGCTTCCCCACCATATGGACTTTGATTCCTGTGGAACCAACCATAAACTAAATAAACTCTTGCTTCTATAAGTGTGTTTGGTTAGTGTTTTATCACAGCAACAGAAAAGTAACACATATGTTAGGTGAAATAAGCCAGATTCAGAAAGATACATACATTTTCTATCACAAGGAGACTCTAGTGTTACATGTGTGTGTGTGTGTGTGTGTGTGTGTGTGTGTGTGTGTGTGGTGTACAGTAGAAAAAAGCCATGAGAGGAGAAGATGAGATTTTAAGAGAAGGAGGAAGAGGTTAATGGAACTCATGAAATGAAAGCTCAAAGATTTTTTGAGCAAGGAAGAGGATCATGAAAGGGGAGGTTCACGGAGGAAGGGAAAGAAGTGGGAGAGGATGAATAAGAACAAAGAAAATCTCTCATGAACCCATCACTTTGTATGCTAACTTTTAAAAATTAAAAACAAGACTTAAGAGTTCATAATGCAGGCTGCAACCTTCCTCTGTAGGTCAGTCTACCCAGTCTTTCTCTGTAGTGTTTGCTTTGCTAAATAAAATTCTGCTTAAGTTGTTAGACTCTACTTACGTTTCTAAAATAAGACTGTTTTACATAATTACCCCCAAATTATTTGAATGTATATAATGTTGTAATGTTTAATCTTGTCAACGTAATTGGACTGAGAGATGCCTAGGCAATTAGTGTGGATGTGCTTGTGAGAGTTCTCCAGTGATGGTAAGAGCTCTGACTAATCAATAGATTAGTCCTTTGATGGATTCATTCCATGATGGTATCACTGGGAGGTGGTGAAAAGTAGGAAGTGCCCATGGGAAGAAGTTACAGGGGCATTCCATGTGGGTGGGGGGGACTTGCCCTGTTCCTGCTTCTATTTCTCTTTCTGTCACTGTAAGGTTGGGAAACTCCTCCAACACATGCTCCCTCCATGATGTTCTGCCCAAGTGCCTTGGGACACGGAACTGTGAGATCAACACTTTGAAGACAAGAGCTAAAATAAAATCTTCCACTTCAAGTTGTTTTTGCCAAGTATTATAGTGATGAAAAGATAGACTCTTCCACATGTTTTAGTCACATGAAATGATTTATCCATTATTGTTTTCTATTTATTCTGGTGTTCCACTCGTTGAAAAGTGTTAATATTCCATGAACTTTTTAAAAGCAAATACACCCTATGTATGGTGGTACATTCTACAATCCTAGCACTCAAGAGGCTGAGGTGAGAGGTTCACAATTTTGAGGCTAACCTCAGCACACAGTGAAATGCTGTCTCAAAACAAAACAAACAAAAAAGGAAAATGCAAGGAAAGAAGCTTTAAATGGTAAAAATTCATAATGTTCATGTGTATTAGAATGGTCCCTTCATTCCATTTAGTCTAATTTGTTGAATTCACCATATGAACTTCTATATAAACTCTTCCATGTTAGAATCATTGAAATACATTTATTAAACACTTATGTTTAAAAAAAAAATGCCAGTTGTGGTTGGGTGGTGGTTTGAATGAGTAATGTCCCCCACAGTCTCATGTATGTGAGTACCTCGTCCCCAGTTGGTGGGGCTGTTTGGGAGAACTATGGAATCTTTAGGAGGTAGGGCCTTGCAGAAGGACATATGTCACTCGGGGTAGGCACTGAGGGTTTGTAGCCTTCTCTCTCCTCTCTGTCCTCCCGCCTTCCCTTTTTCTCTCCCCTTCCCCTCTCCTCCCTTCAACCTCTCTGATTTCTATGTGGATAAGATGTGATCCGCCAGCTTCTTGTTCCTGCCGCCATGCCATGCCTACCTTACCAAGAAGGACTCTAGTCTGTTAGAACCAGAAGTCAAAATAAACTCTTCTTTATATTGCTTTTGGTCATGGTGTTTAATCACAGCAACAGAAAAGCAATGTTTTATGGAAAAAAAAAAACAAGAAAAAAATATAATCACTAGTCACTAGTGTCAGATAATTTTAAAATTCAAGAAAAGGATAAAAATACAGGGTTTAGATTTTGATTGCTAAAACTATAAATGTATGAAAAAATGTTGATGCTCATTAGAGGAAAATCTGACATTACTGTAACTATAGAATGAGCATACATGTCTTATAAAATCTTATGCTCATTAGTAAATTAAAACTCATGATTAAACCATTCATATATAGATAGATAACATCTAAAGACATTTAAGGAATAGGATGACACCACCAAATTCCTATCAAAGGACTTACTTGAGAGTAATACAGTGTGAAGAAGTTGGAACAAGAAAAATAAATTAAGCACACTTTTTTCTAAGCAAAAGATGCAGCTCTGAAATAAGGTTCTGAGATTAAAAAGGAACAGTTTGAAAGATACTGAAGAGAAATGGAATGTGGCTCACAATGGAGCAGTTGCTTATTGAGTACAAAGCCCTCAATCTTATCCAGAATTGGAAAAAAAGACTATGACTTGACTGGGTTTGGAGGTTGAAGAACTAAAGCTTCCTGCTATGGTACTAGATGGAAAAGAAATAGCTCATTTTTGTTTGTGGTCATATATGAAAGACTATGAAAAGCAATGTGAAAGAGCAATGTATGGTGTGTGAACATGGGGAACAGGAAAAGGTGGCCTCAAATGGAGACTATCAACTGAAATGGCAGAAGTTAAAGATTAATCATTATTGCACTAAGAAAAGTGTAGGATCTCTTGTATTGAATTCAAGAGAACATGGAAAACCACCAGAAAGCTATGACTAAGGAAATAACATGATTGATGAGAATCATGGAAAATGGTTTAAAGCTCCAGTGAAACAAAAAAAAAAAAAAGGAAATTGTACATCTTGATTGCTTGACAAATGCCATAATA
The DNA here is from genome assembly GCA_035773235.1 of Eospalax fontanierii. NCBI lineage: Eukaryota > Metazoa > Chordata > Mammalia > Rodentia > Spalacidae > Eospalax > Eospalax fontanierii. The sequence goes on along the minus strand of CM069530.1, from coordinate 47,911,915 downwards.
TCTATTTAAACGATAGCAAGAAATATTTCAAATAGAAACAGATAAGTCATTCACTTAAGAAAATATCAGTATAGGTTGTGGTGAAGGGTTCACAGTACTGAAACTCAAACTGACAAGTTAAAAGAGATTTTACATGTTCTACTGAAACACTGGCATATCTTTTGTCATATTATATTTTGGAGGGGAAATGTCTTAAAGGAAACTGCTTGAATGTCATAGCATTTTGAAGTGTTACATATTTAAACAAAATTCTTTCTAGTAGATCCCACTTCGATTCACGTAATGAGTTAGCAATTTACGTAGTTAAATCAGTCTTACCTTTATGTGAAGACTTTGGATACATCAGTAGTTTTGACCCTGCCCATCATAACAAAATACCTACAATACACTTTGGTCCTCCATCAGTGAAGTCAAGCTCAGTCTGAGCAACTTAGTGAAACCCTGTCACAGAATTAAAAAAAAAAAATAGTCATGAGGCTGGAGAGATGGCTCAGCAGTTAAGAGCATTGGCTGCTCTTGCAGAGGACCTGGGTTAAGATCCCAGCACCCACATGAGGGCTAACAACCGTTCATAAGCCTGATTCCAGAGACTCCAATGCCCTACTCTGATCTCTGTGGGCACTGCATGCATAGACGCCCTACATACATGAATTCAAAAGAGGATGCATACACATAAAATATCAAATAAATTCAAAAAAAGTTAAAGGTAAATCATTTACTTCAAAAGAAAAGAGGCAGTTAAGACGAGTATAATCTACCCCAACAGGAAGTCTTAAAGTAGATTTTTGTTGTTGTTTTTTAAGACAGGATCTCCCTGTAGTCCCAGCCAGCCCGGAACTCTCTATATAGACCAGGCTAGCTTGAACTCAGAGAGATATATCTGCCTCTGCCTCCTGAATGCCAGAATTAAAGGCATGTGCCACCACACTCTGCTCAAGTAGTAAATTTCTTAAAAGAAATTTAAAAAAGATAATACAGAGAATAATACTGTGACACAGAATGGCTCACAACAGCCCATGTGCTAAAAGCCTGGGTGGCACTACTGGGGAACAGGGACATATAAAATTTGGGATCTAGTGGAGGGAAATCAGGCCATTGGGAGTGAGCCCCTTAAGGAAGTATTAGAACCACAGCCCCTCATGAGTCTCTGTCTCAGCTGCTACTTAGTGAATAGGTTTCCTCCAATGTCCACACCCATTATGCTAGGAGTGTGTCAACACAGATCCACAGCAACAAAGTCAGAGACTATGGACTTCATGAAACCTTTGAAACTGTGATCCAAAATAAACTTTTCCTCCAGTATTTTGTTACAGTGATGAAACACTGAGTAGAGAGAAAAGCAGGCTACAGTCCTCAGTCCTCTAACAAGAACTAGGACTGTAACAAAAAAACAAGAAGAAAGGAAATAGAGCAGTCCATCATCCTGGGGTAGAAGCCCAAATGAAGTTTATTCGCAAATACAACACATACACACATTCTAAATTTGCATATTTATAGTCAAAGATACTAAGCAAATAATTACATTAGAGGGCGTTTTCCCTCCATGCAAATTATTGAAAAAGATTAAGTATTCTGCCATAAAAAAAGATTCTTTAGCTATACAATGCAGTTCAAACAGTAATCATGCAAAAGTACAGTTATTCGTTGTGTATTTTTTAAAATTAGAGATTTGGGTGTACAAATATTACCCCGCCCGATTTATATATATCAAGGACCTTTTCAAAGACCACCCACTTAACTTAAACTAGGCGTTGTGACGTGGGCATTTATTCCCAGTCCTCCAAAAGCAGAAGCATGCAGAACTGAGATTAAGGCCAGCTTGGTCTACCATAGGGCTCCAGGCCAGCCGGGGCTATTGAGACGAAAGCGGGGGAGGGAAGGAAAGAGAGAGAGAGAGAAAGGAGAGAGAAAAAGGAGAGAGAGAGAGAGAGAGAGAGAGAGAGAGAGAGAGAGAGAGAGAGAGAGAGAGAGAGACACCTGCTTCTGGAATAAACTGTGGTGGACAAATAGGCTTGAAATCTTAGGTTCAAACCCTACTTTGAGCACCTACCTTTCTGTGTTTCACTTATAAAGTGGGAACAATTAACCCATTCCTACCTCAGAGTAGCTGTGATAAGTGAAGTCATGGATGTTATGTGTCAAGTAATCTTGGGATCCAGTTTAAACTGAAAGAGGGTTTAGACTATATTGTTTGGTTAATTTCGCATTATGTGACTCTTGTTAATCATCGAGGCATTTTCCTCCAATCTAAAAATAACACAAGACTTTTAAAGAGATCAGGATCCACTTCCAGCCCAATCCAAACGAAGCTTTTTCCATGGCTTCTCAATGTCTCCTAGGAATGGTACTCTATTACTCTGTCTCGTACTGTCGGCTGCTAGGACGCAGACGGGAGAGGTGACACAGGCTACACCCGCCACCCACTGAGAGACCTGAGAAAGAGAAGCAAGGCGCGCGCTACCAGCCGCCTCCAAGCCAGGCCACGACACCACGTGTGCACTGTTATCTGTTTCCCACGTCTGGTTCCCGCCCCCTCCCACAGCGCGCAGCCGGAGCGCACGCGCAGTTCCACTTCCGGGCGCTGCTCCTCGCGCCCCACAATGCTGTGCGGCGCCGACCTGTCGCAAAGGCCGCTTCCCCGCGGCGAATGAGCGAGTCGCTTTCCGTGCGCTGCGGCGGTAGCCGGGTCTTCCTGCTCCCGCCGCGCTGCCGGACGCCCCGACAGTAGCCATCTGTGCCGCAGTCGGCCCGGCGCTCCCTCCGCGATGCCCCCCAAGAAACAGGCTCAGGCCGGGGGCAGCAAGAAGGCGGAGCAGAAGAAGAAGGAGAAGATCATCGAGGTGCGTACCCCTCCCCTGCGCGGGCCCGGGGCCGCCGCTCACGGGACCACGTGCCCGCGCTCGCTCGGGTGGGCCCGGCCGGGTGGCTCTCGCCGCCCCCATCACTATAGTGACGTCGCGGTGCCCGGGCACCCGCCTCTTCTCCTCCCACGCGCCCGCCGCGCCCACCCGGTCGCCTGGGACCCGGGCCGCCTTCCGCCTCCTCGGGAGTGCAGCGGTTCCTCGGGCTGCGCCGGAACGAACGTCCCTCTGGAAGGCTCCTCACAGCCCCTCTGGGTGTCTCTGTCTGGGTGTGAGACGTAGCACTCGTTTTTTCGAGCCAGCAAATTATCCGTGGCTTTATTGATCCACCTGGGAACTTTCCCCGTCAGCAACTCAGGCTTCTGCGAGCTCGCAGCCCAGCGTCTTGTACAGAATGTTACATACATACATGTAGTATGAATTGAGTGAGTAGGCTCTGTCACTACCTGTGTAAAATGTCCTGCTCCAGTTTACACAAACACACAACGTATCTTTGAACGCATTGAGCCTGTGGGCCTTCAATGACCAAAGCTTGATCAATGGAATAACCGTGTGTTATTCACCTGGTTTACAACAGTGGTGTCCGTGAGTTTCCTTAAGATGGTGAATCATGTTTGACATTGGGTAAACAACTTGTAGCCCTTTGTGAGATAGCCTTTCGTCAATGTCTACTAATCCTCTTCGTATTTAAAGTAAATGTCTCATGGATTTGGGGTGTAGTAGGGGAGAACCATGACCATTTTACCGGATAACATATCTGAATAATGGGTAGCCTCTTATAGCCTAGTTCTTATTAAAACAACACAGTAAATGTTTTGGTGTTTTAAAATGAGAGGTTTATGACTGTTTTTCAGTGTTAAGTTGTTACAGCCTTGAAAGACAAGACTCCTCTAAGTTTCTTTGTACAAATCTAAGAAAAACTTGTCAGATTTGTCAAGTTGGCTGATATTATTTGAATAAAATGCTTGTGAATATTTCTAGTAATCCTTGATGATTACTGAGGTAGAACCTGTGTTCATATCTTAAATTGTACTCTTCAACACTGACAGGAAGTACCATAACCAGACATTTGAAAGCAAAATGATTGTCACCCTTACATCTGAAAAATCAGGATTTAGGGCACTTTACTACATCTCTGGGAACTTCAGTCTGATGGCATTCAATGCTGTGTCAACAAAGGACATTTAGAGATGTCATTTTATTTACAGATTGACTGTGATTGAACTAACAATGTAGACGTGGGACAGAGCAAAAGTTCTGAACAAAAATAATGTTACATGACACCTTAAAAGCATATTTTATGCAATATAGAACCTACTTATTTTTAATTAAGACTACTGTATTGAAGTTATTTATAGTATCCTGTCAATTCTAAAAATGAGGCAAATGTTTTGGTTTCATTCCTCTTGTTAGGAGAGTTCATTTTTATGCGTGTTGAACTAAGGGAATCATATTCTGTTCTTGTATTCCACCTCTGAACTGCTCTCTCAGTCAACAAGATTATTTTTATGTGCAAGAGAAAAATAACTGAGTTTCATTAGTGAAGATAGCTCCAAAGAATGCTTAAGAAACTGCCTTCTTTAATTGATTCAGTGTATGCTGGTAGGTTATCCTGATAGAGTGATAGAATTAAGTAAGCCTGGTTTGGTTTGATCACTTAGATTTCAGCTCCTCAGTCAAACCTGAGTAAAACAGCACCCTACCAGTTTTTGTGTACATTTGTAAAAAATGTTATTCTCTGTATTTTTTCTTTTGCTCTTTGAAACTATCTAGAGTTCTATGAATGTTTTCTTCTTGAAATGAGTATCTCACAAAGGGTTATAGTTGATGATATTTTATTCTCCATTTATATAGTGGCCTCAAACAGTATATAACATTTGTTTTCTTATAGCCCAAAGTAATAAATTGAGGTCAGCTTTGAGCAACAAAAAGTCTGATCTGAGCCATGCATAGTGCATTCCTGTAGTCCTAACACTGAGGAGGCTGAGGTACAAGTTGGAGGACAGCCTGAACTTCCTAGTGAGTTTCAGGCAAGCCTTGGCTACAGCATGGGACAGCCTCAAAAGAACAAAAAGAGAATAAGTATCGTTACGGGAAAAGAAGATTATTGGTTTAGGGCAAGAAAATAATGTCTACCTAAGAACACGTAGTGGTGAAGGTGGTAGAGACCTGCGCAGGTAAGACCCTGGTATTTAGAAAGATGGAGAAAAAGAAGTTGTTAGTTGTGACAAATTTTAGCTAAGGTCCACTGTTGATAACTTGAAGCTAAATTAGTCAGTTGCAAAATAGCCATTGCACAAATGGACAACAAAATTAATTAAATAGTTTATCTGGAGACAAAGCCACCGCATTAATACAGTGTCAGTCTCCCTACTCAACACTGTTCAGTATTGATCTACCTTTCTTCTGCCTCCTCATCCCCCGTCTTTAAGGAGCAGAATTGCTTAAGGATGATTGGGAGAAGTGGTCAAAATTATAAGTGATGTCTGGAATTGTCCCTTAGAGATTCAGGAACAGTCTTTGTCTTACAGCCTGTTCTCTGAACCCGTTTGCATACACTGTTCTTTCCCTATCAATAATTTTTGAGTTCTGGTTTTATTTTAACCATGATTTGGAGTTCACTGAAACCAACTTCCTTTTCTTACCCAATACTATCCCATTCCCAAGTCCAAGACTACCTTTAGGTAAGGGTCTGTTCCAAACTCAGGGAAAAACTTTATTGAAGCAGTCCAAACTGTAAACCATCTACTTCCAGGAGATACTGTCGTTACCTCAGATTCGCAGTGTCCTGTTTAAAAAACTTTTTGTAGCTGGTGCTGTAGTTGTTAGTGTGGACCAGTCTGATCTATAACCTAACCCAAGTTTCTCTGCGAAGCAAATCGTTTTTCATGGTGGAAAGAATAAGTACTTTGATTAGAGTCAAATATACTTTAGTTCAAATGCAATGTCATGTAATAATTAACAGGTATTGGATAGACACAGTTTCTCAGTATTTGAAGACAGAAGAGAGGAGCCTTGTTGTAGAAGTGATATAAGTTCAGATAGCTCCTTTGTCTCAGATAAATATTAGTGCCCATTTTACAGTTGAGTTAACAGGCACAGAAGTTAACTAACTTGCCCAAAGTTACTAAACTGGCAAGCAGAAACCCAGGATTTAAACTCCCAAACTTGAGCCCCCAAGTCCTTATTAGCTACTATATATACACTGCCTCTAGGTTGTAAATCTTGTTAACTTCTGAAAAGTTAGGGTAAGACCGGCTTTTCCCATGACTGAAAGTAATATTTCTGGAATATGCTGAGTAAATATGCCCCTTTTCTCTGGAAAAACAAATTTCTTGCCAAAGAATGAGTATTTTTTTTTAATCTGAACTCTAATTAGACACTTTCAAAGTAGCTCATTAAACTGGTTAATTGTGTGCTAAAGAGGTGTGATTAGACCTGGAAGCCCCTTTTCCCCCCCCCTTTTGGGATCTGGCATTTATGCAACTCTACAAGAAACTGCTCTGGGAAGCCCTTTCTCTAACTCTCCTAAGTCCTTATAATAAATGTCAATATCTGTTTCCCTATCTGGTCTGTGTTCGTCTGTCGGTCACATTAGCCTAGACTGTTTTGCTTTGGAATTGAATAGAGTATTAAACTTTGTGGTTAAGAAGGGATGCGGAAGGCTTGATAGAGATGACTTCAGCTTGTCTATTTTTCCTTTTTTCATATGCATGAGCTATAGAATAATCATGTAGAATTTTGTAGTGTCAGTTGAGATATTAATACATGAAGCAGACATTTAGATGAGTAAAGGAAAGTTTTAGTATATGGATATATAATAGTGAATAAAGCAGTATTTTCCAGTGAAAACAAACCTTTCCAAACCAAAATGCCCTTGAGCTTTTTTTAAAAAAATCATTGAAAGAAGGGCTGTAGAACTGGCTCAGCAATTAAGATCACTTCCTGCTCTTGCAGAAGACCTGGGTTCGGTTCCTGGCACCCATGTGGCTGCTGACAGCTTATAACTCCAGTTCCAGGGATCTTACACTTTCTGGCCTCTACTTGTATTGCATGCACACAGTACACTTAGATACAACTAGGGCAAAGCACTCATACAAAGCACATAAATTATTTTTTTTAATTTTAAATATGGAAAGATTTTGTTGGGTTTGAAATATTGTAGAGATAATGCTGTGTTAGATTGTTCTTTCAAATACTGTTATTTCAGAGTAAATGCCTCAGAGTCTCCAGTTTTACTCAGAAATAAAGACTTCTGCCTTCTCTCCCCTCTGTGAATCTGGTCATGGGCAAGCGAATGAGAAAGAAAAATATAAATCCTGTTTTGAAATGCAGAGGTATCTGTAATCTTGACCTTCCACTTGGGAAGATGCAGCACATGGATGAGTTGGTAACTGATTAGAACAGAGCAAGCAATAAACTTGCTCTGGAGCATTCTAGAAAAGGTCAATAGTAGGAGACATTGTGTAGTACAGAAAACAAAAGGCTAAAAGCTGGATTAAAAGTGTTAGAAGTAGTCATAATTCTTAACCAGCCCTCGGGAAAGTGATTCCACTTACAACAGATATACTCTCCAGCAAAGGAAGGGAGAGAGGTTTACTTCTTCTGGAACACCAGGCACTGAGGCTGTGGGGCATGTGGTTAAAATGTGTGATTGACACTAGGTATAGCAGTACATACCAAGAATCCAAGCACATAGGAAACCAAGACAGGAGAATCTTTGTGCAAGGCCAACCAGGACTACATAGTAAAATCCTGCTTCCCATCCCCCTACCTCCACCAGAAAAAAGCGTCGGGGGGATGTGGAGGGGCACACAGGAAATGGACCTGAAAATGGCTGCTAGAGGATCTGGATCTGTTCCATAAACAAAAAGATGCTGTCCCCCACCTGTTCTCTTCCCCTAGCTTGTGGCCAGATCCTTCCAGAGAAACTATGAAGAAAAAGATTTCAGATAGCAATATTGTCCTACTTGCCATTGATTTGTGTTAGAGCAAATCTCAGTGTTAGTTTCTTTGAGCTGCTGTAACAAATTACTGCAAACTATTACTAATGCCTGATTTTCTTACCATTTTGTTTGCTAGACGTTTGTAATCCAAGAGCCAACAGGGTCATGTTCTCCCTCTGAAGGCCACAGGGAAAAGTCCTCTGCCTTTTCCTAGTCTGGTAGCATCCAGCAATCCTTGGCATTCTTTAAATTTGTGTCACTCCAAACTCAGTCTTTATATTGCCTTCTCTGTTCTGTCCCTACCCTAATCCAGTGGGATCTCATTTTTTACATTATATCCACAAAAGCTTGTTTCCAAATAAGTCACATTTAAGGTGTGGTTCACATGAATTTTCAAGAGACACCATTTAGCTCATTACAGCCCTAGACCGTGCAGTCCATTCTAAAGGTTTTTGTGCTATGTATTTAAGAGGTCGAGAGCCAAGGATTGCTACAACTACTGATCACAAAATGAGTACTTACATAATGGAAAACCTCCATTGAATTAATAAAAATCTTAATTTAATTAAAATGCTGCTTTCTGGGGCTAGAGAGATCACCCAGCATTTAAGAGCACTGGAGCTCTTGCAGAGGACCAATTTACTAGCCAACACCCACCCATGGTGGTTAACAGTCCTTAATTTTAGTACGGGGGGGCGGGGGGATCTGACATCCTCCTGGCCTCTGTGGGCACTTGAATGCACATGGTGCACATACATGAAAGAAAAATACTCATAAACTAAATAATTTTTTTAAAGTACTACTTTCTGATTACATTAGTGCTTGAAAGTTTTATTATCCCCAAAGCCAGTTCAGAATTTCATGTGTCCTTTTTTGCATAGTATACCGCAGAATAAGTTCAGCAGTGCCTTGTCCTTCAGCATACGCTTCAAAAGTGCGTCCTGAGATCAAATGAGTTTCTAAAGTGTGTATTGTCCCCCTCTGCTAAAGGCTGTAAACTGTTTTGTACTTAAGGACTAAGAATCTGGGGTTGGTGTTCAGCTCAGTGATAGAATGAATGTTATCACATGCACAAGGCTCTAGGTTCTGTTGGCAGTGTTTCAAAAGAAAGTTAAGAATACTGTGGGCATACACATTTCTTCAAACTTAGAGACTGTGGGACTACTTGTCCCAATACAACAACTCAACATATTCTATAGGACTGAAATGCACTGTGGGAGAAAACAGCATAGTTACATTTTATGAAATTTTTAAGTAGATACAGAATTGTCAATAGGCCTGGTTGATGTTTTGAAGAACAAATTTGTTCATACTGCCTCTGCCTGATGTTGTGTTTTATACATTTTTATTTGACATCATATTTTCCTATTAATAAATGAGTGATTTTTATATATTTTTTGAAAATAGTAATAACTCACTAGGGTATTTCTGTGTTCTTTCTCATTTAGGATAAAACTTTTGGTCTAAAGAATAAGAAGGGAGCAAAGCAACAGAAGTTCATTAAGGCTGTCACTCATCAAGTTAAGTTTGGTCAACAAAATCCACGCCAGGTAAAGAACTTTAATGTCTGTGTTTTCTTATGAAGTAATATTATGTAGCATCTATTGCAGATTCTATTGTGTTATAATTATATTACAAAATTGAACCCTATTCTATAAACTTTACACCTTAACCTTTCTTATACAGTAGTACTTACAGGATAATCCTCCAAGCCAGTTTGATTTTGCCAAAGCTTTCATTATTCTAACAATAGTTGTATACTGTTCTGTATAGATGTGTTACATTTCACTGTTCTTAAGTGATCCTTTCATTTCCAGCTTTCTGGCACTTAGAATTCTACAAGAAATATCCTTATACATATGTTTTTCAATGTGCCTGTTTTTATTTCTATTATGTAAATAGTTTACTAACAGACTTGGTTTCTAGATCAAGAAAAATGAACTTCTTACTTGATTTTCTTACATTTTTAAAATACATTAAAAAAAAAAATTTTGTATGGAAGGTACACATAAACCCCACAATGCTCCTGTGAAGGTCAGAGGATAGCTTGAAAGTTGGTTCTCTCTTTCCAGTGCATGGATTCCAAGACAGAACTCAGGTCTTTGGGCTTGACAGCATGTACCTTTACTGGCTGGGCCATCTCTGGTCCTTCTCTTTAATGAATTTGTCTGATCACTTCCCATAGACTGTAATCATCCACATTTATATGAGTATGTAGTAAGCATTGCAGTTGCTTTATCCTTCCCAGTATGATGTTTAAAGTGGGACCTCATTGTTATATTCATTTTCTCATTAGCATAGTAAGTATTCTCATATGCATTTTGGCTCTAAGTCTGAACTTCAATGATTTGTTATCCTAGCCAACTACTCAGAATGTTTCTGGTTGCCTCTGATTTATGAGAAATACCTTTTGTTAGCATTACAATTAGTAGTGTTGCATTCCTATTTTGCTATACTATGATTTTCAGATGTTTTTCCTTCCTCCCCAAATTCTGTGTTTATATTGTTCTAACAGTGGTAAACATGCCTTGTTTTCCACTGGACTCATGTGCATGGCTGTCTGAGGTTTGGAGGTTTGTTTTTGTTTGGTTCTGCAGGGGGTTCACAGTCTATAGTTTATCAAATAAATGTAATTTGTCATTTGCTTAAGATTGTCGTTTAATGTATATCTTAGTCCAGCATCATTTTACTGAATTGAAATACTGATTTTTTTTTTAAACTGATAAACCAAAATGCCACTTATATTGGCATCTGATCTGTATCCTCTTTCTGTTCTTAGTGTCTGTCCCTAGCCCTTATCCACTGATTTTTATTATATTGAGTGAGTACAGTGTGTCTTTTTTCTTGCTTGTTCTTTAAGTCATTTCTTCCATGGAATTTGGAAATTATTTTATCCATTGATAACTTGTTCAAAAAATTTAGCCTCTTCTACTTCAGATTCTTTAGCCCTTTCTTCCCGTAAGTTTTGATAGACATGATCTTTATTTTTTAAAATGCCTCCTTTTAAGCCAGGTGTGCCATTAGTCCCAGCACTTGGGAGACAGAGGTGAGGTGGGTGGATTTCTGAGATGGAGACCAGCGTGGTCTACATTACAAGTACCAAGCCAGCTGGGGCTACAGGGAAACCCTGTCTCAAAAACAAAACAACAACAAAAAACTTCCTTTTGTATGTCCTTTCTTCATGATAACACTTTTTGAATATAGAAGAGAATGTTTCCAATGTTTTTAGGTATAGTTTTTTTTAAACCTAAGAAAATTAGCATAATATATTTGTGAGATTATTAACCTCTATGTAAAACCAGTTTCTCTATTTTATGCTGTCTACCAGTCAGTGCTGTCAGTCCTGCCCTTTTCTTTCACATCGTAGCTTCATTTTAGAGCCAAAAGCAGTTCTTCCTAAGTGTTTACTTAACCTGGTTTAATGAGAATGTATCAGCCCTCCTTGCATCTTTAGACTCAATCAGCCATAGGTTAAAAATGGGGTTTGTTTACTTTTTAAAAAAGAAAAGTTACAACATGGGTGTTGGTAATATACTTCCTAATTAGGTCTAAGATGGTTGTGTTTATACTGAACAAGTACAGCCTTTTTTTTTTTTTTTTTAAATGAAGTGCATTCATTTTTATTTGTACAAAGTTTTTGGATTGCAGTATGTTTACTGATATGTATGTGATAGCCAAGAAAGCCAGAAGAAGGCAAGAAGGCAAACAAGAGCCACTGTGGGTGCTGGGAATTAAACCTGGGTCCTCTGGAAGAACAGCAAATGCTATTAACCCCTGAGCCACAGTACAGATATTTTTTTAATTACGGTTCCCCAAGCAATCCCAATGTGATCATTTATATGCCTTATATTTTATTAAATATTATATGCAATATAAAAGGGTCTTGAGTTCCCATGTACTTTTGGAGGAGTCCTAGAATCATTGCCCACAAATAGAAAGGGACAAGGTATGCTAAGGGGTATGAATCCTGTCTTTCATTATATGATCCTAATTTGTATACTGATTCTGATCTTTATTTGTACAGAGTAGGGACAATTATCTCTTATAAGATTTCCCTGTTAAAGAAAGCTCTCTTTATAAAACTCTTTCTTTCTTCCTACTATTTTGAGTGGCAGTTTCAGATTTCATTAATTTAAATGCTGTAGAATTTATGGGGATAGTTAGGTATTTTACTACATTCAGTATTTTTGATACATTCTTAGATAGCTGGTTTAACACTGAACAGTTACTACATAGGACTGAAATTGAGCAGCGGTCCTATTCCTACAAGTGGGCCTGAGTTGTATGCTGTAGAAGATGGCCCTACCCTTAAGTATTCTCCCAGTCAACTCTCCTGGGGCTTTGTCCACACAGATTTTGTGCCATAGCTGCCCATAATAGTTTTGTCAGGGTATGTGAAGGCCCCTTTCTCATACCCAGTTCCGTCTAGGATATAATTTTTGGACTTTCTTTCTTCCCTGTAGCCCCAGCTGGCTTGGAACTCACTATATAGACCAGGCTGATCTCAATCTCACAGATTCCCCCTGCCTCTGCCGCCCAAGTGCTGGGATTAAAGGCATACACCATCATGCTTGGCTCCATTTAGACTATGTTATGCTGCCACTTTATCTGAAAAGCCAAGAAAGGATGTGTGCTAGAGGAAGGAACAAAGCCTGTGCTATACCATTTCCTCCCTAGTACCTGCCACCCTCCCACACATATCCCGGGATACTGTGAGACAGGACAGGAAGCTACAGCATTGTAGCTGTAATCCCACTGTACTTGAGTGTATATTATTATTATATAATAATAACATGAAGTATTTCATTTTTAACCATCTAAGACATAAGGTGTGATTGTCAATTAGAGATCACACTATATTTATTTAGCCTGATCTCTAACTTTTATTTATTTATTTTGGTGTATATGAGGCAGGGTATCTATATGTAGCCCACACTGGGCATTAACATGCTATCCTCCAGCCTCAGCTTCCCAAGTACTAGAGGTCCTGCCCTACCATGCCCCGATTAATTTCTAACTTTAAATATTTCAAGTGATTGTGGCTCCCCAGTGTGGCATTCTAACTGCCACATGTAAAGTGGACTGTGTGTGTGTGTGTGTGTGTGTGTGTGTGTGTGTGTGTGTGTGACTTGCCTGCATATATGTAAGTGCACCCATGTCATGACTTGCAGTGCCCACAGATGCCAGAAGAGGTCATCAGATCCTCTGGAACTGGAATTACTGGTGGTTGTTAGCCATATGTGCGTGCTGGGAGCAGAAGAGCCTGGGTCCTCTGGAAAAGCAGCTAGTGCCATCTCTCCAGTCCTGTATGAGATGGGCTTAATCAGCAAAACCTACTTCTGTTTTTAAAAAATAAATTTCTTTCTTCATATTTTTTTGTTTAAACAGTTCCAACAAATAGTTGAAATCAGAGCTTGGCGTATCTTTGCCTAATTAAAGCATTTATTCTTTTTTTTTCCCCCAATTTTTCCTCATGTTTCTTGAGTCTCTTTAATAGACTAGGTTCTGTTTTATCTCCGACCAGACCCTAACTAGTGGCAGTAGAGTAGTATCCATGTCAGGGCAGCTGCCTTTGCACAGCTCCACCCAGATGCTCTGAATGCATTTGTGCTTGGTGTGTCTAAAACTGAGCTCATCCCCAGCTCTTGCCCTGAAACCTGTTCCTCCTGTATTCCCTGTCTTGAGCAGCACTAACATACATAGGCTAAGCCTAGGATCCATTCTGCCCTGTGCTTCATGGTCAGGCAGTCACAGTGTCCTGTTAGATGTGCTTCCTAAATAGCTCTTTTTTCTCATCCTCGCCAATACCCTTTTTAAGCACTAATGTTTTCTTACTTAACGCAGTTATAGTAGGCCCTTGCTTTGGTTCTTGAGCTCCTAATCTATCCTCTCCAAAGCTGCCGCCCTGATCTTATAAAATGAAACCTCCTCTTGCCAATTTATTGCCTACTTTTCAGTCACTAAATTATACTTACACCTTCTGATCCAGCCCTTACCTTGGTCTCCTCTAGTCCTTCGTCTTTACATTGTCAGGGCCTTGCTGTATTCCCTTGTTCATCAGAACTCCTCTATAAAGTCATCCGCTCAGTTTCATTTTCTAGGCATGTAGACATTCTTTATATTGTGTTATAGTTGTAGGTCTGTCTTCCACAAGATTCTGAGCTTCTTTAAATAGGTCTTTGCATCTTTGCATTCTGTCATCTGACATAAGACTTGACTTACAAATGTTTGGGTGAATGCTCTAATAAGCAGGTGTGTAAATTATGTATCTAGAACTATGTATGTATTGTGCCTTCTTTAATCTCTACTGGTAAGACTAGTGTTTCTCAACAAGGACACTGTAGTATTGGGTCGTTATAAATCACTATTGTGTGACTGCATTTCAGGATGTTTCTATCTCATGTCAAAATCATCTCTGAAGGATTGTTTTCACAGGAAAAAATATTTCATTTGAGAACAATTTGCTAAATGCTAGGCATAAATGTTCAATAAATGTTTTATTGCCGTGAACTTTTTGTTTCTTAGAACCATGAGTTTTGAATACGTTTTAATTAAACTTGGTACCTAATTATATTATGGAACAAAAAAGAATTTTGTTATAGTACTTATCTGCTTTAATAGTTTAATCACAGCACTTGAAAGTCATTGTATTAATGGGTAAGAGCTATACATAAAAATACACAGATGCTGTATTGTTACTATTTAGTGAAAATGTTTTGTAAGCAATCAGATTTACATTTTAAACTTGGAAATATAGGTAGCACAAAGTGAAGCTGAAAAGAAATTGAAGAAAGATGACAAGAAGAAAGAATTGCAAGAACTAAATGAGTTGTTCAAACCTGTAGTTGCCGCACAAAAAATAAGTAAAGGTAACATTTAAGTATCAGAAGTGTTATTTTATCAAATATAATTCATGTTTGAGACTTGATTAGTTTTCTGGGTTTGATTCTCTTGTTTTCACGGGGGAGACTGGTCACGTCTGTGTTTCTTAAGACAATGTTTTGCTATGCTGGCTTCACCACAGAACTTGTTTTCCTGGTTTTTTTTAGCCATATCCCTATGCAACTGTAACTCTAGCAGTTAACCCACAACTTAGGTAAAATTAAGACTTTAGACAATCTACTGGTTGATTTACAGTAGTCACTCTTTGGTGGCAGCCAAAACAAAGCTATAGTTTTGTAAATTGTAAGTCACATATTCGGGGCAGTATTCTATTTATATTTTCCTTTTTTCCCTCATGCCTCACTGAGTCCATAGCCAAGGATCTATGGAATAACCTGTATGTTTGGCTTCCCACTCCTGTACCTGCTACAGAAGAAGAAAAGACGTACAAATAGATCGCAAATGCTATGTAGAGAGCTGTAAAGAAATACCTTACTAGTCATCGGTGTTATTTCCTCTCACATTAGTGAATGAAAAATAAGTTAACCAAAAGTATTATATTCTAGACACAAGCTCTTGTTTATATGATATAGGTGCCACACACACACCCCCGAAGGGCAAGCAAACAAGGTTCGATTGAGAAGTAGAGTAGCAACTCCCTCCAGCAGGAAGGGGTCCCAAAAATGAGTTGCCCACCTATGATATTACTTTCCATTTGATACAGGTGCAGATCCCAAATCTGTGGTATGTGCATTCTTCAAGCAAGGACAGTGTACTAAAGGAGATAAATGTAAGTTCTCTCATGACCTGACTTTGGAGAGAAAATGTGAAAAGCGGAGTGTTTACATTGATGCAAGAGATGAAGAACTTGAAAAAGGTATTTCTTTTTAACTATCTTTTAAAATGTATTTTGGTTTCTTATTATAATACTTAGTAACATGAGTGTTATAGTCTTGGTTGTATTGTTTATAAAGAACAATTAGTTTGGCTTCTTTTCATAAAATCTGGGTTTACTCAGTACCCTTTAAATAAGTGGTGCTTACAAACTAATAATTTAATTTGAATTCTATCACTTTTCTCCAGAACTACCATCTCATTTATCTAAACTCCTTAGGAAGCTTTGGTGAAGAGTATGACAATATTGTGTATGCCTACCTTTGGTGTTTCTAAGAAAATTATGCCACATTATAAATCTTACAGTGGTGTATGCCTATCTGTTTAAGGAGATATGTGTTACAGAACAGCAGGTAAAACTGTTTCTTTTTATCTAGATACTATGGATAATTGGGATGAGAAAAAGCTGGAAGAAGTAGTGAACAAGAAGCATGGTGAGGCGGAAAAGAAAAAACCAAAAACTCAAATAGTATGTCCTTTTCTTGAATTGAGTTGCTGTGGCATTTATTATTAGAGAGAATTGTGTGGCAAGGTATTCATTGCTGTTTTCTACTGGATTATTGCAGTATTAGAAAATTGGGTTTCACCAACATAAACATTAATACATCAAGATTTATTTTTGGAATTTAGAAGATGTATTTACAAAATGAGATCTTTGTTCAAAAATGGCCTAAACTCTGTTACTAAAGTCTCCTAAGTGCAGTTTTCTAGAGTGCTTTTACTCTTTCAGATAATACATGAGCATATGGGGCCATGCACCTGTAATCCCAGTAGGCAGATTACAAATTTGATGCATGCCTGGGCTACAGATAAGAAGTGTGAAGCTAGCACAGGCTATATATCTGGACCCTGACTTCAAAGCATAAAAACTTAATTACATCCTCAGAGAAGAAGGTTTTCTCTTGTGCATAATTATTAGAGGTGGGCCTGTTAAGAGAACCCACTTAATGAAGGGTTTGATTCTAGTAATATGGAAAAAACTTTTAATTACTAGGTTAAAAATATTTTTATATATGAATTCCAAAATTAGTTGGTAGTACCTAGTGATTCTGTTGTTCTAGGAACTCTACCTTTAAAAAATTGTCAAACTATTTCTCAGATTCTACATTCATGTCCATGTATTTATCTTTAGTATAGATCCAATGAAAGACCTTGGTATGCTAGAAAAATTTTAAGTATTGGCATTATAAACCCTCATTGCTTTTTCAGGAAACAGATACTGGTCATTTTTCTTTCTTTGGGATGGGTGTTGCCTGAAGCTTTAGTCCAATTGTACTTTGTACATTTGTGGTTGAAGGGGCATTGTTTTTTGTGTTGTGTTCCTTTCGAACTTTGTACCCTGTGGCTCTAATGTACAAAGTTACCTATATAGTCAGGTAATCCAAACAGTGTTTATGGTATTATTGCATGGGATTAGTTTTCAGGAAAGATCAAACCAAAGCAAAAAATCTTTCATTTTCTCCTTCTTCCCTTCCTTCCTCCTTCTCTCTCTCCTTTTCTTCCTTGTAGTGCTAGGGAGTAAACATAAGACCTGACTCATTAAAAAAAATCAGACTCTGGTATTATATTTATAAAGGCTAATTGAAACTGATCCTAAATTATTACATCCAGAGTACAAGCTTTGGGGAATTTACCATTGTCCTAAGAGTTTGCTTTTGCTTGGTTGAGGAGTGGGTTTTCTTAGATTTTTCTTTTTAATTTTTATTGTTATTTTTAATTAACATATATGGCAGAAATATGTGACTTGAGTGGAGGTGCCAACAGAAGCTGAAGGCATTGAATCCCCTAGATTTGAAGTTACAGCCATTCTAAGCCACCCGACCTGGGGTAGAGACCTCTGCAAAAGAGGCTTATATGCTCTTAACTGGTGAGCTCTCTCTCCAGGCCTTGGTTTGGATTTTTAAAGACAGGGTCTCACACTGTAGCCCAGGCTTGCTTTGAATCTTCCTGCCTTAGCATCCTGGAGGTTAGAATTATAAAAGCCTAAGACATTAGGCCTAGCTTTGTATATAATTAGTTACCTTGACATATGACTAGAATGTTACTTGTTCCACACTCTTAAGTTTATCATTGAAATGGATTACTCTGTTCCACCACTTCTGAATAATATTGTCTCTATAGGTTTGCAAGCATTTCCTTGAAGCTATTGAAAATAACAAGTATGGCTGGTTTTGGGTGTGCCCTGGAGGGGGAGACAATTGCATGTATCGCCATGCACTTCCTCCTGGATTTGTGCTGAAAAAAGACAAAAAGAAAGAAGAGAAAGAGGACGAAATTTCACTAGAAGATCTAATTGAAAGAGAGGTAACGAAAGAGCAGTGTTTTTTGTAAATTCTAATGTTTACCACTTGGGGGCAATAGCATGTTATAAAAGGGGGAAAAGCGTAGTTACCCTACTTTATTATGTGTCTGAAATGTAAATTTGACTACATACATTAGCCAAACATACGTTAATTACAGGATTGTGTATATTTCATGCCACTGGGTTATTTAAAATACTTATTCATGACTCACATTGATTGAACTTTTAGTGTTAAGTCCTTTTCTTAGTGTCTTTTTTTCACCATTATTATGGACAGCCTCTCCAGTTTTTAGGTATATGTTTTATTTATCCCTGGATTTGGAATACTCTTCAATAAGAGAGGAATGAGTCTGATTAAAGAAGTTCTTCTTTGGCTCAGCAAAATAGATAATTTTATGAGTTAACAAGTATGAGTACTTGAGGGTAAAAGGCAGTTGTTGATTATTGGAAATACTAGATTTAGCTTTGTTTATTTCAGTATGCTAGTAAGAGTAATGCTGAGATTATATATGCTCCTTCTTAAATGGGCATATTGTTTGTATGTCACACAACATAAAACATACTGTAATAGAAAATGTAAACTTTGGCATCAAATATTTTGGGGATTGTTTGTATCCTAGTTCTGCCACTCATTAGCCATTCATGTTTCATATATTTCTTATCACCCTCTGCTTATTTGTGGAACTCAGTGTGGTAGTATGTTTATATAGAGCTCCACGCTGGATACCTGGCATATACCATTTTTCTACACATTTATTACTACCCTGAAGATGTTTTGTGCAGTTGATGTTTTTGTTTAGTTTTATCTCCCATCTCCTGAACAACACAAATGAAACTTGGATACTGTTATGGTGACTATTATATTTTTTGTTTTCACCAATTCTTAAGTGAAAAAATAGTTTTTCACAAGTTTTTATGCTCGTTCAAGTTAAGAAGTTTACCTGAGGCCAGGCATGGTGTGGTGCAAGCCTTTAATCCCAACACAGTTTACCTCTAAGTAGTATGTTCTAAGTGCTTGTGTGTCTGGGTACTCGTGCTTATTATCATGTAAAGTAAAAGTACCTTAGTTTTATCTGTATTTAATGTCTTTAGGAGAGTCATGGGGAAGGAATTTAAATATTAAGAGTCACTATAAGTCTTGAAATCTCTTTGCAGCGTTCTGCCTTAGGTCCAAATGTTACCAAAATCACTCTAGAGTCTTTTCTTGCATGGAAGAAAAGAAAAAGACAAGAAAAGATTGACAAACTTGAACAAGATATGGAAAGAAGGAAAGCTGACTTCAAAGCAGGAAAAGCACTGGTGGTATGTCCCAAACCCACAGTAGTCCTTCGTTCTTCCATCTTACAGTTTTTGATATGCAGGATTTTGCGACTCTAAAACGAATGATCAAGAAATGTTTTTCTCCTGAAATGGTGTATTTCTGTTCCTAAATAGATCAGTGGTCGTGAGGTGTTTGAATTTCGTCCTGAGCTGGTCAATGATGATGATGAGGAAGCAGATGATACCCGTTACATTCAGGGAGCAGGTGGTGATGAGGTAAGAAAAAGCTTTGACCTCACATCCTTAAAGGGTTAAAAAAAAAAAAGGCAGTAGAGGAAAAAGCAGCATGATTAAAAGCACCAGCACTCGGTCCAAAGTCCTAGATTTGAGTCTTAATTACATCGGTGAGAAATCCCTTCCTTCTGAACTCCACTCTTACCTACAGTACAGACTTAATGTCAGTCCCTAAATCCTAGGATAGCTCTTGGGACATATGGAAGAAAAGTGCAGAAGGAATGAATGCTGGTTAAGGCAAAAGCTGAACAGACCAGATTTTTACTGTGCAAGTGCCCAAGTTACAATTTGAAACAACTGACTTGTGCTTCTGAGGTCTGAGATTGCTATATATGTATTAGCTATAAAAATTGGTTTATCATCTTTAAAAGGGTTAAAAATGTTGTTCTACAAAAACAGTCAAGGGATAGAACTACATAAAAAGTAGAGTAAGGGGGCTGGAGAGATGACTCAGTGATTAAAAGCATTGGCTGCTCTTTCAGAGGACCTGGGTTCAATTTCCAGACCCACATAGTGACTAACAACCATCCACAACTTCAGTTCCAGGGATCCGATGCCTTCTCTGGCCTCCGTGAGCACTGCAATCACTTATACACATAAAAAATAAATACAATCTTAAAAATAGAGTAGGAAGCATGCAACAATAGCACTTATTGGACAGTTCTAATATAATAGTATCACTTTTTTGCCTAATTATCATGAAGTTCCAAGATGAAAGAATGTTGTACTCCAATAATACAATGCCAGAGAAGGAAACTTTAGATGCATATTGCTATTCCCCCCAAGTTTGGGGAGGGGAGATTTTGAATCAGTAGTGGATTTTTTCTTTTTACTTGCCATCAGTGATAGATTTGTCTCCTGAAGATACATAACAGGGTTAAATATTACTTGAAGAAACTTATTTGTAATAACTTTGTTTTCTCTGTTTTTAAAGGTTGATGATTCTGTGGGTGTAAATGACATAGATTTAAGCCTGTACATCCCAAGAGATGTGGAAGAGACGGGTATTACTGTAGCCAGTCTTGAAAGATTCAGTACATATGCTTCAGATAAAGATGGTAAGTATTTTGCCTTTTGCAGAATTCTAAGAACTAGAAAGCTATTTAGAGGAAGTTTGACTAGCCTTGATGACTTTAAGTGTGTGCAGATATCAGGCTGATAATATGAACATGTGATTTGGCTAAGTTTAAAGTAGCCGAAGCTGTAGAAAGCAGTGACTAGGTGAATATTGAAACTATTAACTGAACTTTTTAGAAGTAGACAGAAAACAAGTTTGAACATGTGGCTGGCTAATGGTTTCATTTTGGACCTCATTGGCTTTAGACTTTTTGCTTAACAGAGTTTGATTTGCAGAAGAAAACACATTGAAAGTTATCTGTAGTGATGTGGATGAATGAGCTCAGCCAGTCAGAATGCATTACGTTATAGAATAGAGTACACATACCAGTGTTATAGGACAGGCAAAAAAGCAAGTACTTACAAGACTTTCAGAGAAAACTGAAGAGGCGAAAGTATGGCGAGGGGGTGGGGGGGAAAGAATAAGAATTAGGAATGAGTTATTAGTTGCATTAGGTAGAGTTCCTGGAATGGGGTGCCAGCTTCACTTAGGTGTGGTCATAGCAGGGCTTTTTTAGGATATGGGAAGCCTGAATATATGCTTATAACAAAGAATAAACATCAAACAGAGGAGGAAAAAGAAAACAAATGATTGGTTAAAGAAGATTTGGATGCATAAATAATAAGTATGAGAATGGAGAAAAGACTGTCTAGGGACTATTTGGACATCGAGATTATTGGTTTAATTTATATCTAATTGTACTTGAGTAAAGAGTTTGAAAACTAAAGCTTACAGTATTTGTTATGGGAGAGAGGGCAGAAAGAATGCTGGTTAAGGCAAAGTCTAAGATAGAAGAGGCTAACAGACCAGATTTTTACCATGACAGTGCCCAAGTTACAACTTGAAACAACTAACTTGTGGTCATGAAATCTGAGATTGCTAGCTTCCTGTTGTCTTTCCAGTGTGGAGTCTGATTTGCTCCTTTTAGAGGTAGAGCTTTGGTGACATTTGGTGTGGAAGTTATAATCCCCACAGCTTTATCATCATAAATATTTAAATTAGTTTTAAGTCTTTTAAATAAGTCTTAAAAACTGCCCTTTTATAAATGTTGTCATTAAACAGGGAGCATCTTTGTATTTTTCAATCCTAAATAGTTAAAAGCAAAAGATATGTGGCCCTAGGACCTTCTGTGTATGTATGTATATGTGTGTATGTGTATGGGTCTGTATTGCAAGAGGTGAAACTTAGGTCCTCCTATGTACCAGGCAAGCCTTCCACTGCTGAGCTACAGACTCCAGTTCTAGAATTTTTTTCCCATTCTAAATGCATTATAACTAGCGTGATTAAGCCAAAAGCCAGCTCACTGTTTACAATATGTTTTGGTTCCATAACCATTCATTAAAATAAAGTATATAAGTTGTTTGAAAACCAAATTACTTAGCCATGTAAGGAGCACAAAATTAATAGAAGAGTCATCTTTAAAGGAAAGTGTAAATAAAGACCTCAGATATCTACAAAAACAGGCTTTTATAGTAGACATAAATAATTGGTACAGATGAGCTTAGAAGAAAGTCCAACCTTTGCTGTAGTAATTTCAGGGAAGAATTGCATGGAAAATGAAGAAAGGTATTAGTCTTAGTTGCTTATGAAGTGTTGTTGCCTTTTGTTTATAGGCCTTAATGATTTTAATTTTGATTTTTAGAAAACAAATTAAGTGAAGCTTCGGGGGGTCAGGCCGAAAATGGTGAAAGAAGCGATTTGGAAGAAGACAACGGAGGAGGCAGACAGGAAAATGGATCCATCGATGCTGTTCCTGTTGATGAAAATCTGTTTACTGGGGAAGATCTGGATGAACTAGAAGAAGAATTAAACACACTTGATTTAGAAGAATGACATCAAACACGTCAAGGGAAAACCTCATGCGTTCAAATTGACTACATTAATGGTTTTTCCACCTAGAATCACCAGGATGTTTATTTTTCATTCTGATTCTGGAGGGATTACTCTCCTCCAAAAAAGAAATGTTCTTCCCATGTCTTCTCTTCTGACTTTGACTACATCTCAGTAAGTTCAGAGTAGTTCATGATAAATTAAAAATGGTCGTTACAGAAAATGATTGATGTTGTGACTCTTCTACTCAAGTAGGAAGTGTTACTGCTTTTCCAGCTTTTCATTTTCATCGGGCATGTGTTATTACCAGGAACAACAAATTCATATTTTCATTTGATGCAGTTTTGAGTGCATTTCCTTTGTATTTATGTTTAAAGACTGCCTAAAGGTGATCACTGTACTTGATAAAGGAAGCTGCATATACAGATTCAGTATTGTATATCTTGGACAATTAGATGGATACTGAGAATGAGACTTCTTTAATCTGACAGGATCAACTACAATGCCCTGTACTGAGTAAGCTGTTTAAAAGTTCTCCCCTTTTTTTGCCAATAAAGTTGTAAATAAAGTCCATCATACATTAAAATCCAGCTATGGCCCTTTTTTTTTCAGGTTTCTCCTTGAAAATTTTCTTAACATTTCTAACTTGAGGGGTTTTAATTAATATTGGTTATGGGTATCACATAAGACTATGACACTTAATGTATTTTCTTAATGCATATTCCAGAACCAAATAGAGTACTAACAATACTAAAGGGACTAAGTGCTTTTACATGAAAGGGTAATTCCAGTGTTGTTAGGTCATCAGCCCATAGTTGAACCATGTAAAGTACAGCTTTGGAAAAATTGTTGTTACTCTCTTCACAAAAGTCTAAACAGATTCACCAGAAACTTTGGGCTGAGAATCTTGGCCATTGATCTTCCTTAATAATTTAGACGAATAACACATTTTAAATAAACATAACTTTCAATGACATACTTAGTACTAGATAACTTTGTCATTGTCTTGAGTTTTGCTGGGTTTTTTCCCTAAATACCACTGTGCTTCTTTTATCTGCAAATGTGGATTTTCATAGGATGGATTTTTTACGGTGTCTAAAATAATACTAGAATGTCTGGTGACCCAGACCCTTCCCTCTTTTTTTGTCTCTGGTAAATTACATGCTTTAAGTTTCTGAATTTTTCGTTTTTTTTAGTTAAGACTCATCTTGGGGCCAGGTTGTAGCTCATTGGAAGAGTGCCTAACATGTAGAAGATCCTGGATTCATTCCCAGCACTAAAAACAAAATTGAAACCCAATCTCTAAAATGATTTTGAAACGTAAAACTTTAAAAAGAAAAATAGCATCAAATGTATAAAGAAACTTGCTTTCTAGCTCTTTGTGTTAGTAAAATAATTAACTTCTTTTGAAATATAGAATGTCATGAGCCAACTTTATTTCCCATGTACTTGGGAATGTATTTTAATACTTTATAAAAATACTGACTTTATTTATGACAGATTTCTTCCATTCCTTTTGTGAAAAAGTTTAATGTTGTTGCTTTAATGGTGAACCGTTTTCCAAATACTCTTAAAGAGCTTACATTTTTTTTGTATTCACAGTACAGTCATTCTGCATTAGTGCAGTTAATCTGAAATTGAGTATACTTTTTCCAGCAAATATCTAAACTTAAGTATTGTTTTTCTTTGATATAATTTCCATTGATAAAATATATCTCTGTAATCTAATTTCAGTGATGTAAATTAGCATCATTTTAAAAGATGTAGGGATTAGAAAATCAGAATCTTATGTAAACTTTCTACAGGAAAGGAAATGGAGCTTAGCACCTGTCTTATATTCTGTAAAATGAGGTCAGTTCTCCTTAACCTGTTGGATTTCATCAGACCACACTATCCTTGTCCTGTACTCAGTGAGCGTTTATTGACCTCATGCTTGTCAGAATCTAATTGAAAATAGTTAACACTGTGAATGATACCTTTTCTTTGCATAGCTAAGCTTGTCGGATTCTATAATCTCTACAGTATGTGAACTGATAAGTTTTATAATTTTGCAATATATTTTTAATTTTTAAATAGTCAGCTCTGACCATTAAGTGACTTTTAGAATGTGATAGTAATGAAACTGCAGGTTCACAAGTTTCCATGTAGAAGTTTATTAAAAAGCCATGTAGCAGTCCTCAAGTTTTAACAGAATGGACAAAAGGAGTTTGGGATAGAAGTGTGTGCAGATAACTGGTAGTATTGTTATGAGTCCTATTCAGGATAAAGCTTTGTATAAAAACTTTTATCATCACAGACTGCAGATCTTCATTCCATATGTTCAGACTAGTACTGATATGCCATTAGGTAGCTGTTTTCAAGTACTCGGCTCACTGTTCATATTACACAAACTCAAATACATGGCTTCAGTGAGTGAATTTCAAGAAATACCAGCTATACAAATGGACTATCAAAATCTTCTTTGGGGTTTTTTAATCTTACATATAGTGTAGATTCTAATGATAGCAGTATTTGTTGAATAATGATGATTCTTAGTAGAAATTAGTAGGAGCTAAATTTTAATTAAACTAGAATTTGACCTAATAGCCCTTATAAAATTTCATATCTTTCAGAAACAAAAGTGAACAAAACATTAGTACATTTTAGTATTCTTCTCCCTTTTATGATGTGTATTTTCCTTTACATTAATTGCTTTTTTGTTAATGTAGAAATAAAATTATTTTTTTTTTATTTCTTTGGTTAATAGGTACTTTTGTGCTTTTCACACAGGTAACACTTGTTTGCTGCATTGTACGTAGCATGAACTGTCTAGCCTAAGATGTCCCTGCCTCTTTCAAGTGTGTACTTAGAGAAGGAATATCAGAAATATATATGTAGAAGTATATCTAATGACCTAACTGTTAATGTGGATATGTTTTCAGTCTATGATCAAATTTTTCAGTGACTTTTTGTTTCATTTTATTTTTTGGAAGCAGGGTATCCTGTAAGCCAGAGTGGCCTCAGATTTCCTCTGTAGCCAAGGATGACCTTGAGCTCATGATCCACTTTCCAAGTACTGGAATTATAGGAGTGTACCACATGCCCAACTTTTCAATGATCATTATTGTTGTTAATATGATTGCCCTTATGATTTATTGTTTTAGGGGATTTTTTAAGGGGGTTAGTGAGGTTATCCTTTATGAAAATATTGGGATGGACACATGTCAGTCAAAGATGTTTATTTTGTGCTTGGTTTCCAGTGACATAATTCTCAGTAACTGCTGATTTCATTTTCATACAAGTGTATTGAAGATTTGCAGGTCCTTATGAGACCTAAGTACTAGGATTTAGTGTGCCTTAGTCTCATCTAGTAAGCCTTGTACTGTATATTCAAAAGATGGTAAAAGCCGGGAATATAGCTCAGTGTTTGAGTGCTTGCCTAGCATGCACAAGGCCCTGGGTTCAACCAAGCATTGGAGGGTTCTGGAAAAGACAATGAATACATAGCTTTTTATTTTAACCAATTAACCTGTATGGTACATCGTATTTTCAAAGAACCAAACTTAACTTTTCTTCCAAATGTGTAGCTGGATTTCATTCAGCCTGTGAATCCTGATATAATTTTATCTGTCTTAGGAAACTATATTTTAGTGATAGAGGTCATGGGTATAACTTTAATACTGGATGTTTTAAGAATTTTGTGCTTTACCATACTTAACTAATTGGTAGTTATTTTGAGTAAAATTATTTATAACTTTATAGCATGTATAGAAATGTATTAAAAATGTATAATTGGAAATATTTAACTGAAACTTCCCAAGGTACAACATACTGTATGAGAATATGTGCTCATTTCAGGTTTGTGCATTGATGTAAATATTGTACATACATAAAAATTCCATGTAGAAGTAGAGGTCGCTGCTTTGGGAATGTTCCTTGCTTCTTCACGCTGCTGGATAGGTAGTGGAAGTAAAACCATTAGTAACTAAGCCTGGTTTGGTTCATTAATTTTGTAACTTAACAGTTGATTTAAAAAAAAATACTTCTTCCATTAATTTGTGGAGATAGAATTTGTCTGGCCTGTGTAGAAGTTAATTACCTATATTGAATCACTTTGTTGACTTGATATGCTAAGAACTATTAGGTATTCCTATACCTCTTGCATTTTTTTCCTATTTATTTTCACTGACAAATATAATAGTTATGTATGTTTATGGGTCATTAACTTTTTAACACAATAAAGTTCATTGACTTTTTTATATTCTAGATCTAGTTCTCCTTCTGGGAGGAAAGTTGATCATTGATGGCTTCCGCCTCTTTCATGATGTAAAGATAAAAATGAAAAAAGTATAGTTTGAGCCGATTATTAACCATTTTTCAGTTGTTCCATGGGTCTTTCTCCTCCCTGCACCTACTCCCATCCCCCAGCAGTTTTCTAACTGTAAGGGCAAAGCATCAGCTATCAAATGCAACCTTCTGGCGGCTCACACCTGTAACTCTAGCACTTGGAGGAATGAATCAGGAGGATTATGAGCCTTAGGCTACCCTGAAGATCATAGAGCTTGTCGCACAAAAAATAATTTTAAAAACAAAATGCAGCCTCAGGTACTCTTAAATAGTATATACAGGAGAGTACCAGCACATCTTGATACCTTCGCTACCCCTGTTCTCCTCTAGAAAGGTTCTTTGAAAGAAAAGAATTTTTACTTACATATGTTTGTGCATTCAGTTACCTCAACATTAGGTATAACAACTAAGATTATTTAATTGGTAAGTTTATTGCAGAGATAGTTTCTGATTACTAACAACTGTGAAACCCAAAACTGTGAAGGGTGAAAGTTGATACTTAAAAAAAGAAAAAATAAAAGCATTAACTCCAAATAATAGAAGTAGTATTAACACAGGTGAACTGTTGATAGGACAAACACAAATAAGCTAGCATCGCATGTTTACAAGGCTACACGGGCATTCACAGAAACAAACATTCACCAACATGCCAATATGCACATACCTCTGTGTCCATTTGCAGCATGCTACTGTATAAAAAAAATTCCTAAAACTACAGGGATACCAGGCAAATGGTTTAAGACCAGTTCTGTTGATAATCAAATCATTTTTTTTCATCTGGGCAAGAATGTAAATATACTTTCTGCTCTACATGTGGGTCCATTAACATATGAAAGCAAGAAAGGAAGAAATAGAAAGGCAGAAATTTTTTTCTAAAGCTGGATGTGATTTTTTTTTCTTTTTTTGGTCTTTTTAAGACAAGGTCTCCAGCTGTCTTGACACTCACTATGTTATGTAGACCAGGCTCCAGGCTGGCCTTGGACTCACAGAGATCTACTTGCCTCTGCCTCCAGAGTGCTGGAATTAAAGGTGTGTACCACCATGCCCAGTAAATATGATTTTTAATATTTACTCTGTGTGTATGTGTGTATTCCTTGATTAATACTGAATAAGAAGCATAGAGTTCCAGGAAGCACAATTTGTTTCCTAATGAAAGCATTAACTGTCCTGTATTTCAAATTTGGGAGATGTCACCAAAGGCATTTAGCTGTTTCAATTAGCTGTCTCTGCTCAGGAGTAAATGACAGTTACACTATCGAAATTGAAGAAACCAGGTACGGTTGTCAGATGACTGAATCTCCAGTCCTGAGTTTGGCTATATATGCATAATTGTCCAAAGAAATACAGAATGAAGTAAGCTGGACCTCAGTTGAGGGAACATACCACATAGTATCCTCCTAAAGTTGTTTTCACTGAAATTGAGTTTTCAGAAGAATGAATTTCAGAATGTTAAGTCATACCAAAATACCTTGGGCTTTACTCCTAAAGTCTGGGAGAGACTGAAGTGCTTTGAAAGCGAAGGTGTCTGTGCAGTGCTAGGGTTGCACTGGGGCCTCCATGCACCAAGCTGCAGCCCTGCCCAAAAGTGAGATAGAAAATGTTTGGGAATGCCAGGAGAGCAGTATTTTTGCTCTTTTTCTCCAAATCATTTTTAAATTTGCTTGCTGAATATTTAAATGCTCAAAGACAGGATTTTCCAAGTACTACTAGAAATTTTAATTTAAAAAATTGTTGTTCAGAGTGAGGAGCTAGAGATCACTATAAATGTTAAGTACCTTCAGGGAACAGGAGCACCAACATTGGGATTGAAGCCTGTTGACTATTGAAAGATAGAATGTTTTGTAGTCTATCATTTTAAGCTTCATTAAGTTTTGTTTTTCTGCTTTTCCTTGGTTTTTATTAAGAAATTGCATGTTCTCTTAAATTCATAATGTAAAGTACTATTCCTCATTTTCCCTAAATAGAATCATATGATAAAAACAATATTCAAAAGAGAATCCATCCTTTTACATTTTCTCTTCTTGGATAGTTGAAGAGGAGCAGATAAAAACTGTCAGAACTTGTCCAGAGGCAAACAGTAAAAGCATAGGAAAAAAATTAAAGTGAGCCAGCAGGATTTCAGTTGTTGACAACAGACATAGCCAGCCAACAGGTTTATTCTTGCACTTAGATTTTTACATCTGATTTAACTGAATAAATGAATGAGAATCTACATACTACTAGAAGCGCAAAGGCCCTTCTATGAAAGATAGACCAGTATTTGTTGTACATTGGATTTTACATAGCATTATGGGCCACCATTTTAAGTGTAACAATTTTTGTTTTCAAACTATGAGCTTTAATTGTGAGTTATTCACATCTAAGTATAAAATAAGCCAAGTCTCAAAGGTAAATTGATACATAGCTGATTAATTTCACTGATAAAAGAGGTTTTCCTAGATCCTTACTAAATAGCTTTATTAAGGTATTTTTGGACCAGTAAACATTTGATGTGTAACAAATGTGTTTACTTGTGGAAATGTAATCAACATATAATGTCTATACATTTATTTCCCCAAAAGATTGCTCATGCACTTTTGTAATCCTTTCTTTCTTCAGGGAAACATCATGATGTCACATCCCCAGGCAAGTACTAACCAGTCTAGATAGATTAGTTCATTTTTTTTTATGATTTTAGACAATGGAATTATAATATACTTTTATTTACTGCTTTCACTTGACATAATTAAAAATTTACATTACTACAGGTAGAAATAGTACATTCCCAGAAATTGCTGAAAACTATTTGTGTGTATATTTGTGTGCATATAATAAAATTTGTCCATTCACCTGTTGACTGGAATTGCTTCTAGGTTTTGACTGTTACAGATAAAGTCATATAAACAGTCATGTACAGATCTTTGTATGAACAAGTTGTTTCATTTCTTTTGACCAAATACACTGGCTTATGTGGTTCAGGTTTTAAATTTATAACAAATTTCCACAGTCTTTCTTAAAATTGTGCCATTTTATATTCCTAACAACATATATAAAAGTTCCACCATATCCTAATGTGAATGGTTTTAAATTTTGTCTGCAAACGATTTTGACTAAAATTTTTAAGATTTATTATTATGAGTATAGTTGTGTGCCTGTGAGAATGTATGTGCACAACATGCATGCAGAAGTCCATGGAAGCCAGCAAAGGTTGTCAGATTCTCCTGGAACTGGAGTTATGAGGAATGGTTGTTACCTGCCATGTCAGTGCTGGGAAATGAATCCAGGTCCTCTGCAAGAGTTAACAACCATCCCTCATAACTCCAGTTCCAGGGGAATCTGATACCCTCTTCTGGCCTCCACAGGTATTGCATGCACAGATGCATTTATATACATGCAGGCAAATCACTCATGCACATAAAATTTTTTTTTCAAAAAAAGAACACTCTGGCCCCATGTGGTGGCTCACACTTTTTAATTCCAGCACTTGGGAAGCAGAGGCAGGCAGATCTTGAGGTCACCGTGATCTACACAGTGGGTTGCAGGCCAGGTAGGAGTGCATAGTGAGACCCTGTCTCAAAAGGCCAAAAAAAAAAAAAAAAAAAAAAAGGCACTATAATTTTCTGGAAATCTGATCTACAGATTAAATGTCATCAAAATTCCAGCTTTTCTTTTGTACAAACTGGCAAGCTGATTCCAAAATGGAGTAAAATCTAGCCAAAGCAACTTGGAAAACAGTTAGAGAATTCATTCTACCTGACTTCAATAAAATAAAATCAATGTCATCAAGACAGTATAGTACTAGTATATATGGAACTTGCTGTGTTGTCTAGGCTGGCCTTGAACTCACAGAGGTCCTCCTGCCTCTGCATCCCAGTGCTGAGAAAGATGTGTGCCACCATCAATGTCTTAATATTGATAAATCTTGAGTCTAATGCCTAATATGTGTAGTCATTTACAAAGATCTTTTGAAATCCTGTCAGCAGGATTTTGTTTGATACAAGTCATGCTCATTCTTTATCTGAAGTATTTGGTATATTCTGATGCCGTTGGAAATGGGAGTTTTAAAGTTTTTCCATTTACAGTTCATTGCTGGCATGCAAAGATAGTTGAATGTTAGATGCAGATGCAGTGTTACATGCCTGAAATCTCAGCACTCGAGAGGCTGAGGTAGGAAGGAGGACTGGGATTTCAAAGGCATTCTGGCTTCATCACCCCTCTTTTTCTTGAAACTTTATGCTTTGATTCCAGCCTGCTGCCTTCCTCACTAAACTCACTTCTTAAAGTTCTAGTGGTTTTAGTTTGCTTGCTTGTTTCTGAGGGTTGCTTTTGTTTTGGGTAGTCTTAGGATCGAATCCGGGGCTTTGCACATGCTATGCAAATAAGTGTTCTACCACTGTCTAGCCCTTGTTTTCTGTTTTTTTAAAGTAGATTTCTGTCTTCATAGACAAACATAAGTTAAAGTCTTTTCCCAGTCTGTCTGGATACATTTTCTTTTACTGTTGTTTCCTAAGTCAAATCTGTTGTAAATTGTGTTTTCTCTGTTGTTTCTCTGCTAGTAGAGATGACTGAATGACCTCACAAACCCTAACATTCAACATCTGTCCCTTTACAGAAACAGACTCTGCCTTGAAGCACTGGCTAAGACCTCTAATAGAATGCTCGGGAAAATGTGGTGAAAGCCAGCATTCTTGCCTTTTTAATGATCTTTCTTAAACGGAAGGCATTCTGTCTGCGTCATCAAGTTATGCTGTTGATTTTCATAGTGAAGTCAGTCTTGAACTCTCAGAGTAGACCCCACTTGAGCTTATCATGTTTTATTTTCTTTTTTTGCTTTATTTTATGTGTATGTGTGTATTACATTCATATATGCAAGTGCACCCGTGTCGTGCAATGCCCAAGGAGGATAGAAGAGGGCATCAGATCCTTCAGGGGAGTTCAGCTGCTAGCCACCATGTGGGTCCTGGGATTTTAACCCAAGTCTTCCAGAAGAGCTGCCCAGTGCTCTTAACTGCTGAGCTATCTTTCCAGTCCCCGTTTTTACTGTTTCCTATGTGTATTTGTACCTGTGAAGGCCAGAGGACAACCTTGGGTGTTGTTTCTCAGGCACCATCCACCATTTGTTTGTTTTCTGAGATGGAATCTCTCATAGCCTAGAGTTCACCAAGTAGGCTAGATTGGCTGGCAAGGGAACCCAGAAGTCTCCCTGTGTCCACCTCCCAAGCACTGGGATTACAAATGTGTGCCACCACACCAGGTATTTATTTTCATGGATTCTCAGGATCAAACTTAGGTCCTCTGGCTTACAAGGCAAACACTTAAGGGAGCCTTCTCTACTGCCTGTTACAGTTGTTTTGTTTTAATTACCATATGGATTAATTGGTCTGTAGTTTTTATCTACTGTTTTGTTTTGCAGTACTGGGAATTAAATCCCGGTCCTCTTACATGATAGGCAAGTAATTTTCATTCATCATCCGCAGCCCTTTTTACTTTGAGACAGTTTCCCTAAGTTGTCCAGGCTGACCTAGAACTTGGAATCCTCTTGCCACAGCCTCCTAAGTAGCTAGGATTGCTAACATGAGCCTCCATGCCTGGTACTGTAGAATTTTTTTTTGCACTGTCTTGGTTTTGCTATCAGAATAATGCTCTTGTTAAATGAACTGAGAAGAACTTCCTTTTCAGTTTTCTATGTTATGTGTATAATATTTCTTCTGTAATATTTGGTAGAATTCAACAGTGGAAACTTCTGGTCCTTTTGTGGGAAGATTTTTAATTACAGGTTCAAGGTAGAGAGCTATTTAAGTGTTGGTAGTTTTATTTCTTTTAAGAATTTTGTTAATTGTGTCTGAGTTGTTGAATGTATGAGCATAATATTGTTCATAATTTTCTGATTAGTTTCCCTAAGTAAACACTCCATTTTCTGTCTCAAGATGAGGGCAGGTTACGTGTTTTCAGCTTCCTAATCAGTCTGGTTTGAGGTTGATCAGCTCTTAATAAGCCAGAATAGAACTAGCTTTGGGTTCTGATCATTTTTTTCTCTGTATAGTTTTACTGTTTTGTGTCTCTGATTTGCTTGCTTCATTGTCTTCTCACTGTGGTTTCGTTTACGATTCTTTGGTTTCTTAACATGGCAGTTGAGGTTTGCGTTGTTTCAGAATGGGTTTCTTACTCCATTGGTTGGTTTGTTGATAGGCTTTTTTGTTTGTTGTCATACAAAAAAACAGGTTTCACTGGGACATTTTTCATCTCCTTTGTTCTAATTCACCCTTCCATGGCTATCAACCATTCTGCTCCTTGCTAGCCCCTTTCTCTTCCCAAATAGATGTCTTCCTGATCCCCCCCACCCAGCTTTTTTTTTTTTTTTAAAGCAGACTCCTCATGTGTCTGTTTCTACTCTCAGGTCATATATAGGTATGTATGTCTAATCCATATATAAGAGAAAGCATACAATCAGTCTGAGTCTGACTTATTTCACACAGCTTCATCTCTGTTCGCAACTGTTTTCCTGCATATATCATAATTGTATTTTTCTTTATGGCTGAAATAAAACCCTGTTGTGCTGTGTTTTATTCATTCATTCATCTGTTGACAGGCACCCATGCTGATTCTGTAACTTTGCTATTGTGAAGAGTCCTGCAGTAACCGTGGTTGTGCATGTATCTCTGCTGTGTGGTCCAGGAGGAGCATGCTGGGTCATGTGGTAGTTGAATTTTTAGAAGCTTTTTTGGAAACCTCTACACTGATTTCTTTAGTTTACGTTCTGACCAATAGTGAATAAAGGTTCTTCTTTCCCCCACAGCCTCACTAATGGTTTTTTTTTCCGCCCCGTTAAAAAACTTTTTAAAATAGTTTATTTTATGTATGTGCACACATCTCATGGAGCATATGTAGAGGTCAGAAGACAACTTACAAAAGTAGATTCTCTCCTTCCACATCTGTGTGGCTCCAGGGGATCAAACTCAGGTGATCAAGCTGAACAGCAGGTGCCTTTACCCACTGAGTCATCTCTCTGGCCCAAACAGTTCCTTTTTTTTTTCCTGCTACTGAGGATTGAACCCAGGCCTCAGGCATGCTGCTACTCAGTCACGCAGCCACTGAACTACATCATCACCACCTCTCCCAGCAACCTGATGGCTGAGGACACTGATCCCTTTCTCAAATATTTATTGGTCATTTGTATTTCCTTTTTTGATAACTGTGTGTTCAGTTCATTAGCCCACATACTGATTGGATGATTTGGATGTTTAATTTTTGGACTTCCTTATGCCTTCTAGGTCTTAATCCCCTGCCTGATGTATGGTTGGTAAAGATTTTCTCCCTTTCTCTAGACTCTCTTCTCTCTGCTGATTGTTTCCTTTTCTATACAGAAACGTTTTCATTTCTTGGGATCCCATATGCCAATTCTTGAAATTACTTTCCACGCTCTAGAATTCTTTGTTAGTTTTGTAATAAGGGATTGAGTGATATAAAACAGAAATCTTCATATTAACCCAAATAAAGTAGAATAGCATGTGTTTCTCATCAGTAAAAATACATACAATAGCAGTAACTTTGCTGAGGTTGTGATGGTTCATATTCAGAGTTCTAAGTTAAGAAAGCCTAGAAAAAATAATTTGGTTTTTCTTTCAAGGTTATTGTTTTTAAAGATTTTATTTATGTCTGTATGTACATATGAATGTATGCTCAAATTGGTGTGCCGTTTCCCACAGAAGCCAAAGAGGGCATTGTGTCTCTTTGATGTGGAGTTCTTGGCATTGTGAACTGCAGATGTGTGTACTGAGAGCTAAATGCAGGCCTCATGCTTGAGCAGCAAGAAAAACCTCTAAGCCATCTCTCCAGTCCCCAGTTTAAGATTATTTTTATGATTAATTTGAATGACAGTTTAAGCATTGGAGTAGAAATTCTTTATATATGAACAGAGAATGAAATTTTTAAATCTCTCCAGAACAACCTGAAAGTACTGTAAATGTCACACTCAAGTGATGGTCAAGGGTGTAGTTCAGTGTTAGAGTTCACAGTTAACACACACAAGACTCCAACACTGAAAAGTGAACTTCAAGGGAAACTAATCAAGAGGTCTTGTTGAATTGATGAATGACTTTGTTATACATGTTTCCTTTTAATTCACTACTAAATGAGTATGTCAGTATTTAAATTCTGTGAAAAAGGAGATTCTCCCAAGTAAGTTGCTGCTTTCTCTCCAAGAGCATTTAATGTAAAATCACAGTGACTGCTAACAGCATATTTAAAACCCCTAGAACTTTATAGAAGTTAATGTCTTCCGTGGATGCATCAGTAAAGGTGTGTTGCTTACCGTTGAAAACATTCTGAAAAATTAATCGCCATTGTAGGAACTTCATCAGACCACGTACACAAAACCAAATGAGTGAATCAAAAAGATCCCTTGCTCAGCATAGCATCCTGATGTAGACAAGTATAAATCGATGTGATAGTGCTTTTGGCATAATTCAGCATGCTGTTTCAACAGTAAAATTTTTTAAGAGTACATTTTTTTTGTTAGTTTTGAGATAGGATGACATTATAGCTCAGGCTGGCCTCAATCTAGCAGTGTAGCAGAGGATGACACCCACATTCTGGAGTTTGTATACTGCCTTCACTTCCCCCGTGATTAGAATTTCAAGTGTGCACCACTGTGCCTAGCTTGGAAGTCCCATTCTTAATGAGAAGTGAACTCATGAGCCAGTTCCACAGTTGTATATTATCGAATACTATTTACTGTGCTTACATAATTGTTTTTCAGTGTTTCATTTTTATTTTATGTTTATGAGTGTATTGCTTGCATGCATGTAAGTGCACCCGAGTTGTACAATGCCCACAGAGGTCAGAAGAGGGCACTGGGTCCCCTGGAACTGGAGTTAACAGGTGGTTGTTAGCCACCATGTGGGTGCTGGGATCTGAACCCAAGTCCTCCCCAAGAGCAGCCAGTGCTCTTAACCTCTGAACCATCTCTCCAGTCCCTGTGCTTATATAATTACATAGGTTTGTTTTGTTTTGAGATAGGGTTTCACTATGTGAGCAAAGTCTTTATTTTCTCCTGTCCTCAAGTAATCCTCCCACTTCAACCTCCCCAGTGCTGGGATTCTAGGCATATTCCTATACCCCGGCTTTTGCATATACTATTTTTGTGCAATTGACAGCCCAGTGAGTTTACTCTAGCATTACCACATGATACCTTGTTTCAACATTGCAACAGCTATGTCATTAGCATAGGAATTTTTCAGGTCAGTATAATCTATCAGTCCACCATCATAAGTGAGGAAAACAGAAGTGAGAACAACTTGTGTTCAAGACCTAAGCTTTTAAAACTAGGCTGTTATTTATTCAGAGAACATACAGTATGATGACATTGCATTTTATCTTAGCCTCTGACCGCATCATTGATAGGATCACTTGACTGTATGATCATCCTGAAAAGAGAAACTATTAAGCATTGACATATGTTGATATGTCCTAAATGTACTGCCAGTAAAGCTTTACAGAATCATTTAACTGTAATGAATGTTGCAGTCCAGTTTCAAAAACAATGAGACTATTAATGTCAATCCGTTTATTGAATAGGTTTAACCTCAAAGGATAAGCTTTCCAGGGACTGGGCAGATAGTTTGGACAGTAAAGTGCTTACTGTGCAAGCATGAGGACCTGAGTTTGACCCCCAGCACCAATATAGAGAGTGAGGTTTGTAGCCCCAGTGCTGAGAGAGACAACAGGATCCCTGGGGCTCCCTGATGAGCCAAACTAGCCTAACGGGTGAGCCTCAGGTCCAAGTGAGAGACCCTGTCTCAAAAAGTAAGGTAGAAGGCTGGTGAGATGGCTCAGTGGATAAAGGAAATTGCCTCCAAGCCTGATGACCTGAGTTTAATCCCAGGGTCCCATATGCTAGAGATAGATAACAAACTCCCACAAGTTCCACAAGCTATTCTCTATAACAAACTCCCACAAGTTCCACAAGCTATTCTCTATGACATCCACATGTACACTGAGGCACACAGGCCCACAAATGTAGTATGTTTTTTAAAAGGATGGATGGTTCCTGAGGAATGACCCCTGAAGTTGTCCTCTGGTCCCCACAGATATGGGCGCACACACTCAGAGAAGCAGCTTACCATGATGACCATATGTATAGGTCACTTTTCTGTTGCTGTGGTAAGACACTCTGATCAAGGCAACTTACAGAAGCAAGCGTCTATTTGCACCTATGGTCCATGGATAAGGATCCATAATCACGAGGAAGGCATGGCAGCAGAAGGTAGCCAGAGCAGAAAGCCAAGCCACCACATTTTCACTGGAAATCCAGCAAGGCTTAAGAACTCTCAGTGCCCATCCAAACAATGTGCTTTCCCAGTATGGCCACACCTAAAGTTCCATGACTCTCCCGAAACAGCACCACAAACTGGGGCCCAAGTGTCCAAATACTTGGAACCTCTGGGAGACGTTATTCAAACTACACTACACCAAAAATAATTATATTTGAAAGATCCGGTGTCAGTCTAGAAAAACTGATTGCCTTGATGAATAAAGTCTGCATGCTGCAATAGCCTGAATCCATTTTACAACTTGGGAAAGAGTCTGAATTCTTAACTGGATACATCTATAGTTCTTTCTTAGACAGGTATTAAAACACAATGCCAAAGCCTGGCGTTCTGGCACACACCTTTAGTCCCAGCTCTTGGGAGGCAGCTGTGAGATCAAGGCCATCCTGGTCACCATAGCAGTTCCAAGCCAGCTGGGGCTGTGGGGAGACCCTGTCTCAAAAACAAAGCAGCAACAACAAAATGCCTACTTTTCAGAGAATTTTAGCTGAGTTTCAATGCTGTTTTTGTTTTTCACACAGGCTCTCACTATGTAGGCCAGGCTAGCTTCAAACTTGGAATACTTGTATTTCAGCCTCCCAAGTTCTAGACTTAGAGGTATGTGCCATACCTGACGGTTTAAAGTTGGAAGTGCGTTGAAATTGCTTGAAAAAGATTCCTTTTCCTGCTGTATTTTCTCTTCCATAAATGTAAGAGACCCCCAGTTAATTGAAGTACTTGTTCCAAGCTATATGGCGAGATATGTGGACTACTTAAGATTGCTTTTTCGATAAAGCTGTTTTTAAATTTATTTGTGTGTGTGTGTGTGTGTGTGTGTAATAGTGCACCATATTGTTCTGAATATAGTGGTAGAGTCTGTTGTTTGTCTTGCTATTGTTGGAATTTTAGAATCATCACCCTGGTCTCTGGCAAGTTTGTCGAACCGCAGCACCCAGTGCACTGGTGAGCTAATGTACAAGAAAGTGACAAATGAGCCAGCAAGACAGCTGAGTGGTAAGGCACCTGCCTCCAAGCCTGACAACCTGAGTTTGATCCCTGGGACCTCACACAGAGGTAAATAAATGTTGTTTTTTTAATGTTTGAAATAATGAAATGGGGCTGAAGAAATGGCTCATAGATTAAGAGCACTTACTGCTCTTTGAGAGGACCTGGGTTCAGATCCAGACCCATATGGCAGCTAAAACCCATCCATAACTTGTTCGAGGGGATCCTAGAACCATTTTCTGGCCTCCACAGGCACCAGACATGCACATGGTGCACTTACATACAAGCAGGTAAAACACTCATCCACATAAAGTTTAAGTGTTTCTAAGGATAAAAGGTAGACAATTCAATGGCTGTCATCCTTGTGTCAGTACTTCTGGTGCTCAGCTGAGAGAGTATTTATAACATAGCACTCCGGGAGTTCACTTTTGTAAGAATAAAACTGATTGAAAATGTCATGAAATAATAAGCAGGAGATGGCCTGTGAAATTGTCGTTGGGTTTTCTGATCAGCCATGTTCAGACTCCGCATTCCATGTGGGCGGTTGGTGATTGTGCCTAGACTAAAGCTGACAAAGCAGTACACAACTGCCTTTAACTTCACTTGCTAGTGAAATTGGAGGGGTTTCCATGTGCTCCAGACCTCTACCACCTTTGCTTGTACTCTGGCCCTTGCCAGCTTCAGTTTCATGGCTTCAGTAATCTCTTCCACATGAGTAACAGCAATGTGAATTTCCTGAAGTATGTCAGATTCCAAAATCTTGAGCGTTTTTTTTTTTTTTTCCTTTTCCCTCATTATTGAGATTTTATTATTCAGACACTTGGACCAAAAACAACTAATCGGTTTGTCACATCAGGATTTCTCCTAGCTTATCCCCTTTCTGCTCACACCGCTGCTCTCTTACCGAGGTACTCTTCTCACGTTAATAATTTGTCACGTAGTTTATCTTCCAAACTAGGGTCATTTTAGAATGTGAAGAGTGAGGAAGTTTCCTTAAGTAGAAATACTGGGACAGCTGGTGTGCATTAGGACTGTCCCTTGCAACCTGGGCCTGTGGTCACCAAATTTATCAACCTATTTCTTCACAGAACTGATGCATTGAAAGCCTTGCCGGATTAACTTGTGAAGGCGCAGTCATGAGTTCTCTCTGGTCACAGTTCTTCACAGTCTTGAAATTGCCTGCCAAGTAGAATCTAAGTCTTCAAGCCTGATCTTCAAAGTCTTTAGTGACCCCAGTGTCTTTCTCCTTTATTTCTGTGTGTGGGGTTTTGATCCTTAGTTACACCATTAGTAAAGCAGGGGTTCAAATGCTTATTTCTCAGTTGAGAGGTTGCTATGGGGTATTATGTGTAATGAATGAAGGTGTAGTAAATAGAACTTGGCAGCAAGTACTTAGTGCAGGAGGCGCTGGGAACTGGGAACTATACTCTGATAGGAACTGTCATTTTGTATGCATTATCTACTTGTTCCCAATCTCCACGTTCCAAAGTCATTCCTATCCTTAAATATTCTGAAGGTGCAGTCCTGTCAAGCCTTTGGTTCACCAAAACTGGGGGGGCCCAGATTCAAAGGTGCATCGTTCTCTCTTTAGGTACTTATCTTTGGGGAGCATTTTGTTACTTTGTTGGAGGGATGTGTTGGGTGTAGTGTTGGCTTAGATTGATTGTAAACTTGATAGTAACTAGAGTCACCTAGGAGGGGAACCTCTGTGTGTGTCTGAGGGATTATCTAGATTACATTGACTTCTGGTCATGCCTTTGAGGGACTTCCTTGACTAGATTAATTAAGGTTGGAAGACACACCATAACTGTGGGCAGCCGCATTTCATTGACTGGAGAGGGGGAACTGAGGCACAGCATCCTGCAATCTGCACTGTTGGTGCAATGTGCCGGCTGCTCCCGCCCGACACATCCCGGTAGAATGATCGCTCGAATTGAGCCAGAATGACCCTTTCCTCCCTGAAGTTGCTTTTGTCATGATATTTTATCACAGCAACAGAAAAAGTAACAAAGTTTTGTTTTGATTTTTCTGTTTGTGATTTGAGGAAAGGTCTCAGTATTGTAGCTCTTAGTAGCTTGGAAGGCATTATGCAGACCTAGCTGACCTAGAACTCATAGTAATCCTTCTGCCTGTGCTTCCCAGGTAATCCCAGCATAGGCATGAGCCAACATATCTGTGGGTGGGTCTCCATCTCCAGCACGGCTGTTGTGCTCCAGCCATGCCAGAGAATGGAGGACGATCGAACAGGACCTCAGGTGGCTCAGAGTGCGGCGGGAAGTGCGGCGGGAGGAGTTCCCTCCCGGGAGACTACGTTGGTGGGTAGTTCGGTTATTAGAGCCAATGCAGGGGTTTATATAGGGAGGCCTTCCTGACTGTTACAGAGGCGGGAAAGTTAGAGGTGAGGTTTTAGGGTAAAGGGCAGGAAGGCTGTGGAAGTTCAGGAACGAGGAAATGAAACCCAAAAACCTGGTTCTGGTCTGGGGTGGGGGAAAGGAAGATTCATATCACATCAGACAGAGCAGGTCAGACACCTGCCATCCCTTTAGGGTATCAGGAGTTGCTTGCCTTGCCCAATACCCAGATCCCCACAATGTCTGGTTTTGTGAGCGCATCTTAGCTCCCATAAAAAGCAGTGTTTCCTCATGTTAGGAATCTGTCGTTCATTATAGTGCCCTCTCCCTAGTACTTGCATTTAGGTAATAAATATTTGTTAATTTCATTATTAAAATTTTTATCATGAAAGGATTAATTCCTTTGGAAATTAATACTAATTAATACTAATACTGAGACTTGTGATGCTGCCTTGTCCAAATACTCCATAATCTGCTGTAGAAATATGACCATGGTTCCTTTACTTCCTTGTAAATATACAGTGTTAAATATATTCACCTTGTTGTGCAGCATCTCTAATTTTTTTCATCTTGCAAAACAAACTTTATATTCATTTGTAACTAATTCTTCCTTACCCTTTTTCCTTAGGAAGCATCTTTCTGCTTTATGTTAGATATTTCAGATGAATGGACTCACACAATATTTATGCTTTTGCAACTGGTTTGTTTCACTAGCATGATGCTCTTGGGACTCATCTTCATTGTACAATGTGAAAAGATTTTCTTTATGCTGCATAGTGTTCCTTTCTGAATATGTGCCATGTTTTCTTTATTCATGAATTGAGGAACATTTAGGTAGTTTCATCTGACGATTGTGAATCATGAAATGGGTGTGAAAATACCTCTTCAACCTTCAAGTTTAAACTCTTTAAGATATATATTGAGAACTGAAGTTGAATCATATGACAATGCTATTTTTAATTTTAAGGGATCTCCATTCTACTTTTTGTAATGTTTCCACCATTTTACATTCCCCAAATCAATGTGCAGTGTGTTCGCTCCTGTGCATTGTGGTGCACTCCTCCACATCCTTCCCAGTGCAGGTCATTGCTCGCCTTTGGACTGTGTTCATTCTAGTGTACATGATATGCTATCTCAGTGTGCTTTTGATTTGCATTCTCTTTGTGGTTAGCAATGTTGAATTCCCTTTCATGTTTGTTAATTACTTCTATGTGTTCTTTGGAGAAATGTCTATTCAAGTCCATTCCCCATTTTTTAAATATTTCTTTTCCTTTTATTTATATGTGTGTCTGTGTCTCTGGTATGCATACCCAATATGTGCAGATCTCTGTGGAAGAAGGCATTAAATTCTCTGGAGCTGAAGTAACAGCCATCTGACATGGGGGCTGGGAGCCGAACTCTGGTCCTCTGCAAGAGCAGCAAACGCTTTTAGCCACTGAGCCATCTCTCCAGCTCCTTTGCTGGCTTTTTAATTAAATCATTTGTGGTTTTGTTGTGGTGTTTTGATAGTTCCCTTTAGACTGTGGATATCAGCTCCTCACCTGATAAAATGTCTTCCCCATCCCATAGCTTGTCTTTTCACTCTCCTTTCTCTTGGTGTGCAGAGGTTTTTCAGTTCTGTGGAGTTACATTTCTCTGTTTTTGTTGTTGTTGCCATGCTTTTGATGTCATGACCATGAAATCAGTGTCCCAGTAGCATTCCTCTGTTTTCATTTAAGTTTTAGAGTTTTAGGTCATTAACCCATTTTGAATTGTTTGTTCTTTTTTTTTTCAGTTTGCTCTTTTATTTTATGTGTATGAGTGTTTTGCCTGCATATAAGTGCACCCATGCATGCAGTGCCCATAGAGATGAAGAGGGCATCAGATCTCCCAGAACTGGATTTACAGATAGTTGTTAAAAGTATATGTACAAGCAGCACTCTTAACCACTGAACCATCTCTCCAGCCCCCAATTAATTTTTTGATATAGTGTAAAGTAAAGGTCATAATTCATGTTTTGTCTGATTCCCCATCCTGCCCTCCCCATTACATAATCTTAGCATTGTCAAAATGATTTGACTTTAAGAATTTATTTTTATACTTTCTGTTCTGTTCCAGTGACTTGTTTCTCTGTTTTATGTCTTACATCATCTTGATGGCTGTTGCTTTGTTGTATGTTTGAAAATCAGGAAGTATAAGACCTCCATCCAAATGTATTGTTTCTCAAGGTTATTTCTCCTTCAAGCTCCTTTGAGATTCCATGTGAAATTTAGGATAGCGTTTTCAATTTGTGCAAAAGATGTCATTGAAATTGTGTATGTATTTCATTCAGTCTGTGGATCACTTTTCATATGTGGACATTTTGACAGTATGGTGTTTCCTATTATTGGCCTACATGTTTTGCATTTGTTTGTAAAACTTTAGAGTTTTAGCAATGTTTCATAATTTTGGTATACAAGAATTTCACCTCCTTGATCAAGTTTATTGCAAAGTATTTTATCCTAGATGTCATAGAAAATAAAATAGTTGCCACAAGTGGTGGCACATGCCTTTAATCCCAGCACTCAGGAGGCAGAGGCAGGCGGATCTCTGTGAGTTCAAGGCCAGCTGGGACTACAGGGAGACCTTGTCACAGAAAGACCAAAAACGAGGAGAAAAGAAACTGTTTTCTTAAATTTGCTCTTGGCAGTCCCCATTAGAACATAGAAATATGAGCGTTCTCTGTGTTGACTTTGTATGTTGCAGCTTCGCAGATTTTTTTGTGGAATCTGTGTTTTTTAGGTGGAAATAGATGTTATCAGCAAACATAAGTAATTTTAAGCATCCTCTCCAGTTTGTCTTTTATCTTTTTCTTGTCTAATTACCTGAGTAGTGTGTGCTATGCTGAGAAGAGTGGCCATTTGCACCATGTCTCTGGTCTTAAAGGAAAAACTCTTGGCTTCTCACCACCGATCCTGGTGCTGCACTCTCCCATGGTGCTGCACACTCCCAAGCTTTCCAGCCGTGCTGTATCCA
Source organism: Eospalax fontanierii (assembly GCA_035773235.1). Classification (NCBI taxonomy): domain Eukaryota; kingdom Metazoa; phylum Chordata; class Mammalia; order Rodentia; family Spalacidae; genus Eospalax; species Eospalax fontanierii. The sequence continues at coordinate 47,868,567 of CM069530.1, read as the reverse complement.
CAGGCTGACTTTTGTATCTTATTTTGGGATAGTTTCCCAACATTCCTACTTTGTTGAAAACTTTTTATTATTTAAAATGGTATTGAGTTTTTTCCAAAGCTTTTTCTGCATTGAGTTCATGATATATTTTTGTGTATTCTCATAATGTGGTATAATAAATTGATTTTTGTATATTAAATTAATTGCATGCCTTTCTGTCTTGTTTATATCATTTTACAAGGAATATGTAAACTAAAATTGAAAAAAATTATACACACATACACATACATATTATATATATAGCAAGTTCAAGCCCAGCCTTAGCTACATAGTGAGACCCTGTCTCTAAAAAAATTAAAAGCTTAAAAATGCACAAACAATATAAAAAAATAACCAAGACCTCTAACTCACAGTTAATATTTTTCTCCACTTTGAGTTTTCTTTTTACTCAACATTAATACTTTCATATCTTATAAACCATAGTCACACAGGTTAGCAAGATTGCTCAGTGATTAAAGACGCTTGCTCCCAAGCCTGATGACCCGAGTTCAGTCCAGGAACTCACATGGTGGAAGAGAGGACCAACTGCTACCAGTTGTCTTCCAACTTCCACACACATGCAGTGACACAAGTACACACCCACACACACACAAAGTAAAAAAAAACAAAAAATTCACATTATGTTTATAGATTAAGGGGTTTCCCTTTCACGTACCCATACCTAAATTCCTAAAATATTTAGATTTATATTTTATAGTAAATGCATCATAATTTTGGAAAATGAAAATACTAGAATTAATTACTGCACACAAGGTTATGGTACTTTCAATGACAAATTTTTAAACCAATTTGGATTTTGTTAGCCATTAAATTTAGGTTTGATGTTCCTTTGCTTGGAATTTAAACCCAGATGGTGAGGAAGAATAACAGTCCTTGCCCAGCATGATTTTCGCACACCTTTGATCGCCTTTAATCTCAGGAGACAGAAACAGGTGGATCTTTATGAGATTAAGGTCATCCTGGGGCTACAGAGAGACCCTGTCTCAAAAAAAAACGTGCTCAAAACCATGCAAACTCAAGAAGACAAAAACCTAACATGGAACTGGGGAAATGGGCAGCAGACCACAATCTTTGCTGAAGAACTATTGGCAGCTGATCACTGTTGGGTGAGGAAGAGCTAATCTTAAAGTGAGGGCCTCTGGATAGGCTGACTAGACCTCAGTGGATGAACCTGCACTGAGGAATGTCCAGGGACACTAACCTGACACAATAGGCCTTAACAGAAGTGACAAGAGTGTATGAATTCCAGGGTGTGAGGGAGGGTGCCAGTGAGGAAGGGGGTATAAAAGTGATTAAAATTTGTTGAATATTCTGTATGAAATACATTTAAAAATTCAATAACAAATTCAGTTTAAAAAAAGAAATGTTTAAAGTTTTACTCAAATTTTTACTATAATTAAATTATAGTAAATTAAATTAATTAGTGGAAATTAAATTTTCTGCTCTGTATACTTGGAAAGTAACTGTTATAATCTTCATTGTTCTAAAATAAATAAATATAAAGTTAAGAATTAAATACAGAAAAAAAAGACCAAAAAAGAAAAATAACAGTCCTTCTTAGAAGTGATAGTGGTTGTGTTGATGGCTGTACCCTCTATCTGTTGAGCACTTACCCCAGTTAGTGTCCTACATTCTTTACATGCTAGTCTATGTATTCTTCATGAAAATCCTGTGGTTTGAGTTCAGTTACTCCATTTTACATAAAAGATAATTGAGGCTGGAAATGTGACCCAAGGTCACATAGCCAGTGTGTGTCAGAAACAGAATTCTGATTTCAGGCAGCCTTCAGAACTGGGCAAAGAACTTATTCTGAGTAGCTGTTTATTCCTACCCTTAATTGCTGTGCTGTGGAGCTATTGTGGTTACCAGTATAAAAATCAACATTGCTGTGATTTAACTAGAAAAAAATCTGAGTCTTTTCAACTACTCATGTGGGCATGGATGTGCACGATTAATTAATTTCATCAAAGCACTGAAAACCTATTCAAACTGAGCCCAAACTGTATGACAAAAAGATTGTGTAATGACCTGTGAGCTCCAAATGTGAACAGATTAGTCATTTGCAGAATCTGTTTCTTAGGTTGTGGGAATTAGGCATGTTATCCTCAGTGCAACACCCCCACAGCAGTTCTTACAGCTAGAACTTTTAAGTTAAAATTGAGTTGTGTGTGATGGCACATGCCTTTAATCCTGGCACTCAGGAGGCAGAGATTGGTGAATCTCTGTGACATCAAAGCCAGCCTGGTCTACATAGCAAGTCCCAACTGGCCAACTGGGGCTATAAGGAGACCCTGTTTCCAAAAGTAAACAAAATAAACAAAAAATGCAGCCACTGGTAACACTATCATTTTGCATAGTACCTTTCTAAGAAACAGGACTTGAAAACTTGAAGGTACAAAGAGTAATTCACCTGAAGCCATTATAGGAGGGAGGGCTCAGTATAGAAATGGCCATGAGTTCTGTCATCACAGTGTTTGCTTCATTCCATCAAATATATAGAGAAAAAAAGGCCAGATCACCACCATTTTGTTTCTTCATTAAGCATCTGTCTTATGAAATTTATTTTCCACGCCTTGGTGGGTGGGATTTGGTCAATTCAGCAGAATAAAACAGAAACTGGTCTTCCATTTAGAGAGATTAATTTATTTAAGGTGGACTCACAAAGTTACTGTTCAAACATACTGCCTGCGGCTGGCTGCCATAGCTAGAGGCCATGGTCCACGGCTCCCATCCTGTTCCGGACTGGAGTTCCATTTCCACTCTCGATATTCTAGGGCCATGGGGACCTAGAATGCTGCCATCTGAGTCTCTGGCTCTATATGCACCTAGGGCCATGACACTTTCCTTCTGCATGGCTTTGGGTATTCTCAGCCTAGCAGCTCGGTGCCCTTTGCTGCTGCTAGCCACCATTTTTTTTCTCTGTCTCCCCACCTTCCTGCCCCCTTATTGGTCAGAGGGCGGGACTTGCGGCTGAATGAACAAATAGTAAAATTTCAGAGAGAAATATATATCTACACTCCACCCCTTTCTCTCTGGAAAACAACGAACATAACAACAGCCACAAAGGAAAGCAGTAACATGCACATAAACCATCATAAACACAAATGTTTACACGGTACCTAAGTAGATGTATCGTATTCACCTCCCGCCATCACCACTGTGGGGGGGGGGGTGTCAACATTTTTTTCCTAATATCAGATGTGTGTTCCCTTCCTGAAGAGTGGACCCTAAATCCAATTATAAATACGCTGAGGGTGCACATACCAGAGGAGCCTTTATTACACCTATAGGGACATCTGACAGTGAAGCACACAAGATCTGTCAAGCAGAATTTATCCGGACCATCCTCCCATAGCAGCCTACATAGCGCCCTCTAGCACTCTGAAGGCCAGCCATCCATTTGTGGGGAGTTTCCAGCTCAGTCCCAGTTAGATCTCTCCATGCTCAAACATGTCACATCTTCAGTAATAGGGCCTTACCGTCCACTTCCAGTGTGCAACCAGCATTATAATGTGGCAGTTGCCTTTTGTTTTGGTAGAAGGGAGCTTCCAAGTCTCCCGTGGCCAACAGCTCATAGGGAGGGTCAGACCATGCCTGGTACTGGAATTGCTAGTTAACAATTATATAAAGTATCCCTTTACTCTTTGGCATCTATAGGCCTAGGCCCACAGAGCTCCTTAGAACTTCACAGTTATACTTCACCCTTGTACCCTACGTGAGTTACATTTTACCCTTATTTCTTCAGGTGTACTTGATGTCTCTCAATTGGGTTTCACATCTGTAAAACACTCATAAGTTAATATTTACACACACTAGGTCTAAGATAGCATAGAAAATTCCTTTTCATTTGCATCACATGTTTTTTCAACAGATCCATGTTGGGTACAATGGCATGTAAATTAGTCCTTTACTGTCTTTAATTATCGTCTGGAATTCATTTAGTGTCCTATAGTCCTCACATGGAGCCTCCATGCATCTCTTTATCCTTCCTTGATAACCTCATTGGGGCTGGCCCAAACTGCTTGGTCCTATATAGGGCCAAGGAGGAATAAGGCCTCTCTTGCTTCAGTTGCACCTGTTGTTTCCCAGGGCCAGGCAGACTCTGGGTCTGACTTCTGGCTTTAGTCACATCTGTGGTCTCTCCATTGACCACACAGGTCTCTTGGGAGAGGCCTGGCCAAACTGCCTCCACCCCTCGAATAGCCATTCACAGGGGAAAAGTGCACCCTGTTCACTCTGAGGGGGCTGTTATCCACCCCTGGGATACTTTTTATCCTCTATGTACCCTTTGTGAACTGTTTCTCAGGGCTTAAAGCTTCCCAGAGGTGCTTTAGTATGGAATTTGGCTTTTTATCAATCCTCCCTTTAAGAACTTGGGCTAAACACAAGTCTCGCCACATTTTCCTATGAGTAGCCCAAGCAGACCTCCTTTTTTGGTTTGTCTCCTTTAAACATTTTTTAGGCTGTTCTATTCTATTACAAACACACTTTGCCCACTGGTCTAGGTTGCTTAAATTTGTCTCTCCTACCTTGTAAAGATCTTGAACCACTAGAGGACTCAGTACAGATGTTAAATCTCTATACCAATTCCGAGGTCCCTGTTTAAGTGAAGTCCTTCATTAAATCTCCAGTGAATACAGTCCTATCTGGACCAGTGAACGGGGTACAGTATATTGTTTTCCTCATACCCAGTTCTCTTAACAGCACCTGTCCTTCTCGTGTCTTGCTCCAGCTCCTGAAATCCATGGGAATCTCTGCTGGTGATAACCAAGTGTCTCCAGTGGCATGCACAAGCCTGTTCATCAGAGACTGCTTTCCCTTGTACTGCCTTAGGTTATGCAGCCTAAATCTCAAGCAGGGATGAGTGGTTATGTTGCTTAGCTGTCCTGCTTCTGTAACATTCAAGTTAATATCATCTGCTCCTCTGTCCCATATTCTTAGGAGTCAGGTGATGAAAAGTTCTTTTGCAGCTTGTTTGAATGTCCTCCCTACTTCCAGCAGCTCTAGGGCTGAGAGCACCTTTATTCACTTAATTCTCATGCTCGTTAAGGCCTCTATCAGCATGCTGACATCTGGATTTTTCCTTTTTTTGTATTACAGGTCGAACCTGAGGGGGCATTTTTAGCTGCTTCTGGGTTGCTTCCTTCCTGTTCACTGTCTGCTTTCTCCTGTGGGTTCCCAGATGACATACTCTGGGCTTTCTTGTCCTTTTTATTTATCAATGAGGTCAGTGGTTAATGCAGTGGAAGCCAGTCTTTTTTTCCCTCTCTCATTTTAATCTCTCTCTTAACTCTTCAGTCTCTCTCCAGGCTACAATCTCTGTTTGGAGTAAGTTTTTCATCACACATAGCAGAGGCCATGCTGCCTCAGCCATTGCCTGCTGGAGTCTTGGCTCCTTCCCATCCAGCAGAGTTTTTAAGGTCAGTCTTAGATCATCCAACTGTTTTCAGAATATCGCCATAATCTTGCAGCAGTGCCCAGTGACTCAGTAAACAGGCCACACCATGCCAGCCACAAGCGGGCTCCCTTCCTGGAATTTCTCCTCCAGACATTGCTGGCGTTGATGACATTATCTTAATCAGCCACTTGAGGAGCCACTGGATCAGCCATGCCAGAACTTCATTTGCCTGCCTTCCTTTTGTGAGTCTGCTGCAAGAGCACCTAGTGCTCTTAACCTCTGAGCTATTTTTCCATTTTTGTCAGCTGGATCCTGCTCACAGCGCTATTTGTCTTATGAAATTTATTTTCCAAGCCTTGGCAGGCAGGGTTTGGTCAATCCAGCAGAATAAAATGGAAACTGGTCTTCCATTTAGAGAGATTAATATATTTAAGTTGACTCACAAAGTTACTGTTTGAACATACTGCCCACCGCCAGCTGCCATAGCTGGAGTCTGGGCACAGCACCAAGGTCCGCGGCTCCCATCCCATTCCATTTCCTCTCACAATATTCTGGGGCCGGGGGACCTGGAATGTTTCCATCTGAGTTGCTGGCTCTCTGTGTGCCTAGGGCCATGGCACTTTCCTTCCACGTTTGCTTTGGGTATTTTTGCCCTGAAGCTCAGTGCCCCTTGCTGCTGCTGCTATCTGCCATTTTTTTCCCTGTCTCCCCACCTTCCTGCCCCCTTATTGGTCAGAGAGTGGGACTTACTGTTGAATGAACCAATAGTAAAAATTCAAGGAGAAATATATATATCTACAGCATCTCCGCTTCAGGTATTCAGCAGACATTTTCACAGCTGCCCTGAGCCAGCATTATTCTGGGTATTGAGAACAAGAAGGGTTTAAAAATCAATCCTTTATACAAGGATAGAAAATGAGAGTTGAGGTACTGAGTACTAGGATGACTTGTGTTGGGCAATGAATAAGATTCCAGAAAGGCTTATTCCTGAGATGGTTCAAGAAGTAGCTCACACCGGGAAGTAGTCAGGTCCTATGTAAAATGGTCTGGCCCCTAAACATTTCCCTGTGGAGTCCTCAATATTGCTATATTGCTATAAATAGTACTCTGTAATAGACAATGTCATCAAACCCAAGCAGTGACTGAGTTAATTCCGCTTAGTGTTAGGCTACCAAAAAGGATTCAGTTGAATTTCATTCTCCAGCACCACAAAGCAACAAGAGGCTAGGTTTTGGTGCCCAAAAGTTCATTTTGCTGTTACTTACATATCCTACTGCACCAGTCAGGCTTCTCTAAAGAAACAAATCAGAATGAATATGACTCTACAGAAGGAGCTTTATTAGCTTGGCTTACGTACTATCATCTGGGTAGTCCAACAGTGTCTCATACTGTGAAGAGTCAACTGCTCAGTTCACAGGGCTGGCTGCCTCAGCAGTCCCAATCTGACACTGAAAGCCTCGAGGGTTTCTGGAGAGGTGCAGGTCTTCAGTCTTCACTGGGAGCCCAAAGAAGTGGTTCCAATACCAGTGAAGGAATGCCACAGCAGTGAGATAAATGATCTTGCCAGCGGAAGCAGAAGGCAGAAAGCTGAGTCTCTTTCTTCCATGTCCTTTTATCTGGGTGCCAACTACATTAGGATGGGTCTGTCAACTTCCAATATCAAGAAAGTCTCTCTTTGGAGTGCTCAGGGGCTTGTTTTAGTTGACTGCAAATCCAGTCAACTTGCAAACCAAGATTAGCCATCATACCTACCTAAACCAGCTTCCTCTGGTTCTTAATTACTCGACAATAATTTTCAAACATATGTTTCAATATAATAGGCTCATAATTAATAGACATTTGTTCACACATAGAACATAAATTAGGTTTAATTGACTAAATTCTCTTAAATTTATTTTTATTTACGTGACCCAGAAAAAAATATTGAATAAAGGAATTTTTGAGATAACAGAATAAGATACTATGCAAAATTTATTTTTAAATTGTTTTATTTGCTCAACATGAAAATGAAGGCAACCTATTTTTCAGGTTCACCCCAATCAAGTTACCTTCTCCAAAGCTTCAAGTTAATTTCTGTCAACTATCTGTCTTTCTATCATTACCTCAGATTTTTCTTTCAGAAAAATAGCACACTCACATATTAATGTTCCCGTTGTGTTGAAGGTGTTTCTATAAATATTAGAAGTCCCATGCTGGAACATAGGAGTAGGAACTGTTTCTCTTCACACTTCTATACCTGTGCTACTGAGATGATGGACAGATGATGTGGGCTACAGGCTGACAATGAAGAAAAAATTAAATGCCTAGAAGTCACTAGGAATCACTTACTTCCTAGGCTCCCTGAAACCTGCCTTACATCTTGGCACATTCTCCACGAACATGGAAGTCACACCGGAACTCCAGAAGTCCTACGAGCGAGATGTGACTGCCTACACTAATAAAGGTTTCTTGACTCTGGACTTGTAAACGCCCAAAGTGTATCAGAGAGTGCAGACAGGCAGGCAGACGACCCGTGGCCTCAGAAGTAAAACTCACCACCAGTGTGTCGTTCCTCCTCCTCTCCAGCTGTGGTATATTCTTGTTGGCCAAGTGTTTTTCTCATCCTTGTGTAGACTCTGCTGTGTATGTGTATGAAATGGTGTGTTTGATTTGGACTGGAATAAACTTTTCCTTGGAATCATTTAACTGCTTGATAATAACACCATGAACAGTTGCCTCATTATCTAAAAGAAAAGCATAGCACTCTGGTGGCTACAAATGGAGGTTGACTGGTATGAGAGAGCAAAAAGAAAACAAAAAGATACATGCAAACCAAAGCGTGTCCTTGGCCCAGCACAAAATATTGAATGAGGCTGAGAACATTTTCAGCAACTAATGAACTAAACACTGACTGAAAAAAAAGAAGGACATCGAACTGAAGGAGCATAATAGCAACTTGTGGGGCAGCTATTCCCAACAAAAAGCCCAAATGTTGAGTTTGTTAATACATGCGTATTCAGAGAACTGACAGAAAATATTGCTAAGTATGAGTAGTGTGTAGAGTATTTATGCATAAATTAGAAACAATAAATGTGCAAGGTAGTTTGATCAGAAGATACTTAAGGATTAAATGTAAGTTGATTGTGCAAAGAACTGAGAAAGATTCTGCCTTTCTCTCTCTCTTTTTTTTTTTGTCCAGTTTTCCTTGCTCCGTGAAGGAATTGAGCTAGCCAACACAAATGACTTCTTTGTGCCCAGGATATAGCTCATCCCAAATAGCTTTTGCATTGCCCAGGAGCTCACAAAAGGAGTCAGTCCCTCCAGGATTTGTAAAGGCCGTGAACTAGTTTGAGTATACCCTGCTTTCTTTGTGGTAGTATCCAGCAGCTCAACATTCAAATGGGCACTTAATAAATTATGTGGATTTGAATAAGTAGATTTTTTTATATATTCTGGTGTCTTTTCTGGGACAAATGTAACGTTATCTTTTTTAAAAAATGTGCCTAATCTGATATACCTTCAACCAATGTAAAAGTGAATTGTTTCTTAGATATGCATTATATCCAAATTCTTTGCCTATTGATCAGCAAGCTCGGGGAGCCCCCTAACCTTACGTTTTAGATCTGAAACTCATTGTATCTAAACAAGAACAGATGAGCTAAAACATTTTATTTTTAGTTGATTCATAGCATCCGTTATTGAATGGGTTCCAAGAAAAAGATAAGGCACCGTGACTATGTGTCGTTAACATTCTTAGGACTCCATAATTTGTTAGCAGTGCATAGACAATTTCATCCCTTCACATTTTCCCAGAAGCCTTTGTTATAATTCTAGCTGGATGGTAAGAATGCAGCTACATGGTATTACCCTTGACATTCAGAGGCTATAAAGAACCCTTTTGTTCCACTTGGCTTCTGACTTTACTCACTGACTCAATTAACAAGATTTGTTGTAGAAAGATTTAAAAGTCTGAGCCTAGAATGGTAAAAATAGCAACAGAGTAAGTTCTGAAGTAACACCACCTTAGTTAGAAATTCCAGCTCTTCCCCTGGATTGCTGGATGGCTCTAACCTTCTGACCTTCCTGGTCTGGAAAATGCACAGAAAAAGACTGCACATGCAGCGTCCCAGACAGACACATCTATGTGAAACACTTGGCACGAAGACTAACTGATGTCAACTGGCTTGGCTTTGCCTCCCTCCTGTTTTCTTTCTTCCTTTCCTGTTGTACTCATTTCCTGATGAACAGATTAGACCACTCAGTTCACTTCTGCATCTTTTTGCACAAATTGAACTTCTCTTTCTAATACTAGTTACATAATTCTACCATTTGTAATATCAACAAAGGCAAATTATGGTTATATTAGTTTTATTTTTAATTGTATTACATTTGTGAGGGGTGTGTGTGTGTGTGTGCACCCTTGCAAGCCTATAGCACAGGGGCAGAGGTCAGATGATAACTGGAGGAGTGGTTCTCTCCTACTGTGGGGTTCTAGTGATCAAACTCGGATCATCAGGCTCCATAGCAAGTTCCTTTACCCACTGTTTTTTAGACAAGATCTTCCTGGAGCCTCAGGTAGCCTGGAACTCACCATGTAGACCCGGCTGGATTCAATCTCAGAGCCCACCTGCCGCTGCATCCCACATGCTGGGATTAAAGACATATGCCACCACGCCTCGCCCCGGTTATGATATTTTTCATGAATATTGATTTCCAAGTTATTTGGGTACTTTCCCAGATAGTATTAAAAAAAAAAAACAACACTGAATGCAAGGGTAGACTACTGGTAGGCAAAGTTTGACCTAGAGCCTTGAAACACTTTAACAAAAACCTCAGTAGTTTGGGCACAACTCACCATCAGGTACTCAGGTAGTAGCTGGATAATCCAGAAGAAAACTCTGGAAAGACATATCGGAGAAGGCAAGTGTGAGAGGATAGTTAGATATTTGTGCAGATAATCTAAAGAAAGAACACAGTAGGTCAAGAGCAGTCAGGTAAAGGAGGAGGGAGTATACTTCTTTGGGTGTCGTTTGTCCCCAAGGGTTCGTATGGTGGCATGATACTGGGGGCACTGCCCTGTGCAGGGATCAAGGTAGTTCTCATAGGACCCTTTGATTAGTGTTCAAGACAGGCTCATTATAAAAGGAGCAACCTAATGCTTCCCCGTGCTGTTCCCTGTCTTGGTATAATGGGATTGAATCAGAGTCCAGAGTCTGAGATTTTCAGATTCTTCTGTTGCATAACAAAGAATTGGACCACATGGATAGTGTTAGTAATAGGAATAGAGAGTTTATTATAAGGAGAAACAAGACTTTTGAAAATGGAAGCGCACCAAATTGCTGGGAAAGGTCTGAGGCTTAATGGCTCCGGGCCACAGACTCCTGATCCTTTATAGGTGAGTTACAGAGCACTCTCCGTCCTTCTGTCACTTGCAGAGCAGCAGTGTTCCATGCCCCCATACTGGTTGTGTCCCAGTCGGAGGAGTTTCTGGTCCTCTGCCATTGGTTTCTTTCAACGTGAGGCATCATTTCAGATCTTAGGTATAATGCTTACAAAAGTGTAGGGACCCATCATTTCTTGCTTCACTGAGATTTATTTTTTTAGAGAGGGTCTCACTCTAGCTGGCCTTGAAAGGTAAGCAAACCTCCTGCCTCAGCCTCCTGAGTGCTAAGGTGCTTCCCCTGGGAACTTTTAACTCTCCAATTTTTCTAAGCTGAGACTTTCATACCTCATTAGCAGGGTACTTCAGATTCCCTTGCTCAGACGCTGGCTCCCTCGGAACATTTGCTCTGCATCTCTTCTCTGGTAAGCTGTGATGCTTAGTCCGAGCTCGTCTGCCTTTCTAATCACAGCTCGCTCTCATCACTGCTAAAACTAAGCATTGTTGGTTTTTCAGTTTGTTTGCCTTTTTATTGAAGACTTCTTTGTATTGATGAGTGTGTTCACCTTTATACTGTGATGGCACTCCAACTGTATTTTTTAAAGAGAACTGTTGCAGTACATCTGTATACTAATGGGAGTGATTAAATAGGAGTAGGAAAATTGATGAGACAGAAGATGTGACCCCCACAGCTTTGTTCCCATTTTTACACTTAGAAAGTTTTCTCTTATCCATAATCTGTTCACTATGAATGACTGGACAGTGATTCCTGGCCCAGAGGAGAGGGAGATGGTAATGTATCAGCTGGCGGCTACTTAACTAGGGGAAGAGCAAAAACAATACTAACATGCATTTTTAAAGTATGTGACACTAGAGTTGGAACTGTTTTGAGACATTACCTAGTCCAACGATACAAAAAAATTCACTTAATGTTTTGATTGAGCACTTTAGCCAGCCACCTGCCAAGCGACAACTCCATGTACAAACAGAAACTGTCTCAAACTATAAGAGCTTAACTGACTCATCAACATCTGCTTTCATTAAATAGTTTTCTCTCCCCAAACTAAAATCACTGGCACAGACAGCATACATTTTCACAGCTCAGCATATTTTTGCTGCTGCTTTTGTGGCACTGAGGATTGAATCCAGGGTCTCGCACATGCTAGACAAGTTCTATGCTGCTAAGCTACACACTCAGTTTGACAAGCTTGCTTTGCCACTCTCTTTGTAATCCTCTCCTTTCAAATGCCAAATGAATTACAGTTGTCAAAATGCTTAGTAAGTTTGGTTCGATGAGAAAATAACCAAAGTATCATCTCACATATTCACAATGATGCCAAGTAGCCCAGACACTAGAAGACTGAAAAATCTAGGTTCAGGAGGAAAAAATAATCCAAATTTAGTTTGCTAGTGTACCCATTTGCTTTTCTCCATTCTTCCTGAAAAAGAAAAGTTACCTTGAAACATCTTCCTCATTGCTCTGAGCCCTCCATGGAAGTTCCTCACTGGCGTGGACACAGTGCCTTCCTTCACACATTTGTCACTCCATCTTACATCCCATTTCCTCCACACTCTCTACTCTGTAGAAAAGAATGGAAAAAACAAAAAAACATTTAATTGCATCTAACCAAGGAATATAATGGTAACATGTTTAAAGACTAATATATGGTTTCAAGAATATAAAATTGTATTTATTTTTACTTTGTGTATATAAGTGTTAAATGCCTGCACATACACTCAACCCATATCATGCAGTGCCCATGGAGAACAGAAGACGACATCAGTCCCCTGGAACTGGAGTTACAGAGAGCTCATATGGGTGCTGGGATTCAAACCTGGGTCCTTTGCAAGAACAGACAAATGTTCTTAACCTCTGAGCTATCTCTCTAACCCTGGTTTTAAGAATATAATAACACCCTTTATCCAATTAAAATCCCACTTCCAGAAAGTCCCTCAGAGGTGACTAATGTGGGGAATTTCAGACATGGCCTGAGACTCATGGGTTGAAGTAATCAGAAGCTCCCCTCCCCCTTTCATTGGCACAATTCCAAGCACTTACTGTAACTGGACAGAGTTGACTCTGAAAGTCAGACAAGCAGCCATTGACAATAAAACATCTTAACAGTTCAAGAGGGTAGAGTTCTGTGCAAACTAATAGTTGTTTCTTACAGTGGACATTTTTTAAAAGCTAAAGATAGTGGTGGATGCCTATAATCCCAGCACGCTGAAGTTGGACATGAAGATTCCAAGTTCCAGGACAGCTTGGACTACACAGAAAGACCATGCCCAACTGCCCCTCACCCCACCCCATCCCCAGCAACAAAAAGCTGAGCTTGGTGATGCATGTCTATAATTTCAGCTCTTGGGAGGTGGAAGTTAGTCCTGGTGGCACACACTTGTAATCACAGCACTTGAAAAGTGGAGGCAAGAAGATCAGCAGTTCCAGGCCAACCTCAGTTACACACAAGGTCAAGGCTAGGCTAGGCTAGATGAGATTCTGCCTCAAAAAGAACAAAACGAGGGCTGGAGAGATGGCTCAGCAGTTTAAGGGCACTGGTTACTCTTGTAGAGGAGCCAGGTTTGATCCTCAGCACTCACATGGCAGCTAACAACTATCTATAACTCCAGTTCCAGGGAATCCATTGCCCTCTTCTGGACTCTGTGGGCATTGCACAACATGGGCACACTTACACACATGTAGGCAATACACTCATACACATAAAATAATATAAAAATAATAAAAATTTTTTAAAAAGAAGTGTGAAACTGGGTCAGAAAAATGGCTTAGTAGAAAGGGCAGGGGGTTGGGGGACTTGTTGACAAGTTTGAAAAGAGTTCAATCCCCAGAATCTAGATAGTGGAAGGAGAGAACCAACTCCCAAAATTAGTCCCCTGACCATGTGTGTGCTGCACAAACACACAGACATACACAAGCACAGAATAGATAAATAAGTAAAAAAATATTTTTTAAAGAAACAAAATGAAAATAAAGTTATAAGTAAATAATCTAGTAGAAAAGTAATCAAAAGTTATAAATAGGAGCCTCAAAACATTAAAAGGAAATGAACTTCAAACAACTGAAAAAAAATATTCAAACTCATTTGTAACCAAAAAATATACACAGTTGAAAGAATGTGAATACTTGAAACTTTTGATATTAACGAGTTTGGATAAAAAAGACGATAAATTCATACTTTTTACACTACTGATAAAAGCATAAAAGTGGTAATGATATCTGCATCCACAGTGTTTAAAGCCTGTGATCTTTGGAAGCAGTTCTCTTTCTCCCTGTTCATCCTAGAAAATATCCAAAATTATAACCCTTGAAGCATCTTTGGTACACAAAGTAAGGACCACAGCTTCTCTGCTGTAATAGTTTCCAAGCTTAAGTTAATAGGTGCTGGCCCCTTCCATTCCAAAGATCCACGAATTGATCCCCCAAGACTGATGCCTAACGATACTTGAAACTGCAGGCACAGTACTGGGCCTACAACAGGAAATGTCCTAAGAGGACAAGCCAAAGAGAAGGGAAGAATCTGGGTCTTTCCTTTTAAAAGATGAAATCTAAACACTATCTCAGTGTTAAGCCAGACCTGTAAATGTAGCTCGGTGGTGGAGTGCTTAACTAGCATGCACAAGGCCCTGGGGTCTCTGAACTGCAGGATATCATTCATTTCTAAACTTGGGCAAAATCCTACCAGGAAATTTCTGTTGAGGATCTTCAATGTCTTCTACTGTGGACATTTTATTAATTTTTCTAATCTTTCTTACCCAGCCATCCACTAACCTTGAAGCTTGATAATTTCCCCAATAGACATTTAAACTCCATCCACCGTCTTCCTTTCCACATTGATCTGTATCTTGTTCCCAAGGATGAACAGTATAGTCTGATTTATGAAGATTCTAAAAGACTAAATATTAATAGACACTATACAGTGGGCCCCAATATCTATAAATACAAAGCACCATGCACTGTTTTCCCAGGTCCTCACAGAAACTCTAAAAGATAAAAACTGACAGGACCCACAGTTGATGGGTGAGAAAACAGATGTAGAAGGATTTGGTGACTTCCACAGGATCCCCACTAGAAAGTATCAGAGCTGGGACATGGAACCGGCCCTCTGTGCACTCCCCCACCCCCCAACTCCCGCCCCGCCGTGGCACCCCTGCCCGGCCCTCCTCGCTGCTTTTGAACTTCCTGAGCCAGAAGCACTTCTCTACCAGGTACCACCAAGCACAACCTCACAAGACCTCATGTCACTCATGTTCCACATCCAAGACTTTGGCCCCTACAAACCTTTACTCTGCCCTCTGCTTTAAGCTCTCTGCTTCTGCGTGATCACTGAGTTTAGAGTCCTAATGGCGTCTGTTTGTGTCTTGAGCCTTCTCTGTTCTTCACTTTATCCTCTTTCCTGGGCTCATTTGTCACATAAGTGATATACTCTTAACCACTATGCAGCGTCTCTTGTCATTTTTATCTTTTCTCATTCTAAGGATTAGCTCACTGTAATGGAGAATGTGCTGTCCTGGCTTTTCCTCCAGGAACACTTACAATATTTTGGAAAAGTCAGTATTCCGAGTTCACAGCATTAAATGTGTTTCTTTTCAGCCAAGCTCTCATTACTACCTGGATGTTATTTTTTTCATCAGTAGATAACTCTCTACCTTTTTAATGCTTCTCCCACCCTTTACCTCCCACACCATTCCTGGAAATGTTTATGTTTAAAAGTCATTTTCTTGAGTTGGGTGTGATTGTGTATGCCTTTGCTCCCAGCCCTTGGGAGGCAGAGGCAGGGGCAGGTTGGAGCTCAGTGAGATTGAGGTTAGCATGATCAACTTACTGAGTTCCAGGCCAGCTGGGGCTATAAACAGATCCTGCATCAAAAAGATGAGAGAGAGAGAGAGAGAGAGAGAGAGAGAGAGAGAGAGAGAGAGAGAGACCTATTTGTGCAACCTCACTTTCTGTCTCAGTATCTCTTACTAACTAGTCTGTGCGTTACTTACTTCATCCACGCTTCCAAGGAACAGTTGATTCTTTGCCATTATAGGTTCGGGCTGAGGTCTGTATCCATTCTTCCCCACTTCCTCTACAATCTTATTCCACCAAGACCCTTCTTGATGGTGTTTTCGTTTGTTCTTCCTGTTTGAACTCCTAAGCCATTCTTGTAGGAGTCTCCCCTCGACCTTGCTGCCTTGTCACTGCCCTGTGTTTTTCTTTTCTTTAGGAATCTATTTTAAAGTAGGCTTTCACGGTCCTATCACCCACTCATTCCTTGGTTCCTTGGAATTTGGATTCCACCCTTGGTTTCGTTTCTAAAACTGTTCCTTCAATGGTTACTAATTACCCTATAATTGGCAAAGGCTACAGTTTCTCTAGGCCCTCTACACACCATTTGAACATGATGGAACATCCCCTCTTCTGGGCTTTTCCCCTCATGGACTATGACTAGACCCGCCTGACCTCCTTCTGGATCACTCATCTCTCTGCAAGTGTCTTTTCCTGACTTCTCTTCTTCCTCCCGCCTGCTCTGAGCAGATTCCTGCTGTGCTCATCAGCACTCCTTTCCCCAGAACGCATTCAAAGATACCCAGGGTTCTCTGTGCATGTTATTCTAAATGTACTCTAAGACCAAATGCCCCTGTGTTCGAGACACACATAGGAGACTTTCCTTCCAGGTTCTTTAGGTCATGTTTTAAAATATCTACATATGTACCTCTACTTATCCACTTTCTGTGTAATTTTTTAAGTGAGATAAATACTGCCAAGGTTCTTTTGAAAATCCCCAATGAATAGAGGTAAGAGTCAAATGTCTTTCTAATGCAGTTGCAGTAGCAATGCTATTATTGTAATTCTAGTAATGAATGCCAGCTATCATTTATGAAGTATTGATGGTATGCCAGTTACCACTATGAATGACTTACAGTTAGGAATTTATTAAGACTTCACAACTGGGCTGGTGATATCTTCTAATGTGGGACCTACTATTACTACTAGAGTCTTACAGGACTCCATATACAGATCGTGCACAAATCGGTACCAGCAGCAGTAGTCATTATAGTCCCCTGTTTAAAGATGAGAAAACCAAGGCTTAGAGAGCTTATCAATACCATAACTTTAAGTGACACTGCTGGTATTTGGCTAACTCTAGAAGGGTGATGATGGTGATCATGTCTTAGCTCTTTGAGTGTTTCTAGAAGTTTGTGAGATAGGTATGTGTTGGGTGGTGGTAAGCCACTGCAAACTCGTTTATTCAAGGAAGAACATGGGGTCTTATAGGTCTGAATAGCCAATGACCTTATAAGGTGGTGTGGGGGGTCCTGACTGCAGCCAATAGTAATTTGTCCCCAGGTAGCTCGGTGCAGGTTCTTTCCAGGTGCTGGGCAGAAACTGGTCTCATGACTAGACCCTGCGGAACGCCACGTCCACGGGAGCCATTCCTCTATTCCTCATAGCAGATGACCTGGCTGAGCCCATCCTGCATTTTGCTCTACAGGTATGGGTATTATCTAAATTTCAAAAGTGTATGACATGTTAGGAAACTCAGGTTGAGAGATGCTAAGTAAAATCCCCTATATCACAGAGCTAGTAAACCTCAAAATTGCTATGGCATTTCCCCATCATGTGAAGGACAGAGTGAGCTAAAAGTAGCCAGAGTTTTTGGCCTAAATGTCCTACTGGCATGTTGAGCAGAGAGAGCTAATTTAATCACCTCGTCTGAGGCATTAGTTACTGTCACATGTCAATCTGGAGGCTATGGGGTATCCAGATGAAACATGGTTTCTGGGCATGTCTGGATTATCAATTGACCCTGTAGACTCTGGATGGGTCTACCAGTGTGGCTAGGTGTCATCTAATCCACGAAGGCCTGAAGAAGACTGAAGGAGGAACTGGCCCATTTGCTTCCTGCCTGCCTACCTGCTTGAACAGGGATTTACATCATGAGCTCCCCTGGTTCTCAGTCTTCAGACTTGGATTATTGTACACCACCAGCTTTTTTGTGACTTCTCAGCCATCACAATCATGTGAGCCTATTTCTTACAGTGACCACCGCCCGCCTTTTCCATGGTTAGCCGTGTTCAAGACCATTTCTCTAGATGCCTCTAGCTTTCGCCTCCCCCTCACATTTACACTTCTGTTCATGCTTTACCTTCCAACCTGCTCCTGCTTCCCATGCCCACTCCAGTTCAACTGCTCAAATAGCCATATTAAAGGCCAATTCTTCCAGATATTATCTCTTAAAGCCTCCAGATAGCAGTGATTTCTCCACCTTCAAAATTTCCATAACACTTTGTTTCTCTTATTTTAACTATTCACCTTGTGTCACCATTATTTAAGAATGCATTCCTTTTGTTAATTGTGTATATGTGTGTACACATGCTGTGGCATATGTGTGGTGGTCAGAGGATAACCTGTGAGGGTCAGGTCTCTCCTTCCAGCATGTTAGACCCGGGAATAGAGCTCAAATAAATAGAGCTTAGTGACTGACAAGTGTTCTTATCCATTGATCCATCTTGTGGGCTCAACCCTTACTTTTATACTGGATTTCAACCTTCCTAAACAAAAGAAGGTATCTTAGTGATTGGCATGTCATCTGCAGTAACATGATGCAACCCTTTATAAACAATAGATCTGAAAAAAATTGAGATCGCAAGAAAGAATTATTTTTCCTTCTAGGTCAAAACCAACTGAGAATAAAAACCAAATTCACATTTTAAGAGAAATATCAGCTTTATTACTATGATTAAAAACTAGTTGGAAAATATGACCAAATGACTTGGTATTTCAACTCTAAAATGTGTTTATCATATACCCTATCATAGAAGAGCTAGACTGGTAAAAGTCTTTCCCAGAGGTCACACCTGACTACACAGAGAAGAGAAAATCAGGGTGTAGCCAGTCAAGCTGCTGGCCACCCACCCTACTCTTTTCCTATCCCACCAATCAAAGAAGCTACTCTTCCTCCAGGGAGAGAAATGAGATGCAGAGGAGCGAGATTACTGAGCTTAATTAATCCAGTTAAAGGCCCTCTTCATGGAGACCAGAAGACTGGCTTTAGTGAGAATGGCAAAGACTAAAAGGGCAGTCTGTCTTCTGCTAACGCCAATCAGAATGATGAACCAGGGAATGGGAGAAAACTAGTTTAACACAGACAAATTTAAGATGCCCATGAACCTAATTCTGATAATCACTGTGACAACAACATCTGCTGGGTCACAATAGGTGAGGGCATCACTGCCAGCTTTTCAGTGCATTCCATTACCACCACAGTAACTCTGTGAACTCATACTGAAGATATTATCTCCAGTTTGGATAAAGAGAGCTTAAAACGGTGTCCAAGGTCACATAGCTAGTAAGTAGCAACAATGCTAGAATTCAAACATAGCCTCCTTCTATAACTCAGTTACGGGTAATGAAAAATATTTATGACCCTTCCTTATATTATTACACTATATAAACTGGACCATCCACACTCTACTTCCCCAAACCCAGTTTTAAAACTCATGATTTCTTTTTGTCGTAAATGGACTATTACAGGTGTGTCTGTTAGTATATGATCAAACAATTAGAAGGGTACGTCATGATGAAACCTTAGCTCTCCAGAACCTCAGCAGCCTTCTTCAAGTAGAAAATAGCACCCTCTACTTCTCTTATTTTTATTTATTTGTTTTTATTTTATGTGTATGAGTGTTTTGCCTGCATATATATAAATGCAACACATGTATGCAATGCCCATGGAGGCCAGGAGAGGGTGTCAGATCCCTTGGAGCTGGAATTAAGGATGTTTGTTAGCTGCATGGGTACTGGGAACTGAATCCAGGTCCTCTGCAAAAGCAGCCACTGCTCTTAACTGGTGAGCAATCTCTAGTCCTGCATTTTCTGGTTCTATTGTTCATTGTAAAATACATATTTAAGTGATAAAATTCTCTTGTGTACATGTCTCTCCTTCTTCCTCTCCCTTCCTAATCCATGTAGGTGTTGCCTTTTCTTTTAAAGTTCACTTTTATTACTAAGACACTTACCTTACCTAAGAAAACAGCAGAGGTTGTGTGGCATGAAGGTATTAGGAGGGGAATAAAAAAAAGTCCTTGTCAAATAAATTTAAGCCTGGAAGAATTAAATGATTATTTCTTGGGGGTCAGGCTAAATTAGCATTAATTTAGAAACGTGTTACAAAAATTTTAATACATGCAGCATACATTTATTAAGGGCAGTTGCCTTCTGTGCTACTCTGTATACAGAACTCCACAGTTACCCTCTCTCACACTGGCACACACACACAGAGACAGAGAGAGACAGAGACAGAGACACAGAGGTTTAATAAATGAAAACAAAATCCAACATTGCTACAGGCAGAGATATGACTGCATTCACTTTAGAAGTTCAAGAGCATTCTGTAATGCATGTGTAGATTAGGGTAGGCTATGACAGGCAGGACAAAGTCAGGAGAGCACTGAACACAGACTGACTTTTATAGTGCCACAGTCCTTCTGTTACATGTGATTGCTACTTTAATGCAAAGCAGCTTCATGCATGCTAGGCAAGCACCTAATCTACATCCCCAGCCTCTCAATGTTTATTATTATGCTTTTCTCGCTTTTCTCTGTGTCCCTCTGTCTCTATATTGCTCGGTCTCTCAGTCTCTCTCTCTCATACACACATGCACACACACACACACACACACACACACACACACACACACACACACATCTAACCTCAGGATCAGAACTCAGGTTCCATGCCTCTTATTTAAATGGATACTTCTCAACATCCAAAGTAACAATGTCACCTCTTAGTTACAACTGAAAGGGGAAATTAGGCCTATCTATTAAAAGCAAACTGGTAAATGATCAAACTTAAAAACTTGAAATTGTGTTTCCATTTAATAACTGTATTGAAGGAGCAGTTGCTCTGCTCAGGAGTAAGCTCTATCTTTCCAGTCAGCCGATTCTGAAGAACACGGGTTATTATGATTTCATACTTGCCAAAAAGAAGTATAATTCCTTCTCTCAACCACAGAAGCTCAAATGCTTCTGACTGTGTGAGATCTTAGTGGAAACAGAGTCCTTAAGTGACTGAATCACTAACAGGGGCGGGGACAGAATGTGTAAAGACCCCTGCTAAATCCATCCTGAACTACAGGACAAATGACTAGCATAGACAGGACTGCTGAGAATATCTAATCTGAAGTAAAGAATAGTGACTAGCTTCCCCTTCAACCAATACCAAAACAGGGGTGTTCTTTCTAGAGATTCCCACTGTTTTATAATATAATAACATTTTAGCAGTGCCTTAATCAAGATAAAAAATGTTACAAACTTGCCTAACATCTATTTGATGTACTTTTGATAACAGCTACAATTTCTGTTTGGAAATTCCCTCTCTCCTCACTGCTAATCCACATGGTTCCAAGACAGCAAATTTCTACTCACAGCACAGGAGGGCGTCACATGATCCACAGTTGGTTAAAGAGAGCCTAATTGTACATAGTGTCCATTGCTAATTCACAAACAGGCCAGTTTTGCTAATGAGCCTTTGTTGAAATCAACAAGGCGGAAGGCTGCTTCTTTCCTGTCAACTCCAAGCAGAAAGGTTGTGAAAGCTCTGGGCTTGGTGGCCATGCCTTTAATTCCAGCACTCGAGCAGCAGGGGCAGACGAACCTCTGTGAGATCCAAGTCAGCCTGGTCTACACTGAGACTTCCAGGTCAGCTGGGGCTAGAGGGAAACCCTGTCTGAAAACCAGAAAGATGTGAAGCAGGACCTGTTCCAGGACTCTGGTCACCAAGAAGAACCTTCCAGGGGAGCCTGATCTTCTTGTACACGGAGCCTAATGCAGAGATTGGAGTTGAGCCAAGGAACAGAAGCCAAGAGCCACCCACACCTGAATGCTTCAGTTACACAAGCCAATAAAGTTCCTTTCTTAAACTGTTTGAGGATTTTATTGTTTGTTTTTGATGTTCTGTTTTTGCCTCATACAACTTGTGCACATCTTAAACTTCATCTTAAGCAAACAGCTGATTCAAGAGTTAGACATTAAGGAAGCCCCCTTTTCCTCCAGTCCAATGAGTAAATACTATTTTTTTCTTCAGAACTCATGACTCAGGTGGCTACAGCCAGGTTACTGTTTCCTCAACTTGGACTTGATCTGCCTTCTGGAAGCGGCCCAGTAGCAGTGGGCTGGAACTCAGTCACTCCTTCCCATTTCATGGGCCTGCCACTCACTAGCTGTGGGAGCTCAGAAGCTGGCTCTGGGCTCTGCCTTCAACACCTTTGCTCCCATGGCCCTTCCTCTCAGCAGCGCTCAGGGGGTCATCTCTAAGGAAGACTCTTGTCTCCCCGTGGAGGAGAGGTGCCATGTCTAGTGTTCCACTCTCTTTTCTCACCACAGTCAAGGCGACTTATGTGGCTCCACAAGGTGTGAGGACATCTCCCCACCAACAAGCAAGTAAACAATTCTGCAACGGTGAATACCAGCGGGAAGTCCTCCTGGCTAGTGCAGTCGTCTGTCCCCAGGCTGAAGGCTCTCATCACTTAAACACCATTCATAAGTGCCAGGGGGTCTTACCTGTACTTCTGACTGTCTAGCCATCTATTGCGTTTCTACTTCCCCCTCACCCAGTTTGATTAATTTCCTTTAGTGGATCACAGAACTCAGGGGAACATACTAGTCTACTATGAGGTATATTACAAAGATACAGATGAAGAGACAGATGCCTGAGTGAGGCCTGTGGGCAAGGGCATGATGTTTCTATGCCCTTCCTGCAACCTCCATTTCTTCACCTATCCAGGAGGTTTTTGAACTGTTTTGGGGGTTTTGAGGGAAGCTTTTCAAAATATCATTGATTTAAGCCACTGGCCATTGGTATTGACCTTAAGAAGGCATTCTCCCCTTTCTAGTGACAGGGATGAGTGGTGAAAGTCTCAACCCTCTTAATTATGTCTTAGTCTTTACAGTAACCAGTCCTCCTGTGCGCACGTGTGTGTGTGTCTGTGTGTGTAAGAATGTGCTGTGTGTGTAAGGAGTTTATGTGCATGAATGTGTGTGAATGTATGTGTGTGTATAGGGTATGTTGTATGTGTGTAGGTTATGTTGTATATTTGTAGAGTGTATATGTATGTGTTTAGAGGGTATGTTGTGTGAGTTTGTGAGAGTATGTTTGCATGGAGGGTGTTTGAGTGTATGTGTGGAAGGTATGTATATGTAAGGTGTGTGTGTGTGTGTGTGTGTGTCTTTGGTGCTTGGGATGAAACCCAGGTCTCAGAGATGCCAGACAAGTGCTATACCACTGACATACATCCACCCCCACACCCCAGGCCTATTTTTAAGCTAAACTGTGGCTTTCAGTCACTATGTAAATTCATTAGTACAGAAAAAAAATTATGCATCATTTAGAGGATTGCAAAGATTTTAGGAGTTGTGTATGGCAGGAAACAGAGATGAAGACAAATGAGCGTTTTATAATATCATAGTATGCAAGTAATAATTGTGAACATCTGTTGATTGCACATTAAGTAACATGGGGGGGCTGGAAAGATGGCTCAGTGGTTACGAGCATTGGCTGTTCTTGCAGAAGAACAAGTTTTGAATCCTAGCACCCACATGGTGGCTAACAACTTTCTGTAACTCCAGTTCCAGGGGATATGATGCCTTCTTCTGTCTTCTGTAGGCACTGCATGATATGGGTTCACTTACACACATGCAGGCATAACACTCATACATATAAAAAATTAATTAAAAAGAAACACCAGGGGCTGGTGGAAGGACAGAATCAACTCCACAGAAGTCATATGTGTTCACTGGCATGTGTGTGCATATCCACTCCTCCCCACCCCCACACACATCATACACACACCTAATAACAAAATTTTAAAAATTAATTTTTAATTTATTTTTGTTTTATGTGTATGAATGCTTTGCCTGAATGTAAGTGCACCTGTACATGCAATGCCCATGGAGGTCAAAAGGTCATTGGATCCTCTGGAACTGGAATTATGGATGGTAGGTAGCTACCATGTATGTGCTGGGAACTGAACTGGGGTCCTCTGCAAGAGCAATCAGTGCTCTGAAAGCCTGAGCCATCTATACAGCCCAAAATAGATTTTTTTTTTTAGAGAGAGAACTCCAGCTAAGAGCTTTATATTGTTTACCTAATATAGCTCTTTCAACACCTGGCACGTGGCTTAAATTTATGGCCACATTACAGACCAGGAAACTCAGGCATTTAAATCTAAATTTAATTAAGTAAGTTTAATTTCTCAAGCTTAACAAGCAGTAAATGACAGCATAGAGGGAGAAGGGATAAACACACTTTCCTGTACATTTAGCCATACTTTCTGGACCCTTCAAGATACTGATAATTTGTTTGTTTTGTTTTTGTTTTTGAGACAGGGTCTCACTATATAGTCCTGGTTGACCTGGAACTCTCTATGTAGACCAGACTGGCCTCAAAATCACAGAGATTCCCCTGCTTCTGCCTCCTGAGAACTGGCATTAAAGGTGTGCATCACCATGTAGGCCCACATATTGATATATATCACATATGCCATCAAGGAGGGGAGAGGGAGACCAGACTCAGGTACATACCTGATGATTCAGTTAATGGAGATAAAGATGAGGAACCCATTACATGAGCAGTAAGATATTATCCAGGATGGAAAGAACAGAACAGTTGTGTATAATTACAATGAAACTGATATTTTCAATGTGCAGGACTCTCAGCAAAGCCCGCTCTAGAAAGCTGTGATGCTGCATAAATCCACATGCGTTATCACTGACAGGCTTATTTGTGAGCCCTTGCCCCGTTTTCTCTGTACATTCTTTCTCTCTCAGAATGTCCTCTACTTATGAATTCAGCAAATTCAGCATAATTTCATTATGCACAGGCATGGGAACACAATCACTGGAAAGACAGAGTCAGTGTGCCTGACCCAAGGAGCTTACCAGCTACACATTGTATGTATAAGGTTTAACCTTGATTTTAAAAAGGATTCTGAAAAGTTGGACTGAAGGTAAAAGGAGAAGTTAGTTTAACAGTTATAGGTACAAGCTACAAAGACTGTTGAAACATTGACCTAAATCCTATCCTGACTGACTACCAGACAGATTAACATGTCTGTAAAAGAGACTTCATGCACCATTCAGGGAACAGCATGTAACATGTATGGAGGACAGAGTGCTCGAGACACCATCTTGGAAGCTGTGAATGACTGGCCTTCACTAAAACTGAGTCTGTGACAACCAAATTCAGCTTCTAGAAGTTGGCACTTTATCCCACAAGATGGATAGCCTTTACTGATTCACTTGCTTTCTTTAGGATTAGCTGTCTTGCTCTCAATCTGCTACCCTGACAGGGAGTTTTAGTTTGGATCCCTTTCCCATGTTTTTTAAATTAATTTTTTAGGTTAGAATAAAAAGCAATAGACTTCGTCATAGAACTTGAAATTTTTGTGGTTTTTTTTGTTTGTTTGTTTTGTTTTGGCTTTTTTGTCTTTTATTTTTCAGACAGAGTCTCCCTGTAGGCCCAGCTGACCTGGAACTCACTATGTAGACCAGGTGGGCCTCAATCTCACAGAGATTCTCACAAGTCTGCATCTTGTATGCCGGGATTAAAGGCATGCACAACCACACCTGACATGTTTGAATTTGGAATGTTCCCGAAAGTCATGTGGCTTCGTCTTCCAGGCTGTTGCTTTAGGCTCTAGTGGAAACACTGAGAGTCAGAGACAGAGGGACGTCCTCATGTCATGAAGGTTTGCCCTTAAAGGGGATTGTGGAACTCTGCCCTCTCTTCTTTTCAACCTGGCTCATAATGTAAGTGGTCTTGCTACAAGGACGTAGAAGGTACTTTTGCTAAAAGTACCGACTCCTCACCTGGGCTTCAAATGTCCAATGGGTAACTAAAAGATGAGTAAAGGGGACCTTGACCTCTCTGCCTCTGCCTTGCATCTGTTTATTTTGCTCTGAGTCACTCCTCTGCTGTCACTTGGGTTCAGGAACAGTAAGACTGATGAGTAAAGACCTTCTGATAAGAGTCAAATCGCCCCCGAAGCAATGACTTTCTTAGGGTGACACCTGACCAATACTGAGACCAGGAACAATCTGACCACAGTTTGACAAAGACCAGTTAACTCTTCATGCTTCTGTGTCTTCCCACTTCTTACCCATCCTCAGTAAGCTCAGAGCTATGTCAGTACCAGCAAAGACAGAGGTAAGAATGCTCATCTCCTTTATTTTGCTGTATAGCTATGGTGATTAAAGTTCCTTTCCTCCATTTTTCGTATGTTTGGTTTCCAGGGTGAAAGACTGGACCTAATTTCTGGGACCCCTACACATACAAAACGTGTGTCAGGCCTCAGACTCCAGCAACAAGTGCTCTGCCATACACAACTATGATATACAACTCTAAAGCAGCAAGACCAATCCACCAAGGACTGAAATCTCCAAAACTATGACCAAAAGAAAACTTTTCCCATTATAAGTTGGTTATCTCAGGTATTTTGCTACAGTGACAGAAAGCTGACTAAAATGACAGGGTAAAATTTATTACTAGATAGTAACCTAGGACTCTCTACTCTGCTAGAGCAATCCATGAAAACAAAAACTGCTGTTGTACCTGCTACAGAAATAATTGCTAAATTTAGTGATGTGTTGAAGACTCACCAAATTGTTGACTCAATGAACTATTAATAACCATGCCAGAGGACAAACCCAAGAGGATATTAACAATTCTAGTGATGGCATCTAGATAACATAAGCTAAAAATTATTATGTATTTGACTATGTACCTGACATACACATAAACACTTAAACTCATATTTTACTTAATCTTTATCCAGACTGAATGTGATACATTCTATCATTACCCCCTATTTTACATGTGCAGACACACAAATTTCAAGAGGCAAATGGTTTTAGGATATGTTGGGCTAAATAAATAGAGAATCCTTCTCACTAAAACCTGGCACTGTCAGCAAGATAAAATAAATTACATTGAGTAAAATACCAAGATGAGATTGCATAAAAGAATGGGAAACGATAGGCATTAAGAGGATAGGAGAGGGGCTTATGGAGTCTCACTCTTAACTAAGGAGACTTTGTCAGGTGATGGCTACTGAGAGATGGGGAGTCTGTTTTCTCTAGCGATATGACCCATGGCCTATGATGGGCTGTCTATACTCCAGTGGATGGTCCTATACCCACATGCATATGGACAGTACTAATTAGACTCAGTGGATTACAAAGAAAAAGAGGAACAAGAAGGAGGAGGAGGAAGACATGAAGTTGGTAGAGTGCTTGCCTAGTATACATGAAGCTCTGGGTTCTATCCCCAGGGCTACATAAATTTGGCATTGTGATATACATCTGTAATCGCACAGAGATGGAAACAGAAGGATCAAAAGTTCAAGGTTAGCTGGAGATATGGCTCAGGGGTATAGTGTTTGCATAGCGTATATAAGGTCCTGGGTTCAATCCCAACAACTACAAACAATAAGTTAAAATAAAATAAAATCAGAAGTTAAAGATCATCTTTAGCTACTGAGAGAGTTCAAGGTCAGCCTGGGTTACATGAGTCCCTGTCTCAAAAAATACAGAGCGATTTGAAAGTCAGGCTTTTTTATGAACTCAGTACCCCTTACTGCTGGTAGGAGAACTAGTCTGCCTCTGAGCTCCCAGAAGAGGGCAACAAGACATCTCTGCTTGGACAATTGAATTCTGGACAGAGCACAGTCAGAGATGTTCAACAGAAACCAATGAAAGAGCACCAGAAGAACAAACAGTCCTATAAAGAAGACCACAGAATGCTCTGGCACCAAAGCAGTCTCAGATGCATTTTAAGACATGCAAGGAAATAGCTTGTTATTTACTGGAGAATTAGAATCTTCTAGGGCCTGAGGAAGCAGAATAGTATAAAATTGGCTACCACTTAACATTTTGTTTTATTTATTTTTATTTTATTTGTAAGAATATATTGCCTGCATGTTATCCAAGTGCAGCACATGCATGTGGTGCCAGGGCTGGATCCCCAGGAACTGGAGTTACAGATGGTTGTTAGCTATCATGTGGGTGCTAGGAACCAAATCCGAGTCCTCTACAAGAGCAGCCAATGCTTTTAACCACTGAACCATCTCTCCAGCCTCAAACTTAACACTTTGAAAATAAGTAAACTCATAGCCAAAGAAAAGAAATTTAGGAAAAAAAATTTCCTTGAAAAAAGACATATAGATTTGAAAGAGGGCCAGATAGGATAAGTGGAAAAGAAAAACAGTCACTGAGAGGTTAAGATATATGCTTGAGGTTCCTCAGCTGCAAAGGGCAGAATGGGAGCTCAGGATGCTGCTCCATGCTCCAGGTTATAATCACCAAGCCACCCACAGCCCCCTACAGATCTAAATGTAAGCTAGTCAGTTCTGCAGTGAAACCTTTCTCCTCTGATCTGAGCAAGAACAGAGAAAGGGTTTGATCATGTGTCTTTATCTATAGCACTGGTAATAACTGAATCCCAGAAGCACTGTTACTTTTTGGCCACACCTAAGTCACAGAGACAGTTTGGTTTTATAGAAAGCCTTTTTTATGTGGTTTGATATATATATGAATGTATAAAATTTTGTTTTCTTCAGGTGTTGTAGTCCCTAGCACAATGTTCTAGAAATACTGCTGGGACAAGCATGTTGTTTGGCCCTTCTCACAGTCTAGCATTATATTACCAACTTAGCCTTCACAGAGTTTCAGTGTGTTCTTTTTTGCACACTGTACTTTCCACATGCCTCATTATATCCCATCATATCACACACATAAAATGTTCAAAATGTGAGTGAGCACCAGAAGGAACAAGATGTGAGCATTACATGGATGATGCCTGAGGTTACTTGTGACCTAAGGACTCTGACATAAATCTTGATAACAGCATAGGCTGTGCCCTCTGTTCATGAATATATTCTAAAATGGGGTCATGAAACTAGAGGTTAATGGTCTTATAGAGCTGATGAAAATTCATCTTATGTTTTTTGCTTTTTGTGCTTTCAGTATAATTTGATTTGTTTTTGTCAGGTAACCAGAATCTGGAAAATGTAAAGACACTAACTAAAACTGGGCCATCTATTCACACCAGGCTGTGTGTGAACAGTGCTGAGGCAATTATGTCCCCAGCATCTGTGGAAAAAGGCTCTGCAAGTCATTCAACAAGACAAGGCAGCTAGGTCACCCTCTCAGGCCATACCTGCATTCTAGTGCAGAGACCAGTGGGACTTAAGTGTACTTTATTCCCAGCGTAGAAACAAACACAAGGGAGTGGAGTATGCATGCCACAGGCACTCTTAGAATTCAAGCTCATCTCCTTGAATGACATAAAGG
Source organism: Eospalax fontanierii (assembly GCA_035773235.1). Lineage (NCBI taxonomy): Eukaryota > Metazoa > Chordata > Mammalia > Rodentia > Spalacidae > Eospalax > Eospalax fontanierii. The sequence continues at coordinate 47,839,420 of CM069530.1, read as the reverse complement.
AAGTGAATGCCTCGCTTTCCCTCAGAAAAAAAAATTTTAAAAACAAAAATGGGTTGTAATGGTCAGCCAACCCATAAAAGGCCCTCACTAACACCCAGGCAAGCCTGGAAATCTGATAACTTTGACAATAAAACCAGAAGCTCTAAAGGGCTAATGTTGCTTGTATTTACTCATGAAGTATAAGTTACTTAAACAGAATTACTCAAAACTTCTCCTAGATGAACACTTGGAATAAAGGCGATTAAATACATAGATGTAAATAGACAGATAAATTTACTTACACAGAGGGAGGATTGTCAAATGAAATCACATACACATGTACTTACTGTCCTAATGTGAGAGTATATTCGTGTCCATTTCCATCCTGTCTCACCACTCGGGGCCAGCCCAAGGGGTGGGGGTGAGTAGATGTAGAGTCAAGCCACAGACTCCGGGAGTTGGTACTGCAAACTCATTTACTGAATAGGTGCACAAGCTCTTAAAGGTCTGGATAGCCAATGACCTTATGGGGTGAGGTCTCAAATACAGCCAATAGTAAGTCTGTCTCCAGGTAGGCAGGTTCTTTCCAGGTGCTGGTCTCACAATTAGCCAAAGCAGAACGCCACACCCACAGGAGCCATTCCTCCACTCCTTCCAAGGGGGGCGGGGGCGGCCTTAGGCTAGGCCCACCTTACATTATGCCCAACATGAGAGAATTATACATCACTGAAGGCATATTGAGTGAAGAATCACTCGCTAAATAACAGGCTAGAAGAAATGATGCAATGCAATCCTATATTTCTTTTTAGGTCTTGGTCTTGTTTTGCTTGCTTTAGTCATTACGATGCTACTGACAAGATTATTGACACATGTGTATGCTAATTCTACCATGTCCTTTTTTAAAAAGTTACATAAATATTATTGAAAGAGGATGTATACCCTTGTCTAAATAAATAACCAAAGTAACTCTACCTAAATAGAAAGTAAACTTAGAAAGAGTATGAAATAATGTCCTAAAGATTCCTTGCCTAAGGTCTGCCCTTCTTTGCTAATAGAGTTTAGTAAATGTGAGTATATCCTTACTCATACACCAGCGTAATTTTTCCTTTTATGATAATCAGAAAAACTGGGGGAAAATTGGGATGGAAATAACATTCTTTCTATGAGTCATTGTTATTTAATGTAAAGCTTGTGTGACACATCAAAAAATGTCTTTAGTGGGCTGGAAAGATGGCTCAGTGGCTAAGAGCACTAGCTGCTCTTAACCAGGACCCAGGTTCAGTTCCCAGCACCCACATGGTGGTTAGCAATCATTCAAAACTCCAGTTCGAAGGGATTCACACTCACATAAAAGTAATTAATAAAATATTTATTTAAGAAGTCTTTAGTGACTGGCTCAGTTTGAATAAAACCACATCTAATACATTTACTACCACTAATACTTACACATAAGGTCTTTTAGGATCCAGTCAGAACCTGTAAATTATAAAAGTCAGCAGAGCACAGCAGAACCTACAAAATCCAAATCCATAGGAGGTAAGCTACATTCAGAGTGTCACCTCTAGTCTGGTTGTTTTCACTTACATCCTGTTTTTACTCTGTAATTACCAGTGGGACCATGGGCAATTCATGCTTTTCTGAGTCTTCATCTTCACTTAAAAAGTACAGCTGATGGGGCTGAGAAGATGGTTCCGTGGTTAAGAGCACTGACTGTTCTTGCAGGGGACCCAGGTTTGATTCCCAGCAACCACATGGCAACTAACAACCATCCATAACTCCAGTTTCAGTGGATCTAACACCTTCTTCTGACTCCATGGGCAACTCACACATACCCAGGCAATACATTCACAAAAAAATAAAAATAATAACAAATTTAAAAATAACTTAAAAAAAATAGCTGGTAATAATGCTTATTTTGGTTGTTATAAAGGTTCAATACATTTTAAAACAGTGTTTGCTTAACAGATATTATCATAGTCACTGTTTTATCACCACACTGTGCCCTGCTCTTCTGTCTGCTGTGGGGGGCTCTCTCAAGAAAATGTCTATGAGCCTTTCCTGGAAGAAAAAGTACACTACCATTGCTTAAAAGTCACATATGCATTCTCACACATACACACATAGACATGCACAGACACACACAGACATGCACACATACACACATGCACGTACACACATTTTCAGTTTTCTGAGTGTAGGAAGCATAGATTCAAACTGATTTCCATTTGGACTTTTCACATGCCCTGAGACAAAAAAATTTTTGAAAGGAAATTTCTGGCAAAGGACCCATAGTCAAATGTTTGTCAAGCAATTTGCCTCCCTCTCCTAATGACCTTGTATATCTACTGAGTCACTTTTTCAAGCTCATGGCCTTTCACCAAGTGATGGGCAACCTGCCCTGGAGGACAGGGCATGTGACAATTTCTTAAGTTTGTTTCCTGGGTCATACAGCTGCTGTTAAGGTTGATCAGAGAGGAAGGTCAAACAAAAGTTCTGATCACAAATTCTAGAATGCTCTTCCAGGCCGTAGCTTACTACAGAGTTCTTGTTTATCATGCTCAGGGTCCTGGGTTCAAACGCCAGTATTGCAAAAAATAAGTAAAACAAGCAAAGGTTATTGAATTAGAGAATAAATAAAGTCTAGGATAGAACTAAGAATCAAAGAGAGGGAGAGCTTAGGCGGGTGAGAAGACACAGGAAGAATGAAGTGAACCAAGACAAAATAGGAAGAAAAGGAAAACAGAAAAAAATAAATGTTGCATGGATTAGCACAGTGTAAAGTACAAGACACACAAAAACATTCCTCGATTTAAGCAAAGCTGGACAGAAGATTCAAGGACGATGACATGAACTGGATGGTTCTAAGTTGGACAGTGTTAGGACAAAGGAAGAGAACTGATAAACTCAACTAGTCATCTGTTTTGTATGTTGTAAGCTTGCGTTATATTCATATTGGCAGTTTTGAAAGCATGCTTTTATTAATGTTAACATATTTTTATGTGAAAAACAGTAACTTAAAGATTTGATTTTCTTCCTTAAGTCACATTCCCTGACCCTCATCAAGCCTCACAAAGAAAAATGCACTATAACTTCTGTTTTTTTTTTTCCTAGCCAGACTAATACTGAGGTGGTGGTTATTTGGCTTCCACTAAAAACATTAAGAAAAATAAATTATTTTAGACTCATGGAAAAAGAATTTTCCAATAATCATGATGCTACAGATAAAATTTCCAGACCTGGAAAATATTTAGTGGAAAATATTGAAAAGCAATCTATTGTTTTTCTCAACTGAATAGAAAGCGTAACTGAAAATGAATCCGTAGAACGGGCTTGTTAGTGATATTTCAAATTCCAGTCCCTCGAGATAACATTAAAATTAAAATAATAGGGACCAGAGAGATGGCTCAGTGTTTAAGAGCACTGGCTGTTCTTACAGAGGACCCAGGTTCGATTTCCAGCACCCACATGACAGCTAACAACTGTCTGTAACTCCAGTTCCATGGGATTCGATAGACTCTTCTGGCCTCTGTGGGCATTGTGGGCATTGCATAACATGGGTGGTGAACTTACATGCATGCAGACAAAACATAAAATATAAAAGTAATAAAAATAATAAATTAACAAGTGCACATTAGCAGGTGTAACAGTGACTAGGGTGACAACAGTTCTCAACTTTGGCTGCACATAGGAAGCAACTGAGAGATTAGGAACATAAAACATTGACACCCAGCTCCCACCCTAGAACATCAAATTCTAATTCTGGATGGAATGTACCCTGATCACTGAGAATTTCAAAATCACCCCAGGAGAGTCTTATACATGTAAAAGTTGTAAAAAACCAAAAAACCTTGCTACTGACAAGCAGGGGCCATGATCAGGCAGCACAGATCTTCCCTGGGACTCTTCTTAGAAGGGCAGTGTGTCAGGCTCCATGAAAGGCGCTGAACTAGTATCTAGATTCCTCCAAATCTGCGGTTTGCAGGCATAGCAGGGTCTGAGAAGCAGTGCTCTGAGGAATTCCTGTCTGCGTCATCTTTGTCTTTCTCTGATGTTAGACTACAATTGGATGGCTAACCAAAGATGAAAGAAAAATCCCAGCTTTCATTCTTTAAAACTCAGGAAAACACTTTCATGTCTAAGGCATTTGGTAGGCTAACAAAGGATGGATGATAGGAGGTCAGATCCACCCAGGAAGTGATGGACAGAAGGTAGGACACCCAATTAAAAAGGAATGTCAGATAAACAAGTCTCTTTCTTGCCTGTGAAAGTATGTCACAAATATCACATGGAATGCATGTATCCTTAAAAAGCATTCATTGCTTAAGTGAAATCCAAATTTATCTGCACATCCTGTTTTGTTTTGTTTTTTTAATCTTCTAAATCTGGCAACCCCACACATACTCCCAGGAGGCTCTTTGCTCTCTAGGATCTGTCGGTAGAAAGCGGGAAATGATACCTTACATGGGCAAGCCGCTGCCTCCACAAACTGTCTAGTCTAGACTAATTGACTGAGATGTTGTTTCTCAGCAGCCCAGACAGCCAAGACTGACTTCCCCAAGCCAGGCCTGTGACTCATTCAGCCGAGAGAGTAATGGGAAATTTACTTGCTGACTCAGGAAGACATGAGACTTGGCAAAGTTTTCCTTACATCTAAAGCAGAAGGGGGGACTTCAAAGTAAATGCTAGATACAGGAAAATATATTAAAATACATTAACATGAGAGACTAGGCAGAGTAGTCATGTTTCAGTTAATTAACATACTTTAAAAGGCATTGTCATGGTTTACCTGACTCTTGCCACCTATGTATGCATTTTCTTGAGGCTAGCTCCAGGAATGCCTTATGTTTTGTTTTCTTGATGCTGTAGTCTGTAGCTATAGTGGCTGGTCCTTGAGCAGAGTTGTAGTGTGGTCTGGATAGCTGGCCTCCCTTTGTTTCTAACACATAACAAATTCTGTAGCCTTAGGCAGGTCTAGGATCTCAGTCCTTCCTCTGAAATGGGTATTTGCTCTGCACTCTGTCCTGTCTTCTCAGGTTGGCATCAGTCCTTCTTTACTCTGTCTATCATCTCTATGCTTTATTCTTTTGATTTTTGGTTATTCTGTTAGTCTTGGTTTGGGCATTTTTAGACTGGGAACTCCTGATCATCCTGCCTCGATTACAGGGATATAAAACTATTGGAGGCTCATCTTCATGCTTAAGTAAGACATTTACTGTTATCAAAATCACTCAAGGCAAGTTGTGGCAGAATTAGAAACCAAATTCATATTAGCTAGTTCTAACTTTATGTTTGGAAATTATTGTTCTGTTACAGTAGCAAGAAAGGCCTGTTAAAGATGAAGGTAGAGCCCTTACTAGTTTTGCTTGATCAATCACCTGGTCATAAAACAACTCCTAGGAAGTCATCTTATCCCGTGCTAAAGAGATAGGCAGAAAACCTAACATACTAATGAGATATCAACCAATTTTTTCTTATCAGAATCCCCACCCCTTGAGACAGTTGCTTTCTGACCCAGCCACAGACATGTAGCTTTTCATATTTTCCCATTTTCCGAATTCTTCAGAAAAATGTGACCTCTCCTTTTCTTCTTTCTTTCTCTTTTCTAAGCATGCTCTGCTTCACACTTTGGGTTGTCCTAAACATTCTGGCCTTTCTTACTCTGTTTTTAAAGCTCCCTGCCATGCAGCTACTAGTCTGCCACATCTGACCTCCATGCCAACTCGAAACCAGCATGGCTTCATGGCCTTGTCTTCCTTCTCCCCTCCATTCTCCTGCTCAAGGCAGCTGCCGCGATTTACAGCCTGTGTATCCTGAAGGGTTTTCTTTTAATAAAATTGTCCTAAGCTTTCATTTGAGTCCATTCTTTTTTTCAAATTTTATTTATTATTTTTATTTTATGTATATGAGTGTTTTACCTGCATGCATGTAAGTGCATCCATGTTGTACAAACCCCTCCAAAGCCAGCAGAGGGTGCTGGATCCCCTGGATCTGGAGTTATGGATGTTTTTTGTTAGCCACCAGTACATGCTGGGAATCAAACCCGAGTCCTAGGGAAAAACAGCAAATGCTCTTAACCACCGAGGCATCCTTTAGCTCCTCAAGTTCATTCTTACATTCTTAAATTCCTGTAATGAGACTAAGAATCTTAAGAAGGGAACCCTGTCTTCCCCTGTGTCATCACCAGAGATGATAAACCCACAGCACAGGAGTAAAAGGCCAGAATTAAGATAAAAGTTTTAATAAAGGTTAGATACAGTGGACAGAACACAGTGTGTGAATTCTCAGAGACAGCGAACCCTAAATGCTAATGAGGTCCTTTTACAGCAGTTAAGAGAGTAAACCTAACCAAGAAAGTGAAAGACTACTGCAAGGAAAATGTTAAAACACCGAACAAAGAAAATGCTGGATGGAAAGCACCCCCTCCCCCGAGTCTTGTGGATTGGAAGAATTGAAAGGTGAAAATGGTTATACTAAAAAACACAATCTATTGATTATTGCAATATCCATCAATATTCCAATGCCAGTCTTCAAAGCAATAGAAAAAAACAATATTACAGTTCACATGGAAGCACATGAAAGTGGTCCTCCGAGCACCCTTGAAAAACACATATTGGAACACACTTGAGCACAGAGGAGGCCTGAAGCAGACAGCCTTATTATGATGCCTTTGTACACAGAGCCACTGGAGTTGTACAATGCACATGTGTGTCTCCATCTCTGTACCTGGAGTTGCAAGTGAACACAAAACTATCTTTGTAAACATCTATGTGAAAACAGTCAAGCACACGCATAGTATTAAAATCCTCTGGATGAGAAAAACCAACAGAATAAACATATTACAAAGGAGAGTTTTTAGACTGACTTTCACAGTCCATGTTGGGTAGTCCCACAATGGCTGTCTGCACACTGGAGGTGCTTAAAATCCCATAGCTGCTCAGCCATGAGCTGAATGCCTTACCAGTCCCAATCTGGTGGGAGTCCTGTGGTATTACTGGAAAACCACTTGTGTTTAGTCCATGTCGGATGGCCCAGTCGGTAAAGTGCTGGTTGCACAGGCATGAGGGCCAGAGTTCAGATTCCCAGCACAGATGTACATGTCCATCTGCATGTTTACATGCACATACATGCAACATACACAGAAGAATATTCTGTTCTTCTTCATTTACTTAATGTAGTTATTATGGCAGGAATCAAATGAAGGAACATCTCCCAATATAAGATATTCTATGGGAAACTGATTCAAACTGATACGGGCTAAAATGTGAACTAAAAGGCTAAGTATTAAAAGTCCAGTCAAAGGCTAGAGAGATAGCTCATCAGTTAAAAGCACTGGGTATTCTTGCAAAGCATCTGGGTTTAGTTCCCAACATTCACATGGAAGCTAACAACCATCTGTAACTCCAGTTCTAGAGGATCTGTTACCTTCTTTAGGCTTCCAAAGGGGTACACACCTATATACACATAAAATAAAAATAGTAAATAAAAAATTAAAACATTCGTACATTAAAAAAAACAACAGTCAAGCTGAAGCAAAAGGTGGGGCAGGGAGTGAAGTTTTGTTGTCATTTGTTTGTTTGAGACAGGGTCTTCCTTTGGCCCGAACTAGCCTGAAACTTGCTATGTAGACCAGGCTGGACTTAATGTCACGGAGACCCACTTGCCTTTGCCTTCCAAGTGCTGGGATTAAAGGCATGTGCTACCATATCCAGCTAAAAGTGCCCACTTTGTACTTGTACTACATGAATGACAGGAGAATGACACTTGTGGGGTCGGGTGGTAAATGGAGAACAATTTGAACTGTAGATGAACATTCCAGAACCACTGTGGAAGGAGGAAAGTGAATCTGCTTGAGCAAATTCCCCAAGTCTTTTCCCTGCCTGTGTGCCTCCATCCAACCTGCAGTGGGATTTCTGCATCATTAGAGGAAGTGGCTCTCAGGTGTCCTCAGCTGGGGTCTTCAGTCATAGCTGCGGGTGGTACTTTGGGAACATCTAGAGCCTGCTTTTATCAGTCTTATATGTGTGAACCTGTCTGCTAAGGGGAAAAAAATGGAAATCCAGTGCATTAAAGCATTGAGGAAATGGTATTCAACTGAAGAAGACAAGTTTTAAAGTGGCAGCTTTTTAGTAGCAGATGAAAGACCCAATCTTCTCATGGTTCTTTGCCTGTAGGAAGTGACCGGAACCCAGAAAACCCTCAACAGCATCTCCCCAGGACCTCTCTGAAGTCAGACTTCTTTCTGGTCACAGTGACAATCAAATTCCTTGTAGCAAAACCACAGTTTCTAGTGAAGTAATGTAAGTTCTCCTCAGAAATTTCCCCTTTCGGTAGTCATCGGTAGAGATTTAGTTGCAGAAAGAAAAGGCAATTTAAAAAAAGCATAGAAACACCATAGCTAATCCTCACAGCAGAGCCTGCTGCACTTCTGTGAGCTTGAAGTTTCTCTGACACACAGTGAATCATAGTTTTCTGTTTGTTTCCATTCCCATTTTCTTGGGGGAACAATGGAATTAGCTTAGTAGGGATTATTGGTTAGGAAGTGGATTGCACGATGGAGCAAAGAGCACAGTCTCATAGGAACAGGAAATACACATGTGTTTGTGTCTAGACTATCAATTACAAGACTGGTGAGACAACTCAGGGTAAAAGCACTTGCCATGAATCCTGATGACCTGAGTTCAACCCCCAGAACCCATGGTGCAAAGAAAAAAACCAGCTCCCTGAAATTTTCTTCTCACCTCCACACATGTGCTGTGGCATGCACATGCCTCCTGTCATCACACACACACACACACTGATAAATGTAAATTTTTATTTATTTATTTAATATTTTATTATTTTTATTTTATCTGTATGAATGTACTGCCTGTGTGTAGGTAAGTGTACCCATTTTGTGCAGTGCCCCTGGAGGTCAGAAGAGGGTGTCAGATCCCCTGGAACTGGAGTTAGGGATGGTTGTTAGCCACCATGTGGGTGCTGGGAACTGAACCCAGGTTCTCTACAAGAGCAGTCAGTGCTCTTAACCACTGAGCCATCTCTTCAACCCCTAAATTTGAAATTATACATATTGTTTAAAAGGAAAAAATATACTATTTGCGTAACCATTGTAAATCCTCTTTATTTATACATAACGTCTCCATGCAATCAGTACTGGTGAAGACTGGTTAGACTACATTGCACTGTTAGGATAATAAGCAGATTGCTGTGGCTTAATGCAATAAAAGCTTACACTTTGCCCCATTGCATTCACCACACATTTTGTAGACATACATGACACAAATATCAGATTTGTGATTTCTTTCTATATACCAAGGTAGCAGGTTAGAAATACCAAATACTATTTTATAGATTTGTTGTCAAAACTATAAGTTGTTTCTAAATATAATAGCAACAAAAGTGTGTTAAGGGGGCTGAAAAGATATCTCAGAAGTTAAGAGCACTGGTTGCTCTTGCAGAAGACCCAAGTTCGAACCCTAGTACCCACATGACAGCTAACAACTTCCTGTAACTCCAGTTCCAAGGGATCTGATACCCTCTTCTGACATCCATGGGCTGGGACTTTCTGGGTAAGCTAATGTAGCTGGCCAGTGAATCCTAAGAGATCTGTCTGCCTGCCTTAACCTCCACAGCACTGAGATTACAAGTGTATGGTATGAGGCCTGGCTTATTTATATGAGATTAAACCTAGATCCTCTTGCCTGTGTAGCAGCAGGTACTTGACCAGCTGAGCTTCCTCTCCAGCCCTCAATCACTTTTTATTCTGTGTACTTATATGGTTATTGTTTAGTCTTTATTTTAAAGTCAACTTTTAAAATTTATTTTTATTGTATCTGTGTGCATGCTTTGGCTGCATATATGTAAATACGTTGTGTGTATGCAATGCCCTCAGAGGCCAGAAGACAGAGTCAGTTTCTCTGAGAACTGGAGTTATGGAAATTTGTTAGTTGCCATCTGGGAGCTGAGAACTGAACCCTGATCCTCTGCAAGAGCAGCCCGTGTTCTTAACTACTGAATCGTCTCTTTGTTCTTAAGACAGAATCACCTTATGCTGCCCAGGCTGACCTTGATCTTTTGGGCCCTAGGAATGCTTCTTCCTCAGCCTCTGAAGTAGTTAGAACCACTTCACCTAGATTATATAATTTATTTTCTGTATTTTAATGAGATTTTTCTGGTGCTTATGAAATATTTTCCAGGGAAGACAATGTTATGCTTATGAGACTCTCAGGCACTTATTTAGCCCATATAATATAATAGAAAAATAATATACTCGAAAAATAACTTCTTAGGAGAACTTTTAATCTCAGTAATTCATCTAATTAATTTAATGGGCACAGCCAAGGACTCTCTGAAAGACATTCTTTCAGAGTAATACATAGTTACATAACATTTATACTCACCTGAAAAAAAGAAAGTTTTATTTATAAATTTGGAGATAGACTCCTTTTCAATTGTTGTTGCTATCATTTTGTTCTGTTTTGCTCTTCTGAGACAAACTTTTGCTACAACCCTAGTTGGCCTAGAACTCACTATATGTAGACCAACCTGGTCTTGAACTTGAGGTAATTCTCTTGCCTCTGCTTCCCAAGTGCTGGGATACAGACACTTGCCTTCATACCTAGTTCAGAATCTTTTTTTAAAGTAGGGTGAGAGGTTTTTAATATAGCTTACTTTTTAATTTGGTTATGTAAGTCCCAAACACAGTCTGTATAAAGTAAAATAAAACAGAGTGGTATGTATTACTCAACATGAAATCTGAGAGCGATTTTCACATAGCTTTGGGTCAAGATAAGAAACAGGCATCTAGGAATGAGAAGAGAGAAACAGGGTGTGTGTGGCAGGTGTGTATATGTGTGTGTACATAGCACAATGGAAGATTAGAAAGTAAAGCAGACACGGTTGCTGAGTTCGTGATGAACATTAAAGAACAGGAAGGGTTGGGGTCATGGCTCTGTTGTTAGAGAACTTGTCTAGCATGCATGAAGTTCTGTGTTTTGATTTTTATCCCCCTCATAAAAAGGTATGTATGGTGGTACATGCCTGTGAGTCCAGCAGGTGTGGAGGGAGAAGAATCAGAAGGTCACTACATAGAAAATTTAATGTCAGTCTGGGCTTCATGAAATCCTGGACTTTATTTATTTTTAAAGAATATTTAACATTTCACTTTAAGAGGTTAGCTCACCCTCCCTGTTAGTCTCTCCAAAGTACTACCTTCTGCCATTATTCTCAAAAATTTCTACAGATTTTGCTACATGGGACTTTCTTGAATTTGGATTTATGGAATCAGCCTAACAGGGGCCAACCTGTATCTCAGGTCAGGACTGGGTATGTGTGAGGTGAATGAACACAAAGTGAGGGGCCTGTGAGACAGAGATCAGTGTTGTCTGACATCCCCCAGTGAATCCTTGGGAATGTTGGGAAGGATGCTGATGATCTCAGATAACCCAAACAGCATGACATTATTCCTTGAAGATGGAGTCAGTCACCCCATTGTTCAGTATGATCCATTCATTTCTGTGACTTTGTTCCTTTTGAGCAAAGAAATAGCTGGTGAATCTGGAATCTGGAATTCCTTAACGCTTAGGGCTTGGCCGCCAGAGTAGGCCTTCTTGACACAGCTTTTGTAATTGAGAGGTGTGTCCTAGACTTCAAGCTATTAAGGAAAAGAGAGAAGGTCAGAAGTGTTAGTGTCATAGAACTTGGTTTTTTCCACTGCACTTGGCATACTTGTACTTTGTGATGACTAAATTAGTGAATAAAAAACTCCCAATACTAGAACTGGAAATTTTTGGTGGAGAATGGAGCAGAAATAGAGAAAGAATTACTTTTAACCACTGGTTCTTGCAGTTCTGGCAGCATAGAGTTGGAAAGGACTTTAGAATTCTCCAACTCCTATTCTCTACCCCTTGAATGAGGGGTAGCAGTCACCGCTGTGTTACTCAACTAGGGAGCCACTGGCCACATGTGAGAATAAAATTGCAATTTAATTTCTCAGCAGTACTAGTAACATTTCCAGTGTGCAGTAGCTAGAGGTGGATAATGCAATATTTGAACAGTTTAAATATAGAATATTTCAGTTGTCACAGAAAGTCCCACTGGACAACACTGGATTAGTGCATCTCTATCAAATGATCATGCCTAACTTATTTTCTTCCAAATGAATGTGATTCATTATTATATTTGGGGGCCAGCCATAATTGTTAGATTGATTGTCATAAAGGTTTCTACCATATACTTATCTGAGAGATTTACTTAGGTATGTAAAATTCTTTACACTCTATAGGGAGTATTTCATTAGAATCACTGTTTGAGAATTTTCCTTAAGAAACGGGCATGGTGGCACATGCATCTAATCTCAGCACTGGCAGGTAGAGGCAGACAGATTTCTGTGAGTTTGAGACCAGCTTGGTCTACACAGCGAGTGGCAGGGCTTCATAGTGAGACCCTGTCACCCACCCATACACCCACACCCCACCTCACTCACTTGGGGGTGTGTCCTTAAGATAGTTTAGACAGAAATAGAATAAAAATGAAGTCCAGCGTGGTGATACATACCTCAATCTTAGCACTCAGGAGGCTAAAACAGGGTGATTGTGAATTTAAGGCCAGCCTGGGTTAATAGTTGCTCCCTTATTAAAAAACTTTTTTCTGGTGTTGCTAGGACTAAAACCCAGGGTCTTATGAATGCTAGGAAGACATTCTACCACTAAGCTACATTCCTAACATCCTGGGTACATAGTGATTTCCTGTCTGAGTAAAAAGAAAATAATAATTTAAAAAATAACTAAAATGAAGTAGTTAGAATAAAAACTAATGATGTTAACTAAGTTTCTAAGAATCTCACTGATGCCTAAATGGGATAATTAATTGGGGTAACCATTTTCATAATAGTCATTACTTCAAAACTCAAAAGAAAAAAGTCTAATTACAGTAAACCTTCAAACATAAAAAATGCTGAACCTGTACCAAGCCTTTAATTTAATTCATTTTTTTCATGATCTAAACCTAATTCAATTATGTAATTAAGAACTCCGTATCTCATCCTTAGTGAACATAATTATTTCCTGTTAAATCCAAATATTTAACTTTTCATGAAACTCCCCTGGCATATTTCCACAACGATAGAAAGGTAGAATCCTTAATTATCCCTTCAGCTTTAGAGGAAGTAATAGTGGAGATTTTAGAAAAAACCCAAATGAATCATTTAAAAGGTAAAAAACCGGGGACGGCACTAGCCATGCAGAAAGGAGGGTATTTCTCACAGGAGCTTAATTCATATTTGTCTCTGAATACTAACCGTGGCATAACCTCCTGTAACACAACTCTCCAAGCCACTAAAAAGTGCATTTATGCCAGGTGTGGTGGCTCCCAACACTCAGGAGCCAGGTGGATCTCTGTGAGACTGAGGCCAGCCTGGTCTACATGGTGTTCCAGACTACACAGGGCTGCATAGTGAGACACTGTCTCAAAAAAATAAGTCAACTTGCTCTGGCTTCTGTAAATCACAATAATTTCTGGTCATCAAGAAAATTGCCAGGCAATGCTGCAGTTTTAGCTACTTTAAAAAGAAAACGAAGAATGGTCGCTATCTATAGATTAATTTCTACCCAAACAAGGTAAGAATAAAAATATTTGCACTCAGTTTAAATATCCTGTTAAGAAAATCATGGTAGGTATTATGAGTTAGTATGAGGTTATTTCAAATATAAATGGAATCCCAAACAATAGAAGTTTTAAAAAGACAGATGCCCATTTTACTCCCGTGTAGTACAATATGAAGGGTTATAATCCAAGGCTAGGATGGTAAATCCACAATTTTCCAGAAACCCAAGCTTCGTGCCCAGTCATGACTCAGTGAACACGTTCTTGTTCACAGTACAGCTGCTTTGCTCTACCCATAGAACAAGTTTCACATTGCTGCTGTGAAGAAATGGCAGAATAAAGAGGGTCCCTGACATTCCTCTCAATGGAGCTTTTCTGATGCTCCACCTGACAACTCATTCTAGCCTCTTTAGCCATCTATAGAGGAGGAGCTGGAAAGCTACATTTCTTTTTTCCAGCTAGACATATCAGCTATTACACAGCCTAGGAGTTTCATTGCCACACAAGAACATTGAATATGTAGTTGGCAATCTCTATCAGTACAGGGCGATTATCCCATTTTTGTGTGTGACTCTTTTGCTATTGGAATAGTCACATTCACTGTACTTATTTTTATTGGAAACAGAACAGTGTGTCTATAAAAAGCAGAGGCTGTAATTATGTTCCAGGAAACTAAGGCATGGGAGCAGCCACACACAGAAAAGGCACCAAGGCACAAGGAGAAATTGGGAAAGTTTATTCACACAGGCAGAGAGTTTCCTCCTAAAGAACTCAAGACCCTGGTTTAGTTCCTTCATGGTTCTTATGTCTCCCATGTTATTCTTTAACTGTTAAGGACTGATGGGTTTAAGTTACAGTCTACATAATTACCAGCTCAGGTAATCACCAAAAGGAGATTCCTTCTTCAGGCATGTTTGCAGAGGCAGATATTTAGGGCAGGGGCTAAGATACTTTTCAACAGAGTTTACTGCAAGTGCCTCAGCAAGCAAGGCAGTTGCAAACAGATGTTACACCAGATAACTGTGACATTCCTTTCTCAGGAGAGCTTTTTCCATTTTAGCTTTGATTCCTTTTTCAGTACTTACTTTAGTAAGCTTCCTTACAAGTATGTCCCACAGTATATAAATCAGTTATAAAACAATATTGCACACACAAAAATGACATTAAATGATTGGGAATATTTCCTTTCCCCTTCAATTAGAGTACTACTATGCTCCAGTTTCCTCTGGAGAATTTCAGAGTACAATTGTTACATGCTGATAAAACCATTGTTAATGATAATAATATTAGTCCATTCATCACTCTCCAAATGTGTCAGGTGGACAACAAATTGTGTGGTTAGTTTAGTTATAAAAAACTGAATAGAGGGCTGGTGAGATGACCCAGCAGGTACAGGAGCTTGCTGACAAGCCTGATGACCTGAATTTGATCCCTAGAACGTACATTTTGTAAGAAAAGAATCAACTCCAAAAGCTCATTCTCTAACTTCTACACATACCACAGTACCACACCTTAACCCACACATATAAGCACATACACATACAGGCAGAAGTAAATAAACAACAACCCAAACAAAACATCATAGCTTTGTGACTTCAGCAAATTATCAGTTTCTCCAAACTAAGTGAATTAGTAAATTATTCCTAAGACACTGACTTAAAACAACAAATTATCTTAGAGTTTCTGTGGGCCATAAATTAAACAGTTTACAGATGGATAATTCTCAAGATCTCCTTTGACATGGCTGCTGGCCAGAGCTGCTGTCATCTGAGGGCCTGACAGAGGATACACAGAGGAAGTGACTCAACCTCTCAGAGGTGGGGAGGAGCCCCTCATGTGTCCACCACATTGGCTTCTCCTTAAGGAGCCTATGTGTTCTCACAATAGACAGCTGGTTTCTTGTCTAGAACAAAGAGCTAAGTCCTCCTCAGCAAAGTCCCACCATTACAAAGTCCTCTTCATCCAATCATTAAAAACAATCACTTAAGTCCACACATACTCCAGGAGAGGAAAATTAGACTCTTCTTGGTGAGCATATTTTAAGATCATCATTGGTATTTTCCTCACCCGTATAATGCAGTAAAATTGCCCACAAACAATAATTACGATCCACACGAGGAACTAGAATAGACTACTTGGCACATAACAGTCTCACATTAGTGATTGTGGGATTTAAACAAACTCTAGGTTCTTGACACGGGTCATGTCTAACTTATGGTGGCCTTTCCAGCCCCAGCTAAGTGTTGGACATAAGAGGGGTCACTTAAATATTTGATGATTAACAGATTGACATATTCTTTAATAAGTCCAATTAATTGGAACATTTCTCCATAGAGGAAGAAAAATAATACAACACTTATATGAGCAAAACTGTTTATTCATGTTAAAATCATATTTTCATAACTCTCTTTACATATAGGCCAAGAAAAAGGGTAATGTACAACAAGTTGTAAAACTACAAATTCATAATATTCACTAGTATATGATGATAAATTCTAAAAAGGATCACTTTCTTTTGTTTGTGATATTTATTACATTTGTTTAGTGTGTGTGTTTGTATATGTGTGTGTTTTTGTATGTGGAGTATGTTTGTGCATGTGTGAATGTATGTGTGTGTGGCTACAGGTTCCATGTTTGTTATATGGAGGTCAGAAGACACCCATGTGGCAGGTTTTATTGCCAACAATCCAAATAGGGAATTTTGGAGATTTCCCATGAGAACCTACCTTATGGTACCATAAACCTTCCATTAATGTTAAGAATCGTATAGCTGGGTCTAGAGAGATGGCTCAGCAATTAAGAACACTGGCTACTCTTATAGAGGTTTCCAGCATTCACATGGTGGCTAACAAACATCTGTAACTCCAGTTTCAGGGGATCTGATGCCCACTTCTGTTTTCCCGAGTACTGGGATTAAAGGTGTGTGCCACCATACCTGACTATAAGGGAGTTCTTTATCATCTCTTCTAAATAAATTTTATTTATCATTTTTATTATTTTTTATGTGTATGAGTGTTTTGCCTGTGTGTATATAAGTGCATCCATATCGTGCAATGCCTATGGAGGGCAGAAGAAGGCATTGGGTTCCCTGGAACTGGAGTTATGGATGGTTATTAGCATGTGGGTGCTTTGAATTGAACCCTGGTCCGCTGGAAGAAAAACTAGTGCACTTAACTGCTGAGTCATCTCTCCATCCTCCCCCCTTATAATCTCTTATAGACAAACATTCTGCTACTAAAGAGTCCCGATAGATTTAAGAAAAAGGTAGTGTGCTGGGGCTGGAGAGATGGCTCAGCGGTTAAGAGCACTAGCTACTCTTGCAGAGAAGCTGGGTTCAATTCCCAGCACCCATGTGGTGACTAACAACCATCCTTAACTCCAGTTCCAGGGGAATCCAACACGCTCTTCTGACCTCCCCGGGCATTGCACAACATGGGTGCGCTTACACACATGCAGGCACTACACTCATACACACTTTAAAAAAAAAAAAAGAAAAAGGCAGTGTTTTAAGCAAAGTTTCTGATCACTTTGAATATATTGTGTCTTTATTTTGTTTATTTTTGCATGGTTATTGTGATTGTCAACTTGACAGACTCTAGAAATACCTAGGAGATGGGTTTCTGGGCATGCCTGGGGGACACTAACTTGATTAAAAGACTATTTTAATTGTGGCCTGGACTGTTCCCAGATAGGGGAGCCCGGACTGTATGAGGAGAAAGTGAGCCGAGCCAGTTTCCTGCCTTCTCCTTTTCTTTCCCACTCATCCAAAGATCATGATTTTGGCTGGAATTGTTTCTAATAAAGATCAGATAGGAAAACACAGCATTGGGTAAAGGGATGAAGTCAGAGAGAACATCCACCTCTGCAGTCAACAGATGGGAGGGGGGAAGAGTCAGGAGAGAATTAGGCAAACAACAATAAAAACTAGGGCTGTGTTTAGTGGAATAAAGCCTCTGGAGAAACAGAGTGGTTGCAGCAATTTTGGAAAGGTTTCTGCAGCTGGTACAATGCCGCACATTATGGCAACGCCAAAATCAAAACAGCCTGACCCAGCATTCATTTTAATCGTATAGGACATGAACTATGCTGAGAACCCATTCCTTCTGATTTCTCATTGAACTTTGTTCTAGAAATGAGGCCTGACTCTCTTTTTATATTGAAACCGTATACCCAGCATGAAATAAAAGCAGGACCTTATCAGACAAGGATTTTGCCCTTTCTAACACTTACTGACCTAGAACAGCGCCCATAAGCACAAACAGATGTTATCAATCTAATTTTACCTGTTGTTTGCAACACAAATGAGATAATTGTCCTTTTTTCCAAAGAATATCTTCTGCTTGCAGAGCTTGTACACATCGACATATGCACACACGTACACATATACATACACATACACATATATTCTGGGTCGAGAGCAAGGAAGGGTCATAAGATATTAAAGCTACACATCTAGGCTACAAGAGATGCCCAAGGTCTAGCAAGATTGTTTACATTATAAACAAGCTGAGAGAATGTTAAATGATTTCAAAACATAAGATTAACCTTTTGGCTACAAGGTTAGGTCAAAGTCCAGAAGTCATTCATTCTCAGAGGTTTCCCTGGTTTAGGGACCGAACCTTTCCTTTGCTATTCTTCATGGATAAAATTCGAAATTTCTCTTAAATAATTTTTTGCATAACTGAAGTGATCCCCTTTATGTGTGGAAACAAAGCCACATGAAGCCCTGGTTTGACTATGGCTATCAAAAGAAGCATGGATAAATAGCTGGACCAAGAGATTTTAATACCTGTCACTCAAATTGACTACTACAACGTGTTAATAATAGTAGAAGTTTAGTGACAACAGGGACTGTTCAATTCTGAGGTTAATATTATTTCAATTTTTATAAATAAAATATCCAGATATTTGTTAGCTGCCATGTAGGTGCTGGGATTTGAACTCAGGTCTTCTGCGAGAGCAGCCAGTGCTCTTAACCATTGAGCCATCAAGCTCTAGTCATAACTTAAAGTATTCTGTCCTTCTTTCCTGGATGGGCCTGTATCTGAACTGGCTCTCAGATTTTCACAGTATATATAGACCCTATTTCTGTATACATATCCATGGTACATTAAGAAACCTAGTGAGGAAAAAGATGCATTATATTTGTGTAAATATTCATGCAGGATTTCCTGTCTTAGTAATTTCTTTTGCTGGATCCCAAAGCTTTTGCTATAAATCTTTCAGTGAAATTTAAAAATGAAAATGCTTAACGCAATTAAGCATATACATATCGGTGCATAGGCTTGTTTAATGTTCTTAGATGAATATATGTTGTCATTGAGGGGCTGTTTTGTTGTTGCTTGAGACAGAGCTCTTCCTCTGTTGCCTCTTATGTTCTTGAGCTCCTGGGCTCAAGGGATCCTCCTGCCTCAGAGCTTGGTCTTTGATTGAGTTTTAATAATTACTTTAGAAAAATAGTTCAAAATTTCTATTAGAGTACTTTTAAGTGTCCAAGGTCCACACGATGCATTTATATTTTATCCTTGCCACCAAATTCTTCTTTTATAGAAGTATTTAAAAATTCATTTATTTATTTTTACGTGTATGGGTGTTTTCTTGCATGTACATAAGTGACTGAGGTACAGGCACTGCCTACAGAGGTCAGAAAAGAGCATTGGATCTCCTGGTACTGAAGATACAATCAGTTTTGAGCCGCCATGTGGGTGCTGGGAACCGACCCTCAGTCCTCAGCAAGATCAGCCAGTGCTCTTTACCACTAGCCATCTCTCCAGCACCTCCATCAAATTCTTTAGCATGTGATACACAACACAGGAAAATGCTGAGAAAAGTTCACTCTTCACGTCATCTGCCATCCATTCACTGATTGAATAGCGTATTGATTATATTTCTGACATGGTGGTAGGAACTGGGAATATAAAGAAGCAGGTCAAGCTTCCTGTCCAGAAGGACCACCAAGTCCAGGGTTGTTGCCGACAGCCAGTGAGTCCCTAGGGGTCTCACTTCCCTGGCCCACGTTCCTTTCTTCCAACTCTACAGTCAATACACACCTGAACATTCTAAATCAACCATCAGTTCTCTGAAAAGATGCCACTCCACCCGAGAGCCCTAGACCAATCGTAGGGCTTTGGGTGCAGTTGACAGGCTTCCTGGCTCACCTTTGCCTCCTCACCCACGCTGCGTCAGCCAGTGGGATCCAGCTTCCACACACTTCATCCAGGAGGGGCCGGGCTACCTTCTGGAAGTTTGTAATTACGTGCAGTGTGTGTGGGATGGAAGGGGGAGGGAATGACATCTAATTACAGAGTTCCGTCGGAGAGCGCCAGTCCGGCTAAGTGGCAGATCTAGGAGAAGCGGGGAAAGCGTTTCGCCTTCTTAAACAAAAGTCTCACAAGCTCCCGGTGGCTCGTGGGGCCCAGGGGCTCTCACACTGCGGGTTGACCGTCGCCCGCGCGCAGCTCGGTGGGAGGCGGTGTGGGCGCCACGCCGCCCCGGCTCGGAGGTCTGGGCCGCGGCCCGAGCGGGTACCGAGCACCCGCTGCGACTCCGCGCACGGAAGTGCGGCGGGCCCGTCCAGTGGGAGGCCGCGCGGCGCGACTTCCTCCTTCGGCTGCCGCCCGGCCTCCGGCTCCTCCCCGGCCTCCTCCCCCAGCCGGCAGCTCCGGGCCCGCGGTGCGGTACTGCCCCGCCAGTCCGCACAGCGCCCGGCCCCGCGCGAGCGGCCGAGCCGGAGCCCCGCGCCCCGCCGCGCTTCCCCGGTGACCGGCCGCTCTGCCCGCGCCCCCCGCCGCGCCGCGGGCCTTGCAGCGAGCTAGTCCGGGCCAGCTCGGGCGCGCGCAGGCGGCGGGCCGGGCGCCGAGCCCGGGGCAGGGACGGGCGCCTTCGGGCTGCGCGCCTGGCGATGGCTGCACCCCGGCGCCCTCGGCCCCGCGGCCTCCTGCTGCTGCTCCCCGGCCTCCTGCTGCCCCTCGGCGGCGCCTTCAACCTGGACGTGGACAGCCCGGCCGAGTACTCTGGCCCCGAGGGAAGTTACTTCGGCTTCGCCGTGGACTTCTTCGTGCCCAGCGCGTCCTCGTAAGTGGCCGCGCTCCGGTCGCCGGGCGTCCCCTCCCCCACTGCGCGCCCACCCTGGGCTCCGCGCGGCCCCTCACCCCGGCCTCGGCTGCCACCCCACCATCCCGGGCCCGCTCGGCTCCCGCTGGGAGGAGACCGGTGCTGGGATGACCTAGCCTAGCACTCACCACACTTTCACCCTGTCCTCAACTTCCAGCTGGTTTGGGTCACCAGGAGAGAGCGTTGAATAGGCTTAATACTCAGGATTAATAGGAAACCAAATCTCTCCTGCGAGATTTCTCGCCGATGCTGTCACTTCGCAGGCTTGGTTCACTTGGTCCCTGAACTTCTTTTTCTCTGGTACTGGTTAGCCTCTTCCCCAGTCCCCCCCCTCCCCCCGCTCATCCCCCTTAAAGCTCCCTCCATCTCCCCCCTTCTCATTCTCATTCTGTTTCTTCTCACTCCTTTTCCAGACTCTCGGATGACTAAAGTGCCCATGTTGTTGCATTAAATTCTTGTCTTATCTTTGAGACTGCGAGACCTTTGCGGATTTGAGGTCGACCAGATGAATCAAACGTGTCATCCGCTCTTTTTATAGTGATTCACTATTTAGGTCATTGTTCTGAAGGATGGAGAATGTTTGCTGAGTTTTCGTTCGCTCCAGGTCATTTGAATACTGCAGAATTTAACAGTTCCCTTAGGCTTTCAAATTGCCCACTTAACATCCATGAGGAATTCTAGCAGTTATTGTCAGTTTTGGATTAAGTGTTGTGTGGGATTTTATTCAATGTTGAGGCCATTCTCACTACACCCCCATGTTGGCGTTAGAAATACTGATTTAATGAGTGTGTTCACCCGGTGTTTATGGTGTTTTATGGTGTTCGTTTTTTGAAGAAAGAAACTGTTTCTTTGGTTATTTCTAAGCGCTTAGAAGCGGTAACAACATATTTTTGTTACTTCGTTTTCCCTGCAAGGTGTCCATTTTGGGGAAGGGTACAGGATAATTTTGATGATTAATACTTGGATAGGACCATTTTTCTGATATATAATTAGAGAGGGTGACCTTTGTTGTCTGTGATTATTGGTGCATTCTTTAGGATGTATTCCTGCCATTTTTCTGAATGTTGCTGACTGTGGTCAGTTATGCTCATAATCTTTATGCACCAGCAACACATATTGGTGCAGCTGGTGGAAACCATTTTTTCCATACAACAAACTCAGGTTTATTTCCAATTACAGTACTTTCTATGAGACCTGAGCCCAGATTTTCCAAAATGATAAAACCAAAACATTAACTGCAGGCAACATTTAATCACTTTCACATTTGATGTAATCTCTTTTTGGAGTTGATGATAGATCTAGGGACCCAACTCCTGGACCTCAGGTGTGGAGTAAGCATGTGCTGTACCTCTGAGTCACACCCTCACCCCCTTATGTAATCATTTTAGTTGGCTTATGGTCTAAACAGCTCCTTTCCCTGGGTGTGGTGTCTCACACCTTTAATCACAGCACTGATGAGGCAGAGGCAGGCTGATCTCTGTGAGACTGAGTTTCTGGAACGTATAGTTCTGGGCCAACTGGCACTACCAAGAGACCTTATCTCAAAAAGACAGTAAACACCAAACAAATAAAAAAACAGATCTCTTTTTCAGACATTTAAAAATGATTTTGTTTTATGTCAGGGGCATTTTATTGACTACCAGGGTACACCTTTTAGATTTAATTTGTACAGGAATTCTGACTGAAAATATATTCTCTGTCCTCCATCAGGGATTAGCATTTAAATGCTTTGGAGTTAGTGGATTAACAGTCAATTAAATACTGTTAATTATTTATTGTTACTATTTGTTGCTATTAATTCTATGGCAAGAGTTAAGTGTCCAAAATACATGCCAGGCTGATGTCAGACTGACATGCTTTTAAGCATTTTGCCATGGAAAACAGTAACGTACAGCTCCAAGGAGCCTTAACTCATTTAGACTAAAAACGAATTATTTTTGTGCTGAGTGATGTCAGTTACGCTTTTGTTTCTATTAATGGTACTGTCTTTTTTTTTTTTTTTTTTTTTTTTCTGTTGCCCTGGAAATCATTTCCTATTCCTCCCTCTCTTTCTATTTTCCTTCTCTCTCCTACTGCACTCTTCCAAGATTAGTCACCACTTAGTCACCAGGCAGAAGGTATGGAAGCTTCTTCCTTCTTAGAGTTTCCTTGCTTCCGTCTCTGCTTTCTGCTTCTTTATCCTTCCTGGGCCTGGGGCTGGCCACTGAGGACCTTTTAAATCATTTTGCCCATCATTTGGCTCCTAGACCTACAAACGGTGTTTTATGTTTCCACTGGTTTTATATTTTGGAATCATCTTTTTTGATCTTGATATTCTGTTGTTACATTCTTTCAACAAGGTTTCTATCAGCAGAGAAAGTTTATTTCTTAAACCTCAGTATTGTTACTATTGTTAACAGTACTCTACAAAATGACTCAAATACCTTGTGTGGTAGTATATACCTGAAGTTCCAGCACTCAGAAGACTGAGGCAGGAGGATCACCACAAGTGTAAGGCCAGGCTGGTATATACGGTGAGTTTCAGGCTAGCCTGGGCTACAGAATCACCCCCCTATGCACACACAAGATTCGTTCCAGCATATTTTTCACAAAGTCAGTGTAATTGTTGTGTTGGCTGATTCTTCTCATGGTAAATATAAACTGCATTTATAGTTTATAAGACATATAAACTATAGTCTTTATTATTTGGAAAGCAAAACTGTACTTCTAATTAGGACCATAGAGAAGGGAAAGCAAATGGAATTTGATAGGTACTACTTCCTTTTGCTTGGTTGTTGACTGTAAAGCATTTTTTTAAAGGATGAGAGTAAAACTGAGACTGAAATTAGACCTCAGCTATTTTATATACATTACTTTCTATATGCATGAATAGTATTTTTTCAGAAGTTCTTTTGGCAAGGGCTTGTGGTCATTTTAGGGTAGGCTAAATATATGAGACATGCTTTATCTTGGGAAGGTCAGTCGTGAAAGCAGCCAAATAGTTTAGTTCATTTGGAGGGTTTGAAAAATATACTTGTCAGTGTTTGGCACACTGTCCTTCCTGGGTAGTCAGAGTCACATTCTGTGGAGCAGCTGCCCTTAGCTCACACTGGGTAGGAAGTGTATTGAAGTCCCTCCTCCTTTGGTGTCTCTGATCCTTTGCTCCCTGCCTTCTTCCTTCCCCTTCCCCTCCCTCTCCCCTTCCTCCTCTCTTCCCCTTCTTCCTTCCCATCTCTTGTCTTTTCTCCCCCCCCCCCCCTTCGGCTCCTTACCTCTCTGCACTTGGCACCCTATGGATAGCATACTCATTTCTGGAGTCCTCTGGAGTCATTTAGTGGAAATAAATTCAGTTGTCTCAGACAGTGGTAAAGATGTAGGTCCCGGCAGTGTTTTTGGGTAAAGATTTGCAGTGAGATGGGCCCGTGAGGAGAAAGCGGAAGGCTGGTGACCCTAATGTTGTTGCTTCCCTTCAGATTTTCTCTGTTCTTTGCTGGGCTTGTCAGCTTCGTGCAGCCCTGAGCCGGCTCCCTACCTGTCCACTTTGCCAGGAAGTGCTGTGAGCCGGCTTTCCTGCCCTTTGATTTTTCCTCTTTCATTTGAGTTAATTACTTGACCATTAATGACCCTTTGAGAAAACTGAGGAAAGAAAAGTCCCCTTGAAATAAATTTTAAATTTTGTTGCCTATTTCATTATGAGATAGTGTATTAACTATATTAATTTGTACTTTGCTAACACCACCATCTTTTATTACAAGGCTTTTAGACTTTACATAAGCTTTTATTTAACTACTGTTCACCTGAGAGAAAAAAATTCCTCTTAAATAATCACAGTGAGCACTGTTGCATCCCTATCACTAGAGCAGGGAACGTTGATTCTGAGTGACTTTCACAGTTGACCTCAGTGATAGTAATTTTGAGTCCCCACTTGTTTGCATTTAACTGTGCTGCCTGTCATATCATAGACATTTTTCCCCCAGGTTGTGACTTCTCTTACCTGAGTTAAGCTGTCCTAGAAGATCAGTAGACTTTCCTAGTTTAACTTAAAAAATTTATTTATTTATTTTTATTTTATCTGTATGCGTATATTGCCTGCATGTGTGTAAGTGCACCCATGTTGTGTAGTGCCTGAGGAGGACAGAAGAGGGTGCAGAATCCCCTGGAACTGGACTTAATGGACCATTGTTAACTGCCATGTGGATTTCGCATCCGGGTCTTCTAGTGCTCTTAACTGCTGAGCCATCTCTCCAGCCCCGAAACTTATCTATCTTAAAAGTAATTTGAGTAGTACAGTAATATTTCAGAGAAACTTGCTACTTCGTTTATTTTTATTTTTCATTGCATTTTATTTTGTGCACGTGCGTGCATACGTGTGCGTGCATACGTGTGCATCAGTAGCATGGCACGTGCAGAGAGGTCAGAGGACAGCTTTTTAGAGTTGTTTTTCAAAGTCTTCACCCATTCCTTCTGTATTCTGTTTCTGTGGCATTTCACTAGTGTGTAAGATTGTGCTCAGGGAAACTGGATGAACATCCATATTAGCACTTCTAATTACCATCATTTCATGCCTGTAATGTGCAGATCTGATGAAAAGCAGCAGGGATTCTGGGGCTCCTCACAGGCAATCAGGCCAAGGGCTGCCAAAAGTGGGTTTTCATCCAGCACCCTCTCCTACTCTCCTGCTGAGCCCTTTCTTCTGCCTTTGCAGAAGGCTGTCCCCGAATAACTAGCTCCCTCTGCTGTACACTTGCCAAGTCAAGAAAATATCTGAAGTACAAAATTAAAGTTGTTACATAGGAATTGATTTTAAGGATAATTTAAATAATTGGGAGAGGGAGAATTCTACATTCTAGAGTAGAAATGACTAGTGACATACAGTTAAAGATCAAGGCCTTAGAGCTAAGGAATTTGTTACTCTATTGTTACCTGTTCTTAAGTTCTTATATTTGGCAGGCATAAGGGTGAATTGGAGTCCCATAATCAAAAAAGCACTATCACAAAAGAATTATAAAAGGCTCCGAAAAGAGTTCTGTGAAGGACAGTCCAGAATTGAGTTACTTTTGGGTGGCAGAGCAACTGTGAGAACCAGCTCTCTTGATCTGTGACCTGGTGTGGGTAGTCCCAAGCACTCAGGGTCACTCAGCCCCCCCACCTCCTGATCCTTCCCAGAGTTTTTATTCTAACTGTAGTACTGTTAGGGAGAAGGGACGCAGCTTAGGGCTTCAGTTCTGTAGCACTGGACACTGTTACCATGTCTAAGCTTGAAGGGCTAGAGGAAGGGACACCTTCTAGACCTGACTGCATCCCATGGAGGGAGTAACCCCACACCCGCACCATCCTCTCTGCTCTGAGTTCTTGTTCTAGGCCTGGGTTGACTAAACCACTGATAGGAAAAATCACAATCCATAAATCACATCTGGCCCTCTGTCTGTATAAAGTTTTATTGGAATCTTAGCACTCAGGAGGCAGAGTCAGCTGGATCTCTGTGAGATTGTGGGCAACCTTGGTCTACATAGAAAGTTCTAGGCTATCTATAAGGAGGTCCTGTCTCAAAAAAAAAAAAATCACATTTCTCTAATGTTTTCTTTCTCTAGAGGACACTGAAAAAAATCATTTACTCTATTTGTTTGTTTGTTTTTGAGACAGAATCTCTTTGTGTAGCCCTGGCTGGTCTAGAACTTGCTATATAGACTACGTTGGCTTTGAATTCAGACATCCATCTGCTTTCGACCAGGATCAAAGGTGTATGCCACCATGACCAGCTCATCATTTATTTGGATGAAGGGCAGTTATGTTTATCTTTTTTTTTTTCCTTCAGTAAAAAAAAAAAATGTTTTATGAGACATGGTCTCAGGTAGCTCAGGCAGACTTTGAACTTGGTAGATAGCACTATGTAACCAAGGATGACCTTGAATTTGTAACTCTTGTTTCTGCCACTTCTGTGATGGGATTACAGCCTTGTACCATCATACCTGGTTTTAAGTGGTTCTGGGGATTAAACCCAGGCCTGTGTACAAGCTAGGCAAGCTCTTTACTCTTTACCAAATGAATTATATCCTCTTACAATTTTTTTTTGTGTGTGTGCAAAAACATCTGTTAGCCCATATATATTTGCAGCAAGAAAATTTGCATATTATCATTTACATATATTAACTATTGTTCAACAGAGAGAGAATATAAGAGGTTGTGACCACAGGAGTGACTGTCTTCCTTGTGGGTAGTGTAATTCTTTGACTCAACCTTATTTTTTTTTCTTTTGAGAGATTCTTGCTGAATGAAAACTGAGCCCATGTCTTACTCAAAATCATTCTGCTGTGTTGGGTGGGAGCCAGCACTGGTGATTTACTGCTGCCAAGTGTGACTGCATGATGCTTTATTAAATGGGGCGTGGCTTGGTTGGGAGTTTCCTTTGTATTTTGAATTTGTGGGTTTGGAGATAAGTGCCAGAGTGTAGGATGCTTATAACCTAGCAGTCCATGTAGCAGTTTTCTGTCTGATTCAGGTGAGATTTGGCTGCTACTACCCAGAATAAGTAAAGTTGAAAGTGATTCAAAACTTAAAATTAGTGCATTGTATATTTAAGATGTAGGTTGGTTTATAATTTTCCAAAAAGAAAAAAAAGCAATTTTAAGTTTTCTAAATCTCAGTCAGTTTCCTGAGAAGCATGGCCATGCCTTTCTATGCTGTCTTTATCTTTCTTCATTGCCTTTCAGAGCTCTGTCCCTGCACTCCCTGAGCTCCTCCTACGTACATGTGTCCATTTTGTGTTGTGACACCATCAGCCCTCCTGGCTACCTACCCATTAGGTGTCTCACAGACATCACAAAGAAACAGAGGAAGAACCGGATTCTTGATTTCCTGTCACCTGCCTTTTTCTCCCCTTCTCCCAAGACATGTTCCCACCCGAGTACCCAGGAACAAAATCATGATTACATTCTTCTGTCTTCCCCATCTCCGTGTTCAAAGCCACTGGTGCTGTCTCTGTTCATTGTACTTTGGATATTTCTCAAATCTGTCCACAAGTCTCTTCCTCCATCCCCTTCCCACTACAGGTCACCATCACCTCCCTGAGCTTGCTTTTCTTATTTTATTTTGTCTCTCTCTCTTTCCTCATAAGGCATAAGATAAGTTTTCCTACGGTTTTAAATAGACTTGAGATAAAACTGACAGTCTTACCATGTTTGGAAAGCACTTCATGATTAATCTTTTGCCTGGCTCCCAGGCTGTTATTCTGGGCCACTCCCAGGTTGCTTAGCCACAGCTCTTTTCTGGTCTCTCCTGGAGACTAGATTCTTGACTGCCAGGATCTTTAGACCTTGTCTAGGTGTCCAGTCACCTCTTCATCTCACTCTCATCCTGCCTGGCTTCCTATCCTACCAGCATCACCACTAGGCTAGGTGCCCTCCTTCCTCAAGCCTGTCTTTCTCAAATTTCTGTGAATTCTACAGGTAATTTCCCTCACTGCTTTGTCTCAAAGAGGTCTCTCTTCCCATTCTTCAAAGATATTTTCCCTAAAGTGAATTCTTTCTACCTAAAAGAACTCTCTCCCTCCATTCCTTGGAGATTAGTTTGCCAAGGAAGGCCTCCTCTCCCCATTTCTAAGAACTTTCTCTTAGCCAGTTGTCTCCTTCATAGCTCTTGTAATGTTGAATCATTTGTTGTTGGCTGGCTTCTTACAGACTTGGCAGTGGGATCCCTGTCTAGAGCAGGTATCTTTGGTGCCAGCACTGAGCCTGATGGAGGGAAAATGCTTAAGCATTTTTAATAGAATCTTTTTAATAGAATAGAAAACCAAGATTTGAATGAATGGAAATAACTAAATATTTTAAAGTGGGATTTAAATTTTTCATCTCTCTCTCTCTCTCTCTCTCTCTCTCTCTCTTTCTCTCTCTCTCTGCGTGTGTGTATGTATATGTGTGTGTACTTATGGGCTTTGACACATGTGGAGTCAGAGGACAACTTGTGAAAGTTGGTTCTCTTCTTCCACTATATGGGTCCTGGGAATTGAACTTGTATCTTCAAGCTTGTTGGCAAGCACTTTTAACCACTGAGCCATTTTACCAGTCCTTAAATATTTCTTTATGCTGGAAAAAAAAAGGATTTCTGATAATCTTGTTTTCAATTTATTTTATACAGATAAGAAACTGAGATGTAGAGTCTTTGATTAGAAACCCACTAGATTAATATTGTAAAGAAAAATATATTAGTCATTATTAAATAAAAATTGAATCTAGTGGTTTTTATAGGTGAGGATGACCTTGAATTACTGATTCTCTGCCTCTACCTCCTAACTGCTGGGATTATAGGGTGAGCTATCATAGTAGTTCATTTATCTATCTGTAGAGACATTCATATATCATGTATATATTTGAAATGGGAAAATGATAAAATTTAAAATGACCATACTTTGTTGTAATTCATTTAGAATAATTTATGAATGTAGTTTATTCAGCATTCAGAATATAGAAAATGTGTATCAGAGTACTGGATTATAATTGGAAGTAGGAAGTTCTGTTATTTTATAGCTCTAGCTAATGGTAATGCATTACACACTTCAAAGAGCAAGATGAAATGATTATATATATGATTATATTATATGATATAATTAAATATGTGTGTGTGTGTGTGTGTGTGTGTGTGTGTGTGTGTGTGTGTTCTTTTTGAGACAGGGTCTCCCTGTAGTCCAAGGTGGCCTGGAACTTACTATGTAGACCAGGCTGATCTCACTCTCATAGAGACCTGCCTATTTCTGCTAATTGAGCACTGGGACTAAAGGTGTGTACCACCATACAGACTCTATGTGTATATTTATATTTTTGGCTATATATGTATATTTACATGTTTAAGTTTTTGTGCATCCATTAAAATAAATTTGAACTAAAAATACATACCATGCAGCTAACCTGGTCTGTTTCCTGAGTTACAGGCTAGTCGGCACTGTCTCAAACCCATTCCCACTCCCGAAATGCATAGCACATTACAACAGCCAACATAAAACAAAAACCCTGACTCTACCAGCATACATTTTATTTGTTTGTTTTTAATTATGTTCATGTGTATGTGTGTCTATGGGGGTATGTGCTTGTGAGTGAAGTGGCTGAAGAGGCCAGAAGAAGGTGTAGGTAATTTTGAACTTCCAGACATGGGTGCTGAGAAGGAAACTCAGGTCCTTTGCTGCAGCTGCAGTTGCTCAACCACTGAGCCATCTCTCTAACCACCAGCCTTCCTTTACAGCTTTATTGAGACATGTGATATATGAAACCTGTATCTATTTAAAATACCATTTGAAATTTTAAAAGTTTCACTACTTTACTTGCGTTTGGGGGGTGGTATATGCATGAAGTCAGATGGCAAGTTTGGAGCCAGGTCTCTCCTTCCACCATCTGGGTTCTTGGGATCAAACTCAGGGTCATCAGGCTTGGTGGCAAATGACTTTACTAGCTGAACCATCTCTCTGGTTAAAAAAAAAAAAAAAAAGAACTACCTGTATTTAAAATGTATAGTTTCTGGGACTGGAGAGAGAGAGCTCAGCAGTTAAGAGCACTGAATTTGATTCCCAGCACCCACATGGTAGCTAATAATTGTCTGTAACTCCAGTTCTAGGGGGATCCAGTGTCCTCTTCTGACCTCTATGGGCATTGTGTGACACAGGTGCACTCACATATATTCAGGCAATACACTCATACACATAAAATAAAGATAACAAATAAAATATTAAAATGTATAGTTTAGAAAGTATACATTTCAAAGTATATGCAACATGAATTATGTATAATAGAGAAATTATGCCATTAGAAAATAGTTTTAGAAAGTATTTATGGATAATATCAAAAGAATGCTTGGTCATAAATCATTAGATTTGGCTTATGCCTGGTGTCATTTGTATTGTAGCAGGATGTTTCTCCTGGTGGGAGCCCCCAAAGCAAACACAACTCAGCCTGGAATTGTGGAAGGAGGGCAAGTCCTCAAGTGTGACTGGTCGTCTAGCCGCCGGTGCCAACCCATTGAATTTGACTCAACAGGTAAACCTTAATGATGTTGTTCATGCTCTTAATTTATGCTATTTCATTTTTAAAAAATGGAACATCTTAGTAATGAATGTAATCGTCTCAAATCCACAGAGAAAATTACCTAAAGATAAATGATTTATATTTTTCCCTGCAATCTGTGACATAGGAAAGCTTTAAAAATTTGTTTCCATTGCTTTGGATATTTTTCAGCTTAAACTGGTAGTGGCAATATATAGAAATTTGGGGGAGAGCTATGAGGACTCTGCATCTCTTCTGGAAAGAAGAGCTCATGGGCACAGGAGACCTTTTGCTATTTTTCTGTGAGCCACGTTAAGGTGTGACTCACCAACCACTACAGAAGATTGCCTTCCTAATTGTGAATGGATCCCAACCTTGGTGTGCCACAGAAAACAGCTAAAGAATCTTTTGAGTATTCAAGTAGATTTGGCTGGCTTAAAGAACAAACTTTTATCTAAAAAATGTTGTTAGAAGTAAAGACATTCTAAAGCTGTTAGGTTGCTGTTTGGCAGGGTCACAGTCTGGAGACTGTTCCTTGTTGCAGGGTAAGGCATGCTGTTACCTGTTCTGTGTTCCAGCTGATGTTAGCTTCCTGTTGCTGATATCCTAAATTGTCACAACCCTGGTGTTCTTTCTTTTTCTTTTTTATTGCTAGGGCTCAATGTGTTGGACCTTGTGTGTAGGAAGTCTATGTTCTACCACTGAGCTCCACCTTCAGTGGAGTCATTTATGCCAAGTGATACCACATATTCATGGGCACAGATTCTGAAACTGGACTTAGATCTCTCAGGGAGTAGGGTTACTCGATTAGGCAGAATCACTTTGCATATTTTTAGAATTGATATTGGTTATACTGAAAGCTGCTTCCAGCCAGAACTGTCTTTGTAGTAGGCTTCATTCTTTTCTTGTTCTTGTGCTGGTAGTTGTGGTTGTTTGGATGCAAATTAGATTTAGAAGATGTAGGCTGAAATTCAGGCTCTGACTTACTGAGTTGACCTTGGCCAAATGACTTACATCTGCCAGTAGCAGTTTTCCTGTTTGTCAGATCTGGTAGGTCAGAGGAAAGTGCCTATGAATGCACTTTCTAAACAGTTGTCTTCAGGGGAAGAATGGGTTGTTGATCAGGACCATACTAAAACTTGGGGAAGTGAACTTGGGGAAAAGGAAATAAATAAAGATAATTGTAACTGTTCTTAAGTGGATTATGGCTTGTTTTACACTTTATAATCTCCGTTATTGTGACGCTTGGGAGAATCTTTTCATTGCCACGTTTTTCTTTTCCAAGGAAAGCAGATGTTACTAACAGACTGGTTATTGCCCATTTTTTCAAAAATAACGTCTTTTCAAGCTAGACATGGCCACATGTGTGTCTCTCACTCCAGTGCTGTGGTGGACAGACACAGGAAGACCCACTTCAGCTTGCTGGCTGCCAGACTAGCTCCAGAATCAGTGAGAGGCCTTGTGGTTCACCCAGTCCTCCTCTGGTATTTGCAAGCATGAGCATGGGTGCACATACATTTATATACATGCATACCTGCATGTACATACACCACACAGAACAAGACACAGATACCCACTCCCATATCTACATGTGCATAAACTACACATACACAAACACAAACACAGATACCCCTGCACATACCTGAATGTGCATATATCACACTCACATATGCACATATATGTGCATACACTACATACGTGAAAAACACATAGTAGCCACACCACATGCATGTACACAATACACATACACACACATACACACACAAACACTCCTGCATAACCTTATACTACAGGCACATAAAACACACAGAGATTGCACTTACATAACTACTTGCACACACATAATGCACACCCAAAGATCACACCTGCACACACACACTTGCGTGTGCATACACCACACCCATGTAAAACACTCACTGTCTTGGTTACTTTTCTGTTCCTATGATAAAACACTCTGACTGAGGGAACTTATAAAAGGAAGAGTTTATTTAGCTTACAATTCCAGGGATATTAGAGTCCGTCATGGCAGAGAGGCGTGGTGGCAGGAGGTGCCAGGGCAGGAGCAGAAAGCAGAGGCTCACAGCTTCAAGCAGGCACAGGAAATAGAGTGACTGGGGATGCTGCAAGGCTTAAGAACTCTCTGAGCCTGTCCCTAGTGACATGCTTCTTTCAGCATGGCCACACTCTCTAAGACCTCCCCACACAGCACCACCAGTGTTCAAATACTTGGAGCCCATGGGGAACATTCTCATTCAAACTGCCACACCCACGCACTCACATGTGCACATATGCCACACACAAATGCACACGCACACACCCTTCTGAAAAGAAAGGCTGCTGGTCCCCATTGGGGAAGGAGGACAAGTCTCTTTCCTTAGAAACACAGGCTTTCCTGTGAAGCTTGTGAAGCTTCTCTTCTTTTGAAACAGAAGAAAGCTCTAATTTTCAGTCTCAATACAGTGTGGACCCTGTCTGCCCTAGAGAAGGTCAGAAGTAGGATTACTCTCCTCACAAACATCTCATTGCTACAATGCTCACTTTTTCTGGAAGGTCACAGCTGTGGGTAGTAAGCAAGCATGGCCATGTGACTCTCTCCAGAAAAATTTGTGGAGAATTCCCAGCACCTTTCCTAGGCTTTGTTTTTCATAGGGAATGTAAAATTGGCCTCTGTGCCATGCAGTTTCCAGCTCATTGAGAATACAACACTTCCGCAGACTCTAAAGAAACCCTGCGGTTAACTTCCTCCTTTAGTGAATTTTCTTTCAGAGATCTGTCTAAACTATATATTTATAGTGGTCCTAGTAATTAAAAAGGTAAAACAAGAAGAAATGTAGTCTGGTTGATACAACACTAATTTAGACTAAGGATTTTTTTTTAATGAACATGTGTCTCCTGTTAGAATCTATCCTGCCCTAGTTCAGAATGATATAATTAGAGGTATGATAAGCACTTTATAATTAAATCACTTTGCCCAATTCTTTTATTACTGATTAACACCCACAAAGTGAATAATATTTTTAACACTTGAAGCATTTTACAAACCAAATTCACATGATCAGTTTAAATTCATCTCCTGCCCACAGTTTGATCTGACTCATAACCATCTTTTAAGAGTAGGATTGATTTTTTTTTCTTGTTTTAAATCTCCGGTGAAGAGTTTCCGCTTGAACCTGTACAGTGCTTTCAGAATACTTCCTGCTGCTCATGAGGAAGAAACAGTCAAGCATTGAGTGCATAGGGCAGCTCACAGGCCTGTGTTCTTTGTGCCGGGTTTCTGCAGATGGAATGAAGGGAAAGAACGGGAGAGTTTGAATAACTGTAAATAGACAATGCCAGTGGGTAAAACAAGCTGCGGCCTGTTTTCTTTCCTGTACACTTTGCTGACTCCTCTTGTTTATTTTTAGAGGATGGCTGTGTCTTAGGTAATAGGTGCTTTGGGACAGTTCTACAGGAGCTAATAATGCTTCTGTCTATGGATTATGGTTTTAGAACTTACTATAAAATAATATGTAAGATATATACGTCTAAATAAATTTTCAGTAGTTTGTGATCCCAAATACTTTGGATTTAGAGATCTTTGTCTCATGCCAATTTAAGTGCTTTTACAGTATTTTAAACTGCTTGAGAATTTTATCAAGCACATTATCATTTTATTAATTCTGATAACCTACCATCACTGCTTATGCCCATCAGAACTTAAGTCAGTTTAGAAACTGTTTCTTCACTGACTTATTGACTTTGCTCTTGGTTCTCAGTAGTGTCTAGAGTTTTGATTTTTTTTTTTTTTTTTTTTTCTTGAGGCAGGGTCTTCCCTGTAGCACCAACTGGTCCCAAACTTGGTATGTAGACCATACTGGCCTCGATTTCATGGAGATCTCTTTCCCGAGTGTTGGGATCAAAGGTGTGTGCCACCACACTTGGATCTAGAGTTTTGATTTTTAAAAAAGTTTTTGCAGTATTCTCTAATAGTATGATTTTTACATATCTTTATATAAAATTTTCCTTTTAATACATTTTTTTTTATACAGGGTCTCACTATATAGCTTGGTTGTCCTCAGATTCAGTGTATAACTCAGATTGATTTTGAACTTGTAGTGATCCTCCTGAGTCTGCCTCCCAAGTGCTGGGACTGATGTGTGCTCCACCATGTCCAGATTTAACAGTTGATTTTATGACATGGCATAGAAATTCTCAGAAAGGTTAATGCTTAAATAAAGATACTAGGACTGGATGGGAGGCAGAGGCAGCTGCTCTC
The DNA here is from genome assembly GCA_035773235.1 of Eospalax fontanierii. Taxonomy (NCBI): domain Eukaryota; kingdom Metazoa; phylum Chordata; class Mammalia; order Rodentia; family Spalacidae; genus Eospalax; species Eospalax fontanierii. The sequence goes on along the minus strand of CM069530.1, from coordinate 47,804,470 downwards.
TGTGAGATGCAGGCCTGATGGTCACCATAACAAGTTCAAGGTCGGACTACAGAAAGGAGGAGACTACAGGAAGGAGGAGAAAGAGGAGGAACAAGAAGCGGAAGGACGAGGAGGAGGAGGAGACTAAGAAGAGTTTTCTTAAGTATAGTTGAAGTATACAGCTTAAGTATATTACTTTTTTTTTCAAAAAAGATAAAAGTTTATTTTGGAGCCAGTATGAGTGACCGTTGCCCAGGAACACAGATTTAGTTTATGCCAAATTCCATGTCCCAATGTGGTAACAGTTTGATGAAGTTTTTATAGCAATACAGCAATGAAAGTCATAAATCAAGGCACTTTTCAGATACATTGATGAAAACATTAGGTAGACAGGGCAGCCAAACTGAGAATTTTCAGCAATAGGCCTCAGATTCTGTCTGACACTCTTAACATTTTGTTTTACATTCCAGTTAAAGCAGACTGCCTGTGACTTTTAAGAAAAAAAAAATTTTATTGCCTGGGACTTTTAGTTAAGTGTTTAAAATTAATAATTAGAGATAATGTTTCTCATTGAGGGAAGCATAAAGTTAGCTTATCTTTTAAAAATAATTTTATTTATTATTTTTATTTTATGTGTATGAGCCTATTGCTTGCATATATGTAAGCGCAGTATGTCATGCAGTGCCCAAGGAGAGGTCAGATGAGGGTGTCAGGTTCCTCTGGAACTGGAATTATAGGTGGTTGTTATTCTCCATTTGGGTGCTGAAAATCAAACCCAGTTCCTCTGCAAGAGTACCCAGTGCTCTTACCTGATGAGACATTTCTCCAGACCTCATGTCAACTTAGATTTCTACCTTTTTAATACTTGCAATTTGGATTAAAAGACTAAACAACTGGCTAGAGTGTTTTTGGTATTTTGGAGACAGGGTCTCCCTCTAGCCCCAGCTGGCCTGGAACTTGCTAAGTAGACCAGTCTGGCTTCAAAATCCCAGAGATCTGTCTGCCTCTGCCTCCTGAGTGCATAGAAATAGCTGTTTTATCCAAACATTTTCCCTTTCCTTTGATTTGATATAAGAGAAGTGTCCAGAGGTGAAAGAAAAGAAAAAAGAAAGAGACTGCTAGCAAGTTTAACAAAGGTTCAGAATTCAAAAAATGTCTTCAGAGGTCTGAAAACAGCAAAAATCAAATGTTAAAACCAAAATGCTTTCAAAGAAAACAAGCAAAATAGATACCGTAAGCCAAGTACTTTAAAAGCAAACCAGAAGCAAAAGAGCTATATCTACAACATAGACTCCTTAAAAACAGTCAGAGTAAACAAATGGACTGTTGGCCATACCAAGGGAGATCTGAGAGAACTAACCAAAATTCACCTGATACAACGCGACATGGCACGGACTCAGTGGGCCCATGTTGATACCTTGCTTTCTTCCAGGTGACTCCAGTGAGAAGTGCGTAATTCTCAGGGCACTGTGTTGTGGCACCTGTAATTGTGGATGCAGAAGCACAACCCTCATTTCAGAGGGGTCAGAGAGTTTATTCTGCAGCCCGATATGACCATGGCAACCAATGGACGCTGATAGAGGGAGAATCAGTTTTCTCCAGGGACTAGCTCCCCAAGAGGCACTGTGATCCCAAATGGGCAGTCCCAAACACACAGGCACACATCATCACCAGGACATGGACTCAGTGCATACATACAGACATATATATATATATATATATATATATGTCTGTATGTATATGTAACAATAATAATCAAAGAAGAGGACAAGAAATTGAGAGGAGTCGGGGGGTGGACATGGGAGGTATTGGAGGGGTTCTGGAGGGATGGAAATAATGTAAGTCCAATACTCATGTATGGAATTCTCAAAATTAAAGAATTGAAAAAATTAAATAAATTAAATCAAGCAAAAGGAAAAGTTACATAAATAATGCACATCTATAAATTATTATAATATGAATCTAAAAACCACCTAGAAGTAAAAAGAAAATAAAAATACACAAATCACCAAAATTGTACTATCCAGGAAACTAAGAACCAGTGTGTGTGTGTCTGTGAGAGAGAGAGAGACAGAGAGAAAGGGAGAAATAATGTGTATTTATATATGTATATTACAGCCTGAGTATTTTCATTTTTTTTTAAATGCATAGACTCCAAGGAGTAGAATTTCTGGGTTATGTTATAACCTATGTTTATTTATTTCTATTTTATTTATTTTTATTTTTTAGCTCCATGTAGGTGCTTGGGCTTGAACTCAGGTCCTCAGCAAGAGTAAAAAGTCTTCTGCAGAGCAGGTGGTGCTCTTAATTGCTAAGCCATCTCTCCAGCCCCATGTTTAATTTTTTTTTAAAGCTGCCAACCTGTTTTCTAGGTGCTGGGCCAATTTGCTCTCCCACAGCAACACATCAGGGTTTTCTTTTCTTCACAGCCTTCTGACACTTGTCCTCTGACTTTCTCTAGCAGCCATCCTGGTGTGAAGTCATGTCTCATGTGGTTTTTGATGTGTGTCTACCTGTTGACCAGTGACACTGAGCATCTTCTCTCATGCTTATTGGCCATTGTATTTCTTTTGAAGAAATGTCATGAGTGATTTGTTCTTAGATTGTAAATGATTTTCTTTTGTCTTCTGTATATCTTCTTATCCAATATCTGATAAACAGGTATTTTCTTCTACTTTTTGTATTGACTTTTTTTTTTTTTTTTTTGAGTTAGGGGTTTGAGTCATGGTGTCCCTATAGCCACAGCTGACCTGGAACTCACAGAGATCTGTCTGCTTCTGCCTCCCAAGTGCTGAGATTAAAGGCATGGGCTACCATGCCTAGCTCATTATGGTGCTTTTGAAGAACAGAAGTTTTAAATCTTTTCTTTTTTTTTTTTTTGAGTATGTGAAGTATGCATACATGTTCACATGGATATAGAAGCCTGGAGGTGATGTTAATGGCTTCCTAAGTCACTCTCCATTTTTATTTGTTAGGATGGGTTGCTCAATTGAACCCAGAGCTTGTTGATTTGACCACTACACCCACTTGGCTTATACATGAGTCCTAGGGGTTCAAACTCCAGTTCCCACACTTCATGGCCAGTACTTTATCCATTGAGCCATCTCCTCAGCCCTGAAGCTGTAATTTTGATGAAGTTCAATATGTCAAAGTCCTTCTTTTCATTATGATTTTGAACCCCCAAATCAGGTAACAGTTCATGAAGATTTATTATTCTCTCTGAAAGTTTTATAGTTCTAGCTCTTCCATTAAAAAAAAAAATTCTGAGATCTGTTCTTTGGTATGGTTTGAGTAAGATTGCCAAATTAATGTTTTTACATGAGGCTGTCTGATTGTCCCAGTACCATTTGTTGAAAGTACTTTTTCTGATTGAATTTACTTGATTCTTTTCTCAATCTGTTGACTAGAATGTAAGGGTGTTATTGATACTAAAAATGTACTATTCATATACTATTAAAATAAACTGAATATATTTTATATATTATTAAATATATATATAAATATCACCATTAACTTCAATAGATACATTTATTTCAGAGCTGTTAACATTCAGATATTAGCATCTCTGAATCAATGACATTCATTATTTCACAAAACTATTAGCCTACATGTCAGTAAGTGCATGATACCAGTTCATGGCATCTTTTGTGCCTGTCTCTCATACCATCATTTTCTTTCCCTTCCTTCCTTCTTTCTTTCCCTCCTTCCCTCCTTCCCTCCTTCCCTCCTTTCTTCCCTCCCTGTCCCCCCTCCCCCTCCCTCCCTCCCTCCCTCTCCCCTTCCTTCCTTCCTTCCTTCCTTCCTTCCTTCCTTCCTTCCTTCCTTCCTTCCTTCCTTCCTTCCTTCCTTCCTTCCTTCCTTCCTTCCTTCTCTCTTTCTGTGTGAGTTTATGTGCATGGTGTATGCATGTTGTATGTGTACTCATATGGAGATCTGAGTGTGTCCTGCTCTACCACTCTCTACCTTATTCCCCTGAAACAGGTTTCTTTCTGAACCTGGAGCTAGACTGGAGGCTGGTGGTGACCCAGGCCCAATGATTTTCCTGCCTCCCTGAACCCCCAGTGCTGAGGTTCCCAGGGCCGGTGCCATGCTCTTCTTTTTGTGTGGATGTTGCGTTCTGGACTCGGGTCCTCATAGCAAACATTCTTACCCCTGTCATCCTACCGGCTCCTCCAGTTTCTTTTGTTGTATTTAAGACATATTACTTGTTATGCAGTTATTATTCTTTTCCTACCCAGGCCCTGTGAGCTTGTTTGGAGGCTCTGTCAGTGATGCGTAGCTACTCCCACCCTTGACCAGACCAGCCCTCTTCAACTAAGGTGCAACTTGGAGGGGGTAAGGGGACATCTGACTGGCCAGAGAGATCAGAATCAGTCTTGGCAATCCATGGGGTAAGAGATGTCGCAGCCGGATTGCCTTCACAGTCAGTTTCTCCATCATGGAAAGCAGAGGCCTTTGTCTCACTTACTGCTGTTTTCCCAGCATTTAGACATAGGAGTTAACCATGATTTATTTACTTAATGAGTGATCAAAGATATTTCTTCTTCTGACCTTAAGTTTCACATAAATCATAAAATCTATTGGGAGATTTTTCTCTGAACCAAATGTATTTTCACAAGCATATCTAAGCTGAAGTGCTATTTGGTTTAATTGCTTTTTTTTTTTGCAAAACAAAAGACAGTATATTCTCCTAAGGACGTAAATTATATCATTATTCAAAGAAGCCACAGTAGTGAATAGGAACCAAATGGTTGAAACCATATTTGACTTCTAAATAACAATTTACTCTCTTATTCATTTATTTATTTATTTTCAATGCTTCAGCATTTATCTTCGTTCTGGACTTTTCAAAAAGAGTGGCATAATCTTGTTCCAAAAGATGTTCTTGAGGTGTAAAAAGATGCGACAAGACTTTGCTTTAGAGTACCAGGGTAATTTAGTAGCTTACTCTTAAAACTAATCACGCTCTGTGATCCTCTGGGAAGGCGAGTGCTGCATGCCTCCCAGTAGCTCTTAAGTGCTTTAGAAAGAGGAGACTAAGGAAGTAAGAGTTGACTGCTAACAAGGAGGCAGTGACAGTAGTGCTTGTCACTTGCTTCTGTCCTTAAGCAGTTAGTCATAGGAGTTGGATAAGATGCAAGTAACATGTGCCAAAACCTGGCAACAATGGACATTAAGGTTTCAAGTCTCTAGTGATTTGCCTAATTAATTTTAAGTTTCCTCAGTAATGTTTTCCTTTGTATTTTTATTTTTGAAAAAGGATATATTTATTCTTTTTATTTTATATGTATGAGTGTTTTACCTGCACGGATATAAGCACACCACATATGTGTAGTGCTCATGGAAGCCAGAAGGGGGCGTTATATCCCCTGAAACTGGAGTTACATGTGGGTACTGGAGCCACCATGTGGGTACTGGGTACTGAACCCTGGTCCTCTGCAAGAGCAGCCAATGCTATTAATGGCTAAACCGTTTCTCCAATCCACACTTGGTATTTTTAAGATTATTTAATTAATTTATGTGTGTGTGTGTGTGTATGTGTGTGTGTGTGTACACATGGGTGTGGGAGCCTGCTGAGGCCAGAAGAGAGCATTAGATCTTCTAGAGCTGGAGTTACAGACAGTTGTGAGCTGCCGCAGAGCCATCTTCCCAACCCCTCCTTTATATTTTGAAAGTGATAGTATGGAATCATGTTAATTTATGTAATACAAGATGATTTCTTCTCATTTTATTATTGTGTGAGGACCCTGTTTCCCCTGAAATTTATTTGGGCAATAAGAACTAATCATCCAGTACATTTTGTAATTATGAATAGAAATCTTTGCACTCTTGAGTTGAAGTGGTGTTTGAGGTTTTAAGAAAAAGAAGAAAAAAAGAAGCATTTCTTCTGATCCTGGAATTCCTACCCTAGTCTGTTTCCTTTTCAAGGGTGGCAGCATGGTCCAACAGTCTGGGGAGCTCCAGCACCCAAACAGTGGCTTCAGGGCTGAGACTCAAACTATTTACTTCTCTACTGTGTTGCAGCATGGCTCCAGCCCCAGCCTGGCCCTGAATGAATTTGTGGGTTTGTTTGGAGAGCGGGCTTTCCTTGCTTCCTCCCGCCCACTCTATTCACACTTCCTTTTAGCCAGTGAAGCTGCTGCCTGATGGGGAATCAAGTATTTTAAGACTGGGCTCTGGAGAGAAAATTCCGATTAGTGAAGACAAACTTTCTTTTGAACCGAACTTCCTGAAAAGAAGTTGTGACTGTTGGAGCTGGAGCCACTGAAAACAGTAGATGGTGTGTGTGTGTGTGTGTGTGTGTGTGTGTGTGTGTGTGTGTGTTTTAAGATAAATTTTGGATGGCAGTGTAGACCAGTGCATTATATTTAATAATGGAATTGAAAAGGTTAATCACATGGTGCTTTAAGACAAGGCTGTTGGTTCTGAACCTACCTGAGTTTTAGAAGCACCAAGTTTACTTTTGAAATGAGTGCTCCCCAGTGTGCCTCCACTGCCCCGTCCAACCTGGCCTCTCATACTGCTAAAGCCAATTTATGGGGCTGCATAGATGGCTCAGAGGTTAAGAGCACTGGCTGCTCTTGCTGAGGATCTAGGTTAGGTTCCCAGCACCCAGCCATCTGTAACTCAAGTTCCAGGAGATCCACTGTCCTCTTCAGACTTCTGTGAGTGTTTCACAACATGGTACACTTAACATAGATGCAGGCAATGCACTCATATACATAATAAATAAAATATTTCTTTAAAAAGACAGGTCTTTATTTGCTGTATAGCCTGGACTGGCATCAAACTCTTGATTCACCTGTCTCAGCCTTGAGAGTTCTGGGATTACAGACTTGCATCACCATGCTTGGCTCAGATCAAAAAAGCACATGCCTGATGCTTTTGCCATCTTCAACTGATGCTCATTTGTTCTCACTGATTGATAGTTTCCATATAAAAAGTGGTGGATTTTTATGTTCGTTGACGAGTACCCACAGAGGTCTGAAGAGGACAGTGGATCTCCTGGAACTGGAGTTATAGATTGTTGGGTGCTGGGAACCGAACTTAGATCCTCAGCAAGAGCAGCCAGTGCTCTTAACCTCTGAGCCATCTCTGCAGCCCCATAAAACCCTGTCTTTAAAAAGAAAATTTCTGAGTTTAAGCCAAATCTATAAAATATCCATGCATTTTCTGTGGTAATATCTAGTTTACATTCTGCCTGATATCCACAAATATCTGATAGTCATTATGGCAAGATGTCCTGTAGGCAGAAGATGGAAATAAAGGAGATTTTACATTAAAAATGAGCATAGCTTGAGGCTTTTCTAGAAATATATTCATTAGACTAATATTCTATAATATTGCATATTCTTAGAGGGTTTAACAGCTTAATTTCACAATGAGCCTGTATCTTAGATCACAGTGATATGCTTTGTTGAGAGTCTTGTGCATAGTGGAAGAAGATATATAAGTGACTTTAGGGTTTATGTAGGTCTTAAATCAAATTGAAATATCCTGAAGTTTGAAACAGGAGTTGCAGGCCCTGGCTATGTAGCTCAGGCTGGCCATGACCTCTCAATTCTTCTGTTGTCAATCTCTTGAGTACTGAGATTATAGGTTTGTGGTGTGGGCCAAAAAGCCCAATATATAATTTTTTTCTTTGTGGTACTAGGGATTGGACACAGGCCTTGCCCGTGGTAGGCAAGCACTATACCTTTAATTAGAACAGATGCAATAAAAAATTTTAATTAACAAGAAACAGAACATGTCATGCTGATTTTAAAAAAAAAATACTTATTTACTTTTATTTTTTATGTGCCTGAGAATATTGCCTGCATGTGTGTTAGTGTACTCGTGTTGTGCAGTGCCTGAGGAGGTCAGAAGAAGGTGTCAAATCCCCTGGTACTGGAGTTATAGACAGTTGTTAGCCACCATATTGGTACTGGGAGCTGAACCCAGGTCCCCTGCAAGAACAGCCAGTGCTCTTAATCACTGAGCCATCTCTCCAGCCCCTCGTTGCTGATTTTTTAAAAATTAAAAACATTTTTCTTATTTGTGTGTGTGTGTGTCTGTGTGTGTGTATGTGTGTGTGTGTGTGTGTGTGTGTGTGTGTGCAAGCAACAGCCTGCTTGCAGAGGTTAGAAGACAGCGTTGTGGAGTCAGTTCTTTCTACTCTGGGTTCCAGGGGGGTCAAACTCAGGTCGTCAGACTTGCATAGCAAGCACTTTTACAGCCTGGGTCATCTTGCCTACTACAGATATCAACCTCCCTGGTACACTTTTTAATTATAAAACAAAAAGTGTGAACAGAACATCTTTAAGCTTGTCTGAATTCTTTGGTAACATATCAGTTTAGGAAACACTTAGCCTTATTTGGAAAAGTATGATTTAATGAAAAATTTACTTGTATAATTTGTTCAAATGGAACTTAAAAAAAAAAAAAAACGTGTTTGAAAAGGAACCTTGCAGCATGGCCAGTTTCTATCCTGAAATGATTGGGTGTGAAAAATGCTGAAATCCGGAACTGAGTAGCTTGGTGTGACCTAGTCCTCAGTGCATTTTGCTGAACAAGTGGTTGTGGAGATATTGGTGGAGGCTCCAGAACAACACAGAGGAGGAGAATGGATGCCAGAGAGGATCACTACTGTCTCTGAAGGGATAAACCTTCTCCTGAACCAGACTCTCTGTCTCTTAAAAAAAAATGTCTGGCCAATGGAAGCCAGAAGAGGGCATCTGTCCCCTGGAACTGGAGTTATGGATGGATGTTAGCTACCATGTGTGTGTGCTGGGAACGGAACCCAGGTTCTTTGGAAGAGCAGACTAACGGCTGAGCCATTTCTCTAGCCCACGAACCTGCCTTAGGTCAATGGGGCTGTGGTGAAGTCACAGGTGCAAGTACAATCTAAAAACAAATTACATTCTTTAAAAAACATAATGTTTATTAACAGAGAGTGGATAAAGACCCTTGTTTTAGCTCACCTATTTTACTTGGATACATTTAATAGTGTCTGTTTGTCTTTTTAAGCCATATTTAAAGAATTTTGGGACAGGCAGAGTTCTAAAATATTTGCAGTAACTGCATGTAATCTAAAATATTTTATTAATTAGAAAAAAATGGGCGCTGGGGATGTAACTGAATTGGTAGAGTGGTTGCCTAACATTCATGAGGCCCAGGGTTCAGTCCCCAGCACTCCATGTACTGGTTATGGTTGTTCATACCTGTAATTTAGAGTGGAGGTGGGACGATCAGGAGTTCAAGGCCAGCTTGAATTCAAAAACAAAACAAGTCAGATGTGGTGGTACACTTTAATCCTAGCACTCAGGGGGCAGAGGCAGGTGGATCTCCGAGATGCTGGCTGTGAGTTCCAGGTCACCTGGGGCTACAAGGGAAACCCTGTCTCAAAACAACATCAGGAAAATAAAATAACTAAATGTATAGTAATATCTACAGGTAAAATTTCTCTATAAAATTTTAAAGTGTTATTGGTTGATACCATACATAATTTATTCTATCATGTTTCTATCACATACACAACTCACCAGAACTTGAAATTGAGAAATCTCAGTTTCAAAGTTAGGTATACAATTACTTTGTTGAGTTTAGATACGAGATAAACTTATTTTCCTTTATCTGAAGTAAATATGCATAATATCTCCTATGAATAATAGCTTATAAAGCTGTTTGAACATAACTAGAAAAAACTTGTACCCAGAAACATTGGCTGACATCCTGAGAACTGATCTTTGTGTGTTGTATTGTCCAATATAATAATTGAAATATTTATAAAGGCTGATTATATAAACAGGCTTTCAGAGGAGCAAACCTGACTTTAAAAATAGGTTCTCCTTATCAAAATTACATCAATTTCTATAAATGTTCCTTTGACTAAATCTAGGTCTTTCTGAAGGAATATGTTTTTAAATCATAGTGGTTCATGTTAGTGCCTACCACATTGAATAATGTTGTCAATAGTGGGGGTTGAGAACTGAATGTCTCAAGGTAGTATGTCAGATCTCATTCTCCTGTCTTCCAGCCAAATCATGTTTCTTAGAGTCTGATGTGCACAATTTAAGATCATCCCTGCTCACCTTAGTCTGTGTTTTTCTACCCTTGTTATTTATGGGCATTTCTTATGCTCTGATTTTCATACATGTCTATGTCATGGATGAAGCTTTAAAGAATATGACAGGTGCTGCAGCATTTGTTAATATTTAGTTATTTAACAAGTCAGTCCCTGAGAAACCTGATTTACACTTATTTTTTCAAATCATTGCTGTGATAATCGATGGTGTCAATAGCAAAGCTGAGCTACTCACAAGTCATCATGCATTTTATTTTTCTGATTTGGTCAGCATTCCTCAGCTATGTGAAATGCAAGAGGTAACTGTGCAGTATAGTATTTGAAAGTGTACCATTCCTAAACCTGGCTGGACAGAACAGTTCTCTTACATTATGAAGAATCTATTTTGTTTCTGACCTCTCACAACGTTCTTTTCCAGGTAATCGGGATTTTGCCAAAGATGACCCACTGGAGTTTAAATCTCACCAGTGGTTTGGAGCTTCTGTGAGGTCAAAGCAGGATAAAATCTTGGTAAGTCTTTGGATATTATCTCTCAGGTGAGTGGAGACAGTGGAGACAGGAAGTTTTATGTTTTGAAGCTGGTAGTAGAATTTAGTCTGGTCACTGGTACAGGGAATAATGGAACAGCACAGCTCTGCTCAAAGCCATCCATGTAAGGATGTCGTTGCTTCTCCCCTTCTGAGGCCGGGCTCTGCTTCTTTCTGCCTCGTGCCTATGTTGCTCATTCCTTCCGGCCCCGCCTGATCCTTCCCGTCAGTTTATTTCCACCCGTCATATTTAGAAGTCCTCTGGCTGACCAAATCCTGTTGTTCTTCTTTTTAAAAAATTCCAAACAACTTTCTCATCTTCCCTTTGTTATTGCCTCATTCCTGTGCTCAAACATTTGCTGAAAATGTTCTTTTAACATGAACTATCTCTTCTTAAAATTCTCTTTCCAACAACCTGAGTCAGGCATGGGAAGGCGAGACTAAGGCCACCAATGACTTCAAGATGACTAAATTCATCCAGCTCCTCTAATTCAGCATTCACCTTAAATTTTATTTTCTCAGAGTGTCTCCTTATTTTCATTATCTCCTTTTTATTTATCATTTAAAATGTGATTATGAGGCATTCGGGAAGATTTATTGCAGAGTTAAGTTTCAGGAGGATGTGAGAGTCCAGTGTGAGCACTTGGAGATGGGATGGGCTTGAGGAGGGTTGTGTTAGGCAGAGATGTATGAAGGAAAAGAAAGTGGAAGGTGGTGATCATCTATTTTGAGTGCCAGGTTCCTATAGAAAAGTAGTGGTTCCTGCTTTCAGTTTTATCAGGGTGGATATCAAGTAATCCATACTCAGCATTAAAAATTACTATAGAAATACACTGAATTTTCCTTTAGCAAATGGTTAAACTTTGGTAGATTTTTATGCCATTAAAAATACATTGTTTTAGCTGGGCTTGGTGGTGTGCACCTTTAATCCCAGCACTCAGGAGGATTCCTGTGAATTCAAGACCAGACTGGTCTACATAGTGAATGAGTTCCAGGTCAGCTGGGGCTACAGGGAGACCTGGTTGTCTCAAAAAGACCAAAAAAAATAAAAAAAGAAGACTACTGTTTTTCCAGTTGTCTGTGATATTGAAATTAGGTATCTGGAAAGTTCACAGTTTATGTGGAAAGTAAATAAAAGCAGTTCTGCAACTCTTCTGCTTTTACTAATAAACTACTTGTATAATTTAGGATATTTCCTACACGAGATGTGGTGTTTAGTTCAAAAGTTGACTCAGTTTGTGACCTTCAGCTTAGCATAATAGCTCCATGAAATACTTGAAACAGTCGCTTTGTGGGCTTTTAAAAACATGCACAGGGACTACAAATATGGTCTTCATAGGCATCTGCACTTGGTCTTACCAGAAAGGACAAGACAGGATAGAAGAGTCTGAGAGAAATACTCCTTTAACAATCTTTTTCTTTACTTTGATTAAACGCAGGATAGGTTTGAATTTTTAATGCTTAGAAGGTGCTCTTGTAGTCTGTGTTAGCTATATGATCTAGATTATTAATTGTTCAGAGGATTCTTGTTTCATGAACTGAACCTTTGGTTTCAGGCCTGTGCCCCATTGTACCACTGGAGGACTGAACAGAAGCAGGAGAGAGAGCCTGTTGGAACTTGCTTTCTTCAAGATGGAGCAAAGACTGTTGAGTATGCTCCATGCAGGTCAAGTATGTATGGGAATTGTACCTGCTTTGAGCAAGAGACCCTAGGAGCCTTGCTTGGTTACCTGTGTGTGTGTCTGTACGTGCTTGTGTGACAAACTTTGTAGACATTTTGAGTGTGACAAGAGCAAAATGAAAACAGTCCAACTCATGTAAAGAACATAAATGTGAAGCAAATAGGGTTACTGTTTCTAAGAACTCAGTTTCATCTTCCTTGATGAGTGATTCATATCTGATTTTGGAAATATAGTATTTCTAGTCACAGTTAGTGAAAAGATGCTCAGTTGAGCTTTTCTAATGGAGATGTGCCCCTGTCCCCAAGTTAAAGATTCTCCTTCCCTAGATTAGGCCTGGGAACCTACATTTTAAACAAACTCGAAGGTAGTTTTGGTGGACCACAAAGTTTGAGAAACACTGTTTTATATTAATAATTTAATTAATAATTAAAAATGCTGGACAGTGTGGCACATGCCTTTAATCCCAGTACTCGGGAAGTAGAGGCTGTGAGATTGAGGCTGGCCTGGTCTATATAGCAAGTTTCTGGCTAGCTGAGCTACAGGGAGACCGTCTCAAAAAAAAAAAAAAAAAATGTTGCCTTCCCTAGCTAAGAGTTTATACAGGAAGTTGAAGATTGAGTCTAGGTGCCTTGGATCTGAATTGGTCAGAACTCACTTGGAGTTTCTCTGTTAATTTGCTTCCAAGCCCACTTGTCTTTTGGCAATCCTGTTGATTCCATACTAATGCTCTTCCCTAATGTTAGTTGAATTTCCAATAAAATTAATATTCTAGTGATTTTCAAAAGTTACTTGATTACACTTTTCTCTGCACATTCTTTCCCACCGCCACCAGAGAGTTCAGTCCCTTTGCAAGCTTACCTTTGGTTGAATTGGCCATGGCTCTAGATCCTCTTTATACCATACACATAAAAATAGATTATCCAAATGCAGTCTTGCCTTGTCTATAGTGTATACACTGCACGATGTTTATGGATGCCTAAGATCACAGATAGTTCCAAGCCCATGTTACTCTATTTTTTATGAATTGTTTGAGGGATTTTCCAAGTAATATTTTTAGAACATGATAGATATGTATAGCTGAGACCATAAATAACAAAATCATGCCAGTAAATGGGGATTCTGTGTAGTGTTTCTACCCAAGTCATTTTTCTGGAGCAACACTTTTTTATGAAGCTCAACCCAGTAGGTGAACAGACAGAATTAATTAACAAAATTACAATTTTCCTGCTAGATCCATCTTATCCATGTAAGGTGACATGTGGCATCAGGTCAAAGAATGACACTAGCCAATAGATTCTAAGTGGTTGAACCTCCAGAGAATTGCTGTTTTTTTATTTTAATTAAACTTATTTCTTAGCCAACTACCTTTATCCTATCTACTGTAAGTGGAAGTAAACATGGAAGGAACAATACACAGAGGATGTATCCTGCAAGGATGGAGGAAGCTGGAGGCTTTTTCTCCTGTGCTTGGAGCCATCCGTCTCAACATCTTCATGTTGGTGTTTAGCTCATGGTTCCTCACATGGTGATGTGTAAACAAATGTAAGGACTACACTTGTATTTTAAAAATGTATTTATTTTTATTTTTTTGTGTATGAGTGTACTGCCTTACATGTATGTGAGTGCACCAATGTTGTGCAATGCCTTGGAAGACAAAAGAGGGCATTGGACCCACTGGAACTGGAGTTACAGATGGTTGTTTGCTGCCATTTGGGTGCTGAGATTTGAACCTGGGTCTTCTGTGAAAACAGCCAGGGCTTTTAACCACTGAGCCATCTCTCCGGCTCCTACTTTTGTGTTTTTGATATCTATATCTTAAAGATGGTCTTATTTATTTATTTGAGATCTGCCTGCCTCTGCCTCCTGAGTGCTGGGATTAAAGGTTTGTGCCACCATGCCTGGTTGTGTTCCTATTTTAAGAATGCAACTTTATACCTATGAGGAGGGAGCAAACCCTTTGGTGTCGGAGCAAGACATATTATTTACGTGACACACACACATACACATGAACACACACATTGATACACATGCATGCATGCACACACATTCACCAGCATACTGATTATCTTTATTCTTATTTGAGTAATGCAGAGACTGAGATTCAGAATGTTGAAGCTTTTTTTTTTCACATTCTGTGGTATGAGAATTTGAACCCAGGTCATCAGTTTTTTTCCTTTTTGTTGCCAGGTTTGAGTCCAGGGACTCATGCATCATAAGCATTTCCCCCGAGATCCAGACCTCTAGGCCTATCTTACTCCAAAAGAACCCTTTGCATGCTTTACTAACCACAGAAAATGCTTTCTATGTCAACTACTCTGAAAACACGTACTTCAGTGATGGTTCCTTGTGTATCTGTCTCATAATGTTTTCATTTATTTCTTTAGAAATAAAAATTATAGCAATATTAAGCCATGTTTTTAAAGATATTTAACATTCTAAATATAGTGAGCAAATTATGGCTTTGTGGCCCAGCTTTTGTAAATACAATTTCATGGGAATATAGCCACACCCATTGTTTATACAGTACTAGAAGAGTTAAGTCATTCTGGAGTTGCCATACCATACTGGCCCAGGAGCCTGAAACATTATCTAGATCTTTTCAAAAAAAGTTTATGGAACTCTGACCTAACTAAAACTTCATCTTAGGACAAGCTCAAAGAAAAGTATAAAACATGTAAGCAGAGGGTATGCCTTTCCTCAGCAACCCCTGGTTGTTTTTGGAAATCACAGGATATCCTGAGACACTTTAGGCTCAAATTAAGAGGGGGCAACTTATCCAGAAGGAAAACTCGGAGAAAATCTGGGTCCTGGCCTTGGATTCAGCTGTCAGTGAACCTGCAGCAGTGGGTAATTCCCTTGACCATGAAGAGCTCTTGTTTTATTAGTAAAACACTAATTCCAGTCAAACAATCCAGAGGTACCTTTTTGCCATATCATATTTTAATTCTGTTTCTTTAAATTGCACAGCCTAATAATTGTCTCTACAGGATGATGCCAATTTTGTAAGGCTGCATTGCTCACCTCTTTGTAACTTGGTTTGTCTTGTGGTTGTTTGTGTTCTGGGATTAATTTGCTTTTGTTTGTTTTTTGGTTTGTTTTCTTGGTTGATTGATTTTGTCTTTAAGATGGCCTATATGTATATGCTGGATAAAGAACCTCAGTGTTTGTTAGCAAGTTACCTCCTTACTGTCTACTATTGCTTCCGGCTTTTCATGACAGCATCCTTGACTATACACTTGGCAATAAGCAACAGACCAGATGTCCATCTGTTGAAATAGTTCCTGAGCCACTAATCACAGGACATAAACACTCTTCTACCACATGCTGTGGCCCCACTGAGTCCTTTGTTCTTTCTCTCTTAATTGTGATACCTATATTTAGACATAGCATGTTTTTCTTCCACTTTTCCCATACTTCAAGAATGATGATCAAGTTGTTGACATGGAGTAGTGCAGCATGGTCATAGAGGCATGCTCAGATTTAGGCCAGAAGTCTTACTTAGCTGGTTGACAATTGTCAAGTTACTTAACTCTGTAAGCATTGATTTTCTCATCTGTACAAATGGTGAATAATAATTATGTCTCTCCAAGTATTGTGGTAAAATTTGAAGAGAAAATATCATGTAAACAGCTTTAGCACAGTACCTGGCTCCCAGTAAGGGCATAACAAATGTTAGTTGTTCCTACTGTCATATCCACTAATTCATAATGAATGTTTCAGGCTTAAAGTGGGGAAGTATTAGTCATCTGTAGAGATAAACGCCAGTCCCTTCATTGAACTATCTTGTGTTCAATGTGAAGATTTTTAAATTGTCAGATGTACTCAACTTTACCCACTAAGAAAATTTTAAGGAAATCATTAATTTTTTTTTATTATTAAAAAAATTGTTTATTTTTATTTTATGTGTATGAGTGTATTGCTTGCATGTCTGTAAGTGCACTTGTGTTGTGCAATGTCAGTGAAGGACAGATCCCCTGGAGTTATGGACACTTTTTAGCTGCCATATGAAGGGTGCTGGAAATTGAACCTGGGTCTTTTGCAAGAACAACCAGTGCTGAGCCATCTCTCCAGCCTACGAAGTCATTTAAAAAATATTTATTATTTTTATTTTATGTATGTAAATATATTGCCTGTGTGTATACAAGTGTTCCTGTGTTGTTCGGAGTCTGGAGATCAGAAGAAGGTTTTGTATTCCCCTGCAACTGAAGTTAGGGATGGTTGTTAGCTGTCAAGTGGGTGCTGGGAATTGTTCCTGGGTCCTCTGTAGGAGCATTCATTGCTCTTAACTGCTGAGCCCAACTCTCTAGCACCACCAAGGAAATCGTTTTTTTAAAATTACTTTAATTTTATGTGTATGAGTGTATTGCCTGCATGTAAGTGCACCATGTGTGCACTTATGTTGTGCAGTGCCTGTGGAGGTCAGAAGAGGGTGTTGGATCCCCTGGAACTGGAGTTGTAGATCGTTATTAGCTACCATGTGGGTACTGGGAACCAAACTTGGGTCCTCTGTAAGAGCAGCTAGAGCTCTTAACCACTGAGGCTTCTCTCCAGCCCTAGAAAGTCATTTTTTTCAGCTGGATGTTCTAGGAAACCAAATAAAGTAGAGAGCTGCACAGTATAATAATCAAAAGATGCTTTCTAAATAACCCAAAATAGTTCCTCCAATGTGACTTGAGTAAAGGAAATGAATGGCTGACTTGAGGTTGGAGCAGAGTTCCTTGGTGTGATTCACTAGACACTGGAAACCCCAGCCCACATTGTCACATTCTCTTTGTTTAGAAAAATTGACATCAGGGTAGTATTACACTCTTGTGGCCATTTTCTCAAAAAAAAAAAAAGTTTATTGTGTAATTTTGGGGCAGTTCCCAGGTTTTAAAAATGAATTCAAAAAAGTTTTGATGGGATTGTTTGACACACATACATGAAAGTCTTAGGAGTCTGACCTCATGATTTTAGATATTTTTGGTTCCTTTTTTTGAGTGACCAAAGTAGTAGTAACTGTACTTTTACAACATGAGTGGCACAGACTCTTCGGTGGGAGGATGATGTTTTCCGTTGCTCATTGCTGTCTTCAGTGTAAAACAAAGGAAGAATCTTAACATTCATTCTCGTCTGTATTCTGGGTGTAATACTGCTCATGGCTAAAGTGAATTTAAAATAATTTGGCTAATTACTTAGTTCAAAGTTAGTCTCTTTTCCTGAGACTGACAGAAAGGGAGTGACCACAGGAAAACAAATCACTTTAATCTCCTGTTGTCGGAAAATACTTTGAGGGTTCTGTGTTTAAAGACAATCAGTTCCGATGACTGTAGGTGTGAGGATGGTTGTGTATTTTAGTTTAAAAACGTGTATTAGCCTGTGCCTGAGGGAATCAGGCACAGTAACTAGTGCATTGTCATATGGGTTCAGCGACATTAGATTTATCTCATGTTTTGTTTTGTGTTATTTACTTGTTTTGGGGTTTGTGTATATTTCCAATCTTTTTATTTTAGAAAATATTGATGCTGATGGACAGGGATTTTGTCAAGGAGGATTCAGCATTGATTTTACTAAAGTAAGTTCTTATGTAAGCCTCAAAAAGATTTGAATCTTCCTTACTGACTTAAGTGGGGTTAAAATAAGCTGTTCCTTACTTCAGCTTCTTGGTAATTATCACTTGTTTAATGAAAATAGTTATGAAACAACCTATTCATCTTGATATTCTTTGCCTTACATTATTTCCTCCCTTATAAACATTTCCTGTTTTAAATGGAGAGACCACACAATGAGAATGGAGGGAGTAGAGAATCTCCCTAGTTACCTCCCTAAATGAGAGGCAGCCTCGGAGACAGGGCTGGAGAGCTGGCTCGGTAGGTAAAGCTGCCTGCTGCACAAGCTTGATGCCAAGCTCAACCCCTGAAACCCATGTAAAGGTGGAAGAAGAGAAGCAACTCACAGAGTTGTCTCCTGACCTCCACGTGAACACTGTGGCATGCGTGGCCCTCTCCACATCACATATACCCCTCCAACAAGGGAATCTATTTCAAAGTGAAAAACAAAGTGAGAACAAGGGAACAATAAATTAGAAGGATGGCTTTTTTGGAAAATGAGAGCCAACAAGAGTGTTTAACTTATGGAAATAACAGTAATATTGTATGAAGGCATTTAAAAAATTTTAAACTATTCTGTATTTACAGTTGGTTAATTTTTTTTCCTGTAGTCATACTGATTAATATTGCTAGGTAATTTTATTAAACACATCATTTACATATTACATGAGTTGTAATTTAGAATTTAAGGAGGTCAAGGGAAACAAAGCATATTAATAAATACATATTTATTAAATATAGGTTTCAACTGGCATTATGTATTTTCAAATGTGATTTAAAAGTTTAACTTCTGTGCTCTCTGTAGTTGTACGTACACAGTTGTTTTCCCCAAAGTTTTCTCATTTACTGTTCACGTCCATAACCCCACTTCTGGAAAAAAAAGATTATTTTAAGGCAGACAGCTGTGAAGAATCTGTAACAGAGTCAGGGAAGAAATGACTGAAAACATGAACAGGGTACATGTACAATGATACATTTCCTAAACAGCACACACCAACACAAAATACCTTGGACAGTTCATTATGACTTAAAAAGCACTAGTGTCCTTTATTGACATTTCCTTTTAGTCACACATCTTTAGATTTGTGAGACACTAAAAATAGTTTTCTTTTAGCAGAGCATTTCTCAATGATTGTTGAAAGATTTGCCTTAAGGAGCCACAGAGCTAATACACAGCTATAGGAAATCACGTTTTTCTTTCTTTAACTCAGTAATATTTACACTAGTACTTCATTCAGAATGTCCAGTGCAGTCCGGATCTACAAAAAAAAAAATTGCTTACGTATTTTAAATAAAGGCATTATAACTTCCTTCTTAATTTCCCTTTAGAAAGGATACAGTACTGACACTTGAGTTAGATGAACTTGCTGCTAATGGTTTTATTTGTTCTAACATATATATAATATAGATAGAAACATCTTTAGTGCTTAGTGGGCTGATTTCTGTTTCTAAGCTCATTGTTTTTAACTATGTGTTCTTTTGTTCTTTGATTTGATATAGGCTGACAGAGTACTTCTTGGTGGTCCTGGTAGCTTTTATTGGCAAGGTAAGTTCATACTGTTTTAACCCAGACTTGGTTACTCATGTAGTGATGAAATGTTTCAAATTATTTTGAAGAAGTATAAAATGGAATTTAAAATATTAATTTTATTTTATGTGTATGAGTGATTGCCTAAGTGTGTACTAGTGCACCTGTGTTTTGTTGTGCAATGCCCGCAGAGGTCAGAAGAGGGCATAGGATTCCCTGGAACTGGAGTTATGGATGGTTTTTAGCCTCCATGTGGGTGCTGAGAACCAAACCTGGGTCCTCTATAAGGGCAGCCAGTGCTCTTAACTGCTGAGCCTTCTCACCAGCCCCATAAAATGCAATGTAAATATATAAAGTGTCATACAATATTTAAAAAAAATTTGATATGCCTAATATATGTTAAATATGTATATATTCCTGATAAAAATCAAAAGTAAATTTAAAATATATATAAAATTGTTTTAATGATTTCCTTTTATTTACTGTATGTATTATATGTTTGTACCCCAGAAGCTGTGACACAAGCATTGGTAGTCTCGCCTTCTGAAAGCTCATGGTTTTAAATTACTCATTAGAATACAGAATTGTTTTCTTGTTAATCACTACCATCAACAATGATCTCTCATAAGTGTTGAGGACATTTAAAAAATAGCAAACCTTACATTTAAAAAAATATATAATGAAACTGGTAGTGATATAAAGATAAAACATTATTCAGCTGTACTGGAAACCCTTATTAAATTACCATCTGAGCCATCATTGCTGACAGTTTGGAGGTAATGAAGAAAGAAAAATCAGGCATCAAACACAGTGTGTGAGACATACGAACATGGGAAATCTGTTCATTGGTTTCATTTTGTTAGAGATGCAGTTGTTTAGTTAGTATATTTAGCACTAGGAGAGTGCTGTTTATAAGGCCAGAATTCTTTTTTATTAGCAGTCTAGTATTTTAAACACTGTCATTATTTTGAAACGTTGGAAATCTTGTGACTGGACTGGTTTGAAAGTCTTTTTCATTCTGAATTGTATTTTTCCTCTCCAGTGCACTTTCCACGATTGGTTCTTTGTGGGAAACCACGTGGTGCTTACATTCAGTTTCTAGGAAAAGAGAGATACTTGCTGCAAGAAGAAGGGCTAGGAGGCACCAGAGAGGAGTAAATGGAAAGGGAAGACGGACGGGAAATGAAGAGAAGGGAAAAGCAGCAGCAAGCACAGGGGTCGGTCTGTGAGGCACAGAGGCGGACACAGAAAGAGGGCTTCCGTGAGCCGCACAACACAGCTCCCGGGAACTGAAATGGACTTAGGGAAAATCTCAATTGAGTTTTATTGTTTTGGAACAAAAGTCGCATTTCTAAAGTGCATATGAGGAAATATCAGATGCTAACTTGTTAGGCATAACAGCTTTGACTTACAGCATGGGGTGTGTAGCTCAGTGGTGAGTGCTTTCTAGGTATATGTGAGGCTGTGGCTTCAATCCCTAGCACTGAAAAGAATAAAAACCCCATCCAACGCACATGGATCAGTTTTCTTCTTTCTTCCTAAGCATACCATGTTCATGCGGTGGAGGGAGAGACATGGGCATGCCTGGTATTCAGATCTGGGAGAGAATCTGAATTTTATGATTCCTAGGACCCTATTTATTATTTTTTACTTAGGACACATCTGTTAAACAATGATACTGTATTTATGCAAGTGTTCTATAATATATAACTAAAAGACTATGAATTCATAGGATATTTATTTTAATACAATTTTTTTGTTGTTGTTTTTGCTTTTTGAGACAGGGGCTCCCTGTAGCCCCAGCTGGCCCCCTTCCACAGAGATTTGCCTGCCTTTGACTCCAGAGTGCTGATTAAAGGCATGTGCCACCACGCCTCACCCAAAGATTTAATCTTTAATAAATCCCCATTTTATGGAGAAGACATTTAGTAAATCTGACAACCTTTCTTAGGGTCAGGGGTATTTGAAACTAATAATTAGAAATCCCAGTGTTTAGTCATGAAGGGTAGTACACAGCAATAATTCCAGCAACCATGGCAGAAGAATTGAAAGTTCCAGGCCAGCCTGGGCTACACAGTGGAATCCTACCTCACAAGTGGTAAAATGAAACAGAAATACTAATATCTAGGACTTTTGCTCATGTAGTGTCCATGTTTGTATCATGAAGCTTCATTAGAAGGTCGTTTCAGTCAGGTGTAGTGGCGCATGCCTTTAATCCTAGCACTTGTGAGAGCGAGGCGGAAGCAGGTGGATTTCTGTGAGACTGATACCAGCCTGTTCTCCATAGCTGGTATCTGGCCAGCTGCAGCTACAGTGAGACCCTGTCTCAGAAAGACCAAATAAACAAACAACAAATAAAAGAAGGTTATCTCATATATGTATATGTCTCCCCCCCCAGGTCAACTTATTTCAGATCAAGTGGCAGAAATCATATCTAAATATGACCCCAATGTTTATAGCATCAAATACAATAACCAGTTAGCAACTCGAACTGCACAAGCAATATTTGATGACAGTTATTTGGGTAAGTAAAGCCAAGACACAGACTTATTTTTATGGAATTGCTGTGTGTTTGTCCTTATCTGTACATAGTACTTTAGAAAAATCATTTATGTGAAATAGGTTAATTTTTAAAACTATATAAGGCACATATGGTATCAAATGGGTACTGAGTACCTAGGTTGTACTATAATGCAGTAATTGAAATGGAAGAAAGTGATTTTTTGTACAGTGCTAATGAGAATAGATGATCGTTTAGTGTGATTCCTGTGTTCTAGGTGTTGTCTATGTTTTCTTTATAGCTGCTCATGTAATCCCCCATGTCCCTGAAGTGCAGCATTATCGTTTCCATTTTATAAGTAATAACACTGAGGCACAGAGTCAAAGCACTTGCCTGAAGTCACTCAGAGGTGCTGTGCTGACTCCCAACCCAGGCATTCTGATACTGAACTTTTAAGACACAGTTTTGGTCTTGAGGATTTGTTAGTGTTTGTTCTGCCTCTTTAAATTTCTTTGTTATTTCTGGAAACAAGTGACACCACAGAAGTAGGACTTGCTGTCGGAGAGAATCTGTTATTTGTTGTTTCTTTTGGATGAACTGCAAATTTACCCTGTTTTCAAAAGTATCCTTTGTAAAGTGAATAAGAGAATCTAATATTTCTAATAGAGAAACTTTTTTGAGTATTTAGTGAATTTTTACTTTTAAAATTCACTTATTTTGTGCATGTGAATGTGTTACCCAGAGGAAAAAGGACTTCCAAATATTTTGAAGGAAATCACAGCATCTTACCTTTTGTTCCTGCCTAGGTTACTCAGTGGCTGTGGGAGACTTCAATGGTGACAGCACTGATGGTAGGACTGTGGACTGGGTTTAAATCTTCTACTTAAACAGCATTTGAAATATAGGCACTGAGAATTTTTTGTAGTTTGCAGCCATTGTTATGGATATAAGCAGAAGGAAGGAGGTCTGCTCTGGTCTGTGCCTCTGATAGGCTGCCCGCCCCCCCCCCCGCCCCTTCCCCCTCCCCCCCCATCCCCCCAGCCTTCTAGCTCTTGACAAATTCTCTTCCTGAGGAGAGGTCTTTCTTTTTCTTTTTCTTTTGGTCTTTTTGAGACCGGGTTTCCCTGTAGCGTGGAACTCACAGAGATCCACCTGTGCCTCCAAGTACGGGGATTAAAGACCTGCACTGCCAGGCCTGCCTGAGGCCCTTCTTTCTGTGGATTGATTTGGAACTTCTGGGCAGATCCTGGAAGTAGTTTTTTCCTCTTTCCTACTTGTCTTCCTCCAGAGTTCAGAGTAGCCATCTTGGGCTTCGCTGACCTGGTCTGCTTCTGGGCCCCAGATACCCCGCCTTTCAGCAGTTTACTTTGTATTGTTTCTCATTACTGTAAATATGGCTTTTCTTAGTTGTTAAGTCTCTTAATCTTTCTAGACCTATTTCATAAGATGGCAAGTAATTTGAGGGTTTATTTGCACCCTTAAAAATGTTTTTATAATTTATAAGTTATGTTTTTATAACTTAATGCTGGAGTAATTTATTATGAATTGTCAATTTAAAAATTTTGTTTATTTTCTACTGAAGTAATAAAACCCCACTACTCTGGTATAGTACGTACCCCTGCGATTTCCAGTGTTTGTCTTAAAAATGAGTAATTAAGTTTTTGGTTTTTTTTTCTTCTCAGATTTTGTTTCAGGAGTTCCAAGAGCAGCAAGGACTCTGGGAATGGTAGGAAAGACAAAGGGTGTTATTCCACATTTGTGGTGGACTGGGGTGATGGCTCAGTTGGGGAAGCTCTTACTGGAAAAGGTTGAGGACCTCAGTTGAATCCTCGACACCCAAGTAAAAACTGACTGGTCACACGTGTAACCCTAGCACTGGAGGTGGAGGGTGTGGAGAAGGTGGATCCCTGGACCGCAGCCAGCCAGCCCAGGCTAATCCCTGAGCTCCAGGATCAGTAAGACACCCTGTATTTAAAAAAGGAAGATGCTAGGCTCCAACCTGTAAACCCCACATGCACACACATGCACGTATATCTTCCCCCTTCACATACCACACAAACACGTACATATTACCACACACATGCACACATACCTGTAAGTATTTTTAGTTTTTCTGCATTTTATTTACTTTTGTTTTTTCTACACAGGTTTATATTTATGATGGAAAAAACATGTCCTCTTTATACAATTTTACTGGTGAGCAGGTATGCTTTTAAATTTTCACACCTCCATTATAAAAAGTTTATGTTTATTGAAGAAAATTTAGAAAGTAAAATTGTCAGAGTCCTCTATGATCTAACCAAGTAAGGAATTGGTGAAATGGCCATTTTACTGAATTTCTTTCTTGCCGGGATTGCCGGCAGGTAGGGCGGTGGAGAAGCTGGTCCAGCCGGCCTCCTGCAGGGGATGAGTGGGATGGTGAGTGTCGCAATCTGGACCCTCTCCACTCCGGAGAAAAAAATCACACTGAGTCGGGAGTCTGTCCAAGCAGGATCTCATTTATTGAAGGTTACAAAATAACTTATATAGGGTAGCAGCGGGGCTAAAAGGGAGTGAAGGACCAATCGTTTTTTGTCACATAAACTGCAGCCAGGCAAAGTCCATTCTGATGGGCTGTCAGACTTGGGTGAGGCTCTGACAGCTGCATTCCAAACGGTTGGTGACAATTAGTTGTGACGGTTAGAAACCGTTAGAAGTCTGGCCGTGGCAAGCAGGGAGGCAAGGCCTGCACTAAGGCCAAGTCACGATCGATTGTCCCTCATCGGCCTGCAGCTCCCGGTGCATCGTGTGAGGACACCCGATCAGTGTTTCTCAGTCTGGCCTTGAACTCACAGATCCTCCTGCCTCTGCCATCAGCTTATCCTACCAGTGTATGCCACCATCACTGGCCCCTGGCAGCCTGAGAGAGGCCCGGAGCAGGGTGGGGCCGGCTGGTATCCTGCCCTGCCTGGGGCTGCTGAGCCACACTGCGGCCTGCTTGCTGGACAGCGGCTGCCATTTTTGCCTGGGGCCATGCCGCACCACAGACTCATCAGTGGCAGCCCAGGAGGGGGCGATCGCCGGGGGCAGCGGCCGGGGAAGGGGCGTTGGTCAGAGCAGCCGCCTGGGAGGAGGCTATCGTTGGCCGCGCCACCAACTCCCAAACTGTTAGCTGCGGCCGGTGCAGTCGGCCCCATGGGGAACTGCAACCCCACCCTAAAAGGGCGGGCCAGAGCCAAAGCGGTGCTGGAGGCCCAACACTTTCTCTTGTGTGAGAGCGTGTATACATAAACGAATATTAGCTTCTATGCTTTAAATTTTACATTTTGCTTTTTATCAGTCAACATTTCATCATCAGTATTTCTTAATGTTTCAGAACTTCTTTTGGCAGTGTCAAAATGGCTTATTCATTCTGTCACATATAGTGCTGTAAAAATAAGAGGTTTTAAATATTTTACCTTCACTTTGAGCCAAAATATTTTGTGTAGGCAAAGCTTTTGGATATTGCACATTATAGCTAGTGTTTGTTTGCTGCTTTTTATCTTTAGAAAATAAAAAATCAAATCGTACATACACAAAACCACAAAACCTTTCTCTTTGCTGATTCCATTAAAATCTCCTTAAAGAATGGTCTATGCCTTTTAATTTTACTAGATGCCTAAAAAGCATTGCACAGATGTGTATATTATAGATGGCATAGACAAACATAATTTCTGCTATGAAATAAAAATTCCTCAGTTAAGGAGTTTAAATGTAAGAGGTTGCCAATGAGTATAGGTATTTTATACAGTTCTGGTTTGCATGCCTCAAAGATTTAAATTGCAAATTGGAAGCAGTAGCAGAAAAATTAAACAATAAATCATGAAAAGACATACCTTTTCCCAATTTTCACATCTCGAACTGGAGCCTACTTTATTCAGTGATGATTGTTAGGCTTTGAAAGAGAATGAAAGACTAGGAAACCAGTCCAGTTGCATCAGGCAGGGCAGATGTAGTGTGGAGTGGCCCGTGGTTAACAGGTAGTTGGAATCTGTCATTGGAATCTCTAGCTTGGTCAGCTTGTCTCGCCAGGAATGCTGAGAGTGTGTATTCTACTGTTTGATGTCAGTTCAGGGCACTGTTCCCACTCAGCTACAGAGACGTGGGCCCTTCATGTACTGCTCTTTCCCAGAGTAATGTGTTCACTCTTACCAATTTGTCTTCTCATTCATAGAAACTAGGATATTGATAGCTTCCTGATGGTGTAACTGTGGGAATCAATATTTTGGTTATAGTGTCCAGGATAAAATCTGTCTCAGTAAATCCCAGTCTTTACAGTTTTAGTCAAATTGTCAGTGTGACTAAGGCCAAGCATAGTATTCTGTAGCACCCCAGTCAGCACATCAACATAGTCCCCCAGACCTTGCCCATTTTATCACACCAGCTCTTACTTGCCATTGAATACAGAACACACTTTTCCTTTCTCATTGTAGTGTGTCAGTACAGAATCAGGGCTGATGTGCCTAGGGTACAGCTTTACTGCTGAAAAAAAAAGTAACCCAGAATAGGTACTGCAGAAGTCAGCCTTGTTCCTTCCTAACATCTCAGCTAATGAGATTTTGGAAACAGTACTCACTTGCCTTTTTGGTGTATTGACTCATTCTTCACCTTGCTCATCTTTCCTCCATCATCTCTCCTTGTTTGTTTTGCATGTGAGGCTCTCTAGCATGCTCTCCTTTGGATTTATTTCCAGCTATGTTGACCATGATGTCCAATGGTTCCTTGTGGGAGAGACAACATTGTTTTTTGCCTGTATATTATAAGCTCACAATAAACTAAACACTTTTGTACTGTGTGTAGTTAAAAACCCAAACTACCTGGAAAGTATTTGATTGAAAAGTGAGAACTGTCACATATTTTGCCAAACAGTAATTTCTTTGCCACAGCATAGCACATACGGAGATCCAATTGTTAATGATTATTAATAATCATTTATTGTTCTCACTGGAGAGGCATCCATATATAACTCCTTGGGTATAATTAAATTGTCTGTGACTAGAAAGTTTGTGTACGTTTGGGGAGCAGATAAGTGAGGTGATAGGTTAAGTGTTGGAAGAGACTTGACTTCACTTTGATGTCAGTGGCACATGCTGGAGACCCTGGAGTGATGTACATGAATCTGTTTTGCCCATAAACCTAGAAAACTAAAAAAAATGAAAAAAAAAAAAAGAAAAGAAAAAAGCCTCATTACCTGATTGCTGTTGTGTTGGTAGAATAAACGAGGCATTGAAACCCCACACTGAGAGAAAAGGAAGTCACTCTTTCTGTGCCATGTGTAGACCAAAAGCGTTAGGTGCCTGATCTAGTTGAATAAAATTTAAACATTTTGTTTGTCTTGTTTTCAGATGGCCGCATACTTTGGATTTTCTGTAGCTGCCACTGACATTAATGGGGATGAGTAAGTTTAAAAAAAATGTTTCCAGAAACAGTTTTCCTTCATGTTTATAAACACTTTACTAAAACTAAACATTATTTCTTCTCTTTCTTTGTCTTCCTGTTAATCTCTGTCTGAGAAAGAGATTTGACAAAAGTTCTTTAATTATGAATCTTAGTAAATTTTTTTGTGTTGCTCCTGTTTTTAATAGCTGTTATAAAAAGGAAATATAATTTTATAAATTACTTATATTTTCTTATTTTTTATGAGTATGAGTTTTGTGCATACAAGTATGCAACATATACCATGGATACTATGCTGGAGGAGAGCAGAAGAGGTCCCGAGATCCCCTGGAACTGGAGTTTTGAATGGTTGTTAGCCACCCTATGGGTACTCAGAACTGAACCCAGGTCCTCTGCAGAAACAGCTAGTGCTCTCAACCACCGAGCCATCTTTCCAGTCTCTCCTTGTATTTTCTTAAGAGTTGGTGCAATGTTTGACTTTGGAGTAACTGGTCATGGTTTATGCTTCAGTGTAGCTATGTGAGACTTGAAGCAGGTGGTGGAGTTTTAATAAGAGGAGTTTTAGTAAGAAAATGCTAATAGGTGAAATTTGATTTTGCTGTGGTAAGAAGATTCTGTCTTTCAGTTATGCAGATGTCTTTATTGGAGCACCTCTATTCATGGATCGAGGCTCAGATGGCAAACTCCAAGAGGTGGGACAAGTCTCAGTGTGTCTGCAGAGGGCTTCAGGAGACTTCCAAACCACAAAGCTGAATGGGTTTGAGGTCTTTGCAAGGTTTGGCAGTGCCATAGCTCCTTTGGGAGACCTGGACCAGGACGGCTTCAATGGTAAGATCCAAGTTCAGCAATTGTGGGTCCCTGATTTTGTGTCTTCACCTAAAGAAAGTCCTAAACAGCATCTGTAGAAATGCATATGAGCGAATCTCCCTGGAACAAGGGGGCATATCCCTTGTCATCAAAGTTAAAGACAGGCTGATTTCTTTTTCTTAAAAATGAGCAAAGGTTTTCAAAACTTTATTTTCGCTAGTTATTATGCATATAGCCTCAAGATAGAGAGTCAGATTTGATTAAACTCTGAAAGGAACCCTCATTCTCAGGGAACCTCTTCATCCTTCTGGGTAGCAGCGCCCTCTACTGTCCGTTTGGCTCCAAGTGAAAAAATGCTCCTGTCTTCATTGTCCAGGTAGTGATGACTATAATGCATTCCTCAGAGCTCTGATTTTCCATGAATATGTTTATAGCTGTAACTTTACTGTGGCTGTGAAAGAAGTTCTTGTAAAAGACTTAGGCTCATTGTTTATAATGGTCCTATTTCAGTAGTTATTGATACCCATAAAAATGAAACTTGGCTTTTAGTACACAACTCTTTTTCCTAAATCTGAACTACAGGTTAAAGATTAGCTATAATAGGACTGGAGAGATGGATCAGCAGTTGGCACTTGCTTCTCTTCCAGAGGACACTAGTTCAGTGCCCAGCACCCACATTGGGAAGCTCAGAACCCCCTGTAACTCTAGCTCCAGGTGATCTGATGCCCTCTTGTGGCCTCAGCAGACCCTGCATACATGCGATATCATACACATACATACACACATATTAAAAATGTAAAAATTAATAAAAATAGATACATGAAATATAGATTACAAAGATTTTTTAAGAAAATTATATGGAGATTTGAATTATTGGCTTGTTTGTATAATTAACAGTATATATGCTCCTCAAATGTATTGGAAAATTATTAAGAAAACTTTAGAAATGTAGATGAGTCTTTTAATGAAAAGAATATTCTCACGCCTAACTTGTGCACAGCTGTGGGTCATTAATGAGAAGTATCCTCTTGATTAACTTTAGAAATTTTCAATGTTAGTGAACAGCTACTCCAAGGTATATTTTACTTCTTTAAAACTGGTTTTTGTCATCAAGAGAACATAGCATGGAATTATGAAATGAAGCTAAAAGTACTGAAGTTTTATAAAGAATTTTACAAAGAAGTTTTATCTTTAGAAATAGCTGCAATAGGAGGTGTCTGTCAAGGTTTTTCATTGGGTCTTAATTTTTCAAAACAGTACATTGTGAATGATAATGTCTTTAGTGGAGGATTATGTGAGCTTCATTTATGTAAATACATGTTATCAGATAACACAAATCTATTTTGGTTTCTTTCTGATGACAGTAAGTGCCATTGTTCCAGTAATCTTGGATTGTCTCTTTACACCTCTCCCCAGCACACACAGACACACAGACACACAGACACACACACACACACACACACACACACACACACACACACACACACAAACACCATAAGTATTATCAATGGGTGTATTAGTTACTTTTCTTCTTGTTGTTTACTAAATGCCTGATATGAAGCAATTTAAGAGAAGGTTTTATTCTGGCATGGCAGCCGAGGTGTGAGTTGGCTGATCACATTGTGTCCACAATCAAGAAGCAGAGAAAATACAGAAAGTGAGGCCAGGCTATAAAACCTCAACCCCCTACCCGCTTCCTAGCTAGAGAACAGCTGTTCAGACAAGAGCCTCTGTAGGATACGTTTCACATTCTTCTGTAGACCCAGGGCATTTCCCTTGAGTTTCTGTCATTTTCCCTCCAAACAAACAGGAGGATGAGACCTGAAAAGTGCAACTGAAATGATCAAAAGAGGAAATGATTTCTTGAAAATGCAAGCAAGACTTTCCAGACATGACAGCCAAGAGAGAAGATAATTAGCATGTGTAAAATATTAAAGGTCTTAGGAAAAGACAGCTTACATTAAATTATCTCTCAGCATCAGAGCCATCTTTTGGTGGGACATTATTAAGAAATACTTTCTTAATGCTTATGTCAATTTAGTAATGTGTGTCTTTTAAAGCTTATCAAAAGGACTCTACAAAATTTAAGTACTTATTTTTAAAGGATAACACAGTCGGGCTTGATGACACATGCCTTTAATCCTAGCATTCCGGAGGTAGAGACAGGCATATCTGTGAGTTCAAGGACACCCTGGTCTGCATAGAAGGTGTAAGCCAGCTAAGAGGTCAGTCAGAGCCTGCTCAGTATATAATAGGGCATGTGTATGTAGTGAAACAAATACACATACACACAAACAAGCTTACAAAACTACCAGAATGTAGCCATGATAGCTTAAGAGCTATTCGCTGGCCAGTGATTTCACATCAAGGATGAGAGATGAAGATGTGTTAAGTGTCTCAGGATGAAAAGCCCTGGAGCAAAAGCTGTCAGAACAGAGAGAACAGCAAGGGAAAGTTCAGCCTTAGAAACCAGCTCAGTGTGTCTCAGAAACAGAGCAAAGGCCAGGACTGTGGGAAGAATGAATCAGCTGAAAGCTGAGTGCAGTAGCAAGAGGAATGAGATTTGTAGAGCTGACAAACCAGGGAGATGGATCATACTGTAAATGCCTGAACATAATTGAAGGGTATCAGGAAGACTGTGGATCTGACAGAGGAGAACTGACATTTGCCAGCTGTGAAGAGAAAGGGCCACGAGAACAAGACTAGAAAGTGAGGACCACCTTGCAGGCTGCTTTAGGGCCCAAGGAAAGTTTGGCAGTGACTTGTGTAGGCTGGTAGCATCAGAGGAAAAAGCATACATATTTGTAATATCTTCTCAAGTAAGGAATGGCGATAGTAAGCATTTGGTGCCTTGGGTTGTTTTAAAGAATTAAAATTTTATATGTTTATGTTTTAGTATAAATTGAACAAAATCAAGATGCCATAACTTTTTATAAGCCAGATTTAATTATGTTCAGAAAACAAAAATCATATATAAATAGCAAGAATTTGGGGAGCCAGAATGAACTTCAGATGAACACTTTGCATGTGTCTATCTCATCTTACATCTGTGATTTTAAAGATGAAGCATTTTAGGTTCAGAAAAATTAAAGCTGTTTGTCCAAGGTCAGTCCCGAGCATCTGGCTTCAAATTAATGTCATTTTTTACATAGTTTTTCTTGAATCTCTTTGAATTAGATTGCCACTTTTTGTTTTGTTTTGTTTTTTGTCATCTTGAGGTTCTCACTATGTAGTCCAGGCTGGACTTCAATTTAAGATCCTCCTCTGTCAACCTTTTGAGTGTTGGGATTATAGGCATGTGCCATCATTTCTGGCTAGACTGTTAATTTTGAGTAAGGAGCACCCTGTTGGACTTTAAATCAACAGTTATCAAGACAAATGCATATAAATACTAAGATCCCCATATAAATATTTATTA
Organism: Eospalax fontanierii; assembly: GCA_035773235.1. Classification (NCBI taxonomy): domain Eukaryota; kingdom Metazoa; phylum Chordata; class Mammalia; order Rodentia; family Spalacidae; genus Eospalax; species Eospalax fontanierii. Next base: position 47,772,963 of record CM069530.1, on the reverse strand, counting down.
GCACTGAGTCTCTTCTGTCCATCCTTGCCTGCTTCTCTAATTTACCATTCCTTTACTCACTCTTCTCTCCTTCTCTCCCTTACACCTGTCTCTCCCACAGATATTGCAATTGCTGCTCCATATGGTGGTGAAGATAAAAAAGGTCTTGTTTATATCTTCAATGGAAGATCAACAGGCTTGAATACGGTGCCATCTCAGATCCTCGAGGGGCAGTGGGCTGCCCAGGGCATGCCCCCAAGCTTTGGCTATTCAATGAAGGGAGCTACAGATATAGACAGAAATGGATATCCAGGTACTTTTGTACAAATACACATGGTTCTTGCACTTTCACTTCCAACAGCAAGTAGCAGTATTTACTGTGGTCTTGATTTATAGTGTATGTTATTCCATTTAATTTTTTTCAGATTTATTTATCTTTATTTTATGTGTTTGAGTGGTTTGCCAGCATGTATGTATTGTACCACATGTATAGAGTGCCTGTGGAGGCCAAAAGAGGGCATTGCAAGCCTTGGAACTAGCCTAACAGGGTTTTGAGCTTCCATGTGGGTGCTGAGAACCAAATCTGGGTCCTCTGCAAGAGTAGCAAGTCTTAATTGCTGAGCCATCTCTCCAGCGCCCCATTGAATGTTTTAAATACTGTTGAAGCCTCCACTGTATTTAAGATACTGTTGTCATCATTGAAGAGGACAGGAAGAAAAGACAGTTCTGTTTGCTGGGAGTGTACAATATGAAACATATACTCTTTCTTTATTTTTTTAAAGTCTATAATAATCAGAAAAATCTTGTAAAAGCTATAAACAGAAGCCAAAAGGCTCATTCCAAGTTTTTAAATGGTAGCCGTTTTTTGTGTTTTAATGAGCTAACATTGTTATGGACTACAAAAGTGAGTGATGTTTGTGTGTGTGCGTGTGTGCACACACGTGCGCATGCACTCGCATGTGTGTGTGTGTACATGTATTTGCAGACTAGAGGTCACATCCAGTGTTTTCCATAGTCATGCTCCACCTGCTTTTTGGGACAGAGTCTTTCACCAAACCTGGAGCTCACCAATTCAAACTAAATTGGCCAGCCAGCAAGCCCTGACCAGCAAGGCCAGAAATCCTCTCCAGTGGTAGGTTACAGGTGTACACCACCATGCTCAATTTTTAACATAAGTGCTGGGGACCCAATCTCAAGTTCTCAGACTTGTGCAACAAGCCTTTTACCCACTGTGCCATCTGCACAACCTGGACTATCACTATGATTTTAAAAAACAAATGTAGATTTTCATTGAATTTTCCCAGTAAAGATTTTGTGGAATATAACTTAAATTAGGTCATGATTAGGCCATTTTGTGGATGGGAAAGGTGACTGAAAAGGGTCATTTGCCTCCACTTTCCCACTGGGTTAACTTGTTACAGTATGATTCTTTTCTCTTCCTTCCTTCCTTCCTTCCTTCCTTCCTTCCTTCCTTCCTTCCTTCCTTCCTCATACCCTCCCCTCTTTAAAAAAATGATTTAAAAATTAGAAAACTTAATGACTTTCGTGGTTGAAATAGTTAATATGAGCTCAATTATGTAAGCATATTGAAGTGCTTCTATAAATAAGACAGGAAGTTTATCTGTAAATTGGCATTAACTCAGAGATTGATTAGGAATGCAGTTATGTTTATTATAGAGCTTTTAGAAAGCACAGCGAAATATGTCTTTACAGCCTTTTTTCCACCCTATACATCTACAATTTTTTGTTTATGTGACTATTGTTTGTGAGTTTTGCTGTGTAGTTCAGGCTGTTCTCGAATTTGAAATCCTGCCTTTGCCTCTGAGTGCTAGGATTAGAAGAATGCAGCACCAGACCCAGCAAATCTGCACACACACACACACACACACACACACACACACACACGTGTATATATATATATATATATATATATATATGCAGTTAAATATTTTCTTTGTTTCTACTTTTTATGTATATGAGTATATTGCCTGCATATGTGTGTGTGTGTGTGTGTGCACCCATGTCATGCTGTTCCTGTGGAGGTCAGAAGAGGGCATTGGATTCCTTGGAACTGGAGTTAAGGATGGGTGTTAGTTACCATGTGGGCACTGGTGCTGGTATTTTAACCTGGGTCCTCTGCAAGAACAAATGCTCTTAACTACTGAGCCATCTGTCATATTTTTAAACAGAATTATGGTTTATATATTGTCTATTATATATTGAATTTCCTGAAAGTATCAGAAATATTTATTATTCTCTTAAAACATGAATTTCATGGTTCTTCTTCTAACATCTAACTTATCATATTACCTTATGCTAGGTTATTTATACCCTTAATTTATTTCATGTATATGAGTGCATTGCCTGCATGTATGTTAGTGTACCGGTATTGTCACATGCCTGTGGAGGTCAGAAGAGAGCATTGGATCCCCTAGAACTGAAGTTAGGATGGTTGTTAATTGTCATGTGGGTGCTGGGAATTGAACCTGTGTCCTCTGCAAGAGCAGCCAGTGCTCTTAACCCCTGAGCCATCTCTCCAGCCCCATATCTTTAAATGTAATTTTATTGTATGCCTCTAAATATTTGCTTAGATAAAAATTGTAAAATTGTTATGTCAAAGCAAATACCTCTAAAATTGTTATATCACTTTTTATGTTTGTATATTTACGTGTGTGATGTGTGAGTGTATATGTACCACGTGTAGTGGTCTGAGGACATGTGTGGAGGTTAGAGAACAACCTTTGGGGGTCGATCTTTGCTTTTCCACTTTGTTTGGGATAGGGTCTCTGTGGCACTGTGGAGCCTGGCTAGCTTCCTGCAAGTTTCTGGAGACCCTCCTGTCTCTGCCTCCCATTTACCATAGGGCTGTGCTGGAATTATAGATGCTTGGTTTAAGAGAGCTCTAGAGATCGAAAGCTGTGTCGTCAGGTTTGTGTGGCAAACACTGTTATCCACTGAGATGTTTCTCCATCCCCAAGAGACATCCACTATTTAAGCCTGTTAATACCTGTCAAATTTCAGTCCCATTCCTTCCACAAGAATGGTTTTTGTCAACTTTTTAAAGTATTCAGTAGCAGTAAACAAGTATGTGTTTTCACATAGTTGTTTCAATTCTGTAATAGTTTTAACTGTATAATAGGTAGGTAATATCATTTTGTTTCACTTGACAGTTTTTTACTAGTGAGGCTAACCATTTTTGTGTTCATGTATTTACTTTTGTAATTCTTCATCTTATATCTTTTCTATTGAGGTGGTTTTCTTTTCATTCATTCATTCATTTTTTTAAAATCTTAAGGTACTATCTCCTTAACTCTTGGATATATATCCTAGTTTGTAATGTTTATATCTCAGGCATACAGAAATTTGAAGTTTTCAGGAAATCCATTCTATCTTTATATTTTCTTGTGTTTTTATGTGTAGAGAGTTTACTTATTGAGTATAATGTGGGATGGAGATCTGATACCATTTTATCCAAACTATAAACCAGTTTTCCCAGTTATACATAATAACCAATAGAGTTTTTCTTGCTGGTTTGAATTCAGTCTTCTTTCATATTCAGTATATATGTCCTTTTGATTTTGAAACAAGAGAGATGGAGGAAAAAAGAAACTTAATAATGAAATTATAAACTACACAGACATCTATAAAGCAATCTCTTTTGGGGTGTACATGTTTGAGAAATACATGCTCCTTCATTGTTGTTCTTTTTACTAACTATCAGTTGAGCCAATTCTTGTCTGCCTGGTGCAAGTCTAACTGGTGATGAGAGTTTGCTGTAGGGAGAGCTTGTTTACAGTTTTGAAATAATCTTACCTCATACATGATGACAATCTTAAAAGCTCTTTGCTTTGAAAATATATTTAAGTCTTCTAATGATCAGTAAGCTTTTCAAAGAATGACATACATTTTAAAATCCATTTTTATTATTAACATGATTTTCACTCTCTCAAGACTTGATTGTAGGAGCTTTTGGAGTGGATCGAGCTGTCTTATACAGGTATGTTCCATGTTCTGTAAAACAGGAATATTCTGAATTATGTCTGAGTTTTTTAGTGGAGTACTAGTGTTTAAATTTCAGTTTTCTTGTAGCAAACTTTTTTTTGGCAAACTTTTTGTTCTATTTAAGATGTACTCAAGGAAGAATGAATATACTCATTTAAGATGTATTCTGGCTAGTATTCACTCAAGGAGGAATGAACAGAACTGTAATATTTCTTTTCAAACATATTTGGAAAAATATTTAGAATTTTCTCTCATTCTCCTTTAAATTTTGTTCAAAAACATTTTCCTGTGTTTCTAGTCTCTTTTCAAAAATGTGTGGGTAGTGGCTGGAAGCATGCCTGCCTAGTACACATAAAATGCTGGGCTCTGTTCCTTGCTCTCCACAAAAAAAATGAATTAAAAGTGATATGACCTCTGGAGAACTATATCTACAGATTGTGTATCCATTATCCAAAACGCTTGGGGCCAGAACTATTGAGATTTTGGAATTCTATGGGTTTTGGAATATTTGCACAGACTTTACCAGCTAGGCATCCTTAAAAAATCTAAACATTAAAATGGTCCAAAGCTTGAAACTTTTTTTGCTGTTCTTTTTTTTTGGGAGACAGGGTCTTCTGGTAGCTGAAACTGGCCTGGTCTCAATCTCCCAGAGATCTACCTGCCTCTGCCTCCTGAGTGCTGAGATTAAAGGTATAAGCCACTAGGGATGGCAAAATCTGAAACTTTTTGAGCATCTTGTCGGTACTCAGAGTGTTTTAGGTTTGGGATTTTGTAGCATTTCAGATTTTGGGTTTTTAGCATGTAAAGATACTCAGTTTACATTTTAGCTTATTGTTTCAGTTTTTAAAATTACTGTTAATAAAGTTACACTTCATGTGGTAAATAGTCAAGTAATTTAAGAAGGGTTGGAGAAAGCTCAGTGATTAAGAATATTACTTTTATAGAGGACCAAAGTTCAGTTCCCAGCCTTAGAACAGCCTGTAACTCCAGCTCCAGGGGATCTGATGCCATCTTCTGGCCTCCATGGGCACCTGTACTCACCTGTAAATACCGCCCCCCCCACAGACATACATTCTTATACGTAAGAAAAGTAAGAAAAAAAAATCTTCAAAAAGAGTATACAATAAACATGTATTTTATTGTAGCACTAGTTTGTGGTATACCATATAATAAATGCTCTGTTCACTAAGAGGTCATGTGCACATCGGTATGTATAGGGTATAGGCATTCGCTCTCTGCATTGAAATTTTTCCTCCGTCTCTCACTTATATCTTCTGCAAATCAACGCAGGTGGGTTTATGGTACTCACTTTCTCACTGTGTTCTCTTGCTTTAGTTGTATGTTCCACAATGGATAACAGTTCTGATTTAATGGACTGAATTCAGATAGGCTGGCCATTTGTCCCTTTGTTGGGATCTGAGCCATTGCTGAGGCTGTAGGACTAAAATGAGGTCAGCTGTGGCAAACTGAGACAGTCATCTTACATTTAGTATTTAGACTATTGCTGTTATTTTGCTATTACAAACAGTAATGAACATTGAGTTGCATCTGTGGTGAATAGGAATTTAAGGTGTAAGATCAGTCTCTTTTTTAATAACTGTTTCTTTTTAAATTAAAACCAGGGCTAGACCAGTTATCACTGTAAATGCTGGCCTTGAAGTATTCCCCAGCATTTTAAATCAAGACAATAAAACCTGCCCATTGCCTGGGACAGCTCTCAAAGTTTCCTGGTAAGGGTCTTTGTTTAGTAATAGTTGGGATTAAGTTTAATAGTTCAATCATTATAAGAGCAATACAAAATTATGGTGACAGTTCTGAAACATTGTTAAAACAATTTCTATGGATATGTTCTATGTTCATGTTATAGATTAGATTATAAAAGTAGTGCTCCAAGATGGTTAACTAGAAGGTTCCAGAATAATGGTTTTTAAAGAATTATGGAAGATCAATGAGTGCATTCAAAAAAATATATTTACTTACATATATATAATTCTAAACAAACCCCTCTGAAAATTTAAATTTCTGAGTGCATGTTTCATATCTGTGAGTAGCTGTATGAAAAATTGCTTTTCTTTAATATTTTGCTTGATTATTTACTTGTTTTACACACACACACACACACACACACACACACACCACACCCTGCTCTTTCATAAATTGGAAATCTGAGTTCTCCATACTATAATTTTTTTTCTATCCTGTGTATGCTATTTTCATGATTTTTTTTGCTGCATTTTCATTTTACCTATATTATAATTATTTTTTCCTTAAATTGATTCATGTTTTATCCAAACTATCAAAAATAAAATGGAGAAACTTTTCCCCATCTTTCCCATCTGTCAAAATGAATGTGACAATTTCATAATGAAAAGCCTTGCCTTACATGTAATGAAAGTCACCAGGCACAGCTTGCCTTGAGGAGTGGATGTACACTGAAAAATCACATAGAACTTAGAACTCTGTGGAGATGGTTGAACAGACAGGAAAATTTTATTTCAAAAGTGTTTCAGAATGACATTTTTTCCTGCCTCTTTTGAATTATTATTATAAATATTGAAATATTGCAATTTTATTTTCATTGGAGTGCATGAAACACTATGTAATACCAGCCCTTCACTTTCATTGGTTGACAACAAACTTGTCAAGATCATAGCTTTTATTTCTGCTCCTTTTCTCCTCCCTCACCTTTCCTGTGTCAGGTTGACAATGAGATGTTGATATTTACAATTGTCATCATAAGGCTTCAAATGTATTATCTCCAGCAGTAGCTTTCAAAATTGTAATTTTGATTGTAGTGCAAAGTACATTTTGAATCATATTTCAGTAAATACAACACTTACCTTAATTTTATCTCCTCCCCCTTCTTTTTATTGAGGAAGAACCTTATTTTGTAATCCAGGTTTGCCTGTAACTTGTGATCTTCCTGCCTCCGCCATCTGAATCCTGGATTACAGATATGCACTATCATATACAGCTAATTTTATTTAATTTTTAAAGTGATACTAGGCATTCCCTTTAAGTCTGATTCTGCTATGTATTAAGAAATTGTGACAGATACTGTGGCAGTGAAGCACTAATTAAAGGGTACTTCAGTGGGTCTTTTTATCAAATGAGATATGGCTCAGTAGGGAAAGTGCTTGCTGTGCAAGCGTGAAGACCTGAGTTCCAGTTCCCCAGCCCCCACATAAAAGCTGGTTATGGTGGCCTGGACCTGTAACTCCAGCCCTTGAGGGGCAGAGACAAGTGGACTCTAGGCAGGAACTCAATGGCTAACAAGTCTAGTTTAATGGCTGAGTGCCAGGTTGTGTGAGACCCTGTCTCAAAAGCAAGGCAGAGAAGGATAGAGATACCCAGAGTTAACTTCTGGCCTCTACATGTGCACATAACTCCCAACCCCACTGTCACTTATGTGTACACACACACACATGCACCACACAAGCACACACAAACACACAGACCCTGTATGAGTCAAAAAATAAATAGAAGAATATTAAGATATGAAGCAAGATGTGAGTTTTCTTAATGCAGACTACACTGACAGCTCTCTGCAGCTGATGGTTCTGTGTCTGTCAATCTAACCAACTGTAGATAGAAACAGAAAATTGAAGTTGTTTCTGTTCTGGATGTATACAGACCTTTTCTTGTCCTCATTACCTAAAAATGCAGTATGCCAAGTATCTACATAGTGGCTACATTACATTAGGTGTTATGAATGATCTAGAAATGACTTGGACTTGCCTGGAGTATGTCAGCTCTATGAAAAGACTATACCATTTTGCATAAGAGCCCTCAGTATCTACTGATTTTGTTATCTGGGGTGGAGAACTGATTCTTAGAACCAATTTCCCCTCTTTCCTGCCCTCTTCTAGGGATAGCTATGTTAGAAATGTGAGATTTGGGTAATATTAAGTAATATATCTAAACTAAATTAATGAATTTACATTAAAATATTTTTCTTACAGTTTTAACGTCAGATTCTGCTTAAAGGCAGATGGAAAAGGAGTTCTTCCGAGGAAGCTTAGTGAGTATTTTGTGCAGAATCACAGCATCCAATAGTGTTGCTTGCACAGAACCTGTAAGATGTTTAGAGCACTCACTTAACTAGTTATTCAAATGGTTGTTATTAATTTGAATGTTTATGCTTGAAGACATCTGAGATAGCAATATAATACTTGCTTTCATTGGCGGGTCCTGGGCTAGTTCAGGTACAGGACATTTGTTACTGGGAATTGTGAGCAAAATAGTGAAGAGAGTGGTAAATATGCAGTCCTTAAGGGGAAGCAGCTAATGATGTGAGGTAAATGAAGTCTAGAGGAGAGGAGTCTGTCTCACTGTTTGTGAGTTTTTGATCTACTGTTTCTGTCCTAGAGAAGACAAACCTTCCTTAAAGAAGGCTGAAAAGAGAAATGTTTTGGTTGTACATTAATCTATACAGCAAACACTTTTATTTCTTATCTGGAACACAACGTAGAAGTGTGTTCTTATCTGGAACACATAACTAGAATTGCCAGTTGAGTGGATAGTGGTCTGAGCTGGTAGGGAGTGATAGACAGGCAAGAGGCTGCAGACAGCTGGCTACAACCCCCGAATGGGAATGCGCACAGAGAGGAGCTGAGATGGCTGGACCGTGCTGGAAGCCAAGATGTCTATAGAAGCCTCAAGGAAATGAGGAAGCAATGGGATGTCCCTGGAGACTATTTCACACCAGGGAAATGATGACTTTCAGAAACCTGTGGTGGAAGGGGCTTAGCATGCTTGAGAAGCTGTAAGAAGGGCAGGGTAGCTTTGAAGACCAGAATTGGTTTACCTGCATTTGAAATGAACATATAGAGAAATTTGCAAAGGGACTTGTGGTTTAAAAAATTTGCACTCTACACTGCTTTTAAACAACTACTGAATTGGCTACTTTACAGGGAATCTTCAGTTCAAACAAAGCAAATAATACTAACCATTCCACATAGTGCTTAGTATAATGATATGTTACATATTAACAGTCACTTCTTAATTAAAATTGGGAAGACACTTGCTACTTAGAGGTGTATGTGTGTGTGTGTGTGTGTGTGTGTGTGTGTGTGTGTGTGTGTGCGTGTGTGCGTGGTGTGGAACTGAGGGTCTCAAGTGTGCTGGGCAGGCATTCAACCACGGATCTGCAACCCCCCCACCTAGTGGTGAGAGTCTTCATTTACTTCTGGTTCATCTATGGACTTCCTTCAGCTTGAACTGAAAGACAAGTTTTTCTCTGTAATTTGTTTTACTGCTGTCATTGTTTGGTATTTATGTATGACAATGTGGGGAGAGACTGTTGAATTATTTAATTATTGTTTTCAGAATTAATTTGTTGCAACCTCACCACAGTGTATGGGTATTCTTATGAATTAGAAGCAAGATGCTTTTTCAGAGATGTTTAATCTGTGTTTACAAGAAAACTCTAGATTTCTAGGACAGTGATCTGCCCATATTGAATATGTTGGTTATAAATGCTTTGGTTTGTGTAGACTTCCAGGTGGAGCTTCTTTTGGATAAACTCAAGCAAAAAGGAGCAATTCGACGAGCACTATTTCTCCATAACAGGTCCCCGGGTCACTCCAAGAACATGACTATTTTCAGGGGGGGACAGATGCAGTGTGAGGAGCTGATAGCCTATCTGCGGGTAAGAGATTTTTCTGCAGCGTTGTCTTTTCCTTTTATTTTATTTTTCCTGTACATGATTTTTTACTTTCTGAAAATTGGTCTTCAGTGAAAATGAGCAGCTCAGAGAAATATACTTGAGGAAATTGGCTTTTGGAGCACCAAATCTAACAGTAGAGGTAAAGTGCTTATGCCTGGTGGATGGATGTTCGAAGAGGCCTTACCACAATAGCAATAGTATTACTTGAATGAGTCATGAACAACATGTTTCTTAAATACTGCTGTACTCTCAAGACTGTAAAAGAAATCGTCAAGGTCCAGTTGTCAGAAATCCACTAAAAACCACCCCAGAGACTGACTTTACAATGTGAGCTATAAGCTAATATGTTAGTCTAGGTTGAGGAAGAGAAGGAGCTTGTAGTGGGTGTGATTGTAGTCACTGACCAGGGATTCAGACTTGCCTGCTGCTTAACACTGAAGTGTTCCTTCCCAGAAGATGCATCTTGACTCATTGTGAGTGCAGAGCTCCTGTACAGGAGCAGTCCAGTATGGGAACAGGTGAGGTCAATCAATGAGAAATTAATTTAAAAAATGCACCAAACACAGGGACACAGATTTTAGACTTGTAAAAGCTTAAGATGTGGAATTAGCAGCTGCAGAATAGAAATGTATAAAATGTTTAAGGAGATAAAACTTTTTTTTAAAAAGAGGAAGGCAACAGTGAAGATTTAGAGAATATAAAAATGACAATATATTGATCATAAACAGAGCCTAACATATTTTAAAAAGTGGTATCACTGATTACTTCACTGATTACTACACTGATTACTGGGAGAGGGAGAGTATGCCTTACTTATGATCTCTGGATAAGCTGACCAGACTACAGGGGATGAATTTGTACTAGATGACAGCTGGGTACAAATGCTTGACTGGCTAGGACTTAAACAAGTATGGTGGAATACATGAGATCTGGTGGGGTTGGGAGGCATGGCTGGGGGAGAGGGTCTAAATTTGATTAAGAACTGTTGTATGAAACATGTAAAAGCTCAATAAAATTTTTTCAAAAGAAAAAAAAGTTGTATCAAAGAAAACATGCTGTCTGGCAGGATGTGGAGGTACAAGACTATAATTCCAGCATTCAGGAGACCAAGGAAAGAAAAGCTATGAGTTTAAGTCCATCCTTAACTACACAGCAAGACCTTGTCTCAGGAAAGAAAAAAATAAGAGTGAAGGAAGGAGAGGAGAAAGGAGGGAAAATTTGGCTTTATCTCAGATAGTTACTTCCTTATGGAATGATGGATGAATTCCTTCCAGACTTCCATCGATTAAAACATGAAGAGAAGGGACTGGAGAGATAGCTCAGCTCAGTGGTTAAGAGCTCCCACATGGTGGCTAACAACTGTCTGTAACTCCAGTTCCAGGGATGTCCATCCAGTACTGTAACATCCAGTACCCAGATGTCCTTTGGTTCAAATCCAGTATCCCCTTCTGACCTCCACTGCACGACATGGATGCACTTACATACATGCAGGACATAAATGTATACACATAAAATAAAAATAAATAAATAGATAAATAAATAAATAATTTTTTAGATGAGAGAGGCCAACAAGATGACTCAGTGAGTAAAGGTCCTTGCTATCGAGACTGATAACCTGAATTTAGTCCCTGAGATCCAAATGGTAGAAGGAGAGAATCAGCTTCTAAAAGTTATTTTCTTTCTGCTCCACAAGTGTGAGCATGCACACACAATAAAGAAATATAAAAAAATGAGAGAAAGAGAAAAAAGAGAGTGAGAAATAAACAAAATATGCTGTCATCACAACTCTGATTCTTCTCTCTACAGGCAGGTTTTCTAGAAGCCAGGACAGTTGTCAGGCTCCTGTGTGCATATGCCTTCTTCAGAGAAATTAGTTCACAATTAACCTGCCTTGTATATTTTTGTGGGGGTCAGATTTTACACTATAAAACAGAGCATGGTTAAAGGTTCTTACTGAACAACTGTGTGATTTTACTTTCTTATCATAGTTATATGATATAATCTTTCAGAGGTTGTTAGAATAGAAGGTTCAAGGGATGAATTTGACTTTGTTTCTCTAGCTATGGATTTCTTCAGATAGTTTAGGTTGATGTCATAGTTAACTTAAAGCTATTTCATTTCTAGGATGAATCTGAATTTAGAGACAAACTCACCCCCATCACTATTTTCATGGAGTATTGGTTGGATTACAGAACAGCTGCTGACGCAACAGGCTTGCAACCCATTCTTAACCAGTTCACTCCGGCCAACATGAGTCGGCAGGTACTGAACTTTCCAATAGATTGATTTCTTGAGACATCTTTTGTTAAGGTTTTACCGTCTGTGTTTTTCTTTTCTTTTTTCTTTTTGGTTTAAACTCACAGAGATCTGCCTGCCTTTGCCTGCAGACTGCTGGGATTAAAGGCATGCACTACCACACCTGACTGGATCTGTGTTCTTAAATGTCTTAAGGGATTGTTTTTATAGTGCTGATAGATGTTTAAAGGAATCAGAGGGGAAATGATCTGAATATCTAAGTCTGAGATCTTTAACTCCATTTCGAAGTTAGTCATATACAGAGACAGACAGGATCACATTTCATATACATAAAACAGTAAACCCAAGAACAACAACACAGTGCAAGTTTATTTACATATTGTTTTAGTATTTACTAAACACCTTTAATGCCTTTTATCTTTGGTGAACATGTTGATTGTTTTAAAAAAAGGGTACATATATGTATATATTACATACATAATTATTTTTATAAAGCAACACAAATTTCCTTTATTTTGTTTACATGTTCATATGGTCAGATTAATATTATTCTGTCAGAATTTTTTTAATTCAAATTCAGGTTGTCATTTCTTCTTTGTCTTCCTTATCGTGAACTGTTTTTATTTCTAGGGGCATACTTTGAGACTAGTTGATATAACATCCGTAGAACACAAATTAAAATATTTTTTAAAGTATTAAAATATTTTTTGTAATTTGCACATTTTCACAATTTTTATGTTTCGTTTTGTGCGTTATAATCATAGTATATGTTCCGTTTTCTACTGTCTGCCAACTTAGGAATTATGAACGTAGCTCTGTGCTCACAATTGTACTGATGGCTAATTTAATATCTGAGCTTCTTAGTATCTGTCATCCAATATAATACTTTCTTTAAAAATAACTTCTTTCCGCTGCCTTTATATTATGTATTTTTATATATGGGTTATAATTATTTTTCTTTATAGTTTTAGAATTTTTGGAAATCTTTTATCACTATTGTTGCTCTTTTTGAGACAAAGCTCACTAAAAGAGCAAACCGAGAATGACTTTGCCTTTATTTTCCTTCTTTTTCTTTTTCATTTTTACATTCCTCTTGTGCCCTACCCACGCTCTCTGCATCCTTGAATTCTTTCTTTCCTTTAGCTTTTTCCATATTGCTCTATGGTACATTCCCTCAAGCAGATCCAGTTCAGATATTTTGCCAATTTCTTTTTGTCTAGCACTTTAATGCTTCTGGTTCCTTTTTTTTCATCTCCTTCCAAATGGCCGTGTATGGACTGGACTTATGTTGACTAGTTCCTTTTCTGTTTGCTCCCTTTATTTGTGCTGGTCCAATATATATACAGTTTTGTTTTCTTTAATATTTGTCGTCAGTTCCCATGATAACAGCAGAGACCACTGTCTTAATGAGGAACTCTATGAGGGAATTATTTTGTACCAGTTCATACAGCTTAGCCAGGAGCACAGTTAAAATGAACCCTCATTACTGACTGTTACTTCCTTTGCTGTACCAGACGTTAGTGAAAAAATGTTAACAGCAAATTTGAGATATGCCATAAAGATTCTAAGTAATTATACTTCATCCTAGAAATTTTTTTTTAATTCTTGACTCCCTACCCAGACCTGTTTAAAGAGAAATGGCTGTGATCTCTCTTGTCTTCAGTTATACAGATAAATTGATGAATGTGTATAAATATATGTTATGTCTACACAGAGAGAGAGAAGGAGGGTGCATTTCATATGAAACCTATATTGCGACTTTTTTTTTCCCTGTAGGCTCATATTCTACTTGACTGTGGGGAAGACAATGTCTGTAAACCTAAACTTGAAGTTTCTTTAGATAGGTAAGTTTTTCCCAAACAGCAAATATAAAACAAACGAAATTTAACTGAAGAGCACATTTTCCTGTTCAGAGTACTAATATCTCAATGAAAATTGTTTATAGTAAGGATAATTCATGGTTTTCTGTCATAATAAAAGCTATTCAACTTGAGATTTTAAAATATCTACTGTTTTTACTAGGCTCCTATCTTGGTAGATTTATTCTGCTTTGGATATGTCAGAGTCATACTATATCACCTTGAATATATATGCTACATTATAGACATTCTCCTAATGGAGGGATAGCCTTACCGTCTTATATGACATACAGCTTAGGAAGACTGTTGTATTATATTAAAAGCGTAGTTCATCTTGTAGGAAGAAAATCAGGGAATTATAGTATACAGACACAGGTCCAAAATGACTTAGGTAATGCATGTGAACAGCAGTGCTGTGTTAGTGGCATCATGGTCCTCTTACTGAGAGAAGCACTCCATTTGCATCCACAGTACTATTTTCTGTTGAGCTGTGGGAAGTCTTAAAGTATCTCAAGACTGCTGAGGATGTCAGAGCTGTGTCTTTGCTCCTGCTTCTTTGAACAGTCACAAGCTCCCTGTGTTGTCTTGTTTCACTGTCTGGCTTCCTATTAACTTTCAGTGATCAAAAGAAAATCTATATTGGAGACGACAACCCTCTGACTCTGATTGTGAAGGCGCAGAATCAAGGAGAAGGGGCCTACGAAGCGGAGCTCATCGTCTCCATCCCACCACAGGCTGATTTCATTGGGGTTGTCCGAAACAATGAAGTAAGCAAGCTGCCTCTTTGAAAATCTGACAGTCACTCCCAATTCGTATTAACATTAATGAGTCACTCCCCTTCTTAGTGAAGCCCAGGCTTAGTCATTCTCTGTAAGGCAAAATTGTCAGATAGTAGAGTGCCTATCTTACATAATACCTTTTAGGTCTATTTTGCATACTGTATTAATATGGCATTTTTGGAATCGACAGCAAAGTGTTTGAAAATACAAGGTCAGATAAATAAAATATCAGAGCCTGCTGATCACGTTACTTGTCAGAGGCACTCTGATTATATAAGTCCTCTGGGAATCTTTCCAGACATTTTCACATTAAAATGCAGCAGTTGTCCACAGTTCTGGCTTCTCTCTATATTTGCTCAAATAGATTTATTTGCATCATAAAAAAGAAATTTAAATATTGTCATGATATTTGGTAGTAACTTTGTAGTATTTAATTTCTGGTACTAATTTTTTTGCTACTAATCTTTTTATATTCCTTTTATTAATTAATTAATCTGTTAATTAATATTTTCCTATCTATTTATTATAGGCCTTAGCAAGACTTTCCTGTGCATTCAAGACAGAAAACCAAACCCGGCAGGTGGTATGTGACCTGGGAAACCCAATGAAGGCTGGTACTCAAGTAAGGCATTTTAATTGAATAGATTTTTCTCCCTATAAATGCAGTACTCCATTTTTTTTCCTCTCTGAGTTTGTTTATAGTAATTAAAAATAGTTGTTGGGGGGTTTTGTTGTTTGTTTGTTTTTTGTTTGTGATGCTAAGAACTGTGCCCAGGACCTTACATATGCTTGGAAAATGCTCTACCACGGAGTTACATATTTAGACCCTGCTGTTTTTGAGAGACGATCTTGCTGTATAAGCTCAACATGATCTCAAACTCAAATTCTCCCTGCCTTATCTCTAAGTGCTGAGATTACCAAAGTAGCATTTTTATTTTTTTAATTAAAGAATCATATCTAATTACTAATTATTTAGTAATTGTGTATGAGTGAGGGAGTATGTGTGTGTGTATACACATATAGTGCTACATGCTATATGGATGTCAGAAACCACTTTGAGAGTTGGTTCTCTCCTTCTACCAAGTGGGCCCTGGGTAATCAGACTTGGTAACAAGTATCTTTATATACTGAGTCATCTCACTGGCCCTTAAAATAGTGTCTTTACATTAGTTTTGATTCAGGTTTAATTATTAGCAGAGTTCTGTTCAGTTTAACTTGGATACTGAAATTATGTGTGGAACTCTTATATTCTGTTTAGTAAACTTTTCTTCACACTGTCTTAAACTTGTCAAATAGATGAAAACATGATTTAAACTAAGGACTAAAATTACAATTTTAGTATTTTGAAACAATGCATCTATGGAGCCCTAAAAGCCACTCTGGCAGACACCAAGGGCTGTTACTTTTAGATGAGATGGTGTTATCTTATTTACTTGAAGCATTACATTCTGGAAGGTAGACAGGGAGCTTTGAGCATGAGAAGAAGCTCCCAGGAGTCTCTTCCCAAGTCCTCTTCAGAGTGCTGTGTATTCCTAGTATAAAATCCATCAAATGACATTCTGTTGTCAGTTATGTGAAAATCTGGATAAACACTGTATGCTTCTTTAAGTGTATTTTTCACGGAAAGTTATCTCCAGGTAGATGCTCTCTAGAGAAAGCTTTTAATTTTGTATATTCTCTTTCACTTCAGTTTTCTAGCTCACAGTTCCTTCTGTTTAGATAACTCTTGGTTATTCTAAATACTAGCTCCAGGCTTTGTAACGTGGGAGCCGGACTCACAGAGGTGCCATTTTAATGTCGTTTATAAGATCTCTAAGAAGCTTGCTCTCATATCTTTGGTTCAGTTGTTTTTCTTAAAATCTGTCATTGTTCCACCAGTAGGATGATAGGTGCTGTGGAAGGACTGTGAGAGAGCAGCAGGGGAATGTCTGCTTTTGGTCCTACTCATTCTTTAACCAGGTCCCTTACTCTAAACCTTCGGTGTTTCCATCCTGCCTGCTACCACACTTCAGTTATTAGCATCCTATTCCCAAGTCCTTGTACTTAATTGCTGTACTTTCATTAGATTAACATGCACTTCTGAATTTTTTAGACGGTTAATATCATAGGAGGTATAATTATAATTAAGAGTTGTTAAGTACTTTCCATTATGAGTTGACTTAATTATCTTAAATAAAAGAGCTTCAGTGGAAATCAGATTTAATTATTTTTGCTCACTTTTACCATAAACTCAGAAAATGTATTGTAGAACACACTTCACAATTTTCAAAAATTTGTTTGTCTTTATTTTATGTGTATGAGCATTTTGCCTGCATGTGTGTATGTGTACCACATGTGTGCAATGCCCAGAGAGACCAGAAAAGTGTGTTCAAACTCCTGAAACCAGTTACAGACAGTTGTTGCCACCTCCCATATGGATGCTGTGACCCAAGCCAGGTTCTCTGTAAGAATGGCCAGTGTTCTTAGCTATTGAGCCATCTCTCCAGCCCCATTTTTATTTTGCTTTGTTTTTGTTTTTTGTTTGTTTGTTTGTTGAGATAGGGTCACCCTGTAGCCCCAGCTTGCCTGGAACTTGCTGTGTAGCCCAAGCTGGCCTTGATGTTACAGAGATCCGCCTGCCTCTACCTCTCTCTCTTTTTTTTTTTTTTTTTGAGACAAGTCTTACTGGCTGGCCTGAAACTTCCTACGTAGACCAGGCAGAGATCTATCTGCCTACCTCTGCCTCCTGAGTACGGGAATTAAAAGACCTGTACCACCATGCCTGACAGAACACACTTTCTAATTTGGATGTCAAATTTGAAGTTTCTGGTTTAAATAAGGCACTCTCATTTTTTTCTTTTCCTCTCTTTATCAGCTGTTTGCTGGGCTTCGATTCAGTGTGCACCAGCAATCAGAAATGGATACTTCTGTGAAATTTGACTTGCAGATTCAAAGGTATGAAAAAATGTATTAGGATACAGTAACCATTTTTCTTATAAATACATTGTGTACTATCATAATGTAGATTAAAATTTCAGTACTTTAAGAATTCTTAATATTTATATGAATAATTTTATTGTCAGTTTTGAGTTTATAAAACAAAATTAAAGCGTTAGGAAGTAAAACTTTACCTTCATCTTGGAATTACATGCTAATTGAAATAATTGCGTGGTTGGTCAGGCTTCAGTTTCCGGGCTGCTTTGTGTTTGCTCATTTTCAGTTTTGCTGTTTGTCCTTTGATTTTGATGTGTATGCTGAATTGAGTCCTGAGTATGTTTTTTCCTTTTTAGCTCTAATCTTTTTGACAAAGTGAGCCCAGTTGTATCTTACAAAGTTGACCTGGCTGTTTTGGCTGCTGTTGAGATCAGGGGGTAAGTAGGATTCCAGGTCCACTATTCCATTGTCATGACTATGTCTGAGATTCACCTGTTAGTTCCTGGCTTCCTTGGGGCAGCTACACACCAGCTTGGAGAGCTCTTCTAGGGCAGTAGGTTCTTTTGAGATAAGGTCCCATTTATGCCCAGCATCCCTTGGGTTTCTAGTGTTCCTTTGCAAAGGACTGAGGCACAGTGACAGTGATCTCAAAGTAAACGTTTACATGAATTGCTTATGATTCATCAGTTGCGCACAGACTTAATGATAGTAATTTTTACGCATATGTACATTCACTAGCTTTTCCTTTTAAGTCTTAAAAAATTATATCTGCTTTTATTTTAAATATAGGATACTTAGGAAAATGAGCTGATTATAGCATTTTGATATTTATGGTAGGTTTTCTTTGTTCCTTGTTTAGAGTCTCAAGTCCTGATCATATCTTTCTTCCAATTCCAAATTGGGAGTACAGGGAAGACCCCGAGACTGAAGAAGATGTTGGGCCTGTCGTTCAGCATATCTATGAGGTTTGCAGCTGTTGAACTTACTGGAAAGCCAGTGAGGAAGCCAACAAAGAAAACAACTAAACTGTTTTAAAAAAACAGTCCTATGTAATTTTCCTATAAACTTGGCATGTGCCAGAAATATACTTTGAAATATTCCCTACTAATAAGTTTGTTTTAAATAGACAAATAGATTTAACTATTTAAGAAAGCAAAACACACTCAATTTGGTAAAAGAAATGTTATTCTGTATGCTGTATGTATGGCATGTTGCAGTTTTGATTACAAACTGAAATGCCTATAATTAATCAGATTTTTATTGTCTGTAGAAAGGCTATTAGTATCAACCTTCATTAGTAATTCTTTAACTGTTTTGTTTACATTTTCATTCTAATAGATTCTTTCTATACTTTATAGATAAATGTTGTTTGATGTTTTTGCATAATGGTAATAATGTAACTTAGAGTCTTACTAATTATAGAAATGGCTATTTAGATCCTGTTTTTAATATCATTTCTAATGATGACATAGGGTACAGATTATAGAACAGACTTTGCCCAAGGAGCTTACTTTTTTTTTCCTCATTAGCTAAGAAACAATGGTCCAAGTTCATTCAGCAAGGCAATGCTAAATCTTCAGTGGCCTTACAAATACAACAACAACACTTTGCTGTATATCCTTCACTACGAGATTGATGGACCCATGAACTGCACCTCAGATATGGAGATCAACCCCTTGAGAATTAAGGTAGTGTGCTTCAAAACAGCTCTTTATTATGTCACTTTTAATTAATTAATTTATTTTTGGTCTTTTTGAAACAGGGTCTCATTGTAGCTCCAGCTGACCTGGAACTCACTATGTAGACCGGGTTGGACTTGATCTTACAGATCCACCTGCCTCTGCTTCCTGAGTGCATATATCACCATGCCCAGCTTATGATGACTTTTCAAAATTGTTTTCTAAACCTGAACTTGAAATGCATTAAATAAAATAATTGTTTTAATGTACAGACTGCGAAAGTATTTTAGTTCGTAACCAGTGCTCTAAAATTTTGTTTATTTATACAGTACTTAAGAAGCAGTTCTGTGAAATCCTAGTAACCATGTATTTATGGAGTGTTCAGTAAACTTCAGATGATATTCTTTTTTCCCTGCTTTTTAATTTTTATTTTATATATATGCATATATTGCATGGTTGTATGCAAGTGTACCCATGTTGTGCAATGCCTGTGGAGGACAGAAGAGAGCACTGGATCCCCTGGAACCGCAGTTACATACAGACAGTTGTTGGGCGCCATTTGGGTGCGGGGATTTGAACATCAGTCTTCTGTAAGAACAGTCAGTGCTCTTAACCATTGAGCTTTCGTGCCAGGCCCTATATTCTTTTTTAAAAACATTTTTATTACTATTTTTAAATCTTTGGTTTTATATGTATGAGTGTTATGTCTTCAGGCATGTAAGTGCCCTTGTGTTGTGTGCAGTTTCTGTGGAGGACAGAAGGGGGTGTGGGGTCCCCCTGGAACTGGAATTAAGGATGGTCATTAGCTGCCATATGTGTGCTGGAATTTGAACCTGGGTCTTCTGCAAGAACAGCCAGTGCTCTTACCTCTGAGCCATTTCTCCAGTCCCATCAGATAATATTCTTAAGTGATTCAATTTGACGGTGGCTCACTGCATGTTTGTCAAATCTGTAAATTACATTAAAGGTGCTTTATAGTTGGAAATCTGTCTTTAAAATAAGATATGCCATTTTACTTGAGGCTCTTGATTTCTGGGCTTTAGGAAAATGTCATTTTATAAAATTTTATGTATTTTTGGATATGGTCATCTTTATCCTGGCATATACATTTGCATTAGAAACTGTTGCATCATATAGCCTAAGAAATGTTCAACAAAATAAATATAAGCTAAGTCCTTGCTTCTAATATCAGCCCAATTTTGAGGTTAGCCTGGGCTACACTATGTATGCAAGTATAGTCTTGGCTATATAGTAAGATCCTGTCTTCAAAAACCAAGCCAGGTCATTCCAAAACAACCCCTAATTGACACTCTCCACAGATGTACTGTAGGATTTCAGGCTGTTTCTTTATTTACATAGTTTCCCTCCAGTGGTACATGAGAAACATCAATGGTTAGGGAAAACCATTTTACAACATAGTGAATACTCTAATCTTTATTTCTGTCTTTACGTTCAGCAAATATTAAGAGATGAATTTTCTGCCATTCCAAATTTTCATAGATGATTTGTTAATCGTATCTAAATACTACTGTCAAAATTTCAATATTAAAATGGTTTTCCGTTATTACTTAACACTATCTTTCTTATAACACATTCCAGATCTCATCTTTACAAACACCAGAAAAGAATGAGACTGCTGCTGGTCAAGGTGACCGGAACCATCTCCTCACCAAGCGGGACCTTGCTGCCCTCAGCGAGGGAGATGTTCACACTTTGGTAAGTGCCATTTCAAGTAAGCAAACTATAAGCATTTAAAAATACACAGTTACAGAACTGACGACAAAGAACACTTCGAAAATAACAGCAGCTACGCCTAAGAGAACTGCATGTATTTTTACACATTCCCTCCCCTTGTTCTTCTTTCTCTAGTTAAATTGGTGACAAATTCTCAAGTCATCCGTCTTTATAGCTTGCTAATGAAAGCATTTTATATTCCACCTTATTTTCTGACTGTATTGCTCTCTCTGACCTTTATGACCTCTACTTCCTCAGTGGCTCTTCAGTGCTGAATGCAGGAGGAACCCACGAGGCCAATGAAAATTTGTGGAAGGAATACTTAACACAGTGATTAACTTTGTTAAGCAAGATTGATTGATTATACTGTTTGAGAGAAACTTATTATTTAGCTTTTTTTGAAAACTAGCAGATCTCAGCCAACATGTAGCAGAGAAACTGGTAAAAGTGTTCCTGTTCTATAGTCATCATTACCTTTTAAAAACCCATTTTCTATTTCATTTTCATATATGTTCTATTTAATTTTCATATATGTGTGTATGTATATGTTTGTGAAAACATACGTGCCATGGTACTTGTGTGGAGATCAGTGGACAACATGTAGATAGGCGTCAGTTCTCTCCTTCTGTGTAGGTCTTAGGGATCGAACCCAGGTCCTCCGGCTTCGCAGTGAGAACCCTTACCCACTTAAGCTATCTTTCCAGTCCACAATCACTATTTTTTTTTAATGTTTTCTTTTAAAATACTTAAAACATTTTTTATGTGTATGAATATATTGCCTGCATGTATGTAAGTGCATGTAAGTCATGCAGTGCCCACAGAGGTCAGAAGAGGGTGTTAGATTCCTCTGGAACTGGAGTTATGGATGGTAGTTAGCTGCCGTGTGAGTGCTGGGATGCAAACTTAGGTCTTCTGAAAGGACAGCTAGTGCTTTTAACGGCTGAGCTATCTGTCCAGCCCCACACAATCACTATTTTTATATCACCAGATTCTGGGGTCCTTCACCAGCCTCATGCTGTTCAGGCTCTGTCTTTGCTTACTCCTGTCATCACTTGCAGGGTACCCACCATTCTCCCAGTTCTCTGTCTGCCAACACTTAACTCCTTCTTAGCCTTCATTCTCAGGCCTTTAACTTCAGCATTGAAATTCAGACTCTATCAGCTGCCTGCTTATTCTTCTCAAGTATCTAATAGAAAATAACAATTCTAAAAATACACTGTGGAGTTTTCTCAACTTTTCTCTTTCCATGGTGATCCATACTTAGTGAATATTAACTCCTTTCTCTGTGTAAAAGCTTCCTCTTTTCTTTCTTGCAAAGTCTATCCCCATCTACTTTCTAAAATACCTAGGTTCTGACCCTTTTGCACCCACTCCACCATCAAGGCATGATCCAGGCTGCCTCTTCTCTTTTGACAGTTTCCACATTCAGCCTCTTAATTTCAGCCCCTTCCAGCATTGCACTTTATTTGCCTCAGAAGCCATAAAGCTTAAATGTTGGTCTGGCCAGGTCACTCCAGAACCTTCTCAGCCAATTCAGAAAGTAGTTAAATATAATAAATAAGGCTTTATGCTGCAACGGCCTGTACGCCCCGCACGATCTGACCTTCCCACCTCTCTGCACCTTGTCTGCTGCACTCTGCTTCTCTCGTCTCCCGCTTGTTTTTCATTGAACAGACAACCACAAGCACGTGTCTGCCCCCACGCTTCGCAGTTGCTTTTCCATTACCCACAATGCTTTTCCTCTTGGTAGAGTGGTAGAGGCTTAGTTAACCATCTTTTCGGTGTCCTTAAATGTCACATTATTACAGAGGACATCCCTGGCCAACTAATTTTTTTAATTGAGGTATAAAGCTTACTCAATAGGCAGTTTACCATTTTAGCCATTTTGAACTATACAACATATTGGTTTTTAGTATATTCACAACACTATTGTGAATATTCCAAAATATTTTTGTCATCCCCAGAGTAAATGCTGCACCATTAGGCAGTTCTCTCCCATCTCCCCTGTCACCTCTAATCTGCTCTGGCTTTCTCCTGATATGCATGCTCTGCATAGCCACATATCATCATGACATCACTATCATCAAATGTGTGGCATATTGTGTCTGGCTTCTTTCACAGAGTATTTTCAGATCATCCGTTTGTAGCACATGTAAATATACTACCTTTGTTACCCATTTATCAGTTGATGGGCATTTAGATTATGCTCACTTGTTAATTCTGAGTAACACTGCCAGTATTTATGCCAAAATTTTTGTGTTAACATGTCCGTCACAAATCCCTTGGGAATAAACTCAGGAATGGAATTGCTGGATCTATTGAAATTTTGTTTCCCTGTTTTTTTTGGTTTTTGGGTTTTTTTGAGGTAGGTTCTCTGTAGTGAACATGCACACACTCTGTTCTGTTTCTCTCTCAATTCTACTTTATTTCCTTAAAAATTAATACATATTAATTGTGTAAATTAATTTGATTTACTGTGCTATTTCCTTATATGCATATAACATACACTGTTAGGTCCACAAACTTCTCTCCCACCCTCTACCTAGTAATCCTTCTTCCCTTTTTCTTATCATTGAACCTGGATGTCACTGATTGGCTAGACTGACTGACTAGCTAGCAAGCCCCAACTATTCTTTTGTATCAGCCTCCCAAGCCATAGGATTACTCTCATGTGCCTCTAAGCCCTGCTTTTATTTTGTGGGTACAAGCACTTTACCAGTTGAGCCACTCAGTCTAGTCCATTGACTTATATGTGTATTTTATTTTCTGAGACAGGGTTTCTCTGTAGCCCCAGCTGTCCTGGAGCTCACTATGTAGACATGTAGATGAGCTTGGTTTCAGTCTCACAGAGATCCACCAGCCTTTGCCTCCCATGTGCTAGGATTAAAGGAAAGTGCCCCCATGACCAGCTTTGTATGTGTACATAATGTTACTGTAGCTCTGCAGTAAGTTTGAGATTTTACATATTTTTTTCTTTTTTCAGACAGGATCTCACTCTATTCAGACTGACTATAACTCACTATATAGTCCAGGTGACCGGGAATTTGTAGTGATCCTCTGGCTTTAGCCTCTTGAATGCTGGAATCACATGCTTATATCACCATGGTTGGCTTATTTTCTCGTTTTTCAAGATGATTTTGGATATTTGGTGTTCCTAGCAATTCCATATGAATTTTAGGGCTAGTGTGTCCATTTCTTCAGAACAGATCATTGGAATCTCCACAGCAATTTTTGAATACAGCTAATAATTTGATGGGTACTGCATCTTAGAATACAGGCTATGTCTTTAAGTCTTCCTTAATTTCTTTAAACATAGCTTTACAGTTTTTGGTGTACTGACTTTGATTTTCTTAGTCATATTGTTTCTGTTATGTTTGATGCTGTTTTAAATGGACTTTTTGTGGACTTCCTTTGGATTATTTGCTACTAATGTATAACATTTCAATTCATATTTCTATAGATTCAAGATCTTTACTTTTGTTTTCTTTTTTTGCACTTGTTTATTAGCTCTTTAGTTTTAGTGTGACTGATTTTTTTTTTCCATATGTATGACCTTGCCAGCTATAGAGAGATGATCTTCTTATTTATTATGTTGTTGTTGCTGAACTGTAGCTGAAAGCAGTAGAGTTGACTGGATGTAGCATGCTTGGGCATCCTTGTCTTGTTTGTGATCTTAGGGAGAAGTTTCCATCCTTCCTCCACTGGTCTGATGTTACCTGTGCATATTTCATAGATGTCCCTTATCAGGTGGAGGAAGCATCATTCTCCTCCTGTTCATCACCTATCGGTATCACTTCCTGCTGTGAGGTGTGTGCATGTGACATAGCGCAATGGTACCAGCATCAGAAGGTGGTGAAATTTGTCTTCCTTGTCTATTAATCTTCAAGTTACAGATGAAAACACTGATTATGGCGGATGTCATCAGCATGTCATTTGCTTTCTACAGATCTCACGCAGTGTAACCATTAAGGATGCTCTTCTTTTTTTGCTTTTCTACAGGAATGTTGTCATCTGATATTCATGTCTGATAATGATTATGTTCAGGGTTTGTCTAAAACATTGAGCTATGATCATGAAAATGGACTTTAAAAATTATTTTATTTACTGTTTTTATGTGTATGAGTGCATTGCCTACATGTAGGTAGGTGTACCCATGTCATACAGGGCTCATGGAAGTCAGAAGAGGGTGATGGATCCCTTGGAAGTGAAGTTATGAACAGTTGTTAGCTGCCATGTGGGTACTGGGACTCGAACCCAGGTCCTTTGCAAGAGCAGCCAGTGCTGTTGACTGCTAAGATATCTCTCTAGCCCCATAAAAATGAACCTTTCAATATTATAATGTTATGTTCATAGAATAAATTATACTAAAAGCAATCCTTCCACAACACAAAGCCAGACTTAACAAGCTTGTTTGTTTTAACTATTATCCCTATAAGACAGAAGAGTCTATACAGCCTCTCTTCGGCCTTCACAGAAAAATGCTTTATGTGCAAATGTTAAGGAGAAGATGGACGGTCCGCTTTTGTAAGTAAATACTTTATTCTGGCAGGGTTGTGGAATTGCTCAGTGCTTGCAGATCTCCTGCCAGGTTGGGCGGCTGGATAGAGGCAGGAGTGCGATCCTGTATGTGAAGTCTCTGCTGTGGACAGAGACCTTTATGAATGTAAGTAAACAGATGCAAGAGCAAATTTACTCATTTCTTCAAAGGACTCATAAAGACTCACTAAGAAATGATCCCATTGTTATTTCTATGCAGAAAGAAAACCAGAATCATTCCTATTCTCTGAAGTCATCTGCTTCATTTAATGTCATAGAGTTTCCTTATAAGAATCTCCCAATTGAGGATATCTTCAACTCCACATTAGTAAGTCATTGGTTTTGGGAAATAAATCATTGTACACCTTGGGGTTTGGTTTTGGTTTTCTATTTTATGTGTATGAGTGTTTTTGCCTGCATGTATGTAAGTGCACCCCTGTGAGCAATGCCCAAAAAGGCCAGAAAAGGGTACCAGATTCCTTGGAACTGGAGTTTCAGACAGTTGTTGGCCACCATGTGACCAACATGGTGTTATAACTGTTCATAACTTCACTTCCAAGGGATCCATCACCCTCTTCTGACTTCCATGAGCCCTGTATGACATGGTACACCTACCTACATGTAGGCAATGCACTCATACACATAAAAACATGTGGGCACTGGAAACTGAACCCAAGTCCTCTGAAAGAGTGGCTAGTGCTCTTAACTGCTGAGCCATCTCTCCAGTCCCCATTTTTTAAAATGGAAATGTAACTATAATAATTTAAAGTAATGAAATTATTTGGTGGGATTATACTTTTGAATATTAAAAACATTTTAAATTACATTTGTTTGTTTATTGGAAATTGTTGTGCCATAGTACACATATGGAGGTTAGAGAACAGTTTATTGGGATTTGTTCTCGTCTTCCCTCATGTGGGTCTGGGGATTGAACTCAGGCCTTCAGACTTGGTAGAAGGTGCCTTTACCTGACGAGCCACTCAACTGACCCAAGATTATATTCTTATTTTATCGTATTCCATTAGTGCCATATCCTAGAATGATTAAAGCTGAATCTCTTATTTTAGAATTTTGTTTTGGGTAAGAGGATTTTTACTGCTTACTAAACTATGTTGGGGATATTTTGGAGTACTTTCTCCCCACAAAGGAAATTAACTGCAACAAGTGAAGGCATTTCAAAGATATTTAATATTGGAAATAGGACCAGCCATCATAATCTCTATTTGATTATTTAAAAGTTATTTCATATGTAGTCAGATGCTGACCTGTTGTTGAGAGTTTTATGTATGTATGCTATTGATGCCTAATGTGCATTATTGTATGCAGTGAATTATTGTATGCAATAAAGACTATAATGTGAATACTACTGAAGTAAAAATTTAACGTGATCCACTTACTAGGTTGCTAAATTATTTTAAAACTAAAAGTCTTTTCCTTAACAGGTCACCACCAATGTCACTTGGGGCATCCAGCCAGCTCCCATGCCTGTGCCTGTGTGGGTGATCATCTTGGCAGTTCTCGCAGGACTGTTGTTACTAGCTGTTCTGGTCTTTGTAATGTACAGGGTAAGCAGTGAACTAAAGAGGGAGAGAGGAGGGAAGAAAAAAAAAGAGGGAAGCGAGAATGGGAAAGAAGGGTGAAAGAGCAGTAGTGGAAGGAGGAACAGGACCCACGGTGATGCCTCTGCTGTCTCATGGACATTATTATTTTAGGAAAGAAAAACTACAAAAGTGCCGTTTTTCTTGGTGATAATAGAGCCACTCAATAATACTTTTAGGGGACTAGAGTGATGGCACGGAGGTTAAGAGTGTTTCTGCTCTTGCAGAGGACCCAAGTTTGATTCCTAGTACCCATGACAGGTATCTCACAACCACCTGTAACTCTAGCTCTAGGGGGATCTAGTATCTGTAGCATCCTTGGGCATCTACACACATACACAAATACATATACATATGCATGATTAAACGTAATGGAAATAAACTTTAAAAAATGGTTTTGATTTATTTTTATTTTATGTGTATGAATGTTTTGCCCTATGTGTACCATATGCATGCAATACCTGTGGAGACCAGAAGAGGGCATTGGGTTCCCTGGAACTGGAGTTCCATATAGTTGTTAGCTGCCAATGGATGCTGGGAACTGAACCTGGGTCCTTTACAAGAGCAGCTGGTATTCTTAACTGCTGAGCTATCTCTTCAGCACCCCAAAATAAATTTTAATAAAATATTTTAGCATTCTGTTATTTAGTAAGAATAATGTTTTTTTCTTTAACTGACAGATGGGCTTTTTTAAACGTGTCCGGCCACCTCAGGAAGAACAAGAAAGAGAACAGCTTCAACCTCATGAAAATGGTGAAGGAAACTCAGAAACCTAATTGTGATTTTTTTTTAAAGCTGTGCTACATCTTGATCCATTAAATTTACCATCTTGACAATAGATTTAGATGTCCTTCATGAGGAATGAAATTGCAGGACTGTGTTGCTGATGGTACCGATAGTCTTGGTTTACCCACAAAGTTGAGAGGAATATTGTCAGTTTTTCCCTTATACATGAGATCAGATTAAATTTAATGCACATACACGGACTTGTGCTTTTAGTATTTAATGAAATTTCAAGGGATCGTTCTTGTTCAATGCCCATAGGACAGATAGTGACTGAGTTCCCCCTTCATTTCACGTGGCACCTCTTACAACGGCTGTTTCTGATTGGCTGTGTTGGGTTTTTCTCCTCATTCGTGTTGTTATGTTAAGGCAATTAGGATTTTAAAGCAATTCAGATTTAGACCTTAGCAGCAGTAGTTTTGTACAGGTACTTAGAACTTTAGTATATATTACACTACAGTTGACTTTGTAAGCTAGTAAAGACTGTAATTGCATGAACTTTGATTTTAATATCATCTACATGGTAGAACTTTTTAAAAAACATAATACCATCAAAATTCTTTCCTGGGAGCTATAGTTCAGTCATAAAGCATATACGTAGCATGTGAAAGGCCCTGTGTTCAATCCTCGGCACTGAGGAAAACAATAGTTACTATAATAACAGTGGTACAATATTTTTATGTGAAAAATGGGTACATGCTATTAAAATTTTATTGCTGTTCAGTCCACAATCTAATGTATTATATTTTATCTTGTATAATTCTTTAAGCCATCTCATGCTAAAAATTCTATAATCAAAAATACCCATTTCTGTAATAGTTTAATTTAAGCTAAATAATGACAATACTTACAGCCATAAGGCGCTGGAAATTGGACTGTTGACAATACATAAAAGATTGGAAGACTGTCTTTGTAGTTCTTTGATATAATATGCTCTTAAATTAGAGCAGAGCCTTTAATCGGTATTAATTTATTTTCCTCCTGTATACATATTTTCCCTTATATTTCCAAAACTGAGAATGGATCAGCATCATCTTTTAACTTATAACAACCTGTATTCCCACTCTCCCACTCCTTGAGAAAGGCCTGGAGTCAGTACTCCTGAGAAGCCTGTTGGTTTGCTTCCAGCACTAGCATGATACCGCTTACCTGGGTAGTACCTCAGGTTAAGCAAGGAGCACGTAAAACCAGCCTCAGCTGTCAGAAAAAAAACTTCGAAAATGTATTTTTATAAGCAGCTCATGTTACTGAAAACTGCTTAAAGCTTTTTAAGGTTTGTTATCCTAAATTACTTTTCTAGGGCTTTAATATGGCAGCATAGGCAGCAAATTGTAGTTTTAAGTCCATGTGATTTACTCTCAGTTCCTCAAGGCCTAAGAATAACTATTATATCTATTTTTTGTGCAATTACATCATGTTGTATACTAGAAATTGAGAATTTGAATAGCTTTTTAACTGCTGTCCTCATTAAGCAATGATAAATATTTCTCTTAAATAATTGACTATTTTTCTACATTTTAAAACTAATTGGAATGTGTCTCACTGTTTATTGTGCTATAATTTCGATACACAAGTGTCTGAGCTCATCTGAACTTATTTCCACAACATGAAGCACATCTAGGTGAGTCACACGAGGTACACTGTAGATAGAACCCTATATTTAACTTTGATGAATTTTTAAATTAATGGGTTCTGGAATGTAGAATTTATTAGTGGCTTGAAAGAATGTAATCATATGCAATAAATCTTTTATTACTGATAAATTCAAATTCTTTTAAGAAATATTTTTATCCTAGGGTCATGTGTTACCCAGCATCAGTTACTAAATTGGTCTATAAAAACTTTTACCTCATCTGTTTTCCTTCATAGTAGCTGTCATTCCTGAAAGTAAATGTTGAATAGAAATCCACTCTTTGGCAATAGAGTTAATATTGGTTTTTACATAGCTATTCCTTTTAGGACCCATCTGTTATAATTTGAAATTAATGTGATATTTTAAATTGCCTTTATGATGTTTAGTTTTAGACAATAGAATGGGTTTTCTTTTTAAAAATAAAAATTTTTATCTATAAAATATGGACTGTAATTTCAGAGTATACAATCTGAGGAAAATGTTGAGATTCATGTTTTATAGTAGCATATGAATATATTTGGCAAAATATCAAAAGATTGTTCTTTTAGATCAATGTTAATCTCCAAGTGTTTTATATACTACTATATTCGTAATTTCTTGAGAGTTAAAATTCATTTCAAAGTATAAAGTTCTCATAATCTAGTTTAAAAAAATGAGTGGGCTAGGGAAATATTAAATGCATTTGACACAGGAGAGAAAATGGACAGTGATAGTGATTTCTTATATAGATGTTTATTTTAGAATTTCTATTTTTAAGGAAATCTTTGTGAGGCCACATTTTCCCTTTATGGTTAATTATCATCATCATCATCATCCTGATTATGTTCTGAATGGTTCTGAAAGGAGAAACAATTAGTCAAAATATTATTGTCCAAATTCTACTTGTATTATGAAATTACATATTAATTGTTAATCTCATGAATACCATATTGTTTATATAATGAAATTCAATAATAATAAGAGTTTATTGCTCCTTTAAGAGAGCTATGAAAGAGTTTTGATAGTGAACATGACCCCAAGGGATGAGTTTCTGTGACAAAATATAGTTGATGGAGTAGTTGGTTCTTGTAAGACCAAGCAGGTGAGGTGTTGCCTGTTCCTGTGTGAAAGAATGTTGTGGGGGTCCTGATGAGGAAGAAAGTAAATTATTCCAGGAATACCTGCATATGGTCATTGTCTGTCTTGAATGCCACTTTGTTTTCATTCAGGGATGGCTTGTCCATGTAGTAATTTGATGAGTAAGAAAAAAATAAAATTGATTATGATATCCAAAAAATAACCCAAAATTAA
This sequence comes from Eospalax fontanierii, assembly GCA_035773235.1. Classification (NCBI taxonomy): domain Eukaryota; kingdom Metazoa; phylum Chordata; class Mammalia; order Rodentia; family Spalacidae; genus Eospalax; species Eospalax fontanierii. Next base: position 47,742,254 of record CM069530.1, on the reverse strand, counting down.
TGAATCCTTAGTGATTTTGAAAAGGTCCTTTTGAACTGTTTGGTTGTCTAGCTTGAATGATGAACCTATGGATGTGCTATGTGCAGTATACACTGGTATCTCATTGTAATTCCTGACACATAATGAACTTGCTGTGGGAGGTACTGAATCTTTGATTTTTGTTGTCATTGTGCTTAAGTGCAATATAACAGTATGATCAAACCTAGATAATACTAGCCATCATTAATTTAGTAACCCTAATCTAAACAGAGATGTTTTAGTGATTTTGTTAGCAGAAAAGAACAATTCTGCTCTAGTAGGTATACATATGTGGGTGATGTTATTTACCCCTAAACTGTGCATTCTGCATTTCACTTTAGCAGGAGATGATTTATTCCTTACCAGTTTTGAAACACTTTCAAATATCTTAAAGGTAACTTGGAAACTGTGTATGTCTAATTACTTTGCTCTCTAAGTAGCATAGAACGTATATCTTGGGTTAGCTTTTCTTGTGATCGCCCACATTGGGTGAGAGGTAAATGAGCCTGTTCTCAAATCTGTATTTGCTAACTTGGTTTGAGTTAGTGGAAGCAGGTATCGTGTTCTGCTTAGTTTCTGATGTGTAACTTGTGACTGTACAATAAACTTGAACATATGGTGCCACTTTTGTGTGTGAGCTCCATCCTTTTCTTCTATGATATCTTGTTTCTTAAACACATGAGTTAGCAATAATGCATCAAAAGGGTGACTTCAGAGTGGTGACACAGCTCCCTAAATGTTCAAACTTTTAAGAGCATTAATTATTTAAAGAAAGGAAACAGAAAATCAAAAAAAGCCTAATGTTAAAATACATCCTTAGGAGGAAAACACACCCTTAGTGTTCCAACAACTATGGAAATAAATAGCAAGAATTGGCAAGTAGGCGTATGTGACATTAAAATGTTTCTGCACATCAAACAATTAGCAGAGTGAAGAGGCAGCTTTCAGAATGGGAGAAAAATCTTTTTCAGCTATACATATAACAGAGGACTAATATCTGGAATATATAAAGAACTCAGAAAACTAAACACCCAAACCCCAACCATACAGCCATTTAAATGTATGGACCAGGTGTGGTGACACATGCCCTTAGTCCCAGCAGTCAAGAGGCATAGGCAAGTGGTTTACTGTGAAATAGAGGCCAACCTGGTCTACGTACTGAGTCCAAGCTAGCTAGGGCTGCAGGGAGAACCTGTCTCAGAAAGACCAAAAAAAAAAAAAAAAGAAAGAAAGAAATGGATGGAACTGGAGACCACCAAATTAAGTAAAATAGGAATCAGAACATTGCAAGTTTTCTCTCATATGTGGAACCTAGGATCACACACCCCACACCAACACACAACCTATGACATGAAAGTTGAAAGGGTTGTATTTGGGAAAAGGAAGGGGATTGGTAGGAAAGAGGAATGTGAACAGGAAAGGGTTATATGGGGTCAAAATATTCCCAGTACATGGCCTACTTGAATGAATGCGTCATTGTAAATCCCACCGCTTTGTACCCCAAATATACTCTAAGTGAAAAACGTCCTTAGCAGGGTAAGTATGTATTTACTTGAAATGTAAGAATCTTTTTATTTCTGAACAACTTCTAAGTTTGATTGCACTGAACTTTTGTTTACATCCAGATTGCTTTTAATAAATACACATTTACCTCTTTGCTTCTGAGATTTATACACATCTGCAATTCTAGTGGAGGCTGAACATTCCTAATCCCCAAATCCAAAACTCTCCTACATGCAAAACTGTCTGCCCTGAGGTTATGCTGTTAGGATACCTAACCAGTATAGTGTTCCAGAATCTGAAACCTCTGATCCACCCATTTCAGATAAGAAAACTGAGTCTGGAGAAAAAGTCCTCTCTAAATGTTTGAGGATGGTGCTTCATTAGTGCAATCAATTTGCACATCAGTCTCATCATAAATGTTTGGGGTTACAGACAGGATAAACCTGCTAGGAACATTGCACACAATCTAACATATGGAAATCACACTGTACCACAAATGTGTATAATTTTTAGGTTTCATTCTCTAAAAGTCACATGATGGAATATAAAAGGACAGGAAAAGAACATATATTTCATGGTTTTTAGAAATGGTGGGACAGACAGAACTCTTATTTAAATAGAGCATTTATAAATTTCTACCAATTGGTGGATTATAGTGTCAGTTTGAATACTTTCCTCTCAAGCTGTTTTATCCAAAGAATATTTTTGTTCTTATGAGACCATTTTTGAAAAGCACTTTTAATTTAAAATACAATTTAAAATTTATGATGTGATATAAGAATGGATACTATATAAATCTCACTAAGTCATTAAAATGTGAAATAAGACACATTTTAATACAATATCTAGTGGTTTGCTTTCCATAGAGAGTGGTTGATTGTATTGGTTTTCTTTTAATTGGGGGTGGGTCGGGGGCTCTGTGCCCATTGCCATGGAGGCCAGAAGAGGGTGTAAGGTCTGGAGCTGGAGTTACAGGCATTTGTGAGTCACCCATGTGGGTGCTGGGAATTGAATTCTGGTCCTCTATAAAAGCAGCACTCTTAGCCACAGAAGTCTCTCCAACCTAGAGTGATTGATTTCTGTATTTTTAAATTTTTATTTTTATGTGTATAAGTGTTTTGCCTGCGTGCATGTAAGTGCACATCATGTGTTCAATGTGGAAGTCATAAGAGGATATCAGATCCCCTGGAGTTAAAATGGGTGCTGGGAATTGAACCCAGGTCCTCTGCAAGAACAGTCAGTACTCCTAACCACTGAACCATCCCTCCAGCCCTGATTAGTTATTTTCATGATTGGGGAACAAATAGGACCAAATTAAAGAACTAATAAAGCTAGTGATGAGATGGTTAAAGTTATTCTGGGGCTGGGGGTGTGATCGACTGGCTGCCCAGCATACATGTGGCCCTGGGTTTCATTTCCAGCACTGCATATTTAAAAAGCAAAAATTTCTAAAAGGCTGATAAAAGTAATTGTCATCTTTAGTTCGACAGAAAATCTCTTAACACTGAAAAATTCAGAGTTTGAATGTTCATATATTTTTAGGATTCAACTGGAAGATGGCTACTTGGAATTGCAAGCTTTCCTGTTGGAAGGTTTTCTTGATGTCCGGGGCCATGTGCCTGCCTTGAACTATGCCCTAGTTTTGGGTTAGGCAGAAGACAATCTCGTGCATAGAAGTGCTATTGGAAGCAGGAGTTTTCATTAGGCAAAATGATTTACATCTGAGGAGAAGTTTATTTTTCACCTAAGACTGAGGTCACATGAAGATCTTTGAAGGAAGCCAATCATGTCTTGAGTTATTTTGCCTGTGTTAGTATTGTTTTGCTCACTTCACAGTATAAATAGGGGAGCCTTAATAAAGGCAAGCTGCTTCAGTGGGACTGACAGTTCTGAGTCTGTCCTGTTCTCTGCCTCCCTCTGCCTCCCTCTGCCTCCCTCTGCCTCCCTCTGCCTCCCTCTGCCTCCCTCTGCCTCCCTCTCCCTCCCTCTCCCTCCCTCTCCCTCCCTCTCCCTCCCCTCATCCTCACTCCCGGCTTTGGGTATGGTCTGATTTCTGCTGGCGAGCTCCGGCAAGTGGTGCCTGGACCAGGGACCTGAAGACTGGGGGTAAAGTGAAGGACACCGGTATGAGTAAGCTCACTTACAAATGTAAAGTAAAAGGAAGAGTAAAGGAAAAAGGAAAGTAAAGTAAAATAAAGGAAAAGAGTGCGGTGAGAAATCTCAGGAGTAAAACGGGTGAGGGTGATAGTCGTTTGCTTTTTGTAAATATGTTGGAAAATATGCTTTATGCTCGAGGGGTTTGTGTAAAACATCAGCTTTGTAAATTTTTGAATTTTGTAGAAAAGTCTGTCCTTGGTTCCCTGAAGATAGGTCTGTAGATTCAAAAACATGGAAGAAAGTAGGAAGAAAACTTCAGGAGTATTATGACGTTTATGGAACGAGTCAGGTTCCGGTAGATACCTTTCATTTGTGGGCTTTAATTAGCAATAGTTTAGATCTTAAATAGAAAAAGTAATAGAATGTACAGTAAAGGAAAAGTAATGTATGCGGTAAGAAATCTGATAGTCATTTGCTTTTTGAAAATGTGTTGGGAGTTCCATAGGTTTAAGATAAATTTATGTATTAAATAGTTTATATTCATAAGTATAAGAAGCACGTGCTAAGTAATTAAGTCTTATAAGTTTACTAGTTTGTAAGGTGTAACAATGTATAAGTATAGATAATAAGCAATTAGTTTATAAGTAGTGAATAAGTTGTGATCTTTTTTCTTACTAATGTGGTGATCTAACAGGGCTTTGATTATGAATGGTTTGGATCTTGGACATGGGATAGAAAAGGTTTGAGGAAAAAAAAAAAAGCAAATGGAAATGGGATCGAGCCTCAAGCTGCTTTGCTTGAGGAGCTAGCTTTTGTGAAACCTGAAATCAAGCAATTATTCAAGAGTCATTAGATCCCAAAGAAAAAGAAGAGGGAGAAGGAAGCAGCTAGATGTCTGAGAGAGGAGGATTTTTCACCATTTGTTGCATAAGCAAAGCCTAAGGCTGAGCCAAAGGAAGAATATTTAGAAGAAATGTGGCATTTACAGGGTGTAGTTGAATCTCTGTCTTTACAAATGTATTCTCCTACAGCAGCTCGTGGTCAAGGAGGCTAGAGCCTAGAACATCAAGGGACCATGAACTCAGGTTTTTTGCTACTTAATTACCAGGTGAATTACATAAATTTCACCAGCCCTAGGGTCCTTTTTCTGAAATAACTACTAAATAGGCAGTTATTTTTTCAGTTTACAGTTTGCTGGGTTGAGACTATAGCTTAGTGGTAGGATACTTACCTAGCATACATAATGCTGTGAGCTCAATTCTCACCCACGTCTCTTATTTGAACAACGCAAGCACAACTGATCTTTTCCCAATCAGACAGCTGGCTCCTGTCCTAGCAGTGCTTGGTATTAATTGTACTACTATTTTGCTACTCAGCAGAGGTGATGGCAACAGAAATAGGACAGGTGTTTTCATTCCTACTGGTAGTTACTGAACTCGGCAGCTCTTCTGTCCTTTGTAAACTCTGAGTTAAAGCGAAACAGGCATTTTTGTGTCTGCGTGTAAATCATATTGATAACACTGAGAGGTTGACTCTGGAACTGGACTGGCCATCTCGTTTCAGACTCAATCCTGTTTACACAGGATGAGGCTGGCCACCTGACCCTGTGCAAAGCAGCCTCAGAGTAAGGACATTGTGCTGTTGAGAGTAATTAAGGAATAAACTAATTTCAACAGAGGTAGTTATTCATTTTATGGTGTAACATGTCTATAGCAAATGTAGTTCATGGAATTCTCTATCTCATACCAACAAAAAGTCACTAATACAATTTACAGTTCCTGGAGAAGGTAAATGGCAGCCTCTAACTAAAAACTCAGTTAGTGCTGTAAGCTTCAATTTGATAATATGTTCCCAGGAAGCTCTTTTGGGTATGGACAATCAGGACATCAAGTGAAGCAATGTCCTAATAAAACAAAATGTCTAATCAAGGTTTATTTAGGAATGTTTGGTTTTTGCCCAAGTTTTAGCTGCATAGCATACACTAAGTTCATAAACAAGAGGAAACTTTGCTCGCAGTTTATGCTCTTTTGCAGCAGGCTCTGAAAGAGCAAGGGCTAATTGTAGCACCTGAGAAAGTACAAGCCGAATCTCCGTATTCATATTTGGGTTATAGATTATATCCTAAAACAATTTTGCCTCAAAAAATTCAGATTAGGAAAGATGGGTTGAAAATGTTGAATGATTTTCAGAAATAATTGGGAGATATTAATTGGCTTAGACCTCATTTAAAAATTGCTACAGGAGAACTGAAGCCTCTTTTTGACATTTTAAAAGGTGATTCAGATCCTAAATCGGCTAGAAGCTTGACGGAGGAGGCCAGAAAGGCACTATCTCAGATAGAACGAGCAATTGAGAATCAACAAATACAATATATAGATTATACCCAGGGATGGGCAGCATATATTTTGGCTCTATTCATACTCCAACTGCAGTTTTATGAAGGAAGGACCTTTGCTATGATTGCATTTATCTGTCTCACCTGCTAGAATGTTAACTCCTAATTATTCAAATGGCTAGATCTGAGTCTCATAAGTTTTTTGGAAAGGAACCTACTGTAATAGGACTTCATTTACAAAACAACAAGATAGATTGGTTATTTAAAAATGTGGATTCATGGGCCATAGCTTTTGCCTGTTATTCTGGCATCATAGATAATCATTATCCGAAAAACAAGCTATTACAATTTGCAAATAGTCATGCTTTTATTTTTCCAAAAATAATTGTGAAACAGGATCCTATTAAGGACGCTTAAGTGATATTTACAGATGGGTCCTCTAATGGTAGGGCTACTTATGTGTTAAAAGGACAATCCCATGTTTTTCAAACTTCTCCAGCTTCAGCTCAAGTAGTAGAACTTCGGGATGTGGCTGCTGTATTTCAGTTTATAACCTCTACTTCTTTTAATTTGTATACTGATAGTCATTATATTGTTAAAGCCTTGCAGGTACTTAAAACTGTAACACTCAGGTTCAAGAATTATTTGGTCAAATACGAAAGTGTTTATTAGAGCTCATACTGGGCTCCCAGGGTCTTTGGCTTTGGGGAATAATTTAGCAGATAAAGCCATGCGTTTCGTGGGTTTATTTCAATTGGAATTAGCACAAAAATCTCACGCTCTTCATCATCAAAATAGCCAAAGTTTATGAAAGCAGTTTCAACTTCCCAGGGAGGCTGCTAGGCAAATTGTTAAATAGTGTCGCTTATGTTCTGAATTTCATTCTGTCCCTCAATGTGGAGTTAATCCACGTGGACTAATGCCCAATCAGTTGTGGCAGATGGATGTAACTCACATCCTGGAGTTTGGAAAACTAAAATATGTTCATGTGTCCATAGATACTTACTCAGGTTTTCTTATGGCTACTGCTCAAACTGGAGAAGCTACTAAACATGTTATAGCACACTGCATTAAATGTTTTGCTGTAGTAGGTTTACCATCTATAATAAAAACAGACAATGGCACAGGCTATACTAGTCAAACTTTCCAACGTTTCTGTGTTCAATTATCCATTAAACATAAAACAGGCATACGTTACAATCCTCAAGGACAAGGGATTGTTGAACGTGCCCATGGAGCTTTAAAAAATCAATTACAAAAAAATAAGAAAGGGGGAGTTATATCCCAGATCTCCACAGAACTCTTTGAATCATGTTCTTTTTGTTTTGAATTTTTTAAATATGGATGCTTTTGGTCTTTCTGCTGCAGATAGGTTGTGGCATCCTAAGACTTTGGATACCTATGCACAAGTGACATGGAACGATCCAATTGATGGGAAATGGCATGGCCCAGACCTGGCACTAATATGGGGAAGAGGGCATGTTTGTGTTTTTTCGACAGAATGCCGAGAATGCCAGGTGGCTGCCAGAGAGGCTGGTCTGGTTCACAGGAACGGAACGAGGAAAGAGTGACATTGCTATTGCTGTGGGATCAGTTCCTGATGTACTTATTGGACTTACATAATAAATCCAACTATGCTGCATCCAGCCATATGGGAAGAAAGAGATTGCAGTGATGGAGAGTGATACTCGCCTATCAAGACGTCATTGCATGAGAACAACAACAGTGAATCAGGATTCTACTGCAGGGAATGCTGATGAACAAGAAAAAGGACTAAGTATAGGACTTTGGTGATCAGATGAGTTTCCCACAGACTTATATGGGGAAACAGGCAACAACTATGGACAAAGTTGAGAACGTGTGATAGCTTGCCTAAGTCAACCCTATATATACTTTTGATTGGACAGTTTAAATAGTGCTCATAATGGTACTAGGTTTGATGTTTTCTGCGTTCAATGTTATTTCTTGTGTTTTCAATGTAACTTGATTAATTGCGTTTCAATTGTTTCCATGGGTGAATGCAAGTTATGGTATCTTAGTAATTTTCATTATGATTTCTGCAAATGTTATATGTGGTTTGAGGGTTATAAATGTTGCAAGGTTTTGGCATAATAAACATTATATCCTTAGATTTATGTTAACTGTAAAAAATAGTTATTTGACGCAGCAGAAACTGCTGCTGATTTGTTAGATAAGCTCAAAGTCTTTTTGCCTTCAGGATTTTCTTTGATCTCAGATCAGGAAATTGTATAATCTTGGGTCTAAGTTATTCTCCTTAAAAATTTGCATACTCCTTCCATAGGACGTATGTCCTCAGCACATTCTGGGATGTTACAGCTAACGTGCACAATGTTCGGCTCTGAACTCTATGGTGAGTAGAGTTGCCCCTTGCAGGAGAGGTTGGTAGCCAAAGACGGGCAACTTTCTCTCGAACTAACCTGACCTAAGACAGGGCGTGGATGGTGGGCATTCACTTACCAATGACGGGTAAGACTTGTGGTTCAGAGAGAATGACCTAAGACAGGCACAATCTTCCTGGCCATAATCAGAAAGGTTATGGTATCTTTAGAAAATAGAAAAAGGGGAGATGTCAGGGGCCATGTGCCTGCCTTTTTAACTATGCCCTAGTTTTGGGTTAGGCAGAAGACAATCTTGTGCACAGAAGTGCTATTGGAAGCAGGAGTTTTCATTAGGCAAAATGATTTACATCTGAGGAGAAGTTTATTTCTGCCGGCGGGCTCCGGCATCTTGATTTCAGAGGAAAGTGTTAAATGTGCTGAACTCTAAGCACAGTTGTTAGCGCTGGCCAACTGGAATTGCAGTGACCAGCAGGGCAATACAAAGTGTTCCAACGTTCCATACTCAGCTGAGGAGGATCAACTAGGAAAATCTCCAATTAGGAAACAAGTGAATCTTTTCTATTGACCTTTGCTAAGCCAAAGACACTTGTGTTTACATCCTTTCTTGAACAAATGCCCCTCCAGGTTGTCATCTTCAGATAATCACCCCTGGCAGATGCTCTTCAAATAACTAGAAAGAACCAGTGGCTGTTGACAGAGAGCTTGGTGCTGTCAAAGTGAGGAAAGTTATGGTTAGGGTTGCTGTGTTAAGATGGATAGCAGATGTCATAACAGAAACAGAGTCTTAACGCTAGTCCTGCAGAATAAGAAGGGAACATCCTAGATTAGCTTTGGGAGAGGCACCCCAGAATAACATGGAGGCACCAGAAAAAGAAAAGGTAAAGCTGGTGTGTGGGTAAAGGTTTTTAAAGGAAAGCATTTTTGGTCACTAAAACAAAGTTCATAGACCTTGAGAAGGGTCTGCGTACAGGGTGTCCTAATAAGTATTTCTTTCTGGATATCGGAACTTATAAAAATTTGGAATTTCCTAAGAAACAACCTTTTAAAAATGAATTAACAACTTAGGTTGTAAATTTGTAATACAAATTAATTTGATATGGGGACAATAATTGGAATAATTAGAAATAATGTTAAATTTAAAGAAATGAAAATATTAAGCATAATTTGAATAATTTTATCCAAAAAATGTCTCATTTTGTAGATGAAACGCACAGAAAAGAAAATCAAGAAACGTTAAGATTTGGGAGGAAATTACACTCGGGGCAGTCGTACCCCACTACTGTGCATTCCGGAACAGGTAATCCAAGCATTACAGCACCTAGCAGCTGCCTCCAGTTCCTCTCCAATATTCCTTACCCTAACTGATGAATTTAACCACTGTACTCACTTCCAGTGTTGGGTATTGAGTCAGATGTGTGATTTCCCATGGACCACAAGTCATAACAACTACCATTGTCCTAGTTCTAATGATGATATAAAATTCACAGCACCTGTAAATGGTGAGATTGCAAGTCTTTGCTCTGAATGTGAGAATTATAAAACAGGCTGAGCTCTTTGTGGTCTGAACTGACTCCTAATTGCTTCTTAATCAAATGAGATAACACACATAGAATCATTTTGAAAACCATTCAAACTACTTGAGTTCAAAGTTCTGTCCTTAACCTTGCCACACCCAAGAAATGCCAATGTTAACATTGTTGGATTTAAGCAAAGGGGATTACCAAAGGCACATGTTAAATAAGTGCTTATGGAATAAGAGTCTCACTGTTATCCACTTTAATAGTCTAAGGAGAGAAGATTTAGCAGTGAATTTCTCTTCCCAAGTTAATTTTAAAACATACAATAGCATAAATTGTTAATAGGGGCAACTGCTGTGGAGTTATTTGCAAGCAAGCCTGAGCTAGGACAAAACTCAATCACCTGTAATCTGTTGGCAAGAAGTAAAACTGGGCATTTTAGAAGGAGAAATTACATCACTTAAAGTAAGTTGTGTTGTAATAGAAATGCCTGGTTTAATTTATTTGCTTCACTTGTGTGATAATTTTATTTCACTATAAATAATTTATATGGAAGCAGCTCATAGTATATATACCATTTTAATTCCTATGTTGCTGATTTGAAAAACCAACCTAGATAAGCTACTTCTCAGCTGATAAGAGGTAGAGCTTTGATATACACTCAGCTTGTGCCTGGTTGTTTCCTTTTTTCAAACTCCTGGTGATTCTCCTGCCTTGGCCTTCCAAGTGCTGGGATTGCAGTCATGAGCAGCACTCCTGGCTTCCTGTCTGTGCTTTCTTAACGCACTCTCTCCCATCTTCCCTGGCGCATGCAGCCTAACCCTCCATAATAATAGCAGCCTCATTAGGCACTGTTACTTTGTAGGAAGAGTAAGTGTATTCAAAGTGCTTATATATAGTAACACATAGGTAAGACTTAGAACAATGGCTGATAATATATTCATATTATTTCCAAAAAGAGATAGTAAGTACTAAACCCTACACAGTACCAATAGAAATAGAAAGACCAAGATATTTAGGAGATATGTATGGCATAAAACCTATAAGTTTCTGGTTTGAGTGACTGGGCTAACTGTGAATTGTGATAAACAGTCAGAGGATTATATTTTGGGAAAAGCAGAGAGGTTAGAAGGGAGAAATGGGTACATGGCCCTTGAGGTGCCAACCACACATCCTGCAAATCATTTGAGATGTAAGTCTTGGTATTTAGGAGGAAGAGCAAAGTTAGAGAAACTCAGCTCAGAACTGTAATATAGGTGATAGTAAAAGCGATCACCATAAATGAGATTGAGAAATTATAAAGGGGCAAGATGGCAGAACACTGAGGTTGGACATGTGAGAGGAGAAAAGTCTGGTAAGGAAGCCTCTGGAAGGATAAGCTGCTTTAGTGAAAGGAAAGCCAAGGGATGACCAAGAGGAGTTATCAGTAGTCTTCCAGAGAGCAGTTTCCACGTGAGTGTGCACAGCATGACACCAGACTACAGGGGGTGCTGTGGTGCATAGGCACTAAACACGTGCTTTAGTGTTAACTTTGAAGTACACACAAGGGTGAACTGATGGTTGAATGAAAATGTCTTTCACAGGCTCCAAGTGTTTGAACACTTAGTCAGTTGCTGCTCTTTGAGGAGGGTCATGGAGTCTTTAGGAGGTTCCCAGTTGAAAGCATCACTCGGGGAGGACTCTAAGAGTTTATAACTTTGTCCCGTTTCCAGGTTCACTCTCTTCTTCCTGTGTATTTGAGGATGTGAACGCTCAGCTTTCTGCACCAGCCCCTCTGACACCAGGTCTTCCTGCCAGGATGGACTCCTATTCCTCTGGAACTAGCAGCCAATAAACTCTTCCTTTTATAAGTTGCCTTGGTCACAGTAGCTTGTCACAGCAAGAGAAAAGTGGCCATTGTATGTGGGAAGACTTAGTTTTAGATGAAAAACCATTAACAGTTTTATATAGTAGGGGCAAAAACAGTTTTAAAAGGCTAATGTCAATAAGGAATGAAGGAAAAACCAAGGAAGGGAGGTGTAGAGGATCCTGAGTAGATGAGCAGTTCCAGTGACCATCTTGGTTTAGGGGCAAAGTTGCAAGTGATGGCCTTCTGTATTCTGCTTGGCCTGCAGTGTATTTGAAAAATAAGTAAACTAGTTGGAAACATTAATGTGAATTTTTTTTTGAGACAGGGTCTTTCTGTAGCCCCAGCTGGCCTATAGAACTTACTATGTAGACCAGCTGGCCTCAGTCTCTCAGAGATCTACCTGCCTCAGCCTCCCAGGTGCTGGGATTAAAGGCACCTGCCGCATATCCAGCTAATGTATTTCTTAAAAGTTTGCCCAATACGCCTAGGCCTTCTGATTAAAAGTGAGTTCAAGAGGGTTTACTCAAAAGACCGAGATACCAATTTTTCCCAAAAGATACAACATTTTGGAGGATCTGAGGGTGCCTTTCTGCTTTAATCACTGCTTTGCAGCTGACTACTCTTTGCTCTAACGTGGCTGAGTGGTTTTCAAGTTACCACTAACTTGAGAAAGACTTCTGTGGCTTACACCAGACTCAGTTCTCATTACTCATCTGCAAAATTTGCCTGACGCCTCTCCGAACCTGAGCCTGCAACTTCTGATGTATATCTCACTAAAATCATAAATGGATCTATGTTAGGTAGTTTTCTATCACTCCAACATTAGGGCCTGGAGAGAGAGCTCAGCAGTTAAGAGCACTGCAGAAGACTGATGTTCAATTTCCAGCACCCACATGATGGCTAACAGCTGTCTGTAACTCCAGTTTCAGGGGATCCAACAACTTCTGACCTTTGTGGGCATTGCACGACACTGATGCACTTATACACATGAAGGCAAATACACAAAAAATATCTAAAACATTAGAGATAATTAGGAGAAAAATGATTTTGACTCGTAATTTTAGAGGTTCCAATCCAGGATATGATGGCCTGGTACCTTGGGCCTGTGGAAAGGCAATGCATCAGGATAGGAGCCCTTGCTGTTACATCTTGATGGGAACCCAGGTCCTCTGCAAGGGCAGCCAATGCTCTTAATCACTGAGCCGTCTTTTCAGCTTGCTTGCAGTACTTTTTGGTTGCAAGGAAAGGTAAAAGTCATTAGTCCAGATTTGGCCCATTTTGTAAAAGTCATTCCTACCAGGCTGGAGACATGGCTCTGGTTAAGAGCACTGGCTGCTCTTTCAAAGGCCCAGGTTTGAGTCCCCGCACTCACATGACCCCAGTTCTAGGGGATCTAATGCCCTCTTCTGGTCTTTGTGGGCATTGCATGCACATCGCTTACATACATGCAAGCAAAAACCCATACACATAAACAAGAACGCGGGGTGTTTTTTAAAAGGTTTAACTATTATACATAAGCTAGACCTAAGAACAAAGCCCTTGTTCCAGGACACTGATGCTTTGACATTCTTGATTGAAACAAAAAAAATCAGTGCCCAACAATAAAATTTGGAGTTTCAAAATCTAGGAACAGAACCGCTTTGCAGAGTAATTTTTTTTTTTTTCCCAGACGACGATGGCAAATTCTGGAAAAAACAAAGGAAACAAAGTTTTGAAGGTAGTGAAGTGTTGAGGCAGGCAGAAAGTAGAAGAGAACTACACTTTAACAATTCTGTATTATGTGTATGAATGCCGGGATGCTGTGCCTTGGTGCCCGTGTGGAGGTCAGAGGATAACTTTGAGGAGTTCTCTCCTTGCACTGTGTGTGGGATCTGGGGTGCCAACTCATGGTTTCATGTCTGTATTGCAAGTAGTTTCACCTACTGAACCATTCTGCTGACCAGGAAACTACATTTTGCCTGTGTTTGCCCCTTGTGGATAGAATATAAGCAGAGAGTGGCCCCCATTTTCCAAAATACTAGGACTGTCTTTGTTACTAGAAACTGGGGAAGGGGATCCAAGCAAGGAAGTAGCCATGGGGTGTGTATGGGGGTTGGGAAAACACACATGTCCTCCTTGAAGTCCTTGACAGATCCCTGAAGCTAAAAATTCTTCCAAATTTGATTTTAAAATGAGCAACCTATACTTCTGGGAGCTCAGTGAAACCCAAGCAGGACAGCAAGCCCAACCTGGTCAAATTGCTTCAGAGCATGTTAGGAAGCCTCCAAAGCAGATGCTGGCCAGGTCAGAACTGAGACTGACACCTCAAGTATTGGTCCAGTACACTTTCTACCCTGCAGAGCTGCCTAGATTACCATGAGAACTCTTAGATTTGCAGATTATCCAGTAAATAGACTGGAATGCTTGACTAACAATTGAGCAATATGGGCATTTTTTTTTCCAAATAATTTTTGTGACTACCACAGAAAATGTGGTTAAGCTTCCTTTCATAACCTTGTTTCTACCACTGCCCATTCCACTTCAAGAAGCATAAAATATGCTATTTTAGTAAGCTAGTGCTTGGCCATGATTTATTTCCATGTTAACATTTTTTATTTACAATAATCCTAAAATAGAGTAGTAATACTACATTTATCAGAGTTTTGCAATGGAATTTGTAGGAATTTCTTTGTAACAAATGTAGTAGTAGCAGTAGTCTTTTTGAGACAGGATCGCCCTGTAGCCCCAGCTGGCCTGGAACTCACTGTGTAGACCAGGCTGGCCTTGCACTCACTGTGTAGACCAGGCTGGTCTCTCTTTCATAGAGATTCTTCTGCCTCTGCCTACCCTGTGCTGGGTGTAAAGGCATGTACCATCCAGTTCGAAAATCCCCTATTTGAAATTAGTTATTACAAGGTTGTTCTCAAAGTGTGTGTGCTCACACTGGAAACAAAACCTTCAGTACTTTTACGGAGACACATATGTCAGCCAGGAAAACAATTTGACTTTCTGACTTAGACCCAAACATTTCACCATTGTGTGGTGCTAAATATCTAGAATAAATTAAACCTCATTCACTCTATCCAATGATTTCTAAGTAATAGTTAGCAATGACATGGAACTAATTAAATTCACTTTCTTTCCAGTGGACAGTCCTGCTCCCTCAGGGGAACACTAGAGCAGCTGTAATGTCTCAGTGATTCAATGACAGAGCTGACACTCTGCTTTATGCAGTGTTTGTGAATCAGTCCTTCTTACTTTGAATTCTCCAGGTCCAGCTGTTCACCCCATCTATTCCAAACCCTCCCTGTATCCAGTGTTCTTGTGGTCTCTGGGGATGCATCATTCCTTGAACAATGAATTCTTTTTAAAATTGTTTCTTTTGTATATTCAAAGGTTCAACAAAATAGACATTGGACATCTTTGGAGATTTTACAATGTCAACAATAGGGCCTCTGGCCCCCAAAGGTTCTCATTAGTCTTTGATACAAAATTTCTCAGAAGCTTTAAACCTTTGCAGCATCAGTTAAAGGCTAAATCTTATCAGTTCAAATCTCAGCCTCTAAATAATCTGAATTAGGTGTTGGTGAGGCTCAGGACAACATCCATTCTAGAATAAAGCTTTTTCCTCTGTGCATTTGGGAAACTAAAAACACACGTTATCTAGTTATCTGTTCCCAGCACAAAATTCATTTATAGACTTTAAGGTTCAAAAGAGAAGAAAGTGAAAGGGAATGAAGTCTCAAGTGATTTCCAAGACTACTTGGTCAGTCTCCATTTAATTTTTGAGACCTGTGAATAATTTTCTGAGTTATAACTCCATCTAAACCAGCCTTCCTCCCCTATGAAACATTTGTGACTGGGTGGCAATGTTACCAATCAGTTCCAACCAGCACAATTTTTGAGGTCCAATATTCTCCTTTCATTTTAACGTTCTCTTCCTCCTTTCAAACCAAGCTGGCATTATATCTTCTGATATAACTGCCATAACACTTGTGAATCTCCTCTGAATGCTATGAGTATATCTGTTCCACTAAACTGATTTTCCTGAGTAATCCAACTCCACTTTTTGCTTTCTGTGTTGATGTCTAACAGGATTTACGTGCCACATGTTTAGTATTTTTGAAAGAAAAATTTCCGAAATGCTGACAAAATGCTACAATGTCTAGCTTGGTATTTTCTCTAGAGCAAATTTTCTTGACTGTGACTATTTAAATATCAGCATCTTCTGCATCTAGATATATTCAGAATTTTCAAAATCATAATCTTGACTCCTTTTTTGCTTTAAATCAGTTTGAGCACTGATCTATATTTCATTTGATTTTTCTCTTTTACAGCGTATGTGTGATTGGGGGAGTTCTAGGTGAAATGGCTATTAGAAGCTGCCTCTTGTTATGTGGTAGATATAAGTGAAAAAGACTGAGCTACCAAACTGAGTCTCAATTCAACCTGCCAGAGCTCCGGGGGTTAAGGAAGGCAGTCATGGAGAGTAGGGATGGATACTAACAATTCAAAATGCAGGTGGGAGGAAGTGCCACTGGGGTAGCAAATAAACAGATCTTCTCTTGGTGGTCATTCCACTGAGAAGAACTCTGGAAATAGGTAGCCGAGGGCCGGAGCAGGTCCTTCTACCACGCTGATGCTGCAGCACACTACTTGAGTCTGTGACCACCTCCCTGTACAGGATGATTCATGCTTAGGAGGGTTTGAAAGTACAGAAGAGTTCTGCCTGTGCAGATCTCTGTGGTCGATTTTCCCACTCCAAACACAAATGGGAGACTCCCCAGATGGAACATCAGTCACCTCACAGGACATGAACTGGGGAGTCTCTGGAAGCCAGCAGAGGCCTCTGTACACAAAGAAAGGCAAGGTAACCACAGCTCTGTCATCTGATGCTGCGGCCCAGCGCCAGCATAAATCATAGAGGGACAAGTGCCGGCAGGTTCACTGACACTTCACTGCACACACCTGGTAGACTCTAATATTTGAGAACCCGGATAGAAGTGCCTGCAACACCTCATCTTTTCTTTTGTTTAAATCTGTGTATCACTGTTTTTTTTTCTTTTTATTATACTTTTACTAGAACTTTTATCAGAGTTTTAGAAAACAGACTTTTATAATCTCACCTATTCTTTGAGAATTTCATGCAGGTACACACTGTGTTTGGTTAGACCGAACCCTTCTCTCCAGTCCTCCCAGGTGCCTCCTGCCCCCTCCCGAATTCATGTCACCTTTGCATAGCATATTGAGTCCATTCAATGCTGTATGTACATGCGTGTATGGCCATCCTGAGGAGCCTGGGAAACCCCCAGCGGAAAAGAAGTGACCCTTTCTATCTCGGCACACTTTCACTTCTGGATCTCCTCAGCTAGGGGTGAAGCATCGTGGTTTTATTTTTTATTTTCCTTCATATGTGTATCTAATTTTGCTTATGTAGTTTTTAGAATTGGGCAATCTTTTTTCTTAAAGAAAAACTTGCGTGTGTGGGTATACATGCATTCATGTGTGTGAACAAGAGCATGCACATGCCACAGAACATGTGTGGAGGTCAGAGGACAACCTGGGTGTCAGTCCTCATTTTCCTCTTTGTTTTGTCAGGACACTGTTATTTTCATGCTGTGTACACCAGGCTAGCTGGCCCTTGAGCTTCTGGGAATTTTCTTGTCTCTGTCTCCTATCTCCTTGTAGGAGTGCTGGGATTACACAGTCTTGCTTTTGCATAGGTTCTGGGGATTTGAACTCAGATCCTCATACTTATATAGCATCTTTACTCCCCGAGCCATTTCCCAGCTGTCTTCTCTTTTCTGTTTGTTTTTCTTTCTTTTGTCACTTGTACTCCCCTGTTTTTCTCTCCACTATACTTTTAGTGATATTTTGACTACATTTTATTTATTTATCTTTATGTCCATGAGTGTTTTGCTTGCATGTATGTAAGTACACCATGTACGTGAAGTGCCACTGAGGCCAGAAGAGGACATCAGATACTCTGGATCTAAAGTTACTAGTGATTGTTAGCTGCCATGTGAGTGTTGGTAACTGAACCTGGGTCCTCTGCAAGAACAGCCAGTGCTCATAACTGCTAACCATCTCTTCAGCTCCTACATTTTAGGTTTCCATTTTTGTAGTTAAAATATTTTATTTATTATTTTTATGTGTATAAGTGTATTGCC
Organism: Eospalax fontanierii; assembly: GCA_035773235.1. Lineage (NCBI taxonomy): Eukaryota > Metazoa > Chordata > Mammalia > Rodentia > Spalacidae > Eospalax > Eospalax fontanierii. Next base: position 47,724,426 of record CM069530.1, on the reverse strand, counting down.
TGTATGTATGTAGGTAGACCCATGTTGTACAATGCCTGCAGAGATCAGAAAAGGGCGTCAGATCTCTTGGAACTGGAGTTATGGATGTTTGTTAGCTGCCATGTGGGTGCTGGGCATCAAACCCAGGTCCTCTGCAAGAGCAGCCAGTGAGTGCTCTCAACCACAGAGCCATCGCTCCAGCTCCAATTTTTAAGTTTTTAAAGAAAAGATTTCTAAAATTTTTATGCAGCTTTGTTCATCCATCTAACATGATTTTTCGTTGCTGCAGACCCTTCTTTATCTGCTTTTTCTAGTCTCTTATTCTTTCCCCCTTCATAATATTCCCCTCCTCTTTTCTTCACTTTATTCTATATAACTTTGCTCCTCTGTTTTATCCCTTTCCTGTCCCCTTCTTTTATGTCTTTCATTTACTATTTCAATATTCACCCTCAAGAGTTTTTACTGCTGTGTGTGTATCTGTGTGAATGCCACGTGTGTGTGTGTGTGTTTGTGTGTGTGTGTGTGTGTGTAGGTCAAAGGACAACTTTCAGGAGTAATTCTCCTTTCTCTGTGGGTTCGGGGACGGAACTCAGCTTGTCAGGCTTGCATGGTGAGTGTTTTAGACTACTGAGCCATCTCACACCCTTGATAATTTTTAGCTCTTCTAGTTCTTCTATTTTCTGTTTTATGATTATTGCTGATGTATTCATGAATTTTTCTTTATCTTAACTGCATTTCTATATCTTGTATGGTTTCACGGTGGTGTTGTTATAGCAGTTTCCTTTTCTTCTTTGGGTATGGTAGTTGGGATTAAATCTTCAAAAATACATTACTCACTAAAACTTCTCCAAATAAAAGCAACAGAGATATGCAAACCAACAAATTCACAAATTAGAAGAAATATTGTTCAGGTATGAGTTAGTCATGAGTTTACTGTGAATGAAGCAATTATATATAAGGTATAAAGTAACTTTAAATAGAAAACCACACAAAACAAGATTATTTATTGATCAGTTGATGAAAATTCACTAGAAGCACATAGGAACCTCACTAAAATTAGGAAAGTGGTTCAATATCAGCAACTCAATATTTGCAGTGACTTTATAGTATATAACTATCATGATAAACCATAACTGACTGTATATAACAAAATTTTATAAACATATGCACACAACACACATATATGGAACAAGCATATATTAGTTAGCTTTCTATTGCTGTGATAAAAACACTGACCAACTTGGGGTAGGAAAGAGTTTATTTGGCTTATAGCACAGATCACCATCAAGGGAAGCCAAGGCGGGAACTCAGGCCAGGAACCTGGAGCACAGACTGTGGAGGGGCGCTGCTTACCGGCTTGCTCCTTTGGCCTGTGCTCAGCCTCCATTCTTATACAATACAGAACCACAGGCCCAGGGGTGGCACTCTCCAGTGAGCTGGGACCTCCCACATCACTCAACAATCATAAAAATGTCCCACAGACATGGCCACAGGCCAGTCCAATGAACTGAGTTTCTCTCTAACTAGGAGTATCAGGTTGACCACCAAAGCTATTCAGCACAGCTTACCCCTTGTCAACTTGATGCACAAACACAGTTATTAAATCAGAATTTTTCTGTTTCTTGTCCCCAAGATAGGTCAATATTAATGTCACAACATACAACAGTACAACTTTAAAAGTCCCACGATCCTTAAAAAATCCAAATACTTTAAAAGTTCAAAGTCTCTTTTAAGCGTCTTTTAACTCTGGGCTCCTATAAAATCCAAAACAAGTTAAATACTGTCTTATTTCAAAGGAAAGAATTGGGCACACTTAAGTAAAACCAAAGTCCAGCAAAGTATCTCAAGGATGGACATCTGGGATTCACTCATGATCTCCTGGCCTCTCGGGGAACAAAGCCTCAGATTCTCTACATGACCGCCCAGTCCTGGGAATCTTCACAAAAACTAAGGCTGTGCTTTTACTAATGGCCTTTCCTGGCCTCTCATCTCACCAAGGCTCAGCTACTCTCCATGACCCGTTCATGCATTCAAAACCAGCACCATATAGGAGACTCTTAAACATTACCAAGTCCTGCTTCCAGCTTGAGACAGAGCCTGAGACAGAGCCCTCTGGACCACAGCCTCTATGTGCTGATCCTGAAGAAATACTTCCCAGATTTCACCTCAATGATGCTGGTCTCTTGTTATAACTGATTTTCAGCCCCAGCTAACCAGCATCAACTGTCTCAGTAAAGCACAAAAGGTTTCACTTCCAAAAATTCTGAATTTGACACAAACATCCCCAAAGAGCCTTTGCTTCCCTTGGAAGCTTCCCAAGCCAGCCTCCATCATCCATCCCTTTTTCAGCATTATCTTCCAAGTTACTATAGAATAGTTCCCTGAGCTCCAAGCAGTTTTCCAGTCCAAAGATCCCAAAATTTCCACAATCCCCGCAGACATATATGGTTAGGCCTGTCATAGCAATACCCCACATGTGGTACCATTTCTGTATTAGTTAGCTTTCTATTGCTGTAATAAAAATACTGACCAGGACCAACTTGGGGAGGAAAGAGTTTATTTGGCATACAGCATAGTCCATCATCAAGGGAAGCTGAGGCAGGAACTCAACGCAGAAACCTGGAGCAGAGACTATGGAGGTGTGCTGCTTACTGGCTTGCTCCTCTGCCCTGTGCACAGCCTCCTTTTTTTATACAATACAGGACCATCTTCCCAGGAGTATCAGCACCCACAGTGAGCTGAGCCCTCCCACATCACTCAACAATCTAGAAAATGTCCCACAGACACGGCTGCAGGCCAATCCAATGGAGATAATTCTTCAGTTGAGGTGCCCTCTATCCAAGTGTATCCAGTTGACAGCAAGAGCTATCCAGCATAAACCATACATCATTTCAACAGAAGAAATGATAGTTGACATTTGTGAAAAGTTATGATAAACAGAAAACCTAATTGTTGTACATGTTGTCTCATTGTCTTATCTGTTTTAGGTTCTATTATTTTTCCCATGGTACAGTTGAGGAGACTGAAACTTAGAATTGTACCAGTGGGAGATGATGGTAAAGCAAGTGGCCTGAAAGGTCTTTCATTCTTAATCAACAGTTACTGATTTAATCAATCAGTGAAGTAGTCAGTGCCAGACAGTGGTAAGAGCTAGAGACACAACTATACACATGATGACTCTGGCCTTTGGGAACTGGTGTTAGTAAGGATATGTAAATAAAGGACATTTTGAATAAAAGAGTCATAAGGCAAACATGAGCGTAATCCATGCTTATAGGAAGGACATCTAATAAAAGTCAGGAAATGTGTCCTGAAAGAAGGAACGTCTAAGCTGAACTCTTAAGGCCCCATGGGAGCTTACCTGTGTTTGAAGGTGTTTGAAGGAAATGGAATTGCAGGCAGAGGAAGTCACAAATATAGTGGTCTAAGTGCAGCTCAAATAAGTCTGGTTCCAAGGAATAGGGAAATCTCTCTCTCTCTCTCTCTCTCTCTCTCTCTCTCTCTCTCTCTCTCTCTGTATGTGTGTGTGTGTGTGTGTATGTATGAGCACTTATGTGGGAAGTATTAAAACATGAGCCTGGGTCATCAGAGGACAGACTGTGAGCAGCCTTGTCAATCATGTTAGATATTCTGTATAAGAGCAAAGAAGAGGCAGCAGTAGGTCTCAGGCAAAAACAATATCATATGTATCATATACTAATACTTTTTGTTAACTCTCATAACATCTTTGTAAGTAGAAAGAATATCAAGCTTTAATTATGATACTGCATTAAACATGGACAACATCACTGCAGAGAGCCTCCTGCCTTAGTAGATATTATCCACTCCTTTGTAAAGTATGTAATCTGATATTTCTGGCACTTAGAGATTGCAGGATATATCTTCCTAAATATCTGCTTGTTTTTACCCCCACAGATTTTTGTATAGCCTGAGTCAGTTATGTCGGCTTACATTTTTTGAGCTAGTTCTACATGTTGTAGGAAATAATTATATTTTTAAAAAGTATAATATTGTCCTATGAAGAGCTGATAATAAATGTGTGGGGAAACTGTCAATGTTTGGGGGAAAAGACACAGAAGGGAATGGCATCACACTGCTCATCAAGAAGCTTTTTGTTTGTTTTTTGAGAAAGGGTCTCATTGTGTTGTCTGGAACTCATTAATTAGACCTAGCTGGCCTTGAATTCACAGAGTTCTGCCTGCCTCTGCCTCCCAAGTGCTGAGATTAAAGGAATATGCCACTATACTCAGCCATTGTCGAGGTTCTTTAATACTTTCCACTTATGATAGACCTATAGAGAACAGTGGCGCAGTATAATGGGCTTATTGTTTTACACACTGGGATCCCACTAGATAGTCTTGGCCTTATAGTGAAATGTTGGGAAATGAATGAGCATTTATATATTTTAGGATAAAATAACTGTTTAAGATACAGTTCAGATACGGATTTTTGTGTATTTCAACCAATAGTTTTCATTTGCCAACTATTAGCCCTGATTACATCAGATAATGTGGATTTTATAGCCTCCACAGATAGTAAGCACATCAATTATGTATATATATATATATATATATATATATATATGTATATAGGAACATAAAAAAATCTAAATACTTTTGAATGACCACACTTAGCTCTATAAATAGTCCACAGTATTGAAAGGTGAGGCCCACCTGTCCTGGGGCTGTGTTTCAGTGCTTTTGCATACAAAAAGTTTGCTTTTGATTTGTGACATCACCACTACAAGGTGAAGACCGGAAATCCTGGTAGTATTCCAAATTCTTTCTGAATCACCAGTCAGGTTTCTGGAGCTGTTTCCATTTTTCATTTCTTCTGTCCATGCACAGAGGTAACATTGAAGACAGCCTGAGGAGACTGACGGAGACTCACGTCCAAGTGCCGTTTCTTCCAGTAGCGCATGCTCACATAGGAGACAAAGCTGTGATGTAACAAATGTGTAGCATGAGGCACCTCACTTTGGCATCTATTTATTAAGCAACACGTGGTTCACATATAGTTTTATTTAAAATTCACTAAAGATCAATATAAGTTGAAAGTAGGCATTTCAAAAAGTGCAAAAAGGCAAAAGCACATAATCTTGTTATAATCTTGAGCAAAACACGGAGCCTCTCCAATATTCACTGCTTTCATCTGCTTAATAAGATAATGAGAGTTGATTTGTAGTGCTGTTCTGAGAATATTATTAGATATTGTATGCAAATATTATTTTATTTATACATGCATTATTGTTATATTCATGACCAAAGAATAATTTCCCAGCACTGAGCAGCCTGTTGTTTTCCACAAATGGGGAACCTCGGGAAGACAGCCATAAGAGAGTGTGGGAAGAAGATATCTCACGTCCTCAGTCACTGAAATGGCAGTGAGGTCCAAAGAGTGATATCACAGCCAGATGAGTCAGATAATATACGGGAACTTCCCACAGTACTCCAAATACAAAAATATTCCAGTTGATCAAGTGCCAGCCTTCACTGTAGACTTAGTCCATACTTCCACGTGTTGATCTCGAAAATGTAAATAACCATCACATTAGGCACACTCACCCACAGCAAACCCAATCACCATCTCTGTTGATACCAACCCTAGGTACCAAATTTCTCCACCATTCCCTTCCTTCCTTTCTTTCTTTCTTTCTTTCTTTCTTTCTTTCTTTCTTTCTTTCTTTCTTTCTTTCTTCTTTCTTTCTTTCTTTCTTTCTTTCTTTCTTTCTGTCTTTCTTTCTTTCTTTCTTTCTTTCTTTCTTTCTTTCTTTCTTTCTTTCTTCTTTCTTTCAAATAAATGCCTCGAATGTGGCTTTCTCTCTCAAATTCAGTCCCCTCTAAATCTGTCTTCCATACTGAAAGCAAAGGGTTCCAAAGAATGCAGGACTGATAGGACTCTTCCTTTATTTCTTTCAAAATGGTCTGCAGTGTGACTCCAAGGCAACTGGGGGAGTTAATGTCTATGAATTATGGGAACAGTGCCCCACTCCCAAGACCTATAAAAGTGTCTGCTAGTTGCTTTTAATGACTTAGACTTCATTCTCCTTTTCGCACACTTTTTAGACGACCTGGTTGAAGGCGATTTCAATGTAAACTCTATACAGTCTGCCTTCCTCCGTGTTTCATAGCACTCTTCCACCGACCATGACTGACTTCGTTGATCTCTTCATAAGTTCCGAATACTTTTCCATTTGCAACCACCACGGAGGACTATATTTTGCTTATAGAGTCTTCTCCTCTAACAGGTGGTGAACTCTTCGAAGGGATTGTATTTTACATATTCAAAGCATCTGACTAAATGTGACATATAGTAAGCACCTAAGGAAGTATTTAATATTTTTTGAGCGAATGAAAGTATAGGTTACAATTAGGAAAAATAGGTGGAAATATTTCATGATGTAGAAAGAAATTTCCACTCAGGTAGAAAAAGAAAGTTTATTGAAAATCCGTAGTGGCAATTTAACCTGAGATAAGCCATGGAGCAGCAGAGACTGTACCCTTAAAGGAGCTTGTCTCATTGCCTTTTATTTGAATGGTAATCAATCTGCCATGGGGTCAAGTGGGAGGAATTTTATTCCACTTTCTGCACATTTTCCTGCTGCCGCCTAAGGGGCTAGGCTTCGGAAGGTCCGCTACCCCACCGAAAGTCTGTCCTTAGAGTCTCAGGGGCCTCCACCCAGCGCGGCTCCCCAGCATCAGCATCCCGCAGCACCGGGCGCAGGACCCGGTCCCTCGCTCGCCCCTCCCGGCGGTCACGTGCGCGAGGATGCGAAGCCTGGCTCGCGGTCCTCCTCCCGGGCCCTCCTCCTCCTCCCTCCCAGCTTGTGCGCGGCAGACGGCGCGAGGGAGAGCGAGCGAGCGGGCGCGGCCGGGATCCGCAGCCCCGGCGCCCGCCGCCGCCCGCAGCCGCGCAATATGCCGCCGCGGCCCGCTGGCTCTCGGCCATGGCGAGGCTCTGCCGGCGCGTCCCCTGCGCCCTGCTCCTCGGCCTGGCCGCCGTGCTGCTGAAAGCGCGGCTGGTCCCCGCAGCCGCCAGAGCCGAACTCGGGCGCTCGGACCTCAGCCTCATTCAGCAGCAGCAGCAGCAGCAGCAGCAAAGGCAGCGGGAGGAGGCTGAGGACGAGAGGCCAGAGGTGCCCGTGGCACCCTCCACCTCGACCGTTCCAGGTAGGTTCCAGCAGCCTGGCCTTGCTTGCCTTTCCATCCCCGCCAGCAATCGCATCTGGCCTGGCCGGCTCCTGAGCTCCTTTTCTCAGCACATCGCACCTCCCTGGCGGTCATCGTGTCTTCGGTGTCCCCACCCTCTCGTCCGGCCGCCTGTCCGACCTTTGGTTCATTATCCTGGTGGGACATCTGCCCTTTAGGTGGTAGGCTTTCCGAAAATTGCAGAGCACTGCAGTGGGCTGGAGAAGGGTCGGGAAGTGGGTCGAGTGGGTCGAGGTGGGTGCCTGCTTCCACTGATGGTTTTCTTTTCCCTCCCTTCTTCCTGTATCCTGGGAATGACTGTACACACATACACACACGCACACACTCGGCTCTCAAATCCCTTTAGCATTCTATTCTTTTCTCGAGATAGACCCAATCTCGCCATATACACCCACACAGATTTAGCACCGTCTCTTCTTGCTGTATTTAAATTTAGACCCTGGAAAAAGAGATCTCCGTTTATTTCATTATTTTTCTCTCCTTTTCCCAGGAAAGGTTTAAGGCAGCTTGCAAAAAAATGTCTTTGGTACAATAAGACGAAAGAAAGCAGGATAAAACAGGAGTTTGTAGTTGAAGGAAGGGGAAAGCTCTGGGGACGGGGAGGGGGTGCGTTGTGGAGCACGACATACGTAGGTAGTAGGTAAGTCTTGGCCAGATGTCAGTGTAGCATAGCCTGCCCCTCTTTCAGGGGAGATCTCGTTAGTGGAACTTAAATGAGGCAGACCCTTGAGAGAAAGCGAAGAAATATGGGTGTAGTTTATATGGCCATAACAATCCCCTAGTTCTGCCCTCTACCCCTATTAAAAGCTCCACTGTTAAGCTAAGAGCTGGATTATCCTTTTAAATAGTCTTTACCCAGCCCCAACAGTTTCCATCTACACTGTAGGTTCTGCCTCTTTTTGGAAAGGGGAAAGGGAAAGCCATTAGTGGGCTTAGGTTTTGCAAAAACAAAATGAACAATATTATACCATTTATTTTTGTTTTAAAATCTGCCTAGTAACATTAGATAAGATGCTGAAAATGAAATTCTGCAGGGTGGAATCAGCATCTTAGTTTACATTGCTTGCGCATCATCAAAGAGCAGTACCAAGGCATGCCAGCTGTGAATCCTGACACACTTGGATGATTTAATTTATTGAAGTGCTTTGAGCATAGAATGAAGTCACCAAAGTGCACGAGAAAACATGTGTTTTTGACACCCTCTTAGACCAATTAATAGCACTCAGACATGGCTAACAGGAAAGTATATGATGTGTGTTGATTTTAGTACTCAGCTTTTAGTACCTGAAAGTGCTAACAACCATGCTTCAGGTGAGGCTGCTATCAGACATGCTACTACACTTGGGGAAGCTGGAGACAGAGTGATTGTCTTCATTACAAGAGAGTTTCTTACACTGACCGTGCAGTAGGGGTCTGGGAGATGAGTTTACTGTTCCTGGTATACTGTCATTTAAATTTATCTTTCAGGAATATTATTGAAATGGGCTTGACTACAATGATGTATATGTGTTCTGATGAGTGTTATGAATAACTGCAATAATTAAAACCCTTTGAGCATAGAATATAAATTAATATTTGGTTTTTGAGTTGAGAGTGATGGTACACACCATAGAGTGCAGCACTCTGGAAGCAGAGACAGTTGGATCTCTGTGAGATTGAGGCCAGCCTGAGATGGTCTTCCTAGTCAAGCCCAGTGGGGCTACATAGTGAGACCCTGTCTCAAAAAACAACAGGAGCTGGAGAGATGGCTTAGCAGTTAACAGCACTGGCTGCTCTTCTAGAGGACCTGGGCTCGGTTCCCTGCAACCAACCACATGACCACTACGTAAAAACAACAAAAATTTGTGAGTTTTTTTTATATTTATAAGAGATACTTGGAAAAGATCGATTATTTGAGGCACTAGCAATCTTTGTTTACTTTAGACTAATTGAGCTAAAGGAACTGCTGTCCAGTGGATCACACTAGAGTCTGAAAAAGTAGCCTGACTCTTTCTTGTGTCTTCCTCAAACCCTCTAACTCCTAGTCCAGGGGAAAACAAGAGAGGAACTCAGTGGATAGCTGTTGGAATTATTGGGATACCATGTGGAAGAATGAAACACAGCCTATAAACAAATCAGGCTAAACTATTCTCCGTAATACACTGTGGTCCTCACAGTGAGCCCGTTGTGTTCCAACCTTTGTTCCCTTACTGCTTGTGCTCATCCGGCTAGACATCACTTTGAACACATAAAATGCGGAGGGAGGTGTCATTTCTACTTCCAAGCATGCTAACACTATGCTCAGATTGTGAAAATGGCCTGGAGAGATCTAGAGCTTTCTCTTTGCCACCTCCTGCAGCACTTAGTCCAATTCCCTCCATGGCAGCCACACTGCCAGCTGTTTCTTGACTTTACAAGTGGGTTCAGGTGCCAGACCTTTGCAGTTGTTACTTTCTTCGCCCGGAGTTCTGGTGCTTCACATTCTTCAGGTTTCTGTAGGTGACTGTGTATATTAAATACTAATCTACAACCTCTTCTCTTGTACTCATTATTCCGTTCTCCCTCCAATGCACCAGCTACCTCAGCCCTGCTTTTTACATTTACTTATTTGTGTATGTGCGGTTGTGACCACTGGTGTATGCATGTGTGTGCATGTACCTGTGTATTTGCTGAATATTTCACATCTTGTGAAATTCTTCATTGAAATTTGTCAGGGATGTATAAAAATAAATATTATGTTAAAAAGATTTATAAGTACAGGTTATAATATGTATAATTTGAGATCTTTAATTTTAGCTAATTTCGGTGTTTATTTTAGACTGTCTATAGAGAACTAATTGATACTGATACTTGAAGTAATTAGTAGGTTCTGTCAAGAAGATTCTTAACCTAAGTGCACAATCTTTAGAATCCTCTTGTGGCATGGTGGGGATATTAGTATATTACACCTTTAAATAGCGGTGGTTGAACCCAATTTGTTCTACTTCCTTGTGCAACACGTGACATGAAAGCTATGGAATTTTTTCTCATACCAAATTTAGAAAACCAAGATGCATAGAGTGACCAGTGACGTGACTGAGGAGAAAAATTGGCCATTGAGTTTGTTTGTTATTCTCTGCACTTTATTGTTCTGAAAATTCCTCTGAACTGTTGAGAAATAAGAAAGTTTAAAAAAAAAAACCTGAATAAACCTCTATACTAAAGGCTCATGGAACAAGGGGTAGAGAGAATACTAATGCATCTATCAACTCTCAGCAACAAAGCTCCCTCATGCAACACAAGAAAGTGAACACACAAGGTCACAAATGGAGATTAAGAGTCTGCAGGGTGTGGGTCCTTGGATGGGACTGCTTTATTAACCCGCCCCCCCCAGGGCTCAGGGACCATTGAGGAAGAGGGAGCTGAAAACTGTAAGAGCCAGGGCAGGAGGTGCATGACTATAGGAAACAGAGTCTTACAGGCTTCTTGGACCTTGCTTATATGAACCTGCAGCAATGATGTCAGCATGCACAATACCCATGCAAACTCAAGCAAAAAAAACCCAGCCCAGAACTGTGGAAATGGACACGAGGCTCCAATGTTAGTCAAAGAACTATTGGCAACTGATTGCTGCTGGGTGAGGGAGAGCTGATCTTTAGATAGGCTGACTAGATGCCAGTGGATGAACTTGCACAGAGAGACTTCTGAGCACACTGACTTGCCTCAATAGACCGTAACATAAGTGAAAGATTGCCTGAAATCCAGTGTGTGTGTGGTGGTGGCGGGGATGGGAGAGTGCAGATGGGGGAGGAGGTATAAAAATGATTAAGATGTTTGTTTTGCATGAAATACACAAAAATTCAATAAAAATATACACAAAAAAACCCTGAACATAAGACTTAAAAATCAGGATTTTAAAAAGGCATGGTTCCATTTTCTCATTTACTTACCGAAACAATGTCTTCAGAGAGTCTGAGAGGAAAGACCAAGTTTGGGATCTGTCACTTTTTTCCCTCCAGCATGTGTAGAATTTCAGATTTCCCCATCTGGGCCAGATTTGCTGGAAATAAATATTTGAGGGACTACTGAAGAATGCATTTGGATGCTGGTAGCAGTTGAGAAAGCCATATCATATTCACACTGATGACCATTTGGTAGGAGACGAATGGAGCTGGAGGCCTGGGGAGCTGGAGGCCGGGAGAGCTGGAGGCTGGGGGAGCTGGCCTAATGAGTTGCACTAAAACTCCCATGAAGCGCACAGACCCAGAGCTCATGCCCCTTTACAAATGTCTTTTGCACACAGAATACTGTAAAGCATATTTTTTATGGTTTGGAATTTTGGGGTTATATATTTTGATGCTATATATACTTAAATTTTGTTTTGAAAAATGTTGAATACCCAGAAAATAAACAGAATAGCATAAACGATAATACCAATTACTTAGCTTTAACAGTAATCAAAATTCTATTGTTTTGCCCATGCATCTAAGCATTTATAATACATGGACTTTAAAACATATTTTATTTATTATTTTTATTTTTTTGTATGAGTGTACTGCCTGCATGTATGTAAGTGCACCTGTGTTGTGCTCTGCCTGTGGAGATCAGAAAAGGGCATCAGGTTTCCTTAGAACTGAGTTACAAATGGTTATTACCTATCATGTTCTGGGAATTGAACCTGGGTCCTCTGTAACAGCAGCCAGTGCTCTTAAACCACTGAGCTATCTCTCCAGCCACTACATGGAGGTTCTTTTTTGTGATACTATGAAGACATATAGGAATATACATGTTACTGCCTTCTTTTGACACCAGTATCTACCCATGTAACCATCGTCACCTCTATCTAGACATAAAACATTTATATCACTGGAAGAGGTCCGCCTCTTCTTCCCAGGTTTCCTGCCACATACTTTGAGTTACCTGCTGTTGTGATTATTTTCATTGTAGGTCAATTATGCGTTAACACTTCAAAGGTGGAATCATACATCACATTTTTTTAATGTTCAGCTTCTCTAGCATAGAATAGTTTTCATTCATGTTCTAGAGCATTTTGTAGTTTATTTCTCTTTATTACTGAGTAGTATTCCATAGTGAGGATTGCCTTTATGGCTGCTTCTGTTATGGTTATTTAAGTGGTCTTTGGTGGATGAGGCTGCTACATCCTCAGATCTTTGTGTGAAATATATCTTCCGTAAATGCTTAGAAGTAGAATTGCTGAACAAAATATTTTACTTTGAACTTGACCTCCTCTTGATCCCTCCATATTCTATGTAGCTGAGACTCATTTCACTTAATACAATGATTAATTAAAAATAATGAAATTAAAGCATTACTCATTTTTAATGACTTAAATAAAATTATTTTTATTTAAAAAATATGCTGTGAATATTTAAAAGGTCCAGCATGATACTTGATACATATGAACCAGTTACTATAATCAAGCAAATTAACATGTCCATCCTCACTAAGCTGTCATCGTTTTATTTTTTCTTGTGGTAACAGCAAAAATCTATGCATAGCAAATTTATAATATATATAATACAACATTATAACTCTCTTCCTCATTTGTTGTCCAGACTTTCTTGACCCACATATCTCATCTCTGCTTTCCCCGTCCTGTTCCATTCCCTCCTGTCCTTGGTAATCACCATTTATTCCCTATTTAAATCTCTCATCCCTGACAGCTGGTGTTTATTTACTTTTTCTGATTAAGAAGTCTGAAAAATCACTAGAAAAAGTAGGACCATAAATTGTTCTGTTAAAAAGTACTCATGCTTTCAAGGCCATGTTCCCAGATGGGGTAATTATGATTTCTTTCCAGGATTTTAATAACCAAGGGGAACATTTACTGAGTGTTGATTACAGGTTGAAAAACATGTCATTGTGTTGAATTTGAGTCCAGTTTGTTTTAATGGTGGTTTTTACAATGTTCTTAATCTAACTGAACAGAAACTGTATCAAATATTTTTCTGAAACAAAACTCTTCCCTCAAGTGTATAAATATTGAACTTGACTCCCTTTCAGAGTTCTGTCTGTCTAGGTTAGCAACTGTACTGTCGTTCATTTGCTTGGCTTAGTGGAATGTTCCTTTTTTTCCTTTTGCTCAAATTGCCTTAGGTATAAAATGGGGGCAATATTTTTCACCTGCAATTGATCAAAATTGTATGGAGTACTTATCTAGAAGATTCTAAAACTATGAAAGCTACGCACGTATGTCTGGAAGTGAAATGTAAGCTAGGAAAACATTCTGTTTACTTTGAAGATTCTGTTTGGAGATGCCTTGTGAATAGACCCTTTGTGTAAGCACAGTCCATATGTCCAAGACACTTCAGACCTTTGTCCGTTTTTAATGCTTTTTATGATGGTCTGTATTATGATGAGCCTGTATTTTAAATATTGGTGATGATGCCTAGCAAGGTAAGCATCAGTTCACTTGGGCATGAATGTGGGCTTCCAAGTGCCAGGCTGTGTATGTTGAAGAAGTGGCAATCACTTTGCATCATTTCTAGCCTGTCAAACATGCCTCGGTGACCTAATGAGCCAAAGCTAGAATACACCTCAGCAATGCATGATGCCTCTCAGAGCAGCGAGTCCATAACACCAGTGTTCTGGGATAGATTTTTATGTCTCACACAGAAGATTTGAAATCCATTTCATTTATAAATGAGATTTCAACTTCTTTTTAATGTGCCCCCACCCCAAGCAGGTTTCTATGTTATAGCCCTTGTAGGAATAATTTAAAATTTAAATAAGCATTTGTCAGTATCATTTTATATTGTACTCAGTTTTAGACCTCTCCAGTAAAAGATATTATCTATAAATTATATAATTTAATTTATTTTTGAGACAGGGTCTCTTTATGTAGCTCAGGCTGGCCTCAGATCTATGATCCTCCTCAGTGCTGGATTTATAGGCCTGTGCCACTACACCTGGCTTAAATGATATATTTCAAATTCACTTGTTAATTTTGCTGAAATTTACCTCTAGCCTTGATCTCCTGGCCAGGTGGAAGCCAAATCCAACCGGCCTGACTTCTAGTTGGGTGTGTTTAGACTTCCATGCTTTTCAGCCTTTCTTCAGTGCAACTCCTACAGATCTATTCCTGTGTTTGTTGATTTGTTTTGCAATAGGCATGTGGCAGTAACAAACTGGATGGTTAAATCTATTATTTACTTTTCCTACTGTGTTAGTAATTAGAAATTGACTAGAGACTGCAGATATCCTAGATATCCTGATCTCCTGGATTTTGTGAGGCATACCACCTTTACCAGACCGCCTGTGTTTTGGAAAATAGTCAGAATTAATTTCTTAGAATATGGCTCAGTATGATTAAATGGGTTATGTTTCTTTAAAAACATAAATACTTGCTACATTTCATCCACATTTGCAGTAACAGGATTCATTTATCTAGGTGACCAAGGCAGGATTACCAAATAAGTATCCATTTACTGTAAAAATGAAAAAGAAAGAAATCACGTAAAGGGGAAAATATCACCAAGAATAGCAGGCACAGTAGAATTCATTTAACTATTGAAATAAGTAAAATGAACTATTGGTGGGTTAATGATAAGCCAGTGCTGTGAGCAGCAGTTTATAAAGAATTAAAAATGTGAAGCAAAAATATCTGTTCATTTATAGTCAAATGAATGTGTATTTACAAATACATTTAAAGACAGTATTTCCCCCTAAGTACTTCTCAAATTATATTTTGTAATATTTTTGTGCTGCTAGATTCTTAGCAAATGGCTGTGACTTACATAAACTTTCTTTTTCTTCCTTCCTTCCATCCTTCCCTTCCTCCCTCTCTCCCTCCCTTCCCACCTTCCCTCCCTCTTTTCGTTCCTTTTGTGAGTAAGGTCTGGCCATTCTAGGCAAACACATAAACTGCATCCAGACTTACTTGGTTTAGTTAGAGACAGGGTACTACTAAGTTGTGGAGGCTGGACTTAACCTTGTAATCTTCCTGCCTCAGTCTTCAGAATTATGGGCATGTGCCAATATGCCTGGTTCAGTGTTTCTTTATGTTAATTGAGTTCAGCTCATCAAAGGTGAGAAAGTTATAGTACTGTATTAAGTATCTAATCTTTTTTTGTTGTAGTTTACAGTGAAGCAGTGTCTAAATTATAATATATCTATATATTTAAAAACAGAAGTATTCACTTTTTAGGTTAAACTAGGCTCTGTGATTTATAGTAAGTGTCTTGGGAATCATAGCCTCTGGGGCTAGAATGAGAGGGAATTGTCCTTGTCTTAGATAGTTTTCTGGAGGAGTCTCAAAAGTGAATGATACAGGTCCTTCAAGGAAATTGTATCACCTGGTGCTTTTCAAATCTGATAAAATTGATTTAGACAATATGAGTGAGTTTTTTCATAATCTGACATTCATTAAAACCTAATTCAAGTTTATGAATCAAAACAGTATTTGTTTTTAAATTTCTTCTGTTCCATAACATTTCAAAAAGGGAAGTCTTGTGACTCAGGAAATCTTGTCAAGTGTAGAAAGAGGTGGGAAATATTGGGAGTTCATAGAAGCAGAGGTCATAATGCATTATGACTAGCATGTGACTGCTGTGGTCTCTAGAGTAGGGAACTTCTTCCCTCTTGTGTATGTGAGAGAGTTCCTGCCCCTTCTCTGTATGCAGAGGTTCTACAGAGCCAATGGAAAGATACGCAGGGCTCCTGCAAACCTTGAAGTGGATACAACAGCTATGTTCAGTGTCTATGAGATTTTCAAAGAAATTCCTAGTCCCCTAAAGTTTAAGAAATCCTGCCATGGTTAGTTAAGCATTTCTAAATGACTCACTAGGAGGAAAAGGAAGGCATCATTCAGACTCAGATTACACCTATTTTTGTGTGTTTTAACGTGTGATTTTTTTGTTATTTTGCAGATGTGATGGGAAAAAATAGTATGTTTGATAGAAGTGTAGCAAATCCTGCTAAAAAATCTTAATAGCAGTTGCTTAAGATGTGGCACTGTGGGGAGCCCTTTCAACTTTGGCTTTTCCATTCTGTTTATCCAGTGGCTACCAATTTGTAATGCCTATTGATAATCATCACTCAACTTTGATTTGTTTTATGTATAGGCTTCGTTATACAGTAAACTGTTGGAACACCTCGTGCCTGAAAAATCTCTGCTACTTTGGCAGGCAACCAGAAACTGACTCTTGGCTATTCTAGTGAAGGACAGGATGGTTGTGATAGAGTGCATGATCTTAATGTGGGCTGTGAAGGTGAATCAAGTCATCTGATTCTTCCTGGCCTGATTATAACCTCAAGCAGTTTCAGCAGATGAGGGCAGTTGGAAATTTGGGTAGTTGGAACTTCCCAAAGAAGGCCTTTTTTGAAACTTAATACTTAAGATATTAAACTGTGACCTTTAAATAATTTGCAAGTCTAAATAATAACTTCAACTCAAAATGACCTACATCTGTGATTTAACTAGCTGCATGGACCACCAACACTACTTTAATTAATGCCATCTTTAAATTCAGCAAAACACTTATTTTTTCTTACATTTTTGATTCACACCTCTTCTGCTTTGAGGACCAACTGATCGCTTTGGGAAAGCTACTCAATATGGAGACTGAACAGCACTATGAATATTTTCTTTGTTTTTGTTTTGAGGTCCAGTTACATCTGTCTTGCAGAATTTTTCTTGCATTTGAAAATCCAAATGGGGAAATTTGTATTTCAGTGTACTGCAATGTTCCAAAGATAAATAATAGTATGTGTTGAGATCCAAAAAACTGTAGCTTCAGAGAAGAGTGTTAGGCAGGGACACCAAGGTCACAGAGATGGATTTTCCCCTGTCAAATCCAAGATCTTGTGGCCATGGCTTCCTGAGCTTCCTGTATGTAAGGACTCCCTGCAGGAGACTATGTATGGGCCCAGCATGGATCCAGTGGCCCCAGAGGTAGGTTTGGCAAAGAGATGAAAATGTCTTGAATCACTTTACTTTTTTTCCTTCCCTATCAGAATTCCTTACCCAGAGTACACTATAAAGCACTTGAACAACTTGCTACCAAATGACTAAATTAAAAAATTGTACTTCTATATCAATATTTCCAGTATAGGCTGTTAGGTAATACAATATATAGGTCATTAAAATATCTTTATATTACACAAAAAGGGAGAAAATAGATATTTTCCCATTTTATTAATATTCTCTGGCCCTCAGCTTTGCATTGATGAAGTCATCTTATCCACTGCACTTTGTTTAAATACCAACTTATATGCTAAGCCTTCCCAGAGCTCTTCATGTGGAGATATCTCAGGCACCTCGATTTCATCATGTGTGAAGCTGGACTTTAAGTTTCTTACCAAACCACACAGAATACACATCTCCCTTGTTGTTCTTAAAAACTGGTATTGATGCTGGCATGCTTGCGCACGCCTGTAATTACAAGATTTAGGAGGTAGAAGCTGGAGGAATAAGAGTTTGAGGATAGCCTGGACTATATGAGAACTTGTCTCAAAAACAAACAAAAAACCCAACCAAACACCAGTCAACCAACCAACCATCCACCAACCAACCAACCAACCAACCAATGAAACAAACAACAAACCCAACCCTCAAACAAGAAATCAAAGCCAGTACAGCAGGTTAAACTTAGTGGCTTAATACATGCTAGACTGTCACTTTACCACTGAGCTACATCCCCAGCCCTAACTTTTGTTTTGTTTTGTTTTGAAACAAACTCATTGAATCTCTACTATTTGTCAGGTACTATGCATGATATCTGTAATATTTAATTTTTTTTGTTGTTAATGCAAAGAATTCGTAACGGAAGAAATAGAAAGATGGAGGAACGACATTCCGGTTTACAGTTCATGGAGGCAGGAGCTTGAAGCACAATTTGCTCATATCTCTGCAGACCAGGAAGCAGAGAGGATGGGCTGGAAGCAGGGTGGGGCTATGTCATCAGCGTTTCTTTCCCAAAACCCACTTTCCCAGCCAGAGCCCTCTTAAAGGTTCCACAACTCCTCAAAACAGCATTAGCCGCCGGGGCCTGGAGTTGAAATGTGAGCCTATGGGAGACATTTCATATTTAAACCATGATAGTACTAAATATGCAGAAATATACACTGTTGCTGTTGGTAGAGGACACAGAGGAAGAGAACAGTAGAAAAGTATGTTAAGTGTATTAACAGGATAAATAGAATACTTGGAAACAAGATTGGGAACAGTCAGTTGGCCTGTAAGCACACTTAAAGGAATTTAGAACTCATGTAGGAGAGGATATTGGGGTGTAGTTCTTTGCTAGACCATGTAGTTAACAGTTTTGAGGCCCCGACTTTAACCCTCAGCACTTCAGAAGCCACAAATAATGTAGAAAGCTGAAAAAAAAAAAAAGAAATTTGTTTTCTTGTTTTTGATTTAGATCCAGTTTCTGTGATAATAATTCTGTTACTTCTTTTCTTTAGTGCTCTCTAGAATACTTTTTATTTTCTACTTTAACGGCTCATTTCATTTTGCCAGGAAACAACACAACAATGCAACTTATTCCGCAGTGCTCACATTTCTTGAAGAAACCAGACTGAGAATGCACTTTGCTTTCTTAAATAAGAAGGTTGAATTCCAGAATCCAAATAAAAGCCCCATTTCTATCAATTTCTTCAGCTTTATTGTGCGTCAGCAATTAGTACTTTTGCCTTAACATTAACGTATTAGGTGGTGGCACGTCCTTTCAATCCCTGCACTCAGGAGGCAGAGGCAGGCAGATCTCTGTGAGATCAAGGACAGCCTGGTCTAAATAATGAGTTCCAGGGGCTACAAGGAGACCCTGTCTCAAAAAGACCAAAAAATAAAAAAAAAAACAAATATATTAAAAGAAAATTTTCTCTGCTGTTAAAATAATGGGTATCATGGCCTTGAACAAATTTCATTTTTTTTAATCATGTCAGTTCTCCATATTATCCAACTGACACTGGTTTTATTTTGATGTCCCTTAGAGTCTCCGTGTCTTTCTTATCTGTGCCAGCCTGGTGACCATTTCCCAGATCCATCTTGAAAGCAACTTGGCTTGGATTCTTTCCCTGACAGCAGTCTCAGATTTTATTTCCATATTCTTTCACAAAACAATGAGTGGTTTGAAATATATTCTGTTAATGACTGTGGTTATAGTGTCTGGATGGAGACGTTTTACAAGTATAGTGGTGTGCGGTGTGCAGCAATTGCCTGCTTTTCTGCTCAGTAAGGAAGTTCTTGAGAATCGCTATGCATCTGGAATTGTGTTCACGAGGTTAGTATGGTTTCAGGGTAGGCTACAGATGTGTTCATAGTAGGAAGCAAGTAGCTTGAAGTTTCTAATACAGAAGAAAAAGTACATATGTATTTTAAGATACATACATATATTGCTGAATTTTTTCTATATGTAGCATTTTATTCAGTTATTAAGGTAAGAATATCGAACATCTCAGTCTGGGATAATAAGGGACGAGAAATGAGCTCTGCTTTTATGGAGTTTGCATCTAGAAGGGACAAGAAAGTTTATGCCTTTTTGCCTTTGCCACGTAATGCACCCCATATGCAGCCTCTGAAATAAAAAAGTATGAAATTCTGTAAATCTTCCAGGCTGAGGGAGCTGAGACATGAAGCAGGTGGCTTCCTGTGGAAGCATATGGGCACATGGTAGCTGTTTTCCCTCAGGCTGGGGCCCAGGATTATCAGGGTACACGGATAGTATGTCTTTTGAAGCATTCGGAGACTAAGGGGAAAGTTATACCACATAACCCCCACTGACAGAGGGGCTGTTTATTTATATTATTTATTAATTATATGGATGAATTAGTTATAAATCTATCCAATGAAAAGAGTGTCTTAACCCTGTAGGCTTTCTCCATTTCCATTCTTTACCCAGTAATCCTACCTGGAGAACCAGGAATTATGGCATCTCTGTTCTTCTTTCTTGAAATATATATATACACCATAGTTTTTGTATCTGTTCCTGCTATTTTATTTTTCCTGAAATTCCCACTCCATCTGTTTGGATTTTGATAATAATGTAATAAATTTCCCCATGTCCTTTCAATTCCCACAACCTTGCTGCAAGCATTTTTCCTGAAACACTGTTTTTTCTTTCTTCTAAAAAAATACAATTTTGAATATAAAAATATAAAAATGAAATTTCATTATGTTGCCATGATGTTCAAAGTCTCCATCAGGCTTCTGCCTGCCCAGTTGTTTATAATGAATACCTTGAAATATGCTAGAAGTTTAAAAGGGAATAATGCAGTCTTGTACACTATCAAGATAGAGTACGTATTAAAATTTCACCATGTTTATTTATCTGTGTTACTGCATGTCCTTGTGTGCGCGCACACACACACACATACATATATACACACAGAGCTTTTTGGAACTTTCTGAAAATTATATACAGGAGTTTCCATTTGGAAGAACTTCAGCTTGATTCTCTTAATATCTGGTTAACTTTCAGTGGATAAGTAATACATTTTTGAAATGAAAAATTTACAATTTTTTTTTAAAGCCCGTGAAGAAAAAATACAGAACCTTAAGTAACAAATCAACAATTGAGTCTTATAGATTAAATGTATGTGACAAATTCTTAAGAAGGTTCACTTGGATCATCATGTGTATGTAGACAACATATTTATATGACTTATCCCCAGGATGGTAAGATGGTGTCATTTAATGTCATTTGTTTATATTACTTTCTGCCATGCTTCCATTTTTTTGTTATTGCTGTTCTTGGGTCACTTTTTTACCAGTCTAGGAATATTTTCCCCTGCCCTATGTGTAACTTTTATGATGGATGCATACATATTTGTTTGATTCTTTTCTTCCAATCCTTCTGTGTCTGTTAACCTAATCCTTTCATGTTTATGAGGAGACATTTGAACATAAGCTTTTGAGTTGTTATCAGCCTCTATCCTCATCCTGAAGAACTAGCCAGCTAGCTAGCCTGTGGGCAGAAAGAAGGGAGCTTACACAAGGAAAACCCTATCTCCTTCCAGTCAGAATCTGGCAAGGTGATTGCCATCCTCAGGGTTGGCTTGTGGAACACACTTCCTTGAATTCCTTATAAGGGTGAATTCCTACTTTAGCTTCAGCAAATTCTGACTGGGTTTATATAAGCGTTGGCCAACAAGTCTCAACTTTCTATTATGTCCCGCACTGTCCCAATGCCAAGTGAAATTTAAACCTGTTGATTTTCCTGTCCTATTAGCCCTATCCTGCCCCTTTTGGATCCCTCTCGCCAGTGAAGCCAACTCAACTCCCTAGAAAGCTTTGCTGATCTGCAATTATTTTTCACTAAATCACTTAGACCCTCTGTTTGATGAGTCAGTATTTGATAATATGTTGCTTAAATTAGTCTCTCCTTCCAGTATTTCACATCTTCCTCCTGAGTTTGTGATTCCTTTAGCATATATCCTGTTTTATATTCCATTTTATATCTCACAATATTTAACATTTAGTGAGTGAAAATTTTATATTATTTATTTATTTTTTTTGGTCTATCTCCTTGTTAGCAGGAGGCTCTAGACTATATTGCCTGGGTCTGTGTGAGAGTCATGCTAAGGACTCCAAAATGTTTCTTAATTAACAGGTTTATTCTCAGATTTGTAAAGTTAGGAAAAATGCTGATGGTGCAATGATGGACCGGGAGATGTCTACTGATCCTGTGCTGCACTTTGAGACTGAGCCCCGCCAGTCCTCCGTGACGTCATTGAGACTGAGTGCCGCCAGTCACTCGTGATATCAATAGCCCAAAGGACAGTTCTCAGACCTAAAGCCCTTCCCAGGGAATTTTTTTCCTATTCTGTACTTTGAATTCATTCTCTTTTTTTGGTGTGTGATGCTTGTTAGCACTTAGTTTGTTACTTTTGGCCCGTGCTGGTGATCTCATGTCTTCTCGCTCCTCCTCTGTTCCTTTTCCTCACCTTCAGCTTTTCCTCACTTCACAGGACTGATTTAGATGTTCTCAGGATTCTCTCTTCTAAACAGGTATTTTGCATTTTTTCCCCTTTTCTCAAAGCATTGCTCAAGGAACTCTGATGTATAAAAAACATTTCTAAATCTACATTACAAATAAGTACACCAATTTATCCTCAGTACTTACCACATAAAAGGTTTATATATGTGCGTGGCAAAAAGCATAACAAATGAGGACGGTCATGCTAATTATTTTAGCACTTTATATTAAAGTCGGGTTGCCAGCTGTGAACCACTTTGGGGCGGTAAGGTTGGGTAGGGAAGAAATGGGTGAATCTGAGACTTGTAAGAAGATTCAGCATGAGCAGAGTAAGACGAGAGGGCCCTGGGTTGGGGTGCGAGGGGTGACTGGACTCTGCTAAGATCAGGGCCAGTCTTGGGCTCTGCACACTCATGCAGGCTTCTGTGTTTGATGGACCCGGCCAGGGCATCATTCTAGGACTGTGTGATTTGGTGGCAATAGCATGCACTAGCGCTAAGACATAAAGAGTTCAAAATCAGGCCTGTTCCCTTTTAGGTATGCTCTGAGGCAGCTATACTAAGCTTCTTGAGATGGAGATAATGACAGTTACCAGGCAAACTGTAGTAGAACTGATATATGTATAAAATAGAACTCAGTGGAGACTCATCACTATTGCCTTTCTCCTCCAAATCTTTTCTTTTTTTTAAGTGAGAACTCACTCTGTAGCCTAGGCTGGCCTTGAACATGTGACAACACTCACTTCTCCCTCAGCCTCTCCAATCCTGGGATTAGTGTGGGCCACCATACCAGTCATGTGTAACATTAAGGATCAGTTTTAGGAAGCTAAATATTGCAGAAGTATGATCATTTTATATTACTGATTTGTATTCTGTGACACTCTGTTAGGAAAGGTTGAATAAATAGAGAGAAAAGGTGACATTCCTGACTTAAATTTTCTAGTTGATGAAACTAGATGTGTTTTGTGGTTTTATTTATCCATTCTAAAAGTACATGTATGTTTCTGGTAAGAAATGTTAAGTTAGTTAAAGAAATAAGATTACTGTTTTTCTTTTTAAAACAACCTAGAAACAGTATTTGTTTTGAAAGTTTGCCTAAAGCAAGCAAGGGAAATGTACTAAAAAATAAAATTATTGAGACATTCATCTGTGAGCTTCAGTTTTTCAGTATTGTATTGATTCTCTTTGTTTTGCTAAAAGAATAAATTGGCTCTTTAGAAAGACTGAATCAAACAGTAGTTTTTATTCCTTTTTTTCCTTGTCCAGAAAAATCTTAGCTTGAACTACAGTATACTGAGCATACAAAACAAGCCAATTAAAGCTGCCTCTGGCTCTTTGCACAACTTAGTGAAAAGACTGAGCTTTTGTATAAGAAAACAAGACTGTTTTAAGCTCCCCCTGTTCCTCTGGTCTTGGCATTCATTTGTCTGTTAAAATGGTGTGCCTTGGAACACTGTCTTTAGAAAGGAATTCTGCTGCAGAGCAGATGAAATATTTTTTTCCCCTTGAATACTTAACCTTAAAGGAACAGTAAATTATGTTTCTCTCCAGTATTGCAGTCCCTCCTTCACAACACAGAAGCACATTAGCATCCTAATGGAGGAGGCTGATTGATTCCTATATTGATTAGATCTAGAGGTCTGTGTTTGTGAAATCCAAGACTGATTCAATTCTCAAATTTGTGTGGCAGGTGCATCCAAATAATTTTAAAACCATTTAAATGTTTGCAATATTCACAAGTAAATCAACATGCCAAGACACTTCCCTTAAAATGAGAAATTACACATTAAACATTTTCAGAAATTACTTGTCATTCATTCCATCTCTATAAATAGGAAGCACGAGAAAATTATGGATTATAAAGGACAAGTAGGATTCATCAGGAATTTGCTAAAAATTATTATTTATGATTTAGGTTTCCAAATTAAAGGAATAAATCCAGTGTGAGTTTAGAACTTTGGTGGAACAAAAACATATAGAGACATTATTAAGGAATTATTTTAGTTCATTTTGGACACAATAAAAACAAAACAAAACAAAGGACTCAGTCATGTAACAGTGATGAATTTTTGCGGTGTACTTCTAGAGCCTGGCAGATAGCAGAAGGCTGTATCAACCCTGAGCTTAAGCTACATTCACAGTCATGGCTTTCTGAATGATTGGTGAATGGATAAACATTTGCTTCTTTACTGAGTAGGTGGGATTGATTGACAGGTAGCAAGTCCAGTAGGGTAACTGTGTCGAATCTAAGGAGATGCTAAATGAAAGATTTGAACTCCTCCATTCAGCTTTGTATTGGTCTCTCAGGCTTTGCCATAAGGGAAAGAATTATAAAAAAGTTTTTCAGAAGTGTTAAGTTCTTAAATTCTGTAAGGGTCAATAATTAAAAATTAAATATGATATACTGAAGCCCTGTGATGGAAAATTATCCATGTAGAAATGGACTTTGCTCAAGTTCATGACTGTAAATGCTGGTGAGCATTTACTATGCAGAGGACTTCTAGCTTTTTTTAAGATTTATTTTTTAATTATATATCTGTGTATAGGCATGAGCACATGTAAGTGCAGGTACCTGTGGAGGCCAGAAGAGAGCTTTGGAGCTCCCAGAGCTGGAGTTACAGGTGGTACTGAGTCCCTGACAGGAGTACTAGGAACTCAGCTTTGGTCCTTTGCAAGAGCATTTTGAGCTCTTAACTTCTGTGCCATCTCTCCAGAATGGGGTGGGGCACAAATGGGTAATGAAAGTGTGGTACATTTACACAATGAAGTTCATGCCAAGTGAAGTAACGCAGACTCAGAAAAACAAATGATGTTTTCCATTGTGGATCCTAGCACCAGATCTTTACATGTGAGTATGTATCCTGATGTAACTGCAGAAACCAGGAAAATGGAAAGAAACCAGGGAGGTAAAGAGATTGAGAGAGAGGGATAGTAGGAGGCAGGCATCTGACTTTTTGAAGAGGAAGACTCTCTCTCTCTGTCTTCCACTCTCTCAATGGAGTTAACAAGGCCAAATATCATAATATGCTCTATTAAAAATTCAAAAAGCAGTGGGAGCAAGGAAAGGCAAGACCAGGCAGTTTTTCAGCATTTATTTATTTATTTGTTTGTTCGTTTGTCTTTTTGAGACAGGGTGTCCCTGTAGCCCCAGCTGGCCTGGAACTTGCTGTGTAGACTAGGCTGGCCTAGATCTCACAGAAATCCATCTGCCTCTGTTTCCAAGTGCTGGGATTAAAGGTGTGTGCCACTACGCCTGGCTCAATTTTTCAGTTGTTAAGGGACTGCTTTTCCACTGTCCTTGGCTTAATTACCCATGTTTTGATCACCACAATTCTAGAGTCTACATAGATGGTGGAGAGAGTAAGGAAGATTTTTCTGTTGTTTCTAAAAAGAAGGCTGGTGGTGGAGCTTCAGGTGGGAAATAGAAACTGACATTTTGGTTTGTGTGTTTTATATTTTATGAACATATTCACCATAATAACAAATTCTCCTAATTTGGCTTTCGTTTAAATTTTTTTAATCTTAATTATGAAAGAGTCCAACCACATAATCTATATGTAATGAACTCTCATGTACTCACAAGTGGGGTTCATCAACTCTTAGCTTTCTGCTAATTTCCCTCAATGTTTCTCTAGCTATTTTAAGAAATAAAAATTAAACATGGAATCAAACTTTATTCTTATATTATTTCCCTCCTTGCCCAGAATTAAACACTATCGTGAAATGGATGTCAGTCATTTTCTCTTTGAAAAACTACAGTGGATGGTCATATATGCCAAATGTGTCCTTTTGCAGTTTAATTATATTTTCCATTTGGTAGACTTCCCTTGTTGATACATTTATATTTCATTACTTCATTTGAATTATTGTATAATATTCCTTTTTTATAAATAAGTCAATGTGATGACGTATAATAATAATAATAATAATAGTAATAAATAAAGCCATCATACCATCTGCATTTAGTCGTTATTGTGACCACCCAGTGTTCTTCCATTTCATCCTCTGCTGTTTTTTGTCCTGTGTTGTGCATTTTTCTTCCCTGGGTAGATTTTCTTTTTGTAATTGGCTTCATTATTCTTTGGAATAGTAATCTTTTGTAGTTTCTGTGTTTTGCATATTGTTTTTCCGGTGTCTGGTCAGTCTTTTAATACTGATTTTTAGTCTTCTGTGACTGATTTTTTTCCCATTTGACTTGAGTCACATCACACCCATTATCTAGTGAAGTGATTCTTTATATAATCTCATGTAATAACCCCACCAAACCATCCCTACATGTAATCCTACAAGTTTTTTCTGTTCATACTTAAGTCTTTAACCCTTCCAGAATTTTCTTTTGCATAAGGCATGAGGCAGAAACAAGATAAAATGATTCAAGTTCTTAAACTACTTCAAAGATTTTATATATTATATACTTATTAAATATATATATTTTATATATTATATTTCTAATTCTAAGTGAGCTTTGAGAAGTATTAGAAAGTTTAAAAGTACCTGTCTTTTATTCTTTAGTATTTTGTCTTTTCTCTCTGCTATGCCATGATTTTTATTTAAATATATACTCTATTCTTTTAAATTATTTATGAATTAATATTGCTTAAGAAGCATTCAAAATGAAAACGATCTGAGAGTCGAACGATTTCATGTCATACATAGCTTGGGAGAATGTTAGTAAAATCATTTATTAATGAAGGAAATGGTGCATGCAGTATTTGCTAAGACCTGAGGTACTGTTGATGTCTGTTACAGGAAGAGACCATCATTTAATACCTGAAAAACAAATAAGACCCCCAGATTTGCTTATTTACTGATGTGGAAAGTGATGCTGGCCCCAATAGTCTTTCTTATAGATTAAGAAGCAGACTTCATGATGGGCTTTTGGGGGATGGGCATTGAGTTCTGGTACTGGAGAACTGTCAGAGGAGTGAAAGTATGACGTGAGCTGGAGATGCTGCCTTTCCAGTTGGCTGCTGTGGTAGCGAGAGGCAGGCCATCAGCCTGACTCCATGCCTGACTTAATGGTACTTAGGTGTTGGTCTCTGGTTGGTTGCTTTAGCAGTGTACTTACTGAGCTATCATTGGTTTGTTAACCAACTTTCAGACCAGTTCTGTGGTTCTCAACTCAGAGCTCGAATGCTAATTAATGTTTAAAGCTCATTTTTGTGCCTACATGTTGCCATGGTTACAGAACAATCTGTCTTAGTAGTGTGAGGATATCTTTTATTTTATGCGGCATGATTGTTTTTAGAGTTGACTGCTTTATAAATTTGGCTTTTCTTTACCTTCTTGAGAGCAACTACTACTCAGATTTGGGAGTAGAAAAAGGCAGTATGCCGGGTTCCAGATAAATTTGCCACCATACAGCTTTAGGCTTGGCCTAAGTTAGGGGAAAGGATTATGTTTAAGTGCAGATAATTCTGTAATCTCTCTTAGCTTATATCACATCATTTGATACATTAAAGTATTTCTACTTGAATAAAAATTATATATTTTTGAAACTTAGCACCACTGTCTTCTGTACTTTGTGGCAATGAGATGTTGAACAAATCATTTTTCAGATCTTACTGTCATTTTAAAATTGAGAATAATGATAATTAAGCTGTTTGTGAGACTTAAAGTGACTTAACATGTGAGTTGCTTAGAACACTGTCACTTAGCAGACAGGCATGTTATTGCCCATCCTAGTGTGAGTGTTTCTTGCCCAGCCAATGTTACTAAGTAAAACCTCTTCCTTGAATTAGACTGCTTTCTCTCCATTTCATCCCAGATCGGTACAAAAGATGTTTAAATGCATAATTAAGTTCTTTGCCTGATGAAAGTAATAAAACCAAATAAAGCATTTTGGACACTCATAAATGTGGATCATTTATCATAAGTTACTGTAATATTTTTCCTAAGTATATATATATATATATATATATATAACATATATATATTACATTATATAAGTTATTTTATGCAAATGTATTTTATTGAAGTTGTTTAGCTCCACAGACATCAACGGCTTCTTATAAGTGCTCATAACAGGGTAAGCTCTCAGCATCTCCCTTCAGTCAGTGCCCTGCTCAGGGTTTCTGTCTGCAGATCTGGCCCTCTGCTGTACTAGATTGCAGTGTCTCTGCCCACCTTGCCTCTATCAGGATTCCTTGTGGACCCTGATCTGACTTTGTGTCATGGCTGAGCATTTCCTTAGCATTTGCCTCTCTGAAGCACTTTTTTGCGCTCGGACAAAATGGCCTATTGATTTGTCTGCAGCCTCCGTTAGACTTTCTAGTTCATAGAGTAGGGACTAATGTTATTTTGTTCTGTTCTGCTGACCATCAGTGACAGCCTATCACCATGATTGACACTTACTGCTTAATCAATAATTGTTAGATAAATAAGTATATAGTTAAAGCGCAAAAATCTCAGCATATTTAAAGCCTCAATTCTGCATTTTAGTTGCCAGCCGGCTTTTTGCTTCAGACCCCACCACTGCTTTTCTCTATTTTTGACTTTGCTTTATTTGGTCCTAAATTGAGTCAATAGCGAGCTCCAATTTCTCACCATGTTACTTGTTTTTACAGGTTGCTCCCAGATAGGTCTTTTTATGCCCCAAATGTCTTGTCATGAACTGCTGGACCTTTCTTCTTTGGGCATGAAATTCAGTTGTCTGCCATTGTTCCCGGATACTTTCCTTTGTTGCTAGACTAACCGTTATTCTTTTATTCACTCAACACTGCATTTCTTTCCTTTGCAAAAAGTCCCGGTGACCTTCCTCATGCTTGTCCGTCTTCTAGAGTGTCCTTGTGTCAACTCTAGATTTTAACATTTCTGCACTCCTTCAGCTTCGGTCTCAACCATTCTTTCTTGAAAGCATTCCATAGTCCATAGCAGAATTCACGTTCCGTTCCCTTTCTAGTCCTGCTAGACCTTGGACTGTTTTGGGTTGAAATTGAGGACTATCACATATTAAAAATCATGCATAAAATTTAATATAGTTACTGAAATAGAATGTATTAAATAAACAGAAACTGGTGTGACACACCGAACTTGGCACTTTTGTTATGCCTGGTTAGCATCCAGTAAGGTTTACTGAGGTGAATTTAGTTGGTATCCTGTTTTGAAAGCACTTTAAGTGGTATCTGTGGACTTTCTCTTCATGCAGGGTTTATACTGGATATGCATTGCGCTATGTCTGCTTTACCTTTTAGGTCTTTGAATTTAATACTTTTGACTGGTTATACTGATTAATATTTCCAGGCTTTGACAATCTCTACAAAACCATATCCTGCATCTCATTCAGGCTAGGAGTTCATGGCTAAGATTTAGGCAGGCTATTCTCGTGGTACTTTTTTTTTTTTGGCAAGCCAGTACTTTCAGATGTCAATGTATAGAAAAATTCTACATTTTTCTGAGGTGTTCAAAGGCCATTGAAGAAAATGCTCAGATTCATTTTGTTTAGATCTAATCACTCTCCTAGCACAGGGGTCTCTTAAATGAAATGCTGACAGGAAGTTTCAAACCATTTCTAAAAGACATCCTGAAGCGTGTACCTGGCGGTTTCTAACTGAGATCTATTTGTTCTTCATTGATTTAAACATATTTTGTATGGAGCTGGAACAAGGGAAACCTTCTCTAAAAGGGAAAATGGGTTTTATTAAGTCATTTTCACTTTATTTTACTGTGAATAAAACATATGAACCCACCCATAGAATTGCAGAACAACAAAAGAACATCAGTGAGGCTCTTGTTGCTCTTAGGCTATTGTTTGTGTATTTAATTTTCTTGGTAAGGTTTTTCTCAATCCATGAAGTGGGTGTTGTGGGAAATAAAAGCAAACAACAATGTTGGAAGTGAAAGGTAAGTTACTAGAAAATAGAATGACTTCAAAGCTTTATTGAACATTCTTTTTATGTTAGCTCCCTGGGGAGAGAGGAGAAATTACATTGATACATTGACTATAATAAGATAAAATAGGAATAGTCTCCTATTCACAGTATAAATTGGTTTCTCACTCTGGAAAGCATTTTAGCAATTCATATCAAGCAGCTTTGAAGAATTCATACCTTTGACCTATTATTTCTGTCCCCAGGAATTAATTGAA
The DNA here is from genome assembly GCA_035773235.1 of Eospalax fontanierii. Classification (NCBI taxonomy): domain Eukaryota; kingdom Metazoa; phylum Chordata; class Mammalia; order Rodentia; family Spalacidae; genus Eospalax; species Eospalax fontanierii. The sequence continues at coordinate 47,694,260 of CM069530.1, read as the reverse complement.
GGTTCAGAAGAAGATATAGGTACTTAGATTTTAATTAAGGCATTCTTTGCAGATTTGAAAAATTAGACATTACTAACCATACTGTAATGGAAGAGTTAAAGAAAAACCCATAGAATTATCTTAATAATACAGTGTTAATTTTGAAGAGTATTAAGTACCATGGACTTGTGTTTATAATATGATCTTAAAAACATAGCATAATTATATTTGTTATACTTGATTGATTTTCTTTTTTCCTTTGGAGATATGAGTCAGAACCCGTCTCTTGAGGTTGTTGAGACAGTTAATGTGAACAGTTCACTGAGTTTCTTCCATATCTGTCCCATATTCACACAAGCACACACATATATACAGTATAATCTGAATTTTTTATATCAGTATCAATCAGAATGTTTTAAAAAAATACTGGCTAGAAACCAACTTACCTCTGAGAAAGACAATTAGGAAATAGTTTTATTTTCCTTCAGATTTTTCTATGTTTTCCAAATTTAGAATGGAAATGTTTAAAGTAATTAAAGCATTGAATTAAAAGTATAGAAAATCAAGTATTTCTAATATAGGAAAGACACAGAAACGAGTGACCATAAAATGATAGGAATCATTGATTAAACCCCTTCTGCCCCCATACAACAGCCTGACAATGACTATCAGAGTGCTTAGCAGCCTCCAAGGACAGCTCTCCCATTTCTCAGCATCCTTTGTCTCTGCTGCTTTGGGGAGCTTATTCCCCCAGGAGTACATAGCAGAGGAGCTCTCCTAGTCAGCATTAGCTGTCAACTTTACACAGCCCATCTATCTGAGAAAGTCTCAACTGCAGGATTGCCTTGAGCAGTTTGGCCTGTAGTCCTGTCTGTGGGGCATTTCCTTGATTACTGTGGCTAGTGCCAGCCCTTGACTGGTGGTCCTGTCTTACAAGAAAGCTGACTGAGCCTGGCGGGGGCCCATGCCTTTAATTCCAGCATTGAGAAGGCAAAAGCAGATTGCTATGAGATGAAGATCAGCCTGGTATGGTCTATATAGCAAGTTCTATATCCTGAGTTGAAAGAAAGAGAGAGAGAGGAGAGAGAGAGAGAGAGAGAGAGAGAGAGAGAGAGGAGGGAGGGAGGGAGGGAGGGAAAGCTGACTGTGAACCAAGGCAAACGAGCCTGTGCTGCTTTTCCATGGAACCCCCCTGCTCCTACTGTGAATTCCCAGCCTGCCTTCACTCAATGAGGAACCAAAACTGTACAGTGAAATTATCACCTGGAATTGTACAATGAAAATAAACCCTTTCCTCCCCAAGTTGCTTTTGGTTGTGGTGTTTATCACAGCTCCACAACAAACTAGAACAGGAGCCATGGCCAGCCAATAGAATATCTACAAAGTCAAAGATAAACAATTTAACTTTTTATTCTTATCCAAAAGAATGGTTTAACGTGAGCCATAAAAAGGCAGCTGAATCAGAGCTTGTGCTCGCGTTATACCTGTTGTCACAGTGACCAGTGGTTCCCAACCTTGCTTGTACCTTAAAATCTTCTGTGACGTTTTGAAGATATGAGTCTTTGGCCCTCATCCGCAGTGACTGATAAATCTGAACTGAAACGGGGCCAAAGACTACAAGCAAAATCCCTCCAGGTGAGTTTGATGTTCACCCAGAATTGAGAATGGCTTTTTAGGTTCAGAGGCTTCAGTATTCTGCCAAAGGTAACAGTGGTAACTTGTTACACGAATTAATAATCTGTGTGTGATGTATGTGCACTCTTCTGTGTGCATGAGGTCAGAGATTGCTGGCAAGTGTCTTCCTCAGTTGGTCTCCACCTTATTTTGGGGGCAGTGTCTCTTGCTGAATTTGGAGCTTGCCAGTTAGGCTAGGCTGACCAGCCATTGGGCTCTACCTACTCTCTTATCTCTGCCTGCCAGCACTGAGATTGTGAGTGTGCACTACCACACCCAGCTTTTTCTTACATGTATGTCGGGGGTCAAGTTCAAGTCCTCATAGTTGCATAGCAAGTACATTACCATGAGCCATCTCCTCAGCCTCACGAATAAGAGGAACTAATATTGAGATTGTAAACAGATCTAAGTGTGGTCATAGACCCCAAAGCATCTTCTGGCATCCAGTGAGTCTGTTTTATCAATCGGTGAGTTTTGAGCATCATTTGGGAGCCATGGCCTCAGATCTCAGCTTCTGGGAGGTTTTTGTTTTAGGTACTGCACAGGATGTATTTACTAGTTTTTGGTTATGTGACTCACTTTCAGTATTCAATTGCCAAGTCTTTGCATACCTTTTGAGACAGAAAGTTGGTCATACTCTTCCTTTACAGCATTAAGAGGTAAAACCATTAAAAATACGGAGCTCATGAAAGAAGCACTTAGATTCAAGGCACTGTGCTAAGATGCATTCTGTAAAATACTATATTCTTTGATTCTGAGATCAGCATATTTTTTACACTTTAATGTTTTTGACACATTCAATATCACTGGAATTTGAGTGTATTCTACAATATTGGTAAAGAAACTTTCTTTGCAGGATAGGAGGGACGGAGGACTCCCTATAAACCTTTGGACAGTGCTCCACTGCTGGAGGTGGAGGCCCTTGGCCTTCCCAGAGGGAGCAGATAATACTACCTTACAGCCCCTTCTGCTGAAACGGGGAAACACAGACTCCAGAAACCAGTCCTGTCTCACTGCAGGCCCCCTAGTTTAGAGCTGTGCAACTCAGAATAGAAACGGCACTTTACAGTTATTTATTGTTTGAGTATGCTGCATTCTTTTTAGAAACCTTAAGGGAAATTTTTTTAGAGGTAACTTTTTGGTGAACATTTTCAGGTTTAGATGCAAAATCCTTTTCAGAACATTAATTACATGGGTAGCAATTGTCTAATTCTCCCTTTGGCCTGGGAATGATATAGTCCTGATTTAGTCCACTCTAGTCTTTGTCCATCAGTTAAACCAAATTGGGAATACTTAAGGATATTTCATCATTACATTGCAAAGAAAGCTAGAGTACTCTGTATCTAACCCAAGTAACACTTAATCAGTCCTCAAGGGGACATTACACCACAGCTAATGAATCTACAGATTTCCAGAGTTACATTCAGAGTTACATACATTCATTACATTCATACGTTCAGAGTTACATTACACTGAAGAATTGTGCATTCCTGGAAGGCATTTTTGTTTTCCTCATATCATGCATTCCCATCAATATATTGGAAACACCTGGGAGACAAATCAGTGTTATTGAAAGATTACTCATAGATTTGATGTATATATTCTTCATAGATTTTTTTAAGCATAAGTGTTCAAAGCATATTTATTCACATTAAAAATTCACCAACTGGAAATAAACACATCTTACAGTAAGTGAGCGTTTAAACCATCATTGCCATGAAATACTACTGAGCAGTTAAAACAAAATAAATGTTGGTACATACAACTTGGCTCTCAAGGCCTTGTGTTAAATGAAATATTTTTAAAAATTATTTTTATTTTATCTGTGTTTTGCCTGCATGTATGTAAGTGCACCTGTCTGTGCCTGTAGAGGCCAGGATAGGGTACTGGATTCTTTGGAACTGGAATTATAGATGGGTGTGAACTGCCACATGGGTGCTGGGAACTGAACTCATGTCTTCTAAAAGAACAGCCAGTTCTCAGAACTGCTGAGCCATCTCTCCAGCCAGAAAAACTCACCTATTTTATCACCGTGTCAAAATACCTGACAGATGTAACTTGAGGGAGGAAGGCTTTGTTTTGGCCCACAGTTTGGGGGTTGGTTTGACTGTGGCAGGGAAGGTACGGCAGCAGGCCTTCAAACCTTGGTGGACAGGTCACAGACATCCAGAAAGAAGCAGGCTGGTCTATAATCCTCGAAGGCCATCCCCCACTGACTCCCACTTTACCAGGAAGACCTCAACCTGAGAGGTTGCCATAACCTCCTCAGATAATGCCGCTAGCTGGGGACCACATTTTCAAACACATGAAATTATGGGAGAAATTTTACATTCATACCACACCAGCTGTGATTCTGTTTCCATGATGTCTTTTTAAGTACTGAAAGCTGGTCGAGGGCCTGGGCCATGCCGTGTGCTTGACTGCTCAGCTATATCTCCAACCCTCTTTGAACCCTTGAATTTTTTGGTTCTTTGAAAATTTCATACTGTATGTAATGTCTCCTGATCATATCTATACTTTACAGCCCTTCCAGCTTCCCCAGGACTCCTGTCACCTCTCCCCCACGAAGTTTCATATGCATGATTTTTTTAAGTAGCTGTTTAGTAAGAAGCTCAAATTTATATGAACTTTTGGAGCAATTCTATGTTCAACAGTTCTTAAATTGTTTCTTGAAGTAGGTTTTTTATCTTATAGCTCCTTCCTCAACCCATGTAACTTATTCTCATTTTAATCACTAGCTTCCATTTTGGTTCCAACATTTTTCTGATGAATGATTTAAAGTTGTGAAATAAACAATTGGAGGAATGTAAGCTTCATGTTTATTTTCTAGGAACAGTATCGTTGTTTGCTCTTTCCTTGTGCTTTGACATCCTTTTTCAACAGTGAAAAATCGGCATCTCCTCTGAAGAGGTTGCTGAAAGAAAAAACAGTAGAGGATGAAATACTTTGAATACCACCTTCTATTTAATACTGCCTTCTCCTTAGTCTCTTTCTACAATTACTAGGTGATTCTGAGTGGTCCTATCTTTTGGTACCAGAATAAGAAACCCATTTGTTAATTAAGTACTTCATTAAAAAATAATTATTGACATTCGAGGGTAGAGCAATAGATGCAGTAAAAAAGCCTCCAACTCAAAAAGCCAGCATTGTATTTTGAGAGACAGAAAATGAACATGATGTATTGAGTATATTTCCTACTCATAAAATAAAAATAATAAATATTTTTTTTAAAACTTGAGTTTGGTTCTTCAGCATCCACATAGAAATCCAGGCATAGTGTTGTGTGCCTGCATTTCCAGTGCTGGGCATACCGAGATAGGAGATCCCTGGAGCTTCCTGATCAACTGGTCTAGCTGAATTGGTAAGCCCGGGTTCAGTGTGAGACATTTTGCAAATAAGATGGCAGACAGTGTTAGAAGAAGACTCCCAGCATTGATTTCTGGCCTCCACATGCACACACCTATGTTCACACATGTGTGCATGCATATACACACACCAAAGAAAGAAAACATTACAGAAAAATAAAGTGAGAATTTGGGAAAGATGTTAACTTCATGACTTCAGCATACACTTTCTGGGTGAATTGTGTATGTGCATATATATAACTAAAAATAGAGAAACTGCTCAGTTCACTTATTTCTATTTTTTGTAGATTCTTCATATATTCTTCATTGTTCTTTTCTCAGTCTTTTAAAGTTACTGCTAACTTGAGAAAAAAGTGTCACTTTCATTGATGACAAACACAGCCCTAGTCTTAAGGGGTCATTCAGTTTTGGTCAAGCTCTATCCATGCAGAGGAAGAGAAAAAATATTTTCCCAAGCAGTCGCTTCCACTCTGGAGCATGCCTCAGGGCAGAATGATGTCTGAGCTGAGTCTTAAGGATGTCCAGGGATGATGAATTCCTGGGTTGCAGGGGCTACATGATTGATATTTATTGACATGCCTTCAAAACCCACTCCTTATTTGGCCTCTACAAGGAACTCTCTGCTCACCTTACTCTGAGCTGGATGCCCAGTACTTCCATGACAAATGCTTTTCAGACACTTAAATTAAAAATGGGTTCTTCAGCTTTCTCTCAGTGGACTGTAGGTTTTCTATATCTCATGCCTTCACAGATATTACTTAATAATCCTGTGCCGGGTGCATTTGTGAGAGAGGGAGTGCTTTTTTGATGTGAAGGCAGTATGAAACAGCAAGACAGAAAAATCAGGATGATAAATGCCTGGTGTGACCTTGGAGTATGTTTCAGGGCTTGGGTTAAATTGGTGAATTTCTACTGAGGAAAAGGGCTCTGTGAGTAGGCCAGGAATCCAAATCCTAATGGCTCTGAGCTCTCATTTACTCCCTGTTGAGCTGCTCATTCTTAAATTATAAAGACTCTTTGTATGTGATCTATTTCATTAGCTTTGCTGAATCACACTTCAAGCTTTCAGTACTAGTGGGAACAAGAATTTTATTGGTTCTATAACATATTTTTACCTTTAAAGATCATGTCCTTATTCTATCTCTTTAATTTCTTAATTTGACCTTTTCACTGTAATAAATATTAGATTACAATTTTTTTGCAAATGAATTGGTTTCCAAGATACTCAGGACTTTCTTTCTTTCTCTCTCTCTTTTTTTTCTTCTTCCTTCTTTTCAACTCTATAGCCAATAAGATTTTTAGATCCAGTTTCTGAGACTTAAGCAATGAAAAGGTAGTTTTTCTGTTTTACTGAGTTTTTTTTTTTTTTTTTTAGTGTTATTTTGTGCTTTTAAAAGAAGTGGTATGTCTATATTTGAAATTCTGTAAAGATTAAGCACTTTAAGCCTTCTTTACTCAGCTTTACAGAATGCCTAATTACATGGTTCTTTCTCTTAATCTCCTTTGCTGTCATCATCTCCTTTCTAAGCTTTCAGCTTTTGTTCCAGTTAAATAGGGAAATTGTACTCACATCCTGGGAGAAATACTTGTAAAACTGTTTTGTTGGTGCGTGTTTGTAATAGTGATAATAAACGATTTCAAGTTTTTCTTTGATATACTTTCTTGTATTTAGGAAACTCTCCTCCTATGCATTATATAGTGAAGATTTCCAGGTTAAGTGTTCTCATGAAAAACAAAAAATATCTTAGTATTTATTGTTATTGTAGCAATGTATTTTCCACTGGCAACTGTAGGATTAGGCTGAAAATTTTGTCCTAGGTATTGCGTTAGAACATAGGCAGCAATTTCAGGTGGCCCCTGATGAAACCCTAGTTAGCATGCTTTTCCCAGGCCACTTCCAGTCTTCTCCATTCTCCGTACTCCTCATCCTTTCTTCCGTTCTTTCTCTCTTACTCAGTTTCTCTCCTCTTCCTCCTCCAATCCTTTTCTAATTGGCTCCTGTCCACATGCCAACCCTTATTAAGCCCCAGAAAAACACAAGGCTGTTTGCAAAACACTGTTGACTATCAAGACATTTGCTCTGTGGAGAGAGCGGTAAATACACAGAAAAGTAAAACACACCAGCAGATGTCATGTGCCATTCGACCTGCCAGAATAGAAGAGGAGAATCCATCTAGATTGGGTGAAAGCAAATATGTTTGAAAAAGGGGTGTTAGATCTATGGTGAAGTGAGAGTCTCACAGGCAGATATTAAAGAAAAAGGTATGTATCTGAGATCGAATACATAAATAAATACACGATAGCAGAAACTGGGTTAGTCCTGGATAGTGACCAGTGATCTATTTGTGTAGCAGCATAGAGCAGAATTCTGCAAACTTTTGTAACGTTCCAGATAGTAATTATGTTAGTCTTTGCAGGTCATATGTCACTGACACAACTGTCAACTTTACCACTGTAGCAAAAGTGGCCGCAGTCAATTCATAAATAAGCTTAGCTATGTTCCAAGAAAAATTTTATTTACAAAATCAGGCAGTGGGTCAGAGTTGTTCTGTAGGCTGTAGCTTGAAAGAGCAGAATTAGAGGGAAATAGGCTGCACAAGAAGGCAGAGACCAGATGTCAGAGGGTTCTGGACACTGGGCTTGAATGGGGAATTGATAGTCTCTTTCATGAACCATTATTGCTGTATGTCTCCTAAAAGTTATAAATACCCTGACATTTAAACTTAGAACCAGTTGTTTTCTACTTCAAGCTTAAGCTAGGGTATATCTAACTATAAATATATACTTCTCTCTAACTGAATATTTTATATAAAAGTGACATGTAGAAAGCAAACAAGGTTTTTCAATGCCTCCACCAAAGCTTGACTCGGTCAGAAGTAGAAAATTTTAATCTTTGGAGTTCTTACCATGAATTCTCCATGGGAAGGGACCAAGTGATCAAATCTGGAGAAAACCAGAGAATGCACAGCAGGCCCTTAGGATCTCTAAATGTAAAATGTCAAAATTCTCCCTGTTCAAAATCCCAGTGTGAACTGATTTCAAACTACATATTCCATCTGTTTATTAGTTACCTACAGGAATTGTTAGCCTCCAAGTCTAAGGTAACTTCTACATCATTTCATTAGAACATTGTTAAATATTATAAAAGGTGCTTTTGTCTGTTTCAGCATTACTTTTTCTTCCATTATCATCAGTAATTCTGTAGTCCTTGCCCACCTGTTCCCTGCCATGTTGTGGAAGGCAGAGACCAGATGTCAGAGGTCTCTGTTGTTTCCCCTTTGGCTAAACCTCCTCAAGGCTCTGTTAATGTTTTTGTCTCAAATGCCTTCACAATGAAAATGTAAATCAAATATTTGTTGAGTGTATTCATGGGCATAAACATTTGTAACTGTTTGGAACAAACTCCTTCGTGTGTGTGTGTGTGTGTGTGTGTGTGTGTATGTGTGTGTGTGTGTGCATGTGCGTGTGTGTGTGTGTGTGTGTGTGATTTGTTTTTAGTTTTTTGAGACTCTCTCATTACATAGCCCTGGCTGGCCTGGAACTTGCCTTGTAGAGTAGGCTGGCCTCAGACTCACAGAGATTCACCTGCCACTCCCTCCAGAGTGCTGGGATTAAAGGTGTGTGTCACCATGCCTGACTTGAAGAACACCTGTTTTAGTGTTCTTCATTGCTTCCTACTTTTCATTGAGGATTATGTATTCTTATAAAGTATTTTGAATTTAGTTCATTAAAATATTTATGGATCTTTTAAAATAAAAGCGTTCCTTTTGATATTCTGTTTCTATAAAGAACTTGTAGTGTATTAAATGAAATTTCTGTAGTTGCTCGCAACATACTGGGAAATAAGTAGGCTACGTTTTATATCAGAGAAATCTGAACCTTTAGTAGTTTTTACATTGCACAGTTGTAACCTACATATTGTTAACAACACAATGAGATGGTTCCAGATTCTGCTGGAAAGAAGTTGGCTTGTAATTTTTTCATCCATCCCACATAAAGATGTTGATGTCATCCATATATATAGTTAGGAGTATTTTCAAAAATCCTTTCTGGATTTGAGTTACCCACTGCTGTAGAATAGCAAAGCCACAATATAATGTTGGTTCTGATCGCTTTTTTAAAAAAGATTTGTTTTAATTTACGTTTCTGTGTGTGTTTATGTGTGTATGCCATGTGTATGAAGGTGACCATAGAGGCCAGAAGAGGTTATCAGATCCCCTGGAGTTGGTGTTATAGGCAGTTGTAAACTGCCTGATATGGGTGCTGGGAACCAAACTTGGGTCCTCTGGAAGAGTGATACATATCCTGAGCCATCTCTCCAGTCCTCTAATAGCTTAAAAAAATCTGCTTATTTTTATTTATACAAGTGATCTGATTGCCAGTATTGTTTATTGGTGTGTGTGAAGTGCTCAAGAAGGCTGGAAGAGAATGGCAAGAGCCACCATGTGGGTCCTGAGCACTGAACCTGGGTCTTCTGGAAGAACAGCAAATGCCTTTAACCCATGAACCACCTCTCTAGCCCTGTTGATAGCCTTTAAAATAAAATTTCTTTATGTTTATTTAGCATTCATTAAATTTTAGTGATTCTCAGTACTTAACAAGACTTCTGGTAATCATGTGGTAAGTTGTAACCAATAATCTCAGAACCTAGTTCATCAATATGTATTTTAATTTTGTTTCTCTCAGAGTTTAAATTATATGTTTTCTAGGGGTGCAGTTGAAATCATTTGATATTGAACCATTTTTAAACCAGACGTGACATAGTGAAAAGAAGATTATGTGGGCAAGATATAATGATTATAATTATGTGACAGAGAAAATAATACATTCAAAGAACGCTGAACAAACAACGGAGAGGAGTAGGTAGATCACAGAGACAATTACGTTGCTTGTTGAAAACCGCACATTTATCAGGAGATCTGCCTCCAGTAATGGCAAAGCCTTTTTGCTGGAGAGAGAACAGGGAAGGGGATTGTTGTGCTATGCAGTGCTTCTGGCTGTCAGAGCAGCTTGCCTCATTAGTGACCCTGTAGAAATCACAGCATCCTGTTTTAGTCATGAGCAGGTAATTCTCTATAACTTTCTACTTGAAGAAAAAAGAATTATTCATGATTTTTCAGTTGCTTTGACCAGGCTTTCAGCCAAGGTTTTTCTTCTTTTTAAAGCTTCTTCTGCTGGGATGAGAGATGAACCAGGTTCAAGGATGGGGAAAAGAGGCTCAGAGGGAACACATGAGTGTTTACGTTTCAACATTGCTTGGGTGTAATATGAGGATCACGCTGTGTAAAGGCAATGAGGGACAAGTAGTGTGGGAGGTCGGGTCAAAGGGATGTGCCGACTGTGCAATTTTAGCTTCTTTTTACCTTGAGACATCAAGACACACCTTGGGTGATGTCTCTCAGGTTTGTCGAATAAAATGGGATAACATGTAGTTTCACACCAGGCCTGATGTATATGCATTAAGATATGTATGCGTAGCCTTTATTTTATGTCACCTTTCATTAAGTGGGATCAGGAAAGAAACTGTTATAAAGACCAGATATTTTAACTGGTAGATTCTAGTGAACACATTGTCAGTGTCGCTTGAAGACTATGACCAGAGGCTTAAGTAGAAGCTGGCTTTAATTATCATTTTCTTTGATTTATGTTGGTAAGACATCTTATATATAGTTAAGGCATAATGTTTTTATACTTTAGAGAAAGTCTGATATTTTGTGTAGGTAGAACTGAAAAGCACCCTACTTTCTAGACAGTGGAACAAAACAAAGGAGTAGCCATGCACTAGTGTGTTTAATGAGTGTTGAATGTCTCTAAGTTGAGGCAGGCAAAGTAATAAATCTATTTTCTTGAAGAGCACTTTACTGCTCTCCTTTCTTCTTTTTTTAGTTGATTAATAGAAAAAAAGCTAAGAGTAATAATACTGTGCTTTATCTATTGTAAACATTTAATTTTATTGGAAGAAAAATGAATTTGTTGGAATGTTTTAACTCTTTATTCATCACTATATACTTTCAAAATTTTAAAAGTTTTAAATTGTTATTCAGATGTACTGAAAGACATTTTAATGCATAAAACTATATAGTCTAGGAGTATACTTGACATCATTGCTGGCTTTTTTTTCTTCCAGTGTCTGTATTTATGTTGAAAGTCCAGGTGAATGACATCATCAGTCGCCAGTACCTGAGCCAAGCAGTTGTCGAGGTATTTGTAAACTATACGAAGACAAATTCTACAGTAACTAAAAGCAATGGAGCAGTATTGATAAAAGTACCCTACACGTTAGGACTCAGCTTAACCATTATTGCTTACAAAGATGGCTACGTCTTGACCCCTCTGCCTTGGAAAACTGGAAGAATGCCAAGTAAGCATTTCCATGGTAGTTTGCATTCACAAATGTAAATGATTCCCCCTTTTGATTTGGGTGTGTCCTCTTGAGCTGAACATGAGAATACCCACAAGAAGTCTCTATTGGGAGTTTAGAAGGGAAGGCAGATTTGCAGAGAACAAACATTTTTTTGTCTGTTTGGGCTGCTATAATAAGATACTACAAACTGGGTGGCTTATAAACAACAGATTTGGTTTCTGATGGTTCTGGAGGCTGGGAAGACCAGGACTGAAATGCCGGTAGCTCTATGGTATGCTGAGGGCCTGATTTCTGGTTTATAGATATCACCTTCTCACTCTGTCTTCACATGGAAGAATGGGCTACGGAGTTCCTTGGGAACTTGTTTTCACTGTACTCTAATTCCATTGATGAAGGCTTTGCACTCCTGACCTGATTACTCTGAAGTTCCATTATTTAAAATAATCTAGATTATGAATTTTAGAGTGCAGAAATATTGGGATCATATCAATTATGAAGGCATTTTTCTTTCCATAGAGGCTTGAGGGCATCCTGAGCACGATCTCTGCTCTGTACAAAGGTTTTCTGCAGGGGATAGTTGGAATGAGAGTACCATGGCAAAAGGATTAGTGAGAAGTAGCATGGGCCGGGTCACGTGGATATGATGTGATAAGAACCTGCTGAACATCAAGACAGTTTCACTCTGTGTATGTACCAAACAGGCACTTAGTGCAGATCTTAGTGAAGAAGCTGCTTGGAAATTGGACTTAGTAGCATGCAGTGCTGTCCTACTTTCCAGCAGCAAGGCTGAAATAGATTCAGAGAGCTCCTGAGTGTGCCAGCACCTGAGGTACTCACTGAGAGCTACAAGCAGGAGAATGGTGTGACTAAAGTGGTAGAAGACATGTAGCAAAGAAAGAATTGTAGAACTTATTGTAAGTGGATGTGGTATGTTCAGTCATCGCTCCTATTTACCTTATAGTGATTGTTACATTGAGTTCAGATGCTTATTTGGTTTCTTATTAGAAACATTTAAATTCATGAACCATTATTTGAAGTTATAATGAAAACATCAAGTGAATAATCAATTAAGTAAGTTTCTCACAGATAAAACTTTAATAAACCTAAAACTAAAAAAAAACAGAATAGAAATGTGATAAGGTGAATTCCTGTCCTAAATGCTTTATCTTTTCTTCAAAAGAGAGAAATTAAACAATATTCTTTATTCAATAAAGTTAGGAAAACATTGAAAGAAAATAAAGAAGAGAAAATTGACAAAAATACTAGTTCTTTGAGATAAAATTATCTATACTTCTGGTAGTCTAAACAATAAGAATGAAGGAAATAAAAGACAAGAAATGAAGGGAAATACATAGTTATATAGAGTCAATAAAAATGTTATACATAAAATTTGTTGGTAATTTAAAAAAGCTCAATAGCATGTATAATTTTATGACCTATAAATGAGTATACTGGGTTCAGATGACATAGACCCATAGCCATTGGATGGAATCCTCTAGATTGCTTCAAAGAACACTTTTGAAAAACTAGTCTACCCTGATTCTAGAACTGATAGTTTTCACATTCTTCCAATGATTTGTGTATTCTCTCACGTTTGTATGTGCACATACAGACATGCAACCACTGAGCTGAGCAATCCTACCTATTCCCCTAAGTACAGAAATCCTGAAACAGAAGAGTGGAGAGACCTTTGTTAATTTAAATAGAATATTTTGTCAAGACCAAACAGGATTTGTTTTCTTTCAGGATTATGAGAGTATAAAATTTGTACCAAACTCTATTAGCTTCCTTATCTCACTAGTAGAATAAATTATAACTGCTATCTGATCATATCAATAGTTGTCTGGATCCATGCCTACTTAAGAAAAAAAAAAACATCTCATGGTCATACTCAACTCAAAAATGTTGGCAGTGAGTATATCAAAATAAGAATCCAGTGTAGATGTTTGTATTATTTTACATGGTAGAAATTCTTATCGAAGAAAGAGATATTCAGACACAGAAAGTAGGTTAGCAGCTAGAAAAGGCACACAGCATTGTGAATTCTTGATTTCGGAATTGGAAACTAAGAACATAGTCTTAAGACTCTTAAAAATTTTAGAATCTCAGTAATTACTGATTACCAAACGAGCATTGGTACAAACTGTTTTTTCTGCATATGAACAACAATAGCTGGTTAGAAAAACAATGTGATAAATCATCTTTCTTAGAATAATAAGAAAAAAAACCCAAAATATGAGGAATCCATAAACAAGTTAAAACATGATGAGTATTAAGAGACCAAAACTAGGGGCTAGAGAGGTGGCTCTGTGGTTATGAGCACTGGCTGCGCTTGCAGAGCACCTGGGTTTATTGTATTATAGTTTGTTCTGTGTTATGAATTGGACACTTATTTTGTATGAAAATGTACTCTATGTCAGAAATCATTAAGTAAAAGCTGAATCCTCATTGATGGTATTGAGATATTTTGGTAATAATAATAATGATATTGAGATTATTTGGTAATAAGTTAATTTTATCTATGTGCTAAAATATGTTGCTCAAAGATATCAAATATGGAAAGTTGAACAATAAGAAAATATACTATCTACCCTGAATTAGGATGCTCTATTTAATCTTAGGAGCAATAAAAGTTGTCATGACAGTAGATATGATCGTATTTTAAAAAGAGAAGATCCCAATATTAAGAAAACATTAACAGCAACCGAGAAGAAATGTAAAATCTTTGAAATAAGGGTAATAGCCATAACTTGCAAAATATTCACACAAATTAATAAGAAAATGCCAAGATCCTATTTAAACAGGAACATGGCTTGGTTAGTGCAGAAAATAGAAATACGAATACCAGGCAAGGTCACAACCCACTTTATCTTTGTGGTAATCAAAGTTTGTTCACTGAAGAAATGCATGCTGCCTCTCAGATATTTTCACAGCAGGGATGTCTGACAAAGGTGGCTGTCCTCAGCATGAACATACAGAGTGGGATCAGCAGTCTCAGTCATTTCACTGGGAGTGGAAACTGGATGAATTATTTAGGTGATGACTTTAAAATAAATGTGTCAGCAATCATTCTATGTCAGCAATCATTAAGTAAAAGCTGAATCCTCATTATTGATGGTATTGAGATATTTTGGTAATAATAATGATATTGAGATTATTTGGTAATAAGTTAATTTTATCTATGTGCTAAAATATGTTGCTCAAAGATATCAAATATGGAAAGTTGAACAATAAGAAACTTCAAGAGCTTCAGAAACTTTAAGTCACTATTCCACTGCCATCAAGCTCCCCTGAAAATAAAAAATACCAATAAAGTGGCTAGACATTTCATTTATGCACCAGGATGTGGGCTCCAATACTTTTGAAACAGTGACATAGAAACCATCTGAAACTATTAGTGAAGTGATTCAAATAAATATTATGCTTTAACCAATAATAAGTAGAAATTTAAAATTTCCAAGAACTAAACGAGTAACAGTTTAATAGATAAAACAGATTTGAACTGCTTAGAAAATCTTTGAGGCATAATGTAATAGAGCTATATCTGTCCCAGTTCCAGTTCCCCCTCATTAAATATTTCAACTGTTCTGTCTGAATTTACAGTATATTCATCAGTTACACTTTCACTGTTACCACAAAGCCAAGCAAATATATGGCTCTTTGAAGACACTGTTTTGATAACTGGAAAATTAGCTGGTAAGTACAATACATCCTTATTAAGGAAGCTCTTAAAGTGGTCATTATGTAAGTCAGTGTTGATTCTAATTTAGGAAAAGACTAAATTGATCAGTGATGATTATTAGAATTGATAGTACATTCATCTACACTGAATCTTATCTTACTATATTATATATTATTTTATGTACTACTTATTATAATTATTACATATTATATAATATATACTATAATGTATAATAATACATTATATTATTATATTATATAAAAAGGACATGTTTGTGTGTTGGAAATAATTTTCTGTTTAACTATTTTAGTCCCTACCTCCCATCCCAAATGGAAAATATTTGACTAGAGGAAATTATAGAGAGAGCTGTTATACTCTCTACATGCATCTTTCACTAGGCTTTTGTGACCAGTGAACTAGGGACAAGGACAGAGCACATGTCACCTGGACCTTTGGTCTCTCTAACTGAAGGCCTTTCTACCATGCCTCCTGGGTGACGCTGCTAGTGTGGGAGCTTTGCTGCTGTGGTTCCAGTGTACAGAATCTTGTAGGCATCTTCAATTTTTGGTACTGATATCTCATGGGGACGAATGTAGAAAGTGTGGCTTTGGGGCACTGATTCAGCCTGTGTCCTCTCTGCTTATAGATTATGAAGATGGTAGTTTGAGCCTGTCCTTACCTCCCAGGTCCCTTAATTGGTGCTTAGAAGGAACTCAGATACTCTGTGACTTTTTTTTGATACCTATTACATAATGCCTTTGTAAATTTCCATTGTTTGTTTATTTGACCTGTATTGATGAATTAACATTTAGCTCTGATATATGATGGAAATGACCAAAAAAGCAGAAAATCCTCACGAGAGAGTCAATCAACAGAGACATAGCCAAAAGGACTGTTTGTGAAAGTTCCTATTTAGAAGCTAGTCTGTTTTGAAAGCATCAGATAAGAAAATTTAATATATTGAATTAAGAAATTGAACTTGGACTTGACTAGTCTTAAAGTGACTTTCTGAGTGGGCCTGTGGACCCTTTTTCCCTAGATGTTAAATCATTTGCTACTAATTTTGCTGGCTTGTGACAGAATATGATGTGGGCTTGTATGGGGACTGGAAAGTAAATAGGCTACATGGCTGCAGAGGGGCTGTGTCCTATGCTACGGAGGTGTTGGCATAGGTCCTTCTTATTGTGTATTTAGTTGGTCCCCTTTCTGGCCTCCTCAAACCCCATTAGAAATTGTGGTTTCTGCTGATATTTCCACACATGGACTTGTATGAGTATGTCCTGTCTCTCTCCTGTGTCCCTGTACCTAGAAAGAATAGCACTCAAATGTCTGGATAGAAGGTCTGCCTCTGCACGTCCTTTTGAGCCCTTGTGAATTCTCAGATCTCGCTTTTTCACTGCCTTCTTTCCCTGAGAGGTCACCAGTGTATAAGAGCACAGGAAAGGATGGATGTTTCTGAGGTTGTTAAAACTTTTCATAGAGTACTTCTTTATTACTTAATGCTAAGGAAATGTTTGGTTTGTATAATGGGAGTATGTTCAACATGTGTGAATATATTTGTGGGAGAAGGGATAGAAGAAATTGGAAACTTCAGGCATATGCTAACCTTAGAGAAACTCAGCTAGATAATTTACATAGAATGCATATTTTCATTTATAAGAAATTGTATCTTCAACATAATTAGGCTACATATTTTTAAATTAATTTTTAGATTAGCAAAAATAATGAATTTCACTGTGATATCTTCATATATAAAACTCACATATTTTATTCATTGTGTTTAGAATTTTATGTGTCTGGGTGTTTTGCCTGTATGTATGTAAGTGCACACAAGTGTGCAATGCCTGTGGAGACTATAAAAGGGTATCAGCCCTCCTGGAACTGGAGTTATAGACAGTTCTGAACCACCATATGGGAGCTGGGAACTGAACCTAGGGCCTCTGCAAGAATAGCCAGTACTCTTAACATCTGAGCCATCTCTCTAGCCCCAAGGTCACATGTTTTAAAAGAGAATATTATAGACAATGTTTTTAAAGTGATATAAAAGTACAGGATTGTTTCCTTAAATATATTTTCTGTTTGTATTTTGATTTTTGAGACTGGATTTTCCTGTTACATATTCCAGTCTGGCCTTGATCTCCTAGAGATCCACCTGCTTCTGCTTCTTGAATGCTAGAATTGAAAGCATGTGCCACGATGCCTGGCTCCTCAAATATCTTAAGAAAATAATAACATATATTTTAATTGTGTTTTTACTCCAGTGTTTTACAGGTGTTATTTTCTTTTCCTTTATGCAAAAACACCCTGGAATTTGATTTTGAGAATTGCCTTACACTATTCTTTTATTATCACATAACTCCTTAAAATTTGATAGTATTTTCATCCTAATTAAATTATTTCTTCTGCTTTTATCAGTGATCTTATTAAAGTCCAAGGTCAAAGGTAATATATTTGTTCATTTACAACTTTGATTTGGAATTGACTCTTGGCTTGTTGTGTTAACTGTAGAAATATCGGTTTCGTCACTGATTTCTCACTTGATAACTACTAGAGGACTGTTAGTTCCGTATCACTGAAGTCAGATACTTTTATATCAAGGATCTGGATTTTGGAAGACTTTTTACAGTTCATGAGCTGCTTTCTGAAGGTGTAACCTACCCATTTCAGTGTGTGGTTGAGTGCCCCAAAAGGGAGCTCTTGTGCAAGTAGGTAAAGTCCTATCCCAACCTAGCAGAGCCCAGAGGAGCCTTCATCTTTTAAAAAGCAGCATCAACTTTAAACATGATTTGCCCTGAAGGACTTAAGTTGAAACAATTGAAAAATAGTTTTTCTTCACATTGTTCCTCTACTCTTTGAATATTGTCTCCAATTTCAAACAAGCTGCCAATTTAATCACAAGACATATTACACCTCATTTACTGTGCATGGGACCAGGCCCATTATTGAGCACGTAACTTTGGACAGAGAATAACGAGATGCCTTGATTAGTCTTGGCCCATTCTGACACACACTGTGAAGCCCACTCCTGTTACAGAAGAAATCTCAGTGAACCACATGGACTGAGGGAAGTCAGTGTGTGGCTCCTTAAAGTGAAACTGCAGAAAAGGTGGAGGAGCTCTGTGCAGCAGTCAAGAAGTCCATAGTGCTTTTTGTGATCCTTCTTAGTTTTGGATTTAAAATAATAATTATAGTAGATAGTGATAACATTTACAAACCACTATAACTACTTTCTTTAAAGTGAAATGTTCTGACCAGTGATGGTTTTTTATATTCACATGTATTTTGTCCATTTGTTAATGGGATTTCCTTTTCTCAGAAGCCAAATCTCAACCAAGTGTTCAGTTTTCAAAAGCTTTCATTGAACTTCCTGACAACCATCATATTAGCAATGTGACTGGCTACCTGACTGTTCTACAACAGTTTTTGAAAGTGGACAATTTTCTGTACATGACTGGAATCACTCTTAACAAACCAGGTATTATCTAGTTTTTACATATGTATGCATATTTATAAGAAACATCAACACATATATTTTCTATCCAATACTATTTATTTTGATATTTACATAGTTACTGGAGATGCAGTTTTCATTGAAGCTCTGTAAAATACATGTTGCTTTTGAAATGTCTAGTTACTAACCTGCTAATAAGCAAATTCCTTTTATCCGAAACAGAATGATCTTTCTTTGACATGCACTATTAATTTAATTAATAAAAATTTCCTTTCATTTTAATTTATTAAATTTCACTTGAACCAAAGCAAGTAAGTAAAATATAGAAAATGATTGTGAGTATTGTAAAACACGGCAAAATAATACATTTAGAAACTCTGATGTAACGATATCAGTACTTCTCTTTTCCCAGTTTGACCTTGTATTCAGTCTTAAACTTGCAGGAAATGTCAGGGCAATGTGAGAAAATATGGTTGAACCGACTGTTGAGATATATTTATGTAATTGATACATTTGAGTAAGCCATTCTAATTTTGTCTTGATATGTACTAGCTATAAGAAATATTAAAAATGTTATCTTTTCCAGAGTCAACAGCTTTAATGTTAGGCTTTTATGACTTTAAAGTGAAGGGATGGATGGAATTTTGATTTATTTTTAAAATACATCTCCATTTGTCCTACCACTTCTACTTCTCATTGCAAATGGAGCCGAAGCACCACTGTTTAGAATTACCACAGATAATCTATAATTGCAATGATTGCAGTTGTGTCATATTTTGGGTTTATTTCATTTAGGTACATCTAGAAATGAGAATATCAAGAAAAATATAATTTTAAAAACTACTGCAACTAACTGAGCCTACCACTTACCAAAATGTCCAAAGCCTGTTTCCTATAGCACACCAAAGTCACCGCGTGAGGGCATTCCCTGGTCTCGGAAGCAGGCTTTGTCCTCACTTGGAGTAGACATGAGTTGACACATAAATACTCCCATTTCCTTGCTTTGGCTGAGACAATCCCCACGCAGCTTCTGCCCCTAGCGGACTGAGCTGGAGCTGCTTCGGTGACAGCCCATCCTGACTGAGTCCTCTGTTGCTGGCTTCTTCCTTCTACTTTAGTGTCCCCTTCTTTAGTGGCTGATTTCTGGGATCACTTCCCCAGTCATTTGCTACTCAAATCCTCCCAAAGTCTGCTTCTTCAGGAAGCCAGTCTAAGACCTCTGATGTAAGAGGATGCTCAAAATAAAGGCCTTTACAAGAATGACACAAACATAGGCCATCACAGATGAGCTTATGTTGAACTGAAGAATGCTCATAGACAAAGCTCATGGACCAGGGCACGGGTCACTATGAGCTCTGCTTCCCAGCATTCCTTTACTCTCTGCTTTAAAGGTTCCCCATTTCAAAAGAATGCTGCCACCATGTGAATAGTCCTAGAGTGGTGCCACCTCCTGGGAGGAAGAATGCTGTACTCTGCCCAGCCTAGGGCTAGTCATGTGTACTGAGCTTGAAATGGGACCAGTATAACAATGACCTGGATTTAATTTAAGTGACCACTGTGTTGGTGCAGCCGATGACCACTCTATTGGATTATGCAAGTTTAGAACCCTGTGTGTCTAAAAGTGTTCTTTTATGAATGTTACAGTTTGGGTTTAGGAGTTAGGGTTAGTGTTTTTTGAAAATTATTTATTTTCTTTATTATTATTATTATATGTGTGTGTGTGTGTGTGTATTGCACCACACCAAACATGCAGAGATCAGAGGACAATTTTCAGGAACTGGGGCTATCCTTCCATGTGAGTTCCAGGGATCAAACTCAGTCATCAGAATGTGCGTCAAGTGCTTCTACCTGCATAACCATCACGCTGGCATAGGGTTAGATTTTCAGAACATTCAGTTGGATTCCATTGTCCTTAAATCAGATGACTCTGAATGGGATAACTTGTTTTTTTTTTTTTTTCTAATTTGTCAATGTTACATTGTATAGCTTATATTTATTTATGAACTATCTTGAAATTATAGCTTTAAAATTATCAATATACAGCTGATAAATATTTATCAGAATGGATAACAGTAGTGAAATAGAGTAAAAAAATATTTTAGACCCATAGCAATTAATTATATAAATGAATCCTCCATTTCTATATGATTTTAATCAGTTGTGTACTTGCTTCTTTAGGTTTGGAAAACGTTGAACTGACTCCTCTCGCTGCGATATGTGTGAAAATATACTCTGGAGGAAAAGAATTAAAGGTGGATGGCTCCATTCATGTTTCTCTCCCCCTTCTATACACACACAATGTAAACACTGGAGATCGAATTCCTGCGTGGACATTTGATATGAACACAGGTATGAGCTAAGAGAAAGAAGTGAGAATGTTTCCTTGTAAATACTTTTGTGTTTCAGCTTAGAATTTGATACGTATCTAGGTTTTCAGTAACATTACAATGCTATGCACTTTTAAGGACCATAATTGGCCTCACTGATACACACATACACACATGCACACACACACATACACAAACATATATGTATGCATGCATACATATATATGTGCAGAAATGATGCTAATACATTGTCCTGGTTACTTTTCCCATTTCAGTGATAAAATATGCTGACAAGAGCAAATTAAGGGAGAAGGGTTTATTTTGGCTCACAGGTCAAGGAATAATCCATCTTGGCAGAGAAGGCACAGGGGCAGGAGCTTGAGGCAACTACTTGAATTTCATCCACAGCCAGGAAGAAGAGAACGATAAATGCTTTGGTTCAGAACACTTTTTCCTTTTTGTACACTCTAATACCGCAGCCTAGGGTGTGGTGCCACCCACAGTGGATGATTCATCCCACCTCAGCTAATGTTCTCAGGATAATCCCCCTCAGGCTGCCTGGGGGCCCTCTCCCAGGTGATTCTAGATCTCCTCAAGCTGACAACTAAGATTAACCATCATATACAGTATGCCAAAACAAGCAAACACACACACCAACATTTTTGTTTCACTTGTATTGTCTTGTCTTTCTCCAACATTTTAAGGCAAAAATAATTTAAGATAAAAAAAATCCTTTGGGAATTTTTTAATAGACAATATGAGCTTATCTAAAACCTTGGTTGAGACAATCAAGAAATTTATGTTAATATCATGACAATAAATGATGTAAAGAGACAGGAGGATTATTTCCCCCAAACAGCCTTAGGAACCAGCTTTGTTCACTGCACTTTGCTTCCTAAATGGCAACTGGGAAGTACTTTTTTCTTTAGTTTTGCTTTTGTTCTCATGTAAATAAGATGATAGTGTAAGCTACTAAAAATAAATAAATATATAAAGACCATAGTGGAGTGATGAGCCCGAAGAATGGCCTTGGGCAAAGTCTGTGACAGAGCAGAGCCAGCTTCTCAGGCTTTGCTCTGTTTACTTCTGTTTCCTCTAAGTCAGCACCTTTCTAAGACGGAATTTCAGTGCCCAGCAGAGGTTTGTCGGTGCTCCAGCTTCTAACTTCACACTTGTCCAGGTTGAAAGCCAGTAGAAAAGATGGACATGCTTTGTGTAGTAGCCACAGCAGAAGCCTGCTTTGATGCACCGTATCGTAGAATTTATACAAGAAGAATACACACATTTATGTAGGTTTAGCTCATAGGTTGATGTGAGATTGAACCCCAAACTCATCATATCAACTGAGAAAAGGTAGCAGAAGAAACTCAAGGAAGGTTTGTAATGGAATATGACTGGAAATGGAAGCTTTGATATTAAGGCCAAAATCCACACAGATGTTCACTGTGCAAAATAAGCAGTGATCTATCCATGTTCATAAGATTAGTGAAAACTGTGATAGCGGTGACAACCTGTTATTGGGAATCTTTAGATTAAGCTTGCTGAGGTCTGAGTTTAGGCTTCTTACAAACATCACCTTAGGCAACAATCATTTATATGATTTGGGCCTTGGTTTCTCAATTTTTGAGTGAGTTGCTCTTTACTTCAAAGAACTTTAAAGAGGAACATACTATTTGAGTTCTGGTTTCTAATCATTCTTCCTGGCAAAGACCTTAGTCTCTAATGTTCCTTTCAGTGATTAAAATTTTTGAATCAAGGGCTGATAAGATGATCGGTGAGTAAAGACACTTACTGCACAAGCCTGGCAACCTGTTTGCTCCATGGAACCCATGACAAGGTGGAAGGAGAGAACAAACTTTATTGAGTAGTCCTCTGACCTCCACACAAATACAATGGCATACATCCACTGCCCCAACATTTCTCTCTCATACACACAATAATAAACTTTTAAAATTAAAAAGTTTGAATTATATGTAATGTTTAATGAAACTAATTAAAAGCAGTAGATTGAGTTGATTCCATCATTTCAAGTTTCTCTACCTTACTGACAACTGTTTGATCTACATTGCTGCAAATTATTGCCTTTATTCATTTTTTATCTCTGAATAATAATCCATTTTGTATATATACATTTTATTTACCCATTCATTCATTGGTGTGCATCTTGGTTAATTCCCTATCTTAGCTATTATGAATAGTGCTACAGAAAACATGGGAATGAAGGTATCCAAAAAGAAAGGAAGAATTGGTTTCAGTGTTCCATAATATAATAGAGTAACTTGTCTATAATTATTTCTGATATATTTCAAAATAACTAAATGAGTC
The DNA here is from genome assembly GCA_035773235.1 of Eospalax fontanierii. Taxonomy (NCBI): domain Eukaryota; kingdom Metazoa; phylum Chordata; class Mammalia; order Rodentia; family Spalacidae; genus Eospalax; species Eospalax fontanierii. Next base: position 47,671,093 of record CM069530.1, on the reverse strand, counting down.
CAAAGGTTAGATGGTTAATGACATGGAAATGTTCAATTTTTCCTTATACATTGTATATATTTGAAATTCTACTCTATGCCATAAATGTATGCAAATGTGTAAGCTGAAGGTGATAAATGGAATGTCACTGTTTTCCACGTAGCTAATTTATATTTTATATTTTATATCAATAAGCCAAAACTAAGGTTTTAGCAGCTGTACATAAAACTTTATTAAAGGTTTAGAATATACTATATTCTTTTTTCTATGGATGGCAAGACTTTATTGGAATAAATAACATGCTTTAAAGTGAAATAGTTCTGGCCTGTGTGTTCCTCGAGTGGGTTAGGTGAAGCACATTTTTGCAGAAAGACTTTGGTCTCCAGATGGTACTTGAGGGGTCCTGTCGAGTGCAGGCGAACCCGGCCTCTGGTGCCGCAGTCATCTCGGCTCTACTTTGGTACTAGATATGTAATGCTTCTTTTCCACTTTCCTGACTCCTTTCTTGCAGGTAGGACCGGGTGGGGCCTGGCTTCCCAGCACAGCACCAGCTTTGTGATGAACTGCTTTAATTTCTGATTCCTGGAATGAATACTGCTTGTTCAGTCAGATTAAATTGCAGGATTGAAGCTCAGAGAAAAAAATGAACAGTTCTGGAAAAACTTTATTGGAACAATAGTTAATAAATTAATAAGGTCATAAAACATTCAGTATAAGTGTTTAATCCCAATCCCAGGACAAGTGACAAATAGCTACTTGTTGATGAATTAGAATTTAATCTTCTCTTGTTATATGTGTGATGCTGGAAACACTCTGGGATTCATACATGATAGGTGAGCACTCTTCCACTGAGTGAGCCTTTAAATTAGGATTTTATCACTAACATCTTTTAAAGATATCTCAGCGTACATAAGTTGACCAGCATACTTAGTTTCTTTATGATGATTTAATTTCCTTTGGTAATCATAATCATTCATGGTACACTGTTGTATATGTACTATATTGTAAATATGTTGCAATATTTGATACTTACTGTCCTATTTAATTTGTCATGGTTTTCATAATTTTTTGCAAAGCTCTGTATTATTTAAACTTTAAACTTTTTTATTTATGTTTTTATTTTTATTTTATGTGTATGAGTGTTTTGCCTCCATGAATGTAAGTGCACCTGTGTTATGGTTGTTAGCCACTATTTGGATACTGGCGAATACCCAGGTCCTTCATAAAAGCAGCTAGTGCCCTTAACCATTGAGTCATCTCTCCAACCCCTTTTTTGTTTTTTTTTGAGACAGGGTCTCTCTTTGTAGTCCTGGCTGGCCTGGAACTTGCTATATGGACCAGGCAGGTCTCTGACTCACAGAGATCCACTTGCTTCTGCCTCCCAGTTGCTGAGATTAAAAGACATGGGCCACCTTCTCTAGCTTAAATTCTGTATTCTTTACATGGCTACCAAGAAACTCCTATTAGCTGTACAGGTATAAAACTATAATTAACTGGCATTTTTCACTTACCACTCTTTTTAGGAGCTTGGGTGCATCATGGCTGGGGAGTAGTCAAAGAGCATAACAGTCACGTAATTTGGACTTACGATGCACCACATTTGGGCTACTGGATTGCAGCTCCACTTCCAGGAACTAGAGGTACTGTAAAAATGAAACAAAGTCATTTTTAACGAATAATTTACATAGCAGGCTGGAGTTGATATTAGCTGCCCTCTAGTTTAGTCTAAGCGTTGCCATTTACCAGGTGTGTGACACTGAGGAAAGCCCTGACCTACCCTCCACATCAGCTTTTCCTTTTCTTATACACACGACAAAAGGATTAAGCTGGAGATCTCTAACTCCCTCATCCTGTAATGTCTGATGAATCTGTGAGGAGTGAAGGCCTGGCCTGAGGCCTGCTCAGCTAGCGTCACTAGGTGGCTGCACTTTCCAGGCTTCCTTCTTTCTAGTGAGGAAGAGTGCTGGGTCAGGAGCACATCTCTTGATGGGGACAAGGGAGGAAGGGCATTTGAACAGAAGTGTCTCCAGAATGTTTCGAAAGAGCGGATAGGTGACACACGAAATGAAAACTGATCTCACATCTTGAACAGCAGGTGGGTGGGAGCTGGTAGCCACACACCAAGAATCTCCACTGGGTATGGTGTGGTCTATGTGTAGCCTAGAAGAAAGCATTTCATTGTCTTAGATTTAACAGGGTATCAAATTACTTAGGGGACCTGAAGCTAAGGAAGTCCCACGTTCATCTCATTCAGAAATTCTCAAGAATTTTAAGTAACGTTGCATATTTTATCCATGAGGTCTTCATGGGTAGAGGAAGATTCGCATGTGCTGGAGGCTAACAGAGTTCACGGTCAGCCTGCACTCACTCTCCGGGTCTTTGGCTTAACTCCAGTTGCTTCTCAGCTTTACCAGCAGTTTTGCTGAACCAGCTTTCTAGCTTTCAGCATTTTGCAGGCATTGACTGTCTCTTTTCCCTCTCTGTTGGTATGTGTGCCTACATAGATAAACAAAGCAAAACTTTGAGCATCATTTTGGTAAAGATGGGATTGAAGTTGAATGTGGATACCATTCCCACATCTTCAGTTCTCTTGCAGGGATGAGTCTCCAGGTCTCTGTTTAGGTTGCCCCTGAGAGGCAGCTGTACCTAATTCATGTTGGTTATTTCCTGCTCTGACTCAGGTTCTGGCTGAACATTTTCGATGAGCTCCTTGAACTTTATTATAAGCATTGCATTAAACATTACTTTGAAGACTGTCAGATTTTTTTTTTCCTGACAAAAAGGTTATTCTTGTTCTGTTTGATTTTTATTTTCATTTAACGTTGGCAACATTTGAATTTTGAACCATACTTTTTTTGGTAACAAAACTTAAAAAAAAATGAAACTAAAATTTAGTATTCTATTGGGAGAAGTGTGAGCCATAAATGATCAAGAAGGCTTTTCTTTCTTGTTTCTATTTGAACTCAGTGCTTGCAAGATTATTTATTCAGTAATGAGAGAGAGCTTCCCTTTGTTCTTCAGAATGCAGAATACCATGCAGTCTTGCCAGCTGGCTGGCATTATCCTCATGAAATATTGATGAAAACAACAATTAATATTTAATTTAAGGCTTCAACTAAATCTAAGTTATTCCATTCTTTTATATTATAAAAAAACCAAAGGAATCTTTGAATTTAATAGAAAAGTATACTTCCTTTAAGAATATACCTGAAAAAGCAATTTATATGTCTTTATGAATTACAAATACTAAAATTATTTCCAAAATAAGAATTCTATTGTAGCTTATCTATTGGAAAAGATTGTGTGTGGTCTTCTAAAATAGAACTGTGGGATTCTTATTTAATTTGAATTAGACAACTTTCAGTGATGCTTAAAAAAAACGTTCTGCAAGCAATGTTATGCTTCTAGAAGTCTGAATCTTGCTAGCTTTGGTTACAACTAGGTGAGTTTCACATGGGTATTACTAACTTAAATATTCACTTTTTTTATTTTAAAGCCAGGAAAGTTAGATATTGTAGTAGTCTGCTCAGTTGATAAAACAAAATACTACAGACTGGGTGACTTAAACAACAGGAATTTATCATGTCACAGTCTGGAAGTTCAAGGTGCTGTCAGGGTTGATAAGACCTCTTTTTGTGCCTGTAGATAATGGTATTCTTGAGCAACCTCACATAACCTTTCCTGCACATGTGGAGAAACATCTGTACCAGCTTTACCTCTTCTTACAGTGATCCTAGTCCTATTTTGGGCCCTGGTCTGATGACCTCCCTTTACCTATATTTGCTCCTTTAGGCTCCTTCTCCAAATATAGTCATATTGGGGAGTTGGAGCTTCAAAATATGAATTTTAAGGGTAATAGACATGATCAACGCTGAGAAAGAAAAAAAAAAAGACTTCTGACAGTGTTGTGGGGTTTTGCGTACATCAGCTGTTTTTCCTGTTCTTAGTGAACATTGCCTAATCGCCCTACAATTCCATTCAATTCTGACATTGTTTACCTGCAGTTCGTCTCAGATGCCATGGGCAGTACTATGGGACTAGCTGACTAGTTGCAAGTAGCAGACTGTCTGCACTTCTAATTGATGTGGCTTCACATCCAGAGTTCCCTCAATCTCCCTTTTAAGGTTTGATGGTTTGCTGTGCCAGCTGACTGAGCTCAGGAAGTACATTGGTTTAGTATAAAGGATATGAGGAAGGATGCAGATGATCCACATGAAGAGGTACCTGGGGAGGGTTTATAAGAACCTAAGTGAAGGGTTCCTGTCCTCATAGTGTTGGGTTGCACTGCCTTGCTGGCTCATGGATGTGTCCCCTGCCTGGTAGCTCTGCTGACCCCACATTGCCAGGATTTTTATGGAGGCTTCAAAATATAGGCACAATCAGCTATTTACTCAGTTTCTAACCTGTCTACCCTCCCTGGAACCTGGCGGGGATAGGGCTCAAGGTTCCAACCTTCTGATCATGACCAATGCCCATCAGAAGCCCACTAAAGTTGCATCATCAGAACCAAAGATATTCCTATCACCTAGAACATTCCACAGATTTTAGGGACTCTGTCAGGAACTTGGGACAGACAGAGATTCTGTGTGTGCATGCATAAACACACATATGTATGCCTAGTCACACACATCAACATATATGTCACAGTTTCTAGTATTACAATCAAACTTTACTTGATTGTAGCTCTTTGTTCTGCCAAAGACTTTGCAGGAAATATTAACAGGTTTTCATCTCTTTTGTTTAAATGTTATATTTGCATTGTTATACTTCTTTGCCTCTTACATGTGACTCACACTTTATTATCAGTCACTATCTGTGAACCAGAGGCTTGTATTAAATACTCAAAATATAACCTTGAGGCTTCATTCAGTTCCTACAGTGGTTTCCTACAGCTGACACCAAGCACTCAGCACAGGCCAGTTTTCTTCTTAGTGTTTTGTAAGCATTCGCTCATAACCACAGTAACCCATGTGGGTTAGGGATGGCTTTAGTCATTGCGGCTTTCTAGAACTAGGGAACTGAGGTACGTGTGAATGAAACCTGCTCAAGACAACCTGAAAAATGAAAACGGGAGACCAGGATTCCAGTTAGACCTGCGTCATCAAGGTCAGTCGCTGCTTCTCCAACTCCTTCAGCAGCATGGTCACCGCTTTCTAATTACTACATCTGGTGATGCCAGTTTTAAAGGATAGTTTGACGTGGGGCCCCCTCAGTTCTTCCAGTGTCCTTAGTGCAGTTCGGGTCCTTATTCTGGATATTTTCTCATGGCACAGGTTATCAGAAAATCAGTTTTCTGTCACTCTCCTCACCCTGTCACCCTGAATACTAGACTCTCGTTGAAGGTGACACATAGGTTTATTTTATACCTTTCTGAGGAAAATGAAGTCTTAGCGGTACTGAAGTGGAGTCATGAAGATTTCTAATGTTCATTTTTACACAGAATCTCTATGGTCAGTGGTATCATCCTGAGGTTTAGCCAGCTCTTCACACCATTCATAGGTGTATATGCTCTCACAGTAGGAAGACAGTGAGTGGATCATCTGTGCCTCTACTGGGCGCAGCTTGCCCGGGATCACAGTGCCTTTCTGTGACAGAGTGCAGGAACTGGCAGCTTTTAGTCTTTCAAGTTCCAGAGTTCTTGGGTTCTCTTTTCTTTATATCGATGCTTCCGTTGGGAAATTCTCTTTTGAATTTTTTTATTTACAATTTCTCTTCACCTCACATACACTAAAAATCAATATTCGCTACCAATATTCTATTTTAAAACCTCTTTGCATGAATGTCAAATAAAGATATTTCTGTGAGCTTATTTCTCTAAGTACTTTGTTATTGCATAGCTTGAGTCATGTCTTGTGTCCCCCCCACCCCCTGTTTGTGTTTTTACTGCATCTGAATCGGTTTCCTTATGGTTCACTGCCTAACCTGGAAGCCAGGGCCACATATTTGGGGGTTTTTGTTATAGTAGCATCTCAGCACACAGACACCGTTTCTGTAAGAGCTAGCTTCCACACAGCCCTGCCATTTCTGTCACAAACATTTATACTTTACAGTCTATAAGTGTTTTTGGTTGGATGCTCTGATGCTAGGCTTGGCACAGTTCACCTCAACATATTTTCTTTTTATTTAAGAACTCAACTCAGACTGAAGGAATAATGACTTTCTTGCGTTTACTGTGCACATCTTAGAGTGCTTTAGTGAGAAGGCTGAGCCACATCATGCAGCCTCTTTCATGTGTTCATGATTCTTTGGTGGGAGCAAATCAGTTGATTAATCCCAAGGTGTAGGGCAGAAAAATGCACCTCATTCACAGAGACGTGTACCACAGGCAGGAAATAAACCAAGAGAAGGGAGCACACATCTCAGTCTACCTCAATCAGGACATGACAGAGCAACAACTGGACCTAAAATAATGTGTTCTATTTTCTTTGCTTACATTGAATCATTCAGGTCCAGGTGTAAATGAAGATTCCAAAGACATAACTGCCTACCACACAGTGTTCCTTACAGCCATATTAGGAGGAACGATTGTCATTGTCATTGGATTTTTCACTCTGCTGCTTTGTTATTGCAGGTAAGAACAACACTAATTTATGTGTATAAACACAGAACTGCCAAGTTATATACTTCAGTGTATCCTGTGCATTGTAAAGGTAATTTACAGAAACAAATTGTCTAGGAGCTGGAGAGATGGCTCAGTGATTAAGAGCACTTGCTGCTTTTCTAGAGGACAGGCCCTCAGCTCTAAGCACCCACAGTGCATAGCTCACAGCGCCTGTAACTTCAGCTCCTTCTTTCTCCGGCACCTGCACACACATGGCATACGCATACGGAGGCACACATGCATAAAGAAAATAAAAGATATTTTTAAAGAGAAATAAATTGCTTAGCCTTTAAAATACATAGATTGGAAATCAAAACAGATTGATCTAACAGCAGCATTATGTATGTGTGTGTGTGTGTGTGTGTGTGTATTTTGAGATGATTCTAAAAAATAACCTTATTTTTTGCCTTTCTTTTGTTACTCTAGGGATAAGTGTGGGACACCACAGAAAAGAGAAAGAAATATCACTAAACTTGAGATACTTAAGAGAGATCAGACAACGTCAACAACACACATAAATCATATTAGTTCCGTCAAAGTTGCATTAAAAGCTGAGGACAAAGCACAGTTATTTAATGCCAAAGCAACTTCCTACAGCCCCCAGAAAAAGGAAACCACACCGGTGGAGACAGAAGAAAGAGCTTCCATGGTGAAAACTCGGGACAATTTTAAAATCTACAATGAAGATGTTTCCTTTTTATCAGTCAATCATAATAATTACTCGAGAAATCCGGCACAGTCTTTGGAGCCCAGTGTAGGGACCAAACAGCCTAGACATATTAACAACAATCTATCTCCCTCATCAGGTGATGCTCAAGAGGAAAAGAGGTATCTCACAGGAAGTGAGGAGGTGTATGGGCGTTCCTGCATTCCTGAGCAGCTTATGCATATCTATAGCCAGCCCATAGCCATCCTTCAGACATCCGACCTTTTCTCCACACCAGAGCAGTTACATGCTGCTAAGTCAGCTACTTTGCCAAGAAAGGGGCAGTTAGTCTATGGCCAGTTGATGGAACCAGTAAACAGAGAGAACTTCACACAGACATTGCCCAAAATGCCAATGCATTCTCATGCCCAGGCCGCAGATGCCAGAGAAGAGGACATTGTACTTGAAGGTCAGCAGAGCCTGCCATCCCAGACTTCAGATTGGAGCCGATATTCCAGCAGCTTGCTAGAGTCTGTCTCTGTTCCTGGAACACTGAATGAAGCTGTTGTAATGACTCCTTTTTCATCAGAACTTCAAGGAATTTCAGAACAGACCCTCCTGGAGCTGTCCAAAGGCAAGCCCTCCCCCCATCCCAGGGCGTGGTTTGTATCTCTTGATGGAAAGCCTGTGGCACAAGTCAGACACTCCTTTATAGACCTGAAAAAGGGCAAAAGAACCCAGAGCAATGATGCAAGTCTAGACTCTGGGGTGGACATGAATGAGCATCATTCAAATAGAAAGCTGGAGAGGGAGAAGACATTCATCAAAAGCATGCATCAGCCCAAGATCCTTTACCTGGAAGATTTAGACCTGAGCAGCAGTGAAAGTGGAACCACAGTCTGCTCCCCTGAGGACCCAGCGTTGAGGCACATCTTAGATGGAGGTGGCGGAGTCATTCTAGAGCACCCCAGGGAAGAGTCCCCAGGAAGAAAAAGCACTGTGGAAGATTTTGAAGCCAACATATCTCCTACTAAAAAAAGGGGGCGACCACCACCACTAGCCAAAAGAGACAGCAAGACTAACATCTGGAAGAAACGAGAGGAACGCCCACTGCTTCCCATAAACTAAATCTGAGGGCCATGTGTGTCTCTCTCTGCAGTCTCATATGCTGTGTATTCTTGCTTCTTGTAAATTGTAGTATGAGCTCCTTAGTAAGTTGAGACTGAACATTCCCATGGGCCCTGGACACATCTCAAGCAGAGTAAATGGTAAAATATTAAGAAATAAAAAATAATGCTTTTTCTGGTCTATTATTATTTTTGAGTGATGAAGGTATTCAAGTTTTCAAATTGTAAAATAATGTAAAAATGCTCTCTGGAAATGTTGCTCTGTTCATCAATTTGGTACTGACTCTTCAGAATAAAATAGTAAAATGTATGCTAAAGTTGTAGCCCAAATCTTGCCTCAGCCTTGGTGACCATCTCATGGAACCTTTAGAATTGCAGCTGTCTTCATCAGGCTTCATCCTTGTGAAACATTACTATGATGTCCTTTTCTGCTTATCCTTAAAAACAACCTGATAAATGTTTGGACTGGTGTTTTGTTAAAGACCAAACAGTGTTTTTCTTTTTGGAAACAAATGGCTTGTGTATTGTGTCATCCCAAAGGCTAATCCAGTGCTCCTGTAAGATGCGAAGAAGGAAGTCCTGTTCCTCAGAGAGGAAGACCAGCTCTGTTTATTTTGGGATATAACTTCACAGAGTAAATAAGATGTTGATTTGTTATGCAGAAATTTGACAAATGAATGCTCTGATGCTGTATTTTTATTTGCAAATGAAGTGACCACCGTAGTTGTGAACTGTGAGAGAGCTGTGACATTAAGGTTCACTGTGGATCCATACACTCTAAAATCAGTTTTAATAAATATTTGCCATCTCCCTAACCCAAATTCAGCCATTTAGAGACTCTCAAACTTGAAAGATATTTAGATTTCTTCCAAACACAAAAAAGTTAAAAGGCTAAGTAGAGATAAAAGAGATAAAAATGTTTCATATGAATGCATTGGAAAAGAAAGACCGTTTTCTTAAGACTCCAAATTCTTCAGGATATGAATTGTATTTCTCAATGTTGATACTTAAAGGATGTTTGAGAGAACAGTTTGAATTTCAAAGGAAAGCCTTTCTTGGCCGTTTGTGCCCTTTACAGCTTTATTTTTCATTTTAGAGGTGTTCATCAGTGTCCTTTCCCCAGTGTGAAGTCAGTTGCTATTTTCAATTATGTCTTCAACTCTGAAGCATCATTTATGGCTTAAAAATAAAGTCTTTGAATCAACCCATCCTATCTTACTTAAAATTTCCATGAGGTCACAGGTCTGCAGCAGCTTTCCCTCTCTCCTGAGGGAACAATGGCTTTATTTTTCATCCACCCCTATTCAGCATCTGAGCAGCAGAGACTCAAGCCACTTAAACAAAATTGAGAAAAGCAAAACAAACACCCGAACTTTGTGAAACTGTAGATAGATGTACAATGAAAAACAGCAACATAGTAAATGTGCTAACTCTGCTTTGAACCTGGTATATATTGATATATATTTGTTTATGTTGGAATGAGGCTAGGACCTTCTCAGCACTGTAAGTATATGTTTCCCACCTTTAAAGATATTTCTTCTCTCAGTGGGGCAATGAAATACACACTGAGACACAATAGACTTTAGCCAGTGTCTTCCTGCCGTCACTTCTAAAACATCTTATCTGTGGACCACTCCTGGCTTTCTGTATTTAACCCAAAGAATTCAAAGACCTTTGCCCATGTTTGCTGTATATGACCCCAGTCCTAGGAGAGATACATATGTGGGGTAACTTATAGGCTTACTTTTTTGAGGGTAGTGATAAGGCTCACAATTAGAGGAGGCTTTTTATTGATCTTATACAGAAAGATAGATTATAAACAGTGTGAATGAAATGATTTGGAATTTAAGGAGTCAGTGCTTTGTGGAAGTGCCTTTGATTCAGATGTGCATTGGAAGGATATACTAACATCTTTCTTCAGTGTACATTTTGTCAGCCAAATTAAACAGATGTGCAGTTCTCAAAAAAATATAGACCTAGTGTTTCACGTTGGAACAATGAATTTTGCATGGAACATTTTCTTTTGCGTGCTAACTCTACTTTGAAGCTGGTATAGAGTGATATGTATTTGTTTATGTTGGAATGAGACTAGAACCTCCTCAGCACTGCCAGTGTATGTTTCCCACCTTTAAAGGTATTTCTACTCTCAGCTGGACAATGAAATACACATATAGATAGATGAGTGCGCCGCCCAAGTAGGCCAATTATTTAGTCCTCCTCCTTTAAGAGGAAATGAGATGGTGTATCCTAAGGGCTTTTGTAGAACTTTAATTCACAATTTTTTTTTTTAAACAAAACACTGCACATGCTGTTTTCAATTGGGAAATTTAGGCAATTTATCTTTTCTAATCAAGAGTGTGAATTCTCAGTTTATGAGTGGTTCACAATTTCCTGTTAAAAAGCTGAAGCCATCTACTTTTTCTTAACTCAAATAGTAAACCAACAATATTCACTAATTTCTTAAATTTTTAAATTGAAAGCCAATGCAGATTTTTGCAGATACAAACTAGAGAATTTTGGTTACAAATTGTTGACATTTGTGGATCCTTTGTATATAGTTTGGATATATCTTGAAGGCAAAAGTATACATTAACTGATGGATTCATTTAATAAAGCACAGCTATATGCAGTTTTGAATACATATGGTCTTGAAACTTTATAAGATCCATTTTTATGACTTTCTGTAGCTGTATAGGGATGACACCCTTTTATAATTCACAGAATACCACAAAGATCACAAATGTGAAGAAAAGCATTTTTTGTTTGGCAATCACTGTCAAGTCATCTTCTGTGTGTTTGGATCCTCTGGTATTAATGCATATTATGGGGTTTTAGAAATCTTTGGATCAGATGTCCCTCGAAACTTCCCAGAGAGGTGAAGCTCAAAATGATGCATTCATTTCTGTGGCTGAGCTACTCATTTTTGTGTGTTAACATCCTCGAGATCTGATGATTGATCTCCACTTCAGGTCTAATGCTGCCATCTTGCTCCTGGGTGTTTCTATCTTTTGTATTCTTTCATCAGAGAGATCTCGTGTCTCCGTATTTACTGCTGTTACTGTACTTATTGTTGGAAACTGTAACAGTCTGAAGATTTGTAAAATGTTACAAGCAGTTCATTAAAGATAATAAAATCAGTCGGAAAAACATACTTGATGGAGTGTTTTTGACTAAAAGGGAAAAGATTTCTCTCTAAATTTTTTTAAATATAGTAAACAGTTAATCATTACTTTTTATTAATTATACTCTCCCCAGTAAAATTAACCCTGTGTATGTAATGAACTTCATAATTCTTTACACTTTTGTCTACAGAGTTTTCATTATACTATTGAAGCTGAGTGTAGACAAATAGTTTTCCATCCAATGACATTTATTAATAGCATAAGTATTTTTAAAATTATAAAATTTTACATTCTAAGTGGGGAAATAATATAAAGTCTCCATGCCCCCTTTTAAGAATATTCTTTGGGCTTTTTACCTAAGATTGATAACTCAAAGTCTCTTTACACTTATCTCCAAGAGCCTCACATAAGCAGTTGGATAATATTTTGGTTCAGGCTGTTAATATTGGGGGATTTCAGAATAGTTTTGAGAATATTCCTGGGTGCCATGCTTTTTATTCATTAAGTGATCAAAAATACCTTTGGGTACATTTAACAGCACTGGACTAGTGCATAGGCCTGTAGACACTCTGACTCTACTGGCACTGTGCTAGAGTCTTCCACTCAGAGCCCTGCGAACACTGAGACTGTTGCTGACTTTGTACCAGGGCCTGGGCTCCTGAAGAGTACTGGAATCTCTAGATTCCTAATACAGGCCTAAACTCACGTGGGGCATGCAACAATACATTTCATACTTCATGATCGAAGCATAGATGCCAAACCTATGATATTCATGAGCTGACACTGTAGCATCAGAAAGTAAAATAACATGAGAAGAATGATGGGAAATGTAAAGAAGTGTAGAAAAGAAGTTGGGTGCATATCCTACATTTTAATGTCTATCCAAAGTGATTCCTCAAGTGGTACTTAATAGTTGGAACACATAACCATGACCCTCCCCTTGTTGGAAAATACAAAAGTAGGCCACAGTGCTACTTTATTTTGGCTCTGTAATGGGCACCTTTTTACAGCCTGTTTAATGAGAGTTTGCTTTGTCAGAGTACACCAGAGAGCTTATGTCTATGAGAAAGCCATTACATCAGTGGGAGAGCCAGCTTCTTAGGAGAAAACTGCCTTACAAGTGTGAGATTTGAATTTGTCTCTCCATCAAAATGAGAATTCTTTCCTTGATTGTTTATCTTTATTGAACTGATTTTTTTCTTAAATTTTTTTTATTATTTTTTATTTTATGTGTATGTATGTATTGCATGCATGTATGTAAGTGTATCCATATCGTGCAATGCCCACCGAGGTCAGAAGGGGGTGTCATATCCCCTGGAACTGAAATTACAGATGGTTGTTAGCTGCCATGAGGATGCTGGGAACCAAACCTGGGTCATCTACAAGGGCAGCCAGTGCTCTTAAGTGCTGAGCCATCCTTCCAGCCTCTGAATTCAGATTCTTAAAAAGTTAATATTAAGAGTTTGGTGTCAGGAACATAGTCAAGAGCTCAAAGTTTATAAAGTTAAATGCAAAAATTGATGAAATCACATACCAACAATGGAAAAGCATCAGATATATATGTATGATGAATTTCTGAGGGGAGAAAACCCATTTCTTTCTGAAATAGCTAAATTTAAGGATCATAGTTTTTGCTACCTGTGACATTTGCTAAAATATTGCAATAGCATATTCTGTACTTTGCTGGTTATCACAAATGAAAACCTTTCTGTTGACACGGTTTGCATGTTGAAGTGTATACTGACTAAACCTTTCTTAGGTGAACCCTCCATCTCCTGGTCTTCAAATGTATACTATCTATTGTTGAATAATATTCCATAATTTTGCAGGGATAGTCCAAGGCACGAGTTGGCCTTTTTAACTCCTTTTGTTCAGGTTGACAGTGGGTTTCATAATTCATGTGTTGGCTGTTTCTAATCCTTGTAGACCTTGTTAAAATGGTAGACTAAGCATAGACAGTCTGATTCAAAACAAACCAGATAATTACAGCCCCAGGAGTCTTCTTGGCTTATTAAACTTGAATGACTTCATTAAAAACCTTTCCGAAATACTGTAGTGAAAAGCATAATTGTGGTTAATTGGCAATATGAAATAAGTGTCTTAGAATAACCTTTTGTTTATATATTTCCATTCAGAAAATATACCTTTGTTTTATACAAAAGGGCTTGTCAAAAAGCTAGTTTCAAGTTTGTGTCCATTAAGCAGCATTTCATATTAAGTACTATGTTGAAACCTTGATTTCTAATTTAGGTAGCCTCTGAAATATTTGAATATAATAAATACTGAACACTTTGTTACAGTTTTTCTTGTTGCTCAATTTTTTCCCATTTAGTATTTAAAATTTTTAAACATGCTTTTTCATTTCATGATTTATTAAATATTTTTATTCTTTGAAACTTTAGCACATTCATATACCGTATTTTGGATTATTTAGCAAAATACTGTTAATTTGAGTCGACTATTAAAGTGGATGTCAGTGGTAAGTAGGTAACTCATAACTCAAGAGATACCTTTTTCAAGGGGTTGCTTAGTTTTATGACATCAAAAGAATGGTAGTGCAAATCGTTACGTGCCTGGTCAGACACTTTGCTTTCTTCATGTGTCGGTAAAATGGCTGATTTATAAAATTCTAAAGGAGATTTTTATACTGATGATTACTAACCATACTCATTTTCTCAAGTCTTCGGTTATCAAAAAGTAATCCTTGTTGCTGTTCTAGTATTTTCCTTTTTCCATGATCAAAGAACAAACTGTAAATTATTTGTAACAGAGGGCTGGAGTGATGACAGCGATTAAGAGTACTGGTTGCTCTTCCAGAGGACTAAGGTTCAAAGCTCAACACCTATATGGTGGTTAACAACTGTCCATAACTCCCAGTTCCAGGAGATCTGACGCCCTCTTCTGACTTCTGCGGACATTGCATGACATGGTGCACCTGCCTATGTGCAGGCACGACACTTATACACATAAAATAAAAATAATGCATAAAAAAATACTTGTGACAGAATTTTACTTCCTGCTATTGAGGCTTACCTGATTCTTCCTACTTTCGCTTAGAAGTCAAGGTGAAATGTCACAGGATTAAAATTAGCTTTAGTATAACACCTTCAACATGAATCAGATAATCTTTAGAATCCCAGCTGTCCAAGTTTTACTCAATTTACTTCTAAAGGAAATAAAGCCCGTGTGTTCTGCGTTCTGGGGTGTTCTAGGCTCTAATAGTACACTGATACTCCTATCTTGCTTACATTTGTCTCCTAAGATCATAGGATCCCTACGGACAGAAGCTGTGCCTTAAACTCCTAATTCCCAGCAGTACTTTTGTTACATAGTATGTGTTCAATATTGAGTGATAAATGATAATAGATTTTGTTCAGTGTAAAACATCTAAAGTAGGGGCTAGAGAGATGGTTCAGTGGTTAAGAACTCTGGCTGTTCTTGCAGAGGACCTGGGTTTGAATCCCAGCATCCACATGGCAGCTAACAACTATCTGTAACTCCAGTTCCAGGGGAATCTCACACCCTCTTCTGACCTCTGCAGGCATTTCATGACATGCAGGAATACACTCATACACATAAAACAAAATAATCTAAAATGTTCTCAATAGTAGAGAGGGTGATGTCAGAAAGATAGAAAAAGAGCTCCTGGGGGCTGGAGAAGTAGCCTAGTGGGTAACTGTGCTTGCTACACAATCTTGGGGATCTGGGTTTTGGTATTCATACAAAAAGCTGGGAGTGGTGACCTGTCTCTGTAACCCCAGTGCGGTGGGGGCAGAGACAAGAGGAGCTCACTGTTTGCCAGTCTTGCTCACACTGAGTGAGAGACCTTGTCTCAAAGAAACAAGGTGAAGAGTGATAGAGCAGGTGCCCAACATCCTCCTCTGGCATTCTCTGGTCATACATGAATGCCTATACCACACACACACACACACACACACACACACACACACAGGGGAACTTCCCTGCTTGTAATCAGTTTAGCCCTCTCTACAAACCTGCCTTTATAGGAGATTTGGGATCCAGGTAGGAGGCTGTAAAACACTAGTAAAGGCCCAAGATCTAACAGGATTATTTTGGGGGCTGGAGAGATAGCTCAGTGGTTAAAAGCAATGGCTGCTCTACCAGAGGACCCAGGTTCAGGTCCTAGTCCTCATATGGTGGCAAACAATCATCCATAACTCCAGTTCCAGGGAACCTCTGTCTTCTGACCTCTATGGGCATTGCATGATATGGGTACATTTACATACATGCAGGCAACAATACACATAGAAACTGCTTCAGCCCTGTGACTTGGTTCAGGCCTCTCATCTCTGGATAAGAGCTGAAACTTCTTGCTCAGAGATGTACCCAGAAGTACAGAAGGAACTGTCCTTGGAACCCAGAAGAAGCCACACTGGTCTGTATACCATCTGAAGTCCTTAAAGAAGACCCTTATCCCAGCAGAGCCCCATTCTCTCTAGAGAACCTGGTAATAACAGTCTGGCCAGTTATGGACCCAGGAATATTTATGTACCTAACGTCAGCCCCACTTGCCTATGATCCTGGAGGCAATTACATCAACTCAGAAGCCCAGTAGGCGAAGTTCTTTTCTTTCTTGCTGTAACTAGTCAGTAAGTATTGGAAGAAGTGCTTTCCCTTTCAAATGCACACTCATTCAAGGTTATACAGTTAATGAATGATCAGGTAAATATGAAACCACAAGAGGAAATAAAAAATCTAGTAACCAATCCCAAAGAAAGAAAGACCTACAAAATGCTTGAAAAATCATCCAAAATAATTGGCTAATCTAATGCTCAATGAGCATAAAACAAAAAACAAAAACTATAAAAAAAAAAACCATGAGGGATTGGAGAGGTGTCCCAGGGGTTAAGAACACTTGCTATTCTTCCAGAGGGTTCAAGTTCAGTTCCTCAAGTTCAGTTCCTAACACCCACATGATGGCTCGGTCCTCCTCTTCTGGACTTGTGGGCATTTTGTGCGTACCACTTAACATACTAGCAATCAAATCACTTGTAAAAATAAAAACAAAATAAGTCATTAAAAAATGGATAAGGGGCTGGAGAGATGGTTCAGCGGTAAAAAGATAAGCTGTTTATTTAGCACCCACGTAGCGGCTGACAACCGTCATAACTCCAGTTCCAGGGAATCTGACGCCCTCATCTGTCCTCCACAGGCACTGCGTGACATAGGTGCACTTACAAACATGCAGGCATGTGCACTCATACACAAGGAATAAAAATATAAAACAAAACAAAAAAAGAATAAGAAAAGATTTTAAAAAGACAATGAAACAAAATAAGAAAAACAATGCCTGATGAATTGAAGTTTAGTAAAGAAATAGAAACTGTACAATAGAACCAAATGGAAATCCCAGAGCTGAGGAAGGCAAAGGCAGAACTGAAAAGCTCAAGTACCTTTAGCAATGGACTCAATTCTGCAGAAGAAATCACTAGTGAGATCAAAGATGATCCATGCAGATTTAGCTTATTATTAAAGGTAAAAAAAAAAGAAACATGAAAAGAAATGAAGAAATGTGGGGTCTGGGTCTATTGTAAAAGGTATTGAGGAAGCCAAGCAATCCCGGATAAACTGAAGGGACCCTAGGAGTCTGGCCTGCTCAGCCTGAAGCGATAACCTAGGTCCCAGGAAGCCACTGCAGGCCTCAGCAGTTGCTTCATCTTTTCCCCCCACAAAGTCACCCCAGACCAGAACCAGGTTTTTGGGTTTTGTTTTCTTGTTCCTAATTTCCACATTAGCCCTACAATGTTCCTGCCTTTACCTAAAGACCCCACCTTTAACTTTCCTGCCTTCTGTAATGACCAGAAAGGCCTCCCTATATAAACCTCTGCCTTGGTTTCAATAACTGAACTGTCCACCGACACAGTCTCCAGGGAATCTCTCCTGCTGCACTCTGAGCCACCTGTTCAATCGTCCTCCATTCTCTGGGACTGCTGGAGCACAAGAGCCATGCTGGAGATGGAGACCCACCCACAAAGAAACACAAGGATTAATTTGATGATAATCAGATATATAAATATGTGAATGATGGGAGTTTCAGAAGAAGGGGGAAGGAGTGACTGACAGGGAGGGAAAAGGAGGGAAGCAGGAGACAGAAGAAGGAAAGCAGCAGAAGATGGAAGAAGAGAGACGAGAGGGAAGAAGGGAAGGAGATGGAGAGAGAGGGAGGAAAAAACCAAATAAATTCTGTATGAAAACCTTACAAATATTGGGAGATATATGGACATCTAGATTAATAGAAGGATTTTAAGCAAGGTTGAAATGATATTATAAGAAACATGGTAATTAAATGATCAAAAATCAACGCAGCTTTCTGTAGTAATAAGAGAAGAATGACAGCCAATGCCAAGGCTCTTATATGCTGCTATCATGGACGTCTCAACAGAATCTTTGCGCGACGAGAGGGGAGTAGGACAATATATTCAAAGTGCTAAAAAAGCAGTCAGGATGTCTGCATCGAGGTAAGACGATGTCCCCCCTAAAATGAAAGAGCATTTCTCAATGAACAAATGCTTGAAGAAATCCATACTATTAGATCTTCCTGATGAGAAATAACGGATTTCTCTGAGTTGACACAAAGTGATGCTAACATGAAAGTCTAAAGTTCACTGGTTAAAGTAAAAACAATATAGCCTGTGAATCACTTGCCACTCTAGTTTAAAGGAGAAAAGCAGAAGTATTTCAAAAATACAGTTACAGTATGGATAATGTATAAAAAGCAAGCTGTAATGTATAGCATCAGAACATAAAAGATGTTGGAGGAAGTAAGTGTAGAGTTTTGTGTGCTTCTGAATTTCAATCATTATTAGCTTAAAATAGAATGTTCTAACTTTGTTTTATGTAAACCTTATGATTAACCAAAGGGAAAATTCCCTCCAGTGTACACACAAAAGATCAAAACAAGGAAATCAAAACAAGCCACTATAAGATGTAGCAAATCATAAAGAAAGACGAAACTATTAGGAAAAACAAAATAATTACAAAATAATCAGTAAATAGTTAAAGTCCATATATATCATTACATCCATCAATAAGTCCATATGTATCATTCATTAGGTAAATGACTAAATTCACTAATCTAATGATACACAGTGGCTGAAATTAAAAATGATCAATCAAACACCACCATCCCCCCTTCCCTGGACTTCAGGATCCAAAAGTGTGTTGGGCATGAGACTCACTTTATCAGAAAAAATACCCTGAGGTCAATAGCAACAGAATGACACAAAGATCATGATATGATGACAAATGAATCAATCAAGAGGATCCAGTAATTGAAAATGTAGATATAGTAAACATCAGAGCACCTAATAACATTATAACATTACAAATAGTCACAGATCTGAAAGGAAAAATAGAAAGCAATCAAATAATAGCTGGGGAGGTCATTGTCTCTCTTTCAGCAATGGGTAGAGAATGTAAGCCCCCCTTCCCTTCAATAACAATCAGGTCAAGATAGAAATAGTGGACTTAAAGATATTATAGACTAAATGGCTATAGCAGCATCCAACAGCAGCAGAGTATACATTCTTCTCTAGCACGTATGGAACATTCTCCACACACACAAAAAGATCACATGTTGGGCCAACAAATTAAGTCTTTCAAAAAACATTTTAAGAATCATCTCAAATGCAGAGTAAGCTGAATAAGGTTCTTGAGATCACTTCCCCAGCCCCTCACTCTACATCAAGATGAAAATAAATTATAAAGGTGCCTAAGAAATCAGGTGAAAAGTGCCTACAATAAATATAAAGAATTAAGGCTGGGCATGGTGACACATGCCTTTAATCCCAGCACTCAGGAGGCAGATCTCTGTGAGTTCAAGGCCTGCCTGGTCTACATAGTGAGTTCTAGGCCACCAGCTGGGACTACAGGGAGACCTTGTCTCAAAAAGACGAAAGAAAAAAAAGAAAGAAAGAAAGAAAGAAAGAAAGAGAGAGAGAAGTTAAGGCGGTAACATAGAAGACAGGAGGGGTGCTTGGTCACCATTCATATTAGAAATGTGTCAAGCTTGAATTCAATTTTAAAGAAAACTTTCACCTAAGCTTCCCATTTGGGGAAGTGAGATGAAGAAAAATCTAGGCCTAGGACTGAAACCTAGTACCAGGACTGTTGTATTGAAATCTTGTGCTGGGCAAAGTCTCACAAACCCTACATGCCCAACTAATACCCATGGATGGAGCTGTGGGAACTGTTAAGCCAAATGTTGCCTGCCTGTTCTGACCCACAACCTCAGAAAGCAGAGCAGGGAGTTAGATTTTGCTTTGGAGAGCAGGGCTTTGCTTGGAGCGGAGGGCCAGGTGTGTTGCCATGACACACAGTACTTGGTAGAAACGGAAGACTGCATGCATAAGGCAGAATTTACACATGGAGCCTCTAGGCAGGTCCGGGCATCAGACTGAACCCTGTGTGAGGGTAGGACAGACTCAAGTTTCAGCCTATGCCATCTCCAGCTTTTGAGTAGGCTGGGTGCATCTGCCCTTTCCCCGAGTCTGTAGCCACTGTGGCTCTGATGTATTGTTACAATGCAAACTAATTGCAGTCTTGGTGGTCAAGTGACTATCTCCACCCCTTGTTTCCCTAACCCTGTGTAGCTATCATCAGGTCAGTGCTTACAGACAGATTGCACAACTACCTTGGCACTAGGCAGAGACCTATTCCCCAGCGGAATGGACTTCTCTGGGTTTATGTTGTTGCCAGCAATGGCATGGACCACAGTGTACCCCAACACCTCACAAATCCTGTTTCTATGAAAGCTAGCCATACCCTTTGTCCTAGAACCTAGTGATGGGCTGGTAAAACCCAAGACAAGGCAGATTCTGGTGGCAGCATTCCCTAGCTCTGTGGAAGACACAGGTGCCCACTGTACCAGACTTCTGTTCCAGCTAGCGTTACTGTGACTGGTCAGAGTGGTCTTGAGTCACAGATCCACCTCAGTAGAAGGGAGCCTGTATAGCTTGGGCCCTGTTCTTTTCCTGGTGTTGTACATGTGTTGTACAAGTCTGGGTAGGCTGGGAGCTCTGAGACACAGTTTGGTAATACTGGTAACCACAATGTGACAGAGAAGATGAGACAGACTCTTTACAGGGCCAGGCTGAATCCTAAAGTGCATAATACTTGTACCTGTGTGTAAGGTACTTGATCCTACTAGTCCCAAAGAGTTTTGTGGGGCCAGCATTTTCAGAGCAGTAACTCATAACTCACAGGATGAAAGGAAGTTTTGTTATTGTACCTTGATTTTTTTTGTCTAGATATTATTAAAATACCAATAAAGCATACTTATAGTCTATTATTAATTTTTTAAAATAAGAGTATTACTTAAATTTTCTTTGCTCCATTGCATTATAAAAACACACTGGCATGTAGCTGCTGTACAGATTGATTGGAGGGTAAATTTCCCCTTTTTAGAGTTGTCTCTTCTGATCGTTATTCTCAGGGTTTCAAAAGTTTGAGAAAATACACATCTTGGAAATGTGTTTCATTTATAAAACAGATACCCACAAACTCCAAAGAGTTCTGTGGAGATCTGGGATATAACTCCCCCTTTCTTATTTAAAACTTGTAATTGATTTTTTAAAGCTCCATGGGCACGTTCAACAATCCCTTGTCCTTGAGGATTGTAACGTATGCCTGTTTTATGTTTAATGGATAATTGAGCACAGAAACGTTGGAAAGTTTGACTAGTATAGCCTGTGCCATTGTCTGTTTTTATTATAGATGGTAAACCTACTACAGCAAAACATTTAATGCAGTGTGCTATAATGTGCTTAGTAGCTTCTCCAGTTTGAGCAGTAGCCATAAGAAAACCTGAGTAAGTATCTATGGACATATGAACATATTTTAATTTTCCAAACTCCGGGATGTGAGTTACATCCATCTGCCACAATTGATTGGGCATTAGTCCACGTGGATTAACTCCACATTGAGGGACAGAATGAAATTCAGAACATAAGTGACATTGTTTAACAATTTGCCTAGCAGCCTCCCTGGTAAGTTGAAACTGCTTTCATAAACTTTGGCTATTTTGATGATGAAGAGCGTGAGATTTTTGTGCTAATTCCAATTGAGATAAACCCATGAAATGCGTGGCTTTATCTGCTAAATTATTCCCCAGAGTCAAAGACCCTGGGAGCCCAGTATGAGCTCTAATAAACACCTTTATATTTGACCAAATAATTCTTGAACCTGAGTGTTAGTTGCCTCAATATAAGATACAGTTTCAAGTACCTGCAAGACTTTAACAATATAATGGCTATCAGTATACAAATTAAAAGAAGTAGAGGTCATAAACTGAAATACAGCAGCCACAGCCCAAAGTTCTACTACTTGAGCTGAAGCTGGAGAAGTTTGAAAAACATGGGATTGTCCTTGTAACACATAAGTAGCCCTACCATTAGAGGACCCATCTGTAAATATCACTAAAGCACTAAAGCGTCCTTAATAGGATACTGTTTCACAATTTTTGGAAAAATAAAAGCATGACTATTTGCAAATTGTAATAGCTTGTTTTTCGGATAATGATTATCTATGATGCCAGAATAACAGGCAAAAGCTATGGCCCATGAATCCACATTTTGAAATAACCAATCTGTCTGTTGTTTTGTAAATGGAAGTCCTATTACAGTAGGTTCTTTTACTCAGCCATTTGAATTAAACATGCCACTGCCTCATAAGGAGTTAGCACTCCAGCAGGTGAGACAGGTAAATGCAATCACAGCAAAGGTCCTTAAGCTTACAGCACTGAGAAGTTTTTAGGTAGAGGTTGCCATTTATCTTCTCCAGGAACTGTAAATTGTATTAGTGACTTTTTGTTGGTGTGAGAAAATAGAGAATTCCATGAACTAGTTTTGCTATAAACATGTTACACCATAAAATGAATAACTACCTCTGTGTTGTTGAGAATAAGGGATAAACTAATTTCAACAATGTCCTTACTCTGAGACTGTTTTGCACAGGGTCAGGTGGCCAGCCTCATCCTGTGTCCTTTAACTCAGAGTTTACAAGGGACAGAAGAGCCGCCGAGTTCAGTAACTACCAGTAGGAATGAAAACACCTGTCCTATTTCTGTTGCCATCACCTCTGCTGAGTAGCAAAATAATAGTACAATTAATACCAAGCACTATTAGGACAGGAACCAGCTGTCTGATTGGGAAAAGATCAGTTGTGCTTATGTTGTTCAAATAAGAGACGTGGGTGAGAATTGAGCTCACAGTATTATGTATGCCAGGTAAGTATCCTACCACTAAGCTATAGTCTCAACCAAGCAAACTGTAAACTGAAAAAAGAACTATTTAGTAGTTATTTCAGAAAACAAAGCACCCTAGGACTGGTGAAATTTATGTGAAACACCTGGTAGTTAAGTAGCAAAAAAACCTGAGGTAATTAACAAAACCTGAGATCATGGTCCCTTGATGTTCTAGGCTCTAGCCTCCTTGACCACGAGCTGCTGTAGGAGAATACATTTGTAAAGATATTCAACTACACCCTGTAAATACCACATTTCTTCTAAATATTCTTCCTTTGGCTCAGCCTTAGGCTTTGCTTATGCAACAAATGGTGAAAAATCCTCCTCTCTCAGACATCTAGCTGCTTCCTTCTCCCTCTCTTCTTTTTCTTTGGGATCTAATGACTCTTGAATAATTGCTTGATTTCAGGTTTCACAAAAGCTAGCTCCTCAAGCAAAGCAGCTTGAGGCTTGATCCCATTTCCATTTGCTTTTTTTTTTCTTTTTTTCTTCAAACCTTTTCTATCCCGTGTCCAAGATCCAAACCATTCCTAATCAAAGCCCCATTAGATCACCACATTAATAAGAAAAAAGATCACAACTTATTCACTACTTATAAACTAATTGCCTATTGCCTATACTTATACATTGTTACAACTTACAAACTAGTAAACCTATAAGACTTAATTACTTAGCACGTGCTTCTTATACTTATGAATATAAACTATTTAATACATAAACTTATCCTAAACCTATAAGACTTATGACATGAATATAAACTAATACATAAACTTATCTTAAACCTATAGAACTCCCAACATATTTACAAAAAGCAAACGACTATCAGATTTCTCACCGCATACTTTTACTGTACATTCCTTTACTTTTTCTATTTAAGATCTAAACTATTTGTAATTAAAGCCCACAAACTAAAGTTATCTATCTGAACCTTACTCGGTCCATAAACATAATAATCCTGAAGTTTTCTTCCTACTTTCTTCTACAGACCTATCTTCAGGGAACCAAGGACAGACTTTTCTACAAAATTCAAAAATTTACAAAGCTGCTGATGTTTTACACCAACCCCTCGAGCATAAAGCATATTTTCCAACGTATTTACAAAAAGCAAACAACTATCACCCTCACCCGTTTTACTCCTGAGATTTCTCACCGCACTCCTTTCCTTTATTTTACTTTACTTTCCTTTACTCTTCCTTTTACTTTACATTCTTTAAGTGAGCTCACTCATACCGCGGTGTCCTTCACTTAACCCCCAATCTTCAGGTCCCTGGTCCAGGCGCCACTTGCCAGAGCCTGCCGGCAGAAATCAGACCATAACCAAAGCGGGGAGTGAGGATGAGAAAATGTAGAGATAGAGATATGAGGGGGGGGGGCGGAGAACAGGACAGACTCAGGAGGGCTGTCAGTCACACTGAAGCAGCTTGCCTTTATTGAGTCCCCCCCTATTTATACTGTAAGCAAAACACTACTAACACAGGCAAAATAACTTAAGACATGATTGGCTTCCTTCAAAGATCTTCATGTGACCTCAGTCTTAGGTGATAAATAAACTTCTCCTCAGATGTAAATTATTTTGCCTAATGAAAACTCCTGCTTCCAACAGCACTTCTGTGCACGAGATTGTCTTCTTCCTAACCCCAAACCAGAGCATAGTTCAAGGCAGGCACATGGCCCCCGACATACACGTCACACACATTATATATATATATATATATATATATATACATATATATATGTATCAATTAATCATGATAGAAGCTTTGGAGATATTTGCTTAGTATAAAGCTGGGGAAAAATAATCTAATCATCTACTACTGGGGAGAAGAATGTTTTGCCTTTATGAACTTGAGAAAGCAGTATCTAGCAAAATTATTGACAAGTTTTGAAAATAGGAAAATAATCTTTGTCAGTTCAAAAGCTGGGCATACTCAAGAAGGCCACACCAGAGGGGAGGGAATTTGAATGATTTTTCTGTCATTTACTCCTCAGTGATCTTGGTAGAGATGTGCAAACATTTTCTTCTAATGATCTCTAATGTTCTTTTTGAGTCAAGTTTGTGAGTCTGATGGGGGCAGACAGGGTTATATAAAATTAACAGCACAGTGGAACAGTGTCCTCCCTGCTGTACTGCAGATAGCTCTCCTTTCATGATGTCAGAACATCCATTACTACACATGATAGGCAACTTCAATTGCTTGTAAATAGTGTAAAGTCACAGCTTGAAAACATTAGATACTTGGTCTAGGTGTGCTGCTTTTCTCTGCCTGGTCATAATCTTCCATCTGGAGTTATGCATGCACCAGCAATTCTTTTTTCAAATTAATCTAATCTCATCTTTGGTCACCTCAGCTCACTTGAACTGGCCTACCTAAAATCACTGCTGCTTCCTATTGTTCAAGGAAACCTGCCTTATTCAGCCTCAGATGAGAACATTCCTCATTGTCTCCCAGCCTCTTTTCGAAAAATCTATTACTGTGGCATCCTTGAGATCTCCTTCCAAGGTCCTGTTTACTGAGTATCCAATCTTGATTGATATTATCCATTCACATAGTTTTCTCTGACATGGCCATAACCCCTAGTTTATATTCACACTCCAAACCTCCATTCTAAGCTCTAAACTTGCTTACCTCAAGGATAAGGTTGACAGAAGCCGTTTGCTCCAGTAGCATCTGGGGTATGTGACTCCTTTGTTACTCTTGCTGGGAAAGAGTATGCACCATCCCTGACCAGAATTAACTATCTTCACCTGTTTCATATCATAATCAGAGCTAAACTCTTCTACTCTAATATAGTCTTGAAGTGAAGGAAATGGTGAACTACTTATTAGTGAACTTGAATAATATCTACCACAGAAAGAATTGTTTTGGACCTTTTCCCCAACCTTACCAGTAATTTTCTAAGAGATTTCTTGCTCTATTTTTCTCTGTCACTATTGCTGGAAGATGCATTTTCTATCTCAGTCCCCAAGAAAGGTTTTGCTGCTTTAGAAGCTGAGAAAATTGTCAGCAGACAACTTGCAGCTCTCAGCTTCTTCAGGCTGTGCCTCAGTCGCAGAGCCTTCCTGACCAAGTGCTCCCCTTCCTAGAATGAATGACTAGTTCGTACTTGATTCTGACAGGAGTATAACTAGGGCTTGGCAGTCATACTTCTCTGATAAATCCTTTTTTTTTGCAGGTGAAGAAAAGTGAAGAGAGATTAACAAAATATCAAATTTTGAGTAGATGGTATATTAGGTAATCATTCTCTAGAGAAACAGAACTGATAAAAACGAATATATTTATACATACACACATATATAAATATACCACACACATATATAAACACACATATATAATAAACCTATATATATATAAGGGAGATTTATTAGGTTGGCTTACACAATACAGTTGGAGTAGTCTAACAATGACTGCCTCATAACGGAGAAGCTGAGAACCTGGTAGTTAATCAGGCTGGTTGCCTCAAGCAGTCCCAATCTGGCACTCAAGGCCTGGAGGGTGTTTGGAGAGCTGCCGGTCTTTACTACATATAAGAAGTCTTAAAAAGTGAAGGAATTAGAAGCAGCAGCAGCAGCACCAATGGAGTAGGTAAACCCCAGAATGAATTGTTAGGGTCTGAAAATCAAGAACAAGTCCCACAACTCCACTATGATGCAAAAAGGAAAATATATTTATATAATTTGGCAAACAAAGTGAATCTAGCGGCTAGCCAGGCTGCAGTCCCTAAGGCCAGATGGGGGACTGCCTCGTGTCTCCAGGGTGCAGCCAGCTTTTAAAAATTCCATAGCTGAATGGCTCTGTGGACTAGTCCAAACTTGGAATTGGTTGGTCCATAACCTGTCTGTCCCACGGGGATTATTTGTATTGGATAACTCAGACCTCGTCTTCCCTGGGGTCTGGGCTTGGTGCCAGAATGTGTGCTGAAGTGTTAGCACCCAGAATGTAGCAGGGCGGGGGGATTAAAACTTGAGAGGTCTGAGTCTGCTTTGTCCCTACAGAGTGAGAGCCAAGCTAACCAAAAAGCAACCATCATTTCTTGTTGCATGTCCTTTTATCTCGGACCCTATCAGAGAGTGCTGCCTATCTTTAGGGTATGCCTTCCCACATGAACTAAGGCACTGTAGACAACTCCCCTTAGAACATGCCTGTAGGCTAACCCAATATAGAGAATCCCTCATGAAGACTCTCTTGTGATTCTAGGCTGTTTCAAGTTGCCCAAACTAACCATCACGGATGAAATCTTTTTGTAGGTGTTACTGCTGAACACACAGGATGTCAACAGAATTCTAGTTAGGCAACTGCTTTGGGAAGAAAAATCCTTCATGGTAATGGGTGAGATCTGGGAAAGCATTATGAGACCATGGGGTTGGGGAGCTGGATCTTTTTTAGCATAATGGAATAAGATGCTGTTTCTGGTAAATGGAACATAGACATCTTCTTGTACAAGGTGGTGGCTTTAAAAAATCAAAAGTTCATTTTTATTTTTATGTGTATGTGTGTTGCCTGCATGTATTTAAGTGCACCCATGTGTGCAATATCTGGAGGACCAATGAGGGCATTGGATACCCTGGAACCGGAGCTATAGACTGTTGTTAGTGGCCATGTGTTTCTGGGAATTGAATTGAGTCCTCTGTAAGAGCAGCCAGTGAGTGAGCCATCTCTCCAGCCACCATATTATTGAAGTTCCTCACTGGTGAGTCATCAAAAGTAAGACACCGAGGGAGAAGGGTATGTATGTTTTAGCTGGTGGGAACTATCCCAGACTTTTGGGAAAACAGGGCCTATTGACAAGGGAAACAAATGAGTGCCACTGAGCTCACAGCTACCCTGGAAAACAGAGGCACTGAACACCAAGTGTCAAAGCCCTTTTAAACTCGCTGAAAAATGCAGAAGCGGGTCATCTTCTTGCTTGAATGCAAAGCTCTTCCCCTAGAACATCCTGTGGGCCCTCAGCATTTGCTTTTACCTCTTCTTATGGTCAATAGGTATGTAATTAGGGTTAACTCTCAACTCAAATGCAGTCAGGGATGTGCAGGTCCCGAAGGCCTAATACCTTCAAGAAGTTTTAATCCTACTATTGTGTATTGTTAGTTACTGAAAGAGAATATGTGGATCTGAATTATGAGAGAACTTAATCAGGCAGCCAGAAAATAACATTGTTTAGGGAAGAGTTTACTGACTCCTGGCTTTACTAATCTTAAAATCAATCTGAGATAAAACCTGCCATCTTGAAGGAGTGTTCTAAAGAGGGTTGAACAACAGAAAGTTTTGAGAGGAGATGAAACATTCTATAATGCAGGGAAGCTCATTAAGCTCAGCAAGTAAGCAATACAAAGGCTTCAGAAAGTCCCTGAAACTGACTAGATTCACTTAGTTCCTCTCTCCCTAAGGATATATAAATCCTAGCGACTGCTGTGAGACCTTTGTAGACACACTGGGCTGCCTGGAAGAAGCATACAGCAGTGCGCTCCACGTTTCTGTTTTTAGGAGCTGTCACCTATGCTGGGGTGGGCTTTGGTGATATAGCTGTCTGAGAGTCATTTTTGCTCCTTGTAAGTAACCCCAATAAACCTCATTGATTTACCAAGTGGAATTCCAGTGGTGTCTTTACTTTGATGTCATTGATTCCTTATCTGGGGGGAAATAGATTATCAGGGCTCTCATGGAATTGTGTCACACAACATTATTGTCATAGGAGATTAATGGAAGACCATGACATCAAGGGTCATTGTTTCAACTATAAGTCAATTCAGTGTCAGGTTTGACCTGAGGTAGATTTCAGACCCAGAACACACTGACTTAGGAAGAGGCCAAGTCCCTGGTGGGAAAGAAATTTAATACCATAGCAATATACTTAACCATAATTTTCAAACAAGTTGCTTACTTGAATAACTGTTAATTGATCTTCTTATTGTGCTCAGAACTGAGGTCTCCTGGGAACACGGGAGTTGTATTTTAAAACTGAAAAAAAGCCCTGAGCAAATGTGAGTTTATCACCCAAATTCTATATACTGGGACAAAGGGATCTGCTGCATGTATTGAGGGCTGTAGGAAACCTACATGAGATGACGCTATGTTAGTCTAGAGGCATTTCTTTTTCCTCACGAATAGGAAGATACTCTTCCTGAAATTTTTCTAACAAAACAACAAAACTTTCTTTGAGTCACATTTCAAACTTATATGTAGCATATTTTAGGCTAACATAATGGTTGCTGATTTGACTGGATCTGGAATTATCTAAAATGAGGGATTTCTTGATCAGATTGAGGCTGGAAGACCCACTCTGTGTGGGCAGCTTTTGGTGGCAACCTAGATAAAAGGACATGGCAGAATGCAGCTTTTGTTTTGTTTTGAATTTTTGAGAAAGGTTCGCCTTGTAGCCCCAGCTGGCCTAGAACTTTATATGTAGACCAGCTGACTTCAATCTCACAGAGATCCACCTGCCTCTGCCAAATACCCTCCACTCGGAAGTGCGGAGATTAAAGGTGTGTGCTCTCATGCTCAGCCTCCCTTTTGTTTTCTAGCCTGTTTGCCTTCACCTTCAGTGGAGAGTTTATCTGCCTGTTGCTTTGACAATGCTTCATTGATAATAGAACCAACTTCTTAGGGCTTCCAATGCACACTGAAGATTGTTAACTCTCTAGGAATCCTCTGAGCACTCTGAGATTGAGTGCTAAAGCATTAAACCTCATGGCCTGAGAAACTATGGAATTCTCAGCCTCTCCAGTGGGAGGCAATCATTGTTGGACTACCTGGATCATACATAGCATGTAAGCCAATCTAATAAATCCCCTTTTAATATGTAGAAAAAAAGATGTATATTCATTCGAACAGTACTGTTCCTTTAGAGAACCCTCATACAGATTCCTTAAGCCTCAAGAGAGATTTGGATTTTTTTAAACAAGTTGAGACTGTCAAAGACCAGAGCAATGTTTGAAGTTAGACTAACATGCATTTTCATTAAGATATGGCCATGGGCCTATGGAGGCCAGGGAGGAGAACTGGGTGGTTTGAAAGAGAAATTTCCTCCTCATAGGACATGAACACTTGGTTCCTAGTTGGTGGTGCTGTTTGCGGTGGTTTAGGAGCTGTGGCCTTTCTAGATGACGTATGTCACTAGGGGGAGGGAGGGTTTTGAGTGTTCATAGTCTTATCCACTTCTGATTTGCTCTCTTTGCTTCCTACTGGGGCTTGAAGATACGAGCTCTCAACTTCCTGTCCCAGCCACTGCTGCCGGGCCTCCCATGTCATTATGGACTCTTAATTCTCTGGAGCCATAAGCCTGAATAAACTACACCTTCTCTAATGAACTATACCTTGTCTTCATCATGGTGTTTGATTGGACCAGCAGTCTTACTGCAATAATAAAAAACTAAAATCACTGTGAAATGATCATAAGCAAGTTTGACTAGTGTGAGAGTAGTATCAGCTGTTCTTAGGAAACTGTACAGCATTGTTTTTCACAACTGGCATCTGAGTATCTTTTTACTCTTTTATAATTGACAGTTTTGTTTTCTAAAGCATTTTATTCTTTAAAAAATATTTATGGGGCCGGCCAGGTGGTTCAGCAGTTAGGAACATGGTCTGTTCTTGCAGAGAACCTGGGTTCTATTTCCAGCACTCACATGGTGGCTAACTCTAGTTCCAGGGGAATCTGATGCCCTCTCTGACCTCTATGGGCATTGCACAAGATGGGTGCACTTACATATACGCAGGCAAGTATATACATACATATATATATAATATTAATTTTCAATAAAACTTTTTATTTTATGAGTGTTTTTGCCTTCATGTATGTAAGTGCACCATGTGCATGCAATACCTGCAGAGCCCCTGGAACTAAAGTTACAGATAGTTGTTAGCCACCATGTGGGTGCTGGGAATTGAGCCTAGGTTCTCTACAAGAGCAGCCAGAGCTGTTAATCACTGAACCATCTCTCTAGCCTCATTTCCATCCTTTTATTAAGGATGATTTTGAGAAGAAGACTGAAATGTCTCTTAGAAAATAATGTTTGACTAATTGAAAAAATTATTTTGCCATTTCCTTAACCTGCTTTCCAAATGTTATTTTCAAAGAACTTTGAGGTCTTCAAAATTGTTTCACAGAACTATGTATTCCATTATCACTATGGCAAAGTATGTGAAGCTTTCTTTCTTGGTACAGGTAATAGAAATTAATGATAATATTAGTGTTTTAAAAAGATTATTTGAGGGTGGGCAAGATGTCTTAGTGAGTAAAAGTGTTCGCTGACAAACCTCGCCACCTGAGTTGGATCCTTGAAACCCGCAAGGTAGAAGGAGAGCGCTCACTCCCAGAAGTTATCCTCTGACCTCCACATACATGTGTGGTATGTGTGTACCCCCCAGCACATGTGAAATAAATATACAAAATATAAAAAGGCGTAATATTTGAGAGACTGGGAGGTGGCTGTCAATAAAGCGCTTGCCCTGTAAACATGAATATGAGCCTCAACACTGCACAGCAAAGCTTGCAGTCTCAGTGAGGAAGGCAGAATCCCGGACCTCTGGGGCCGACTGGCCTGCCAATGGGGCTAAGTCAGTGAGCTCTTGTCCCCGTGAGAGATCCTGTCTTAAAAATAAAGTCAATGACTCCTAAGGAATAACACCCAAGGGGGGACCTTGGCATCCACATGCACAGACATGCTTTGTGCCCTGCCTCCCCAATACTAAAGTATTTTTAAAGTAATATTTGAAAAACCACCAAGACAGACAATATAAAAATAAATAAACATCAAATAGTTATATTTTCAGATGAATGTCTGGAGCAGTGATTATTTTAAAAATAGAGTAAGTTTATAGAAGAAATTTCTAGTAGTGATAATATATGCAATATATTTCTTGAAAGCAAAACAGAAAAGCCATTATAAATGTATCACAGTTTATTGCATAATATTTCATTTAATATATAATAAAACTCCCTTAAGGGAATACAGCAAAAAAAGAAAATCCCTATTAGGATTTTACTATAGGTTTGTGCAAGAAAAATTCATAGCTGATGCAATTACCTGGTTGATTGCAAAAATCATTCCAGGGGGCTATTCCAGAGATGTGACACAAAGCATGGAGAATCTTTATCTTTAAGCAAAAGATTACTCAGTATAAAAATAGGAGATGAAGTTTTAAGACTTATTCAAAATTCATAACATCTTTAGTATGCTCATTAAGATGCTTAATGCTTTCATAGGGAGCGGGATAATTTCCTTTAAGGATAGCAACTTATTCAGAGACAATTAGGCAAAATGGCAACACAGAATTTTGCATACATTTGTCAACAGTATATGTGTGTTCTTATGTCCTACAAATAAAATATTTTATATTGAATATTAAAATGTTCCATGATGTAATAAAATGCTTTTTCATAATTGAACTCCTTCCAGTATTAAAGATAGTGTAGAACTTTGTGTTTGTAAAGAGTGATATGCAGGTCGTCTGGGTGGACGACTACATTTTTGTCTAACTTTTGCTGTACAATTATTATTTCTTTTGGACAAACTAAGTTTAGTCATACCACAGTTGATAGTAAGATTTAAACCTTCTGGAGGTAAAGTACTTGATCTTCTGTCTTGTCTTATTTTAGTACTGAGAGTCTTCTTTGCATTTAGGTTAATATATTTATAGCCTTTGGTTGTCTTCTGACTTTGACCAGTGTCATATTTTTCATGGATATAAGGACTGTCCCCTCCAGTGAGACATACAATATTCTTATGAGCAAGAGATGGAAGAAATGTTTGAGATGGTATTTTCTCACAGGATCCAGAGGATAAAACATGCATACATCTAGGGAAGTGTTGGTTAACTTTATATTCATAGATTAGTTTTCTTGAATCTGAATTATCTAATTTGACTGAATATAGATCATCTATTGTTATATCCTGATAGCTATCAGATGGATTTGGAGATGTAGTCAATATTTTAGAATTACATTGGGGTATGCTAGGTAAAATTCCAGTTCTATTTTGCTTTAAGATTAATCCGGTACCAGGAATAAAAAGTTTTGGCTCTTCCTGCTTCGACAAATGGGCATTGTCTGTGTTTGAAGGCAACTCATGTCCTTGTCCATCCATGGCTGTGTCTTTCCAGGTCAGAGGGTTATAGATAACTTGTCTGTCAATAGGGCATGAATTGCCCTTGTGGAATAACCAATTGTCAATACATTTCCTATGAAACTTAAAACAAAAATTTGTAAGTTAAACAGAGTTACAATGTAGATCACACTTAAAAACACTTTATATCTACAAAATTTCCCAGTCTAATTGTATATTGAAACTATTTTGGCGTAGTGGAAAGTAATTCTAACTTAGAAAGTTTTATGAAAATATTTTGAAGAAGTTAATTTACAAATAAACTGAATATACTACTGACTGATCGCCATTTTTAACAGTAAAATACAAAACTCCATGTGTATATCACTTTTGTAATTTTGTTAGAAACTCATTATCCAAGGTATTATTTGCATGCAAATTATTAATATTGAAAGAAAATAATTAAAGTTTTTTTTATATAAAAGGCACTATCAGCCACATTGTGTGACTCTAAAACTATAAATGTTTATTCAAGCAATATTATTTTAGGAAAAATTATTAACTCTATGGCTATCAAAAAATATTAGAATTAGATTCTAGTGACTTCATGTGAAATAATAGTCAATCAAGGCATTTCGATTTCTTCTAGAGAATTGTAAAATACAACTCAATGTTAGGATTCTATAGGCTTCTTTCATGTTATAGATAACTAAAGTAGATAAAAGAACCTCACTTAAAATGCCATTTATCCTTTCTAGATAGTGTTCAGAGAAGTGAGTCCAGCTCCATTTGAATGCATCCCGAGGGCCAGGCTGCCTTCTCATGGGCAGTTTGTCCTCATGTGCTGTGCCAGCAGAACATCACTCAACACAGCACAACCAGGGGAAATTTCAACTATTACTTCATTCATGAGAAAGGGCTCTTTAAAGAAAGTCAAAGGACAAGGACATGGCTTTTACCTTGTGAGTACATGGTAGTAGTCTTGTATATTGACCAAGACAAAATGACTTCAAACATAGTCGACACTGGTAACCTGGAGCAAGCAACTTGCTGTTCTTGGTAATCAATAGAAGAGGCAGTGCCTTCACCACATGTTTTGGTGTGTGAAGCTGACTGAATAAAAATACACAGAGAGAACTGAATGTCAATATGTAATAATAGAACAGAAAGAATCCATAGTGCAGACTTCCTGCATAAATAATACAACAGAACTCAAGATTTTCTTAAGTCAGAGATAACATCTCAAATGCTATAAACTTTAAAGATCCGTTGTATAGGTCCCCAATGCAATGTATTTGGATTTGTGTTCATAAAGAACAGAGTTTAATTTAGTCACACCAAATAAAAATAGTAATGTGAATTTTTATTTGTGTTTTAATGTCAGTAAAACAAAAACAATGAAATTTGAAACTATTTTACTTTGTGCCAATAATGAGAGGTGTTTAGAAAACACAACCCAACACATTTATGAACTGGTGAAGTGCACAGGAAGCCGGCTAAGCATTCCAGGACTCTCATGAATTGACAGATGGCTATATTTCATTTTTCTTTTGGGTATATGCTTATTACATTATTGTTAGGCTAACAATGTAACTTTAAAAGTTCTGATAACAGAATGAGGG
This sequence comes from Eospalax fontanierii, assembly GCA_035773235.1. NCBI lineage: Eukaryota > Metazoa > Chordata > Mammalia > Rodentia > Spalacidae > Eospalax > Eospalax fontanierii. The sequence continues at coordinate 47,636,694 of CM069530.1, read as the reverse complement.
TGACTCTATGAATGAGCTGGTATTCAGCGCTGTCAGCAAGCGGTAAGAGAAACAAAAGCTTACTTCAAGGTCAGATGCATATCTGTTATTTCAGAGTCATTTTGGATACAGGTCACATATTCTATAGAAAAGTTAAAACTTGCTATTACTCTACAGATATATCACTAAAATACTACAAAATGATTATCAAGGTAGTCTAATTTCAGTTAAGTGTATATTTTTAGTGGTCCTTTAAGTTGTTATTCTTTAATATGTATGTGGTGTGTGTGTGTGTGTGTGTGTGTGTGTGTTGATATTATATGTAGGTCCATACTTACAGTTTTGCTTAGTTTCTCAAAATATTAAAAAATTCAGTTTCATAATAATATACAATATATGTAATTGAGGAAAAATAGATGGGAAGAGGGGACGGAGGTGTTTACACACACATACACACATACACACACACACACACACACACAGAGTATGAATGAGAACTGAGTAGCAAACAAAAGGTTCCTTTCCTGGAGGCCAATTATCACAAAAAACCTCTAATCTTACTAGTTTTAATTCTATGCTTAATTAGATGATGTCTCATTACTGAGGAAAGTACAGTGTCTACAATACCTAGCCCTATTGTAGTTAATAATTATAATGCCTAGGCTCTCTTGTAGTTAATAATGTTATTTGGATATTTATTGTGTACAATAATAACTTATTTCATACTCAAAATAATCTCAAGAAGCTTATTTTACAGCTATCCTCATTTTAGAGACGAGGAAAGTGGGTCAGAGAGAAGTGAAGAATGCAACTCCAAAAGCATTCAGACAGCCTGTGCTTGAACTGGAATCAAGCTGCAGGGTCAGGACCCTTGCTCTTTACCTGCACGCGATAATGTCACTTATTATATCTATATAGTAATGGATCAATAAATATGAAGACAAGGAGTGAATCTAATTTATCCAAATAAAAATATTCAAAGATCCTGCCATGTAAGAAGTGAAAATTTCACCGAGTCTAACCCTTGCTTTTCTTGAAAACACGGCTTGTTTTCTTCTCCCTCGTTTCCAGTGTCTAAATACGTCATACCATTCGATCTCTTCCCTACAGCTCTCCACCTTTGATTTCTCTTCTGCAACAGATGAGTGAAAAACATAGATGTTATTTTGTAAATCATAAAAATTTATTTTATGATTAAAATTAGCAGGCTGCTTGTTAGTAACATAAAAATGTGAGAAATACTCATCATAAACATATTTTACTAAACTACAATGATAAATAATTAAGTCTCATGTACTATTGTGAAACTACAAGAATAACCTTTCTTTCCTGCTTTTCAGCTGAGGGTTGAACACGGGACATACGATGTAAATGTTCTATCCTTGAGCTAATCTCCTTCCCCTTTTAATTAATTTACTTTTTGAAATTTTGAAATAAGGTCTCCTAAATTGTCCAAAGTAGCCTCAAATTTGCCATCCTCTCTTCTCAGTCTCCCGTGCAGCTGGGATGATAAGCATGCGCCATCATGCCCAGCACTTCCTATTTTAAACTTAATTTTAGTTATTTATGTTTATTTATTTTGTATGTGGGGATGTCTGTGTGTGTGTGTGTGTGTGTGTGTGTGTGTATGTGTGTGTGTGTGTGTGTGTGCGTGCACACATACACATGTCATGGTGCTTGCATTGTGGGCAGAGGACAACTTGCAGAAGTTTGTTTTCTCCTTCCCACATGCAGGTTCTGGGGATCCAGTTTCTGGTCATTAGGCTTGACAGCAAGTGCCTTTACTTGCCGTCTTTCCAGGCTGCCCAGCACTTCTTAAAGTAAAAATATTAATTATAATCGTAGATGCTTTATTTTGTATAGTAAGAAAAACGCAGCAATATTCAGCATAGGAGATAGTTTTGGTCAATACTGGGTTTCACTATGTAGCCTAGACTGGCCTCAAACTTGTGATCCTCCTAACTTAGCTTCCTGAGTGCTGGTATTATAGGCCATGCCACCACACCTGGCTTCAGGAGATACTTTTAAAATAAACAGTTCAAAGGAGGTCAATCAAGTTCTATGTTTCATTACTGTGGATATTTCAGATTTTAAGAGGAAACCATAATAGTTGCCAGAAGTATTAGGATAAGCCTGATCATAAGCCTGAGGTTTTCAACTAAACTTCAAGTTTAACGGCCACAGTGTCTATTTTTATGGTTTATGTCATCAGATGCCTGTTACTGTGTTGGATTTTATAAACCACCTATGCAAAAGCCATTGCTTTGTACACCCTTATAAGATAAATCTAAAAATATGGTTTTAGTTTTTTAATAAAAGTCAGCCAGGGACTGGAGAGATGGCTCAGCAATTAAGAACGCTTACTGCTCTTCCAGAGCACACGAGTTTGGTTCCTAGCACCCACTTAATGGCTTACAACCATCTGTAACTCCAAGTCCAGTGAAACCAATGTGTCTACCCTCCTTGGGCACCTGCACTCATGGGCACATATACCCACACTCACATAGACATAGACACACACATATATCTAATTAAAAAGAATAAAAATAAATCGTATAAAGGTCAATCATTTGGCTCCAGAGTAGTCACTATTTTCATACTCTTAGATTCACTTATCCTTACAGTAAGACAAATACCAATTCCACGTTGGATTCAAAGAGGGCACCATACCTCACGAAATGCAAACACGTGGGAAAGATGGCAGTAGCCGTCAAAGCACTCCTGACATAAGTGATATTCTGTACACTCCATGCACCTAAAAATGTAACACATCAAAACAACCCGATTACTGACATGTTTTTAAGTGAAAATTTGTAATCAAACTTCCTGGGAAAGACCCACACATGATAAACCCTTGTCTATCAGACTGTGTTTCCTATTGTTTCTATAGAATTTCCCATAAATCAGCTTAAACAACAGAAACTTTGTGTCGTCAAGGTCTGTAGGATGGTGGTATGGCATGAGTCTCAGTGGCTAAAACAGGGGGTTGGCAGGGCAGTGTCACTTTTTAAGGGGCTGGGGGAGAATCCGTTTCCTTGGTGGGTTCATCTTCCAGAGGATTCTTGTACTTCATAGCCTGTGGCTTTGCTCCGTTTTTAAGTGAGGTAATTAGCAGAGTGTCTCTCTCCCTTGTACTTTCTTTTGATGTTCTTGCCTTCTTCCACTTTCAGATCACTCTGTGATTACACTGGCCTTATCCAGGTCAGGGTCATCTTGTTTCAAGGTCAACTGATAAGACACCTTAATCCCATCTGCAGCCTCCATTTTCCTCTGTCACGTAACCTGACGTTCGGGTTCTGTGCACAGGGCTGTGCATGTACTGGGAGACCATTACTTTGCCTCCCACATGCCCCTTCCATGACGCTTCTCCAGATTACTTAGCTTTCGGTGATCTCCTTCTCTAAAATCCTGTGGGATCTACAGCCTATTATCGGTCATTTGATTATCCAGTTTTACTTTCCAGTTGTTTCATGAATACCAGAGCTATAATTAGTAGTAATCGTGGACCATGGAATTATATTCCTTATTCTCCCCACCCAGATATAATGGAAAAAAGATAAATCTATGCAGTCTCTGCAAAAACTAATAACATTTTCAAAGTGTACCTTTCCACAGAAGCCCAATTCCAAACTTAACTCATTTGAAAAAAAAATTACCACAAAGTATTTTAGTTTATTTATACCAAAATTCACCAAATAAACAATGTAAGCGGAGTCAAACAAGCACATTTTTCTTCACATTTTCTAATGTTTAGAAGGCTATTTCTATAGGAATTAAGGAAAAGCACGTCCTCAGCCATTTTGGAAGTGCTAATTTGTTATTATTATTTATATACATGTGAATATTCTTATTAATTGACATAAAAGAATTAGTAATGCTACAATTTATTTGATACATAAAAGTCAGCTGGACAGAGAAAGTTAAACATCTCTGTACTTGAGCATACATCAGATGTTTTCTGAACTAACCTAGAAGATAAAGCAGCTGGATCAGAAGATGGGAATGTGGAGGGAATTGATTCCTAAACCTAGCAGCATTAGTTTTCAGGCTGACTGAAATGTTCTGTATTTAGAGGAAAGATATCACAGACAGGGTCTTTGTTAGTGAGGAATAAGGAACTGATTAATAGCTATGAGTCAAATTCATAGTGAAGTTTTGAGAAGTTAGCCTCCTAGGAGCCTGCAAAGCACAGAGCAGGGCTGTTGAGTGGAGAAAGTGTCAACTTTGTGGTTGCTGGGAGTACAATCCACCAGGACAGAAAGCAGAAAACGCAGGCAGTGTGTGTGCACAGGAGCGCACTGTCCTCAACCTAACACCCTAAAACAAAATGTGACTGTCTTTGACATAGTCTGCTGCAGCCACACATTAATCCTTGAGGACAGCTAAATATAAGGACTGGGAATTTTCTGCCTTGTCCCTAAAGCTCCTCTTCACAGTCAGCATTTGCCCCTAATTGTTCCTCCCCACCACTCTTAAGAACCATTAAAATGCCCATAAAAGTCTGCTAATACCATAAACCACTTTTCCTAGACCCCACATCCCGGGAGCTAGCTCAACACCTCCTGTGATGTCTATAAAATTCCATTTTTCTTGCTCCATCTAGGCTGTTCCTTGGGGCACTCTCAGGCCAGCCATTTTCCTGTGTAGAATTCTGTTAACTTCTGATTTTCTTCCATGAAACACAGAAAACAGGATTAAATTAAAGGACATGGGTGGGAGAGATGGTTCTCACTGGCTTCTTTGGCAGAGGACCCAGGTTTGGTTCCCAGCACCCACGTGGTGGCTAACAATCATCTGTAACTCCAGTTCCACGGGAGTCACCCTCTTCTGACCTCTGTGACCATTGCACACTTTGGTGTACTTATATACATACAGGCAAAACATTCACACACATACAATAAAATTAAATACCATTTAAAGTTAAAAAATAAAGGCATAATTTATTGCTGGGGATGTTACTGGTTTTATGAGAAAGTTTGTAAACATTTCATTGGGCTCATGACAAAGTAAATTCAGGAAAACTGAAAAGTCCATCTATTATGTTTCAGAAAAAAATTTAATGAATATAGAAATAAAACATTTTCTTCTTAATGTACTAGTGACTAAAATTTTATTTAAAAAAATATAACTTCAAGGGCTGGAGAGATGGCTCAGCAGTTAAGAGCACTGACTGTTCTTGTAGAAGACCTGGGTTTGAATCCCAGCACCCACATGGTGGCTCACAACTGTCTGTAACTCCAATTCCAGGGGATCCAATGCCTTCTGACCTCCACAGGCACTGCATGAAATGGGTGCTCTTACACACATGCAGGCATAACACTTATACACATAAAATTAAAATAAATAAATAAATTTAAAATAGGAAAATATAATTTCTCAGACATGACAGTTGTTTTGTTGTGGGAATTGTAGAAAGCTGTGAGGGTAATGCATAAAAGCAGTCATAATTGTTTGCTCTACTAATTATTTAGTTTTTGTTGTTATTAAGGTAAAAGATATGAGTGAAACCCAAACTGATATTCAATATAGTTAGAAACAAAGCCTGCAATGTGGAGTAGGTGGAATTGGATTAAAAATAGGATCTAATCAATATCCTTCTGCTATGGTTAGGAGACTTTGGCAAGGAGCTGTGGGCCACAGCGCCATGGGGTGTGAATGGTCGAGCACGGCTCTGAAATTGGAAACTCATCTAGGCCAAAGCAGTGAGTGACCCGGGTGTCAGAGCTTTAAGGATCCTACTTCGTCTTCAACACAGACCTGAATGTAAAGCCAATCAACGTTCTTGAGAAAGCTAGTAAAGCAAAGGGAAATCCCCCCCAAACTGTCATCACATAAGAGGAACCAATGTATGAAGGAGAGAGCAGCTTGATGGACAGGCACTCTAGTGTTCAGAGGTTTATAAACCTAGAGGTACGAATGGCTTAGCTGACAACTTACTTGTAGCACTTCCCCTCAATCGGAAGTTGCTTACAGTTATTACAGGGAATCCCCAGGTGTTTGTCCAGTCGTTCTCTCTCAGACATAGTCACAAGCTTCTTAGCGTTTTTGAATTCCTCCAAAATAAGTTTTAGTGGTGCAAACTCCTCCCTGCACAGAGGACATTTCAGCATGGAAGTGTTCGATATCAAATCCTGATAACTGGCAAGGATCTTCATGCATTTTATATGAATGTTATTGCCACAGCCAAATCTATCAGAAAAAAGTACAAGTTGAACAAGTGCATTCAGAAGAGTTTTGTATTTACATTCTCTATTTGTTATACATATTTGTGACTTAAAAGTTCTCTGGTAACATATTCCTTATAAAAATAAACTTTGAACAGATTTCTACATAGAGCTGGATTACAAATATATAAACACCTAATTTACCATATTTATCAGCATTCCAATCATAAAAATTTCCTCATTTCAAGGAAATGGTGAAAGATTTTACTCCATAAAATTATTTTTCATTCATAAAGAATAAGGGAAAGTTATAATGATAAATTCTTAAACAGTACAGGGCTGCCCTGTTTCTTTTTCTTTTTTAAACAGATCATGCAGTATCTTAAACAGATGAGAAATATCTTCTTCCAGAAATAGTATCTGGGGAATCTGTTATGAATCTTTCAATATTCAGTAGAAACAACCACATGAAAAATAGCAAAACAGGCAAAACGAGGAAAAAAGGAATGAAAAAAACTCCACTGCCAACAGCTGCCAAAATTTTCCAAGTCCAATATCCAAATACTGTGAAGAATGGTATGATTCTCTAGGTGGAGATTTTCACTAAATAAAACGCTGAACTATTTAGGTTTTGTGGATAGACATGTTTTAAATACTGAAATTTCATAATTTCAAAATAAAATAATTTTTACTTTCAGAAAACTTTCTTCAGTCACATCATTTACCCGAATAAAGGAAAACTGAGGGCTGGGAGAATGGCTCAGTGGGTAAAGGCAACTGCTGACAAGCTTGATGGCCTGAGTTGGATTCCCTGGAACCCACATGATGGAAGGACAGAACCACCTCCTACAAGTTGTCTGAGCCACGGCATGTGTGTGCTCACCCCAAATCCCTAAATACATAAATTTTCAAAGGAAAACCAAAATTAAGCTAAAACTATCCTACTTTATTTAAAGTGGAGGGAAGTGATACTTTCAAATTTCATTCTTAAAATGGAGCCCAGAAATATTTAGAATAAGAACAGCATGACCCATACTAGGAAACAAAAGAGCACCAAGGAAATAGAAATGAGATACAGAAAAGCTTTTCTTTTTTTTTTTGTTAACGTTTATTTTTATTATTTTAAATTGTGTGTGTGTGTGTGTGTGTGTGTGTGTGTGTCTGTGTCTGTGTCTGTGTGTGCCTGTGTCTATATGTGTCTGTGTCTGTGTGAATATGTGTATATGTGAGCAGTTTCTCTGGGGACCAGACATGTCATGGCCCCTGGAGCTGGAGTTACAAATGACTGTGAGCACTGGGAACAAAACCCATCCTCCGCAACAGCAGTAAGAACTCTTAACTTTTGAGCTGCCTCTCAGGCCTCCTCATCTATTAACAAATCTCATCATGTAATTAGTTATGGACATACTAAATTAGAATTTTTGACACCTTTTTAGATCCAAAAACAACTTTATCACCTGCAAAAGGTGACAGGAAGCTTTTTCTCTAACAGCACTTCTTGACAGATGGGGCAGATGTCCTCTGCACTGATGTCTTTTTGTGTGATAGACCCATCTTCTGCAACATGTGCATTCTGTTTACTTGGTTGTAGTTGAGGAGTTCGAACTTGATGTATTCCCCGTAGCAAGTCATTTATTTCTCCTTCCACGAGACCCAACTGGAAAGCAGCTAGAGAATAATAGCAAAGAATTAAAATTTGGTGACAAGACTAGAAACAGAGATAAAGTAACAATTTTCTTCCAAATATCAGAAAAACAGTATTAGTGGGTTTGTGTTCTGTTCAGAGTCAAAAAGTCAGATAAAAGTAATTTCTAAAAGGAATGGAAATTTCTCTTTCCCCTCCACTGAAAATAGTGCACCCCAGGCTCTGGATATGGTAACATTTACCCTTGAATTGTAGGTGACTGTGCCCTGTGCTTTGGCCTCTTCATGTGCCCATAAACAAAGACGTTATCAATATTCAGCAAGATTAAAATAAATGAAAAATAGAGGCCAGAGATATGGCTTAGTGGTTAAAAGCACTTGCTGTTCTTGTAGGGGACCTGGTTTGGTTCAAAGCACCCATGTCAGGCAGTTCAAAATTGCCTGTAACTCCAGGTTCTGGGTATCCCATGATCTCTTCTGGCCACGACAGGTACTTCCACACATGGCATACACATACAGACACATAATAAGAAACAAAGAAAGTGTAGAATAAACAGCAGTAAAAATGTATAAAAGGGAAATGGGACATCTGAGTAGGCAATTGTTACTAGTATTTGTTAAATGAGTAAGTTAAAGGGTGATGGAAAGGAATATCGGTTGTGCTGATTGCCTGTTTCAGTTTTGTGTCCTTGGGAAACAGTGCTTTGGCAGTCATGCTCCTGCGGTAGGTATTCCACAGGCAGTCTACTCCTCGCTGTGCTGCCTGTAGCCTTGGAGTGTGCATTCTTGAATCCTGAATTTCCCCCATCCCATTGTTGCAAAAAACTGTGTTCTGAGGGCCTGTAGCTTTAATCTGAGCACCCCAGATACTTTTTTAAAAAAGATTTTTAATTTTTATTATATGTATGCATGTGTGGGTAAGTCCATGTGAATTCAAGAGCCTGCTGAGGCCAGAGGCACTGGATTCCCTGGAACAGGCATTGTGAGCTGCATGATGTGGGTGTTGGGAACCGAACTTCAGTCCTCCTGATGAGATGTACATGCCCTTGACAGCTGAGCCATCTCTCTAACCTGCACCCTAGATTCTTTATCTCTGCATCTCTATTCTTCCTTTTTGCCCTCTCCCTCTCCTTAGCATAGCACAGTTTAAATACTAGTTGTTAGTCCTCTGAGTCATTTTTTCATACATTTTTAATACATGTAGGTTAACTGTTATATGCAAGAGAGTGAAAGTTCTATTTTCCTGGAACGACTTCTCAATACTGAAAATACTGCAAACTTTGTATTTCTGTTTCAATACTGAAAACTCTGTTCCCTTGTCTGAAGTGGTGGCAGGTGGACTGTGGGAGGGAATCAAACCTTAATTATCCAGTACTTGAGGGAGGAGGGCTATTTGTCATAGAGACATAGCAACATCTGCTCTCTTAAAAAAGGAAGGGGGGAGGGGAAGAAAATGAACAAAAGACTGCCCAATTGGGAATGAAAATACTGAGGAATTGAATTTCATACGAGGAGCTATCCAGAGACTTTCTGTGTAGTGTAACAATACTCAGAAAATAAAAGGAAGGAGCATTGTAAAATTAACTTGGAAAAGCAATATATAAAGCCAAAAAGAATATTCTGAAAGACAAGAGCAAGGCAGCTAACCTTGTCTAACACCACACCTGGTACATAAACAAGACATCACTTAATGTTATAGTCACGTGAACACACAGCAAACAAAACATTTGTGTATTTAGTAAATTTTAGTCAGCATGTGTGCTGTACTCTTATTTCAACTTCTCTGATACTAATGAAATCTGCAAGACTCTCTTCCGTTGTTTAGACTTCTATATGTGTGAGTTATCCTTTGGCTGTTTATTGGTATGAAACTGAAAATCCTTTAAAAACATTTCAGGGATTATACATCCTTGTAAATACGTCCCTTATTTCAATTTTTTCCTCTGTAGCTTTATTAAATTTTGTGCCACATGTGATTTGCATGTGCTGTGAAATTCTTGTTTTGGTGCAGTCCCTCCAAAGCTCTCTTCTTTACAGCAGTGACAGTCTTTGGATATTTTATTTCTGGCTCTTCTACTGTCCTGTTGCTGTGGCATCCACTTGTGGCTGTGTTGGTTCAGGGTGGAGAATGGCATTTAGTTTGAATTAATCTCCTTCACATCACCATGTAGTTGCCTCAGTAAACTACTGAAAAATCATTTCTTTTATCCTTCTTTCAAGTAAGTTAAAGTAAAAATAAAACACAGACATGAAGTGAAACCTATTAAATCTACAATAATAAATGAAATGTTATGTTTGATTTGCATTTTTACTTATATGGGGGATGGAAACAGTCTTCTTATTTAATTTAATAAGTGTGAAAAGATTACTATGAATTTGCATCTGACATTCTTCCCATTCTAAGTCTGTTTCGTCTAAAATTACAGCACAACTAACACGTCAAAATATTTCTATGTATCTTGATTTCCATTAGGGACTTAAATATGCTGTTAACATTTTTAAGTGCTATTAAACAATCTAAAACACACAAAAGGATATTGATCTACTTTTGAAATAATTATAAATCAGTGAAAAAGTATTTCAAAGACCAATTTAACTGTTCACATAGGAAGCAGATAAAAATTTTTAGTATGCCTATTCACAAATTTAATAAATGAGATGTTAGGCTAAGGAAAAGCTGCAAGGAGAAAGTTTCATGTAGAAAGAATATAAATGTAGAAATGAACTCAGTGCTGAATGGTGGAAGGCAATTTGATATGTCACACTCAGTGGACTATTAGCCACTGATTACTTTACAGTGAATAAATAGAACTGAAAATAGGAAACAATAGGAATTGCGTGAGAAAAGCAGAATTCCAATAGAATATAAGATTTTGAAATGTATGTGTATATATGTACATATATTTAATTATAAAAGCAACACAGAAAATAAACTTCTGAATATTCCTGTGGTGATAATGTTTACATGTCTTTTATGTGTTTTTATTTTATCTGTGAATAATTTAATAAAGGAATAGTTGGCATTTATTCCTCATTGTATTTGAAAAGAAATCATTAGTTGATATATTTAGGTTTTGTTAGGAATGTATTTTTGGGAAAATAGCATTCATTGTAGAAAATATTTATTCTAGTAAGCAGCATACATTTTCAAAATTAAAATATTAGACCGATTTTAAATATTTTATACCTTTTCTACTATAGAGTACTATCTGAAAGTTTTATGAGTATGTCAGTGTCAATTTGGGTGAGTTTATTTTGGTTTTTCAATTTGTTTTTAAATGAGCATATAAAGGAATCGGTTTCCTTGTAACATTTCATACATAAGAATAATTGACACAGGTCAATTATTAGCAAAGAAAGGAAGTGCCTGAGAGCACAGATCCACAATATCTATGGATTTTGAAGAGAGGGTGAAAACAAAAGTAAAATTGTTCATAATTTCTCTTCCTGTTACACAATGACATGATAGCATTTTGCTGTCTTGGATTCAGATGAATAATGCTGCTACGACTATTTCCCCATCTTTTTTTAGTTCTTATAAAATTGCAATTTGAAAATTAAACATCTTGTATTTCCATTGGGCAACTTTAATCTGGCAGTGTGTGAAAATTACATGGAAAACCAATGTTAAGAATAATAAGGCTTTTGGAGGAGGCCAACATTTAACAATGTGGAAATGGAAAAGAAAATATGTATGAAATTATAGAAACTCCTCGTCATGCCTGGAAGGAGTTGAAGAGAGGATTAAGGAGTGAGACTTCAGAATGAACCTCTTGTCTGAGAAGGAAGCCCAAGGCACAGGCTTTGGAAAGAATGAGACCATAGAGAACAAAAATAAGGGTTTAAGACGGTTGAACAATGGTAAGAACGCCTCATGGGAACACTTGAGAAGCAGGCAGAGCATAGAGTAAACAAGGCTGTGGAATGGCAGACACCGGGAGATGAGAACAGGAGGGGAAACCCCAAGAATTCTGTGAGGTCTAGGTTTAAAGAGGAAGTGAAAAGGAAAGTCAATTCATGACATAGGGAATGTAAGAGGAGCACAAGAATGCCCAGAGGACCTCCAAAATGAGCTGTCCTAAAGGCAACCAGAAGTGCTGGTCGCTTGCTAAGATGTGACAGTCAGTGGACATTTCTGTGAGAATATGAGGACTGAGAGAACGAAGGGAAACTCTGTGAAACATTAACTTAGTATTACCTTTTTTTTTTTTTTTTTTTTTTTTTTTTGACAGGGTCTCCCCAGTCCCAGCCCTCCTCAAAGTCACTATGTGGACCACGCTGGCCTCCATTTTGCAGAGATCCACCGGTTTCTGCCTCCAGAGCATTGGGATTAAAGGCACGTGCCACCATGCTGGGGTACTTAAATGGGTACGTAAATTGTAAATTTATTTTAAACATAACATTAAGATACGTTTATATAATAGTTGGAGGAGGTGAATTTTTCTAAACATAACTTTTGAATGGAAACACTAAATGGTAGATTGTAACTTTGATTCTTATGAATATTATGAACATTTATTAATACAATTTAAAGTTCAGTTCTTAGATTGGATCAGTATCCATCAACTTCCAAAGTACAGGCATCACTTTCATATGGACAGCGTCTTTATTAAGGTGTACAAATTTATATAACTTATAATAAAATTATTTTCCTTTCTCTTCTATTTTTGAGGATATTGGAATTTAACAACCATATGACTTTAAATACTGACATAAAATGTGTTACTTGAAAGACATTTTTGCAGAAAAATTTCCGTCGGAATATTTTTGAATGAAATTACATGTCATGACAATTCAGGAATCTAAAAATTTCACTTACTGTATTCAAAATTTGTATATAAAAAAGATGATGGATCTTTGTTTAGGGTACAAAGAAAACTATTTTCTGACAAATTAGTGGCCATTGTTTCATGCCTGTTTTTTTAAAAATTATTTCATACTTTCAAGGGAATACCTGTTTTTTTCATGTCAGTTTATTTTTATTTATTATTGTGTGTATGTGTCTGATGTGCATGAATGTGGGATGAGGTGTGTCACTGTATATATGTGGAGGGCAGTTCTCTCCTAATCTTGGGTTCTGGGGATTGAACCCAAATCATCAGGCTTGCACTTCAAGTGCTTTTAACTGCTGAGCCGTCTCACCGGCCCTCATCCCTATTTTTATTTGTGTCTTTGAGTTCGAAAATGTCAAATATAAAAGTTTCTTTAATTTTATTTAAGAAGAAAGGTGTCGAAGCTTTCTTAAGTGTAAAAAGTTGGGCTATAGGAAATTATCAGAGTTTTTTGAAAAATGAGCCCTGAAATTCAGAGTGTGTTTAAATAGAAACTCTATTTGTTAATTTCAAATTAGTAATGATTAGAAAATTAAAGAAACAACAAAAACTTACATTCATGATTCCTTGGAAGCTTGAACTTTTTCAACAGTACCCTAGTATTCACAAAATTAAATTCAAAAATTAAAATTAAAATTTTTGACATAACCAGAAAAATATTTTTAACATATATAAAGAGCATTATTTGACTTGAGATGCAGAAAGTAGTGTGGATATACTTAAATTTCATCAACTTTCATCATTACAATGCCACATTTTAAGTCTCAAAAAACCATGGTATTATCTTCCTGTCAGCTAGAGCCAATAATCTATGCTAGTAGATGCTCAATAAAATAGACTACTGAAATGAAGCATCCCGAAGCTTCTTCAGAAGTAAAATCATTAGGAAGTAAAATACACAGCGCTTTTTGGAACCTGTTAAGAAAAGAATTGAAAGTCCAATATAAACTTCACTTATTTTTTGCTTCACATCCCTCTCAAATATAAATTACAAATCATGATTTATTTAAATGTAATATTTTTTATTTAGTCTGTGAGACTTTCCCATGGGTACATAATGCATTTTGATCATATCTACCCCCTACCTGTCCTTTCTATATTTATCTTTTTAAGATTTGTTGGTGTGGAAAGCAAAATAAACATAATGAAGTCATGTCTAAACTAAATGGCGACATAGTCTTCCATGTGTGGAAGTCAGTTACCCCGTATGTATGTTACTGCAACACTGTCAGAAAAGGTTCAGATTTGAGAGGTAACTTTCCATTAGAGTCCTCATTTCTATATCAAAATATTCATAGCCAAATATTCCTTCACTGGAAAGGAAAACATGTCTGAAACCTCCAAAATAAGACAGTACTAGATGAAATAGTGAATCCCTTCCCATTACCGTCTCTGCACATGGAAAGCAACTGTTGAGTTCTTGAGTGCGTTTCAAGAGACAGGAAGTTGTTGAAGCACAAGGTCTGAAGGTTAGTCATGTATTTGATACAGTCCTCACTTTTTTTTCACATAAGAATCTAGAAATTGTTTTTTATCTTATATTTTTAAAAAATTTCTCTATTGAAGCTTTGCTCAGCTTTCAGAGTGAAATGGACTATGAAGAAGCACCCTGGTAAATTCTAACCATTTCATTCCTGATACATAGTTTCTTAATCTTGCTATACTCAAACTAGGATAAAAGATACAAGATGGAAGATCACTGGGAAAAAGTCACTTACCAGCATATATGCTTACAGAGCTCCCCTCTTCTGAGAAATGTGGAACAGTTGCACTCATGAGGGTTTCCTAGTAAAACCTTTAAACAAAAAGTGCCAACTTAAAACAACCCGCTTAATTTTTAGAGTCAGGGCAAAGCAAAGTTAATATATAACTTGATTAAAAGAGATTCAAAGAATTATTGTGGTTTAAGGTCTCGAAACGGACTCTGTGACTGAACGGACATAATCTCTCCTGATACTACCTTAAAGGCAGGATTTTCATTTATTAATTGCCTTGGTTAACAACTGACATTAGGAATTAGCATGCATTTTAAGGTCGTTTGTATGCAGATGAAGATAAATCAGAGTTAATACCTCTCCCGTCACAACTGTTTAAATTTTTATTAAAAATCACACGTTATTTATTTGTGTGTGTGTGTGTGTGTGTGTGTGTATGTGAGCACGTGCGTGCCATAGTTCCTGTGTGAAGGTCAGGAGACAACTTTAAGGAATTTGTTTTCTCTTACCTTGTGGGTCCCAGGTATTGAATTTAGGTCAGTCAGCATGCTTGGCAACAGACACCTTTACCTGCTGAGCCATCTTCCCGTCCCAACTATTAATTTTTTTAAGGAGTAAAGTTCAATGCCTTTTGTAATGTGGCTCATGCACTCTGAAGTTTTTGAATTTGAATTGTAATTTTGTTAAAGAGGACTAATTTTATTCAGGACTATACTGGCTAAAATGGTTTATTAAATTCAAAGAATTGTGTAAGCAGCAAAGTAAAAGAGGATGTTTTGGACAAAGTACAGAGTGGTAACTGTGTTCAGGGCTCAAATGAAATTTACAAAATTTAAATTTTCTAAAGTCATGTGGTCACTGGTATTCCATAGACAAGAATGAGACATATAAATATATCTGTCCTCTTTCAGCAAAATAAAAAAAGGAACTTTTATTCATCCAGACCTTTACAAAATGTTATTTAAGTTACCCTTTAGTGAGCTGTATTACAGTTTTTAAAGTGAGTACAGAGAAACTCATTTTATTTAGCAACTATTACAGAAAACTGCTTTTTAGTAAGCAAATATTTAGCAGACTGTACAGTTTTCATTTGATTTTTAGGGCGGGTGACCACTAGTTATCCAGGAATGCATACAGCACAAACCCAATATTCATACAAAACTCCTGACATTTGTTCTTAAAACTAAAGTTCAAGGTCCATCATCTTACGAAAGTTGGATGCAATTCTAGGTCCTAACGACAATGTACATTTTTAGAGTCTGAAGAGCACTTGTGGGGATGACTATTCTGTGTGGCCCCAAGTGTGTGCCAGGAGGGAGCCCAGCCCAGTCTTTCGGGAAGACTGATGGCCTAGGATGTATTTACTCTGAAATCCCCGTTTTCCGGTTCCTCCTCTCTCAGCAGGAAGCCGGTGGGGCCGATCTGTCGAAGGAGGTAGATACTGCTACTCAGAGCCTGGTCTTGGTGCTCGCTGAGGCTGTCGCTCAAGTGTCTTCGCCTTTCAGAGGCCTTACAGCCTCCTCGGATCATCCCGAGCGTCCTTCGTGCTTGGTCTTCAGAGGTGCCGTCAGTCTCTATGGGAATGGCTTGTTGCCTGGTTGCCTTGGTGATGGCAGTTCCGTACCTAGGCATCCGGGGCGTGCCTTCCTAGGCATCCGGGGCGTGCCTTACGCGAAGCTAGAGCCCAGGATCCGGAGGTCCCTGTGGAGTGTTTGTGAGACCCACCCTCCAGACATGCACTCTGATGGTCTCAGGCACAGATGCAATTCCCTTAAATTCCTTCCGGTGATCTCCTTGCAGACAGGCAGAGCTGGTGAAATCTGTGTGTTAGGAGTGTGTGTGTGTGTGTGTGTGTGAGTGTGCTCGTGCGTGTGCGTGTGTGTGCGTGTGCGTGTGTGTGTGTGTGTGTGTGTGTGTGTGTTGGTCTTAGACTGAGGAAAACGCCTGTAAATTGCATGCTAGGGTTGGATGTTGGAGGTGATGTGGCACAGCATGCATGGTCTCTATTTATAAAAGCTTTATTCTAAAGAATAAAAATGTTCACAGTCTGTAGCATTGACACAGCAAATCAAATTGTGTCTGAATTTTGTTAGGGGAGAGCTGTAACAAAGTATTAGTCAACATTTTGAGCCATAGTTACTGAAAGAATAAGTCATGTTGTTGGACTCCAAGGAACTGAAAGTAGGAGAGAGCTCTGTTTGGCCCAGTAAACGGGGACAGAGGGTATCTTCCTATTTTATCATGGGAGGAAGCCTTAGCTGGTAAGGCGTGAGATTTAACCGATTAAATTTTATTTTTTCTCTCTTGTCAAGTAAAGAACAAACGGGCATACTACCATATTTCCAACATTAGCATGAGTTAAACATGTTAGCAAAATAAAGCATTTAAACATTATACATTAAGAAAATCCTTGAGAAAAATTAGGCTATAAATTCATTTCTACATGTTAATATTTATAATACTCAAAATAAATGAAAAACAGCTCATGTTTCCTATATAACAGAATGAGTTGAGTTTCATGTTGAAAGTGCTTTAGTCACCGCTTACCACACCCCATGTGCCTGAGTGTGTGTACATATGTGCGTATAGTTGTAAGTTACGATGAGGACAGAGATAGGGAGGGGGTCTGAATACGCTCAAAATACACTAAGAATTTGTTAAAGAATCAATAAAATATCTAAAAAGAATTAAAAAAATCAGAGTAGCAATAAACTTTAAAGCAGTTTCATTTTACTTTGAATTAGCTAAAGATATTATTTCATATTTAATAAAACTATTTTCAAAAAGGTCACATGCTTAAATTATAAGTTACATAAGTTGAATGTAGGTTTATTATTTTCAAAAAGGTCACATTCTTTATGCTGTATAAATTGATTGTAGGTTCATTAATTCCATTTTGGGGGATGGTAAAAGTAACCGCATTCGTGTGTTTATGGGAGTTAAAAAGAGAAAGCACAGATTGCTTAACAGAACTGCAGTCTAGCTGGAAGACATTTGTTTTTTAATCTGTCAGTTAAAACTTGGAAACATTTTTATAGTCAGGTGATGATCCCATATGTTTCCTTCATCTCTTAAAATTTTGTTGATGAGGGTAATATTTTGCAAATGTTAAATTGGAGAATTAAAATTTTCTCAGAAATTTATAACATTGCCCTTCAAGTTGCATTTACAGGCATGTTTTCCAAGAGAAGTATTACCGCTAAAAACAGAGTTATTTGAATTTCATGGGTTGATGAATTTTTAATACAGTTGATCATGAAAGACTGGAATTAGTAAATTGCTGTATTGCTGACTTAAGATATGAAAAGCTTGGCTTGCAATGTTTGAAAGGTGGGAAGAAGGGTTGTTAATCTCAACATGGCTGTGCATAAATCGGGGTAAGAATATGGTAGAGCAGTGAGTACTCAGATGAGTTTGAAATGATTGAGCATACCTGGAATGGGGCTGGCATGGTGCCAGGGAGTTCTAATTCACAAAGAAACTTCAACTTTTTGCTTTAACACACCGTGAGCAATATGAACAAGTACTAATGGAAGAAAGGTAAAGTAACTGGATATAACACCCTGTTCCCAAGCATTAAAGGTACACAGTGAATACTGGAGTTTTGGTTTTCCAAAAGTCAGTGACACAAGAGAAGAATAACAACGTCTGCAAAAGAAGATACAGAATTAATTGACCCAAGAGTGATGAGAAACAGAATCAAAAACTCCAGTAGAAGTGCTCAGGCCGTATCTTAGAAAATAAAGAAATTCAGCAGTCATAAGGTAGTGATCACTAACACAGAACATATACTACATATACTGCATAAGTGACTAGGAAGAATATAGAAGACATTTTATGAATTCAGAACCCTCATCTTTTGTTATCAGACCAAATTTATGTAGGCTTCAATTTATTTATGCTCTTTATACCTTTGGGGAGAAATAGAGAATGGAGAATGTGATGGTTGGTTTTAACTGTCAGCTTAACACACCTAAGACTCACCTGTGAAGACAGTCTCAGGAGGATTATCTAGATAAGGCTGACCTTGTAGAGGTGTGAGGGCTGTTTCTTAATTGGTCTAAATGAGGTGGGAAGATCCACACTGAAGGTAGGTGGCACCATTTCAATGTCTGGACCCTGAACTGTGTCAGAGCAGAAGAGTGGAGCAGAGAAGCAGGCATGCGTGCGGTGATTTTTCTCTTCCCTTGATTGGACTGTAGATGTGATGGAACAAACAGCTTTACGTTCCTTCCATCTTGCCTCCCCTGCCGTGATGTACTGTAACCTGGAATTGTGAGCTAAAATAACTCTTCCTAAGTTGCTTTATGTTAGGGTATTTTTTATTTTTAATAATAGCAACAGGAATGAAACAGAGTAGAAATCAGAAGTTCTAAACAATTTATCCTTAGTGATTAAGGTGACCTTAAAATTTCACTTAGTTTAAACTTTAGAACATTTCACCTGGCTTCAGATACCTGACCCTCTTGTCTTAGAATATTATATCAGAAAAATTTCAGGGGTTGGAGAGATAACATGGTGTTCAGAGCACTGACTGCTCTTGCAGAAGATCTGGGTTCAGTTAGCAGCACCCACACGCAGCTCACAACTCTCCATATCTCTGGTTCCAGGGGATCCAACACCCTCTTCTGGCCTCCACGGGTATTGCACACATGGATGTACTTGCATGCATGCAGGCAAAACACTCATACACATAAAATAATATACAATAAAAATTTTAAAAAGAAAAAATCAGTGGAAAATTCTTACTCCTCTGAGACATAAGTATTCTTCTAGCCTATCGCCAGTGTCACAACCCAGTAAAGTCACAAGAACCTGGCACCATCCTTTTGAAATAGAATTATTCTACTTTTTGTGGCAGTGTAGACCTAATTTAGATGAATGCTCAACAATAGGCCTAATCACCGTGACTGAGACTCCCATTCTTTCCTGCTGATGCTTTGTCACTAGCTTATCCCAATTTTCAATAATTCCTGCTCTCAAGTCTGTGTAGTTTAGTTTGATCTCTGTCCTTTATGTGACAGTATTTAATAGAGTTTTCTGTGCCTGTTGAAGTCTACCTAGTGTAATTTTTCTTTGATGATAGATAATATTTAGCTAATATTGCTTAATGGTTAAAGTATATTGGATTACATTTCAGTAAGTTTTTTTTTTTTCCTCTTGTGATGAAGGAAGGTGGAGGTTAACAAAGTCATTTACAGAGAGATTGTTTTGTTGTTGTTGTTTTAAGACAAGGTCTCACTTTGTAGCCCCGGATGGCCAGGATCCCTCTATATAGACCAGGTTGGCCTTGAACTTCACCTGACTTCACCTCCCTAAGGGTTGGAAAGGTATGTGTCACCATGCCTGGCCAGAGAGAAAATATTTCAATTCTTTGTAATCCAGATATAATATAAATACATTTTCAACCTATCATGATCATGATTAAGACTTTAAGTTCAAGATGACAGATTGGGCAATGCCAGTTTCTTTTCAATTGAAGAATATAAGATAATAATAAAAAAATAGATTTAAACTTCTTAGTATGAAGAGAACAGGAAATGACTGAGGTAAGAAGAACTCTAAGAGTAACTGTAATCATGGTTAGCCTTCTATAATTTATTTCTATATGTCACATGACAAAAGAGATATTGCAAATGCAACTAAGGTTACTAATCAGTTGGCTTTGAGTTATTTTTTAAAATTTTTTTTATTTTATGTATATGAGTGTCTTGCCTGCATGTAGGTAAAATAAACCATGTGCATGCCTGAATCCCACAGACTGTGGATGCTCTGGAACTGGAGATTAGGATAGGTGTTTGTCATCAGGTGGGTGCTGGGAACTGAACCCCAGTCAATTCCCAGTCTTAACCCTGAGCCATCTCTTTAGCCCTGGCTCTGAGTTATTTGAAATGAAGATAATACAGCAGGTGTGGTATACAGAATCTTATGAACACTTTAAAGACAGAATTTTCTCTGGACCATAGCAGGACAAATCAGAATGGCTTGATGAGAGGGACACATGACATGGGATTCTGGGACCTCTGAAAGACTATCCTTTGAGTGACAATAATGAGTAAACAGCTGTCATTACATCAGAAAGAAGACTCTTTTAAACTAAATGAAATTGAAAGCAGAGTCTGATCCACACTTTCCAGATAAAGACATAGTGTTGTTGACAAATTTACTTCAGTTTTGTGAGACACAGAGAACCCAGCTGAACCTGTCTGCATCTATAGACCTGTGAGCTACTGAATGTTATTTTAAATCACTAAATTTCTGGTAATTTCTCTTGCAGCAAGAGAAGATGAATTTGGGCCACAGGCAAATGCTCAAAGAAAAGATGTATGGAAAAGAGCTATGAATGAAGAGGAATAGCTAAATGTATGAACAGTGAATGGTTTTGTCTGTTTTATCTGCCAGCACTGGATTGGGCACTTGAATCCCTATAGCTAGTTTTAGTATATAGGAACTTCGTATAAGTTAAGTTAGTTTGGAAATTTTCTAGGATGACAAGATCAACCTTTGATCTGTGAGGTAATTGGGAAAATTGTTCATGTACATCATGAAATTTTTTTCCAGTGGGGAAAAAAAAACCTTCAGAAAATTTGATGATGCTGAGACTATACACAATACCTTCTTGTGCATGTTGCAGCAAAGGCAAAGAATTTCATAATTGTGGTTGTTGTTGGACCAACCTTAAAGCTTCACTTTTGCCTTTAGATTGTTGGCAGAATGTAGGCATATGTTTCCAATACATAGGACAAGAATAATCTGGAGAAGGCAGTATAAATGTGAAAATTAACTGGGAAAGACTAAACAGTCTCCAGGGTGTCTGCTGAGAGAACACCCCCTTTCCAGTTTCTAGTCAATCATTTGGTCATAGAACCTCCCTAGGGGAGGCAGGTTCACTTTAAGTTATGCTAAATAGATGGGCAGACTATCTTGTGTGTTAACGAGGTAGTGAGTTTTTCTGCCTGTAATCCTACCTCCCAGTGCTGTGCTCTAATTCTCCACTCAGAAAGTGCAGTCACTGGCCCAGTTAAATAAATTTGGCTGATTTGGAACATCTGAATCTGAGTGGTCCTTCCCAGGGGCCTTATCGCCATAATATAAGCTAAGTGGAAAACTCTGAAAATAAGAAGACGGAGAGGCAAGAAGAATTTGGTCAGTCTCTAATCCAAGACATTAAAAGAAAAGCCTAACCAGAATAAGAACTCTTCATTGTTACAGAATTTTTTTCTTGGCTGTTTTTTAAAAATTAATTATTCATAGTGATGATTTCTTCTGCATTTGGTATCGATCCACAGAAAGGATAATCCACAGAAACTCTGTTGCCTCAACTTCAGTTGGAACTGCTAGAATTCAGAAACATTTTAGACTGGTGGAATTGTTCACAGTTTAGCAGTCTTGGAATAGGAAGGACCTAGCACTGTGGGCACTTGTCTTCATGAGGTTCTTCTCATGTCTTGTGAAGTAGGAATTTTTTAAGGCACTTTCCTCCAGCACAGATGATCTCCATTCGAAGTGTGTTGTCACAGACTGAGTGTGATGCTAATTTAAATGCTATGTTAATGCCGATGACAGTACTATTTATTTTATTTTGTGTGGCTTTCTTTATCTCTAAGTCTCTAGACACAGCTGTTTTGGAAGTCATTTTGCTATCCCCATTAATACTGTCACTTATGTAAGATGACAGTCATTGCTTTCGTAGACAAGTCCTTGAGTAGGAGCTCAGTGTGCCTGTGAATCTTTTGCTTCCTCTGACACAGTTGTCTTCAAATGCTGCACATCTGTGTTCCAGATTTTCACCTGTTACTCGGTGTGCATTCAATCTTTTTGTCATAATGGAATCAAGATTGAGTCAGATATCTTTGTTGTAGCTGCCAGTTCACTACTTTTCAAAATGACACACATGTGAAAGGATGTGATCTGTGTGTTTTTAGTCGGCATAGTGTGATGGGGAGGCTGACTTTGGCTCTGTATAAAAAGGATGGATGATTTCAGCTGTCTAAAACTGAACAGGCCCACTGATGTTTGAAGATTACTATCACAGAAACTATTTATGGGCATACAAAGTGAACATGTTTCGTGTGCAATGTGGAAGGCTTTCATGTACAGTCAGAGTGTCCTAGATGTTCTCCAAGGCATAGCTCAGCATTAAGAGACTATGAATTTGTTGCTTTTGCTTTCAATTAAATGAAAAAGCTTTAAATGCTTCAGTGTTTACTCAAACTAGTTTGTAACTTGCTAGAGAATCTCTAATTTAAGGTCATATATTTTTCAGTAGCATTTATGAATCTCATTAAACATACCATGTGGATATATACTACCTTAGTTATCAAACTTAAAGAAAATCAACATGAAAACATTTTGAGAATTCTTTAGGCATACATACAACTTCCAATAGTCTTTGTATAAATGTTACTATCTTTCTACCTGGTGCATTTTTCTTGTAGAACTCATAGCTATAAGGTCACCAGTATAAATTTTTGATGTTAAGGTATATGTAAATAGGAACTGGATAAATATTAAATAAAATGACATCTTTCTTTGTCTCAATCATTAGTCATTAACCTGGAAAATACATAGTCTGTCCTCTTTACCACCAGGTGATGATTTTGGGTGTTATTTTGGTCTTGTTCTTAGCCACATAGCAGGAATTGAATTCAACTGATCTACAATTTCAACATATCATTGATCATGTCTTTGTAAAAAATAAAAATGCTATAATTCTCATATAGAGTCATAGCATATGGTTAACAAAGGATAAGGACTGTGCATCTGTGGGGTGTGCAGGTGTGCATCTCTTCAGTTTTAGCACGAATATATACTACTTTACCATAAGCCTTGCATGAACTCTCAAAAAATAAGATAATTCCCCAGAATGAACAGCCATGTGAAGATTATCCTGTATTTTGAATTCTAAAAGTTATTTTCTGGGGCTGATGTGATGGTTCAGTGATTAAGAGCTCTTGCTGTTCTTCTATAGGATGGAGTTTGGTTCCCAGCGCCCACACTGGAGGCTTACAACTACCTGTAACTCCAGCTCTAGGGGGCCTGACTTCCTTCTCCATGTGCACATTCCTCTTCCCTCCCTTCACATACACATAATTAAAAAGAAATCTTTAAGAAAATGTTTCCTGGACTACTCTGTTGTAGTTGTAAAGAGGTCCAGATGCCATTGGTATAAGCAAGACAGAGTGTGTAGTGGGGAGAGGGAGGTTCTGCTCACCCATGCAGACATTTTAGGGACTCTCTTTTAGAAATTTGGTAAATATGAGGTAGTCTGAATCACTGTAACCTATTTTTAATAAATGTGTGGAGTGGACGCCATTCAACAAAGGTTCATTGAGCATTTTGACCTTAGTGATCTGGCTGGTGAAAATAGTCCAAACTTCCTTTGTTTAAATGGATCCAATAACTTAAAGGAAGTTATTATGCATAAATGTGTATATATGTATGCGTATGTGTGCAGGGGTGTTTTATAAGCAATTTCTTCCTAGTTGATACATTCTGTTCTGGAAGGAAGCACATTAGGACTAAGGATGTTCTAAAGGGAGGTAAAACATTCCATTCTGGGGGAAGATCATTAAGATTAAAGAAGTTAAACAATAGGGCACTTGCCCATATGAGTCCACAGCACCCAAGTCAGCTAAAAACCCAGTGTAGATGGGGGAGGTGGGTAAGAAGCCTCAGCACTGGGACTGGGTGAGAAACTATTGGCAACTGGGAGAGAGTCTGTTTTCTTTAAGAGTGTGATGCCTGGAAGATTGACCAGGATCCAAAGAATGGACCCACAACCAATCTCAATAGCATTTAGAGAACAAATATTAGATTCAAGAGGTCCTTAAAAAAGAAAAAAAAAAAGAAGACTTAAAGTTTGGGGCATGGGTAGTCATGTGGAAGTGGAGATGGGTCATGAATATGATCAAAATACCTTGTGTAAAATTCTCAAACAGCCAATAGGAATACTTTTTAAAAGATTCAAGAAGTTCTAAAGGGAAGCTTGAGTTAATATTCAGGAAGTAAACAACTTAGAAGTTTCAGGAAGTCCCTGAAATTTACCAGACACACGAGGCCCCTCCCATCCTAAGGGTAAAACAGTAAGGATTGCTGAGCAGACCAGAGCAGGGCTGCCTGGAAGAAGACACTGTCCAGCCTGTTGATCTCCTGTAAGACATTCACTGGGGTCCAGGGTTCAGCTTTTCTGAGCTGTCACCCATCTGGGGGTGGGATTTCAGTGATGAAGCTTCCTTTGAGTTGCTCCTGCTCCTGTGAGTAACCCTTCAACCATACTCCTGTAAGTAATCCCAATACACTAATTGGTTCCCTAAGTTGGACTTCTTTGGTATCCTTACTCTGGCCTGTTTTTGACTCTCTAACTGACGTGAGTGGACCTTTGTTCTAGGTCCCCAGGAGTGGTGTATTACAATAGAGAGGGCACTGCAAAGCAAATCTGTGCCACGCTGCAGAATTCGACTAATGTGAACAAAGGATTTTAGATACTTGCTGCCAAAGTTCTCAGACCATGAAACTCATTTTGTAGTCCAAACCTTACCGAAGTCTATCTCTATGACATTCCATCTTCTCAGATTATTGTGCAGTCTTTAATTATTCATTATAATGAGAACTTCGGTTTGAAGTTGTGCCCCTCCCCCCCGTGTGTCTAGACAATTGTCGCCATTAACATGTTGATTATGAAGATGAGGACAGAATCAATCTAAGGCATAAAATCACAATGCCTTAGAAACACATAGATATGGATGATAAAAATGAGTCCCATAGCTCCTCTAGGTGACTGAAGGAACACCAAGATTGAGGAGGAAGATATTGAGGCCAGATTCTAAACATTTTAAGATTGTGGCCCTCATGGGACTTTCAGTGGAATGCTTATTAAAAAGTTAGACATGGGACTGCAGAAATGACTCAGCGATTAGGAGCAACAGGGGGACTTGTAGGGGACTTGGATTCTGTTCCCAGCACCCACATGGCTGATAACAGTTGTCTGTAACTCCAGTTCCAGAGAATCTGACGCCCTCTTCTAATCTCTGGGCAATGCATGACATGGGTATGTTTACATGCAGGCAATACACTCACCACACACATAAAAATAATAAAACATTAAAAGTTAGAATGTCAATTTGAACTCCTTTTAATTCAATAGACTCCCCCCAGCCCAAAGAAGCCTTAATTGATGTGAAACTTTAAAAATAGCGAATTAGGAATAACTAAAGATTTTTAACAATGATTTGAGTAGAAAATTAATATAAAATCACTTGGATAGATTGCCAAACTAGTAGAACAACATGCCATTGGTAATTAAGTTTAATTCTTTTAAAATAGCCTGATATAAATTTTTGCCTTCAGAACTTTGAACAATTGAAATTAATAAAATTAAAATGTTTTATTGTTTATTTGATACTAACTTATAAATCAGTAAATTATAATACTTTAAAGTATAACAGCATGTTGTAATTTGGTAATGTGAGCTAGTTGTCAGAGTACTTACCAGTTCCAAGGCACCAATAAAATTATGTTTTTAGAGGTGCAAATTTGAGTAATATGAACTTAGTATACCTTCAAGGCCATTAATTGAAAAGGTGCACAGCTAAATTCTCTACATATTGTCCTTACTTGTGCTGTATTATGACACACATACACTAATATCTTTAGTGTATTTTGGCTTTCCTTATTAGTGACTCAGATGGCAAAAATATTTATTAGCTGAATAGAGATACAATGTTGATTTCTGATAAATTAAAAACAAGAATATAATTATATCTACCTTTCCAAACCTTATTGAGTTATAGTAAAGGAATGTTTTCAAAGGCGTGCACCTACAAGCACAGAAGGAAACAGAATGGAGACAGCAGCAGCGTAATTTTGGAAAGTGGAATGACTAATGTATACTGGGCACCATGGCAAACTGGTGGAAGGCATCTTTGGAACTTGTGCTGGAAACAAGAGAACCAATTCAGTTTAATTTGAAGAATTCCAAAAGACCCTACATATTTATAAGATCAATAGCCTCTGGAAATTGGAGGGTGCTGTGGAATCTATTCCAAAGTAAATATGATTAAAGTCTGCTTAGGACAAAGTTATATTCTTGGTTCTCCTTCAACACTCCGAATATTAAGGCAAATATATCCACCCAGGAACATTAACAGAGATCTGTCTTATTAGAGAAGAAAAACAAGGAGTTTACATTGGCAAATACCAAGCAAAAAGGAAGGTAATAATGTTATACTAGACAAAGAGTTATGAAACTATATGCATACTTAGAGCCCGAATGCCAGCCCCTTAATGTACTCCACAAGTAGATCATTGGTTTTTATTAGCCACTTTTCTATTACTATAACAAAATATTTGAGATAATGAACTTATAAAGAGAAAAGAATTCTTTTGCCAACAGTTTTGGAGCTTCTAGGAGTGTCCAAGATCAGGGATACTAAATACTGTAGACAGTTGGGCACATGGTAGATTGCAATGATCTAAATGTGTGGCAGAGAAAAACTGCCTATCCCTTGGCTGGGAAGAAAATAAAAGATGAGGAGGAAAGGAATGGCTCCATAATCCTCCTTTATGGCACACCCCTGGAACCTGAAGACCTAATGATCCCTACCTCCTGAGAGTCACAGAAACTCTCAATATTGACATCCTAAAGACCAAGCTTTTAACACATGGACGTTTGGAGAACCTTCACCATCCACATTAACAGCACGAGTTGTCAGACAGTTACCTTCCAGGAAGAGAGGACACCTTTCTAGGGAATCTGCCTAGTCTAGGGGCTCCCTGATTCCATGCAGAATCACCTGCGGCCTTTTTCACAGTTTGAAAGCCTGACTGACCTGCTGGGCCTTAACAGTGACATTCATTCTCAAATATGAGCTACAAATCTAGAATTCAAAATTGTACATAAAAGAGATTACGTACCTAAAAACCAAAATCTTAAAAGAGGAAACACAGTGCAGATATGAAATCATGAAAAAGTATCATCTTTAGAGAGCTGTCTGTTAAAGCTGCAAAAGTAGGATGCTGTGAGATAGAAATATTAAGATAATGTAAAAGAGTTTTTAGACATTTAAATCATGACAAATGATAACTCAAGAGGATTGTGGGAGCTCAGGAAATTTCCCCTAGATAAAGCAACAACAACAACAACAACAAAAAAAATCCAAATATCACTATCCCAAACCCAAAGAAACAGATAGAATTCAAATTAGAAAATTTTGTGAGAGTATAAAATGTCCAATATTGAACTAATGGAAATTTCAGAAAGAGAACAGAGAAAGAAAGGGAATAAAAACATGAAAGAAATAAAAACTTCTTAGAATGGACAAAAGACAAATTAATTGATCAGAAGTGCTTACAGTGTGTAAATGAAAAGGTGTGTGCAGCTAAACTGTTGAGTGTGAGTGTTTAGGTTTGGCATGAAACCAATCCAGAGGAGTGTCCTGGGTACATGACTAGAGTTCCAAATCTGTGTACTGTATGTGGGGTTTCTGAGTGCCCAGTGTCAAGGCCCATGAAGAAGAAATTTCTTAATTCTAGAGACTACCTGAAGAGCCTACACTGTGTCTATGGGAGAGAGAGAGAGAATGGGGGAGGGAGGAGAGACTCAATCTCAGATATAGAGGAAGTAGAGAAGGAAGAGACTCAGATGTAGATAGAGAAATAGAGCAAGGGTAAGAGAAATTAAATGCTCTAGAGTCAAAATGACTTTTATTTTCAAACATTTTGCTATTTATGTTTATTTTATGTGTATTAGTGTATTGCGTGTTTATAAGTGCACCTGTGTGTGCAGTGCTGTGGAGTTAGGAGAGGGCATTGGATTCCCCTGGAACTGGAGTTATGGATGGTTGTTAGTCACCATGTGGGTGTTGGAAATCAAACCTCAGTCCCCTGCAAGAGCAGCTGGTGCTTTTAACCATTGAGTCATCTCCCCAGTTCCAAGAGGTTATTTTTTAAAAGCACTTGTGAAATTCTACCTCCACCCCTCAAGTGGGAAGACTTCGAGAAGGGAGTTGTCAGTGTAGCCAACTTCTAGGCCGTAGTAGAATTCTTGAATATTAGAGACTCCATAGAAGTGAGCAAAGCTGCTGTGACCAACAGGACATGGAGCATCTGATGAGACTGGAACCATATGTCAAATATTCCAGGAAAGAATCGCTCAGGAATCTGAGCAGCATAAAGGCCACAGAGCTGACGATGTACATCAGCACCATGAGGATGCTAAGGATGAATCATCAATCAGTGTTCTCCCTTAGCAGTTTGCATAGGGCTCTCCAAAGCTATGAGAGCTAGCCTTCAAGTAAAGCAGCTTCCATGTCAGGTCCTGCTCAGTGCTCCAAATCCTGTGTCAGAAGTATGTCCTGTCTTCATCCTAGAACTTACCTTCAAGTTCTAGGAGGCAGTCGAGTTCTGTGGCAATAGTCTATGTAATTTTGGGAGTCTGTTGGACCACCGTGGTCAACAAATCAAAGGAAGGTTTCTCCTGTCTAGCATCGTTTGTTGTTATGTAACCTTTAGTTATACACATAGACTCATGTAGAGGTATTATATGTGTAATTTGTCAGTAGGTGGTTGACTAACATGATGTATTACATCATGGTGTATTACACTAGCTGGGCATTATTTATCTTTCCTCTGTCTCTCCCAGTCTAACCATCTCTCTACACCCTCCCCACTTAATGTATACCCGTTTTCCCAATTTCTCCCTTGATAGTACCTGTCTCCTTAGGTCCCGTCTCTTTTGAACTCTCCTTTTTCCACTTTATTCCCCAAGTCCCTTGACTAACTCACCCACATTTAAATATGTCCATTTTATCCGCTCTCTCTTAGTAATATCTATCTCCTACTGTTCTTCTCCCAGTTTCCTTCTTTCCCTTTACCTCCCTGGTTCCCTTCCATTTTCCTGGTTCTTACAGTCATATCAGGGTACATACTCACAAATAAGGATTTGATGCTAGGATCCACATATGAGGGATAATATACGTCATTTATTTTTCTGAGTCTGTGTACTTCACTTAGTATAACAGTTTCTAATTCCATCCATTTACTTGCAGATTTCATCTTGTTTTTTTCCCCGCTGAATAAACTCCATTGTATAAATGTGCCACATTTTAATTATCCACTCGTCAGTTGAGGGACACTTAGGTTGCCTCCATCTCTTAGTTATTGTGAAAAGAGCAGCTACAGACAAGGATGTACCAGGATCTCTGCAACAGGATGAGTCCTTTGGGTATATGCCAAGGAGTGGCATAACTTGGTCAAATGGCAGGTTTATTTTTAGAATTTTGAGTTTTCCACACAGCTTTCAATAGACATTGCATGAGTTTGCAGTTCTACTAGCAGTGAAAGAACATTCCTCTTTCCCAACGTCTTCCCCAGCATTTGGTAGCATTTGTTCTCTTGATTTAGTCAGTCTGACTGGGGCAAGATGAAATCTTAAACTGGTTTTACTTTGTATTTTCTTATTTACTAATGATGTTGAACACTTTTAAGGATGTTTCTTAGCCATCCTTAGTTCTTTTGAGAACTCTCTGTTCAGAGCCTTAGCCCATCTTTTAAATGAGTTACTTGTTTCCTTGATTCTTTGTTTTTTTGGAGTTCTTTATATAGTCTGGATGTTACATCGCTGTCAGATGTGTCACTGGTGAACATTTTCTCCCACCCTGTGGGGTTTCTCGTCACTTCCTTGGTTGCTTCTTTTGCTGTACAGAAACTTTTTAGTTTAATGAGGTTCCACTTTTTGATTGTTGACCTTAATTCCTGAGCAACTGATGTCTGATTGAGCAAGTCCTTTCCTACACCTATATTTTGTAAGTTCTGCCATTGCTTTCTTCGAACAGTTTCAGGTTTAACAGAGGTCTTTGATCCATTTGAAATGTATCCATTTCATACAAGGTGAAAGATGAGGGTCTTGTTTCATCTTCTACAGGGAGAGATCCAGTTTTGCCAGTACCATTTGCTGAAGATGCTATCTATCCTCCAGTGAGTGTTCTTGGCCCCTTTGTCAACTATCAGTTGGCTGAAATTGCATGCACTGATGTTTGGGTCTTCACTTAGGTTCCATTGATCTGTGGGTCTATTTTTGTGCCAGTGACGTGTTGTTTCTGTCTTTTTAAGTAATTTAAGTAGAATTGGTTGTAGATCTTTAAATGTCTGGTGGAATTCTGCTGTGAATCCATCTATGCCTGGGCTTTTTTTAGTAAGGAGGTGTTTGTATTACTGTTTCAATCTCCTTATATGTTATGGATCTCTTTCAACTGTTGCTCTTTTCTGGTTTAGCTTTGGTGATGTCCATGATTTTAGACATTATGCATTTCTTTTAGGTTTTTAAACTTAATAGAGTGTAGGTTTTTAAAGTATTCCCCTATAATGTTCTGGATCTTTTTGTTGTCTGTTGTGATGTTTCCTCTTTCACCTCTGGTTTTGTTGATGTGGAGTTGCTCCTTTTTTGTTCTATCTTGTTTATCTTTTCAAAGAACCAGCTCTTAAATTCATTGATTCTTTGTATTGTTTTCTTTATTTCTATTTCATTAATTTCTGCTCTGATATTTGGTATTTTTTTTTTGTCTCCTGGATTTGGGTTTCATTTTTTTTGCCTTTAAAGATTCTTGAGTTGCAGTGTTAAGTCATTTATTTGTGTTCTTTGTCATTTTTTAATGTAGGCACTTAGAGCTATAAACTTCTCTCTTAGGACTGCTTTTAAAGTGTCCCAGAGGTTTTGTTGTGTTGTAGTACCCATTTCATTTAATTCTGTGAATAATTTTATTTATTTCTTCTTTGACCCATTCAACATTCAGGTGTGTGTTGTTTAATGTCCATGGGTTCGTGTAGTTGCTAGGGTTTCTTTTGGTGTTGATTTTAAGCTCTATTGTATTGTGGTCTGATAGAATGCTTGGAATTATTTAATTTCTTTTGTATTTATTGAGGGTTTTTTTTTTTTTGTGTTCCACTATGTGGTCAGGTCAGAGAAAGTTCTATGGGGTGCTGAATAGAAAGTATATTCTTTGGTACTTGGGTGAAATATTTGGTATATGTCTGTTCGATCCATTTGATGTATGGTATTGTTTAATTCAGATGTGTCTCTATTCTTTGTCCATTTGACCTGTCTATTGGAGACAGTGGGGTGCTGAAGGCCCCCTACTATTACTGAGTTGGGATTGGTCTGTGTCATAAAGTCTTGTTGTACTGTTTTTGTGAAGTTGGGTGCACCAGAGTTTGGTGTCTATATGTTCATGATTGTAACATCTTCTTGATTAGTTGTTCCTTTGATCAGAATGAAGTGACCCTCGTTATCACTTTTGTTTCATTTTAGTTTGAAGTGTATTTTGTCAGATATTAGAATGAGAACTCCTGTTTGTTTCTTTGTGCTATTTGCTTGGAATATTTTCTTTCCTCCTTTCACCTTAAGGTAGTGCCTGCCCTTGAAGGTGAGATGGGTTTCTTGAAGACAACAAAAAGATAGATTTTGTTTCTTAATCCATGTGTCTTTTGACTGGGGTTCAGTCCATTGATATTTAAAGTTATTATTGATATATATATATGTTGCTATCATTTTAATTTATTTCTGAATTCTTGATCTAACTTTGTGTTTCCACAGTTTTACCTCCATTTAGTTTCTTCTGTTGCCACTTGGATAGAGTCTTCAGCTCTTTGTATTGCTTCAAGTATTCTCTGAAGGGCTGGTTTTCTGGACATGAATTCTTTCAGCCTATTCATGTCATGGAAAAATTTTCTTTCCCCTTCAACTGGGTAGTGTATTTTCGATTGGCATCTGTGGTCATTTAGAACTGGGAATACTTTGGTCCAGGTTCTTCTGGTTTTCATAGTTTGTGTTGAAAAGTCAGCTGTAATCCTGATGGGTTTTTATTGATATGTGATTTGTTGTTTTTCTTTTGCAGCTTTCAGTATTATCTCGGTTCTGTACATTTAGTGTTTTCACTATGATATGCCATGGGGAATTTTTTTCTGTTCTATTTAGTGTTCTCTGTGCTTCTTGTATTTGTTCGGGCATGTCTTTCATTAATTTGCGGAATTTTGTTCTACAATCCTATTGAAGATCTGGTCAATACCATTATTCTGAAATTCTTCTCCTTCCTCTAGGCCTATGATGTGTCAATTTAATCTTTTTATGGTGTCCCACATTTCTTGCATGTTCCATTCCTGGGTTTAAAAATTTTTTCCTAATCTTTGTTTGAGTGGTCCAGTTCTTCAATTTTATCATCCGGTTTTGATATTCTGCTTTCCATTTCATTCAATCTATTGGTGAGGCTTTCACTTGTCATGTGAAATTGGCTTATTGAGGGTTTCACTTCATTCTTCATTTCAGCCTGAGTTTTCTTTAATATTTCTATCTCCTTTGTGAAATCAGTTAGAAGTTTATCTTTATATTGTTTTAATTGTTTGATTTGTTTGTGTGTTCTTTAAATTCATTGAATTCTTTGATTATGTTTATTACTGTTTTTAAAACTCTGTGTCCTGAGTTATCTCTAGGTGGTACTCATTGTAGAACTCTTTGGTAAGACTTGTGGTACTTGGTAAAGCCATATTATTCAGCCTTTTCACATTATTATTTTTTCATTGTGATTTTGGCATGTGATTTTCTTAGGTTGTTTGTGATTCTGGTATGAAACTCAACAACTTCCATTGTTGAGTTGAAGTCTGATTCTATTCCTGATGTACCTTGGTTGTTTTCTTATTGGGTATGAAAAGCTGGTTGGTCAAGGAAGGCTTCAGGTTCTCTTTATTTTATACTACAGGGACCAGTTGGCTCTGGTTCAGTTACTCAGGAGTTCATAATAAGGCCCAAGTAGTTGCCAATCAGATACTCTCAGGCTTCCTTCTAAGTTCTGGGCCCCAACTAGCCATCAGACACAGCACAATTTGGGAAGCTCCCCCAGAGGGAGGCTGGATTCAGGCACTCTCAGGCAATGTGGAAAGATCTGAGCCCTTACTAAAAGGCAGAGAAGCCCAGTTCTACAGTAGGAGGAGGGATGCATATGGTCCAGATGTAGGGAATGAGCGCCATTTGGGAAGCTCACCTACACGCAGAGGCTGGATAGGGGCACCCTCGGGCAGAGACAGAATCATTTTAGAGGATATGTATTAAAATATAAAAACACTTCATTTCTTGGCAGCGCTGGGATTCTATGTTTCTTCCACTAGATGTCAGCCGAGTACTGTGTCCCTGAGTGTTGTTGCCTTAGCAATTATTAAATCATTGTTTATTCAGAAACACGATTTTATTTCTTTCCTGAAGGGTGAAGAAATAAAACTGAAATTCTATAATTCAGTTATCCGTGCATCTTAGTAATTAATCTATTTCAGTCCTTAAAACCTATTCAGATTCATGCCAGTTGCTTAAATTAGTTGTTTGGTGCTGATCCCCATTGAGGGAGTAGAAAAAGAAAACAGCCTCAGCTAACACAGGAAAGACAGCAATGAGAGTGCTTCCTGCCTCTGTATTTAGGGTTTTCAGTCAGGGCTTCTTTCTTCAGGAGGTTATGAAAGTCATTTGGCCTATGGGAAGATCAAAAGTATAACGTTTCCACCTTCTTTTGTCTAGTTTATAAATATGCTTTAAAGGATATGAGCCATAATTGAGAAGCTTAATGTCATGGCGACTGATAAGCTTTCTTGTTAAGAAGACATGTTGGTTAATTTATAAGCTGGATATTTTTAACTTATTTTTTCCCTCTGACCACTGAACGTAGCATCACTTGCTTTAGCTTTGTGTCATCTTGACCTTGATTCGTCTGACTATAAGCTTCATCTGACATTAAATACAGAAAATGTGCCTGAAGTCGTTGTCAGAGCCAGACTTAGCTGGATATTTGCAAAAGTTGTTTCCTATCATTTCTGTCTTCCTTCATGTGTATGAGATTTGTTGTTTTGCTTAATATATCTCTTCATTTTATGGAAAAATGCATGTTAAAATTGTTTTTAAAACAACAGCATATAAAAATACATTAAAATGTAGTTTATGAAACTTTTAATATAGTCAATATTTTAATGAGTTTTGAGTGATAAGCAGCAGAGGAGGATATTTTGATTTCAAGTAAGTATTTTAAACTTACTAAGTAGGGATTTTCAGGTATGTGTTTCCAAGGTTTCTTTGAAGTTTTAAACTTTACAGGAAAATTCTACTTGACCATAATGTTTTTCACAGGAAAAGAATTTTCAGTGTTAATATACCCACAATAAAAGCCAATATTTGTATAGATAAACCAATACAAATTATAGAAATTGAAGACATTAAATTATTCTGTACATTAGAGAAAATATATGGAATGTCAATAAGCTGTCCGGGACTGAGAATTCTAAGTGCTGTAGACAGAGTGCTTAAATGATTTCAGCTGTCCTGTGAGGCCAAATTTTTGTGACAAGTTTTCCTGTAGGAGTAGGACTTTTCGAAAGTCACTCAGAAGTATATGCGATGGGATGGTTCCTAAAGAGATCCCTGCTGCTGTGCAGTAGAAGAGTAAACAGATCTGAATACAGAACTCAAAGAATAGAAACTTCCTTGATTTCAATGTAGTGTTCTTGCTGCTGAGAATGCTGGATACAGGTAGCCAAAGATTCCCAAGTCTTCACTTAGTAGAACTAGTTTGGATACCTACTATTATTATTGATATTATTTTTGAAACAGGCCTCATATAACCCAGGCTGACTTGGAACTTGATATGTAGCTAAGGATGACCTTGAACTTCTGATCCTCCTGCCTTCACTTCCACATTTCTGGGATTACAGGCATTCATCACTATGCCTAGCATACGCAGTGCTGGAGATCAAACCCAGGGCCTAATGCATACTAAGCAAGTACTCTACCAATGGGATATGTCTCCAGCCCAGATGACTAATTTTCAACAAGGTCTGTTTTGCTTAAAAGTTTTCACAGATTGTCAAATAAAAGAGAAATAAATTAAAATTCAAATGATATATTTAACCCCCTTTGTATATGTTAGTTGGAATTAAATTATTGTGTGTAAAAGAAAGAAATGCTTGTTGAATAACAACACAGGCATAACGACTGAAACATGTTAAGCAGACTTGGTATCACAGAGATAAACTGTCACAAATTTAGCCTTTGGACTAGACTGGAATGATCCTCTAAGTAGACTAGCAGCAGTCTTCAGCTGATAGTCTCAGAAATATGGAATGACTTTGAGGTTAAGATCTATTTTTAGAGAGTAATGTTAAACTATTTTATCCTCATTAAATGATTATAATTCACAACTACTTTAGCCAAGCGTTGCTTATGAGATGGGGTGTAACTTGAGTGTGTAGTGTGAGCATATGCAATAGGGAAGGTTCTGGATTTTATGTCAAGTCTCTCTCTCTCTCTCTCTCTCTCTCTCTCTCGTATACACACTTGTATGTGCACACATAGACACACATACTCACATACATGCATGCACACATACATACAGGCACACACACATTCACACACATGAATTTCAAAGCGTTGCTAAATGTAGTAGATCAGTTTGAATTAGATATTTTTAGATATTGCTAAAATGGGAATTTAGTAGCTCATAAAACTGGGAAGCCTAAGGTACATCTCTAGCAGGGGTTTAAATACTTTCAAGATGGCTCTCTTTGTCTCTTGGCCCTTCTCTTTTGTGTTGCATCTGTTTCCAGGCAGACTTTCCCTGCCTGATAGCCAAGAGAGTTTAAAGCTTGGGTTGAACTTACTCCTTTTATGTCCTGAAGGAGAAGATACAGCTTTTGTCCTGGTAGCTTAAGAAAAGTAAAGACGGCTTTTATATACTTGGCATGGGCCACCTTTCCAGCTTTGAAGCATTCAACATTGATGATGGTGACAGTGCAGTGCTCTGAGTGACCAGAGTGGGTCCTCTCCTCCCCTCCCCCTCCTTCCCCTCCCCCCCTTTCCCCTCCCCTCCCTCCCCTTTCCCCTCCCCTCCCCCCTCCTTTTCTCTTCCCTCCCCTCCCTTTTTCATCTTTTCTGGGGGAATGCTTAGTGTGCTAGTTCATTGATGCTGTTATAGTAATGACCACAGAATGGGGCATTTATTGGAGTCTGGGAGGTCTAAGATCAAGGTGCTGACTGGTTTGGTATCTGCTTTCTATTTCATCCAGAAGGGTGGAATGCTGCATCTTCATGAAAAAGCAAGAAAGTACTCTATTCAACCTTGAGCCTTGAACCTCTTTGTAAGCACGCTAATCCCATTCACAGAAGTAGAGTTTTCATGATTTAGTTACCTCCCAAAGACTGTGCCTTTTAATACTATCTTTTTGAGAATTAAGTTTCAACATGAATTTTGTGGTGCACTGCATTAGGTGCTAGCTATTGGTAACAGAGGCATTCCTAGTTTAACTACATGGACTGAAAATCTTTCCACACTGTTTATTAGGTCAAGTAATGTGACCTCCAAAACATTTGACACACTATATTTATACCAATTAACCATGTCATAAAAATGAATGCATCAAGTAGATGAAGCAGATGTCACAAAGAAAACAAAATGCACAGTGACTCAGATTACACTTCATCTAGGATCTTTCTAGATGCAGGCAAGTGGCTTAGGGAACTGAAATGTCTCTCCTTAGGGTCAGTCAGGTTTTAAAGTTCCTTCCACATCATCTTATTCTGTTGCCTAAAGGTGAATGTTAGATTTTGGCAAGAGCCCGGAGGGAAGACAGATGAAGAAAGTGGAGGAAAAAGACTTTCATTTAATGGACTGGTCTGGTAGTTGCTCCATCTTTTCCTGAATGTCCTGTTGGCTAGAATGTGTTCATGTGGACATTCATGGTGGCAAATGAGTCTGGAAAAATAACATGTATATTTGGCAATCCTGCATTGACACAAATCGAAAGCATTCTGTTTTCAAAGGGAAGAAGGTCAGAAGGTATACTCACAGGCCCTTGTCACTATACTTCTTTGGCTGCATGCTCAAAGAGAAAATATTAAAAACGACTTATACCCTGGAATACATTGTTAAATAGTGATTTTACATGGAAGAATGGAAAAGAAAATGTGTTCTGTACTGCGAGTAAAAGTGCAGTGTGTTACTGTGCTCTAAAGCCCTCCATGCATGGTGATTCTACTGGGAGATGCTTTAAGTTTTGACCTTAATCTGCACACTTGAGAAAGAATGTTAAGAAAATTTTCAGTTTTGAAGGAATGAAGAATTATGCTCTTAAGTTATTGTAAATACTTTGGTTTTGTACTTGTGATGTCATTAGCCAAGAGATCTACATTTTTCAGAAAAGCTGGAATTTACCATTTTGCTTTTATAAAGTATCAAATTATAGTATTATTGACTGTGAAAGGCTATATTACAAATTCAGTTCCAATAGAATTGCAGGATGGCATCTCTTTCTAAAGCTAAAAATTTATTAAGCTGAGAAAAGTATAATTTAACATGCTACCTCCTTGCCAAAAAATAAAAAGGATGCCTGGATTGGATTTTATCCAGGAAGACATCTGTTTGCCTAAAACTAATAATAGCACAAGCCTAATGATGTGCCAAACAAGTTATTTTAATAGAAATGCTTTGTTTTGAGAGGTTAAGTTTGGTTACTCAGCAGAAGCACTGTGTTGTGAATTGTATGTTGAATCTTCGACAAAGAAAGCTTATGTAACTTGGAATTGCCACCCATTCATTGCACAGACAAAGCTAATCCATGAGTGCTTTCATCTCCAAATGACCTTTTGAGATTAACTCCATTTAGAGAATCAGTGTAGGCCAATAGCAAATCACTGTTTAAATTTTGGAATAAAATTGAAGATTATTCATTGTTTCAAAAAAACACAAATATTCATTCAAATGCTGAATGACTTTCTCAAAATCTACTTCAAATAAAAATTTCACTCAGTTTATTTTGGTCTCATTATTTCTCAGTCTCAATTATGCTCTCGTATTCTAAAACATATGAAGAAAAAATTTTAATTTGAATGTTTAAGTTGTTTAAAGTTATAGAGGTCATGAAATTCGTGATTGTATTCAGATTCATTTTTTTTTTGTCTACCTAACTTTTTACTAGTTTTGTTTAAAACAAAAACTTTCTGTGGGAACCAACCCCGGAAGAGTAATGATACAGATAGCCATTTGGAAATCCTTTAGATCTGTAGTGATTACTCAGTACATTTCTACTTTCACTGCTGGCTAATGTTCATTTAGAAATATGCATAAAATTTTATCCACTTGTGTCTTAGGCATTAATGAGGAGGTGTTATCTACATCAAAAAGGAGGCATCTCCTTTAATGAGCTTAAACAGGGGATTTCCCTAGCATAAGAAAGACTTAGTATTTTGTATTTTATTTTTGTGATTTGAATATTAATGATGTATTTGAAGCAGCATAAAGAGGCTCAGACCTCAGAATTAAAATATAGTTCTCTTTGTAGGAGATTTCCATGCAGTGAAGTTTTGTAAGTTAACATTTTCTAAAGAGATTTCATACTGAAATATGACTGCTATTATGTGCATTAGATCATCATGTATTAATTAGCTATCCTCTGAAGGTACATGAGATTCTGAGTTTTCTGTACGGAGAGCACAGCCAGGGGACCATTTTCTAGCCAAGTCTGGCTGTGCACTTCACTGTTGGCCATGGGAAACAGATTTTGGCTCAAACAAATACTAAAATTATTCCAGGAACTTTCTGGAGCACCTGGATGTTTTCTAAACTAACTAGTCTCTACTGACATGATTTCCTAGGATGAGGCTACTTTTTAGGGGCAGGGGAGAGTCTTTAAAGAAAAAAATTTCATTCTATATCTCAAGGTAGAGTTTCAAAATACATTGAGGGTCTTGGGGACAGGGAGTAATAGAGGGTACTGATATACATATTGATGGATACTTTAGCAAGTATGATATAATGCAATATACAGTTTTTTAGGGGTACAGTTCTATGCTAGAAAATTTGCAGTGGGCAACTATAACTGTAATCAAGATCTCCTTCATGTCTCTTTGCAGCCAGCCTTCTTCCCACAACCTGGGTGATGTAAAATCCAGAAAGTTCCTGGAATAATCTTAGTATTATTTTGTTCTAGTTATAACATTATTTCTGAATACCATAAATTGAACCATATAGTAAGTAGTCTTTAGTCTGATTTCTTTCACATAGCACGGTGATTTTGAACATCATATATGTTACTACATGTACTCAGAATTTATTCTCCTTTTTAATGCTAACAGAATCCAAATTTATTTGTCCAGACTTAAATGTGTTCTGAGCCAATTAGGGCAATATCACTTTTCTTTGACAACGGGTCCATTTCCTCCAATGTTTTAAAACCAGAAATAGTCATGTAGCTGTTCAAACAAGTGTGAAATAAGGGGAGCTTTGTTGGAGAATATTTAGGAAAGATGTTTCTATCCCTTGTGTAAGGGGATAGAGGTAGACACAAATTTGTTATTCTCTCAGTAGTTTCTCACTTCTATATTCCTACCTTTAGGTCAGGGATATCTGGAGAAAGGAGACCATATTAAAACAAAGAGAAGTATTAAGAGAGCCATAGAAAGCTGGCAAGATGACAGCAGATGAGAATGCCTACTGCTAAGCCTGATAACCTGAGTTCCAGATTGTGCTTTGATTTTCATGCATACTCATACTCTCTCTCTCCCTCTCTCTCTCTCTCTGTGGTTTGTTGGGCTGATAGTTTCTTTCCCTGGGTTAAACCTTATTAATTTCATGTAATCTTACATTTGAGCATTCTTGGGACTATTTCCTGTGCGATTAGAATTCTGTTCAGAAAGTTCTAGTCTAAATCTGTATCTTGAAGGGCATCCCCTATGTTTTCTTTTAGCAGTTTCAGCATTTTAGATTTTTAATGAAAGTCTTTGATCCATTTCAAGTTGACTTTTGTACAGGGTGAAAGATAAGGATCTAAATTCACTTTACTGAAGGCAGATAGGGGTTTTGACAGCAATTTGTTGAATAGGCTGTCCTTTCCCACTGCATGTTTTCGGTGGCCATAGCTTTGTTTGTTTACTTCTGGGTCCTTTATTCTACCTATCTGATTTTATGCCAGTATGTCACTTTAACTCTGTAGTAAAATTTGAGTTCCGGTGTTGTGTTATCTCCAGCTGTCCTTTTACTCCATAGGATTGCTTTCATGCAGAATGGGGGAGAAATTTATCAGTTATAGTTCACAGGGGCTTAATATCAGAATTTAGCAAGAACTATAAAAGTTAAACACTGAGAAAATTCAAAACTGCTAATCAATAAATGGTATAATGAAATTAAAAACGTTTTCAAAACGAGAAGTATAAATGACCAATATGTATATTTTTAATTTATAATTTTTATTTTATGTGTATGAGTATATTGCCTGCATGTGTGTAAGTGCATTCATGTCATACAATGCTTGCGGAGGTCAGAGCAGGGTGTCAGATTCACTGGATCTCAAGTTACAGATGGTTGCTAGCTGCTATGTGCGTACTGGGGATCAAACCCAGGTCCTCTGCAAGAGCAACTAGTGCTCTCAACCACTAGGCCATTTCTCCATCCCATTTCCCCCAATAAGTATTTTTCGAAGTGTTTAGCATCCCTAGTCATCAGGGAAATGCAAATGCAAATGTAAAACTACTTTGAGGTATCACCTCACCAATGTCAGAAAAGCTATCATCAAGAGATCTGAAAACAAATTCTGCCAAGGATGTGGTAAAAAAGGACCCTTATTGACTCCTGGGGGAGTGCCGACTACTACAACCATTATGGAATTCAGTATGGAGATTTCTCAGAAAGTTAAAGAGAACTACCATCTGATCCACCTATACCACTCCTAGGCATATACACAAGGAATCCATATACTGTAGTAGAGACACTTGCACATCCATGTTTATTGCTGCTTTATTCATAAAGAAATGCAGTCAGCCTAGATGGTCACCAACAGTTGAATGAGTAATGAAATGTAATACATATACACGATGAAGTTTTGTTTAGCTGTAAAGGAAAAAAGGATTATGACATTTACAGAGAAATGGATGGATCTGGAAAGTATAACAGAAAAAGTGATCTAAACTCAGAAAGACAAAATCTACATGTTACTCCTCATATGTGGATTATAGCCTGTAATGTACACACCACACACACACACACACACACACACACACGTATGTATATGGGTGTAAATGTGTGAAAAGCCTAGAAAGCAAACCTAGAGATGGTGAAAATAGGTTCTGAGAATGATGGGGGATGGGCAAACGGTGATGTGGGGCATGAAAGAGGAAAAGAGGGAGTTTCAAGGGTTGGGGAAGAGGAGAGGGAAGAGAAGGTACTAAAGCATACCCTGTTTAAAAATGCTGCAGTGATATCTGATACCTTGTATGGTAATGTAAAAGTAAAAGTAATAGACCACACTTAAAAACACACTAAAAAAAAAAAAGAGTTGTACAAAGTTCCAGAATCTTGTCGTCGTGAACGTTATTACCAACAAAAACAAAGAGTTGTACAAAGTTCCAGAATCTTGTCGTCATGAACGTTATTACCAACACTTAAAACTGCTCATTTTGAGATTGTTTTAAATATCTGAAACAGTTGAAAGCACTTAGCATTGAAGTTATTTCATTGTTTCACTTGCAGCCAGTAGGATTCCTTGCTGAGAACAGTGCCATCTGGTCTAAGAGTCTGTTCAACTAGGAATTGAGGCTCATGGCTTTAAAATTTTGATCACTTTAGGTAGAAGACCTCCACCTGTGCATTCCACAGTAGATTCATGATGTACATGATGTGCTTGGCTTGGGTTTCTGCCTAAGCAGATTTTTGTTTTCTGGGAGAATTCCAATCCATCATTTTGTTTAAGGGATTGCAATTCTATTATTTTAGGAATTTTTTTCTTAGGTTGCTCCAGGGTTTTCTAGACTGGTTTCAGATCTGTGAAAAGTATAGTGTTCACTGGTTAAGATGTGGCACCATTCTAGAATTAAATTTAAGAATTTTTCATATCATTCTTGAAAAAGGAGGTCAGAATTAACCAGAAAATGTAATGTGTATAGACCAGAATGCTTTGATCATGCTATCATTATGGACTTATAATTGGTCTTATAATTGACTTATTCAATGGACATTTTTTTTCATACTTTAGGTTAAGAAAATCTTAGACTGGAGATGTAGCTTAGTTCAGAATGCTTACCTAGCATGCCTGGGGCCTGCATTTGATCCCCAGCATTGCATAAGCCAGGTATAATGATGTAATGCCTATAGTCTCAGCACTTGGGAAGCAGGATGATCAGAAGTTCAAGGCCGACCTTGACTGTATGTGGCACTTGAGACCAGCCTGGGTTGGAGATTCTGTCTCAAAAAAACAAAAAATGGAATATATATATATATATATCTTTAAGGGTTTGTGAATTTATCTCAGTCAGTGGTAGAGAGTTCTTGCAAAGCAAGCAAAAGGCCCTGACATCATTCCTGGTACTTAAAAATAAAAGATGGAATATATACTCTTAAAAAATGAATATGACATTTATTTTTGGAACTGAAGAAATATAAGTGAAAATATTTAAAACAAATTAAAATGAATGAAAATTATTTTTGTAATGAGACCTGAATTTTATCTAGAGTCTGTCAAATATATGCTATTATTACTTACTGTTCAGTTCTTGGCTCAAAGTCATTCCAAATCAAGGTCCTTGTAATTTTTCAGCCACTGAACAGGAAATCCTGTGCTTAAAGAATTGTTCTCTTTGCCATTAATGTAGGGGTATGCCCACTGGGAATAGCCTGAGAGGATAACTGGCCCTACACAAACAGTGGAATAAGATAAGACTATGAAATGTTTTTGTTAATACAACATTTGATCCTAATAATTTAGATTGAAGATAATTTTAGAGTGGTCTGTTTTGTATCAAATTTTTTGGTAAAGAGGGCCAAAGTTTTTGATTGAAGGACTATTA
Source organism: Eospalax fontanierii (assembly GCA_035773235.1). Classification (NCBI taxonomy): domain Eukaryota; kingdom Metazoa; phylum Chordata; class Mammalia; order Rodentia; family Spalacidae; genus Eospalax; species Eospalax fontanierii. The sequence goes on along the minus strand of CM069530.1, from coordinate 47,593,505 downwards.
CTACAAAATAAATCTAAATGATGTTAAAAATGAATTATTGTTTTATATTTGAGATACTTCATGAAATTTTAAAGTTACTATTAAAATTAATAATGTAACCTGGGTTTGAGATTGAATAATAACCTCCACATATCTGTGTCAACATATGCAGCAAATATTAAAAGATCAAGAATTCTTTTGTGTTATTAGTCCTTCAAACAGTACAAAGGACAATTACTATGACTATTTGCAGTACATATGGAACACTTATTCTTGTGAATACTTACCAAAAACCTATGCTTACTAATGTAAAAGGACTATTAGATCACAGAAGTACAGGTGATTTATGTATTTAGAATGTCTAACAGGAGTGTTCAATATGGCCCAGGTTCCAAATACAGTCACATGTGGTTCAAGACAATCAGAATGGGGCCCAACACAAAATAATCAACTTACTTAACAAGTTTCTTTTCCATTTCTTGCAACTCAGTTACATGGCTCTCTTGTGTGAACTTTGTAGATGACAATGTATTACAGTGTAAAAAAGAACACATCTGAAGAATCTTCACTGAACTTGGCTTAAGTTGTTAAATCATAATGAATGAGATCTTTCAGATTATCTCTTTCTGCTGTTTCTGAGCTTTCCACTAATATATATATATATATATATATATATATATATATATGTCTCCAACATATATATATTATTGAAGTTAGAGAAAGAAGGGGTGAATTTGCAGGTAATTTATTGTTCGTACCATGCTTTCTACGGTTCATGGGAGAATGTTTGCCATATCTGGACATATAGAGAAAAGATCTGAGAAAGAACTGATTTACATAAATTACATTATACATTTGAGAAACCAATGGTTACAGAGGTGAAATAATTTGCTTAATATGAAATAGTTACATTGAAAGAAGTAGTTATATGAATACACAGATTAGACACAATAGGTCCTCAAATAGACATGTGTTATACTGGAGTTAGCCCTGTGTGTTCCATCAAATTGCTGGAAGCATCTGCAGAAAAATGCAGAGTATCCAATAGCTTATCATAAATACGCAGTACATAGATTCAGGAAGTCATGTTCATACTGCACAGCCCTCTTATTAGTAGCCAATGATTATTTAAGCCATTGAAGGACAGTTAATTCAGTATCAGATGTATTATTGTTTCTCTGCCACAAATAGCATAAGCCACTCAAAGAGAAGGGCTGAATAATTGTGATGGAAGTCATGTTGAACTGGAGTAACAGTGCGCACACAGAAAGAAGCAGAGGCAATCTGATGGCTTACACAAATGAAACACTTACCACCTATAAGCATCATTCTAAGAACTCTGCATCCCTAATGCCACAGCAGTCTTCCTCTGAGGTACAGTTTTGGTCATTTTTTCATTTGGGGAAAATAAACTTAACTATATTAAATGGCTTGTCCAAAACCACTTAGCTCATAAGGGGCAGAACAAGTTTGGACTTCAGTAGTTTGACCCGGGCTTATATTCCTAAATAGAGAAGCAGTCAGTTCAGATAGCCCTGTAATTTCCAGGTCTGGTTCTGTATAAAAGCACAATCTTCCTATCTACAGGTGCTATGAGATTCACCCTAGAACCTCTGCACCTTTTCACTTGAACTAAGTTTGTTATGTAAACAAAAAGAGTCTTTATTAAATGTTTGTTAAATGTTGAGCTATTATGTGCTGAGAGTGGAGATGATGGAGAAGTGTAGCAACAGATTACTCAGGATTCTTACACACTGTGAAGTATTTCCCAGGGTAATATTTTATCGTGTGATGGTGAGAAGAGAGACTTATGGGAAGAAATGCAAAAGTGAAAAGAATGATCTATAAAGGAAATCCGGAAATTGTGAGGATGGCCATGTGCCAGATTTATGCTCAGAATTTTAACACTATTCTGGAACACAAGAGTTGGGAGTCAGGTGTCAGTTGTCAGGGGTTTGTTTCTAATTAAAAGGTGCTGTCCTGTTATTTGAGGCTTGTAAGATTCCAACATATGTTGAGCACTGCAGACTACAGGACATAGGAAAACTTATATATATTTTACCTGACTCATTTAAGAAAAAACAAACATTTACTACAAATGTTCTAATGGTTATTGTTTGAATTATGTCACTGGCTTGTCATTAAACCATTAAAGTGATGTGCATCCTTTATAACCATGGTAGTTTGTTCTTACCCTGTTAAGTATATATTATACTATGTTACCTCCCAGCACAGTGTCGTACATTTGGTTCTGGAGTATTTTCATGTTGCGTGACTAAATCTTTGCATACATTGAGCAGAAACTCATTTTACCTGCTCATTTTAGTCCCTGACAAACTCAAGTGTACTTTCTGCTTCCATGGATTTTACCACATTAGGTACCTCATATAAACAGAATCATGTGGTAATTTGTCCTGTGACTTTTGTATTTTATTTGAAATACTCTCCTTAATATTCATCCCTGTTGTTACATATAACACACTTCTTTTTTATAGTTGAATATAGTAGTCTGTTGTATATATACACCACTTATTTATTACTTTTTAATTCATTAATTTTTATTTCATGTGTTTGAGTATTTTGCTTGCATGAATATAAGGTATATAAGTGCACTGTGTGTGCACAATGCCCAGGAAGTCAGAAGAGCACGTTGGATCCCCTGGAACTAGAGTTACAGACGGTTGTTAGTCACCATGTGAGTGCTGAGGACAGAGCCCGGCCAATACTCTTAACTGCTGAGCTATCTCTCCAGCTCTTATTTATGACTTTTAATTAACAGATAAAATGGTACTTATGTACAATATGTTCTTTTGGAATATTCATACAACTTGAACTATAAATCAAGCTAATTAACATGTTTACTTCCCATTTTTTTGTGGCAAGCACTCTGGAAATCTGCTGTCCTAGCAATTTTCAAGGAAATAATACATTGTTATTAACTATTGTCACTTTGTTGTACAATAGCTTCCCTGAGTTTAACTACCTTTTAAAAATGTTTTCATAGTGGTGTCTAGGCTCATCAACTGTATTAGTCTATCATTTTCCTTTCTTGTGACTCCGTAAACCTTCAATATCAGAGTTTTAGTGGCCTCATAAAGTGAATCAGGAAGTGTTCCCTTTGCATCTGTATTTTTCCACGTTTGAAGATGTTCAGTTGTAAAATCACCCGACCTGAGCTTTCCTTTGACAGCAGACATTTCATTACAGATCTAATCTCTTTACTTGGTACTTCTCTGTCTTTATAGGTTGTTATGCTTTCTAGAATTAAAGCATTTCTGCCAAGTCATTCAGTTTTCAGCATACTGTTTATCAAAATGGTTTATTGTGTTCTGGTGTATTTATCAGCTGTCTCTTTTTTCATTTTTTATTTTATTATTTGATTCTTGTATATTTTTCTTAGTTAATCTAAAAGTTTATTCATTTTATTTTTTTCCATAAAATCATTTTTTTTTGTTTTTCTTATTGTATTTCAGAAGTCCGTTTTATTTATTCCATCACTGATCTTCCTCATTCTCTCTCTCTCTCCTAACTTTAGACTTGATATTGTTCTTCTTACCATCCCATCATTGAAGAGTGGCATCGCCTGACATATCTGACTATTGGATGAACTTTCCTTCTAGCACTGTTTTTGTGTTGTGTACCAGAAATTCTCCAGGGCTGTGTGTCAAACATTTTCGAATTTTACTTTTGATTTCTTCTTTGAACCACTTGTCCTAGAGTGTATTTAATGTATTTGTAAGTTCTTAAATTCCCTTTTCTTTCTGCTATTGGTGTCTGTTTTCATCCCATTGGAACCGGGACGGTATAATTTCAATCTTCTTTTTCTTTTTAGAAATTATTTTGTGAGTGAGGTCCAAATTGTAAAAAAAAAAAAAAGATATATATTCTGATAGAATTGAACAGAATTTTCCTATACATATACACACACATATATTAGGATCATTTGGCTTATACTGTTTTTCATGTCTTCTCTCTGGATTTTTGAAGCTGGGGTGCTGTCTTATACTGCTATGGTGTTAACGATTGCCTCTCCCTTCTCTCTGTTGGTCTTCTGATGCTGGCACACCTGTTCATAATTGCTGCATCTTCTTAATGGGTTGACCTGTTATTGTTGTTTAATGCCCTCCTTTGTGTCTTGGGAGTTTTTGACTTAGTCTATTTGATCTAAGTATTCCTGTACTTAAATAGCTATACCCTTCCTTTTATTTTCAACATACGTATGTTCTTAAATCTAAAGTGATTCTTCTATAGACAGTTTATAGTTGAATCGGTTTTATAGTTTTAAATTCACATAACCTCTTTTTATTGTTGAATTCAGTTAATATATTTTTAAACTAATTATTGTTAAGACTTACTATTTCTATTTGTCGAATTGCTTTGGTTGGTAGCTTTTTGGTCGTATTTTCTGATCTTTTTTTCACATTGACTTTTTGGGGATGGACAGTAGAGTCTTGATTTGATTCCTTTATAATTTTGTGTTTCTTGTTTTCTTAGTGGCTACCATGTATTTAGTAACATGTATTTAGTTTAAGTTGATACTACAAGTTCAACTGTATAAAAAGCATGTTTTGTTTTTCCCTACTTCTTATCATTGCTGTTCAGAATTGCATCTCTTTGTACTTCTGTCCTTTCGCTCTGTATCAGAATTAAAAGTGGCTCATGTACCTTTGCTGCCACATTACAGTCCTGTGCATTTGTCCAAACAGTTACTCTTTCAGGCAGTCTTTATGAGGCCAAATGCTTTCTTATGACTGTTGTGCAGCTTTGCATATCAATGTGAATGACTCCTCTTACCACTTCTTACAGAGCTGCTGATGTCAAGGGATGCTCTTATGTTTGGGTTTTCTGAGAAATCCTTGTCTCTCCTTTAGTTGCGAAGATAGTTTTTAGGTTTCCTTGGTAGTCCTTTTGTCCCTACCACTTAAACATGTCTTCACACTCCTTCGGGTTCTCCAGATAGGTCTTTGTAAAGAAATCCTGTGATCATCTAATGGGACTTTTTTTTTTTAATTTGATTTTTCATGTCATTAGCTGTTTTTCTCTAGTTGCCTCTTTGTCTTTGCATTTTTTCAATGAGGCTATTTTGTGGCTTGGAGTGAATGTCTTTTGATCATTTTAATTTGGGTGCATTTGGCCTTTTTAACCTGGCTTTTTTTTTCTCTCCTGGACTTGGAAAGTTTTCAAAATTTCATAAAACCAACCAACTAACCAATCTACATTCACACTCCTGTGCCTCTCTCTTTTACAACTAGCCTTATGTGTATATCGGTCCACTCAATGGAATATTCTGGGATATTAGCATCCCAAGTCAAGCTTGACAGAATCCAGTCTTTCAGGTACCCTCCTCTTCAAGCTAGGACATTGGGAATGTGCTCAGCCCTTATTCCCCTCAGGGAGAGACCATTGACCTGTATAGGCCTCGGTCTGCTCCATTGTGGTTCCATGAAAAGAGTAGCACATATCCTCTTAGTGACCTGTTAGCATCAAGGTTATGCCAGGACCTGTCCAAGCTCTCAGACAGAAGGACGGAAGCCAGCTCCTCACAAAATCCACTAAAAAGCTGAAACACTTTTTTTCCCCCACTCATTTCTTTCCCTCTTGAGGTAAAGGCCCTGAATTCAACTGACTTCTGTTTACTGTACCAGGGATCCTCTGTAGTCGCAACTGCATTCTAGTCTCTTCTGTTCGCCTAGTTGAAGGCATCTGGAAGTGCGGCAAAGGTGCATCTTGGGCTCTTCAGGGCTCTGAAACATCCTAGATAGAAATCGACCCTTTGGACAGTGCCTTGAAGCACAGATAACACCTGCTTCTCTCTTGGCTTTGCCACAAGGGGGAGGTTGACAAGCCATATCAGCCTCATCTGCTCTCCTGTGGTCTTCCAGAAGCAACAGCACTCTGCTCTCTGGTTCTCAGTTGGTCCCAGGAACCTGGAATATGCTGGATCTTATCATCATCTTGTGATCCCAAGACATGGCAAAAGCCAGGCTCTGGGGCAGTGTCTTAAGAAGTCAAAACATGTGACATTTAGTCTGGTCTTCTTCCCCACACCACAACTCCCCCATCCGATTCTTACCCCAGGAAGCCAGGAAGAGCCAAGAATTTTCTTCCTGTCTTGTTGCAGCAAATCATGGCTAGGTAGGGACTCTGCTGGTTTTGGCACAGCTGGTCCATGCCTGCCTGGGATACAGGGTCTTCTTAGCTGGTTTCTACATTTCTGATTCATGGTCTGGGAACTGGTGATCTGATGTCACTATGGGAGGTAAGGTCAGTGACTTACTATTGTTATCTTGCTGATGTCATACTTATTCTTTCCCTTGTCCCGAGTAGAAATTTTTAAATATTATATGTAGAAAGTAATTGGTTAATGACAATTTGTCCATTGTATAGAACATTTTATATTCAATATATGGAATTTGGTAGTAATTTAAGAAGGGAGAAATTTGGAAAAAATTTTGCCTGCAAACAATCTCCAAAGGTAGTGCTAAGACAAACCTATCAACTTTAACAATGCATTTGATTAAATGGAAAAATAGAAAATATTGATGAAATATCAGAAAGTTAAAAGTTCTAGTTTTAATATTATTATGTATCTAATTCTCTAAAATCTTAAATTTTAATAGAGAATTTTCAGAGTTCTATCAAAGCTTAAAACCTGAAACATAAATTCTTATTTAGTTACTGCTGCTCTACTATACTTTGTACTTGAAAGACAGTTAACAATCACCTCTTCTATGACTATGATTTTCTGCCCAAATCTTTATAAATTTGTCTCACTTAATGAGCAGAACTAGAGCTCAGTGCAGTTTCAGAGGTACTTAGCTATTGTCCTGAGGGGCAGGACAGAATTTAATTTTTTCTGGTGGTGCTTGGACTTAGCTCAGATGTGTAGAACTTCTGGAACTTATTTTGTGCTATTTGCTTCATAGTGAAAAAAAAGCCATAAAAAGGGAGACACAGTTTACTTTCCCACATGGACTCCATGTGAGATTGGAGGGTTGGGCTGGTTTCGTGTTGGTCATTGAATGATTAGTCTAGACTAGATATTGCATAATGGTGCCTCAGGGGCCAAGTTCAGCTGACTTTTTTTGTTTGTCTAGTCCTGTGTTTGTAAAAAAATGGAATTTTGAATTTACTGTTAACATTTAGAAATTTGTGCTGTTTTACATAGAAATCTGGATTCTAGGATTCTCTTAAAAAGCTGAAAATCTGTAAGAGTGGACCCAGACTTCCTTAAATCCCAGCAGGCTGTTGTTTAGCTGCCTTAACAAGGCAGCACATCTTAAGGGACACATCTGTTGTTTAGGCCTGGTTTTCTCCTGTCTGTAATTTTCTTTCTGGTATGGGAAGACTTTTGATTTTCTGACCTTTACATCACAGCAATAAAGCGTCTTTCTTTGGGCCAGTTTAGGTGAGAGGGTGGCATCTTAGTGTGTGGATGAGGCAGGGACAAGGAAATTTGAATGTGTGGTTCTGCCAAATGGAACCTTCTGAGGACTGAATAAACTCAGTTAATATTAAACTATATACATGGTTTTAATTAAAATATAAAGATCATGCATTTGCATTTTATAAAGAATTGCACCAATAAAAAATGATCTCTAGCTTTTAAAGTTTATAAAATTTTGCATTAGTCATTGACCTTTTAAACACTTGATGGAGTTCATACTTAATTTCAAATAATGATCATTAGTGAATTTTTCTGGCGAGGGTAATTTACAGCCTGCTATGCTTTCCTTGCTCCTTTCTGCAGTTTGACTTGGTAGGGTTTCATTGTCTGGAAGGACTGAACTGCAGAAGCAATTGTCTAGTGCCATCACAAAGATTAGTCGTGACAGTTTTCTAAAATATATGTTTCCTACTCAAGGTGGCCTTCTCAACCCATTTCCGTTAATGATGTCTGGTGAGGATCTGATAAGCTTTATTGTACTTCACACAGGTCAAAGGACACAGTCTTCCCCTTCACTCCAGCAGCCTACAACAAAGCCTGGCATGTGCTATCACCGTCATGCAGGAAGCTGTGGCTGGCTGTGTTAAACGGAGGACAAATACAGGAAAGTGTCTGCAGGTTAAGAGCTGGTAGACTGTGTTAGGAGAATGCTATGCTAATAATACTACAGGCAGAACTGGAGATATGCAGTCAGCTTCAGCATCAAGTACTGGAAAATCCTTAAAACACAGACAAGATGTGTCTGTTAATTCTCCTCTCTCTGGAATGAATGATGATCCTAGACTTTAAAATACGAAAGTAGTAATGAAATTAAAAACAAACAGTGGTATCAGGACATACTAAATGTCCCCCCAAATACAGTTAAAATGTTCTTAATAATTGAAATAATTTCCTTCAGTTTTATGTGAAAAAAGTCACTTATTTCAAAATACAAATGGGATTTCCATGTTGTGGTTATACTTTTGTTATGAATAAAGAGGTGTGCCTTTTGAAAATTCACTCTACCAAGGTGTGTGTGTGTGTGTGTGCACGCACATTTCCACAGGGATATTAATTTTGTTTGTTTGAAACTGTTATTTGGGTTTTAGTGGATATATCTAATGAGTCAAAGGAAAACAAAAGTAAAATATAGGTATGCACTTTGACCGGGCCACTGTGAGCATTTTGACTTATTTTCTATTTTCAGTACCTTTTCAAGATTGTAGTCAAATGTATGTGTGTACATACACACACAGAACATGTTATATGCATTTGTAATTTTCTATATCAATTTTTCTTTAAAAATAACTTTTGATTGTGGCATTTCATGCCTTATTTTAGACCTGCTTCTGCCTCCCAAGAACTGGGATTAAAGGTATGCACCACCATGTCCAGCATAACCTTCATTTTTAATAGCTGCAGTTGATATTATCAATTGGACAAACCAAAAGTTCACTTATTTAGTGACTATCTGAAGCTTTTTCTTGTGTATACACATGTTCATGTGTGTGCAGGTACATATGTATATATAGGTGTGTGTCAAATCCAACAGTAAACCTTGACTGTCATTCCTTAGGCGCCTTCCACCTTGATTTTTGAGTCAGGATCTCTCATTAGCCTGTGGCTCAAGGAGATTTGTAGGCAAGCTGGGCAGGGAGCCACAGAAATCCACTGGTCTCTGCCTTTCAAGCATGAGTCAGCATATCAGCATTTTTTTCACCCGTCTGGGAATTGAATTCAGGTCTCTATGCTTGTGCAGCAAGAATTTTACTAACTTCCCAGCTCCTTGAAAGTATTTTTGAAATACCTTTATTAAAATATAGTTGATATAAAAAAGGTGCATATTTAATATATACAGTTAATGGGTTTGGACTTTGCACACAGAGTGAAGCCTAATAGGAATGTCCTTCAAACCAGACATCACTCCCAGAACTCTCTTGGGTCTCATTTCAAGGTGTGAAGAGGTAAGAAAAGAACTATGATTTATGGTCTTCCATTTTTAAGTACCCATTACAGTATGATTAATTGTAAATGCTATGTCCTATAACAGATCTTAGAAATTATTCATCTGGAATGACTGGGTTTTTGGGCTATCTAACTGTCCATTTTCCTGCCTCCCAAATGTCTTTCTTTATTGGAATTCTTAACTTTGTTGCATGACTAAATTATTGTAATCCACACACACTTAGAAAAAGTAAATTTTTCTGTTTTCAGGGGGCAGTTATTGGTGGTTGGTTAGGAAGTGTTGTGGTTCTGTCCACGTACAGGATCCACTTACAGTTTAGATTCAAGACAAAGTCTACTGAGGAGGCTTCAAACTCTCAATATCCAGAATTATCCTGGTCCCCCCCACAGAGTACAAAGGGAGAAAAAACTGACTTTTGAAGCAGTGCCAAGGCTAATAAATAAAGATACTTGAGAAAAATCAATCTTGAAGGAACAACGTTGGTATGTTCCTCAGACACAGATCTGTCTCCTTTGAGACAGGGTCTCTCTTTGGCCTGGAACTCTAATTAGGCTAGACTAGCTGGTCATTCATCCTGGTGATCCTCTTTTGCTCTACCTCTCCAGTGCTGGGATTATAAGCAAATATAATTGCACCCAGAATTTTTGTATGAATTTTGGGGATAGAACTCAGGTCCTCATGCTTGCAAAGCAAACACTTAACCAAGGTAGCTATCTCCCTAGCTCTTGAAGAGCACCTACTAATTTGGGTGTATTACATCCATACATGAGGCAAATGTGATTTTCACATGTCTATTTTGTAGTGAAAAATTGTGCCATTTGTGCGCTTTGCCCCTTAGGACTCCCGGGAAAATTTCATAGTCACACATTATGTTCTCTGGCTGTTCTATATGATGAACTAAACATCCTAATGCCTGTCTAATCTCAACAGAGAGTATTTTCCATCATCATCTAGTCACTTTAATACTAAGAAAGGAAACATTATCATTATTTTATTCTTTCTCCTGTAATCAAATTCCCACTTCTCCTTTAGGTGCTGGGGATCAAATTCCAGGCCTTATGTTTGCTGGTCAAGGGCTCTACCACTGAGCTCCAACCGTAGCTCTCTTCTTACTTTTCTGTCTATATACTCCCACGTTGGGGGGCGTGTTTTTTTGAGACACTGTCTCCCTATAGCCCCAGCTTGCCTGGAACTTGCTATGTAAACCAGACTGGTCTTGAACTCACAGAGATCTACCTGCCTTTGCCTCCTGAGCACTGGGATTAAAAGTGTGTGCTAGCACATGCAGTGTCTACCACATTAAATTTTTTTTTACTTATTATTTTTATTTTATGTGTTTGAGTGTTTTGCCTGAATGTATTTAAGTGTGTGCAGTGCCCATAAAGGCCAGAAGAGGGTGTCATATCTCCTGAAACTGGAGTTATGCATGGTAGTTAGTCTCATCTGGGTTCTGAGAATCAAACGCAGGTCCTCTGGAAGAACAGCAAGTTCTTCCAAATCCCTGAGCCATCTCTCCAGCCCCCTACTCCTATGTTTTTATTTGTTTAAAAGTGAAGCTTTCTAAATCAGCTTTAAAAATATTAAATATTTGAAACTGTTCAGTATTTTTTGTCTTAGAGAATAATATGGAATAGAGTATTTTTACCCACATAGAATTAATAGGTCCTCACTGATTCCATTACAACTAAATTTTTGTTGACCTTCTTGGTTTTTATCATTCTTCAATGCAGATAAAATGAACCTTTTCTTATTTAAGGCCATATTCTGGAGAGTTTCTCATTGAATAAGAATAGTTGAACATTTTATCACAATTATTAAAGAAAAAAGCACAATATAAAGAAGAGAGAAGCCTATTCGTGCACCGGTTTGAAAACAATTTTTATTTGGGAAAATTAAAGGGTGGGAATTGTCAAAAGGTAGAATACGATTAAGTTGGCTTTGTTTTTTCTTGGGCTGATACTGCACACAGTAACAAAAAGAAGAACCTTCTCTGCTGCATCCAGATGTTACAAGGTTGTTGAACTCGATTCTAACTGACCCCGGAGAGTCATTTGGCTGCTAGAGCAGGCCTGCTTCTGGCTTTGTGGAGATCAAGGGAAGCCCTTCAACCGTCTGAGAGCCAGATCCAGGGTGTCTAGGGCTAGCTGCTGAGCACTTTGGCAAAAAAAAAAAAAGGGGGGGGGTTACGCAATTCCCTCCCCCTTCTCCCTCTCAAGATCACATGCTTAAAATTGAGCCATGCAGCTGTGTGTGGGTGGAGTGCTTATACTCGGAGCTCTTGGTCTGCGCGTAAGGGTCAAGGATACATTATTTCCTCTTCCTGCTCCCACCCTGAGAAACTTGAAGAGTAGTCTCCTGAGGCCTGTTGGTAACCTGCTGTGTAATGCTGAAGAAGGCTTTGCCTTTTACTGGGATCCTATGTATGCGGCTAGCAGCTGTTAGCGTGGAAAAAATATTCCACTTGCTTTCAGAAGCTTCTTAACAAGCAAAAACAGGCACACATATCACTTCATTGTAAACAAAGATCTCAAACTTTGCTCAGTTTAAAGTTCCATAGGTGCTTTATTACTGAGAGATTTCAGTATTGTGACTACAAAGTAACCCTCCCACATAATTCTTTAAGAACACACTTGGAAGCACTCCTCACTGAACTCAGCACCTGCTTTCTGTGAACGATGGTACAGATGTTTCACCATCCTGAAGGATTTAATCCTTAGGACAAGTTAAATGTTGCAAACTCTAAGAACAATTTGTTAGTGACTATTTGTTATGGTCCCCAGGAACATTAGTCAATGTCCTCACGGAGCCAAAGACATTACATTTTATTTTTGCTGAGCCTACTTGGAGCTACCTCTCCCTTCCTTCTTCCTCCTCTCTTCCCACTCCCTCCTCCATCTTCTCCTAAGGAAGAAACTTCACATTTAATTAGAAATTTCACATACAGTGATGCATTGCATTTCCAAAGCCCTTTACTAGAAGAAATAGAATAAAAGCAATAAGAATAATAAAACAACTTACTGGAGACCTTGATATATTTATGAAGTTACTGTATAGACACAGATATAGTGTAAAACTATTTAACTTTACACCAAACTTTAGATATCTTAGTGTTTATTCTTGTCACTGATAGATGGAAAAAATAATCACTACAATTGTGTTTTCAGACTGGTGCATACAATTTCATTAGATATGTCTTCTGATTGAAATAGAGGCTTTGTGTATATTCAAGGTAATTTTTCACCTTTAATAAACCTGTTAAAATCAAACTAAAAGAAAATATATGAAATAGAAGATTCATCCAAGTAGATTTACTTGTATTTTAAGAACATGATGAATATTTGTGTGTGTATGTGTATAATTCAATTTACCAATCATATGAGCTTTCATGTCTTCATAGTGTTTTAAAAATAATTTTATCTATTTGTATTTTATGTGTATGAGCGCTTTATGTACATATATGTAAGTGCCCCCATACATACAATGCCCCTGGAGACTGTCAGGAGGGGGATGTGAGAGCTCTTGAACTGGAGTTACAGATGATTGTTAGCTGCCACGTGGATGCTGCAGACTGAACCCTGGTCCTCTGTAAGAAGAGCCAACTAAGCCATCTCTGCAGCCCATCATTAAGTCTTTAATGAGCAACATTTAAATGAAAATAAATTTCTCACTTAAAATGACAGACAAAAACATATTTCAAAAAACCAACAGCTGGGGTTGGGATGGGGTAGGAAGAACGTTCAGTTGGTAAATGTCTGCTGCACAGCATGAAATCTAAGTTTGGATCTCCAGCACTAACACAACAAGTCAAGCATGGTGGAATGTATCTGCCACCCTAGTTTGGAGGTTGGGGTGGGAATGGGGAGAATGGAGATCTGGGGAGCTCAATGACTAACTAGCTTAGCTCAATCCGTGAACTCCAGGTATAGTGAGAGACCCTACTCAAAGAATAAGGTGGAGAGTGTTTAAGAAGACCCCTGATGTCTACCTCTGGCCTCCAAGTGCACATACACTGGTACACAGATGCGCAAATACCCACACAAGCACACAGGCACAGTACACCCATCCCAGCCCTCATCCCCACATATGCCAATTGTATTTTGGAACATCTTGCTCTATTCAGCCTACAGCTCTTTGATATCTCTGAATCCTCTCTGTAACTGAGACAGACACAGGCCATCCGAGTGACTGCAATTGATGGAATATGAGCAAAGTTGTGCTTTTAATGCAGGCTTTCCTGAAATTGAATGGTATGATCCTGTTCTGACTGGCTCTCAAGCAGTTTATATAGCTACCATGGGAAAAGGAAGAAAAACCAGAAGGAACATAGCATGTGACGTGCTTATGAAAGGCTAGGCTTTTTACAGATACTTTATTCTGATTTCTCCACAGTTCTGGGTTGTAAGTATAATTTACAGCTAAGAATTTGGTTGGGTACCTTACCAAAGTGACCAAATTAGAAATTTTGGAGCATCAGAATGAATCTCACATTTTCTACTGGTAAATCTTGGGAAGTTTTTCTCACCACCCAGATTTTTCTTAAAAGGTCTGTCTCTGTATAAATGCAAGTGTGAGAGAAATAGCAATCACAAAGAATGACAGATAGTTAAAATGTCATGTGAGTCAAGATTTACTGAATCTAATTGCACAGTGACTTTCTCTATTCTTGTCTTAAAAGTAAGCTGCTGAGGACATACATCACTAAGAGGGTTGAATTTGCTGTCTAACAGGAGACTCTGGCAGAACAATCTTTAATTTCACAATTCTACAATGAGATAATCTGAGGCCATGCAATCTTTGGCTTGAGTTTAGATCCTAGGGGATGATGATGCTGAATAAAATTAATATTTAGAAAGTGAAAAAGCCTTGTGTATATTTTATTTTTTAAATTTTATTTATTTATTTATTTTTATGTCACGTGATAATATGTATGAGTATTATACCTGCATGTGTGTTAGTGTATCTGTGTCATGCAGTGCCTGCAGAAGCCAGAAGAAAGATTTGGATTCCCTGGAACTGGAGGTATGGATGGTTATTAGCCACTATGTGGGCACTGGTAATTGAACCCAGGTCCTCTGCCAGAGCAGCCAGTGTTCTTAACCACTGAGACATCTCTCAAGCCCCATATATATATATATATATATATATATATATATATATATATATATGGAGAGAGAGAGAGAGAGAGAGAGAGAGAGAAGGAAACAAATGATTTAGTGACAAGAAGAAAGAATATTTACCTCCACATGGACAGCCAAATGCACATTCAGTGACTCGATAGAAAGTCCTAAGTATTGTTAGTAATGGGGTACATGTGACTGCTATTCAGCTTTAGCTTTTGAAGGAGAAATTAAGTTCTTAGTGGGGTGACTTTGGTACTAAGTAACTAAGAAGAATGAACTTATTCTTTTGTATTTTAAAGTTTCTTTTAGTACAGAATAAAATGTTAAATAAGTCATTACCAAGCACAACCAATTAAATACATGTATTTGGCTTTATATCTTTTCTTTTCTATCTTTTTGATAAACTCTTCTTTTTTTATTGTTTTTGGAGCACTTCTCAGCTCCTTATTTCACAGCACACTCACCATTTCCTTTGATGAACAATTCAAACAATTCAGTATAATTTCTCAGTGACTCTGAATTTGTTTTTATTTAATTTTTACCTTCTCAGACTGTGATTTTTATCTCTAACAGTTCAGTTAGGGGTATACTGGGGCTGTAGACGAGTAATAGGAAGATGATAAAAACTGCTTGGAAATGGGGAATGAGAATGGTCTAATATCAAATCCTTGGTGCCCAGGACCCATGTGTGCAGTCAAGACCATGGCTGGTCATCAAGGGAGGTAGGAGTTCCATTTTTGAGAATCAGTTTTCCCAAGACTAGAATCTGCAAATGCCAAAACCTCCCTTGTCCCCAGCATAAGCCCAACATAGAGGCAAAGACACTGCCATGCACAACCTAGGACCTCAGGAGAGGAATTTGGGGGAATGCAGTCACTCAGGGAAGGCTGAAACTGCTGCCCAGTATGTTGAAGTGCTCCATTTTCCAATCTGCTCCACCATCAGCCCCCCATCAGAGGAATGTGGATCTGTGGCTTACAGTTGGGGACCACAGCTCCAGCTCACAGGAGGTGACCACAAGTCCAGTTCACAGAAGGGGACCATATCTCCAAGGTCATGGAAGTGGCCCACAGCTCCAGCTCATGGGAGTGGACCATCGTTTTAGGTTCACAGAAAAGGATCACAACTTCAGCTAACAGGAGGGGATTACAGTTCTAGGTTCAGGGGAGGTGACCACAGCTCCAGCTCACATGAGATGACCACAGCTCCAGCTCATGGGAGGGAACCAAAGTTATAGGTTCACAGGGGGGAACCACAACTATTATTTACAGGGGATGACCATAGCTCCAACTTATGGGATGCTCAAGGTTCACATGAGAGGACAACAGCTCCAAGCTCATGGGAGGTAACCACAACTTCAGACCACAGTTCCAAGTTCAGGGGAGGGGTCATAATTTCAATTACACTGGATCTTACTATTTTCCTGGTTCCATCATCTTATCTATATGACAATGCTTGTATTTAAGAAAGAACATATTTTCTGTGCAGAAAACAGAGACAACAGTTACTTGCTGGCTTGAGTTTCTCACTAGAGAGGCTTCAATACTGGAGAAAATTACTTTTTGCTTTTGCTCAAGGAGACAGATGGATTGAGTGGTTTCTTTGTGGTCAAGGATTCAGTTAGGTGCTTTGGTGTGTCTTATGAATTCTCCTCTCACAGTAAGGCCCAGTGTTCAGCCCCCCACTCCCCCGTTTGAACCGATTGAGCTGACAGAGAATGCTGTCTTAGAGGAATTATTTATTCTGGGTTACTTACAAAGTGTCCCTGGGGCGAGGGACAGAACTTTTGTACGGGGAGCCAGAATTTTGGTCACAAGTCCCGTGAACCCCTGGCACACACACCCAAGATGGAGACCGCCAGTGCCACTCCCTTGTCCCCTTCCCAGCTTTCCCTGCTTTTCCCCTAGACCTTCCCCCTTAAGTCATTGGTTAATTGGCTGTCAATCACATTTGGAGGCACGTCCCCAGAGGCAGAGAGAGAAACTCTATAGATTTATCCCATACGGTGTCTGCTGTTTTCATATCTTTCTCCATGGTCAGGGTGAAAATGATGATACATCTTTTTACCAGAGTTACATTTTAAATCCTCTGATTGAAACATGAAGATCATTTCTCCGGCTTATAACTCCCCACTTACACTTTGGGATCCAAAGGCCAGGTGAGGGGCTCAAAATGCTCCTTATCATCCTCAGTGTCCTTTGGGTCATTTACGCCATAGCCTGTCGCACTGCACTGAAAGTTGCCACTGTCACCGTTGCTCCAGGGTTCATGGTTGCATCGCCACCATATTGCCTCTCTAGTTTTCTTTCTTACTTGCCAAGTCCTTAGTTCAGGATTTTGAGATCAATATAAAATCACCTAGGGTCAGGAAACTATTTGTCCTGTGTGATAAGTTTCCTCACACAGTTCCGCACACACACTCAGTCTCTCAGGAGCTGGCACTCCCCAGGCCTCAAGGCTGGCTGCCCGGGCATACCTCATTCTACCTTTTTCTTTTCATTTTTTTCTCTGTTATGATGACTTAATTGTATAAATGGTTTGGTTCCCTGTGACATTTAATGCGCACATGTTTATCTTTCATGTCTGATACTGTTCATCTGCCCTATTTCCTATTCTGGGCCTCCCCATTCTTTCCTCACCTCATTCTCTTACTTTTCTCTAAAAGTTTATTGTCTGTTTTAAGGTTTTCTCTTGTGGCATTACTATGCCAAAACTATAATTATCTGAACCATAAAAGACAGAGGGACGTCTTTGCACAAAAGCTTGACTAGATACACCTTAACATTTATGACAGAATGCATGAAGTCTGGATATGAGGGGTCTAAATAAGGGAGGTGTCTAAGTATGATTAAGACTTATTGTATGAAATACCCAAAAATTCGATAGAAATATATATCAAGAAAAGAAAAATGCCTAACTCTTAAATTTAGTTTTTAAGAGTGGGCCTGAACTTGGAGGACACTTCTTCCCCTAGATATCTCTTGGAATCATCTGTCTCCTGGAACTGTGCTGATGGAACCGTTTTCTGGAACTCTGTCCCTAGAATAGTGATCCAAGTCTGGCCTCACCCGTAATTTTATTTGAAATGGTTTCTTCAGCTTCAACTAGGGAAGTACAAGCTTGGCTTTATTCCAATCTTAACAGACCATCTGGCCTTTTCATCCCTAGTTCTACAGTTGAAGACTTCTGGAAGAGGGAGAGTCAATTTTCTTTGAGAGTGTAGCTTCTGATAGTTCTGCCATGTTCAAGCGGATGATTCTACACCCAGAATATGTGGACAGCATACACTGGAGTTGATGCTTTATGAAATTAATAAACATAAGATGACACCAAGTTGGGGTGGGTCTGGGAGGAGTTAAGAGGAGAATTTGGGAGTAAACACCAAGATCATTGTATGAAATTCTCAAAGAATTAATAAAATATTTATTGTGAATTTTTCCATATGAATTTTAGACTTTTAAAAATTCTGTGAAGAATGTTATGGGGATTTTGACTGGAATTGCATTGAATCTTCATACTTCTTTTGGTAGGATGATCATTTTCACAGTATTAATTCTTCCAATCCATGAGCATAGGAAGACCTTCCATCTTTTGGTGTCTTCCTCAATCTCTTTCTTTAAAAATTAAGATTTTCATTATAGAGATCTTTAATGTCTTGGGTCAGGTTTATTCTGAGCTTTTTTTTGAGGCTATTAAGAGTGGGAAAGTTTCTATAGATTCTTTCTCTAATTGCTTGTCATTGATATATAGAAAGGCTGCTGATTTTTGTAGATTAATTTTCTAACTTGCCACTTTACTGAAGTGTTGATCATTTCTAGGAGGTTTCTGGTAGAATTTTTGGCATTTCTTAGGACTAATATCTTGTCATCTGCAAAAATAGATAATTTGACCTCTTCTTTTCCAATGATTACTCTTTTAATTTCCTTCTCCTGTTTTAATGCTCTAGCAAGAGTTTCAAACACTATATTAAAAAGGTGTGTAGATAGTGGACAGCCTTGTTAGGTTTCTTATTGTGGTGGTTTGAATGAGAATGTCCCTTATAGGTTCTAAGTATTTGAACATTTTGTCTCCAGTTGGTAGCACTGTTTTGGGAGGTCTTAGAGGGTGTGTAGCCATGCTGGAGGAAGCTCGTCACTGGGGGTGAGCTTAGAGAGTTCTTCAGCCTTGCTGGATCTCCAATTATTCTCTGTTTCCTGTGCTTGCTTGAAGATGTGATCGCTTAGCTTCTGCATTTACTCTGGCTACCTCTGCCACTATGCCTCCCCACCATGCTTGATTTTTACAAAACCCTTTGGAACCATAAGGTAAATAAACTCTTCCTTTTATAAGTTCCCTTGGTCAGTGTTTCTATCAGAGCAACAGAGAAGTAGCTAATACGATGATTTTAGGGGAATGCTTCCTGTATTTTTTCCATTTAGGATAATGTTGGCTGTGGGTTTGTTGTATATAGCTTTGACTATGTTGAGGTGTATTCCTTTCAGTCCAATTCTCTCTAGGACTTTTAACATAAGTGCATGCTGAATTTTATCAAAGGCCTTTTCTGCATCTATTGAGATGATCATGTGATTTTTGTATTTGAGTCCATTTATATAATTTATGACATTTATTGACTTATGTATATTGAACCATTCTTGCATCTCTGGAATAAAACTGACTTGATCATAGTGTATGATCTTTTTGATGTGTGCTTGTATGTAGTTTACAAGTGTTTTGTTGAGAATTTTTGCATCAAGTATATGAGTCTATAGTTTTCTTTTTTTGTTGTATCTTTACCTGGTTTTAGTATTACAGTAATGCTGGCTTTATAGAAGGAATTTGGGAGTTCTCCTTCTGTTTCTATCTTTTTGAATAATTTAAGTAATTTTGGTTGAAAAATCTTCTTTAAATGTCTGTTAGAATTCTGCTGTGAATCCATCTGGGCCTGGACTTTTTTAATCAGGAGGTTTTGTATTGCTGTTTAAGTTTCCTTATATGTTTGTTTAAGCTGTTGATCTCTTTTTGGTTTAACTTTGGTGATTCCCATGATTTTAGATATACATTCATTTCTTTTAGTTTTCAAATTTAATGGAGAATAGGTTTTTAAAATATTTCCTTATAATTTTCTGGATCTTTTTGTTGTCTGTTGTGATGTTTCCCCTTTCACCTCTAGTTTTGTTGATTTGGAATTTCTCTGTCTTTCTGTTGGTTAATTGGGCTAAGGGTCTGTCTGTATTGTTTAATTTTTCAAAGAACCAGCTCTTGTCTTTGTATTGTTTTCATTGTTTCTGTTTCGTTAATTTCTGCTCTGATTTTTGTTGTTTCTTTTTGTCTGCACATTTTAGGTTTCATTTGTTGTTTACAAGTCTTGAGTTGCAATGTTAAGTCATTTACTTGTGCTCTTTCTGATTTTCAATGTAGGCACTTAGAGCTTTAAACTTCCCTCTTAGGATTTATTTTAAAGTGTCCCATGGTTTTGTTGTGTTGTATTGTCCCTTTCCTTTAATTTCAGGAAAACTTGTACTTCCTTCTTAATTTCTCCTTTGACCTATTCATCATTCAGGAGTGTGTTGTTCAATTTCCATGGGCTTCTTTGGGTAATGGTTTTAAGCTTTATTGCATTGTGGTCTCATAGAATGCATGGAATTATTACAATTTTTAGGTATTTGTTGAAATTTATTTTGTGCCCCAGTATGTGGTTTGATTTTGGAGCAAGTTCCTGTGCTGAATAGTGCTGAATAGAATGTGTATTCTTTGCTGTTTGGGTGGAGCATTTGGTAGATGTCTGTTAGGTCCATTTGATGTATGGTGTTGTTTAATTCAGATTCCTCTCTGTTTTTCTTTGTTTGTTTGGCTTGTCTAATGGGGATGGAGTGGTATTGAACTCCTCTATTACTAGTGAGTTGGGATAAATCTATGTCTTAAAATCCTGTGGTATTGTTTTTTCGAAGTTGGGTACAATAGAGTTTGGTGCATATATGTTCATGATTATAATATCTTCTTGGTTAACTGTTACTTTGATAAGAATGAAGTGATCCTCTGGACAGCAGTGTGGAGAACTCTTAAAATACTAAAAATGATTATACAATTTATTGACATATACCCAAAGGACTCATCCTATTGCAGAGATACTTTTACATTCATGATTGTTGCTGCTCTTTTCCCATAAATTAAGATATGGAAGCTACCTATGTGACCCTCAACTGTCAAGTGGATCATGAAAATGTGGTCCATTTACATAATGGAATTCTACTCAGTGGTAAAGAAAGACAAAATCCATCAGATTTGCAGGTAAATGGATGGAACTACAAACTGTTATACTAAGTGAAGTAACACATACTCAGAAAAGCAAACAATGCATGTTCTCCCTTATTTGTGGATCATAGCACCAAATCCTTATATGTAAGTATGTGTCCTGATGTAACTATAGGCACTAAGAAAATGGAAAGGAACCAGGGAGATAAAGGGAAAGAAGGAATCTGAGAAAGAAGAATCGTAGGAGAAAGGTTTTGCTAAGGAGAAATAGATAAAATGGGAGTATTTAAATGAGCGGGGAGGGAGAGTTATACAAGGAGCTATGGGGATAAAGGGGAAGAAGGAGCTCAAGAGAGGTGGGGCTGTAGGAGACTGGGATTATCAAGGGAGAAATGGGGAAATAGGGACACTTTAAATTGAGAAGGCATGGAGGGAGGGTTAGACAAGGGTAAGGGAGAGATAAATAATGCTTAGCTAGTGTAAGAAACAGAAGGAAACATATTAGTCTAGCAACCTAATGACAAATCACACACACAATAGCTCTATATGCGTTCACGTGCATAGCTGAAGGCTACATAACAAGAAACAGTGTCAGACAGGAGAAACCTTCCTTTGAGTTGTTAGCCAGGGTAGTTCAAGAGACTCCCCAAATTACACAAGCTATTGCCACTGCCCTTGATTGCTTCCTAGAACTTGAAGGTAAGACCTTATTGCTGAAGATAGGGACCAAATTTAGAGCAAAGAATTTGGAACTGACCTGGGAATCACTTCCCCTGAGGGCTAGTTCTCATAGCTCTAGAGAGAACTCTGCAAACTGCTAAGGAAGAATATCAATTGATCATCCAACACCAGTTAACCAAATAACCACATCAATGACTGGCATAGCACATGATACAGCTGCAATAGTGGCACTTTTATCTTGGGGGCAATCAAAGGCTGCCTAATTGGACCTAAAGCCCACTCAATGGGAACAAACTCATGTGTGGCATTGTAATCATAGCTAAGTACACATGGCTGAAGAGGCTATAAATTTTAGATAAATCCCCAAGGCTGTCACATCCCTAGACTAATGTAACTTCTTACTAAGTACAAATATGTATCCTTATACGTACAGTCAAGTATCCCAGTCACCACTCATCAAAGAAGCTTCTTTTGAATGAGATGGAGACTGCTATAGTATACCACAACTGGTCACACAAAGGCATTGTTTGTGAATTACCCACACCTAAGTGGCACATCTACAGTGCAACCTCGACACCTAACGCTTATGCAACTTAGAACAGGGGTAAAGATGACACTAATGAATCTTTCAACTCTCATTAACGAAGCTCCCTCATGGAACAGAAGGTCAAGAACACAAAAGGTCACAAATGGCCAAAGTGTGGAGACTAGGAGTCTGCAGAGCTTTGGTCCCTGGACAGGACTCCTGTGTTAAACTTCAATTACCTAGTGTTCATGTAATTACAGCAGAGGTGCCAGAAAGATTGTAAAAGCCAAGGAGGAAGTACCTGACCATATGAAAATAGAATCTTACAGGCTTCTAGGACCCTGCTCATATGAACCTATATAAATGGTATCAGCATGTTCAAGACCCATGCAAACTCAAGCCAACAAAAACCTACCATGGAACTTGGAAAATGGGCAGCAGATCTCCTTCTTTGCTGTAGAAATATTGGCAGCTGATTACTTTTGGGTGAGGAAGAGCTGATTGTAAAGTGAGGGACTCTAGATAGGCTGAGTAGACCTCAGTGAATGAACTTGTACTGAGGACTGTCCAGGGACAGTAACTTGACATAATAGACCTTAACTCAAATGACAGTGTATGAATTCCAGTGGGGTGGCTGTGGGAGGGTGACAAGAAGGAAGGGGGTATAAAGGTGATTGAGATTTTCTGGATGAAATACACAAAAAATTTCATAAAAAAGAAAAAAAAAAACTTGCATAGTAATTGTGGCCAGACAAGGTTCTCTTTTTTTGTAACTTTGAACAAAAGAGTATACATGGTATACATTAGAAAGTGGTAAGGTCTCAGCTTTACAGTCAGTCCTGCTTGCATGAATGGAGAAAGTCAAGATGAAGATGATGAGAGGGAGCAGCAGGGATTGCCCTGGGTTCTCACTGCTATGTTTCTTTCTTACCATATGAACGCAGCCTCATTGGGTGACTGGGGACTTCCCTAACAAAGCCATCCTCTTCTCATTCTCCTGTTGGTCCTGCTCTCCATGTTCTTATCTCGCTTATGCCTCTCAAACAAGGTAGAAGCATGCTGCATTCAAGTTTGTCCACTCCTGGCCATACCCTTAAACTATCTTAAGAAGTTTACTTCAGACGAACTACATGTTTCTCCTTTTCTTCATCATAAAATTTAACTTTAGAAAACATAAAGGGATTGCTATAATAAAAAATAGTTTCATAATGATGGTGGAAGCAGGAAGTTATGAGACAAAGGCTTAACTTACAATGTTCTTTTGGTCAGATTGAGACATTTTGACTGACAGGAAAGAATCTATTTACTGTTTGTGTTATATCTAATCTTTTCCTATAAACAAAATTCTCTTACGGGAGTTTAGAATTTGGGGGTTTGAGAGGCCACCTTCAAATTCCAAAAGGTCCAAAGGCAACTCAAATTACAATTTCTATGTTGGCCCCTCATCTCCATCCCAGCCTTTTAGGGCCAGAGGCTTTGTCCATCTCACCGTGCTGTTCCTTCTGCCTGGCACTGTCTTACATTCCATGTTCCATATGTAGCATTTTTCCTGGGACTAGGCCCTGAGTTTGCCTGGGACTCGTGGTGTTCTTGCTCTACTTCATTCTTCCTTACTTTTTAATTCTGTTGTGACTCTTATCCTAATACAGTGAAAGGTTCTTCACTCCACCTTACGTACCTCTTCACCGAACTGTAAGTGGGCCAAGGAGCGTGACCATAACGATTTATTCAAGATGTCTCTGATGTCTAACACAAAATTGGTTCATAATGTTTCAGTAAATATTTGGTTAATAATTTAAATGAATGTTCAAATACTTCTAATGATATATAATATGATTTAGTTAGAACTCTACAGAATTTCATCATGCAATAAAATACCCAATAAAAGGCTATAAATAATGAAAATTCTGGGACTTAAGTGAAAATTATTTGGTGATCTCATATTCATATGTTATTTTGACAACTTTTCCCATATTTGATATACTGAGAATAATTCACAACTCACAAGTAAGGTCATTGGGCATAGAATCCAGTGGCAATCTTTATCTGAGATCCTAAAGTCACCTGAAAAATATGGCCTAGAATTATGTCCTTATTTAATAAATGTAAACAGCATTTTCCCTGAGCGATAAATAAACCTGTTTGTGAAAACTGGAGCCACCCCGAAAAGACATGTAACCCTGGGCGAGTCATTTGTCAGCCCTTCCAATTTTCATCTATAAACCAAAAGCAATTAAGTTTATACCACAGGGATAACTCCAAGGTCAAGTGAGGTAGTGCAAGGAATGTTTCTAGCACAGTACATGCTGTAGCTGGCACACAAGACTTTCTTCTTGTAATGTGTGATGTGAATTATTATTGTAGGCTAAAGACTTATCTTCAGGAATACCTGATAAAACCTACTACCATATAGGAGAAGCAAACATTTACTCTGCAGCTTCTTTTAATGTGTATATGAATGTGTGCATATTTGTATACATCTTTTCAATGCTAATATACTGACAGTTGGTTATAAAGGGAGCAGACAATACACATTACAGGATTGTGAGATGGTACGATAGAGATGGAATATAAAATACTAATTAGGGAAAGGTCTAAGCGTATATATTGCTCTTGAGCTGCTACAGAGAACATTAGAAGTTTTGGAAAGGCAAATTTAAGGACCTGTGATAAGCTTGGGAATAGAAAACAGCACATCTAAGACAAGTTCAGACTTCTTTAAATTTTTACATAGAGTGGTTTCAACTATCAATCCCCAAAAGGAACAGGTATATTCAGGCTCTTGAGTTTTTGAGTCATGAAGAATTTTTGTAAATTAGCCAGGCTAGCCCGAAACTCACTATGTAGCCCAGGTTGGCCTTGAACTCATGATCTTCCTGCCTTCACCTTCTAATTGTTGGGATTATAGATTGAACCCAGCTTTATTATGCTGTTTTGGTCCTATCACAATACAAATGTGTGAGAATAACCTTTAAAAATGGACATAATCTAGACTAATGAATTTTAATTAACTCCAGCAAAACCATGTGCTCTTGTGCTGATCTCATTTCCTAAGCAACTTCATTTTGGTATTCCTCCCCAAAAGACAATGAATGAATGAATGTGGGTATGCTTGAGAATTAACATATCAAAGTGCTAACAGGAAGCTCCCCATCCTTATTGAACATAGTGGAGTTTGGGAAGGACAGTCGCTCCTGGATGAATGAGATATTCTAGTCCTAGTCATGAAAAGGCCCACGGTCTGTTAAGACGAGGGTGGCGCCAAGCTTGTGCTTCCCCAGTTGAAGCTTGAGGAACCATTTTGGATAAAATTATGGGTGGGGCCAGACTCTGGACACAGTTCCAGGCACAGACAGCATTCCAGCAAGACAGTTCTAGCAACACAGTTCCAGGAGACAGAGGGCTCCACGACATATCTAGGGGAACAGTGTTCTCCAAATCTAGGTTCACTCTTAAAATCTACACTTAATAAATGCAGCAGAAATGTGTGTGACAGCAGCAGTAATTCCTCCGTCTCTACAGGGGATATATTTTAACATATCTGAGTGACTGCCTGAAGTCTCAGATAGGATTAAAAATATATAATAAACAGATTTTTCCTATACATACATACCTATGGTAAAGTTTAATGTATTAAGGCATTAAAAAAAAAAGATTAACAACAATAATAACACAAAATAATTATAAAAAAGCTTTAGGAATGTGGTCTTTTTACTAACACTCAAAAGATCTCACAGTACTTTCATGTTTTCACCTAAGAAAAGCACATTATGGCTTCTGTTTTAGTATATGTGAATTGCTAGCATTTCAACACTTGGATTTGGGGCTATTATTAGGTAAAATAAGCTTACTTGAATACATGCTCTTGATGAGGTGACAGCTGATCTAATAACTGAGTCAACTAAGTGACTAGCAGGTGGGTAGCATATAAATTGTGGATACAATGGACAAAGATGGTTCATGTCTGAAGTGAACAGGGTGAGGTGGTATGATATTTTATCACATGCTTAAAACAACATGCAATTTAAAGCTTATGAATTTTTTATTTCTGGAGCTCTTTACTAGTATTTTCAGACCACATCTCATCATGGGGCAGCTGAAATCCTACAAATGAAAGAGCAGATGAGCAGGGACCTTTGTATTCAATAAGTGTGTGAGTTGGTAAATAAGTGATTTCTAGTTTGCATCCTTTTGAAGAATTTTGAAACTTACTATTTGTCAAGTAACTTAGTCTCATGGGATAAGAATTGTAGTCATTTAGGGCTGGAGAGATGGCTCAGTGGTTAAGAACACTTACTATTCTTCCAGAGGACCTGGGTTCGATTCCCAGCACCCACATGGTGGCTAACAACTGTCCATAACTCCAAGTTCAGAGAATCCGACGTCCTCTTTCGATTTCCATGGGAACTACATGGCCTGGGTGCACTTACATATATGCAGGCAATACACTTAAACACATAAAAAATATGTTAAAAATAAATGTAGTTGTTTAAGGGTATGCATGCTAATAAAATAAAAGATTAATATAGCTGCCAAGTCATTATGAATTTTGTTTTTGTTGAATTCTTTGAAGATGTGTACAATTTTATGTATCAACTAAATTATATTTAAGATTTATAGTCTAGAGGAATTAAAAACCCAGTTGAAATGGTCATGTCGCTTTTATGTTTCATTTAGTGGCCACAAGAGGGACTAAGAGCTCTGCGAACTCTGATCTGCCTTCCTACTTTTCCCAAGTTGGAAGAGCCTGGTGCTTCTAATGGTCAAGTGACATCGGGGCAGAAATTCTTTTATTAACCATCAGTTTTGAACTAATGTTGGTGCATACTCACATTACAAAAGCCAGATTCATGAGAACATTAGATCTTTTCATTAGTGTCATTTTGCTGTAGATCTGGAAATTTCTGAATGATTTCTTTTTCTACTGCTTGACTGACTGAGTTAGCAATCCTGCTTTCCACTGCTCAGCTATTGCAATGAAGGTAATAACAATGGAATGATGAGATTTTTCAGCAAAAACAGAAAAACAGTTTTAAAGAGAAACTCTATTTCCCTTTCCAGGATGTCTGTAACCTATGAAAACTTGCTGTTTTTCTTGTTATCTTGTCTCCTCTAAAATGGCCAAGTACTGGAATGCAGTTAGTTATGACATGTTTCTTCATGTTTCATAGCTCTCTACATAGGTTGGGAGTGAAAGTTTAAAATGACTCCTGTGGAAAGCGCAACACTGTGACCATTGTTAAGATTCTTCAGAAGTGATCATCTGTAATTTACCCTGTAGAGTTAGGTCTTTACAAGACAGCATCTGAATCTGAATGCTTCTTGTATATCTATCTTTCTTTCTTTGTTTCTTTGTTTCTTTGTTTCTTTCTTCTTTCTTTCTTTCTCTTGAAATAGGGTCTCCTTGTAGTTCCAGATGGTCTGGAGGTTGCTATGGAGACCAGGTTGGCCTCGATCTCACAGAGATCCACCTGCCTCTGTTTCCCTAGTGCTGGGATTAAAGGCATGCGCCACTATGCCTGGCATATATTTCTTGATAGAATGAATACAATTCCTCCTGAAGATTGCTTCCTTTAGTTTAAAAAGTCAATAAAGGACTGATCCTCAAGAACTCAGCAGCTATTTAAAGAAAGAGGTCCCTAAACAAACTTCATATCAAATGGACTGTGTGTATGCTTTGCTTTATACATAAGGATAGGCATTATGATGAAGTGACAGTCCAATGCATTTAATGATTTTTAAAATTTTATTTATTGTGTGTTCGTAGGTGCACATGTGCCATAGCATGTGTGTAAGTCACAGGACAAATTTGTGGAGTCAGTTCTTTCCTTCTGTCTTTAAGTGGGTTTTGAAAATTGAACTCAAGTTATGCAGCTTTCGTGGCAAGTGCTTTACTTGATGAGTCATCTTTCAGAACCATACGATACATTTTTAAAGCCTTGATTTATACTTTGTTATTTTTCCTTGATCAGAAATTCTCATAAGGATGAAATGTGGAGAAGGTAAATACTAAACTATGTAGCTTAATATATAAATTCTGTCATTACTGGTTAAATATACAGATAGTAAATGGCATACAAACTGCTCTTTGGCATATCTGCAGTGTCTAGTCGATTAAAATATGGCCTTTGTACAAGTTATTTCTAAGTTAATTCATCTGAGGAATTTTGTTGCCTATGCTTTCATCTCCCAACTTTAATTTTGTACTAGGAACTCTGGCTTGAAGAAGCACTTGTCACTGTAATGCCTCAGCTATGACAGACATCAGCTTGCTCCATGAGAACTTCTGGGAATCCTGAAGAAATACCAGAACTTCCCACCCCACCCACTACTTCTAAAGTTTCCCACAGTTTTTTCCCCCCTCTAATGTGGTTTAGACTTAAAAGCGTTTGAATACTATAGGTCATTTGTCAAAAGTACTCAAAAGAATTGACTTTACATTGCCTCAGAGTAGTCAGAACAGTTATTTCACAGGATAGATAACAAATACTTTTAAATAGAACAATTGTAAGATCTAGCACTGTTTAGTTAACTGAAGAGATAGTAGAATTACCCTTTGTAAAATGTTTCTTTACGTGTGCTCTGTTACAAACACAGGAGACAGTACCCATGGAAATAGAGCTAGAACTTGGTCTTTGACCTGTAACTTTTGTTGTGGAAATTGTGATGATGTTAGAAAAAAAGACAAATTAACTTCACTAATAGAAGGCAAGAGATTTTTGAGAGAAATGTATACATGTAAATTCAATTTAATTTTAAATGTAAACACTGGGAATTCAAAGATGATATAAATCAAATACATGCTTTTAAGGAAATTGAGGAGACAAATACTTAATTAAAATAGGTCATAATTAGTTATATAATAGAAGTAAAATAAAAATCTGAGTATAATAATCCTACAGGAGAAAATGTCTCTAACGAAGCTTCACTTTTTTCTTATTCAATAATGTGTAATGCCCAAACTTCTTATAGGTTATAATCTTCATATTTTTTATGTTTAATCCCACAGCCACAGGCTTATTTTGTTTTATTCTGGAATTAGCATGATTGTGTGCTACAATTCAGGGGTGGGAGGCTGAAGGAGTGTGTGAATGAAGAAGCAGGTATAAAAGTGAATAAGACTGGTTGAGATGTACTGTTTGAAATACATAAAAATTCTATTAAAATCCTATTCTCTATTTTGTTAATCTATGGTGTCTAGTAAGGGCAATATCTCCCTGTTATAAGGTAACTCCTTTTAATTTCTTTTTATAATGTCTATATCCTTAAAGCTGTTAACCAGGGGTCCCATAGATCCTCAAATACTGCTGACCATAGTCCCTGATCTTGGTTACCCACCAGAACTTCATGGTAAGACAAGGAGAAATTAGGCTGGTGTAGACTTCAGAGCCTCTTCTCTACTGGCTAGCTTTCATAGTGCCAGAAGGTGCTGTGCATGCTACCAAAAGTAAAAAGTGATCACCAAGCATACCCAGCTGTGAATCCCTGTGAACTACAGCAACAAGTTTCCTGGCAAGATATGCCCATCAGTGTGATTGTGCCATGAAGATCATGGAAGAAATCAATCACTTTCTAACTGAATTTAAGGTCCAGTTCATGGGATGGAGCCTGTACGTGTCATTAATATCAGCCCTAGAAACCTGAGGTGAGATGACCCACAGGGCATGGGGAGAGCCTAATGTAGTTTTCCACTAAATTGTTATAGTATTAAAGTGAGTCCTAATGACTTATTGTTCTACCCATAGATTGATGCATCTCTCAGCTCTCACTAGATAAGCTTCCTTATGCAGTAGATGGTGATTAGCACAGAAACCCACAATTAGCCAGTGTGCAGAAAACAAGAGGTGACAGAGTGTTTGTTACTGAATAAGACATATTACACTTCTGCCTCCCAAGGGTCAGGGATCACTGTGGAAGAAGAGACAGGAAGATTATAAGAGTCAGAGGTGGTGGATGACCATAAGGAGTTTTCCAGATAGCTAGTTTGTTACCCTTATGAACCACAGCAATAGTGACAGCATGCACAAGTTCTATGCAAGTTCAAACCAGAAAAAAAATGCCAGTATAGAGGTGTGAAAGTGGGTAACAAATCTGAACCCTACCCGAGGAACTATTAGCAATTGATGGAGGCTGGAAGAGGGAAGAATCTTTCAATGAATTGTTTTTTAATCATGCTACTGTGGATGGACCCATACTGAAAGACATTTGGGGACATAAATTAGACTTTATAGGTATTATTATATAATATTGAGTACATTAAATTGGGTCTGGGCAATAAGAAGAGATGCAGGGAAGGGAAGGGGGTCTAAATACCATCAAATTATATTATATGAAAAGTGCAAAAATTCAATTAAAAACATATTCTTTTTATTCCTTCTAATATACATTGGATGAAAGCCATGAATAATCTATCATTCACATTGTTTCCTACAAGAAACAATTTTCAAGCTTCTTATCATCTATTTAATTTTGTACATGATTAAACAATAAACAATATCCTTATAAATTATAAACTTCCTGAGTATATAACTTTTGTATTTCTTTTATTTCTATATCTGCTCCAGTAACTTGAATATAAAATATATTCAATGATATGTCTAAATGACATTGGATAAATGAATTTAGCTGGTTAAATAAGGCAATCTTTCTTTCTTTCTTTCTTTCTTTCTTTCTTTCTTTCTTTCTTTCTTTCTTCTTTCTTTCTTTCATCTTTTTTGAGACAAGGTCTAGCCCCAACTGGCCTGGCCTTACTATGTAGACAAGGCTGACCTTGAAATAACAGAGATCCACCTTCCTCTGCTTCCTAAATGCTGGGATTAAAGGCATGAAACATTGTGCCCAGCTTGTAAAGATTTTTTTTTTTTTTTGGTATTTTTGAGACAGAATCTCCTTATCCCCAGATGGTCTGGAACTTTCTATGTAGACCAGGCTGGTCTTGATCTCACAGAAAGCTGCCTGCTTCTGCCTCCCAAGGGCTGGGATTAAAGGCATGCGCTAGTATACCCAGCCTGACAACATTTCTTTGACATTCCTGTTGGTATGAATTAGAGAAAATAGCAAACTGTGTTTATGTTCTTTAGTTTTTATTGACAAATATGTCCATTAAGCATACAGTCAAATTCTATTACTAATTATTTTTGGTGCCTATTTATGAAACAAAGTGACATTAAATTTGGACTCATCAAAAAAATCATGTTATCTCTTATAAACATATGAAAGTACTTTATGATGTCTCATTTCTACCAGTAGTGTGTGTTTGTATATGAGCATATCTATATATAAATATGTATATATATTTATGTATATACAGTTAAAACTTTTCTATCCTGTTATAAAATTAGGAGATATTATCATGATTCCAAGCTCTAGCCAACATAGAAGTAGTCTGTGTATACTTCAGCTTGTGTCTATGAAAATCACTGGATAGCAACTGGAATCATTTTAGCAGAGCAGTTAAATTAAGATGATATTCACATATGTGACATAAGAGGTATGCTAAATATCTAAGCACAATAATTTAATTCATTGTTTTTATTTCCTAGCATTATAAAATGTCTTTAAATGATATGATTAGCAGATTGTTCAGAGAACAATAAATCAGAAACCATAAGCTTTTGAATAAATTTTGATTGTGGAAAAATAAAGACTATGAATTTACTTTGAAGATGTTGAATTAGAATGTAGGTAGTTTATTTTGTTTTGTAGAATTCTGAAAGTTTGTGAAATGGGTATTATAAATTTTATTAAATTTCTAATATTGAAAGATATATATGACTGATTAGAATTGGCCCTCTATAACATTTCTCATTATTGAGTATGTTTTGTATGTTAGGCATGAGACAAGGTTGTTAGTAAGAATGGGACTAGGATAACCGCATCATCACACTTCCATGAAGGGGAAGTGGGGGATAACGGGGGAAAAGGTTAACTTGGAAGAGGGTTGAGAGTGTAGGGCAGAGGAGGGCCTTGAAGAAGGGCTAACTAACACTGAGGATGTTTGAAAAAGCCATATGGAAGCCTACTATATTATGTTTCATATATATATATGAACATATAACATAACATATGAACATATACATAAACATATATATGAAATATAATCACATATATATGCATTCATATTCCTTTAAAACAGTTTAATTAGAGTTATCTTATGCAGGGAATTATGTTCATCCTGGAAGCCATAGGCTGCCTAATAAATAGCCCAGCTAAGTGATATACCTCACTCACAGTTATCAGTCAGAGGTGTCCTACAGACCCCCCCTAAACAATACAGGCTATTACTATTCTCTTGGTTGCCTACCATAACTAGATAGCAATACCGTATTGTTGAAGATAACATACCCACAGGTCACAGGATGGGGAGATACCACGTTAGTACTGACCAGGAATCTTCCTTCTTCCCTGCTGGCCAGCTTTCATAGAATTGGAGGGTCTATACAGGCTGCTGAGGGAAAAAGTTATCAACGCTATGACAACGTGAACTACAAAAGTGACCAGAGCGGCAAGACATGCCTATGGGTGCCATAGTGGCACAGATGATGTGGGATACCAAGTGATTTCTGATTAGAAGTTTGTTCCACAGAGGAAACACATGCCCAGTACCATCAATCTGGACAAGAAGACATGATTGGGAAGCTCAGAGGCCCAAGGGGAGGAGGAACCTACTCCAATTAATTTGCTAATGAACATAGTATCAAACTGCCTCCTCAGATCTCATCAGAGAAGATTCTTGTAGAGTGGATGGTGGTTAATGCAGAAATTTAGAACCAGTCAAAATGCAGAGAATAAGTGACTACAGAATTCTCAGCCACAAATGGCACATATAGATCACTTCCCTTCCACTAGGCTAAGGGGCCATAGCTGAAGAGAGGACAGAAAGATCATAAATGCCAGAGTTTGGGGTGTCCTGGACTGAAAAAGTATCTTCTGGACAGGACAAGACTTCTGTACTCTTGGACTTACAGCAGCTGCAGTCACCTGAACAAGGTCAAGACAGACAACATTCTGGAATGAAGTGGGGAGGTCTTATGAGCTCCCAACCTAACTGAGGAGATGTGGACAGCATTTGGGGAGATAGAGATGTGTGGGAAGAATTAAGAGGAATTGCAGGTGAATATGATCAAAGTACATCATATAAAATTCAAAGGGTAAAATGATTAAAAAGTATCCGATTAGTATGCGTAATGTTTATCATCTTATGTATGTATGTATTCATTTAATTTAAAAATAATGAAATGACTCCTTGTCTTCAGTTCAGTTGTGAAGTTTTTCACAGAATACTTTGGAAGGCCACAGTAATGAGAAAGATTTGGAAGAAGCTTCTAGCCAGTGGTCTGAGTACATATTAATGGGGATGTAGCCAATAACTATTAAAGAAGTAAAGAAACTTTGGGGTTATGTGGGAAGTTGAAGCCTACTGATTTTATCTGAGAATGAATTACTAAATAGGGAGTGACAGAAAGGAGATAACAAACAGTTCTTCATCTATGTAAGTACTAAGTCAAAAGAATTTATTAAAGGAAGTTTAGTTTTTAATTTGTTTAATACTAAGTGATATTCATTATTTTTTGGAA